>CM066035.1:132201119-137001119 GCA_033557465.1 Ichthyophis bannanicus | reverse complement strand
GGGGGATGGGCACCACTGTCTTCAGGTGAAGCAACTTGTCCAAGGCATCTTTGATCGCAGACATACAAGGGAAGATTATGAAGGCATAAGGAATTAGCTCCTTGCATTCCAAGACATAGGTGAATTGAATGATGTCTAGCACCCAGTGATTCTTGGTAACCCGGGCCCATTCCTGAAAGAAATGGCAAAGTCTGCCACCCACCAGAGATACCAGGGAATGGGTCCCCAAACCTTCATTGCACAGCCCTGGAGGGTCCTCCTCTGGTGGGGGCTGCGTCCCTGGTCCAAGTGACCTACAAAAGGACTGAGAATGAACCTGAGGCCCTGAAGCAGCAGGGAAGAAAGGTTTTCCAGGTTGGTAATGATGATATTCCCGAGACCCCCAGGAATCAGGTCAGCATGCCCTTGCTGGTCGGGTGGAGGCTGACGAGAAAGGGACACTCGGCTGCTTCATGAGCCTCCTGGACTTGTCTTCTGGGAAACGGTAAGATTTTGTCTTGCCTAGATCCTTCACCAGTTTCTCCAATCTGTTCCAAAGAGGCATTTCCCCTTAAAGGCCAGTTGAACCAATCGGGCTTTGGAGCATGTGTCCGCTGTCCAGTGATGGAGACAAATCCCATGCTGCGAGACAATAGTTAGGGCACCATCCCTGGCCGCCAGGTGCACCAGACCATATATGGCATCAGAAAGAAAGGCCGTAGCTGACTCCAAGAGAGAAATAGTATCAACAGGCAGAAGAGACTGAATCCACTAGGGCAGGGCTTGAGAAGTCAAGCAGATGCATAACCCCCATCTGTAGAATAGCTGCCACCACAGCAAAGTGGCTCTTCAGCAAGGAATCAACCTTAAGGTCCAGAACATCCTTTGCCTACCTACTTCATCCTCTCATGACTACCTAATGTTAACAATGTATCCCTATATATACTACTTAAGTTAATGTTAAATGTATTCTCCAAGTTGGTTATCCTGTTACAATGTATACTGTTCTGTTACAATGTAAACAGTTTTGACCACAGGATAAAGTGGTAAAGAAAAACTGTTAAATAAAATAAATAAGGCCGATCCACCTTCCATGGGAATGGTGGTCCATCTGGTAAATGCTGTGACCTGTGCATCCACCTTGGGAATGTCAAATCACATACCGCGCTCCTCCGGGAGAGCGTAGATCTTATAGACCCTTTAGCCTTTAGGCAGGAAGTCAGGCGAGTCCCACTCAGACCAGATCATATCCTCGGAGACTTCAACCTCCCCTCACTGCAAGAAAAACATGCTGAAGCCTTCATCAGTGCTATGGAAGCAATAGACCTGACTCAGATCATACATGAATCAACACACGAAAAAGGGAATACTCTTGGCCTGATATTCCTTAACTCCCAAAGCACCATCTCTTGCAAAAACCCTATGATCACAAGCGTACCATGGTCTGACCACCATCTCATTAACCTTACCTACATCTACCAGCACACCCGCATCAAAGAGAAAAATCAACTCACAAGAAGATTTAAACCATTTAACAAAGAGGACTTCCTAGCACAGATATTACCTAAACTCTGTACATATGTTCTAAACTATGTACATATGTTCTAATAGTTTAACGTTCTAATAATTTACTGTTTAAATATTATACTGTTACCTGTACCTAGTTCAACTGTTCTATGTTCTATGTAAAATGACTTGGTATGATACTAACCATACCATATAACATAATGTTCATTGTAAACCGCACTTGATACTTGTGAAAGAGCGGTATAGAAATAATTGTTAAATAAATAAATAATAAATAAATAAACTCCAAACAGACTCTTCCAAAATTGAAGACCTAATCAACATCTGGAATACTGCAATCTCATCTGCATCATGTACAACGACAAACAGCACCAAAACCAGAGCTACTGCAACACGAGCCTGATGGTTCACCCCCGACCTACGGAGACTAAAGACCCAACTCAAGAGAACCGAGAGAAAATGGAGACAGACCAAAAAAGAAACAGACAAAACAGGATACATGAGTGAACTAGATGCATACCGCACAGAAAAAGATAATGCAAAAAGGACCTACCACTCAAAAATCATAAATAATTCAATAAACAGACCACGTGAGCTCTTTGAGATTGTCAAGAAGCTAACAAAGGCACCCAACCACTCTAACCAGCTCCCGAACATTCCACCGGAACAACTAGCACGCCAATATAAACAGCTCCAACAACAACCCAACCCAAAAGTGAGTGCAATGACAACAACCTACCCTACTACTATGGGCACTGACTAGAGTACATTCGAAACAGTCACCAAAGAAAATATAGAATCCACTATCTCATGCCTAAACACCACCACCTCTCCATTGGATCCCTGCCCTGTGGAGTGGATAAAGAAAACCCAAGAGGACATAAGCACAGCCCTAACCCACATAGTCAACAAATCTCTCAAGCAAGGACACATGCCAGACATCCTCAAAACCTCTGTCATTCACCCAACCCTTAAGAAACACAACCTGGACCCCAGCTCCTTCAGGCCAATGGTAAGTCTCTCATTCACTGCCAAAGTCATCGAGAAGATAATTCAACAGCAGCTCCAAGACCACCTGGATACTAACAACTTCCTGGACCCACAACAACATGGATTCTGCCCATTGCATGGAGTTGAGACCCTCATGATATCACTACTGAACACCCTAATCAAAGGTGCGCAGACCAAACACTCTGGATATGCTATAATCTTTCTAGACATATCCGTAGCTTTTGACACCATCTCCCACAACACCCTCCTACACAGACTACAGGAGACTGGCATCAAGGACATCGTGCTACAATGGTTCCGCTCCTACCTGACCAATAGACAACAACTGATCCGCACAAGCATGGCAACCTCCTCCCCCCTTTCGACAGCACCAAGGAGTACCCCAGGGCTCCACACTATCCACCATGCTCTTCAATATCTACCTGCAGCCACTCTGCTCGATAATATGTGCCCACAACATCAACTACCATATCTACGCAGACAACATAATGCTTTATGGACCCATCACAACCACAAACCCAACAAATAGCCACATATCAGACTGCTTCATTGATGTCTCTAGCTGGCTACAAGAGAACAACCTATCCATCAACATTAACAAAACAGAAGCCCTCATTGTGACCAAGGACCCTAACTTCACCCCACCGCCACACCTCACCTTGGGAACCACCCAAATACAAGTTTAACCCCACATAAAATATTCGGAAATCATCATTGATCAAGCGCTTACATTTAAACAACAGATTAAAAAGACTACCAAAACAATATTCCAAAAAGGAAAGACGGTACAATGGCTCAGACCACTCATCGACCCACAGGACTTCAGAACAGTCATGTAGGCTATGACGCTCTCCCACCTGGACTACTGTAATGCAATTTATCACAGACTACCCGCCACCCACACCAATCCCCTACAAAATGCCTTAAACACCACCGCAAGAATCATCCAGAAAGCGAAAAAACACGATCACATCACCCCGGTCCTGAGAGAACTTCACATCCTGCCTCTCGAAGCAAGGATTAAATACAAATCTCTCCTACTTATCCACAAAGCCCTCCATCAAATGCAGACTTCCCAACTCCAGACTCTACTACCTCAGCCTACCCTCAATAGACCAACCCGACAGACCACCAGCAACACTCTTACTATCCCCCACGAACAAACTAAGTTCAATCAACAAACCTGTAACAGAGCATTCAAACTGTACGCGCCCTCCCTCTGGAACACCCTTCCGAGCTAGATCTGAAACAACAGAGAACTCTCCACATTCCGGAAACAATTAAAAACCATCCTGTTTCATGAATATCTTGGACCTGAAACAGACATCTCTCACGGACTGTACCTCCAGACCCTGTCCTAACCCCTCTGCTACCAATTAAGAGACTTACGTCAACTGTCTAGTTCTGTTACTTTCTGTTCAGATCCTCAATGTTGGCCCCCCTGGTGATGCCCCCCCTTTTTGTTAAACTGCTTTGACCCAGTGAAAAGCGGGATATAAATGCAGCTAAATAAATAAATAAATAATATTCTTGATCACCTCCGGCAATAGGAAGACAGTTGTGGATTTCCATACCCCTTGAAGAAGCGGGTGTACTTTTGGCTCCTGCTCCGTGCCGGAAGCATCTGTCAAGTTCAAGGCAGATGGGACCCTGGCAATCAATGCCACCAATTCCTTCTTCTGAAACAGGCATATCATGCTAGCCTCTTTCTTCATGGTTCTCTGAAGGTAATAGGAGGTCCTTCTCCACATCAGAGCCCAATACCGATTAATCTAGATCCGAGACATAGTCAACATCTCAGACAGCTTCCAAGTGTTCCTCGTCTTCAGGGAGAGTCTCGCATCGCAGACACTTAGCCAAAGGCAATCAAGCAGGACTTCTACTTCCAGCCTTCCTGGTATGAGACTGCATCCAGGGACACCCAGAGACTCCAGGATCTGAATTTCCATGCCAGAAGGACCAGACTTGTTACAAAAAGGAAAAGAATTCTGGAGAGGACAATCCTAACTCCAGAAACTCTTCTCTTGGAAAAGGCTCTCGCACACTAGGGGGCATAACTGCCACAGACCCTCTAGAGGATGAAGGGTGACTCACAACACTGTCACCGGAGTCCCTGGCCGGCTGAGCATCCTTACCCTTAGCGCTATCCTGCAACTCCCTACCCTGAGGCAGGTAAGAGCTGACTAACTGTATCCCCTGGCTGAGAAGAGGAAAGCATCCCCTCCAGGGGTGACTCAGAAGCTGCCATAAAGAAAAGACAGAGTCGAGAATCCAAAAATGAGACTTCTCACTTACCACAGGTCAAAGAACACTTCCTGGAAGAAGACATGGACCGTATCACCAGAGTGCACATTAAGTCTGCATCAGCCCACAGGTGTGCGTTAACTGTGCTTTACAGAATGTTTGTTAAAGGTGCTAGGAAAGGAGTGCACATTGGAGCTGCTTGGGTGGAATGTGTGTTAGGACCACATGACCCCCAGGTGCACAATAGGCAAAAATGTTACTAACACATGCAGAAAATGGCGGGAAACCACACACAGACTAATGGTCATTAGCAGTCCACCCCAAATTGCGTCCCTCAGAGATGGAGCTGGGAGCCCCCAGAAGATAAAAGAAAAAGGAAAATGAGAAAAATATATAAAAGGAGGAGTTTTTTTAGGGCCGTTGATGTTTTGAGGAAGCGCTATGGCAACTATGATGTTTGTTTGATACCGATGCTCTAAACCTCATTGATTCTGAAGCCCTTTTTTTCCTTTTTTTAAATATGAAGAAAATGAGCCTACTATGAAGGTATGAACATTAGTGGAGTGAGTTTCAATTGGGTTTGAGTAATCAATTTCACTCTGGAAATGACACTTATCAGTGTTTGTTTGCCCAACGAGGACAATGACAAGGTCAAGCCTTGGTACTCACCCCCTGAGAGCCCCAGACATAGGATCTGTGCCGGGCTCAGCTCCTCCCCTGAAACTGCTTCACTGGCTGGGTTTATTTTTCAGCAGCTCTGTGTGAAAGGTGGCTGGCAGGCAGATCCCTCCGAGAGCCTTCTGCAATCTTTGGGAAGAGAGCGCGGGGGCGGGGGGGGGGAGGGGAGGGGAGGGGGCCTAAGCTTGTGTGAGGCTGCTGTACTCTTCCAGATTCTTCCAATATGTGGCGTCTTAACAGGCCCTTATGATGAGAAGGGTATGGAGCTTAACAAATTTTCCCTCCTCCTTTGGCTAGTCACCCCCCTTTAGGGCTTGAGGTGATAATACACGAGTGTTTAATCAATCTCTTTTCCTCTCAGTCTTCAGATTTTCTATAGAGATGAGAAAATCCATCGATCTGCTGGAGACAAAGAAATACTGAAGGGATTTCTGATGGATGAGCAGGATAGAAGCATGGGAGTGATGTAATTGAAACCTGGACTTTTCATTGGTTCTTTGTCTCCACCAATCTGTGGTAGGGGAACACAACCCACTTGTCTGGACTGGGCTAGCAGGATGATATGGAATTGTGCATTTAACATGTTAAATGGCCAGCATTTTTCTTTTATAATGGCAGAAAATATATGGACAGGTGAGTTTTGCGTTTATCGTCTGCTGGCAAAGATATACCTCACTTTGAATATTGGCCCATGGAAAGGAATTTTAGAAGATCCATTCAAGTGCAATCTGGGATGTCTAAGCCAGAACTTTAGAAAAAAAATGCAGGCACATCCAGGTGCGGACGTGATTTCACAAACCTGGATGTGCCCGATATGGACAACTGTGGGATTGTCTACCTAGATCTCCCCAGAACAGTATTAGAGAACTGGGGCATCTAGTATAGCCTAATGGTTAGAGTAGTTGACTAGGAACATGGCAACCAGGGTTCAAATCTCACTACTGTTGTCATTGACATTGTGCTGAGTACTGAGGATGAGCAAGTGCATTCTTCTCTATACCCGCTGGATAATTTTCAGCTAATGAGCACTTTCTAGATACTTGCTCATCGCTGTTTGTGCCTGGAGAAGGTCTAAGGCTAGACATGATGCTGGATGTCCATGATGTTCCTGTGATCAGATGAGGATTTCCTGGGAATGCCCTGGCCATGCCTCCAGGCTTCCCGGAACATTCCAAGCATGCCCCCCCCCCCATGCCACCCATTCAGATTTAGATGTCCTCACACTGGGCACATCCCCAGTGCCGGCCTCTGAAACAGCTCTGGAGATATCTCTGCATTTTGGATGTCTGTTCATCCATTTTTGGACATCAAAAGCATGAATAAGGCTTCTAAAATTACCCCCATAATGTTATTTTTCATTATTACTCATTGGAGTTTGACTCTGCAGTGCCCAAGATAATCATTATGGGGGGTATTTTTAAAAGCGCTATTCACGATTTGGACATCTGCAAACAAGCATGCAGATGTCCAAATCATAGAAATGTCCCCGGAGTCATTTTAGAAGCTGGATCTGTGGACATCCTCATGCTGAGGATGTCCAAGTCTGAACAGGGACTGGCAGAGGCATTATCAGGTCATTGAAGAACCTGGACATCCTCACCTGATCTCAAATGCCCTGGATTTCCCGAATCATGTCTAAAGTTGCAGCTGCTCCAGGCATGAACAGGCTTCTGAAGAGTGCTCGCTTTGTTAGGTGTGGAGAAAGAGCTACAATAATACCCCCTGTATATTACATAGATCAAGGAACACTGATGTGGAATGGAGGCTCATGTTTTCACTTTGCTTGCTGCTGGACGTCCCCCTCTTGCTAGCTTGCCTGAGATGGATGTTTCCGACTCAGATATCCCTACTGGGGACATCCGTGTGGCCGCCTGCATGCATGTCCACATCGGTAATGTCTATGTTCCTGTAATCAGTTGGAGTATAAACCTCTCTGGTGTTTTTCTAGACGATTTGCCCTGGACATCCTTTCTATAATCCCCCTCCATAAGACTATCTAGAAAAACTTGTCCAGTGCAGTACACTAACATAACCAGGATAGTCCAACACACACAAAGACGACAGACCAAAGAGTCAACACAAGATTTTTATTTTATTTGAAAATTTGTTTTAACCATCAAATTCTGGAAGTTACAAAGCTGTACACTGTAGGTTTAGGAAAAAGAACACAAGACTTAACACTGCCCACAGCGATATATGGAGGAACAAGTATCCTTAACTGGGGAAGAAACTTCCCTTTTGCATAAGATTTATTTCCTATTGTTCATGGGGAAATGACATACCTCAATAACTATTTGAAATGGTACATAAACTGTATATCTAGTATCTGTGCAAACAAATTTATTAAAAAAAGGCAATAAAAAACATTGTCTTAAAAAAAGAAAACAATTAAATGAAACAGAACCAAAGAGGAAGTTTACAGTACATTTGAAATGGTTAATAATACCATTTCCCAAATCTAAAACTTTGTTTTCTTCTGTTATGTTAGAAGTTTATCCTTATTTATGATGACATTCTTCAGAATTAGGTTATTTAAAGCAACCTGACTGGCATGAAATATCTATAAAAGCCTGGAAAATTTTAAACTCCTATATACACATTTTTACAAACTTGTATTTTTTTTTTAAACATCAAAACATACATCTTTACAAACCAGCCTGTTTACAACAGGGAAAAAATGTACATCACAATCTTTTGAATACAGTGCTTTAAAGAGAATTCTTCTATTTCTGAAACACAATTGTCACCGTCCACAATGCAATAATATGGGCTTATAAAATGTGTTGTAAAGAGTGATTTAGGGGATTTACTACCACACCAACTGTTCTAAATGTTATTCAAAGATATGAGATTAGTGCATCCTGACTCTGGTAAAAACTAACCATAAACCTTTGTTCTAATACCACAGATTTATTATTGCTATTTATTATTAAAAAGAAGGTTTGCCCTTTTTCTGTTTGTTCGTGGTTTTTTTTTGTAACTTTCAAGGTCCCAGCCCATGTCCCGGGGCTAAGAAAGCAGAGATGAATTAATGAATAGTGGGTTCCAAAGGTCGCAATGCCTCAAAGCTTCTGCAGTGAGGATGCTGTAGAGAAATGCGGAGCACTAAACAGCTGCACACTGTGGCAATCTGTGGAATACCTGCACCAGTTTGATGGCTTCAAAAGGTGCTGCCTACAGGTTTCTCTCAGCGGTCCAGGTTTGCACTGGAAACTACAATTAGACCTTAAAACATGCATGTTTTTTCAAAGAGCCCCAGTCTTTTCTTAAATAATGCATTTAGGGGGTCATTTACTAACAGTTAACACATGGTATTTGCCACAGGTGCATTCTATGCAACAAGCTCTGCATTAAATAATGCGCATTAATAGTGTTGGCGTCTGCTGTTAGTTACTGACCCTCTTAAATGTAGATATTGCACAGTACTATTTTATTAGGATTCTATGATTCTGTGGCACATACAACTATATGAATTCTTCCTGAGTTACAAATGTGACAAATATTATTCCTATTTGCTTACAACGTATTCTTGATTATGCTGTATAGTCCAAAAAAATACCACTGTGGGGCATGTCACTAAAGGCTAATGCCACCTTAGCCCTTTTTTCTACTGGCGCACATTAACATTTGTTAAAGCATGTTAATCTTTAGTAAACATGCCCCTAAGTGAATAGAGATGTATGAATGTCTTTAAAATATGTTAATTCAACAATCTGACAAACCTGAAAAAAATATGTCTGGCCTGTCATAGAATTGTCCTCGGAAAGGTTTTTTTTAAAATAAATTTAAATTCGGATCTTCAAAAATTCTTTAGCTTTTGCAGGATTTGCCTTCGATTTGTTTGACAGTATGAAGTCAATTTTTCAGACTTGATCTGGAATTTCCCCAGATCCACTGAGAAAAAAAAGATATAAGAAAAGCTGATATTTGCATTGAAATCAAAACAGGCTGAAATCTGCCCATTTTTATTTCAGTTTTGACTCATTCACACACCTCTTAATGATGAACTGCGATGAACTGTGATACAGCCCGTAATGAATGGGCAGATATTGAAAGGCCTTTATCTAACCTTATTCCTTTAAGAGGCATTTGCTTCCTTCTATTTCATGCTCAATATACAATTAAGAGGGAAGCACAAGACTGCGTGCCTCACATACCCCACTCACTGTTCCCTCTAAGCTGTGCGCATGTGCGCGCGCACACACCTCGCCGAGCGAGCGCACATACTTTACAACAGAGCGCACAAAAATAACGGCTCTGATTCTGATAGAAAACAGCACAGACGTCTTAAAATTTAAAAGTTATGATTGTAATTACTAAAAATTTCCCGCTTCATTTAGTAATCGTCTATTTTCATTTAATTTGATTAAAATCAATGTGGTGTACATACTGTATTCTGACGTATAGTCAAATTTCTAAGTATATAACTCCGAGTGTTGTTATGTGGCGCACAAAAATTTAACCTTCCTTCAAAAGCTGCACACAGCTGATATTGTATGCGCACACAGCCTACAGAAAATTAGAGGGAACATTGACCCCACTGCATGCAGGGAATACTCACCACAGCACACAGTTAGCGATTAAGGGCCTGATTTTCTAAGGCTTTTTTTCTACTTTATGTCCATGGGGACAATAACTCTTAGGAGAGGTTCTATGTGAGTATCCTGCTCAACCAACAAACTGTACAGTAGGTTCATCTTCTGTTTTGGATTTGTTTTTTGAAAATCCGACTCAGAAGTTTATTGTGTCAGTTCATAGGAGTGTGGTTTCACACTGATCCCTGTTGCACGAGACAGAAGGGAAACATTACAGCTATGTTGCATGAAATAATGATCAAACTTGTGCCACGTTTGGTTGTGTTTAAAAAGTAACCTGGCTGCCATGTTAATCTACTCGAATCCATAAAGCTCAACATGTCATGTGTGATTAAGCTTTCAAGAACAATGCCCCTTCATCGGGTCAATGAAAGCTTCCTCACACCGAACAGAATCTCCCCATGTGAGTAAATCCTGTCTCTGCCCTTTCTGTAATAGAACGTGTACATCTGGGCAAATTCATGCCAAGCTCGATTTGCACTGACACGATGGCTATGGACAGACCTCTCAAAAGCATTCAATTAGCCTAGCAAAATTGCTGACCTACTGCTTAAAAGTTGAAAACTTTAGTGAAAATGATAATTTTATACAAGAGTCTTATAACAGCAGTTTTGTTCAATATAAAAAGAAATTTTCTACTGCAATATGTTAGCAGGGCCAAAACACTAGAAAATGTTCAGTATCTCAAGAAGTTTGCAAAAAGAGCTCATTAGGATGGCGTTCTGTTGTAATGGAACACTCAATTTAATTTCCTTTCAGTGACACTTTGAATATATTCCACTAACCCAAGTCCATCTCTAGCATTCCTTTCCTGGCTTTACCCTGTAAGAGAAGTCTGTGTATGCTTTGTGGTACAAACTATAGCTCAACATGCAATATAATTCATTATGTTATGTGAGAGTTTAAGACAAGTCCTGAATGCTCTATAAGCATTAAATATTATGTATGTGTCAACATTGAAGCAAATGTGCAGCAGCTAAAGTTCATTTTATTGGACTTAGTGACACTGTCCTTAAAGTAATACTATTTTCCTTTGCTACTTCACATAAACTTTAAAATACAGCAGGTGCTCTGCCATTTTTAAATCTGTACCCTTACTACAGAACAACAATTTAAGGTTTCCATTGGAACCACTTCTATTTCAATTATAATTAAAAAAAAAGCCTTTCAAATATATTTGTTGTTTTTCTATATAAACACTGTGATAAAGGGAAATCACTGCAAAAGTGGCTCTGGTATAATAAGAATTTATCACTGTTATAAATGTGTCTGACCAAATAGTTACATAGAAATGTCAAATAAAGGAAGCTTCTAGACAGTTCCGTTTCTAATCGCTGATGATACTGGCTGATTTTCATATCAAATAGGCTCCACCAAGGCTTAATTTGTAGCTACAAAGGAAGTGGAACTGTGAAGCCAGTCATGGGGGTGTGATGGACTAGGTGCAAGAGCAATAGGACACGAGGGGCTGGTTTAGGGAGTTGAGGGGCTGCTCTCTGTTCTGCTCTAGGCTCACCCTGTCCCCTCCTCTTTTCTGAAGACTTCCAGGCAAGGAGGGGATGGAGCAGGCCATCTCTGCTTCTCTGGAGTCTTAAAAGAAGTGGCGGAAATGTGTTCCAAGCCATTCCCCCAGAAATTAAGCCCCGGTCTCCACAGATTTTAATGGAATCTGTGATTCTGCATAGATCATAGCCTTATCCACAGTTGTAGTTTGCTTACTTTTCAGTAACCAGAATATTTCCCTATTGAAATGCCAGCTACAGGCGTAAACCACTTGCAGTATCCTAGCTTACAGCATTGCAGATAAGCAGTATGCTAAACTATATAAGAAAGGCTTGCTAAGTACTAGAAAACAATATTATGTTTATTTGCTACTTAACCATTTTTGTGTTCTATTTTTTTATGCATGAATGGCCTAGGATAAATGATCACACAGATATCAGGTTACAAAAATATACCGGGTGGTAGTATTACTCTATTTTTATTTTTAAAGATTATTGCTGTCATATCGTGTTGATGCTACCCTTTTCATGACGTCTAGATATCACTAAGGATTTGTTTATTTTTCTATATTTCTATCATATTCTTAACTTTCCTTGAACACAATATATCCCATTGATAAAGTACGTTTTATTTTTTTTTTAATGGCGTATTTCAATAGGTGGACTATCTCATTCGAAGGCGAATGATTTCAAAGTTGATACCTTTTCAAATGGAGCATATGACATAATGAACTAAATTCTAAAGGGAAAGGACTGGCATCGCTTTACCGTTGTCAGAAATTCACCTCATTATACTTTGGCTACGCAGAAACAGATCTTAGGGCAAACCAATCAACTCGCATCTGGATGTCTTTCAAACAGTTTGCAAATGTTTAAGAAACCTGTGGAATTATACTCCCAGAGACTGCATCTGCAGGGAACAGTCCTTATACAATACTGCGTGCTCTTTTGGATCAAGTGACTGGAATGACTTTTACCAGCCAAAAAAGCGTTCCTTCTAGAGTCATCATACGTTTGGAGGTGATTTTGTAAAGTCATTCCCACATGTACGTGGCCATGTAAGCATATAAATGACCTCCCGTACAAGATTAACTGGTGCAAAGGTGTGTGCTTAGGCATGAAGGTACTTTGCCAGCTGGTGTTGCCGGGGGTGGGGGGGTGAGATCTTCACAGAGCACAGGCAGAGTTTTCACATTCATGTGTAGATTATAAAACATTTTCATCTATGCATGTACGTGTATAAATTACACGTCGCCATTTGTATCGGCTCGTGAGCAGTTATAAGTGATCATGCCTATATGCGAGGTGTGATCTCTCAAGATGTGCTATTATTTTATAAAGACAAGTAGGCGGTTGCTTGTCGTTATAAAACTGCACCTACCCATGGTGCCCTGTTATAAAATTACCCTCTTTATGTTTACGACATGGTTATACACGTCTTTGCATTCTCATGTATATTTCAGTCTCTTTTTTAGACTTTGCCTTTGCAAGTTTCTTTATCAATACTAGCTCAAGAAGAGTACTTAAATTACACTGATTTTACTAAGAAACTTTGGTTATAACAAAAGCCATCTCGACCTATCATGTAAATCTCATATGCTATTTTATAGAGTAATCATTCCCTGCTATTGTAAATTTCCTTACCTGGTGGTGCCCAGTCCTTATTTTTATAAAGGAACATCACTGAAGATCCTAAGTTTCCCTCAGGTTTCATTTATATACAATAATGACCTATGTGCTACTGTGTCCTACTAATACTGTGTATGGTGATGGAAGAGAATGGGGTGCAAGAGGTACCTAATATTCTACCATTTTTAACAGCACAATGATGTCAGCATCTTTAAGCTTTAGTTATTAAAGAAAGAAGACCGGTTTCAAAAGTTAAAAGATGAAATCCATTTTTGCCATAAAAACACTGTACAATATGCTCTTGGCAATAAATAAAGGGGGCATATTAAAAGGATTGTCAATTGACGTGCAGTTACAAATTAGTGGCATACAGCTTTAAGCAGGTGAGCATATAATTTGTTGTTAAGTTAATATTTTAAATATTCACCTGCTCGGACCATTCACATTTTTGAGAATAATTCCTCATCGTACCTTTATTAATAGACCAAAAGGTCTTTTCATACTTGTGTCTGATGTTGGGCCTCCACAAAAGGAATGTGAACGTGAACCAGGCTTAGTGTTTCCACACTTTCACAGTCACTCATAGCTATCTCAGAATCAGCAAAGTCACAATTTGCTGAAATATCTGAAGAAGAAGCATCCATTGAGCTCTGCAAAGACAGGCTTGCTTTATCTACATCAATGTTTTCTATGGCCTGACTTGAGCTAGTTGCAAAAGTACTAAATTCTTTGCCAATCTTAGATGCCATCGCGTCTGTTTCATTTGGGAGTTGATGTGGTGGGAGGTACTGGCTTGGATGAAAGTGTGGCCGCCGCCGACAGTCTGGACTGAGAGTGCTAGTCACAGAGATGGGTTGTGATGGGGGCAAAGGATCATATTGGTCTGGGTATTCCTCTGGAAGTGGTGGTGGTAACTGGTCCTGGTTTAAAAATTCCTCATCTTGTGGAGGGGGATAATCACTGTCTATATCATATCCACCAAGATAGTAATCCGTTTCTAGCTCCCTTGAACTCCCATGATGTACCGAGGCCCCATCTGCTGTTTCATAGTTGGGCGCCTCCTCAATGTCAGATAAACGAGCGTTAGGCATCCAGTCAGAGGTGTCCCAGTGATATGCTGAGAAACAAAATAAACAGAAGAAAAATGAACTTGTCTAGGATAAAATGAAACGGAAATATTTATGGCATGCACCTGTTAGAAACGGTATACGTCCATAGAGTCCAGAGCAGCACATAGCATGCAAAGCAAACAATCAACATGCTCTGTTTAGATCAGCCACATGGTTATACTGGAGGAAATAATGGACTAGAATTCCATAAACAAAGAGTGAATTCCAATCATCAGAAAGCATTCTGCACATAGGGACACTAGTAACGTAAGCAAAACCACTCTGGAGAACAGAACTTGATATCATCAATGGATTAACCAACGTATACATGCTGGCAATATAAGTCATACTGTGTATGGCGTTCATAGATCCATACTCTTATTAACACAGTTCGAGCAGCATTAATCACACAGTCAATGCAATGACAAACGAAATGAGTGACTTTGAGGTGAGATGTATGGCCTTGACGTGAAAAAAGGAAAAAAAACCCTCTTCTGTATGTGCATATTTGTATTATATATGACAACTCACACATGCAGGAATTTGACACTACAGATTCAGTATGGGGAAAACCAACAAACAAATCAGTAGTCAAACGCAGGAGGCCAAACGTGTGCTGGTAAAGTCACCTCGGTTGTAGTTCTGCCCTTGATCCATAACAGACACTGATTGGTTTAACGAAGAAAAGAATAAAGTTGATAATTCAGGAGTATTAAAAAAGAGTAATAAAAGGTAAATAATAACCTGTTTCAAAAGCATGCTTAGCAATGACATGATTTGCTATAGTCTTTTCAGTTTAAAGACAGTGAACTGGGTCGCTCTCCTCTCTCTAAAAAAAAAGCATCAATAAAGAAACAAGGTATACTAAACGACCACAGTCTGGAACTTCAATCATGAAACTACCATTATACATAAAATTGCAGCTACACACTTATCAGCTTAACTGCAGATGCAATATTCATGCCAGGCAAATCCCAAAATTACATCCTGTCATATAAATATTTCAAGATATTAACAAATATGACAAAAAAAGAAATACCTTCGTTTTCTACATTGTCAACAACATTGTTGACTAGGTGTATGACAGTCACTATGGAAGCTTGTGGGCGAGGGAAAGCAGGACAAAAAAGGAGAGAAGGGGAGGGAAGGACATCTAAGTTAGTATATACAACACACATTACAAATTACAGTCAATCTTTTTAAGACAGACAACATTGTCAAATGGTAACAAAGTAAATATGCATGTCCTTGTATCTCATTTCACGTAGAATAACGCTATATGCAAATACCAAAGAAAACCCATCGTACAGGCCAGTACTTCTAGACACTGTGGGGGTAACTTTGCAAGGGGGCGCATAGTTTAAAGCACCACGTATACGCCTAAAAAGGGCCATTTTAGTCATTTGCGTGCCTATGTGGCCACATGTACATAACCTCCTATAAAATAGCACTCAGCGTAAAAGTATGCGCGTTCATTTGCTGGGACGTACCTGCCAGTGAGTATGCACATGGGCAGAGGTTGGGTGGGGTGCAAGTATGCATGTAGATTTTAAAATACTATAATTTATGCATATACGTGAAACATACAGGTACAGACATTTATGTCAGCTTTAGTGCCGGCCTCAATGCCCGAGCCTTAACTGAAGGTGAGATCACTACCACCTACGTAAGTATTTTATAAAGACAATTGAGCACTTCCTTATAAGATCATCCCTTGAATGTGCAGAGGAAAACTGACTTATATATTCAAAGAAAATCATGCTGCAAAATCAATTAACCATTGCATTAACCAGTGTGCTTGACATCAAACTCTGAGCCTTCCCGGACCTCACCAGGGACAATTTTGGTGCTAGCAAAGATAATGGTTTTTTTCAGGTTGTTGCCTGATTTTTTTTTTCATACATAGAAACGAAAATTAGAACTGGTTCTACAGCGTAGACAAAGTCACCTTGCAAGATTACATTTTAATGTAAGCATGACTATCTTGCTCAGATACGTGCATTCATAATGCTGTTTATTATCCTGCTCATCTCAATAAGTTACACAAGGAAAGGCAAAGCTCACTTCATTCCACTGTACGCGGTTTTATTGGTGCATTTTTCATTCTACTGATGTAATCATTATTCCAGATATCAACGTGCACTAGCAGCACAACCTAAATACTGGGTGATCTGACAAGGCACTGCCAAAGGAGATGACAAAAATCCTACAGATTAAAATTTTATTTATTTATTTATTTATTTAAAGCTTTTCTATACCGTGCTCTTTAAAATCAGTGCAGTTTACAATTAACATTTCCTTGTACAATGCAGGAAGGACCTGCATTGTACTTACATTGAACAGGTGACGTAACTTGGATTTATAACTGGGGCAACTATATACAGGCTGAGCCCTTTGTCGCTACAACGTTCAACGGTTTGGCTGGGACTCGTAACAATGAAAAAAAAAAAAAGGCTAAAGCCAAATCACTCTCCACTGAAAACTCACTTTATTTTGTTGCTCTTTCAGATTTCACTTTACTCTCTTGGAGAGGTGGTAGTGTGAGACTACCATTAGATGAACTAGACGGTTGCCTGGTTCACCAATGGTCACAGGGCGGCTCTCTGCTGCTCCTGTCTGGAACCCACAGTGGCAATCCCTTTAAACAGCATCGCAGTACGTACCGAAACCTCCAGTGCTATGGTGCTGTTGTGCTTCTGCCTCTGTCTCCTCTGATGCAGACTTCCTGTTTACATGGGGATGAAAGTGGCTCGACCAGTCACTCCTGTGCCATGAAAAAGGAAGTAGAATCAGAGGGGCGGAAGCAGGAACAGCAACGCAACACCGGAGGTTATGGCAAGCGCTGCCGCAGGTCCTGGAGAGAGGTGGGAAGAGAGGGATGCCAGGAAGGAGCTTCATCTAGGGCGTCTCTTGTTCTTGCACCAGCCCTGTGTGTGTGTGGGGGGGGGGGGGGGGAGATGTGCTATCATTCTCTGCCTGCAGTAGTGCTCCTGAGGTTTCCTAAGCTTCTTACCATGCAGATACCAAGGGTTATGCTGAAGGTGCCAGGATACAAACCCCTGAAATGTTACTCTCAAAGCTGTTCTTGAGAGAAGTGACTGATCGAACCGTTTCTCCCTTAAAGATGTTACATCCTCTGTGGCTAGCTCTAAAAACAGAAGCAAATCACTGAGCCTCCATGTCAGGCAACTTTTTCATTTTAAATCAAACTAAAATATATTTTCCAAGTGTTGATTGTTTGTGCCACTATACATCCTTTGAAGCATAACAAGGGAACAGAAGCGAGGACCCAGTTTATGAGCTTTGTTCTTACTTTGTGCACTAATTCTATATGTGTGCTTGGGTATAAGCCTCAGTCATATTTATAGCAAGTACTGTCTGCAATCAGAGAGTCACTGGAGTCCTTTTCTAGTGGCAGTCTTTGCACGGGCGACCTCCCAGGCATTATGAGAATAATCTGATTTTGTGTAGCACTTTACATGAAAGTGGGATCTCAAATTGTCATAAAGGAGAATTAACCTCATGATTATCTTCTTCAAGATTTATGTACCTTATTGTTGGCTAGAGTCTGCATTTTTTAAAAAAGTGTTTCTATTTTTCATATGTTAGTATTTCACCAGGAAAAGGGTTTTTGTACTTCCCTTTTTCTTTGTGAATTGCCGTCTTGGTTTCTTTGGCACCCGTTTCCTAAGCTGCTTCCAGTGGGAATTACAGCACCCTCACACTGCGTGGTAATTACCATGTTAAACATCTAATGTAGAAAGTGGTGTGGAATGGGTGGGTCATATGCCACATAGTTAACACGTCAAGATATGCGCCGAACTCTATTTCATTATCTGCCATACAGTTAACACCTGAGTGGGGGGGGGGGGGGGGGGGGGGGGAGAGGGGGGGGATGTATTAGGAATGTCCCCAACAGTTAACTCAGTGATTTTGCAGCTATCAGACACTAATTCTGGAATTATGGCAGGTCAATTACAAAGCCTTACTACACTTTAGTAAATAGGAGCCTTTGATGTTTTCTCTTACAAGGGTTTTTGAATAACAGCGTTACTGCAGCACTGTGGTGACTCATTTATTTGTGCGTGTGTGTGTGTGTGTGTGTTTTGGTGCTGGTGGGAAATGCAAGCTTGCACACATGATGCTAGCAGCTTGGGCCAGTACTGGAGGCTGGAACCGGCAGGAAGCAGGGCAAGGCCCCAGAGTTGGTTCAAGGTGTTGGTGCCCTAGGTAAATCTTAAGCCTTACACCCCTCCTAGCTGTCAGAATCTTTTGTTTAGCTTTAAATGCCCTGCTCTTTGCTGCCCCTCCCCCCACCCACAACACACACACACAGACACTGCCACCCTAGGCAGGAGGCAAAGAGAAGCCAGGTCTTAGGAAAAAAATAGCAGCAACATCTCAGGAAGGTTGAGATAGAAAGATGTGAGCAAGTTTGGCTTAAAAGGTGAGCCAGTGAGGCACTGGCCTAGGGTACTCAACCTTTAAGGGTGGCCAAAGCCTGCCAAACTGATTTGTCCTTTCACAGTCTCAGAGCAGTTTCCTTTGCTCCTGCGGCTGAGCTGCTTTGCAAGCCACTAGCACCACAGTGATTTTAAAGGCAAACATAAGCACTTCCTCTTTCTCAGGTTACTGGGACTAAAAGGAGGCTGATGATACTGATGGGTTCTGGGACTGGAAGGGGGCTGATGCTGGAAGACCCTGGGACTGAAAGGAGGATGATACTGGGGAGGGGTTACTGGGATTGGAAGGATGCTGACACTAAGGGTGGTACTGGGACTGGAAGTGGCTATGCTGGGGCCAGAGTGGGAAAAAGAGACAGAAGCTGGGGGAGTGAAAAGGGAGAGGGGACAAATATTGAGTGTCGAGGGGAAGAAACAAGGTCAAAAGTTGTTAAATAAAATAAATATATGGGGGAATATTGAGAAGGAGGGGTATAAGAATGGAAGCGGGGATAAGGAAGAGGAAAGGCAGAAGGAAGTAGATGGGTGAGTGTTGGGAAAGGAGGTTAGGAGGCAGTCAGGCATGTACTGGGGGCAGGAGGATGCAGGCGAGCAGGGACTCTGGTTAGGTGGAGACTAAAACTGGGTGGGAGAACAGATGAAGACAGACTCTAAGACTGGATGGGGGCTGGAAGTGTAAATGGGGACTGAGTAAAGTGGAGATTGGGATTTAAGGACAGCTGGTGGGAGAGTGGGCATGAAGAAATTGACCTGAGATTAAGAAGACGATGGGAGAGAGGTGTTTGGTATGAGTAAGACTGTGAGACCAAGTGTAGGCATATGGGAAGGAGAGAAGGTTTGAAAGATCTGGAGGGGTTGAGAGGCAGTTGAAAATGACAGAGGGCTATGGAGTGGGTCAGAGACAAAGGAAGGGGACAGGTCTTTGAAGGTGAGAGAGAGCAGAAATGGGGAAGGTAAGAAAGAGATTCGAGAGGGAAAGGGGATGATGGAAAGGGAATGAGCTGGGATTGATTGGGGGATGAGAGACAGAAGAAAGTAGATGAGTCTGGGGGAGATGAGTAAAGAGGGAAGAAATGGGGGGATGTGAAAGATGGGGGAACAGGAGGATACAGAAGGAATGGGAGAGATGGATAACGGGAGGACAAGGGAGGTTAAGTGGTGAAAAGAAAAAGACTTAAGCCTAGAGAGCAGAGACACAGAGGAATGAAATCTAGTGATAGTTTAGGTAAAAAGACAGATAAGAGAAAACAAAACAGCCAGAAGGATCAACATTAGAGAGAGATGAAGGGAAGAAGACTGGGAGAATGAAAAAAACAGAAAATGGAAAGGAGCTCCTGGAAAAGGATGTAGGAGCAGTGGTATAAATTTTGCCCACGCAGCCCCCACAATGCAGGGGGTGGGGGCCTGGGTAGGAAAGGGGCCCACATAGTGGCAGTAAAGCAGAGCAGAAACTTACTTCAAGATGTTTGTCATGCTGCCTCCACTCTTAAGTTTCCACTAGGCCCACAGGCTGTTACCTCACAGGCCAAAGTCCATGATAAGAGCGAGATTTCAGCCTGGGAGGCAACAACTGCTGGGCTCGGTGGAAACTTAAGAGTGGAGACAGTGTGGCAAACGTGTTAAAGTACATTTTCAGCTGCCACAGCAATGCGGGGGCACGTGGTGGGGGGGGGGGGGGGGAGAGGACTTGCTGCCATGACAATCGGGGGCCTTCAGCAAAATTTTGCTTGGGGGTGTCTCATTAGAACTTATGCCACCAAAAAGAGGAAGTGATAAAGAGAGACCAGGGCCAACCCTACTGGAAAACTAAAATGATCAGACAATAAAGATACAAAGCAATGTCAGTCTTCAGAGAATGAAGTATGTCAGCTTCGAAAGTCTGCATTTCTTATGATTCAGTACAGGAGGAAATGTATTTCTGTGTATATCTTTCTTCAGTGTTCCACTGCTCAGAGTATGATTTTTGGGTTTGCCATGTCATTTTCCGTCTGCATACGTATATGCTTCTAACGTGTAGTCTGTTGTTCTTTACAAGATGGTGGTCTGTTTTTCATGTGCAGCTAAAGTGAGGGATTCTGTCAACATGTTGGTTCTAGATAGGAATCTGCAGCAGTCCGGCTTGTTCTCCTTTCCCCACTGGAAGTATGTACTAAAATATTTGCACAAGTGACTTTCCATAGGTAGGGTTGATTTGATACAGTTTGAATTTTTAATGCTGGTTGTAGATGATCAGTTTTTGAGTGTTCATTTGCAGGGTTTTATGTTACAAAACACAGGGGTATGTTTACTAAACAGCGGCAGCGGCTTCCGTGTAATATCGGAGCTGCAGTCGCACTGATTTCAATGGGGCCATGGCTCCGATATCGCACGGAAGCTGCTACCGCTGTTCAGTAAACATATCCCACAGTGTCCTGCAATAGAGGGAGTTTGTGTTGTTGACACCGATGTGACACTAGAATTTGAACAGACTCTATGTTGTGTTGTAAAGTGAAACACCCTACTTCTGCTCTGCATCTACTATTGGGAGAGCTTTATTGGTTAGTCTAGGAATGATTCACATGAATGAATAATTATACTCTATTGGACTGATATTTTAATTTAAAGAATTTTTACAAACTGCTTTGTATACACTGGAAGAGGCGATACAGTAAATAAATGAAACTATAACCATTCAAGGTTATTATGCATTCGTATATCAGTGTGTTTTCAAAAAATATAAGGATAATATCAGGCCACTTAAAATGGCTAAACATCCAGATATTATCCATATACTTGCGGGCCATGATAGGGGAGGAGCAAGGAAAGGCAAAAAAATTATCCATAGTGGCAATATTCAGTCACTGTTTAAGCCTGCCAAATACCATAGTGCCAGTGATCACTGCACTGTCCGTTTATTCAGCACTGCTTCCTGTATGGACAGTGACACTGAATAAATGGACTGTAACGTACACTACCGGTTATATTAGTTTCTGTTCTTGCACTAAGTTCCATGTAAACCGTCTTGACTGGTAGAAAGATGGTATAGAAAAAGTGTTTAATGCATAAATAAATGGCAGCACAGGGACACCACCAGCTGAAAACGTACCCTATTTTGTGCAGCTCATAGTAGGGGGGGAGGGGTGCACAAAAGTTAGCTCAGGGCGCCAGGACCCCTTGAGCTGGCCCTGGAACTGAGAAGCAGAAGCATTTTGGGATACATCCTTGCAATGGCTGCAAGCGTGCTGGATCCTGAGGCTTCCAATCTTATCAAAAAAAATTCTGCCTTAAAAAAAAAATTCCTGTTTTTATTTTTTACTTAAGGATCACAATATGCAAAATCTGTGCAAATGGTACTTTCCATAAAAAGAAAATCTCGCTGTGATAACCGGTCAGAAGTGGCGACCAATCCTAGTGTTTCGAGCTGATCTTAGAATCATTTTACTGGGTGACCGTCACCAGTTTGTTTCTTAATGAGTGGCATTACTGGGATGATTCAGTAGTTTATTTCAGTACTTAACATGGAGGCAACACAGCAGCACAGGCGCAGTGGGATGCTCCCAAAAGCTTTCCTAAAGGACGCTGGGGAGCGTTCCCGCGCGGGCTCCGTCGGTGCCGACGATATCCATATGTGAAGACTACATTCCTGCTTGTTCCTGGAGATAAACATGTTGGCTTATTTTCGCATTTTTGTTCTTTTCTCCCCAGATTTATAAGACCTGTTTTTTGTTGGTTTCAAAAATATTTGTTATTAAAACAAATGTGTAATGCATGTTCCCACTCTATAATGCATGCAAATCTACTTTACATGCATTAATTCACAGGTTAATCCTACTTAAAATTGATTTTGAGCACACTCATTTTTAAGGCATACTAAAGTACGCTCCCCTTAGTATTTAAATACTACTGACTGTCTCTGAAGAAATCAGAAAGCATAAAACATTTCACTTAATTGCAATACGTTATTGTGAAGCATAAGGAAAAAATAGGCAGCAGTACTCTGCAAAGTACACTGCTGTAAAATAAAAATGTAATTGATCCCTGTAACCTACTTTTGAGCACCTACAAGGGAAAATGCTTAAAAAAATACACTAGAACAAAATTGGCATAAAATATAAATTAGCTCTCATAACAGAAAAAATATCAAATGATAAGGACTACAGAGAGGTTTATAATCAATCTGACATGCAAGGAAATTAGCAGGGAAACTCTGTGCACATTAGATCACAGCTTCGATACTGGTTTCTCTTTGTTTTACAGTGTGAGTTAAGCTAGAAATTGATCGTTATGAAGTGCAATAAAAGTAAATTATAGAAATGTGGAAAAATAATAGACAAACATGAAGCCTGAAGGCAAGGTAATTAGATGAAACATAAAAACGCAATAGCAGATAAGGACTGTAGTTCAGAAAGGATATGGAGAGGTTGGTGGGGCCTAGAGAAAAGCAATCAAATTAGTATCGGTTCTGAGATAAGGACCTACAGTATATAGATTACCTTATAGGAAAGGAATGACAGATGGACATAGACATTCAAAGAGGTGTATAATGCATAAGAAACAAACCTTTTTATTCACAGGAAAAGTGAGGTCCCCAAACTGTTCACAAGATGGATAAGATGAGTCCCCCTTCAGGTAGTTTGCTGAACTTGGGGGAGGGGAGTATGGCTAAGGAGTATGGAGTAGGGGTGGGAAAGCTGTCCAGCTCTTTCAGTGATTTGAATTGTCGTTGAAGGGGGAGGCTTCAGCCAGTAATAATATTTCTATATTTAAATAGTTGACAACGTTAACCTGCTTGGATCAATATTCAATAAAGAAATGACAAGCAGTCAAGAAATCTGATGACATACTGCTCTTGGCAGAAGGGCTATGAAGGACTTAGACAAGATTCTCAAGAGCAGAGATGTCTCTCTCCATACAAAGATTCAACTTGTCCAAGCCATGGTATTTTCAATAACATCATATGGATACAAAAGTTGGACAGTGAAAAAGGTAGACAGGAAGAAAATTGATGCCTTTGAATTATGGTGCTGGTGAAGTATTTCCTGATGTTGCATTTAAGTTTACCTTCTTGCAGATTCATGTTATGCCCTCTAGGTTTAGTTTCCCCTTCTTTGGAAAAGGTTTGTATTTAAACATCTGTATCATAGCTCCCCTGTGCCTCCTCTCCTCTAGGGTATACGTATGAGAAGAGACTTGAAGAGCTAAATATGTATACCCTAGAGGGGAGTAGGCACAGGGGAGCTGCGTACACCTTGTAGCGTTATAAAAATGATTAGCAGGTAGTAATAATATGATACAGATGTTTAAATACTTAAAGGTATTAATTAATAAACAAACCTTTTTCAAAGAGGGGGAACTGTAAAACTACAGGGCATAAAACGAAGCTGCAAAGAGGTAAACTTAAAAACAACATCAGGAAATACTTTTTCACCGAGAGGGTGGTGGATGCTTGGAATGCCCTCAGGATGGAGGTGGTGGGGACAAATACAGTGATGGAATTCAAAATGGCATGGGACAGACACAGTGGATCCCTTTATAGCAAGAGGATAAAATCAAAATAAACGTAACTATTTCTATACTTCAAGAAATAGAGGGGGGTGAACTGCACAGAATGGCAGGTACAACCCTAAACAAAGGTATAGAGGGCAGTGATCTGCACGGAGCGGTGGGTGCACCTAATCTAGCCACCTTACTGGGCAGACTATATGGACCATACTGGTCTTTATCTGCTGTCATATACTGTACGATGTTACTATGAATGAGCAGTGCCGTTCTATTATGATGAAATTCAGAATAAGGTGGATAAGTCCCTAGGGCCTAGATGTTATGTATTCTGTGGGAAGAATTGACTGCCATCAAAAACACGATCTTCTCGGTCACATACTTGAGCTCACAGGAGTTCAGAGCTTAAAGGGACCCCCGTCAGCTGAGTCAAAATCACTTTGTAGTCCCATTATTTAACACATAGATTGATAAAAGCTTCAACTGAAACAAGCCCTGCAAAAATCTTACAATTAAGGGCTGTACAGAGAATGGGTTTCCTTCTATGTGCTGGGGATATGCACCAATTGCACTAGACTGTACCTTATTTAGTGCTGAGGCCAGAATGAAAGATTTAAATGATATTTAAGCAGTTTTTGTGTGGAAAAATTAGCGATCTCCAAGTTGTTTAAAATCTGCTTGTGTTCCCTAGTCCTAGTAGTATTTGAAAGTAGTATCTGTTCCCGGTTTACATTTGCCACCCCATTTATGATTTTAGAAAACTCAGTCTATCCCTTCTGATTCATTTCTTCTCTGAAGTTGAAGAGCCCACAACTGTTTAGCATTGCATCATAAGGGAGCTGTTTAATTGCCTTTTTTTTACCCAGGAAAGTAGGCAAGGAACAAAGATGACAAAAACTGTCTTGGATAAGGCATGATATCTTACAGGCAGGGCCGACGCAGAAAGACCATTCATGCAACTTACAAGCACAAGTTCCTACAGGCCAAAAAGCAGAAAAAAGACCGACACGCACGTAAACAGCACAGGAAAAGCAAACGCATACAGCAACGCCAAGTATATTTAAATTACAGGCAAATGAGCTGCGTGTATTAAAACGGCATGCTAATATTGTCTGTACCCGATGCAGAGAAATGTGTAGAGTCTTACATAACCAATATCTCTACACCTGGGTCTGAGGTGGCTTAAACGTCTTGTGCATGCCCCCAACAGTATTTTGATGGCATCAGGGGCTTTCCCTAACGCCTCGATCATCTGAGGTGAAGTGTCAAACTTCCCCTCAGATGACCCTGTTCCTCTGGTAGAGCATGCCGAACTTGTGCAGACTTTTGTACGCAAGTGTTTGACTCCAGTTTAATGCTGCCATTTACGCCACAGTTGAACGCATGGCTAATCTGCAGATGCGCACCTTTCTGCATGCCAGCGCTGACATCAGACACTAACGGTGCAGTGCATAGAGGCGTACATAGTTAGTAGCGTGTGACTTCTGAGACGGATTTCTGCATTGGCCTGTATGTCTGGCAGCTGGGATACATCCTTGGCTCTCTCAATAGCAAGAAGTGGGTAGACTGAATGGAACAATTAAGTCTTTGTTGCCTTCATTTGCTATGCTGCCAAAAATAGTCTACAATATATGTGCAATTATATGCATTACCAAAACCATATTTCATTACCATATAATTTTTTAGCATAACAATTTAGCAAACCCTCCTACACATCAAGTCGGTGAAGTGGTGCAAATCAGGTTTCTCCATTTCCCCAGCCACATGCGGCACAATGCTATTGTACACTCACCCAACATTTGAGTGACATGTGATGTAGGACAGTGTTGCCATTGGGGAGATCAGGCCCAAGCTAGCACAAGTACTGACTTACATGGCCACTGGTGAGATCAAGACCACTAGCAAGAAAATAGAAGCTCACAACGATAGGGGTAAGCAAAGAGGAGAATGGGTTCTAGCAAAATAGGCAAACATGCCAGTGCAGCATGCAGGGAGTCAAGGGTGAACAATTAATGTGAAGGAGGGTCTGGAAAAATAGGGAACTACGTTTGAAAATTCAAAAATATGCACACAGTTCCAAAGCTCTCTCAGTCCCCACCCCAAGGGTATTGGCTGCCCAAGGTGAACCTTCAGACTTACACCCCCCTCCCGTTTGAGATTTTGATAATAAAACTCAACAATCATAATAAACACCGCCTCTCCCACAACAATCCTGTAAAAACGCATAATTGGACATCATACGTCTAAATATTCAGCTCTGCTTTGTCTGTATATGTGAGCCCACTCTCCCTGTGGGAAAAGAATATGCTGACGGCTCTTTGAGCTTGTCTGGCTGTCAGAATCCATCATTTTGCTTTGTCTGCTGCTGCTCTTTGAGGTTTCCCCACCCCCCATCCCCTCCCGCCCCCCCCCCGAAGCTGCTGCTCTAGGTGACCAACTAGTCTTTCCTAATGGTTGGGCTGGCTCTGCCCCACGGTGGGAAAAAATACACATGAAATGGTACAATGCAGTGTTTAAAAAGCCCATTTTGTTGCATCTACAAATTGTTTTACCAATGGAAATGGCTTTGAAAATGACCCTCTAAGGGGCTAATCTTATAAAGAGCAAGGCCTCTTTTACCTGCAGAAAGGGGCTTTTATAAAACTGCACAACTGCAGACATGTGTAAAACGTAAGCACACAGGTGGTGTTCTCCTACTCTTAAGCCATTCTGCAAGTGGCTATTTCTAGAGGCACAATTTAGGTGAAGTAGAGGCGGAGTTGCAATGAGCACATTTATCTTGGAAAATATGGGGGGCTAGTCAAAGACATTTACACAGTGTGCAGACCTGAAAATAATGTAAATGTCGGTTAGTGGGATATTATTCATGGTTAGTGCCTCTGGATATCCGTGGGTGCTGCTGCTACACACCTTGCTGCTACGCACTTAGCAATAGGACATTCTGGGGTGGCGAGGAGTCGGCGGCATCCATCGCTATCCAGGCAGCGGTGATATTGAGCTGCTGCCTGGTCAGCGACCCGCAGGTAAAGTAAGGCACAGCAAAGGCTGGCTTAACTTTACCCACGGGAGCTAACCGGGCAGTGGCGGATATTGAGCGGGTGCTCAGTTAGCTTCTGGGCTCTGCGGTGACCTGGATATTCAATGCTGTGGGACGGATATGGACCCGGCCTTGAATATCTGGGGTTAGTTTTCAGCACTGAATATCGGGCCCGATGTGTTTAAGTGCTTAGGGTACATGCACACATTTGCACGAACTATGGAGCAGGTTTAAATGTGTGCACCAACATTACATATGTAGCCACTTCCAGGATCAATCACCTAGAGACACACTTCTTTTCACTGGACTATACGAAAGCTTCTAAAAGGAGGTGGCTGTAGTTCAGGATCACATACAGAGCTGGTAAAAGAGTGGAATTAGCAACTCACATTTTATGATTTCTCAGGAGTGTAACAGAGTTGGCAAGTTATTCAGTTATTCAGTTCCAGGAGTGAGATTTTTTGCCAGTTCTGGGTTTTAAGATCACATTACAATGCATTATGGTATTATAGTCTCTAATTTTACCCATTGGAATCAGTGTTGTAGATCCTATAATGCGTCAGAATGAGATGGTCAGAAATCCAGGACTGGCTTAACATCTCACTCCTAGACTGGCAACTCTGGCATAATTCATGGAAACCAAGAATTCAATGACAGATAAGCACTGCAAGGCTCATCTAGTCTGCCCACTACTGACAGTGCATTGCAAACGTATTTATCCCCTCTGTGTTTGTCCTGTTTTGTCACATTACAACCTGGAATTAAAATGGAGTTTTGGGGGTTAGCACCATGTGATATACACAACATGCCTACGACACTGAAGGCATAAAATATCCTTTATTGTGCCACAAACAATAATTAAGTAAAAAAAAAACCAACTGAAAGCAGGCATGTGCATATGTAGTCACCCCCAAAAGTCAATACTTTTAGAGCCACCTTTTGCTGCGATTACAGCTGCAAGTCTCTTGGGGTATGTCTCTATTAGCATATGTAGCCACTGGGATTTTCATCCATTTCTTAAAGAAAAACTGTTCCAACTCCTTCAAGTTAGATGGGTTGCGTTGGTGTACAGCAATCTTCAAGTAATACCACAGATTCTCAATTAGATTGAGGTCTGTGCTTTGACTAGGCCATTCCAAGACATTTAAATGTTTCACTTTAAACCAGCTTTAGCAGTATGTTTACGGTCATTATCCTGCTGGAAGGTGAACCTTCATCCCAATCTTGAATCTCTGGCAGACTGAAACAGGTTTTCCTCAAGAATTGCCCTGTATTTAGTGCCATCCATCGTTCCTCCAATCCTGACTAGTTTTCCTGCCCCTGCCAACGAAAAACATCCCCACAGCATGATGCTGCCACCACCATGTTTCACTGTGGGAATGGTGTTCCAGGGGTGATGGGAAGTGTTGGGTTTGTGCCACACATGGCGTTTCCCATGATAGCCAAAAAGTTAAATTTTCGTCTCATCTGACCAGAGAACCTTCTTCCATGTGTTTGGGGAGTCCACCACATGCTGTTGTGCAAACTCCAAACGTGTTTTCTTATTTTCCTCAAGTACTACCCACAGCAAGGAACACCAACTCGCCTCACACACACTAAGGTGCTATGACGAGTCTGTAATCATGTCCTGATATGATGCATATATATCTGTAAATAGTTACCCTGGTTATCCAAGTTGAATCCCTTGTTAATTGTAATTACGGAGTAGTTTCTGCGCCGTAAAATTTTCTGTTCCATGTAAACCGCACTGATGCTGAATAGCGCGGTATAAAAGAAACTGTAAATAAATAAATAAATAAAATTTCTTTCTTTAAGCAATGGCTTTTTTTCTGGCCACTCTTCCATAAAGCCCCACTCTGTGGAGTATATGGCTTAAAGTGGTCCTATGGACCTCAAAGATTTCAGAAAGCTGCTCAAAACAAAGCTTTTCATGGATCACTATAAGGACTTCACCTGAACTAGACTCTGCCATAACCAAACCGAAGCCTTCAATCTGTATATGGACCTGTATATAGCTCAGTTGTATATAGCTCACTTGTTTTAATAACTGTACATAGTTCACTTGCATATAAAGCAAACTAATCGCTCACACCCCTCGAACACACTCATTCACATGTTTCCACTGCATGTTGCACACTATAGCCCCCCCCTTGATTGTTTGATGTGAAAACCGCTTTGATTTAATGATAAAGTGGTATATTAAATCTGCCTAAGTAAATAAAATAAATAAATATGGACAGATACTCCCATCTCCGCTGTGAATCTTTGCAGCAATTTCAGTGTTATCCTTGGTGTCTTTGTGGCCTCTCTGATTAATGCCCTCCTTGCCCAGTCTGTGAGTTTTGGTGGGCGGCCTTCTCTTGTCAGGTTTATAGTGGTGCCATATTCTTTCTATATTGTTATAATGGATTTAATGGTGCTCTATGGGATATTTAGAGTCTGGGATTTTTTTTATAACCCAACCTGATCTATACTTCCCTACAACTTTGTCTCTGACCTGTTTGGAGTGCTCCTTGGTCTTCATGTTGCTTGCTTAGTGGTGTTGCAAAGTCAGGGGCCTTTCAGAACAGGTATATTTATACAGGCATCATGTGACAGAACATGTGACACTGACTGCACACAGGTGAACTCTAATCAACTAATTAAGTAGCTTTTGAGGTTAATTGGTTGGACCAGAACTTATTTAGGGGTTTCAGAGCAAAAGGGATGAATACATAAGCACTCACAACTTTTCAGTTTTTACTTGTTTTTTTTATATCTACAAGGTATTTTATTGTCATTTCATGTCACCAATTTGGACTATATTGTTAGGTCCATTACCTAACATCCAAATGAACCTCCACTTTCATTCCAGGTTGTACGTAATGCGACAAAACAGGGCAAAAACCAAAAGGATGAATACTTTTGCAAGACACTGTATTGCTATTGTGCCACAAACCCCAGAAGATCTCTAGACTTCTCTTCACTTCTTTGCAAGTAGAGATTCTTTGTCGTATCCCATACGTTCCTGCATTTCATTACTGTTTCTGCGTCCACCACCTCCGCTGGAAGGCTGTTCCTTAATATTCACTGATATTTCACCGACCAATATGTGCTTTATGCTGGAGTTAGCAAGAGTTGTTATGTTCACTAGCTGTTTCGTTGGTACAAAAGCGCTCTTCAGGGATGTCACAGATATCTATTTTCTCTTTTACTGGGCCACAATTTTGGAATGCTCTTCGTGGTGAGCTAGACTTTTTATCTTTTCATAAGAAGTTAAAAGCATATCTTTTTATGTTGAACAGATATTTTATCTGTTTTGTATTATTCGTATCTACTGTTTGTTTTTTATTATGGGTGTTTGGTTGTTACCCACCTAGAATAGGCAGGTTATAAATACCATAAATGAAAAATTAAATGAAATTTCAGGGAAGAAATCTTTTCCGATGTTACTCCTGAGCCCACTCTCTTTTGTAGCCTCATATCATTTTAGAACTTCATTTCCACTGTTTGTTTTTCGTGCACTGTTTCTACCTCTTGAGTTACTGAAATGTTTTATCCTATTCTCTCTCTTTCCTTTCTGGTGCTCTCATATTATGATGCTCAGGTTTCTGGTGTAGACTCTGCTGTAATCACTAGGTCATACTCCTTGACTGTATTTATTTATTTTATCAATTTAGCAACTTTTCTATACCGCTGTATCTACAAGTCACAGCGGTGTACATGGAACAAATAGAACAAGAATATTACATAGAACATAGGAAACAGTAAATGAAACATGGTGGATATAACTATTTATACAGAGCAGAGTGGGAGTTGGGTGTGAACATAGTCAAGATATAGTGGGTGGACAATTAAGAGTCTGGTTCAAAGTGCTCCAGGAAGAGTTTTTAGTTTACGGCGGAATTCTCCTAGGTCTGTGAGTGTGCGTAGTTCTGGTGTGAGGGAATTCCAGATGGTGGGGGCATAGAAGGAGAAGGCTCTGCTGGTGGTGGTGGGAGTTGGAGTGAGTGAAAGCATGTTCAACTCGAATGCTGAGCAGCAAAAGTTAAAATTATTAAAGAAAAAGAAAAGCCGAGCCATGAAACATTAAGAAGCTAATGGGAAAAGCTGTAAGTTAAGGGAATAATTTATAATTAAAATGTGAAACAGAAAATTGCAGGAAACCATATACAAGATTATTAAAAATAATCTCTGTGTGATTCTCACACATAAAGGATTCACTTGAAGAAAATGAGCTAGAAGTACCCTCTACTGCAGAAGTGCTTTTTCAGTGATTAAAGAGTGTTTCTGATTAACAACCTACTGCTTTTTATGATAAAAAGCTTGTCTAACAGCACTAGAACAGCAGCATCTGAGAGTGTTAACAATATATTCCTGTAAATGTTCTGAATATCTGAATTAGATTCTACCTTACCAAGAAGCGTCTCTAACTTTATGATGTACACCAACAGCCTCGTTCTGCTGTCATGCATGGATTCGGGCAGATGCTGCTGCTCTAAAATCTACCTTTAGGGGTATCTTCCCTTTTAATCACAAAAGCAGTACCCTTTTCCCATTCAAATAAAAAGCAAGATTCTACGAACCTGAGCTTAGAGATGTCACAGTTGACCCTCCTCCTGGTACTTCCTGGAAACATTTTACCCAAAAGCCTAGAAAGATTTACATGCACTACCTCCACTGTATGAAAGTCTCTTTCATGCACATTCATTGTGGTTATCCTGAAAACCCTTACTGGCCAGGTATATGCTGAGGACTGGGTTGAGAACCCCTGGTCTAGATACTTGTAAGTGAGATCCAATGATCTACCTTTACCAGTAGTGTTCACCTCACATTCTATGTGCATCAGCAATTAAAATTTATGTTGGGCTGTGAAAAGGTGAGGTATGGATAGTACATTCCCCTGTTGAAAAGGAGGGGTATAGAGGATTATAATTAGAAGGTAAAAAAGAAGTATCAGAGGTTGGAGATGAGAGGAAGAACTAGACACCCTGTTCTGAGTTCCATGTAAGCAGAATAAGCAAAAGAAAGTGAGTTTGGAATCAGAGTACCCAGGGAAGAGGAGCCTTGGAACACCAGAGGAAGACGTTGGGACCTCCATTGGGCTCCTGAGATAGCAGCCTCCCTTAGAGCTGACAACACCATGTGTGAAGAGTCAAGTGGAACAACACAGTACAGAACAGTGTGGACAAAGAGGTACTGTTGGAGTCTGGGAAACCAGAATCTGGACTAAAGAAGTGTCTTCTGCCCCTAGAACAACAAAGAGAAGAGGTATTCCTAGATGGAGAAAGGGCCTGAAGCTGTGACAGGGACCAGAGACACAAATAAGAACATAAGAACATAAGATATGCCATACTGGGTCAGACCAAGGTCCATCAAGCCCAGTATCCTGTTTCCAACAGTGGCCAATCTAGGTCATACGTACCTAGCAGTTTCCCCAAAAGACACAGGTTCCACAATGCTTATATTGGGTCAAGCAGTGATATCTCGGGTCCCTTCTTAATAATGATTTATGGACCTTTCCTCCAGGAACTTGTCCAAACCTTTTTTAAATCCAGCTACACTAACAGCCTTTACTACATCCTCTGGTAACAAATTCCAGAGTTTGATTACACGTTGAGTGAAAAAATATTTTCTTTTATTAGTCTTAAGTAGTTTACCCTGTAGCTTCATTGCATGTCCCCTAGTCTTTCTATATTCGGATAAAGTAAACAATCGATCTACTTTTACCCGTTCCACTCCGTTCATTAATTTATAGACTTCTATCATATCTCTCCTCAGCCATCTCTTTTCCAGGTTAAAGAGCCCTAACCTTTTTAGCTTTTCTTCATAGGAGTATCCTTCCATCTCCTTTACCATTTTGGTGGCTCTTCTCTGAACCTTTTCTAATAACGCTACATCCTTTTTAAGATAGGGCGACCAGAATTGAATACAATATTCAAGGTGCAGTCTCACCATGGAACGGTATAGAGGCATTATAATATCTTTTGTTTTATTTTCCATTCCTTTCCTTATGACACCTAGCATTCTATTTGCTCTCTTGGCCGCCTTTGCACACTGGGCCAAGGGTTTTCACATGTTACCCACAATGATGCCTAAATCTCACACCTTCAAAAAAACATAACAGATTAGTAAGACAAGATCTTCCTTGTCTAAAGCCATGTTGGCTGTCTCCCATTAGGCCATGACTATCTACATGCTGAGTAATTTTGTTCTTTATGATGGTTTCTACCATTTTTCCCGGTACTGACGTCAGGCTCACCGGTCTGTAGTTTCCCGGATCACCCCTGGAACCCTTTTTAAAAATTAGCGTTATACTGGCGATCCTCCACTCTTCAGGTATTACAGATGATTTTAATGAAAATTCACAGATTACTAATAGCAGGTCTGCAGTCTCATATTTCAGTTCTTTCAACACCGTTGGATTGCTACTCTTCAGTTTATCTAATAGTTGTAATACATCTTCCCGATATATCGATATTTCCTTCAATTCTTCCACACCTTTAAATACCACTTCAGTCATGGGTAACATCCCTACATCTTCCTCAGTAAAGACCGAAGCAAAAAATTCATTCAGTCTCTCCGCTATCGCCTTGTCGCCTCTTAGTGCCCCTTTAACCCCTCTATCATCTAATGGACCAACTGCGTCTCGCACAGGTTTTTTGCTACGAATGTACTTGAAAAGTTCTTTATTTTGCGTTTTTGCTTCCGCAGCAAGCTTCTTCTCAAATTCTCCCTTTGCCTGCCTTATCAATGCCTTGCATTTGACTTGCCAGTACTAGTGCTGTTTCCAGGTTTCATTGTTTGGCTCTTTTTTCCATTACCTGAAAGATGCTTTTTTGGCAACAACAGCCTCTCTGACCTCACCTTTAAACCATGCTGGCAGTTTTTTGGACTTCCTTCCACTTTTCTTAAAGCGTGGAATACAGCTGGTCTGGGCTTCCAAGAAAGTATTTTTCAACAACACCCACACTTGATGTAAGTCATTAACCTTTGCAACTGCTCCTTTTAGTTTTTTCTTAACTATTTTCCTCATTTTATCATAGTCTCCCTTTCGAAAGTTAAAAGGTAGTACTGTGGATTTCCTTACTATCCCTCCTCCACTAATTAAATCAAATGCGATCATGCTATGATCACTATTGCCAACACCCTTATCTCTTGCACTAGATCTGGTGTTCCATTAAGGACTAGGTCTAATATGGCTTCCCCTCTGGTCGGTTCATGAACCAGCTGCTCCAAGAAGCAGTAATTTATTTCATCAAGGAACATTATCTCCCTAGCATGCCCTGCCGTGACACTGACCCAGTCGATACCGGGGTAATTGAAATCACCCATTATTACTACTGCGTTGTAACTTTTGTTAGCTGCCTTGATTTCTTTGAGCATTTCATCATCCATTTGTTCATTCTGGCCAGGTGGTCGATAGTACACCCCCCCACTGCCATCGCCTTCCCCTTTTTACATGGAATTTCAATCCATAGAGATTCTACATCAAATTTTGTTTCCTGCAAAACTTTAATCCTTTCTGACTCAATGCCCTCTCTAACATAGAGCGCAACCCCTCCACCAATTTGATCAGCTCTATCATTACGATATAGTTTGTACCCAGGTATCACAGTGTCCCACTGGTTGTCCTCCTTCCACCATGTCTCTGATATTCCAATCATATCTATCCTCTCATTTAGTGCTATATATTCTAACTCTCCCATCTTATTTTTTAGACTTCTAGCAAATAAACAAGGTTGTAATTAACAGTATTGGAGTTCAGTGAAAGTGTTTATGAATTGTGTTGAGAAAGAGGTGGAATGAAATGTTGCATACACTCAAGAAAACCAAGGGGCTAGGGTGGCAGGAGTCAGCATTAATTCGACAGTACACACACACACACACACACATTTGTACAATAAATTTAGGACCTCAGTTATGAATGTGCGTTAATACACATTAACATGCAGCAGAACACCTTGTTGATGGGGCCAAGCTCCACCTGCTGCCGACAATCTCCCCATGGTGGGGGGCAGGCAGACCCAGAGCAGCCACAGCAATTAAATGAGTGAAGCCGTGACGCTGCAAGCTCGGCAAGAGGATCAGAGATGCAGGATCCTGTCAGCAGCTTTACGCAGATGATGGGATGGTAATGGGTAGAGTGAGCAGAGAAGCTTGCAGCACAGCAGACACAGATTGAATGTGGGAATCAGCGGCCAGCAAGGAATTATAGGTCTTATAACTTCCTGCGGCCTGTTGGTGAACTGGATTTGTTCAAGATTTTGGTGTGGCCATGGCCCCTGTGGCCAAACCCATTCCGATGCCTATGTTCTCAGTTCTAGTTAATGCGCACTAATGCGTGAACCGGTAAACACATTTTAGTAAATTAGGCCCTTAGCTTGCTGTTTGGATCTGCATGTCTGAGTTTATGTGGGAACAAAAAATCTGTGCCTTGGACCTTGAAGAGGTGGATCCCTTATCCTCCAGAGAATCTACATCAGGTTTTCCAGAGACTGGACTCATGAACACTGCCCCCCCCCCCATGTATCTCTAGGATTTCCCAACAGGCTCAAATGTTGAAAGAATGCTCTGGGGTGTTAGCTGTCAAAAATGTGTACATGTCGGCCATCAGTATTAGAGAGATGCCTAATCACGTTTCAGAAACACTCCTAGTTATCTAACTTTAGAGAACCGTCTGCATGGGTGGTCTGCAGGCACGATTTCCCTTTAGGCAGCCACATGTCGTTTCGGCATCTAACTTTGCACAAAGTGCTAAGACACCAAAGTAGTAAGATAATGTGCCTGGAAAAATTTCTAAAACGTTTGTTTAAATTCTCACTTCTAGCAACAGTTTAAGCCCATATCAGGTAAAGAAAGCTTGTTTGCCTGGAAAGGTGTCTAACTAGGTCCTTTCCAGCTTCTGCCTATCTATTTGATGTAACTGTTGTGCAATATGTGTTATCCTTCCTTTTCATATTAATCACAGGCTTGATAATCAAAAGCATTCGTTTGATTAATTTTGAGGGTTAACCAAATAAACATTTCTTTTACATTTCTGGGGCTAAGATGTCCAGCCAAACATATCTGTTTAAAATTAAGTCAATGGAGATGCAGCACGCACAGTTTTAAACTTTAGCCAGATAGTGGCGACATTTAAACACTTTCTGGTTAGAGTTATCCAAATAAGCTGACCACAAATATAGCAGGCCAAAAATATATGATCAGAATATCTGGAAGATTATGCTTAGTTGCACTATTACTCTTAACCAGATATTGTTCAACTGATTATTGATCCCCTTATTTCTCATTCAGGTCATATCTAGTATTTTCAATTTCATGACACTTCATCCCATGGCTGCATGAGTATAAGAAAACATTGAAAATCTCTCTGGGTCCTTTAAGTAATGTGAGGTAAATTTTTGTATTGATCGTGCATTACGAGCAAAACCCAATGCGCGGTAAGCCTAGTTAAACACCTGTAACAGGTGTTCTCCAGGGACAGCAGGAATCAGGCCTCACATATGGGTGATGCTGACACCGACAGAACCTTCATGGAAGCATCTCCCCAGCTTTCAAAGAAAGCCTTTGGGAGGTGCCACTACGTGTGCATGGTCCCCTTCCTGCCCAAGGGTGCCATCTTAATTAGTCAGATGACATAGCTAGAGCCAACAAACGAAAAAGGCCAAAATTATACAGCAATTCCAAGGGGAGGAGGGAGGGTTGTGAGGACTGATTCCTGCTGTCCCTGGAGAACACCTGTTACAGGTGAGTAACTACACTTTCTCCAGGAACAAGCAGGAAGTCAGTCCTCACATATGGGACTCCCTAGCTACAGGCTACCGAGAAACTAGAAAAACACGGCCCAGCCATAAGCAGCCGCAAGCGAGTCTGAAGAAAGACTCTAAGGACCCCAGTGTCCAGGGAGAACCATGGCTCTGGTAACCTGAACATGAAGGGTCAAAGGACAGGAGTTGCCTAAATCCTGAACAGATTACGGAGTATGTCCTGGCCGAAGGCACTGTCCCATAGGGACTCCCTCTCCAGGCAGTAGTGAGCTGCAAAGGTGTGGACTGAGGACCAAGTGGCGGCCTGGCAGATGACTGCCATAGGGATAGAGTGTAGGCATTATACAAAATTCTGATATATCATCCCCTACAATTTTTTGTCGGAGTTAGTCAGCCCAGTAGCCAGGAAATCCTCTGACCACCACTGTGACCGCTCCTTTTTTATTTGAAAACACTATTAAAAGTGAAAAATTAAGTACTTAGCTTTGCTCGCTGACAGTTAACAAACAAGTAAATCCAACTTGAAAATTTCCCAGAAATCAGAAGTGCCGACGTGCCACGTTTCGGGTGCTGCCAAAAAGGACCTTGCTACCCTGCTTCAGGTTCATCTAATTCTGGTATACAGCCAAAGCTTTAGTGCCCAAGACGGAGGAAACATCTTGCTTTTAAACTCCGGTGTCTGACATCACTGATGACTAAGCACAGCTAACATTCAATCAAAAACAAGATCATTGCTACCAATAGGGGAATCCCACTGACAAGGGAAAGCCATAGCGGAAAAATCAATGATCCTTTATAAAAATCACAGATCAGATGATCGTATGCCAATCCACTTGTGCATTCAGTCCTCTCGGTGTGACTGTATCCAAGGAGAAAATCCAGTGCTGTTCTAGCATCTGTAAACGTTTTTCACGTTCCCCTCCCATTGGATCATTAGGAACATGATCTAAAACTCGCCAACGAAGTAATTCAAAAGTGTGATTAAAATGCACACAATGTTCAACCATTGGAGCTGAAATTTTCTTCGTCCTTAGACAAGAGGCATGTTCAGATAACCGTGTCTTAATTGAACGCTTAGTCCGACCCACATAATATAACTCACATGGACACGCAATTAAATAAACTACAAAAGTAGATAAGCAATCCGTGTGCCAAACAGATTATAAAATTGTAGGGGATGACATATCAGAATTTTGTATAATGCTGGACTTTAATTTGGGATTCTGATCAGGTTTTACAGATTGGATTTGTATTGTATTTAAGAAAAACCTAACTACATGATGGCTTCGGATATGTTTGCGTACACTGTCGCGTACCGCCCCTATTGGCCAGTGGTCATAGGGGTAGGTTGGACACAAAGATATTTTTATATGAGAGGAGGTTCCTTTAAGAGCCAGGTGCAGCCTGGTCTTAGTAGTTCAGCTCCTATTAAGAAGTAAATTGTGAATGCAGAGTAGAGGGATAACATAGGCTTTTATGTCCCTTTACGCAAAAGATTCAGGTGGGTCACAACATAGAGGAAAATGTCCTTTACTTCAGGAATGAAACAAACTCATGGTAAAGAAAAACTGTTATGCTTCACAGTTGTAACAAGGATTAATTAAGGCATCCTAGAGTAACTCAAGGGTTTCAATACTCTTCTTCCTTTTGGCATACAAGTAACACTCTGGAGTCAGCATATATTATTTACAAGTCTAGCAGTGATTCTATACTGCTTGTAACGCATAGAGAACAGTCCATCTCCTCCTGAGACAAAAGACTAGGCTCCACAAATTCCACTTGCATCGGCTCTGAGTCAGAGTTATCCCTTTCTGTATCTGGGGTTTCTCTGGCTATTGGAACTGGCCAGTCGCTATTCTTATTCTCTGGGTGTTTGTAGAGTTCTTCTAAGGTTCGCCAGTGAGCGTGGCCTACCTTTGTGCTTTTACAATCTGGGTTATACAAGGTAGGTTTACTTTCCTTTCTTGTAAAACGAGCATTGCTTTTAAAAGGGCACTTATGAGGTGAGCTTTTTCTCTTAAAAACAGAGTCAGCATACCTTGGCTTCCAACAGCATGTAGAACAGGAACTTTCTCCTTACAGTAGTTCTCCTGGGACACAATCCTCATGCCAGTCTTTTCCCTGAAAGCTCTTGTTACCTTTTAGTCTGGTCACTGGTTCCTCCGGTAAGCACAGGCCTCTTTCCAAGCCTAACTTCTGGCTTCTTCCTTCAGCACTGCTCTGCTTCCCAAAGTGACTGTTCCTTTGCTCAGCATTGCTTTCCCATTCACTCCTAGGGCTTAGCTCAATGCTCCTGGTGCTTCCTTCTTCTTGGCCCCTGCTCGTGGTGCATTTCTCTCACACGGCTTTGCTCCTGGTGCTTCTCTCCGGTCCACCTCTATCGCCACCCTCCTTCCAGTCTCCAGCCTCTTGCTTATAAAGCTCTCCTGTGTTTGAGCTTTCTGGGCTGCTTGTCAGGTGGTGTCGATTAGCTAGGTGTGTCCAGTCAGCCTTTGTGAGTGCATGCCTGCTCCCTCTAGCTGCTCTGTGCGGGAATTGCATCTCGTGCACATCTTTTATATTATGAAAAACAGCTTCTTTTCTTGCATCTTTGCTTCCATCAGCTCCTGCTGCATGACAACACAGAGGAACAGTTAGCACAATTAAGAAAACATAAATGACTTTTCGATGATGACCCGTTGTCTTCCCTTGATAAATTACCGCCTACGATCCTTGAATTGAAAGATCTTCATAATAAGTTGATTAGAGCACGGCTCCATGGATCGGCAATGACACAATATTTGAAATCTTTAATCGTTCCAAGAGGTTTGCGCATTATAAAACCTCCAAAACAGTTTACGGACGATGCAGCTTTTCTTTCTAAATGGAATTCTATTTTAAATAAATGTAGCTTTGATTTGATAGCCCTTTTGATTGAACGTTCTCTACAAGAACAGGAACTTCTGGTAACTCAAACACAGGAGTTAAAAAAGAAGATATTAGAAACACAGGATTTGGGTCATTTTCAAACCCAGTGGACTGAGGCAGAAAAACAATTGGGCACTTTTCAAGATCATGTTCGTAGTTTGAAAATAAAGAAATTCAAGAGAGACAAATCGGATTATGATAATGATTGGGTATACAAATGGCCCTCTATGAAAAAATCAGTAGCTAGTAAGAAGGTTTCCTTCATAACTATCTCAGATGATTCTACGGATACAGATATCGAAGGGTCGGGTAGGTCGGAGATGCCCAGGTCACGACAGGACACCTTGGAAAATTATCAGGGAAATTGTTTTAGAGGCTGTCGTACCCGTAGAAACTATCAACAGGACTTTTGGGAAGGTCCGGATACACGGTCCAGGACCAAGAATCGTCAGTTATCAACTTATTAGGACGAGCTCTGACTTCATTTCAATTACAAGTGTTAGAGTTGGGTCTTTCCTTTGTTCCCACCCCTAAATACGATAAGTTTCTGACTAGGGTGGCTCTCTATAAATTCTTTCGTAAACTACGGGTTATACACTTTTTTTCTAATAATCCTAGTCCTGTGGAAAGTTCTTTAGTAAAGAATCCCTCCAGATGGTTACCTTGGGGCGCAGTAGATCGGACTATTTTGACTTTTCAAAATCTAATTTTGTAGGAACTTAGAAAATTGGAGCAACGGAAACTGTACACTATTCCAAATTTGTCCAAAGATCAATATCAAGCTCTAGAGCAGCTGAAAACGATGGATGTGGTTATCAGGAGGGCAGATAAGGGTGGTGCCACGGTGATTCTTTCTCCTTTACAGTACGAAAAAGCAATTGATGTTCATTTGAATAATCGCACAAATTACATCCTTTTATCTGAGGATCCAACGGTAGCTCTTATGAAGCGTATTCAAACTTTGGTATCTGATGCATTTCATCATAATTGGATCACTAAACAAGAAGCGGAATTTTTGATAAAGAAACATCCTAAAACACCTATTTTTTATGTGGTGCCTAAAATCCACAAGACCTTACAGGATCCACCTGGGAGACCGATAGTCTACTGTAGGGATTCTCTCCTTGAACCACTTTCTAAGTTTTGTGACGTTTTTTTGCAGCCCATCGCAGCCAGAGTGGATTCCTACATAAAAGATACAGGGGATTTTTTGAATCAGCTGACATCTTGCACCCAATTTGATTCTTATAGTTATCTGGTGTCATTAGATGTTAACTCCTTATATACGAACATTGATCAAGAGGAGGTTCTTCGCTTTGTGACATCTTACCCTCTGGATTTACCAGATCGTATCCCTAGATCTTTTATTCTGGCCTTATTGGATTTGGTTTTAAATAATAATTTTTTCTTATACCAACAACAGTATTTTTTGCAGAAATTTGGAATTGCGATGGGAGCGACGATTGCTCCATCAATTTATATGGCAGTTTTTGAGATTACTTTTGTGTATCCGGACCCTCTATTTAAAAAAGTCCCCTTTTGGAGAAGGTTTTTAGATGACGTTTTCTTTCTTTGGACCAGTACGAAATCAGAATTGGATCACTTTTTAAGGAATTTAAATACACATAAATCTAATATTCAATTTACGGCGTGCATGGATGCCTTCTCAATACAGTTTTTGGATATCACTATTACTTTAACTCCTCTTGGATTTGTAACATCACTGTATCGAAAACCGGTGCAGCGAAACACACTTTTACGTTACAACAGTTTTCACCCGTGGGCGTTGAAGCAGGGGTTGCCGTATGGTCAATTTCTGCGACTCCGCCGAAATTGTTCCTCCTTACGGGATTTTTCTTTGAATGCGGTGGATCTGTCTTCACGTTTGATTAATAGGGGGTACCCTTCTAAAATAGTACGAAGAGCATATAGAAGGGCTAAATACACTCACCGTGAATGGCTTTTTTCTTTTTCGGGTGCTAGTAAAAATGAAGACAGTATTACTGGAGTTTTTCCTTACACCAGTGGGATGTCACAGGTTGTGAGGCTATTACATCATTTCTGGCCTATTTTGGAACTTCACCCTTGTTTTCAAGATAAGCGTTTACAAGTGGCATATTCGCGTAAGGCTAATTTGCGGGATTTATTAGTCAAGACTAGTCCTCTAATCGATCGCCCTGTTACTGCACATGAGACCAGAGGACATTTTTCGTGTGGCTCATGTAATTTTTGTGAGTATTCGTTGTTGGGCTCTTCGTGGGTCGATTCTCACACACGGAGGATTTATAAATCTGTTTGGCACACGGATTGCTTATCTACTTTTGTAGTTTATTTAATTGTGTGTCCATGTGAGTTATATTATGTGGGTCGGACTAAGCGTTCAATTAAGACACGGTTATCTGAACATGCCTCTTGTCTAAGGACGAAGAAAATTTCAGCTCCAATGGTTGAACATTGTGTGCATTTTAATCACACTTTTGAATTACTTCGTTGGCGAGTTTTAGATCATGTTCCTAATGATCCAATGGGAGGGGAACGTGAAAAACGTTTACAGATGCTAGAACAGCACTGGATTTTCTCCTTGGATACAGTCACACCAAGAGGACTGAATGCACAAGTGGATTGGCATACGATCATCTGATCTGTGATTTTTATAAAGGATCATTGATTTTTCCGCTATGGCTTTCCCTTGTCAGTGGGATTCCCCTATTGGTAGCAATGATCTTGTTTTTGATTGAATGTTAGCTGTGCTTAGTCATCAGTGATGTCAGACGCCGGAGTTTAAAAGCAAGATATTTCCTCCGTCTTGGGCACTGAAGCTTTGGCTGTATACCAGAATTAGATGAACCTGAAGCAGGGTAGCAAGGTCCTTTTTGGCAGCATCCGAAACGTGGCACGTCGGCACTTCTGATTTCTGGGAAATTTTCAAGTTGGATTTACTTGTTTGTTAACTGTCAGTGAGCAAAGCTAAGTACTTAATTTTTCACTTTTAATAGTGTTTTCAAATAAAAAAGGAGCGGTCACAGTAGTGGTCAGAGAATTTCCTGGCTACTGGGCTGACTAACTCCGACAAAAAATTGTAGGGGATGATATATCAGAATTTTGTATAATGCTGGACTTTAATTTGGGATTCCGATCAGGTTTTACAGATTGGATTTATAGAGTCTAGGCAACCAAGAATGCCATAGCCCTGATGTTGTGCACCGTAACCCGGCGCTCCAACGACAGCCCAGCCTGATCATGCGAAAAGGTGATGCAGTCAGCCACCCAGGTAGACAGGGTTCGCTTGGTGACAGCCTCCCCCAGTCGACTGTGGTCGTATGAAACGAAAGGCTGTGAGATTTTGCAGTGGCCCTAAGTACACTGCAGGTAGAAGGACAGGGCCCTTTTGCAGTCTAGAGAATGGAGAACGGCCTCTGCCTTGTCAGCATGGGGCCATGGAAAGAAGGTAGGGAGCACCACCTCTTGGTTGAGGTAGAAGGTGGATACCACCTTTGGAAGGAATTTTGGGTGGGTGCAAAGCTGTTCTTGTAGAACCTAGTGTAGGGTGGCTTGGTCACCAAGGCCTGAAGCTTGCTGACTCTGTGGGCAGAGGTGAGCATCACCAGGAAGACAACCAAGATAGGTAATGCAAATGGCAGGTAGCCAAAGGTTCAAAGGGCGGCTTGGTAAGCTGCGTCAGAAACAGGTTGAGATCCCATTCTGCCGGAGGCGGCCAGATGTGGGGCTTAGAGAGTAGCAAGCCTCGCATGATTTGGGTAATGAGGGCTGCACAGAAAGAGGCTTGCCCTCTATGGATTGATGGTGCATGGAGAGTGTGCTCAGGTATATCCTGATGGAGCTGGACTTGAGTCCGGTCTGTGAGGGTGGAGCAAGTATTGCAGCACCGTGTGCACCTGGCAGGAGAATGGGTCAACACGCTGCTCCGAACACCATACTGAGAATCTGTGCCACTTGAAGGTGTAGGCTCGTCTCGTGGAGTTTTTACGAGAGGCCAGGAGGACTTCTTCCATCTCTCTGCGGAGGTTGAAGGGCACTAGGGCCATTCAGCCGCCATGCTGTTAGTGACAAGGACCCCAGGTTGGGGTGGAGAAGAGAGCCTTCCTCCTTGGTCAGTAGTCCTGGGGAACTCCCCAGAGGAACTGGGAGCTCCGTCGAGAGGCAGGGTAACAGGGGGAGTCAAAGCTGACTGGGCCACCGTGGGATCACCAGGCTCATGGAAACCTTGTCCCGCTGGACTTTGAGGAGGGTCCATGTGATTAGTGGCGTGGGAGGGAAGGCATATAGCAGGTGCTCCGACCAAGAGATGAGGAAGGCGTCCACTGCTATCCAGGATGGGTGCGGTTGGGGACAGCAGAAGTGGGGCAGCTGAGCATTGTCTGGGTTGGCAAAGAGGTCCAAACGTGGGGTTCCCCATAGTCAGAATAGTAGCTGCGCCACCCTTGGATCTAGGTGCTACTCGTGTGGCTGGAGGACCCTGCTCAGTCTGTCCACCAGGGCATTGTCCTGGCCCAAAAAGTATACTGCCCTGAGGGGCATTCCCTGACTAATCGCATACGGGCAGAGGCGGTAAGACCCTGTGCCCCCTTGTTTGTTTGGATAGAACATCGCAACCTGCTTGTCTTTTTGGACCAGCACAGACTGGTGCTGCAGGCGGTGTTGAAAAGCTCCGATTGCCAGAAAAAGGGCTCTAAGCTCCAGCGGTTTGATCTGTTGCTGGCTCTCCTTGAGAGACCAGTTGCCCTACGTGTGCAGTTCCTCGCAGTGGGCACCCCAGCCCAATAGGGAGACATCTGTAGTGAGGACCTTCTGGGGGTTTGAGTGTTGAAAGGGCATAACCTTCTGCAGGTGCTGAGCGTCCTGCCACCAATTGAGTGACTCTGATAGTTGACGGAACACCGAGATCTTGTCCCAGAGCCTACCCATGGCCTGAGTCCACTGTGAGCGGAGGCACCACTGAGCTGCCCGCATGTGGAGGCAGACATTGGGGACCACAAGGACTGTGGAAGCCATGTGGCCTAGCAGGCTGAGCATGGACCGCATAGACATAGCGTGATGGTGCTGCACCTCGGTTGCCCTGTCCAGGGGGAGGAAGGCCGTGGCTTGGAGGGTGTCCAGGTGAGCCCGTATGAACTCCAGGTCCTGTGTTGTAGTGAGGTGGGATTTGGAGAGGTTTATCATGAACCCCAGATGTTGTAGGACCTTGATGGTATGGGCCATGGCCTGTTGCACCTCTGAGGCAGTGTCTCCTTTTACTAGCCAGTCGTCCAAGTATGGGAAGATGAAGGCCCCTTGGGGACGGAGGTAGGCAGCCACCAATGCAAGGCATTTGGTGAAAACTCTTGGTGCGGAGGCTAGACCGAAGGATAGTACCCTGTACTGGTAGTGGTCGCCCCGACCATGAATCTTAGGTACTGCCTGTGGTTGGGGTGGATCAGGATGTGGGTATAAGCATCCTTTAGGTCCAATGAACATAGCCTGCTGGAGGTAGGGCAGCAATATTCCAAGGGAGAGCATTTTGAACTTCTTCTGCACCAGGAATTTGTTCAGGTTTCTCGAGTTCAGGATGGGCCTTAGGCCTCCTGTTCTTTTTGGGACCAGAAATTACCTGGAGTAGACCCCTTTCCTTTTAGGTGGTGGGGTACTGGCTCCATGGCCTGTCCCTGAGAAGTCCTGCAAGTTCTTGCAGCAGCAGGGCCTGGTGAAGGGGGGTCTGAGGGGTCTCTCCTGGAAAGAAAGGGGGGGAGGCGTCTGGTCCAGATGAAGGAGGTAACCTTCCCTGACCATAAGGAGTGCCCAGGAGTTGGTTGTGATGGCAACCCACAGGTGGGCAAAATGAATCAGGCACCTTCCCACTGGTAGCTGTTCCCCCGTGGGTGGAGAGGCTATGGTCTGGGAGTCAAAACCCCGACCCAGTCTGGGCTGGAGATGGCATCTGGGGCTTTGGGCCCTTAGGCTTACGTGGGCCCTGGCCATGCCTCTTGCCATGATGACCCTGCTGAGGGGTCTGGGGGGCCTGGTAAGGGGGATAGCATCAGTAAGGCTGGTCTTTCCAGTGGAAGGGCGGCCTTTTCCCTGATGGTTTCTTCTTGGGAAGAATGGAGGTCTTCCTCGAGAGAGTTGAGTCCTGGTGACATACCTGGTCTCGATCTCCGCCACCTTGTCCTCCATCGGCTTATCAAAGAGGTTTTCACCGAGGCAAGGGATGTCAAGGAGTTTTTCTTGGACCCATTGCTCAAGGTCTGATGCCTGGAGCCAGGCCTAGCATTGAGCACCAATGCCTGTGGCGGCCACTCTTGCATTAGACTCGAAGCAGTCATAGACCATTTGAGACAAATACTTCAAGCACTCCACGACAGACTTCAATAGAGTCTGGAAGCATTAGAGGTTGTCCCTGCTGAAACCCACCAAGAAACCCCCAAATTCCTTGATTAGGTCTCGGAGGTACATGCTGATATACAGCTGATATGCTTGTATGCAGCACACCAGCATCATACCCTGGTAACATTTATGCTTGAGGGCGTCGAGGGCATGGTGCTCAGGGGGCACTGAAGAGTGCGTCTTCGGGTTTTTCTATCGAATGTCCAGGCATCGGCTAACAATCGTCACTGAGGCCAGTTTTTCCCACATTCGGAAAAGAAGGCACTCGAGGATGAAGGGGACGGGGACCGTGAGGGCCTCCTTGGGTGGGGCCTTGCATTGGAGGATTTGAAGTTCCTCTGTGCGAGGGTCCTCCTCCGACTGTGGTGAGGGACAGTGTTTTCACTATGTCCCAGAGAAACTCGAGGAACAAGGTCTCCTCAGGTAGGGACGGATCCAGGGTGAGGATCACGGTGTGCTTGTAGGGTCTCCAGGTAAGCCTCGTCTTCAGACTCCCAATCTGAGTAGTACATTGAGGACTCAAGACTCGATGGCTCTAAGAGTGTTGCTGGATCCAGCCTTTGATGAACCGCGGCTGAGACTTGGCCGGAGCCAGCGGCACTTGCCGGGGAGGATTTTGCTCCTGAGGACTGGGAGTGGGATCAAAATGCTTGCTGAGAAAGGCTTGAGGCCCTGGGCACTCGAGGATCTCTTTGGGAGCCCGGGGAGTCCTCAGCATTGAGGTCACCGCGGTCTCAGCATGTGCATCGGCAGTGCTGGGCATCAACCCTTGCTGCAAGGCAAGGAATGCAGAAATGCTGCATTCCAATGCCATCATCCTGCCTTCCCACTCAGGGGGTTGCAGCCTTCAACACAGACGCCGGGGTGACTGGGTTGGGTGTTGGGGAGGAGAGGGAGTCCTCGACAGGATGGGCCTTGGGAGTCTGAGATCTGTCGCTAGAGGCTTTGGCATCCGTCTTGGGTACATTGGCCGGCTGCTCCCGCTCCAACTCCTCGAATACCCTCCGGGGGCTGTGGGACTGTGCACGGGACTTACCATGCAAAAAAGGGCTCCAGCAAGGTCGAAAACCTTTGATACGACCGGTGGTTATAAAAGGATAAAGTGCGTTGGATGAAAAAACCTAACTAAACAGGTTCTGAGTCCTGAGGCTGAGGTGATGGAGCTCAGAGGCAGGAAAGGGACCGGTGCTAACCAGATGATACACAGAAGTGCACAAGGAAATCAACATTTTTCCAGGGAAGAGAGACGAATGTCTGTAGGGCTCCGCGCAAAAAGGGAGAATGAGTAGGATGACACCCTTGGGCGGGAAGGGGACCACGCATGCATGGTGGCATCTCCCAAATCCTGTTTTTTCTGATAGCAGAATTTAGCTATCAGATAGGTTTGACTTAGTTCCACTCTTGTAGTGGCTTTTGCATGAACCTCTGGGTTACCGGTAAACACGGTTATAATATCCAGACCCCTGACGCAAGCATGTTTGCTAAAACTAGGCCAAGTCGGGACCCATCATAAATCTTGATTGAAGAACATCTGTTTGTCTATGGCTGTGGTCCATCTCTGTTTGCCTTTTTTTGTTTGTGAACATCAACTATGGAGATTCCCCCTCCACTTTTTTGATAGATTTAGTTCTTCCAAAGTGGTTATAATTTATAATTTTCTTTACCGCATGTATAGGTTTTCTTTCTGTATAAGCCATACTTTAAAAAATATATTTTTGATTATGTTAGCATAATAACGGCTGCAATATTCTCAATCAAATCAATATTCCACAGGACTTAGCAGGGTAACATCCAGAGTTATCCAGATAAGATGTTTGCTTTCAAATTCTTGCTCTCTCCCTCCAAATGACTTTTGGCTGGATAAATCAATATGTGGCCAAAGATTATGGGGCTAAATTAGGGAGGGTCTGGAAGCATGCCAGCAGCGGACCAAAAGTTATGCAGACAGTGGCGATATTCATCCAATACCTGGATACTTACCTGTATGAGTGCGAATGCAGAAATGGTAGCCCTAGCTTTATACGGATAAGTTGTTGTTTAAACTTAGCACTGCATATTCTGTGGTCAGACTTCTATAGTTATTTTGGATGAATATACTGTATGCCTAAAGATAGACAGATAACTTATCTGTATAATTTTATTCAGTCCCCATCCTGCTGAATATTGCCCTTTAATGACTTGCCTATTAGCACTTATGTGAAGCTCCTTAGAAAGGACAAACTCAATGTATAGAATGCATCTCTGTAGGCCCATACAATGAGCACAGGGCCTAGATATATAAAGTTCATTCAACAGAATGCATAGTACCTATGCATCTAGCACTTTGAAAATCCATTGATCTTCTAGATGTCAAAAAGTGTATGCATCTAAATGAGTGACTTTTCATCACCGAGATGGGAGGTATACATATTTTGATAAAGGAACGCTACTCTGTGTTTTATAATAAGATGCCTGGGTTACTACAGGCACAGCCAAAAGGGCTGTGTCTGTTTTATAAACTAAACAGATCATGCCCACACAGTCACTGGCGCCATCGTGGGGCGGTTGCATGCTGATTATCAAATACTTTCATCTGTGCGGATTTGCAAGCTTGATGGACGTTTGTTTATCCCTGAATTTAAGGCACAATCTCTGCCACTTGCGCCAGCATTCTATGACATGTAAGCAAATACTTGTCTTTATAAAATAGGCTTTAACTAGGCACATTTTGACTGCTTTAACCTAGAGACCCCATTATAAAATTACCCTCATAATTTCCAGCTTATGATGCAGAATTCCATACCTCTAAAAAGAATTGAGTGCAGTATCTCTAATATCTCTAAGCACCATTGCTCTGCTCTCATGATCATCGTATCACGTATGCTTCTATGACATGAACATTACCCTCATTTTTACCAGAGTACATATAGAGGCTAATTCTATAAGGCACAGCTGGATGCCCATGCATTTGTGCACGTAAATCATGGTAGTTTAGTGATTTACCTGTGCCAATGTTCAGTTACACACCGAGATCAGTCAGTCGCTATTCTGAAATTACACGCCATGGACCAATGGCACGTACCTTCACCGTGGGCATGCACAGGTGTGGAGACTGAGCGCGGCATAGGTGGAACATAAATTTACACCCGTATTTCAAAGAACATGGTCCAATGAGTGTAAGATATGTGCGGTCATTTATACTCACCCTAGAGTTGGTTAAGTGACCACGGCTTCATTTATGCACATTCACAGCTATTTACACACTAGTATTCTATGAGGATTCAACTATATAGAATAGGCACCTTTAACATGCATAAGCAGGCATGTAAATTTAGCTGTAACTTACAAATCACCTCCATATTGTATTACATTATCCTGTATTTTAAAATCTAAAATAAAACAAATGCAATAACAGGAATATCTGTGGGATAAACTACTCCTTAAGAAATTCCTGTATCGTCAGCGAACAGTCCAAATCCTAACCAAAAAGCAAGTAGTTTCTTATTCTGCATTTTACTCAAGCAGGGAAAAATCTGGAGCTTAAGTCATGTTGGCATTCTTGATGAAAAAGCAAACGGATACGACTCCCTGCTGGTCAAGGAATGCAGATGTTGGATGAATTATGAAGCGAGTTGGTTGCTGCATCTCTCGAGATCCTCTTAATCAAAAGGAATGGCTATGAATGAGTTCTGAAGGCATGGAAAATAGCCATGTACCAGCGAAATGCAAAAATGCAATACAACTACAAAGCCAAGCTTACCGTTGTCATCCCCCGAGTCCGACTGGAAGGAACTGAGAGACTGAACTTCTGAATTACTGCCTTTATTACTTCCTGTGAAACAGGTGACCTCTTCAGCTGCATCAAATCCTTTATCTGAATGAACAGCAAACAAAACCCTGTGTGATAATTTTGTTGGTGTTCACTTAACACATGCAAGCAATACTCTGGGCAACGCAATTATACTGCTGTTAGTCTGAAGGGAGTGCTTCTGTAATTTGCAAATGTTATAATTTGTACAGATTTACTACCACAAATTTCTTCTTAGTATGTAGTACAAACTGAAACCCTTTTAGCCTCTTGTTCAAACTTTTTCTCCCACATGTGTGGCTTTAATCTATTATACAGAAAAATATTAAGTACGATGTGATATTTCTATTCTATATTCTTAGCTTTATGCTTGCTCTACTCAGGGAGGGTAATTTTACGTGGATAAACAGCAGCTTATCGTTGTAAAACATTCTACTGAAAACTGTCTAACTCTTCTGCAGGTTAGCGGAGTGAAGGGAAGTCTGAGGAGGAAAGGCACCCGTGGAGCTTTCGTTCCAAAAGAACCATGTATACTTCTGTACATGCTTTGGAATAGGTGCAAAACAGGAAAACCATTCCAATGCCTGTCTGCAGATTTAAAAAGAGGAAGCCCATATGAGGTTTCCTTTGAAATTGGGTTTGCAGGCTTGCAGTAATAAAGCCCCCATGAGTCTGCAAAGAACCGGCCCAAAGGTATCCAAAGCCCTAGGAGAGCTCTCAGTCATGTGCCCCTCCTCACCAATAGTCTAGTATTTATCCTTTCCTACATCCCTCCACAAGTGCATTATCTCTCCTTACCTGAATTATCTCCCCCCACCATGTCCAGCATCTCTCCTTTTGTTTCCCTCCCAAGTTCAGCATCTCCACTTCTCGTCCTTACCTCCCCCATAGGTCCTTCTTCCATATCACTTCTCTCTCCATTCTGTCCAGGATCGCCACCACTCCCCCCCCCCCTGCTGCTGCCCTATCTTCATCCTTCCTAGAATCCGTAACTGCATCTTAAGTAAATGCAGCAGCAGGCCTTAGAGCACTTGTTTTGTGATCAAGGCTTACTGCATCTGCTCCTTCTGATGCAAACTTCCTGCTGGAGGGGCGAGGAGCAAGGTAGGTCTAAAGCACATGCAAGTGCTCTAAGGTCCAATGCTGCATACAGATCACTTATCACAGCAGCTCCCGAGCATAACAGATGTAGAGCAGTGATCCTGGCTACAGCGGGGATGGCTTAATGGACCTTGAGGAGGGATCCAGCTAAGCTTGAAGAATGGCCTAGAATTTGGCAGCTGAGATTTAATGTTAAAAAATGCAGAGTCATGCATTTGAGCTGAAGCAATCCAAAGGAGTGATACAGTATAGGGAGTGAGGTAGTTCTGTCCACAAAAGAAGAGCGGGCCTAGGCGTTATTGTGTCTGATGATCTTAAAGTAGCTAAATGGGCAGAAAAGGTGACAGTGAAAGCTAGAAGGATGCCTGAGTGCATAGGGAGAGGAATGGCCAGCAGGAGAAAGGAGGTGATAGTGCCTCTGTATAGGTCCTTGGGGCGATCTCATTTGGAGTATTGTGTGCAATTCTGGAGTCCGTACCTTCAAAAGGTTATAAACAGGTTGGAGTCGGTGAAGAGTGTGGCTACTAAAATGGGTAGTGATCTTCATTATAAAGCATATGAGGACAGATTGAAGGATCTTAATATGTATACTGTAGAGGAAAGGCAGGATAGAGGTGATATGTTTGAGACGTTTAAATACCTTTGTGGCATAAGCGCACAGGAGGAGAGCCTCTTTCGATTGAAAGCAAGCTCTGCTACATAGGATGAAAGGGGATAGACTCAGGAGTAATATGAGAAAAAATTTTTTTTTACGGAAAGATTGGTAGATGCGTGGAATACTCTCCCTGTGGAGGTGGTAGAGATAAAGACAGTATCTGAATTCAAAAAGCATGGGATAAACACAGAGGATCCCTAAAGGAAAAAAGCGGACTGTTGTAGTGGTTGATATGGAAGGGCAGACTAGATAGCCATGTGGTCTTTTTCTGCCCGTCATGTTTCTATGTTTCATACAAGTAGAATAAATAGTCTCTGAGCAGAAAGAAATAAACTTGTTTCTAGTGACCTTTACAAAGAGGCCTTCCAGTTAGGAGGTGAAAGATCTGTAAAGTGGTCTTAAATAGCTATTAAAGGCAAGTGACAGATCAAAGAGGAAATTTGAAAGGCCCCCCTCTTTCAAACCAAGGGCTGTGTGAATCACACAGGAAATTGGTAAGACTTTACCTTAGAAGCCCAGATCAGGGCACTGTGTAGCAAGCCAGCTTTTATTAAGTGTTCTTTCCCTCCCATCTACCCCATGGATAATCTTAGCTTTATAGGTTCTTAAACCTAATAAAGGGAAGGAGGTGTCCATATTAACTTTCAGGTGTGGCTGGTTATCCTCATCAGGAATACATTTATTAAGGACCTGAGATGAATTAATGTTGAGGTGAACAAAGTCCATTAAATGTATTAAGTATAGTTGTATTAGTATAAGTATCCCCAGCAAACTTAAATACCTAAACAAAACCTGTCTGCAGCCCCCATCTCACTGCAAACAGCAGTCCAGTAGCGAGATGGGGGATTTCCAGTCTTTTGCACCGAGTGTCACATGTATGATTTTCTCCCAGTGGGTGAGGGGTCTTAAGTGTGCACTAGGTGCAAGGAACTCTTTGCTCTCAGGGAACAAGTTTGATTTCTGGAGGCTAGAGTAGCAGACTTGGAGGACATTGGGAAGACAGAGAGGTATACAGATGAGACCTACAGGGATATTGCACTTAAGTCAGACCACCAGTCTGGCAGCCTCCCTGATGTCATGGAGGAGAGAAGTAACATAACAGGAGAGCATCACCCTGGTATGACAGGAAGTGATCCTGCAGCTAGGACATCTTCTACCGGTAATGTAAAACCCTCTCACACTGAGGAGGTTTCTCCAGCGCCATGTGCCCATGAAGGAAGGGTTAGGACAGCCATTATAGTTGGTGATTCAATCATTAGACATGCGCTATTTGCTATGTAGATAGCTGGGTGGCTGGTGGATGTGAGGACCACCTGGTAATATGCCTGTCTGGTGCGAAGGTAGCAGACCTCACGTGCCACATAGACAAGGTTTTAGATAGCACTGGGGAGGGGTCTGCTGTCTTGGTACATGTTGGTACCAATGACATACGAAAGTGTGGTAGGGAAGTTCTGGAGGCCAAAATGGAAATTACACTAACCTGGTAATTGCAGTTCCTGGAGGGTCCAGTTTAGTCCTCCACAATCGGGTAGTGCACCTCCTCCTGCAGCCTGGAGACTGGACCAATCAAATCTTCTGTAGTATATATGCAGACGGAGCTCCCAGAAGCCCCCAGTGTACTAGTAACAAAGCAAACTTAACGAAGCAACACATTAGAGTAATAGAAAAAAATGCAAATTTAAAGAATAAACTCGTTCCCCTTAATAAATATCAACCCCCTCCCCAAACGAGGAAGCCAGAACACTGCACCGCGCCTCCAACGACGCCCCGGTATCAAAAAGACAGCCCACAGCGAAAATCCCCAAAGAGCTGACTGAAATCGACGAAAAGGAATAGCACTTGCAAAGAGCGCGGCCGCAAGGAAGGCAGAACGGAAAGGAGAAAACTGTCTTATGACCAAACCGTTCGGAAAAGCGCACCGGACTAAATTATCTGATAGTCGGGAGGGAAGGAGGACTAAACTGGACCCTCCAGGAACTACAATTACCAGGTTAGTGTAATTTCCATTTCCTGATCGGTCCTCCAGTTTAGTCCTCCACAATCGGGATGTAACAGAGCAGTCAACACCGGGCGGGACCTTGCCATCCGGCGCGCAGAACCGCTGAACCAAAACAGGAATCCCGAGCGGCTGACACATCCAACCGATAGTGTTTACTGAAAGCATGTAATGACGACCAAGTGGCCGCCTTACAGATGTCCGCTGGCGGAACTAGGCTATACTCCGCCCAAGAGGTCGCTTGAGCCCTTGTGGAATGGGCTCGGATCCCCTCCGGAACTGGCCGCCTCTGCAACAGATACGCGGACGCGATTGCTTCTCTGAGCCATCTGGCAATGGAGGCTTTAGCCGCCGCCTCCCCCTTTCGTGCCCCACCAAAGAGCACGAACAATCGGTCGGTCTTTCGAAAAGATTCGGTAGCCTTAAAATAACGACGAAGCACCCGACCCACATCGAGACGGTGAAGACCCTTGTCCACAGTCCCAACGGAGTCCGAAGGCAGCACCGGAAGGAACACTGTCTGATTTACGTGAAAAGGAGAAACCACCTTTGGCAAGAAGGAAGGGACCGGACGGAGAACCACCCGATCCTGGGAAAAAGACAAAAAAGGTGCCCGGCAGGACAGCGCCTGTAGATCAGAAATACGGCGTGCCGAGCAGATGGCCACGAGAAAAACCGTCTTCGGCGTGAGATCTTTTAGAGACGCCCTACTCAGGGGCTCAAAAGGTTCGCGAACCAGGGCCCGCAGCACGAGATTCAAGTCCCACGGAGGAACGAAGATCCTGCGGGAAGGCCGCAAATGAAATACCGCCGTAAGAAAACGCCGCACGTCCGGATGAGACCCGAGGGGACGGCCCAAAACTTTGCCGCGATAACAGGAGATAGCCGCCAGCTGGACTTTCAGGGAGCTAGCAGCAAGGCCCTTATCAAAACCATCCTGAAGAAAACTTAAAACGACGGGCACGGAAACCGTCGCTGCACGGACTCCACGGCGGGAGCACCAGTCTTCAAAGATTCTCCATATCCGAACGTAAGTAAGAGAGGTGGACGTTTTCCTCGCCCGCAGGAGGGTGGCAATCACCGCGGGGGAGTAACCCTTCTTTTTCAACCGAGCCCTCTCAATGGCCAAACCGTAAGCGAGAATCGACCCACTTGGGGCATTCGCAAGGGTCCCTGAAGAAGAAGATCCGGCAACGCGGGCAAGAGCCAAGGAACACCGTCTCGCAGCCTGACCAGGTCGGCATACCAGGGCCTCCTGGGCCAATCCGGAGCTACCAGCAACACTCGACCCCGGTGACTCTCGATGCGTTGAACGACCCGTCCGATCAGAGCCCACGGAGGAAAGACATAAAGAAGACCGGACGTGGGCCACGGTTGAATGAGAGCGTCGAGCCCCTCGGACATGCGTTCTCTTCGCCTGCTGAAGAAGCACCCCGTCTTGGCCGACTGAAACGTCGCCATGAGGTCCATGATAGGCGGCCCCCACCGATGAACTATTTGCGCGTAAACCTGCGGATTGAGCTCCCACTCTCCAGGGTCTACCCGCACTCTGCTGAGAAAATCGGCCTGAACATTTTCTGCGGCTGCAATATGCGCTGCCGAGATCGCCGGAAGACGAGTCTGCACCCAATTGAATAAAGCCGTCGCCTCCGATTCCAGGGCTTCGCTGCCGGTGCCCCCTCGGCGATTGATGTAAGCTACTGTGGTCGCATTGTCCGAGAGGACTCGCACCGGACGGCCGAGGACTAGGGCTTCGAGGGCTAATAGGGCTAGTCGCACCGCCCACAACTCGAGCCGGTTGATCGACCAAGAGGCCTCCAGGGGAGACCATACTCCCTGAGCGAAGCGGGTCTCGCAGTGAGCACCCCAGCCAGATAAGCTGGCATCCGTCATGAATGGGACCCAAAGCGGAGGCTCCAAGGGAACCCCCCGCGTCAGGTTCTCGGAGGAGAGCCACCACCGGAGCGATCGGCGAACCGTCTTCGGGCAAGGCAATCTCCTGCTCAACGAGTCAAACTGGTTGGACCAACGACGCAGCAGGGCACTCTGGAGCGGACGCATATGGAAACGCGCCCAAGGCACCACCTCCAAGGTCGCCGCCATCGTACCGAGGAGCCGCAGGTACCACCACGCGGACGGAGCGGGCATCCCCCTGAAGAAGCGGACAAGAGTCCGCAAAGCCAGAACACGGCGCTCCGGCAAGCACACCAAGCCCCGCGCCGTGTCGAAGCGCACTCCCAGGTACTCGAGTTCCTGAGTCGGGCACAGACAACTCTTGCATTCGTTCACCACCCAGCCGAGGGATTGCAACAGAGCCACCACCCTGTCCGTGACCTGCACACACTCTCGACTGGACTTTGCCCGAATCAACCAGTCGTCGAGATACGGGTGGACTAGGATGCCCTCTTTGCGCAAGGCCGCCGCGACCACTACCATCACCTTTGTGAAGGTTCGGGGAGCCGTGGCGAGACCAAACGGCATGGCCCGAAATTGGAAGTGGCCCCATGGAAATGCGAAGCGGAGAAACCGTTGATGAGACGTCCGGATGGGAATGTGTAGATAGGCCTCGGAGAGATCGAGGGACGTTAGAAACTCTCCTTGACGTACCGCGACAATGACTGACCGCAGGGTCTCCATCCGGAAGTGCGGTACCTTGAGAGCGCGATTCACGCCTTTGAGATCTAATATTGGCCGAAGAGAACCGCCCTTTTTGGGAACCACAAAATAGATGGAGTAGCGACCGGCGCCTCTTTCCAAAGGAGGGACTGGAACTACGGCACCCAGTGAGAGTAGCCGATCCAGAGTCACGCGGATGTCCCGCGTATTTTGCGCTCCCTTGCTGGGTGACATCACAAAGGAATCTTGAAGCGGGCAGGCAAACTCCAGCGCGTAACCCTCTTTGATAATCTGCAACACCCACTGATCTGACATAAGCTGGGCCCAAGAAGGAAGAAAATCGCGCAAACGACCCCCGATAACCGGGCTTTCCTCTAGAGCCCGCCTCGCTTCATTGTGGCTTGCGATTAAAGGAAGAGGACGAGGAAGAGGCGGCTCCGGAGAAGCCTCGCCCTGCTCCTCTGAAACCACGAAACCCTTGATAACGGGCTCCAAAGCGACCGCGCTGCGAGGCCCACAGTCGGGAAGAACGAAACCTGCGAAAATCCCTAAACTGACCGCGCGTCGAGGGCGACGATCTATTGAGCTTAGGCTTATCTTCCGGCAGCCTACCACCCTTAGACTCACCGAGATCCTTTACCAACTTGTCTAGAGCCTCACCAAACAACAATCTGCCCTTAAAGGGCAGCTTACTGAGGCGAGACTTGGAAGAACCGTCGGCCGCCCAGTTGCGTAACCAGATGGACCGACGCGCCGCCACCACGGAGGCCATACTATTAGCTAAGGATCGGATTAAATCATAAAGCAGATCCGCCAAGTAAGCTGATCCGGATTCCATGCGGGTAACTTCCAGCAACCCCTGCTGGTCCAGTCCGGAACCTGAGCGCAGATGCTGTGACCAACGTAAACAAGCCCGAGCAACCCACGCTCCACAAATGGAGGCTTGCAGGGACAAGGCGTTTGTATCGAAGGCTTGCTTTAACAAATTATCAACCTTCTTATCCTGGGCATCCTTTAAGGCCGCAGCGCCCTCAACCGGGATGGTGGTTTTCTTAGTCACCGCCGATACTGCAGCATCAACCCGCGGAGACTTAAACAAATCCTTGTCCTTGTCGGCCAGGGGGTAAAGACGATTCATGGTCCGAACTCCCTTCAAACCGGATTCCGGTTGATCCCACTCAGAATGGATCATTTGCTCAACAACCCGGTGTACAGGGAACACCACCTGGGCGTCCCTGACCGCCTGAATGAGAGGGTCTTCCAAACCCTCCTCCTCCAGAGGCCGAACCACGGCTAGGTTAAGAGTTTGAAGGGACTCCGTGATCAAAGGGACCAGCTCGTCCCTACGAAACACGCGAATAATCCAAGCCTGATCTTCCGGCTCCGGGATCTCCCCGTCCTCCAACTCATCAGCCTCCGTCTCAGGATCACCCTCCGCCTCAGCATCAGGAAAACAAGGGGTGTCCTGATCCTGGTCCACCAACCTGAGCCTCTTGACGGCCGGCTGAGAAGGCCGCTGACCCTCCCCTGAGGAACAAGAGGGGAGAGAAGCGGGCCAAGCCTCCGGCAACTGACCGGACCGGCTCAAGTGGAAAGCCTGATGCATGAGGAGAACGAAATCTGGGGAAAAATCTACAGGTGGCGCTACTAGAGCTGCCTGCTGCAACTCACTGACAGACCCATTGGACGGCGGCAGCAAACCAGACGGGTGGACGCCCGCCGAAGGGACACTCTCCCCCGTTAGAGAGGTGTCACCAGGGACAGGCAGTTCCTTCAGTTCAAGAGAATGTTCCAGGTCTGAGGAAGCTGAGGCACAGCCCCTGCAGATGCCCGAGTCAGACACCGCACCCCTTCGGGACCCACAGATCACGCACTGCGGTTTGGCTGCCATCTGAGGACAACCTTCCGCCAATCGGGAGAGAAGGGAGCAGAAACAGGGAAAGCCCACACCAAAGGGACCAACCCTATGTAAATCAGTACTGTCTGTAAACCCTTCTTTTTTTTTTTTTTTTTTTTTGAAGAAAATAAAATACTCCCTAGAATCCCAGGAGTGCCCTGAGCAAAATCGCCAGCATAAGAAACCCCAAAAAGGCCAGGGGAACCCATGCACAAGTGTTAAAAAGTGCCACTGAAAAGTCCCCTTTAGAGATTCAAAATGGCCGCCGCACTTGTTGACCCGCGGTAAAAAACGGCGCGAAAATACAAAGGCAAAGTGGAAAAAACACGAAAAACAGGAAATCGGGAGGCTGGGGAGCTGACAGACCCGCTAAAAATAGGAACGGGAGGGAGCTGCAGTACCCGATAAAGGTAAAGAAATGAAAAATCCTACCAGCTCAGGAAATCAGCACAGGATATCAGCCAGCTGCTCAGAATGACAGACAATGCTGGACCATGTATGGCTCTTCCCCGTACAGCCTAGGGGAGAGCTCAACCGAGGCTATACAAATACACCGGGGGGAAGGCAGGAGCCCAATGCAGGACTGGCTTCTCACCCTGGGAGGTCCCCTGTGTCTATGTCTTTTTTTTTTTTTTAAAGAAACAGCTACCTAGGAAATAAATGGTAATGAAAGAAGGAGATAAAACAAACCCCAAAAAGAACTAACTAACTAGTGTTGCTCCCTCAAGTGTCACTAAGTGTGCCCAGAAAGGGCACACACGTCCTCAAGCTGCAAGGAGACTGGACACACTGGGGGCTTCTGGGAGCTCCGTCTGCATATATACTACAGAAGATTTGATTGGTCCAGTCTCCAGGCTGCAGGAGGAGGTGCACTACCCGATTGTGGAGGACTAAACTGGAGGACCGATCAGGAATTTGGGCTTTTAGGTAGGAAGTTGAAATCCAGAACTTCCAGGGTAGCATTCTCAGAAATGCTTCCTGTTCCAGGTGCAGAACCAAAAAGGTAGGCAGAGCTCCGGAGTCTCAATGTGTGGATGAGACAATGGTGCAAGGAAGAGGGTTTTGGATTTCTTAGGAACTAGGTAACTTTCTGGGGAAAGGAGGGGCCTTTCTGAAGGGATAGGCTCCACCTTAACCGGGATGGAACCAGGTTGCTGGCATTAACCTTTAAAAAGGAGATAGAGCAGCTTTTAAACTAGATAACAGGGGAGAGCCAACAGTCGCCAAAGCACACATGGTTTGGAACAATGTATGTGAGCAAAAATTCAACCACAAGGGCAAGAATTTCAAACTTTTTTTCAGACAGCAGGAACCCGTCCTAGGGGCTCCACGGAAAAAAAAGACTGGAGAATATGGCACTGCGGCGATTGGGGAAGGCAAGTAAGCATGCGCGGCATACCTCAAAAGCTTCCTTTGGAAGCCGGGGAGTGTTCCGTGCGGGGCTCCGTCGGTAACATCACCCATATATAAGGACTTATTTCCTGCTTGTTCATGGAGAAATGGTCTTGCCACATTTGGTGCATTTTTTTTATAGCTCAGCAAAATCAAATTGAAAAATGGCCATAGGCGGCAAAAGCCCCCATAGGGGGAAAAAGCACCCCATAAGGCGCAAACATTTCAGAAAAAAATACCCAAAGGGTATGAAAAAAGCTAACTGTCAACAGGCAGGTAAAAAATCATGCAAAAGCTCAGTCACAAGGACAAGAAATTCAAACTTTTTTCCGGACTGCAGGAACATGTTCTAAGGGCTCCGTGGAAAAAAAAGACTGGAGAATATGGTGCTGCGGCAGGCAGGGAGGCAGGTGCGCATGCGCGGTGTACCTCCCGAAAGCTTCCTTTGGAAGTGGGACTCTGTCTGTGATGTCACCCATACACGAGGACTTATTTCCTGCTTGTTCATGGAGCATGTCAATTAGAAAGTTTCTAGATCTGCATACTCCACTTCATTCATATATAAATGTCCCTTTATATAAAATGAATAAATGTTGCATATCACTTAACTACATCTATCCTGTTTCTATTAAATTGGTAAAAAAAAAATCACATTTTCATCAAAGAATATTACACTAGCAAATACATCAAGGTTTAAATGGCTTCCCAGTCAGGTCAGGTCAATGTTAACTTCCCTTTGTAGGCAATTATATTGCCTACAAAGGCATTCCTAACAGGAGCTCTACAGGTCAAACAACGATACCTAAGCTCCACGAACAGAACAATGGCTGTGAAAAATTGTATCACTAAAGCTGTTGCCCCCGTTATAGCTTCTGCCTCTGTCCAGAGGTCACAATGCCAGTTGAAGGACCGGTTCCATGTGCAGGGTGCCTGCATGCTGAAGCTCTGAGGAAACAAGTGGAGGAACTCAGAGAGGAGGTGGCGAGGCTGAGGAGCATTCAAGACAATGAGAAGTACATTGATGAGATGCTTCTTGCAGCAACCAAGTTCTCCAGCAGAGGAGAAGATGGGTGCCAACAGATTGATGAAGGTTGGACACAAGTAACCAGGGCCTGCAGAATCACCAATCCAACTTCTCCAGCCCTTGAATTGAAGAACCATTATGCAGCCCTGGAAGTGGAGGAGGTGAAAGCATCCCTGGAAAGGGAAGAACCAGAGCTCAAGTACCCCAAAGTTGCAGAATCAGCGACCACAAGGAAGCGAAGGGTAGTGGTGGTTGGTGAATCTCTTCTGAGGGGTACTGAGGCGTCCATCGGTCAACCAGACTTGATGTCCAGAGAGGTATGCTGTCTGCCTGGTGCCAAAATCCAAGATGTTACGGAGAGTTTACCGAGACTCATCAAGCCCACTGACTATTACCCAATGTGGCTAATCCATATTGGAACAAATGATACTGCCAGGTATCCCGCGGAGCATATCAAAAGTGACTTCATGCCTCTGGGTCAGAGAGTGAAGCAGTTAGGTGCACAGGTGGTGTTCTCTTCAATCCTCCCTGTTGAGGGTAAAGGCCAAGGCAGAGAGGCTCGCATCCTGGAGAAGAATGCATGGCTGCGTGGATGGTGTCATCAAGAGCGTTTTGGTTTCCTAGACCATGGGATGCTGTTCCAAGGGTTGCAGAGCAGACATGGCATCCATCTGTCCAAGAAAGGTCAATCTACTGAAAAGGGCTTTAAACTAGATTCGTTGGGGATGGGTGAAGAAAGCCCCCAGGTAAGTGAAAGCCCCCAGGTAGGTGATACATTAAGTAACATTATGGAAATGGGTAACAGGGGTAACATATGGAAAGCAGTGTGTATAAATGCCCGTAGCATGGGAAATAAGATCCCTGATGTTGAAGCTTTGGTGGGAGTGGCTGACTTGGATTTAGTGGCAGTTACAGAAACATGGTTCACAGAAAACCATGATTGGGATGTAACTATACCTGGCTATACTTTATTCAGAAAGGATAGGGTAGAAAGTAGGGGAGAAGGAGTGGCACTATATGTAAAAACTACTATTAAAGCTTTGGAATTACAGAGCTTAAAAGGGAGAGAGGAGGCATTGTGGGTTAAACTAGAAAGAGGGAAAGAGAAATCTATTTGCATTGGTGTGATATACAGACCTCCCTCACAAGAGGAAGAGGTCGACAGAGAGTTAATTGAAGACATGTGCAGCATTGCTAGGAAAGGGGAAGTGCTACTGATAGGGGATTTCAATATGCCAGATGTTGATTAGCACATTCCTGCTGAAGGATCATCTAGAAGTAAAGAGATCCTGGATTCTCTACAGGGAGAACTATTCAGGCAATTGGTAACAGACCCTACACGTGAAGGGGCCATACTGGACTTGGTGCTTACCAAAGGTGAAAGTGTTTCTGATGTTGTAGTGGGAGACCGTTTCGCATCCAGTGATCACCAGACAGTGTGGTTTAGTATTAGGCCTAGGGCTGTTAGAATCCATTCAAAGGTGAGGGTCTTAGACTTTAGGAAGACTAACTTTGCCAAGATGGGCCAATACCTCAGGGAGTCGTAAGTGGGATGGGAACAGCTGGGGGATGTAGAAAAACAGTGGGCAAAACTGAAAGGGAATATTTTAAGGGCAACCAAACATTTTGTTAAAATGGTAAATAAAGGTAAAAGGAAAAGGAGACCGCTATGGCTTTCAAAAGAAGTAGCTGAAAAAGTGAAGAAAAAGAGGGAGGCCTTCATGAAATACAAGAGATCAAAGAGAGAGGAAGACAGGCATCTGTATTTGAAAAAAACTTAGAGAAGCTAGCAAAGTAGTCAAGAAGGCAAAGATTCAAAAGGAGGAGGAAATAGCCAATGCAATAAAATGGGGGGATAAGACATTTTTCAGATATACTAGTGAGAAGAGGAAGGGCAAAAGTGGTATTGTCAGACTCAAGGGTGCAGCGGGGGAATATGTAGAAGCTGATAAGGATAAAGCGGAATTGCTTAACAAATATTTTTATTCTGTGTTCACAGATGAAGAACCAGGAGCACGACCTCAGAAAACACCCACAAATAAGAACAGAAGCGAGGGACATCTTGAACAATTTTCAGAAGACTGTGTTCGTGAGAAACTAGCTCAACTTAAAGTAGACAAAGCGATGGGACCGGATGGGATACACCCTAGAATACTGAGGGAACTTGGGGACGTTCTAGCAACTCCACTGACTGACCTTTTCAATACCTCGTTGGAGTTGGGAGTGGTGCCAAAGGACTGGAGAGAGGCTCATGTGGTGCCTTTACACAAAAGCGGAAGTAAGGATGTGGTTGAAAACTACAGGCCGGTTAGTTTAACTTCAGTGGTGAGTAAATTATTGGAAACGCTGCTGAAAGAGAAAATAGTGAGGTTTCTGGAGTCCGGCGGATTACAGGATCCAAGGCAGCATGGATTCACCAGAGGCAGGTCTTGTCAGACAAATCTGATTGATTTCTTTGACTGGGTGACCAGGGAGTTGGACCGAGGGAGAGCTCTAGATGTGGTGTATTTAGATTTCAGTAAAGCCTTTGACACTGTTCCTCACAGGCGACTTATAAACAAACTGAGCACCCTAGGGATGGACCCTAAAGTTACTGCTTGGGTTAGAAATTGGTTGGGTGGGAGGTGACAAAGAGTACAAGTAAATGGAGCTCACTCTGAGGAGAAGGATGTTACCAGTGGTGTGCCCCAGGGATCTGTCCTTGGTCCGATTCTTTTTAACATCTTTGTTAGTGATATAGCGGAAGGGCTGTCGGGTAAGGTTTGCCTCTTTGCGGATGATACCAAAATCTGCAATAGAATAGACACCCAGGAAGGTGTAGATAACATGAGGAGGGATCTAGCTAAGCTTGACGAATGGTCTAGAATTTGGCAGCTGGGATTTAATGTTAAAAAATGTAAGGTCATGCATTTGGGCTGCAGCAATCCAAGGGAGCAATACAGTATAGGAGGTGAAGTACTTTTGTCCACTAAAGAAGAGCGGGAACTAGGCGTGGTTGTGTCTGATGATCTTAAAGTAGCTAAACAGGTAGAAAAGGCGACGGCAAAAGCTAGAAGGATGCTTGGGTGCATACGGAGAGGAATGACTAGCAGAAAAAAGGAGGTGATAATGCCTCTGTATAAGTCTTTGGTGCGACCTCATTTGGAGTATGGTGTGCAATTCTGGAGACCGCACCTTCAAAAGGATGTGAACAGGATGGAGTCGGTGCAGAGGGTTGCTACTAAAATGATTAATGGGCTTCATTATAAAGCATATGAGGACAGACTTAAGGATCTTAATATGTACACCTTAGAGGAAAGGCGGGATAGAGGTGATATGATTGAGATGTTTAAATACCTCCGTGGCATAAATGTTCAGGGAGAGAGCCTCTTTCAATTGAAAGCAAGTTCTGCTACGAGGGGACATGGGATGAGGGTGAAGGGAGATAGATTCAGGAGTGATATGCGGAAATATTTCTTTACAGAAAGAGTAGTGGATCCGTGGAATAGTCTCCCAGTGGAGGTGGTAGAGATGAGGACAGTAACTGAATTCAAAAAAGCATGGGACCAACACAGAGGATCTCTAAAGGCAAAAAGTGGACTGTTGTAGTTGTTGTTATGGAAGGACAGACTAGATGGGCCTTGTGGTCTTTTTCTGTCATCATGTTTCTATGTTTCTATGAAATCGTTACTGACTTTAAAAGGCCCTAATCTGTAGTATCTTGGTGAGCTGAACACGAATATAACATTAAAAAAAAATTATTGGCTCTCGTTTTGAAGATATTGCATGTAGTTCATTTCTGACGTTTCACCGTGTAAATTTATCCAGTAGGACATCAACAACATCCCAAATAAGCCTTGAATGATGTAATATTGCATCACATTGCATAATACCAGCATGCACACATCATCCAGAGTTGATTGCATCATTTTTTGATGCAATGCAATACTACTGCCAGATGGCTGCTGAAGCCATCTGATGTCAGCAGTGTACTATATGCAGTCGGAAAGGAAAGTAATCTGGTATTCTGTTCCGATATTGAAGGCCTCATGAATGCCTTAAAAATCACTCATGACCCACAAGACTGGAGACTATTTATAGACTCTTCGAAACTGAGTCTGAAGGTTGTGCTTTTGAACAGTGGAAACCGTCTTCAATCTACTTCAGTAGCGCATGCTGTCCACATGAAAGAGATATACGATAACTTAAAGCATCTACTGACTTCCATTAACTATAACAAGTACAGCTGGTGACTTGAAGGTAGTTGCCCTTTTAATGGGAGGGATATATAAAATACATGCGTTTCTTATGTGAGTGGGATAGCCGAGCAAGGGATTGGCACTACTTGCGGAAGGAATGGAATTGCAGACAAAATGTAACAGTTGGAGAGAAGAATATCCAGCACCCAGCTCTGGTTGAGGCTCACAAAATCCTGCTACCACCCCTTCACATCAAATTAGGTTTGATGAAAAACTTTGTGAAAGCCATGGACCGCACTTCGCCAGCTTTCCGATACCTGCATGAAAAATTCCCTCTACTCAGCAAAACAAAGATTAAAGAGGGAGTTTTTGTGGGTCCTCAGATTCCAGAGCTCTTCAAAGATGACCGGTTCAACAACTTGCTGCAGGGTGATGCGAAACAAGCATGGAATGCTTTTCGCCTAGTGTCAACAAACTTTCTCGGCAATGTTAGGGTAGAAAACTACAAGGAACTAGTAGAAGACATGCTGATGCAGTATCAGAAACTTGGCTGCAATATATCCCTAAAGATCCATTTCCTTGATTCCCATCTTGATTTCTTTCCTGACAACTGTGGTATGGTTAGTGATGAACAGGGCGAACGTTTTCACCAGGATATCGCAACGATGGAGCAAAGACACCAGGGAAAATGGTCCACTACAATGCTGGCTGACTACTGCTGGACACTCCCCAGAGAAGCTCCCGAACAGCTGTACAAGAGACAGGCGAAAAAATCTAAGAAGTAATCTATGACTTGGTTTTTTACAGGTTTTTTACTCTGCGCCGGACCCACCAATGAGCCGATCGGGGCCGGGTGAGGCGGTGGGAAAGCAAGCCCCTCCCCGTCACCGGCCCAAGACCAATCAGGGCCACATTGAAAGACCTTTAAACAACGGAGCGCCATCGGGCGTGCCCGTGTCTGGCGGGCCCATGCCTGAGGGCCTCGCCAGAGGGCCCTTTGGCGTGACCCTTAAGCGCAGGCCCGCCAGCCTATGTCCAGGCAAAGCCCTAAAATGAAGAGGCCTACACTCCACTCCGGCGATTCTACAGACCCTCCAACATATCACAAGGACATGAAGACAGATCACATAACCGCCACTGCGGGGACGTGCCTGAGCCCTGCAGGCCCACACATGAGAGCCAGAGTGGAAATGGTTCTGGCTACCGGTATGCCTACTGTAACTCATATGTAATGTTGTGTATGTAATGTAATGTAGTCCCTGTGTTATGTACTCCCATTGGCTACCACTTTGATGTAATGATAAAGTGGTAATGTTGTGTATGTAATGTAATGTAGTCCCTGTGTTATGTACTCCCATTGGCTACCACTTTGATGTAACGATAAAGTGGTACATGTTTCCCTCACTTTTGTATAACCTTGTATTGTATTGTGACCGCTTTGATTGAAGGAAAAAGTGGGATACAAAACTATTTTAATTAATTAATTAATTAATTAATTAACCGAAGGCCTATTATATTTACTATTGACATGCATTTCGTGATGTAAACATTAATTCTTGTAGATTACAAAAAAACTAGAGCCAACTTTGCAATTTCACTGTCATATTCGTATTCAGCATATAGAAATTGTTAAGAAATGACTATTTTTATTTCAATAACATGACTTTTGTAAAAATTTGTTGGCCAGTGTTCTTTTTAACATCTTTGTTAGTGATATAGCGGAAGGGCTGTCGGGTAAGGTTTGTCTCTTTGCAGATGTTATCAAAATCTGCAATAGAGTGGACACCTAGGAAGGTGTAGATAAGATGAGGAGAGATCTATCTAAGCTTGAAGAATGGTCTAGAATTTGGCAGCTGGGATTTAATGTTAAAAAATGTAAGGTCATGCATTTGGGCTGCAGCAATCCAAGGGAGCAATATAGTATAGGTGGTGAAGCACTTTTGTCCACTATAGAAGAGGGGGACCTAGGCGTGGCTGTGTCTGATGATCTTAAAGTAGCTAAACAGGTAGAAAAGGTGATGGCAAAAGCTAGAAGGAGGCTTGGGTGCATACGGAGAGGAATGGCTAGCAGAAAAAAGGAGGTGTAAGCTCCGATGAGCATGACTCTGATGGGCAGGGACTGTCCATTGTATGTTAGCCACCTCTTGTAGGCTAGCTGTGCAGCGCTGCTTGCGCGGCGCTCTATTAATGCTAAATAGTAGTAGTAGTAGTAGGTGATAGTGCCTCTGTATAAGTCTTTGGTGCAACCTCATTTGGCGTATGGTGTGAAATTCTGGAGACCGCACCTTCAAAAGGATGTGAACAGGATGGAGTCGGTGCAGAGGGTGGCTACTAAAATGATTAGTGGCCTTCATTATAAAGCATATGAGGACAGACTTAAGGATCTTAATATGTACACCTTAGAGGAAAGGCGGGATAGAGGTGATATGATTGAGATGTTTAAATACCTCCGTGGCATAAATGTTCAGGGAGAGAGCCTCTTTCAATTGAGTGGACATGGGATGAGGGTGAAGGGGGATAGATTCAGGAGTGATATGCGGAAATATTTCTTTATGGAAAGAGTGGTGGATCCATGGAATAGTCTCCCAGTGGTGGTGGTAGAGATGAGGACAGTAACTGAATTCAAAAAAGTATGGGACAAACACAGAGGATCTCTAAAGGTAAAAAGGGGTCTGTTGTAGTTGTTAATATGGAAGGACAGACTAGATGGGCCATGTGGTCTTTTTCTGTCGTCATGTTTCTATGTTTCTATGTTCTGTAGGGAAGAGGGTTTAGTTTCATTTAGGATCCTTTTACTAAACACTTAGAATGTACAATCTGCCACATTATGGGTTCTATGGCAGATAACACATGCTAGGTGTTAGTAAAAGGGGCCCTTAGTTTAGTATATTATTAATATGCTTGCATTGATCTGCTAAATTTTATTTCATTACATTTGAGATAAATCTCACAGAACCTATGTTCTCTGTCATGAAAAAATACAATGAAGATTTCTACTCACCCTCAGCCTCTGTATCCCAGACATTCTTTCTGAGAGAATCACAGTCGGACCGACAAGGAGACATGGCTGGTAAATTTGGAGCAACGCTGCACACTACTACACCCCGTCTTGCTGTAAGTATCCGAGGAGATTCAGGATGAAATGTAGTCATCTCCTGATGTTCCACCCCCAGACCATCAACCATTTTGTCCAAGTTGTTCCTTGAATCGCTTTGAAAACAGGGAGTATAGGCCATCGGCCTCACAGGGACCTGTGGTGGCCCAACCTCTTGGTAGATGTTTCTAGTGTCTCCGCTGTTTCTCATATTTTTGAACTGAATTCCATTGGTTTTATTTAGCAAAGCAGCTGTGGCTGGATCTTGCACTAGGGTGATATTGTTGCGCGAGTAGTTTTTACGGAATACTTTCTTGCGGAAGACTATGAACAAGATAATTAAAACAAAGATGACAAACAAGACAACTGCTATTCCAATCAGCTCTTCTTTCCCAACGTAGGAATGTCCAGCTTGTATGTTGGGTACCACCATAGGTCTGAGAGCACAGTACTGTCCCATATATCCAGAAGTGCAGTTGCATAAAAAAGAACCAAATATGTTGACACATGTTCCACCATTTTCACACTCTTCTCTCTCGCATTCATTGATATCTTCTTCACACCTTTAAAAAATACATAGGTTAATGTTCAGGTTTATTTCATTTCATTAACCGCCTTTCAAACTTTAACAACAAGGCTTCATTCAAATTTAGAACCAGACAAGACAATAAGCTTACTCTGATCTGCTACATTATATTTCATTACATTTGAGCTAATCTCTCATAATTTATATTCTCTGTCATGAAAAAATACCATGAAGATTTCTACTCACCCACCGTCTCTGTATCCCATAGGTCGTAGAGGAAAAGACTAAGGGGCATGTTTGCTAAAATGCACTAACAGGCCGATGCAGAAAATTAGCATGGCTTTTAAGAGCCGAAAACGGCACATTTAAGCATACTTTAAGCACATTTAAGCTAACGTCAAATGCAGAAAAGAGCAGACACATGCATAAATGGAGACAGAAAAACTAGTGTCCAATTAACGCCATGAGTATTTCAATATATTTAAACTGCAGGCAAATGAGCTGCACATAATAATCTGGTATGCAAATGATTGCTGCACCTGATGCAGGGACAGGTGTAGAGGATTTTGCAACCAGCTTTAGCGCTAATCTCTCTACATCCGGGTCTGAGGTAGCTCAAACCACTAGTGCGTACATGAGACAGGATTTTGATGGCATTGGGGATGATCCCGGCATCGAGAAAAGCTCCTGATGCCATAAAAATACTGTCAGGGGCTGATATGCAAATTAGCTAGGTGGTGCCTGTTTCTCTGAGACAGCATGCCAATCCAGCGCCAATTTCCTGTGCTCATGGGTTTGACTTGCTCTCTCAGTTTAACCCTGCCATTTTGCACACAGTTTAACACGTGGCTCATTTGCATATCAGACCCTTTCTGCATAGCCGTGCTGAAGTCGTGTGCTATCGGTGCGCTGCCAACTGGTGTAAAAAGCTGATAACGTGTGACTGCAGCGCCTGCTTTCTGCATTGACCTGTAAGTTAGCATGCAATAAACCCCTAAAATTAGTGTGGAAGGTAGCGTGGGAATGTGCCCAACATGTCTCCCTGCAAGTATCGTGAGGAGATGCACCTCACCATGCTAAATGGCCAGAACATCTAACACAGGTACCCATATCGCCATCCATTGAGGCGGCGGTAAGTGCACTCGCGCTAAGGGCAGTAACTGCACTTAGCGCATGCCAAGAATGGTTGCACTAGCTGGGATGCATCATTAATGGTCACACTCTGCCCTTAACATGCCCAGTCACTGTCCTTTCCCATGCTGATGTTTACCATGGTCTCAGCACAGTATGCTTAGTAAGCAGTGAACCCTACACTAACCATTAACGCACTTTAGTAAACATGCCCCTAAGTAATTAAGATGCCATGCAACTCAAAGCATGCTACAGTACAACAGTTGGTGCCATGGATATTTTTAATCTAGAAGTTTCCTCCTGATCCTTTAGGCTTCCAGCTCAACTGGAAACAGCCTCTATTTGGCTATAGTGTCATAAGTCGTCATTGCAACTTCCTGTGTTTCCCTAGCCCCCTATTTTTATATGTCCTTCCCAATCCTACTCAGTCATCAGACCAAAGGTTTTTGGTTAGGGGACACAAACCACAGCTCCCTCTGAAGATCAGCTAAGATGGATCCAATTCTGGCCAACAGCTGTCGCTATTGAGCAATGGGTGAGACGCCCTCCCCACAGAGGCTATGAATACTGCCTATGCAATATCCCCAGCCTCTTCTGTCTACAGTTCAGGAATCAAACTTGTGTCTTCCACAAGGCAGTGCAGAATAATTTCGACGGAGTCACCAACACAGTCCAACTGATGATACCTTTAAAAATAATCAGAATGCCTCCAAATCCCAACAATCATACTGAAGACTGCAGGAGAAAATGACCAAAACACTTAACTTAAAAGTAGCATTAAAAAAAATTGAAGAAAACAAACTGAAAAGTATACATTTGCAATGCAACACTGTGGCGCCTTTCCCCTTCGTTTATTTACAGACTCAGACATAATGTGTGGGGATCTTGCCAGAAACAGACATGGCAAAATACGTCTATGCAGAGGAGCAGTGGATGTATGGGGAGGAGGGAGGTATTGAGTGTGAATAATGAGTGATGATGCATGCGAGGTGTATGAGTTTAGCTGTCTATTTGTGCAGATGTGTGGGTGGGATGTCAATAGAGTGGGAAATATATATCTGCGTGGATGTCTGTGGGTGAGAGCGGAAAGCGTGCATGTTCCAAGATGGACAGATATGTACGTGTGTGTGTGTCTGTATTAAAGGGGTGGGGGGTGTGCCTTGGGCTGTAGACCTGAAGGATTCCCTCTGCCTTGCTCTCTTGCCTGCTCTTCTACACTCATTCCCTATCGCTTCCACTCCCTTTACACTCGTCCCCTTCCTTTCCATGCCACCTTATCTCCGACACGCTTGCCCCCCCCATGCGATTTGCAACCTTCCCTCTTCCTCTTGCATTTGTATCCCAGCCCCCTGCTGCTCTACCCCTACACCTTGGCTTCTCTCTGCTGCACTCTTTGCTGTGGTAGTTGCTCAGCTACTGTTGGGGTTCCATCAGTGCTCTCTTGCACTTTTGGCTGAGGGCCAGGCGCCTTCCTGTGCTGGGGGGACTGGATCTCTGTCGACACACCTCTATCCTTTGTGGCGATTCTCCTCTTGGGTGGCAGGGCGTGGCATCCCCACCTCCTGTGGATTCTACAGTCCTTCATGCTAAGCTCTTCATTTTTAGGTTGGGAAGGCACAATTTTCCCACTACCCATCGCTCACGGCTTCTTCTATCATTTCTCCCTTACTTCACATGCTTGAGTTTGTGTGTGCAAAATCAGATGTGTACAGATGAATGGCTGGACAAAATGACTGACTCTCTCCAACAGGCACTATCAGTTAAATGAGATGTGCTTAAAAATGACTATAACAAATCATTTTGCTAGTGGTTCCCAAACCCTGTCCTACTGACCTGTCAGTCAGATTTTCAGGATATTCACAAGGACTTGGCATGAGATATCAGCATATTCACAATATTGGCATATTTGGATTTTTGGTTTGTTGTCTTATGTTATTTTAAATTTATGTTACTTTAAATTTTAATATTTTTTGTTGTTAAGGGGGTTATGTTAGAAGCCCCATTTGTTTTATGAAATGTGGATGTGGTAGCAAAAAACATGCTGCGATTAAAACTCTGCCGTTCTGGGTATGTCCACATGTAAACGTTTGGCCAGGAGGCATTCTGGGGACATCTCGGGATGTTGCATGGGTGGAGCTAACATCAACGCAGGTATCTCCAATTTCATCTGTGGGATGCACATATAGAATCAGAGTTGCCCAATCTGAAGTTATACCTGCCACTAGACACAAACACCTTTCTGCCATCCTGTTACTGGAGGGCTTAAGGGGAATAGGGAGGAGTAGCCTAGTGGTTGGGGCAAGGTACTTCAGGCCAGAAGGTCAGGGGTTCAAATCCCACTAGAGGACAGCAACCTCGGACTGGAAGGACTGGGGTTTCTAGTCCCACAGATGCTCCTTGTGGTCTTGGGCAAGCCACTTAACCCTCCATTGCCCATGTTCCCTGTAAGTATTAGTGTATGTGTCTCATATCCCTGCGTCTTAAATATATCCCCCAATTGTGTTGTGACCGCTTTGATTGAAGGATAAGGCAGTATACAAAACTGTCTAAATAAATAAAATAAATAAATAAAATATCCCTTCAAAGCAAAACGCTGTGTACAAGGAGTCCTCCATAGTCCATCAGCAGCATCCACATGTCTGAGTTTCCAAAATGATCAAAATGCATGCGCAAGTTTGCATATGCACATTCTGAAAAGCGAGACCTTCACGAGCAGCTTGCCATCTGTTTTGTGCACATGCATATTTGCAAGATCGCTCCTCCCGCTGCACATGTACTCGTATATGTATTTTAGAAATGTTCCACCTTCAGCGGTGCTGCTTCTAACTCTATATGCGGAAGTCTCCATGCCCCTCTTCTGATCCCCATGCCCTATCTAAAGTATGCCTGCACACGTTCTGTCTTAATATTTGATTGTTTTACAGTTTGTTCTGCCTTATGCTTACTGAAATGTATAACTATATAATTGTTTAATTTTGATTTTTGTCTCTCTAGATTGTAAAATGCTTGGACTTTTTTTTTTTAATTATAGGAGGCATATCAAGGGGAATTATTTTAGAAGTCTTATTCATGATTACATGTGTAAATACAACCATTTACACAAGTAAATTGCATCCACAAGTAAATGGCCATTTTAGAAAAGGCTCATTTTACACGAGGCTGTCCATACCATGTCGAAATTGCAAGGGAAGCTGTATTCCCCATTTCATACAGGGAATGCATGTGTAAGCCCCAAATTGTCTATGCTCAGATTTACATTTGCTCCCTGCTACGTACAGTCAAACCTCGGTTTTCATTTGCCCCGGTTTTCATACGCTTCGGTTTTCAACGTCTTTTTTGACTGAGATTTTGTCCCGGTTTTCATACATCGCTTCGGTTTTCAACGTCTTTTGACTGAGATTTTGTCTTGGTTCTCGTACATCGCCTCGGTTTTCGTAAAGTACAGTACTGTAAATACATACACCCTCGCGCTGCACACCATTCTGTATACACTGCCAGAATGCCTGCCCGGTCCCGGCAGCACTGCCCCCCGGACTCACCGATCGCCAGCGTGATGAGAAGCAAAAGCCAGCTGAGCACGTAAATGAAACACATCCTCGAGCCTGGTCAGAGTCAGAGAGGCAAGGATTGCGCAGAGAGGAAGGCCCCGCTCGTCCACCGCCTGCCCGTTCTCTGGAGCGCCCCCTCAGGCTCGGAGGTAGCAGGGAAGAAAAGCTGTCAACGTAAGCAGGAGATGTTGCATGAATGTGGGAGGCAGTTCTTTCTCTTGCATGGTACGTCTGAAGCTATATCATTAAGATTTTCTGCCATTCTGAAGCATTGAGCAGATAATGTAAAGGTATTTTAATGGGCTGAATCCAATGTGATTCCGAAGAGAGCTGGGCACAGCAGCTTGTCAGGGGTGGCTAAGGCCAGATGTTAACATACTGTACTGTACAGTACTGAACTTAGCTTGCTTTCAGTGATGTTAAATGTTCATTTATCCATTTCATTAGTCATTTATATTTATTTCTCATTGTTTTCTGTATGTAAAAATATAGTTATTCTCTATAAAATGTATTTTTGTGAATATTTTTGGGTGTCTGGAACGGATTAATTGGATTTACATTATTTCTTATGGGAAATATTGCTTCAGTTTTCATACGTTTCGGTTTTAGTCAGACTTTTTCGAACGGATTAATCATGAAAACCGAGGTTTGACTGTATAGGTATTTAAAAAGCGTTCCTTTTGGCCATTCCCTTATGGGAGGGATTAAGGCACATGTAAATTGCTGAGTTTCTTCCATCTATTTTTTCCACATGTATATTTGTCCTACCTGACAGACAGGTATCACCTAATTCGAACAAGCTTCGGCACCTCCACCTCCTGCAGCCAGACTCAAGGAATATCTCAAGGCTCCGCACTATCGGCACTGCTCTTTAACATCTATCTACAACCACTCTGCTCCATAATACGGTCACACAACATCAACTTTCACATATATGCAGACATCATTATGCTATATGGACCAATAACCATCTCAAACCCAGTAAACACACAGTTACTGCATTGCTTCAAAGATGTCTCCAGATGGCTCCAAGAAAACAATCTCACAATCAACCTCAGGACGACAGAAGCATTCTTTCACAAAGGATGAAAACTTCACCCCACCAACTCACCTCACCCTGGGAACAACCCAAATAAGAGTTCAAGCACAAATAAAATACCTGGGAGTCATGCTCGACCAAACTCTCTCATTCAAGCAACAGATAGCAAAAACCACAAGAACAATATTCTTCAAAACCAAAATGATACAGCACCTTAGAGCACTCCTAGACCCCCAGGACTTCAGATCAGTACTACAAGCAATGACACTCCCCCACCTGGACTACTGTAATGCGATATATCAAGGACTCCCACTTTACACTCTCGACCCGTTATGGACAGCCTTTAACACAACCACCAGGATCATTCAAAGAACAAAGAAGTATGACCACATCAATACCAATACTGAAGCATCTCCACATCCTCCCACTGGAAGCTCGGATCAAGTACAAATTCTTAATATTGATTCATAAAGCACTACACTAACAACAAACATCACATCTACACACCCTCTTACCACAACCAAATTCTGTAAAATCCACAAAACAGACCACTAACAATGTTCTGACCGTACCACATGCAAGGACAAAACACAATCACCAAGCATGTACCCTTGCATACGACCTCTACGCCCCGTCCCTATGGAACTCTCTCCCAACCAAAATCCGGAACAAGGACCTCTCCTCCTTTCAAAAACAAATAAAGATCCACTTATTCAGAGAACACTTTGGCACAGACCCGAGCAACACCCAAAGAACACAGGATCACATTGTATTCCAGATAATTTTAGGCCGAGATATGAAGAAGAATTATAAATAAGGTAGGAAATACAGATGCATACCCAATTGGGACTGTAAATACGTTGAGTCCATGTTGAAGTATAAACCCCTATAAATATGTTATGACCTGTTCGATGTATCTCATTTTGATTGTATAACCCCCCCCCCTATAAATATGTTATGACCTGTTCGATGTATCTCATTTTGATTGTATAACCCCCCCCCCTATAAATATGTTATGACCTGTTCGATGTATCTCATTTTGATTTTATAACCCCCCCCCTATAAATATGTTATGACCTGTTCGATGTATCTCATTTTGATTGTATAACACCCCCCCCTATAAATATGTTATGACCTGTTCGATGTATCTCTTGTTATTTAATGTAAACCGCTTTGACCCGGTGAAAAGCGGTATATAAACATAATTAAATATTTGTGAAATGGTTCCTTCCGCTGCACATAGATATAAATACCTTTGCGTTCCTGCACTTCTACCTGTTTCTAAATTACCACTGGAATTGAGTGCGTCTGAACATAACATAAGATATGCCATACTGGGTCAGACCAAGGTCCATCAAGCCCAGTATTCTGTTTCCAACAGTGGCCAATCTAGGTCATACGTACCTAGCAGTTTCCCCAAGGGACACAAGTTCCACAATGCTTGTACTGGGTCAAGCCGTGATATCTTCACCTTGATGTCTCAATTCTGATCTCCATATCCTATCTAAAATGTACCTTCATATGTAATAAAAAAATAAACCAGCCATTTCATGCATACTCCTTGTGGATACTCTGAAAACTTCATTGACTATCAAGTGGTTAGTAATCTTTCACTGTATTATATTTTTTCTTACGTTATTCCTCTGAGTCCGATCCTGCAGCTGCAGATGAAAGCACTCCCTTTGGAATCACAGGATCCTCCGTTGCGGCATGGATTTGGAAAACAGGCTGTAATTTCAGATTCACAGTTTCGGCCAATGAACTGAGAGAGGCAGTTACATTGATAGCCTGGAAAGGGCGAAAAAATAGAGAAAACGTTTTTAAAAAAAATCCCTAGTCAATTTGAAGCCCAATGTACTTAAGGATTTTTCCATTTGTTTCTGAGAAAAATGCTTCGTACACAGGGCCATTTATTAGCGCATAATGTTCTGTTCATCAGCTTTCACACTTTCATAAGAAACTTAGGGGCTTGTTTACAAAGCCGTGGTGGCAGTTTCCGATCGTTATCGGAGCCACGGCCCCATTGACATCACTGAAATCAATGGGGCCGCGGCTCCAATAACGATCAGAAACCGCTACCGCCAGGGCCGGATTTACGTATACGCCATGTACGCCATGGCGTAGGGCCCACAGCCGGCAGGGGCCCACAAAAAAAGAACCAGTTTTTTTTTTTAACTCAATTAAAAAAAAAAACCTGGTGGCTGCCGCCGCGGGGCCCCCTCTGCTGCCGCGGGGGCCCCGTCTACAAGCTGGTCGGATCGAGTCGAGTCGGGTCGGGTCCGGTCGGGTCTCTCTCCCTCCCTCCCTCCCTCGCTGCAGGCTGCAGGCTGCGAGAGACGCGAAGATAGAGCGTCTCCTCGCGTCTGTCTTAAGTCCGCAGGGGCTGATGGGATTTCCCATCAGCCCCTGCCGGCTTAACACAGACGCGAGGAGACGCTCTCCCTTCGCGTCTCTCGCAGCCTGTAGCCTGCAGCGAGGGAGGGAGAGAGACCCGACCCGACCCGACCGGACCGGACCCGACCAGCTTGTAGACGGGGCCCCCGCGGCAGCAGAGGGGGCCCCGCGGCGGCAGCCACCAGGTTTTTTTTTTAAATTAAATTTTACTTTAGGCCGGGGGGGGGTAGGACTGGTAAGGGGCGATGGGGGGGGGTAGGACTGGTAATGGGCTATGGGGGGGTTAGGACTGGTAAGGGGCTATGGGGGGGGGTAGGACTGGTAATGGGCTATGGGGGGGTAGGACTGGTAATGGGCTATTGGGTGGGCTGGGGCTGGAAATGGACTGGGGGTGTACGGAAGGTAAAGCGAAATTGGGGGGCTCGGCAAGGAAAAGCGCTTGGCTGGGCTGGGCTGGGCTGGGGGGGGTTAAGGCTAGAGGTGGGCTGATGGGGTTAGGACTGGTAATGGACTGTGGGCTGTTGGGGGGGCTTAGAACTGGCAATGGGCTTTGTGGGGGGGTTAAGACTGGTAATGGGCTGTGGGCTGATGGGGGCTGTCTGGTAATGGGCTATGGGGGGGCTAGGACTGGAAATGGGCTGGGGGGTTAAGACTGGAGGTGGGCTGATGGGGTTAGGACTGGTAATGGGCTGTTGGGGGGGGTTAGAACTGGTAATGGGCTTTGGGGGGGTTAAGACTGGTAATGGGCTGTGGGCTGATGGGGGTTGTCTGGTAATGGGCTATGGGGGGCTAGGACTGGAAATGGGCTGGGGGGTTAAAACTGGAGGTGGGATGATGGGGTTAGGACTGGTAATGGGCTGTGGGCTGATGGGGGGGGTAGGACTGGCAATGGGCTATGGGGGGCTGACTGGAAATGGGTTGATGGGGTTAGGACTGGAAGTGGGCTGATGGGGGGTGAGGACTGGTAATGGGTTATAGGGGGGGCTTAAACTGACAATGGGGTGATGGGGGTTAAGGACTGAAAATGGGGTGATGGGGGGTTAAGGACTGTAAGTGGGGTGATGGGGGGGCTAGGACTGGTATTGGGTTGGGGGGTTGCTAGGACTGGAAATGGGCTGATGGATGGCTAGGACTGGAAATGGGCTGATGCAGGGACTAGAAGGGAATGGATGCTGGGTGAGGCTGGAACTAGAAGGGAGCTGATGTTGGGGGAGGATTAGAATGGGATGGGGCTGGAAGAGTAAAATGGAGAAGGGAAAAATATTTTGTGTGGGAGGGATAAAAAATCTACAATTGGCCGGGTATTGGGAGAGTAAGTGGGGATTGAGGATGGAGGGGTAAAATTTGAGTGGATGAAATAGGAATGAGGAAAGAGCAAAAGGAGAAAGATTAGTATGTTAAAGCAGATGTAGAGAGAGAATGGAAAAAAATCTAGAAGAGAGAAGAAAGGACAAATGGACAGCAGACGATGGAGAGTTAGCAGAAGACACGAAGAAAACAGAAGAAAGTGGCTGGAGCAATTGCAGCTGAAAAAAATGCACAAAAGGTAGAAAAATATCTCTTTATTTTGAATTTATTAATTGGAATATGTCAGCTCTGGTAAATGTGCATCATTAACATCTGTGCTTTGTTTAGTACAAGAGCAAATTAATGTATAGTTTTATTTCTACAGTGTTGTACATTCCAAGTTTGGCTTTTGGGATTCCCAGTTTAATTATTGTCTTCCTATTTCTAAATTGTGATTACTTGTTTGGTGATGGTCTATGTTCTGCATGTGTAACTGAGCTGAGGTGTTCTGTTTATATAATTCCTATTTGACATTGCCACTTGTTCTCTTTCCCCAGTAGGTCATGTATTGTTGCTCTCTGAAATGTATTGGTTTAATATTTGCAGTGTTGCCTTTTGATTGGTAGAGTATGGTGCTTTGTGAGTCCTGGTAGTGCTGTTAGGATACGGCGGGTTTGCTATGGGTTCTAAATGGGCAGTGTTTGTAGTAGTTCCTAATGTGTCTGGCAGTTGGCACTGGATTATAGTAATGTAGAAATCTTTTAGTCTTTCTTTATCCATACACTCATTAAGAGGCACGTTTACTAAAAGTTAATATATGGTAACATTATGCAAATATTTATGCAAATGAGGCCCCTTATGCAAATGAGGTCCGCACCCCCCTTGGGCCGCCCCTGCTGGGGGCCCACAATTTTTGTTGGCGTAGGGCCTCACTCAAGGTAAATCCGGCCCTGGCTACCGCGGCTTTGCAAACAAGCCCCATAGATGTACGCTGTAGATGCTGTTTTTTTAATGGCTGCTGTACATAAGCAAAATGTGTATCTGGCGGTTCTTATATTCTGCACCACTATCTAGATAACGAGTGGCACTGAATACACTTACAGAGGTGTGTTTACTAAGCCGGGCTAATGGTTAATGCATGCTGGGCCTCATTTTTGAGAGGCATTTACAGAGTTTACAGCTCAGTAAACACTGTAAATGCCTTAAATGGGGATCTTCAATGGTTAGTGCCACTGAATATTTATTTATTTATTTAACATTTCTTATATACTGCCTTTCATGATATCAAGGTGGTTTACATTGAACAAACTGAAATTACATTGAACAGGGCATTATAACTTGGAGATAACTATTTTACAGGGAACATGGGCTATGGAGGGTTAAGTGGCTTGCCCAAGACCACAAGGAGCACCTGTGGGACTAGAAACCCCAGTCCTTCCGGGCCAAGGTTGCTGTCCTCTAGTGGGATTTGAACCCCTGACCTTCCAGCCTTAAGTACCTTGCCCCAACCACAAGGCCACTCCTCCCACTCCTCTTAAATATCCCTTTTCAACTCCCCTATGTGCCCTGATGCTATCCTGTTAGCACTGGGGTGTGTCGGGGACGTTCCAGGGCGGAGTGGAAGTGGCGACAAGTGATAACCGGGCAGCAGCAATATTTCATGCTGCTCGATTAGCAATCTGTGCCAAAAAGATAGGTGAGGAAAACCCTCATCTATATTTAGAGCGCAATATCGCTGTTGCCCGGTTAGTTTTGGTAGCTTCCTGTGTCTGCGGAGATCCCAGATATTCAATACCATCACCACGGCATTGACTATCTGGGTTAGAGGTCGGTGGGGAGGACTATATGCCAATGAGGGGCCTAGCCCTTCGAAAACGTGCATAGTTCAATATCGGGCCCGCTGTTTCTAAGTAGGTCCTATGTTATTCAATAGGACCCAGTTACAAACAGCAGGCATTAACCCTTAGCCCGGCTTAGTAAACATACCCTACCATCCGGATACATTTAGGACAGCTTTATTTGCTGTCCTAAATTTAGCAGGATAATAACTGAATCTCACCACTATGCAGATAACAGGGTGAAATGTCCTTGCTCCACCATGGTACTATAAAGTCTGTAATCATTTTCAATGGCACTATCTGCATAGTGCTGCTGAAAATCAACATGTGGTACTGACTATTCTTTTGTTTTCCTAAATGCAGACTATAGCTATAGGGGTAGTATACTGAATAGTGACACTCTCCGTATAGTTAGGTGAACACCCACGCTCCACCCTGCCACTGTTTGGGAGGTGAAGGGCTGGCCTGTGGTAAATGTCAATGGCACTATATGAATTGTGCTACTGATTGATGGATAGGGTAATTCTCCAGATAGCAGCTGCCACTACTTGTATAAGTGCTCTTGAATATCGACCCGGTTTTTTTTGGCTTCCCATCAGTTAATGATATTCTGTATTTTACTAGCCCTAGTGGGACTGTAGAGGTTCTTTTGGTAACATTTCAAGTTGCATTTGTTGAATTATACTATTCATTTGTATTGTCATTTATTAATACTGTACTTTTAATTACAAATTTTCTTTTAGCATCTCTACTATTTTTTCTTGAGTCAATTTTTTTAAATTTCTCCCTCCTATTTCTTCAGGCTAATGCAGCCATTTTGGGTCAGGGATCTGATCGGACAGCAGCACCAAGGGATCATTTCTGCCCCCCCCCCCCCACTTCCGCTACCCATCAGGGACGTGCCTGGTAGGTAATGGGGGAAGTTGCAGACAATAGGCGTATTGGGGGCTATTTTTGAAAGGGGAGCAGGTGGGGGGTGGGGTTAATAAAGACAAGGGATCAGTGGTTGGGGATGGGTGTTACTTTGAAAAGCAGATTGGGAGTTGGAGGGCATTTTTTGAGAGCACCAACATCTTTAAGTTGCTCCCTATGAGCATCAAGCAACATGTTAGCGACCTGATGCTCCTGGGGAGGAAACATTACACCATCTTTTCATGAATAATATAGCTTGCAAGATTTAATGCAAGCTGCATTAGTCATTTTGCATAATAATAAGCTACTTTACATGCATTTGCATGTTCCCCATTTCATCATTATTTAATATGCAGTGCAATAAAAAATCCTGGGCAATAATACAGCTTAGCAAACAGCGTACATTATATGCTAATTATAGTTCTATATTTAATCTTTGCGTAGGCTCTTTATAACCCGCGTCTATCATATATTCCTTATTCTATAAACAGGTATGACAGAAACAGAAAATGACGGCAGATAAAGACCACACGGCCTATCCACTCTGCCCATCCATAAGCTCTACGATCCCGTCCTCTCCCTCAGAAGTCCTCTGTACTTCTCCCATGCTCTCTTGAATTCAGATATAGTTCTCATCTCCACCACCTCTACTGGCAGACTGATCCATGGATCTACCGCTCTTTCTGTAAAGAAATATTTCTACAGATTCCTCCTGAGATTATTCCCTTTATTTAATTTATCTTATTTATTTAACTAGGCTTATATACCGCTTTTCTACCAGTCAAAGTGGTGTACATTCAGGTAATATATATTTTTTCCCTTGTCCCCAAAGGGCTCACAACCTATGTTTTTGTACTTGAGGCAATAGAGGGTTAAATGGCTTGCCTAAAGCCACAAGGAGCACTTGTGGGACTAGAAACCCCAGTCCTTCTGGCTCAAGGTTGCTGTCCTCTAGTGGGATTTGAACCCCTGGTCCTCTGGCTTGAGATAACATGCCCCAACCACTAGGCCACTCCTCCCGCCTTTCACTTTCATCCTATGACCCCTTGTTCCAGAGCTATCACCTGTGCTTTTATACTATGGAGTTATTTCAATGTCTCTATCATATCTTCCCTCTTTGACGCTCCCTCCAAAGTATACATATTTACAGTGTGGGTGTATTTGGGGGGATGCTGAGGTGAGAGGAGTGTGGTGGGAGGTGGTTATATTATCAGCAAAAAAGGTGAGCGCGGCCATCTGTGTTAAAAGAATTGTGCAAGGAGAATCTTTCACTGCACACGTTGATAAGACTATGCACAGGGCACAGGTTTTTGGTTTGTTTTTCGACCATTTGAGCTTTATCCGCCAATTTTCAGCTTTTTCGTTTCATTTTGTGCATTTGTTCTAATAAACATGTTTGAACATGCATTAAACCTTTGTAATTTAACACGTTAATCCATAGGTTAATGTGCACTAAATCCATTTTGCGTGCAATTCTTTTTTTAAGGGATGGTAACAAACAGGATATGGACTAGCACATGCAGATCTTTCCTACCAGTTCATGCTAATTTTCACATTTAAAAGTACTAAAATTAAGACAAATAGGAAAAAATTAAGTTTGTCTGTTTTCTTATTCTTACAGGCAATAAAAAGCTCGTTTCCGTCTATATCAGCAAATCTTACTTTGCTTATATCAATTAAATACTCCTCTAGTAAGAAAAAGATTTATCTTCCACCCCACCCCACCTTTAACAACATACCGGGAAATTTTGCTCACTGTGTTTTGCTTGTATAAAGGTTTTGGTAAGCTCAAATGGGATAGTCAGATTGAAAAATTACTGGTATTAAGTCTCGGGCGATATCCATTGAGCAGCTGAACAGTGACATCTATAGTCCAAAGTAATTGTAGACCTATCATGTACGCTACTGCTCTGCTAGTGATCAAATCACTGAGATTTAAATAACACTGACCAACCCTGACTTTTATGACAGTGCTTTAAAATTAAATTTAAGCCTTTAAATTATAGAGCTGGAGAGGCAAAAGAGTCATTCAAGTATGGGACTCCAGGCAGCACAGCTGTGCTCGGAAATCATCAATCCGTGCAGATAGTCAACAAACAAATTATCCTGCTAAGTAATTTGTTTTCATACACACAAAACTTTAGTCCATCTGCAGATTCAAACAAATAATAAACTTGAATCATCTCAGTCAGTTACTTTTACCAAAGTATGAACTTTAGCAAGAATTAAAAATGGGGATAAACCACACCTAGCTTAGCGTGAAGGAGTTACTTGGCAGGGCAAACAAACAAAACAATTTGTTGCCCCTATTGCTCCATTAAAGCATACTTACTCACCTGTAACAGATGTTCTGCAGGGACAGCAGGAATCAGTCCTCACATATGGGTGATGTCGACGCCGATGGAGCCCTGCGTGAAGCATCTCCCCAGCTTTCAAAGAAAGCCTTTAGGAGATGCCACCACACATGCGTGGTCCCCTTCCTGCTCAAGGGTGCCATCTTGCTTAGTCAGGTGCCATAGCTAGAGCCCAAACGAGAAGATGGCCAAACATTTAAAGCAACTCCAAGGGGAGGAGGGAGAGTTGTAAGGACTGATTCTTGCTATCCCTGGAGAACACCTGATACAGGTGAGTAACTACATTTTCTCCAGGAGCAAGCAGGAAATCAGTCCTCACATATGGGACCCCCTAGCTCCAGGCTACCAAGGACCGGCATAAAACAGGGGCACGGCACGACCATGGCCAGCTGCAGGCGAATCCTGATGACAGACTCGAGGGACCCCAGTGTCCAGGGAGAACCATGGCTCTGGTAGTCTGAACAAGAAGGGTCGGAGGGCAGAAGTTGCCTAAACCCCAAAGATGTTACGGAATACGGCCTGGCCGAAGATGCTGTCCTGTTGGGACTCCCTCTCCAGACAGTGGTGGGCTGCAAAAGTGTAGGCGGAGGACCAGGAAGTGGCCTGGCAGATGTCTGCCATGGGCACTGAACGGAGACTGGTGACCGAGGTTGCCGTCACCTGGACACTGTGCACCATGACTCAATGCTCGACTGTGAGCGAAGGCAATGCAGTCCGCCACCCAGATGGATATGATCCGCTTGGTGACAGCCAGCCCCAGATGGCTAGAGTCGAAGGAGACGAAAAGCTGTGAGGCTTTATGGTAGCCCTGTGTCCATTGCAAATAGAAGGACAGGGCTCGCCTGCAGTCCAGGGTATGGAGGACAGCTGACGCTGAGTTGGCATGGGGCCGTGGAAAGCTACCTTCCAGGAAATGTAGCACAAGGAACAGGGAGCTAAGGGCTCAAAGGGCGGCTTAGTAAGCTGTGCCAGAACCACATTGAGGTCCCATTCCACCAGAGTGGCTGGATGGGAGGTTTGGAGAGCAATAAGCCCCGCATGAATCTGGGATAAGGGGCTGCACCTACAGAGGCTTGCCCTCCACAGGATGGTGGCAGGCAGACAGTGCACTCAGATGTACCCAGACGGAATGAGTTGGACTTAAGTCCAGACCATGAGAGGTGGAGGTGATATTGAAGGATTGAATGCACCGGACAAGAAAATGGATCCAATCAGTGCTCCGTGCAACACATGGAGAACCGGCGCCACTTGAAGGCATAAGCCCATCTCGTGGAGTCCTTACGAGAGGCTAGAAGGATTTCCTCCACCTCCTTGGAGAGGTTAAGGGGAGATAAGGCCATGAGGGACAGGCCATGAGGGACAGAGATCCCAATTTGGGATGGAGGATCGAGCCCTCTTCCTGTGTCAGAGGTCCCGGGGAGCTCCTGAGAGGGACCGGGGGTTCCGTCGAGAGACAGAGCAGCAAGGGGAACCAGGACTGCCTGTGCCACCTTGGGGCCACGAGGATCATCGACGCTCTGTTCTGTTAGGCCTTGAAGAGGGTCCAGGCTATCAAGGGCATGGGAGGGAAGGCATACAGCAGTTCTCCCGATCACAAGAGAAGGAAAGCATCCATCACCACTGGGAGGGGTGGGGTTGGGGACTGCAGAACCGAGGCATTTGAGCATTGGTCAGGCTGGCGAAGAGGTCCAGGCTGGGGGAGCCCCACACTCGTACGGCTGAAGGACCCTGCTTAGCCTGTCTGCCAAGACATTGCTCTGACCGGGTAGGTAAATAGCCTTGAGGAGAATCCCATGGCAGATCGCAAAGGAACAAAGGGCCACAGCATCCCGGCAGAGGCGGTAGGAGCCCGTGCTCCCCGTTTGTTCACGTAGAACGTCACCTGGTTGTCCGTCTGGGCAAGCACTGACCGGTGCTGCAGGTGGTGCCTGAAGGCCCTGAGAGTGAAGAAGATTGCTCTGAGCTCGAGCAGATTGATCTGCTGCTGGCTCTCCTCGGAGGAGGCCCCCTGAGTGCGGAACTCTCCGCAATGGGCGCTCCAGCCCATCAGGAAGGGGTCTGTTGTGAGGACCCTCTGGGGGCTCGGGGGCTGAAAAGCCATTCCCACTTGCAGTTGCTGAGCGTCCTGCCACCAGGTAAGGGAAGAGCTTAGTGCAGCATTTGCCGGTGCGTTTCCCATGCTAGGCTTGCTCTCCGATGCAGAAAGCAAGTTAGCGTCAGAAAAACGCAAAAAAACCAACCGTGCTAAACTGCAGCACACTTGACACGCAAATCGCATGCAAAATGCTGCATGTGTAATTGCACCCGATGTAAAAAATCTGCACAGAAACAGCACAGTTTTTTACACTGTTTTTTAAAAGTGGATCTTCACGTCAGCTTCGGGCAGGCGTAAAGATCCAGGGGGGGGGGGGCAAAAGTATCATCTCAGGTGAAGTCTGACACTTCACCTCAGATGATCTTGGCATTGGTGAAAGCCCCCGATGCCATCAGAATACTGTCGGGGGCCGGTGCCCCAGACACAGTCCCCCCAACAGAAACCAAATCCCCAGCAGCCCCGTTCCCCGTCGGCCTGATAAAAAAATCTGTGGTGGCCCAACAGCCCCAATCCTCTCACCCACCTACTAAAAGTCTATCCCTGGAGGCCAAGTGGCCTCGATCCCATCTACCCAACAACAAAAAGGCCTGGGGGCCCCCAAAACCCCCTACCTGGTACCTCTAATCCAGAGCGGGAGTGTTTCCCATGTGCTCCCGCCCCCTACGCCGTCATCTTAAAAAACGGTGGCGCCTGGCTCCACACAGTGCATCCTGGGATGCATTGGGCGTGCTCAGACTGCCATATAAGCACTGGGCTCTAGCGCAGGGTTTCTGATCCGGCCTGTTTATTAATAAATTAGTCCCACTGCGGTAAATAATGCAAATTAATCCAGTAGTGTGTTTTAGTGAATATAGTCCTCAGTTTGCAAACAAAACACGGAAACAGAACATGATGGAAGAAAAAAAAGAAAAAAAAACATATGGCTTAGTCCTTCCTGCTTAGGTTCTACAATCCCTTCCATTCCCACAAGGTCTTCTGTGTTTGTCCCATACATGCCTGAACAGATTCTGTCCTTGTCCCTACTACCTAAACAGCGAGGTTCTTCCATATATCTGGCACCCCTTCTGTGATGAAATATTTCCTAAGTGAACAGAAGCAGATACAACCTCTATATCCAGGTTAAAAACTCACCTCTTCGAGGCTGCTTTTGGATCTTGATCCGTGTAATCTACTGCTCTCCAAATATGTGTTTTCTTACCATTCCCCTTGACATATCCTAGTCCCACCTGTTCTGTTGTCTGTCTTGACTAAACTGTAAGCTCTGATGAGCAGGGTCCGTCTCTTACATGTCTCTGTATAGGGCTTTGTACGCCCTATACAATTGATCAGTAGGAATAGCAGTAGTAGTACATGGTACAAATTTAACACATTTTACTGCACATTTTAATGCATGAATACTAGAGGTCGTTATTAACTTTTTACCATTTTAACTCAATTTAAAAAATGTAATTCAATTAGGAATTTCAAATCACTTAGGAACCCGCTTCCCAAAGTGCCCTACGAGAAGGAGAGGCATGGCAAATGAGCATGCTGTGAGCGGCAGTGGCTCTGCTGCTGGCTTGACACTGAGCGACAGCATGCACGTGCATGAGTCACCAGCATTATGGAATATGGTTCCCATTGTATGGAGTGCAACCACGGCCCTGGGAGCCACGAACAGCGATGGGGGGTGGGGAGCCTTGCTCTTCGGTTAGAGCTGAGGAGGAGGAAAAGGTAAAAGCAGCTGAAAGGGCCTAAGCAGGAAATTATTTTATAGGTAATATATTTGCTAGGAGCTGAACTTTACCAGATTACAAAGTCTGTTTCAACACTAGTCAGCCTTGGGTGAAGTATTTAAAAGTTCGTCCATGATGCTCTGTTTAATATAAAATGATTCTCACCATTTTCAAAAGGATAATTAACTGATACACTAGCTAAGTCAGATTAGTTTAATAGGATCCATGTTATATTTATACTATGTACTTCTTAACAACATTTATTTTTTTTTGTGACCAAAAAATACGTAATTGATTGTGATTAATCAATTAAAACTTTTATTAACACAACCGACTTTGATCAACATTTTTAATCTATGCCCTGCTCTAATATTTACTATTTATATGCAGGTTTTTTTTACATATTCAAAATAAGAAAGCAGTGAATATGACAAGTGCAAAGGTTTGGAGGAGTAGCTCAATGGTTAAAGCAGTAGACCAAGAACTAGGAAACCCAGGCTTGAGTACCTACTGCCACGCCTTGTGATCTTGGGTAAGTCACTTAACCCTCCATTCCCTCAGGTACAATCTTTGATTGTAAGCTTTCGGGGGACAGGAAAAATACCTAGGGGTCATGTTTACTAAACCATGTTAGCTGTTAACACGACAGACAGCGCATGCTATCTGGCTGCATTAGCAGTTAACACAGGGCAAATGCAAATAATGCAGCAATTTTCTGCACTATTTATAGAAAGTTCATTACGTGCAAGAATGGGCAAGATTAGGAAGAATGGACATGTTTGCAACACGCGGTTACTGCAGGCCTTAACAGCACAAGGTAACCATTGGCTCTGCAGATACCATGGGTGCTAGTAATGCCATCTCAACGAGTGGCATTAGTTGCATCCAGGCTACTGTCTGACTGCGCTATCTGCATTTTCTATGCATTATCTGCTGAGGAAATGATGTGCACGCCTCCAGCAGATAACATATGGCTTTTACAACTAACACGAAACTATTTTCACTAATGTGCCTAACGCAGCTTAGTAAACTTGCCTTGAACTTCTGAGGAAAGGGCATACATGACTTAGAAGGCCTTTAGTTAGTCAGGTGAAGACAATTCTGTGGTACAACAAATACTCTCGATCTTCTAACCTCTCTGTGATTGCTGTTTTTCATCTACTTTCAACAACAATGGGCTCATCTAAGCAGTTTTCTGAACATTTGTAAATGAAGATAATCTACTCTTGCAAACTAGGGTAAGGTTTAAAAAAATATCTAAATGCTTCTAGCTAGCAATTTCAATGAATATAACATAAGAAATGCCATACTGGGTCAGACCAAGGTCCATCAAGCCCAGTATCCTGTTTCCAACAGTGGCCAATCTAGTTCATACATACCTAGCAGTTTCCCCAAAAGACACAGGTTCCACAATGCTTGTATTGGGTCAAGCATTGATATCCTGGGTCCCTTTTTAATAATGGTTTATGGACCTTTCCTCCAGGAACTTGTCCAAACCTTTTTTAAACCCAGCTACACTAACAGCCTTTACTACATCCTCCGGTAACAAATTCCAGAGTTTGATTACACGTTGAGTGAAAAAATATTTTCTCTTATTTGTCTTAAATAGTTTACCCTGTAGCTTCATTGCATGTCCCCTAGTCTTTCTATATTCTGATAACGTAAACAATCGATCTACGTTTACCCGTTCCACTCCATTCATTAATTTATAGACTTCTATCATATCTCCCCTCAGTCGTCTCATTTCTAGGTTAAAGAGCCCTAACCTTTTTAGCCTTCCTTCATAGGGGTATCCTTCCATCCCCTTTACCATGGTGGCTCTTCTCTGAACCTTTTCTAATAATGCTATATCCTTTTTAAGATACGGCGACCAGAATTGCACACAATATTCAAGGTACGGTCGCACCATGGAACGATACAGAGGAATTATAATATCCTTTGTTTTATTTTCCATTCCTTTCCTTATGATAAACTAGCATTCTATTTGCTCTCTTAGCTGCCAATGCACACTGCATGGAGGGTTTTAACATGTTATCCACAATGACGCCTAAATCTTTTTCCTGGGTGGTGGTTCCTAATGTGGAACCTTGCATCGTGTAACCATAGTTTGGGTTGTTCTTCCCTAGGTGCATAACTTTGCACTTCTCCACATTAAATTTCATCTACCATTTTGATGCCCAGTCTTCCAATTTATCAAGATCTTCTTGCAATTTTCCACAATCCTCATGGGTTTTAACAACTTTAAATAGTTTTGTGTCATCTGCAAATCTGATAACCTCACTTGTTATTCCCTTTTCCAGGTCATTTATGAATATGTCAAAAAGCAGTGGACCCAGCACAGATCCTTGGGGTACTCCAATATTCACCTTTTTCCATTGGGAAATTGGCCATTTAGCCCTACCCTCTGCTTTCTATCTTTTAACCAGTTCCTGATCCACAATAGTACACTGCCTCCTATCCCATGACTCTTTAGTTTTGCCAAAAGTCTCTGATGAGGGACCTTGTCAAATGCTTTCTGAAAGTCCAGATACACTATATCAACCGACTCACCTATGTCTACCTGTTTATTCACACCTTCTAAAAAACATAACAGATTAGTAAAACAAGATCTTCCTTGTCTAAGGCCATGATGTCTGTCTCCCATTAAGCCATGACTATCTACATGTTCAGCAATTTTGTTCTTTTTGATGGTTTCTACCATTTTTCCTGGTACTGACGTCAGGCTCACCGGTCTGTAGTTTCCTGGATCACCCCTGGAACCCTTTTTAAAAACTGGCATTACGTTGGCCATCCTCTAATCCTCAGGTATTACAGATGATTTTAATGATAGTTCACAGATTACTAATAGCAGGTCTACAATCTCATATTTTAGTTCTTTCAACACCCTTAGATGTATATCATCCGGTCCAGGTGATTTGCTACTCTTCAGTTTATCAAATAGTTGTAATACATCTTCCCGATGTATCGATATTTCCTTCAATTCTTCCGCACCTTTAAATACCACTTCAGTCATGAGTAACATCCCTACATCTTCCTCAGTAAAGATCAAAGCAAAGAATTCATTCAATCTCTCCACTATTGCCTTGTCGCCTCTTAGTGCCCCTTTAACCCCCTCTATCATCTAATGGACCAACTGACTCTCTCACAGGGTTTTTGCTAAGAATGTACTTGAAAAAATGTTTATTATGCATTTTTGCTTCTACAGCAAGCTTCTTCTCAAATTCTCCCTTTGCCTGCCTTATCAATGCCTTGCATTTAACTTGACAGTGTTTGTGCTGTTTCCAGTTTTTATCATTTGGCTCTTTTTTCCATTTCCTGAAAGATGCTTTTTTGGTAACAGCCTCTCTGACCTCACCTTTAAACCATGCTGGCAGTTTTTTGGACTTCCTTCCACTTTTCTTAAGTTATTGCAATCAAAGCAAGACTTGGAATACAAAAAAAAAAAAAATGCTATAACTGCTCAAAATCTAGTCAGATCTGCAAAACATAACCCACACTTCACTGCAAACGACCTACTGAAAATTCTAGCTAACATAAAATATACCTAAGAAAATCATTAGTCATCTGAAATATTTTGGAACAAAGTGCTTTGGATAAAAATTGAACTGTTTGGCCACAACCACGTAAGATAAATTTGGAGACAAAAGGGTAAAACATTTGAAAAAGAAGAATACCTCACTAGCCGTTAAGCAAAGAGTACTTGTGACTGGGAACATGATAGCTGCTTTTTGTCTGGATTGGCTGCTATTGGAAAAAGGATAATGGGCTTGATGAACCCTTGGGCTGACCCAGTATAGCTTATCTTATGTTCTTGTGTTGGTCTGGGGTTACGTGGCAATCAGTGGCACAGGAAATATTGTGCAAGTGGAAGGAAGAATGGATGAAACTAAATATCAACGTATCTTGAAGCTAATGTAGTCGGTGAAAAAGCCGAAGATGAAAAAGGCTGGATATTTCAGCAAGACAGCAATCCAAAACATATCTCAAAATCATTCAGTAAGAGCTTAATGGATAAAAAGATGACGGTTTTGGATTGGCCTTTACAGGCCTCACACATTTGATATCTTTTGAAAATCTGTGAGGGAATCTCTACATGCAGTACATATAAGGAGACTGATGAATATTTGTGAGCTAGAAGGGTTCTGCAAGGAAATGTGGAAAAACAAATCCAAAGGAGGGTAGAACGACTCTTAGCTGGCTAAAGAATATATTTGGAAGCTCTCATTTCTTAGAAAATATTGGCTGAAAGGTGCCCAAACCTTTGCATCCGCCTTACTCCCTTGTCTTCTTATGCTGAATCTGTAAAAAACTACAAATGAATGATAATTATCCACTAAAAAATTGCAGAAAGGTATTGGGGCTGATATTCAAAAGGGTTTATCCGGCTAGCAGGACCAGCTAACCAGATAAATCATGCTAAGGGGGATATCTAGTGACATTAACTGGACAGGTGTTGTTGAATATCCCCTCTAACTGCCCCAGCACTGTCTGGAGAGCACCAGGAGATCAGTGGGCAGGATGAGAGTGGTTCCAGCACTTATCCAGTTAACAGCAGTCTTTAGTCTGTTAAATGGATAAGTGTCCATATAAAGTTAGGTCAGAAAAAAAACTTCCCTAACTTTGTGTGGTTCGGCTATCTGGAGAATGGATGAGTATCACTGTTGTTTGGATAGTCGCACTGGTAAACGCTGACAGTGGATTTTCAGTGCCAGATGAGAGCGCTGAATATCTAATTTCGGTTTTGCCCATGGCAGCCCGGGTGATTTAAAACGCTGACCTCCGCAGGCTGAACAACAGGCCTGTTATGTTTAACTTTGTACCATCCAGAGACTGTATCAGCTTCTGTTCACTAAGAATTCACTGTAACTACAATTTGGCCCGAGGTGCCTAAATGTTTGCATTCAACTGTTTATTTTGGAGGTATTTAAAAGTCTTTATCATATCTCCTCTATCCTGCCTTTCCTTCAAGTTTCAATCTTTAGGTCTGACTCCATGTGCATTACAGTGACCACTTCAGTAGCTACCACCCTTTAGACCAGCTCCATCCTGTTATATCCTTTTAACGAGGCAGTCTCCAACACTGTAGAGAGTACTCCAAATTAGGTCTCACCAGAGACATATACAAGGGGATATGTACTCTGCCTTCCTGCTGCCCATTATTCCTTTGAACAAAAACATTCTTCTGGTTTTGCCACTGCCTTATATAGTTTGGTCACCTTAAAATCATCAGACATGACCACCCCTGATCCCACTCTTGTTATGTGCAAAGAACTCCATCTCCTATACTGTACCACTCCCTTTGGATGCGGCAATGCAAAATGCATTACCCTGCCGTATTTTTAAGCATTAAATCTCATCTGCCAAACTCCAGACCATTCCTCAACTTTCACTCTCTTAAACTGAAAGGCAAGCCCCAGAAGAAGAAATGTTTAATGTTAAAAAGATCTGGGAAAACATCTTATTTTAACCTAAAATAATAATCTTAGGCTGCACTATCAATACAGGCAGCGACCATCAATCTTGTCGTCATGAAGAGCAGGCTGCGTTTTATGGCTTTAACTGTATTTGACACGGAGTTGTAGTCCGCTTCACTCACTTTTAACTGCATGCTCTTTTGTTGTAAGACATGTGGCTTGAGCTAACAGAGCTGTTATGCATAGTAAGAGGCTGATTGTGACGTGTTCTGCTGAAGCAATTCATATCACCACCAGAGTACACACCACAGGCAGGGTTCAGCCCTATAAAAGTCCGTCATTTACAATTAATGCTGAGAAGAGTAAAACTGAGTACATCCAATTGACTTCCAAAAACAGAGAACTCCTTATGGGATATGGCTCCCCTTGGGGCTCTATTATAACCCTAAAATATCCCGGTGCCTGTATTTCAGCAGTACATCCGTGTAGACAGTGAAGAATATGCGTCATTGTGTACATAATTATGAATCCTTAATACAAGACTCGTCTGTTACAATACACAGGCCAGACAAATTATAGCTCCTTATGGAGATATATAACAAATAAAAGATTTTTGTCTCCTACTGTTTCTGCTGCTTAGAAATAGCTATGCTCCAGGAACAGGCAATGAAGCAACTGTTTCTGCTTTATTCAGCTTGCTGGTTTGGAGAATACTTGACCTACTTTATTGAGAGAGAGAGAGCTAGAAAGCTAGTTTCTTGGAAGCCATTACATCTGTTCACCTCGATACTGTAAATTTTCCTGAAAGTCGCTATCCTCTTGATGATTCATTGTTTGGTAACGCACTTTAGTAAATCTAGTCCTTAGATTGTCATCTCTTTTATTTTTCCCTCGGGATATCTTATTTTCTCTGCTGTCAGTTTCTGAAATGTCCTAAAACCTTGCAGTTTATTTGTGGCAGGCCTCCCTCCCTTTCTTTTTGCTCCGAGTCTATTATCTGTGCGGTCGGCAATGCTTCTGTTATTACAGCTAGTTGACAACACTGGCAAAATGCAGCTGTTTTGGAATTCCAAGTAATTCCACGCACACTACAGACAGACATTTAACAGATAGAGACTGAACAGAACAGAGAGGCCCAGAACATTTTGCATCGTGGACTCCTACAATTTATAAGACTGAATATCCTTAAACGGTATTTTAGGAATCAATGAATGCGGTATGAGAATATACACTGGAGGGAACAAAAAGAAGAACTGAATTCACTTACTGTCTCATGCAGTGTTCCTAGACTACTTCCTAGCCAGTCTGGCTTTCAGGATATCACATTGAATGTGCATGAGAGAGATATGCATACAACAGAGGTAGTGCACACAAACCTAACTCACGCATATTTACTATGAATATCCTGAGAAACAGACTGGCCTGGGTAGTATTCCAGGGACAGTTTGACAAAGGCTCATCTAATGATAAAAAAATTTCTACCAAAAAGGTAGAATATAGGCAGGAGAAGCTATGATGCCTATTTCAGAATTTCAAAAGGAACAAAGTAAAGTAGTAAATCAGCTGGTTAGAATAAAGATATTTTATGGCAGGCTGCCTAACTTGTATGGCAAATGGAGTGGAGGAGTGGCCTAGTGGTTGGGGCAAGGTACTTCAGGCCGGAAAGTCGGGGGTTCAAATCCCACTAGAGGACAGCAACCTTGGGCCGGAAGGACTGGGGTTTCTAGTCCCACAGGTGCTCCTTGTGGTCTTGGGCAAGCCACTTAACCCTCCATAGCCCATGTTCCCTGTAAAATAGTTATCTCCAAGTTATAATGCCCTGTTCAATGTAATTTCAGTTTGTTCAATGTAAACTGCACTGATGCAGAATAGCACGGTATATAAGAGAATGTAAATAAATAAAAATAAAAATAAATAAATGTGCACAAATGTTATACAGCCTTTCAAAGAGACGGTACAAACCCCTGAAATGAACAGATATTGCCTCCCCACATCTCTGCCTATTAATGTAAACACAATCCTGAGGTTTGAGAGTCACTGCAGGACATATTGCCCGAAGGAGGAATGTTGGGTAAAACCCTAAAACCGGGTTAAGAAAATCATCACCAGACTGAGACCAATATGGCAATAGACAACACACACACAGTATTTGCACCTCAGGAAGAAGCAGTTGTCAAAATTAAAACCTCAATTAAAAAAATTAAAGAAGGTTTTGAAGGTCAGGCGTGGAGGCTTCAACAAGCAGAAGAACGCATTTCACAACAAGGAAATAGGGCACAAATTCTAGAGGCCTGGGTTAGAGAGTTTGAAAACCAAAATAAGGCTCAACTGAACAGTGTAGATGATCTGGAAAGCCTCAGAAGATGTAAAAATATCCATCTAGATGGCCTTCCTGAGTCCATTCAAAAGCAAGATGTGAGATACATGTTGGAATCTTGACTCTCAGAAGCACTAAGCCCGATGACTAAAGATGGCCCGGAGGGAGGAAGGCCATGAGTACTTACAGCTCATCTTCTATACTTTGTGATTAAGGAGAAGTTATTTATTAAATATTGGCAAAAAGGGAAACTCTTATACAAAGACTACTGTTACAAGATTTTTCTGTATAGGTGATGACAGGGTGTTGTGCTATGGTGCACGGAATTGAATTAACAAGGTTTGTGGTTGGCTCTACAGTTCCCAGCCAGATTGAGGTTATACCATCACAATAAAATGCTTATTGTTGGACAACCCTAAATGACTGAAGACTTTTTGCAATTGTACACCACTCTGCTATTATACGAACAGCAGTATATCAAATCTAACAAACAAACATAGCTAAACGTCTATTGTACTGTATGCTCCAAGCCTCATCTGTGCCAAAAAAGGTCTAATGGATAGGAAGTGGGTGGACTCACATGATTCTGAGTACTGGAGGAAGTGCTACAATTTGATTACAGTATTAATTTTGTACAATTAAATATTCATACCTGACGAATGCTGGCGCTGTGGATAATATATCTAAGCAAGGGATAGAATTGCGAGCAGGAGTGACTTTCTTTATAATTAGCCCTTTGTGCCCATCAGCAGGACTCTGATGTTGGAAGAGTGCTTGGAGTTTGTCTATAGAATACTCAAAGGTTGTAACAACTGAATGTGTGTCACTCCCATTATAGCTTGAAAGACCTTTCTGATGTAACAAGACAACCTCAAGTCACTTGGAATCTCTATACGTAAGTATAGTACTACACTGAGAACCTGAGGCAGTTTCTTACATGCATAAGGTGTACCTTCACCAGGGAAGAGATGGTGCCCATCTGAACCATGCCCTTAGTAGAAGCTATAAAACTGACAGCCTGATGAACTTGATATAATGGATAAAAGCACCCGGCTTGTGGATGAATTCAAACTCATGGCCAGAAGACCTGCCAAGAAGCCTATGATGACCAGGAAACAAATTGCTGCATGCATACAGTTTTGTAGCAAGATGAAAGACAAATCTGCTGAATGGTGGGAGAGCATATTGTTCACAGATGAAAATACCAGCAGGCGAGAGACTAAATCCGAAGTACACGATCGAGACTGTTAAACACCCACCATCGGTCATGGTATGGGGTGATACCTCGGTGAATGGACGATGTGGCCTGCACATTTTTGAGAAAGGTAAAAGAGTAAATGCTGCAAAATACATATCCGTGCTGAATAGTAAAGTTAAAATACACATGAATGTTTCTGGCACAATTATATTTCAGCAGGACTCGGCACCGTGCCACACTGCAAAAACAGTCAAAGACTGGTTTGTGGATAACATGATTGAACTGCTACCAAGTTGGCCATCAAACTCTCCGGATCTCAATATAATTGAAAACTGTTGGAATCTTATGAAGAAAAAGGTGGCAGCACACCGTCCAACTTCAGAAGCAGATTTAAAGGACACACTCAAGCATGTATGGGCCAACGAAATCACTCTGGCATACTGTAAAACGCTAGTTAACAGTATGCCTAAAAGAATCCAGGTTGTGCTGAAAAATCATGGACACCCTATCAAATATTGACACATATATTGTTTCCTGAATAAAACTTTGAAAATGACATATATATATCTTTGGTTCTTAAAGCTTTTGACCATGAAAGTGACAATAACACATACTTTTCTAATAAAATTCTGATATTTTGGACTCTGCCTTAAGTTTTTGGCCACTACTGTATATATGTGTGTGTGTGTGATCATACATTGTTTTCAAAATTAGTAGTCAGGCTGTCTGAATACAGTGAATGTGTTAATATAGTGTCAGGTGATTTCAATTTCACAGCTGAGCCTAAGGTGGACTGTAAACCAGCCCAGCCCAATTGCAGACAAAAGAACATAAATGAATGGGAATACAATTTATGACATCAGAATTACAGCTGATTGACAACTGAAGGACTTTGCAGCCCAATGGAAGTGGATTTTACTTTCTATTCCAGTGCACATAAGACATAGGCGAGGTTAGACTCTATCCTGATTCTGAGACCTTGCTGTTTCAGGTCCCGGAGACCCATGTAGATAGACCTACGGTACATAAGCATTCAACAGTCTCTGTGCTGAGGGGCGGGAATACGTGACTTTATCTGGAAAATGAACCCTACTTTTTAATATACTTGCAAAAAACATGGCATACTAGCAAGTTTCCCCTCATTTGAACAAGTAAAGAATAAGTGGCAGATGCCCACCATCCATTTAATACAATACCTTCAGGTGAGACATTACTATGAGACACTGAAACATCAGGACGATAGAAGCTTTCAGCTTACTAACACGCTGCACTGGCGGTATAAGACAGGACGGAGCAACTTAGTGCTCAGTACTCGAATTCCCAGGCACTGATGTGGGAAGAGGATGTGGATGAAGATATGACTTGTGATGAGCTAGTGCTCAGGTTTAGAGAACTGGGCAAAATCACATAGGATGTGCAGCTGCAAGAAATGCAATATAAAATCTTACATAGAGCTTACATAACCAGAGTTAAGGACCATGTGGCAGGGATATGGGACAACCCCTTTATGTTTAAAATGTAAGGTCCAAGAAGATACACATATAAGCATTCCTTTCTGGAATGCCATCTGTTAAAAGATCTGTGGCATAAACCACTGAAGGAAATAGAAAAGGTGAGTCAAACAGAGGTGGAATGGATGTACAATTTATTATTATTAGGAGATGAGAGCCTCCTAAAAAAGCACAGTTACTTACCTGTAACAGGTGATCTCTGGGAACAGCAGGAATAAGTCTTCAGATATGGGGTACGTCGGTACCGACGGAGCCTGCGCGGGAACGCTCCCCAGCGTCCAAAAAGAAAGCTTTTGGGAACATCCCACACGCATGCGCGCTGCCTTCCCGCCTAAACACTTCCCTCTCATCAGTTGGGTTTGTAGCTGAGAACGAAGGAGGGAAGTAGATAAATTAGAAAGAGAGAGAGAGAGAGCAACTCCTAGGGGAGGTGGGTGGGTTGTGAAGACTTATTCCTGCTGTTCCCAGAGATCACCTGTTACAGGTAAGTAACTGTGCTATCTCCAGGAACAAGCAGGAATGAGTCTTCACATATGGGGACTCCCAAGCTAAGATGCCTGGAGGAGGCCCCAGCATGTTGCAAATCTAATGGATGGGCCATGCTTATTCCTCAGAACCTCAGGCATCCAAGGGATGGAGGGTAGGAGTTGAACTAGAAAAGAAAAAAGGGTGCTGTGGAACAGCTTGACTAAACAAGGTATCCAGAGGGAAGTCGTTGTGTAGATTATAATTGTTAGAAAAAATTGAATCCCAATATCTGATATGGATCTTACTCAAAAGTATTGCGAAAGTATTTGCTGAGGCTAATATGGGTCTGTAGTTGAGAGCCAGTACATTATCCTCAAAGAATTTCCTCACTGTGAAGTAGAGGAAAAATAAATTTGCAATACAGGAAGAGATAAGACGCCTTAATGGCTAGAACTAACCCCAGAAGAAAAAACTGGGGGAGTTTAATGAGGTTGGACTTTGGAGAAATAGCTAAAGCTTCTGTAAAGTCCAAAGTTTGAACTCCTTGTCCTTGGAGCAGAATAAAGCCCTAGGAAAGAGTGGAGATAAATCTGACTGGTTTGGATGAAAAGGTAGAAATACCCTTTGCAGAAAAAAGGATAGGTCTTTAAGACCCCCCTTTATCCAAATGAAAGACAAAGACATTTGTACTAGGCGTTGGGCCTCCAATTTCTTGAAGATCAGTAAAGTCTTTCGTAAGTGATGTCACTTATGATAATGACTTTACAAGGAGAGCTTCAGATGTGACGTAACAAAAAGGTAACGGCAAAAGAAGGTATTTCCTAATTTACCATAGAAATTGGTTGTCCATTAAGTTTTATGATATGCTGGGACAGCATTAATATGGACAGTAAACAAATCTTTCAAAGTCAGATATTGTATAGAGATTGACCCAATAACAAGGAGGATTAAGACCTACTTGAGAATATTGATGGAGAATCTCTGTCTGGTTAAAAATGGAAGAACTATGAGAAAGTTTCATGGAAACAGGTATTATGTTCTTCACTTACAAGGAGAGGACTAGATTTCTTTAAAAAAAGATCTAGCCCCTGAATAACCAGGTCTCGAGACGTATGTGAAGGAGTGCAGAGGAGATCCTTAGTCTTAAGACAGCAAGTTTGGATCCCTCTATAACTTCAAGTAGTAGCTGGAGAAAAAGACGCAATATAAGGGGATACCATGTTTGCCTCTCTATGAGGGCAATATGAGTATCATGCGTTCTTTTGTTCATCATAAGCTACAATGAAGTATAGGGAATTAGAAGGAAAGTATGAATAAGGACCGACTGCAGTGAAAGGAATGCATCCCTGTTGTAGAAGTTCCAGTGAGATGTGGAACAACCCAGGGAATTGTGCAATTCTCTAGGCTTTCACGTGGTCTAAGCCCTGGTTACTTTTCTTTAAAAGGAAATTTTTAAGGAAGATGGTAAGATTAGGAAAAAACCAGTCACGTAGGAGCATGACTGGGCAGAGTCTACCAGCTGAAGCCCTTTTTAACCATCTGGAAGCTACCTACTAGGAGTAGCTCTGAGGCTCTCTGGCAAAGGCCCATAGTTGCAGAGCTTTCTTGTATAATTGCAGAGAGCATGTTGTAGGTTGCTTAGATCTGGCTGTTTAATTGCCAGTGTGCAACCTAATCTATTCTGTTAGAGCCCAAAAAGAATTGAAGATGGCTAAGAATAGTAGACAGGCCTGATGCCTGCAACAATAAATTGTCCAATTGGGTTCTGGAACCTCTCTTGGAGTTATCTGTTATTAAGGCAGCAGAAAAAGGTTAGGTCCTATAGGTTGGAGAGGGCCGACAGACATAATTTGGAGTGGTAATACTCAATTTCTGTCTGATAAGCTGCCTTAAAGAAGTATCTGAGAAGGTTAGCTCAAAGATACACAGAGAAAAAGATGAACCGCAAAGAGGAAGAAAACTCTGTATGGAAACTACTTACTGGGGTAGGTATTGAAGAAAATCCTATGGGCTTAGAGAATAAGCCCTCCAGTTGATTAGTAGTACTCTTAGAGACTGAATGTCTGGACTAAGAGGGATAGAAAGTAATACAGAGTTGAGAAGACTTACAATTTGGTAAGTCTTTGAAGAGGTAGTTAAAAGTATGAGATATCCTCGTACAGGAAACTGTCAAAGTGAAGGGCATAGCTCACCTTGTTGTTAGTTTTTACTCCTCCTTTTTTTTTTTTTTTTTTAAGGAGAAACCTGTTATCTTTAGGTTATGAAGGTCCTCAATAGCTCTTGGAGCTAAAAGGATGGATTTCTCTTGTAGCAAGAGATTCATGCCCAGAGTTGATTGAGTCAATGTATGACTGATATCTCAACATGGACGAGAGGAACCTTAGATGCTTCTGTTGAAAATAAGTATGTTCAGAGGTTCTAAAAACCTCACACAGGAAAGGTGAATAAAATATCAGAAACCCTGCGACTGCTGGGTTTGCTGAGCCTGTTGAGGTTTTGATTTTCTTAGCCTGGTTTGATGTTCCCTGTCTTTGGAAACATCTGCATCATGGGTAGAAGATGGATAAAACTTTTTTCCCCTAGGGGGATAAAGCTTTTTAGGAGATTTTTTATTAGCTGGGATAGAGGAAAGTTTTGACAATCCTCTGAAAGCAACAGCATCAGTGCTTAACTGATTAGCTTGAAATAAAGCCTCCTTGTTGAAGAGATTTTTCACCAGTACAAGGAGTATTCCCAAGCCTTTCCTGTACACATCTGTCCAAGTCTGAAGCTTGGAGCCAGGCTATGTGTCGTACTCCTATGGCTATAGCAGACGTTCTGCTAATAGACTCAAAACAGTCCAGGGAAGCACGATTAAGGAACCTAGAGATATTTTGAGCATGATTGACTAATAAGAAATAGTCTGCTCTTTTATGCTCTTGAAGAAAAGGGTTCAAAAACTTTAAGTTCTTTGTGACCTCTTCAAGAGATAATCCCATATAGAAAATATATGAGATAATTCTTGCTGAAAGCATGGATGCCTGGAAGCATCAACGTCCAAAGGCATCTAAAGTCCTAGACTCACGACCTGGCGGATAAGAAGAGTGCTTCTTTGCACTCTTAATATGCCTCATTGCTGATTCTACAACAATAGAATGATGAGGAAGTTGAGTCTTCTGAAAACCTGGAGAAGGTGGCACCTTGTACACAGTGTCAGGTGTCTTAGAATGTGGGGATAACGTTAAAGCAGTTTCCCACATTCTTAATAGTAGATCTTGTAAGATCTGATGCAAAGGAAGCATGATCACCTCCTTTGGAATCCAGGGGAATTGCAGTGTCTCTGAATCCCCTGGTAGGGATTCTTTACCAGGTATAGAAATGGCAAGTAACTTTGCCATATCAAGCAGAAAAGCTTGAAAAGAAATCTCCCCGGAGGAGGACCCTCTAAAATGAGGGGTAAAGGCTAGACTTGTTGAAAATTCAGCCTTGGTATCGATGGATTCATCCCAGTCATCGGGATCGGAAGACTTGAAAGGATGAAGCATCGGATTTTCCTTAAAGCGATGTCTTCGGTACCGTCCGAGGTCGGTACCGAGACGAGTCGGTACCGAATCCTCCATGCTAGAGATCAATTCCAGGCTCGGCATCGAAGGAAGCAAGTCTGTTGAAGCAAGCATGGACGGTACCGACACCGATGCCTGTGTCGGTACCGGTACCGGTACCGAACCCGATACCGATACTCGAGGAACGGTCTGCAGCAACTCTAGCGGTACAGAAGAAACCGAGAGCGCTAGACTAGTTCATCGGTGAGAAGTGTTTCATCCATCACCATAGCCGATGCTGGGGTGTCGGTACCGCTCGAAGCGGCCACAACCACCGAGCATGGCCCAGGTGTGTTCGTCGAGGTAAGAACCGCGGGAACAACCCGGAGCCCCGTTAATGCTTTGGAGCCCGAAGACTCCCCCGCCAGGGCTTTATTGGCAAAATGTCCTCGAGGGCAACGCCAGAGGCATCTTGATGCTGAGAAGGAGATCTACCACTCGAGGACTGGCTAGTCTTTACAGACTTTTGTTTGGTTACCTGATCCTGTGAAAAAGAAGATATTCTAGCTGGTGACATCGAGTGCGATGTGAACCGGGTATCGAGTTGTGCTCGATCCTGAAGACTTCTGTTTGAGCTCCAGCAGGAGAGACACTCCAGAGGGCAATGGTCAGGACCTAAACATTTTAGACACCAAGTATGAGTGTCTGAAAATATATTTGTACCGCCACACTTTGAGCATTTCTTAAGGATAGTGGCTGACTTTTCCATAATGGAAGGATAGAGGCCTAGTGGCCTAGAAACAGTCAGGCACTAAACAGGGAAAAATTTCTAAGAAAAGAAGAAATTCTTTAGTAAAAAGAAAGAAAAGCACCGGTGGTACCGGTGGCACCGGTGGCGTCGAGGGAAGGCAGACGCGACCACAAAAAACTAAGAATAAAAAGAAGAATTTTCTGCGGTGACAGGAATACGTCCTTCCGGCTTTGCGGAAAACTGATGAGAGGGAAGTGTTTAGGCGGGAAGGCAGCGCTTATGCGTGTGGGATGCTCCCAAAAGCTTTCTTTTGGGACGCTGGGGAGCGTTCCCGCGCAGGCTCCGTCGGTACCGACGTACCCCATATGTGAAGACTCATTCCTGCTTGTTCCTGGAGATAGCAGGGAATACAAAATGCCCAAAAAGATTTGTTTGAGTTGCTCTGCTGCTGGTAAAGAAGGTAATCTTATGTTACTGGGTACAAGACGACGAGTCCCCCTTTCTCTGAGTGGGTAAACCTGATGCATGAAGTCAGTTTCTTTGAGTTGCAGAACTGTAAACAGAAATGCAAAATGGTATGTTTTTTATATAAACAATTGTGGAACAAGTTTCGTCAAAATTATAGCGCCAAATCCATCCAGTGGTGGAGATAGGGAGGGAGAATGGAGGCAGATGTTACTGACGGCATGAGAGCGAGTGGTGTGGTTAAGGTTGATTAAGTGACAAAGAAAAACACCTGTCCGGTGGGGGGGGAGGGGGGGAGTCGGGGGAATATTTTCTATTAAATATCTTTGTTGTATTTTATGAAGGTGCACTGTGTTTCTGTAAATGGACTGGTAACATACAGGGTGGTCCAAAAAAAGTGAGAACATCTCGTAGCATATAAGTTATTTAAAAATTCAAAAGGACAGATGGAAACTATTGCCAAATTTTTTAAAAAATGGTGACCGGAAATTGTCGAAATAAAGACGTTATATAGCTAAAAAAGGTAAATAAGTAAACTATTAAGCTTTTAATTTACAAGATGTTCTCACTTTTTTTGGGCTACCCTGTATATGCATCTCACCAGCTGTTCAATAAACTATAAGATTTTTTAAAATCCCAAACTTGTGCACATAGTCCAGGGAATTTTAGAAGAATCTACTTCTGCTCATTTATCCACCCTCAAAATGAGGGGCGGGAGGTAGGGTAGGTCAATTAGAGGTAGCGGTTGACAATGGGGAGAGGGCAGGATTAGGTGGTGGGTCCAAAATGCAGGATGAACAGGTGGGGTTTGAGTTTGCGGAACGTGAGGGGGTCTTTGGCATTCCTTATTGTGTCGGGGACGAAGTTCCAGAAGGTGGGCGCATAGAGCTCAAAGGACCTGGCAATGCTTGCTGAGTGCTTCTTGTTTTTACTTGGGAGGTAGCTAGGATATTCCTTGTGACGTGTGTTCGTGATCTGTTTGTCTGTGGTGGTCCGATGAGGGTTTGAAGGTGGGGGATGATTGGTTATTGAGAGTTTTAAATATCATTAAGAGAATTTTGTACTGTATTCTGTATTCTCCCACATGCCAGCAAGATTCTACTGAAGATTATTCAAAAGAGACTACAACCATACCTGGAACAAGAACTACCTGAAGTGCAAGCAGGGTTCAGGAAAGGGCGAGGAACGAAAGACATCATTGCGGATGTGAGATGGTTCCTTGAAAAGACTAAAGAATACCAAAAGGATATCTATTTGTGCTTTATCTACTATAGCAAGGCTTTTGACTGTGTAAACCATGAGAAACTCTGGGCCACATTAAGAAGCATGGGTATACCAGAACACCTGATTGTTCTCTTGCGCAATCTGTACATTGATCAAGAAGCAACAGTTCGAACGGAACAAGGAGAAACAGAATGTTTTAAAATAAGCAAAGGTGTAAGACAAGGCTGCATACTTTCCCCCTACCTGTTTAATTTAGATGCAGAACAAATCATCAGAGAAGCAGGATTGTATGAAGACAACAGAGGTGTGAAGATTGGTGGAAGACTCATCAACAACCTTCGCTATGCTGATGATACCACATTACTGGCTGAAAGTGAAGATGATCTGAAACATTTGCTTCTCACAATCAAAGAACATAGACTCAAAATGGGCCTGCACCTTAATGTAAAGAAGACAAAGATCATGACAACTGGCATAATCAACAGGTTCATCGTTGAAGGAGAAGAAATTGAAATTGTGAACAACTTTAACCTACTTGGATCAACTATCAATAAAGAAGCAACAAGCAGTCAAGAAATCAGACAACACATTGCTCTTGGCAGAATGGCTATGAAAGACCTAGATAAGATTCTCTAGAGCAGAGATGTCTCTCTCCATACAAAGATTCGACTTGTTCAAGCCATGGTATTTTCAATAACATCATATGGATGTGAAAGCTGGACAGTGAAAAAGATAGACAGGAAGAAAATTGATGCCTTTGAATTATGGTGCTGGCGGCAAATACTGTGTATACCATGGACTGCTCGAAGAACAAACCAGTCGGTACTAGAGGAGATCAAACCTAAGCTTTCTTTAGAAGCTCAGATGACAAGACTTCGACTTTCATACTTTGGACACATCATGCGAAGAGAGAGATCATTAGAGAAGGACATTATGCTTGGCAAGATAGAAGGTCAACGCAAAAGAGGAAGGCCAGCAATGAGATGGATCGATACAATAACAGCAGCTATGGGTACCAGTCTGTCAACAATGAGCCGCCTGACTGAAGACCGAACACAATTTAGGATAGCTATCCAGAGGGTCGCCATGAGTCGACTCCGACTCGACGGCACTTAACAACAACAACAGGGGAGCCAGTGCAGGTGCTTGAGGATGGGGATGATATGATCATATCTGGAGGTTCCTTGGATGATCTGAGCTGTTGCGTGGAGGGCTGTTTGCAGAAGTAGGAGCGCTGAGTGCGGTAATTTGTGGTAGATGGAGTTCTAGTAGTCGACATGTGGCATAATCAGAGCTTGTAGGGTGGAGCGGAAGTCTGATGGGGTGAGTAGTGGAGATGCTGAAGGGTTTGGGTTTTGTAATAGGTCGTCTTTGCTGTGTTCGTTATTTGGCTCTTCAGGGTGAAGTGACGGTCTAGGGCGATTCCCAGGTATTTTACTTTGGGTCGGACTTGAATTTCAGTGGTTCAGAATAATGGATGTGGGTGGGAAGAATGAGTCGCACTTGGTGATGAATAAGGATTTGGTTTTCTGTAGGTAATCTGTAGGCACACGCGGAAGTGCCCATCACACATATGATCATTATAGAATACTATGACATATGCGCAGCCCTGTGTCACACCTGCTATAGCACAGGTGTAAAGGATGTGCCTCGGGTACAGTACATTGGTACACCGCCACTTTATAAAGTGAGGCATGTACGTGCCTAACTTGATAAAATGGGACAGATGTGCGTTACCTGTGCTGGGGTTAACAAAATTACCCTCCATATGTCCATTTAAGCGTGTGCGCTGACAAGATAGCGCATACTGGTATGTGTGTGTGGTGTGTGGGTATTTCAAGAGCTTTGCTGAGGACTGGATCTGTAAAAGCCTCTTTTACAAATGCTTAAAATAGGCGCTTTTTGAATCTCGCACATAGGCGTCCTGTCAAAATATCAGGCCTTTAGGGGGACTTCTAGGTTAACTGAGCAGGAAAGTGCCTCTTTTATGTCTCTTTTATAAAGATGTATAGGCACCTATTTGTTTTTATAAACCACTAGCACAAATCTAGCAGAAACTGTGGCTAGAATCCAAACGCAGACATTACATCTACCTGAGAGTAAGCATAAATGTTGGCATGTATTTTACACGTGTAAGTCGTGATTGCCTATGCTCCAACCCAGCTCCACTCCTGAGAGTGCCTACTGTAGAAGTGATGGCTTGCACCATGCGTACTTTTCGGCATGACCTAATTTTATAGTAGCACGCGTATATAGCAGTTTACGTGCATTAGTGGCCACTTAAAAATACCGAATGGCATAAAAGTACACCCTCTGACAAGAAGGTGTGTACTTAGCTGGTATGTGTAGCCGGGAGTGCATTCTGGGTGGCGTGCGGACAGAGTGTGGTTATTATACAATGATTTAATTTATGCATGTACCTGCAATCTTTATGTGCATTTCGTTACACCTGCTATAGAACAAGCATAAATGTCCACATCTTAACTTAAGCCTGTGACCACTGCCACTTATGTGCCTACTTGTCTTTATATCAGCTTGAAAAAGGTGCATTTTGGCTGTTTTAAGCCCAGGAAAGCTACTTTTGGTTGAAATAGCATCCTTGATTGAGACCCTATTCCAATACAATCATATCACGGTAGGATGCAGTCCTTCCTCCCATACTTGAAAGATCCAAGCTACTTGGAAATGTAACAGAGTGAACATCGGATCTGGGGGCAGCAGAATATAAAGGTGGTATCAGGGCATTAAGAGACTGCCATTACTTATCCTCTACTAAAGAATATTTTGATATAGTTATACAGAAGGGACTATTAGAGGCATGGGCTCATGATTAGAGGATCAGGATGAGAACCCATCATGTTCAGTGGGGACTGTTTACTTAGAACTGATGTTAAATGCAGGGCCCATGCAAGGGCACCGTGTATCCTAGGCAGCTCTTCAGCCTTCTACCCCCCCCCCTCATACCGAGATCATTGCAACACCACCCCTCCCACAACCCTGTAAAATATTCAGCTTTGCTTTGTATTTATGTGTGTGCCTACTCTCCCTGCAGGCAAGAGAATGTGCCGATGGCGCCGTCAGAATCTAGTGTTTTGCTTTGATTGGTACAGCTCTTTGCCGCCCCCTCAGAAGCTGTTATCCATGACAACTGCCTGGTCTTGCCTAATGATTGGGCCAGCCCTGGCTAAATGTACTAATGCATGTTAACTGCAAATCAGCATGTGTTAACGTATTAAAATACAGGTTGGTAAATCTAGTCGTCGGATTGTAAGCCATCTAGGATCAGGATACAACTACTTTACCTGAATTTAACTTGCCTTGAACCATCAATGAAAGGTGTGAGCAAAATCCCCAAAATATTATAAAGCCCAGACTACAAATATCTAACCTACTTTTCTGGCAGCAGTCACATAGCTAACTTTTAAAGAAAATAAAGTTTAGAAAATAGAAAGTAAGGTATTTACCACCAGATGGCATACTAGCACAGCTTCCTCCATTTTGGCAAGGGTTCCTCTCACAAGCATCAGGATATAAAACACAGCCAAGTTTTAGTTCAGTCAAGCCAACCACTTCTGCAAAGCTGCTCCGCTTGTTTTGAAGTGGTAGCTCATTGTTATTCAGCACAACTGAATCCAAACATCCCTGGAAGCCACCCAAGATCTGTGCTGTCCTTTTGTCAGTCGAGCTTCGGACATTCTCCACTTGCACCTGAGCTCCAAAATAAACAGAGCTATCCGTGTTCAGGGTCTGGAAGTACAGGGGGGCTTTGCGACGCTCGACATAACTATCATCCAGTGACAAGCTTGTGAAATTTCGATTCAGTTCCAAGGAGGCGGAGTGCCAATTTCCATCATTAACTCCTCTGCCAGAAATTCCCAAGATTCCAGGACCACTTCCACAGTCCAACTGAAACCACAGCTTGCCATCCACCATCTAGGAAAAGCAAAACACAAGAAATACACTGGTTTAATTACAAACCTGAAAGGGAATTTATATACATGCATATAAGCAGGTGTACAAATGCCTCTTTGAACAAAGACCTTCCCGATTTATGCTACCTGTTTGCCTTGGTAGTCTTTAACCCTTGTTTTGACTTGCATCCATATAGCACTGCATATATTATTCGCACAGTATAAAATACAAATTGTGCGTTTTGACCAAAATAAACAGGGACACAAATTTCCACGTGTCTTTTTCCACTAAAACATGAATTTTTTAACAAAGGCAAAACACCTATAAAAACTTGAGAAGCCTGGTATTCTAAGATCAAGCAAGAAAAATCTGTGCCCCCAGTATATTATGGAGATCAGTTTGTTTGGTTGAGAGAGTATTGTAGAGTTCATTGGGTGGATCAGCAAGATATGCACGTATGTCCGATTTTCCAATGGTAATACATACATACTTTAAAGATCAAGATGTTGGCATTTACACTTGCTCCAACGCTGGGGTTTTTACCAGTGATTGAGGGGGCAATTGTGCTTATGTCTTTGGTGTTTAAATCAGCTTTCAAATTCATTTTTGTATACTTTGCTCCCTAACTGGTTATTCCAGGACATCGAGATTTGTAAAATTTGGGCAACTTACATTTTGAACAACCTGAGTGGTGCCATTCTTTTTAAACACGTTGCCTAATGAAATGACTGATCTTGTTGGGCGTGCCTGACTTGTGTGTGTAATTCTAAGCATTCTTACGCATATTTTACAAAAGGCTCCATGTGCATGTCCTGACCTGGACATCCCAAATCCTATATGGATGCTCCTATTCAAAATTAGTCTTGACATCTGTTAAAACTCTGTGCCCTTCCAGTAAATCTGGGGATGGTACAAGGATCTTAGTTATCCTAGGAGAACCTTTGGTCTTGCGCCCCTCACTATTAACCTTCGGGCCCTTAGGCCAGTCCCACTCAGATTCTGCTATTAAACTCATCAGTGAGGAAGACTCCACCACCACCCCTTCAAGAACAATCCTGCAAAAAGAAATAATTGGACAAAGGGGGAAGAATTTTTCAAAGTCCATTTGCAAAGGTGAAAATTGATTTGCCCAGCTAAGTTTTCAAAATTATTTTTTTATTTTTTTATTTAGACAGTTTTGTATACCGCCTTATCCTTCAATCAAAGCGGTCACAACTAAAAGCATGCAAGCTGAAATGAAACAAATGATTGTTCTTTTCCTTTCTGAGCCGATGCAAAGCTTGTGGGGAAAAGTACCCACTAACTTTGCAGCAAAACATACAGGGGCAATTTTCAGTGGCAGAGACCAGAGGTGTTAGTCACCACTTTAAAATAAACCGGGATACTCGGTGCCAAGCCATATCTGAAAACCAGCACTGAATATCTGATTTGTCTGGACGGCTCTTTTGCAGTCTGGTTAGAAGGCGATATTCAGCCACTAACTGGATTGCAAAACTGCCAAAAATTAGGACATCCTTTCACCTGCTACTAACTCTAGGTGGTTTAGCTAACCGATTAGTGGCTAAATATCGCTCACGGTGCCATCCATGCTCTACCCCTGGAACGCTCTGTCGCTAACCAGATAGCAATTATCCTTTAAACCTCTTAGGGGGAATATTCAGCGGCACAAAACAGATTAGTGCCGCTGAATATTCCAATCAGCGGGATTTATGCTGTTTGCAGGTCTACAATCAGTATAAATCCCTTTGAATATGCCACCCACAATATTTAAAAGTTTGCTACATACGTTTACATTTTAAGCTTTTTGAATATATAGTCACAACATTTCAGAGATCATGTTGCCATCTGATTCCTGGAGGTAGTACTGAGTCATCACATGAGCAGGAGCAAAGTTAGCAGGTACTTTTATCCATGAATTTTACACCAGTCCTCAAAAGCTAAGTATGATCATACATCCCCCCTTGGAATACTGCCCAAAGAAAATGTATCCGACCAAGTGTGGATTTAGTTTATGCCTTTCTGTATGGCTTGCTGCGGAAGCAAAAACGCGAAATAAAGACCTTTTCAAGTACATTCGTAGCAAAAAACCCGTGAGAGAGTCAGTTGGTCCATTAGATGATAAAGGGGTTAAAGGAGCACTAAGAGGCGACAAGGCGATAGCGGAGAGACTGAATGAATTCTTTGCTTCGGTCTTTACTGAGGAAGATGTAGGGATGTTACCCACGACTGAAGTGGTATTTAAAGGTGTGGAAGAATTGAAGGAAATATCGATACATCGGGAAGATGTCTTACAACTATTAGATAAACTGAAGAGTAGCAAATCACCTGGGCCGGATGGTATACATCCAAGGGTGTTGAAAGAACTGAAATTTGAGATTGCAGACCTGCTATCAGTAATCTGTGAACTATCATTAAAATCATCTCTAATACCTGAGGATTGGAGGATCGCCAATGTAACACCAATTTTTAAAAAGGGTTCGAGGGGTGATCCGGGAAACTACAGACCGGTGAGCCTGACATCAGTACCGGGAAAAATGGTAGAAACCATCATAAAGAATAAAATTACTCAGCATATAGATAGTCATGACCTAATGGGAGACAGCCAACATGGCTTTAGACAAGGAAGATCTTGTCTTACTAATCTGTTATGTTTTTTTGAAGGAGTGAATAAACAGGTGGACAAAGGTGAGTCGGTTGATATTGTGTATCTGGACTTTCAGAAAGCCTTTGACAAGGTCCCTCATGAGAGACTTTTGGCAAAACTAAAGAGTCATGGGATAGGAGGCAGTGTACTACTGTGGATCAGGAACTGGTTAAAAGATAGAAAGCAGAGGGTAGGGCTAAATGGCCAATTTTCCCAATGGAGAAAGGTGAATAGTGGTGTACCCCAGGGATCTGTGCTGGGTCCGCTGCTTTTTGACATATTCATAAATGACCTGGAAAGTGGAATAACGAGTGAGGTTATCAAATTTGCTGATGACACAAAACTATTTAAAGTTGTTAAAACCCAGGAGGATTGTGGAAAATTGCAAGAGGATCTTGATAAATTGGAAGACTGGGCATCAAAATGGCAGATGAAATTTAATGTGGAGAAGTGCAAGGTTATGCACCTAGGGAAGAACAACCCAAACTATGGTTACACGATGCAAGGTTCCACATTAGGAACCACCACCCAAGAAAAAGATTTAGGCGTCCTTGTGGATACCATGTTAAAACCCTCGGCCCAGTGTGCAGCGGCGGCCAAGAGAGCAAATAGAATGCTAGGTATGATAAGGAAAGGAATGGAAAATAAAACAAAAGATATTATAATGCCTCTATATCGTTCCATGGTGAGACCGCACCTTGAATATTGTGTGCAATTCTGGTCGCCATATCTTAAAAAGGATATAGCAATTTTAGAAAAGGTTCAGAGAAGAGCCACCAAAATGGTAAAGGGGATGGAAGGCTACTCCTATGAAGAAAGGCTAAAAAGGTTGGGGCTCTTTAACCTGGAAAAGAGACGGCTGAGGGGAGATATGATAGAAGTCTATAAATTAATGAACGGAGTGGAACGGGTAAACGTAGATCGATTGTTTACCTTATCAGAATATAGAAAGACTAGGGGACATGCAATGAAGCTACAGGGTAAACTATTTAAGACTAATAAAAGAAAATATTTTTTCACTCAACGTGTAATCAAACTCTGGAATTTGTTACCGGAGGATGTAGTAATGGCTGTTAGTGTAGCTGGGTTTAAAAAAGGTTTGGACAAGTTCCTGGAGGAAAGGTCCATAAACCATTATTAAGAAGGGACCCAGGATATCAATGCTTGAACCAATACAAGCATTGTGGAACCTGTGTCCCTTGGGGAAACTGCTAGGTACGTATGACCTAGATTGGCCACTGTTGGAAACAGAATACTGGGCTTGATGGACCTTGGTCTGACCCAGTATGGCATATCTTATGTTCTTATGTTCTTATGTAGTGCCTCAAGGCGACAAATTCAGGGACACTGGGTAGCTCCTTCTCCTCACAAGGCTTACAATCTAAGGCCCCATTGCTATTCTTTCGCACAGCAATTTACCCACGATTTTTCCATGCTGATCTCACACCCAGTACCGTAATACTTTTTAGTATGGGGAAATCAATGGTAAACCTACTGTGCTAAAGACAACCCAGAACACTGAATGACAAATCACTCTCCTGTGTAAAAACCAAACTAAAATTTATCATGGTTTTTTTCCTCATCTAGTAGTGAAAAAATCTTTACTCCTGGGGAGGGCAAGAATGATGCCCACTCTCCCTTACCTTTGGAGCTGTTATCTTCCAAAACAGTGGCTCCTGGTCTCTTGAACAGACAGAGAAAACCCCGATGTGATAGAGACCCCTTAATAATAACTCTTTTTGTCAGAGCTATCATTCAAAAGAAGGAGGCATTAGATCCACCTCTCACCGTGATAGCTCCTTTTATTAGTTTCAAAAGCAGTGTAGTAATTTAAAACACTTAGCTGTAGGAAAACCTTAACTGCCAAATAAACTTCATCACGAGCTTGAAAATGCCACAGAATCTATGATGAACGACGTGGCACGTTTCGGGTCAGAAAACACCATGACCCTGCATCAGGTTGAACAAGATGCCTCAATGACCAGATGAAACGACCAGCCTCAATGGCCAGCTTCAATGACCAGATGAAACGGAGCCAATCAACTTTTATGCGAACCGGCGTCTGACGTAAATGCTGACGCAATAGCAACCACTGTCCAGGACTAATCAAAAACCCGAAGAGGTTTACTATAACCCAAAGGACAGGGAAAAACCCTATGAATGAGGGAATCCCTTGTCTACAATGATTAAATGAATCAAAATTACTTAAAATGACAAATCAGATGATGCTGTACCACTCTAAGTAGGTGTTTAAACCTGAAGGAGAAACTGTTCCTAATGTGTAAATCCACCATTGTTCAAACTTCTGCAGTCTGGAGACCCGATTGCCTCCCCTGGGGTCTGATGGGACATTATCCACAATTCGCCAGCGAAGCTGATCAAACGCCACTTTGATTTATAAACTACCTTGGTGTGGACATCCGTCCAAACGGGCCCTGAAATAGCCATCGAGCAGTAGCGGCACAAGCCACATTCATAGTGACCCGGGTCCAGATGTGAAGAAAGAGGCCGGTCGATTGGAGATGTAGTCTTGACCACCAAATCCCGTAAGTTGGATCCTCGAGAGTATGCTATCATTAGCTGTTTAGAAAAACAGCAATGTAAACCTAAAACCGGCCAAAAATGGGGTAGTATATTCGTAACTGATGAAATACCCCCTACATATGGGAGGACGCCGGTAATTGTATCATCTACTGGCTGCTCCCTCCGAGATGGCAGATGGCTATTTCAGGGCCCGTATGGACGGATGTCCACACCAAGGTAGTTTATACATCAAAGTGGCGTAGCACATGTGATTCCACCTTTGTGGTATACTTGATTCAATGCCCTTGTTCCCTTTACTACATAGGGCGCACTATACGAAGCATTAAAGTTCATCTAGGAGAGCATGCCTCTCGACTCCGCACGAAAAATCTCACGGCACCTATGGTTGAGCATTGCTTGCAAAGAATGCACTTGTTTGATCAGCTTCGCTGGCAAATTGTGGATAGTGTCCCATCAGATCCCAGGGGAGGCGATCGGGTCTCCAGACTGCAGAAGTTTGAAAAACGGTGGATTTACACATTAGGAACAGTTTCTCCTTCAGGTTTAAACACCTACTTAGAGTGGTACAGCATCATCTGATTTGTCATTTTAAGTAATTTTGATTCATTTAACCATTGCAGACAAGGGATTCCCTCATTCATAGGGTTTCTCCCTGTCTGTTGGGTTATAGTAAACCTCTTCGGGTTTTTGATTGGTCCTGGACAGTGGTTGCTATTTCGTCAGCATTTACGTCACACGCCAGTTTGCATAAAGGTTGATCGGCTCCGTTTCATCTGGTCATTGAAGCTATGATTGCTGCAGGCATCTTGTTCAACCTGATGCAGGGTCATGGTGTTTTCTGACCCGAAACGTGCCACGTCGTTCATCATAGATTCTGTGGCATTTTCAAGCTCGTGATGAAGTTTATTTGGCTGTTAAGGTTTTCCTACAGCTAAGTGTTTTAAATTACTACACTGCTTTTGAAACTAACAAAAGGAACTATCACGGCGAGAGGTGGATCTAATTCCTCCTTCTTTTGAATGATAGCTCCGACAAAATGAGTTATTATTAAGGGGTCTCTCTTTATCACGTCAGGGTTTTCTCTGTCTGTCTGATAATTTACTCTGCACGAGGGGTTTGTCTTTAATTCCTGATCTCTTGAGGCAATGCTTTCCAAATAAGGCTAGAATTCCCATATTTGGCAAACTGACCCCTAGCAGTATGTCCTGATGCACTACAACAGGTCAGGTGCCTCCATTTTACAAGCTGGCAGCATGAAGAGAGTGATACCACTGGATACCTCCCCAGACCAGGTAAGAATTGGCTGGGGGGAGACAGTCCACCTCTATGAAGTCTCTCTAGTTAAGGGCCTCCCTGTACTAGACAACTGGGCCGGGGTACCCTGAACCAGATATAGACCGAGGGGGGGGGGGATCTTAGGAGCCCACGAGAATCGAGGGTGTTTGGGAGAGGTCAGGGGTTCTGAGGTCCACTGGACTACCAGGGAATTTTTGTTGGATGGGCTGGAGATTCTAAGACATTTTGGGCCATTTGGGAATTTTTGCATCCATTTGGTTCTGAAATGTCTTCCTTCCTGTCAACACGGGAGCAAATAGCTGCATATCACTGCAGCAGTGCACGCTGGTTTTTCAGGCAGTGCACACTTTTTAAAACCAAAGTCATTTGCATGGCATTTGCTTACTGCATCAGGTGAAAATGAGTGCATTAAAATTCTGTGTGCTGAAGCTTAGCACATTGTTCTTACATGCTTCTTACTGCATCAAGGCTTACGTCTGCACCTGAGGCAATGCAGGGTTACGTGACTTGCCCAAGATCATAAGCAGCAGCAGCAAACATTAGGCTGCTCTTCCTCTCCATTACTTTTTCTATAGGTACTGTATGTTTCCCAACCAAAGCCAGTGCACACTTAAGACACAAACCACTGGGCCAGTGCAGAAAGCCCAATGCGCCCTTTGCACAAAGATAACACAACTTAAAAGCACAAGTTTTGACAGGCCAAATGCATTAAGAGACTGGCATGCGCGTAAACAGCAAAGGAAAAGCAAGCACACATAGTAACAGTAAGGGTATTTAAATTATAGGCAAATGAGCTACACATATTAAAATGGATGCTAATATTGTCTGTGCCCGACGCAGAGAAAAGTGTAGAGGATTTCATAACCAGCTGAAACACCAATTCTCTGTGCCTGGGTCCAAGGTGGCTTTAATGTTCTGTACGTACCCCCAACAGTATTTTGATTGCATCAGGGGCTTTCTCCGATGCCTGGATCATCTGAAGGGAAGTGTCAAACTCCACCAACCCAATTAAAAATAAGCCTGGTGGCCCAGTGCCCCGAACCCCCCACCTCCCTCCCAGTACATTTACAATGGAGTGGGAGAGTTGCCCACGCACTCCCGTGTGGTGGTGCATGGTGCACGTGGTGCATCCCGGGATGCACTGAGCAGGGCCAGGCATTGCCATTTGTCACAATGGCGGCGCAGGAGTAAGAGCACATGTGCAATGCTCCCCCTCCATTTTAAAGGTACCTGGAGGGGGTGGGGCTTCGGGGCTGCTTGTCCACCAGGTTTATTTTTAATTGAGTGGGTGGGTGGGGGATCGGGGCCGGGGGCCAACCAGGGATTTGATTTCTGTCAGGGACATCGGCCCCCTGACAGTATTTCGATGGCATCAGGGGCTTTCCCCAATGCCTGGATCATCTGAGTGGAAGTTAGACACTTCATCTCAGGTGATCCAGGCATTGAGGAAAGCTCTTGATGCCATCAAAAAACTATCGGGGCAAATATGCAAATTAGCCATGTGGTGCCCCTGTTCTGGGAAAGCATGCCAAACTTGCACTGACTTCTGTACACAAGGGTTTTAGCTTGCTCTCCCAGTTTAACGCATAGTTAATTTGCGTATGCGCCCCTTTCTGCAGGCTGAAGTTGCCCACTATAGGTGCACTGTAAAGAGGCATACAGCTAATAGTGGTGACTTCAAAGCTGGCTTTCTGCATCCATCCATATGTATGTTGCCTCTCCCAGCCTAACCCTGCTCCATGAATGTCTCCACAAAAATGGATTAAAGTAGGTGCATTGTTCAAAAACATGCCCATTTTCGCCTACATGCACGGTAAGCAATTTTCATCAAGTCCTTTTACTTGGGCAAACTGCCATTTACATGGACAATTAGCCTTCACAATTTATAAATTAAAATAAATCTATATTCCATTGACTGAAGATCATCTCTGAAAGGATGGACAAGCCTGGCTGACTGGGCTGATATAGCATATTTCCTCTATGAAAAATTTTCACGTTATGTTGTCCTTCTATTACCAGGTGCATTGTAGAGTAACACCAAACTCTGCAAAACCATCACTTAGAACTTATAAAGCAACACTGCCGTAACAAAAGAATGAATAACTCACAACAGCAGTGGAGGAGAAGAATGGAAGAGTAGACTAGTGATTAGAGTACTGGCTTGGGAACCATAAGACCAGGGTTCAATGCCTACTGGCAGTCCCTATGACCTTGGGCAAGTCAACCCTCCATTGCCTCAAAAGAAAAGCCTGGCAATCTACTTCTGGTCACGCTGCCAAGAAATCCAGGAGCTGCTGGGGCACCAGGAGTCAGCATTGATTCGAAGGCACAAATCACATTGCATAATAGCAGCCCTCTCTAGAAAGGCAGAAATACAAATTTTAAACTTGGTCACAGACCAGCATTACTGTTCTTCCTAAGAGAAAAAGAGAGAGGCTTCTTGGTTGGAGATATGGGCTGAAAATCAGGGAAATTCACGCTCTGATTCTGCTTTCCCTCTTACATGCCTTGCAACCTTGACCAAGCTGCTTTATTTTGTTGCGCCTTGGGAACTCTTAGATTGTGAGCCCTTTGGAGCAGGGACTTATTGAACCTTAATTTTAAAATCACTGTAAGCTGTCTTGAGTAGTATTTGGAAAGGCAAGCTAAAAATTCACGTTTATTATTAGCAATGTGCTGCCCAATGGGACAAGAGAACAAACTGGATGACTCCAAAACTACAGGTTAGGAGAATACCTCACATTCATTACATCAACACACGCACAGAAAACAGAAAATTCCTCTCTAAATAAGGAACCACAAATTAAGAATAGAGATAGACAGACAAAAAACAAACTCTTGTCCACTCGAACTCCTGTTCTTTGGATGAAACAGAACGGACTTGATTAGGGAGCATGAGAGAGCAGAGGGGAAAAAAAACATACAAAGTGAATGTGAAATAGGGAGATGAATAGCGCTTCCTTGTTCTGCTTTATTTTATTTAACACGTTTTATTATATCGCCTTATCATAGAATCAAAGCAGTTTACAATACAACTGAAACCAGTACAGAGAACTCATGTTGTAAACAAAATATAGCACCAGCAATCAGCAAAATAATAAACTTATTCCTATCACAAGGAATCATGCCACCGCCACTGAAAACCTCTTCCATAAGACCTCTACTAAAGAGCAACGCAACTGATCCAGCGTCATCCACTTCATACCGCCCCATAACCAGTATCCTGCTACTAGCCAAACTAATTGAAAAGATGGTCCAACATCAACTTCAAGACCACGTGGACTCAACGTTCCCACTTGACCCTCAACAGCACGGATTCCGAGAGCTCCACAGAGCAGAAACTTTATTAACATCTCTACTGACCACAATACTCAAAGGAATAGAAGACATAAAGATGGGCTTCATATTAATATTCATAGACATAACATCTGCTTATGATTCCATAATCCATTCCATTCTCATGGACAGGCTAAGAGAAATAGGAATAGGTGACACTCCATTGTCATGGTTTAACGCCTACCTATCAGACAGAACATCTCAAGTCAAGATAAAAAATAACACTTCAAGACCGTTCCTACTAAAGAAAGGTCTTCCCCAGGGCTTAGCACTCTCCGCGCTCCTCTTCAACATTTACATCCAACTGGTTTGCAAAATCTTACAAGACCACAACATACTCTACTACCTAAACACGGATGACCTAATGATATATACCTCCATGGACATAAAGAATCCTGACTACTCTGCCATCTCATCATGCTTATCAGAAGCCACAGAATGGCTGGCACAACGCATCTTAACAATCAATTACACCAAATCAGAAGCCCTCAAACACAAGGGATTCCTCATTTAACTCACCTCATAGCCTATTAATAGGAACACAAACAATCCTAGTGAAGTAAAATACTTAGGAATACACCTGGACCAGAGACTCAATTTCCAATCCCACATTAACAGAACAACTTCCAAAGTCTACTATAAAATGAAAATGCTGCAAAACCTTCGCCCTTTACTCGATCAGAACCACTTCAGATCCGTTTGCCAAGCACTGATCACCCCATAGCTTGATTATTGTAACTTGATCCTACATGGCCTATCCAGATGTGCAACCCAAACTTTACAACTGGCTCAAAATGCAGTAGCCCGACTGATCACAGGAACAAACAAGCAAGCTCATATCACCCCTATATTGGAATCCCTCCATTGGCTCCCCATTCACCCCAGAAAAAAATATAAGGCAATATGATAACTTTCAAAATACTACATAACCAATCTGCAGGATGTCTAACTGACTTAATCAGAAAAGTCCCAAACACTCGATCAAGAAGGAAGCAGCACATAAACACCCTTAGAAATACCACAATCTCTACAGGCACCTCCCAGAACACGCTCCGTAGAGTATTTGGACATTATGCCCCTTCACTATGGAATTCCCTGCCACACCACCTGAGAGATATTACTGATGCTGCTGACTTCAGAAAATTCCTAAAACCCATCTATTTAAGGAACACTTGGACAGCACAGGAGTCACGTAACTTCACCGATAACTGAACCCACCTACAAAAGGTCAACACGATAGGCAAGCTATCAATACCCTGTAGTTACAAAATGTTTCTTTTGTCAATAGTTACAAATGTTGTAAGATTATCAATTATTTGTACTGTAAATTGTTAACAATGAACCATTCTATGTAAACAATGTTATGTCTTTGTAAACCGCTTTGAAAAATTGAAAAGCGGTATATAAAAAATGTTAAATAAATAAATAAACGTACGTGAGTAAGGGTGACATGCAGGAGATGCTCAAGAGCATAACTATACAGGAGCATCAATTATTTAAGGTTAAAAATATGTACATAGGTCAAATTCTATATAGACATGTGTCAAGAGGGGGAGGGCTAGGTGTATTCTCTGAAATAGTCGGAGAATAGGAAAGTTTTGAGTTGTTTCCTGAAGTCCTTTAGGTCCAAGGTTGTCCTTACTTTCTCTGGCAGCGAGTTCCAGGTGGAGAGTGCTGCTAGTGAGAGCGCCCTCTTCACTGTAGACTTGTTAACTTTGGTGTATGAGCTAGGAGTTGGAATTGTGTCTCTAGTGCTCTCTCTCTTAGGTCTGTTGTTTGATCTTGCGCATATCAGATCCTGTAGAGTTTTGGCCGACATGCTTCTGATCTTGAAGATGGTCAAGGCTGTCTTGTACTTGGCTTATGAAGTGATTGGTAGCCAATGTAGCTGATCCTGTGATGGAGCGGGCAACAGCGTTCTGGGCTAATTGCAATGGGCGGGTGGTTTGAGCTGGAAGTCCTTGGAAAAGGGAATTACAGTAGTCCAGAATGGGGGTAATGACTGCTTGGCAGACTGTGCGAAAGTGTTCCTGACTGATGAAGGGTTTTAATCTTTGGATGATAGCCAGTTTGTGGAAAACATTCCTGGAGGGCCTGTTGATGTGATCTTATAGGTTTAGGAATTGGTCAAGGGTGACGCCTAGGTAGCGAACTTCCTCTTTTACTGGGATCGACGTGTTCGAAAGGATGATTAAAGTTGGGGAGGGGGGTAAAGGAAAAGTCACGTATGATAAATAGTGCCTCTGTTTTTTTTTAAATTGACTTGGAGGTTGTTGATAGAAAGCCAGTTGCTCATCTCTTGAAGACATTTTGTGATTGCTGTATAGTCCGGCAAGTCAAGGTGGATTGGGGAATAGACCATGATGTCGTCTACATGAATGATGTAATGGATCTTATGCTGCTTGAAGATACTGAAAACTGGCTGTATATAGATGTTGAAGAGGAGGGCAGACAGGCAGGACCCTTGTGGGAATCCCTGTATTGTGCTGAACGGAGTGGAGGTGTTTGATCCAACTTTAAACTTTTGTTTCTGTCACTGAGATAAGACTGAAACCAGTTGAGTGTTGTGTTATGGAGACCAATGTTAGCTAGTCGGTTTAATAGGATGCTGTGTGATACAATGTTGAAGGCCAAGGAGATATCAACAAAGATGAGCAGGAATCTAGTTTTTATATTGTTGATTCCTCTGAGAAGGATGTCAAATAGATGGGTGAGGAGTATCTCAACACTGTGGTGAGGACGAAAGCCAGAGGAGCATGTAAGTCAATGTGGTCTTACAGTTGTCTCTGAACTACCTTTTCAATTATCTTGGATAGAAAGGGAAGGCTGGAGACTGGGAGGTAAGATGCAGGGTCTGAACTGTCTGTTGAGGTGTGTTTTTGGATGGGACAGATGGTAGCTTGTTTGAGAGCGGGGGGAATGTAGCCTTGAGACAGAGACATGTTTATAATGTTGTGGGTGGATGCAGTTGGCAACCTCTTCCTTGACTGATTTGATCCATTGTACCAGGCAGGGGTCCGTGGGCGCTATACTTGTGCTCAGGGCAGCAATAGTGCGGAGGATTTGGTCCATAGTGGGAATGTGAAAATCACACCATTTGTGTGTAATATTGGGTTCTACATTTGAGGTGCTGGAGGTGTTTTGGGGCGATGCCTTCAGTAGTGGTTTGTTCTTGTTGATTAGGAAATGAGCAAAGATTTGAGGGTGAATTCTTCTTCCTTGTGGGATGGATCTTTTGTAAGGGTGCGGGCAATTTCAAAATGTTCTCTAGGCTTGTTACAGGATTTTAAGATAAGGTTGATGTGGTATTCTTGCTCGTGCTTGTTGCATTATTTGGTATTGGACTAGCGTGGATTGTAACCTATCGTGTCTCCATTTTCGTTCTGTGTGTCAACGTTTTCTCTTTGTTTTTCTTATTGCTTCTGAGTACCAAGGGGCTGATTTGGGTCTCTCCTCTTTATAACTAGGCTTTGGGTGGTTTGGGGCTTTTGCTGCTGCACTGATGGTGTTATTCCATGTTTTGATTGCTTCATCCAAGTCTGAGAAGTCCTGGGGGAGGCTGTGGAGGGTAACATTGAGGAACTGGTCCTTGCTAAACCCTTTAAATCTTATTCCAGGGTGAGGTGTTTTCTGTGGTCCTACTTGTTGGGTAAGATGAATCTTGAAGTGTATGGCATGGTGATCAGACCAGGGTATTGGTGTGACTAGAGGGGTCGTTATGCAGTCCTGTGTTAGAAGGTTTTTCAGGGCAAATATGAGATCAGGAGTAGATCCTGAGCGATGAGAGGGGCCCTTAAGAATTTGGCAGAATTGAAGAGATTCCATTGCATTGTGGAAAGTCGCTTCTTCCCTGCTAGATGCAAAGGTCAGATTTAGGTTACCTAGTAATTTGAGTGGCTTATTCGGGGAGTTGGCCGAGCATACATCTTCAAGTATGTTATATGTTTCCTCAGTGGGAACCCTGGGTGCTCTGTAGGTGAGACAAATGGCTAGGTTTCTGTTTTCTATATTAATTATGTCACAGTGTTCGAAGCTTACGGCTCAGGAGGCTTTAAATTTGAGGTCTGATCGGGCAAGTATTATGACCCCTCTGCCTCTCTTGTGGGTGCACGGGCATTTGAATGCAGTGTGGGTCCATAGTGTAATTTGAGATAGAATAACTTGGTCAGTGCTTTTTAGCCAGGATTCAGTGATACAGAGAATGTCAGTTTGGTGGTATTGAATACGATCTATAATGGTATTTGTCTTGTTTCTGATGGACCTTGCATTGATTAGCCCAATGTTAAGGGGGGTGCTTAGGATGGGTAGGGTGTGGTAGTCAGTTGTGTGAGTCGTGGTTTGAATTTTTAGTAACCTGGAGGTTCTTCTGATGGTATGCTTGTAGGTGTTCTGCCATATATGTGGATGGCAAGGCGTGTAAATTAGAGGAGACTGTAGGGCAGTTGTGGGGTTATTTGTGGTATAGGTAGCTATTGAGGAGTGGCAGAGCAAGATCAAAATGAGAAGGAGGGCATAAACTACTTGGGTAGAAGGCAGCTTTGGTTTCTGTGGCCTAATATTTGATCCTTGCTTCTTAGCGGATAGCTGGGGGAGTAGGGGTTGGACTCCTTCAGCGGTGAGTTTCACTGTTATTGTTTGGTACTTACAGTTTGCAGTCATCCTTGAGGATAGTGTGTCTTGTTGCATGCTACGGACTCTTTGAGATGTGGAAGGTGGCAGCTGCCTAATGGGATGCAGTCTTGAGGAATAAGGCCAGTGACATGGTTGTTGGGCTTGGTGGCTGCTGTTCTTTTGGTCATGCTTGTGTTGTAGTTTACGTTCATGCCTGCATTCCACACCTAAGGGCCACAACACAGGCCTGCCAGGTGCGGGCGTGCCCGATGGCACCTTTAAATTTAAAGTTCCTGCTAGGCCACCGATTGGGCTTGTGCTGCATAGTGGGGAGGAGTCTGCTTTCCCGCTCCCTGGCTTAACCCCAATTGGGGGAGCTCATCAGTGGTGGTGTGGTGCTCCAGTGCCCGATGGCGCCTTTAAATTTAAAGTTCCTGCTGGGCCACTGATTGGGCTTGTGCTGTGGAGCGAGGAAGAGTCTGCTTTCCCACTCCCCGGCTCAACTCCGATTGGGGGAGCTCGTCAGTAGTGGTGTGGTGTTCCTGCTTTATCCGCCCTAGCATCACCCTCCTCACAAACCAAACTATGGTTAAACGATGCATGGAACCACCTTAGAAACCATCATTCAGGAAAATAATTTAGGCATCATCGTGGATAATACGTTGAAACCCTCCACCCAATGTGCAGCGGAGGCCAAGAAAGCAAATAGACTACTAGGGATCATAAGGAAAGGAATGGAGAATAAAACCAAGGATATTATAATGCCTCTGTATCGTTCTATGGTTCAACTGTACCTTGAATATTGTGTGCAATTCTAGTCGCTGTATCTTAAAAAGGATATAGCAGAATTAGAAAAGGTACAGAGAAGAGCCACCAAAATGGTAAAGGGGATGGAAGGATACCTCTATGAGGAGAGGTTTAAAGGATTAGGGCTCTTCAACTTGGAAAAGAGACGATGAAGGGGGATATGATAGAGGTCTATAAATTAATAAATGGAGTGGAACGAGTAAACGTAGATCAGTTGTTTACACCATTGAAAAGTAGAAAGACTAGAGGACACACAATGAAGCTACAATGTAATCCATTTAAGACTAATAAGAGAAACAATTTTTTATTCAACACATAATCATACTCAAGAGTCCGTTACCGGAGGATGTACTAAAAGCTGTTAGCATAGCTGGGTTTAAAAAAGGTTTGGACAAGGTCCTGAAGGAAAGGTCCATAAACCATTATTAAAGAGGACCCAGGAAATCCACTGCTTACCCTGGGACAAGCATTATGGAACCGGTGTACCTTTTTGGGAACCTTCTAAGTACTTGTGACCTGGATTGGCCAGTGTTGGAAACAGGATACTGGGTTTGATGGACCTTGGTCTGACCCAGTATGGCATTTCTTATGTTCTTATTCCCTGAACACTGCCTGGGATGGCAGGGGCTGTGGCACTAAGCAGACAGCTGTTCCTGATGCCTGAAATTAAGAGGTACTATCAAGTAGAACTGATGGGAGAGTCCTGGGTGAGCATTCACAATAAAGCCCCTTGTGCTGACCCAAAACTGTTGTGCTCTCTGTGTTTGTCTAGACTGCTTAATGACCTTTTCAAATCCAGGCTGAAAACTCACCTCTTTGCTGCTGCTTTCAGATCTTGACTCACCCAATTTCCTTGTGTTTCCTTACCATTCTCCCTAGATGTATCCTGTGTCTACATCTACTGTGTTGTCTGTCTTAACTAAACTGTAAGCTCTGATGAGCGGGGATACTCTCTTCCATATCTGTGCAATGCTGCGTACGTCAAGTAGCCCTATACAAATGCTCAGTAGTAGTAGTAGGATATGCAGCATGTAATCTGTCTTCCTTTTGAGATCCTGACCAGGACTTGTCACCTGAATTGGCCACTGCTGGAAACAGGATACTGGGTTTGATGGACCTTTGGTCTGACCTTGTATGGCAACCCTTATATTCTTTTGTTCTAAAAACAGCCCTGAGTAAAGCACTTCTGCTGCCCAATATTCTGAAAAAGACATGGGCTAAATCCAAATCCCATGTCATCTAATCCCCTCTACTTTAGTATTTATTTTTCCACTCCATTCATCCTTTTATAGACCTCTATCATATCTGTCCGAGCTGAAGAGCCCTACCTTTTAAATCTTTCCTTCCATCCTCTTTATTAATTTGGTCACCCTTTTCTGTATCTTTTCTAATTCTGCTATATCTTTTTTAGATGCGGTGACAGAACTACACACAATACTCAAGGTGTGGTCGCATCCTGGAATGACACAGAGGCATTATGATATCCTTTGTTTTATTCTCCATTCTTTTCGTCATAATTCCTAGCATTCTATTAGCTTTCCTGGCTGCCGCTGCACACTGAGCAGAGGATTTCAACATATTATCCACGATGATGCTTAGATCCTTTTCTGGGTTGTGACTCCTAATGTGGAACCTTGTATTGTATAGCTATAGTTTGAGTTGTTCTTCCTTAAGCACATAACTGCACTTGTCCACATTAAATTTCATCTGTCATTTGGATACACTGGCTTATAGTTTCTTAAGGTCCTCTTGCAATTTTTCACTATCTTCTTGTGATTTAACAATTTTGAATAACTTGTGCTATTTGCAAATCTGATCACTTCGTTTGTTCCCATTTCCAGATCATTGATAAAAATGTTAAAAAGCAGTAGGCCCGGTACAGATCCCTGGGGTACTCTACTATTCTCCATCCTCTATTGAGAAAATCGATGATTTAATCCTCCTCTCTGTTTTCTTTTAACAAGGTACCAGTCCACAATAGGACGCTGCCTCCTATAGCATGATTTCTTAATTTCCCCAAGAGTCTCTCATGAGGGACCTTACTACTGTTACTACTGATCATTTGTATAGCGCTCCAAGGCGTATGCAGCGCTATATAGACACATGCAAAAGATGGTCCCTGCTTATCAAAGTTTACAATCTAGTCAAGACAGACAACACAACAGCTGAGGACAAGGATACATCTAGGGGAATGTTAAGTGGATCAGGATCCAAAAGCGCCCTTGAAGAGGTGAGTTTTCAGCCTGGATTTGAAAAGGGCCAGAGATGAAGCCTGACATACAGACTCAGGTAGTTTGTTCCAGACATGAGCAGCAGCAAGGTGAAAGGATCGAAGTCTGGAGTTGGCAGTAGAAGAGAAGGGCACAGATAGACGTGATCTGCCAGAAGAACGGAGTTCACAGGAGGGGTGCAGGGAGAGATAAGAAAGGAAAATTAATGAGGAGCAGCAGAATGAGTGCACTTATAGATCACTAAGACACGTTTGAACTGGATACGGAGACTGATAGAAAGTCAATGAAGCGACTTGAGAGGTTATTTGAGAGTATCGAGGTTGGCAGAAGATTAGCTGTGCAGCTGAGTTTTGAACAGATTGAAGGGGAGAGAAATGATTTGGAGGGAGACCAGCAAGGAAGAGTTTACAATAGTCTAGATAGGATGTGACTAAAGAGTGGATAAGTGTCTTAGTAGAGTATTCAGAAAGAAAGGGGTGAATTTTGCTGATGTTATAAAGAAAGAAACCACAGGCTTTAGCTATGAGTTGGATGTGTGTGGAGGAAGAGAGGGAGGAGTCAAAGACGACCCCAAGGTTGCAAGCCAAGGAAATATGGAGGTTTAGAGTGTTATCCACAGAATGAGAAAGGAGGAAGGGGTAAGGTGGGTTTAGGGGGAAAAATAAGAACCTCGGTTTTGGCCAGGTTCAATTTCAAACAGTGGTAGACATCTAGGCAGCAATGCCAGATAGGTCGGCAGAAATCCAGGCCTGGATTGCTGGAGAGATTTCAGGTGTAGAGAGAGAGGTAGTTCTGAGAGTCATCAGCATAAAGATGATACTGAAAATCATGGGATGAGATGAGCGCACTAAGAGATTGGGTAAAAAGAGAGAAAAGGAGTGGACCCAAGACAGACCAATAGCAGTAGAGGAAGATCCACAAGCACAAACACAAAGTGTGATGGGAGAGATAAGAAGAAAAGCAGGATAGCACAGACCCCTTAAAACCAAGTGAGGACAAGGTATCAAGCAAAAGATGGTGGTCGACAGTGTCAAAAGCAGCAGAAAGGTCAAGAAGGATGTGGATCGAGGACCTTGTCAAAGGCTTTCTGAAAATCTAGGTCCACTATGCACTAGCTCACTTTTATCTACCTGTTTATTCACACCTTCAAAAAAATGTAGTGTATTGATGAGACAACACTTCCCTTGCTAAATCCATGTTGGCTTTGTCCCATTAAACCACAACTATCTATACCTCCACTGTTCCGTTTTTAGTGGTTTCAAACATTTTTACCTGCACTGACCTCAGGTTCACTAGTCTGTAGTTTCCTGGATTACCCCTGGAATCCTTTTTAAAAATTAGTGTTATGTTGGCCATTCTCTGGTCTTGGTACCATAGATGATTTTAATAATCGCTTACTAATAGTAGCTCTGCAATTTCATTTTTGAGTTCTTTCAGTATCCTGGGATGTATATCATCTGGTTCAAGAGATTTGCTTACTCTTTCATTTGTCAAATTGCCCTATTATATCTTCCAGGTTAATCGAAATTTGTTTTAATTCCTTCAATTCATGACCTTTAAATAACATTTCTGGCATAGGTATCTCTCCTACATCTTCTTCAGTAAAGATAAAAGCCAAGAATTCATTTAGGGGCATGTTTACTAAGGTGCACAAACAGGTAGAGCGGGATTTGATGCACGTTAAGGGTGCCATGCTAATAGTTAGAATACAGCCCTGTGCTAACTGGTAAGTGTGGAATTGGGTGGGGCCTGGCCGACTTAGGCACATAAAGCAGTTACTCACCTGTAACAGGTGATCTCCAGGAACAGCAGGAATAAGTCTTCACATATGGGTAAACGTCGGTACCGACGGAGCCCGTGCGGGAACGCTCCCCAGCTTTCCAAAAAGAAAGCCTTTGGGAGCATGCCCATACGCATGCGCACTGCCTTCCTGCCTATTCACTTCCCTCACATCAGTTGAGTTTGTAGCTGAGATCGAAGGAGGGAAGTAGACAAATTAGAAAGAGAGAGAGAGAGAGAACAACTCCTAGGGGAGGTGGGTGGGTTGTGAAGACTTATTCCTGCTGTTCCCGGAGATCACCTGTTACAGGTGAGTAACTATGCTATCTCCAGGAACAAGCAGGAATGAGTCTTCACATATGGGGACTCCCAAGCTAAAAGATGCCTAGAGGAGGCCCCAGCATGTTGCAAATCTAATGGATGGGCCATGCTTTCTCCTTAGAACCACAGGCATCCAAGGGATGGAGGGTAGGAGTTGAACTAAAAAGGGTGCTGTGGAACAGCTTGACTAAACAAGGTATCCGGGGAGGGGCCTTGTGTAGACAAAAACTGTTAGTAAGTGAATGCCAAGTCCCAATTCTTGAAGTGGATCTTACCCAAAGGTATTGCGAAGGTATTCGTTGAGGCTGATATGAGTCTGTTATAAAGAGCTACCATATCATCCTCACAAGGAATTTGTTTACTGTAATAAGTACAGGAAATAAAATTTGCAATACAGGTAGATATAAGAAACCTTAATGGCTAGAATCAACCCCAGAAAAAACTGGGTGAGTTTTATATGAGGTTGGGACTTTGGAGAAAAGCTAAAGCTTCTGTAAGTCCAGAATCTAAAAGAAACTTTCTTTTCCTTGGAGCACAATAGTGCCCTAGGAAAGAAAACTTTAAGCTAAAACTGACTGGTGTGGAGGAAAAAGCAAAACTGCCTTTTACAGACAAAGAGGATGGGTTTTTAGAACCCCTCTATCTAGACGAAAAAATATTGTATTAGGCAGTTTCGCCCCAATTTCTGAAGATCAGTAATGTGTCTTTCATAAGTGTTCGCACTTAGGATAAGGACTTACATTGAGAGCTTCAGATGTAACGTAACCAGATTATGACAGTAGATGTAAAAAATGGTTACGGTAATGAAGGTCTTTCTCTATTTTACCAGAGAAGTTGGTTGTCCATTTAAAAATTGATGGTATGCTTTAACAGCATTAACCTGGACAGTAAACAATATTTCAGAGTCAGATTTTATAAGAGAGTCGTGTGATAACAAGAAGGGTAAGACCTTCTTGAGAATACTTATTGAAAATCACTTATTAGTGAAAGTGTAAGAATGATATGTAAGGTTTCATGGAAACCAGTAGAATATTCTTACTTGAAGGAAAGGTCTAGGTTTTAAAAGTCTAGTTCTTGAAAAAACAGGTCTTGAGACGTATGTGAAGGAGTGCAGAGGAGATCCCTAATCTTAAGTCAGAGGATCTGGGTCCTTCTATAACTTCAGTGTGGTAGCTGGAAAGAAAGACGCAGTGTAAGGGGATACCATATTTGCCTCTCTATGAGGGCAGTATGAGTATCATGCGCTCTTTGTTCATTATCAGCTTCAATTATCAGATAAGGACTGACTGCAGTGATCAGGAATGCATCCCTGTTGTAAGAGTTCCACTGAAGAAGTAGAACAACCTAGGGAGTTGTGCAACTCCCTAAGCTTTCACGTCGTCTAGGCCCTGGTTCCCCTCCCTTAAAAGGAAATTTAAGGAAGATGGAAAGGATAGGAGAACCAGTTATGTAGAAACATGACTGGGTAGAGCCCATCAGTTGAAGCTTTTCTAACTACCTGGAAGCTACCTACCAGGGGTGAACTCTGACGCTCTCTGGCAAAGGCCCATAGTTGCAGAGCTTTATTGCATAGTTGCAGAGAGCCCTGCTCTCTCTATCTATTCCCCAAATTTCTGTCTTTGATTTTTTGACAAATCCCGTACTTGTAATCAAACCGCTTCTGATCGCTGGAAGGAGCGGTATATAAGTCTTTACTAAATAAATAAATAAATAAATAAATGTTGTAGGTTGCTTAGGTGAGACCTGGCTGTTTGATTGCCAGTGTGCAACCGAATGTATTCTGTTCAAGCTGAAATAGAATTGAAAATGGCTAAGAATAGAAAAATAGGCTTCTTTTATCTGCAATGATAAACTGTCCAAGTGGGTACTAGACCCTCTCTTGGGCCATTTGTTATTAAGACAGCAGAAAGAACCATCAGGTCCTATAGACTACAGACAAAATTAAGAGTGGTAATACTAAAATTTTGTCTAATAAGCTGTCTTAAAAAAAGTATTTAAAAGATCAGCTCAAAGATACGCAGGCAGCGTAGATTAAGCAGAAACTCATGTGTCTGATGAACACAATAACCCTGGTAGGGATTCCCAGAATGCTATTGTGCATTTGGCAACAACCGTAGTGCAAAAAGAACTCCAAGGAGGAAAACTCTGTATTGGAAAGACTTACTGGAGTAGGAATGGAGAAATTCCTACAGCTTTAGTGAAAAAGCTCTCCAATTGAATAATGTTCCCCTTGGAGGCTAAATGTCCCACATGAAAGGGATAGAAAACAATACAGAGTTGAAAAGGACCTACAATTTGGTAAGTCCTTGTAGATGAATAGTTAAGAGTTCTTTTGCAGTTTAAACTATGAGACATCCTCTTACAGGTAACTGTAAAAAGGTGAAGGATATAGTTCACCTTGTTGCTAAGTTTCGTACCCCTCTCCCCCTTTTTTTTTTTAAAAACAGGGGGAGCAGAAACTTGTTACCTTTAGAGCATGATTGTTCTCAATAGCTCTTGAAGCTAGGAGAGTGGATTTCCTTTCTAATAAGAGGTTCATGTCCAGAGGTAAAGAGTTGACTCAGTGTGTCACTGCTGTCTCAGTCTGGATGAATCAAATTCAAATGCCTGTTTTGATAAAAAGGCAGGTTTATAGGTTCTGAATTTCATACAGAAAGAAGAAAAGACTAAGCAAATAAAATATCAGAAACCCTGCAGTTACTGGGTCTGCTGAACCTGTTGAGGTTTTGGTTTTCTTAGTCTGGTTTGATGTTGCCCTGTTCGGGAAACATCTGTGTGATGGGTAGAAGATGGATAAAACCTTTTTCCCCTAGGGGAATAAAGTCTTCTAGAAGATCTTTTAATAGCTGAGATAGAGGAAATTTTTGACAGTCCTCTGACAGTAGGTTTATCAATGTCTAACTGACTTGCTTGAAATAGCCAATCCTTGTTGAAGAGATTCTCTCCAGTACAAGGACTATTTCCCAGCTTTACTTGTACCCATTTATCCAAGTCTGAAGCTTGCAGCCAGGCAATACGTCGTGCTCCTATGGCTATAGCAGAAGTTCTGCTAATAGACTTAAAGCAGTCCAAGGAAGCACGATTAAGGAATTTAGAGATATTTTGAGAATGTTTGACTAATAATAAATAGTCTGCTCTTTCATGTTCTTGAAGAAAAGGGTTCAAAAGCTTTAAGTTCTTTGTAACCTCTTCAAGAGAGAATCCCATATGGAAAATATATGAGATAATTCTTGCTGAAAGCATGGATGCTTGGAGGCATCGACGCCCAAAAGCATCTAAGGTTCTAGACTCACGACCTGCCGGGTAAGAAGAATGCTTTTTTGCACTCTTAATGCGCCTCATTGCTGATTCTACTACTATAGAATGATGAGGAAGTTGAGTCTTTTGAAAACCTGGAGAAGGTGGCACTTTATACATAGTGTCAAGTCTTTGAGAATGCGGGGATACCGTTAAGGGGGTTTCCCACATTCTTAATAATAGAGCCTGTAAGATCTGATGTACAGGAAGCATAAACATCTCCTTTGAAGCCCAGGGGTATTGCAGAGTTCCTGAATCCCTTGGTATAGACTCTTTCTGAGGTATGGAAATGGCAAGTAGCTTTGTCATATCAAGCACAAAAGCTTGAAAGGAAATCTCTTCTGAGGGGTATCCTCCAAATTGAGGGGTAAAAGCTGGAACTGGTGAAAGTTCAGCTGTGGTACCCATGGATTCATCCCAGTTATCGGAATCGGAAGACTTGAAAGGATGAAGCACCAGATTTTCTTTAAAAAGATGTCTTCAGTACCGCTCGAGGTCGGTACCGAGTCGAGTCGGTACTGAATCCTCTATGCTTGAGAGCGATTCCAGGCTCGGCATCGGAGGAAGCCAGCCCGTCAAAGGAGACATCGACGGTACCGGTAGCGGTGCCAATGTCGGTACCGACACGTGCACCGCTGCCGATGGCAATGCCAGCACTGGTAGCGATGCCCATACCGGCATCGACACCGACACCGACATCGATGCTGATACCGGCACCGATGCCGACACCGGCATTCGGGGAACGGTCTGCAGCGACTCTAGCGGTACCGCAGTAGCTGAGAGATTCGCTAGACCAAGTTCGATGGCGAGGAGTCTTTCATCCATCACCATAGCCGATGCCGGGGTATCGGTACCGCTCGAAGCGGCCAGATCCACCGAGCATGGCACAGGTATGTCCATGGAGGTAAAAACCTCGGGAACAACCTGAAGCCCCGATAATGCTTTGGAGCCCGAAGACTCCCGCCGGGACTATATTGCCGGGACTATAATGTCGGGACTATAATGTCTCGAGGGCAACGCCAGAGGCATCTCGATGCTTAGAAGGAGATCTACCTCTCGAGGACTGGCTAGTCTTAACAGACTTTTGTTTGGTTACCTGACCCTGGGAGGAAGAAGAAATTCTGGCTGGTGACATCAGGCCTGATGTGAACCGGGTATCGAGTTGTACTCGATCTTGAAGAGTTCTTCTAGTCAAACTCCTGCAGGCGAAACACTCCATCGAGTAATGGTCAGGACCTAAACACTTTAGACACCAGTTATGAGTGTCTACTAATTTAGTTGTACTGCCACACTTTGAGCATTTCTTAAGGATAGTGGCTGGCTTTTCCATGAGGAAAGGATAGAAGCCTAGTGGCCAAAATACTTCAGCACTAAGTAGGAATGAAAATATTCTTTAGTGAAAAAGGAAACTTTTCAGTAAAAGAAGCACCGGTGGTACCGGTGGGCGTCGAACGAAGGCAGGCACGACCACAAAAAATAAAAAGAAAAAAGAAGAATTTTCCATGGTGACAAGGACACATCCTGTCGGCTCCGCGGAAAACAAAGAACTGATGTGAGGGAAGTGAATAGGCGGGAAGGCAGCGCGCATGCGTGTGGGCATGCTCCCAAAGGCTTTCTTTTTGGGAAGCTGGGGAGCGTTCCTGCGCGGGCTCCATTGATACCGACGTTTACCCATATGTGAAGACTCATTCCTGCTTGTTCCTGGAGATCATGGATATTGACAGCTTGTTGTAGTTAGCATGGGCGTTTTGGTTGCACTCTAAATGTGTATGTTGCTGTTAACGGGGGTGCAATTAATGTCCCTTCAATGGGTGGCACGTGTTAGCATGATACTATCACCATGCTTATTTGGTGGCCCAATCGGGTGCCTTAGTGCCTCTTTTGCCTCTCTATCATCCAAAAGTCCAAATCATTCCCTCACAGGTTTTTGCTTCTAAGGTACTGAAAAAGTTTGTACTGAGTTTTTATTTCCTCAGCAAGCTTCTTTACATATTCTCTCTTTGCTTACCTCATCCATGCTTTGTTTCTAACTTGCCAGTGTTCATGCTGTTTCCTGTTTTCTGCATTCAGATCCATGTTCTGTTTTTTGAAAGCTGTCTTTTTGGTGACAACCTCCTCTCTCAACTCACCTTTAAACCAGGCAGCAGTTGCTTGCCCTGCCTTCCACCTTTTTTAAAGCATGGAAATAATCCATTATGGGCTTTCAAGAACGTATCTTTAAACAATATCCAGGCCTGATATAAACTCTTAATCTTTGCAGCTGATCCTTTTAGTTTCTTTCTATTTTGTTTATTTTATCATTGTCTCTCTTTTGAAAGTTAAATGCTAACTCAGATTGCCTTGCTGTTCTCCCTCCATATATTAAATCAAATTTGATCATGTTATGAGCACTATTGCCAAGTGGCCCCAACACCGTTACCTCGTGCACCAGGATCCTGCATTCCACTAAGGATTAGGACTAAAATAGCTCCCCCTTGGATCAAATCCTGAACCAGCTACTCCATGAAACAGGCATTGATTTCATCTAGAAACTATCTTCCTAGTATGTCGCAATGTGACACTGATCCAGATGAAACTGAGGTAACTGAAATCACCATCACTGTATTGCAAATGTTCTCAGCTTCTCTATTTTCTGTTAGCATCTCATCTGTCTGTTCATTCTAGCCAGGTAGACAGTAGTACACCCCTACAAGTATTCCTGTCCCCTTTTCACATGAAATTTCTATCTATAAAAATTCCATGGTGCATTTTCTTTCCTGCAAAACTTTTATCCTGCTTGACTAAATGCCCTCTTTTAACATATAGAGCAACATCTCCACAAATTTGATCTACCCTATCATTGCACTATAATTTGTACTCTGGTATGTGTCCCAGGTCTCTGAAATGCCGTCTCCCTCTTCATTCAGTGCTATGTATTCTAACTCTCCCATCCTATTTTTTAGACTTCTAGCATTTGTATTCAGGCATTTCAAAGTATATTTTTTATTCATATTGACAACCAGCTTAAAGGTTGACAGGGGTAATTTGGAATCTTTTGACTCTGTCTGCCGCTCAGCATGTTTACAGTGAGAGGTAAGCTTCAACGAAGTTTCTGAAGCTCAAAGCACTTTTTCATGCTTTAATCACCACATGGCCCCCCTTTAAATATGCTCAAAAGACTCCATTCTCTGTATGAAAAAAACATGGCTATAAATGGAAGTTAAAAGCAATGCTTTGCAAGAGTTCATATTTATGTAGAAATTTATAAAAAAAGAAAATATATCATCCTTTTGCATACAATTCCTTGGTCTTCTTACCTCATTGGCAGCACCGTACATCAAGAAGTAACAATACTTCTACAAATAGATGCATGTTTTTATTAGTTGAAGCAGCAGCCTCCAATCTACCCCTCCTAACATAGGTTACCTTGACAGATCAAAACTGACTATAAAGGGAACTCTCACTTGGTTTGCAGCTTGTCGTGCTGTGAGGGCTTATGTGCATCAGTGATGCTGAGGGCTAAGCTATTGGTAGCTTAACTACTGGTAGGGTCTTCCAAGATGGACAGGTTTCAGCTGAGGTGCCAGCCCATGGCAAACCATCCATCTGGGCAGCAGCAGAATGGGACAGTGATGGCAGCAGAGGATCATATTTCTGTGACAATGGCAACAACACTAGAATTAAAGTGCGCAGAAGAAAGGCCTGGCAATCTACTTCTGTATCTTGCCACGAAAACCCAATGGATAGTCACAACAAAACAAACTGCACTATAGTGCTGGAAGATGAGACCTCCAGATCGGAAGGCACTCAACTGGCTAATGGGGAGGAGCTGAAGATTTTCCAGAGTAAAGCCAGCATTTATGATGTGGTTGGATCAAAGCCCTCGGTACGTCTGACTGCTGATGTAGATGCGCATGAAATGAGAGTCCAAAGCTGCAAAGATATCGTACATATTGGGACATGGAATGTACAAAGCATGACCAAGGGAAGTTGGAGGTGGTCAAGAATAAAATGGAACATGTACAACTCAATCTGTTTGGGTGTCAGCGAACTGAAATGGACTGGCATCGGACACTTTGCATCTGATGATCACATGGTCTACTATGCTGGAAATGAAAGACAAAGAAGAAATGGTGACTGCTGATGTAGCTGCGCATGAAATAACAGTCAGAAGCTGAAAAGATGTCTTACACATTGGTACATGGAACATATGAAGCATGCACCAAGGGAAGTTGGAGGTGGTCAAGAATGAAATGGAATATGTACAACTCAATCTGTTGGGTGTCAGCGAATTGAAAGAGACTGGCATCGGACACTTTGCATCTGATGATCACATGGTCTACTATGCTGGAAATGAAAGATGAAGAAGAAATGGTATTGCATTTATAATTAAGAAGAAACTTGCAAGAACTGTAATGAAATACAATGCAATCAATGAACGCTAAGTTTCTATTCATATACGAGGAATGCCCACCAACACAACTATAATTCAAGTATATGTCCCAACAACAGCTGCAGAAGAGGATGAAGTTAATGAGTTCTATGAACAAGTACAAGCTGAAATTGACAGAACAGGCAAACAGGATATCCTGATAGTCATGGGTGACGAACGCAAAAGTTGGCAACAAAGAAGAAGGCAAAATGGTTGGAAAATATGGACTTGGCAACAGAAATGAAGCTGGAGAAAGACTGAAAGAATTCTGCAAGACCAACGATCTGTTCATCTCAAGCACCTTCTTCCAGCAACACAAGTGACGACTGTACACTTCACCCAATGGATTGTACAAATATCAAATTGTCTACGTCTGTGAAAGTAATCAATGGAAAAGCTCTAAAACATCAACAAAGACAAAGCCTGGAGCTGATTGTGGTACAGATCACCAACTACTAGTATGCAAACTCAAGCTAAAGTTGAAAAAGAGCAAACCATTCATGAATGTAGCAAAATATGACCTTGAGAGTATACCACTGGAATTTAAAGACTGCCTGCAAAATCGATTTGCTGCTTTAAATACAAATTACACAGCTCCAGAAGAGTTATGGGATGATATTAAGAAGGTTGTGGTGGAAGAAAGTGAGAAGTCTCTACAAAAGGTGAAAAAGCAAAACCGGCCAAAATGGATGACCGAAGAAACTCTGAAAATTGCCCAGAAACGCAGATAAGCTAAAGCCAGAGGAGAAAGAGAGGCAATCGCAGAACTCAACAGAGATTTCCAACATGCAGCAAGACAAGACAATGAGAAGTACTACAATGATGCATGCAAGGAAATAGAAGCAGAAACTATTAGAGGAAGAACAAGATCGGCTTTCCTAAAGCTACAAGAGTTAAAGAAAAACATTCCAGCCTTGAATTGGAATGTTACAGTATGTTCAAGGATCCATGTTGAATGATGCTGAGAAGATCAAGAAAACATGGAAAGAATACACAGAGTTTTTATATGATAAAGATCAAGCGGACCAACAGTCGTTTCAACCTGTACCTTATGATCTGGAACCATTGGTGATGAAAGAAGAAGTCAAAGCAGAAATGAAAACATTATCAAAAACAGAGCACCAGGCATTGATGGCATTCCCATTGAAGTATTACAGCAATCTGATGCAGCTGTTACCATACGTACAAGGATCTTCCAGGAAATTTGGAAGACAACATCATGACCAACTGACTGGAAAAGATCTGTATTTGGGAGGAGTGGCCTAGTGGTTAGGACAAGGTACTTCAGTCCAGAGGGCCGGGGGTTCAAGTCCCACCTGGGGACAGCAATCTCAGGCCGGAGGGACTGGGATTTCTAGTCCTATAGGCACTCCTTGTGGTCTTGGGCAAGCCACTTAACCCTCCATTGCCCATGTTCCCTGTAAGTATTAGCATATGTGTGTCATATCCCCTCGTGTTAAAATGTATCTCCCAATTGACCGCTTTGACCCGGTGAAAAGCGGGATATAAATACAGCTAAATAAAATAAATAAATAAATAAATTTATACCAATACTAAAGAAAAGTGATCCAACTGACTTTGGAAAGTATTGCACAATCGCTTTGATCCCACATGCCAGCAAGATTCTACTCAAGATTATTCAGCAGAGACAATAACCATACCTGGAACAAGAACTGAAGTGCAAGCAGCATTCAAGAAGGGGAGAGGAATGAGAGACATCACTGCAGATGCGAGATGGATCCTTGAAAAGACTAAAGAATACCAAAAGGATATCCATATGTGTTTTATTGACTATAGCAAGGTTTTTGACTGTGTGAACCATGAGAAACTCTGGGCCACATTAAGAAGCATGGGTATACCAGAACACCTGATAGTTCTCTTGCACAACCTTTACATTGATCAAGAAGCAACAGTTCAAATGGAACAAGGAGAAACAGAATGGTTTAAAATCAGCAAAGGTGTACAACAAGGCTGCATAGTTTACCCCTACCTGTTTAATTTATATGCAGAACAAATCATTAGAGAAGCAGGACTGTATGAAGACAACCAAGGTATGAAGATTGGTGGAAGACTCACCAACAACCTTTGCTATGCTGATGATACCACATTACTGGCTGAAAGTGAAGATGATCTGAAATATTTGCTTCTCAAGATCAAGGCAAAAAACATTTGCTTCTCCAGATCCAGAAGACAAAAATGACATACAAAAAAACTGGATCTTCAAACAAACCAGCGCATAGTTTTCTAATTCAGAGTAGCAAACTATGTGTTGGTTTGTTTGAAGATCCAGTTTTTTGGTGTGTCATTTTTCTCAAGATCAAGGAACATAGGGGGATGTTTACTAAAAACCGCAAAGGTGCGCGCCGCACAATAGCGCACGGAAACGCGGCACCTAAACGCTCTTAAACGCTCTTAAATGCCCCGGGCATGTGCGATGAAGCCCCGTGCATGTGCGCGACACACTAACAGGCCCCGCACAAGTACGGGCCCGCAAATGTCCGATAGAGGCGTGGAAAGGCTAACTGAGGGCGGAGGAAGGCCCCCGAGGGGCGGAGAGACGGGGTTAATGGGCGGGGAAGGGGAGGGGAGAGGCCCCTCGCACAGTTGCGGGGCCGAATATACAAGTAAAAAATAGCGCGAGTGAAACACTCGCGGTAGAGGGCATTTAAAGGGAAGAGAAACCATTTCCGTCAGCAATGTAGAGCAAAACCGGGGAAACCTGTAAAACGTGAGCAGTGTGATACATGTGCACAGCACAAAAGTGCTATTAAAACTAGAAAATGACCAGCACAAAAATATTAAAAACAGTAAGTCAGCTGGGGAACAGTGATAGCCATGGGCAAATATAACAAATACACCCAGGAAGGTCCCAGAAACAGGAAATGAATGTCGGAAGGGTCAACGGAGCGGAGACCTTTCCAAAAAACATGTCCGTTGTTTGGAGTTGTCCTGGGAGTGTTTTATATGGTTGGCCATCAATATCACTGTTGCCCAGCATGGTTATATGTCATCCCCCTCTCTTGTGGTCAATTGCGGGGTTTATTTGCACGTGTGTCACCAGACAGGGTGAATGAGCCCACAGTCAAAATGTGCAGAGCAGGGGTTGAGACTCCATCCTGCAAGGTTAACTATCTCCAGGGACTGCACAGTCTCCGTGGCCACAGTGTGGTGCAGCAGACAGAGCCAGTACCTCTAGGACCAGAGGGCAGAGGTTCAAATCCCAGCTGGGGCACCTGCCAGCCCAGTCCCTATATTTTACCCACCACCAAGCAGAGATAGCACAGACACTCCTGTATTGCAGGGAACATAAGCATAGTGCAAACACCCACATTTTGCCCTACACTGCACACCCCCCATAACAATGAGCCGTACCTACAGCCCAGTCCCACAAATGCAGTCCCGGAGTGCCACAACGCAAGCAGGTCATATGCTGTCCCTGAGAGAAGGACATGCCAGCATGTTGGCGGACAGGTGGTGGAGGGGGTAGTGGGTGCTAGCCACAGAAGACAGTGGCCTAGCCATGTGCAGGCTGACACTGTCCACTGTAACAAACAGGCCCTGTGGGATGTACAGTCATGGTCTGCCCAGGGAATACAGCCTATCCATGGCAACACGGTGGTGCAGTGCACACAGACAGTGTATACAAGAACAGAACGTCACCGGTTCAATGCCCAGCTGGAGTAACTGACAATCCTCTCCACATATTTATCACACACCCACACCGTGGTAGTGAGGACATATGCTACGCATTGGTAATACCCCTCTATTTTACCCCCCTGAGCACAGACACCATGAACTGGTGCATTACCCAGAGCAGAGTCTCCCAAATGCAGTCCTGGAGGGCCACACACCATTCTGGTTCCATGCTGCCCCTAATACAAATGCCAGTGCTGCATATCTATGAAACACCCCCATGGCATGTAGATGTAGCTCATACATATTCATGAGGGACAGCACTAAAATACGAATAGTGTGTGGCATACCAGGACTGGGGTTGGGAACCCCTGCTGTAAAGCAGCAGCCAAGAGGGGCAGACACACCCACACCCACACCCACACCCACATGCCCCATTGGCCAATGCCCACTGGAGAGGCAGGACATTGGGCCCTGCATGCATCTCCCATTACCAGCACCTGCATACCTTAGCAATGCCACCCTATACCTGGGTACACGGTACACAGCCCTCAAATGTTTGCTAGGAGTAATGGTAGATAGACATTCCTACATGAAGCACTGTTTGCTCTCTGAGCAACATCAGAACAAAATACTAATACAGCTGGGGAACACTGATACTATTGATGGGCAAAAACTAAAAACACACCCAGGAAAGCCCCAGTAGAAGGACAGGAGCTGTGGAAGGGGCTATGGAGCGGAGACCTGACCAAAATTCACTTCCGTGTGTCTCAGCTGTCCTGGGAGTGTCTGTTATGGTTGTCCATAAACATCACTGTTGCTCTGCTTGGTTACATTCATTCCCCCTTTGTCGAGGTCAGTTGGGGGAGTTATTTGCACCCTTGTCACCAGACAAGGTGAAAGACCCCACATCACAAATGTGCATAGCAGGCATGTTGACTCTGTTGGTCAGGTCTGCCATCCACAGGGACTGCATTGTCTCTGTGGCCACAGTGTGGTGCAGTGGACAAAGCCAGTACCTCTAGTTTCTGAGGGTCACAGTTTCAAATCCCATCTGGGGCTCCTGCCAACCCAGTCCCCATATTTTACCCACCGCTAAACAGAGAGAGTAAAGACATACATTTATTGCAGAGAATATAAGAATGGTGCACACACACATTTTGTACCCAACACTGCACACACACCATAACAATGGCCATTACCTAGAGCAGAGTCTCCAAAATGCATTCCTGGAGTGCTACAACGCACACATGTCATCAGCTTTTCCAAGATAAGCACATGGCAGCATGTTGCCGGAAGGGTACAGGTGGTGAAGGGGGCAGTGCCTGATAGCCACAGAAGACAGTGGCCTAGCCATGTGCAGGCTGGCACCGTCCACTGCAACAGATAGGCCCTGTCGGATGTACAGTCATGGACATCCCAGAAAATCCAGCCAATCTGTGGCAGCACAGGGGTGCACTGCACACAGACAGTGTGTGCAAGAACAGAAGGTCACAGGTTCAAAGCCCTGCCAATCCTGCCCACATATTGTTTCCACAACGAAAATGTGATAGTAAGGATAATCCTTTATTGCTGGGGACATATGCATTGGTCATACACCTATCGTTCACCCCACTGATCACGGACACCATGACCAGGGGCACGACCTACAGCAGAGTCTCACAAATGCAGTCCTGGCGGACCACACACCATTCCTGTTCCATGCTGCCACGCATAGAAATGTTTGTGTGTCATATCCCTGCACCACCGCCATGGCATTTAGATGTAGCACATGCATATTCATGAGGGACAGCAGGAAAACCAGAACAGTGTGTTGTAATCCTGGCCTACATCTGGGAACCTCTGCTGTAAAGCAGCAACCAACAGGGGCAGACACACCCACACCCACACCCACAGGCCACATTTTCCAATGCCTCCTGGAGAGGCACGACATTGGGCCCTGCGTGCATCTCACAATACTAGCATGTGCATTCCTTAGCAATGTCACCCTACACCAGGGTATACGGTACACAGCTGTCAAATGCTTGCTATGAGTACTGGCAGATAGATAACCCTACGTTACGCAAATTATGCTCTGTGAGCTCCATCATGACAATCATTCTGTTGTCTGCAGTGGGTGCATCAGGTCTGGTCTCAGACAGTGTTTACCACCCTGGGGAGTGACACCCAACGGTATTGCGTACCATATCCATGCCTGTACTGTGCCCAGGACTGGTGTGGTGGCCAATGTTGACAAACGCCTCTATAGTAGCACAATGCTGGCATACGTGTGTGAGTGTGTGTCTGTCTATACAGTGTGTGTTGGCTGCAAACACCTTCCACAGCCCACACTGCCAGCACTGTTGCCAGTATTGGCCTGCCAATGTGCATAATGAGCAGCAAGGTACCATGGGTATAGATCAGACAGGGTGGGATGGCCAGGATGCATCTGCACAGGGCAGAGGGCACTGGCTGGGACACTGTAGTGGCTGGCCACCACCCACACAGACAGGGTGGCCTCTGTATGTGCTGCTGGGGTTGTACAACACCCTGACTGTGCAGTGACGACAGCATGGCTAGGCACCCCCATAGTGATAGATAGTATCTCTGTCATGTGATATATATGGGTTGTGGTTTGGGGCCCAGTCACTGACCTATCTGCTGGTGTGCACGGCCATCCTAGTTCTGGGTGCATGCATTTCCAACAGGACCAACTAGCAGACTGTCCTCAGTTGGTTTGTGTCCTGATGGAGTGCTGTGCAGCGGGTGATGGCTTGCTGCGGGAGAATATCAGATAGTGGTGGGGCCCAACGTAGCATATCACGGCATACTGTCTGTCAGATATTATGTCAGGGATGTGCATGTCTAACAGGACTAACTAGCAGATTGGCCGCAGCTGGTCTGTGTCCTGATGGAGCGCCTTGCAGGGTGCAGTGGCTGATGGCTTGCTGCAGGACAATATCAGATAGTGGTGGGGTGCAACCGAGCACATACAGGCCTAATGTCTGTCAGATATTGTGTTATGGATGTGTATACAGCTGCCATGACTGGCCTGTAGGGTATCTCTTTCACAGTAGGACTGGGGTTGATGGTCTACTCTGCTGCCACCATTGCAGGGAGGTAGCATTTAGAGAGGAGACCCTGCGTTGCAAACGGGGGGGGGGGGGGGGGGGGGGAGAAGGGGGACAAATGGTGGTACCTAACCCACCTAGGTATCCATAAGGGGTTCCCCAGACTCAGACCGACAGAGATATCCAAGTTGTTTCTGCAGAAAGAACCTATCTCACAGAGTAATAGTGCATTGGAGCTCTGCCATGGCCTAAATTTGCCGTGGAGGGTGTTGTGGACCTGGTCCTGGGTGCCTCATCGCACCCTTAGGGTGAGCACAGTACCCGCACAATGTGACGGTGTGTAGCTACTCTGTGCCAGTACAACACCCACTCAGTATACCCTACCAGGCCGAGTTGATGTGTGGGTGCACAAGGGCACATCCCCATACCAGGCCTGGAGCTGTCAGGTTGCAGTCCCCATCCTGTGTGCATCTGTGGACTGGTGATTTGCATGTGCAGTGCATCATGGGCACGGGTGGCCAAACCCTATACACCTCACAACAGCAGACTGTCTGTGAGGTGACGTGCAGGCTTTCTGCAGCCAGCCATGGCTTTTGCTAACAGCTATAGTGCTGTAGTCCAAAGGTTATGTCACTGCCTGTGTAGCCAGAGGATATGGGTTCAAAACCACAGTGTGGTAATGTGATAGGCTTGTCCACAGCATTATCCATCTCAAATCCACCTATTTTTATGCATGATAAAACACCCGCGGCATACTGTACCCATAAGGTGTGTCTGAGGGTGCTTTATAGGGCGCCCTATAGGCCACCTCATGGTTGCCATCCATACAGTGTGCACTATACATTATCCTGTGTGGCAACATATATGGTGCCCTATAGGGGACATTCTAGGGTGCGTTGGCGGACAGTGCACTGTAACATGTGCCCTATGGGCCGCCTTATGTTAACATGCTGTGAGAGTGCGTTTGCTAGTAGTGATACAAAAAGAAAAAAAGCCACCTACACCACAACACAACATAATACATACTGTTTTAGCCAGCCGTGTTCACTGGGCACTGTGAGGTATTGAACCGCTGATCCTTGCACCACTGGTCAGTGTCTTCAGCATTGTGCTACAGCTCTGTTCCTGTGTCTGGATGTTTGCGCACCGCCTTATGCCCTTCACAACTGACAGCGCACCGCCTGATGCCGGCCAAAATGCACAAGATGGACAGCGCGCAAAATTAACAGCGCAACGCCTAATGCCGCACGAACTTAATTACTGCCGCCCACAATTAACAGCGCAACGCCTAATGACGCCCAAAATTATTATGCCTCCTAAAGCAGTTTTAACCATGAAAATTCATGCCTCAGCCAGCCTTTTTCCTGGCGCACGATGGGGGATTGAACCCCTGATCCTTGCACCACTGGTCAGTGTCTTCAGCATTGTGCTACGGCTCTGTTCCTATATGTGCCCAGCAGCGCCCCACTTAGCCTTCCCACGCGCTAATGTCGGGCCCGCAAATGTGCGCGCTGCGCACACATACGGTCGGGTTTTTTCCTTTTTCTGCCTGACCCGCCCACTCCTTTTATGGCACAGGCACACTACCGCGGACCCGCACGATACGAATGTTTAGTAAACATGCCCCATAGTCTTAAAATGGGCTTACACTTTAATGTAAAGCAGACAAAGATCCTGACAATTGGCAAAATCAATAAGTTCATTGTTGATAGAGATGAAATTGAAATAGCAGACAGCTTTAACTTATTTGGATCAACTATCAATAAAAAAACAAGAAGCAGTCAAGAAATCCGACGAAGCACTGCTTTTGGCAGAATGGCTATGAAGGAAGTAGACAAGATTCTCAAGAGCAGAGATGTCTCTCTTCATACAAAGATTCAATTCGTTCAAACCATGGTGTTTTCAATAACGTCATATGGACTCGAAAGTTGGACAGTGAAAAAAATAAACAGGAAGAAAATCGATGCCTTTGAATTATGGTGCTGGCGATGAATACTGTATATACCATGGACTGCCCGAAGAACAAACAAGTCAGTACTAGAGGAAATCAAACCTAAGGTTTTTTTAGAAGCTCAGATGAGAAGACTTCGACTTTCATACTTTGGACACATAATGCGAAGAGAGAGACATTAGAGAAAGACACCATGCTTGGCAAGATAGAAGGCCAATATAAAAGAGGAAGGCCAGAAATGAGATGGATCGATACAGAAGCTATGGGTATCAGTCTGTCAACAATAAGCTGCCTGACTGAAGACCGTATACAGTTTAAGGCAACTATTGACACCGATCCGATGGCACTTAACCACATACAGGGAAATACACAAAAAAGCATAGAAAGATAAGGAAGGGATGCTTATCAAAACAATACAGACATCATCAGCTTTTAACACTCCTCAAACTGAAATATACAACACCATTGGGGAGGCACATTACAAAGTGGATGATTATAACATATGTAAAAGCCTACAGTCAAGTTTTGTTGAAATGCTTTTGGGATCATTCTGAGGTACGAATAGTGGGACATCCATCCCTGCTTTTCGAGCCCTTTCCCGATCCCGTCTACCTTCCCCGCGCATTGTATGGGGAAGGTAGATGGGGGCAGGAAAGGGGTGGATCGGGGGCGGTGCTAGGGAGGGCAGTGGGCGTTCATCGGCCCCGGACATACAGGGCCGATTCCAATGTCGGCCCTGTACATCCGGGGCCAGCAGCCTGAACGGGGAACTTATTCCATCTCAGAGGTGGAATAAGTTTCCTTAGTTGGCGGGGGACTGCGGGCCCGGGGTGTGGAAAGGGCAGGGAGGGGCAGAGGACATTTCCCACAGCCCGACCCTGGCCTTAGGAGGCCTGATGCAGGAGTCAGGCTGGGGGTCGTGGCTTTTCAATGGAGCCACGGTGCTCCATTTAACAACCCTGACTGAGCAAACCAGGCAAGGCCTGTACATGCAGGCCAGACTGAATTGGGGACCAGGCCTCACATACAGGCCTGGTCGCGATTCTGAGCCCGCGGGGCTAGATGTACCCCACGGGATCAGAATCGGGATTCCGACCGGGCGCACAGAGAGCCAACACGTCAATGTCAGAATCGTGCCCTTTCTGTTTTATTTAAATGTTAGTATATTTCTGGAGTGTGATTTTCTGTAACTTGTCATCAAGAAAAGAAGTAAACAATCCACAAATACTATAGAACAGCAGCAGAAAAAGAAATTTGTGATAATACTCTATGTCAGTGTATTCCAACCCCGCCCTGGAACAATGTCTAGTTTTCTGGCTAGCTACCATGAATATGCATGAGTTTAATTTATATACACTGTATTTACAATGTTCACAGTTATATGTACAAATTCAATTACAAATATGCAAAAAATCGAAACAGGTAGATGTGTCTCCAGAAGGGGCCTGAGAACCATTTCTCCACTAAAGTTTAACATACAAACATATCAAAAATATCAAAAGATGCAATATATTTGGAATTCAGATAACTAGATCTACTGTAGAAATGGTCTACTTGCCATTATGTTGATTTATAATTTTAATTAAACAGCAGTTCATATAACTGTGTGCAGATTCTACTAATTGGTCTATGTCTGCATCAAAAGTCAAGATCTCAAATACCAAGAAGGTAAAAAGAACTATTTGGTATACACACACACTCATGAACTTCTCATTTGGTTTTCATAGCACCCCAGAGCATTAATAAGGGCGCAGATAATACCTCGTTTTCATAACACAATTCCTTTGGGTATTTCATTACCTGCATATAATAGTGCATTCCTGTAGATCAAATTTCTACAGAGTTAATTATTTCAGGAGCAGATATACCATTGCAATACATCCATGTTATTGTCTGCAATTGTTTTATATACTAGAAATAAAAGTAGTAATGGCAATACTAGAGCAGTTATAATTTAAAAAATGTTTTTATCATCTCTTTCAGTCTGCTATGCCTAAAAACACCCTTTAGCATAGCTAAATACAGTGACAATTTAATTAACAGGTTTATGTATTACAGAAATGCACTGACATGCATAAGTTCATGTTGACATGCTGCGTACCAATATAGAAATATTTAAATTGTGGACTTTGATGTGGCATCTCCTGAAAATATGCTATTTGAAATGTATTTTGGAGACAAAGAGGCCGGTATTCAAAAGTATTTATACAATAGCACCTACCAACTAGGTAACTGCCGACCTGCAAGATATTCAACAGCTTCTGATTACCTCGGCGCTATCTGGATAGTGTCAGGGCAGCTTGTGGATGGCGCAGACCAGAGTTCGAAGTTAACGGTGATTTTCAGCTTGCTAACTAGATAAGTGGCCGCATAAATTTAAGTTAGAAAAACGGCTCTCCTAAGTTTATCTAGTTAGCTGTTTCATTCACTTTTGAATCTGAATATTCATTGCTGGCCAGTATGCAGGTACGGGGGCAGCGTACCCTGATTTTAATTTGTCATGGTGGTAGGTGTTTAAAAAATTCACTATTGTGGCTGATCTTTTTAGGACAGTAGGTTTAGAAAGCATGTTTGGAACAGACGTGATTTACTTATGCTGCTTCGAATGTACCAGCAGTAATTTTCCTCTTATAGATTCTCTCTTGTTCGTAATTAGAATGCTTAGATCCTTTTCACAGTTTCTATTAACTCCTCCACTGATGTCCTTCACAGACTGCGTGGCCCTGGAAAAGTAACTCTATTTCCCTCTGATTGATAGCACCTTAACTGTAATTAAATTTTGATTTGTGGAGCCAGTAGAGGATGGTGACTGATGGATGTAATGGAGGTTATATTGACGCTTCCCCCCTCCCCCAGTAATGGTGTATGCAAACTCTGAAACCTATTGCACAGACATTCAGGTATGTTTATGAAGTATGACGACCCAGTTAACACTGAGGTGCAATACTGCACAGTGTTTTGTGTGCAGATATAGACTTTTAAGAAATTTGTATTTAGGCTTTCAAAGTTGGATCCATGATGAAATTACAGCATACTGGCTGCTGCTATAAGCTTTGTTAAGCCTTGGTGTACAGTCTATAAAGTGCCTTATAGATGATGGCCCCAACAACATTTATTAGTTCATTACATACAGTGGTTTATTTTAGAGGTGGGATACCTATTTCTACTATTGATTGATAACTCATCTCAAGATTGGGTTGATACACAAGCATTCATAGACATTAATGTGTTAAAACATTAGCATAGGTGGGGAGTCAAAATGACAGTGAGCACAGATGCACGATTAACAAACTTGGAAACATCCTGGGCATGTTTGACAAGTGTAAGATAATCTTGCCTCTTATCATCAGGAAGGAGAGGGCTCATAAGCTCCAAATCTCCTGTGACTTCCTTAAGGAACATTCCCATATATAAAATATAGGAACTAATCCTGGCAGAAAGCATGGAAGCCTGGAAAGTTCGACGTCCAAAGGCATCCAGAGTTCTACACTCACGTCCTGGAGGATTAGAGGCATGCCTCTTTGCACTCCTGATCCTTCTCATAGCTGATTTCACCACAATGGAGTGGTGTGGTAGCTGAGTTTCTTGAAATCCAGGACAAGGAGGTACTCGATACATGGTATCAAGCCTACGAGAATGAGGAGAGGTGGTAAGAGGTGTTTCCCACATTCTTAGCATGAGATCATGCAAGATCTCATGAATAGGCAAAGTAGCTGCCTCCTTGGGAGCTTTAGGATATTGTAAAATCTCCAACTCCTTTGCTCTGGGCTCTGTTTCAGGAGCCACTGTGATGGAAAGACCTCAAACCACCTCCCGGATAAAATCCTGAAAGGATATATCCTCTGGAGGAGACATCCTACGTTTAGGAGAAGGCGGCTCCTCAGGGAGAAGTACTCTGGTACCGACAGAGCTGTCAGAGTCTTCAGACTCATCGGAGGATTCAAAATATCTCCTGTCCGGGTGATCTTGCAAAGCACGATACCAGTACCGATCGAAGTCGGTGTCAGAGGGGTCCGGTACCGGCCTGTCGATACCGGAGGAAATAGCATGACTCGGTGTCGGTAAGGCACCCGCCGATGTCGATGCTGTCGGCACCGGAACCGATATCGGTGCCGGAGCAGGTGTCGATACCAGTTGAATTGTCTGAAGTGGTCCCGAGGGCACCGATGCTGCAAGAAGAGCCGCCAGACTGCGTTCGATAGCCAAGAATCTCTGGTCTATCAACGCTGCTGATGCCTGGGTATCGGTACCGGACAAAGCGGCCGGTACCCCAGAGCATGGCACCAGTAGTTCTGCTGAGGTTGAGGCCTCGAGAACATCCTGGAGCCCCAATAATACTTTGGAAGCCGAAGCCTCCCGCCGGGGCAATTTTGCCGGTGCAAGTCCCTCAAGGGCAACGCCAGAGGCATCTCGATGCCTGGAAGGAGATCTACCCTTTGAGGGTTGGCCAGATTTATGTTTGGTTACCTGAGATCCATGGGAGGAAGACGAAGCCCTGGAAGATGTCGATGCCACAGATGCTGCATCGGAGGGAAAGTTGGTGCTGAGCTTAGCAGTTCGGTTTTGCCGACCCCTCTTCGACATCATCCCACAGACAACACACTCCGAGATGGAGTGGTCAGGACCTAAACATTTGAGGCACCACTCGTGAATGTCAGTGACGGAGATGGTACCCCCACACTTGGAACACTTTTTAAAACCTGAAGCGAGTTTTTCCATTGTAGAGAAAAGTTGGGCCTAGTGCCCAAAATGGCGTGTGGCACCCGAAGGGAGATAAAGGGCTGGAAACTCCAGGAAAACTATTAATTTTTTTTTTTTTTTTAAAGAAAGAAAGAAAGAACCGGCGGTACCGGTATGGCGTCGAGGGAAGGCAGACACGACCACAAAAAAGAAGGAAGATTGGGATATTTTCTGCGGTGACAGGAATAACGACCTGCTGGCTCCGCGGAAAACGAAGAACTGGAGAGAGGCAGTTGGGAAAGGCGGGAAGGCAGCACGCAGGCACTGTGGGATGCTCCCAAAAGCTTTCTTATTGGACGCTGGGGAGCATTCCCGCGCAGGCTCCGTCGGTACCAACGATACCCATATGTGAAGACTACATTCCTGCTTGTTCCTGGAGATTAAATTCCAGAGTTTGATTACACATTGAGTAAAAAAATATTTTCTCTTATTAGTCTTAAATAGGTTACCCTGTAGCTTCATTGCATGTCCCCTAGTCTTTTTATATTCTGATGACGTAAACAATCGATCTACGTTTACCCGTTCCACTCCATTCATTAATTTATAGAGCTCTATCATATCTCCCCTCAGCCATCTCTTTTCCAGGTTGAAGAGCCCTAACCTTTTTAGCCTTTCTTCATAGGAGTATCCTTCCATCCCCTTTACCATTTTGGTGGCTCTTCTCTGTACCTTTTCTAATAATACTTTATCCTTTTTAAGATACGGCGAACAGAATTGCACACAATATTCAAGGTGTTGTTGCACCATGGAACGATACAGAGGCATTATAATATACTTTGTTTTATTTTCCATTCCTTTCCTTATCATACCTAGCCATTCTATTTGCTCTCTTGGCCGCCGCTGCACATTAGGCGGAGGGTTTTAACATGTTATCCACAATGATGCCGAAATCTTTTTCCTGGGTGGTGGTTCCCAATGTGGAACCTTGCATCATGTAACCATAGTTTGGGTGTCCTCCACCTCCCGGGATGAACACACCTAATTTGTCATGATATCGTTACTCACCTTGGGATGGTTAGGCAATGACTCTACCGTATTCTGGAGGCCCAGCAACATGCCATCACCAGAGGGCTGGAAGAGATGCTTAACCTGGGAGTTAGAGAAGAGTCTATGAGTCACTGGTCATCACCCATTGTCTTGGTTCTTAAATATGATGGAAGCATCGGATTCTGCATTGACTTCTGGAAGGTCAATGCAGCTTCTAAACTGGAAGCGTATCCCATGCCGAAAGTAGATAGCTAATTGAGTTACTCTGTGGACACCGCTTGGATTTGACTAAGGGATACTGACAGGTGCCCTTGATTCTGGCTGCCAAGTAGAATACTTTTTTGACAATGCAAGGTCTGTTCCAGTTTACAGTACTACCCTTTGGATTACACGATGCTTCTGCTATGTTTCAATGCTTAGTTGACCACCTACTGAGTCCGCAGAAGGAGTATGTGGCTGCATACCTTGACAACATCATCATTTACAACAGATATCATACCGCCCATCTAACCCAAGTACAAGCCGTGTTCACCACCCGCCTGCAGGAGGCTAGGTTGACGGCCAACCCCAAAAAATGGTTTCTGGAAGGCTGGGACTTTCAGTACCTGGGATATTTAATTGGGAATGGGCAGATACGACCTCAACTATGGAAGGTGGATGCCACTGCCCAGGTCCCCTTCCCCCCCCCTCTGAAATCAAAGAAAGAGGTTCAGGCCTTCCTTGGATTTATTGGCTATTACCACCGGTTTATTCCTAATTTTGCAGAGGTGGTGGAGCCGTTAAACAATCTCCTCTAGAAGAGAGCTCCCAAATGGATTCAACGGTCACTGGACCTGGTCTGTTCCTCAAGAAGGCCGTGTGCTCTGAACATGTCCTGATTAGCCCCAACTTCTCTCTACTGTTTATTGTGCAAACTGATGCCTCATAGGTGGGTGTAGGAGCCAATCTGGCTCAGGCAGTTAGGGGTGAAAAACATCCTGTAGCCTTCATCAGCAGGAAGCTGCTTCCTCGGGAACTGCATTATGCGGTGATCGAGAAGGAAGCCCTGGCTGACAAGTGGGTGCTTGAGACCTTCAAATACTATCTGCTTGGCATCCATTTATGCTGGTAACGGACTACCAACCCCTCAAATGACTGGCTCAACATAAGGAGTCCAACAGCTGTATTATGCGGTGGTTTTTGAGTCTTCAACCCTACTAGTTTCAGGTCCACCATAGGACTGGTCAGATTCACCTGAATGTGGACTTCCTTTCCTGGCTGGAGGTTTTGGGTGAAGCAGGCGCTCAATGGGGCATGGTTGAGCTGAGAGGGAGGGTGTGTGATGGGGTCTATAGAATGTTATTCATCCCTCTCCAAAGCTAGTATCAACAGTCTCCTTTAAGAGTCTGTAGTCCGGAGCTCAGGGCTTGGAGGGCATGGGTCTCAGGGGCAGGTTAAGAACCCAGCAGTCTGCAGGAGGGAGAGAGGCCCATGGAGCCATTAATTCTTCCAAGGCAAGTGGTGCAAAGGAGTTCTGAGGTAGGAACTTTAACTGGGGCTGGAGGAAGGGCCAGGAGAACCAGCTTGTGCAGGTTTAACAAGCTGGGACAGAAGTAAACTGATTCTGTTTTCCCTGAACTGCTTTCTGTTCTGGGTTTTGCTTTATGGAGGTTTAGCAAGCTGGGATAGAATAAAAATTGGTTTTAAAGAAACCCCCTTCTGACCACATGCCACCTTACCACAGGCTGTTTTTATTCATTTTATGTAAGCTTCATCTTTTTTCTTTCTTTTTAAGTTACTTATCCATAACAGCCTTTATGTTGATTTATTGAATTATAAATGGATACCCATCTGGTAATGTGGCTTTTATCCTTATGTTTTGGTTTGTCCTGTCTTTTATTTTGCACTTTTTTAACTCTTTTGACTCGATTTATCTGTATCATTAGTAATTTCAATGTATATTATTTATTTTCTGCTTTTGTTGATATTTATTGATGATATGACAAGTATAATGTCACCACCCACCTTCCCCCTCTAGGGTATATAGGTAGTTGCCTAGAAGGGCTGGCAGGTGGGACCACAATATTTATAAAGACCTTGTAAATGCTAAAGCCTGGTATCTGTGTAGTTGGTGGCCAAGTAAACCACAGCCAAGGTTAAAGGGGATAACAATAAGTTTATTGTTGCACAGGAATTTTTCATATAGCTACTTCCCCAAACACAGAAACAAGATGTTGGTACTTTTTGTGCCAAATAAAGAATGAATGGTAACAAAGTCTTCCTGATACTTCTCAGGCAATTGTTTCAAACACAAATAGCTTCTTAAACTTCTTTCCCAGCTTCTAAATAGACTGCTTTTCCAAGTACAAGTATTGTTTTCAGGTACTAGGTCCAAACATAGGAAACTTCACAGCGTTGCATTTACTTTCACAGCTGCATAATGAGTATTGAGCTTTCACTCAGGCAGAGCGCTGCCTTTCTCCGTATAAAACTCAAATAAAACAATTAAGCTTTCTCAGCACTTATTACTAGAAATACTTTTTCAGCTTTTCCCTCTCTCCGGCAGAAACCACATTCCATATCAGAACAACTGTCTTCTAATAGAGGTGCTTCAGTTTGCATCGGCTCCACTTCAGAATCTGATATGTCCTTATATTTAGGTTTAGGTAAGTCCACAGACTTCCACTGCTCTACGAGTGCATTAAGCTGCTTCCACTTAGTAGCATTTAACCTTCTGGGTACAGGCACGGATTTAGAATTACCAGCCCCCTTAAAAACAGTATTAAAAGGGCTCACCTTTCTCCTGGCATGTCTAAGATTCACACTTTGGTTAGGAGGTAAATATTTGTCTTGGTACTGCTTCACTAGCTCCTGTATAGCAAGTTGCTCAGCAGGGTCTGACTCTAACGTTCTGCTCTGTAGCCTGCAATTAGCTGAAGGCTTACAAGCAGCTGGGCTGTACTCAGAACTGGAGCTCCTGACACGCTGTCTGCCTTGGGAATCTCTTTGCAGTTTTACAAATGGCACTTTCCTTCTGCCCAACCTCCCACTTGTGACTGTAGCTTCTAAAGAAGACTCCAGGGAAGTACTTCTGTCTCTTCTGGGCAAAGTTTCCAAACTCTGCTCCCCAAGTTTAAAGTAACTTCTAACCTGTTTCTCCTTTTTGCTTGTCCTGAGGTAGTTCCTTCCTAGAAGCTTTTCCAGACGCCTCTCCAGAGACCTCTCTGACTCTCTGCCGTCTGGCTGGCCACTCTGCAAGCCCCTTGTGCTGTCCGGGTAATGGCAGCTCCTTTTCCTGCTTCCTCCGGTCCTCAGCTTTCTGCTTTGATTCAAATCAGCGTCTGAATCTCCAACTGAAGCTGAACCTCGAACTTCCCTCCACGTCTCTGCCTCTGTCCCAGTCTCCGTCTCCATCCTCTCACTAACTGTTCATTCCTGGTTAAGTGAACGGGGCTGCCCTATCAGCTTGGACTCCGCCCCTTTCTCTCCTACGTCAACTCCCTGAGTTGTCATGGAGCTCTCTGTGTTCTCTTGTACAGAGAACCTTTCTGGGCTAGAGCTTTAACCCTTTTCTGACCTGTTTTACTGCCAGCTTCTGAGGAAAGAAACTGTTTTAAAGCCTTATTTCTAGGTTTTAAACCCTCTGCCTTGTCACAATAAGCATTTCCTTTTGTTGATACCACTCTAAACACCATTTCACCTTATAACTGATATAAATGTGGGGGGGAGTGGTTGATTTTCCAAGATGGCGACACTGCATTTGAGTTGGAATGCCCCGCCCTCAGCTCCAACAATACCGAGTTCTCCCCTCTTGGGAGCAGCTGTGGGCTCTTCCGAAGTGGTGAGCCCTGGGGCTTGCGAGCGGAGTCCTGTTGAGGAGGAGACCGGTATGCAGCAAATTCCAGCTATAGCTGCAGATGGCTCGGGTGTGCTGCAAGCTATCGAGGGCGTGAAGGCTACCCCTGGAATATTGGATTCGAGGGCAGGAGAATCTCCTCGGTCGTTTGTTGTTGGATTCAGAGCCGTCGTCAGGTATTACCTTGTTGCGACCTCCTGTTATTTCCCTGGACAACATCTGGGACGCAATTTCTCAACTGTCTTCTCGGGTAGGCAAGCTTGAAGATTCCTATATTAAATATCACCAGGAGGTGCTGGATGTTAAGGCTCAATTTTCCAATACTGAACAGAAACTGTTACAGGTTTTGGATCTTACGGATTCCTTAGTAAATGATAATATAGCTATGAAGCTGAAACTTGAGGCTCTGGAGAATGCTACCAGATCTTGTAATCTTCGACTATTAAATTTTCCTGTTGTTCCAGCAACTTCTCTTGTGGAACTTTTCAAGAAATATCTTCAGGAAACGCTGAATGTACCATCAGAATTAATTCCTCTGATTTCAAAAGCTTATTTCTTGCCTGTGGGCAAGAAGGGAGGGGAGAAGCTAGCTGGGACGCCGGATATGGATTTGTTGGATGTTTTGGCTTTACTACAGACACCTAAGGATGAGGACTTATTGGTATCTATGTTGTTGGTCACATTGGCCTTGCCCTCGGACAGGGATTGGGTCCTAAGGTTATATTTTAAGATGCGTTCTAAATTGTTTATGGGGAAGAAAATTGCGGTTTTCCCGGATGTATCTAGGGAAACTCAGAGGAGGCGCAAATCTTTTTTACTTTTGTGTCCTGGGGCGACTCATATAGGTGCATCTTTTGTGCTTAGATACCCATGTAAATGTATTATTGTGTTTAGATCTCATAAATATGTTTTTTTTAGGCCAGAGGATCTTTCTTCTTTCCTTGGTGTCCACATGATGACATCTTCTCCTGTTGGGTAGTCATCCCCATCATTAATCAATGGGCTTGGTTCTCTGTTTTCTATCTTGGTATTTGATTGCATTGTATTTTCCTTTATTGGTACAGGGGTTTTCCTTACCCCCTGTTAATATACTCACTCCCCCTTCGTTTATTTGGGGACTAATGTTAACCTTGCTTGTTAATTATGAGCACTGTCTTTTTTTTAAATTTCCTTGGCATGTTACGTCGCAGGGTTATTTCTGTACAAGTGTTTATGCTTGATTCAATGTAAAAATGTATAAATATAAAATTTTAAAAAAATAACTGATATAAATGTTTTGTGGTCAAAGTCCATGTGTGTGCATATATACATATGTATTTATGTATATTTTAATATATGTTCCATTTTTTTGGTTTTAGACCCCTGATGCAGGCGACTTTGCTGAAATTCAGCCGAGTCGGTTCTTTTAATAAACTTTCTGATGTTTTGAAATTTCATCAGTGTTTGGCCATTGTATACTTCCATTTCCTTTTGGTTCTGTTAAATGAATGATGACACGATGACGATAATCTTATAAACCATATTCATACATAAAATGACAGTTTAGAGACGTAAATGGGCCTTTTTTATCACACCTAAAAGCGTGTGTTGTGCAAGCCAGTGGGTATTTGAAGAGCAGGTGTGCTCTAGGGGAAGAGTTTAAGTGGAATCCTATTATATAAAGTTAATGCTAAAATTTATGCTCGTGTAATGCAGGTGTAATATCCGTGCATTCAATCCATGCATACTGCGGGACCTGTACTAGGCACCTATGTGTCTTGAAATACGTGGCCTCTTGCCCTATTAACCCCAAGTGTCCTGTTATAAAATTACCCACAATGAGGGTAAATTTATAAGAAGGCATCTAGGTTAAGTAGGTAAGTAGAAGCCTATTTGTCTTTATAAAATGCTAGTGAAAATCTTGCACCAATGATGGTTACATTTCACGCTTGGATTTTAAGTCTGCTCAAGAATAGATTTAAATGCCTGTGCCTACATTATGGAAATACACATGCAAATTTTCAGAAGGCATACAAAGTCTCTCATGAGATACTCCTTGGGAAATTAAAAAAAATCACTGGATAGGAGGCAATACCTTATTGTGAATTGAGAACTGGCTAAAAGATGTGAAACAGTTTAGGATTAAATGGTCAGTTTTCTACATGAAAAAGGGTCAAATAGTGCAGTGTCCTAAGGATCTATGCAGGGACGTGGGCTGTTTAACATATTTGCTAAGTGATCTGGAGAAAGGCGCAATGATTGAAGTTATTCATTTGGTAGACAATACAAAACCATTCAAAATTGTTAAATAGCAGAAGATTGTGAGGGGGTGAGTGAAAAATTGTGCGAGACTAGGAGAACGGCCATCTAAATGTCAGGTGAAATTTAAAGTGGAAAAGTGCCAGGTCAGCATTTCAGATTGGCACATGTCTTAGGCTGGATGACACTAATTTGTTCTTTCTTCCTAGTGGGTTAATTTTAAAGGAAAGGAAATTAAATGAATTGAATTTCATTGTTTTTTGTTTTGTATCGCTGCATAATGCAACTGCACCTTGAATATTATGGACAATTCTGGTTGTTATATAAAAGATATAATGAAATTAAAAAGATACAGATAAGACTAAGAATAAAGTGGATGGAACGACTCTCCTATTTATTTTATTTTATTTATTTAAAGCCTTTTCTATACCGCGCTCTTCAAAATCAGCTCGGTTTACAGATAACAGCAGCTTTGTTCAGACACAGGTAACGCCCATACTGGACTTACAGAAAACAGGGTTATTCAACTTGGATTAACTGGGGAAACTATATACAAGTTCTGGGCTAAGGTATTTTACAGTATTAGGTGACTATGAGGAAAGGCTAACAAGGTTAGGTCTCCTGAAGTCTGGAGAAGAGTTGCCTGAGGGGAAATATGATAGCGGTTTATAAAATCATGAAAATGAATGGAAGGGGTAATCGTGAACAGGTTGTTTACCCTTTCAAAAAAGTTCTGAAACTAGAGGATATATCATGAAGCTACAAATTAGTACATTTAAAACAAATCAGAGAAAATATATAGATTTTTTTACTCATGGCATTTACCACCAGAAGATATGGTAAAAGCAGTTGGCGTAACTGGGTTTAAGAAAGGTTTGTGTAAGTCCCTGAGGAAAAGTCCATGAACTTGGCAAAATCCACTGCTTATCCCCGGTGGTTTGCATAAGCAGCGTGAGGTCTGTCTACGTTCTGGGATCCTGTCAGATAGTTTCACCTGAATTGGTCGCTGTTAGAAATAGGCTACATTGATCTTATAAAATCCTGTTTTGTTTCCAACAAAAACACATTCCCTATTTGTCACAAACAAATCACAAACCAAACCTACCTGTTTAAAGAGCATTTTGGAGATATAACTTAACTACTTATACCACCATCATGAACTGAGAACTATATTTTGAAGATGTAATGCCGTACACCACTTGCCCCCTTCCCTTTAATCTTCCTTACCATGTAACCTCCAATCCTTCACCTTATAAGCCCACTTAAGTCCCTACATAATGTTTACTGTTCACATGTTATATGTAAACTTGTTCAGTTTTATTACATTCATTGCGTTATATTTACCTTGCTCTCTGGAAAGTTCTGTATGTTTAATGTAAACCGCCTTGATCTTTGGAAAAGCGGTATATAAGTCTTTCAAATAAATAAATTTAAAATAAAAAGAACTATTTGCAAAGGATAGTTCTTATTAAGAAAATGTTACGCTCGTTTCCTGAAGATGAGTAATTCACCTGATGATCATTTACAACTCATTATCAGACTACTAGTAGTAATTCATCTCAATCGCTATTTACCCTGCTAACGTAATTTTCTCCCGGCAACCTCCCACTTGAGCAGAAAACTATTCAAATGAGGTAGAAATTGTGGGGGTTTTTTGGCCAGCTATGAGTTATCATGCAAGATTTCCAAACAATATGTGGCTATAGAAAATTAGCATCCCATTTTTAAAGAAACATTAGGCATCGTATTTGGAAAAAATAAGTCTGAAAGTGTGCGCTATTTAGAAAAACTCCAGCCGTGGTATAACTTGGTATGTTGTTCTACTTCATGTCATTGAAGAGCAGAAGAAGTTGAACCTACTATAAATGATATTAGCACACGAGCATGGCATAAACTGCATATTAACACAAGCAATACAATGATCCTTTTGGGACCGGCTCTGTTATAGATAGCCCATCTGCAGTCACATACTGCGGATGCCTACTAAGCTACCCAGGGAAATATTTAGTCAGTAGTTCTACATTTCATAAGCATTTCTTAGAGTTAGTATATCTAATTAAAACATTGCTTGCTCGAAGCTGGGTCATACATGGGATAGATTCCAAGCTCTGATCTTACGTAGCGTACAGGATCCAGCACTAAATAAACTAAAACACTCACAAAATCCCTTGCTCAAGCCATACAAGGTAACGTACTGTCAGCACTGAATTTATGCAGGCTTAGGCAGTTAAACTGCTGTGTTTATTGTACAAAGGAACCGTTAGTATAATTTAATCATGCAGATCTTCTAAGCCATGTAGGGACTCTTACTGGAAAGTTCCTGAAAGATACCGTTCTAATCTTGTTAAAGTTTCCAACCTTTTTTTAATTTCACCAACAGATGTTAACACAGAGAAAATACAGCTCGCTCCATGTGTGCAATAATTATGCCAAAGAAAAGGCAATCAAAGAAATGTATATTTAGTTTTATTCCAGTTGTGTCCTTTTTTCTTTCCCTACTACAAGCACAAACTGGGAGATTCTGTTTTGCAATTCAGGCTATAGCAATTTGCTCCTTAAATGAGGAGTAAATCAATTGATTACTACATTTCAAAAACTGGAACTAATCATATGAACATTCTCGTTGTAGTAAAGTAACCTCGAGGGTACATATTAAGTAAACACACCTAAACAATGTTCTGAAAAAACATACTCTATTTCCCAAAGGAACACATTCTGCTTTAATCAATCATTTCATTACAATGGCAAGATCCAGAAGTAAACAGCTACTAAGGGCTTTCACCAAAAATGAGAAAACATTCTCTCTTCTGCACTCTTACGACTAAGAATTTGTGATAAATTACACCACTCCTAGCTCTTTGTTGTGAAAAAAGGGCAAAGATGGGCCCAGAGGGAGGTCTAAATTGGGGGGAAAATAAGTTTCTGTTCTGTTCTCACTTATTTCTTCTCAATCTGCCCGTAAGAAAATGACATAGACAGTGCCGCACACCTATTTCTCATAAGATTCCTAGAGAAAGTAACACGGAAATCCTATAGGAACAAATATGACCCCAGGACCTCTCTATTTCCAGTGCTTTATAAACAGCAGGTCTGGAGGCTACTGCAACATGCTATAAAATTTGCTAAATTGCTTCTTGAATGGGCAGGTCATAGTAGGCCCTTTGCTCCTTGACTTGTTAATCATAAAAACGTAACAAAAATAATGGAAGATAAGAACGGCAAATCTATTCTGCCCATTTCTCATAATCTAATATTGCACAATCTCATATTTTAACTTCACATCTTAGGATCCTCTAGGTTTATTCCAGGCTCTCTTAAAGTTTGTTACTCTTTTGACCCTCACCACTTCCACTGGGAGACCGTTTCATGAAGCCATTACTTTTCTGTGAAAAAGATATTTCCTTATGCTTCTCCTTGGAACCCATATCCTGATTTATTGTTCTACAACTTTCTTCCTATGCACTAGCTATACATTTAAGATATGTATTTGCTATACCCTTAAGTCTCATTTCATGGGACTTAAGATATGTATTTGCTATACCCTTAAGTCTCATTTCATGGGACTTATTCCCCAGACTCTGCAGTATTTTGACATTGTCTTGAGCTGCCTCTGATCCTTCTATATCCTTGTGGACACAACGCTGCAGATGAGTTCTTGATGAGGAATCATGAACTCTCTGTTTTTCTTCCTATGACGCAGCGCTCTTTGATAAGATGACCAAAGTCATGTATTATGGAGGAGGCTTGGGGGGCAGGGGTTCTAACTTGGAGCTCTTCACCCAGCTTTGAACTTTCAGCATTTATGATCATGCTGCCCCCTCACAGAAATTGGCTGTCACCCAGTGCACCTTAGACAAGTTTGTAGGCCTCATTGCAGTTATGTAGGATTTTTCATTGGTGTTGGGCTTAGCATTGGAGCAGTCGCATCTTTGGGACCAGATGTGTCCCTGAGCCTGACCACTGTGCCACTCCAGCACAATATGTGGCAAGAAAACCCCGGACAACTGCGGCTGGAAGAGAGTTTGGAGGCCGCGGATTCCTGAGCAGTTACTGAGGGGAGCTCCTCTGGAGTGGTACAGATGCTAACAAACCTTGTGATGCCTGAAGGAAAGACCAGTACCAAGCAGAGGGTGAGTTCCCCTATGGTAGCTCCAGATGGAGGGTCAGTTCCTGTAGTGAACTCCATGACAAATCTTAAGGAGTCCATCAAAGGCTTGGAATATTGAAAAATATACAGGTTAGTGGTTCTCAACAGCCCTTAAACAGTCACACTTGATTATCTTTGGACTGCCATTCCACAGTCAAACATGCCCTTGTTTCTCGTATTGATGTACATATGCAGCAAACATAGGGTTTCAAGTTAAAATGGATATTCATGATCAGAAAATTGGAGAAATGGTTGAGCAAGTGATACAGGTTAACCAACCGATCTCCAATTACAAAGCTGTACTAATGCACTGGTAAAAGATAAACTGCAGCATTTTGAAAACATTAGGAAAAGATTTAAATTTCAGATTCCTGAATTTTCCTGTCACCTTTAGTCTCCCCAATGGATATGCTTAAGAGATACTACAAGGATGTCCTTAAAATTCCAGGCAAATCTATTGCACCAGTTAAAATATCTTTTTACCTATTGGTAAGAGGGTCATAAGAGGCAGACAGATGTTCCAGCTTAAGATCTGCTGGAATGGTTAAGGCTGACCCAGACAGTCTACACACAGTCCTCAGGACACACCTAGCCAGACAGGTTTCCAGGATAACCACAGTGAATATGCATGAGAGACATTTGCATGCACTGCCTCCATTATATGCACATCTCTCTCATGCGTATTCATTGTGACCATCCTGACAACCTGACTGGGCATGGGGTGTCCCGAAGACTGAGTTGAGAAAGCCTACTCTAGACTGAACAGCACTCCTGAAATCCGCTCAAGGAGCTATTCTTTCAATAGCAAAAGTCACAATATTGGTGACTTTTGCTCTTGAGTATGACAAATTGTAGACACTGAAGATGTTCTTTAAAGATAGAGAAGTGGGTTTTTTTCAGAAGATTTATATATTTTCTAATATATCTAGGATGACACAGATTAGACACAAAGAATCATTTTAAAAGGTTTAGTCGTGATTTGTACGTCGGAAGACGTACACATGTACGTCACAATCAGGGACATGCCTCCCTAGCCATTCCACAAATGATGTTGGCAGACATCTCCTGGTGCGGGGACATCTAAGTAGGCATGGCGATGTGGCAGAGGCGTGTCCAGGGAAGAGCAATGGGCTTACATGTCCCCATTTGATCTCAGAAATGGCAGGCATGTCCATGTTTATACCTGCTTCAGGCGCGAAGAGGCATCAGGACGGTGCTTGTTCTCATCCAGAGAGTGTAAAAATGGAGGATTAAGTGACTAGCCTTAGATCACAAAGGTCCACCCTGTTCTTAAGCCACTACTCTAACCATTATGCTATTAGATGTGTTGGTTCTGAAAAGTTATCCCGGAGGAGTCTGTATAGACATTTGATATCGGGCATGTCCACTTTTCCTAAATTGTGCCTGAACTTGCACGTGCCTGTGTTTTTTTTCAGACATTCTGGCTCTGACATCCCAGATTGCACTTGAACGTCCCATTGTGAAATGTGCCTCAAAATGTTTTTGGCTAAGAGGCAGGTGGTGATCTCTCTTGGAACCAACTTTTGCCCAAATGCTTCCCTGTGTATGTCAAATTCTTTGCTAGAGTAAAAATATCCTTTTTCTGAGAATAGATCTGCTCCCTGAGATATGCCAGCTGAGGAGCCTGTGTGACTTGTAGGGTCTAAAGAGGCTTGCAGTAAATCATTTTAGTTGCTTCTCTGTCTCTAATTTTTTTTCTCTTTGTTTGAATTATCTAGTTGAGATCATGCTTCTTATTGAACAGGATCCTATTTTTCTTTGGCTATTGTGGTTCGTGGAAATACATGCAAATGTTTTATTTTTTCTTCTTGTATACTACTTATTTGAAATTTTTCTTTTCCTTTTTGCATTTTATCTGAAGTTTCCTGTAGAATTGTGCACTTGTTAAAAAACGCAAACTTCAATAAATATAAAGTTACAATGAAAAACTGATAAACTAGCTAACGGGGGACGAGTGGCAAAACATTGTATACTGACTGAGGAATTGATTGACTAACAAACTTAAAGAATGGTAGTCACTGAAGTCAATTCTGGCATAAAATAAATAAACATGTGGCCAAGTGGCCGATGTACACTTGGGCACCCTGACTCCTTGGTTGAGCACCTAACCCATTCCTGGGATTTACCTAGGGAAACGCTAGCGGGGCTGGGGCAATAGGCTCTTCTGCTTCAGGGCCACTGGGCTTCAAATGGTGGCTTTGTCCCCTAGCGGTACTATTGCATTACCACCTCTAGGGGGTCAAAAGTACCATTTTGAAGCCCAGAGGCTCTGGGGCAGGAGCAAAAGGGGACCACTCCTGCCATGGACCCAAAAAACATCAAGGATTCCTCTAGATATGTCCTCAAGGTGGATTAGGCGGGTGGGGAGATGGTCAGGATTGCTGGAGTTCTGCCCACTACTATTTGGATTGGGAGGGGTCATACTGGGAGGGGCATCTGGTTGGAGAGAGCTACTTTCAGGAGGAAGGGTTTTAGTGCAGGGACGTTCAGGGGAGGTGCTGTAGAGGAGGAAGGTGTCTTGGGAGAGTGATGAATGATCAGGGGACTACGATGTGGATGGGCAGCATTCTCCATAGGACTGCAGGGGCCTGTGCTCGGATGAGTGAGTTATCTTGTTGTCGGGTTAGGTGCAACTGCACTAATCGGCAGTTGTGACAGAGAGCACGCGGTACTGTCCCATGAGCTAGCTTTCAAAGGCCACTATGACCACTCTCCACTCCAAATCCAAGCTAAGCACCTGGTGCGAGGTGTTTACTGTAGCAGTGTTTTTACCATGTGCTGTTAGCACAGACTCATGCCAATGGTTAGTGGGTGGTAAAACCTGTGCTTAGTGTTTACTGCACTTCAGTAACCATGCCCGTCTCTTTACAAACAACTCTGCAGAGAAACAGAAAATGGGTAAACAAACTGGATTAGGGAACAGAAATCTAAAAGCTGTGTATTACTTCGGGCAAGAACTGGTAAATGTCCAACAAGAAAGAGGAAAGGCGGGATAGAGGTGATATGATTGAGATGTTTAAATACCTCCATGGCATAAATGTCCAGGGAGAGAGCCTCTTTCAATTGAAAGCAAGTTCTGCTACGAGGGGACATGGGATGAGGGTGAAGGGAGATAGATTCAGGAGTGATATGCAGAAATATTTCTTTACGGAAAGAGTAGTGGATCCGTGGAATAGTCTCCCAGTGGAGGTGGTAGAGATGAGGACGGTAACTGAATTCAAAAAAGCATGGGACAAACACAGAGGATCTCTAAAGGTAAAAAGGGGACTGTTGTAGTTGTTGATATGGAAGGACAGACTAGATAGGCCATGTGGTCTTTTTCTATCGTCATATTTCTATGTTTCTAAAGAACCATCTTAATTAAAGGAGGCCAGTCATTGCAATAAAATGGCAGGGACAGCTAAGAGCATGCTTGGGTGTATATATAAGGAAAGACAGCAACAGCAAGAAAGGAAATAATAGGGTACAATTTTCAAAAATTTAGGCTCCTAACTTTGAGAATTATGGAACCGATATTCAAAGAAGCTGAGAACCTAAATTAGGTTTCTAAGTTCATCCCTTATTTTCAGTCAAACTTAGGGACATAAGTTTTCATCTGAAAGTTTAGCTAAATGTAGTAGCTTAAAAGCAATGAGACCATTATTCAAAGGGATTAACACAGCTAGCAGACCTGTAACCCCCTTGTCTATGATATTCAGTGGCACTTACATGGGAGCTGCTGCTAAATGGCTCGATGCAAACCGGTTAGCATCGTATCATTCTGGGAGCAGGGCAGGCAGTAGCTGAACAGTGGTGATATTGAGCTGCTGCCCAGTTATTGAAAAGCCATCCAAAAAGAAGCCCAGGGCTGGAAAAGTCCAAGACTCAATGCAATACACAAAGTGGACCCCCATTAATAGTGCAAGGTACTTTTTAGATGTCAGAGATACTTGGTAAAGGGCGGAACTAATCCACATTCTATTCTATATACAAGTCTCCATTGTATTCGTTTTTATTAATATTTAATTCATTTTAATATGTTTAAAAATTTTTTTACTTATCTCGATCATGAGCTCAGTAGATAGCTGTGTAACAATGGAAGCTCCCATATGACATGGCATGTTTGGAGCCCATTGAAATAAGGCTCTGCTTCAGGTTATCAGGAAACTCCCTGTCAGCAAGCAAACCTCAAACATCAGCGATTTAAACTTGATTCAAAGAAAACCCATATCTTAAAAGAGACAGGCATCTGACGTCAGTTCACCAAAGAACCAATCACCAAACAGAGGAGGAGTGCCATAGACAAGAAAATCCCTCTTGTGATAGGTCAAACTTCAAAGCTATCAAAAGAGACTGGGCTAATCAATTTCAGAATTCAGACCAGATGGGGATAGAGAGCGTAAAGCGTAGTTACTCACCTGTAACAGGTGATCTCCGGGAACAGCAGGAATTTAGTCTTCATATAAGGGTATCTTCGGTACCGACGGAGCCTGCGCGGGAACGCTCCCCAGCGTCCAATAGGAACGCTTTTGGGAGCATCCCTCAGCACATGCACGCTGCCTTCCCGCCTTTCCAACTGTCCCTCTTCAGTTAAGTTTGTAGCTGAGTGAAAGGATAGAGGGAGAGAGGAAAGAGACAGAGAGATAGAGAGACAACTCCTAGGGGAGGCGAGTGGGTTGTGAAGACTAAATTCCTGCTGTTCCCGGAGATCACCTGGTACAGGTGAGTAACTATGCTATCTCCAGGAACAAGCAGGAATGTAGTCTTCACATATGGGGACTCCCTAGCTGAAGATGCCAGGGAGATAGCCCATGCTTCCTCCCATGGATCTCTGGCATCCCACCAGGGTTGGTGGGTAGGAGTTGAATTAGGTCTGAAAGAGATTTTGAATAACAGCTTGACCAAAGAAGGCATCCCGAGGGGAAGCTTTATCTAGGCAGTAGTGGGCTGTAAAGGTGTGTACCGGAGCCCAGGTGGCTGCTCGACAAATGTCATCAATAGACACATAGTGAAGGTTAGCCATAGAAGCTGACATGGCTCTCACATTATGAGCTGTGACATGGCATTGAAGAGGAAGACTCTTACTCTCATAAGCAAAGGATATGCATTGTGCAATCCATTTGGATAGAGTTCTTTTAGAGACTGGAAGTCCCAAATGACTAGAATCAAAAGCAATAAAAAGTTGAAGGACTACAAAGGGGGACTGTTACTTCTGGAGAGAAATCTGCAACTGTGAGTATATACTTCTGGTAATTTCCTAAAAAGAATTCTTTGTATTAAAGCTACTTAATCTGTGAACCTACTGTTTTTTGTTGGATCAGTTAGGGCCTAGTAGCAGCAATTAAAGTTTGAATTTAAAACACAGAGGAGAACTTTCTGGTTACATTTCATACCCAGCAGAGAGCTTGTAGTTTAAATTTAATAGTCACTCAGGGCCAAGTAACAGCAAAGTACTTTTAGTTTAAATTTAACACACAGAAGAGAGCTTTCTGGTTACATTTGGAACCCAGCAGAGAGCTTGTAGTTTAAAGCTCATAAGAAGTTAGAGCCTAGCAGCAGCTAAGAGCTATAATTTAAATCAAATCAGAATTTAACTTACCTCAGCAGCACAAGACAGGGTACTGTGTAGCAGCACTCTTTTAATAAATGTTATTTCCCTCCCTCCCACCCCTGGAATAATCATAGCTTTATAGGTACTTACACATCTTAAAAGACAGGAGGTGCTTTCAGGTGAAGCTCATTACCCAAATCAGTCATACACTAAGGACCTGAGATTAATTAAGCTTCAGGTGAACAAGGTATATTAAACGTATTAGGTACAGTTTTATTGGTATAAATACCCATAGCAACCCCTAGTAAGTAAGAACTTAAAGATCTAGACACAAACTTAAAACTAAGATGCAGACAGCAGTCCAGCAGCGGGATGGGGGCTTTCCAGTCTTTTGCATTGAGTGTCACATGTATGATTTTCTCCCAGTTGGTGAGAGGTCTTACGTGTGCACTAGGTGCAAGGAGCTCTTTGCTCTCAGGGAACAAGTTCATTCTCTAGAGGCTAAAGTAGCAGACTTGGAAAACATAAGACAGAGAGAGAGGTACATAGACGAGACCTACAGGGATACAGTCCTGAAGTCATGGAGGAGAGAGGTCACGTGACAGGAGAGCATCACCCTGGTGTGGCAGGAAGTGATCCTGTAACTAGGACGTGTCCTCCAGGTGATATAAAACCCTCTCGCACCGAGGAAGTTTCTCCGGGGCCATGTGCCCATGAGGGAAGGGTTAGGACAGCCGTTATAGTTGGTGATTCAATCATTAGGCATGTAGATAGCTGGGTGGCTGTTGGACGTGAGGATCGCCTGGTAACATGCCTGCCTGGTGCGAAGATAGCGGACCTCACGCGCCACCTAGATAAGGTCTTAGATAGTGCTGGGGAGGAGTCTGCTGTCTTGGTACATGTCGGTACCAATGACATAGGAAAATGTGGTAGGGAGGTTCTGGAGGCAAAATTTAGGCTTTTAGGTAGGAAGTTGAAATCCAGAACTTCCAGGGTAGCATTCTCCGAAATGCTTCCTGTTCCACGCGCAGGACCCAAAAGGCAGGCAGAGCTCCGGAGTCTCAATGCGTGGATGAGACAATGGTGCAGAGATGAGGGTTTTGGATTTGTTAGGAACTGGGGAACATTCTGGGGAAAGTAGGGGCTCTTCCGAAGGGATGGGCTTCACCTTAACCGGGATGGAACCAGGCTGCTGGCATTAACCTTTAAAAAGGAGATAGAGCAGCTTTTAAACTAAATATTAGGGGAAAGCCGACAGTCGCCCAAGAGCGGATGGTTCGGAAGAATGTATCCTTGAAGGATACTACCAAAAGCAGAGAGGTTCCACAAAAGAGTAAAGTAGCCCAAATGCCCTCAAGTATGGAGCAGACAGATCCCAAATTACCCATGTCTACCAATAGCCAAATTAATAAGAATAAAATACAGTCTCTAAAATGCTTGCATGCAAATGCTAGAAGTCTAAAAAATAAAATGGGAGAGTTAGAATATATAGCACTAAATGAGAGGTTCGATGCGATTGGAATATCAGAGACATGGTGGAAGGAGGACAACCAGTGGGACACTGTGATACCTGGGTACAAACTATATCGTAATGATAGAGCTGATCAAATTGGTGGAGGGGTTGCGCTCTATGTTAGAGAGGGCATTGACTCAGAAAGGATTAAAGTTTTGCAGGAAACAAAATCTGCTGTAGAATCTATATGGATTGAAATTCCATATAAAAGGGGGAAGGCAATGGCAGTGGGGGTGTACTATCGAGCTCCTGGCCAGAATGACCAAATGGATGATGAAATGCTCAAAGAAATCAAGGAAGCTAACAAAAGTTACAGCGCAGTAATAATAATGGGTGATTTCAATTACCCCGGTATCAACTGGGTCAGTGTCACGTCAGGACATGCTAGGGAGATAAAGTTCCTAGATGAAATAAATGACTGCTTCTTGGAGCAGCTGGTTCATGAACTGACCAGAGGGGAAGCCATATTAGACCTAGTCCTTAGTGGAACACCAGATCTAGTGCAAGAGATAAGTGTGTTGGGGCCACTTGGCAATAGTGATCATAGCATGATCGCCTTTGATTTAATTAGTGGAGGAGGGATAGTAAGGAAATCCACAGTACTACCTTTTAACTTTCGAAAGGGAGACTATGATAAAATGAGGAAAACAGTTAAGAAAAAACTAAAAAGAGCGGTTGCAAAGGTTAAAGACATACATCAAGCTTGGGTGTTGTTGAAAAATACTATCTTGGAAGCCCAGACCAGCTGTATTCCACGCTTTAAGAAAAGTGGAAGGAAGTCCAAAAAACTGCCAGCATGGTTTAAAGGTGAGGTCAGAGAGGCTGTTGTTGCCAAAAAAGCATCTTTCAGGAAATGGAAAAAAGAGCCAAACGACGAAACCTGGAAACAGCACAAGCACTGGCAAGTCAAATGCAAGGCATTGATAAGGCAGGCAAAGAGAGAATTTGAGAAGAAGCTTGCTGCGGAAGCAAAAACGCGAAATAAAGACTTTTTCAAGTACATTCGTAGCAAAAAACCTGTGAGAGAGTCAGTTGGTCCATTAGATGATAAAGGGGTTAAAGGAGCACTAAGAGGCGACACGGCGATAGCGGAGAGACTGAATTCTTTGCTTCGGTCTTTACTGAGGACGATGTAGGGATGTTACCCATGACTGAAGTGGTATTTAAAGGTGCAGAAGAATTGAAGGAAATATCGATACATCGGGAAGATGTCTTTCAACTATTAGATAAACTGAAGAGTAGCAAATCACCTGGGCCGGATGGTATACATCCAAGGGTGTTGAAAGAACTGAAATATGAGATTGCAGACCTGCTATCAGTAATCTGTGAACTATCATTAAAATCATCTCTAATACCTGAAGATTGGAGGATCGCCAATATAACACCAATTTTTAAAAAGGGTTCCAGGGGTGATCCGGGAAACTACAGACCGGTGAGCCTGACGTCAGTACCGGGAAAAATGGTAGAAACCATCATAAAGAATAAAATTACTCAGCATGTAGATAGTCACGACCTAATGGGAGACAGCCAACATGGCTTTAGACAAGGAAGATCTTGTCTTACTAATCTGTTATGTTTTTTTGAAGGAGTGAATAAACAAGGTGGACAAAGGTGAGTCGGTTGATATTGTGTATCTGGACTTTCAGAAAGCCTTTGACAAGGTCCCTCATCAGAGACTTTTGGCAAAACTAAAGAGTCATGGGATAGGAGGCAGTGTACTATTGTGGATCAGGAACTGGTTAAAAGATAGAAAGCAGAGGGTAGGGCTAAATGGCCAATTTTCCCAATGGAGAAAGGTGAATAGTGGTGTACCCCAGGGATCTGTGCTGGGTCTGCTGCTTTTTGACATATTCATAAATGACCTGGAAAGTGGAATAACGAGTGAGGTTATCAAATTTGCAGATGACACAAAACTATTTAAAGTTGTTAAAACCCAAGAGGATTGTGAAAAATTGCAAGAGGATCTTGATAGATTGGAAGACTGGGCATCAAAATGGCAGATGAAATTTAATGTGGACAAGTGCAAGGTTATGCACCTAGGGAAGAACAACCCAAACTATGGTTACACGATGCAAGGTTCCACATTAGGAACCACCACCCCGGAAAAAGATTTAGGCGTCATTGTGGATACCATGTTAAAACCCTCGGCCCAGTGTGCAGCGGCGGCCAAGAGAGCAAATAGAATGATAGGTATGATAAGGAAAGGAATGGAAAATAAAACAAAAGATATTATAATGCCTCTATATCGTTCCATGGTGAGACTGCACCTTGAATATTGTGTTCAATTCTGTTCGCCGTATCTTAAAAAGGATATAGCGATTTTAGAAAAGGTTCAGAGAAGAGCCACCAAAATGGTAAAGGGGATGGAAGGACACTCCTATGAAGAAAGGCTAAAAAGGTTAGGGCTCTTTAACCTGGAAAAGAGACGGCTAAGGGGAGATTTGATAGAAGTCTATAAATTAATGAACGGAGTGGAACGGGTAAACGTAGATCGATTGTTTACGTTATCAGAATATAGAAAGACTAGGGGACATGCAATGAAGCTACAGGGTAAACTATTTAAGACTAATAAAAGAAAATATTTTTTCACTCAAAGTGCAATCAAACTCTGGAATTTGTTACCGGAGGATGTAGTAAAGGCTGTTAGTGTAGCTGGGTTTAAAAAAGGTTTGGACAAGTTCCTGGAGGAAAGGTCCATAAACCATTATTAAGAAGTGACCGAAGATATCAATGCTTGACCCAGTACAAGCATTGTGGAACTTGTGTCTCTTGGGGAAACTGCTAGGTACATATGACCTAGATTGGCCACTGTTGGAAACAGAATACTGGGCTTGATGGACCTTGGTCTGACCTTCTATGTTGCAGTGTTCTTTGTAGGTAAAAAGACAAGGCTTTTTTACAATCCAAAGTATGAAGGTTCCTTTCTGCATTAGAGGCATGAGGCCTCAGAAAGAATACAGGAAGATAAATCGATTGACTTAAATGAAAAGGCGAAATCACCTTTGGCATAAAGTGTGGATGAGTTCTGAGAACAACCTTATCATGGTGAAACCTAGTATAAGGAAGATCAGCCACTAAAGCTTGCAATTCACTAATGTGACGGGCAGAGGTGATTTCAATTAGGAAGATGACCTTCCAGGACAAAAGCTTTAGGGTTGTAGTGGCTAAAGGTTCAAAGGGTGGTTTCATGAGCTGCCCGAGAACTAGGTTTAAATCCCATGCTACCGGTGGTGACCAGATGGGAGGCTCTGTTAATAGAAGACCTCTCATAAATCGTGATATGAGTGGATGAGAGGAAATTGGTTGTCCATTTAGAGGTTTAAAGGAAGCTGCAATTGCACTAAGATGGATTCTTACTGAATTGGTCTTTAGACCAGAATTTGATAAATGGAGTAGATACTCTAGTATTGATTCCAAAGGTATCATAAGGGGGTTTAACCCCCTCTGTGAACACCATATAGTAAAACGTTTCCACTTGAATGCGTAAGAGCGTCTTGTGGAAGGTTTTCTAGAAGCCTGAAGGATATCCTTTACCTGTTGGGAAAGGTTGAGATCCTGAAGGTCTAAGCTTTCAGCAACCAGGCCCTGAGATGCAGGGACTGGGGATTTGGGTGGCATAACATCCCGCTCTCTTGGGAGAGAAGATCTGGAGCACACCCTAACTCCAGAGATGCAGCTTGAGAGAGATGTAGAAGCAGGGGATACCACGTTTGGCGTGGCCACCGTGGCGCTATGAGGATCATACGACCCCTGTCTCTCTGAAGCTTGAAGAGTGTTTTGGGGATGAGGGGAATGGGTGGGAAGGCATATATTGGAAGTCGTGACCCCAGTGAAGAAGGAAAGCGTCCCTTGCCTGGCAATTTTGAGCTACAATTCTGGAACAGAACTGGGGAAGTTTGGCATTCAGTGGACTTGCAAATAGGTCTATGTCTGGGGTTCCCCAGATCTGAAATATCTTGGCCACCTGGTCTAGGTGGAGAGACCATTCGTGAGGCAGCAGTACTCGGCTGAGTTTGTCTGCCCAAAGGTTTTGAATGCCTGGAAGATATACTACGAGAAGGTGAATTTGATGCTCTCTGGTGAGGGCCCATAGTCGTAAAGCTTCATTGCATAACGACAGAGAGCCTGTTTCGCCCTGCTTCATCACGTAGAACATGGCTACTTGATTGTCCGTTTGGACTAGGACTGTCTTGTAGCTGAGCTGGGCATGGAATACTCGAAGAGCTAGATAGATTGCTCTGAGTTCTAGGAGGTTTATGTGAAGACAAACCTCCTGTGGAGTCCAGGTACCCTGGGTAGAGAGATGATGCAGGTGTGCTCCCCATCCCACCTGTGATGCATCTGTTGTTAGGGTGGCCTGGAATAGGGGTTGCTGGAAAGGAGAACCCACTAGAAGATTTTCCACTGACTGCCACCATTGGAGGGACAAAATCAGTCATTGTGAGTTTGTCCGACAGATGTCCTGTGGCCTGTGTTCACTGTGTGGATAGGGTCCACTGGGCTGCTCGCATATGAAGGCGAGCATAGGAAACCATATGAACCGTGGATGCCATATGTCCCAATAGTTGTAGTAGTCCTCGAGCAGTTAGGGAGGACTACACCGCTGCTTGAGAAGCTAGCTGCACTATGCGAAGACAGCGGGGTTGTGGGAGAAAAGCCCTTGACTGTCTGGTATGTAAACGAGCTCCTATGAACTCCAGGGACTGAGATGGAGCAAGTTGGGATTTTAGGAGGTTAATGACCAATCCCAAGTATTGAAGGATTCGCATTGTGTGAGACAGTGCAGAGCTGGCCTCTGGAACCATGGGGGCTTGAATGAGCCAGTCGTCTAAGTAAGGGAAGATGAATATCCCTAGGGTTCACAGAAATGCAGCTACTACTGCCATGCATTTCGTGAATACTCTTGGTGCCGAAGCCAGACCAAAGGGAAGAACCCTGTATTGGAAATGTTTTCCCCTGAAAAGGAATTGTAAGAATTTCCTGTGATCTGGATGGATCAGAATGTGAGTATATGCATCCTTTAGATCTAGAGAACAAAGCTAATCCTGACTTTGAAGGTATGGCAGAAGAGTTCCCAGAGAAATCATTTTGAACTTTTCTCGGAACAGATATTTGTTCATTTCTCTGAGGTCTAGAATGGGTCTGTGTCCTCCTGTTTTCTTTGGAATAAGAAAATAGGGGGCATAGAACCCTGTACCCTGTTTAAGAATGGGCACCTCCTCTATTGCTCCTTGAGCAAGGAGTGTCGAGACCCCTCGATCCAGTAGATTGTCTGTAGAGGATTGGGAATTAAACTGTATTGTAGGAGGGGGTATACTGTGAAAATGAAGTGTGTACCGCTCTCCCACAATGGACAGAGTGCAATTTTCTGTTGTTATTTGGTGGCATCTGTTGGCAAAATGACACAACCTGCCTGGAATGTTTAGGAGTTCTGGACCTTTCAGAGGCAGGAAGGCTAAGTTCTCTGTGAAGGAGTCAAAGCCCTTGATGGGGCTGGGCCCGTGGAGCTGATTGAGCTCTAAGGCCTTTTGGCTTCTTTTGTTGTCTGGATTGTTGTTGACCTTTCTGGGCAACTTGACCCTGAGCTTGCTCTTGCTGGGTATAGGATGGATAAAACTTCCTCTTTTTGCTGAAAACGGGTTTTTTATAGGGTTTCTTTTTGGCTAGAGTAGCTGTAGATTTTGACAATCTATCTAAAGTGATATTGTCAGCATCTATCATTAGCATTTTCCTGCCAATTCTTGCCAAAGAGGTTTTCTCCCGTGCAAGGGATGTTGCCTAATTTATCTTGTACCCAAATCTCCAAGTCTGATGTCTGAAGCCAGGCAATCCGACGTGCATCAATGGCAATAGCAGAGGTTCTGCTGATGCATTCAAAGCAGTCAAAGGCTGCATGATTTACAAACTTGGAGACGTTTTGGGCATGCTTGACAAGAGTAAGGAAGTCTCGTCGTTTGTCATCAGGGAGAAGGGGGCTCAGAAGCTCCAAATCTCCTGTGACCTCTTTGAGGAACATTCCCATATATAAAATATATGAGCTGATCCTAGCTGAAAGCATGGAAGCCTGAAATGTTCGATGCCCAAAAGCGTCAAGAGTCCTGCATTCACGACCTGGAGGATTGGATGCATGTCTTTTGCACTTTTCATCCTACGCATGGCTGACTCCACTACCATTGAATGGTGTGGCAGCTGAGTCTTTTGAAAACCAGGACATGGTGGGACTTGATACATGGTATCGAGTCTCCTAGAATGAGGAGATGTGGTCAAAGGTGTCTCCCACATTCTCAGCATCAAATTCATGAAGAATTTCATGAATGGGCAAAGTGGCTGCCTCTTTGGGAGCCTTAGGGTATTGGAGAATTTCCAATTCCTTTGCTCTAGGTTCTTTTTCAGGAGCTACCGTGATTGAAAGGCCTCGGGCCACAACGCAAATAAAATCCTGAAAAGACATGTCTTCTGGAGGAGACATTCTGCGTTGAGGAGGAGTCTTCCTGGAGAAACACTCTGGTACTAGCAGAATTATCAGAGTCATCCGAATCGGAGGATTCAAAGTATCGCTGATCCCGATGTTCATGCAAAGCACAGTCTTGGTATCGATCAAAGTCGGTACTGAGTTGGTCTGGTACTGATCTGTCGATGCCAGAGAAAGTCAGCATGGGAAGAATTCCCACCAGTGCTGGTACCGCCGTGGGGGGGGGGGGGGGAGGGGGCACGCGCCCGAAATGCAAGTCGCACAGGGTGCAAGTTACACGCGGTACGGCCCAACATAAGTAGATAAGCAAGAGGTGCGCCATCAAGACGGCAACCAATAATCATGATTGGCATAATACCATCTGCCTCCATAGTCTGTGCACAATAGTGGCAATTGCCACATGTTTTATGGCCCCGATTCTCATGGGTCCAAACAGTAATAAATTAAAAATAGCATAAATAAAGACATGTAAACAAAACATGGAAAGTGATCATAACATGCATTTCATAATATATATATAAACAATACTATTAAAACATAAACACATGACTGTTTTAATTCAAAACAATGTGGGTGAATCAAGAACGCAAGGCTGACAAACAAGCAAATTGCAGACCAACTGATGGGCAAGAAATTATGCCCTGTATATTATGATGTGGGAAAATCCCATCTTGTATTTGTCAGATTTTTTTTTTTTAACATCACATCACTGCATATCCTCCTTAATATATTTGGATTTTAATTATATTTACTGTACTGTACATGCAGTTGCTGCACAGTGACTGAATACAATGTTGCAAAATACAGGGTAGAGGTTTAATTAGCTTTAATTGTTTAAAAAGCCAATTTTATGTAAGAGTTTCATTGAAAAGTGCTAATTTATCTACAAAAGGTTTTGACCCACTTTGAAGAGTAATTGTCTAGGGCAGAAGCACAACCAGTCATTATCCAGCTGTAACACACGTCTTGTGGGTAATAAACGTTGCAAGAAAGGAGTAGCAAAAATAAGCACTCATCCCCTTTACATCTCATTCCGCAAATCTTTGGTGTCCTCGTGAAGATGGTTTTAGGGAATTTCAGAGCAGCTTTTGCATCTCTAAGAATAGCTGAAAACCAAGTTAACCATGATTACGATATGTGCTCTGTGTTTGAGGGCACCGAGTTATTTTATTGCATCGCACAGAATCTGTAAGTAAATATAAACCACATGAGTACAGAGCAGCGGTGGCAAAGGGCAGCTCCCTTGGATCATCAGACCACCCCTGTGATAGTTCACTTCAAAGATGATGACAGAAATGGCAGTTTGTAATTAATTTCAATAAACATCTTGCATATTGCTGCAACCTCGTTTAGAAAGCCTCGTCTCACTCGTGGCTGTGACCCCCTGGGCGGGCACCAGGTGCCTCTGCGCATCTGATCATAAATTGGAACTTTTTGTGCCAAAACAGAGCTATTTTTCAGGCAATGAGAGGAAGAGAGTACATAAGGGTGCTAAGAGGCAATCAAAAATCAAATTACACCTGGTTCCTGATAAAACTATTAAGACTTCACGACACAATCACAATATTATTGAGCTGCAGAATAACAAGAATAATTTGCATTTGAAAAGCAGCATTTATCCTGAAAAAGATACCCAATGTGATTTTTTTAATTCGTGTCTTTAGAAACACATTCATAGCCATCTCTGGGGTAGATGTCATGGCAGCAAATTTTTGGCACCTTTAGGAACAGAAACAGAGAAAATGACGGCAGATAAAGGCCACACGTCCTATCCACTCTGCCCATCCATAAGCTCTACGATCCCGTCCTCTCCCTCAGAAGTCCTCTGTACTTCTCCCATGCTTCCAAAGGAGCTGAGAAGCATCAACCGAATTAGTATTCCCCAAAATCGAGGTACAGGGCGATAAAATCATTTTAAAGGTCACAAAGAAATGAAGGGGCCAATGTATTAAAATACATTAATGCTATCATGCATCACAATGCATGGTAAATACCAGCATTTTCAATTAGAAGTGGTTACTGCGTGTAAACTAGCTTGTTTTGACACAAAATATATGTTAATGGTGTCATCAGATGTAGAAAGTATGTTACATAACTCATTATCTCTTAGCAAAAATGAACCACATAGATATGGGTGCGAGTCACCTATTTTCAAGGATGTACATGTGTGAATGGGCATTTACACGCATGTACTTTAGGCAGTCACTATTCCATAAACACGCACGTAAGTCCTACTGCCCTTACTTTTGGTGTGGGTGTGCACAGGGGAAGAGTTTGGGTGAAGCATGAATTTACACCTGCAAATTATAAAATAGAACAACTTATGAGCACTGCTGAAAAACCTGGATGTGGGCATTTTATGCCCGCCCTAGAGCAGTTGTAAGTAACCACGCCTAGATTTTTATACTACTTATGCCTCTATTTAATAAAGTAAGCAGACGCCTCAAAAACATGTGTGCTGATATGCATTAAACTCTACAGGCGTTTACAAAATTTCCATCAAAATGTTACGCTTAGGTGCGTTAACAAATAACTGTTTAGGTAGTTTGGCATACGGACTCTTTAGAAGACAGCCTCTGACTCAGGTTCCAGGAAGGCGGGATTGCTCCAACTCCTAGGCCTTCAATGTACTTTGTGTGAAAAACAGTGCAAACACCCAGAAAAAAAATGACAAAACTGCCAGCCACATTTCAGGCATTTTGTGCTATGTTCTGTGTGAAGCACACTTTTGTAAAGTCACTTTGCAGAAGTGCACCTCACAGTAGTAAACTTTCTTAATTTATTCATGCGCAGTGTTAGGGCTGAGGGGAAGAATTGACAGGAATCCCACCTATGAAAGGTCTATGAAGCCTACGATTCAGGCCAGCGACAGCCACCAAGAGATGGGGAAGATATTATTTTTAATTTGTCGCACATTGTTTGTAATGAGTGAGAAATTTTGCATGACGTTTAGCTAAGGGATATAAATGAATGAAGAGTTCATTTGCACTCCATAGCTAAATTCTGCAAAAATGGGTACTAACCCATGAACATTTTACAGATTAGCACATGATGACCCTAGTCTGGTGACTCCATTTTGTCACTAGACCCACAGTCCCTCTTCATCTTTTCTGAGTGGGGCCTCTTAAGGAATCATGTACATTAAGGAACGTAAAAAGGCAACCTCCAGAATCAGAACAGGGCATGACGACAAAAGTAGCCATGCACACTTATTCTTAGGTGACAGAAAATTGTCTACAAATAAAAATCAACAGCAGACCATCCCTGCAAAATAGGAAATAAGCTAAAATGCAACAAATATGGCTTTCACTTTGTTCTGGATGACAGTACACTAGAAACTAAATTGGTGTGTTCCAAATATATATTTGTTTTTGTGTTAATGTGCCTATGATGTATTTTGGTGAGAATGCTTACAACAGCATTTACATGACATCACAGTGGCAGTGCTGCATCAGCTACTAGGATGTGCATAACCCGGGGCATGCTGGAAGGGCTTCGGGCCTCCTCTACTCCCTGCCTACCCCCCCTTTTCCTCAAACTCCCATGCAACAGGAAGACCGCCTTATTCATTGTTTTGCAAACTGCTTTTATTAGTGGACCTTACAGGCCACAGTTTGCGGATACAACAATATTGCACTTTTACAATCAAAAGGTGATAACAACGATCATAACTTCTGTACAAAACACTATATAAGCATTGAGTAAACCATAAGCAAACAAAAGTTAAACAATGGCCATAGAGTTGAAATCCATATGGAGGGGTACCATCATTACTGCTGTCTGGTCGGTGGCCCTGGTCCGCCCTGTGGCCAGAGCCCCCGCCCCTTCTCCCAGTCACCAACTGCTCCGTGTTGGTACCCGGGTGTCTCATTCTGTCCTATGCTGCTGGCAACCAAGGCCAGGCACTCCTGGCCCCCCTGTTACCAGGCCCCAGCACCCCCTAGCTCAGTACTTGGGCCCCCCCTTTTGTGGTACCCCTCCCCTCCCCCTGTTCCTCAGTGAGGTCCCACCACCAAGAGGGGCCACAGCTCGACTCACCCCACAGTGAGTACCGAACCGATGGCCCTCGGTGAATAGTTCCATCCCAGTGTTGTTCAGGTGGATACCATCTCCCAAGTACACCGTCTCCCTCCCCACAGCTTGTGGTTTGATGCCCATCTCCTGATAGCCTGGATATGGCCTGGCCCCAGGTGCAATCCATGCATCGTGGTCACCGCACCTATTCTAAAGGAGTGCAGCATGAGCCCCTTGGTGTCAAACCCCACCTTCCTTACTGCTCACAGCTAGTGTCCTGAACTGGTACAGGGAGAGGCAGGATCTGTCCACATGCCACAGCAGGGGGCCCCCCAGTGGGGGGGCGCATGCACTAATACTCCCACATGGCCTCAACTGGGCAAAGTTCCCGGACCGCTGTAGCATTCAGCTATACCATCCTCCCCTTCGCACGCTGGTCTGCCTTTGACCAGGCTAGAAACAGACACACCCTGTCCCCCTCCACTGCGATGTCCCCCAAGCGCATGGCAGTTGCCGCTGTGTCCGCAGTGGACTGGGGCAGGACCTTGCTCATGAGGAAGGCCCCAAAGAACATCAATAGAGCAGCTAGCTTGAACAGCTGGTTTTCAAACCCATCTCTGGAGATAGTAGATACTTGTCACATGGACCCATACAGCATGAACAGTGTGACTGGCCGTCGGCCATCTGGCCGCGGCGCAGCCTCCTTGGCCCAGCCTTCCATCACCTTCTTCACCGCGAACTCCTTCGTCACATCTCTATGTCCTTCCAACTTGAGAAAGAAGGACACCCCCTCTAATGTGAGCTTGGCTTGCCTAACCGAGATTCCCTCTCCCTGTAAGTGCATCAGGAATTCAAGCAGGAGGCCTGCTGACACTCTCTGCCCCTGACTGGCTCCCTGCCGTACGATGAAGCTCTGAAGCTGCCCCCAGGATCTCCTGTAGGCTTTCCAGGTATCGGCTGACAATGAAGCCATCAGAATTCTGCCTGTGCACTGCATTCAAAGGTCCACATGTCCGCAGGCATGCGAGCCACCCTGGATGCCACGTTCGGGGTGAGCTGCCAGAAGTGCTGGAGCTGGAAAAGAGAAAGAGCATCAGCTATTTCATTGCTCTCTCCCGGGACCTGCCTGGCTGTAATGAATGCATTCAGTTCCAGTCTCAGCAACACTAGCTTCCTAACCAACTGCATCACCCTCCCCGCCTTCACTGTTTGCTTATTGATGGGAAATATGACTGCTGCATTATCCAAGTGGAAGACTATTCTCCTGTCAGTGAACTGGTGTTTCCATAGGACCATAGCCACCACAATCGGGAACATCTCAAGGAAAGTAATATCCTTGGTTACTCTGGTTTGGTGCCACTCTACCAGCCAGCGCTCCTGGCACCATTGTCCCCGAAATAAATGCCAAAGCCTACCCCGCTCTGTAGCATCTGTGAATAATTACAGGTCTCTGTTACTGATGGCTGGTGACCTCCAGATGTTCCTGCCATTGTACCATAACAGGAACTGCTGCCACACTGCCAAGTCCTCCTGCATGGGGCCATTGACCCTAATGAAATGGTGCTGCTTGCGGACCCGCCTCATGGCGTCCGCTAGGTGCCGAATGAATGCTCACCCCATGGGTATCGCCTGACAGGTGAAGTTCAAATGCCCTATCAGGGATTGCACTTCCCTGAGCGTGACTTTCCTTGTGGCTACCGTCTTCTGGACTGCGGCCAATTTCCCCTTTGGAAGACGTGCCACCATTTCCGTAGTGTCGATTTCTAGCCCCAGAAATGACAGGTGCTGCGCTGGCCCCTCAGTCTTGTTCACTGCCAATGGTACCCTTAGCTCAGCGGCCTTCCTCTGGAGCATACTCAGGTTCCGCTGGCAACCCAGTCTGTCTCCCACCAGGAGTAGAAAATCATCCAGGTAGTGTATGCTATTATCTTGGCCTGTCTCCCTCTCAACCATCCATTGGAGGGCGGAGCTAAACTCCTTGAAATAGGTGCAGGATATGGAGAAGCCCATCGAGAGACACTTGTCCATGTAATACTGTCCCCTGAAACACATCCCCAGCAGTTGGAAGCTATCCCGATATATCGGAAGCAACCTAAAGGCAGATTCCACATCCGTCTTCGCTAGCCATGCCCCTATCCCCAGGCCCTGGAGCAACTCCAGGGCCTGATCTACTGAAGCATACTTCACCGAGCAAGCTGACGGATCCAGGTGGTCATTTACCGATGTGCCATCCAGATAGGATAGATAGTGTATGAGCCAAAACTCCCCCGGCTCCTTTGGCACCACGCCCAGCAGGGAAACGATCAGATTGGGCAGGGACTTGCTCTCAAAAGGGCCCACAATCCTGCCCAGCCTCCGCTCCATGCGGAGCTTAATTCGGACCACCTCCCTCTGCTACAGGGCAGATTTCAAGTTCCCCGCCATCCGCGGACACCGGGGGCCACTGTAAAGAAAGTTAAAACCCTATGTGAAACCCTCAATCAACCATTGCGCTTTTCTCTGGTCGTAACCCCGAAAATTCCTTCCCAGCACCCGACCTTGAAGGGCGCAGGGACCCGTCCCAGCTGGGCGGCATCATTGCAGGCGCTGGCGATCCCTGCCCTGCTTCTTCCCACATCAGACCTCACCGCATGTGGTGTATGCATACCTATATTTGCAGGTATTATTAAAACTGCAAGTTCCACCTTTGAACAGCCTGCACATCCCCCGATGCATAGAATAGCTGGGCGGCGAGGGGTGGGCACTGCTGCTGCTGTCCCCCATGCCGGGCCTGTTGCCTCCCTGAAAAGGCTGCGGGGTCCCTGGAAACCTACCTGGCCAACTCCCCACTGTGGCCCGCTCCTTCAACTTTTCTGCTGGCCTTGCGTCATCAGCCATATCCACAGATCAATGTCCTTTTTGGCCCAGCTAAGCCCCCTGTTGCCCACCATGTTCCAATGAAACTGCTTTTCGTTCTCCAGCCAGGCATTACCCCCGTACACCCGGTAGGCCTCGCAGATGCTGTCTTGGTACTTGAGAAGCCCCTGGCACTACTCTGGGTGTTTGTCACCGACCACGCTGGCCAGCACCTGAAAAGCTGCGCACCAGTTTGCAATCATCCATGGGACAGAGTTGGCCTTCTTAGAAACCAGCTTGCACCAGTTGCAGCAGCCCGCACATTCGCAAGCCTCGTCGCTCCTCTGAATGAGTGGTGAGAAGATGTCCACATACTCGCCCTTCCAGATTTTTTCCTGCTGGGTGGCCAGTACTTGACTGTCCAAGGAGCTAGTGGTACATAAGTATTCTGCCGGCCTAAGCAGACACACCTCCAGGGCTCACGGGAAGAGGGGGCTGGGAGGAGAGGGAGCCCGCCCTAACCACCCCCACCAAGCCCTGCGCTGCTTGGGTCCTGCCCGCTACTGTGCTGTTGACGGCTACGATCCACGCCAGGGCCTGCAGCAGCTCCTCAATGCGCAGCTGTTCACTATCAGTCATCCCCCTGACCCCCCACATTTGGACTACAGCTGCCACTGCCTCACCTTTCCTTTCCCATGCCTCTCCCTGCCCTAGTTGCCTGCATCAATCCCCCCAATGTTCTCCCCCACCCCCATTCCCCTTACACTCTGTCCCCTGCTGCCCTGTCCCCCTCCCTCCGTAAACCCCATCTCCCTCCTATCCTTAGCATCATTGAAGAAGAAATAGATTGTTCATACTCACCCCTCGGTCACGGCACTCCGGGTGTGGCTGCACAGCTTGCACCTGCCTCATCTGTTGCAATACCCTCCAAGATTGGCGTTCCATCAAGTGAAGTCAGGAGAAGCTGCCCGCATCCCGCTCCAGGGACTGCGGTCATGGCCCTGACCTGATTCACGAGATCACACGCACCAGGGAGCTTGGTCACCAGCTCCTCCCCGCTGCACAGCCAGGGGTAGGTTGCTGGTCATAGGTCCCAACACTGTCCTTCCTGGCCCTGCTGCGGGCAACACATTGCCCTGCCTGGGCCATGCCAGCGCTAGCTTTCTTACCACCCTACCACTCAGTTGATTTTCTTGCCGCTATCTTTCCATCTGTTCTCCTTGCTCTTCCCAGCCATCCTTATCGGTTTGTCGCCCTTCCTCGCCTTTTTCTCTGCCGGTCCATGGTCTCTTCCTCTGGAGTGCAGCTGTAAGCTGTATGCCGTATCTCCGCTCTGCCGATGTCTGTGCCACTAGTCCAAAGCGTGATGAAGTGGAAAGACAAAATCTTTTATTAGGGAGCCTTTGACCGTCCAAAGGCTCCCTAATAAAAGATTTTGTCTTTCCACTTCATCACGCTTTGGACTGGTTTCCTTGGATCTGCGTGATCTGTTGCTTCTGTAGTGTTGTACTGATGTCTGTGCCACTGCCATGCCTCACTTGCCCTCAATGGCTGTAATCGAGCAGAGTTCTCAGCAGTGCTTCACTGCTGCCAGCTGAGGAGAAACCTGCTTTCTGCTGTCCACTGCAGTACTAGCAAACGCCACTAGGTGGAGCTCCCGCCCTTCTCCCACTCTCTCCTGCTGCTTCCACCTCCACGTGTCTGGCCTGCACATCCCCTCTCCTTCTCCTGCTGCAGCTTGTGTGCTCCCCGGCCTCTTTCCCTGTGGCGCCCACTGCAATAGCCCTAGGAAGTAGGGACTGCCAGCTTCGGTGTTTTGCTTCTTTAACCAAAAAGACTTTTTGCTCCTGAGAGCACACAGAGGTCCGGGCAGTCCTGGCTTGTGCAGGGAAGTCAAGATACTGGTGTCCATTGCCTGAGCGCCACTGCAGCCTCTCTTTTCCGTGCTTCTCTCTCCCACCGTGACCAGCGCCGGATCGCCACTCAGGCATCACAAACTTCTCCACACTCTACATAAGAACATAAGATATGCCATACTGGGTCAGACCAAGGTCCATCAAGCCCAGTATCCTGTTTCCAACAGTGGCCAATCTAGGTCATACGTACCTAGCAGTATCCCCAAAAGACACAGGTTCCGCAATGCTTGTACTGGGTCAAGCACTGATATCCTGGGTCCCTTCTTAATAATGGTTTATGGACCTTTCCTCCAGGAACCTGTCCAAACCTTTTTTAAATCCAGCTAAACTAACAGCCTTTACTACATCTTCCGGTAACAAATTCCAGAGTTTGATTACACGTTGAGTGAAAAAATATTTTCTTTTATTAGTCTTAAATATGCACTCTGCCAGGTAAGGCTGCGTCATCTCCCTGCTCTGGCTGCATCGCTGCCGAAAAAGGAAGGGGAGGTGTTCCCGTTATGGGGCCTTCACCCAAAAGGTGTTGGCCCACCATTTGTCATGGTTAATTTGGTTCGTTTGGGCAGCTAAGAAATCAAAGTGTGTACAAATCGCTTGTATGCATGTATGCCCAAGAATGAATATACATACAATCAATTTACATGCAAAAAAAAAAATCTATAGCACAAATGCAGTGTGCATGTAAAAAATGAATAGCGAAACAAACCCAAGAAAGGGGGGAAAAAACCCTGGAAAAATTTGTCTGAAACGAGTATGAACCAAATCTTTTTTTTGGCCATGCACTTTCCTATCAATTACCCTATTTCCAGAAAGGACTCGAAGAAGAAACCATATAAAAGTGATGCACTGGCAATTTCATCTTACATTAAATCACTATGTGTACCAATGGTACTGTTCATTGTGATGCTTGTGATCAGCAGTGTGTTTTTTAAAGACTTGAGAGACATACTTCCATTTATACGCTGTTCCCTCTCTGCCAAAGTGTCATTTTCCAAACGTTCTACCTCGTATATAGCCAGGACTATCCACTCTGTGGGAATAACAGTCCCAGAGTATATGCCGCCTCTTTGTGTGACTGAAACCGTTGCTTCTGTTGGACTGTCTCTGAAACGTAGTAACATAGCCAACTAAAGACCAAAATGGTTCTCTCCCTTGTTTGCACAAACTTCTTGTTCCATGTGATAGGCACCACTTTTTCTGCAGGATCATATCTGAAAATTCTCTCTTAAGATATGCCATACTGCGTCACACCAAAGGTCCATCAAGTCTAGTATCTTGCTTCCAGCAGTGGCCAATCCAGGTTACAAGTACCTGTCATGATCCCTAAGTTACAGATTCCATGCTGCTTGTCCAGTGGGTAAGCAGTGAATTTCCCCGGTCCTCTTTAATAATGGTTTATGGACTTTTCCTCCAGAAACTTGTCCAAACCTCTTTTAAATCTGGCTACATGAACAGCTTTTACTACATCCTCTGGCAACGAATTCCAGAGTTTGATTACGCATTAAGTGAAAAAATATTTTCTTCAATTAGTCTTAAATGTGCTACATTGTAACTTCATTGCGTGTCCCCTAGTCTCTCTATTTTTTGAAGGGGTAAACAACTGATCTACATTTACCCATTCTACTCCCATTCATTATTTTATAGGCCTCTATCCTATCTTTCAAGCCTTTCCTTGTAGGGGTATCCTTCCATCACCTTTACAATTTTTGTTGCTACATTCTTTTTTAAGATATGGTGACCAGAATTACACACAATATTTAAGATGTGGTCACACCATAGAGCGATACAGAGTCATTATAATATCCTTTGTTTTATTTTTCATTTCTTTCTTAATGATTCCTAGCATTCTATTTGCTTTCTTGGCTGCCGCTGCACATTGGGTAGAGGGTTTCAATGTATTATCCACAATGACGCTAAATCCTTTTCCTAGTGGTGGTTCCTAATGTGGAACCTTACATCATGTAACTGTAGTTCGGGTTGTTCTTCCCTAAGGGGGTCATTCCGAGCTGCATTGAGCAGGGATGGATGTCCATTCCCACTAAACGCCAGGACCGTATCCCCTGCCCAAAGCTCCTCGCATGTACATAAGAGATGTACGAGGAGCTCTGGATGGGGGCGGGAGGGGGTGTGCCGAGGGAGGAGCGAGGGTAGGCGGTGGGCGGGGATGCAACCCCAGACATACAAGGCCAATCCTGAGGTTGGTCCTGTACATCCGGGGTCACCAACATGGACGGGGGACTTATTCCTCCTCGGACATCACCGTCCTGGACATCTGGGGACAGTGTTGCAGGGCTGGGGTGAGGGTGTGCAGGAGCTTTCCTGCAGCCCAACCCTGCCTTTGGAAGGCCGCATCGGAGGATGGGCTGTAGGGAAAGAACATTGTGGCGGCAGCTGGGGATCACGACTCCTTAATGGAACCGTGGTCACATGGCAACAGGATGCCACGGCACCACGGCTCCATGCAGGAGCCAAGACAGGCCTCTGCAGGGAGAAGTGTGGATGTCCAGTGGCACAGAATCGGGGATGGCCTGCCCGGCCAGGCAAGGACCGGCCATCTAGATATGAATCTGATCCTGCGGGAACATCTAGCTCCTGTGGGCTCAGAATCAGGGTCTAGATCAGCCCGTCCAGATCCTGGACATCTGGACCGGCAGGACATTCCCCATTTGTAATCGGATCCTAAGTGTATAACTTTGCACTTGTCCACATTAAATGTCATCTGCCATTTGGATGCCCAGTCGACTAATTTATCAAGGTCATCTTGCATTTTTGTTTACAATCTTCTTGTGTTTTAATAACTCTGAATAATTTTGTGTCATCTGCAAATCTGATCACCTCACTCATTATTCCCATTTCCAAGTCATTTACGACTATGTTAAAAAGCAGCAGACCCAGCACAGATCCCTGGGGTACTCCACTATTCACCCGTCTCCATTGAGAAAAGCGTCCTTTCTATGGGACTGCCAGCCTTTGCTAGCCCTTTCTCTTCTGTGTGGTTACTAATCTGGTCATAGGACCTTTGCAGATTAGTCCTTTCCTTCCCTGGTTTACCTGCTGTTAATCCTCCAGAGCGGAGTTCAAGTGCTGTAAGGATCAAGGGTCAGTTTTATTTTTTCTGAATCAGGAAGAGGCTCTATGGTAGATAAAATGCTTAAATCAGAAGGGCCCATTACTGCTAGAGAAACACAGTTCAGGATTTTAAGTTGCCTAGAAAAGCAAATCATGCCCAAACAATACAGATTTTTTTTTTGTTTTGTTAATCCAAACCTATTTAATAACTAATGAGTAAAATTTTACCAGGTCAAGATCCAAGTTAGGCGCATGAGCGTGAGGGCTGGCTGTATGTATTTCATTACCTTGAGGATTATACAGGGATTTGCTCTCGTGTACATGATAATACCGTTGTTTTGCAGCGTTCGGAGGCGCAGAGCCAATTTGAACTCATCCCTCTCGCTATTCTCGGAAATCCGGTATTTGATGTAACTGTTTCCAGCAAAACTAAGAGATGTATGTCCTGAAAGAAGCAATGTAAAGTGGTGAATGTCATTTTAACTCCATTAAAAACAAAAAAACAATTAAATAATAATGCATAAGACAAGCAGCACGTGAGAAGTTGCTAAGTGAGATTAATAAAATTGACTTACAGCAAACAGAAAAAACTGTTTTCTATTCCTCTTAACTCTTTCTTTCCTTCTAAGTGCTAGTTCTTTGTGCTCATGGTCATATTTTCCTGAGTACTTTCCAATACATGAATTTTGCTCAAGTAAGTGATCCATTCAAACAACAAATGAAACAAAGAGATTCATTTTATAACAGGGTGCCTAGGTTAAAAGGGCTGGAAGCCGCCCATTTTGTACCTATTTCATAAAGACAAACAGATGCTTATTTGTCAGTATAAAATACTAGCGTAAACTCTGCAGAGATTGGCCCTACACTGCAGGCATGGACATTAAGCCTACTCAAGAAGAGGTATACATGTCCATGTGTATGTTATTGAACTACACGCATAAATTAAGCTACTGTATAAACTACATGTGTGTTTTGTGACTCCGCCCAGACCACACCCCTGGCAATGCTTGCAGTATATACAGGGTGGAACAAAAAAAGTGAGAACATCTCATAAATTAAAAGCTTAAATAGTTTACTTATTTACCTTTTTTAGCTATATAACGTCTTTATTTTGACAATTTCCGGTCGCCATCTTTTTTTTTTTCATTTGTCAATCGTTTACATCTGTCTTTTTGAATTTTTAAATAACTTATATGCTACGATATGTTCTCACTTTTTTTGGGCCACCCTATATATGCGCGTGCATGCCATCAAGTGTACTTTGGTGCCTCATACAATTTTATAAAATAAAAATGATTAAATACTATTTCTCCATTTATAAACATGCAAGCTCAAAAACCTATAAATTATATTTATTGTGGAGCTAAATTTGTTATTTATAGCCACAGCAGTGATACTTTTGTAGATAGACAATTTCGTAAGAGCCATTTTATGAACATGAACTGCCACATATGCATGAAAATTACTTTATAAAATAACCTCCATTATGTGAGTGCAATGGTGCACGTGCACTCACATATCCCCTTCGGCAAGGTGCCCGTTAAATCTGTCATTTGATTTAGAACTTCAGTAGTTGTTGGTCCGATTTCCTGGAATATGCCTCTACTATCTGGTTAGAACCTGATCTGTTCTGAACAAAAGTCAAGACTTTACTATTTTTCCCAAGCCTTCTCATCGGTGCTACAGCGAACTGCTGTGGTCTTACTTGATTTTCCTTATGTGGTGTTTTGTGAGGTATTTTAAGTTGTCTTTTAGGCATGTACTCTGCTCAGGCTGTCAGATGGGCAGAATAGGAATGCCACAAATAAATAAATGCTACATCTACTATCTCTTGGTGCCCCTCATTGGAGACCACCAAATGTAATGTTAACTTAGATGGTGGATGCTCATCCACCAAGTATCTAAACTCAGGGACCCTTTTACTAAAGTGCACTGGGGTTTTGCAACTGATGCAAATTTTAACACACGATATTTGCAACTGATGTGCACTACCAGGGGTGTGTCCAGCATGTTACTGGCAATTACAGCACTAAATGGTACTCCAACAAGCCCCAGCGGCATGCACAATTACCAGGGGGTACACTAAACTCCACCTATTAAGATGGCGTTAAGTGATCCCACACTAATAGCAAGAGTCGCAGTTAGCGCATGGTTTACCCCTACACTAACTGTGCAGTGTACATCATATCCACACTCTGTCCCAACCCACCCCCTTACCACCCCAACGTGTGATTCACAGTGTGGAAATCAGCCCAGGCTAACTGTGTTGGACCCATGCTAACAGGTACCATAGGCCTCAGTGCATGCTTAACGCACACCAAAACACGCGTAATGCACTTTAGTAAAAGGGCCCTTTAGATTCCAAATGCATTAAAATGAAAATATGAATGAATATCCTTCGTGTACTGCACTGAGGAGAACCATGATAGATCTGGAAGCACTAGCCATTTTATCTATACAAGGACTAAACAATCCTCACATTCTCTGAATGCATTCAGCATCTATGTGGTGAAGGTGTTATACAAACTATCAGGAGCAAAATGTAGTTCCCATTCTGCATTGACTTTAAGGGAAAGCTGTACCACCTGTGCAGTGTCTCAGAAGCACACACTCCGCAGCGCTTGCGCTGTTCCTTTCTTCTGCATTCTATTGCTATGCCCTTAGCTGTGAATTTTTTAAACTCGTTTGTTGAGATTCCCCTGGGCCCCTGAGAGTTGTCATGTTAGCGATGGCATCAAAAATGACCTCGCACTCAGTGAATGTCATTGGTTCATATCACCCATGGTATCAAAGATGACATCACACCCCTACATAAACCAACTAAATCCTGGTCTATGTGTTGCAATTTGTAACACATTGCTGCATGTGGCTGCTTCCAGAGGTCTGCAGAATTGTTTAAATATTTCAATAACAATGACAATATTTTTCTATAAATAGTTGTAAAAATGCAATGCCTATAATTATGAAAACCTAAAAAATGTTTGGCTTACTTCTAGCATAATGATACCATTACTAGACACACTTGTTTCTCTATAATCAAAGTGGTTGTGTAGAATAGTGAACAGAGCATGTGACGAAGAGCTTGAATTTACCGAGATGTTTTCACACTCTTGGTCCATGGAAGAAGAGTTCAATAAAACAGACATTCAGAACCTGTCCTTCACTAATCACTTGACTTCATTTCAAATCATTTAAACTTCTTGTCGACTGCAAAGTGGGTAGGAAAAGAATATCGTAACTGTGTGAAATATTGCTTTAGGATTTGTAATCATCTTTACCTGAGCAATCTCCAAGTTTTCCTGGTGGGCACTGACAGATGAATGGTCTTCGACTGAGCTCAAATCCCACACACTGCATATCCCCAGGACAAGGCTTTTCCACGCAAGGATCTGTGGACCCAGGGCATAGTCCTCCTAATATAAGCGAAATAATACGTTAAACTGAAATATACACTACAAGTCTGAAATAAAAAGAAATCCAGACTGACAGATAGTTACTTGCACCATGCAAAACTCATTTGGGTTATCAGTTGTTCATTAGATTTCAGATTGACATGTAACATATGGTGACCAAAACCCACTAAGCAAACCAACAGGACGTGTCGGCAGTTGGCCAATTAAGAGCATGAACCTGAGAAGGATTCTTGCCATATTCTATGTTAAAAAAGAAAAACACGGCACAAGAAATATTTTCAAAGCTTGGACATAAATGGAAGTGGGCATGACCTCACCGCTTTAGGTAATCACTTAAATGGTAAGCCCTCTGGAGTCGGGGAAATATCAACTGAATCTGAATGCATCTCACCTTGAGCTATCACTGAAAAAACAAGAGCTAGCCCTCTCCCCCCACCCCCTCCCCCCAAAATAAATTAGAAGCCAAGGCTTCCCAAACCTGACCATGGCAACCTGTCACTCAATTGGGATTTGCAGGATATTCACAATGAATATGGCATGAGATACTAGGCCTCCAATGCGTGTTTTCTTTTGGGGGCATTTCTCTAAATGGATACATTTTGCGCATACCATGACAGTCATGAACCTCACTCCTAAGCCAGGATATGTTTCTTTTGGGGCAATTTCTCCAAATGGGCGGGTTTTGAGCATACCATGACAGTCAGGAACCTCACTTCTAGGCCTGGGTATGTGGACTATAATCTCAAACTCACTGCTAATTCTCGGCCTAGTACTTACATCGTGCCAAAAACAGCCTCCCTCTGGAGTTCATAAGATGTTATGTGAATGGGTAATTTATCAAGGTGTCCTTGGAAATTCCTCTCAATTAAGCCTGTGGCACTCAACACGATGGGAAATAATTTGGTATCTTTCTACCACATTTTCTTGGTCTCTGACTGCATTTCTTTGTACTTGAAGATTTTCTCTCTCTCAACACGATTTGCAGACTAGTCACTTGGAACTGACACCTCTATATCAATGCAGTTCTGGTGTTTTTATATTTTACCACTATATCTAGCTTCCAGCTTTTTGTCAGTCAGAATGGGAGTATCCCAGGTGATCATAATCTCTTCATTCTCTAATACTTTTAGGGTCATGATCCCAGCGCTTTTCAGATTTTCCAATGGATAAGGCGTGCTACTTCATTGTGCTTTTCAGATTTTCCAATGGATAAGGCGTGCTACTTCATTGTGCTTTTCAGATTTTCCAATGGATAAGGCGTGCTACTTCATTGTGCTTTTCAGATTTTCCAATGGATAAGGCGTGCTACTTTATTGTGCTTTTCAGATTTTCCAATGGATAAGGCGTGCTACTTCATTGTGCTTTTCAGATTTTCCAATGGATAAGGCGTGCTACTTCATTGTGCTTTTCAGATTTTCCAATGGATAAGGCGTGCTACTTTATTGTGCTTTTCAGATTTTCCAATGGATAAGGCGTGCTACTTTATTGTGCTTTTCAGATTTTCCAATGGATAAGGCGTGCTACTTTATTGTGCTTTTCAGATTTTCCAATGGATAAGGCGTGCTACTTTATTGTGCTTTTCAGATTTTCCAATGGATAAGGCGTGCTACTTTATTGTGCTTTTCTGTATAGACATCTGCTGCCATCAGAACTTCACAGCCAGCTATGAGGTGAGTCACTGTTTCCAGCTCTTTCCCAAAGAATCAACATGCCTGTTTTGCCAGTTTTTTCAATGCTCGCTGTAAACCATCTCATCCATAAGCCACTGTCCTGGATTGCAACTATCAGCCTCTTATCCTTCAGTTTCAGTTCACTTCTCCCTAACTATTCCTATGTCCGTTCTTGATGCTATCATTCACATACGTCTTTGCTTTGATCTGTGAAGTTAAAGATCTTAAATTTGCATACGTTGCTTTTTGCAGTTTTTCTTGTGGCAATTTTCCTCTTCCTTTCAGTTTTTGGTGGATTCTCCTTGTATACACTCTTGATTTAAATATAGGGTTTGTAGCATACAAGTAGCAGTACATTATCTCCTCTTTATCTGCATAAGTCCTCTTAACTATACTTAATTCTTTTACCTTGTTCATTAGTTTCTGTGGTTTATTGCCTGCCACAGTGGGTTCTGAGCACGCTCGCCATGGCCTTTATCTGTGGCAAGGTGTTGTCTACATCTGCTGTGCTTGCTCTATTGCAACCGCCATCGTTAGCCCTAGTGCGTAAGCTATTGGTGGGCACCTTTTTATCCTGGGTGATGTGTGGCTGGTATGTATTTTTCTTTTTTGTTCCTACCATGCTTCAATTGTAGTGTCGCCTCACTGAGATTCAGTATATAGGTTATACAACGGGGTCAACACATGAAGGCACCCAGCAGGACTCGAGGAAGGAACTTTATTCTCTCCCTTTAAGAGATGCACATCAGTTCACCAACAACTGTTAGTGAATTCTGATGTTGCACACCCCTGAATACTCTGAAAACTGAACTAGCTATGGGTAAGTTCTTCAGGAGCAGAAATGTATTCCTGTATATAATTTGTTGTAACGTTCCCCATGCTATATAAATGCTGAAGGGCGTAATATATCACTTATTCCTTTGCCATTTTCTGTACATCTGCGGTGTCACTGCGCTCATTTTCCCAATCAGCTCTAACATTAGGAAAACTAACAGGGAGAAATAAAAGCAGTAAGTTGCAAAGTATAGTGTTCTGCAGTCTCTTGATCATTTACATATAAATATTTTAAATTCTTTCACACACAGGAAAAAATAGAATGTGAGCTATTCAGTTCAAGCCAAGTCATTTATTTCAAAAGTAATTGTCACTGCACAGTAATGTTTACAATGCAATGTATAATCGAGAACTTCAGAAACGGTTCAGCAACTGTAGTTAGGAAACGATCCCTCTGCCACTAATGCACTTTTGCACAAATCATGCACGATTCCATTTAGCACAGGGGCATTGTCTGAAAATAGAAAAATTACTGTTTTCAGAACTGAGAAGGCTGACATGGATTCTGAGGCAGCATTTTTTTAAAGCAGCTGACAGTTTAATCCTCCAGCTTAGCAATGGTCCTTACATCAGCACGTCCCCAACAACCGCCAATGTCATAGATTGCTCTCTCCCCCCTCCCCCCCGCCCATATTCAATAGTACTTAATCTCAGCCAAAGGGTCACAAAGGGACCTTGCTCAGCTTATAATTCACTTGATTTTTGCCCCCAAAAAATATTCTGAAGAGGCATTAAATGCACAGCTAGGTGATGAGATTAACCAAATATTGGTCCAACAATGTCATTCACACTTTCGGATCTACACTGGATAAGAGGAATTTAACAGGCTTGGAAATATTTGCCAATAAACCCTATCCAATCACTGCTCACAGAAATGGAGACTGTTCGTGGTTCAATATGTAGGTTCCTCTTTGCTCAATTTGCATGACGATATTAGTAACCAATTTAAAATCGTCAAAGAATCATACTATGGGGGGGGGGGGGTCATTTTTGAACAGTTGCACATCATCTAAACGTGTAAATAGTGGCATTTACATATGTAAATGCAATATATCTTAAAAAGGATATAGTGTTATTAGAAAAGGTTCAGAGAAGAGCCACCAGAATGGTAAAGGGGATGGAAGGATGCTCCTATGAAGAAAGGCTAAAAAGGTTAGGGCTCTTTAACCTGGAAAAGAGACGGCTGAGGGGAGATATGATAGAAGTCTATAAATTAATGAACGGAGTGGAACGGGTAAACGTAGATCAATTGCTTACGTTATCAGAATATAGAAAGACTAGGGGACCTGCAATGAAGCTACAGGGTAAACTATTTACGACTAATAAAAGAAAATATTTTTTCACTCAATGTGTAATCAAACTCTGGAATTTGTTACCGGAGGATGTAGTAAAGGCTGTTAGTGTAGCTGGGTTTAAAAAAAGGTTTGGACAAGTTCCTGGAGGAAAGGTCCATAAACCATTATTAAGAAGGGACCCAGGATATCAATGTTTGACCTAGTACAAGCATTGTGGAACCTGTGTCTTTTGGGGAAACTGCTAGGTACGTATGACCTAGATTGGCCACTGTTGGAAACAGGATACTGGGCTTGATGGACCTTGGCCAGTCGGCAGTTATAGCGCTTGAGCGACAGTTATAACGATTTTAATGTGCAATAAGGAACCGCACCATATTAGTGCTTTCAAGTTATCCCCTGAAGAAACCAAGCTGGTGAAACGCAAACGAAGCGCCATTGATAGCGTTGGGGAAGACAACAATAAAAGCTAAGCACTATTTACTGCTCACTATATATAAAACATTCTGAAAGAGTTAATATTCTATATGGCTAGACACTAAGGGTCATTGATGCAATAACGGGCTTATTCCAATTGATTCATTGAGATTTTGGTAGCCTAGAGTCTGAGACCCTGTCAGTCATTATAAAACTATCTAACTTTCTATGGGATTTACAATAGAAAGATCTTGTTAATAACATACTTTCAAATACTAAGTTCAGAGTGGCACATATGTTTTGACAATCAGTACTCTGACAAGATTGAACAATTTTAATTTGCAAGGCCTTTCTTCTGAGGCAATGGAGGGTTAAGTGACTTGCCCAAGGCCACAAGGAGTGCTAGTGGGACTTGAACCCTGGTTGCTTGGTTACCAAGCCAGTGTTCTAACCACTAGGCTACTCCTCCACTCACTAGATTGTAATATCCTTTGTTTTATTCTCCATTCCTTTCCCTATGATTCCTAGCATTCTATTTGCTTTCTTGGCTGCCGCTGAACAATGGGCAGAAGGTTTCAACGCGTTATATACAATGACGCCTAAATCTTTTTCCTGGGTGGTGATTCCTAATGTGGAACCATGCATCATGTAACCATAGTTTGGGTTGTTATTTCTTAGTTGCATAACTTTGCAATTGTCCACATTAAATTCCATCTGCCATTTGGAATCCAGTCTTCCAATTTATTAAGGTCCTCTTGCAATTTTTCACAAACCACTTGTGTTTTAATAAGTTTGAATAATCTTGTGTCATCTGCAAATTTCGTCACCTCACTCATTATTCCAATCTTTAGGTCATTTATGAATATGTTAAAATGCAGTGGTCCAGCATAGATCCCTTGGGTACTCCACTATTCACCTTTCTCCACTGACAGGAGTGGCCCAAGGGGGGTGTGGCAAGCAACAAAGGGCAAGAGTCGTCGGTGGGTGTAAACGAATTTTTATTAACCCCTACGCGTTTCGGCCGTAGCCTTCTTCAGGGGGCACACAGCTAAATGACATACAACATATAAAACATATAAATATATTAAAAATATTAAAAACATATTTGCCTATGATATTGGACCAATATTATAAATAAATACATAAAAAACGTATTCATGTACATGTGCTCACAAATCCAAAATTTTTTTAAAAAACATACATCTATAATGAACGAAGAAAAAACAGGGTGGAATCACGGAATAGATAAACAATAAATGTTCAAATAAAATAATGTATATTCAAAAATATATGATAACAAACTTGTTATATGATATGGGACAAAGGGAGGGAGGGAGGAAGGGAGGGAAAGGTGAGGACAGGGAGAAGGGGAGGGAATGGGAGGAGGAGAAGGAGGGGGAAGGAGGGAGGGAGGGGAGGAGGAAGGAAAGAGGAAGGAGGGGAAAGGGGGAAGGGAGCAGGGGAAGGAGGGGGAAGGGAAGGGGGGAAAGGAAAGAGGAGAGAGGGGAGAGGAGGGGGGAAAAGGGGGGAAGGGGGGGGAAGGGGAGGGGGGAAGGAGGAGGTAAGGGAGAAAGGAAGGAGGAAATGGATGGGGAAGGAGGGGAAGGGGGGGAGGGAGGGAGAAGGGGGGAGGGGGGGAAGAGGGGGAGAGGGGGGGAAGGGGGAGAAAGGGGGGGGGGAGGGGGAGGGAAGGGAGGAGGGGGGGAAGGGGGAGGGGAGGGGCGGAGGGGTAGAAAGGGAGAAGAGAGGGAAGGGGAGGAAGGGGGAGGGGGTGGGGGATGTGGAGGAGGAGAGAAAGATACTTGATTAAATGACTTACATGTGTATGATCGATGAAATCTGCAAACCATAAATTATATTCACCAAAGCAACTAAGATACAAATAACATATATTATGAGTATTGTTTGATGGATAGAGGAGGGGAGGGGGGAGGGGGAGGAGGGGAGGGGGAGGGGGAGGGAGAGGAGGGGACAGGGGAGGGGAGGGAGAGGAGGGGACAGGGGAGGGGAAGGGGGGGCGGGGTGAGGGGGAAGGGGACTTGTGTGTGCACTTTAGCCAAACAATCTGTGAGCCTTAAAAATGAGATGATCTGTTGTAAAGTATGATAGGTCAGAAAATGGCTTTATAATAATACTAGATAATAGATTGTACTTAAAAGCAAAGTGACAATAAATTTTTGCTAAGAAAATAAAGAAGATTCACTTCTTACTTACATATAAACCTTCTATTGTGTGTCTATATCATCTGCAAAAACACTGTAAAAATAAACATATTGGAAAATTCATCTATATAGACTATTAAAGTAATTTTTGTGTAATTTGAAAAATTATATATACGTGAAAAATATATATGTTATGTTACTTAAAAAATATATATGTATGAAAAAGATATATAAAAATGATTGAGGAGACTATTATAACGATAGAACGATACAACGCAGTGTACTCAGACTTGGTACTAAATTTTATTCAGTGAAAAAAGGGGGGAATGTTGAGTCTAAAAGCCTAACTTTGATTATGAATCATTTTATTCAAAGGGGGGAGGGGAGAGGGGGAGGGAGAGGGAGATGGGGAGGAAAGAGGGGGAGGGGAGGAAAGGGAGGGGGAGGGAAGAGGGAGAAGGGGGGGGGAGAGGGAGAGGGGAGGGGGAGGGGGAGGGGGGAGGGGGGAGGGGGAGAGAGGGGAGGAGAGGGGAGAGGAAGAAGAGGGAATGAGGGGAGGGTAGGGGTGGTGGGTAGGGGGTGGATGAGATCAATTACGCTATGTTAAGGCTTAATAGAATGTTGCATCTTTTGTGGCAATTGTGTTGTAATGCTCATATGTAAACCTGCTACATGCGAACTTCAATACGATCCTGAAGATGGCTAAAAAATGTGTATGAATGCTCTTCAAAAAATATATATATGTATATAATAATTATTGAAAATCAGTCTTAATAAAAAAGTGAATGATGTACAGAGTCTAAATTCAAATTAGAAAAAAACAGCTTCTTGTTTTGAGCCTATAAGACTAATGTGATGCAAAGAGAAATCTATATTATTTCACAAAAAACGGACCTAATGAATACAATGTAGGAGATAGATAGGCAACAAATATAAAAAACATTAAATCGTTGCGAGGACATGACTTTCGAGATTTATATTAGATAAAAACGCACCTGTTCGAATCGTGAAAAACTTGTTCCTGGAACAGCAAAGGATATGTCAACTGAAACGGTGTCTTTAAAAACGCCGATTTGCGCGCCAATTTTGAATGACGTCAAATGAAGGGGAGGAACTAAATTACGTCAATCCTGACTATATTTGACCAATTGAATTAAAAAAGAGAGAGACTGAAGACACTTATAAAATGACTGCGTAATCTTTTAAAAAAACAGCTAACTTGTTATGCACCTTTGTAAAACTTCTGTATAAGAAACTAGTACTGTCTATGGGATCTGTTAAAAGAAGAGGCACATTGGCTGCAAAATAAATATTGTAAAAGGGGGACTGGATTTGAAGGCAAAACTTGTTTTGTTTAGTGATGGGTACAACTATTTGAATGCATTGTGAAAACTGAAACAAAATCTGTTAAGAACTGCGCCAAGTATTATTAAGAGACTTTAAAGGGACTAATTAGAACACGATCCAAAGAAGACAATGATGTATGAACTCAATTATTAGCTCTAAAAAACGGTTTAGGATGACGTGATAGAAAAGGGGATAAAAACTCGTAACATAAAGACAAGGTCATGAAGGTATCTTGCGGCAGGGAAACGTGAAGAGGGGGGGGGAGGGGGAGAGGGGGGGAGGGGGAGGGGGAGAGGGGGGGGAAAGGGAGGAAGGAGGGGAAAGGGAAGGGGGAAGGGGGAAGGGGGAAGAGGGAGGGGGGAGAGGGGGGAGAGAGAGGGGGGGAAGAGGGGGGGAGGGGGGGAGGGGGGAGGGGAGAGGGGGGGGAAAAGGGGGGAAGGAGGGGGAAGAGGGGAAAAATGAATTGCATGCTCGATAGGGTAATTAATAACAAAATGTGTAGTAAATAAAGGCATCGATTACTATCATTATAAATAATAAGATTGCTATTAAAAACTAGTGACAGAAGTATAACGTTAATCAAATGCTTTCCAACTTTAAAGGTTACAATTATATTAAAAACATATTATAAAATATATTATTAGATGCATAAGAATGAATAAGCATATAAATGTGGACATTGAGGACCAGTAAAAATAAGCCAAGTAATATAAAAAATCGTGAATAAAAACCCATAAATTACTAATAATAACTAAAAAATGATGCCTATGAAAATCATTGAATCTAACCATAGCTAAAACAACATAAATGTACACAGATATTGCTTATATAATGAACAAAAAGGCTTGATAAAAGTGTGATGACCTTTTACATAAGGTCATTACAAAATATATAAATCATCGTGTGAACTAAATAAATATAATGAATAATTTAATGAAAAGACAAATGAACAGATATAAATTACATAAATAAAAATGCATCATTAAAAATTAGATGTACGTTGTGACTCTTCATTTGTGAGCTTAGATAAATAAATAAATAACATAAATATTAAATCTTATGTTAATTAAATACAAATAAAAAATGTGAATAAAATTACTTTCATAAAAATATCGTTAGATCTGTTTCTTGGTTAAGGCCATATGGCTCCAGACTATTAAATTCGTAAATAAAACGTTGTTCCAACTTTAATAACTTATTGTTAACATCTCCACCTCTCCAATGAGGAACTATGGTTCTAAGAACAGTAAATTTAAGATCTGTAACTTTGTGCATTTTTTTCCATCCAATGAGATACTAATGGCTTATCTAGGACCTTTCTTACTATATTACTCCTGTGTTCTATTATACGCGTACGTATTTGTCTTGATGTTTTCCCAATGTATATCAAATTACATGGGCATAGTATGAGATAAATGGCATTGATGGTCTTGCAATTAGTATATTGTTGTAGGTATACTTTCGTTCCTGTGGTGGGGTGAACAAAGGCATTCTTGACAACGATCGTATGAATGCAAACGGAGCAGTGCCACAAACTATAGTGCCCTTTAATTGTGGAAGTTGGTTTAATTCTTGGGAGTGCAGAAGGTACCAAATGGTGTGATAGATTAACATTGCGTTTGTAAGCTACCATGGGGCGTTTTGTAGCTAATGAAGGAATAGATGCCAATAAATGCCATTCTTTACGTAAAATATCAGCAATGGCCCTGGAATGTGAGGTGTAAGTAAGTGCACACACTATTCTATCACCCATTTTTTCTTTCTCTTTTTTCTGTAAAAGTGTGGTACGTTCTACATTATTTGCTCTTATATAGGCCTTAGTTATACAATTAGTAGGGTAACCTCTTTGTTGAAACCTATTATGCATGTCTTCAGCATGTCGTTGAAAATCTTCATCTTTTGTACATAATCTTTTCAATCTTAAGAATTGACTTATAGGTAAATTTCTTTTCAGAGAGATGTTGTGGCAGCTGGCATAATTAAGTAAATTATTACGTTCAGTAGGTTTTCTATACAGATCTGTTGTGAATTGGTGAACATCTTTTTTAATCAAAATATCTAGATAAGGGATGGAATCAAAAACTGTAGGAGCCTTCAAATTGGAGATTAGGATCTAAAGTATTTAACCAATTAAAGAAAGTACTAAGATTGGTTTCTGTACCTTTCCATATGATTAGAATATCGTCTATATATCGCTTCCATAATAAAATATTTGTTTTAAAAGGATGGAATGATAGAAAGTTTTTTTCAAAATCTGTCACGTACAAGTTGGCGACGTCCGGTGCCATGGGGGAGCCCATCGCTACCCCTTTTAATTGCTTATAAAAAATCCCATTAAAACTAAAAAAATTCTCAGTCATAATAAGTCTAGCCATTTCTGCCAAGTAACAGGTAGGTATACGTGTTGGTTGTTCTCTTCCTATCAAAACATTGGCCAAGACTTCTACTGCTGCCTGTTGTGGTATATTTGTGTACAATGACCTTATATCTATAGTGACCAAAATCAAATCTTTATGATATCCCTGAAAGTCCTGAAGGATGTTAATAATGTGAGTAGAGTCTCTAACATATGATGTTGCTTGAACGACAAAGGGTCTCAAAATAATATCTAGGAATCTAGAAAGTGGCTCAAAAAGAGAACCTATTGCGGAGACAATAGGCCTACCTGGTGGGTTTGTAAGTGATTTATGAATTTTTGGCACCATGTAGATGGTGGGTGTGATCGGATGTGCAACTGTGAGAAAATTTATTTCATCATTAGTCAAGTATCCCGCTTCCTTTCCAATGAACAGTAAGGTTTCTATTCTTTGTTTTAATCTTGTGGTGGGATCGTCAAATATTTTTTCATAGAATTCGTGATCATTCAATTGTCGATGGACCTCGGTTATATATGCTTGCTTATCCTGTATGACAATTGCACCTCCTTTGTCTGCTGGCTTAATGATTGATGTGACTATTGGTCTTTAAATTATAAAGTGCTTCTTTTTGTAATTTGGTGAGATTGGAAAATGGACGTTTTTTACTGGCTTTATATAGACTCTCTACTTTAGTGAGTACTGTTTTCTCATATGCCATGATCAAGGGATCTACATTGGGTGGTGGATGCCACCGAGAGGGTTTTTTACTATTGAAGAATCTGTAGTAATTTTAGTTTGACTGTTGAAAAAATCTATTATTTTTAATTTGCGGAAAAATTTGTATAGTTCTACATGTGTAGAGAACTTATCATGTGTTTGAGTTGGTACAAATTTAAGTCCTTTATCCAAAACTTCTAATTCTGTCTCTGTAAGAACATGTTGGGACAGATTAATAACTGAGCTCAAAGATCCCAATCCAGACGTCTTTTTGACATTAGATTTTGACTGTCCCTCCTCTCTCGGTGTGAATATTGTCGGCTGCGTTGTTTGTACTGCTGACGTACTGGCGACCTTGGTGACCTGTCTCTTCCTCCTCCGGCCCATAGTTGGTCCATATGAAAATCCCGTCTTTTGCCTTGTGGGTTATCTGGGGGCTGGGTTGGGAATAGGGAACCTGATTGGTCCATTCTTTCCCGTGATTGATGGCGAATCCGTTTACTACTCCTCCCAACTTCAGGAGTAGGGGACCGTGGTCTGTTTGTATTATACTGTTTAGTCTTATTGTCATTCCTAAAGGTTTGTTTTGGTGATCTATAGGGTCGTTTGTATGAATTACTCCTTTGTCTATTCTTATTATCCATTTTGTTATATGTCCAATAGTACACTGTCCCCAACTTATAATCTTCCTCGTCACGTTTTAATTTATGAATCTTTTTCTCTTTAATTGTCTGTCTGTAAGTAATAGTGTTCTTGTCAAATTTATGTTTTTCTAGATCATATTGTGCATCTTTTTCTTTAAAACCTCTATTTTTGTATCTATTTGTGGTTTTAGAGATTCCACCCTGCGTTTTGATGTATTAATTAACAAAAATCATGAGATCTAATGAGCACTTGTTGAGAATTTTTATCCAATTTGTCATGAAAGAAGGGTCATCCTTAAACATTCCTGGTGCCTTTTGAACTCTTAAACCTCTTGGGATAATCTTTTTCCTACAGTATTCCAGTAGGGAAGCTGTGTGCAGTTCTTCTCTTATATGTTTTTGTGTAGCCCACACTAGTTCTCTCCATTCTTCTTCTAGGTTGGGTGTAGCTTCTTCCTCTGTATAGAAGGGGTCTTCCGGCAACAATGACTGTAAAACGTCTTCTTTAAAACTGAGGACCTCCTTCCACGGAGAAAACATGGTTCCAAAGAGTCCGGGAAAAACAAGGGGGAACAGCTGCTCTTGCAGGAAACACAGGAAAGCAACAAAGGGCAAGAGTCGTCGGTGGGTGTAAACGAATTTTTATTAACCCCTACGCATTTCGGCCGTAGCCTTCTTCAGGGGGCACACAGCTAAATGACATACAACATATAAAACATATAAATATATTAAAAATATTAAAAAACATATTTGCCTATGATATTGGACCAATATTATAAATAAATACATAAAAAACGTATTCATGTACATGTGCTCACAAAATCCAAAATTTTTTAAAAAAACATACATCTATAATGAACGAAGAAAAAAACTGGGTGGAATCACGTAATATATAAACAATAAATTTTAAAATAAAATAATGTATATTAAAAAATATATGATAACAAACTTGTTATATGATATGGGACAATGGGTGGGTGGGTGGAAGGGAGGGAAGGTGAGGACAGGGAGAAGGGGAGGGAATGGGAGGAGGAGAAGGAGGGGGAAGGAGGGAGGGAGGGGAGGAGGAAGGAAAGAGGAAGGAGGGGAAAGGGGGAAGGGAGCAGGGGAAGGAGGGGGAAGGGAAGGGGGGAAAGGAAAGAGGAGAGAGGGGAGAGGAGGGGGGAAAAGGGGGGGAAGGGGGGGGAAGGGGAGGGGGGAAGGAGGAGGTAAGGGGAGAAAGGAAGGAGGAAATGGATGGGGAAGGAGGGGAAGGGGGGGAGGGAGGGAGAAGGGGGGGAGGGGGGGAAGAGGGGGAGAGGGGGGGAAAGGGGGAGAAAGGGGGGGGAGGGGGGGGGAGGGGGGAGGGAAGGGAGGAGGGGGGAAGGGGGAGGGGGGGGGGAGGGGGGAGGAAAGGGAGGAGGGGGGAAGGGGGAGGGGAGGGGCGGAGGGGTAGAAAGGGAGAAGAGAGGGAAGGGGAGAAGAGAGGGAAGGGGAGGAAGGGGGAGGGGGTGGGGGATGTGGAGGAGGAGAGAAAGATACTTGATTAAATGACTTACATGTGTATGATCGATGAAATCTGCAAACCATAAATTATATTCACCAAAGCAACTAAGATACAAATAACATATATTATGAGTATTGTTTGATGGATAGAGGAGGGGAGGGGGGAGGGGGGGGAGAGGAGGGGAAGGGGGAGGGGGAGGGAGAGGAGGGGAGGGGGGAGGGGAAGGGGGGGCGGGGTGAGGGGGAAGGGGACTTGTGTGTGCACTTTAGCCAAACAATCTGTGAGCCTTAAAAATGAGATGATCTGTTGTAAAGTATGATAGGTCAGAAAATGGCTTTATAATAATACTAGATAATAGATTGTACTTAAAAGCAAAGTGACAATAAATTTTTGCTAAGAAAATAAAGAAGATTCACTTCTTACTTACATATAAACCTTCTATTGTGTGTCTATATCATCTGCAAAAACACTGTAAAAATAAACATATTGGAAAATTCATCTATATAGACTATTAAAGTAATTTTTGTGTAATTTGAAAAATTATATATACGTGAAAAATATATATGTTATGTTACTTAAAAAATATATATGTATGAAAAAGATATATAAAAAATGATTGAGGAGACTATTATAACGATTAGAACGATACAACGCCAGTGTACTCAGACTTGGTACTAAATTTTATTCAGTGAAAAAAGGGGGAATGTTGAGTCTAAAAGCCTAACTTTGATTATGAATCATTTTATTCAAAGGGGGGAGGGGAGAGGGGGAGGGAGAGGGAGATGGGGAGGAAAGAGGGGGAGGGGAGGAAAGGGAGGGGGGAGAGGGAGAGGGGGAGGGGGAGGGGGAGGGGGGAGGGGGAGAGAGGGGAGGAGAGGGGAGAGGAAGAAGAGGGAATGAGGGGAGGGTAGGGGTGGTGGGTAGGGGGTGGATGAGATCAATTACGCTATGTTAAGGCTTAATAGAATGTTGCATCTTTTGTGGCAATTGTGTTGTAATGCTCATATGTAAACCTGCTACATGCGAACTTCAATACGATCCTGAAGATGGCTAAAAAATGTGTATGAATGCTCAAGGGGGGTGTGGCGCCATGTGCACAGACTCATGTGCACAGACTCATTGCAGGGCCTCATTTGCATAAATATTTGCATAATGTTAACATGCGCTAACTTTTAGTAGACATGCCTTTTAATGAGTGTCTGGATAAAGACTACCAGATTTCTGCATTACTATACTCCAGTGCCAACCGCCAGGCACATTAGGAAGTACTATAAATGCTGATCATTTAGAACCCATAGCAAACCCGCCATATTGTAGCAGCACTATCAGGACTCAGACAGCACCAAACCCAACCTATCAAAAAGGCAGCACTGCAAATATTAAACCAGTACTTCTCAGAGAATACCAATGCATTTTCTACTGGGGAAAGAGAATAAGTGGCACTGTCAAATAAAAAACTACATAAACAGAATACCTCAGCTGGGATACACATGCAGAACATGGACCGTCACCAAACAAAGAACAAGGGATCACAATTGGGAGCCCCAAAAGCCAAGCTTAGAATGCATAACAACACTGGAGAAATAAAACTATAAATTAATTTCCTCTTGTACTAAACAAAAATGCAAAGACTTTAGCGATACACGTTTCCCAGAGCTGACATATTCCAGTTAATTCAAAATAAAAAAGTATTTTTGTACCTTTTGTTTGGGCATTTTATTTTTCAGTTGCAATTGCTCCAGTCACTTTCTTCTGGTTTCTTTGTGTCTTCTGCAAGCTGTCCATTTGCCTTTCTTCTCTCTTTTAGATTTTTTCCATTCTCTCTCTTCATCTGCTTTAACATACTGATCTTTCCCCTTTTGATCTTTCCTCCATTTCTTTCTTTATTCCTTTATCATCCACTCAAATTTCACCCTTCCATCCTCAATTCCCACTTACTCTCCCAATACCCAGCTAATCATAGATTTTTCTTCCCTCCCACACAAAATATCTTTTCCCCTCTCCACCCTCATTCCCCCAGCCCCATCCCCTTCTAGTCCTCCCCCAACATCAGCTCCATTCTAGTCCCAGCCCCACCCAGCATCCACTCCCTTCTAGTTCCATTCTCCCATGTCCCTGCATCAGCTCATTTCCAGTCCTAGCCCAACCCCCCATCAGCCCATTGCCAGTCCAAGCTCCCCAGCCTATTTCCAATCCTAGCCCCTCCATCAGCTTATTTCAAATCCTAGCCGTCCATCAGTCATTTTCAATCCTATTCCAGCCCTCACATCAGCCATTTCCAGTCCTATTCCAGCCCCATTAGCCCATTTCCAGTCCAAGCTCCTCCCATCAACCATTTCCTGTCCTATCCTAGCCACCCCCATCAGCCCACTTCCAATCCTAGCCCCCTGTCAGCCCATTTCCAGTCCAAGCCCCTCCATCAGCTCTTTTCCAGTCCTAGCCCATCAGCCATTTCCAGTCCTATTCCAGCCCCATCAGCCCATTTCCAGTCCAAGCTCTTCCCCAACTGTTCATTTTCAATCCTAGTCCCCCATCAGCCCTTTTCCAGTTCATGCTTCCCCATCGCAATTTTCAGTCCTATCCTAGCCCCCCCCCCCCCCTTAAAGAGCCCTGCACCTGTGTAAGTGGCTTCAGAGGGAACCAGGGAAGCACACGCGAGGCTCCGGCTCACCTCTGTACAGCCGCCAGCATGAGGAGCGGCATTTTCCCTCACGCTGGCAGCTATGTTTTAGTGATATAAGCTGAATACTGGGAAAGGTTAAAGGGCATTTCCCGGCACTCGCACGCTTCACAACAACACAGCTGCCAGCATGCGGGAAAATGCCGCTCGTCATGCTGGCGGCTGTACAGAGATCAGCCGGAGCCTCATGTGGCATTTCAAGAGCACCGTGTGAGAATAAAGTTTGTGTGGGGCTCTGTGCGAACAACATTCTCGCACAATGGGCAGGTCGGCCTGTCCATTGGGAAAATTGGCCATTTAGCCCTACTCTCTGCTTTCTATCTTCTAACCAGTTCCTGATCCACAACAGCACACCGCCTCCTATCCCATGACTTTTTAGTTTTGCCAAGAGTCTCTCTTGAAGGACCTCGTCAAAGGCTTTCTGAAATCCAGATACACTATATCAATCTAGCTGCTATTTCTGGGGTGCCCTTACTATTTCATAAAGGCACAGAGATGCTTACGTTTCTTTATAAAAATGGCTAAAAATAGGCACCTATGTGACCTCCCTGTGTGCTGCTGTTCCCGGGAATTTAGCTTGTGAGGAACTGTGAGGAATGTATGTACTTTCATCGAAAATCCAGAAAAGGCACAGGAGGCGAGGTGACCTCCTACACCCTCGCCTCCTGTGCCTTTTCTGTACTTTCATTGAATACACACATATAACTGTCTCTACATCAGAGCAGGTGCAATATTGTGCGAGTGCATTTGAGCCTTATTGGAGATGGCTCTGGGAGTCTATTTTATAAATCTGCATACACGTGTGCCTTTATAAAACACAATAATATTGCAGTCCTTAATTCAGTGTGGAATTACATAGCATCCAGTCATAAACCCAACACCCATTACTTAGCTTCTTTCTTCCCAAAGTCTATAGAAGCCTTTCTGGATAAAACAGAAGTAAAAGGTTAGCTACTCACTGTGAGGTCCGACAAAAAAAATTTTTTTTGAAGAACATTTGGAAACTTTGGGAAGAAAGAAGCTAAGTGATTGGTTCGAGGTTTTATGACAGAAGCCTTTAAGAACAGGTATATTTTTAAATTCTTTTAAAATAATAAATTCTATTATTAAGTTACCCCTATAGACAGTGATTCTGTAATAGCTCGCCTAACATGTTCAGCAAATACACATCGGCTTTCAAAAGTAATGCTCTTCTACACTGCTCTTTTATTCCTCTCATCATCCTCTCTTTTATTGTTTTTATGTTTTGTCTCCTGTTTTTAATTCTACGTATTTGCACAATTAATACTATTTTTGTAAGCCGCATTGCTGCCATTATCAAAAGGTGATATATCAAATAACCAATAAACCATAAACATGCTTTCTTTTAGAAAATTATACTAGTGAAAATACTATTTCAAAAATACTATTTAAAAAATTATACTAGTGAAAATACTATTTCACTAGTATAATTTTCTAAAAGAAAGCATAATGAATATAATGAAAAATATTTAAAAACAGAATTTGCATGCACACTTTTAAAAATCCAGAAGTATGCATGTGTCCAAACCCTGCTCCCTCAGAATGCCTCCAAGCATCACAGATGAAAGTATATGCAAAATGACATTAATGCATTTATCACACCTTAACTACAAAAGTTAAGGTGTCATACGTGAAAGCCTGTGCGTTAAATGTAGGAGGCGTGCTCAGTAACTGCCCTGCATTTAGCACACAGTGAAGGAGGCAAAGAGTGTTGCTCTACACCAAAGATGAAAAGAAAATGGCATGGTTTCAGCTGCAATTACCAACCCTCCCCCATGACATAACCCCACTCCCCAGATCACACATCCCTCCCATCAAACCTCCTCTCTAAGCATCCTCTCCTTCAGCGCTGCCCCTTCATGGAAAGCAAAAGCATTGGTAAAGCGTAGTTAGTCACCTGTAGAAGGTGTTCTCCACGAACAGCAGGAATATGTCTTCACGCATGTGTTACAACATCGAGTCCGTGCAGAATGCTCCCCAGCTTCCACTGGAAGCTTTTGGGAGATGCATCGCGCATGCGGGCCTGCCTTCCTGTCTGCTGCGGTGCCATCTTCTCCAGTCAAATTCTAAAGCAGTAGCCAAGAAAAGCAACTCCTCGGGGAAGTGGGAGGGTTGTGAAGATTTATTTCTGCTGTTAACTGAGAACACCTTCTACAGGTGAGTAACTACGCTTTCTCCATGAACAAGCAAGAAGTCTTCACATATGGGACTCCCAAGCTACAAGCTACTGAAAAAAACAAGGAGGCCAAAGCCTAATAGAAGAAACAACTGGAGAAACAGGAAGAACAGTAAGGTAGTCCCTCAAGGGAATCCACTGATGCAGCATCCTCAGCGGACACTGACACCAAGGTCAATCAACATTGCAAGTAACCTGGATGAACAGAAGGGCTGGTGGGTAGGAGTTGGCAATACTCAACGAGGTACTGAAGCACAGCTTGGCCAAAGTTGCTGTCCCATCAGGAATCTCCATCGAAGCAGTAGTGGGCTGTGAACGTGTGGACTGAGGACCACATGGCAGCGTTGCATATTTCCTCCATGAAGACAGAACGCAGGTTCACACCGAAGTGCCCATAGCTCAAATGTTATGGGCCGTGACATGACCCTCCAGGTGCAGACTGGCCTGGGAACAAGCCAAGGTGTTGCAGCCCGCCAACCAAAGGGACAGGGTGCACTTGGAAACAGCAGCCTCCAGCTTACTTTGGTTGAAGGAAACAAACAGCGGGGTAGACTGCCGATGGACCTTAGTGCGCTTGACACAGAAGGCCAAGGCATACTTAAAGTCCAGCATGTGCAACGCTGCCTTCCCTTGGCATGCGGGAAGAAGGTCAGCCACATAATTGATTAGTTGAGGTGGAACTCAGTCACCGCCTTCAGTAGAAATAGTGGGTGAGTTAGCAGGACCACCCGATTCTTCTGGAACCTGGTGTAAGGCATATGGTCCATCAGAGCCTGGAGCTCACTGACACGGTGGGCCAACATGACTGCCACCAGGTCAAGTACTTCAGAGGGCAAGAGTCTAGTGGCACAAAAGGAGCCCACATGAGCTGCGTAAGAAACATGTTGAGATCCCATGCCACCATGGGAGGCTTCAAGAGAAGCAGGCCCTGCATGAAGCGAGCCGCCAATGGGTGAATTGAGACAGGCCAGCCCCTGAGCCGCAATGGGAGATGCGGATTGCGCTGAGGTGGACTGGAGGGAATTGGATTACAGGTCCAAGTCCAAGAGGTGGAGGAGGTAGTCCAGCAGCTGATCCACTGCGCAGGAGAAGGGATCCAGTGCCCTGCCAACGCACCAAAAGGTGAACCTACTCCACTTCAATGCATAAGCCTGATGAGTTGAGTCCTTATACAATGCCACAAGGACAAACGTGATGCTGTTGGAGACACTGAGCTCCGTCAGGACTATCCACTCAGCATCCAGACTGTGAGGGCCAGGAAGTGGAACCTGGGGTGCAGCAGGGTCCCCTTGTTCTGGGAGATGAGATCTGGAACAGCGCCCAGATGGAGGGGCTCCCTCCAGGAGAGCTGAAGCAGAAGGGGGAATCATGGCTACCGGGGCCAGTACAGAGCGATGAGTATCATGGTGCCCTTATCAGCCTGGAGTTACAGCAGCTTCTTCACCACGAGGGGGGATTGGAGGAAAAGCATAAAACAGACCCAACCCCCAGTGGAGGAGAAAGGCATCTGAAGCCAGCTGGCCGCTGGACAGCATCTGGAGCAGAACCAGTCCACTTGGGCATTCTGCACCATGGCAAAGAGGTCGATCATGGAAGTGTCCCACTCCCAAAAGATGCGCTACACCACCTCCCTGTGGAGGGTCCATTTGTGTGGCTGGAGGACTCTACTCAGCTGGTCCATCAAAACATTGAGCTTGCCATGCGGGTAAGTCACCCAGAGCTCCATGCTGTTGTCCAGTGCAAACTTCCATACCACCTCCCAGCAGAGGAGGTACGAGCCCTATGCCCCCCTGCTTGTTCACACAGAACATTGCCACCTGGTTGTCCATCTGGATCAGGACCAACTGATTTGTCAGGTGTGCCTTGAAGGCCCGGAGGGCTTTTGCTATAGCCTGTAACGCAAGGAAACTGATCTGGTGCAAACTCTCTTTCTTGGACCATAATCCCTGCATCCGCAGGCCGTCTAGATGAGCCCCCACCCGAGCTTGGACATGTTGGTCATCAGTATCCGACAGGGGGGGGGGCGCTCCACTTGGAATGGAAGACCCTGAAGCAGGATCAGTGACTCCAACCACCAGCCGAGGGACTGCTCCAACAGGACTGACTACCATCCATGGCCTGCTTCCACTGCTTGCAGAAAGTCAATTTTGCCTGTCACATGACGAGGCAAGCCAAGGGTGTAACGTTCAACATGGAGGCCATGTGGCCGAGCACCTTTAGCATATCTCCCCTCATCCAAGTTGAAGAGCCCTAACCTTTTAAGCCTTTCCTCATAGGGGTATCCTTCCATCCCCTTTACCAGTTTGGTGGCTCTTCTCCATACTTTTTCTAATTCTGCTATAACCTTTTTAAGATATGGACAATGGTCATGGCCGACAAACTCTCAACCTTTGCAGCTGCTTCTTTTTTCACCATCATCCTCATTCTATTTTATTTTAGTTTGATTTATTTTATCATAGGCTTCCATTCAAAAGTTAAATGCTAGTATACTTTGTCCTCACTCCTGATATCAAGTCAACTTTGAGCATGTTATGATCACTATTACCAAGTGATCCTAACACCATTACCATCTGCACCAAACTGTGTTCCACTAAGGACTAAACCTAAAATAGCTCCCCCTCTCTTATTGGTTCATGAACCAGCTGCTCCATGAACCAGTCATTTAATTAATTTAGGAACTCTACCTCCCTAGTATGTCTTGACATGACATGTATCCAATCAGTACTGGGATAACTGAAATCACCCATGTTGCCAATTTACTAGCCTCCCTAATTTCGGTCAACATTTCATCTTTCAGGCCAGGTGGACATTAGTATACCCCATCACTCTTCTCTTTAGGTTCACACATAGAATTTCCATTCATAAAGATCACATGGTGCATTCTGTTTCCTGCAGAATTTTTATTCTATTTGGCTCAATGCCTTCTTTAAAATACAGTGGCATCCCTCCCATGGTTGGGCTTCTGTGAAGATGAATGTTTTCAGGGGAATTATATAAGGGGATGCATATGTTAAGGCTGTTTTATAAAAAGAAGGAAGTGCCTACTTGTCTTTATAAAATTCTAGCCTAAGTGGCAGAAATCATGCCTTAAGTTAAGGTGTGGACATTTATACCAGCCTGTGCCTAGATGGCTATAAATAATATACGTCTTTCTTGCAATCTCTGCTCATGCACCACCCAAACTCTCTCCATGTACACACTCATCAGCAAAGTATGCGTCATCAAGTAATGCACTTTCTTTCACACTGGTTGGTATTTTATTAAGTCATTAATCATATACATGGCCACATACAAATGTTAATGTCCAAAATAGGCCCCAGTTAGGTGCATATTCGGTGTGTAAACGTATGCACTCTCTTATAAAATTACTCTCTATATGCAGCTTCTGCGATGTTGGCTGAAGCCGGGAGATAAAGTGCTTTGGGATTTTAGAGTCTCTGCCTTTCATATTTTCTGTTTATTTTAGTAAACCTATTTGCAGCTGATAAAACACATATATCGCTTTGCACAAAAGTCTAAGCTGGTGAATATGCATCTCACTGCCAGATGATTCTACTGAGATTTGGGGATGTGCCTATGCACATTTTTCAACACCCTTTAAGACTGATTACATCTCTGGCTTTTAAACAATAAATCTGCTCCTGGCTTTATCAATTACTGCTACTTTTTAACTGATTTCGGCTCCTGATATGCAATTCAGATTCATCAGGCCAAGGAAAGAATCTGATGCACAGATTAGGTTACCTTGGCAGCTGTGTGTGTTTTCAAGAATACTTGTGATTACATAAATATCAGCATTTTCCTGCTACTTAGAAGTTACTGTAGCTTTAGGGGCTAGTTTTAAGCGTCGCATTTGCCTGCAAAATAGTGCTTTTTGAGCAGAAATATTTACCCATAAAACTGTCGTTTATATAACATTTAAAGGAATCTTTCATCTGACCAGAAGGCGGATAACACTGAATACACATTTGGTTGTAAGATCATCAGAACTGGTAAATCTCTTTCTATTACTTGTCCCCAGGTTTTTGAATATTTTCTATTTTCAACTATTCTCCAGACGATCTGTCTAGGAGTACTCTGGTACATGTTAACTCAGAGTCTACGACGGGGAATGTATTTAAATGCAAGCTATATACTGTACACACACAACACACTGATCATGTTGACTTGGATTGTCCATACTTAAAATTCTACACAGATCTATGCATTTACATTTTTATTTTCAGATATTTGGCTTTTAGAGAGAAAGAGGTTTGGGCTTGTTTTGATTTTTGTTGGCAGAAATCTATAAAGATGCTTCTGCTTTTATATAACTAAGTAATATTAGCAAAATGCTACAAAATAGTTACCTTATTTTAATAAAATCTGCATCTGCTGATTCCTTGGCTTTTCTGTGCTACTGTCTGAGAGGAATTATGCAAAATTAGATTAAGCATCAGGGGATGGTTTCCAGGAAATTGCAGCACACGGTGGCTCTGCGTAAATTATACCCATAAATGTAAAATAGGGTGCAGACACCATGTGTCAGGATAATTACTCCACCAAGAGGTGATAAAAATATTTGGTGACATGGAGGCCCCTTTGTAATAACTATACTGTGAAAAATTGTAGTTATTAAGTGCAGGGGTCTTATTATAGCCAAAGATGTCATTTCATTTCTACACATAATTGACAGTAAGAAATTAATGAAGCCTTTCCCCGAAAGCATACACTATAACTAAAAGATCGGAGAAAATACACGCTTCCACCTTTCATGGGCCCGCGTCTTGTGAAAAGCAGTGAGCTGTATTGCTCTGACACAGCTAAGCCGTTGCCTCAGAGTGATGTACTGTATAAAGGGTCTGCTGAATAAACACAATCTAGGTAAGTCGCACACAGCTGGTCTGCATAAATTGCACAGTTTTGTTAACATCTGACAGTAGTAAAATTAAATAATAAAAAGGCAGGAACCAAAAAGTATCCGACAAAAACTAGGGGTAACAGACAAAACACACTCTTCAGCAGAATCGTTTTTTAAACATTTTTACCATGAAAATCTGAAGATAAATTTAAGAATTGTATCCAAAATTTAATTAAGAAGCATCTAAAAAGAGAAAAAAACCCGCTTTCTACTTCTTTGGTCCCAGCCTCTGGAATAGCCTCTCCCTGACTTCCATCTCGAGCTTTCATTCATCAAATTCAAATCCCACCTTAAAACACTCCTGTTCCATTAAGCATTTGATATTCCCATCACATAGCATACCATTGCCTGTAGTTACCTAGCTCCCTTCTCTCCCTCAGTGTCAATGTGACCTAGCCTTTCCTATCTCATACCATGGATTTCCACTTCTTTCTCCTTCCTCTTAGGTATTTTATTTTATTGCAAACCGCCTTGCTGTTTATTGAAGGGCGGTATATCAAGTTTTAAGAAAAAAAAACATAAAACATACATAAAATGTTTCATGCTAATCAAATTTTTAAAATTCATAAAACCAAAAACATTTCAGTTTTTCCAAAATATCTTCTTATTTCTCAAGGTTTATATGGAAATAAGTCCTAGATCCTAAAGACATTAACATTTAAAAAAAAATCTTGATACATTGTGGATCATGTTTATTAAAGTGCAGTAAGTTTTGCACTTATAAAAGCACATTACATATCATCCTGCTAGACCAGTCCAGACAAGTGGGTTGTTCTCTCCTATCAGCAGATTGGTGGAGACAAAAAAAACAATGAAAAGTCTAGATTTCAATGGCATCACGCCCATGCCTCTATAGGCCTCAGCTACCAGAGGTCTCTCCAGTATTTTTTTGTCTCCAGCAGATGGTGGATGGATTTTCTCCTCTCTGAAGAAAATTCTGAAGATTTGAGAGGAATAGAATGATTAAATGCTCATGAACTTTCTCACTTGAATGCAGCATGAGAGGCTCCACTAAACTGCGGTCTTTGGTAGCCATCGGAGGAAGGAAAATTAGTTCAGCTCCACGCACTTATCATGGTAAGAGTCTGTTGAGCAGCCAGAAATTGGAAGGCTTTGAAAGGATCTGGAAGAGTGCAGCAGCCTCACACAACCTCACCGCCCCCTCATCCTCTTTTCACCCCTGCTCTCTCCTGAAGATTGCAGAAGGCTCTCAGAGGGATCTGCCTGCCAGCAACCTTAAATGCAGTGCTGCAAAAGTCAGTGAAACAGTATCAGTGGAGTAGAGCTGAGCCCGGCCTGGATCCTCTACCTGGAGTTCTCAGGTGTTGAATACCAAGGTTTGGCCTCTTCATTGTCCTCCTTGGGGGCTCCCGATGCCATCTGTGTGGGAGGCAATTTGGGGTAGACTGCTGACTACCTCTGACACGATGTGGGAGTTTCCTGCCGTTTTCTGCCCGTGTTAGTAACATTTTCTCCGATTGTGCATCTGGCTCAAATGGCTCCAATGTATGTTCCTACCCTAGCGCCTGTAACGCGCGCTGCAGTTAAAGCGCAGTTAACGCATGCCTTTGGGCCATCATGGCATTAAGGCAAGTATCACAACAGTGTGCACTAACTCTTTCTGTCTTCTTCCAGGAATCATTTGGCCTCTGGCAAGCAAGGCGCCTCATCTCTAACTTCTGGACCCTGCTCTACTAGTTTGGCAGCTACTGAATTGTCCCTGGAGGGTTTATTTATTTTATTTATTTAACTGTATTTATATCCCGCTTTTCACCGGGTCAAAGCGGCGTTACACTCAAGGGTGGGGATAATTAAGTATAAGGGTGGGGCCATCACCAGGTAGGCAACATTGATGATTTCGAGATAGGACAGACTTTAGACATGGACAGTATAGTTCAGTTTTCGATCAGAGGTTTGCTCCCCATCTCTACACCGGGGGATGCGGTAGGTTCGGCTTTGCCTGCTTAAGGCAGGAGCTGGTGGATGGCGCTGTGGGTAAAGATAACCAGCTGGCTGGAGATTCTGGTGACCGTGATGTGCACTGCTCCATACCCTCTAGGGGACTGACAGCGACTGGATCCCCTGGTCACTTTTTACGAGGTGGTAATCGTGTTTTGAAGCTTCAATGGTGGGAACAATCTTGGATATACCAATTAAACATGGTTCATCCTCACGGTCTTAATAGGGAGATCAATTGGCTGAGTTTGTTTTAGGATGGACCAATGGGAAGAGGGTTCCCCAATGACGGGGGAAAATTCCCTTTGTTCTCATTGGTGGCTCTATTGAGTGCACATGATAACATGTAGCCAATGATAATGTATGCAGACTCTTATAAGAGGTTTTCGGCGTCTTTTGGCAGTTACATGGAATCTCACGTGTGCAACATTCCTTGCAGGGCTTGATACAGAGTCCCTGGCTTTGACTCGAAACGTGCACGTCGTGATTTGGGAGTCACCTTGTATGGATTTGGATGCATTTTCCAAGTTGCCATGTATTATAAGTGTGATTTTTGTGCTTTTAGAGCTTTATTGATTAAAATGGATATTATCAGCATTCAAGAGTGAGAAAAGTCTCTTCTCCTGCTGATTTATCTGACAAAAAAATAAATAGATTTAAGAGTGCCTGCATTTCTTCTGGTGGTTTTGATTTCATTCAAGACTTTATTGTAATCACTGGTTTGGGGATTGTTAGTTGTATTCTTCAGCTTACAGCATGTGCAGGCCTGACAACTTGAGCCATGCTCTAGTGCATTCAGTCTCTTCCACCGAGTGATTCTATCCCTCTTTTGGAGCCAGCTACGGCTTTCCTTTCTAATGCCATGTATGGCCTGGTACATCTAGGAGCCAGGGATTGTGCCCTGTCAACGGAGACATGACATTGGCTTGCCTTATGCATGGGGCAGCGGACTCATCTTCCAAAATTCGGTTGCCCATCTGGTCTTAGAGGGATACTTCTGATGGGTCTGATTTGGAGAAGATGGTGAAGGACCTGGGTAAGACGAAATTTTACCACCTTCTGAAGAACAGGTCTAAGAGGCCTGTGAAGCAGGCAGGAGCCCCTTTTCGAACAGCCTCTGTCCCCTCCTCATGGTTGCGCTAGTCAGACTCCCAGGGATCTTGGGACCCCCCGTCACTACAGGACTGGAAAGCCTTTCTTCCCCTCTGCTTATGGTCTTCGGACTTGTTCTCAGTCTTCTCTGGAGAGCTTGTGCCCAGGGACCCGGTCTCATCCAGAGAAGGACCCTCTCAGGCTGTGCAATGAAGGTTTGTGGGTAGGCTCTGCTTCTTCTTCAGGAATGGGCCGGGGTCACCAAGGATCGCTGTGTGCTAGTCCCCATTCAGTATGGCTATGGATAACTTTGCACTTGTTCCCTTGGATGATCTTGGCAGGTGAAGGTATTCCATCTGTTTTGTGGGAACATTCCAGCCCATTCTGGACCTCAAGTGTGTCAATGAGTGCTTGTGCGTCATGTATTTCTGGTTGGAAACTTGGCGATCCAGAATTCAAGCGGTGCACAGAGAGGGTTCCCGGCATCTCAGGTTTTGGACGAGATGTATTTTCATATTCTGATCTGGGGGATTAGCAAGTATATGCGTTTTGCCATGCTTGGTTCTCACCTTCACTTTGCCGCTCTCCATTTGGACTCTCCACTGCCCAAAGGAAATTCTCCAAGGTTATGGTAGCTGAGGCACTACGGTGCCAAGGGATTTGTGTGCACCCATATCTGGGCTACTGGTTCATCCAAGCCCATTCTGTTTCAGAGGCATCTCGAGTAGCTCCCTGTGTGGTGTTCTTTCTGATGAGCCTCATCTGGGTGATCATTTGGTAAAGAGCCAGTTGTTACATTCCTGGTTCCTGGGAGCACGTTTTTGATACTTGAGTGTGCGGAGTCTTTCTGCCAGTGGAGGAAGTCAAGGCTGTTGGACTGCTTAGTGCTATTCTATTCACAGTAGGCTCGTAGAGTCCGGGTTGCTTTTCATCAGCAGTTAGAGCTTGGGCTCCCACTCCCAATGATGGTGAAGGCCAGTCTACAGTAGTGGCAACAGCCCTGTGTTCTGAGGAAGGGCATACCACTGGACGATTGCTCATAGATTCTTTGGTGATGAATGCCATCCTCTCGGACTGGGGAATCCACTGCTATGGCCAAATGGCCTGGAACCGTTGGATGGGTAGGCAGTGTGGTCCATCAACTGCCCTGAAGCGAGGCCCATCACATGTTGGCTCTTCTGTGTCTCCGCCTTCCGGTCAAGGGCGGGGCAGTTCATGTGTTCTCGGATAACGCCACAGTGGTGGCTTATGCCGATTGGCAAGATGGCCCGAGGAGTGCTGGACAGTTCTGGAGATGGCTCTCTTGTTTGTCTGGGTGGCAAATATCCTCCTAGTTTATCAGCTCTACACATTGCCGGGGTGGATACTGTGGAAACTGATTTTCTCAGCAGGCACTCTCTGGTCCCAGGAGAGTGGGAGTAGAATTAGATGGTTTTTTTCGGTTTTTTCTGTGCTATTGGGGTCGCCCCGAGAGGTGGTGACCCTCTCCAATGCCAAAGTGTGCCGCTTCTACAGTCGCTGCATGGGGATGATCCAAAGACCTTGGCACCCTGGCTCAATCTTAACCAGGTCAGCACCTGCTGTAGCTGTTTCCTCCATGGAACCTGGGGCGTGTGAGTCAGTGTACGGAGCACCATCCGAGCAGGATTATTCTGGCAGTACCAGATCGACCGAATACAATGTGATGCACAGATCTGATGCAGCTCCTGATGCAGCTCTATCTCGAGGCTTATTGTGTTGGGGTCATTTGTCCGGAGGATGCTTCTCTGGTTCTTGGAGGTTATGACTTCTTTTCATAAGTCAGACCATCTTTTTGTGCTGTTTGCTGGCTTGCACAAGGTGATGCAGCAGCTCAGTCTGCATTGGGGCACTGGGTTAAGGAGGCCATTGCCTCGGCAGGTCTGTTGCAAAACCGGTCAATGCCAGAGCATTTGTGCACCCATTCTACCCAAACACAAGCATCCTCATAGGCAGAGCAGAGCTCGGTAGCCCCTTTGGTATGTCCCACTTGTCTGGACCGGTCTAGCAGGTGATATGGAAGGTGACATTTTGAGTCCTGCTAGACCAGTCTAGGGCCTGCTCTCTGGAACCATGTTTGCTCTGTTCTTCTGAGGACCCTTGGATCTGCTATATCTGATATCTGGCTCTGCAGGTTCATCTATGAATAGCCTTCTCTTTATGCTTTCCTGTTCATAGTTCTCTACTGTTTGATTGCTTATTGTTGCCCACGTTGAGGTTGTGTGAGGCCTGCCATGTTCTCCCGTATGCTTTGGGAAGGATACCGAAGAGAACTCTGGTGACTAAGGCATAGAGAGGCAGGGGTGTGATCTCATTGAACCCTGGGCTTTTCATTAGTTCTTCATCTCCACCAATCTGTTGGTAGGGGAACACAACCCACTTGTCTGGACTGGTCTAGCAGGACTCACGGAAAGGGCATTATCTGGTAAGTAAAATGTCACCTTTTAAAATGATGTCCAGGTGCAAAAAAGGACCAAGCATGTCCATATCTGGGCATGATTTCAGAAATGTGTATTACCTGATATGGACGTCATTGGAGATGGCTACACAGACATCTCAGCAATGGTATTCCAGACAAGGGATGTGTCCCAGCCTGTCATTCTGCTAGTGGAGACATTCGGCAGTACAAAAACAGAAAATAGGATTTCCCCAATACGTATAATTTGTTTTTATGGTTGTAGATAGTACTGGGATATAAGAGTACCATCTCTTCTTGACCCTTTGCATGTTTTACTAACAAAACAAGAACTTTTCAGATGCCTTTTTGTGCCAGAACTGGTATAGGCTTGGATGAGCACGGCGATGTGCCGGCTGTTTCTGAAATCGGGCATGCACATCTAAGGTCTTCAGAACAACCTGGACATGCTCTTATCCTAGACGGACATCCCCACATCAGGGACATCTCTGTAATAGTTTTGTAATATGACTTTGAGGATATTCCTGTGATTTGAACGTCTGTGGACCCATTTTCAGACATCCAAAGCAAGAAGAGAGCTTCCAAAATCGTCCCAATAGTGTGCAAAGAAGAAAAATTAGCATATGGTAAGAAAAGGCTGTGCATTGTTGGGAGCATGCTCAGCATGTTCCCCTGCATTTACCATACTGAAAAGTCCCTCATTGCACTATACCTTCATTTGCAATTAACACGAGTGCACTTAACGCCACCCACTGAGGTGGCGTTAAGTGCACCTGTGCTAGCTGCGACACTGACAATTAGAGTGCGGTAATTACCCTCATGTTATCCGCAATGTGCAATCAGCACCCACTCTCCATCCCATCCCACCCATTCCCCATCCTATTGCACTAAGTAATTAGCATGGGATTTTTACCATGCTAGCTAATTTGGTGTATGGAAGGTGTTACCGCAGACCTGCATTAAAGCGCACATTAACAAAAATTCAGCAGTTCCAAACATTTGATATAAAAAAATTGAAAAACTTTTCAAGATGCAAATAATATTGCTTGCAGGTCAATGGAAATACAATGACTTGCTTCAGCCTTCTTGTATAATAAGCTACTACAGAGTAGCCAAAAACTCAATTACCGGCCTCAATTTGTGTGACCTACTCTATATATTTTAAAAAATAGTTTTGGAATGTACAGCAGCAAAGTTCCTTTGATTTATTGTTTTGTTCTCAAGTAAATTTTGAATAAAGCCCTAAACATAATTATTTTGTGGGGTAAAGGGTTATAAACCTCCCATTTGAAGAATTTGTTCTCTCTCACGGACCAAGTATTTTTTCAGGGATATATTTCACTTTTCTAACTCTGAGCTCAAAGCCAGTTACAGTTCAGGTATGGTAGATTTCTAGTTCCTGCTTTTTTCGATACGGGGTAATTTTATAATTGCAGGCATACATGAAAAGTACAAACATACCTTCCTTTGTGTGGGCCTTGTTGAATTTTCAAAGCAAAAGAATGTGCACATTTCTGCTTTGAAAATACTCCAGGGAAATTATGTACTTTTATTTACTTTGGCTTTTTAGCATGCATATACTGTCTTTGTTACATTACACACATTCAGGCAAATTTTTAAAGTATGAACATAAGTGAAAAGCTTTCTCCATTCCAACCCCAGGATCACCTCTGCTCAGTCTGCATACATTATTTGCATGCATTTTCCTGCATGTCGAGTGGGAAGGTTTACGAAAAGTCATTTCCACAGGTAAAGCACTGTTTTATTTGCAGAAACGCTTTTGAAAATTACCCTCTAGAATGAGGATCAGCTATTTTCATACTCATTTTTGTCTCTATTTTTTTCAGCAATAAACTTATTTCAAGACATACTGAATTTCAGCAATGAAAAGGAGCTAAAAATCCAAATGTTTTCTAACTGGTTGGGTGCTGCTGAATGCAATGTCTAAGAAAGACATAATATTGTAGTGTCAGGACTTCCTAAGGTTTGGATCAATCAATATTTGTGGGACCTCACAGTCATCTATAAGCATGGAATAGCATTCTTTCTGTTGAACGTGCCATGAATTATAAGCCCACATTTGTATAGATCATCTAAGTTCGAAAAGGGACATTGGGTGTTGGGATGTTCAAATCGTGAAAGGTATTGTATATAAGGTCACATCAATCAGAAAGGCATCACTGAGGACTTTGTCAGGACTTGGAAAATTTTCATAATGTTTTACAAGAGGCTTTGACAAACATGACGCCTCTTGTAAAAGAGCAGCAGGACTGTATAGCTAGGCCTCTCCATACCCAGAAGGAGCAGCAATTTTAAGAAGCTGCACGGAAGAAAGCAAAAAACCCCTAAAAAATCCACTCTCCCCCCACTTATGCACTGCGACCAGCTTCTTCAAATCACTGCTCATGATTTGGACCTGCATCCAGTTTATTCTTCCCCTGGATGCCCCTCTACCTGCCACTACCACCTGTTACTATTAGAAGTTTTCTGTGCCATTTTGGATCACCGTGCAAGCAGAGCAGAGCTGGAGTGAGTGGGAGCAGGAGAGATGCTCACTAGGCACCAGTAAGTCCGGGGAGGGGATCAGGTGCAGGGTGAGATGCTGGTGCCGACCTCGGAGAGGAGTACAATGTTGCAGGGGGAGGAGAGGGGGATTGGATGAAGTGGAAGGTGCAAAAGAGGAGAGGGCAACATAAATGACAGCCAGGCTGGGAGGGCCTTAGAGCAAGTGTAAATACCAACAATGTTTAGTAGAGTCATGGATTCCTTTTATTGTTTATTGATTCTTTGACTGGCTGACTAGAGAATTGGTTCGGTGAGAACGCTTGATGTGGTAAAGTTAGGGGGTCTGTCTACTAACCTGTGGTAACCTTCTGCAGCTAATGCAGGGTGATAGCTGCAAAAGGCCCACAATATTTGCAAGGTGCATTTCCAGCCTTTCTCTTGCAGATAATGCAGAGCTTTTGCACTTATGGTGGAGACCTGCAATCCCTGCATTGGCACAAAAACTCCTGCAGTGCCTGCCAATGCAGGGATCGCGTAATCTGTGGCCAGTGCAAGGGGAGGCAAAGCAAGTAAATGCTCTTTTTCCCCCCATTCTCCAACTCAGGCACACCTTAGTCCCCCCTGCACCTAAAATGTGGCAATGCCATGGATCGGGCAAACTGTGCCACCGACCGTCGTGAAAAGGAGTCTGATCCCGCTTTCCAGCATCCCCAACCCTGAACAGCTTCCACAAACATTGGGAACTGTGCCGGAGTGAGGATCCAGACACCCCCCATGAAAAAGAAGTGCCCGGCTAGCCAGTTGGCCCCCTCTCAACCCCTATTACCTTCCATCAACCCAGCTAGCCAGTCGGTCTGCCTCCATCTCATCCTTCCCCATACAATAACTATCACCCCGCTAGCCAGTCAGAAAAACCTGGCCCCTCCCCCCTCATCTTCAAATTCCTGGTGGTCTAGTGGCCCCAGAGGCAGGAGCCATTCTCCCTGCTCCTGCCCCCATCCGCATCGCTATCCAAAATAACATTAATCTTGCAGTGAGCGAATGGTGCTATTTTTGTTAGTACAAGTGAAAAGGGCAGGAGCAGTCCTCTCTGCTCTTAGCTTCCTCACATGTACTAACAAAAAGGTGCCATTCTCACAGTGCTGCCCCCTAACATCAGACTCTAGGGGGCAGAACCACAAGATCAGCGTCATTTCAGATAGCGAGGAGAATGAGGGCAGGAGCAGGAGGACTGTTCCTGCTCCCCCCCCCAGAGACACTAGAGCACCAGGAATTTGAAGGTAAGGACTGTGGGAAAAGTAAGGGGGTGGACCAGGAGAGGCCACATTCTTCCAGCTGACTAGTAGGTGGTAAGGGGAGGTGGGAGGGATGACTGCCTAGTCAGGCACTTATTTTTCATGGGGAGGTTTCCAGATCACCACCCCGGCACAGTTTCCAATGGGTTTGGGAGCTGTCTAGGGTTGAGGTGCTGGAAAGGGGGATTGTCTTATTTTAGGATGGTTGTTACCACTGATTGCTCGATCCATGGCACTGCCACATTTTAGGTGCAGGGGGGATCTGACAGATCTGTTTCACTGCTGCTGTCAATCGGCAGCAGTCGCAAAATGGCACCTGAGGCCTGGCTGCAGGTAACGCCACCTCATGAGGTGGCATTATCTGCTACCATGATTGGGCCAATTTTGACAGCCATTTGCACAAAGAGTAATTAGACCTTACCTGCTAATTAGCATTCCTATAGGGACTCCAGTCCAGTCCCTTTACTTCTGGGTTGTGTACCCCTTCTAGCAGCTTTGGAGACTGAGCTCTTCATTATTCTGATGATCCTCCAGTATAAATACCACTGGCTCCTCCCACCAGATTCAGTATTCTATTGACAAAGCAGACTCAACGGAGAGACAGTAAAAACAACAAAAACAACTTTAACTTTACTTGAACCCCCACCCGGCACTTAACTTGAGAAAACAATTCTCCTCCCATTTTCCTGAAGAGAAGACCTTTTCGCCCCTACCCCCAAGAGGAGAAGGAGAACCTGAACTGAGCAATCTCTCGTTTACCTTTGCATGGACACCACAATCTTCTGAAGAAAATGGCACAGCGGATTCCCGCTTCTTGACTTACCTGTGCCCTTCGGGTCGCCTGTTACCTGAAAAACTGGGTGGGAACAAGGGACTGGACTGGAGTCCCTATAGGAACGCTAATTAGCAGGTAAGGTCTAATTACTCTTTCCTAGGCGTTCCTCCAGTCCAGTCCCTTTACTTCTGGGATGTAACAGAGCAGTTCAAACCCGGGCGGGACCAGACAGTGCGGCCCGAAGCACCGCTGACCCAAATTCCGCATCCTCTTTAGCGTGAACATCCAACCGATAAAATTTAGTGAAGGTATGCAGAGAAGACCAAGTCACCGCCTTGCAAATCTCCAAAGGCGGGACCAAACTAAACTCGGCCCACGACGCCGCCAAACCCCAGGTAGAATAGGCCCGGAAACTTCCCGGAACTGGTCTACCCCTCTGAATGTATGCCGCTGCAATGGCCTCTTTGATCCATCTGGAAATGGATCCCTTGGACGTCGCCTCCCCCTTACGTGATCCTCCAAACAACACAAGCAACCGCTCCGACCTACGGAACGGCGAAGTGCGCTTCAAGTAACACCTCAAAGCTCTTCTCACGTCAAGTTTGTGGAGACGAACATCCTCGGACCCGTTCCCTGCCCCCGGAAAGGAAGGAAGGGAAACTGACTGATTCACATGAAACAGCGAAACCACCTTGGGTAAGAAGGAAGGAACCGTCCGCAAAACCACTTTCTCTTTGAAAAACAAAAGAAAAGGTGGACGGCACAACAGTGCTTGAAGTTCGGAAATGCACCTAGCCGAACAGATCGCTACCAAAAACACTGTCTTAAGCGTCAAGTCCTTCAAAGAAGCTCACTCCAGAGGCTCGAATGGATGCCCAGCCAGAATATTCAAAACCAGATTCAGATCCCAGGGAGGGACCGCCAATGCTCGCTGAGGACGAACCTGCCTCACCGCCCTCAGGAACCTACCTACATCCGGATGCTGTCCTAGCACCTTGCCCTTAATCTTGCCCCTGTAACAAGAAATGGCCGCTACCTGCACCCGAAGAGAACTGGCAGCAAGCCCTTTTTCCAAGCCTGCCTGCAAAAATTCCAACGCTTCTGGAACAGAAACTGACAGAGGATGTTTATTCCGCCCCGCACACCAGCCCTTAAAAATGCGCCAGACCCGCACATAGGAGAGACAGGTAGAACGCTTGCGAGCCTTCAACAAAGTGGAAATTACTGCACCGGAATATCCTCGCCTGCTCAACCGTGCCCTTTCAATAGCCAGGCCGTAAGCGAGAATCAATCCAATTGCGGCATCCGTAAGGGACCCTGGAATAAGAGATCGTCCCTCACCGGCAGCCGCCACGGCTTGTCGGCCACCAGCCTTACTAGATTGGTGTACCACGGGCGACGTGGCCAATCTGGAGCTATCAGGATCACCCGCTGCCACCACCACCATTACCTTGGTGAAGGTGCAGGGAGCTGTTGCCAGGCCGAAGGGCAAGGCCTGAAACTGAAAATGTCCCTGAGGGACTGCGAAACGCAGGAACTGCTGGTGAAGCTCGCGAATCGGAATATGCAAGTATCAGATTGAGAGAGGTCAAAAACTCTCCTTGCCGCACCGCTACTATTACCGATCTCAAGGTTTCCATGCGGAAATGAGGCACTCGGAGGCACTGACTGACTCGATTCAAGTCGAGAATTGGCCGAAAGGAGCCCTCCTTCTTTGGTACCACGAAGTAGATGGAGTATCGACCGCAGCCACACTGGTTGCTGGGCACCGGCATGACCGTCTCTAACTCCAGCAATCGGTCCAGAGTTTCTTCTACCGCTGCTCTCTTCACCTGGGATCTGCAGGGAGACTGAACGAACGATGGGACCACTGGAGATGCCAATTCAAGAGCGTAGCCATCTCGAATTACCTCCAGAACCCATCGATCGGACGTGACCCGGGTCCAGGCGGGGAAAAACTGCCGCAAACGCCCCCCTACTGGCACCATCCCGACCTGGACCCCCCTCATTTCATTGTGACTTCCTGAGGGCCGAGGTAGAGGAAGAGGCCCCAAACCCTCTTCCTGCCCTCCGAAACCCCCGGAAGGCCTGTCCTCGTGATGTAAAACATCCCCTTTGAAAAGGAGAGAACCGCGCCACAAGAAATTTCCGGGCCTCCCGCGGCTGCACCCTAGTAGAAGTGGAAGGACGAGATTGCTTCTGACGATCCTCGGGCAGTCTACCACCCTTGGATTCACCCAACCCCTTCACCAGCTTATCCAGGTCCTCCCCGAACAGGAGCTTTCTCTTGAAGGGGAGCTTACTAAGGCGAGTCTTAGAAGAACCATCCGCCGCCCAGTTCTGTAGCCAAAGGTACCGACGGGCCACGACCACCGAAGCCATGTTCTCTGACAAGCTTCTGACCAGGTCATACTGGCTATCCGCCAGATAGGCTGCCCCTGACTCGATTCTTTCCGCTTTCCCTTGCGAATCGCCAGGGGGGTCGCCAGGCAGCTGGAGCTGTTGCGACCAGCGCAGACAGGCACATGCAACCCACGCCCCACAAATCGAGGCCTAAAGTGCCAGAGCGCTAATATCAAACGCCTGCTTTAGTAAAGTGTCCAGCTTCCGGTCCTGGGGATTCCGCAGAGTCGCGCTGCCTTCCACCGGAATAGTTGTCTTCTTGGTCACAGCCGAAACCGCCGCGTCCACCCTAGGCGAACGCAACAGCTCCCTATCGGACTCTCTCCACTAAGTCTACTTCTCCCTGGCTTAGTGCTCTTACTAGCTGCTTTGGAGACTGAGCTAAACTAAATCTGGTGGAAGGAGTCAGTGGTATTTATACTGGAGGATAATCAGAATAATGAAGAGCTCAGTCTCCAAAGCTGCTAGAAGGGGTACACAACCCAGAAGTAAAGGGACTGGACTGGAGGAACGCCTAGGAACAATTGTTTGCGCCGTGGCTGCCAAATATTGGCACACCTACTCCCCCATCCCAATCTTACCTCCCTCCGACTATATCCTGGCAAAATGCAGATATTGTGAAAAAGTGCCTGTAATACCTGCATTTGTGTTAGCTGCTACCGCCAGGCAGTATTTTCACGTAAGCCCTGTGGTAGCAGCTAATGTGGTTTAGTAGACAGACCCCTGAGATTTCAGTGAGGCATTTGACACCTTTCCACATCAACTTATAAACTGAACGCCCTTGGGATGGACCCTAAAGTAAGTGACTCGGTAGGGAACTGGTTAAGTGGGAGGTGCCAGAGAGTTGCAGTAAATGGACGTCATTTTGAAGGTAATGACGTTACTAGTGCTCTACCTCAGAGATCAGTCCTTGGTCCTTTTAACATTTTTGTAAGTGATACTGCAGAATGTCTGTCAGGAAAGATATGCCTCTTTGCTGATGATACAAAAATCTGCAAAATGGTAGACACCCTGGAAGGTATAGATAACATCAGGAGGTTTCTAGAAAAGCTTGAAGAATGGTTGAGGATTTGGTAGCTATAATTTAATGCGAAAAAATGCAAGGGAGCAGTACGGTACAGGGGGTGAAATACTTCAGTGCACAAAAGAAGAACAGGACCTGGGGTGATCATATCGGATGACCTCAATGTGGCCAAACAGGTAGGAAAAGTGACGGCAAAAGCCAGAAATTTGCATATGGAGAGGAATGTCCAGCACAGAAAAAGGAGGCGATAGAGTATTTGCATAAGTCTCTAGTGAGACCTCATTTGGAATAAGGACAAACAGGATGGCGATGGTGCAGAGGGTGGCTAATAAAATGGTCAGTGGACTTCGTCATAAGGCATATGGGGGGATAAACTTAAAGATCTCAATATATATCTACTTTGGAGGAAGGTGGGAGAGGGGTTATATGAGAGAGGCATTTAAATATCTCCATGATATAAATGCACAGGAGGTGATCCTCTTTAAATTGAAAGGAAGCTCTGGAATAAGGGATCATTGGATGAAGGTGAAAGGGGATAGATTTAGGAGTAATCCAAGAAATATTTTTTTATGGAAAGGGATGGTAGCGAGGAACAGCCTCCCAGTGAAGGTGGTGGAGACAACTATTATCTGAATTCAAGAAAGCATGGGATAAATACAGAGGATCTTAGAGGAAGAGGAAGGGATTGTAAAATGTCATAGTTCTTATGGATTAAAACATTTATTCCATAATCACGTCTTTAAAACTTTTCAAAATTGCACATAATCCTCTATGTCCCTAATTGTAACAGGTAATTCACTTCACAATTTTGGAACCACACCTGAGAAACATTTTTCTCTAACCCTCTTTGTTGGAAAGCAGAAGCTGAAGGCAATGTCAATGTGCAATGATTTGCCGAACAAAGTGATTTAATTGATGAAGTACGACACAATCTATTTGACAAATAGGGACAATCTTATGAATTGCTTTAAAAGCCAGGTGCAACACCTTGAACAAATCATGGGCTTCTATTGGCAGCCAATGAAGATTTCTCAGTAAGATTTCTCATAACTACCATGTGTGATCATCTTTGCAGCAATATTTTGAATCTGTTGTAATTTATTTATTAACAAGCCTGGCATGTCTAAAAATATTGAATTACAGTAGTTCAAATGACTCAAAACTGTCAGTTGGACCACCATCCGAAAATCTTGCAGCCTCAACACTGATTGCGATTGTCTCAACACCTTCAACATATACCAAGCTCTATTTTGGATATTTTGAACATATGGCTCAAGTTTCAAGTTAGAATCTACAATGACCATCAAGGTATGTACTTTTGATGATATTTCAACTTTCTGTCCCAAAAGCTGGATGAATTTAGTATCATCTGGAATCATCGCCTTCCCCACACGTAAAACCTCAGTTTTCCCCAAGTTCAAACTTAACTTATTTTCCTGCAACTAATCCCGGAAAAACACAAGCCTGATACATAATCCACCAAAGCCTGATAAGAACTTTTTGTTGATATAAAGAATTGAACACTTGTCTGCATAAATATATGGAGAAAACCCCAAATTCCTAATGTGTTGAGCTAATGGACTGAAATAGATATTGAATAATAAAGGGGATAAAGGCGACTCTTGGAGTACCCCTGTTGTACAAGACAATACTTTGGACATGTTGCCATTAAATTCTACTCTAAATGAACTGTTGGTCAAAAAAGACTCACACCATTTTAAGGCTGACCCCTGCACGCCCAATAAATGCAACCTGGCTACAAGCAAAGCATGTGAAATAATGTCGAAGGTAGATAAAAGGTCTAACAAGACTAAGAAACCACAGCTTTCAGAATCTCTGCATCTCATCCAGTAAAGCCACTATGATAGTTTCAGTACTAAAAGCAGCCCTAAATCCTGACTGGTATTCTTCCAACATTGGCCTATAATCTTTCACATCGTCTACCAGCAAAGAGAGGTATTTTGTTTTGGGGGTTTTTTTAGCACAGGTCGAATCAAGGCCTGCAGAGATTGAGCTATTATTGCCTGGGGATACAAAAACCAACTTTCTGGTAAAGTTCTCAAAAGCTGCGCTGAGGCGTATCAACCGCACTATACCCCACCATAAACCACCTAATAACTTCCACAGGTAATCATCTGAGGGAACAAAAAACTCCGACAAATTTGCCTTCTCTTCTATAAATCACATCCTCCACTTCGGAAACTGATAATAACAAAAAGTCTTTTTGAATAGTCTCAATTTTAGCCATGAAAAACTGGGTTAATTCTTCATCCGTCAACTTCAAAGTCACTTTGGGTATGTTTACTAAACTGCGGTAACGTTACATACCGCGCGTTATGTAACGTTAACGATCGTTAGGTAACGTTAATGCGCGGTATGTAACGTTAACGTTACTTAACGATCGTTAACGTCCCCAGCCGCGGTAAACACCGCAAAAGGTGGAGAGAGGGCGGAGAGAAGGGGTCAATGGGCAGAGAGTGGGCGGGGAGAGGCCCCTTTCACACTAACACGCTGAATCCTACCGCGAATGAAAACCTGCTGTTAGATGCACATTTGCAGGAGAGAGAAAACATTTCAGTGTCAGCAATGTAAAGCTTAGGCAGGGAGCCCAAGAAATGTGATAGTAGTGCTCCATTTTCAGCAACACTATAGTGCCAAAGTATGAACGGCCACTATGGCGATGGTGCAAATGGGGCATAGGGGGGCCGCAGGCAGAACATGTAGCATGGGCAGCTGGGGCATAGGGGGACCAGGCGGGCGCCTAGGTGGAACATAGAAACCAGAAATCAGCAAGACAGCAGCTGACTAAGGCCAAACACAATCCACCTATATCTACCCGGTTCACCCTAGCCAATAGTTGCTAGGGCACTGACCTGACATCCCCCCAGCCATCCCGCCCCCATGTGGAAGGGACATAATATCGGTAGGCAGTGATGGGGGGGATGTGAGGATGTCTATGTATGTCCCCCACCCCGGGATCCTCTCCCTAGGTGGGTGCCTACCTACACAGTGGATGGCCTGGGACTGCGTACTACCAGCACTGACAGCAAATGGCCATGTCAGCTTGGCAGGGGCGTATGTGCCCGTGCTGGAGGGGGCAGTGCCACCTCCCTGCAGTGGACCTAGGCCATGCCCTGCATCAGTACGTGGTGTGCAGTGCAACATACAAAGTCTGGCTGAGGAAAGGTACAGGTAGCCCCAGGGACTATTGTGCATCTGTGGCAACAGTGTGGTGCAGTACACCCAGCCAGTGTGTCCAGACGCAGAGGGTCACAGGTTCAAGCCCCAGCTGTGGTTCCTGCAGAGCATGTCCCTATGTTTTACCCTACAATGCAGATACAACAGCAACATGTGCAAAGCCCAAAGCAGCGGCAAACAGGGGTACAAACACCCACCCACACAGGCTCCACAATCCAAAGATGCAAGGAGAGTCAGGCTGTTGACACCAGCATTGAGCTGAAGTTATCACCAGAGCACTACTACTACCCACTGCATAGTTTAGCAATGTCGGCACTGTGATCAGGACCAGTGTGGCGGGCAGGGTTGCCAACCACCCCTATCTTTGTACAATACTGCAATAGGAGTGAGCGTGTGTGTATGTCTATCCATTGTTCTGTGGCTGCCCACCCTTCACTGGGCCCAAAATGTCCCACTGTTACCAGCATTAGCCTGAATAGGTGCATAATGAGGAGCAAGGTATTTTAGGTATGGCCCGGACAGGGCAGATTGGCCAGGATGCATCTTCACAGGGTGTGGGGCAATGGCTGGGACACTGTAGTGCCTGACCACCACCTGCATGGACAGGGCGGCCACAGCATGGCATGCTGGAAGGGCATTCACTCTGACCAAGCAGTGACCATGGCAGGTCTAGGTTCCCACATAGCGCTCTACACTATCTGCCTCCAGTGATATATTTGTGTTCCCCAGTGCTGGGGTCCCAATCACTGAGATGCCTGCTTGCTGCACATAGTTCCTCTGTAAGCATGCACTATGGACTGGCTGGTGGACTGTCTGCAGTTAGACTGTTCATGGTCAGAACACCTATAAGGTACAGTCTGACTGTGCTGTCTGCTGGTGACTGGCAGACAGTGGTGGGAGGCAGTTGGGGTTTTCCAGACCTAACCCCAGCATTGCTGCTGGTCTGCCACTGCCCCAGTCATAGGTATGGCTCTGGCCCACCAACCCTGGAGGGCTGTCTCATACAAACAGGATGGAGGTTGCTTCCCCGGGGTGGGGGCACCTGTTCTTTACCTACAAAAAGGGTGATGTGGGCCCTTTGGGGTATGTAGTGTATACCACTGTGACCTATAAAGGCACTGCTACACACACCACAATTCTAGGAACCCCTCTGCCATGTCAGCCAGACCCTAACACGGGGTATACACCAATCTGGCTGGTGTCTGGTCCCACAGGGCCACATGTGACTGCAGGATACAAATGGACACCAAATTACCTTCGGCTGCACTGCAAGGAACACCTGTCACACACTGGTAGTTATGGGGATGTACAGCAGGACCTATCTCTAGCACCACATGTACTTCGGACCTAGTGTTGGGCACCCATCCTATCCCTCAGGGTGAACACAGAACCTGCACAATGGCATGGTCTGTAGCTACTCTGTGCCAGTATCACACACTGTCAGTTCGTCTTTCCAAGCTGAGGTACCGGAGAGGTGCAGACCCCATTTGGTGATCAGCTGTAGACTGCTATTCAGCATATGCATTGCATCATGGGTACTGGTGGGGTTACCCTATCCTGGCACTCAGAACAGACAGTTTGTGTGGTGACCTGCAGTCCTTCTGTACCCAGACATTGCTGTGACATACACCATGGAGGTATAGCCTACTGGTTAATACAATGCCATTCTTGGCAGTGTTCATGGGTTCAGTTCCTCATTGTTCCCTCCTCTCATGCCTGTCCTACTCAAATAGTGTGCATGCCTGTGGAGGTCATATTTTTGCAGATCTGTGCTTCCAGCCCATAATACCCTCGCCACAATTGCCAACATTCCCTCGGTCCGTCTATCTGCGTCTGTCAGCTGTGTAGAGTCCTGTCTGCCAGTGCAGGCTGCCACCCCATGTTATGCACTGCTACCCTTTCCTGCATTGTGCCTCTTCATGTTTGCCTCGCCTCTGCCTAATCTGCATGGCACCACCACTCCTCTGTCCACCCATCATTGTAACTATCCTGCCACCTCCGCCTCCACTGGGGGACACGTATTCCCATCATCTGCCACCAACTGTTTTTCTAGTACTTTACATTGCCAACAACCTGTGCTGTGGTACAGCTGCCCCACCATGTTTGTCATCAGTACTGGCAGGCATATGGGATGCCCGCAGATATGGCAGATTCAGCGGCTCCCACCTCTCCCTCCTTCACTCACCTGTTCATTGCCTTTCCTGAGTGCTCTATCTAGTGTTAGGGCTACATCTGTCTCTGTTCTGCACAGGTCATGCATGTCATCCTGAGGCACCTTGCAGTCCCTAGGGCACACTAACCTAGGACACCATAACCTTGTTAGGCCACCTTAACCTATGGTTCCATAGCCCAGGGTGCCTTCTGCGGTGCCTTGTCCAAGGGTGCCTAATATAGCGCTTAGCCTAGGAGGCCCTATAGGGCGCCTTCTGAGGCACCTAATAGGGCACCTTACTAGGCACCTTACAAGGCGCCTTACAAGGTGCCTTGCAAGGCACCTTGTAACGCTCGTTAGTCTAAGACGCCTTGTAACACGCGTTAGCTTCTACAGCTTGTTGTAATGATGCAACGCCCACGCCTTTATATGGGCATCTCTACCTTTACCACGGAACCTAACGCGAATGACATTACCGCAGTTTAGTAAACATACCCCTTTATCTTATAAGTTCTCATAGGACAATTCTCTAAGAATGGAAATACTTTTCTATTTGCATCTTTCACCTCCAGAATCCATTTGGTAAAATAATCTCTCTTCAATCATCATAGAAAGAAAAATAGAGTAAATAGTGTCACCAGCAGTGGCCGGACTGAGGCGTAGGCAGCCAGTCACACTGCTGGGCCTGACCCTTCTTTATGAAAAGGAGTAGTTGAGACTGAGTGGTCAGGTTTAAGAAGGATTTTTATTCCCCTCCCGGGGTTTGGATTTTCAAAAACAGTACAAAAACACAAGAACTTAAAATATAGCCATGCTTCTGGCAAAACTGAAGGTGAAAACAAAATACAGCTTCTCGCTTGAACAAAAACAGGAATTACATTGAACAGAAACCAGATGAAAATGCTGACAGTCTCTTCTGTGCTCATTCAGCTCCCTACAAGGCACTCTTGTCTTTAGCTAGCACAGAGAACTTATATCAGCCATTAATAAAGAGCAATCCATGTCCTCAATATAGGGAGTTAAGCTACTTGGCTCTGTAATCATTGGTTCTTCAACCACATTATTTTCTCCAGGGCAAAAAGTTTGAAACCTCCTCAATTCAGTCTCTGAACTCTCATCACAGCCCTCTCCACAATAAGGCAGGTAGTTATCAGATAGCTTATAAAAGCAGGACGGAGAAAAAGCTCTGTTTAAACCTGCTTTCTCTTTGTAGCTTTTCAATCTCCTACCTCTTGTGCCTGGTGTTAGCTCTTAACACTGTCCTGTTCTGGTCCTGACAGACTTTTCTCTTGGAAGTCTTCTGCAGGGTTTTAGAGACATACATTCATCCTCTTCACTCATACAAATATCTTTAACTGAATTACTTTCCCTCTCACAGGGTTGCAAGTATTTCAAGCAGCTCTGCTTTTCAATTATATATGGCTTCTTACCAGCTGCCTCACGTTCCTTCCACTGAGCTCTGTTCCTGGGAAAATCACCCTGCGTCAGAGGTGAGTGTTTCCTATAACTAATCCCTCTTGTTGCAGGTAGCTTTGTTTCCCTTTGCAAATCCCTCCTTGGCTTTCTGCTCCAGGGCTCAGGTAAACCAGAGTCAGCATAGGAGTATTCTGAACCTCCATCTGAGACCTGCAAGTTTCCTCTTACTTGCCAAGCTTCCTGTTCCTCGTGAACTTCCTGCTCTCCCCGGTCTCTCTGATCTCTCTGCTCTCTCTGGTCTAACTCTGTTTGCTTTGGACATTCTTTATACAGTTTTAGGGGCGTTTTCTTGCCCATGTGAAAACTGTTTTCCTGATTAACTGGGGAGTGTTTGCTAGCTAGGAGGGCCTTCAGACCTTGTGTCTCAGCCTGTTTTGGTTGCCTATGGTAACTGGGAAGCTTTTGATCTCCCTGCCTGTCAGAATCTGGGCTATCCACAGCAGATTTCTGTGTTTTAAAGGCACAGGGCAGATCTTCCGTGTCACAATAGTTACTGAAATAACTTTGTTTCTAGACAGCTTTTTTATTTAAATCAAATCTGAATATAGCTTAGCATACAAGTAGAATAAATAGTCTCCGAATACAAAGAACTAAACTTCTTTTTAGTGACCTTTACAAAGAGGCCTTCCAGTTAGGAAGCAAAAGATCTGTGAAGTTGTCTTAAATAGGTGTTACAGGCAAATGGCAGATCAAAGAGGCAATTTGAAAGGCCCCCCTCTATCAAACCAAGGGCTATGTAAATCACCCAGGGAATTGGTAAGACTTTACCTTATTAGCACAGGTCAGGGCACCGGGTAGCAAGCCAGCTTGTAAGTCTTTTTTCCCTCTCTCCTACCCCGACTTCCACCCACCCCTGGGATAATCTTAGCTTTATAGGCTCTTAAACCTATTAAAGGGGAGAGGTGCCCATGATCACTTTCAGGTGCGGCTGGTTATCCTCATCAGGAAGACATTTATTAAAGATCTGAGATTAATTATTCTTGAGGTGCACAACGTCCACTTAAAACATAAGGTATAGTTTTATTAGTATCAGTATCTCCTACAAAACTAAGTAAGTAAACAACTTTAAGATGCAGACAGCAGTCAAGCAGCGAGATGGGGGTTTTTCAGTGAAAGTGAAGTAAAAATCTAAACATGCCACACACTGAGCTTTGGGGGACAAAGTTAATGCAGTTACACATAAAAAAGGTAACTTTTCAATGTCATTTCTGTGCATTCATGGCCACAAAGGTATGTAAATAATCTCTTATAAAATACCGACTAACGTAAAAGTACACGCTGTCCATCTGGGACAAATTTTTAGGTGACAAATTTTTCCCATTCATGGTTCAGTTGTAAGAGTTTTGGCACCTGTTGAAGGAAATGAGGAGAAGACCTAACAAATTTCCTAACTTTTCTTCAGCTCTCCTTTAAGATAAAAAGCATTTAGCCTCTTTAATGTACAATCTATCTCTGTTCTGATTCCCTTTGTGTGGTCCTGCTTGCTTCTTCACTTGTTATTTGGGTATGGAGCAGTTTCTTATCACTTTAAGCTGCTTGATCTATGTATCTGATCTATGTATCTGAGGTTTATAGTCTAATGTTCTCCCGTTTTTCAGATATGTTAGAGACAGGAGGAAGTGTAAAAGTGGTCCTGTCAGACTCAAGGGTGAAGGAGAGAATTATGTCTAAACTGATGACAAAGAGACATTGTTTAATAAATATTTCTGATCTGTGCTCACAGATGAAGGGCCGGGAGCAGGACTTCAGAAAATATACACAAATAGGAAAAGAAGTGAGGCAGATTTTGAATGATTTTCAGAAAGCCTGAATTCATGAAGAGCTAGTGAAACTAAAATTAGACAAAGCAATGGGGTCCCTCTACACAAAAATGGAAGTAAGTACAAGGACAAGGTTAGGAAGGTTGGGAAATATAGGCTGGTTAGTCTTAACTTTGCAGTAGTAAATTAATGGAAATGTGGCCAAAACAGAGGATAGTGAGGTTTCTGGAATCAAATAGATTGCAGGATCTGAGGCAGCATGGTTTTACTAGAAGCAAGTCTTGCTTGACAAATTTGATTAATCTCTGACTCGGTGACCAGAGTTGGACTGAAGGAGAATGCTAGATGTGGTATACTTAGATTTTAGTAAAACTTAGACCAGCACAGGCGACCTATTAATAAATTGAGTGCCCAAGGGATGAATCATAAAATGACAGACTGGGTAAGAAATGGGTTGAGTGGGAAGCAACGAAGGGACAACAAATAAATGGAGTTCATTCTGTTGTGGTGTGCCACAGGGCTCTGTCCTCAGTCCAATTCTTTTTAATATTTTTGTAAGTGATATTGCAGAAGGGCTGTCAGGTAAGGTTTGCCTCTTAGCAGATGATACCAAAATCTGCAGTATGGTAGACGCCCAAGAAGGTGTGTAGATAATATGAGGAGGGATCCAGTGAAGCCTGAAGAATGGTCAAGAATTTGGCACATGAGATTTAATGCTATAAATGTAGGGTCATGCCTTTGGGCTTTAAAAATGAGAGGTAGCAGTACAGTATAGGGAGTGATTGTTTGCAATGAACTCGAGATGGCTAAAAGGGTAGAAAAGGCAATGGCAAAAGCCAGAAATATGTTTGGGTGCATAGGGAGAGGAATGGCCAGCAGGAAGGAGGCGGCAATAGTGCCTCTGTATAAGTCTTTGGTGAGACCTCATTTGGAGTATTGTGTGCAATTCTGGAGACCACACCTTCGAAAGGATATAAACAGGACAGAGTTGGTGCAGAGGTCAGCTACTAAAATGGTCAGTGGCCTTCATCATGAAGCATATGGAGACAGAATTAAATATCTCAATATGTATACTTTGGAAGAAAGGTGGGAGAGGGGAGATATGACGGAGACATTTACATACCTCTGTGGCATAAATGCACAGAAAGAGAGCCTCTTTCAAGTGAAAGAAAGCTTTGCAAAAAGGGACCATAAAATGAAAATGAAAGGAGATAGACTCGGGAATAATTTGAGGAAATATTTCTTTTTGGAAAGAATAGCGGTGTGTGGAATAACCTCCCACTGGAGGTGACAGAGAAGAGGACTTATAGAAATTCAAGAATGCATTGGATAAATACAGAGGATCTCTACGGGGAAAAAGGGACTATACAGCTTAGTAGTCTGTATGGAAGAGCAGAATGATTGGCTGTACAGTCTTTATCAGTCATCATTCTTCTCTGTTTCTTACATGCTTTGCTGGTAGGCATGCACATGGGCAGAGTTTGTGTGGAAAGCACAAGTATACATCTAGATTATACAATAGTATCATTGAAATGGTTCAGAGGAAGGCGACCAAGATGATTTGGGACCTGCGCCAGAAGGAATACAAGAAAAGACCTCAATATGTATACCCTAGAGGAGAGGGGAGACAGTGGGAATATGATACAGACGTTTGTTGTTGTTGTTAAGTGCCGTCGAGTCGGAGTCGACTCATGGCGACCCTCTGGATAGCTATCCTAAATTGTGTTCGATCTTCAGTCAGGCGGCTCATTGTTGACAGACTGGTACCCGTGGCTGCTGTTATTGTATTGATCCATCTCATTGCTGGCCTTCCTCTTTTGCGTTGACCTTCTATCTTGCCAAGCATAATGTCTTTCTCTAATGATCTCTCTCTTCGCATGATGTGTCCAAAGTATGAAAGTCGAAGTCTTGTCATCTGAGCTTCTAAAGAAAGCTTAGGTTTGATCTCCTCTAGTACCGACTGGTTTGTTCTTCGGGCAGTCCATGGTATACACAGTATTCGCCGCCAGCACCATAATTCAAAGGCATCAATTTTCTTCCTGTCTATCTTTTTCACTGTCCAGCTTTCACATCCATATGATGTTATTGAAAATACCATGGCTTGAACAAGTCGAATCTTTGTATGGAGAGAGACATCTCTGCTCTTGAGAATCTTATCTAGGTCTTTCATAGCCATTCTGCCAAGATCAATGCGTCGTCTGATTTCTTGACTGCTTGTTGCTTCTTTATTGATAGTTGATCCAAGTAGGTTAAAGTTGTTCACAATTTCAATTTCTTCTCCTTCAACGATGAACCTATTGATTATGCCAGTTGTCTTGATCTTTGTCTTCTTTACATTAAGGTGCAGGCCCATTTTGAGACTATGTTCTTTGATTGTGAGAAGCAAATGTTTCAGAAGCAAAAGCAAATGTTTCAGAAGCAAAAGCAAAAGCAAATGTTTCAGAAGCAAAAGTTAATCATGAGCAAACAAATCTGTTTCAAAGATGGGGTAGCTGTAGAACTAGAGGACATGAAATGAAGTTACAAGGAGGTAAACTTTAAAGCAATATCAGGAAGTGGCGGGAGCCAAAATAGTGATAGAATTCAAAAAGGCATAGGACAGACACACAGGTTCACTACATAGCAAGAGGAAGGGATAAAAAAAATGTAAATAACTTCTAAACCGAGAGGGGTAACCTGCCTGAAGCAGCATGCAGAATTCTAGAACCTTACCGTGCAGACTAGATGCCATCATTTACAGGGGGGGAGGGGGATACTCAGCAGTGGCGGGTAGCGCTTGTAAAGCACCTAGCCATGGCTGCTTAATTCTAACCCTGGATATTCAATGATGGGGCCATATTGAGCCGCTGCCCAGTTAGCTTCCACACGTAAAGTTTGGCCAGCCATTGCCATGCCTGACTTGAAGGACTACCAAAAGGGACTGCTATTGTTGGAAAGAAATCTGCACTTGTAAATATTTTCCTGCTGAGAAATTCTCTAAATCTTGGGGGAAAGGGAATTCTTTGGGTTAAAGCTGATAAATCTGTGTATTTTAGAATTCAGTGTTTTTGCTAAGTCAGTCAGAGCTCAGTACCACCAGAGCACTTTCCACTGAAATCAAAATCAGAATATAGCTTAGAATAGAAGGTAGAATAGGATAAATATTCTTTGAGTAGAAAGAAAGAAATTGTTTCTAAAAACATTTACAAAGAGGCCTTCCAGTTAGCAGGCAAGAGGCCTATGAAATTGTTTTAAATAGGTGTTAAAGCCAAGTGACAGATCAAAGGGGCAACTTGAAAGACTTCCTCTATCACAACCAAGAGCTGTGTGAATCACCCAGGAAATTGTTAAAAGAATCCCTTAGAAGCAAGCCCACTTTTATTAAGTGTTTCTTTCCCTCACATCCACCCCAACTCCTACCCACACCCCAGGCATAATTTTAGATTAATAGACTCTTAACCCTATTAAAGGGAAAGAGGTAGTCAAATTCACATTCAGGTTCAGCTGGCTATCCTCATCAGGATTAGATTAATCAAGGCCCTGAAATTACTTAAGGCCCTGAAATTAATTAATCTTGAGGTGAACAAAGATCCTTAAACTTATTAGGTATAGTTGTATTGGTACAAGTATCCCTAGCAACTTCAAGTAAATAAACAATTTAAATATCTAAACAAATCCTTAAAAGTAAGATGCAGACAGCAGTCCCATAGAGAGCTAAGGAAGATAGAGAGATATATAGATGAGACTTACAGGGACATAGCACTGAAGTCCCACTTCCAGTCTGGCAGCCTTCTCTGTTGCCATGGAAGAGAGAGGTTACATAAAAGGAGAGCATCACCTTGGTGTGGCAGGAAGTGATCCTGTAGCTAGGACCTGTCCTCCAGGTGATGTAAAACCCTCTCACACCGAGGTGGTTTCTCCAGGGCCATGTGCCCATGAGGGAAGGGTTAGGACAGCCATTATAGTTGGTGATGGATCATTAGGGATGTATATAGCTGGGTGACTAGTGGATGTGACATGTTGCTTGATGCTAAGGTAGTGTATCTTACGTGCCACCTAGACAAGGGTTTAGATTGTTCTGGATTGTTCTTAGTACTTGTTGGTGCCAATAACATAGGAAAATGTGGTAGGGAGGTTCTGGAGGTAAAATTTAGGCTTTTAAGTAGGAAGTTGAAATCCAGAACTTCCAAGGTAGCATTCTCAGAAATGCTTCCCATTCCACGCGCAGGACGCAAAAGGCAGGCAGAGCTCCAGATTCTCAATGCATGGATGAGACGATTGTGCAAGGAAGAGGGTTTTGTTAGGAACTGGGCCACCTTAACTGGGATGGAACCAGGCTGCTAACATAAATCCTTAAAAAGGAGATCGAGCAGCTTTTAAACTAGATAGTAGGGGAAAGCTGACAGTTCCACAAGAGTGCATGGTTCGGGAAGGATGTATCCTTGAAGAATACAAACAAAAGAGGGAAGTTAGGGCATACTGATAGGGAGGTTTCAATAAAGATAAAAGTAACCCAGATGCCTTTAAGTACAGAGGAGACAGAGCTGAAAGATCCTTCTCAACTGATAACCAGATTGTTAATATGAATAAAATATAACCTCTAAAATGCCTGCATGCAAATTCTAGACGTCTAAAAAATAAGATGAGAGAACTAGAATATATAGCACTAAATGAAAAGTTAGAGATAACTGGCATTTCAGAGACCTGGTAGGAGGACAACCAATGGGATACTGTGATACCTGGGTATAAACTATATCATAATGACAGGGTAGATCAAATTGTTGGAGGAGTTGCGTTCTTTGCTAAGAGAGGGTATTGAGTTACACAGGATAAAAGTTTTGCAGCAAACAAAATACACTGTAGAATCTCTAAGGATAGAAAGTCCATGTAAAAAGGGAAAGGCAATGGCAGTGGAAGTGTACTACCTTCCACCTGGCCAGAATGAACAGATGGATGATGAAATGCTAAAAGATACCAGGGAAGCTAACAAAAGTTGCAGCACATATTTCAATTACCCTGGTATTGACTAGGTCAATGTCACAGCAGGAGATAAATTTTCTAGATGAAATAAATTACTGCTTCTTGGAGCAGCTGGTTCAAGAACCGACAAGAGTAAAATTATGAACCTTTATTTTCAGTCAAATGTTTCTTTACTTAATCACACACTATTGTCTTTTCATTCAATACATTATACGAATGTAACGTCAGTTGCATGTTACTAGTTGTTTGTTTAAACGGAGATCTCCATATCATCAGAATTTCCTGGACCATTAAGACTCTGGAGTGAGGTATGCACGACACATTTTGGTGGCATCTGCCCATATTACTTCGTGTGTTTACAACTCATGTCTTTTAAAGTTTGATGACTGTTCTATCACACTTGGGTCTTTTGTTTAATCCGCGCTTGGTGGCATTCCTTTCATGTGTGATTCGATCATGGTCTCTCACTTAGGGCTTGCTGCAAAGTTAATACTGTTAATATTTATGAGCCTTGCTACTTTATCACGATTGTTACAATTCTCTGCGATTAATAATTGTTCATATTACATTTTTATATTGATTCATTTCACATTGGAATATTAGACTCTTTGTCTAAAAGTGCCATGAACCAACGCTGTCATTTCTGAAGCTGGTCAGCTTCCCGCGCTCACAGCATTTGCTTGTTTCACAACTTCTTAAAGAAGCTTTTCACACCACATTGGTATCTGTTTTTTGTGGGATCGCTGTGTGCACGTTTTTCATTTACGGCTTTTGTAAATTTAACACTGCTGATTTTCGAGAGCTCCGGGAGCAATTACGGCTCATGTCTCAATTTTATATCATGTTTCTCATGCAGGAACATTGGGTTCCTTGCCAAAAACTGCCATGAACCCAACGCTGTCATTTCTGCAGCCAGTCGGCTTTCTGCACTCACAGCATTTGCTTGTTAAATATCTTTCTTAGGAAGGTTTTCACATTACAACATGGTATGTAAAATTGCCAACCTTAATATTTATACACCTAGTTTGCCCATCCAATGTCACCCTAAGGTGTCAGATTGTTAACGCAACAGGGATAGAACACATCGATAAACCAACTGACTCATGTTTTCAGAAACACAAAAAATAGCAATACAAAGCTGTTCAAAATGAACCATGTATTGTCACAGTCATAGAACATAGATCCCAAACATCCTGAGGATAAGTTTATAACAGGTTGCTAGGCTAAGCAACTATGGCTTCGCCACCCCGAATGAGCCTGTTTTCAACTGGTTGAGCGGGAGGCGACAAAAAGATAGCGGTAAATGGAGTTCACGCTGAGGATAATGACCTTACTAGTAGTATTCCACAGGACTGGCCCTTGGACTTTTTTTTTGTAAATTATATTGTGGAAGGACTGTTGGGTAAGGTTTGTTGCTTTCTAGATGATACCAAAATATGCAATAGGGTAGACACCCTGAAACATGTAGATGACAAGACAAGGAATCTAGCAAAGCCTGAAAAATGTTCTAGAATTTGGTAGTTATGATTTTATGCTAAAAAATGCAGGGTCATACATTTGGGTTGCAAAAATCCAAGAAAGCAGTACCGTATGGGGGGTGCAGTACAACAAAAGATCGGGATCTGGGGGTGACTGAACTTGATAATTATAAGGTGGCCACACAGAGAGAAAAGGTTATGGCAAAAGCCAGAAAGGTGCATAAGGAGAGGAGAGGAATGGTTAGCAGAAAGGAGATAGAGCCTCTGTATGTCTCTAGTGAGACCTCATTTGGAGTTCTATGTACCATTCTGGAGACCACATCTTCAAAAAGATACAAACAGAATGGAGTCTGTTTAGAGGGCGGCTACTAAAATGGTTGGTGGTTTGTGTCATTAAGCCTATGGGAACAGACTTAAGGACCTCAATGCATATATTTTGGAAAAAAAGTGGACAAAGTTGCAGTGCCTCCCTCTCTGTGACAACTGCAGATATCTGTAGCAAAGGCCAATATTCAAAGTGAGAGTTAGGCTCCTAAATTGGCTTGTTTAAATTTACTAGGGTTGAGTTGCTACATTTATGCTAAAAATTTCATTAATTTAGGATCCTAAAAAGTGGATTGTAACAGAGGAAGATTTAGGGCTTGGAAAAAGGTTAAGAGCTTAGCGCTGATTTTCAGTACTAGACACCTAAATTAGGCAAATGAATGGCAAGCCTAAATTCAGGGGCATACATTTTAATTTTAAAAAAGTGGTCAAATTAAGGCACCTAACTTAGCAGCCTATATTTATAAACTCCGGTTTTTTTGAATGCCAGGCCCTCTCTGTTCCTGCTACAATATGGACTGCTGTGGCCATGGTCTCCTACTGCCTGGCCAACTTCCCGAGTCATATTTGGGCTCTTGCATTCAGTGCCATTTTTTCATGCTGCTGTTGGGCTCTTCTCCAGTCAGGCTACTTCCATGACCATGCCAATAGACCAGTCTAAGATATGATGCTGATGTGTTCACTGCTCATTCCAACCACTTACCGTCAACACCAATAACCTAATAAACTTCCCTCTCCTGTGAGTAATTCATGGACTCTGTTTCAGACTTCTCTGCCACTAGTGAAATCCTATGGGATATCGCCATAAGCCACTCAAGTCCTTCACCCCAGGACAGACCTTGCTGCTGATCATATGTACAGATACACTGGGAGAAGAGAAGGTGTCAACCCCTCACCCTCGTACAACTTGCATCCCAATCCCTTCCTACCACCTGCTGTGCAGACCCTAGGCACTTCTCAACCCACTTTCTTTCAACAGCTGCCTCCATCAATACCCCTTCCCTTATTCCTCCAGAGTGATACGCAGTGTGGATGCGAATTTGTTTTAAACAGCATGGGAAATATAAGTTCCATATAATTTTTCATCCAAAATGACAAGAACAAATCCAAAATTCTGTTTTGTTTTTTTGCAATGTTGCTAACAGTTGTTATAGAGTGGCCTCAAACTGGGGAGCCTTAGGTTGGAGAGCTCTAATCTTCCAGAATGAGCTATTCTGCCTCCTGAATGTCTGGCATTTGTCATGCAAGCAAAAAACACATAAAAAAAACTTTTTCAAGTACATTCGTAGCTGAAAACCTGTGAGACAGTCAGTTTGACCATTAGATGATAGAGGGGTACAAGAGGTGCTAAGGTAGAAGGAGGCCATAGCGGAGAGACAGACATGAATTCTTTGCTTCGGCCTTTACTAAAGAAGATGTAGAGAAGTTATCCACGCCTGAGATGGTATTTAAAGGTGATGTATCAGAAGAACTGAAAGAAATATCGATAAACTGGGAAGATATATTACAACTATTTAATAAACTGGAGTAGCAAGTAACCTGGACTGGATGGTATACATTCAAGGGTGTTGAAAGAACTGAAATATGAAATTGCAGATCTACTATTAGTAATCTATTAGGAGTGGAGGAGTGGCCTAGTGGTTGGGGCAAGGTACTACAGGCCGGAAGGTCGGTGGTTCAAATCCCACTAGAGGACAGCAGCCTTGGGCCGGAAGGACTGGGGTTTCTAGTCCTGCAGGTGCTCCTTGTGGTCTTGGGCAAGCCACTTAACCCTCCATTGCCCATGTTCCCTGTAAGTATTAGTGTATGTGTCTCATATCCCCTCGTGTTAAATGTATCCTTCAACCGCTTTGACCCGGTGAAAAGCGGGATATAAATGCAGCTAAATAAAAATAAATAAATAAATAAATAAAATTTCAGTTTGTTCAATGTAAACCACACTGATGCAGAATAGCGTGGTATATAAGAGAATATAAATAAAATAAATCTATGAACTATCATTATAATCATCGTAGTACCTAAAGACTGAAGAATGGCCAATACAATGCCAATTTTTAAAAAGGGTTCCAGGGTTGATCCAGAAAAATACAGACCAATGAGCCTGATGTCAGTACCAGGCAAAATGGTTGAAACTATTATAAAGAATAAAATTATTGAACATGCAGATAGTCATGCCTTAATGGGAGAAAGCTAACATGGATTTAGCCAAGGAAAAGTCTGGTTTTACTAATCTGTTATATTTTTTTGAAGGTCTGAATAAACAAGTAGACAAAGGTGAGTCAGTTGATATAGTGTATCTGAATTTTCAGAAAGCCTTTAACAAGGTCCCTCATGACAGATTCTTGGAGAAATTAAAAAGTCATAGGATAGGAGGCAGTGTACTATTCTAGATCAGGAACTGGTTAGAAGAAAAAAAGCAGAGAGTAGGGTTAAATGGCCACTTTTCTCAATGGACTACACCAGGGATCTGTGCTGGGCCCACTGTTTTTTTTATCATATTCATAAATGACCTGGAAATTGGAATAATGAGTGAGGGGATGAAATTTGCAGATGACACAAAATTATTTAAAGTTGTTAAAATACAAGAGGATTGTGAAAAATTGCAAAAGGACCTTGACAAATTGGAAGATTGGACGTTCAAATAGCAGATGAAATTTAATGTGGACAAGTGCAAAGTTATGCACCTAGGAAAGAACCACCAAACTATGGTTACATGATGCAAGGTTCCACATTAGGAACCACCAACTAGGAAAAGAATTTAGCCATCATCGTGAATAATACGTATGTTGAAACCTTCCGCCCAGTGTGCAGTGGCAGCCAAGAAAGCAAATAGAATGCTAGGTATTATAAGGATTGGCATGGAGCATAAAACCAAGGATATTATAATGTCTCTGGTACTGTTCCATGGTGTGGCTGCACCTTGAATATTGTGTACAACTCTGGTTGCCATATCTTTAAAAAGGATATAGCAGAATTAGAAAAGGTACAGAGAAGAGCCACCAAAATGGTAAAGGGAATGGAAGGATACCCCTATGAGGAGAGGTTAAACAGGTTAGGGTTTGTCAACTTGGAAAAGAGATGGATGAGGGGAGATATGACAGAAGTCTATAAATTAATGAATGGAGTAGAATGGGTAAATATAGATAGGTTTTTTTACTCCATCAAAAAAATAGGAAAATTAGGGGACATGCAATGAAGCTACAATGTAACCCATTTAAGAGTAATAAGAGAAAATATTTTTTCACTCATCGCGTAATCAAACTCTGGAATTTGTTACAAGAGGATGTAGTAAAATCTGCTAGTGTAGCTGAGTTTAAAAAAGGTTTGGACAAGTTCCTTGAGGAAAGATCCATAAATCATTATTAAAGAGAACCCAGGAAATCCACTGCTTACCCTGGAACAAGCATTGTGGAACCTATGTACCTTTTTGGGAACTTGAAAGGTACTTGTGACCTAGATTGGCCACTGTTGGAAACAGGATACCGGGCTTGATGGATCTTGGTCTGACCCAGTATGGCATTTCTTATATGATAGAAATATTTAAATACCTCCATGGTATAAATGCACAGGAGGACAGCCTCTTTAGTTTGAAAGAAAGCTTTGGAACGAGGGGGCATAGAATGAGTGTGTAAGGGGTCAGGACTCTGGAGTAATCTAAGTAAATATTTCTTTATGTAAAGAGTGATGGGTGCATGGAATAGCTTCCCAGCAGTGGTGATGTAGACAAAGATTGTATAAGTCAAGGTGGCTTGGGACAAGAACAGAGGATCTCTAAAAGGAAAGGAGGCGACTATAGAGCTTAGCTATTTGGTGTGTATAGGAAGACTGGATTGGCCATATCTGTCATAGTTTTTCTAGATGAAGGCCCTGCATGACAGAAGTCAATGTCTAAAAGCAACAGAGGATTTCTTGTAGGATTGATGCCTGTGATGCAATCCAAGGAAGACAGAATTGTAGAGCTCACAGGGAAGTAAGTTCTTGTCTTATTTTGAAGGGCTTCCAATTGTCTTCTACACCATCAGTGATGAGTTTACGGGCATTCTAGGACAGTGGGTTGACATTCGATGTGCAGATTTCGAAAGTAGCACATTCTATTTTTGCAAGCTGTGTATGTTAAGACAGAAATGGTACTTTTTTGAACAATGGGATATGATAACTTTGATCCATGCCTTCATTGCCATCAATCTACACTACTGAATAGCCCATACCCGAGAGGCAACTTTATTGTTTGCAGTTGCTTCAACATATTTATTTATTGCATGTATTCTATTTATGATGTTTGTATTTTATTTGCTTTTATGTAAACCGCTTTGGATGACTTTTGCTGATAAGACAGCACATAAGCTTTTAAAATAAATAAATAAATAAATAAACAAACAAACGTCTCTTCCTCTTGCCCCAGTCATCTGCTATACAAGTCAGAATTCATTGAAGGTCAAGAAAAATGTCAGAATCAGAGCTTTAGACTACAGAAATCTACATCATGTGAAATAAGTCAGTGAACAAAACCACTCTTAAGAGAACCACAAGGGATTTTTATGCGATATAAAGCTGATAAACATTTTCCTAAAATGTTCCACTTTCAGATCTTCCATTACCTGCTGTATAATGCCAGACTTACAGATCAGAAACTACTTGTGCAGGGAGATCACTTACCATTGCAAGAGCACCGCACATTTCGGTAGAAGCGTGGACACACAAAACTTATTCGCGCTGTGCTGTAGCTCATTAGGGAATGTGAATCAATAGACAGCGTTTGCTCGCAGTGCTGTTCCTGGCAGCCCAAGCCAGAGCAATTCTTTTCCAAGATAGCAGAGATACGGACCACATTTTCCAAATGTCTCCTTGCATTTGAAAGCTTCTGGATCAAATAGGCAGGCTTGTAGAACCCACCGCCATGAATCTGCACCGCAAAGAGCATGTCCAGCTGGTTGGTGCCCACTACAGGCTGAATACTAATAATATGAAGGCTGTCTTGTTTCTGGGTAAGAACAGCATTCCGAAGGGTGCGTCGGAACCCATGCATATGAATGCCAACAAAATCCTCTGGGGAAATGTTCTCAAATCGGATTGTGACAGCATTCTGCAACATTTCCTGAACCAACTGTTCCACGTGGACGGTAACATCCACAGGCACTTGGAAACGCCCATCACTGACAGAGACATTCAACACATATTTACCACTATCTAGCCCTCCCAGAGCAATGATTTTTCCGTCATGGCCATTGATCTTGTACAAACTTTTCTGCTCCGACTTCAAGGTGTAAGTGAGCACATCATATACATCCTGATCTGTGGCATGAATCTTCCCAATCACTCCCCCAGGAAAGTCGTCTTCCATGGTGACAATAAAAATCTCCAGTGGAATGGCTGATGGTTTATGAATGCTTTCTTCGATCACTCGAACCTGGATGTAGGACTGAGATGCCAGCTGAGGCTTTCCAGAATCCTTTGCCTGAAAGATTGAAAAACAGAAATAAAATCAAATACCATGAGGACCTTTATATTTCTTAGTATATCTTTTCTGTAAATGCTGGAAAAAGTCACTTGATAGTCTGTAAGAAAGTTCACCCTTCAAAAACACACACTTGATCTCTGCAGCTTTGCACAGTATAGTAAAGCAGAGATCACTTATTGAATCAGAAGCCAGGGATTAGCATGTGGAAAATGTTCTGGGAGGGGGGGAGGTGATTAACAGAATCTTCCTTAATTTCTGCCTTCTGTCTATAGCTGAAATCTTAGTTGGAACATGATCGGTTTGCTGCCACTTCCTCAGTAATTCAGTACGGACACATACCGTTTTCACTGGATTTTAAAACTTAGCAGACCTTTCACTAAAGCCCATTCGGGCTTTGTACCTAATATTTAGTGTGAAAATTAATCTGCAGTAAATTCAACACTTCCGTGGTAACTGTCAGGGTTGTATATGTGTGTGTGTGTGTGCGCAGCATGTAGCCTAACTTGCGGCAATAAATAACACTGGGGCACCTAACAGCACCCACAGGGTATCATTCTGTGCACCCCCACTAACTGCCACATTTACAGTGCATATTATGAATGCCAGAAGGAACATTGCAAGCGTTGCAATAAATCTGAGAGATTGAGAGCATCTCCAAAATGCTCTGGCATGGGGCAAGGTTCATATTTTTCATGATGTGCACAAAACAAACCCATTCAAAGACATTAACCAATTTCCAGGATGGTGCACACGCTCTCCAACATGGACAAAGACACGCTATATATATAGATTACTTATTTTTGTCAGGTCAGTTATTCTCTATTCTGGATCATCTGAAACCTGACACAACTTTTACTTGGTTCCTGGTGGTAAACAGCCCTTCCTCCATATTCCCCCAGATAATAAAAATTCTAACAATGAGGAATTATCCAAAGCTGAGAAGTTATGGGGATAGACTTGAAACATCACTACGGGAGCTTTCTGGGGGGGGTTTCTTTCTTTCTTTTTTTTTTTTTTAATGACAGTTACTCATTTAATTTTTCCTAACGTGCAAACTCCCGTCACCATTTCCTTCCTGTATGTCCCGTCCTTCAAATCAGTAAGATGATTACACTAGCACTGCATACTAACACAAGCCACAGTGTTAATTTTGAATTGAAAACTAAAGAGTGCTAGGCTGTAGCAACGTCTCTACCCGTCCACTGTTTCAATGACTCATAGCACCATGTCTACTGCACTTAAAGTAACTGCACTTGTTTCTGGATTAAATTACAAAGAAGCGAAGAATACTATCAAATGGTCACTAGTTTAACCAATCAAAAAGGCAGCTTGAAGCTTCAAATTAAGACACGAAGAAAATGTCCTGCAAATACTGTATTTTCTTTCAGAGGTTATACAATAACAATAAATACAATAAGGAGTGGCCTAGTGGTTGGGGCAAGGTACTTCAGGCTGGAAGGTCAGGGGTTCAAATCCCACTAGAGGACAGCAACCTTGGGCCGGAAGGACTGGGGTTTCTAGTCCCACAGGTGCTCCTTGTGGTCTTGGGCAAGCCACTTAACCCTCCATAGCCCATGTTCCTTGTAAAATAGTTATCTCCAAGTTATAATGCCCTGTTCAATGTAATTTCAGTTTGTTCAATGTAAACCGCACTGATGCAGAATAGCACAGTATATAAGAGAATGTAAATAAATTCCGTAGGTTTGGTCTGGCGATAGAGAGCAGTTTTAACTTCTATTTCACATTTTTTGTTCTTTTCCTTGGTACGCGACTCAATTCTCTCCTTTGTTGTTTAGGCTCAATTTCCTAGTTCAGATGACAGTGGGAGGTTTTTCTACCCTTTTATCTGGTATTTAGTGGAGAAGATAGCTCATTCAGGTGTGTACAGTCTGGAAGTAGGGAAGAAATGGGCCAGAGTTTACCTTTCTGTTATTTAAATTCTTTATTATACACTGATAGGTTTTCTTAATATTTTGGCTAAGCTGCAGAGGCAGTTTAGGAAACAACACTAGTTTGTTCATATATTTCCGAGTAAACCAAAATCCTATTGGTGTACTGCAAATATGTCATTCAGTTCACCAAAATTGAGTCCTTTGGTTCCCTACTTACACCACCTTAAGGACTTCAATAAATCTGGCAGAGCAAATGCAATTTTTTTGTGCAAACAAAATACCTGTATGAAAAGCAGATATTCTGTTGCAATGGTACGTCTGAAGATAACTGCAGATCTTAAAACTCCATTCTGGTCCAGAACAAACATCCCCTCTTCATTTCCAGACAAAATGACGAAGGTGAAAGGAGGACCATTGTGAAATGAGTCTTTGTCTGTCACCACCAGCTGCAAAATACTTGTTCCCATAGGTTTATTCTCCTTGAAAAAAGAAAAGACATATTAACATAAGACATGCCATGATGAGTCAGACCAAATATCCATCAAATCCAGCATCCTTCACCAACAGTGGTCTCCAGTTTTCCAGTTCACAAGTACTTTGCAGGAACCCATGAATAGATATAACCCCCTTCCTAAAAATGAACAAAAAACTCAAAGGACAACTGTTCATATTATTATGAAACTCAAGCTCATTTGCATATGGAATACACGAACATTATGGGGGTCATTTTGAAAGCCCTATTTGTGCTTTGGATGTCTGAAAATGGGCATAGAGACATCCAAAGCACACAGATATCTTCAGAGCCATTTTAGAAGTTGGGTCTGTGGAGGTCCCCAGTGTGAGGATGCCTATGTTTGAATGGGGGCATGGTGGAGGGATGGCTGGGGTGTTCCCAGGAACTTGGATTCCCTGCTTGATCCCAGACATGTCCCAGACATGTGGTATCACACCTAAGTTTAGATTTGCTGCAGGCATGGACAGGCATCTGAAAAGTGCTTCTTTTGACTGAAAAACCTTCATAGGGTGTAGAGAAGAAAGCACTCCTTTATCCCTAGTACTCGGCACAATATCAATAATGGCAGCAGTGGGATTTGAACCCCGTTTTCCCAGGTGTAGCCCACTACTCTAATCATGAGGCTATTCCTAGACATCCAGGTTCTGGAATACTATTCTGGGGATGTCTATGTAGAAGCCCTGCAGACATCCATATCGGGCATGTCCATGTTTGTGAAATCACTTCTGTACCTGCATGCGCATGCTTTTTTTCCAGATGTTCTGGCTTAGACATCCCAAATTGCACTTGGACGTCCTTTCTAAAATTCCCCTCAATCTGCTTTCTGGAGGCTATTTTCAAACAATGGATCACTGCGAAGTACATGGGCTATTAATGCATGAACAGTACTTAACCCAAAATTTTCAAAAGGGAACAATGCAGAGACTTTCCCTTTGAAAATTCGCATAAAGAGGGGAATTTTTCAAAGCTATTTCCACAGGTAGAGCATCTTTTACATAAGGAAGATCTCTCAAACTGTGTGGGGCTATATACTCTTAAAGAGTGGACACACCCAAAGATCAAACCTATTTTTATGCAGCCTATGAGTAAGATTTCCAGAGAGCATGCATGTACATATATGGGGGCTTAATTTCATAAAGTATTTTCTACATGTGAAGCATGTCTTAAACATGGAAAATGGCTCTTTAAAATTGTGTGGCCCAATGCACACTGGCATGGTACAAACTTAGACATGCATTGCTGTAGTCATTCCTGGGGGCGGGATTTGGTATGAGTAAAGGTGGAGCTGTTCAAGCCGGCATTTACGCCTTCTTCAGAACAGGTGTAAATTTGTGAATGAGGATGCGTGAACTACTGGGTATATTCTGGGTACTTATTTGATAAAGGTACATAGGCACCTTTGCTAAACCAGTTAAACCTTTTAAAAACAGGTGTCTTTTTGTAGATTTCAGATAGGCACTTACAAAAATATTCAGAAACATGCTTATTTTATAAAGGCAATATGGGCTCCTGTGTGCCTTTATAAAGCAGGCACCTAGAACGATCCACAAATGCTCCCATGCAAACTGAAACATGCTCCAAGGCAGCTGGTCTCCAGTTTTTAAAAGTTGTCTGCTTCAGAGACAAAATCTGCCAATTCTTATGGATTTTGATGCGCTAAATTCAAAAATAACAATTTAAACAGCTAATTGGCTACAGTTTCCAAGATATCTAAGCTTTTCCATTTTATGTATAGAGTGTTGGTAGTAGAGTTTTAATCCAAAATTATTATAAACCTAGGTCTTTTCATGTGTTTACGGTTGCCATATATATGACCTTGATAATATTTCACCTGTTGTCTTTGTTTAAAAGTTTAAAGATCAGTCAAAGGGTTATTTAAATACAATTTATTAAAGAGTTTGTATGAAACAGAGAGCAAGAAATGACTATGTATGCATTAGTATGCATCACAGACTTTATTCAGTGTCTAATCTGTGCTTGTTGGCATGTCTCTTGTCAGTCACTGTCCAGAAATAGTCTGCAAGCACTGATGGGCTCCATTTGCCTTGATTATCTTTTTTCTATTGCTGCAATGTCCTGATGAAATTGCCCGTCATGCTCATCGGTCACTGCTTCACAGTTTGGTGGAAAAAGTCAAGATGAGTGCGCAAAAAATCTATCTTTAGTGACAAGTCGAAGACAAACCTTTTGTATGCATTGAGGTTTTCCACCAACTCCCTGTAGTTGTCTGCCTTGTTGTTTCCGAGAAAGCGTAGTTACTCACCTGTAACAGGTGATCTCCGGGAACAGCAGGAATTTAGTCTTCACATATGGGTATCGTCGGTACCGATGGAGCCTGCGTGGGAACACTCCCCAGCGTCCAATAGGAACGCTATTGGGAGCATCCCTCAGCACATGCGCGCTGTCTTCCCGCCTTTCCAACTGTCCCTCTTCAGTTAAGTTTGTAGCTGAGTGAAAGGATAGAGGGAGAGAGGAAAGAGACAGAGAGATAGAAAGACAACTCCTAGGGGAGGTGGGTGGGTTGTGAAGACTAAATTCCTGCTGTTCCCGAAGATCACCTGTTACAGGTGAGTAACTACACTATCTCCAGGAACAAGCAGGAATGTAGTCTTCACATATGGGGACTCCCTAGCTGAAGATGCCAGTGAGATAACCCCAGGAAGCTTCCACCCAAGTAAGGTGGGCTATGCTTCCTCCCATGGATCTCTGGCATCCCACCAGGGTTGGTGGGTAGGAGTTGAATTAGGTCTGGAAGATATTTTGAATAACTGCTTGGCCAAGGAAGGCATCCCGATGGGAGGCTTTATCTAGGCAGTAGTGGGCTGTAAAGGTGTGTACTGAAGCTCAGGTGGCTGCTCGACAAATGTCATCAACAGACACAGAGTGAAGGTTAGCCATAGAGGCTGCCATGGCCCTCACATTTGAGCTGCGACATGGCCTTGAAGAGGACGACTCTTACTCTCATAAGCAAAGGATATGCATTGTGCAATCCATTTGGACAGAGTTCTCTTGGAGACTGGAAGTCCCAAATGAAAAGAATCAAAAGCAATAAAAAGTTGAGAAGACTTTCTATGTTGCTGTGTTCTTTGTAGGTAAAAAGCCAAGGCTCTTTTACAATCCAAAGTATGAAGGTTCCTTTCTGCATTAGAGGCATGAGGCCTCGGAAAGAATACAAGAAGATAAATTGGCATAAAGTGTGGATGAGTTCTAAGAACAACCTTATCATGGTGAAACCTAGTATAAGGAGGATCAGCCACTAAAGCTTGCAATTCACTAATGCGACGTGCAGAGGTGATTGCAATTAGGAAGATGACCTTCCAGGACAAAAGCTTTAGGGTTGTGGTGGCTAAAGGTTCAAAAGGCAGTTTCATGAGCTGCCTGAGAACTAGGTTTAAATCCCATGCCACCGGTGGTGGCCTGATGGGAGGCTTTGTTAATAGAAGACCTCTCATAAATCTTGATATGAGTGGATGAGAGGAAATTGGTTGTCCATTTAGAGTCTTATAGGAAGCTGCAATTGCACTAAGATGGACTCTTACTGAATTGGTCTTTAGACCAGAATTTGATAGATGAAGTAGATACTCTAGTATTGATTACAAAGGTATCATAAGGGGGTTTAACCCCTTCTGTGAACACCATATAGTAAAATGTTTCCACTTGAAGGCATAAGAGCGTCTTGTGGAAGGTTTTCTAGAAGCCTGAAGGATATCCTTTACCTGTTGGGAAAGGTTAAGATCCTGAAGGTCTAAGCTTTCAACAACCAGGCCCTGAGATGCAGGGACTGGGGATTCAGGTGCTCTCTTGGGAGGAGATCTGGAGCATAGACTAACTCCAGAGGTGCAGCTTGAGAGAGATGTAGAAGCAGGGGATATCACGTTTGGCGTGGCCACCGTGGCACTATGAGGATCATACGACCTCTGTCTCTCTGAAGCTTGAAGAGTGTTTTGGGGATGAGGGGAATAGGTGGGAAGGCATAGAGGATGTCGTGACCCCAGTGAAGAAGGAAGGCGTCCCTTGCCTGGCAATTTTGAACCAGAATCCTGGAACAGAACCGGGGAGGTTTGGCATTCAATGGACTTGCAAATAGGTCTATGTCTGGGGTTTCCCAGATCTGAAATATCTTGGCCACCTGGTCTAGGTGGAGAGACCATTCGTGAGGCAGCAGTATTCGGCTGAGTTTGTCTGCCCAAAGGTTTTGAATGCCTGGAAGATATACCACGAGAAGGTGAATTTGATGCTCTCTGGCGAGGGCCCATAGTCCTAAAGCTTCGTTGCATAATGACAGAGAACCTGTTCCGCCCTGCTTGTTCACGTAGAACATAGTTACTTGATTGTCCGTTTGGACTAGGACTGTCTTGTAGCTGAGCTGGGCATGGAATACTCGAAAAGCTAGATAGACTCCTCTGAGTTCCAGGAGGTTTATGTGAAGACAAGCCTCCTGTGGAGTCCAGGTACCCTGGGTAAAGAGATGATGCAGGTGTGCTCCCCATCCCACCTGTGATGTATCTGTTGTTAGGGTGGCCTGGAATAGGGGTTGCTGGAAAGGAGACCCCACTAGAAGATTTTCCAGTGATTGCCACCATTATAGGGACAAGATCAGTCAATGTGAGTTTGATATCTTGTCCGACAGAAGTCCTGTGGTCTGTGTCCACTGTGTGGATAGGGTCCACTGGGCTGCTCGCATATGAAGGTGAGCGTAGGGAACCACATGAACCGTGGATGCCATATGTCCCAATAGTTGTAGTAGTTCTCGAGCAGTTAGGGAGGACTTCACCGCTGCTTGAGAAGTTAGCTGCATTATACGAAGACAGCGGGGTTGTGGGAGAAAAGCCCTTGACTTTCTGGTATCTAGACGGGCTCCTATGAACTCTAGGGACTGAGAAGGAGCAAGTTGGGATTTTGGGAGGTTTATGACCAATCCCAAGTATTGAATGATTCGCATTGTGCGAGACAGTGCAGATTTGGCTTCTGGAACCGTGGGGGCTCGAATGAGCGAGTCGTCCAATTAAGGGAAGACGAATATCCCCAGGGTTCACAGAAATGCAGCTACTCCCGCCATGCATTTCGTGAATACTCTTGGTGCCGAAGCCAGACCAAAGGGAAGAACCCTGTATTGGAAATGTTTTCCCTTGAAAAGGAATTGTAAGAATTCCCTGTGATCTGGATGGATCAGAATGTGAGTATATGCATCCTTTAGATCTACAGAACAAAGCCAATCCTGATTTCAAAAGTATGGCAGAAGAGTTCCCAGAGAAATCATTTTGAACCTTTCTCGGAACAGATATTTGTTCAATTCTCTGAGGTCTAGAATGGGTCTGTGTCCTCCTGTTTTCTTTGGAATAATACAATAGGGGGAGTAGAACCCTGCACCCTGCTGAAGAATGGGCACTTCCTCTATTGCTAGTTGAGCAAGGAGTGTTGAGACTTCTTGATCCAGTAGACTGCCTGTAGGGGTTTGGGAATTGAACTGTCTTATGATTGTAGGAGGGGGCATACTGTGAAAATGAAGCTTGTACCCCTCTCCGACAATGGACATAGTCCAGTTTTCTGTTGTTATTTGGTGCCATCTGTTGGCAAAATGACACAACCTGCCTGGAATCTTTAGGGGTCTGGCCCCTTCAGAGGCAGGAAGGTTACGTTCTCTATGAAGGAGTCAAAGCCCTTGAGGGGGCTGGGCCTGTGGAGCTGATTGAGCTCTAAGGCCTTTTGGCTTCTTTTGTCTGGATTGTTGTTGTTGACCCTTCTGGGCAACTTGACACTGAGCTTGCCCTCGCTGGGTATAGGATGGATAAAACTTCCTTTTTGCTGAAAAATGGTTTTTTTTATAGGGTTTCTTTTTGGCTGGAGTGGCTGTAGATTTTGACAATCTGTCTAAAGTGAGATTGTCAGTATCTATCTCAATAGCCTTCTCATGCCAATTCTTACCAAAGAGGTTTTCTCCTGTGCAAGGGATGTTTCCCAATTTATCCTGTACCCAAATCTCCAAGTCTGATGCCTGAAGCCAGGCAATCCAACGTGCACCAATGGCAATAGCAGAGGTTCTGCTGATGCATTCAAAGCAGTCAAAGGCTGCACGGTTTACAAACTTGGAGAGACATCTTGAGCATGCTTGACCAGAGTGAGAAAGTCCTGTCGTTTGTCCTCAGGGAGAAGGAGGCTCATAAGCTCCAAATCTCCTGTGACCTCTTTGAGGAACATTCCCATATATAAAATATATGAGCTGATCCTAGCTGAGAGCATGGAAGCCTGAAAAGTTCAATGCCCAAAAGCGTCAAGAGTCCTGCATTCACGACCTGGAGGATTGGATGCATGTCTCTTTGCACTTTTCATCCTATGCATGGCTGACTCCACTACCATTGAATGGTGTGGCAGCTGAGTCTTTTGAAAACCAGGACATGGTGGAACTCGATACATGGTATCGAGTCTCCTAGAATGAGGAGATGTGGTCAAAGGTGTCTCCCATATTCTGAGCATCAAATCATGAAGAATTTCATGAATGGGCAGAGTGGCTGCTTCCTTGGGAGCCCTAGGGTATTGGAGAATTTCCAATTCCTTTGCTCTAGGTTCTTTTTCAGGAGCTACAATGATTGAAAGGCCTTGGGCGACATCACGAATAAAATCCTGAAAAGACATGTCTTCCGGAGGAGACATTCTGCATTGGGGAGAAGAGGAGTCTTCCGGGAGAAAAACTCTGGTACCGGCAGAATTATCAGAGTCATCGGAATCGGAGGATTCAAAGTATCTCTGATCCTGATGTTCATGCAAAGCTTGGTCTCAGTATTGATTGAAGTCGGTACTGAATTGGTCCGGTATCGATCTGTTGATGCCAGAAAAAGTCTGCATGGAAGGATTCCCACCAGGGCCGGTACCGTCAGTGCTGGTACCGGCATCAATACCGGTGCTGGTACCGGCATCTGTACCAGTGCCAATTGAACCACTGGTGTCAACGGTACCGCATCTGTAAGGAGAGCTGCAAGACTGCGTTCGATAGCGAGGAATCTCTGGTCTATCGACGTTGCCTATGCCTGGGTATCGGTACCAGTAAAAGCGGTTGGAAACCCTGAGCATGGTACCAGTAGTTCTGCCGAGGTCGAAGCCTTGAGAACATCCTGGAACCCCACTGATGCTTTGGAGGCCGAAGCCTCCTGCCGGGGCTGTTTTGCCGGTGTAGTTTCCTCAAGGGCAATGCCAATGGCCTCTCAATGCTTTGAAGGAGAGCTACCCTTTGAGAACCGGCTCTTATGTTTAGTTACCTGAGATCCATGGGAGGAAGACGAGGCTCTTGAAGATGTCGATGCAATGGAGCTGGTATCCGAAGAAAAGAGGGTACCATCTGTCTTCCTCTTTTAGTCATCCCCATAGAGGAGGAACACTCAAATGGAGAATGGTCAGGGCCTAAACATTTTAGACACCAGTCATGGGTGTCGGTGACGGAGATGGTACCGCCACATTTAGTACATTTTTTTAAAACCACTAGCTGTTTTTTCCATCTTTTGGGAAAAATGGGGCCTAATGCCCAAAATGGCGCCCAGGACCAAAAGAAAACGTTTCTGCAGAGAAACAGTCAAAAGAAAAAAAAATATATATTTTTTTTTTTAAAAAGAAGAAAGAAAGAACCGGCGGTACCGGTAGGTGTCGTGTGGAGGCAAGTGCGACCACAAGAAAACAAGTTTAAAGAAGAAATTTTCTGCGGTGACAGGGTATGTGTCCTGTCGGCTCCGTGGAAAACGAAGAACTGAAGAGGGACAGTTGGAAAGCTGGGAAGGCAGCACGCATGTACTGAGGGATGCTCCCAAAAGCATTCCTATTGGACGCTGGGGAGCGTTCCCGCGCAGGCTCCGTCGGTACCAACGATACCCATATGTGAAGACTACATTCCTGCTTGTTGCTGGAGATAACTTGTTGCCACTAACTAGAAGACTTTCCATGTCGTCCTTTCTTTGCCATGTAGTGTATAGTTAAATGCATCATCTTGGAGATGAAATCAATTGGGCTGCAGCTCCGATATCGCACGGAAGCCACTACCGCCATTTAGTAAATATACACCTTAGTCTTGAAATTTTCCCACTGATATACTTGAAAGCTCATTTTGTTTTGACCATGGCCTTGACAAAATTTTTCATTAGATCTAACTTAATGTGTAAGGGTGGCAACAAAATCTTCCTTGATTCAACAAGTGGTGGATGCGGCACACATTTCTTTCTAGGCTCCAATGACTATCTGAGTGTCCAATTTCTCTCGATGTAGTAGGAATCTTTCGCACAACTATCCCATTCACAGAGAAAAAAGGAGAAATTAGACCTTACCTGCTAATTGTCTTTCCTTGAGTTCTCTCCGGGCCAGTCCAGGTACAGTTGGGTAGTCAATCCCTTCTAGCAGCTGAGGACTGAATGCTGAAACTTTTGCTGGCAGTTGCTACAGCTCCCCCTAGTGACTAAAAGCCAGATACCTATTGTCAAAGCAGTGGACGGACAACTCATAACTCACAAAGAACTTAGAACATGCCGCTACTGCAAAGAAGCATACCCTGAAGTAGCAACTAATTAGAGTAAACTCCCCCTCCCCTAAAATTTGTTATTTTCTATTCTTTTTTGTAATGGAAGAGTCCCCTCCTGAGCTAGAACTCCCCAATATCCTCATCAACCCGCTGGTGTGGTACCGGCCTCTGCGGACCTCCGCAAAGATCTTACGGAAAGCATAAACGCACCCTGAATATCACAGAAACCAAACTGAAGCTCGCAGACCAAAGGGTGGGACCTGGACTGGCCCGGAGAGAACTCAAGGAAAGACAATTAGCAGGTAAGGTCTAATTTCTCCTTCCTCTTCGTCTCTCCGGGCCAGTCCAGGTACAGTTGGGCAGTACCAAAGCAGTACCTAAACTGAGGAGGGTCCCGTGAGCCCCGCTATAATGGCCGAGGCCCCAACTTTAGCATCTGCACGCGCCTGCACATCTAATCTATAATGCTTCGTGAAGGTATGTAGAGAAGACCAGGTCGCCACCCGACAAATATCCACTGGCAGAACCAAAGCCATTTCCGCCCACGATGTCGCTTGCGCCCTAGTCGAATGCGCCCTGAGCTCTCTTGGAGGCGTCCTGCCCCTTGACTCATAAGCCGCCGCTATCGCCTGCTTTACCCAACGAGCAACAGAAGCCTTGGCAGCTGCTTGACCCTTGCGCGGCCCTCCAAAGAGAACAAACAATCTATCAGACTTTCGAAAAGGCTTCGTTCGCCGAAGATACTTTTGCAAAACGCGACCCAAATCCAGCCTTCTCAGGGCCCGGTCCAGGACACTACTGCCCTGCGACTGAAAGGTAGGAAGCGAAATGGGCTGATTCACGTGAAAACCCGAGACCACCTTCGGCAAATACGAAGGGACGTGCTGCAGAACCACCTTTTCCTCCGAAAAACGCAGATACGGCTCTCTACACGATAACGCTTGTAAATCGGATATCCTTCTGGCCGAACACAACGCCACAAGAAACGCTGTTTTCCAAGACAACTCCCGCAGGCTGTCGGGAAGCTCAGATTCAAAGGGTGGTCTTGTTAAGGCTTCGAGCACTAAATTCAAATCCCACGGAGTCACTACGGTCCGAAGCGGCGGACGGATATTTCTAGCCACCCGAAGAAATCTTTGCACATCTGGGTGCGACGAGAGAGAACAGCCTTGCACGCGACTCCGAAAACAAGAGCTGCCAAGTGAACCTTGAGTGTGTTTAGGGCCAGACCCCTTTCCAGACCTCCTTGAAGAAACGCTAGAATATCCGGTAAGCCTGCAGAGCGGGGCGACACCCCCCTCTCCCCGGACCATGCCTCAAAAAATGCGCCACACGCGTATATACGCTAAGGAAGTCGATCGTCTCCTGGACTGTAACATAGTATCACGGACCCTGAGTACCCCCTGCGCTGCAATCGATTCCTCTCAGGAACCAAGCCGTAAGCAAGAATCGATCCACCTGCGGCATCAAAACCGGACCTTGACTCAAGAGATTGACTCACGAGGGCAATCTCCACGGAGGAGCAGTCAGCAGACGCACCAGATCCGCATACTAGGGGCGCCTGGGCCAATGAGAATCACCTTGCCCCTGTGAGTGGAAATTCTTCGGATGACCCTGTCGAGTAACGGCCAAGGAGGAAACACGTACAGAAGCTGCTCCATCGGCCAGGTTGAACTAGGCCGTCCAGGCCTTCCGACATGCGCTCCCTGCGCCTGCTGAAAAATCGGAACGCCTTGGCATTGTCCAGTGTCGCCATGAGATCCATCACCAGCTGACCCCAACGCAGCGTGATCTCGTGGAAGATGGCCCAGTTCAACTCCCACTCTCCGGGATCGAGTCGATGCCGACTGAGAAAATCGGCTTGCACATTGTCCTTGCCTGCCACATGAGCTGCCGATAGTGCCAGAAGATGCAACTCCGCCCACTGAAACAGGACCCGGCTCTCCTGCAGCAAAAGCGAACTGCCAGTGCCGCCTTGCTTGTTGATGTAGGCCACTGTCACCAGATTGTCGGAAAACACTCGAACCACTCGCCCTTCGAGTAGCTCCGAAAATTGTAGAAGCGCTAAACGAACTGCTCTCAGCTCCAAGCGCTTGATAGACCAGGTGCTCTCTTCCATCGACCAACACCCTTGCGCAATTTGAGAAAGACAATGGGCCCCCCAACCGGAGAGACTGGCATCCGTTGTGACCAGAACCCAGTCCGGATCCTCCAGAGGAACCCCTCTCTGAAGATGAGCTGGAACCTGCCACCACCGCAGACTGGCACGGACGTCCACCGGACACCGCAGCCTTTGAGTCAGGGGATGAACTTGCGGAGACCATCTGGAGAGTAAGGCACGCTGAAGTGGCCGCATGTGGGCTCTGGCCCAGGGCACCAGATCCAAAGCCGCGGCCATCGAACCCAACAACTGTAAGTATCTCCAAGCTGTTGGCGCCGGTAGGAGCAGGAAGGCAGTTATCTGAGCAATCAGCTTTTGCACTCTGTCCAACGGAAGACGAACCCTTCTGCTCTCCGTGTCGAACAAGGCTCCGAGGTATTTCAACCGTTGAACGGGAAGTAGCTGACTCTTCGCCCAGTTGATGACCCAACCGAGATGTTGTAGAAACTCCACAACCCGAGCCGTCGCTACAGCCGATTCCTCCGGAGATCCTGCTCGGATCAGCCAATCGTCCAGGTAGGGATGGACCTGAATTCCTTCCTTGCGAAGAGCCGCCGCTACCACCACCATCACCTTGGTGAATGTTCTCGGCACGGTCGCTAGGCCGAACGGTAACGCTCGAAATTGAAAATGCCCCATGGGCACTGCAAACCACAGGAAACGCTAATGTTCCAGACAAATGGGAATGTGCAGGTAAGCCTCCGTGAGATCTATGGATGATAGCCACTCCCCCGGCTTCACCGCTCGAATGACCGACCGCAAGGTCTCCATCCGAAAGTGTGGAACCCGCAAGCAATGGTTCACATGCTTGAGATCCAGAATAGGGTGAAACGACCCTTCTTTCTTGGGAACCACAAAGTAAATTGAGTATCGACCTAACCCGTACTGGTCTAGAGGTACCGGCTCCACGGCCCGCAGTTGCAACAAGCGCTGAAACGTCTCCCCAATTGCACGAGTCTTCGACCTCGTACCGCTGGGGGAAAAAACATAGGCATCCCTTAGAGGCAAAGCGAACTCCAGGGCATAACCCTCGCGAATGATCTCCAAAACCCAGAGATCGGAAGTTATGGGGGCCCAGACGGAGAGAAACTCCTGCAAACGTCCTCCTACCGGAATCTTCGCCGGGGCCAGCCTCCCTTCATTGCGGCTTCTTAGAAAAGGCTGGCTGGGTGTTGAAGTACCCCCTGCCAAAATCTCCTGCCCCGCGAAAGGACTGCCCCCTGGAGGGAAAGCGACCTCTTTGGTACGGGGCAAAGCGCGAACCCCAAAACCTATGCACCTCTCTGTTGTGACCCCTCTGCATAGCACCTGTCTTGGGCCCTTTTGGACGATCCTCGGGAAGACGACCCCCTTTAGAATCGCCCAAATCCTTGACAATTTTCTCCAACGCTTCTCCAAAGAGCAGCTTGCCCTTGTATGGAAGCTTACTGAGGCGCGACTTAGAAGACGTGTCTGCCGCCCAGTTCCGTAGCAAAGAAATTGTCTAGCAGCAATCACAGAAGCCATAGACTTCGCAGAAATTCGGATCAAATCATAGAAGGCGTCCGCCAAATAGGCCGCCGCCGACTCCAGCTTGGCGCCTTCCGGAGGGGAATCCTCCTGTCCCTGTGCTGATTGCCCTCCCTGAATCCATCGGATAGAAGCCCTGGACACCAGAGCTCCGCAAACCGAAGCCTGTAAGGCTAGCGCATTAGCGTCAAAGGCCTGCTTCAAAAACACCTCCAACTTACGATCCTGAACATCCTTAAGGGCAGCAGCCCCTTCCACCGGAATTGTTGTCTTCTTAGTGACCGCTGACACCATCCGTAACAACTCCTTTTCCTCCAGCGGCACTGGGTAAAGACGTGCAATGGCACGCCCCCCCCCCCCCCCCCCGTAAGCTAGCCTCAGGGCACTCCCACTCCGATTCTATCATCTGCTTAACCACCCTGTGCATAGGGAAGCACCGTTGTTCCGGCTTAAAGCCTTGCAATAAGGGATCCTCCAGTGGTTCCTGTTGCAGTGCAGGAAGAGCTATATTTAATGCCGCGAGGGACTGCACAATCAGAGCCCCCAGCTCTTCCTTCCGAAAAACTCTGAAGACATTAGGATCCTCTCCAGGCCCTAGCTCCCCGTCCTCTAACTCCATAGGCCAGGACTCCAGACCTACCTCAGAGCAAATCTCACCCTCTTCAGGCGTGACAGGACTAGGGTGCTGGGGAAACACCGCCCCCAAAGTGACCTCTCCACTCTGCTGCTGTAGAGAGGTGCCCTCCCCTGGATCTGAAAGCCCAGGCTCCTTCAAACCAGAATCCTTAGGAAGCACCACTGCCGGGCACTCAACTGGTTGAGACAATTTCAACATATATGCCTTATGCAAAGCCAAAATAAAATCAGGGGAGAAAATGGAATCCAATGTGCCCTGCGCTGCAGGGGACGAAGATTCACATGGTTCTTCTAGTTGGGGAGCCTTACGCGATTTAGACTTCCTCTTCCCTACACTTTGCAAAAGTGCGGGAGAATCAGAAGCCTGTGAGGAACTCGTGGTTGCCGTTTTTGTTTTCAGCAATGTCCCCTGAAGCCGTTCCCCCGACGGCTCACCAGAACCTGTGCCCTCCATTCAGAAACGGAAGGAACTGAACTGCCCCAAAAATAAAACCGAGCAAACCAGATCAGCCAAAAAACGCTACAGAAACAAAACACAACCCCTAGTGATTCAAAAATGGCGCTCCCGCGTAAACCGCCAGTCTGAAAAAAAAACTAAACCACACACTGACCCGGTCCCTGCAAATCACTCGCGCTATTAGCCAGAAACTAAACCAAAAGCAACTTGAAATAGCAGACTGCTGCTTACCTCAGGCAGAAGAGAATCTCCTGACTCTAGCCTCTCGCTGCTAGCGAGGCACAGAGACGAGGGGAAAAATAGCACGGGGAGAGGATACTGGGGCTCCCAGCACCTAACAACCCTCGGATGAGACAGCGGATCCTCTGGAAGCAGGCTCTGCCCCCAAAACAGCTCAAAGTTTAGATAAAATAACTGAGGATCGCTGCTCTGAATGCAAATTTGCCTCCACTCCTGTGAAGGAACAAGGGATCGCTTCTTGCTTTGTTGCCCTGCTAGGGCCAGTGAGCAAGGTTCCCTCTTTGTAAATTCTGAGCTGTGTAAATAACTGATCCACAGTATTAAAAAGCAAAAAAAGTATTCCCCAGCCTTTCCAATTCGTCTCTCCTGGGAGCCTGCCAGAGATACGTCCTCCACAGCTGCTGAGGACTGAAGACTGGCTTTTAGTCACTAGGGGGAGCTGTAGCAACTGCCAGCAAAAGTTTCAGCATTCAGTCCTCAGCTGCTAGAAGGGATTGACTACCCAACTGTACCTGGACTGGCCCGGAGAGACGAAGAGGAAGCAGTACTTTTGTGTATCCAGTTTGCAGAGCAAGCAACAGAGTGACTTTCAAATCACCATAATGCAGCAAATGATGTTGCTCATAGTTTATAAATCTCAACAGCTGTTTCATATTGTCATAGGTTTCCTTCATATAGGCTGCATGACCAACTGGAATTGATGGCAAAACATTATCATTCTGCTGCAAAACAGCTTTAAGACTCATCTTTGAGGAATCGATGAACAGTCTCCACTCATCTGGATGATGATGATGTTGAGGTCTGCCTTCAGACCATCGATGTTGTTGCAGGCTACAAGATCACCTTCCATGAAGAAGAATGTAACAAGATCCTTTTGACATTCACAGAACATGGAAACCCTAACATCAACTGACACTGCTGCAGTCTGGAGCACAACAACTCTGCCTTACTCTTAGGTAGTTACAAAGTTTGTTGTATATCTGATTGTTTGCCCCTGTTCCCTTTACTATGTTGGCCGTACTAAGCGGGCCATAAAAACCCGTCTTTCTGAACATGCTTCTCGCCTCCGCACTAAGACTCTCTCGGCTCCTATGGTGGAACACAACTTGTTGAAGGGCCACGTTTTCACATCACTGCGTTGGCGGGTGTTGGATCATGTCCCTCCGGACCCCCGAGGGGGGGATCGCGAGCAGAAACTTCAGCTTTGTGAACAGCGTTGGATCTACCTCCTCAACTCTGTGGTTCCGGAGGGGCTTAATCTCCAGCTGGATTGGTATACTATTATTTGACTTGTGCTTTTATCTCTACTCTGGACGCCTTTTTGGGAATTCCCTGTGCAGGGGGCATTCCCTTTTTGGGCTCCGTTGTAGGTTGATTGTGATTGGCTTTAATGCTCTGTTCATTATTCTGAAGTCAGACGCCGCCGAAGATAAGTAGAGGACATTCCCTAGGCTTTGTAAGCTGAAGATCTGCCATTTGCCGAATTGTGGGACCAGAAGCAGGGTTTCTTTTAAGTTGGTGAAAACCCGAAACGTGAGCCACGTCGTCTATCAGATGTTTTGGCGTTTTGGTGGCGCTCTGCAATACAGCTAAGTCACGGACTTTATTCTTAAATTTATATAATAAAAGGAGTGCTCACGGTGGTGTCTTTGGAACATTTCCTGACCCTGGGCTGACAAGCTCCGACAAAAACATATGGTTGAGCTTTTTAGGGGAATTTTTGAGTATATTGGATTTCCTTTTCTCAAGTTACAAATCCTTGACAAGGTCATTCAGTTCAACTTATGTTATGAGGTATGGTTCAAAAGAGGAGGATGGAAGATGTGATACGAGTGTGACATGCTTTGCTGTGAATGGAATGGATACAGCAGACATGTAGCTATTGGGAGTTATTATAGGGCATAACAGCTTGCAGAATGGCCATAGTAGTCCTGTAAGATATTAGGGGTTATTCTAGAGCATACACAGCTTGCCTGTGAGATATTAGGGGTTATTATAGGGTATAAACAGCTTGCTTGAAGTGGTCTGAACTAGTATAGTGAGTCAGAAGCACTTCTCTGTACATAAATTGTGTATGAAATCTATATCCAATCATAATCGTGAGAATTCTGTTTTCACATGAAGCTCACGCTGTACTATCCAATGAAAACACATCTCTGATAGCAAACAATTACTGAAACTTGTATATCAAACGTGGAATTTTCCAAGGAGAAGGAAAACCGTACCGTACTGCACTAGAGACAAAGCAATTCTGTTTTGGCAGCTTTCCCGGATTCCTTCATCGTGGAAAGTTCCCCCGATCGCTGAAGTGAATCTACAATCCGGTATATGTATTGATGCATTTCATTTCATGCTAGAACTTATTAGTCATTTTATGCTAGAACTTATTATGTCAGAACTTATTAGAACTTACTTATATGCAATGTATGACTTATAATCTTTTATTTACTATGCAATAAACAGTAGCTTAGTATTACTATATATAAATTGTGCCTGGTTTGGATGTCAGTGAGGACTCAGAGTGAAATGTTTTATAGTAATACATAATGGCGACGAGAGTGGGATGTGAAGTGACTTAATTGATATTGCAGCCAGGTGATTTAATCAATAGAGAGGCACGCAGTGCACGGCGGAGCTCTGTGTCGATTGCATCCCATTTGGCAGAGTGCCCAGAAAATCGCTGTTTTGGCAGAGTGCCCAGACATGTTTAAAAGCAAGCAAGAATAAAAACTTTAGTGCTAGCCAACCCATCCCAGGATGAACGGATACTTACTTATAGACTTTAGCTTTGCAATTAGGGGATAATGGGTTTGTAGAATCATGGAATGCATTATTTTTTTTTTTAAGGTTAGCAATGCCCCTTGATGTGGAAAGAGTACTCAAGGGCCCCCCTGGGAAACTGGGTGGTGATGCAGTTACCCTAGGACAGACCTGGGTGTTGTTAGCAATGTCCCTTGATGTGGAGAAAGTACTCAAGGGCCCCCTCCCTGGGAAACCAGGTGATGTAGTTACCCCAGAAAGACAGACCTGGGTGTTGTTAAAGCAAGTAACGTCCTTTGATGTGGACAAAGTACTCAAGGGCCTCCCCGGGAAACCAGGTGATGTAGTTACCCCAGAAAGACAGACCTGGGTGTTGTTATCAGCCTATCAAAAGGTTCACTCCCAGCTGCAGAACAGGCAGCTGGAATTGAGCCACGTTGAGCACAAGTTGCTAGAAGCAGAAGGGAAAGTGGTGGTTTTGGAATGCCATCAGAAGATATTGCGGGATAAGCTGGATCATTATCAGGGGATAGCAGAAAAAGCCGCAGTAAAAATAGCACAAAATAAATACAGAAAGAGGAAAGGTAAGGTTAACAAACAGGAAGTATATAAAGCAGTGGCTACTGCCACCACAGAATGGGACCCAGATAGGTGGGATGGAGATATTTGGAATTCCTCAGACCCGGATGGGTGCTTGGGGGAAGAAGTGAAAGAAGAGTTACTATCTAGACAAGCTCAGCCCATTAGTAGGAGACAGGAAAAAACTGTATTGGGACCTGGAAGACGCCCTATACATGGTTATGATGGGCAGCCCCAATATCTTACTGAATTAGTCCCTCATACACGAATGAGGACCACTGTGGAGGATTTTACACAGGCAGAAGTAGATGATATACTGACCCGGTTCCGCCAGCAGCCAGGAGAAGGGGATTTGCAAAGGCTGGTCAGAGTTTATGATACTGGAGGGAGAGGAGTGAGTTTAGATGCTCAAAATGTTTTACAGCTTATTACACTGAGCCGTGAGCCCGTGATACAGAGGGCAATTCGACAGTATTTTCAGGATCATGTGGGGGTAGGGACTCAGAATTTGTCCCCAAATTCTGGTAGCTGGGTATTTGGACAAATACCCCAATGAGACAGATATGCCAATTTCGGAGAAACCATGGTTTACATTGCAGGATGCACATTTGCCCCTTGACTCACTTGATTGTTTGTTTAATTCCCAAGCAGATGAAGCAGCTTCGATATCAGTGGCAGAAACTACGCAGCCGATTGAGCTGTATCCTTCTGAAAAAGCGGTATGGCTTCAGGGTACAGCCCTTTGGGCACACCAAAAAAGTGGTCACTTTGGAGAAAAAGCCACCTTCAGGTGGGCTCAAAGTAGGGGAATCCCATTAACCCTTGATATCATCTAGGAAGTGATCAGTCACTGCCCTGTTTGCCAGCATTCCCAGCAACGGGCGGTGCCTCACACAGGGATGGGGCATATTGGACGTGGACTACTGCCAGGGCAGATCTGGCAAATGAAAAAGGTTTTGGGTCCACTAGCAGAGTCAAAGTGGGGGCCAAAATATGAATTCATGAAACTCAAGGACCGCCATCACCTGGGGAGGTTATTGCTGTAGGTAAGGATAAGGTGTTGCTGGTAATGCGACCTGGAAAGGAGCAATGGGAATATATCCCCAAAGACAAGTGTTATTTAAGAGAATAAGGTATATCTTTTGTATTTCAGACCCTGTTCCTTGGCATCCTTTCATTATGTTGGTGGGTATCCCTAAGTGAAATATGGACCCCTGGAGAGCTGTTAATCAACCAAACCTCGAATCAAAATGTACTGGAGCTGGAAGAATGCCACCACAGAGCGACAACAAGATAATTTCACCTGCCCTGCCAAGCAACGATGTAAGATCCTGAATCTCACTACTTCCGGACAATTGTGGGCAGGTGCCCCTCAGGCGGGGGGTTATCAGATGGCATATGCATTACACCAAGAAAATGGGACGATTAAACTTTAGCAAATTGTATGCATAATGCCGGAGCTGGCATTAATGATGCATTGACTTTACAGACTCGGTGGGCTCCCACCATTTGGCACCCAGTCCAAGAGTATGCAGCTATTTCTTCTGGACTTCTGAACTTATTTACTCAATATACGTTGAATATGTCAGAAAACATAACCCGCTTTGCTAATTGGACAGTATGTACTTTGCAAGCTATGACAATTATTGAACAACGCGATAGGTTTCAGGCTACACTCCTATCCGGAAATGAACAAATTTGGAAACAAATATTGAATGTCACTAATGAATGGTTGATGTATAGTGCTTCTAAAATGCAGTGCAATGAGACTAGTTGCACCAGACAAGCTACCATATATAATGTAACTAAGATGCAAATGTGTAAATTTATAGTACTTCCTTTGGTAATGGGGACCCCTGGTAGAATTTCATATTGGCTTCCGGAATTTTCAGGGACCCATATTGATTCTAATAACCGTACCCATGATCTATCCACTTGTACTGAGGTGATAGGAGGAACAATCTGTCGCATCCAATCTAGTGTATATGAACCTTGCTTATTGCAGAATAGTGTTAACATGTGCAAATTCATTATCTTGCCACCAGTTTATGAATACTTGATTGAAATAGCTCCACAAGAAGTATGCATGGTAGTCAATACTGAAGTTATACCTAAGATGATTCTTCCCTTTGTGGGTTGTTTGAAGAATGTAACTACACTACGGTGGCATATTGAAACCTATTTACTTTATGCTGTTACTCATAAAGCTGTACATCATTATTGGACGCCCATACCAATGGATGTCTCGAATTGGGATCTAAATTTGATAAGATTACATAAGCTGTTAAATGATTCTGCGTTGTTGCATAATCATCTGAACTGATGATAGTGGTTTTATCCTCTCCATCTGCAACTGCTGTATATGTCACAAATTAGACGGCCGTTTTTTTCGGCCAACATCCTACATGTACTGCTGAATCCATTAGGACCGAATGTGATACGAGTGTGACATGCTTTGCTGTGAATGGAATGGATACAGCAGACATGTAGCTATTGGGAGTTATTATAGGGCATAACAGCTTGCAGAATGGCCATAGTAGTCCTGTAAGATATTAGGGGTTATTCTAGAGCATACACAGCTTGCCTGTGAGATATTAGGGGTTATTATAGGGTATAAACAGCTTGCTTGAAGTGGTCTGAACTAGTATAGTGAGTCAGAAGCACTTCTCTGTACATAAATTGTGTATGAAATCTATATCCAATCATAATCGTGAGAATTCTGTTTTCACATGAAGCTCACGCTGTACTATCCAATGAAAACACATCTCTGATAGCAAACAATTACTGAAACTTGTATATCAAACGTGGAATTTTCCAAGGAGAAGGAAAACCGTACCGTACTGCACTAGAGACAAAGCAATTCTGTTTTGGCAGCTTTCCCGGATTCCTTCATCGTGGAAAGTTCCCCCGATCGCTGAAGTGAATCTACAATCCGGTATATGTATTGATGCATTTCATTTCATGCTAGAACTTATTAGTCATTTTATGCTAGAACTTATTATGTCAGAACTTATTAGAACTTACTTATATGCAATGTATGACTTATAATCTTTTATTTACTATGCAATAAACAGTAGCTTAGTATTACTATATATAAATTGTGCCTGGTTTGGATGTCAGTGAGGACTCAGAGTGAAATGTTTTATAGTAATACAGAAGAAAATCTGGGACATGTGATATTGATGGTTTGGGACCAGACGTTTCATCCCCTTCCTCATCCTCATCTGACCCAAGTGAGAATGATTCTATTCAACCACTGGCGAAGATTTGTTGCACAGGTGTGTGGGGCCCGGCTCTTGTCCTGATCTCCAATTTTGCAGCCAAAATAAAGGTGGTAGGTTTTCTTAAACAAAACAGTTATACTACATTTTTGTGATGCCAAAGTCAACTTCACCACACATGTAGCAGAAGTGATCTGCATTGTTCAAACAATTACGAGGCATCTCTCACTTTGGCTAAATGGAAAAAAATCAAACACTGAGAAGACTGGTCTCCAGCCAAAATACTACTGACACGTCATGTTCATTTAAAAAATGTTGCATAATTTGCTCTGCAGAGTGATATAATTAAGCTGAGTTAGGATTGCATCATCTATGACTTCTAAAGGAATAACATGATGCAATTCAAATCATGCATGTGATAGCACCTTCAAATTGCATCATTCATTAATTGTTTTGCCTGAAAAGTGAGTACTGTCCAAACAAAAATATAGATTTATCACAAATCCAGTTGAAAATGTGCATGCATTTTAGTAATTTATGGTTTAAATTGAGATCCTTTCCCATTATAACTTGCATATCCTTTAGCGTTTCCAAAGTTAAGGTTGTATGTACTGATCCAGTAGTGTAAATTGAAAACTAGAACCAATAAACAATGTTAAGCATCATTTTCATTCTCAGCAACCTACACTTAGTAAAGTGTGATTGAATTTATTTCAGAAGCATTTTGCTGTAGAACAGTAAAATATATGCATGTATTCTACAGGGCAATTTAATAAAAAGGCATGTTTACTAATGTGTGATAATAGCATGTATTTTATCATGCGCAGTTAGTGCAGCCCAGCAGTAACTGCTAGAATGAGAGAAAAGCAGACAGTGCAGTAAAATTCCCATGCTACAGTAACTGCCTTCAGTAAGATGGGGTAAATTTGGGACGGAGAGTAGGCTTGGCAGCTAGTGACAGCTAACACGCGAGACTGACCCTAGCGATAGTATTGTGAGACTACAGCTAGGGGTGAAGGCCACCATTTTGGTTGTCTCACCAGACATGGTAGGAGCAGAGGTGGACTGCTCCTGTCCTGAAGACCACTATGAACTAGGGATGCTCTAGGTAAGATGCAGGGGTGGCTTGGGGGGGGGGGGAGGGTCAAGTCTGCCACTTTGTGCAGGGAGAACTATGAATGTACCTTCACTTGGCATTTTGGAGGGGGCCTTCAGAGGGTAGTTTGGGGGGGGGGGGTGATTGGCAGCAGGAATTGTAGAGGGGGCCCAACATCGCAGCTGCTGCTGTTTGCCTTTCTGGTTCCGAGTCAGAGAACGTGACTTCTGCATACAATAAGTGTCTGCCTTGTGGGTTAAAAGCATGGCAGATGCTGGGAACCGCCTCACGCAAATACCACACAGGTGTCGCATTTACTGCATCTTAACACTTACTGCACTTTAGTAAAGATGCCCCAAAGTCATTTTTGCATGTACGTGGCCACATATGCACATAAACGGACTCATAAAATAGCAACCAGCATAAAAGAATGTGTGTTAACATAAAGGTGCATGCTTTGCTGGTAGGCATAACCATAAGCCTGGTGTGAGGAAAGCATAGGCGGAGTTCACAAGTATGTGCATTGATTATCAAATACCTTAATATGTGCACGCATTTTCATACTTCACACATGTCCACTTACACCTGCTATAGAGGAGGTGTCAGTGTCCATGCCTACATTTAAAATGCAATGTCTGCCACTTGCATTAGTTTTTTATAAAGACACATAGTGGGGGGGTGGGGGCTATATATCTTTATACAATAGAAATGACGGGAAGAGGTAAATGTGCCCAGCTCCGGAGACAGGAGGATGAAACTAGAAAAAAGAGCAGCTGAGGGGGCTTCTCTGTTAAGAGAAAAAAGTGAAATCATTTGTCATTTTACTGAACAGAAATCTGGAATCATATTTCTTGGGGGACTCACACCATAGGTTCACTGAATCACAGCAGTGCCGAATTTTTCATGTACAATAGATTAATACCATAATGTACTTCAGAACAGATACAAAATATCTTGATAAGCAGAACAGAATTTCTTACAAGATTAATTCTACCCCTATTTCTTTAAAATCTATGTAGAAACAGAATATCCAGGTACACTTAGCATGGCATATTTACTGTGTCTATAAATAAATTTAACATTAATTCCTTCCTCCCCTTTAAACGTCTCAGGTCTTGAACAAATGCATTAGAACAACCATGAAACCTTTACTAACAGTTGCATTTAAATACAGAACTCCATAAATGCCATTTTGTTGAAAACTAACTATAAAGCATAACCGAATTTGCAATTTAGTGCAAGACACTGGACCTGTTTTTTTTCTGAATTGAAGATGGTGATCCCCCTCCACCGCCTAATAAATATAGAAAGCACGTTTTACCTATATGTGCTAATGTTAGAACTTTAATCTGACGCTACCACGCTCTGAGACTATACCTCTTGTGACCACATTTCCAGAATGTTTTCACAGGTTAGCTGCTTGCTTTTGACAGATGACATCGCAGTGGGAATGCTCCACACAGATTTAACCGTGACATTTTAAACCTTCAGCAGCCTGCAAATATACATTACTAGAGACTGCAGCTATGTGGAAATACATGGCGTCAAGTTCAAGTGGAAATGTGAGCTCTCTTATCAAGATATTGAACTTTTCAGTCTGCCCTTCGCATGCTAGTATTTCTGACACGATGAGATTTACTTATGTATAATATTTTGAGGAAACTTTTTTAGTGGAGATTAACTTGCATGTGCCTTAAGTGCTCTGCTAAGCATGCTTGACCTTTGAACACGGAAAGTCTCGAACTGCTTCTTTTTATTTTTTATTGACCCTGCAGTTTCCCCGCTCCCTTATATATCCAGCTCTGCTGCAACCAGGACTGAAATCTCCTACCAGGAGCTTTCATTTACAAGCATCCAGGAATTTTTCTCCTATTTCATATTCTTCCACTTCCTACAACACATCCAGAAAGTAGGGCTAGTGCAAAGGTTTTAGGCTCCCTAAGCAAACCATTGGCCATGTGTCCCCTCCCTCAATTAACTTTTTCATCTCCAAAAATGACTGACATATTTGCCATTCAACCACAAGCAAAAAAACAAAGTATATTAAAGAAAAAGAAGGGGAGAGCACTTTTCTAAAGTAGAACAGGATTGCATGTGCAGAAATGGAATTTTGAAATTGGGCCATCACACATGCATAATTATGTATCCATGGCCAAATACATGCCTAAATATATGCGCATGGAACCCTGGGAACACTTTTTCCTGAAGGAGTCCAGGGTCCACGCCTCCCGCGTGGGCAGCACTGATGAATGTGTTACAGCACTTTTAGCCCACTTTAAGGCCAACTCGAGTACTATGGAATTGTGGGGCAGCTGAAGCTTCTCAAACCACAAGGCCTTCTGGGCCCGGTACAGGGAGTCCAGCCAGTGGCTGATGACCGGCAGCGAAAGCGGCGCTTCCCACTGCTGCAGCAGCAGCCTCTGCAGGACATGGTGGATGGAGACCATCACTGCCTCACAGAAAGCTGAGGAGTACTGGAGGAGTTCCAGTTCTTCTGCTCTCAGTTCCTCCTCTGCTTCCAGAGAAAACGGGATGACCTTCGAAGAGGTCCCGCACAAAATCCTGTCTTCCGGGGGTGACTTGTGCCGATCTGGAGGGTGCGACAGGTTGGATGAGAGGTCTGGGGCCCGAAGGTCCAATGCCATTAATTCCGCCTTGGAGTCCCATTCTGATTTTTACTCTGAGAGGAAGTCAAAGTAGTGCGGAGTCTCCTCAGAGCGCCGACTGCATGGCTTAGAAGAGGGTGGACATCGATGGTCCCCCTTGCGCCAGGGTATGCTGATGCTCCTGGGCCTCGGACTCCAACATACTGGAAAGGGAGATGGCTCCGGTCATCATAGTCAATACCGATCTCCCACCCAATGTCCCAGCCATGATGGGCAGGGCAAGGGTCTCCAGAATTGGCTGGATAGAATGAAGTGACGATACGTTCTGCTCCACAAAGCCTGCATTCTGCAAAGCTTCCACTGTTGCCACGTGAGCTTCCAATGCTCATAAGTGTTTCTCCAGAACCACCACCAAAGATGTTCATGCCACAGCTGTGGACATCATCGGTGACCCCTCGGGTGGGGACTCCATAATGACTGGGTCATTGGGAGACATCCGACTGCCCTCCTGGACACTGGGAATGGACTCCGCCTTCCAGGTCGGGTTCTCCTGCCGGGCTGGAAGGGGATACAGTAGCGCTGCATGTGTATTATCTCCTTGTGTTCCCCTTTCAACATTGACGGGGTATCTGCAGAGGGTTTCCCCTCTCCACCCATACTCCTCTGCTCTGACTGAGCCCTTTGCTTTTTCCTCTTGGCCACCTCAGGTGAGGTGGCCAAGGGGAAAGAACAGGATGGCCGAGGGAGTCTGGGCTGAGGATGCTGAATCAGATATGCCGAAGAGGGACTCCTCCTGCTTTTCCCAACCCCTCAGCTCTTGACGTGTCATCTGCAGACAGAGCTTGCAGGATGCCGGCTGGTGGTCAGATCCAAGGCACAGTAAGCACCAATTGTGACGGTCCGTGGTCTTGCCACATTTGATGCATTTCTTAAAGCTGCTAGCCGGTTTAGACATGTAGACAAATACCACCTTCACAAAATCAAACTGAAAAATGGCTGTGGATGGGGGAAAAAGCTCAAAAAAAAAAAAAAAAGAAAAAACACCCAAAGGGTAAGAAAAAATGCTAACCGATGACAAGCGGGTGAAAAAACAAGCAAAAGCTCAGCCACAAGAGCAAGAAATTCAAACTTTTTTCTGGACTGCAGGCACACGTTCTAGGGGCTCCATGGAGAAAGGTCGACTGGGGAATATGGTGCCGTGGCAGGCAGGGAAGGCAGGAGCACATGCACAGAATACCTCCCAGAAGCTTCCAAAATTTGGAAGATCAGGAGCATTCCGTGTGGGGCTCTGTCGGTGACGTCACCCATACATGAGGGCTTATTTCCTGCTTGTTCACTGAGAAAATGCAAATCTGTGTGTACACGTATCCTAAATAAATTTTAAAGGGGTATTTTGCACTTTTTATAACTGATGTATAGTCTATGGGTAAGATGTGCCTGCAGACTTTACGCAATTTTGCATTATTTTAAAATCCCACTAGAGGACAGCAACCTTGGGCCGGAAGGACTGGGGTTTCTAGTCCCACAGGTGCTCCTTGTGGTCTTGGGCAAGCCACTTAACCCTCCACAGCCCATGTTCCCTGTAAAATAGTTATCTCCAAGTTATAATGCCCTGTTCAATGTAATTTCAGTTTGTTCAATGTAAACCGCACTGATGCAGAATAGCACGGTATATAAGAGAATGTAAATAAATAAATAAAATAAATAAATAATTTGAAAGTTGTCCCCATTATTGTTTTCATCTTTACTAAAGGCAGATCAATTAACTGGCTGATGTAGAAGATAAACGTACTTGAATAACAGAAGTGTAGTTGGCTGGCGTAAAGACAGGGGCATTGTCGTTTACATCAGAAATGTCTATATTGACGGTCACAGTTGATGACAAGGGAGGCAAGCCACTGTCCCTGGCTTCAACCTGCAGCGAATATCCAGACACCTAGACAGGTTTAAAACAATAAAAACAATTTTGAATAAAAATGTTATCTTCATATTTGCCATTTTATGCAAACCTTCAGCTATTTGCTTTCTCTATATAGCTACCGTTTCCCAAATTTAGTACTATCCCCCACTCTCTCACAAAGGACAAGTACCAGAGCAGCTTCTTTAGCAGGGCACGGCTGTCTTAAAACCCACGATGCTCTTTTCTGGTCACCCCAACACCACCTTTTGTAGATCTATATGTAACTCCTCTCCATGTCTCTTCTCTTTTTGTTTCATTCACTTTTTAAACACACTGCCTTCCTTTATCAATATGATGCTTGCCTAGAGTTCTATAATGGTACCAGAGGCCCACTAGGAAGAATTCTTAAAATATGTAAAATGTTCACTATATCAGGAATAAATTAAAAATGAGACAAAAACAAGGGTCATAATGGTTTGGTTTCTTGAAACTGCCAACTGACTCAGTATCACTGCTTTGCTGCTTTCCAGTTGTACGCAGTGTTTATCAATATGCATATATGCAGAGTAGAATGCCAGATTTGGAGCTTAATGTCAGTACATTTTCATTTATGTGAGTTATTGGTAATGCATGCAAAATATGCCCCCAGGCTCTTCTTGTTTTACCACAGCTGAGGTGTGTAGTGAAGTCATTCTATAGCCCATGATATGTTAAGTGCGATGTCCCTCAATAGTTTCTGAAAAGGACCCAGAGTGCTACCATTGCTCGATGCTGGTTGACCTGACTACCTCCGAGAGGGATCCTAATAAAGCTGTTTTAGTTCTCCATGAAACAGAGAAAACGACAGCAGTTAAAGATCATATGGCCTATCTAGTCTGCCCCTCCATGCAACAACTAAGTTCTACGATCCCTTTCTCTCCCTGAGAGATTTTCTGTGTTAGACCCCAAGCTTTCTTGAATTCAAATACAGTCCTCGTCCGCACCAACTCTGCTGGGAGGTCATTCAACACATCCACTACTCATTTCTGTAAACAAATATTCCTTTAGATTATCCCCTTGCATATTCACCCTATGACTCTTCGCTCCAGAGTTTCCTTTCAATTAAAAAAAAAAGTCCGTCTCCTGCACATTTTTAGCATGGGGGTATTTAAATGCAGTCATTTGGCTGCTCCTGTGCCCTGCAGTTGGTTAACTCCCCATTTGGGATCACTATTCTGGATATGCATTTCCATACCTAACCCAAGCAGCCTCTACCCACCTTCCTTTACCACCATCTTCTGTATTTATTTCAGTCATGCTTGACTTCAGTTACTGTTTTAATTGCTAACATTTCTGTTGTTAGACTATATCAGACATGCACAGGGGCGGCCCAAGGGGGGTGCGGGGCCATGTGCGGAGACTTGGTGCGGGGCCTCATTTGCATAAGGGGCCTCATTTGCATAAATATTTGCATAATGTTACCATACACTAACTTTTAGTAAACATGCCTCTTCATGAGTGTATGGATAAAGAAAGACAAAGATTTCTACATTACTATAATCCAGTGCCAACCGCCAGGCACATTAGGAACTACTACAAACACTGCCCATTTAGAACCCATAGCAAACCCACCGTATCCTAACAGCACTACCAAGACTCATAAAGCACCATACCCTACCTATCAAAAGGCAACACTGCAAATATTAAACCAATACATTTCAGAGAATAACAATACATGACCTACTGGGGAAAGAGAACAAGTGGCAATGTCAAATAGGAATTACATAAACAGAATACCTCAGCTCAGTTACACATGCAGAACATAGACCATCACCAAACAAGGAATCACAATTTAAAAACAGGAAGACAATAATTAAACTGGGAACCCTAAAAGCCAAACTTGGAATGTACAACAATGTTGAAATAAAACTATAAATTAATTTCCTCTTGTACTAAACAAAGCACCGACATTAATGATGCACATTTCCCAGAGCTGACATATTCCAGTTAATAAATTCAAAATAAAGAGATATCTTTGTACCTTTTGTGCATTTTTTTTTCAGTTGCAATTGTTCCAGTCACTTTCTTCTGGTTTATTTGTGTCTTCTGCTAACTCTCCATCGTCTGCTGTCCATTTGTCCTTTCTTCTCTCCTCTAGTTTTTTTCCATTCTCTCTCTACATCTGCTTTAACATAATAATCTTTCTCCTTTTGCTCTTTCCTCATTCCTATTTCATCCACTCAAATTTTACCCCTCCATCCTCAATCCCCACTTAGGGGCTTGTTTACAAAGCCGCGGTAGCGGTTTGCGATCGTAATCGGAGCCGCGGCCCCATTGATTTCAATGGGGCCGCGGCTGCGATCGCGAACCACTACCGCGGCTTTGTAAACAAGCCCCTTAGTCTCCCAATACCCGGCCAATTGTAGATTTTTCTTCCCTCCCACACAAAATATTCTTCCCCTCTCCATTTCACTCTCCCAGCCCCATCCCCTTCTAATCTCCCCCAACATCAGCTCCCTTTTAGTTGCAGCCCCACCCAGTATCCGCTCCCTTCTAGTCCCCACATCAGCCCAATTCCAGTCCAAGCTCCCCCAACCATTTCCAGTCCTATCCGAGTCCCTTCATCAGCTCATTTCCAATACCAGCCTCCCATCAGCCCATTTCTAGTCCTTTCCTAGCCCCACCATCAGCCCATGTTAAATCCTAGCTCCCCTCCACTCAGCCCATTTCTAATCCAAGCCCCCCATGAACCTACTTCCAGTTCTAGCCCCTCCATGAGTCCATTTCAATCCAAGCCCCCACCACAGCCCATTTCCAATCTTAGCTCCCCCAACACCCAATTCCCAGTCCTATCCTAGCCCCTCCATCAGCCCATTTCCTGTCCTAGCTCCTTCCCCTAAGAGCCCATTCCAAGCCCCCCTCCCCATCAGCTATTTGCAGTTCAAGCCCCCTTCCACTCAGCCCATTTCCAGTCCTAGCAACCCCCCCCAACCCATTACCAGTCCTAACCTCCCCATCAGCCCACTCCCAGTCCTAATCCCACCAGCCCATTTCCAGTCCTAATCCCCCATCACCCAATTTTTAGTTTAAGCCCCCCCATAGCCCATTACCAGTCCTAACCCCCCATCAACCCACTTTCAGTCCTAATCCCATCAGCCCATATACAGATTTAGCTCCCCCATAGCCCATCACCACTCCTAAACCCCCCCAAGCCCATCACCACTCCTAAACCCCCCCAAGCCCATCACCACTCCTAACCCCCCCAGCCCATCACCACTCCTAACCCCCCCAAGCCCATCACCACTCCTACCCCCCCAGCCCATCACCACTCCTAACCCCCCCAGCCCATCAACACTCCTAACCCCCCCCCCAGCCCAGCCCAGCCCATCAACACTCCTAAACCCCCCCCCCCCCAGCCCAGCCCAGCAACACTCCTAAACCCCCCCAGCCCAGCCCAGCCCAGCGAAAATTAAAAGAAAAGAAAACCTGTCTGCTGCCGCGGTCGGGGCCGCCGCGGCAGAATCGAGCGTGCCGCGGGGCCCCCCTGTGCACGGCAGAGCCTGCCCTCCTTGTAGCAGCTCTCTCTTTGGAGCTGAAAAGTCAGACGCGCCGGCTTGCAGAGCAGAGCGCGAGGGAAGAGTTTCTCCCTCGCTGCTCTGTTAAGCCCGCGGGGGCTGATGGGAAACTTTCCCATCAGCCCCCGCGGGCTTAACAGAGCAGCGAGGGAGAAACTCTTCCCTCGCGCTCTGCAAGCCGGCGCGTCTGACTTTTCAGCTCCAAAGAGAGCTGCTACAAGGAGGGCAGGCTCTGCCGTGCACAGGGGGGCCCCGCGGCACGCTCGATTCTGCCGCGGCGGCCCCGACCGCGGCAGCAGACAGGTTTTTTTTTTCTTTTCAATTTTACTTTTCAAAAAGAATGTTTTTTGCGCGGGGCCCCCTGAAACGCGGGGCCCTGTGCAAAAAACATTCTCGCTCAATGGACGGGCCGGCCCTGGACATGCACCACCCACTCAATGGAGAATTATTTCCTTATATGTCTAGGATTGTGCATTTATTTTGAAATGAAATATACAACGGGGGTTATTCTGTGCCACGAATAACGGGGATGGACGTCCCAATGGGATGTCCATCCCTGCTATTCGTGCCTTCCCCTGCCGTGTCTAACCTCCCCGCCAGTTGTGCGGGGAAGTTAGATGGGGATGGCTCGAGAGTGGAGTCTGAGTGGGCGGTGGGCAGTCACTGATTCTGTACGTACAGGGCCGATTCTAATGTCGGCACTGTATGCCCAGGGCTGGCAACTTGTACGGGGAAGTTATTCCATCTCCGAGGTGGAATAACTTCCCCATATGTCCAGGATCGGCGGCCTGGGGCACGGATGGGGCAGGGGTCCTAAAGACATTCCCCGCAGCTCGACCCTGGCCTTAGGAGGCCAGATCGGGGGTCAGGCTGCGAGCAATGCAGCGTTGGAGTCTGGCAACCGGAATCATGGCTCTTCAATGGAGCCATGGTGCCATAGCAACATGACGCTATGACACCGCGGCTCCATTGAAGAGCCCTGACTGTTAGCTGGGAAGGTCCTGTATGTACGGGCCGGGCTGAATCACAGTCTCGGCCTGCACATACAGGACTGTTTGTGATTCTGTTCCCGTGTGGCTAGACATGCCCCGTGGGATCAGAATCGCGATCGCCTCTGTACGTCTGGCTCAGAATGAGCCTGAACACATTTTTTCTCATTTTTGTAGTGTTAATTGCAAATAATGTTATTTTAAAAACAGCATGTTATTTGCAAATCAGCAGTGCTAGAAACAAAAAAAAAATGTAAACAAAATGAAAACCGCAAACCCCCTCCAGTCCCAAAATAAAACGTGACCAGTACGCAGACTCCTATAAATTTCCTTTGATTCTCTTTCCCTCTGGCTTCATATTACTTCCTCCTGTTCTTGAATTTCATCTTCCAGGGAAATGCTACATATACTTTAATGATACAATACAATTTCACAAATATAATCAAAACCACCAATATCAGCCATTATATATAATGAGAATGAAGAGAGTCATTTACATTGATTAGTAACACAATTCCACTTAATATTTTCATGCATTCTATAAACTATTCTTCTGAGTATTTTCCATTTTATATACCAGATGGTGAAATCACTCCATGAGCCAGATTTACGAAGCTATTTTCCATTCGACACAAAATGGAAAAACCGTAGCAAATCTTGCTCAGTAATTTGTGGCAGACAAGCTATCACTAAGTAACACTAGTAATGATTATAATCCAGGTATGTGTGGTGCCTTTGATCCAAATGGTATCAGTATGATAGACTTTTTCTAGCTAAAGCATACTTTAAAAAACCCTGTTAGATGGATGGACTGGTGGCATGCTTCTGATGTTTGGCCTTATATGAAAGCTTACTCAGTTTGGTAAGTTGGGGTATAGAGGGAAACATTGCTAGTTGCTGAAAACGTTCATATCTGTGGGATTACCTTGATACTGCTGTGGTACAAACAACTTTACAATATACGGGTAGGTCCTATGTTCTGGGGTCCTGGCTTTCTGCAGGTTCTACATTCTTGCTGTTGTATTAAGGATGTAACAGGTGATCTCCAGAAACAGCAGGAATTGAGTCTTCACGTATGGGTGACATCAGCACTGACGGAGCCCACACGGGAACACTTCCCAACGTCCTATAGGAAAGCTTTTGGGAGCATCCCACTGTGCCTGCACTGCTGCCTTCCCGCCTTTCCAACTCTCCCTCCTCAGTTGGGTTTATAGCTGAGACAAAAGGAGAGAAGGAGAGAGAGAAAGAGAGCGAGAGAGATATACAACTCCTAGGGGATGAGGGTGGGTTGTGAAGACTCAATTCCTGCTTTTCCCGGAGATCATCTGTTAAATCTCCAGGAACAAACAGGAATGTAGTCCTCACATATGGGACTACCTAGCTTGAAGATGCCAGGGAGATGACCTCAGAGAGAGCAGTGAAACACAGACTGAAGTGGGTCATGTTTCCTCCCAAGGATCTCTGGTATCGAAATTTTGGGACGGGGGGGTAGGAGTTGTTCTAAATCCGAAAGAGATGCTGGAGAACAGCCTGGCCAAACAAGGCATCCCAATGGGAGTCCTTGTCCAAGCAATAGTGGGCCGCAAAGGTGTGGACAGAGGACCAGGTTTCTGCTTTGCATATTTATCAATTGCCACCGAGTGTAGATTTGCCATAGAGGCAGCCATTGCTCGCACATTGTGTGCTATGACATGACCTTCAAGAGAAAGTCCTTTACTCTCACAGGTAAAAGAGATACAGTCTGCAATCCACTTGGAGAGTGTTCTCTTGGAAACTGGTAGACCCAGGTGACTGGAATCAAACGCAACAAAAAGCTATGAAGTCCTTCTGTGCTGCCTAGTTCTCTGAAGATAAAAGGCCAAAGCACACTTGTAATCCAGAGTATGTAGATTCCTTTCTGCACTACAGGAATGAGGCCTAGGGAAGAAAACAGGCAGGTAAACCGACTGGTCCAAATGAAAAGGGGAAACCACCTTTGGCATAAAGTGAAGATACGTCCTAAGGACTACCTTATGGTGGAACCGTGTATAAGGAGGGTCAGCCACTAAAGCTTGGAGCTCACTGATGCGTCTTGCAGAAGTGAGGGCAATTAGGAAGATGAATTTCCAAGAAAGAAACTTCAGGGATGTCGTGGCTAAGGGTTCGAAGGGCAGCTTCATGAGCTGCCTAAGGACAAGTTTGAGATCCCATGCCGCAGGTGGTGGCTTAATGGGAGGCTTAATTAAGAGCAGACCTCTCATAAAACACGCTACCAGCAGCTGAGAGGAGACAGGTTGTCCATCAAAGGGCATGTGAAAAGCCGCAGTGGCACTGAGGTGGACTCGTACTGAATTAGTTTTAAGTCCAGAGGATGAAAGGTGGAGGAGATACTCAAGTAATGCCTCTACTGGAACGGAAAAAGGATTGTTCTTTTCTGAACGCAAGATTGAGCACCTTCTCCATTTAAAAGCGTAAGCATGCCTTGTGGAAGGTTTCCTGGAGGCCGGAAAGATACCTTTAACCTGTTGAGCGAGGTTGATATCCTGGAGTTCTAAGATCTCAGCAGCCACGCCATCAGGTGAAAAGACTGAGGGTTCAGGTGCAGAAGCGGCCCGTTCTCTTGGGATAAAAGATCTGGAGCACATCCCAACTCCAGAGGCTTGGTTTGAGAGAGACGTAGAAGCAGTGGATACCACATCTGTCGTGGCCAGCGTGGGGCTATGAGGATCATATGGCCCCTGTCTCTTTGAAGCTTGAACAGAGTCTTAGGAATGAGGGGAATGGGTGGGTAGGCATATAGGATGTCCTGACCCCAGTGGAGGTGGAATGCATCCCTCGCCTGACTGTTCTGAGCAAGAATTCTGGAACATTAGTGGGGAGGTTTGGCATTCTGAGGACTTGCAAACAGATCTATATTTGGGGTTCCCCAGATTTGAAAGATTCGAGCAATTTGCTCTGAATGGAGAGACCATTCGTGTGGCAGTAGTACTCGACTGAATTTTCCTGCCAGGAGATTCTGCTTGCCAGGGAGATACACCGCTAGTAGGTGGATCTGAAGGCGTATGGCAAAGAACCATAGGTGTAGTGTTTCATTGCACAACGCCTGAGAACCTGTTCCACTCTCTTTGTTCACATAGAACATGGCAACCTGATTGTCCGTCTGGACTAGAACTGTTTTGTAGCGGAGGTAGTCCTGGAACACTCTGAGAGCATTGAAGATGGCTCTGAGTTCTAGCAAGTTTATGTGAAGCCGAGCCTCCTGCTAAGTCCAAAGACCCTGAGTGGAGAGATTGTCCAGATGAGCTCCCCAACCCAATATTTGACGCATCCGTCATCAGGGTGGATTGGTGTGGTGGCTTCTGAAAAGGTGACCCTACGAGTAGGTTTTTTGGTCATTGGCACCATTGGAGGGACGAAATGAGGCGTGCAGAGTTCCTGATTTTGTCTCACAGATGACCTGATGCCTGAGTCTGCTGTGAAGCTAGGGTCCACTGAGCTGCATGCATGTGTAGACGAGCATAGGGAACCACATGTACAGTGGAAGCCATATGACCGAGCAAATGAAGTATTTCTTGAGCAGTTAGGGAAGTCTTCATAGCTATTTGAGAAGCTAGTTGAACTATTCGAGTGCAGCGTACCTGTGGCAGAAAAGCCCTTGACTGCTGCCTGTCTAGAAGAGCCCCTATAAACTCTAAGGTTTGAGAAGAGGTGAGTTGGGATTTTGGAAGATTTATTACAAACCCCAAATGTTGAAGAACCTGCATTGTGCAGGAGAGAGCAGAGCTGACGATGCTCGGATGAGCCAGTCGTTTAAGTAGGGCAAGACAAATACCCTAGAGTTCTTACCCATGCTGCTACTACTGCCATGCATTTTGTGAAGATTCTTGGGGCAGCCGAAGGGTAGAACCCTGTACTGGTAATGTCTTCCCTGAAAGAGGAATCGAAGACACCTCCTGTGTTCTTTGTGGATAAGGATATGTGTATATGCATCCTTTAGGTCTAGAGAACATAGCCAATCCTGACTCTGGATGTAAGGGAGAAGTGTTCCGAGAGAGATCATTTTGAATTTCTTTTGGAGCAGATACTTGTTTAATTCTCAGAGGTTCAGAATGGGCCTGTATCCTCCTGTTTTCTTTGGTATAAGGACGTAGGGGGAGTAGAAGCCCAGGCCTTGTTGGGAAAGTGGCACTTCCTCTATCGCACCCTGAGCGAGAAGGGTGGTAACCTCCTGGCACAAGAGTGTGGTAAGAGGGGGCCGAGAGCTGAACTCTCTTGGAGTGGAGGGAGGGGGCATACTTTGGAAGTGAAGTTTGTACCCCTCTGTCACTATGGAGAGAGTCCAATGTTTTGATGTTATCTGGTGCCATCCTTTGCAAAGTAGCACAGTCTGCCTGGGATGTTGACTGGCTCTGGAATTTCCAGGGGTAGGATAGCTAAATTCTCTAGCAGGAAGTCAAAGACCTTGTGGAGGCTGGGTCTGCTGAGCTGTTTGAGCTCTGGGGGTCTGAGCCTTCCTTTGTTGCTTCGGTTGTTGCTGTCCCTACTGGGAAGCATGGACCGGACAGTGGACAGCATGGGTGTAAGAAGGATAAAACTTATTTTTCTTGTTGAAAAAGGGCTTCTTAACTGTCTTTTTCTTAGCTGGGTTGGTAGTGGTCCTAGAGAGCCTGTTCAGGGTGATGTTCTCAGACTCAAGCTGAGAAGCTTTGTCTTGCCAATCCTTGCCAAAGAGGTTTTCTCCCGTGTAAGGAATATTCCCCAGCTTATCTTGCACCCATTGCTCTAAATCAGATGCTTGTAACCAAGCAATCTGACAGGCATCGATGTAAATAGCAGAAGTCCTGCTAATACACTCAAAACAATCAAAGGCTGCCCTGTTCATGAATTTGGAAACATCCTGGGCTTAACAAGTGTCAAGAAATCAGCCCTCTTGTCGTCTGGGAGAAGAAGAGCTATTAGTTCCAAATCTTTAGTCACCTCCCGAAGAAACATACCCATGTAGAGTATTGTATGAACTTATTCTGGCCGACAACATGGAGGCCTGAAAACATCGACGGCTGAAGGCATCAAGAGTTCTTGCCTCACGGCCCGGAGGATTATATGAATATGTCTTAGCACTTTTAATTCAACGCATTGCTGATTCCATAACCATGGAATGGTGCGGTAACTGCGTCTTCTGGAAACCGGGACACTGCGGTACCCGGTACATGCTATCGAGTCTTCGAGAATGTGGAGACACTATTAAAAGTGTTTCCCACATCCTATGCATGAGGTCATGCAATGTCCGATGAATGGGTAAGGTAGCGTCCTCCTTAGGGACTGCCGGATACTGAAGAATTTCAAGTTCTTCAGCTCTCGGTTCCTTTTCGGAGGTCACCATAATAGAGAAGCCCCAAGCCACATCCTGTATAAAGTCTTGAAAAGACATGTCCTCCGGCGGAGACATCCAGCGTTGTTGGGGAAGAAGAAGGATCTTCCGGAAGAGTCTCTCTGTTACTGATCTATTCATTGGAAGAATCGGAATCGGAAGACTCAAAGTATCGACATGCCGGGTGCTCCCGCCCGGCTCGTCAACGGTACCAATCAAAATCGGCATCGGAATGCCTCGGAACGGGACCCTTGATGCCAGACACTGACTCCAGGGCCGGTATGAGTGATAGCGTGGAGAGCAGCACAATGGTTGGTACCGATACTGTTGGCTGTGGAACCGATTGCAGAGGCTTTAGCGGTACCGAAGCTGCCAGCAATGCCGCAAGACTCCGCTCAATGGCTAGGATACGTTGATCCATGGAACCAGCCGATGCCTGGTTATTGGTACCTGAACAGCAGGCCATGACCCCAGAACATGGCACCAAGAGTTCTCCAGAGGTGAATGCCTCGGGAACATCTTGGGACCCCGCTAATGCTTTGGAGGCAAGGACCTCCCACTGGGGCTGTTTGGCCAGTGTATTCTCCTCTAGGGCAACACTTAAAGCATCTCAATGCTTAGAAGGAGATCTATCCTTTGGAGGACTGACCAGTCTTCGAAGAAGACTTGGGTTTCGTTACCTGAGATCCATGGGAGGAAGATGAAGCCCTGGATGACGCCGATGCATCGGACATTGCATCCGAGGTAGAGGTTGCTGAGTTTGGCAGCTCTATTCTGCAGGCCCCTCTTTGTCATCTTTCTGCAGAGGAGACATTCCGATGGTGAATGGTCTGGTCCCAAACATTTAAGACCCCAGTCATGGGTGTTGGTAGCAGAAACGGTACTGCTACATTTGGAACACTTTTTGAAATCACTAGTTGGTACCTCCATTTTGAGGAACAAAGGGGCCTAAAGCCCAAAATGGCGCCTAAGCACCTAGAGGGCAAAGACCCTCCAAGAAAATTTGTTGTTTTTTTTTAAAAAAGAAAATAGAAGAAAGAAAAGAGACACCGATGATACCAGTGCTAGCGTCAACGGGAAGGCAGACGCAACCACAAAAGAAGAAGATTTTCTGCGCTGACAGGAATTGCTCCCTGTCGGCTCCGCGGAAAACTGAGGAGGGAGAGAAGGCAGCAGCGCAGGCACAGTGGGATGCTCCCAAAAGCTTTCCTATAGGACGTTGGGGAGTTTTCCCGCGCAGGCTCCATCAGTGCCGATGTCACCCATATGTGAAGACTACATTCCTGCTTGTTCCTGGAGATGGGAAATACTCCTGAAGGTGGCAATTGGAATGCATGTATACGGTTACATTTTCAAAAGCAGATGAATATTTTCACTGAAAGACAAATTTGCAGATATACATGTGTGTGGGTACTTTTTCTTGGAAAATTTTCAAAGTGAAAATATGCATTTACTTTTAATTTAAAAATCCTGTAAAGTCCTCAAAGTGAAAAGTATGCACGCACTTTCACCAAAGTGGACAATCCGAAAATTACTCTATTAAACTTTAAATACAGTAAGAGACATTTGCAACTTATATGAGGTAGAGGGGTCTTGGTGTGCTCACTAGCTGCCCCCACGTCCTTCCCCAGGGCTGGCCAACAGTGGCCCAGCCTGTCTCAACATGGGAAGTTGTACAGCACACCAAAAAAGAGAAATCAAAAGTCAGCGGTGGGTTGACTTTAACCTACCCCTGGGCTCCCTGCAAAAATGCCATAAAAGTTTAACAGTAAGGTTTGCTTTACCATTTAATCATTAAGGGGTTGTTTTAGCTGCTCTATTTGTGATTTCTACGTCTGAAAATGCCCACTCAGGTATGCAAGTCACACTGATACAAAGAGACATTTTTGAAAGCTCCAAATTTCTACATGTCTGGCATCATTACATCCATGTCGTTGTGGAAGTGTGCCTGGGGTGTTACTAAAAAGATACATGTGAGCAGCTGATTTTAGAATGGCGTTGCACACTGGAACTCGCCAGCGCACACATCCATGTCTACACCTGCTCCTGGGCCTGAACAGGCATCAGAAACCGGCTCGTTTTAGCAACCTAACAACAGGGGAGAGAAGAGGAGAAAACTCTTTCATTTCCTATTACTTTTAAGGTAAACCAAAAAAGCTTGCAGATAAATAGGGAGTTTTTGTGGCTGCTCCGCTGCTGCATGTTTCCACTTTAAAAATGATAGGCCAGGATGTCTATGAGACATCCAATAGAGGTGTCCATTCTGAAATGCCATCTTAGGTGCATCATGTCATCCAAACCACCGCTGCCCATATTGGACACATACATGTTTCTAAAATTGGGCAGAAACTTGCATGTGCCTGGCCCATTATTCTGCATGTTCAAGTTTACTTTTGTTTTCCGCAAACGTTTATATTTTAGGGTGGCGACAGGCTGATTTTAGAATGAATTTACATGTGCTTACCTTGTCTGTTGTCCCTCACATGGAATTTCAGACGTACTGACTTGTACGTCCAGACTGCATCTACACAGCCGTTCTAAAATGTGGCTTTTAAAGATATACACCCTTACCCCATATCATCTAAATTTACTTGTGGAATCATGCTAACTGAGATTTTACCTTCTATCTTGGTAGGTCTTTGGATTTGTAGGTTCAGTGCTCTAAGCAGTACACTAATTTAACTTAATTAAAAAACTTCTATTCCACCACTTTCAATCCAACTCCACAATGTAGATTACAATGAATTTGAATAAAACATGAGACTACCACCACTACCACAAAGGGGGTAATTGTACAGAGTCATTTTAGTGAGCTATGTGGCAATATACATGTGTAAGATAACTCTTATAAAATTACCTCCGGTGTTGAAGTATACGCATCAGCATGAATGCGCACACTTTTACTGCTGCCATCTGAGTGGTCTGGGCAAAGCATAGGCAGAAACACGTAAGCATATATTGATAATAAAATACACTAAACTATTTGTGTACTCATGTAATTTATGCCTGAGCTTCTACACCTGCGACGAGCAGGCATAAATGCCCACAACCAGGGGCGGCTCTATAATGAGGCTGAATGAGGCGTTAGCCTCAGGTGACGACTTTTTGGGGGTGGCAAAAATTGCCCCCAAAAAGACTGCCTCACTCGGCTTCCAAAATAAATTTAAAAAAAAAACGTCTTCAGAAGCTGCTACTGCTGCAGCGGCGGCAGCAGAATGAACTGCCCTGCGGCCCACCCCGCCTCCCCTCCGCCTAGCATTTCCCCTCCACGCCAGCTCAGCTTTGCAGAGCCGCACGAACGGAGAGTGATTCCCTTCCCCACGGCTCTGTTAAAGTTGAGCCCGCAGCCCTGATGGGAAACTCCGGGCTCTTCCGGGGATGCGGGGGGCAGCGGTCACGGGGCAGTTCATTCTGCCACTGCAGTAGCAGTGGCAGTAGCTTCTGAAGATGGAGTTTTTCTTTCAATTTTCCTGGGTTGGGGGGGGGCTAGGACTGGAAATGGGCTGATGGGGGGGGGGGTTAGGACTGGAAGCGGGCTGATGAGGAGGTTAGGACTGGTAATGGGCTATGATGGGGGGCTAGGACTGGAAATGGGCTGATAGGGGGGTAGGACTGGAAGCAGGCTGATGAGGAGGATAGGACTGGTAATGGGCTATGATGGGGGGCTAGGACTGGAAATGGGCTGATGGGGGGGTTAGAACTGGAAATGGGCTGATGGGGGGTTAGGACTGGTAATGGGCTATGGTGGGGGGCTACTATTGGAAATGGGCTGATGGGGTGTTAGGACTAGAAGTGGGCTGATGGGGGGGTTAGGATTTGTAATGGGCTATGAGGGGCTAGGATTGGGCTGATGGGGGTTAGGACTAGAAATAGGCTGATGGGGGGGTTAGGACTGGGAATGGGCTGATCGGGAGAGGGGCTAGGACTGGTAATGGGCTATCGGGGGGCTAGGACTGGAAATGGGCTGATTGGGGGCTAGGACTGGAAATGGACTTAATGGTGGGGTTAGGACTGGTAATAGGCAGATAGGGGGCTAGCACTGGAAATGAGTTAGGACTGGAAATGGGATGATTGGGGGGCTAGGACTGGAAATAGACTTATTGGGGGGGTTAGGACTGGTAATGGGCTGATTTGGGGCTAGCATTGGAGTGGGCAGATTTAGGGGGATAGGACTGTAAATGGGCTAATGGGGGAGGGGAGGAGAATGCTGCTGGCCCTGGAAGAAAACTAGGGGCTAGGGCTACAAATGGGCTGATGAAGGGGGATGGTAGAATAGGATTGGAAGGGAGCGGATACTGAGAGGGTCTACCAGGGGAAGGAGGGGGCTGGAAAGGAGCTGACACCTGGGATGTACTGAAGGGGGACTGGAAGACAGCTGACACATGGGGATGGGAGTGGTAGGTGGCTGGGTAATGGGAAGGATGCTGGAAGGGAGCTGATATGCGAATGGCACTGGAAGGGAGATGGACAGAGGGTAGGGTGACTAGAAGGGAGCTGAATTGATACCTGGGATGTTATTTGGACTAGAAGGGGCTGGACAGTGGGGAAGGAGGGGGACTGGAAGGGAATGGACACCAGTGGCAGTCATGGGAATGCAAGGCGGTTGACATTGGAAGATACTGGGAGGGGAGGACTGGAAAGGGGGCTGATACTGGGGAGGGTTACAGGAACTGGAAATGGGCTGATGGAAGGAAGTGAAGAAAACAAAAGAAGAGATAAGAAATGGCAGATGGACCATAGACCACAGAAAGAGAGCTAAGAGAAGACAGGAAAGCAGAAGCCTCAGATTGGGACCAGCATGATCAGAGAATAAAATGGTCAGACAACAAAGGTAGAAAAAAATAATTTTATTGAATTTTAGTGATTGGACTTTGTGCTATTTTCATATTTTACACAGTATTGGGGAACTGCATCTATTATTTATCTGATATTGCACTGCATTTTGACTCTGGTTTCTTGGGGTTTCAGTTTAAATTTTGTCTACACATTTTTATTTTTACTTTAGAATGTGGTTACTTATTCTGTACTTGGTGAGGGTCGATGTTGTGAGTGTGTAACTGAGGTCAGGTGTTCTGTTAATATGGAATTTGTAGATAAAGATCTATACTGTACTGTAGTAATTTAATTTGTTCAGCTTTTCAAATAGGTGTATGGATGTTCCAGGGCCCACTGTAGTATTTACAGTGACGCTTTTTTTTGGATGGGCTCCTTATGTGAGTTTTGGAAGTTTGTGCTGATGTGGTATGGTATGGTAAGTTTGCTCTTTGTTGTAGGGTTTTGTATTAGTTCACAATATGCCTGGTACTGGAGAATAATGGTGGTGGTGGTTGTTAGTGAGATGATCAGAATTAGATTTTTTTTTAAATATTGAGTTCTGTGGGTGAATGTCCTGGTTCTGCTCTGCACCTACTGTGGATGCAAAATATATGTTGAAAAAGAAAAAGTAAGAACCATAACGCAGTTTATAACAACAAAATAAAAATGAGCTATAATTTAGTTTTATAAACTGTGCTGTTGGTTCTTGCTGCCTTTTAGTTCCTTCGTGTGCAAACAGGACCGTACCTAGCCCTGTGCAGGCAGTGCAGCCGCACAGGGTGCAAAGGCTTGGGGGGTGCATTTCGGCTATCTGCTGTTGCCCTGCCGCCACTGGCAGGACAATAGCAGGCAGCCGAAATGTACCCCAAGCCTCTTCGCAGCACTTTAAGCAGATCTGGTCCCTCCCTCCTCTGACACGATGTTAGAGCAGGGAGGGACAGATCTGCTTAAAGTGCCGGCGCCTTTCAGATCGGGCGCATGCCCCCTCCTCCTCCCCATACCTCCGTCCAGCGCTGCCTGCTTTTTCCCTGCTGCCGGCGCCACCGTGAAAAAAACAAAGGGTGGCAGCAGCAGGTAAAGAGCAGGCAGCGCTGGACGGAGTTATGGGGGGGAAGAGGGGGGGGCGTGCGCCCGAGCTGCAAGTCGCACAGGGCATGATTGCAGCTTAATATGGCCCTGTGTGAAAACATCTTACAATTCCTCCATATAATTTAATCGGCTTTTTGGTTTGGTTCAGTCTCTGATTGGATTTCTGAAAAAGCCCTGCCCCCTCTAAGGTGTGGGGGGGGGGCCATCTCATTCTTCACCTCAGGCAGCAGATTGCCTTGAGCCGCCCCTGCCCACAACCTCAATATAGTTGCGACTGCTGCTGGATTTGCACTCGTGTTTTATAAAGGGCCACCTTGCTCTCTAAACCTAGGTACCCGGTGATAAAATTGCTCCTAAAATGTCAAAATACCTGCATATCTTTATGGCAGTAAATGAAGCATAGCCTCTGTAGAAAACGTCTGAGATGGTTATGAAGGAATAAGACTCCCTTAAATCCTTACCCTTTCTCTGTCCAATTTCTCTTTAACTTTTACAAGTCCCAGAACAGGATCAATAGTAAACTGATGATCACGATCACCGCCGACGATAGAAAACTGAATCTGTCCATTGGAAGGACTATCCAGGTCCTCTGCTATTAACTTGGTAAGAAAGGGAAACATGTATTTTAAAAGCTGTATTAATAAAAAGTATTAAGAAAATATCTCTTGTTCTGCATTAGCGTAAACTCTAAGTGGACATACATGTTTGTCAGGGCTATCTTCTACTGATCAGCAGGCCTGGATTAAGCATAAGTAACTTTCTTGGATGCTAAACCTTGAAGGCACCAAATACCCAGAGGTTCTGCTTGCTTAAGAGCCAAGTGCATTTGCTGCTTCAAAGAGGTACCATTGTGGCACTACGGCCTTCTCTGGGCTTCTTCTGACTCTCTAGTATTTGGAATCCATGACGCCCTCCCCCTCGGCTCTCTGTTGTCTGATCTTGCCTATGGGAGCCAATATCTTAAATCTGGCCCTGCTCAGATGCCTACAGTGATATGTTGCAAGTTTTTTCCATTCATACAAATTTCCACAATACCAGTTACTATTCCATGTATTTCCACACATCACTAAGATTATGCGATAAACATAGGTAAGAACTGTTAGAGGAATTTAAAAAAAAGACCTTAGAAAAACCAAAACCTAGGCTCACCATAGTGACTGAATCACCAATCGATGCATCTTCACTGATTACTGCACTGTAAACCTCTTGGTTGAATTTTGGAGCATTGTCATTGACATCTGTTAAGTTGATGTTCACAGTAGTGACTGCACTTAGTGCTGGGGTACCACCGTCTTTTCCTTCCACCACTAAGTAAAAGTCTTTGCACACTTCATAATCCAGATCATTGAGAACATAAATCACTCCTATGAAGAAAAGAAAAAGTTTTAACAGAATAACACTTTGCCCAACCCCTGAAGAAAAGAAATAAACTATATTAACGAATTCGGTTCACAACCAGGAAGATCTACTGCACATGTTTGCAATGAATGAGCCTCCACGTGCAGAACAAGCTCTGGCCGCCAGAGCTCCACAACTCAGGGACAGGCGGCACCTTCTAGATGGGCTCTTGTCCTTGAAAGCTTATGCCTCAATTAATCTGTCAGTCATAAGGACCTAAGCTAGCACCTATGTCACTTTGTTACCACAGACTAACACGGCTACCCCTCTGGACGTTTTAAAAGTTTATGACCTAGCAGGTTTCTCTTCGAAATTTATAGTGGAAACAGGATCCTGGGCCTGACGGACCTTTGTTCTGACCCAGCATGGTAAATTGTAATGTATTTTTTTTTTTTTTTTTACAGTTTAATTGTGTTGACATTTATTTAAGTGTAACTGAATGAAGACCACTAACTGATTTCATATAGGCTACTAAAAGCCTTCCAGATGATCATGATTTTTGCCCACTAACAATCTGAGCAAAACTTGAATTTAAATTTGACCCCGAAATTGAATATCCAGGTTTAACGTTTAGCGCCGGCGCTTGGATTATAAAATGGTAAGGATTCTGACAGGGAAAACACAAGGCAGTCTGGGATAGTTGTTCAGGCAGCAGGCAGTGCTACTGCCTTCACTACTATCATAAGAATATAAGAAATACCATACGGGGCCAGACCAAGGTCCATCAAGCCCAGTATCCTGTTTCCAACAGTGGCCAGTCCAGGTCACAAGTACCTGGCAGGTACCCAAAGTCCACAGCTTCCACAATGCTCATCCTGGAGTAAGCAGTGGATTTCCAGGGTCCTCTTTAATAATGGTTTATGGACCTTTCTTCCAGGAACTTGTCCAAACCTTTTTAAACCCAGCTACACTAACAGCTTTTACTACATCCTCTGGTAACAAATTCCCGAGTTTGATTACGCATTGAGTGAAAAAATATTTTCTCATATTAGTCTTAAATGGGTTACATTGTAGCTTCATTGCGTGTCCCCTAGTCTTTCTACTTTTTGATGGCATAAACAACTGATCTATATTAACCCGTTCCACTCCATCCATTAATTTATAGACTTCTATCATATCTCCACTCAGCCTTCTCTTTTTCAAGTTGAAGAGCCCTAACCTTCTAAGCCTTTCCTCATAGGGGTGTCCTTCCATTCCCTTTAATATTTTGATGCCTCTTCTCTGTACCTTTTCTAATTCCGCTATATCCTTTTTAAGATACGGTGACCAGAATTGCACACAATATTCAAGATGTGGTCAAACCATGGAATGATACAGAGGCATTATTATATCCTTTGTTTTATTCTCCATTCCTTTCCTTATGATACCTTGGCATTCTATTTGCTTTCTTGGCCACCGCTGTACACTGGGCAGAGGGTTTCTACGTATTATCCACGATGATGCCTAAATCTTTTTCCTGGGTGGTGGTTTCTAAGGTGGTACCTTGCATCATGTAACCAAAGTTTAGGTACATAACTTTGCAATTGTCCACATTAAATTTCATCTCCATTTGGGCGCCCAGTCTTCCAATTTTTCAAGGTCCACTTGCAATTTTTTACAATCCTCTTGGGTTTTAACAACTTTGAATAATTTTGTTTCATCTGCAAATTTAATCATCTCACTCGTTATTCCCTTTTCCAGGTCATTTATGAATATGTTAAAAATCAGCGGACCCAGCACAGACCCCTGGGGTACTCCACTATTTACTTTTCTCTGTTGAGAAAATTGGTCATTTAGCCCTACTCTCTGCCTTCTATCTTTTAACCTATTCTGATCCACAATACTAAAGTGCCTCCAATCCCATTACTTTTTAATTTCGCCAAAAGTCCCCTTATGAGGGACCTTGTTAAAGGCTTTCTGAAAATCCAGATATGCTATATCAACCGGCTCACCTTTGTCTACCTATTTATTCACACCTTCAAAAAAATATAAGAGATTAGTAAGACAAGACATTTCTCGGCTAAATCCATGTTGGCTTGCTCCCATTAAACTATGACTATATACATGATGAGTAATTTTATTCTATATAATGGTTTCTACCATTTTGCCTAGTACTGATGCCAGACTCATAGGTCTGTAGTTTCCCAGATCACTCCTGGAACCCTTTTTAAATACTGGCATATCCCAGCCTGGCTTCTTAAAGAGACAGTTCTCCCAGCCTATCAATATTTAACCCTCTCCCCCCCGTTGAATGGAAAAAAACCTTCAAAACCCCTCTAATATAACTTATTTCGAGACATAATGACAAATGTTCTTAGGGATCTGTGTTAGATCCCTTCCCAGCTCTATCAACAATGGGCATCAGATCTTTGGCCTTTTAGGCAAATGCTCCTGTAAGCCACCAAGGCAGCCAAATGGCAATGTGCTGAGTAAAGGAAAAAACCTGAGAGAAAACGAGATGCTGAGAAACCACAGTGGTGATGAATAAAGTGCATCTCTCTCTGCCTGCGCTCCTACCTGTGTTCTCTTTCAAATTAGGCTTTTCTTCTCCTATAAATGGAAGAATCAAAGGGAATCTGATGGCTTATCTCTCAGGCCCTCATCATTTCCTTCTTTGCACTCTGAATCCATTTATTTTTCAAGCTGAATCTTCTCTTGGATCGTGGGTAGGAATCTCCTTTCTCTTAATAGAGCCAGAAAGCATTTACTTCTCCCCCATTCCCCGAATGCTAAGAGCCAAGGAAAGTGTTAGCAGCCTTTCTCCTTCTGAATTACCAGTAATTGTAGCGAAAGAAATGGGTACTCAAGAGAAATTCCTGCTGAAATCATAACAAGCCCTCAGAGATGATGTTGATGCTATGCTTTATATCAGGGAAAGCTTTCTACATTTAGGTCCCATGAAAACAATGGTAGCTCCTGTAGGTTCTGCAGTGGTATGGAACCTTGGATATTTGGAACCATCACTGTTGGAGATTACCACTCAAGTACTGACTATTATTTGTTGTAAATAATTACCCCGGTTACCCAAGTTATTGTTCCTGTTATATGTAAAAAAAAACAGATAATTGTATCTTGTCTGATGTTTTCTTGTTCTATGTAAACCGCGCTGATTATGAATAGTGCGGTATATAAAAGATGTTAAATAAATAAATAAATAAGTAATATTCTGGTACAGCCCAAGGTAACAATATTAGACTCTATTTTCACAGCAACTGAATCCTACAAACATATACTATAAGGCATTTTCAAAAATAATCTGTTTCCTTCAAAGAAATTCAATAAAAGTTATACTCATAAGGTATTAGACCAAACAAAAAGATTGGAAAATACTGTAGTCCTCGTGTTGGAGGGACAGGGAGTAAATTCAGCTCAGTTCAATTATGGTTACTGAAATATTCAAGAAATATCTTTTGGAGATTTAGGAATTTTCCAGGGGTGCTTGGCCACTGACCATAAGAAACTTCCTAAAATAATGCACCATTTCTGTGCATAAATCATGATATTTTAGTGAGTTATGCATGTAACTGGCGTGGTCATATTCTGAAAGTACTTGCATCAGGTTGCACTTTCACTTTTAGCGTGCACATGGGCAGAGTTTGGGCAGAGTGTGGGCAAAGTGCGCAAGTACATGCATAGTTTATAAACTACTATAATTTACGCACATTTCTGAGATATCTAGATAGGCACAGGCATTTATAAATGTAGGTGCCTACTTTTCTTTATAAAATATGCTTAATACAGGCACATGAAAACATGCGTTAATTAAGCAGGTCTATCATTTATGTACCAAATTTGAAGAAATGTGATGAAATTACCTAGGCAGGGCAGCTATTTAGAAACAGCCTGGATATTACTGTAGTCACATTCTACAGACTTCTACTGAAGCTGAAGTCACACCTTCAACTCTTGTCGGTTCCTACATTCTAGAACATGATTATGACTGGACACGAGATGTTTTTAATTTCACAAACACCATCTGAAAATCAGGATTTTTCCTGCTATATTTAAGATAACACAGAACGAATATACACATTTTGGGGTAAAACATCCAACAGTTTTGTCTACTGGGGCTGTTTTTTCTTCAGTGCGTACGTAAATCCTTTAAGAAATTTCAGGGAACGTGATGCATCATCTATAACTCTAATCATTTGAAATCTTTTGTCTTGGGGGTCATCTCTTTGTAGTGTTTGTAGGAGGGACTGTTCTAATGTGTAAAGGCGAAGTGTAGTTATTCACCTGTAACAGGTGTTCTCCAGGGACAGGAGGAATCAGTCCTCACATATGTGTGATGTCGACGCCGATGGAGCCCTCATGGAAGCATCTCCCCAGGTTTCAAAGAAAGCCTTTGAGAGATGCTACCATGCATGTGTAGTCCTCTTCCCATCCAAGGGTGCCATCTTGCTCAGTCAGATGGCATAGCTAGAGTCGACAATAGAGATGGCAAAAATAAAACAGCAACTCCAAGGGGAGAAGGGAGGGTTGTGAGGACTGATTCCTGCTGTCCCTGGAGAATACCTGTTACAGGTGAGTAACTACGCTTTCTCTAGGAAGAAGCAGGGCGTCAGTCCTCACATATGGGACTCCCTAGCTACAGGCTACTGACAACCTGTAGAAAAAAGCATGGCCCAGCCATGAGCAGCCACGAGCGAATCTGAGGACAGACTCTGAGGACCCCAGTGTCCAGGGAGAACCATGACTCTGGTAGCCTGAACAAGAAGGGTCGGAGGGCAGGAGTTGCCTAAACCCCAAACAGATTACGGAGTACTGCCTGACCGAAGGCACTGTCCTATTGGGACTCCCTCTCCAGGCAGTAGTGGGCTGAAAAAGTGTGAATGGAGGACCAGGTGTCGGCCCGGCAGATGTCTGCCATAGGCTCCGAGTGCAGACTCGCAACTGAAGTCCCCATTGCCCGGACATTGTGCGTTATGACTCGGTGCTCCAACGGTAGTCCAGCCCAGCTATAGGTGAAGGCAATGCAGTCTGCCATCCAAATGGATAGGGTTCATTTGGTGACAGCCTCTCCTAGACGACTGGAATTGTAGGAAACAAAGAGCTGTGAGGCTCTGCAGTGGCCCTGAGTCCGCTGCAGGTAGAACAGGGCTCTTTTGCAGTCCAGAGTGTGGAGAATGGTCAATGCCTTATCGGTTTGGGGACGTGGAAATAAAGTAGGAAGTACCACCTCCTGGTAGAGGTGAAAATCAGAGACCACCTTTGGAAGGAATTTTGGGTGAGTGCGGAGTACGACCCTGTTCTTGTAGAACCTGGTGTAGGGTGGCTCGACCACCAAAGCCTGAAGCTCACTGACTCTGCGAGCAGAGGTGAGTGCCACCATGAAGGTGACCTTCCAGGACAGGTAACACAAAGGGAAGGTAGCCAAGGGTTCGAAGGATGGCTTGGTGAGCTGCACAAGGACCTCACTGAGATCCCATTCCACTGGAGGTGGTCGGATGGGAGGCTTGAAGAAAAGCATGCCCTACATGAACCGGGTAATGAGGGGCTACAGGAAAGAAGCTTGCCCTCTATAGAGTGATGGTTCATGGAGAGCACGCTCAGGTATACCCTGACGGATTTAAGTCCAGACTGCGAGAGGTCGAGCAAGTATTGTAACACAGAGTACACCAGGCAGGAGATCAAATCCACCCATTGCTCCGTGCACCATACCAAGAACCAGCACCATTTGAAGGCATAGGCCCATCTTGTGGCGTCTTTACGAGAGGCCAGGAGGATTTCTTCTCTCTGGGAAGGTTAAGGGGTGCTAAAGTGACCCGTTCAGCCGCCATGCCGTGAGAGACAAGGAGCACAGGTTTGGATGGAGGATCAAGCCCTCCTCCTGGTTCAAAAGTCCCAGTGAGCTCCTGAGAGGACCTGGGGACTCCATCAAGAGATGAAGCAGCAGAGGAAACCAAGGCTGCCTGGGCCACTGCAGGGCCACCAGGATCACCGAAGCCTTTGTCTCACTGGACCTTGTAGAGGGTTCCTGCTATCAGTGGTGTGGGAGGAAAGGCATACAATAGACCCACTGATCATGAGATGAGAAAGGCATCCGCTGCTACCCGGGATGGGTCCGGTTGGGGACCGCAAAAACGGGGTAGTTGAGCGTGGTTGGGCTGGTGAAGAGGTCCACGCTTGGGGTGCTCCATAGCTGGAAGAGCATATGCACCATCCCGGGGTCCAGGTGCCTCTTGTGTGGCTGGAGGACCCTGCTCAGTCTGCCCACTAAAGCACTGTCCTGGCCCGGGAGGTAGACCGCCCTGAGAAGCATCCCCTTGCTGGTCACATATGGGTGGTAGGAGCCTGTGCTGCCCTGCTTGTTCAGGTAGAACATTGTGACCTGCTTGTCCATCTGGATGAGCACTGACTGATGCTGCAGGTGGTGCCTGAAAACCTTCAGCGCGAGGAAGATGGCCTTGAGTTCCAGCAGACTGATTTGCTGCTGGCTCTCCTCGAGGGACCAGGTCAGCTGAGTGCACAGTTCCTCGCAATGGGCACCCCAGCCCAGTAGGGATCATCCATTGTGAGGACCCTCTGGAGGTTTGGGAGTTGAAAGGGCATGCCCATTTGTAAGTGCTGTCTATCCTGCCACCAAGTGAGTGACTCCACCAGCAGACGGGACACCGAGACTCTGTCCTGGAGCTGGCCCATGGCCTGGGCCCTCTGGGAGCAGAGGCACCACCGAGCTACCCACATATGGAAGCGGGCGCGGGAACCACATAGACTGTGAAAGCATTGACTGAGCCGACACGGTGTGGTGGCTTTGCATCTCGGCTGCTAGAAATGTGAGGTGATCCGCCCTATCCAGGGGGAGGAAAGCCCTGGCTTGGAGGGTATCCAAGCGAGCCCCTATGAACTCCAGGACTTGTGTTGGAGTAAGATAGGATTTTGGGTGATTTATCATGAATCCCAGATGTTGCAAGACCTAGATGGTGCGGTCTGTGGCCTGCAAGGTCTCTGAGGCTGTGTCCCCTTTTACCAGCCAGTTGTTGAGATAAGGGAAGATGAAGGCTCCCTGGAGATGGAGATAGGCAGCCACCACTGCTAGGTATTTGGTGAATACCCTTGGTGTGGAGGCTAAGCTGAAGGGAAGTACCCTGTATTGTTAGTGGTCGCCCCCAACCATGAACCTTAGGGACTTGTCTGTGACTTGGATGAATAAGGATGTGGTATAAGCATCCTTTAGGTCCAAGGAGCATAGCCAATCTCCCTGCTGGAGGTAGGGCAGCAACATTCCAAGGGAGTGCATCTTGAACTTCTCCCGCACCAAGGATTTGTTCAGGTTTCTCAGGTCCAGGATGGGCCTTAGTACTCCGGTTCTTTTTGGGACCAGAAAGTGCCTGTAGTAAAACCCCTTTCCTTTTAAATGGTGTGGTACAAGCTCCACAGCCCTGTCCCTGAGAAGGCCTGCAAGTTCTTGTATTAGCAGGTCCTGATGCCCAGTCAGAATACTCCGAGGAAGATCGAGAACCAACGGCGCCAAGGGTGTCGTCGGCTCTGCTCTTCGGTGTTTCGAGACTGGGGCATGGCCGGAGCCAGAGGCACTCACCTGTGAGGGCCTTGCCTCCCGAGGATCAGGAGAGAGAACGAGATCCTCGCCGAAGATCCGCCTGAGGCGTCGACATTGAGGTCCCTGCAGTCTCAATGGAGCCAGGCATCAGCACCTGCTGGGAGGTGATGAAAGCAGAAACACTGTTGCGTTCCAATGCCAGCATTCGGGCTTCCCACTCGGGGGTAGCAGCCATTGACATCGAAGCTGGGGTGACCGGGTCTGGTGTCGAGGAGGAGAGGGTCCCTCGGCGGGCCGGTTTGGGAGATTGGGAACCATCACCAGAGGCCTCAACGTCAGTCCTGGGTACCTTTCAGGGATGCTCCCGCTCTGACTCCTCAGATGCCTGTCAGAGGCTGAGGGACTGTGCATGGGATTTTCCATGCTTGTCCACCTCCCAAGATGAGGCCCTTGAGGTCTTCTTTTTCTTCTTATGCTCTTACTCTGGTGACTCTTGCTCAGGATGTCTGCAAGCTCGCTCTGAAACCACGGGGGCCTCATGTGACTCTGAGGATCCATGTGGGGCCTTCGAGTGCGAGGCTACCGAGGATACAAGGGTCGAGTCTGCCTTGTGGAAGATATCATCCTGCTTAAGCTGGCGGCTCTGGATTGCCTTTGCAGACATTTTGTTACACAGGGAGCATTCCTCCGGGTCATGGTCGGCACCCAGACACCGGAGGCAACAGTCGTGAGTGTCGGTGAGGGACATGTTCTTAGAACATTGATCACATTTTTTTTAAAACCAATAGCCATTGGGACAAAAAGGATCCCAACGAGGTCGAAGACTCTTGACGCAGCCACGGATGAAAAAGGCCCAAAAGTGCTTGAGTGGAAAAGAACCTTAGAGCAACAGGGCTCAAAGGCGGGAAAGGAACCGATGCAAGCTAGAAGAGGTACAAATGTGCGAAAGAAATCAACTTTTTTCTGGGGGGACAAGACAAACATCTATAGGGTTCCGCGGAAAAAGGGAGACTGAGCAAGATGGCACCCTTGGGCGGGAAGGGGACCACGCATACATGGTGGCATCTCCCAAAGGCTTTCTTTGAAAGCTGGGGAGATGCTTCCGTGAGGGCTCCATCGGCATCAATGTTCCTGGAGAATGAGGTAAATGTTGGCCACTTCTGAGATTTATGTTATTGTTGTTGCATGGCTTTTTTTGTTGCTTTTTAATAGTGTAGTTACATTTCTTCCCCATTCTTTTCTCTTCTTGGTTTCTACCAGATTTAGCTTATTTATTTAAAACTTTTGTATACTGCTCTCCCGTCCTATAAGGTCACCCAAAGTGGTTAATAATACATAAAAATTAAAGTACATTGTGCAATACAGAATACATCAGCCAAAATATTACTCTGTGGAGCAGCAACATCAATCAAACCATGAATCCTTAATCCTCCAATTATGCCTCCCTTAACTAGGGAATACCATGCTCTTAATCTCTTCTAACTGCGATAATCCTTTCCCGTTCTCAGATCCAAAAGCAGATCATTCCACTCTGCCACTCTAGAGAATGTCCTCTTACTCTTTTCTGTTATTCTCATCAGCTTCATAGATGGGACCACCAATTGCTTTCCTGGACTAGAACATAAAGGTCTCAGTAGTATATAAGGCACCAATTTCTAACGGAAAAAAGAGAACTCTAAAGCTGAATAACTGGTATTGAAGGGCAGACTGTATGGTCTTCATCTGCCCTCATTCTTCTGTTTCCATGTAATTTATCCTGCAACAGACTAGCGGCGATCCCCAATAAAATCTGAAAAAACATCATTAATTCTTGAATTACACCCAACCTATATTCTGAAGCCAGTGTATCAGAGTTGCCGAACTCTATCTATCGAATCCTCCACCTGCCTAGCAGTAGCATTTTGTGCTGACTGAGATCTAGCCAATAACCTTTTTGGTAATCCTGCTAATACTCCACCGCAGTAATCTAAATGTTCTCGAACATAAGCCTGAATATACTCTTAATCCTGAACATACACTTAGTCAGGAAGAGGCATAATTTTTGAGTTAATTTCAGTTTAAGATTATTCTGACTTTGTATGCTTGCTCTGTCTCTCGCTTTCCTGACTACCAATGTAACTTCCTCTTCCTTTCGGTACCCATGGCCCACTTCTATATTGTTTGAGTTTGTAAACCGCCTTGCTTTTACCTGAAAGGCGATATATCAAGTGAAATAAACAATATTAGATAGATATTATTCAAAAGATAATTCAGGGTGGTCTTATCAAGATGGCTACTGTGGTATGAGTGAGCTGCGATGCCTAAACGTAAGGGTAAATTAAGAGCTTTCCCCGTCGAGCCCTTACCTTCCTCGATGGGTCCTATGGACCGTTTTGTGCAGCTCTCTGAGGCTACCAGACAGGAGATTAGAGCAGGCCTTGCGGCGCTGGTGGAAGGAAATGCGGTGACCTCTAGCCTGGATGTATCTCTCTCCCCAGAAGTACGCGATCCGCCTGCTCTCCTGGGCTCCTCTGAACCCCTCCCCCCCCCCCGGGTGTTTCCAACTGCTGACCTGCCGGAATGCGACGAGTCCGCAGTTGATGGACGGGGGATGCCGGCAGAGGATGTCGGAGAATGGCCCTTAGACGTTCGGGTTGATAAGCCCGTGGAGATTGTTTCAACGGCGGCGGGTGCTCCCTCCCAGGTGGTGTTTTGAGGTTGGTGCAGCAAGGCCTTCTGTGTCTGATGTCTCTTCAGTCTGGCTCCATTTTCCTTCAGTTTACCTCGCCCTGTCTAGATCACCCTTGATAACATCTGGGAAGCTATTGCTGGTCTGCATCAGGTTGTTGCTCAGCAGTTAACACTGTCTTCTTCAAAACTTTCTTGTTTGGAGGAATCCGTTACTACATTGAAGGTTGAAATGGCTGCAACTCATAGGAATATTGATACTATGGATCAGAAATTGAGTCAGGTTTCTGACTTGACTTTGACTCTTGTTAAAGATAATACTGCCCTGCGGGCGAAGATTGAGAAGTTGGAGAATAGCATTAGGTCCTCTAATGTTCGTATTTTGAATTTCCCATATAATTCCGGGAGTGGCTCCTATAGAATTGTTTAAAAAGTATCTGCAAGAATCATTATCTGTTCCTTCAGATTTGATACCGCCTGTTACCAAAGCGTTTTATTTACCTTTTGGAAAAAGGGAGTATAATGCTATTAATCTGAATGTTGCTAATGTTAATGTGAACCTTGACGTGGATTTTCTCAATGTGTCTGATCTCCTTCAATCACCGACTGTGGATAAACTGAAGGTTGCTACATTACTTGTAATATTTGCCTTACCATCTGATAGGGATTGGTTACTTAGAATGTATTATTATAGTTATATGACGTTATATGTAAAACAAATCCATGATTTGTTGCCTGTTGTTATTTGTGAACCGCAGCTGATCTTAGGAAGCTGCGGTATATAAGAGATTGTTAAATAAATAAAAAATAAAGAAAAGGGCAAACCTGTTTTATGGGCAGAAAATTCTAGTATTTCCAGATGTCACAAGAGAGACACAGAAAAGGTATAGGCAATTTTTGCTACTTAAACCTAGAGTGTTGCAATTAGGTGCTTCTTTTCTCTTACGTTTTCCTTGTAAGTGTGTTATTGTTTTCATAGCTCAGAAGTATATTTTCTTTTACCAGAAGACCTTTCTGCATTTCTTAGTGCTCGATTGCCTGTAGTTTCCTGACCTGTTGAGGAAGGTGTTATCCATAGACAGGCTGTAGTCTTGGGCCCTTTGTTGCTATCTTATTTTTGTGAAATTATGTTTCCTTGCTATTAGTGGCGTTTTTCCTCCCCCTCTAATGTATTTCTCTTGCACCTCTCAAACAGGGGACTATAGGTATATCTTTTGGTATGTTTTTTTGCTATGTATTGTATTTGCCAATACTCTTTCTGTAAGATGTACCTTTTCTGTACAAGCTTGTTTGCTTGATTAATTTGTAAAAATTTATAAATTATAAATTTTAAAAAAAGATAATTCAGGGTCTAAGAATATATGCAGATCTTTCACCTTTTCAACAATTGGGTATTCAACTGAGTTCATGCTTAACCATCGATCTAACCCCCCTAGGGACATCCCTTTCCAGCCACATTACTTCTGTATTTTTGTGGATTCAACCTGCAATGCTTTGTAATCCTTGATCAAGATGTTTTTTTTATCTCCATCTCTGTCCCCGATAGTGGAAAAATAAGCTGTATATCATCTGCATAAATAAAACAAATAAATGCTAAGGAGTGACATAATGCTCTTAAAGGCTGCACATACAAATTAAAAGAATGGGGGACAAACAGGACTCTTGACATACTCCACAGTCGGCCAAAAAAGAAACAGACTTCTCTTGATCCCTAAGTACCACTAAAGCTCTGCTTTAACCAAGGACTGTCACCATTGCAATGCTGCAGATTACAGCACCTCACTAAAATTCCTCAGTGGATCAAGTCAAAAGCTTCTGTGACACATAACATAATTTAAAAAAATCGAACTTCCTTTATCCCTATATTTCAAAATTTCATGTTGTACAGTAAGCAGAGCAATCTCCATCACATGACCCATTCAAAAACCAACCTGGATTGTGTCCCAAAGACCATTTTCCTCTACGATGAACTTGATGCCCAAAAAAACAACTTTCTCTAGTACTTTAGCCAGAAACTGTAAATTTGTAATCTGTCTATAATTTGAACAAACTAGGGGATTAATCTCATTCTTCAAGATAGGAATAATGCTAGTACTATTTAATCTATCCAGAAACCTCCCTTCTAATAATGATCCTAACAATTCTGTACATTGCCTCTTCCGCTTCTACTGATAAAGCCGTCAGGAAATGCAAGTGACAAGGGTCTGGAGGACAAATAAAGGGCTTCAATATTTTAATCTGCCTCATTAGATAATCAAGGAAAGGAGTAGAAAAAACTTCAATGAAGCCACCACACCTACTCAATCCCCATTCCATTTTCTCCAACCTTTTATTAATTTCTCCACCTCCAACTGCTTTTCCAAGCTATTAACTTTCTCAGTAAAAAACAAAGTGTCAGCTTATCACAATCCATTTCCGCTGGTAATCCACTGTGAGATTTCCCCTTTCTTAGCAAACAGTTAACAGTGCCAAATAATTTCTTAGTATAGTTAGCTGCTGAAGAGATTAAGGATGAAACCTCACACACACACACCTTTTTATTGCCCTTAAAATTGATTTGCAATAATCCTCTATATTTTTCTAGCAATATCAGTTGCGTCCCCCCCCCCAAGTCTGTTCCAACATCCTTTTCCAATTTCAGATGTCTTCAACGACCTGTAAACCATGGCAAATCTTGGGGGGCAATCTCATCCAGAATTATTTCCACAGCCTCAGATTATCCTGCCATTCATTTAACAACTGTTCCTTATCCAGAACTATCCCCCTCAATCCTTCCTTTAATTTTTCAATTTCAGTTCTCTTTTGAGATAACAGCATTTTTTGATTTCCCTCTCCTAACTGCATACTTCTAGAATTCTCATCATAACTGAATAAAATACTAAAATGATCTAAGGCAAAGGGTGAATTTCCCTGATCATTAGAAGTAATTGCTCTTTCATAACTGTGGAACCAATCATTAGAACCAGTATGCATCTTGCTTGATGTGTAGTTCATCTGTCAGCCAAGATATCTATCTATCTATCTATCTATATATTGTGGTGAGGAGAGTGAGCAGGAGAAAGTGAAAGTAGAAGAAAAAGACACTTGTACCTTTAAAACTACTGACAGCTCAGCTCTACACAGAGGTAGGAAAGCTACTATGAAAAAAAGCCAAGCCAAGCCACGCCCTAGCTGTAATGAGGAGGCAGGCTTAGCTGCTGATTATGAGCACATGTGCTCAGAGGAAGCTCTGATAGGAAGGAAACAGGTTTTTAAACCCGTCTTCAAACAGAAGAAGGGAGTTCACAGCTCTAGTTTGAGTTCAGCTTGGAGGAACAGGAGTGCAAGTTCCAGGAGTTCATCTGGCTCAAAGAGTTCCGGCAATGGGAGAGAAGGTTCCAGTTTGAGTCCAGGTCCTAGGAGTTCACGGATATCTGAGAGACGTGAGGGTGCTGATTTCCAGCTGCTGAAAGCTAAGAGCAGAGAAGGAAACACTCCATGTCTGGGAAAGATTCCTAAACCAAAAGCCAGCCAACGTTCTGTGAGAAAGGCTGCAAATCTGTGGGAACAGGTACCTTTATCCTGTATTCAGAATCCTAAGCTGAAAACTTCAACTGAAAAAAGGTGGGTGGATTTGTTTCACTGGGGAAAGAACCAAGACCCAACCGTTAGCAGGGAAGTTAACTTGAACTCAGTAAAAGCTTTGAAGCAAGCATTTCAGGGAGGAGAAGCTTACTCTCCTTATATAAATGTTTATGACCAAAAGGAGAAATTATGGAATGAATTTTGGGAATTCTTACAAGCCAAAAAGCCTGAAGAAAGTGCTGCGGCCTGGAGTAGAGATAAACCAGCCGCAGTACCGGAGCCCATGCAGACAGAATTAACTGAGTCATAATCTTCCCCAGAAGATTGCCAGATGGATTGCTCTCTTTGTCTTAGGGAAGCATAAGTTCCTGTATGCAAGGCTAAGGAAGCTTTTGTAGAAGAAAGAAGGTATTTCTGCTAGAAGGAGCTCATAAGGCTGTGTTATGTTTATTGTCATGAAGACAGCTGCTTGTGTTTGAAGAGACTTGTGCTGCATTTACTTCAAGTACAATTTCCTTTTGTTTACTCTTTTGTTACTGGAGAAGTTATCCATTTTTGTGTTCGTGTACAGAACTTTAATGCGTGTGGAAATCCACAATAATAAAAATATTCTTGTTTGCCTCAACCTCCGGTTGTACAACTACAGTTTGTCTTTTTGAATACAATTTTCTCAACTACAAGTCCCAGAGTGCATTACTGGTGGCAAAGGGAAAATACAGTTCATTTAAGGACAAACAAGGCAGCCCATAGCTGTAAGCCTCTGGCCCAGGCTTGGGTACCACAATATATATCTTCCATATCAGTCAAAAATTATCCATATTCCCTTTTCCTAAAACAACCTGCATATCAAAATCTCTACACACAAAAAGAAAATGAAAACATAAAACCAATTCCCCAATCCAATGTAAAAGCTGATTCCAAAGAGCCTGTATTTTTCCAGGAGCAACATACATTTGATATATCCCAAAATCTTTTTTATTTCCATTATATAATAAAAGGAGTAGCCTAGTTGTTTGAGCAATAGCTAATACCCAAGAGACCAGCATTCAATTCCTACTGACACTCCTTGTGACCTTGGGCAAGTCACTTTACCTTCAACTACCTTGGAAGAAAACCCCTGATAATCTTACAGTCATACCATGCCAAGAAAACCCTCTACATTAACCTTAGCTCTACACAAGCCTTCTATTTTTTTATATGTGTGTGTATATACATTAACATTTTTTTTGCAAAAGCTGCCCCTTCCCCCCCCCTAGTTTGCCTAACCTTTCAAAAATACAAAAAAACAGCATTTGAACAATATTGAGACAATATCCTCCACTCTCTGGAGTCCAGGTTTCTATTACCAACACCTATATCCAAACAAACCTCTTCAATAAAAACATAAATCAAATTTGACTTATTCATAATCAAATGAGCATCCATTAAAGCACTCTTAACAACACCCCCTTTTTGTCATTTTAAAAATTTCTTATACGTGATGGATAAAGTAATAAAAGATTCCCTCCCCTTTCCGGCTTACAATTCTTCTGCCACCAGACTCTGGAATAACAGCCTTGTCCCACCACAGTAGGAATCAAAGCCAAGAAGTTCTAGTATTACTAAATACATTTGATTTCTATGGCTGCTTTTGTGGGTAAGAATTTTTGAACATTTCCTGTATTATTTGCTAAAGGCCACTACATTGTTTTCAAGTATACTCTTGTATGTTTGCATAGCTTGAAAAGCTTATTAGACTAAATTTAAGAAAAAAAGAATGGGGGTTATATAACCAGGAGGAGAAAGAGGAAGCCACTTCTAGTGTAGAGTGTGTTTGAATAACCGAGGAACGGAAGATTTTGCACTATGGGTTTCTTTGCCTCTATAGATTTTTGCTTTGTGGAAATGCTATGTTGGTTGAGAAGTCTTTTATTGAACCTACAGCCTATTTGTATGGAGTCCTGCTTCTAATACTGATGTGTTGCTAGCAACTGGTGAGGGATGGGAGTTTGGGGAAGTAAATAAACTTTTATACTATATAGGGTTAAGCAGTGCTAATTTATACTGCTTTATGATGTAATTTTCATTGATTATTTTTAATCTGTCCTGAGCTTTTATGGACAATGGAGGAATATTAATAGTGAAATGAAAGAAAATAAATGAATTCCAAACATTTTTCACTGAAATTTTACCCAATCAAAATGGATTCTATAGCTAAAAGAGCAATATGCCTTGGCTATATATTTAAGGCACTGAGTTATACATTTTCCAAACCTGTTTTAGAATTGATAGTGAATTTTCCACGTTCATTCCCAAATCTGATGCTGTAGCTGATCTCCGCATTTGTGCCAATATCTTTGCTTGCTGCAAAAACAGTGAGAATTTCTGTGCCTGGTGATGCATCTTCTGCCACTGTAATGAAATAGTCCTTCCTTTCAAAAACAGGAGGGTTGTCGTTGATGTCAAGTACTGTAATGGTAACCACAGCCAGAGAAGACAATGACAACACAGGGTTCAGGTCTGAGGCCTTTACGGTGATGTTATAGGTTGACTGTAGCTCTCTGTCAAGGGGCTGCTCTAAAATGATGATTCCAGATGTCCTGTCCACAGTAAAACGGCCATTTGCAGGGTTTGCCAGAGAGTATACCACTTTTCGATTCACTCCTGAAAGTACAGCAAAACAAAATAAAAACTGTGAACTGCTTTTTTGATCAAAATGAAGAAGAAGTTAACTTACTGGGCAGACTGGATGGACCATATTGGTCTTTATCTGCCATCATATGCTATGTTACTATGTATTATTTAAAAGAATCTGAGATAATTTTCTGACCATCAATCCAACCTCCCTTCCCTTTTCCTTCCCCCTCCCCCCAAAAAAAATCCAAAATGAAAAGTGGCAATTTAAACTCAGTCTATACACTTTAAAGAATAACTTGCTCTTTATCTGACAAGTAGCCCCCCATATATTTTAAAACTAATGTGGGTTGTTTTAGAAGCATTTACATGTGTAAATTGTCATATACATGTAAATACCATTTTAGAGAGGGGCTGTTTTACATGTGGGGATTTTAACCATATCTAGAGGTCCAAGGGCATGATTAGGATAAAAAGAGGGAATGCTTTTGGCAGGCCATTTTACAAGGGGATCCTCATCTCAAGATACAAATATAATGTTGGCATTGACAGCTGCCCCAAGACATGAATAAGTGCCTACTTGAAGGTGCAGTTGTCAATGCTGAGGTCTGCCCCTCTGATCATTCCCCCCAGACCTCAATTCCCCTCGATTTCCTCTCAAGTCATCTGATGCCCTCATCAATCCTGCCTTACAGCCTATCCCACCCACGGAACTCTGGATTCCCACAACCCCTCCACCCACAACCACTTTCCTGGCATAAATATCCCCCTTGACCCCCCTGAGGGTCCCCCAAAACCCCATCCCTGGCCTTACTGGGAATCCCTGCTGTCTAGTAGGAGTAGGAGCTCCTGCTCTTATGCCCAGATTCCAAAATGGCATCCATGATCCTAGTGGGCGAATAATAACTGCAAAATTACCACTAGGGGGTAATGGGGCCATTTTAGAACTCACGATGGTAAGAAAAGGAGTGACTGGGGATTGTTCCTGCTCTCACTAGACAAGGAGGACCCCGGTAAGGCCAGAGATTGGGGAGTAGGAATTGGGAGTCCAGGTGCTATATAAATAATAAGCCCATGCCTTCATTCAAAGCATGGTTCCTTCAATTTACATTAATATTTTATAAAGACAAAAGTAGGCAATTACTTGCGTATTAATCTAGATGACCTGTTGTAAAATTACCCTCTATGACTTCTCTGCATCTACTTTTTATGTGTATACATCAGGCAATTCTTTAACTGCCTACTTGAGTGCCTAAAACACTGCTCTAAATGTTGAAGTGTCTTTAAAAAATGATCACCTAGAGAGGACGCCTAGGTTAAGGCAACCAAAAGGTGTCTATTTTCAGCCTATTTTATAAAGACACCTATTTGTCTTGATAAAATAGTAGTGTAACATCCTGCAGCAACAGCATCTACATTACGTGGATATTACTTATTCTCAAGAACAGCTATAAATGTCCACATGTAGATTATTGATATATTTCATGATCAACACATTCACTTCCTGACTCCTTACTGTAAAAAGACATGCATACTTTTATAATTTACCTAATTTTATAAAAGCCATTTTAGGTGCGCATATTGCCATATGCATGCTAAAATGACTTTATTAATTTAGTGCACAAACGAGCCTATTCCAAGGTTTTTTCCCATTTACACTGCCTTCAAACAATGTTACTATATGATGCAAAATGCAATAATCATGCATTCTGCAAAGAAGCACACCAACAACTTTTATAGCAGTATGGCTACTTGAGAAGTCCAAAAAGGCACCTATTTGAAGCTTATTTTATAAAGACAACACAGGCACTTATGTATCTTTATCAATAGGCTCCGAGAACCAGCCCCCATAGCATGAAAATGCCCATGCACACATTGACTTCTGCTTGGAAGCAGGTGTGAAGCAGCCTAATATAAATATCGGCCCTGTACATCCGGGACTGGTGACTTGAACGGGGAAGTTATTCCATCACCAAGGTGGAATAACTTCTCCGATTCTGCAGGATCGGTGGGCTTGGGGCTGGGAAGGGGCGGCAGGGGGCAGAGGGTATTCCCCGCAGCCCGACCCTGACCCTGGGAGGCCAGATCAGGGGTCGGGCAGCAGGGAATTAGCTGCAGGAGCCGGCGGCCGGGGATCGTGGCTTTTAAATGGAGCCATGGTGCCATGGCACCGCGGCTCCACTTAAAAGCCCTGACTGAGTTAGTCGGCAAGGCCTTTACATGAAGGCCGAGCTGAATCGCAGTTCCGGCCTGCATATAAAGGCCTGATTGTGATTCTGATCCCACGGAACTAAACGTTCTCCTGGGATCAGAATTGTGACACCCTCTATGTCCGGTTCAGACTGGGCGTACAGAGGGCATGTACGTCCGGGACGGAATCGGGCTGATAGTTTATAAATTTGAGAGTATATGGCAACTCTACCACTGCTTTGCTAAAACTGTGTCCTTGGGGATGCCAACACGTGGGGTATGTCTAAGTATGTGCTATCTTATCACCATGCATACACTGCAGGGTAATTTTATAAAAGGCCTTTTCCAAATGTATAACCTTTATATGTGGAAAAACCATTAAAAATTACTCCCATAAAATCTAGGATGAAAAATAATGAAATAAGAACATAAGATATGCCATACTGAGTCATACCAAATGTCCATCAAGACTAGTATCCTATTTCCAACAGTGGCAAATCCAGGTCACAAGGATGTGTCAGGTTACCAGAGAGTAGAGAGATTCATGCTGCTTATCCCAGGGGTAAGCAGTCAGTGTATTGAAAACTAATTTTGCTTCATGCTATATTGTTTATTCTGAGGCAGATATCTATTCAAGGAATCACAGATAATTTAAGCTTCTTTGTGCTGCATTAAAAATCTTACCCTCTTATATCACAAGGATTCTGAAATTGCAAAGAACATAATATAATGATGCCATAGGAAAAAAAGATCACATGCACTAAAATATTTTTTCTTATTAAGTAACGGTGAACTGTAATGCAGCAGTACAAAGATGTAATCATATTTTCAGATATTAGCCAGCACCCCTGATAGAGCTCAAAGACAGGGAATGTACGCCTGCTCATTTCACACCAGCTTTGCTATTTTAGAGCTAATTAAAACAGAAGGCTGCAACAACATTGCATGCATAGCCTAACTGCCCGTGTATTCAATGGCAGGATCTTGGGAAACTGGGTTGCCTCATAAGTATCCACAGTTGCATCATGGACTGTGCTGCTGTCCCAGAGTAACACTCCCCTACCTATAAATTAACGTGATAGAGAGAGAGCTAACCTGATGCCTTCAGAGCACATAATATTCTTCACTCAGCATCTGAGGGACCGATATTCCAATGCATTGATCCAGGCAACAGTACCATGCTACCGGGATAACTGCTACTGAGATCGATGTTCAGCAGTACTATTTGGATAGTGTTGGGGCAAAGAAAGTGTTTATCCGAATAGCTGCCAATTTCAGCACCACTAGCCAGATAACTATCTGGATAACTCAGGACAGCAATAGAACTGTCCTTAGTGCTATCGAGATAAGTTATACAGACAGTGGCTCAATAATAGTGGTGACTATCTGGATAGTGCCACAATTTGGATGTCAGCAGTGGCCTCTATCTGGCTATTGTTATTGAATGTCTGGATTTTTTCTACTCACAGTGGCCACTCCTTGACAATGTATTTCAGCACTGTATCTTCTGAAAAGGAATTTGAAAAAAAATGAAGAAGTGACCTGTCCCATCAGCTTTGTAATCGCCTTAGCATGCTGCATTCTTAAGTTCAAAAATACCCAGGATTCCCTCACACACACTTCAAAATGCTATAGAAGGCAGTGAGATAGGCAGGTTAACGTGGCATAGGTCATCTTGGTGGGGAAGGGGACATTTAGCTCTGCCTGTCTAAAACCATGTAAATGATTTATAAAACACCCAGCAAGCACTGAGCCTTTTAGAAAATACATACAGCGCCACAGAGGAAATACATAACAGAAAAGCACCAATAGGGGATTTATAAGCATAAATAGCATCATGTAGATGCATAAGATGTGATTTTGCAAAATGGGGATAATTTTATAAGACACCTATGTGAGACATTATAAACTAGACTTAAAACTAGGCACCTTTTTGAAAGGTGCCTAAGTGCCTTTATAAAACAGAAACCCATCACCACGCAAATACCCATGCAAAGGTGTAAATGTGAACTCAGCAGGTGTACTCTCTTATCTTATAAAATATACATGTACATCACGATTCCACCTCCAGTCTGCCCAAACTAAGCCCCCGGGAAAGCCTATGCACAGATTGCATAAAAGTACTGCGGTATTTCTGTGCGCCTAATTTTACATGCATACGTGGTCACACTATTTGATAAAAGCCCTTTTTCCATGTGAAGAAATATGCTTTATACATAGAAAATGCTTCAGAAAACTACCTCCTACACATGTAAGTGATGCCGCTGGCATTAATCTACGGTGGATTTTGTAAACCTACACATCCGCGAGCTCATTAGGGCATCGTCCTCTAAAGCGCAAACATTTTGCAAACGGAGGTGGTTTTAATGCCAGAGAGATGAGCACAGTCCCCCCCCCCCCCCCAGCACTCCTCAAAATCCCAGGTTCACATAAGAACTGAGTTGGGAATTATGCATGACTCAAAGCAGGTGTAAATGCTTATGAGTAAAACTACAGCAATACATGTACAGTATACAACAAAGGGCTGCTCAGTACACACCTTCTTTAAATCTCAGTGTGCTGCCATATATATATATATATACACACACACACACATATACACATATATATATATACACACACACACATATACACACACACACATATACACACACACACATATACACACACACACATATACCTATATACACACACACACATATACACATATATATATATACACACACACACATATACACATATATATATATACACACACATATACACATATATATGCTTTTTCTAAAGTTTATAAAATTTAGTCCCAAATCTCCCTTGACCTCCAGACCCTAAAAATCATTTAACTTGCTTAGAAGCCTCCCAAATCGAAGCTCACAATTCAAAGTCTTTATATAACAAAAAACATATTGGGTTTTGTTTCTTGGGACTAATTCTTTTAAAGTTGTGCTTTAGGTCTGTGGGACAACTTATGACAGTTGTAAGATCTTAAGCTGCCTTTTAGGAGAGCAGGGGACTTGCCTGATCTTATTTCTTTGAAGGTATTTTGCCACCATTCAACATGTTATGTGCAGCACATGGTTACAATTCCAATCAATGCAGGACATTCTAGCACCATTTCTTACTATTGTACGTTAAGCGTAAATAAGAAAAGGACAGCTCGATCAGTAACTCTTCTACTTGCAGTTCCTTTGTATTAAGAACTGCGACACAACAATAATTTCACATGCTACCAGAGAGAAAGAGCAGGTTTCCCGCTGAAGTGGAAAATCTTGTAGATTGCAGACAATTGCAGTCCTCTTTTTTCTTTTCAGCCCCCTACAACTGATACAAAATAGAAATAGCAGGCGTAGCCATTGTAATCAACTAGAGCTGCCAGTTGGCTCCTCTATTTCTTTTTGGGTCAAATGGATGCAATTTTGGACTTACCCCACAATGCGCATTGACTTGCAGGCTTGACTGAAAAGTGGGACTACAAACTGATGTAGTGGGGTAAATCCAGGACTAGATCAACCTTTTCTTATAAAACAATGGGCAATTGCAGAATCAACTACTCTGACTGGTTCACAAATGGGCTATACTCCACTACTGCTATACATTCTGCTCTCATCTTTCTGGTTGTTCAACAACGCTTTAAAGCTCAACCCTACCAAGACTATCACCAACTGGATCACTGGCACCAAGTCCTCTCCTGTTCTGGCCCCTTCCCTGGGTTCCAACACCATCACGCTTCTTCCTGCTTTGAAATACCTTGGTGTCCACATAGATTCAGAACTTTCCTTCTCCATTCATATCCCCTATCTCACTCGGTATGCTTTTTTGGCTCTTCATAGGTTCCGGGCCCTCCGCCCAATTTTTGACCAGGTGGCCCTGACCACCCTTATTCTCAGCACTGTCATCACTTGCCTCGACTACTGTAATGTCATTTTCTCCAGTCTTCCCCAACACCACCTCAAATGCCTCCAAACCATCCAGAACACTGCCATCTGAACCCTCACGCTACAAAATATGAACACGTCATGCCCCTCCTCATTCAGCACCATTGACTTCGCTTCCTGTAGAGAATACATTTCAAAATCCTTATCCTGTCTTCTTTGATCATCCCTTATGTGCCCCATGTTGCCTTTGATCACTCTAGGATAGCCGTTTGGTCCTCCCGTCCCCTTCATGTGTCAAGTATAATTCTACATGCCGATCCGCTTTTTTCTACACAATCCCCTCTCTCTGGAACCACCCTCCCCCCCCCCCCCCCCCAAATCTCTGGCTTGAACCTTCTCTTCCTAAAAGCCCACCTATTTACCCAGGCCTTCGCAATTGATGCCAGCTGAGTCAGGATCCTCCTGCAGCCATCCTCTTTTTTTGTACCTAGATGTCTCCTCTATTCTTTCTCCTATCCTTTTGCTTTCCTGTACTGTGACTGTCCTATCATGTTATAGAGTGCCTTTCCTATTCTGGCTGCTGTTTTTTTTTTTTTTAATTGTAAACGCTCTGTCTGCCTGGCTGGCTAAGGGCTTTTAATCAAGTGTAAATAAATGATAAAGGCCCAAGGTGTAGATAGAATGTTAACAGAACTTCTTATTAGGGAATTAAAGGTACAGAATCACATATACATAAATATATATCTGACTCCCAAACCTTCTTACCTTTAAGTAAACAAATGCTTTCTTTTTGAATATTTTTGTAATCTAATCAGCAGGAGATAGAGTAGTTACTCACCTGTAACAGGTGTTCTCCAGGAGCAGCAGGAATCAGTCCTCACATATGGGCGACGTCGGCGCCGACAGAGCCCCCGTGCGGAGCATTTCCCCAGCTTTCAAAGAAAGCCTTTGGGAATGCAGCGCGCCTGCGCGGTCCCCTTCCCGCCCAAGGGTCCCATCTTGCTCAGTCTGATGACATAGCTAAAAGACAGCAAAAATCAAAATAAAGTATATGACAACTCCAACGGAGGAGGGAGGGTCGTGAGGACTGATTCCTGCTGCTCCTGGAGAACACCTGTTACAGGTGAGTAATTACTCTGTCTCCAGGACAAAGCAGGAAGTCAGTCCTCACATATGGCTCTAGGCTACCGGGAACCCAAAGCTGAAAAAATGGCTCCCTCTGCAGAGCCTCAGCATCCGTGATAAGAATATCCTCTGAGAACGCCCCCGTACGGTAGCCCAACACAAGGGCCGGAGGGTAGAAGTTGCCTAAATCTCAAAGAGATTATGGAGTACCGCCTGTCCGAAAGCACTGTCCCTTCGGGACTCTCTCTCGAGGAAGTAACGGGCTGCAAAAGCCTGGCTTGAAGACCAAATAGCGGCCCGGCAGATGTCTGCCAACGGAACAGAGCAGAGATGAGCTACTGACGTTGCTTTCGCCCTGACACGGTGGGCCTTGACTCGACCCTGCAAGGAGAGGCCGGCTGCCTTGTACGCCCAGGAGATACAATCTGCTACCCAAGTGGACAAGGTACGCTTGGAGACAGGCAACTCCAGTTTATTAGGGTCAAAGGAGATGAAGAGCTGAGTAGCCCTTCGGTGCCCCCGGGTACGTTCTATGTAAAAGGACAACACCCTCTTACAGTCCAGGGTATGCAAGACTGTTTCAGCCCGGCTGGTATGCGGCCTGGGATAGAAGGTCGGAAGAACCACCTCCTGCTTGAGGTGGAAAGAGGAGACGACTTTTGGAAGGAACTTCGGATGGGTCCGTAGGACCACCCTGTTCCTATAGAACCTTGTGTAGGTCTATCAGAAACCAGAGCTTGTAGTTCACTCACACGTCTGGCCGAGGTAAGAGCTACCAGGAAGAGCGCCTTCCAAGACAGGTAGCGTAAATGGCAAGTAGCCATCGGCTCAAACGGTGGGTGAGTAAGTTGTTCCAAGACCACGTTCAAATCCCACTCAGTGGCAGGTGGACGAACCAGAGGCTTGAGCAAAAGCAGGACTCTGAGGAAGCGGGACACCAAGGGGTGAACCGACAGAGACTATCCCTCCACCGGTGAGTGGGGTGCTGATAGAGCACTGAGGTGGACCCGAACAGAGTTGGATTTAAGGCCTAGGTCTGACAGATGAAATAGGTATTGTAGTACTACTGGCACAAGGCAGGAGAAAGGATCTTCATTGCGCTGAGCACACCATATTGAGAACCTACGCCACTTGAGGGCATAGGACTTTCTGGTGGATTGCCTCCTAGAGGCCAAGACCACCTCCTCAACTTCCCTAGGTAGAAGCAAGGGAGCTAGCACTATCCTTTCAGCAGCCAGGCCATCAGAGTGAGGGATCTGAGATTGGGGTGCAGAAGGGAACCCTGATCCTGAGACAGGAGATCGGGTTGCAACCCCAGAGGGAATGGAGTTTCCACTGCCAACTGCAGAAGAAGTGGAAACCACGGTTGCCTCAGCCATCTGGGGGCTACCAGAATCACCAAGGCCTTGTCCCGTAGAATCTTGAACAGAGTTCGGGCCACCAGGGGCGTGGGAGGAAACGCATACAGGAGGCCCGTAGACCAAGAGATCAGAAACGCATCTGCTGCCATTCTCAGGGGATGCGGTTGTCTGGAGCAAAACCTGGGCAGCTGACAGGTCAGTGGACTTGCAAAGAGATCGATGGATGGAAGTCCCCATCGTAGAAAGATCTGCTGGACCACCAGTGGATTCAACTGCCATTCATGAGGCTGGAGAATCCTGCTTAGTTTGTCCGCCAAGAAGTTCTCCTGACCAGGTAGATAAACTACTTTGAGAAACATGCCCTGTTTGACTGCAAAGGAGCAAAGGGCCTGCGCCTTCTGACATAGGAATCTGGACCCTGTGCCCCCTTGCTTGTTCACATAGAACATTGCTATCTGATTGTCTGTCTGAACTAAGACAGACTGGTTAGAGAGGGCATGAGAAAAAGTCTGTAGAGCCAAGCGGATTGCTCGCAGCTCCAAAAGATTGATCTGCTGTGTGACCTTCCGAGGAGACCAGAGGCCTTGAGTGCACGTGCCCTGGCAATGTGCACCCCATCCCTTTAAGGAAGCATCGGTCGTCAGCACCCTTGTGTGTGCTGGGGCCTGAAAGGGCACCCACCACTGCAAGGAGTCCAAGAGTGGTTTGGACACCTTTACTCTGTCTCAGAGGTTGCCTGTGGCTTGCGCCCACTGAGCCGCCTGCATGTGCAGAAGGGCATTCGGGGTCACATGTACCATGGATGCCATGTGGCCCAGGAGCCGCAGGAAGTGTCTGGCGGAGACCTGAGAATTGTTTTGGAACTGGTTGGCCAAGTCCATCAGCCTGTGGGCCCTGTCCTCGGGCAAGTAAGCTCTTGCCTGCAGGGTGTCTAATCTTGCCCCTATAAACTCTAGGTTCTGTGAGGGGAGCAAGGTGGACTTTGCGTAGTTTATGACAAAGCCCAGATGCTGAAGAAGAGAGACAGTGTGAAGAGTGGCTTGTCTGGCCTCCTGGTGAGACTGACCCATGATGAGCCAGTCATCCAGGTATGGGAAGACAAAAATTCCCTGATTTCTGAGATAGGCCGCCACCACCGCCAGGCATTTGGTGAAAACGCTGGGGGCAGATATTAGGCCAAAGGGAAGTACTCTGTACCGGAAATGGTTTCCTCCCACCACAAATCCGAGATATTGCCTGTGGGCTGGATGGATGAGAATGTGAGTATAAGCATCCTTTAGGTCTAAGGAGCATAGCCAATCTCCCTGCTGAAGGTAGGGCAGCAGTATCCCAAGGATAAGCATCTTGAACTTTTATTTATTTATTTATTTATTTAACAAGGATTTATATACCGCAGCTTCCAGAGATCAGCTGCGGTTCACAATTAACAACAGTCAACAAAACATTGTTTGTTTTACATGAAACGTCATAACTATATACAATGTAAAGTTAATAGAATATGTTAAACAGATTGGCACAGAACAGTGCAACACTATAAACATTATGTATACATTTACATGAAACGTCATAACTATATACAATGTAAAGTTACTAGGATATGTTAAACAGATTGGCACAGGACAGTGCAACACTATAAACATTATTTATACATTTATTATTATTATTTATACATATACATTTATTTATACATATACATTTCCCTCTCCAGAAACTTGTTTAGGTTTCGCAAGTCTAGGATAGGCTGGAGGCTTTCTGTCCTTTTTGGTACCAGAAAGTACCTGGAGTAGAAGCCTTGCCCTTTCAGGTGGTGAGGCACCGGATCCACCGCCTGTTCCTTTAGAAGACTTGTCAACTCCTGAAGGAGGAGGTTTCTGTGCAGAGGGAGTCTTGGAGGCTCCCCTGGAAAGTAGGAGGGGGGTATCTGGTGGAAGTGGAGCATGTAGCCCTTTTGGACTATGCTGAGGACCCAGGTATACCCTGTGATGGCTGGCCAGCTGTAGGCATACAGGGTCAGAAGACCTCCTGTGCTGAGTGGAGCCAGCTGTGGAGAAGAGGCTATGCTGTGGTTGTCAAAACCACGCTCCCTGCTGTGCAGGAGCCAGAGCTGGCGGCTTGGGGTCTTCTGCCTACGGGGCCCATGCCCCTGCCCCTTGGCCTGCTGGCCCTGTTGGGGAGCTGGAGAAGCCTGATATTGAGGGTAGGATTTGTAGGCAGCACCCTTCCTCGGGAAAAAGGGCTTCTTCCCCGAGCCCTTCTTTTTCTGAGAAGGAGCAGAAGTCTTCCTGGACAGCCTTATCCTGGTGAGAGTCTCAGTCTCGATTTCCGCAGCCTTTTCAGTCATGGGCTTACCGGAAAGGTTTTCATCTTGGTAAGGGACATCAACCAACTTGTCCTGCACCCATGGCTCCAGGTCTGATGACTGTAGCCAGGCCTGACGGCATGCACCGATGCCGGCCGCGGCTACCTGGGCCGAAGCCTCAAAGCCATCATAGGCTGCTCGAGAGATAAACTTCAAGCACTCTCGAATCCCTGTCGACAAAGCCTTGAACTTCTGCAAAGGTTCCTTGGAGAGGCCAGCTGAGAACCCGGCAATCTCCTTTGCCAGGTCTCATAGGTACATGCCCATGTACAGCTGGTAGGTCTGGACACGGCAAGATAGCATAGAGCCCTGGAAGCACTTTCTACAGAGGGCATCCAGGTTCCAGGCCTCCCGGCCAGGGGGCACCAAGGAGTGCATCTTCTGACTCTTCAGACAGTGCATGGCTGATTCCACAACCATGGAGTGGAGCGGTAGCTGCACGTTTTGGAACCCAGGGCTCTTACGGACTTGATAAAAGAAAAAGAAAGACTGAACAAGATGGCACCCTTGGGCGGGAAGGGGACCGCGCAGGCGCGCTGCATTCCCAAAGGCTTTCTTTGAAAGCTGGGGAAATGCTCTGCACGGGGGCTCCGTCGGCACCGACGTCACCCATATGTGAGGACTGACTTCCTGCTTGGTCCTGGAGAATATATAAAATATAAAACAGTGTGTTCTTATAGACCAGATAACAAAACAGGCAAGGTGAAAGCACCTAACTAAAACAGCTGCTGGCTGGTTTGATGGCAGTCTTCCACACTGCCATATGAGAGATACCTGGCTTTTTTTTCTTGGGCCAGCCAGGTCAGGAGATGCCGCAGAGCCAGTATTCATAGCCTCTGGACATGTGTCCTTCTGAATAAAGATTTATGAGAGAAAGTCTGTCTTGAAGGACTAGAAAAAGGGACTGTTACTTCTGGAGAGAGATCTGCAACTGTGAGTGTATACTTCTGGTAATTTTCTAAAAGGAATTCTTTGTATTAAAGCTAATTAATCTGTGAACCCACTATTTTTTGTTAAATCAGTCAGGGCCTAGTAGCAGCAGTTTAAGTTTAAATTTAAAACACAGAGGAGAACTTTCTGGTTACATTTCATACCCAGCAGAGAGCTTGTAGTTTAAATTTAATAGTTACTCAGGGCCTAGTAACAGCAAAGTACTTTTAGTTTAAATTTAAAACACAGAAGAGAGCTTTCTGGTTACATTTGGAACCCAGCAGAGAGCTTGTAGTTTACATTTAATAGTCACTCAGGGCCTAGCATCAGCAAAGTACTTTTAGCTTAAATTTAAAACACAGAAGAGAGCTTTCTGGTTAAATTTAGAACCCAGCAGAGAGCTTGTAGTTTAAATTTCATAAGACGTTAGAGCCTAGCAGCAGCTAAGAGCTATAATTTAAATCAAATCAGAATATAGCTTACCTCAGCAGCACAAGACAGGGTACAGTGTAGCAGCCCTCTTTTAATAAGTGTTATTTCCCTCCCTCCCTCCCTACACCCACCCACCCCTGGGATAATCATAGCTTTATAGGTACTTACACATCTTAAAAGGCAGGAGGTGCTCTCAGGTGAAGCTCATTAGCCAAATCAGTCATACACTAAGGACCTGAGATTAGTTAAGCTTCAGGTGAACAAGGTATATTACACGTATTAGGTACAGTTTTATTAGTATAAATATCCATAGCAACCCTTAGTAAGTAAAGAACTTAGATCTAAACACAAACTTAAAACTAAGATGCAGACAGCAGTCCAGCAGCGGGATGGGGACTTTCCAGTCTTTTGCATTGAGTGTCACATGTATGATTTTCTCCCAGTTGGTGAGAGGTCTTACGTGTGCACTAGGTGCAAGGAGCTCTTTGCTCTCAGGGAACGAGTCCGTTCTCTAGAGGCTAAAGTAGCAGACTTGGAAAGCATAAGACAGACAGAGAGGTACATAGACGAGACCTACAGGGATATAGTCCTGAAGTCCCACCTCCAGTCTGGCAGCATCCCTGTTGCCATGGAGGAGAGAGGTCACGTGACAGGAGAGCATCACCCTGGGGTGGCAGGAAGTGATCCTGTATATAGGACCTGTCCTCCAGGTGATGTAAAACCCTCTCGCACCGAGGAAGTTTCTCCAGGGCCATGTGCCCATGAGGGAAGGGTTAGGACAGCCGTTATAGTTGGTGATTCGATCATTAGGCATGTAGATAGCTGGGTGGCTGGTGGACGTGAGGATCGCCTGGTAACAAGCCTGCCTGGGGCAAAGGTAGCGGACCTCACGTGCCACCTAGATAAGGTCTTAGATAGTGCTGGGGAGGAGTCTGCTGTCTTGGTACATGTCGGTACCAATGACATAGGAAAATGTGGTAGGGAGGTTCTGGAGGCTAAATTTAGGCTTTTAGGTAGGAAGTTGAAATCCAGATCTTCCAGGGTAGCATTCTCCGAAATGCTTCCTGTTCCACGCGCAGGACCCAAAAGGCAGGCAGAGCTCCGGAGTCTCAATGCGTGGATGAGACAATGGTGCAGAGATGAGGGTTTTGGATTTGTTAGGAACTGGGGAACATTCTGGGGAAAGGAGGGGATCTTCCGAAGGGATGGGCTTCACCTTAACCGGAATGGAACCAGGCTGCTGGCATTAACCTTTAAAAAGGAGATAGAGCAGCTTTTAAACTAGATATTAGGGGAAAGCCGACAGTCGCCCAAGAGCGGATGGTTCGGAAGAATGTATCTTTGAAGGATACTACCAAAAGCAGAGGTTCCCCAAAAGAGTAAAGTAGCCCAAATGCCCTCAAGTATGGAGCAGACAGAGCTTAAAGATCCCAAATTACCCATGTCTAACAATAGCCAAATTAATATGAATAAAATACATTCTCTAAAATGCTTGTATGCAAATGCTATAAGTCTAAAAAATAAGATGGGAGAGTTAGAACATATAGCACTAAGTGAGAGGTTAGATATGATTGGAATATCAGAGAGATGGTGGAAGGAGGACAACCAGTGGGACACTGTGATACCCCGGTACAAACTATATCGTAATGATAGAGCTGATCAAATTGGTGGAGGGGTTGTTCTCTATGTTAGAGAGGGCATTGAGTCAGAAAGGATTAAAGTTTTGCAGGAAACAAAATCTGCTGTAGAATCTATATGGATTGAAATTCCATGTAAAAGGGGGAAGGCAATGGCAGTGGGGGTGTACTATCGAGCGCCTGGCCAGAATGACCAAATGGATAATGAAATGCTCAAAGAAATCAAGGAAGCTAACAAAAGTTACAGCGCAGTAATAATAATGGGTGATTTCAACTACCCCGGTATCGACAGGGTCAGTGTCACGTCAGGACATGCTAGGGAGATAAAGTTCCTAGATGAAATAAATGACTGCTTCTTGGAGCAACTGGTTCATGAACCGACCAGAGGGGAAGCCATATTAGACCTAGTCCTTAGTGGAACACCAGATCTAGTGCAAGAGATAAGGTTGTTCGGGCCACTTGGCAATAGTGATCATAGCATGATCGCCTTTGATTTAATTAGTGGACGAGGGATAGTAAGGAAATCCACAGTACTACCTTTTAACTTTCGAAAGGGAGACTATGATAAAATGAGGAAAACAGTTAAGAAAAAAAAAAAAGGAGCAGTTGCAAAGGTTAAAGACGTACATCAGGCTTGGCTGTTGTTGAAAAATACTATCTTGGAAGCCCAGACCAGCTGTATTCCACGCTTTAAGAAAAGTGGAAGGAAGTCCAAAAAACTGCCAGCATGGTTTAAAGGTGAGGTCAGAGAGGCTGTTGTTGCCAAAAAAGCATCTTTCAGGAAATGGAAAAAAGAGCCAAACGACGAAACCTGGAAACAGCACAAGCACTGGCAAGTCAAATGCAAGGCATTAATAAGGCAGGCAAAGGGAGAATTTGAGAAGAAGCTTGCTGCGGAAGCAAAAACGCGAAGTAAAGACTTTTTCAAGTACATTCGTAGCAAAAAACCTGTGAGAGAGTCAGTTGGTCCATTAGATGATAAAGGGGTTAAAGGAGCACTAAGAGGTGACAAAGCGATAGCTGAGAGACTGAATGAATTCTTTGCTTCAGTCTTTACTGAGGAAGATGTAGGGATGTTACCCATGACTGAAGTGGTATTTAAAGGTGCGGAAGAATTGAAGGAAATATCGATACATCGGGAAGATGTATTACAACTATTAGATAAACTGAAGAGTAGCAAATCACCTGGGCTGGATGGTATACATCCAAGGGTGTTGAAAGAACTGAAATATGAGATAGCAGACCTGCTATTAGTAATCTGTGAACTATCATTAAAATCATCTCTAATACCTGAAGATTGGAAGATCGCCAATGTAACACCAATTTTTAAAAAGGGTTCCAGGGGTGATCCGGGAAACTACAGACCGGTGAGCCTGACGTCAGTACCGGGAAAAATGGTAGAAACCATCATAAAGAATAAAATTACTCAGCGTGTAGATAGTCATGACCTAATGGGAGACAGCCAACATGGCTTTAGACAAGGAAGATCTTGTCTTACTAATCTGTTATGTTTTTTTGAAGGAGTGAATAATCAGGTGGACAAAGGTGAGTCGGTTGATAATGTGTATCTGGACTTTCAGAAAGCCTTTGACAAGGTCCCTCATGAGAGACTTTTGGCAAAACTAAAGAGTCATGGGATAGGAGGCAGTGTACTATTGTGGATCAGGAACTGGTTAAAAGATAGAAAGCAGAGGGTAGGGCTAAATGGCCAATTTTCCCAATGGAGAAAGGTGAATAGTGGTGTACCCCAGGGATCTGTGCTGGGTCCGCTGCTTTTTGACATATTCATAAATGACCTGGAAAGTGGAATAACGAGTGAGGTTATCAAATTTGCAGATGACACAAAACTATTTAAAGTTGTTAAAACCCAAGAGGATTGTGGAAAATTGCAAGAGGATCTTGATAAACTGGAAGACTGGGCATCAAAATGGCAGATGAAATTTAATGTGGACAAGTGCAAAGTTATGCACCTAGGGAAGAACAACCCAAACTATGGTTACACGATGCAAGGTTCCATATTAGGAACCACCACCCAGGAAAAAGATTTAGGCGTCATTGTGGATACCATGTTAAAACCCTCGGCCCAGTGTGCAGCGGCGGTCAAGAGAGCAAATAGAATGCTAGGTATGATAAGGAAAGGAATGGAAAATAAAACAAAAGATATTATAATGCCTCTATATCATTCCATGGTGAGACCGCACCTTGAATATTGTGTGCAATTCTGGTCGCCGTATCTAGAACAGGTTCAGAGAAGAGCCACCAAAATGGTAAAGGGGATGGAAGGATACTCCTATGAAGAAAGGCTAAAAAGGTTAGGGCTCTTTAACCTGGAATAGAGACGGCTGAGGGGAGATATGATAGAAGTCTATAAATTAATGAAGGGAGTGGAACGGGTAAACGTAGATCGATTGTTTACCTTATCAGAATATAGAAAGACTAGGGGACATGCAATGAAGCTACAGGGTAAACTATTTAAGACTAATAAAAGAAAATATTTTTTCACTCAACGTGTAATCAAACTCTGGAATTTGTTACCGGAGGATGTAGTAAAGGCTGTTAGTGTAGCTGGGTTTAGAAAAGGTTTGGACAAGTTCCTGGAGGAAAGGTCCATAAACCATTATTAAGAAGGGACCCAGGATATCAATGCTTGAACCAATACAAGCATTGTGGAACCTGTGTCCCTTGGGGAAACTGCTAGGTACTTATGACCTAGATTGGCCACTGTTGGAAACAGAATACTGGGCTTGATGGACCTTGGTCTGACCCAGTATGGCATATCTTATGTTCTTAAGTTAGTCCCTGCTCCAAGGCGCTTAAAATTTAGACATGCAGATGAGACAAATAAGAGACATTAGAACTAATTTTTTTATAGCGAATGAGGTTAAAATCAACAAGCTTAAGACCAAGGGAGTGGTAGTGTATGGAAGTGTGAAATAACTCAGTGCACAAAAGAAGAGTGGGACCTGGGGGTGATCATATTAGAAGATCCTAAAGTGATCAAACAGGTAGAAAAGCAACAGCAAAAAACAGAAAGATGTTTAGGTACAACAGGAGAGGAATGGTCAGGAGGAAAAAGCAGTTAATAGTACCCTTGTACAAGTCTCTAATGAGGCTTCATTTGGAGTACTGTGTACAATTCTGGAAATCACACCTTCAAAAGGATATAAACAAGATGGAGTCGGTCCAGAGAGCAGATACTAAAATGGTTAGTGATCTTCATCATAAAGCATTTGGGGATAGGCTTAAAGATCTCCATAGTTTGGAGGAAAGGCAGGAGAGGGATGATATAATAGCGACATTTAAATACCTCCATGGAATAAAACACAGGAGGAGAGCTTCTTCTAGTTGAAAGAAAGCTCTGGAATGAAGGGTCATGAGATGAAAGAGAAAAGGAGTAGACTCAGGAGTAATCTGAGGACATATTTCTTTAGGAAAAGGGTGGTGGAAGCATGGAACAGCCTCCCTGTGGAGGTGGTGAGATGAGAACTGCATCTGAATTGAAGAAAGCATGGGACAAATACAGAGAATCTCTGAGGGAGAGGGATAAAGGGAATGTAGAACTTAATATTTATTATGGATGAAAGACTGGATAGGCCATATGGTCTTTATCTGCCATCATTTGCCATGCCTGTATTAATTAGGAGCTGCAGTGCGAATAAACTTATAGGTGAACAGAAGTTTGAATTGTAAGTACAAGTTCATAGGGACAAAATGTAGTGCCCTCAGAAGAGGAGCTACATGGTTGCAATGACATACAACGAAAAAGTGTAATTACTCACCTGTAACAAGTGTTCTCCAGGGACAGCAGGAATCAGTTCTTACAGTCAGCACCAATGGAGTCCTCGCAGAAGCATCTCTCCAGTTTTCAAAGAAAGCCTTTGGGAGATGCCACCACACTTGCGTGGTCCCCTTCCCGCCCGACCCGAACAGCGTCAGCCACAGGGAGTGGAAGGTAAGCTCCTCCCATTCCCCGCAGCTAAGGCCAATGGGGCTGAAGAGGACTTTTAAATTCACAGCGCTGGAAGGCGTGAAAAGGATCCCAGCCTCCCAATCCGATCAGCGTTGGCCACAGGGAGCAGAAGGTAAGTTCCTCCTGCTCCCTGCAGCTAAGGTCAATCGTGCCGAAGAGGACCTTTAAATTCACAGCACCAGAAGGTGTACCTGCACCTGAGAGCCTTGCCAGAAGGCCTTTTGGGGAGGCTCTTAGGTGAGGACCAAAGGCAAAGACAACAAAAAAGGGCTCTGTAGATTGAGCCCCCGAAAACAGCACCTGAAGGAAAGCATCGGAGCTAACCCTTCTCTCAACAACAAAATACAAGGTAACCACGCATCACCACCCAGCTTTACAACATGGCTCAAATTCTATACTGGCTGAAGAGGTTACGGAGTACAGCCTGGCTGAAGGCGCTGTCCCATCGGGACTCCCTCTCCTGGTAGTAGTGGGCTGCAAAGCTATGGACAGAGGACCAGGTGGCAGTCCGGCAGATGTCCGCCAGGGGCACTGAGCGGAGGCTCGTGACTGAGTTCGCCACTGCCCTGATATTGTGCACCATGATCCAGTGCTCCAGGGGGACTCCGGCACAGCTATGCATGAAGGCAATTTCAATTTGCTACACAGAGGGATATGGACCATTTAGTGACCGCCTGCCCCATGTGCTGGGGTCAAAGGAGATGAAAAGCTGTGAGGCTTTGCGGTGGCCCTGGGTCCACTGTAGGTAAAAGGACAGGGCTCATTTGCAGTCCAAGGTATGGAGGACGGCTGATACCATGTCGACGTGAAGCCATGGAAAAAAGGTAGGAAGAACCACCTCCTGATTGAGGTGAAAGTCGGAGACTACCATTGGTAGCAACTTGAGGTGGGTAAGGAGCCCCCCTCCTGAGACAGGAGCCCCAGGGTGGACCCCAAGGGGATGGGGGTCTCCACCATCAACTGTAGAAGCAGCGAGAACCACGGTTGCCAGGGCCACCGAGGAGCTATCAGGATGAGCGAGGCCCTGTTGCGGAGGGTCCTGAACAAGGTCTTGGCGATCAGTGGCATCAGAGGGAAGGCGTACATGAGGCCTTCTGACCAGGAGATCAGGAACGTGTCCACTGCCACCCTGGAGGGATGGGCCTGCTGGGAGCAGAAGCGGGGCAACTGAAAGTTGTCCGGGCTGGCGAACAGGTCCATCAGGGGTTCCCCCCCAGAGCTGGAAAAGCCGACTGGCTACTCTTGGGTCCAGCTGCCACGCGTGCGGCTGGAGAACTCTGCTGATCCTGTCGACCAGCAGGTTGTCCTGGCCTGGCTGGTACACTGCCCGCAGAAGGATACCCTGTTGGATTGCGTATGAGCAGAGGATCAGTGCCTCCTGACAAAGGGTATGAGACCCCGTGCCCCCCTGTTTCTTCACGTAGAACATCGCCACCTGGTTGTCCGTCTGAATCAGCACTAGCTGGTGACGCAGGTGGTGACAGAAGACCCACAGGACTAGGTGTATGGTTCAGAGCTACAGGAGGTTGATCTGCTGGGTGCTCTCATCTGGTGATCAGTTGCCCTGGGTGTGGAGATCTCCGTAGTGGGGTCCTCCAGCTGAGCAGGGAGGCATTTGTGGTGAGGACTCTTGAGAGACTTGGGGGCTGTAAAGGCATGCCCGCCTCAAGATGCTGGGAAGACTGCCACCAGACCAGAGAATCCGCCAATTGGCGGGTCACAGAAACTGCCTCGGAGGCAGCCCGTGGCCTGAGACCACTGGTCCCGGAGACACCTCTGTGCCGCCTTCATGTGGAAGTGAATGTCAGGGGTGATGTGGACCATGGAGGCCATGTGCCCAAGGAGCCGAGGAGGTGCAGGAGAAGCCAAGCGGGCACTGAGGGACAGTACTGTACATCCAGAGCCAGAATCCTGAGACAATTGGCTCGGTCCCTGGGCAAGAAAGCCTTCAGCTGAAGAATGTTGATCTTCGCCCCAATGAACTCCAGACACTGTGTCAGGAGGAGGTGAGACTTGGGGTAGTTTATGACAAAACCCAAGTGTTGCAGAACCTGGATGGTGCGTGCAGTGGCCTGCTGCACCTCTGAGGCTGTGCCTCCCTTTATGAGCCAGTCGTCCAGATAGGGAAAGACGAAGACCCCCTGGAGCAGGAGGAAAGTGGCCACAACTGACAGGCATTTTGTGAAAACTCTTGGGGCAGAGGCCAGGCCGAAGGGGAGCTCCCTGTACTGAAAATGCCTGCCCCCTATTACGAATCGCAGGTAATGCCTGTGGTTGGGGTGGATGAGGATGTGGATATAAGCATCCTTGAGGTCTAAGGAGCATAGCCAGTCTCCGTGCTGGAGGTAGGGCAGCAATGTTCCAAGGGAGAGCATCTTGAACTTCTCCCTCACCAGGAATTTGTTGAGGTTGCGCAGGTTGAGGATGGGCCTTAGGCCCCCTGTCCCCTTTGGGATGAGGAAGTACTTGGAGTAGAACCCCTTGCCCTTGAGATGGTGGGGCATCGGTTCCACCGCTGTGTCCTTGAGAAGACCTGCCAACTCCTTCAGAAGGTCCCGGTGGAGGGGAGACCTGAGGGTCTCTCCCGGGAAATAAGGGGGAGTTGTCTGAGTCAGGTGGAGGCTGCTGATCTCCTTGGGGTAGATAGGCTATGCTCAAGGAGTCTAAAACTCCCCCCCTGGCTGGGCTGGAGCTGGTGCCTGAAGTTTTGGAGCCTTCTGCTTAAGCAGGCATGCCCATATCCCTTGGCCTGCTGACCCTGTTGAGGAGCTGGGGAGGCCTGACAAGGTGGATAGTTTCGGTAAGCAGCTCCCTTCCTCGGGTAAAATGATTTTTTTACCCGATCCCTTCTGTCGGGGAGGGGCAGCGGTCTTTTTGGAGAGCCTGGTCCTCGTCATAAACTCGCTCTCCAGCTCGGCAGCCTTGTTGGTCATGGGTTTGCCAAAGAGGTTGTCTCCTTTGTAGGGGACATTGATCAATTTGCCCTGAACTCATGCTCGAGGTCAGACGACTGTAGCCAAGATACTGCTACTCGAGCCACCGGCTCAAACCAGTCATAGGCCGCCCGAAACATGAATTTGGAGGATTCACGGACAGCTTTGGCCAGGTTCGTGAACCGCTGCAAGGGTTCCTCGGAGATATCAGCTGAAAATCTGGCGAGTTCCTTCGCCAGGTCTCTCAGGTACATGCCCATGTACAGCTGGTAGGTTTGGATGTGGCCAATGATCATTGAACCCTGGTAGCACTTTCTGCTGAGGGCGTCCAGGTTGTGGGCCTCCCTGCCGGAGGGCACAGAGGAGTGCGTCTTCTGGCTTTTCAGTCGATGTATGGTCGACTCCACCACCATGGAGTTATGTGGCAGCTGTGACTTTTGGAAACCCGGGCTCTGGCAGACTCGCTACATCAAGTCGAGCCATTTGCTCGCCACTGGCACCAAAGCCGGTGTTTCCCACATTCGCAACATCAGCCGTTCCAAGATGGGAGGGATAGGCACCGTGAGCGTTCCCACGGAGGGGCCTCGTACTGGAGGATTTCCAACTCATCTGCCCGAGGGTCCTCCTCCGACTCGGTCGGGAATGCCAGGGGTCCTTAGATATGTCCTTGACAAAATTAAGGAAGCCCATATCCTCGGGCGGGGACTGCCATCGAGGCTCCGAGATGGGAGAGTCATATGGGACATTGCGGTGGCGATGGGTATCAGGGGACTCCTCATCGTCGAAAGAGTGCTGCTGTACAGGCCTTGAGGCCCCCGATGCCCTGTGCCCGGTGTCTAGCAAACTTGCCGGGGATGACCGCAATCCCATTGAGCAGGACTCAGATTGCGACCTCGGCCTAGGATCGACTCGAGGCCGAAGGACCTTGAGGATCGGCTTGGCCTCTGGGGACATTGAGGGTCCAGTGGTCAGGGTGGATGAACTGGTCGTGCCAAACAACATATCCGCTGCTGGTCCATGAAAGCAGACAAACTGCGCTCCAGGGCTGCCATTCTGAACTCCAGACCAGAAGGTTCCGCAGCCTTCGGCACGGGCACTGAGGGACTCGGGCATGATTCTGGCTCCCCCGAAGGGGAATCCTCGACGAGGATAGTGTCTGCGGACCAAGGCCATCTGTGGTCGGATCTTTCCAGGGGAACTTCGCAGGCCGCTCCTACTCTGATGCCTCGGATGAACATCTCAGACTGTGGGACCGGGACCGGGACCAGGCCCGGGGAGCACCAGGTCGGTCAGAACCATCCAAGGACACCGCCTTCAAGGGTTTCTTCTTCTATCTGGGTTCCCTCAAAGGAGACCCCCTTTCTGAGGACCCACGATAAGGCTCAAATTTGGAAGGTTCAGCCCAAGATGTCGGGGCCTCAGACAAGGCCCTGGCCTTCGGAGGCACCAGGGACTTGGGGAAAAACTTATCATGCTGCTTCTGGTGGCTCTTGAGGGCCTTATTGGACATCCTCTTGCAGAGGCCTCAAGCTGCTGGGTCGTGGTCTGGCCCAAGGCAGTGGAGTCAGCAGTCGTGTGTGTCGGTCAAAGACATAATTTTACAGCACTGATCACACTTCTTAAAGCCACTGGCAGCCATGGGGGAAAAAGTACCTCTGCAAGGTCAACGACTCTCCAGGCTGCCAGTGGGAGAAAAAAGGCATGAAGATGCTAGGAAAAGCAAAGAATGAAAAACTACAAAAATAGACCGAACTCGATGCCGAGGCAATGAGGTCCGTAGGCGGGAAGAGTACCGGTGCAATACTGGAGATGAGTATGAAACTCAGAGAGAAAACTCAACTTTTTCCGAGGACAAGACAGACAAACGTCTGAAGGGCTCCGCGGAAAAAAGGAGACTGAGCAAGATGGCACCCTTGGGCGGGAAGGGGACCATGCATGCATGATGGCATCTCCCAAAGGCTTTCTTTGAAAGCTGGAGGGATGCTTCTGTGAGGGCTCTGTCGGTGCCGACATCACCCATATGTGAGGACTGACTTCCTGCTTGTTCCCGGAGAAAATTACTTAGCAGTAAATACTTGGCATCATATAAATAGGCTGTGATAGTCCAAAAAATAAAATCTGATTCTGGTCATCTCACTAACAACAACAAACATTCTCCAGTGCCAAGCATATTGTGAACTAATATAAAACACTGTAAAAGTCACTGAAGATCTACAAGGCCAAATCTACCATACCATACCAGCAAACACTTCCAAAACTCATACAATAAGGGGCCTACCCAGAAAAAAGAAGCACTATAAACACTGCAATGGGCCCCAAAACATCCATACACCTATTTAAAAAGCTGTACAAGTCAAATTACTACAGTATAGATCCCTAAGTACAAACTCCATGTTAACAGAACACCTGGCCTTGGTCACACACTCAGAATACAGACCCTCACCAAGTACAGAATATGTGACCACAATGTAAAGTAAAAATAAAAATATGTAGACAAAAGTTAAAATGAAACCCCAAGAAGCCAGACTCCGTATGCGGTGCCACACCAGATAAGAGATGCAGTTCCCCATACTGTGTGAAATATAAAGACAGCGCAAAGTCCAATCACTAAATTGAAAATAAAATTATTTTTTCTACCTTTGTTGTCTTGACGATTTTTGATCATGCTGGTCCCGATCTGAGGTTTCTGTTTTCCTGTCTTCTCTTAGTTCTCTTTCTATGGTTTACAGTCCATCTGCCATCTATCTCTTCTTTTGCTTTCTACATTTTCTTCCATTAGCCTTTTTTCCTGTCCCAATAACCCTCCCCAATATCAGCCCCCTTTACAGCCTCCCCTCATAGCGTCAACCTCTTTGCATTCCCAGCATTGCCACTGGTGTCTATTCCCTTTCAGTCCTGCTCCTTCTCCATCGTCCAGCCCCTTCTAGTCAAAATACCATCCCAGGTTTCAGCAAACTTCCAGTCCCAGTGCCTCCTTCCATGTCAGTTCCCATCCAGTCACCCTCTCCTCTGTCCATCCCCCTTCCAGTGCCATCCCCAGTTGTCAGCTCCCTTCCAGTCCCCACCTTCCCTCCAGCCCCACCTTCCCCTCTTTTCTGTTCCCTTCCACCTCCCCCCGTGTCTGCTCCCTTTCAGCTCCCCCCCCCATGTCTGCTCCATTGTAGCTCATGTTTGCTCCCTTTCGGCTCCCCCCACCCCCCATGTCTGCTCCAATTCATCCTTCAAAAAAGAAAGAAACCGAGGGAACATTTCTGTGTTCGCAAAGTTCTGCTATCTTTCACACTGCTGGGTCGTGGAGTTTCTAAAGAAACAGGAAATGCTTATTATTGCCTTTAGAAACTCTACGACCCAGCAGTTTAAAAGTTAGCAGAGCCGCGGGAACAGAGAAATGTTCCTGCAGCTGCTTTCTTTTTTGAGGCGGTGGGTGGTGTGCAGCTAGCGATGGTGCCTACCCCTGCCGCCGGCATCCTCCTGCCATGCTTACCCAGCTTACCGGGTAGCACTGGCCCTGGTTCACTGACCCTGTGAGCCGAGGTGAGTGCCACGAGGAATGTGACCTTCCAGGAAAAGTGCCAGAGAGAGCAGGTAACCAAAGGCTTGAAAGGCGGCTTGGTGAGCTGCGCCAGGAATATATTGAGATTCTACTCTGCTGGCAGAGGCTGCAGGGGAGGCTTGGAGAGCAATAGGTCCTGCATAAACCTAGTGATGAGGGGCTGCGTGGAGAGGGGCTTGCCCTCAATAGGGTGGTGATTAGCCGAGAGAGCGCTGAGATGCACCCTGATGGAATTGGACAAGCCCAGACTGTGATACGTGGAGGAGGTACTGCAGGACTGGGTGCACTGGGCAAGAGAACTGGTCGAGGCGGTACTCCATGCACCACACAGTAAACCACTGCCACTTTAAGGTATAAGCCAATTTCGTGGAGTCCTTGCAAGGAGCCAGGATGATATCCTCCACCTCCCTGGAAAGGTGCAGCGAGGCTAGGGCGACCTGCTCAGCCGCCACGCTGTGAGCGATAGGGTGCCTGGGTTGGGATGGAGGATTGAGCCCTCCTCCTGTGTCAGGAGTCCTGGAGAGGTCCTGAGGGGAACCGGGGGCTCCAGCAAGAGATGGAGCAGCAGAGGGAACCACGGTTGCCTGGGCTACCACTGGGCTACCAGGATGATCGACGCCTTGTCATGCTGGACCTTGAAGAGGGTCCGAGCTATCAGTGTCATGGGAGGAGATGCATAAAGGAGGCCACCTATCCACGAGAGGAGGAAGGCATCAGTGGCCACACAGGAGGGGTGGGGTTGGGGGCTGCAGAACCAGGGCAGCTGAGCATAGATTGGGCTGGCAAAGGGATCCATGCTGGGGGTTCCCCATAGCCGGAAGAGTCTGAGCACCACCTCTGGGTCAAGACACCACTCATGTGGCTGGAGGACCCTGCTCAGCCTGTCCACAAGGGCGCTGTCCTGGCCCAGGAGCTAGACAGCTCTGAGGAGTGTCCCTTGGCTGACCACAAAGGAGCAGAGGGCCACAGGTTCCTGGCAGAGGGGGTAAAAGCCTGTACCGCCCTCCTTGTTCAGGAAGAACATCATGACCTGGTTGTCCATCTGGATGAGCACCAACTGGTGCCGCAGGCAGTGTCTGAAGACCATCAGGGCAAGGGAGATGGCCTTGAGCTCGAGCAGACTGATCTGCTGCTGGCTCTCCTTGAAGGACCAAGCCCCTTGGGTGTGCAGTTCTTCGCAGTGGGCACCCAAACCTGTCAGGGAGGCATCCATTGTGAGGATCCTGCAGGGGATTGGGGACTGGAAGGGAATGCCTGCTCACAGGTGCTGCGTGTCCTGCCACCAGGTGAGGGACTCCGCAAGCTGGCAAGAGATGGTGACCCGGTCTTGAAGCCTGCCTGTGGCCTGGGTCCACTGTGACCGGAGGCACCACTGAGCTGCCCACATGTGGAGGTGTGCATTGAGGACTACATGGACCGTGGAGGCCATATGGCCCAGAAGGAGGAGGAGCACTTGGCTGACACGGTGCGGCGCCTCTGAACCTCGGCCATGACAGCCATGAGGTGGTCTGCCCTGTCAAGGGGAAGGAAAGACCTGGCCTCCATGGAGTCCAGGCAGACCCCGATGAACTCCAGAGCCTGCGTTGAAATGAAGTTGGACTTTGGATGATTTAACACGAAGCTCAGATACTGTAGTACCTGAATAGTACAGCTGGTGGCTTGTCCAGCCTCTGAGGCCGCGTCCCCTTTGACAAGCCAATCGTCAAGGTAGGGGAAGACAAAGGGCCCATGGAGGCGGAGATAGGCTGCCACCACTGCCAGGCACTTGGTGAAGATTTTCGGAGTGGAGACGAGGCCGAAGGGGAGTACCCTGTACTGGTAGTGGTCACCTCCTACCGTGAACCTGAGGTACTGCCTGTGACTCAGGAGGATCAGGATGTGAGTATATGCATCCTTCATATCCAAGGAGCACAGCCAATCTCCCTGCTGGAGGTAGGGCAGCAGTGTTCCAAGCGAGAACATCTTGAACTTCTCCTGTACCAGAAACTTGTTGAGGTTTCTCAGATCCAAGATGGGCTGCATGCCCCCTGTTCTCTTGGGAACCAGAAAGTACCTGGAGTAAAACCCTCTGCCCTGCATGTGATGTGGAACAAGATTGATAGCTCTGTCCTTGAAAAGGACCGTGAGCTCTTGCTTCAAAAGGTCTGGTGCAGCCCTTGGCAAGATCTCTAGGAGTTAGAGTGGGAGCGTCCCTGAAAGGTGCCCAGAACGGATGTCATGGCCTCCGGTGATGGACCTAGGTCTCCCGAGAGCCGCCCCTTCGAGGACTCCCTCTCCTCCTTGACTCCTGATCCAGTCATGCCAGCGTTGGTGTCAATGGCTGCTACTCCCAAGTGGGAAGCCCATATGTTGGCCTTGGAACGCAGCGTCTCTGCGTTTATTGCCTCCCAGCAGAGACCGCAGGGACCTTGACCTCGAGGACTCCCCGGGCCACTGAAGCGATCACCGAGAGCCAGATGCCTCAGTCAGATCCTCATTCTCGTTCCCGTTCCTTGGGAGCGCGGTCTTTGCAGGTAACCGCCTCTACTTCCGGCCATGCCCTGGCCTCGAAGCATTCCAGACTGGAGCTGCCAACGCTCCTGCAGTTGGCGGGCTTCAAGTCCTCCTCAGAGTACAGCTTATATGTAAAAGCCCTGATTATCTTTATTTTTATTAAAACATTTGATCAACCGCTACTACCGAAGCATAGAGCGGTGTACAATAAAAAAGGTCTACACTGCAAATCATAGAAAAGAACGCCATAAAATGAAAGGAAAGCAAAGACAGAGCACACAGCACTAAAAGCAAATAAATAACCAAATAATTTAACATAAAAGCTAAAAACTAAAAGAAACACAAGGTGCAACAACACCAACATATACACAACAACAACGGGAGAGAACTTTATGGTCAGGGAGGGGGACTAGCAGGAAGGTCGAAAGCCTGAGTGAACAGATGTGTTTTGAGTAGTGACTTGAATTGAGGATAAGAAGATTCTAATATGAGGGAAGGTGGTAAAGAATTCCAGAGGAATGGACCGAGAAAGAAAAAGGCGGAATGACGAGTCTGCTCTAACCGAGCTTGTGACGGAGAAGGCAGTGACAAACGGTTAGCGTGGAAAGACCGGAGTTGACGGTAAGGAGTGTGAAGAAAAAACAGATCTGCAAGATACAAAGGATGACCAGTACGAAGAGCACGGTGAATCAGAATCAGAAACTTGTATTGATAGCGAAAACGAAGTGGAAGCCAGTGCAAACGGAGAAGGAGGGGAGTGATATGATCAAACGGCCGGGAAAAGGTGATAAGGCGAGCTGCAGTGTTTTGAATAGATTGTAAGCGTTGGAGCTGATATTTAGGGAGGTTGGCTAGAAAAACATTACAATAATCAAGCCTACTAATCGCCAAAGCCAGAACCAAAGTGACCAGAGAATCAGGGGAGAAAAGAGAACGAGTAGCCCGAATCTGCCGAAGGGTCACAAAGGACCGCCGAGTGAGTGAAGAAATGTGCTCGTGAAAAGAAAGCGTGGCGTCAAGTATAACCCCCAGGTAACGGAAAGAAGAGACAAGAGGAATAGAAACTGAATCAATCATGGGAGAGACCGTAGGACAGGAACCGCTGAGAGATACCCACATAGCCGTGGATTTTGTGGGGTTTAAGTGGAGAAAGTTCTGCGAGAGCCAAGAAGCAATGTGAGACAGACAATCATTAAGTGGGGTAATATCCAAAGTGAGGGGGGAGACATGGTATAGAAGAATAATGTCATCCGCATAGATGTACGGAGACACCGAAAACTGCTGAATAGCAAGAGGCAACGGAGCAAGAAAAATATTAAACAATAGAGGTGATAGGACAGAGCCTTGTGGAACACCACAGACAAGAGGGAGAGAGGAAGAAGAGTGCTTACCCGAGTGTACAGTGAACGAGCGAGCAGTGAGAAAAGAACGGAACCATTGAAGAACAGAGCCTCGCAACCTAATATCGAAAAGACGGAAAAGAAGCGTCCGGTGATCTATCAGGTCGAAAGCCGCAGAAAGATCCAGAGAAACGAGAAGAGTAAGATCACCACGATCGTGAGCAACGTGAATTTCATTAAGAAGTGCCAAAAGAACAGTTTCAGTGCTATGCCCATGACGGAAACCTGCTTGACGGGGGTGAAGAATATGTGTAGCCTCAACATGTGAGTTCAGTTGCTCAAAAACAAAGCGCTCCAAAAGTTTCGCCAAGAATGGAAGATTATATAAGTAATACTAGTATATTCAGAGGTGCTAGCTATATGTATAGTGCCCCTGAATGTAGGAATAAATTGAAACATCTATGCTTCAAATTTTTCCCCAGATCTTTTACTGAAATTTGACCTAATAGATATAGCCATTATATATATAGGTAGATAAAAAAACATGTCAATCTATACACACACACACATACATATATACAGGGTGGCCCAAACAAGTGAGAACATCTTGTAGCATATAAGTTATTTAAAAATTCAAAAAGACAGATGTAAACGATTGACAAATTAAAAAAAAAGATGGTGACTGGAAATTGTCAAAATAAAGACGTTATATAGCTAAAAAAGGTAAATAAGTAAACTATTTAAGCTTTTAATTTACGAGATGTTCTCACTTTTTTTGTGCCACCCTGTACATATATATATATATACACACACACATACATTGACATGCCACTATCTACAATAGACTATAAGAAAGAGAGAGAGAGACTGTTGCAAACACACATTTTTTATAAAAACAACATAAAATGTAAAAATGTTCTAATGAAGATTACATGCCATTTTTATGGATTTAATAAATGTACAAGGACACATTCAAAACCTTTTAGCTAGTTAGTAGGTCTGCCAACCAGCTAGAATGTGGCAATCCCAATATTCCACAGCACTATCTGAATAATGCAGAATATCATCATGGATATATACTTGCTTAAAACTGAAGCAGAAATATACCTGCTTAAAACTGAAGCAGCTGGATCAGCGATGATACTCAGCTGCTAACTGGACAGCTAAACAGGTTAAAGTTCGGACAGGTTAATGCCTTTCCCATTTTAACTGGTCATTATTATCTGGTTAGTGACCGAAGAGTGGCAAAGCTTTTCAGTAAACAGGATATTCAGCATCTAGCCACAGCTGCTAAATAATCGGCCCCACAGAATCAAAATTAGCAAACTCCATTCCAAGTATAAGATATTCTTAAGGTTTGATAATCCCAGAAAACCGACAACTGTGATGAAGTTTCTTTCCAAATTAGCTAGGCCCAGGGATGTCCAAGTTTTTTCAATAGTAGGCCACATAATAAATGTTCAGAAATCCATCTGTGGATCACATGAATATTTTAGACTGTTTATCACGATTTATACTCACCAAAATGTGTGAATCTCTTCTGAAATTGTGATTTGTACAGTAAATACCAAATAGCATGGTAGTGCTTTAAAATCTTGTGTGCTAGATAATTCACTTTTTTTTTTTGTTGCTAGAACTCTCAAGTGGGCCACATCCCAAGGTCAGACATGTTGCATTTGGACACCCCTGAGTCAGGCATTCCTGACGACTGATTAAATTTTTAAAAAAGCCAGGGTTCTTTTTTTTTAACCCTTGACCTATTTATCATCTATACTCCTGAGCTTTCATTTGGAACCTCTTTTACTCATTCTCATTCATTCCCCCAGGCAGGAGGCATCTGTGTAACAGACAGAGAGTTCTGGCTCATATACACAAGAGAGCAAGAGGGTGGCAAGGAAGGGTGTAGCTGTTTTTTGAGCTATCAGAAGACTATTTCTTCTGTACTTACCTACGTCAGGATCAGTTGCTTGTACCTTTGTTAACAGAGCTTTAGTGGCTGTATTCTCATAGACACAAGCATTATAATGATCTGATGAAAACTTTGGTGGGTTATCATTAACATCTTCCAAATATAAATGGATTTCCGACTGGCAGAATCTGCCACCTCCATCTGTTGCCTTGGCGATCAAGTTATACACAGGGATGTTCTCTCGGTCCAAAAGAAATAAGGTTTTTAATTCACCTAAAAGTTAATCAAAAAGAGAAAGTGTAATTATCAAAATATGGCAGCAATGTGTTTTGTCTGTCACCATCCAACAGTTTGTTTTAATAGCATAGTTCAGACAGCTGCACATTCTGGGCTCGCTAGTCAGCACGCGGTGCTCTGTGGTTTTAAAGTACCTGACTGCCGCGGGCATAACTCAAACCGGACATTCAGTGCCAGAATCCAAATATCCTCTGGAGCTGAATGTCCATTTTCAGAGATGACCGGCATGGCTCTCCACACAGCGGCAATATTCAGCCATTCTCCGGAGAGCCAAACCGCGTAAAGTTAGGACAGCAGCTATTGAAATGACCTAACTTGATATTTTATTTATTTATTTATTGTTCTTATATACCGCACTCTTTAAAATCAGCGCGGTTTACATAAAACGGTGTGGTGCAATAAGAGCACTTACAATGAACAAGGGGAATAAAACTTGGAGTAACTAGTGGTAACTATATACAACAATTTACATTTGTTCACAGTCCATATTTATAGTGAATAAGACATTGGTAAGGTTTACATATTCGTGGATGGTAGTGTTTTAGGAGGTGCCGTGTCAGAGAACTGCGAGTAGTGTAAAAGAAAGAGGTGGTGTTTAAGCGCTCTTTTGAATTGAGCTAGATCTTTGATGGCTCTAATAAGTGCAGGGAGTGCGTTCCAGCAGCTAGGGGCATAAAACCTGAATGCTCTATTTCTGGTAGTTTTGGTACGTTTTAATATTTCGCTGGGAATCGATATGGGCATGTATCTGGTTAGAGGACTGAAAATAGCTGCTAACTAGAAAAGTGCTTGGACTGCCCTCACCCCGGCACTGTCTTTTGACAGTGCCGTGGTGGTTAGAGGGGATACTGAGTGACGCTGCGCTGTTAGTGCCACTGAATATCACTCTCAGTGGGATTTAGTCGGTTAGCATGTCCTGCGAACCGGATACATCTCTTTGAATATTGGGTCGTCTATTTCTACTGAACTGTCAAGGTAATAATACACAGTAAAATAAATTTCAGGAGAAATTATTCTCTTGAAGATGTTTAAAGTACAACATTTATACAAAAATTAAAGCTGTGCTTTAAAAAGGTAAGCTAAACTGATGAAAGAGGCAAGTGATGCCACGGTCTACAGTATACAACAGGCCTCTCCCACTAGTTCAGCTGGGGAACTGCTCCCTCTGGCTTGCGAAGTGTCTACCTGGGACCTGATTTAGTAAGACTTTTACTCACATTCCGTCTTTGGAAAAGAAACTGAGGAAATCAGGCCCTTTGGTTTGAAAGTTCAAATTCTGAGGTCTGTGGCTGGGAAATATTTTTAAAAAGTCTATTTTCAACCTTCTTTATAAAGGCAACATTTGCACCTATGTGCCTTTATTAAAATAATCTGGTACAATGACTCTTGGTAGTACACAAATGCGCTCACACAAATTTGTACTTGCTCGGAAGGAATAAATGTGTGCATGAATAAACATTTTATAGAAACACATGTATACATAGCAACCCTGCCCTTGATCCTCCAAACTATGCCCTTGAGAACACCCAAATGCAGATGGTGTAAAAGCAGGTGCTATCTTGTTGTGCGCCTACACCTCACACACTTACACCTGCATGCAGTTTTACAAGAGCCAATTTTAACAGGCAAAACATGTCTTTACATACAGAAATGCTTTAAAAAATTACCCTCTTAGTAACCAAATCCAACCACTATGGAAGGATCTCTCATACTGTCCAATTCAGCTTTGCTCTTTACATGTTAACTTGTCTACGTGGAAGATATATTTTGCCCACAAATGTTTTGAGATCTTAATAATAAAAAAACAGTTTTGACAACACCACCTTGCCGATCAATGAAATACACCAGAAATGAAAGAGGGAATCAATCAACTAATATTTTCTAGTAGCCAATAATCTAGTAGAACTGTAAAGGAAACATTTTTGCCTTGGAACACCCTCCATGAAAAAAATCTGAAATATCTCCAATTTCACCACCTTCTGGAAACACCTAAAGACTTACTTATTCACAGAACATTTCGGACCCACCACATAACATAACTCTCCTTCCTCCATCCCCACTCTTCTCCCCCACCGTCCCCTCTGCTGTACATAAGCTACTGCTAAATGTAATCCAAAACCTGACCAAGTAAAATGTACAAAAGTTACTGTCAAAAATACAGATTCTTGTCAAAGGTTATCTATATTTATCCATATTAATAATTGTACATAAGTTATTGTTAAATGTACACTGCTTTGACCCAGTGAAAAGTGGTATTAAAAAAAAATTTAAATAAATAAATAAATATTAGCATAAGGATGGAAGGTACTAAGCTGTGGTAAAAATCTCACATTCTATCGCAGTTTAATCTACCACAGGAAGCACTAACCTGCAGGAACTCAGTACCGCAAGTCAGTAACTCCCATTGTAAAGGAATAACACAGCTTGCATTGTCTTCTGAAATCTATGTTATTTCAGGGAAAAATAATGTCAGCTCGAAATTGATGTTATTTTTCTTGGCCAGAAGCTTTGGGCCTCTAACATGTGGCCCGATGCGCCCAGTTGCTATCTTAAAGGGTTTAGTCCTTAGTGAAACTGCGTTTAACCCCTCCCCCAATCAAGACCCTCCACCCCCAGAAAACATCTCCCATTACCTCACGTCCAAACCCTCACCCACCTCCGAAGTCATCCCACTGAACCCCTCTGCTCCCTCTCATAGCCCCTCTAGGCCTAACTGACAAAATACCCGGTGGTCTAGGGCTTGAGGGGGCAAAGCAAATCCCAATCACTCCTGCCTTCTCTGTGATAGGTTCAAAATGGCGCTGGTTGAATTCTAGTAACAATCTCACAGCACTACTGTTAAGGTTCAAGCTGCCAGATATTTTGCCTTTATATTGCAACTTGACCATGAGACAACTACTAGGATTTGAGTGGTGACATTTTGAAGCTGTGCTGAGAAGACAGGAGCAACTGGTGATCTGTCCTACCCCTGACCCCTAGATTGCCAGGAATCTTGTAGATAGGCCTGGAGGGCCTATGGGAGTGTCTTCCTTGAGGAGAGTGGTCAGGGCTCAGGTGGTGTTCAGACAGGGAGGGGGTCTAGACTTGGGGTATAGGGGAGGGAAGGTTCCACACAAATTTGACCAGGTATCTTTAAGACAGAGGTTGACAGCATTAGCCATGTGTTAGAGGCAGCATTCAAACTGAATGACCTAGAGGGCAACAGTGAATGCATCCTCAGAAGAAGGCCAAGAATGTATCCAGAGGGTCATCCACTGTAGCTAACCTGGGTACATCGGGCTACCTAGCAGGGCACCCAGAGGGCTTCAAAAGCAATAAGGTCCTTCTGAGCAAGGATGGGCATCAGAAGTCACACAGCAAGGAACAAATGGGATTTGGGAGCCTTATGCACCCAGATTAGATTCCATAACTGGGCATGTAATATGTCTGCTGCAATCTATTTTCCATTGATAAGGACCAGAATAAAGCCTCCTAGTAGGAGGGAGCGACTGGCTGCAGATGAATCTCAGCTACCATATAATGGTTGATGAGTTATTTTTATCATTCTTATGCAGACTGAAATCACTGGACAGTGCTTTTCTGGTCTTTGCACACAGGCAGTAACAGACCTCCTTAAAAGTCAAAGTTCTTTTCGATAAATGGTGTCTATAGTTTTTTTAGACATGTTTCGCTTCAGAGTAGTGTCTGTTGTCGAGGATTAAGCTGGCAGTTTTGTCTATCTGTGTGCATGTTTGTTTAGAAACATGACACAGATAAAGACCATATGGCCTATCCATTCTGCTCTTCCATATGAAACAATAAGTTCTACAGTCCTTTTTCCTTTAGAGATCCTCTGTGTTTGTTCCATGCGTTCTTGAATTCAGATACAGTTTTTGTCGGTACTACCTCCACTGGGAGACTATTCCATGCATCTACCACTCTTCGTTAAGAAATATTTCCGCAAATTACTCCTGAGTCTGTCTGCTTTCACCTTCATCCTATGTTCCCTCATTGCAGAGCTTTCTTTCAGTTGAAAAAAGAAGAGCTATCAAAATGGTAAAGGGGATGGAAAGATACCCCTATGAAGAGAGGCTAAAGAGGTTAGGGCTCTTCAACCTGGAAAAGAGATGGCTGAGGGGAGATATGATAGAGGTCTATAAATTAATGGAGTGGAACGGGTAAACGTAGATCGATTGTTTACGCCATCACAATACAGAAAGACTAGGGGACATGTAATGAAGCTACAGGGTAACCTATTTAAGACTAATAAGAGAACATATTTTTTCACTCAATGTGTAATGAAACTCTGGAATTTGTTACCGGAGGATGTAGTAAAAACTGTTAGTGTAGCCAGGTTTAAAAAAAGGTTTGGACAAGTTCCTGGAGGAAAGGTCCATAAATCATTATTAAAGCAGACCTGGGATATCCACTGCTTGCCCCAGTTCAAGTACTGTGGAACCTGTGTCTTTAGGGGAAACTGCTAGGTACTTGTGATCTTGATCAGCCACTTTTGGAAACAGGATAATGGGCTTGATGGACCTTGATCTGACCCAGTATGGCATATCTTATGTTCTTATGAAATAGGCTCTCCTCCTGTGCACTTATGCCATGGAGGTATTTAAACATCATTATCATAAAACCCCTCTCCCAACTTTCTTCCAAAGTATACATATTTAGATCTTTAAGTCTTTCTCCATATACGTTAAGGCAAAGCCCACTGACCATTTTGGTAGCCACCCTCTGCACCGACTCCATTCTGTTTATATCCTTTTGAAGGTGTGGGGTCCAGAATTGCACACAATACTCTAAATCAGGCATGTCCAACTTCAAACAGGTCGTGATCTACTTTTTCCAGCCAAAAGTGCCGGTGATCTACCAACATGAAAATTAATTTTCAAATTAGTTTCAAATTAAATTTTAACCCAATAAAGTTGGAGAATTCCCCCCCCCCCCCATTTTTAATGAACCTTCTGTCATTTACTTGGATGTGATCAGCTGTTAAGCAAATTAAGCAAAAACAAAACAGAGAGACGAAGATCCAGTAAGAACTGTGAGGGGAAATGGAAAGTACATTTTTTCTTAAAGTTTTATTGAGTAATAACTTTTAATAACTGTCTTAATAACTTTCTTTAACTTTTATTGAGTAATTTGTGTTAAATTTAGGCTGAGTATTGATCCAGGCTGATCTTGCACAATCTTTAATATTTCGCTGTTGCTCATTAGTGAGAGGTCTGAGCCTGCATTTCATCCACCAGCTTTTTGACGTTGGGTGAATAATGCATGAGAGCCAGTCTCAGGGAATCCTGGAGATGTTCATCTGTCATGTTGGAATGTTGTCTACTCTCTGTCATTTTCAGATGGTAAAATGCAGATTCACATAAATAAGTTGAACCGAAACAGGAGTGTACAGTTTCACTGCATCCTCTCAAGTTGGAAATTTGTCTCCAGGCATTAGCTTCCAAAACGATTCTTGCTCAGCACGGGTCTTGAGAAAAATTTCATTTTTAAGGGTTAATATTTTGTTTTCAAGAGATGGCTTGTTCAATGAGTAATTTTTACTGATAGCAGCTGCAGTTTCTTTAATGTCCACATCTACTTTGAATGGGTATGACAAGTACTCCACAACTGTTCCAATTTTTTGGAAGTCACAGAATCTATTTTCGAATTCCTGGATAACAGAACAGATTTGTGTCACATACTTCTCGTTCTGAAAAACAAAATTTGGATATTGTCCCAGATGGTCCTGCATATTAGGAAAATGATCAAAAGTGTTGTTTGCAAGGTCGGTCATCATTAGCTCAAATTTGCTCTTGTAGGATGAAACTGTACTCATCATCTCACCAATGCATTTGTTTTTACCTTGTCTACTTATCACTTAATTCACCTGTAAAGTCAGCGAGAAATGCCAGCTCACATAACCACTCCTCATCTTCCAACTCTGCTTGGTCATCTCCCCTCTCCTTCAAAAAACTTCTTATTTCATTCAGCAAATCACGAAATCTTTGCAAAACTTTGTGCCTACTTAGCCACCTTACATCTGTTTGCAAAATGATTTCCACTGCCCCTTCATCAAGAGTAAGACTGAAAAGTCATTTTTGAAGTGATCTTCCACGAACTGAATTTACAGTTTTGAAAGTGATGTCCATGATGGTCTTTGTACTGAGTCTCTTGCTTGCCAAAACTTGCTGGTGAATGATGCAGTGGTAAGAAAGGAAATCTGGGAAGTCATCATGCTGTCTATAGAGGGCTATGAAACCGTTAACCTCACCTGTCATTGCTCTTGCTCCATCAGTAGTCAATGCAATGGAAAATTACACTTTGTCACAAAAGAATGGAAAGAACTGAATATTTCCTGACCGGTAGTTCTCCCTTTTAAAGAAATCATTCCAAGTAGTTCTTCTTTAACACTGAAGTCTTCAAAAACCATCCGGATAAAGACTAGTAACTGGGCTATGTCTTTTATGTCTGTAGATTCATCCAGTTGGAGTGAGAAAGCAACACAATTTTAAACATCCTCCAACAATTGTTCAGTTGTGTCTTCACACATCTTTTCTATTCACCCCATGATGGTGTTTCTTGACAATTGTACATCTTGAATAGCAGCTATGATCTCTTTCTTATTTTTAAATCCTTCAAAAAGATTGTCAGCTGCTTCAAGAAAACAATCTTTTACAAATTCCCCTTCAGTGAAAGATCTGCATTTCTTTGCAATCAGGTTGCTGACCTTGAAGGATGCTATGGTTGCATTGACCGAATTGACCTTGGCTTTGCCATCAACTGTTGATGAGTAGCCAATTTTGATTTAAGTTCTTTGAGCTTCAGTTTACGAATTTCAGTTTTGGGTGGAAAATAAACATCAAACTTATTGCTATGCAGAGCCTTATAATGAAGTTCTAGATTACCCTTTTTGGGCAAGGATACTGGGGCGTTACAAATTAGACAACACTTGTCTTTCACCATGATGAAGAAGTAGTCCATTTCCCATTCATCATGAAAGTGGTACATTTTGCTCTCCTTTGGAACACTCATCTTCATTATACTGGGGTGACTGGATGTAAGAAGGCCAAATCTGCTAAGTTAGTATAAATTAGTATAAATAAGTTAGTATAAATTATAGGATCATATTGACACTACTGCCCCACTAGATCCATCCCAACATGGATTTAGAGAGTCACATGGAGTGGAAACACTACTTACAGCCCTGTTCAACAATATAATTTCAGGCGTTGACAACATACGACATGGTTTCGCACTCATCTTTTTAGATATAGCAGCAGCCTTCGACTCTGTATGCCATGAGATTCTCCTCTACCGCCTAAGAAAAAAAGGTATCAGCGGATCAGCGCTCGAATGGTGCAGATCCTACCTGTCTGGAAGATGGCAGCATGTTCGAGCAAACGGGACTACTTCGTAACCATTTCAACAAAGTCAAGGAGTGCCTCAAGGATCATCCCTATCATCCTTGATGTTTAATATATACATCCAACCCATCTGCAAAATCATTAGATCCTTCAATGTTAGTTGCATGTTATATGCTGACGATGTGCTTTTATACATGCCAATATCATTAGATAAACTAGACCTCGCCCCTCTAACTAATTGCTTCAACACTATATCTGAGTGGCTCCTATCACAAAACCTGCGAATCTAACACAAAAAGACGGAGGTTCTTTTCATCTCAAGGAACCCAAATTTCATACAACCCAGCTGTGTTAAGGTAAATGATGCTAAACTACAAGTTAAACCTGCTATACGTTACCTCGGAGTGACGCTAGACCAAAATCTCGACATGAAGAAACATGTAGCCAATACCGTAAGGGCGATCTACTTTAAAATCAGATCCCTCAGACACCTACGCCCGTTACTCGAACCAGATGATTTCCGCACCATTTACCAAGCCCTGATTATTCCCCATTTCGATTATTCAAACTCCATACTACAAGGGCTCCCCCGGTCCACCCTGAATCCCCTTCAACTTGCTATGAACAGTGCAGCGCGAGTACTCTTTGGAACATCCAGGAGAGACCATGTGACACCACTCCTGAAGCAGTTACACTGGCTCCCCATTCAAGCCAGGATTTGTTTTAAGACCTTGCTGATGACTTTCAAAGCTGGCAATGAGCTCTCCTCCTCCTCTCTATCTGACCTCATCCAACCACTTGCACCTAACAGACCAAGAAGATCTGCAGAGTCCAACATGCTAGTAATTCCAAAAGAAGCAACTAAATGCACCAAAACAACAGCTAACAGAGCCTTCTAACTCTGTGCCCCAAGTCTATGGAATACTTTACCAGCACATATCAGAGCAATCCCCAACTTGAGCCAATTTAGAAAGGCCCTTAAACATTTCCTCTTCACCAAATATCTCACTAACATCTCCAATCCTCAGTCCCACTCGAATAACGAGCACCTCAACAATAATAGTAGTCAACTAGGCAAGCCCTCACAACAGGCGTCCCCTACAATGTAAACACCAAACATTATCCTTTCTCAGTACACCTCATATGTATATAGTGTACCCTTTTTCCAAGTTGCATTTCCTGTTTAATGTAATGACCAGACATATTTAAGTTGTCGGATGTTTCTGTTCCATGTGAACCGTGCTGATTGCAAATAGTGCGGTATATAAGAAATATGAATAAATAAATAAATAAATAAACAAACACTGGCTGAATCTGGTCCAAAACTGTCACTGTCCCAAAGTATTAAAGATCAACAGGAACTGAAGACCTCTGGATTATGTGCAATACAAGCACTGGAGATGTCAAAACCACACATGCAGTTCTAAAAGTAAAAATAAGAATTCATCATAGAAACATAGAAATATGACGACAGAAAAAGACCACATGGCATATCTAGTCTGTCCTTCCATAACAACTACAACAGTCCCCCTTTTTACCTTTAGAGATCCTCTGTGTTTGTCCCATGCTTTTTTGAATTTAGTTACTGTCCTCATCTCTACCACCTCCACTGGGAGACTATTCCATGGATCCACTACTCTTTCCGTAAAGAAATATTTCCGCATATCACTCCTGAATCTATCTCCCTTCATCCTCATCCCATGTCCCCTCGTAGCAGAACTTGCTTTCAATTGAAAGAGGCTCTCTCCCAATAACTGGCACCAAGAGGCTCTCTCCCAATAACTGGCACCAATAATCAAATACCACCAAACAATCATCAAAAAAACTCAAACACCTGCCTAGCAAACCAGATAAAATCAAATACCGCCAAACAGGTTCAAATACCACCACATGCGATTTAATAAATTCTGCAAGTGTAGAATCAACGCAAAGGCAAGGCAAAATAAAATTGCAGTGCAGAATCAATGCAAAGGGTAGGCAAAATAAAATTGCAGAGGTAAGCAAAAGTCACAGTGGTTTGAACCAATTCGAAGGCAAGGCATAGGCAAGTTAGAACAAAATTGGAAAAGCCCGCCAAAATCACCAAATTCTTGACACTTTGTTGTGTCGGCCCGAAAACGTTTAATGAAAGCGAACTATAAAGCGACCAACGACTAGCACACGACATAACTAATACGCTAAGTGTATTCAGGTAAAGCCCAGGCGCATGGATATCGCCCGATATATAACACACTTCTAAGGGGTGTTGGGGCGGGGGCAGAAATGGGTGATTCTGAGAGGCAGGAGACCAGGTATGACATCGGGCCTGTGGCGTCTTGTCGCGGGGCGCTGGCGGCAGCCCTCTGGGGTACCCACAGATTATTGGCTCGGAAACAACAAGCGCCCTCAATACACCCGCAGGCAAGATTGCCGCTTGCAGGGAAAAAAGACAGGCAAAGGATCAGCAGTGGCAGCAAGCCCTCGGCAGATGACCTGCCAGCACGGGCTCTCTCCTAGTGACGGGGCGAGCTGCTGGAGAGATGGTGCCAAGTGGAGCTGGCGATCTACCTCTGACCCCTCTGCAATCTACAGGTACATCGCGATCTAGCTGTTGGACATGCCTGCTCTAAATTACTGTAGGTCTCACCAAAGACTTATAAAGAGGCATTATCACCTCCTTCTTCCTGCTGGCAATTCCTCTCCCTATGCATCCAAGCATCTTTCTGGCTTTCGCTGTTGCCTTTTCTACCTATTTAGCCACCTTAACATTATCAGAAACAATCACGCTCATGTCCTGCTCTTCTTTCATGGACAGAAGCACTTTGCCTCCTATAATGTACCCCTCCCTTGGATTTTTGCAGCCCAAATGCATGATCCAGCATTTTTTAGTATTAAATCTCAGCTGCCAGATTCTTGACCATTTTTCAAGCTTCGCTAAATCCCTCCTCAAGTTATCTACACCTTATTGGGTGTCTACTCTTTTGCAGATTTTGATATCATCCACAAAAAGGCAAACCTTACCTGATGGCCCTTTTGCAACAAAAATGTTAAATGTATAAGCATGTGCAACCAAACATGCCTAGGCTTACCAGTCAGACAATGCCCAATCCCCTGCTAAAGCACCAAATATGAAGAAAACCTCACCAAACAGAAAACTACTACTACTTGGAGATTCCATCATCAGAGGCACTAACTTGGGAACACAGTTCAAAGGAGAGAAGATAGTCATGTGCCTACCAGGCTCTTCAGCCAGCAGGAATACAAACCAAGTTGTTGAATTACTTAGCGCAAAAAGTGAACACTCCAAACTTGATGTTATTATCCACTTAGGCACAAACGACCTGGCTAGAAACAGTGCCTCTACAGCCCAAAAGGACTTCCAATCTCTGGGAGAGAAACTCAAGCCCATTGTTAACACTGTTGCATTCTCAGAAGTTCTACCTGTTCTTGGTAAGGGGACAAAAAGGCTGCATCGCATTAACAGCTTTAATACATGGCTCCAGACCTGGTGCAAACAAAAAGGATTCAGATTTATTGGCAACTGGGACAACAGATGGACCAACAAGAGACTATACTGTGCTGATGGACTACATCTCTCTGTCGCAGGGAAAAGAATCCTAAGTGAAAAATTCAGACAGTATGTGGATATGCATTTAAACTAGGAAAAGGGGGTGACGGATGTGGAAGGTCAACATCTGCATGCCACCCCCAGCAAAAGCAGAACAACATCAGACACAGCCACACTTTTAAACCACACATCAAAAACATGTGGGAAGAAGTGGGCAGAACAAAATCAATGCAAAATACACACAAGCCAGGAAAATGCTGGAAAGCAATGAGCACAAATGCTCGAAGCTTAGCCAACAAAATTCCAGACCTGGAAGCCCTAATGGTGGAAACGGATTTGGACATTCTGGCCATTACAGAAACATGGTTTAATGAATCACATGATTGGGATATAGCCATAGTTGGCTATAATCTATTCAGAAGAGACAGAGAAAATGGAAAAAGAGGAGTAGTAGCCTTGTATGTCAAAAGCAATATTAAAGCTAATGAAATACAAGGGACATGGGGAAAAGAAGAAGCGCTCTGGATTGCGTTGGAAAGAGGAGCTGGCACTGTCATCCATATTGCTGTAGTCTACAGACCTCCGACTCAAATTGAAGAGAGATAATGAATTGATTATAGATATTGCCAAGATAGCAACAAAGGGGGAAGCGATCATATTGGGTGACTTTAATCTACCTGATGTGGATTGGATTACTCCTTCTGCACATCTGGAAAGAAGCAAAAAAATTGTGGATGCTCTCCAAGATGCATTATTTAGACAAATGGTGATGGAACCAACCAGGGAAAGCTCAACGCTGGATGTAGTGCTCACAAACGGTGATAGTGTATCGAATGTCTGCGTGAGTGCCCCTGTGAGCAACAGCGACCATCACACGGTGTGGTTTGAGATAAAAGTCATGGTACAGGCCAATCATAGCAAGCTCAAAGTCCTAAACTTCACATACACTGACTTCAATAAAATGGCAGAGTACTTAAAGGAGGAGATGACGGGGTGGAAGGAGATAAAGGAAATGGAATTGCAATGGGCTAAACTAAAGGAGGCAATAAAAGGGGCAACTGATAAATATGTAAGAAAAGTAAATAAAAACAAGAGGAGAAGGAAACCTATTTGGTTTTCCAAAGAGGTGGCTGCTCAAATAAAGGCAAAAAACACAACTTTCGCAAAATTCAAAAGCTTGCAAACAGAAGAACACAGAAATGAATACAGGATCCAACTCAAAGAGTCTAAAAGAGTAATAAGGATAGCAAAATCAAAGGCAGAGGAAAAGATGGCTAAAGATGTTAAAGGTGGCAACAAAACTTTCTTCAGGTATATTCAGGAAAGGAAGAAAATCAGAGTTGGAATTGCAGGACTCAAAAGTGCTGGGAAAGGACTCGTGGAAAGTGACACTGAAAAAGCGAAATTGCTAAACAAATACTTCTGCTCTGTTTTTACTAAAGAAGATCCTGGAGATGGACCAGCTATGACTCCCAAATATAAAAATGGGAATGAAGTAGATAGCACACCATTCACAGAAGACGAGGTGTTAGAACAACTTGCTAAACTGAAAGTGGACAAAGCCATGGGACCGGATGGGATACATCCCAGGATACTGAAAGAGCTCAGAGAGGTTCTTGCAGGACCGTTAAAGGATGTCTTCAACAGATCCTTGGAAACAGGAGAGGTTCTTCAGGACTGGAGAATGGCTGATGTCGTACCTCTACACAAAAGTGGTAACAGGGAAGAAGTGTCAAACTACAGGCCCGTGAGCCTTACCTCGGTGGCGGGAAAAGTAATGGAGGCGCTCCTGAAAGAGCGAATAGTGAACTTTCTCAAAACCAACAGGATGCAAGATCCGAGGCAACATGGTTTTACCGAAGGACGGTCTTGCCAAACAAATCTGATTGAGTTCTTTGACTGGGTGACCAAGGAACTAGATCAGGGGCATGCGATGGATGTCATCTACCTGGATTTCAGCAAAGCCTTTGATACTGTTCCTCATAGGAGGCTTGTCAACAAACTCAGTAGCTTGGGAATGGGTCCCAAGATGGTAAACTGGATTAGAAATTGGTTGACTGACAGACGACAGAAGGTGATTGTACATGGAGCTCACTCGGATGAGAGGGCCCGGCACTGTTCAATGTATTTGTGAGTGATATTGCTGAAGGACTGAATGGAAAAGTCTGTCTTTTTGCAGACGACACAAAAATTTACAACAGAGTGGACTCCCCCGAGGGAGTGGCTAACATGAGGAAAGATCTACAAAAGCTGAAAGACTGGTCTAATGCTTGGCAACTACGATTTAATGCGAAAAAGTGCAGTGTCATGCACATGGGTAGCAGAAATCCAAGGGAAATGTAAGCGATAGGGGGCGAGAGGTTGGTATGCACGGTTCAGGAGAAAGACCTTGGTGTGATTATCTCTGATGATCTCAAGGTGGCAAAACAGTGCGACAAGGCGGTGGCAAAAGCCAGGAGGATGTTGGGCTGCATACAAAGAGAGACTACCAGCAGAAAGGAAGAGGTACTTATGCCACTGTATAAGTCACTGGTGAGGCCTCACTTGGAATACTGTGTTCAGTTTTGGAGACCGTATCTTGCAAAAGATGTAAAAAGACTGGAAACGGTTCAGAAGAAAGCGACCAAAATGATTTGGTCAGAAGCCTTATGAGAAGAGACTTGAAGACCTAAATATGTACACTTTGGAGGAGAGGAGGGACAGGGGAGATATGATTCAGACCTTTAAATACTTAAAGAGAAATGATGAACAAACAAACCTCTTCCAAAGACGGGGAAACTGTAAAACTAGAGGGCATAACATGAAGCTGCAAGGTGGTAAATTGAAGGGCAATGTCAGGAAATATTTTTTCACTGAAAGGGTGGTGGATGCTTGGAATGCCCTCCCGATGGAAGTGGTGGGGGCAAATACAGTGATGGAATTCAAAAAGGCATGGGACAAACACAGTGGATCCCTTTACAGCAATAGGATAAAAACAAAATAAACGGTACCATCTAACTTCTGAACCATATAACGTCTCAACAAATAGGGGTGTCCTACCGGGAGTGGTGGGTTTACCCCTAAACAAAGACATGGGGAGGGGTGGCCTGCACAGAGCAACAGGTGCACCTACTCTTGCCATCTTGCTGGGCAGACTAGATGGACCATGCTGGTCTTTATCTGACGTCATTTACTATGTTACTATGTTACCCTTGGCAAGAGAGGGAAAGACTTCAGATTTCTGTCCGTGTGGACCCCATCTCCCATGGCCTGCAGGCAGAAGAAAAGAGGATGGCGGCAATCGCGGCACATATCCCTTCAGTTTGCCCATGGTGATCCGATCTCCCGCAGGCAGAAGAGAAGGGGAGATCGTGGCCTGATGCAAGCTGTCTGCCTGAGGTGATGTCATCTCCTGTGGGCAGAAGACAAGACAGCCGAGACCACAGCAGAGATCCCTTTTGTCTGCCCATGGCGAGCCCATCCCCCATGGGTAGAAGAAGAAAGAAGAGTATCCTGGGTCCTCCGAAGTGTCAAAAAAAGGCTCAGATATAGGGGAGGGACGGGGAGGGGAGGGGAGAGGGGAAGGAGGGATCTCGAGACATTAGGAAGAATCTGAAGGAAGGGGCTTGTTAAAAAAAAAGGGTGTGGGAAGAATGGGAGAATGTCTGGGAAGGAGTGGGGGGAGCAGGATAAGAATTTGAAGGGGAGGAAACAGTGTAAAGTTTTGAGGTTAGAGGAATGAATGCATGGGAAGAAAAGGGAACAATGTTTATATGTTGAAAGGTAAACTCCCCATGCACAGACATCCCACCTCCGCACCACACACACTGGCAGCCCACCCTCTGCACCACAGACACATACAGTTCTTATCGCCACTTATATTCTCTGTTTCTATGGTCCTAATCTGTTTTATCAAGACAGCTGGACTACAGTTTCGAAAGTTTATAAACCACTGAGGTTAGAGTCTAGAATAGTTCTATGGACTTCTCACAGCAAGTCAGGAATAAATGAATACGTTTAACTGCCATGAAACAATTATTGGGCACTCATAAATTTGATCGCGTGCTTCTACTGCAAGCAGCCGAACACTGACTCCAAGTCTCTGCTCGCATTCAGTTCAAGATCCTGGTTATAACTCACTGAATGCTTCACTCTGATAAGCCAGTTTATCTGTCAAAACAATTCATTCTCTATGTCACTTCTGTGTATTAAGATCATTGCAAGTTTCATTTCTTACCATTCCATCTCCGTCTTGTACTTGTCTAGAGATTTCTTGAGATTTATCTTTCTGTTGCTTAACTCCAACTCTCTGGAACACTACCATTTTATCTGCACCAAAAACTACTCTCCCTAAATTCAAGAAACTTCTAAAAGCATGGTTTTATGAGTGAGGGTTTGGGCAGGATGGGTTGTGAAGAGCTGACATGTAAATTATTTTTGTTTGCTTCCTTTCTTTTTTTCTTTCATTGATGTATTTATGTTATTTTAATTTGCTTTTATGTTTGTTTTGTAAACCGTTTTGATGTGCCTTTGGCATGAGTAATTGTTAATCAAATTTTAATAAATGAAATGAGACCATCAAAAAATGGAGTTGGAATTGTCTCCCAGTGAAGGTGGTAGAAATGAGGACAATATCTGAATTCAAAGAAACATGGGACAAACACAGCGGATCTCTAAAGGAAAAAAGGGAACTGTTGTAGTGGTTGATATGGAAGGACAGACTAGATAGGCCATGTGGTCTTTTTCTGTCATCATGTTTCTATGTTTAATCAGTATTTGAAACTCTACATACCAAGGGCAGATCATCTGGACCCACCATTACAATAATGTTATGCATTCATAATACAGATTATGCCACATTACCACTTTCAGAATCAATAAAGAAATGATCTGCTCCAAGTCCATGTAGCGAGTACTGAATTTCAGCATTGGTCCCAATATCTGCATCTCTAGCACCAGTCTTAAGAATGGCTCTATTGATTGAAATATCTTCTGGAAATGAAGCTGTGTATGAAACCTAGGAAGAAAACCAGATGATGTAACATTAGATAATCAGATATGGTTATCTTAATTTGAAATATGTGTATAATCTATTGCTTTGCTTGATTAATCTTTTATTATTTTTAGTAAATCACCTATGTATCGAGTCTTTTTCTAGATGGGGAAAAACTCTTTCATACAGTGGGCTCTTAGAATCTATGAATATATAAATTATTATGGAGAATAAGGCAAAACGCAATGCTGTTATTTTACTGAAAGTTACTAGGAAACACCACTGACAAAGGCATCTGTCATCAGTGCTAATCAGTAATCCTCATGTTTAAATCATAGTATAGTTTACTCAACTTCTCTTCCTTTTGAATCATATATGGTTGATTTTAACTTGGGGAAAATAGTTGGGCAACCTGACTCTGAAATTTTCAGACCTGAGGCATGCAACATTGGTTCATAATTAGAGAAAAGATGTTGAACATCAAGGAGACACAATGAAATGTGAATTCTGCTTAACTCTCAGATACATCTTACAGCACGCTGTATTTCATTCTGTGGCACAATGGAGTATCATTCCTGTATCATTTACGGCACAGATCAAGTGAAGCACATTCACTCACTGTTCTATGAATATATACTACACCTCTGAGACTTTGTCAGTCTTTCTCAGATCATTGGTGAAAATATGACATTCCTAGTCTTTCAATATTTATACTATGCTATCTATGGTACAGTAAATTGTTATGACCATTGAGCCTGCACATATGATAACACTGTATAGCATTAACACAAAGTTTTAAAAATGTATTTTTGTTTCTAGACCTTTGAGCACTGTTCTAGATTGCAATTAGACAATGAACACTCTTTGGTCTATTATATTTGATCCCATAATCACTTACTTTTACAGTATTTAATATCATTAAGATATGTTTATAGTAAAACCCAACCAGTCGCAAACATCTGTTTGACAAGATAATAACATCTTTTAAAACAAAACGGAATTGAGGTATTGTATCAATAAAATATGTAACTGGATATAAATATGCTCAATAAGAGAGGATTTTTCAGAATGGAATTCTACAAGTGATAAACAGTTCTCATGGCTCATAAGTGAGAGGACTATCTTCTTGAGTAACAGGTTATGTATGCTCGTTCCTTCACGTGGACCAAAAAATGAGGCTTCCAACAGAAAAATATCTACCCTAGACAACAATACTGATAAAGATATAAATATGTTTCCTGAGAATAAATGTAGCTAAGTATTGGTCATGGAGTTGCACGTTTTCTGCAGGTTAGCCCTTTAATTAAACCAAAGTTTATACAACGACAATACTGGACATGACCTTTTGAGCCCATAAAAGTGCCTACCTTATATATGAAAGGAAGCAGCTGAGGTCAATTTTACCTCTGAAGGCCATTATGATTTCCTAGTGGGGACGTATTTTTCCAATATAAAACAAAACCATGCTCTATGAAACCATCCTGAGAACATAGGAAAAAGTATGGCGATGACGCCATTATTTCCACCACTGTCTATTTCATTGTGTCTCTTCTTAGAAATAAATGCTGTTGGGCTTTAACATAGCTGTGGATCCTGACCAATCCTCTAATCATAAGTATTCCACACAGAGTTTTCATAAATTGATTCCTTTTACAGTGCACTGCTTTGAGTTTCCACAAAATATCTATAAGGGATCTTTAGACTCACCATTCTTTTTAACCTCGTTTATGAAAAGGAGGACATTCAAATAAAGGAGCAACATGTGAATCTCACCAAGTTTAAACAATAAATAAATAGAGAAAGAAGAGGAACACAGGAAACAGTAACATTATTAGAGAGAAAAAGTGGATCGGCCTGCTGACCTGATCACAGATGGGGCTATTATCATTAACGTCAGCGACAGACACTTCCACCAACGTCTGTGTTACAAAAAGTCCATCCGTTGCAGTAATGTTAAGAAAATATATGTCCTGCTCTTCCCGATCTAGAGGTCTCTTTATGTAAACCTTCCATTCATTCTGCACCAAGCCAAGGGCAAACCTCCCTTTGTGATTCCCTCCTAAAAAAAAAGGGAGAAAAGAAAATCAATGCACTGGACATTTACATTGTATAAAATAACTTCGCAGTACATATAATAGTCATATTATCCATCAAGTCTACTGGGTGTACAATCAAATAGCTTAAAAATAATAAGTAAGCACCAGAACTCTACCCAAGATTATTATTAATTAAAACTTTTTCAGGACAAATTACTTACTAGTATACTGTAGGAAGCATCCAATCTCTCTGAATGCTGGCGCTTCTTAGACCTTTAAATATGTAGAACCTTCTCTTACGCACACGATCACGTACTCGCTACTGTTGGCACGGATGGTGTGAAACTGAGAAATGTAAGGGCTTCCTTTTTTTTCCCCTTTTATATTCTTACCACTTTCATTCCCAAAGAAGGGAAGACGGTCAGAAATTTAGGGCAGTTTTACTGTCCTATCAAAATAAATATCTCTCGCTAATTTTTGTGTAGCAAGGACATTCTGAGCAATATGAACTCTTCTCCCCTTCCCCTCCACTTTAAGAGGAAGAGAGATTCTCTTCTATTTTCTTCCCATCCCCATTAGTGGTAAAGCACTTTACTTTCAAATGCTAAATACACAGAAAGCAGGCTATCAATTTGTAGGGGTTTAAAGGTCGTAATGAGGGATACCCATACTGAGGGGGAAGGGGAATTTATAACAAGGTGCCTATATGGAAAAGACACAAGAAAGCCTATATGCCTTTTATAAAACAGTCATCTAGAACTATCCCCAGTAGTACACAAATTTTCACACACTAATTTACACATGTAAATACTTCATGTGTGCATTTGCATATTTTATAAGATAAGTGTGTACACTGTAAATCCACCCTCGCGCAGCCCTTGTCAGAGCACGTATGGCTGTGAATGTTATAAAAGCCCTTTTCTGCTAAGGTATCTTTAACCCACTCTGTCCATGACCCTTCTGTATCTCCGGTCCATAAGATTTACATACTGACAATTTTATCAATCTATGGAGAACTGACTTTGTTGGCATTCTTTTTTTTTTGGAAAGGAGATTAAAAACAGTGTTGATGTTTTTCTACCCCCCTCTCTCTCTCTCTGCCAAGGAATATATTCAAATGTGTAGGCATACAAGGTGTGGTGTGCAGTTAGGCAAGAGACAGACTGTGATATGCATGGTGGTTGTTTATTATTGATGGTTTGAATCGGGCTCCAGTTGGTTTTACTGTATACGATGAATAGATAAGTCGATCTTCCAATATCATTTTGAAAATTTACTCTTGTAAAGTGGCTAAATATAAACATTTAGTTGCACAAGGCACCTGTATTTAGCTGCTTTCAAAAGTATACATTCCAGAAGGCATGACTGGGATGCATCTATAATGAACACTCAATACCAGAAGGCTAATTTTACACAACTGATCTGGAATAGCGATCAGAATTATAGTTGGATAACTTCAGGAGGCTACTTCTCCTGTAACTATTAGAAGTTAACTAAAGATAGCTAGATGACTATTGATAACCAGGTTCTACTGCTGGTTAACATTAGGGAATTTTTAATAGCTGGGAGTTAAAAATTCTCCTTAAGTTAGCAGGCTATAAAATAGTCATTTGGATGCTGAGTGGCTCAACGAAAAACTATTCTGATACATCTTGCAGATTTGATGACTAGTAGAAAAAGACTTGGATATTTTGCCACAGGTCTCATTTTTAAGTCATGTGACATAGTTACTAATATCTCACATTAACGGTGTTAATGTGCACGGTTGCAGTACCACATGTTAGTTTCTCTATATAGTGTGGTAATTAACAACTGCTAAGAGCAACTAATGTACCTCTTAATTTTACTCTACGTTTAGCATAAAGGGCCCAGAGGAAGCGATTGAAGAAGATTGTTCTACATAACCATACACACTAACAAAATAGTTGAGCACTTCATAGATGGATTCAGCAGAGATCTTGGAGTATCATCAATACTCTTCCAGCAAGTAGTTATGCCAACTTTTAGAATGTATGAGATCATCCATCCAGGGAACAAATTCCTATTTAATCATAAACCTTCTGCTTGGCAGATGATTGAGAGGAAAACCTATTTTTTAGTCTGAAGTTCTTAGAGCTATAGCAAAACTGTCAAAAGAGACTTTAAGGAAACTATCCCTTAAGTTTGCATGAGCAAAACCCAAGTTAATAGCATTAACATACATGAATGCATTAATAACTCTAGCTGGATGTTCCTAACGCAGGGCACAATGTGCTAGGTAGTGAGTATAAAGATGCTATAAATCTTAATGACCTAGGAATATAAAAAAACGTAAACATGTTAATGTTCTAAAACAACCTTCCATTGGATTCCCCCAAGTGAACCAGATATGGACATTCTAATGTTTCAGCATTTAGTAATGCCTGATTTGGTGGCTTTGGAACAAGTCCCTAGGTGGGATTTTTCAAACATTTCAAGGGAAGAATGGACTGCTCTTCAATAAGCTTTCACTTCTACTTTTGTGATTCATAATGCAGACAATGGGGGTGCTGTGGTGTCGCAATCTGGCACTGTTTATCATGAGGATCTTCTGGCTCAATTGAATGATCCCTAATATTATAGAGTTTTGCCTATAGACAGGATCCCTCAGCTTCAACAACAAAGTTATTTATTTATTTATTTATTTAGCAAAGAAGATGCAATAGCGGTTTGCATTTCTGGGTGGATTATTGAGAAAGAGAAAGCTTTTTTATGTAAGACCCATCCAAAAATTCCAGTCATATATATTGTTCCCAAAATCCATAAATCATTTACATGACCTCCAGGGCCCCCTATAGTGTCCTGTAGAGACTGTGTGTTGGAGCACCTTTTGAAATTTTATAATCATTTTTTTTACAGCAAGTGGCTGCATAGGTATGCTCATACATTAAAGACACTTCACATTTTTTGGCTTTATTGGAAGTCCACACTGATATACCCACCACCTGGTGCCATTTTGGTCACCTTAGATGTCAATGCCTTGTACACTAACATCAACCAAGAGGCAGCTTTGGTGATACTTACTCAATACCCCATAACATTGCCACCTAGGTTTCCTAAATCATTTTGGTTACATCTTTTGGAATTGGTATTAACTAAAAAATTATTTTGTATATAATGGCTAATTCTATCTGCAAACCTTTGACATTGTGATGGGGGCTACTGCAGCCCCATCGGTGGCAACTATTTATATGGTGGATTTGGAGGAATCATTGACTTATCCTTCAGTATGGTTTCAATATATATTTACTTGGAAGCGGTTCCTAGATGACATAGTCCTATTATGGACAGGGAACAATGATGACCTGACATTTTCTACTTGATTAAATTCTTGTAAACCAAACATCAAATTTACAGCACAAATGGAGTAACATTCTATTGAATTTCTTGATGTGAAAGTATTTAAAACTATATATGATCTACAGATGGGAAACCTGTATAGAGGAATAACCTTTTGAGGTTCCACATTTATCATCCCGAACCCCTACGTAGAGGTCTCCCTTTTAGGTAATTCTTACATCTCAGAAGAATATTTTCAACCATGACAGATTTTCAGATACATGTGGATGATTTATTTCAAACATTACTTGAATGGAATAATCCTAAAGGGGTTATTTAAAAGGCATACAAACATGCCAAATTTGTCCATCGGGAATGGTTGTTTGATTTGAACAAAATTCTGACACCTACTGCTGAAATTGACCAAGGGCATTTTGTAGGGTTTTACCTTTCATGAAAAAAGCGTCTGAAGTAACCAGGCTTCTGAGGAAACATTGAATGATTTTGCATCTCTATGCATGTTTTTCAAAAGATTTAACAATGGCATACAATCGCGGTTGCAACATTCGGGATATGGGTAGGGGGTGAAGTAGTTCCATCCACAAAAGTAGAGTGGGACCTGGGCGTGATTGTGTCTGATGATCTTAAAGTAGCTAAACAAGTAGAAAAGGCAACAGTGAAAGATAGAAGGATGCTTGGGTGCATAGGGAGAGGAATGGCAAACAGAGAAAAGGAGGTAATAGTGCCTCTGTATGTCTTTGCTGCAACCTCATTTAGAGTATTGTGTGCAATTCTGCACACCACACCTTCAAAAGGATATAAACAGGTTGGAGTTGGTACAGAGGGTGGCTACTAAAATGATTAGTGGTCTTCATTATAAAGAATATGAGGACAGAATTTAAAGATCTTAATATGTATAATTTAGAGGAGATATGATAGAGACGTTTAAAAACCTCCATGGCATAAATGCACAGGAGAGCCTCTTTCGATTGAAAGCAAACTCTGCTACATAGGATGAGGGTGAAAGGAGACAGACTCAGGAGTAATATGCGGAAATATTTCTTTATGGAAAGGGTGGCAGATGCATGGAATAGTCTCCCAGAGGAGGTGGTAGAGATTAGGACAATATCTGAATTCAAAAAAGCATAGAACAAACACAGAGGATCTCTAAAGGAAAAAAAAAGGACTACTGTAGTAGTTTATATGGAAGGGCAGACTAAATAGGCCATGTAGTCTTTTTCTGCCATCATGTTTCTATGGTTGTTCATTCTGCATCACCTGTTTATCATGTCCCCATTAGTCATGATGATCCAGGCCATTTTCTGTGTGGCAACTGCAGGTTTTGTGAGATCACAATGACTGGTTCTCAGTGGTCGAATCCTTCTACTGGGAAGAGTTTCTATATCTATAGAAATACCACAACTATCCAATTTTGTAGTGTACCTTTTGATTTGCCCTTGTGGGCTGAAGTATGTTGGCAGAACTACAGAATCTGTTAAGGTCCATCTGGGGTAACACTCTTCTTGGATAAACACATTGATTTTATCAGCCCCGATTGTGGCACATTGTATATAGTTTAAACATGGCTTTCAAGATTTAAAGTGGGGAATCATCCACTATGTCCTCTAGGGACCCTTGCCAGGGTGATCAAGTGTCCAAGCTTCAATAGTCGGAACGTTGGATTTTTAATTTAAGAATTGTCAGTCCTCATGGTTTATATCTGGAACATGATTGGTCAAGTCTCCTTTGAATACGAGTGTTTGCATATGGCCATCATGTTTCTATGGTAACTTGGTCATTTGAGGCAAAGGGGTGGAACATTTATCCAGCTGGGGATGACGTCAGATGCTCACAATAAAATTGGAGCAGGAAATGTTACACTTCGAATGCACGTTTTCTTATGTGGGAGAAGAGGCTTTATGGCATCTGATGCAGAGCTGTTGGACAGAATTCTGACAGCTTGAAATGTGGCACATTGTGAGATGCCTTGCGCTTTACAAGCTAAGTGTTTTTACCTTTCTTAAGATTTGCCTATAAAATAAAAAATTAAGTAAAAGGGAGAGTTTGCCAGAGGAGAGTGGTTTGTGCACTCTTTGGGAGATACCACCATGCATGCCTGGTCCCCTTCCCACCCAAAGGTGCCATCTTGCTCAGATGACTTAGCTAAAAGATGGCAAAAATAAAAGGTGGTAAAGGAGCAACTCCAAAGGGAGGGTTGTGAGGACTGATTCCTGCTGTCCCCGGAGAACACCTGTTACAGGTGAGTAACTATGCTTTCTCCAGGAACAAGCAGGAAGTCAGTCCTCACATATGGGACTCCCCAGCTACAGGCTACCGAAAGCCCATAGCAAAAACAAGGCTCTCTCATGGGGAGCGGCAAGCATCAGCAAGTGAGTCTCTGTCCACAGACCACAGAAGGACCCCTGTGTCCAATGAAACCAGCACTCCGGTAGCCTGAACACAGAAGGGTCAGAGGGTAGGAGCTGCCTAAACTCCAAAAAGGTTACGGAGCACAGCCTGGCCAAAGACACTGTCCCGTCTTTACTCCCTTTCCAGGCAGTAATGGGCTGCGAAGGTCTGGACTGAAGACCAGGTGGCGGCCCAGCAGTTGTCCACCATCTTTCAGAGCGCAAGTTTGCCACCGAAGCCATCATGGCCCTGACATGGTGCGCAGTGACATGGCTTTCCAGCGGGAGCCCTGCCTGCTCATAAGCACGGGCAATACAATCCGCCACCCATGTGGACAGTGTACGCTTGGTCACCGCCTCCCCCAGTCTACTGGGGTCGTAGGAGATGAAAAGCTGAGAACCTTTGCGGTGGCCCTGAGTGCGATGTATATAAAAGGACAAAGCCCTCTTACAGTCCAAAATGTGGAGGACCGTCTCTGCCTGATTGGAGTGAGGTCTTGGAAAGAAGGTAAGGCCCACTATTTCCTGGTTAAGATGGAAGGGCAACACTATCTCCGGCAGGAATTTGGGGTGCGTGTGAAGCACAACTTTGTTCTTGTAGAACCTGGTATAGGGCGCCTCCACCACAAGGGCCTGAAGTTCACTAACTTTGCAGGCGGAGGTAAGCGCCATCAGGAAGACCACCTTCCAAGAGAGATAGTGAAAGTGGCAGGTAGCCAGAGAGTTGAAGGGCGGGTGAGTGAGCTGCCCCAACACTATGTTGAGGACCCATTCAGTTGCCGGAGGGCAAACAGGTGGCTTCGATAAGAGCAGGCACTGAAGAAAACGGGTCAACAAGGGATGGACTGAGAGGGGCTTGCCATCCACCAGATGGTGGTGCGCCATCAGGGCACTAAGGTGCATTCGGACGGAGTTGGACTTGAGCCTGGATTGAAAGAGGTGGAGAAGGTACTGTAACACCAGTGTCAATGGGTAGGAGAAGGGAACAACCCCATGTTCGGCGCACCAAACCGAGAACCTGCGCCATTTGAGGGCATAAGCCTTTCTAGTAGAGGCCTTGCGAGAGGCCAGTAGAATGTCTTAACAAGGAGGTTGAAAGGGGCCAGAGTCACTCTCTCAGCAGCCATTCTGTCAGTGACAGGGACCCCAAGTTGGGATGCAGAAGAGAGGCCCCCTCCTGAGACAGGCGTCCCGGGGCAAACCCCAAGGGGATAGGGGTCTCCACCATCAACAGTAGAAGCAGCAGGAACCACGGTTGCCTGGGCCATCAAGGAGATACCAGGATTAGTGAGGCCCTGTCGCGGAGGGTCCTGAAAAAGGTCTTGGTGATCAGCGGCATAGGAGGGAAGGCGTACATGAGGCCTTCCGACCATGAAACGAGGAATGCGTCCACTGCCTCCCTGGAAGGGTGGGCCTACCGGGAGCAGAAGCGAGACAACAGAAAGTTGTCCAGGCTAGTGAACAGGTCCATCATGGGTTCCCCCCAGAGCCGGAAAAACCGAATGGCTACCCTGGGATCCAGCTGCCACTCGTGTGGCTGGAGAACTCTGCTGAGCCTGTCAGCCAGCATGTTGTTCTGGCCTGGCAGGTACACTGCCCACAGGAGGATACCCTGTTGGATTGCGTACGAGAAGAGGGCCAGTGCTTCCTGACAAAGGGTATGAGATCCCATGCCCCCCCCCTGTATCTTCAAGTAGAACATTGCCACCTGCTTGTCCGTCTGGACCATCATTGGCTGGTGATGCAGGTGGTGATAGAAGACTCTCAGGGCTAGGTGTATGGCTCGGAGCTCCAGAAGGATGATCTGCTGGGTGCTCTCGTCTGGTGACCAGGTGCCCTGAGTGTTGAGATCTCCACAGTGGGCTCCCCAGCTGAGCAGGGAGATGTCCGTGGTGAGGACCCTTGAGAGGCTCGGGGCCTGAAAAGGCATGCCTGCCTCGAGATGCTAGGGAGACTACCACCAGAACAGAGAACCTGCCAATTGGTGGGTCACAGAAACTCTGTCTCTGAGGAGGCCTGTGGCCTGAGACCACTGGTCCCGGAGACACAACCGCGTCGCCCTCATGTGGAGGCAAGTGTCTGGGGTGATGTGGACCATGGAGGCCATGTGCCCGAGGAGGCGCAGGAGAAGTTGAGCGGGCAACCAAGGGACGGTACTGTATGTCCTGAGCCAGAGTCTTGAGACGACTGGCTCGGTCCCTGGGCAAGAATGACTTCGACTGTAGAGTGTCGATCTTTGCCCCAGTGAACTCCAGACACTGTGTCGGGAGGAGATAAGACTTGGGTTAGTTTATGACAAACTCCAAGTGTTGCAGAACCTGGATGGTGTGTGTGGTGACATGCTGCACCTCTGAGGCAGTGCCTCCCTTTATGAGCCAGTCATCCAGGTAGGGAAAGATGAAGACTCCCTGGAGCTGGAGGAAGGTGGCCACAACTGCCAGGCATTTTGTGCAAACTCGACCAATTTGTCCTGAACCCACTGTTTGAGGTCAGACAACTGTAGCCAAGCTTGGTGGCGTGCACCAATGCCAGCTACCACTACTCGAGCTGTTGACTCAAACCCATCATAGGCCGCTCAAGACATGAATTTGGAGCATTCACGGACTGCCTGGGCCAGGTTCTTGAACCACTGCAAGGGTTCCTCAGAGAGACCAGCTGAGTATCTGGCAAGTGCTCAATGACTGGGGTGGATGAACCGGTCATGTCAGACAACAGTACCAGATCATAGGTGGAAACAAAATCAGTAGGCAATAAGAGAGTCTTCTACTCTTTATTAAGTGTATGTGTGTACTTGGAGATAGAAAGGAGACATGGTGTTTGGAGGAATTGTCTGCAGTACTAGTGGGATAAAAATGGGAAGGCATGTTCCTCTGGATGAATTATTTATTTATTTTCCTATGTGCATTTGTTAGCCACACATCCCAAAAACCACCCCATGAGGTGTAAAGCAAAACAAAACAGAATACACTAAATTTACAGAAAATAAAACATGTAAAGGCACCTTTTAGAAAGGCCATTTAGATGCCCCCAGGGATGTACTTCTACTACTACTTATCATTTTTTATAGCACTATAAAGCATATGCAGTGCTGTACATGTACATGATATAGAAGTCAAAATGTCCAAAATTCTGTAGGAGAGGGAATAGAGAAGCTGGACACATGTAAATGCATTTTAAAATTGACCTATGCCCACCCCAAAAGATATATGTCTCCGTCAACGTATCAGAAAATGGGGACATGCAGAATAACCAACCAGGCACATGCAGAAAGAAGGGCAATTCAGAAATGTGTTTGTGCAAGACATGAATGTGGGAGGACCGAATGACAAAGGTGTCAGTGCCCATATTTCAGAATCTGCACATGGATATGTCATCACATCCACAAATGAAGATGAACAGCGGCTCAGCAGTACACAAAGGTGTCTCAATATTTCCTTAGTAGCCTTCTTTGAGGTGAAGAAATTTATTGGAGGATTGAGAGGGCATTCTCCTATTATCCCTAGTGATGACAGCTGCCAAACAAGCACTTTTAAAATGCCTATTCATGCCAGGGTCAGGTCTAAATATGGATGTGTCCATGCTGTTGTTGTTAAGTGCCGTTGAGTCGATGTCGACTCATCGCGACCCTCTGGATAGTTGTCCTAAATTGTGTTTGGTCTTCAGTCAGGCGGCTCATTGTTGACAGACTGGTACCCGTAGCTGCCATTATTGTATCGATCCATCTTATTGCTGGCCTTCCTCTTTTTCGTTGACCTTCTATCTTGCCAAACATGATGTCTTTCTCTAATGATCTCTCTCTTCGCATGATGTGTCCAAAGTATGAAAGATGAAATCTTGTCATCTGAGCTTCTAAAGAAAGCTTAGGTTTGATCTCCTCTAGTACTGATTGGTTTGTTCTTCGGGCAGTCCATGGTATATGCAGTATTCGCTGCCAGCACCATAATTCAAAGGCATCAATTTTCTTCCTGTCTATCTTTTTCACTGTCCAGCTTTCATATCCATATAATGTTATTTAAGTCTTTGTATCAAGAGAGACATCTTTGTATCGAGAGAGACATCTCTGCTCTTGAGAATCTTGTCTAGGTCCTTCATAGCCATTCTGCCAAGAGCAATGCGTCGTCTGATTTCTTGACTGCTTGTTGCTTCTTTATTGATAGTTGATCCAAGCAGGTTAAAGTTGTCCACAATTCCAATTTCTTCTCCTTCAATGATGAACTTGTTGATTTTGCCAGTTGTCAAGATCTTTGTCTTCTTTAAAAAGGAGATAGAGCATCTTTTAAACTAGATATTAGGGGAAAGCCGACAGTCACCCAAGAGCGGATGGTTCGGAAGAATGTATCCTTGAAGGATACTACCAAAAGCAGAGAGGTTCCACAAAAGAGTAAAGTAGCCCAAATGTCCTCAAGTATGGAGCAGACAGAGCTTAAAGACCCCAATTTACCCATGTCTAACAATAGCCAAATTAACATGAATAAAATACATTCTCTAAAATGCTTGTATGCAAATGCTAGAAGTCTAAAGAATAAGATGGGAGAGTTAGAATATATAGCACTAAATGAAAGGTTAGATATGATTGGAATATCAGAGACATGGTGGAAGGAGGACAACCAGTGGGACACTGTGATACCTGGGTACAAACTATATCGTAATGATAGAGCTGATCAAATTGGTGGAGGGGTTGCGCTCTATGTTAGAGAGGGCATTGACTCAGAAAGGATTAAAGTTTTGCAGGAAACAAAATCTGCTGTAGAATCTATATGGATTGAAATTCCATATAAAAGGGGGAAGGCGATGGCAGTGGGGGTGTACTATCGAGCGCCTGGCCAGAATGACCAAATGGATGATGAAATGCTCAAAGAAATCAAGGAAACTAACAAAAGTTACAGCGCAGTAATAATAATGGGTGATTTCAATTACCCCGGTATCGACTGGGTCAGTGTCACGTCAGGACATGCTAGGGAGATAAAGTTCCTAGATGAAATAAATGACTGCTTCTTGGAGCAGCTGGTTCATGAACCGACCAGAGGGGAAGCCATATTAGACCTAGTCCTTAGTGGAACACCAGATCTAGTGCAAGAGATAAGGGTGTTGGGGCCACTTGGCAATAGTGATCATAGCATGATCGCCTTTGATTTAATTAGTGGAGGAGGGATAGTAAGGAAATCCACAGTACTACCTTTTAGCTTTCGAAAGGGAGACTATGATAAAATGAGGAAAACAGTTAAGAAAAAACTAAAAGGAGCAGTTGTGAAGGTTAAAGACGTACATCAAGCTTGAGTGTTGTTGAAAAATACTATCTTGGAAGCCCAGACCAGCTGTATTCCACGCTTTAAGAAAAGTGGAAGGAAGTCCAAAAAACTGCCAGCATGGTTTAAAGGTGAGGTCAGAGAGGCTGTTGTTACCAAAAAAGCATCTTTCAGGAAATGGAAAAAAGAGCCAAACGACGAAACCTGGAAACAGCACAAGCACTGGCAAGTCAAATGCAAGGCATTGATAAGGCAGGCAAAGAGAGAATTTGAGAAGAAGCTTGCTGCGGAAGCAAAAACGCGAAATAAAGACCTTTTCAAGTACATTCGTAGCAAAAAACCTGTGAGAGAGTCAGTTGGTCCATTAGATGATAAAGGGGTTAAAGGAGCACTAAGAGGCGACAAGGCGATAGCGGAGAGACTGAATGAATTCTTTGCTTCGGTCTTTACTGAGGAAGATGTAGGGATGTTACCCATGACTGAAGTGGTATTTAAAGGTGCCGAAGAATTGAAGGAAATATCGATACATCGGGAAGATGTCTTACAACTATTAGATAAACTGAAGGGTAGCAAATCACCTGGGCCGGATGGTATACATCCAAGGGAGTTGAAAGAACTGAAATATGAGATTGCAGAACTGCTATCAGTAATCTGTGAACTATCATTAAAATCATCTCTAATACCTGAAGATTGGAGGATCGCCAATGTAACACCAATTTTTAAAAAGGGTTCCAGGGGTGATCCGGGAAACTACAGACCGTCAGTACCGGGAAAAATGGTAGAAACCATCATAAAGAATAAAATCACTCAGCATGTAGATAGTCACAACCTAATGGGAGACAGCCAACATGGCTTTAGACAAGGAAGATCTTGTCTTACTAATCTGTTATGTTTTTTGAAGGAGTGAATAAACAGGTGGACAAAGGTGAGTCGGTTGATATTGTGTATCTGGACTTTCAGAAAGCCTTTGACAAGGTCCCTCATCAGAGACTTTTGGCAAAACTAAAGAGTCATGGGATAGGAGGCAGTGTACTATTGTGGATCAGGAACTGGTTAAAAGATAGAAAGCAGAGGGTAGGGCTAAATGGCCAATTTTCCCAATGGAGAAAGGTGAATAGTGGTGTACCCCAGGGATCTGTGCTGGGTCCGCTGCTTTTTGACATATTCATAAATGACCTGGAAAGTGGAATAACGAGTGAGGTTATCAAATTTGCAGATGACACAAAACTATTTAAAGTTGTTAAAACCCAAGAGGATTGTGAAAAATTGCAAGAGGATCTTGATAAATTGGAAGACTGGGCATCAAAATGGCAGATGAAATTTAATGTGGACAAGTGCAAGGTTATGCACCTAGGGAAGAACAACCTAAACTATGGTTACACGATGCAAGGTTCCACATTAGGAACCACCACCCAGGAAAAAGATTTAGGCGTCATTGTGGATACCATGTTAAAACCCTCGGCCCAGTGTGCAGCGGCGGTCAAGAGAGCAAATAGAATGCTAGGTATGATAAGGAAAGGAATGGAAAATAAAACAAAAGATATTATAATGCCTCTATATCGTTCCAGGTGAGACCGCACCTTGAATATTGTGTGCAATTCTGGTCGCCGTATCTTAAAAAGGATATAGCGATTTTAGAAAAGGTACAGAGAAGAGCCACCAAAATGGTAAAGGGGATGGAAGGATACTCCTATGAAGAAAGGCTAAAAAGGTTAGGACTCTTTAACCTGGAAAAGAGACGGCTGAGGGGAGATATGATAGAAGTCTATAAATTAATGAACGGAGTGGAATGGGTAAACGTAGATCGATTGTTTACCTTATCAGAATATAGAAAGACTAGGGGTCATGCAATGAAGCTACAGGGTAAACTATTTAAGACTAATAAAAGAAAATATTTTTTCACTCAACGTGTAATCAAACTCTGGAATTTGTTACCGGAGGATGTAGTAAAGGATGTTAGTGTAGCTGGGTTTAAAAAAGGTTTGGACAATTCCTGGAGGAAAGGTCCATAAACCATTATTAAGAAGTGACCGAAGATATCAATACTTGATCCAGTACAAGCATTGTGGAACTTGTGTCTCTTGGGGAAATTGCTAGGTACATATGACCTAGATTGGCCACTGTTGGAAACAGAATAGTGGGCTTGATGAACCTTGGTCTGACCCAGTATGGCATATCTTATGATCTTATCTTATGATCTTACATTAAGGTGCTGGCCCATTTTGAGACTAGGTTCTTTGATCGTGAGAAGCAAATGTTTCATATCATCTTCACTTTCAGCCAGTACTGTGGTATCATCAGCATAGTGAAAGTTGTTGATGAGTCTTCCACCAATCTTCACACCTCTGTTGTCTTCATAAATCCTGCTTCTCTGATGATTTGTTCTGCATATAAATTAAACAGCTAGGGGGAAAGTATGCAGCCTTATCTTACACCTTTGCTTATTTTAAACCATTCTGTTTCTCCTTGTTCTGCTTGAACTGTTGTTTCTTATTTATTTATTTAGACAGTTTTGTATACCACCTTATCCTTCAATCAAAGTGGTCACAACACAATTTGGGGATACATTTAACATGAGGGGATATGAGACACATACACTAATACTTACAGGGAACATGGGCAATGGAGGGTTAAGTGGCTTGCCCAAGACCACAAGGAGCAATTGTGGGACTAGAAACCCCAGTCCTTCCGGCCCAAGGTTGCTGTCCTCTAGTGGGATATGAACCCCTGACCTTCCAGCCTGAGGTAACTTGCCCCGACCACTAGGCCACTCCTCCCTATTATTGATCAAAGTACAGATTGTGCAAGAGAACAATCAGGTGTTCCTGCTTCTTAATGTGGCTCAGAGTTTCTCATGGTTTACACAGTCAAAGGCCTTGCTATAGTCGATAGGATGTGTCCATAGGCAGGTTTAAACGTGTTGTTCTTATGAAATCTGAGATGCATGGACATGCTTTCGCCATTCTCCGATTTTATTGGGAGAGACAGATGTAAAACTGCCTTTCTAAAATCGCTTTTGAGGCACAGAGGTGGTTTGCACATGCGGACTGGCATTTTCCATATGTGCAAATAACGAATAGGGCTTTTAAAATAATCCCACAGTCAGCAACCCCCTCCCTGTCTCTAAAAGCACATTTAAATAATATGTCTTGAGAGTTTGTCTAAATAAATAAAGATCCTCCTCTAGCCTTAGCCATATCAGGATGGCATTCCATTACTGGGGTGTCTGAACCAAGAAACACCTTTCCTGATGACAGCCTAATCTACTGTAAGATCCTGCAAACCTGGGACTGGCAACTATTTCCCTTCCCGAAATGACTTGAGATCATTATGTGATAGCTGAGCCTATGTAGAATGCACTAGGTATTAACGCACTGCATTACACTTAGTGTGGGTTTTTCCTGTGGCAACATACTTTTCATCGTGCATGTGGATCTGAGGTTCCGGTGGACCAGAATTGCAGTAGCAGTAGAGAACTCAGCATGCAGTCATTGGAAACATAACATAACCTACAGAGTGGTGGATCATTTGCATTAAAGATCTGAAAAAAAGCATACATCCAGAGGGCCAATGTGCTTCTCATAGCATAACAGCAAGACATGATGAGGTTCCCTGAAAACCACCATGGCTTAAGATGAGGTCCGTTGCTTGATGGAAGCCTTGTCCTTTGTAAACTGTAGATAATCCTTCCTTTACTCTATGACAGTTCAAGCTGAGAACACATTAAACAAACTATAAAAAGGCATGCATAGCTCTGAAAACACAAAATTACGTGTGTAGTAGCCATCTCTGACTTAACCCCCAGCCCCCACTCTCATTTATGCAGCTTAAAGTCCACCCATGGTGGAAAAGCACATGCAGTTTTATGGCCGCATAGGGTGAGAAATTGACAAGCAACTATTTGCAAGGGCAGATGGTTTATGAAAATGCCCTAGTAAGGCCCAAGATAAAAATCTTCTTTAAAAAACAAACAAACAAACTTCACCTACTGTTCTCTTTGCTTTAGACTAAATTATGAACGTGGAAAATATATGTTTGGCACATCCATTGCCAGAAACGTGTAACTTTGATTAAGGAATATAGCAAGTTCCCCATCCCTACCCCTATAGATGCAAAATTAGCTTTGCTAAACATATCTTGCTTAGTTTTCTTAATGAGAACAGGATTCAAACTGTGAACAATCAATAGCAATCCCAGAATAATACAATGGGTCTCTCCAGTCACTCTCAAGAGAGGATGTAATGCACTATAGCACTTGTTACCAAGACAATTTCATTAGCTGTTGATTATGCAATCAAGAAATGGCAGCAGGTTCTATTAAGGAATCCTTTAATGAAGGTTCTCTCGTACAGCTGTGCTCATGCTCATTAGATTTCCAGCATAAAGTGGAAAAAAAAGTTTACATGACACAGGAAGACACATTAGTATTAAATAGCCCTAACGAGGGGTCATTTAAGGAGCCGTTCAAAGATAAGCACTGCAATTAGGTGAAATTTATTAGAGTGGAAGCTGGTGGGGAGTGGAAGAAATGAAGCAGAACGGCTTTTTATTATGCTGGAACCATGACACTGAACCGGCAATATTACTTTTCCACATCATTTAACTGCATGCTGATAGAAAAAACAGCTTAGAAAATGAAAAGAAAGAACAAGCTCCCTTCATTTAAGGCTACTGAAGAGACTGGAATTATACTTTGGCAGTAAAATTCCCAAAGATTATTTACATTTGTGTCAAGTGTTGTGGAACTTCTACTTCCACCTTCCTTTGGCAAATGCAAAGTGAGCTCCTCTCAAACCAAGAAGTGAAGCTGACCAATTGCAGGCACTCCTTGGCTTTTATGGCTTCAATATAGTGAGCTTTCTAGCAAGGGAATGCATGGGAAAATCTTCATATCTGTAGAGGAATGAAGAAAACAGAACTATTTAGAGAGAACCCAAACGATTCTACAGGAAACGGTGAAAGAGCATCAGTACAGTGAAAATACCACCAATGAAAATGGAATCAGAAAGTTTGTGGAGAAATGTATATTAGGGCCCTGTGGAAGTTCACCAATACGCAGATCATGGGCTGCCCAGTATACACGAGAAGGAAAACATCAAATCCGTGGAATAGCTTGAAGTAACAAAGGAACTGAAAGCGGCCTGACTCAAATGGAGTGCCCAATATTTGGCTCAGACAGTTAATAACGTTCCACCAAGACCTGGCAATCTGCAAATACCAAATCACGGGGCAACCAGATCACAATTGTGTGCCCTTTGGGAACAGGGAAATGCATACGGTACCTGAATGTAACTCTCCTGGAAAGGCATGAGCTAAATACTAATACTAACAGGAAGAACACTTCTCCTTCCAAAGGAAAATCCAAAGAATACCCCTCAAAATTACAGATCAATAACTTGTCTACCTATATTCTATAAGTTGTTCGCTGTAATAGATTACAACAGAATATACGATCATATTGATTCCAACATCATGACAATAGCAACAAGACGGGAGCATACGGAACTAAATACTAGTTAATGCTGAATAAAGCCAATATGGCCAGCACTAAGAAAAGCAGAAACCTTACTTTTTTATTCATATTTTTAGCCCACATTATTTAAAAACCTAAGGGAGTTAGAATTCACTTACATAATCACTGTCACAATAAAAAACAAACAAAATCAGATATGCGATCACTGTCATAATAATGAAGCTCAAAACATAAAAACTGCTAAAACAGTGTTTTAAAATTAAATATAAATAAATAAAATAAAAGAAACAGCATAGCATGGGTAAATTATAAGAAAGCCCTTGATAACATCCCACGCTCATGAACAATAAAAAGCCTGGAAATGCACAAAATAAATTCTGGATTAGTACATCAAGTTCATGAAAATGTGGCAAATCCCAGTTCACCATTCCTATCATCAAGGTTCAGTGAGAACTATCTCAGTGAGATTCTATCTTGCTACTCATTTTGCCTATAGCACTTGATCCACTGGGTAAACGCCTGTTATCGGCACCCTTGTGCCCTTAATGCTGTGAAAAAGCTGCATGAACGAGCGCTAAAGGCTCCTGCAGCGTTAAGGGAACAGTAGGCAGAGAGTGAGGTTAATGGGGCGGAGAGTGGGCATTAACAGTGGGTGCTCCCTTAACGCCTGTTGCATTAGCACCCTTTAACACTGGGAACCCTAACACCAAGTTAAACCTCACAGAAAGGGGGTATTTCGAGGGGAGAGAGCCTATTCAAACATCTGCAATGCGATCCACAGACAGGTGAGCCCAAGATAGTAATCGTAGTGTTCCAATATAGCAGCAACAGCATAGTGCCCGAGTCTGAAAGGGCACTATGTTGATGGTGCAAAGGGTGTGGCAGGTGGGTCATGCAATAAGGGTTGCTGGTGCACAAGGCAGACCAGGCAGCTGCCCAGGTTGCACATCTGTGAAGTCCGCTATGATGCCACAGTGACAATGGCGGCACACAAACTTGCTGCTGCTGCGAAAAGGCGATGCTTGAAATCAGCATCATCCCTTCGTAACTTCTTTAATTTAATCTTACGAATAGATTTACTAAACTCAGTCACAGAGCGTTCCAAAATATTAAATTGCTTAGCAAAATCTTCCTTCAATTTCTCCTTCGTGCCTTTCTTCAATACACTGATGTCCTCATTAAGATCATGTGCAGCTGTCGCAGTTCTCTCAATCACCAACATCAAAAACAACAAATCCAATGCACACTTATTCAAAATTGATTTAGGGGTATGTTTATTAAACCGTGTTACATAGTAGCACAGGGTTAAATATGCTGTTTGGACACCACTCTAAAAAGCAGCATGGGCGCTAGCATCAAAAATCCCAAACGTTTATGATTAACCGCCTGCAGGGGGGTGGAAGCACATGCCTTCTGAGATTAGCACTCACCCCCAGCATTAGTAATGTGGCCCACAGGCACATTACCGGTGTGGGTCTTATTAAACATCATGCATGATGCAGTGAACTAAGGAAAATGTGAAAACCTCGAGCTCCTGGGCCAGGGTATTTCATGATTTCAAGTGAGCTGGCATCAAAAATACTTTCAAAAAGATCAATAGAATACACGCCTAGCTGAATCAAAGATGGTGGATGCTAATGTGCAGCCGTGGTCTCCTATGTCGGACACAGAGCCATTAGTAACTGAGGTCACCGGAGCAGTGGTGCATGCAAAAGCAATGCAATGTGTGCCTTCGAGTCAGTGCTGATTACTGGTGACCCAGCAGCTTCTGGGTTTTTCTTGTCAGTGTGATCAGAAGTAGATTGCCAGGCCTTTCTTCTGAGGCAATGGAGGGTTAAGTGACTTGCCCAAGGCCACAAGGAGTGCGCTAGTGGGAACTGAACCCTGGTCTCTTGGCTACCAAGCCAGTGCTCTAACCATCATTAAGCTACTCCACGGTGCATGCACTGGAAGTTAAGTTCCAAGAAATCTCTGCAAAAAACGATAATGCGCCGTCTACTTTAGAGGCATACAGTACTCAGCGGAGTGAGGCAGTGTGGTCCATTTCTGATGTGGAAGAATTGGCCTGTGATTTAGCAGCCAACCTAAAACAAAACCTTGGCGCCATATGATGAGAGGCTGGATGAGCAAAAGAACTATTTTACAGGGAACATGGGCTATGGAGGATTAAGTGGTTTGCCCAAGACCACAAGGAGCACCTGTAGGACTAGAAACCCCAGCCCTTCCAGCCCAAGGTTGCTGTCCTCTAGTGGGATTTGAACCCCTGACCTTCCAGCCTGAAGTACCTTGCCCCAACCACTAGGTCACTCCTCCACTAACATGAAGTCTGATATTGTTATGTTACAAGAGACTCACACGGATTCTAAAGAGCATGATAAACTGCAGCGCTGGTGGGTAGGACAAGCATTTAGAGTTTCTTCAGGGTAAAGGAGAGCTGATGTAGCAGCCATCCTGGTCCAGAAAGGAATGAGCTTTGATATGAGGAAGATGGCTACAGACCTTCAAGGGCAATTAATAATAGTGTAAGGTCAGCTCCATGGTGAAAATGTGACCCTTTGAATTGTTTATGACCCGAATGTGCCAGATTTGGATTTATTTTTTTTAAAGCTTTGAGGCAACACAAGCTAGTTGCCAACTGACAATTACACTTGGGCGTGGATTTTAACTCTGCCATCTCCTGGGTGCAAGGACCCCAATAAGCTGACCAAAGCGCTAACCTCTTTTATGAGAACTCCTAGATTTTGTCAATATTTAGTAAGTCCTACCCCCCTCAGGAAAACGATTTTACACATGTTTCTTGTACCCATGGTTCCCTGTTCATGTTGGACTATATTCTGGCATCATCAGCCTTGTTGTCCAGAATCAGTGAAGCTTATATTGGCCCTATGGAAACAGACCATGTGCCAGTCTGGATAGGCTTTCATTGGCATGGTGGCATGTGTACCCCCTGAAGAAGGCAGTTTGGCGAAACGCGTAGGGGTTTGTATTGAATAAAGCACCTGTGACATCCATATGCCACTCGCTGGTTGTGTTTTGTTGCTATTTCTGTGAGGGCTCCTGCTCTCCTTGTGCTCTACTTGCCTACTCTATGCACAATTTCTACTGGACGTATGCTAATTTTTTATAAAGATACACAGTTGCCTATATGTCTTTATATAATTGGGTGAAAATAGGCAACCTCTTGCCCTCTAAAACTAGGTGCCCTGTTATAAAATGACTTTCTACATATATATATCATCTATTTCTATGAAGCACTTTCCTCCTCTGGCTGTAGGAATGTACCGTCCTGCCATGCGCTGACTCATACATTTCCTTGTGGGCATCCAGTTTTCCAAAGATATTTAAGAGGTCAGTCTAAAATTCAAAAGATGTATAAGAGTACAGAATTGCAAGCTGATTGATGGCTTACATTAGGGGTATGCAATATATTCAGTGCCAACTACTAATAGGATAATAGTGCTAAATATGTCTATTTTATTTAACAGATATGGGCAGCATTTAAAAAAAACACTGATAGAGCCAGATTCTGGAAGCTTACTTTTTGGCATTTAGGTCTGTTGATGCTCTTAAGTGACATTTTTCCAAATGGTGCTAAAAAAAAACCCCCATTTGAGTCACTTTAGGAATTATTCGGCTCTGTCCTGCAGAGATTTGCTTATTTGACATTTTCTTGGTGCTCTCAATTTTGTATACTAGAGGACATAGTCAATAAGAAAGTATTTCAATGAGCCAAATACATTATAATAGTATATGACGACAGGGCAGAAAGCTGCTTAGGGAATGTTAAGAAATAACGTCTAGCTAAGGAGCTTATGTACTTAGGGGCCAATATTTAGAGAATTCAGCCACTAAGTATACTTTGCCTAAAGTTAACCAGATAATGCAGATAATTTCAGGACAGCTTTTTATGTGGCCCAACTTAACTGCACAAATCTCAGTGTATAGCACTGATATTCAGGCTACCTGGTCAAAGTCCAACTGCACTTCCAGTTACCCAGACAAAGTGCATAGGAGCCTTAAGTCAATAAAAAGCACAATTCAGAATTGCATCATGGAGTGAAACTGATCCTGCAAATCTTCTCCATGCTGAGGTGATTTCATGTTATTTGTTTAAAGTTCCTGAAAAATACATAAAAAAAAGAAAACCTATACTTCGAAATAAAATGGCCACAAGGAAAGTATACAACTCTGAAATGGCTCATTCAATAAATATTGAGATGAAGCCCTATAAATTTGATTTAGCTTCATTAAAATCATATTACTGAAGTTTGCAAGTTGTCATGTTTTCTCTCAAGAAAGCCAAATTCCAGGAGAATTGGGTTTTTGAGTCCTTCAGAATGCCGATTACATTACTTTTCTGGACTGTAGATAAGTTTCATTAGAAAGGAAATTAATTTTAGGCAATATATTGAAATCATCTGAAACTCACTGTTACATGTAGGAAGTGGTGAAATTAATTATAATCAGTTGGTGGTTGATACTGTCAGTAGTAAGGGCTTGTTTAGAGCAAATGGAAAATCTTTATCACTGTAACTGATGTAGAAGCCTGTGGTTTTTCCGAACCGTATGTTGCTAATTTGTAAGGTCTGCAATTACGCCGCTCATATTTTCAAGGAATACAGAAAGCGTTTAATTTCAAGTTAGTGCTATGTAGTTTACGATTTTAAAGCAATTGTTTTTTAAATTATATTTTGGGGATTTGGTAGTTTTTGCCTGCTCCCTTGGGCTTCGGGTTCAACTGGAAATGGACTCTGCTAGGCAACGATACCATGAGCCTTCATTCACAAATTCTAGAGAGGCATCCTAGTATTTACAAGAGCAGGCTAAAAAACAGAGAAGTCAGGGTTCAAATCTTACTTTCCCACTGATGCTCCTTTAGCAGGTCACTTTACCCCTCCCTCCCCCATTGCCCCAGGTTTCATAGTAAGAAAGCAAGTCTTTCTTGGAGCAAGGATCTATTCATTGCATCTAAACTGTAACTCACCCTGAGCATGTGTTTGGAAAGGCAAGTAGTTAAATCCAAATATAATGTGTTTTCCTCTCATTAGCATGCTTGAGCATCAAAGAATCATGTGCAATAAGCAGAAAGCATTGAGTGGTGTACGCGAAGCAGAACATTAAGTACAATTAAAGTAACATTAAATCAGAAGTTGACTCAGATGAACAGCTTTGCTCTTTGAACTGAAATGACGCATAACGATGAAACTTTTTAAGCAGTGTCATTTTAGGACCAGCCCCTACACCATGTAACCAAGCGAGGCTCAAGCTTTATGTCCTAATTTAGAAATTAAGGTGGCTCATTAAGTCAATTTTTATTTGAAGAATACAGGATCGATATTCAGCAGTGGTGGTCAGTGCCTTTAAAGGGCCTCGTTGCTGCTGCTTTAACTAAACCTGGATATACCGTGTCAGAGCCTATCTGGTATGTGGTGCTGAATGTCCAGTTTCAACGGTACAACAGTATTAACTGGGAAATAAAGCTGCATAAAGTTAGGACAACCTCGCGCTTTAGTTACCCGGATAGCAGCTGAATATCGCCACTAACTGGATAGCTGCCGCGACCACCTCGGTTCTGGCCATAGAACACATAAACCTATTTGAATATCGACCCCCCCATTACCAAGGAGACTACTGGGGTTTAAAAAGAAGCAGAAAAGGCAGAATGACTTCTACTATTCACAAGATAATAAAGAATTATGCTGCAGTGCCCGACAGTCGGTGTTAAAATAGTACTTGTACCCTGGCAAACTCTTATCCTCATCTCCTTTGGCCTTTTTTCATCTGCCTCTGGCAGGAAAATTCCAGCTAAAGCACGTGGGACTGAGGGCATGTGGAGAGTGTGGGGAAAGGGATGGATGGTATATGAAGGGTCAAGTGAGGCAGGAGTAGCACTTGTAGATACTTTCTCTGATGTACTTATAAGTTAAACAATGTTAAGTTGACAAAACTCTTGGTTAAGGAAATACAATACATCTCAGACAAAGGAAAAAACAGATAAATAGTAATATGCATACAATAAATTTGGGAAGACCACTGTAAGTGGAAAGGATTCAAAGGTAATAGGACACAAACAGGGTTGCCAACCAATCAGTTTTAGGCTGGCCTGGCCTGGTTTTGTAAGGTGCAGGACGGCAGCCGGCAGGACAGTAAAAACGGCCAATGAAGGGCTGTTTTTTTGCCAACCCTTCATTGGCCGGCTTCTCCATTCTCTTAAGAAAAAATAAATTCCAGCTGCTGCTGCTGCCGCCGCCTCTGCTTCTGTCAGGTCTTTGACAAAAGCAGCGGCATTGTCTCCCCTTCTGCTTCCACTGCCGCCACAGACTTGGATGCAGTGAGAAGCAGCAGTGGTAGCAGGCAAGCTTGCAGAAAAACAAACCAAAACAAAAACGCTAGTCTTTGCTTCTCTGACACGTTTAGAAAGCCCTGCCCCCTTTTGAGCATGCTCATGTCAGAAGAGGGCAGGACAGGCGGGGCCTTTCAAGCACACAAAAGTCAAGAAGACCCTGTGCCTTCTTCTGTGTATTTGCTGCCTATGCCATAAAGGAGAGAGATGGTGGCGGGGGTAAACTGAGGGCCTGGGAAACTGGGAGAGGAGATTCTGGATTTCAACAGGGTGGGGAGCATGAAGGACAGGTTTTGGACACGGGATGGAGTGGGGGGAAAGGTGCTGGCTATGAAATGAGGGGGCAGAAGGCAGATGGTGGCAACAGGGTGGGGGTGATGGAGAACAGATAGCGGATACGGGATGCGAGTAGAGAGGATGCTGGGTGGCAGGGGAGGAGAGTGTGGAGGTAGAAGGCAGATGTTGTACATGGGGGGAGCATAGAGGGGATGGAGGGTAGATGTTGGATATGGGATGAGGGTGGGGATAGATGCTGGCCATGGGGTAGGGGGGATGGATGGAAGAGGTGAAGGACAGATTGTGGGCATGGGATGGGGTAGACAGCAGATGCTGGACATGGAGTGGGGGGCATCGGTAGATGGAGCAGATGCTGGGCATGGGGCAGAGATAGGAAAGAAAGGGCAGTTGCTGGACATGGGATCATGAAGGGTAGATGCTGGATATGGGCTGATAAGGACAAGAAGCAGATGGTGACGACAAGTGGAGGGGGGGGGGGGGCAGAGGGCAGATGGTAGCCACAGGGCGGGGGAGTTAGAGGCAGTTGACTGACATAGGATGGGGGTAGAGAGCAGATGCTGTATACAAGGTAGAGGGCATAGGGGGATTGAGAGCAGATGATGGGCATGGAGTGGAGATAGGGGAGAAACGTCAGATGCTAGGCATGGAAGGATTAAGTACAAATGCTGGACATCGAGGGGTGATAGGGGAGATAAGGTAGATGCTGAACATGGAGAGGTAAAGAGAGGAGAGATGATGGGCACGGGAAGGAAAAGAAAGGGATATATTGGACAAGGGGAGAAGAATAGCGAGAGAAGGGGAATGGTAGACATGGGGTGAGAAAAAAGGGATATGGTGTTGAATGGAACAGAGAGAGGGAAGTGACACTAGATAGGGGAGGAGGGAAGGGGAAAGATGCTGGATGTGGGGAGAGGAAAAGAGAAAGAAGAGAGTTAGTTAGAGACTGGGGAAGGAGAGAGAGATGGGGAAGGAGAGGGCTATGTTAAGGGATGAAAAGTGGTAGATGCAGCAACAAGAGTGGGAACTGATGACTGGATGGTAAGAAAGAAGAGTAAAATCTGAATTGATAGAAAAATAAATGGAAGAAAGCTGAAAGGTAAAGATAAATCCCAAAGATGTAAGGAATTGAAAAAGACAGGAGGGGAGAGAAGTGGCAGATGGGTTGGAGAAAACGAGTTAAGAGAAGACAGAGAGCAGAAACCAGTGACAGATCAACGTGATTACAGCATAAAATGGCCAGTCAACAAAGGTAGAAAAAATAATTTTATTTCCTATTTTGTAAATGGAAAAGGTCGGGTTTTGGAACGTACATCTGTCAGGAGTCAGGATTGCTGTCGGACAGGGCTGGGGCCTAACCCAAGGCAAAGATCTGAGATGAGACCTTAAAGTCCATTAGCAAGCTGTGCCTTTTTCAGTTTCAGACAGGCCTGTGGCCCTCTCTGGCCTGCAGGCCCAGGACAATTGCCCTGGTTGCCTCCCTCCTAATGCAAATCCTGACATCTGCTGTCTTTTGTACAATATAGGGGGAAATACATTTCTTTCTGTTTCCCTGGTATTGCACTGCATTCAGCGTCTGGCTTTCTGAGGTTTAATTTTTGTGCACATATTTCTAATTTCACTTTGTGGTCACTTATTGGTGAAAGCCTATCTGCAATGTGTGTGCGTGTGTGTGACCAAGACTAAGGGGCTTGTTTACAAAGCCGCGGTAGCGGTTTGCGATCGTAATCGGAGCCGCGGCCCCATTGATTTCAATGGGGCCGCGGCTGCGATCGCGATCGCGAACCACTACCGTGGCTTTGTAAACAAGCCCCTTAGTATTCTGTTAGCATGGAATTTCTAAGAATGTGTAGTAATCTGGCTTCTTCAGCTTTCCTAATAGGTTTATTGATGTTTTAGGCCCACTGCAATATTTACGGTTCTACCTTTTCCTAGGTAGGGTCCTTGTGCGAATTTTGGAACTTAGTACTGGCTTGGTAGATTTGCTCTTGGTTCCAAATGACTTTTTGAATAAATTCAGGGACGGCCCAACTGACAGGCAACCTAGGCGATCGCTTTTTGGGGTCAGCAGAGAGTATTTAACAGGTTTTTTATACCGCTTTATTATTTCAGTCAAAGCGGTTTACATTTTAACTTAAACTTGGTATAATGTACAGTAAACAAGGATATTGATAACTTGGATTTTCCTGAGGCAAGAGGGTTAAGTGACTTGCCCAAGGCCACAAGGAGTGCTAGTGGGAATCAAACCCTGGTCTCTTGACTCCCAAGCAAGCGATTTAACCATTAGGATACTCTTCCACTCAAAGCTAAACAATAAATTCTGACAGCCAGGGGGAGGACATAAGGGTTAAGATTTGCTTAGGGTGCCAACACTTTGAATCAACTCAGGGGCTGGCCCTGATTAATTCACAATATACTTGATATTGAGAGGGATTTTTTTCTCGTATGGTAAATTTTATTGGGAAGGTTCTAGCTCTGCTCTGCACAGATTGTTGGGGAAGGTGCCAGGGCATGGAGTTTGGTGATTGCAGAATATACATTTTTGAATTTAATGACATATGGGAAAGCATACTGTATGTGTTTTGGAGGGGCTTGAGAAGGGGACTGTACCTGAACAGATATTGAAGAGTTCAACTTCTTGTACTCCCTCCCCCCCCCCCCCCGATATATCTTGCAGATGCTAAAGCCTGCACTGTTGCCCTCTCTGCAATTATTTTTTGTGGGTGTCGAAGGGGCGTGGCAGGGCAGAGCAGGGGGCGGGCATGGGCGGAGAACGGCTAGGCACAGATGGTGGGTTTTACTCTTTCAAAAAAGTTGGCAATGCTAGGCACTGCTCCTGCCCCCACACCAATTGCCGCCCTTCTCCAGGATATGCAGCAGTGGCAAAATATTAAAAAGACACCACAGTACCGGAGTTACCACTTTTATGGTGATGTGGTGCTGTTTGTGATTCTGCTTCCACTCCCCTCTGACGAATGCACATCCCTAATGGTGGGAAGGGGGCAATGAATGAAATCCTTCTGGGAGGACTGGAATAGGTTGGACTTGGGTAGCATGTCCTCCTCTCATTGCATGAAGTGCAGTTAGGTTACTGGAAAATCAAATTGATTACATCATCCTAAGCACTGCAATCCTCACTTGGTTTGCAGCTTGTCATGCTGTGAGTGCTTGTGTGCATCAGTGATGCTGAGGGCTAAACTATGGCAGGGTCTCTCAAGATGGACAGGTCTCAGCTGAGGTGCCAGAACAAGAGAAACCACCCATCCGGGCAGCAGCAGAATGGGATGGTGTTGGCGGCGGAGGATCATATTTCTGTGACAATGGCAACAACACTAAACTTAAACTGCGCAGAGGAAAGGCCCGGCAATCTACTTCTGTATCTTGCCATGAAAACCCAATGGATAGTTACAACAAAACAAATTGCACTATAGTGCTGGAAGATGAGACCCCCAGCTACTGGGGAGGAGCTGAACTAGCTACTGGGGAGGAGCTGAAGACTTTTCAGAGTAAAGCCAGCATTTATGACGTGGTTGGATCAAAGCCCTCGGGATATCTGACTGCTGATGTAGCTGCGCATGAAATGAGAGTCAGAAGCTGTAAAAATGTCTTACATACTGGGAACCAAGGGAGGTTGGAGGTGGTCAAGAATGAAATGGAATGTGTACAACTTGATCTGTTGAGTGTCAGTGAATTGAAATGGACTGGCATCGGACACTTTGCATCTAATGATCACATGGTCTACTATGCTGGAAATGAAAGATGAAGAAGAAATGGTGTTGCATTTATAATAAGGAAGAAACTTGCAAGAACTGTAATGAAATACAATGCAGTCAGTGAACGCTTAATCTCAATTTCTCTATGAGGAATGCCTATCAACACAACTATAATTCAAGTATATGCCCCAGCAACAGCTGCAGAAGGGAATGAAATTGATGAGTTCTATGAAAAAGTACAAGCTGAAATTGACAGAACATGCAAACAGGATATCCTGATAGTCATGGGTGACTGGAATGCAAAAGTTGGCAACAAAGAAGGCGGCAAAGAGGATGTAAAATAAGGACTTGGCAACAGAAATGAAGCTGGAGAAAGACTGACAGAATTCTGCAAGACCAACCATTTCTTCATTTCAAACACCTTCTTCCAGCAACACAAGCGGCGACTGTACACATGGACTCACCCAATAGATTGTACAAAAATCTAATTGACTACATCTGTGGAAGTCAACGATGGAAAAGCTCTATAAAATCAACAGGGTTCAACTCCCACTAGCACTCCTTGTGGCCTTGGGCAAGTCACTTAACCCTCCATTGCCTCAGAAAAATCCAAGTTATCAATGTCCCTGTTTAATTTACATTACCAAGTTTAAGTTTCAATGAAATGATAAAACAGTATATAAAACCTAATAAATAAAATAAAAATAAATAAAACACAGACAAAACCTAGAGCTGACTGTGGTACAGATCACCAACTACTACTAGCAAGCCACTCATGAATGTAGCAAAATATGACCTTGAAAATATACCACTGAAATTTAAAGACTGCTTGCAAAATCGATTTGCTGCTTTAGATACAAATGACAGAGCTCCAGAAGAGTTATAAAATGACATCAAAAAGGTTGTGTTGGAAGAAAGCGAGAAGTCTCTACAAGAGGTGAAAAAGCGAAAACGGCCAAAATGGATGATGGAAGAAACTCTGAAAATTGCCCAGAAATGCAGAGAAGCTAAAGCCAGAGGAGAAAGCACAGTTACTTACCTGTAACAGGTGATCTCTGGGAACAGCAGGAATTAGTCCTCACATATGGGTACGTCGGAACCGACGGAGCCTGCGCGGGAAAGCTCCCCAGCTTCCTAGAATGGAAGCTTTTGGGACCTCCCACTGCACATGCGCGCTGCCTTCCCGCCTTCCTGAACAGCTCTCCTCAGTTTCGAGTTTATAGCTGAGACAATAGAGAGAGGACAGGAAGACAGATAGATAGAAGATACAACTCCTAGGGGAGGTGGGTGGGTTGTGAGGACTAATTCCTGCTGTTCCCAGAGATCACCTGTTACAGGTAAGTAACTGTGCTATCTCCAGGAACAAGCAGGAATAAGTCCTCACATATGGGGACTCCCTAGCTGAGATGCCTGGGAGATCCCCCTCCAAGGGTTCGCCATCTTCGTATGGATCTCAGGCATCCATCCTGGGAAGGTGGGCAGGAGTTGTCTAAGAATGGAACAGGTGTTTGAGGACAGCCTGGCCAAACAAGGCATCCCGGCGGGAGTCCTTGTCCAAACAGTAATGGGCTGTAAAGGTATGAACCGAGGCCCAGGTAGCGGCTCGACAGATCTGATCAATAGAAACAGAGTGCAGATGAGCCATAGAAGTTGCCATGGCTCTCACATTGTGAGCTGTGACATGGCCTTCCAGAGAAATGTTTTTACTCTGGTAAGCAAAGGAAATACACTGAGCAATCCAATTGGAAAGTGTACGCTTGGAGACTGGAAGTCCCAAATGTGAAGGATCAAAAGCCACGAAAAGTTGAGAAGACTTTCGATGTGGCTGAGTCCTATTAAGGTAAAAGGCTAGAGCTCTTTTACAATCCAGAGTATGAAGGTTCCTCTCTGCACTGGATGCATGAGGAGCCGGAAAAAAGACAGGTAGATATACCTCTTGATTAAGATGAAAAGGCGAGACCACTTTGGGCATAAAGTGGGGATTCGTCCTAAGGACCACCTTGTCATGATGAAATCTTGTATAAGGTGGATTAGCCACTAGAGCCTGCAGTTCGCTGATGCGGCGAGCGGAAGTGACTGCAATTAGGAATAGTACCTTCCAGGAAAGAAATTTCAAGGAGGTAGAAAATAACGGCTCAAAAGGTGGCTTCATAAGCTGACCAAGCACTAGATTCAAATCCCATGCGACCGGGGGGGGTCTGATGGGAGGTTTAGTGAGAGTCAGGCCTCTCATGAATCTTGCAACAAGAGGATGAGAGGAGATAGGTTGTCCATTTATAGGTTTCAGGGATGCTGAAATAGCACTTAAATGGACTCTTACAGAATTCGTCTTAAGGCCTGCATTGGAAAGATGCAGGAGATAGTCTAAGAGGGAATTCAAAGGAAGTGCCAGAGGGTCAAGGCCCTGCTGAGCACACCAAATGGAAAAACGTTTCCATTTGAAAGCATAAGACCGCCTCGTGGAAGGTTTCCTAGAGGCATGAAGGATATCTTTCACAGGTTGAGAAAGATTAAAGTCTTGAAGACTTAAGCCTTCAGTAACCAAGCTCGGAGATGTAGGGATTTGGGGTTTGGGTGCCACAAAGTCCCCTCCTCCTGAGACAGAAGGTCTGGTGCAGCTCCTAAGTCCAGGGAGGATCCCTGGGAGAGCTGTAGAAGCAGAGGGAACCACACTTGGCGTGGCCAGCGTGGAGCTATGAGGATCATAGAGCCGTGATCTCTCTGGAGTTTGAATAGAGTCTTGGGAATCAGCGGAATGGGTGGAAAGGCATATAGGAACGCCTGACCCCAATGGAGGAGAAAGGCGTCCGTGGCCTGAGCTTCCTGACACGGAGTCCTGGAACAGAACCGGGGAAGTTTGGCATTCCACGGACTTGCAAAGAGGTCTATGTCCGGGGTCCCCCATTCCTGAAAGATTCTGCTTATCTGGTCCACGTGTAGGGACCACTCGTGTGGCAGCAGAACTCGACTGAGCCTGTCTGCTCGAGAGTTTTGAACTCCTGGAAGATACACTGCTAGCAGATGAATTTGGTGCTCTCTGGCGAAGGCCCATAATCTGAGAGCTTCGTTGCAAAGCGACAGAGAGCCCGTCCCTCCTTGTTTGTTTATGTAAAACATGGCCACCTGATTGTCTGTCTGAACCAGGACAGTCAGGTTGGCAAGGAGGGTATAGAAGACCTTGAGGGCAAGGTAAATTGCTCGCAGTTCCAGGAGGTTGATATGAAGGGTGGCCTCCTGTGGAGACCAAGTGCCCTGAGTGGAGAGAGTTAGCAGATGGGCTCCCCACCCCAATTGGGAGGCATCTGTTGTGAGGGTTGCTTGGGGTAGCAAGGGCTGAAAGGGAGCCCCCAACAACAGATTCTTGGTGGATATCCACCAATGGAGGGACCAAGACAGACGGTTTGAGGTTTGTATTTGGTCTGAGAGTGCTCCCGACGCCTGAGTCCACTGGGTGGCCAGGGTCCATTGAGCTGCTCTCATATGAAGACGAGCATAGGGCACCACATGTACTGTGGAGGCCATATGGCCCAGGAGGCGTAGCATTTCCCTGGCTGTCAAGTGAGTACTGGACTGGGCTTTGGAGGCCAAGCTCAGCAGACGCTGACCCCGAACCAGTGGAAGGTAGGCTCTTGCAGTGGTGGTGTCCAACTGGGCCCCTATGAATTCTAGAGACTGAGTAGGGCTGAGTTGAGACTTGGGAAGGTTTACCACCAGTCCCAGATACTGCAGAAGGCTCCTTGTGCGGTCTAGGGAAATCTGGGCCTGCGACTGAGTTGGAGCTCGAATGAGCCAGTCGTCCAGATATGGGAATACGAAAATCCCCATGCTTCTGAGAAATGCGGCTACGACTGCCATGCATTTGGTAAAGACTCTTGGGGCAGAGGCGAGACCGAAGGGAAGTACTCTGTATTGGTAATGACTTCCCCTGAACAGAAAGCGAAGATATTTTCTGTGGGATGGATGGATGAGTAGATGTGTATACGCATCCTGCAGGTCTAGAGAACAAAGCCAGTCCTGACTCTGAAGGTATGGAAGGAGAATGCCCAAAGAGAGCATTTTGAATTTCTCCTTGTACAGAAATTTGTTCAATTCTCTCAGATCTAGGATTGGTCTGAATCCCCCTGTCTTCTTTGGAATGAGAAAATAGGGGGAGTAGAAACCTGACCCTTGTTGATGAAGAGGAACCTCTTCTATGGCCCCTTGGGCAAGCAGAGAAGAGATCTCCCGATCCAACAGGGCTAGGAGAGGAGATGGAGAATTGAAGGGTCTCACCATGTGATGAGGAGGAAGGTTGGAGAAATGAAGTTTGTAACCCTCTCGGATGATAGAGAGGGTCCATTGCTCTGTTGTGATTTGTTCCCATCTGGGAGCAAAGTGAGCTAACCTTCCAGGTATGGTGAGAGGTTCTGGTTGGTCCAGAACCAGGAATGGCAAGTTCTCTAGGGGCAAGTCAAAACCCCTGAGGGGGTGGAGCCTGTTGAACTGCAGTAGCTGCTGCAGGCTTTGCTCTTGCTTGTTTCGTTTGCTGACGTTTAGCCGCAAAACGAGGTTGAGAAGATTGCTGGCCAGTATTGGAAGCATATCTGGCCTTCTTATAATAAGGCCTCTTGAAAGACTTCTTCTTAGTGGGAGTAGAAGTGGACTTAGAAAGTCTCTCTAAGGTGGCATTTTCAGCGTCCATTTGAGTGGCTTTAACTTGCCACTCTGCACCGAATAAGTTCTCACCTGTACAGGGCAGATTCCGTAAGCCATCTAGAACCCAGGGTTCCAGATCAGAAGCCTGGAGCCAAGCCAGACGTCTGGCTGCAATAGCAATGCCAGAAGCTCTGCTGGCTCCCTCGAAGGAATCAAAGGCAGCTCTGTTGGAGAACTTAGAAACATCTGAAAGTTGTTTCACTACAGAAAGGAAATCCTCCTGTTTATCCTCAGGGATAAAGGGGGCAAAATGCCGCACTTTCTTGGCAAGTTCCCCTAGGAACATGCCCATATAGAGGCTGTAGGAATTAATCCTGGCTATAAGCATACTAGCCTGGAAGATTTTCCTACCAAAAGAGTCCAGTGTCTTACATTCCCTTCCTGGAGGTGTAGAAGAGTGCCTTTTAGTACTCTTGATCTTTTTCATTGCAGACTTTACCACAATGGAGTGGTGAGGCAATTGAGTTTTCTGAAAACCAGGAGAAGGAGGGACCCGATACATGGTGTCCAACCTACGGGAATAAGGAGACAGAGTTAAAGGGTTCTCCCAGAAATCCATCAATTGTTCCTGAAGGATTTCATGGATAGGCAGGGTAACTGCTTCTTTAGGAGACTTAGAGTATCCTAAAATATCCAACCTTTTTGACCTTGGTTCCCTTTCAGAGGAGGTAGTGATAGAAAGGCCTTTAGCCATTTCTAAAATAAAGTCCTGAAAGGACAAATCCTCTGGAGGAGACATTCTCCTTTTTGGAGAAGAAGGTTCCTCAGGAAGGTCAAGGGAGAGCTCTGCAGACTCATCAGAGGAGCCAAAATCCTCAGAGGAATCGGTGTATTCTCTAGTTTCCTCCAACGCACGATACGCATACCGATCGGTATCGACATCGGGCGTACCGGGTATGGAAGCGGTATGGAGCGAAAGCCCATACAGTACCGATTTGCGTTTAGAAGAGGAAGGCCTGGGTTCCGGCATGGCGGACGATACCGGAACCGGGCCCGGAACCGCTGGAAGCGGTACCGATGGCGTTGCAGCTTTAATGAAAGCCATGACGGCCTGCTGCATGGATTGGACAGTATTGCCCATAGACGCCACGGCTGCCTGGATGTCGGTACCGGTATGGGCCGGTACCCCAGAGCAGTCCAACAGGTGATCTGTCAAGGCCGTGCCATCGATGTCAACCTGTAGCCCCTGAATTGGCGTTTTGGAAGGCAGAGCTTCCCGCCGGGGCTGTTTGGCTGGGGCAGGGTCCTCAAAACTAAGAGCCTCTCGATGCTTTGAAGGAGATTTGCCCTTTGAGGACTTGCCCACAGAAGGTTTGGTTACCTGAGATCCATCCGGAGATGATGACCTGGATGACTGTGATGTTGGATTCTCTGAAGCAAACAGCACATGGAATTTGTTGGCCCGGTTCTGCAGCCCACGCTTAGACATTTGGGAGCAGGAAGGGCAGTCCGGAATGGAGTGGTCAGGCCCCAAACATTTAAGACACCATTCATGGGTGTCTGTGACTGATATTACAGCAGTACACTTGGTACACTTCTTAAATCCAGGGGCTGGCTTCTCCATGTGGAGAATTCAAGTAGGCCTGAAGGCCTAACTGAAGTGACCAAGTGCTGAAAAATAATAAAAGAAAAAGAAAATAATTTTTCAAGAAAGAAAAAGGAAGACCGGCGATACCGGTATCGGTATGGGAAGGCAGGTACGCGGTCTAAAGAAACAAAACAAAAAACTACAATTTCTTCAGCGGTGACAGGATACACGACCTGCTGGCTCCGCGGAAAAAGAGAAACTGAGGAGAGCTGTTCAGGAAGGCGGGAAGGCAGCGCGCATGTGCAGTGGGAGGTCCCAAAAGCTTCCATTCTAGGAAGCTGGGGAGCTTTCCCGCGCAGGCTCCGTCGGTTCCGACGTACCCATATGTGAGGACTTATTCCTGCTTGTTCCTGGAGATAGAGACAATTGCAGAACTCAGAGATTTTCAACGTGCAGCAAGACAGGACAAGGAAAAGTACTACAATGACACATGCAAGGAAATAGAAGCAGAAACTATTAGAGGAAGCACAAGATCGGTTTTCCTCAAGCTACGAGAGTTGAAGAAAAAATTCCAGCCTTGAAATGGAATGTTACAAGATGCTCAAGGTTCTATGTTGAATGATGCTGAGATGATCAAGAAAAGGTGGAAAGAATATATAGAGTGTTTATATGATAAAGATCAAGTGGAACAACAGCTGTTTCAACCTATACATTACGATCCGGAACCATTGGTGATGACAGAAGAAGTCAAAGTAGCATTGAAAACCTTATCAAAGAACTAAGCACCAGGCATCGATGGCATTCCCATAGAAGTATTACAGCAAATTGATGCAGCTGTTACCATACTTACAAGGCTCTGCCAAGAAATTTGGAAGACAACATCATGGACAACTGACTGAAAAAGATGTGTGTTTATACCAACACTAAAGAATTAATCGCACTGATCCCACATGCCAGCAAGATCCTACTGAAGATTATTCAACAGAGACTACAACCAATGTTCCCTCTAAGCTGCGCTGGGTCTGCTGCCAACTTTCCTGCTGACGGGGGGCGGTGCAGTGCAATCGACGTTCTGCCCCTCCCCCCACCGGTGCTCGCAATGTTCCCTTTAATCTGCGCCAGGTCCTCCGCCCGAGGGGCGGAGCATCGATCGCACTGCACCTCCCCCCACTGGCAGGAATGTTGGCAGTGGGCCCAGCGCAGCTTAGAGGGAACATTGACTACAACCATACCTGGAACAAGAACTACCTGAAGTGCAAGCAGGGTTCAGGAAAGGGCAAGGAACGACAGACATCTTCACGCATGTGAGATGGATCCTTGAAAAGACTAAAGAATACCAAAAGGATATTTATTTGTGCTTTATCAACTACAGCAAGGCTTTTGACTGTGTAAACCATGAGAAACTCTGGGCCACATTAAGCAGCATGGGTATACCAGCACACCTGATCGTTCTCTTGCACAATCTGTACATTGATCAAGAAGCAACAGTTCAAACGGAACAAGAAGAAACACAATGGTTTAAAATAAGCAAAGGTGTATGATAAGGCTGTATACTTTCCCCCTACCTGTGTAATTTATATGCAGAACAAATCATCAGAGAAGCAGGATTTATGAAGACAACAGAGGTGTGAAGATTGATGGAAGACTCATCAACAACCTTCGCTATGCTGATGATACCATATTATTGTCTGAAAGTGAAGATGATCTGAAACATTTGCTTCTCACAATCAAGGAACATAGTCTTAAAATAGGCCTGCACCTTAATATAAAGAAGACAAAGATCACGACAACTGGCAAAATCAATAAGTTTATCGTTGAAGGAGAAGAAATTGAAATCGTGGACAACTTTAACCTACGTGGATCAACTATCAATAAAGAAGCAACACGCAGTCAAGAAATCCAATGACACATTGGTCTTGGCAGAATGGCTATGAAAGATCTAGACAAGATTCTCAAGAGCAAAGATATCTCTCTCCATACAAAGATTCGACTCATTCAGGCTATGGTATTTTCAATAACATCATATGGACGCGAAAGCTGGACAGTGAAAAAGACAGACAGGAAGAAAATTGATGCCTTTGAATTATGGTGCTGGCGGCGAATACTGCGTATACCATGGACTACCCGAACAACAAACCAGTCAGTACTAGAGGAGATCAAACCTAAGCTTTCTTTAGAACAGGGGTTCTCAACCCTGTCCTCGGGACCCACCTAGCCATTCGGGTTTTCAGGATAACTACAATGAATATGTATGAGTAGAGTGGAGGAGTGGCCTAGTGGTTGGGGCAAAGTACTTCAGGCCGGAAGGTCGGGGGTTCAAATCCCACTAGAGGACAGCAACCTTGAGCCGGAAGGACTGGGGTTTCTAGTCCCACAGGTGCTCCATGTGGTCTTGGGCAAGCCACTTAACTATTTTACAGGGAACATGGGCTGTGGAGGGTTATCTCCAAGTTATAATGCCCTGTTCAATGTAATTTCAGTTTGTTCAATGTAAACCGCACTGATGCAGAATAGCGTGGTATATAAGAGAATGTAAATAAAATAAATAAATGAGAGAGATTTGCATACACTGCCTCCATTATATGCAAATCTCTCCCATGCATATTCATTGTGGTTATCCTGAAAACCCGACTGGTTAGGTGGGTCCCGAGGACAGGGTTGAGAACCCCTGCTTTAGAAGCTCAGATGACAAGACTTTGACTTTTATACTTTGGACACATCATGCGAAGAGAGAGATCATTAGAGAAAGACATCATGCTTGGCAAGATAGAAGCTCAACGCAAAAGAGGAAGGCCAGCAATGAGATGGATCGATACAATAACAGCAGCTACGGGTTCCAGTCTGTCAACAATGAGCTGCCTGACTATAGACTATACACAATTTAGGACAACTATCCAGAGGGTCGCCTTGAGTTGATACTGACTCAACAGCACTTAACAACAACAAGCACTGCAACACAAATAACAATGCAAAAGCTCCTCGTTGAATGGGGTTGAGCTACTGTGTCCCAGGGCAATTTGCATCTTCATTTCTATTTCCAATCTCTCCATTCTTTCCAACAGTCCCCAGTTGAGGGTCCACTCATGCTGTTAGAAGACTCGGTTCAGCTGATCATCAAGGATGTTGAGCTCACCAGACAGATAGGTTGCCCTCAGCTCCATTCTGTGGGCCACGGCGAACTTCTACAACCAAACTGCTTCCCAGCAGAGGAGGTATGAGTCCATGCCCCCCTGCTTGTTCACATAGAACATCATTACCAGAATCACCTAATTCACCAGGTACACCCGAAAAGCCTGGAGGGCATTAGCTTTCACCTGCAACTCAAGATAGTTGATCTGGTGCAGCTCAGCAGACTGCTGGACACCGTCCAGCATGGGACCTTTGATGAGCCAGTCGTCTAAGTACGGGAAGACGAAGACTTCCATGGTGCGCAGGAAGGCAGCTACGACCACCAGGCACTTTGTGAAGATCCATGGGGCTGAGGCCAGCCAAAAGGGAAGCGCTCTGTACTGAAAGTGCTGGCCACCCAGCAAGAACCATAGATACTATCTGTGATGTGGGTAGATTGGGATGTATGTGTGTATGCATCCTTCAGATTCAAGAAGCACAGCCAATCACCCTGTAGAACATATGGGAGCAGTGTCCTTAGCAAGACCATCTTGACCTTCTCATGCACGAGGAACCGGTTCAGGTTTCAGAGATCCAGGATGGGCTGCAATCCGTTGGTCTTTGTGGGAACCAGGAAGTATCTAGAACAAAAGCCCCGACCAACTTAAGCCAGGGGAACTGGCTCAATGGCTAAGTCGGCAAGCAGAGCGGAAACTTCTTTCTGCAGCAGGCTCCGGTGCACGGGGTCCATGGGATATTCCCCAAGGACGTATGGAGGCGGCAGCTGGGTGAGGTGCAGCTGACATCCACTTTGGATGATCTGCAGCACCCAGGTGTCCAAGGTGACAAGGAGCCACTGGTAGGCAAACTGGACGAGCTGCCCCCTACTTGGGGGGGGTACCACAGTGGACAGTGGCCGGCTGGCTATACTCCTGAGGAACATGTCAAAAATCTGCTCTCAGCTTGGGCTGCAGGGCAGGTTGTGCCTTCGGGGTCTTTTCCTTCCACCGCTGGCGGGGGGTCTGCACCTTAGGCTGTACCTGCAGCTGGGCAGTATCAGCATGGGCATGGGTAGAAGGTCTTTTTAGCCTGATGTTTCTTCTGCGTTGGATCTGAGGTTTTCCTGGAGAGCCTCATGAGAGTCACATGCTCCTTCAAGCTCCCCTGTCTTCTCCTCTTTGGGCTTCCTGAAAAGGTCCTCCCCTCGGCAGAGGATATTGGCGATCTTGTCCTGGACCCACTGTTCCAGGTCGGAGGACCGCAGCCACCCCAGCCAGCGGGCAGTGATGCCCACCACCGCTACCCTGCCTGCGGACTTAAAGGCGTTGTAGGCACCATGCACCATGAATTTGGAGTAGTCTTTGCCATGGGTTGCCAGGCTACAAACATCTCACAAAGATCCTCGGGGACAAGGGCGGCAAAGTCCTCCAGTTCCAGCATATCATCTTTGATGAACATGCTCATACAGGTCTGGTAGGCCAGAACCCTGGCAATCAGCATGGAACCCTGGATAGCATTTTCTCCCGAAGGAGGCCAGGGTTTGAACCTTGTGTCCTGGGGGCACCAAAGAGTGAGTCTTGGTGCTTTTAGCCCATTTCAAGGCTGACTCCACCACAATGGAGTTGTGTGGCAACTGAAGTGTTTCAAAGCCTGGGGCCTTCTGTATCCAGTACAGGGAATCAAGTTTGCGACATATGACGGGAACCATAAGAGGTGTTTCCCCCAGCAGCAATCTCTGCAAGACATGGTGCATGGGAACTGTCACTGCATCCCTGGGGGCCGAGGGGCACTGCAGCAGCTCCAGTTACTCCGCCCTCGGTTTCTCCTCAGACTCCAGAGAAAAGGAGATGGCCTTGGCCATGTCCCTAATGACGTCCTAGAAGGACATGTCCTCCGGAGGTGACTTGCCAGTAAGGGGCTTTAAAAAATGCACAAAATATGGCCGTACCATTTCAGTCACCAACAGGCACAACTTCCAAGATATTCAACTTCCAGGATCCAATGCTGTGCAGAAACTGTCAACTGCTTCAAATGTAGCACAATATAACAAGATGTAGCAAAATGAAACCAGCCATACCAAACTTTGCCACCTCACAATTCAACAATCCCAACGATACTCTGCAGCTTCAGTCCCGAGTATGAGCAAACTGGCATTGGAATATTCAACAAAGGTGCTCAGAACTCCACAATCTTTGCCTCAGCCACCTTCAAATTTTGCAGACACTCCAACTACTATGGTCAATAGTTTCACTGGACAACCAGCTTCATCAAGGAATCTGTGAAAAGTATGTAACACATCTAAGTCTAAAAACAAACAAACTCACTATTCACAACAACCACTCTCTCACACTACCATTTAAAAAAAAAAACTGACCAGGTCGCCGACTCCACCAGTTCCAAAAAATGCCCGAGCATGCACCTTCTACCATGTAAAACCAAAGACCCACTAGTTAATAGAACCAATGCCACTCGATTTGGTTACTGAGCCCAGCTGGGCTCACTGTGTTCCATTTAAAGGTAAACGTTTGCTCACAGTGGCAAAGATACTGAACATAATTCCCACCTCCCTCCTCTAATTTGTACAATTAAAAAGCATTTGAGATCTTTCAAAGAATGGGCCATTTGTTGCCAATGCAATACTTGAGTAGCTGTAACAACGTCTTGACGAACGGCCGAAAGATGTTCTATAATATGTGACTTAAATGTATATCTTAGAACATAGACACAAAAATCACATAAACACCTCGAGATGAACACATAATTTGACATCACTACCAGAACGTAAACCTGAGACTAGGATGAGTGAAACTCTCAAGCGATAAAGTATGGGGACACACCACACACCTACCACAACACTTATGTCCCCACTCCGGAGATACAAGCAGAGATTTTGGAAATTTTAGAGGCAGCTTTTTATTCCAAGATTTTTCAGAAACATTGTTTAAGTTTTTGTATATGACTCAAGCCAGGATTCATTTTTTTATGTGGTTCCAAAGGTTCACAAATCTCTCACAACTCCCCAGGTTGTCCAATTGTAACAGGGATTGGGTCATGTTTGGAGTCACTCTCTCAATATTTGGACTCTTCTCTGTCCGCTGGTTCGACAGGTGGCTTCATATATTTGAGATTCTGGAGATCTATTGTGTAACTTAGAATCCATGGAAAGTCTGCCATATCCTTGTGTTTTCATTATTTTGGATATAACTGCTTTACAGTACACACCACACTGTAGGATGCAGCAGAGAGGGGTTTTTTAAGTATCCATGAGGTCACCCTACACGTCTTTCAGCCAAAGCCTTCTTCAGGGGAAATTGACCTCTAAAACAAAATTATATGCAAAATAATACATAAATACAATAAAATCATATATAAATATACATCAATATAAATATTAATAAAAATAATTAAAGGGTAAACCGAATTAAACAGAACCCAATGTGCCAAGGACATAATAAATGATAAACAAAGGCATGGGGAAGGGTGACCTGCATGGAGCGGCAGGTGCACGTACTCTTGCCACCTTACTGGGCAGACTAGATGGACCATACTGGTCTTTATCTGCCATCATATACTATGTTACTATGTAATAAGAGACAGAAAACACATTCTAAAAACAGTAAAATCCTTTGTGATGGACAATATAATATAACTAAAAATAAGATAGTTAAAAAAATGCAGTGTCAGACTGAAAGTCAGCAGAGTGGAAACAATACATATACTGATGGGATATAGTAGGTAAAAACATGACAGAAAGATGATTGTATCAATAAAGAATGAATATTGTGGCAAATGATGACTCACCCACAGCAGGAATACTAAACGCACACTCTCCTGGGTATAAAAATATCTATGAGAACCTGTAGATAACATATACAGTCAATGAAACCAGGAGCAGCTTGATTGACCAAGGGTGATACAAATCCCCAATCCCACAGGTCATTTAAAAGAGAAACTCTCTAAATGCTAAGATTTATAGTAAATCAAAATATTGGCGATGGAGCAGTCAGCCATGTTTGTTAGGTATTCTGTACTTTTAGCGTGCAGATCGTTCATTGCGGTAAAGGACAGACACCAATAAAAACGGCATGAAATACAGTATTTGCACTCGAAGTTCATGCGCGTTCCATAGATTTCTAAAGGAATGTTCCAAGGACTCTACAGCTAAAAAATATGCAAGAATTATTGAAAACCAGCAGATGTGCAATTGTGATAGAAGAGGTCAGCCAACAGGGCATATATGCAGCCACCATCAAGACTGCTAAGTTTACAGGCAGAATAGTAACACCTGCAGAGGAGTGGCACCTACCTCAGACAATCTGCAAAGGGAATCTATCGAAAGGAAGAATTTGGCACCAAGGCATTCGCTTTGAAAAAGACCAATGATGTCACAGTGATGTCATGCTGATGAGGTTGTCAATTAAATATGCAAACCAGACTTTGTATGCAGCACAGACCAGTGATTATTTTAAATTGTAACAACTCCACTACATGTGCTAGTCAGGACTTAATAAAAATATGTGATTATAATACAGGGAGCCAACAAAATCCATGCAAAATACAGTCAAGCCAGTCAACAAATGCTGGAAAGCAATGAGCACAAATGCTCGCAGCCTAGGCAACAAAGTTGCTGACCTGGAAGCCTAATGGTGAAAATGAATTGGACATTGTGGCCACTATAAAACATGGTTTATCGAGCCACATGAATGGGATATAGCCATAGCTGGCTATAATTTATTTAGAAGAGACAGAGAAGGCAGAAAAGGTGGAGAAGTAGCCCTATATGTCAAAAGCAATATTAAAGCTGCTGAAATGCAAGGGATATTGGGAAAAGAAGAAGTGCTGTGGATTGTGTTGGAAAGATGAGATAGCACTGTCATCCAACTCAAACCGAAGAAAGGGATAGTTATTGATATTGCAAAGGTAGCCATGAAGGGGGGAGTGATCATATTGGGTGACTTTAATCTACCTGATGTGGATCGGAGTATTCCATCTGTAAATCTGGAAAGAAGTAAAAAAATTGTGGATGCCTTCCAAGATGCATTGCTTACACAAATGGTGATGGAACCGACCAGGGAAAGTTTGATGCTGGATTTGGTACTCGCCAACAGTGATAGTGTGTCGAATGTCTGAGTGGGTGCCCATGTAAGCAGCAGCAATCATCACAGCAAGCTCAAAGTCCTAGACTTCAAAAACGCTGACTTCCGTAAAATGGCCAAGTGCCTGAAGGAGGAGTTGGCAGGGTGGGAAGGGATGAGGGCAGTGGAATTGCGGTGGGCTAAACTAAAGGAGGCAATAAAAGGGGCAACAGATACACATATGTAAGGAAAGTAAATAAAAACATGAGGTAAAATAAACCTATTTGGTTCTCCAAAGAAGTGGCTGCCGAAATAAAAGCAAAAAACCACAGCTTTCACAAAATTCAGAAGTTCGCAAACAGTTCGGAACAAAGAAAAGAATACAGGATCAAACTGAAAGAGACAAAAAGAGAAATAAGGATAGCAAAATCAAAGGTAGAAGAAAAGATGGCTAAAGATCTAAAGCGTGATGACAAAACTTTTTTCAGGTTTATTCGGGAGAAGAGGAAGATCAGAGGTATAATTGCAAGACTCAAAAGTGCTGAGAACAGATTCGTGGAAAGTGAGATTGAAAAAGCGAAAATGCTAAACCACCACTTTGTTTCTGTTTTTACTAAAGAAAATCCTGGAGAAGGACCACCTGTGATTGATAAATATACAAATGTGAATGGAGTAGATACTACATCATTCACAGAAGATGATGTGTTAGAACAGCTTGCAAAACTCAAAGTGGACAAGGCCATGGGACTGGATGGGATACATCCCAGGACACTGAAAGAGCTCAGAGAGGTTCTTGCAAGGCCTTTAAAGGATGGTTTTAATAGATCCTTGGAGACAGGGAAAGTTCCACAGGACTGGAGAAGGGCTGATGTGGTACCTCTTCATAAAAGTGGTAATAGGGAATGAACCTAATAGTAACAACCCCACCCCCTCCACTAATTAACCCATCCGTCAAAATTCATCCCCCCAGCTGAGCTATTCAAACCAATATCCTTTCACATTTGACAATCAAACTTGTATATAGTTTTACGTATATGACTGTTTTCTTTTAAACAATATTAATGTAAATAGTTATAATTTGTTCTTTGTAAATGAATACGTATCTTCCACTGTACTGTTCTAAGTTTGTTTCATTCTAAACCACATTTGATTGCCCGGAAAATGCGGTATAAAAATTTATAATAAATAAAATAAATGCAAATAAAAGTGGCAAACCACAGGCCAGTAAGCCTTACCAACAGTGGCAGGAAAAGTAATGGAGTTGCTCCTGAAAGAGAGACTAGCAGACTTTCTTGAAATCAATATGTTGCATGATCCGAGGCAACATGGTTTTACCAACGGGCGATCATGCCAAACAGATCTGACTGAGTTCTTTGACTGGGTGGCCAGAGAACTAGATCAAGGGCATATGATGGATCTGATCTTCCTACTGTAGATTTCAGCAAAGCCTTTGCTACTGTTCCTCATAGGAGGCTTATCAATAAAGTGAACAACCTGGGGATGGGTCCTAAGGTGGTGAACTAGATCAGAAATTGGTTGACTGACAGATGACAGAAGGTGATGGTAAATGGAACTCACTCAGATGAAAGGAAAGTGATTAAACTGCACTGAAAACAAATAGCGTGGTATATAAAAGATGTTAAATAAATAAATAAATAAATTAGTGGCATATCCCAGGGATCGGTCCTGGGACTGGTACTGTTCAAAGTATTTGTGAGTGATATTGCTGAAGGAATGAATGGAAAAGTCTGTATTTTTGTAGATGACACAAAAATTTGCAACAGTGTGGACTCCCCTGAGGGAGTGGATAACATGAAGAAAGATCTACAAAGGCTGGAAGAATGCTCTAATGCTTGGCAGTTAAGATTTGATGTGAAGAAGTGCAGTGTCATGCACTTGGGATGCAGAAATCCAAGGGAACTGTATGCGATAGTGGGTGAGAGGTGGTGTGCATGGACCAGAAGGACCTCTGAGTGATTGTTTCTGAGGATCTCAAGGTGACAAAACAGTGTAACAAGGTGGTGGCCAAAGCCAGAAGGATGCTGGGTTGCATACAGAAAGGAATTACCAGCAGAGAGGAGGAAGTACTAATGCCATTATACAAGTTGCTGATGAGGCCTCACTTGGAATATTGTGTTCAGTTCTGGTGAATATATCTCACAAAAGATATAAAAAGAGTGGAAACTGTTCAGAGGAAGGCGACCAAAATGATTTGGAGCCTGCGCCAGAAGACGTACGAGAAGAGACTTGACAGACCTTTAAATACTTAAAGAGAATTAATGAACAAATAAACCTTTTTCAAAGATGGGGAAGCTGTAAAACTAGAGGACATAATATGAAGCTGCAAGGGGATAAACTGAAAGGCAACATCAGGAAATACTTTTTCAATGAAAGGATGGTGGATGTTTGGAATGCCCTCCCAATGGAAGTGGTGGGGGCAAATACAGTGACAGAATTCAAAATGGGATGGAACATAGAGCCCGATTCAGCAAGGGACACGTCCAGGCTGTCTGGATGACCCCGAGCAGGGCGGGCTCGTCAGGACCTGATACTGCACCACAGGAGCAAAATGTTCCCACGTATATATGATTGGGCCCTGGGAGACAGCCCAGCATGCCCCTGCATCACCATGGCACAGCCTGTCTGCAGCCAACGAGACCCTTCTTCCTTACCGCCTGACCCCTGATGGGGGCAGCAGGGCCCCAGATTGGTTGGCAGGGACTCACCTGGCTTGCCACAGATGCTTCGGGGGGGAGGGGGGGGGGCCTGGCTAGCCGATCTGGAGGGGCGGCCAGTGCTTATTCCACCTCCAAGGTGGAATAGTTTGGCTGTCCCCCCTGGTACCACCAGGACATACAAAGCCATGAGAAGAATTGGTCCTGTACATCTGGGTTCCGGGCCTGCTCGCACCTCTCCCACTCTCTGCACCCATGCTGCCCCCTGTTTCCTGCAGCATGCACAGTGGTTCTGTGCATGCAGGGGGAATGGGAGGCAGGATATGGTGAAGGCGGATGGCGGGATATGCAGCACCACTATCCGCCTTATAGAATCGGGGCCACAGCGGATCCCTTTAAAGCAACAGAATAAAATAAAAATAAACTTAACTATCTCTTATATCTCATCAACAAATAGGGATGACATGCACGGAGTGGTGGGTACGCCCCTAAACAAACAAAGGCATGGAGAGGGGTGACCTGCACAGAGCAGCAAGTGCACCTACTCTTGCCAACTTGCTGGGCAGACTAGATTGACCATGATGGTCTTTATCTGCGGCTTTGCCGCTGTGAGCAAATGCTTATCTTTAAATGGAACACAGTGAGCCCAGCTGGGCTCAATATCCAAATCGAGTGGCATTGGTTCTATTAACTAGTGGGTCTTGAGTTTTAGATGGTAGAAAGCGCATGCTCGGGTGTTTTTTGGAAATGGTGGAGTCGGCGACCTGGTCAGTTTTGAAATGGTAGTGTGAGAGACTGGTTGTTGTGAATAGTGAGTTTGTTTGTTTTTAGACTTATTTATTTATTACAATCTCTTATATACCGCACTATTTATCATCATACTAGATCTAGCAGCCAATACTCGCAAACTCAGCATACCTAACTGGATACTAGGAGATTTTAATCTCTCATCTCTGCACTCCAGTCATGCTTCGGCCCTCCTAGAAGCGATTGACAAGTTGGGTTACAGGCAAATAATCGAACAACCCACACACATAAAAGGGAACATCCTTGACTTGATTTTTGCTCCTCTGACAGCGTTGGAATCAAGTAAAGAGCTTGTGACATCCCTGACCTCAGTACCCTGGTCAGACCACAAGCTAATCAACTTTATTATTCCCATCAACAATAACATATCACACAACAGCAGAATGCCAAGCAACCCAACAAAGATAATATCTCGGAGCTTCAGCGCTTTCAATAAAGAGCTCATACTTGCAGAAACTCTTCCTCTCTACAACGATGCATCTCTCAGCCTGGAAAACCTGATCTTCTCGTGGAATAATAACCTCAGCTCTATTGCGCAAAAACCAAACGATAATACTAATAATATCTCAAAAAGAAAACATTCACCGTGGTTCTCCCCTGAATTGCGGACCTCCCTCTCACACCTACGGAAACTCGAAAAACGATGGCGTCGAACTCGATCCACAGATGACCAGACAGCTTATAGTATACATCTTTCTGCTCACAGAGAAGCTGTCCTGACAAAAATGAAATAATTCCACTCTGACACACTCAAAAGATCACTAAATAAACCACGTGATCTTTTCAACTTAGTCAAATCCTTATCGAAGGAACCATCACCATGTCAAACTGATGATATCCACCCACAAGCTTTCGCAGACCATCTACAATCTAAGCTACTACAAACAAACAAAATCGCTACTGTCTATGCACAAGACTCCACCTGTCTAAGCCACCTTTCTATGTTCTCCACACCGTCCAAGAAATGTGTGGAAAATACCATTGAGGCACTCAATACCACCACTGCACAAACTGACCCCTGCCCTGCCTTTTGGATAAAAGATTTACGCAGCGAACTCAGCCCTTTAATCACAAGAATGATGAACCTATCTTTCACAACTGGATCCTTCCCCTCAGCACTCAAGCAAACATCCATCAGACCTCTTCTAAAAAACCCTAAGCTCGACCCTAGTAAAGTAGAATCCTACAGACCCATAGCTAGTATACCCCCCTCCTAGCTAAGATAATTGAGAAAGAAGCACAAAGGCAAATACAAGACCATATCGACACCGCCTCCCCACTAGACCACTGTCAACACGGCTTCAGGGAGTACCATGGTGTTGAAACCCTCCTTATCACCCTTTTCAACAATATTATCACAGGTATCGATAACATTCGCCAAGGTTTCGTACTTATTTTCATAGACATCGCTGCAGCTTTCGACTCGGTACACCACGGTCTTCTCTTAGAATGACTAAAAGAAAAGGGCATCAACGACATCGCTCTTGATTGGTGCAGGTCTTACCTTGATGGAAGATGGCAGCATGTAAAATCTGGAGCAGAAACATCTGAGCCTTTCCACCAAAGACAAGGTGTTCCTCAAGGGTCATCCTTATCATCCCTCATGTTTAACATTTACATACAACCCATCTGCAATATCATCAGGTCTTTCAAGGTTCAATGTCTAATATACGCTGATGACATTCTTCTCTTCATGCCATTCTCCACAATACAAATGGACCTCTCCCCACTGATTGAGTGTTTTGATGCAGTGTCCGAATGGTTTCTGTCTCATAACATCCGTATTCAACACAAGAAAACGGAGGTGCTCTTTATCACGAGAGACCAGAGTTTCACCCCGCCACCCCATATAAAAGTGAAAGAAGCCGAGCTCCAAACTAAATCCACAATTCCATATTTAGGGGTCACCTTGTATCAACGTCTGGACATGAAGCTACACATATCCAACACAGTTAGAGCCATATACTTTAAAATCCAGTCACTCAGACACCTTCGCTCTTTATTAGACCCAGACGACTATCGGACTGTATACCAAGCCCTTATTTTACCTCACTTCGACTTTGCTAATGCCATTCTTCAAGGTCTCCCACAGTCTACGTTGAATCCTCTGCAACTTGCCATGAACGCCGCCGCCAGAGTCCTAGTTGGAGCATCGAGATGCGACCACGTAACGCCCATCTTAATGCAACTCCATTGGCTACTCACACATGGAAGACTTTTGTTCAAAACCTTGTTACTCACATTCAAGGCCATCAATGGCCTCACCGCCTCTTCATTAATTGACCTCATTCAGTCCACCCCGCCTAACAGAATTAGAAGACCTACATCAACTAACACTCTAGTAATCCCAAGGGCCTCAACAAAGTGCACACTAGCAACATCAAACAGGGCCTTCAGCCTTTATGCCCCTAAATGCTGGAACACATTACCACCAGATATTCGTGCTGTTACCGATCTAGCGCAATTCAAGAAGGCACTCAAATACCACTTATTCCTCCACTACTACCAGGATAGCCAGACTCCAACATAATTGCATCTCCTCCATACTAAACGTGAAAATCAGGAACCCTATTGGATTGAATCAAAGACTAGGCCAGCAAAAGAATCCAATATAGATAGGGAAATCCCCTTGCGGCTGATCAACTATATTTGTCGGAACTTGTCAGCCCAGTGTCCGGGAAGCATTCCACAGACACCACTGTGACCGCTCACTTTATTTTAATCAATTTTTATCAATTTTATCAAAAAATGTAGTAAGAATGGAAAAATAAGTCCATCAACTTAGCTTATTGCGCAGAGCACCGCCAGAATGCCATTAGCAAGTAAGTAGACGACATGGCCACGTTTCGGGTTGACATAAAGCTCAAACCCTGCTTCAGGTCCCGCTCCTCGGCAAGATTCACTTGCCGAGGAGCGGGACCTGAAGCAGGGTTTGAGCTTTATGTAAACCCGAAACGTGGCCATGTCGTCTACTTACTTGCTAATGGCATTCTGGCGGTGCTCTGCGCAATAAGCTAAGTTGATGGACTTATTTTTCCATTCTTACTACATTTTTTGATAAAATTGATAAAAATTGATTAAAATAAAGTGAGCGGTCACAGTGGTGTCTGTGGAATGCTTCCCGGACACTGGGCTGACAAGCTCCGACAAATATAGTTGATCAGCCGCAAGGGGATTTCCCTATCTATATTGGATTCTTTTGCTGGCCTAGTCTCCTCCATACTAGCCTACCATTTAGATAGTACCTAATCTGTAGCACAAGCTTACTGTACATATGTAAATAGTTGCATTCATACTTCCCTATGTTATCCAAGTTGTCTTTTTCCTGTTCTATGTAAAACCAAATAGTTTGTTATGGTACTTTGTTTTATGTAAACTGCGCTGATGATAAATAGTGCGGTATATAAGAGATTGTAATAAATAAATAAATAAATAAAGAAGTCTAAAAACAAACAAACTCACTATTCACAACAACCAGTCTCTCACACTACCATTTCAAAACTGACCAGGTCGCCGATTTAGATGTGTTACATACTTTTCACAGATTCCCTGATGAAGTCGGTTGTCTGGTGAAACTATTTGCCTAGTAGATGGGAGTGTTTATGCAAAATTTGCAGGTGGCTGAGGATTTCTGAGCACCTCTGTTGAATACGGCAATACCAGTGTGCTCATAGCCTAGAGTGAGGCTGCAGGGTTTTGAGTGCCCTTAGGATCGTCAAATTGCAAGGTGGTAAAGTTTGATGTGGCTGGTTTTGTTTTGCTACATCTTGTTATATTGTGCTATGTTTGAAGCAGTTGAAGGTTTCTGCACAGCACTGGATCCCGGAAGCTGAATATCTTGGAAGCTGAAAGTGATCTCAGGATTTTTATCTGGAGAATGTCGGGTGATGTAGACTTGTACAGCAGCTTAGATAACGGCTGCCTTAATCATCATACACAATGTTTATACAGTTAAGAAAAGTGTTGAAATGTGGGACGGTGTATCCCCCCTTATATGATTTTGCACTATAACTGTAGAGTATTTTGTAGTACATTTAGCACACTGCTTAGATGCTAAGGGGCTGAGATCTTGGATTAGTTATTTATGTTTTGGTGCTATTAATGTTGCCTCATTTCCATCTTAATGTCTGTATTTGCGAGTGTGCTGTAATATGAGTTAGGTATGAATGATATATGGGGTTTTATCATATTTAACAGGTATGTTTAATATGTAAAAGTGGTACTTTAGTTATGAGTGTATTAAACTGTACTAAAGTAGCATTGTAACACTATTTAAATTATACAATAGTATTATCTGTTGCTAATTAATTAAATGTTTCCACCTTTAGAAGTTGATGGCTACATTGTGTTTGTTTAACATTGCAATTTGTAGCTTTTTGGCTATTTTAAGCTACATGCATTCACTAAAGGGCATCCAAATCAAAAGCTTCATCCTACAACTAAACACAATTGGTGCTGTGTTCCACAGGGAGAAAAAGGATCTCAGAACCAATGAGCATTTCAGATCCGGGTCCAAAACACTAGCCATGGACCAAGCTCAAGTACATCAAGGAGCCAAAAAACTCCCTCTCATTTTTTTTTTGGATTTACTAAAGGGCAGCATGCACTATTTTCCCTATGGGACCCTGCGACAGATAGAGCATTCTCATGCTGTTAGTAAATGACCCCACATTAGCCTGTAAATCAGGGGAGTAAAACAACCTACATAGATTACATTTTCCTATCTATCTACATAATTTCAAGGGAAAAAGTACCCAAAAGAAAAGCAGGGATAGAAAAATCCTGGGTACTTTTGCTGCTTTCTTGGGGAAAAGCCCATGGGTAAAAAGTAACCACAGACGTCACATCAATACAAGTAGTTTGATTACTATCCCTCTATCTACAAGACTCTTGTAGTTTAGTTTAATTGTTTTACTTTTTCAAGGATCTCTGCCCACCACACAACTGGGCCTGAGTGATGAATTAGTGCCCTGGAAAGGAAAGTATCAAGCGACAAGCTACTTGAAATTTTTGCAATGCTTTTTATTATGCCTTTTTTCCTAATTTAATCTCTGCAATCGCAATACTTCTTACCTGTGATATGATAGCTCACTTGCCGATTCACATCCTCTGTGTCTTCATCCCAAGTACTAACGACCGCCACAACTTCACCCGGGGCATCATTCTCTTTCACAGAGCCTCTGTATACTTCTTGTTCAAAGACTGGCGCGTTGTCATTTACATCTGTCACAGTTACTGAGACCAGTGTTGTTGCGGTAAGTGTCAGTGTATCTCCAAGGTCTGATGCCACAACTGAAAATTTATAGATGGGATGTTTTTCGTGGTCCAACGCTTCAAGTGTGCTAATCCAGCCATTGTTCATATCAATAGTGAAAGCTTCCGTGACTTTGTCCAACTCCGAATCTGAGGCAAGATTATATGTGACTTGCCCATTTGCACCCCAGTCTGAGTCTATGGCCTTTACTTGGATAACTCTCGTTCCTATGGGCATTCCCTCCATTATTACAGCTTCATAGTAACTAGCTTCAAAAACAGGTTTGTTGTCATTTAAATCCAAAACTTTCACCTCAACATCCACAGTCACTACAATGTCTACTTTATCTAATGGTATACTTGCTGACACTTTGAAATAAAATACAGGATTTGTCTCACGGTCAAGTTTCTTATCCAGTTTCAAAATCGCAGTGTCTTTGTCTATAACGAAAAATCCATCTTTGTTATTTTCAGCCAGTTCACCATTAACGGTGCTGAACACCGCATTCTGTCGTGGCATCATGTAGAGGTAATCAACAGTGCTACCTATAGACATATCTTCCCGTACTGTAAAAGAATACTGGGGTTGAGAAAAGGCAGGCAAAACAGTTTCTGAAGTCAAAACATGAATGTACACTGGGATGAGGGAATGTTTAACAGGAATACCACCATCAACTGCTTTCACGAAGAAGGAAAGTACAGTATTTTTCAAAAGGTTAAAATTGCCTTTGGTAACCATCCACCCATTGTCAGGGTCAATTTCAAGGAGATCTGCCACGGAAACAGAGGCCTCGCTATACAGTGAGTAGGTGATCCTAGAATTTGCACCATCATCTAGATCCAGTGCCTGGACTTGCGCAACCAAATGACCTTTTCCAACATCAGCTTTGACGCTCGCTCTGTACTCTACAGTCTTAAATTGTGGAGCATTGTCATTTTCATCCACCACTATTATCCTCACGGTGCAGAAGGCTGCTCTTCCGCCGCCATCAAGGGCCCTCAAGGAAATACTGACGTCACTTTCCAAAGGGTTCTCCCTGTCTAGTTTCTCCGTTGTTACGATCTGCCCATTACCGTCAACAGAGAAGCGATCTTTGGCAAAATCATTTATTATGGCATAGCTTACTTGGCTGTAGACCCCAGAATCGCCATCTATCGCTTTTACATGAACTACTTTGGTTCCAGGTGCTGCATTTTCTCTGACTTCAGCTACATAAACACTTTGGGCAAAAACAGGGTTATACAGGTTGGCTCCAAGAATCTTGATATGCACCTGTGCGGTACTCGTGAACAACCCGTCAGAAACAGAAATATTTAAGCTATACATTGGTTCCATCCTTTGTTTACGATGTTTGGAAAGTGTTATAATGCCACTTTTGCTATCCATAATAAAGCTTATACGATCATTGCCAGACAAGATGTTGTATTCTAATCTGTCAAAGTCTGAGCTGTCAGCGTCTGAAGCTTGGACACAAGTCACAAAATGACCACGTGGAGCTAATTCACTAACGTAAGACTCATATATTAACTGGTTAAAAACTGGAGGGTTATCATTCAAATCCGTCACAAAGATAGTAACGAGAACTTCACTACTGATTGATGGAAATCCACTATCTGTTGCTCTGACTTTGAAACTGCTTTGTTGCACTAGTTCATGATCTAACATACGAGCTGTTAATATCAGGCCACTTGTGCTGTCTATATGAAAATAGTCAGTGCTGTTAAAGATATCCTGGACTATCTGATATCTTATAATTTTATTTTTTTCAGAGTCTGCATCAGTAGCAACAACCTGCAACACTGGGGTCCCAATTAAAGATCCTTCAGACAGTGTTGCACTGTACGCTGAATGATCAAAAATGGGGGGGTTATCATTTATATCATTCACACTTAAATCCACAGTGACTTCAGCCCGGGCACCAGTCAGAGCATCACTGGCTCTTACAGTCAGCTTAAAAACAGGGTTTACTTCATAGTTTAAAGGGCTGATAACACTAAGGACTCCAGTGTCAAATTCAATATTAAACTGATTATAGGGATCTCCATCAACTATAGTATAAATAATACCCTGACCTTCGGGACTGGTTGCATTGATGCTCAGAATTGGGGTATGCATTTCTATATCTTCATTTGCAGAAGCTGTGTAGAACGGCCTGTCAAACACCGGCATTGCTTTGTTAACAATAGTAATAGGAAGTTCTACAGACGCAGTTAGGGGGGGATTGCCCCCATCTTTGGCAATTATTTTAACTCCATATTCTATATTAGACAAGTCAGAATTAAAAGCTTCCTTTAAATGGACGCTACCAGAATATTTCTCAATTTCAAAGTGGCCATAGTCTTCATCTATAAAATATGCTAATTCACCATTTGTACCCTTATCTTTATCGATGGCTATCACACGATATATCAGGGTACCAGGCTCAGCATCGACCTGTACTGCAGCATAGTATGGGAGACCTACAAAAACTGGGGCATTGTCGTTTATGTCCTCAATGTTAACTTGGACAACCACTCGCGCAACACGCTGACGGTCAAGTTCACGACTCACTTCTATTATCAATTCATACACCTCTTGTTCTTCTCTGTCAAAGGGTAGCCCAGTTGTCTGAATAACTCCAGAAGTGGATTTAATATTAAATTTGTTTCCTGGGTTTAATATGCTATATTTTAGAGGCTCATTGAGACGGCTTCCTACTGCATTTACAACTGCTACCTTTGTAATGTTGGTGCTATTCTCTAAGAATGAAGTAGAATAAAAGCTTTGGGTAAACTGGAGTCCACTGTCCATGACTTCTTTTACCACTATTGTCACCATAGCTGTGCTATAAAATTTTCCATCAGACACTCTTATGATGAGTATGCAATGATCTTTGGAAAGACTATTGTTTTTGACTGTAAGTACTCCACTGCTTGAATCAATTAAGAAATTGTTCATGTTGCCTTCAATTAAACTGTATGCCAGTTCAGGTGGAACTTCTGAATCCGGATCTTCAGCTTTGACTTTAAGAACCTCGACACCGACATAGGTAGGTAACAACAGAACTGCCTCAAACGTGGCTTGAGTAAACACCGGTGGGTTATCATTGATATCAGTTACTTCAATAGTAACTTCAACTGGACTTTCTGCTGTAAGTTGTGGGTTTCCACTGTCTCGGACATGAACATGAAAATAGAAATGTGCTATTGTTTCATGATCTAAATTTGCAATTGTCCTAATAGAGCCAGTGCTTGAATCCACAGTAAAATATTTCTTAGCAGTGGACTCAACTATTTGATAAATAAGTAACGCATTTTGATTGCTGTCAGCATCTGTAGCTCGTATTACCATCGGGTTGTTGTCTGAACTTCGCACTATGCTGTTGATGGGAGCACCCTCACTTATAATGCCAGAGTACTGTGAATAAAGAAAAATAGGAGGGTTGTCATTTTCATCAACAATTTGGATGTTGACTGTGGCATTTGAAGCCATGCCAGCCATATTAGTGACTTGTACAATTAATTGATAAGAGGGTATTCGTTCATAGTCCAGGACTTTCTGATTGGTGAGGACTCCGGAATATGGGTTGATGGCAAGTGCTCCATCAACATTCCCATCCTTTATTTCATAAACTAGTGTTGATTGACTTATTGCTGAGATCAAGACAACTGATGTCCCGATATCCACATTCTCGTTAACTTCTGCTTGATATTCTTTTTGTGTGAATTTTGGATGAGAATTATCTGACATTGTCAAGGAAATACGGACAATTGCAGTTGCAGATAGTGGTGGGGACCCTTGATCAGTTGCTTTGATAGACAGAACAAACTGCTCGGTTGCTGACAAATCCGGCTCTTTAGATATGGTAATGATGCCTAGAATGGGTGCGATTTTAAATGTATTTCCGATGTTTCCTGAAAAAACAAACAAACAAACAATGAATTAATAAGACTTGGAAGAAAAATCCTGAAGTCCAATAGTAAAAACATTGTTCATGGGCAAAAGAACTGCAGTACATTTCGATTCAGTATTGGGAATGTAAACAATACATACAAAATTAATTTGGAAATAATCACAGAATATTTTTTTATGTCAACATCAGAGACATTAAGTAATACTTCTAAATTTCCATAAAATCCAACTGTAGTATTAATCATATTATTAGGAACTATGGGGTGGGGGGTGGGGAGGGTTATTCAGCGGCAGCGGCTAGCACTTGTAAAGCACATAGCTGTCACCGCTGAAGACTAACCCCGGATCTCAATGCCGGGGCCATATCAGGCCACTACACTGAATATCAGGGGTAGCCACAGAACACCGGAAGCTAACTAGATGGCAGCAATATTGAGCCGCTGCCGTTATCTTCCGTGGGTAAAGTTAGGCTAGCATTTGCTGTGCCTGTATACCTGTGGGTCACTAACCACTGCCTGGTTAGCGACGGGTGCTGATTCTGCTCCGCCCCAGAACATCCACAACGCACCCCGATGCTAGCCAAGCAGCCCCCTTGAATATCCAGTGGCACAGCCATGTTAGTGCCTCTGAAAACCCTGCTAACCGGCATTTACACAGTGTGCAGGTCTGCCAACTGTTGAAATGCTTTTGAATATCCCCCCCCCACCCCTATATTTTGAGATATTGGGGAACCACACTCACACAAAATTAAATCTGCTACCTTTAACTGTAAGATAAACTGTTTAAAATGTAGGCATTACTCGCAGTCACTATTAACAGATTTAGCAAAAATATTTTTGAGGGATTATAAACATTTTCCTTCTACTAGGAGTGCAAGCATTAACAAATATCGCTGCAAAAAAAACCTATTTTAACTGGTCCCCAACTGCATACATTCTAGTATTTTAACAGAACATACAGACTTTTGTATTATATTTACAGACTACTCATTTAACTTTCCCAACAGAAATTTGAAATGTACTCCATCTCAGTTTCATATGTACACGAGTTAATGTGCTTGAAATACAAACAGCAATGCCCCCAGGGTGAGAATGTTAAACAAGAATGAGATTACATTTGTCAAACCCTGCCTCTTTATCTCCTCACGCAAACAGGGCTTCTAGTTTAGGTGTTTAACAATGGCAAATTTAATATTTTATTTTCATGATAATTACAGAGTTCTGCGAGGCTACAAAAAAACTTGCGCTTATCAGTGTTTATATAGTCAAGCACTATTGCTGGGTAACTTTTCTAGGCTGAATCAAATACATAATTGGAGTCCGCAGTGTGAGAAAGGCAGAACAGAGCAGTGGTTCCCATCCTGTGGTCCGTGGATCCCTGGGGGTCCATAAAACCATTATAAGGGACACATAAAAGTGAAAGGAGAGAAGCTGCTGGGGACTGAGGGGAAAGAGAGCATGACAGATGGGAGAACTGAATAGGTGGAGGGAAAGATAAAGAAACTGAGACTGATGGGACTGGTTGGGAGAAAGAGATTGGTGGAGATAAGAGGCGGAAAAGAGACAAAGAGGGCTAGTTTGGCAGTGAGTGGGAGGGGTCCAGGAGGAGTCGTGGGGATGACCTGAGGGTCCCTGAGGTTTTTGGAAATTAAGGGGTCCATATAACCAAAAAGGTTAGGAACCTCTGGAGTAAAGGATACAGGGCAAGAGGAGTTAGAGAGTGTATTTAGGAAAGTGTTTTTTTGTGTTTATTGAATAAACATCTATTTTATATTTTTTTTAACACTGGGATGCTTCATTGTGTTTATTAGTTAAAATCTAAAATCAGAATCCCTACATATATTGTATATATGCCATGTTTAATTTTTCTATTTCTTCCTATCTTCTATTTCAAATTATTTGGTTAATTTGATTAAAACAGGTAATCAAATTCAGCATACACAAAAAAGGAAAATGAATATGCTATACATAATAACTGATGAAATCTAATGCTTTATAACATCTTTGGGCAACTCTTTTATAATCCAAGAAAACGTACCACAGACTAGCAGCCTACAAAGAAGAACTTAAAAAAAAAAGGCAGATATTCCTGAGCCAAAGGAGCATCAGCAAAGAATTTCTGCTTATTTCATTGACTGTGTTTCCAGCTATGTAAGTTTGCTTCTTTTTTGTTTTTTTTTCATTAAAATAAATTTGCTGCAATAGGAAACGTGCCGCCCTAGCAGATAAAGGAGCGCCATAGATTAGAGAAGCAGAATCTGGAACTATAAGTACAGAAAAGAGCTCCGGGTAACTGAAAGGCTGAACACCATGCCACTTTTACAGGCCTTTATCAAAGAGAACTGCAATACTGTCTACTTCAGAAACTGTAACCAACAACTTGCCACTGAGAGGGAAGCAGCTATTCTATATAAATCCTAGAAGCTGTATGGAAGAAAGCAGAATCCTTGTCTTATTGCGCACATGACAGCTCGCCTTTCCACCAATTAGAATGGCTGCTGGAAAAATGCGACCAGAGCAGACATATTCTAGAAACATATAAACATAGAAATATGACGACAGAAAAAGACCACATGGCCTATCTAGTCTGTCCTTCCATATCAACAACTACAACAGTCCCCTTTTTACCTTTAGAGATCCTCTGTGTTGGTCCCATGCTTTTTTGAATTCAGTTACTGTCCTCATCTCTACCACCTCCACTGGGAGACTATACCACGGATCCACTACTCTTTCCGTAAAGAAATATTTCTGCATATCACTCCTGAATCTATCTCCCTTCACCCTCATCCCATGTCCCCTCGTAGCAGAACTTGCTTTCAATTGAAAGAGGCTCTCTCCCTGAACATTTATGTCACGGAGGTATTTAAACATCTCAATCATATCACCTCTATCCCGCCTTTCCTCTAAGGTGTACATATTAAGACCCTTAAGACTGTCCTCATATGCTTTATAATGAAGACCACTAATCATTTTAGTAGCCACCCTCTGCACCGACTCCATCCTGTTCACATCCTTTTGAAGGTGCGGTCTCCAGAATTGCACACTATACTCCAAATGAGGTCGCACCAAAGACTTATACAGAGGCATTATCACCTCCTTTTTTCTGCTAGCCATTCCTCTCCGTATGCACCCAAGCATCCTTCTAGCATTTGCCGTCGCCTTTTCTACCTGTTTAGCTACTTTAAGATCATCAGACACAACAACGCCTAGGTCCCGCTCTTCTTTAGTGGAGAAAAGTACTTCAACCCCTATACTATATTGCTCCCTTGGATTGCTGCAATCCAAATGCATGACCTTACATTTTTTAACATTAAATCCCAGCTGCCAAATTCTAGACCATTCTTCAAGCTTAGCTAGATCCTTCCTCATGTTATCTACACCTTCCTGGGTGTCTACTCTATTGCAGATTTTGGTATCATCCGCAAAGAGGCAAACCTTACCCAACAGCCCTTCCGCTATATCACTAACAAAGATGTTAAAAAGAATCGGACCAAGGACAGATCCCTGGGGCACACCACTGGTAACATCCTTCTCCTGAGAGTGAGCTCCATTTACTTGTACTCTTTGTCGCCTCCCAGCCAACCAATTTCTATCCCAAGCAGTAACTTTAGGGTCCATCCCTAGGGTGCTCAGTTTGTTTATAAGTCACTTGTGAGGAACAGTGTCAAAGGCTTTACTGAAATCTAAATACACCACATCTAGGGCTCTCCCTCGGTCCAACTCCCTGGTCACCCAGTCAAAGAAATCAATCAGATTTGTCTGACAAGACCTGCCTCTGGTGAATCCATGCTGCCTTGGATCCTGTAATCTGCTAGACTCCAGAAACCTCACTATTTTCTCTTTCAGCAGCATTTCCAATAATTTACTCACCACCGAAGTTAAACTAACCGGCCTGTAGTTTTCAACCACATCCTTACTTCCGCTTTTGTGTAAAGGCACCACATGAGCGTCTCTCAAGTCCTTTGGCACCACTCCCGACTCCAACGAGGCATTGATAAGGTCAGTCAGTGGAGCTGCTAGAACGTCCCCATGTTCCCTTAGTATTCTAGGGTGTATCCCATCCGGTCCCATCGCTTTGTCTACTTTAAGTTGAGCTACTTTCTCACAAACACAGTCTTCTGAAAATTGTTCAAGATGTCCCTCGCTTCTGTTCCTGTTTGTGGGTGTTTTCTGAGGTCCTGCTCCTGGTTCTTCATCTGTGAACACAGAACAGAAATATTTGTTAAGCAATTCCGCTTTATCCTTATCAGCTTCTATATATTCCTCCCCTGCACCCTTGAGTCTGACAATACCACTTTTGCCCTTCCTCTTCTCATTAATATTTCTGAAAAATCTCTTATTCCCCAATTTTATTGCATTGGCTATTTCCTCCTCCTTTTGAACCTTTGCCTTCCTCACTACTTTGCTAGCTTCTCTAAGTTTTTCCAAATACAGATGCCTGTCTTCCTCTCTCTGTGATCTCTTGTATTTCATGAAGGCCTCCCTCTTTTTCTTCACTTTTTCAGCTACTTCTTTCGAAAACCATAGCGGTCTCCTTTTCCTTTTACCTTTATTTACCATTTTAACAAAAAGGTTGGTTGCCCTTAAAATATCCCCTTTCAGTTTTGCCCATTGTTTTTCTACATCCCCAGCTGTTCCCATCCCACTAACGACTCCCTGAGGTATTGGCCCATCTTGGCAAAGTTAGTCTTCCTAAAGTCTAAGATCCTCACTTTTCAATTAACTCTAACAGCCCTAGTCCTAATACTGAACCATACCATCTGGTGATCACTGGATGCAAAATGATCTCCCACTACATCAGAAACACTTTCACCATTGGTATGCACCAAGTCCAGTATGGCCCCCTTCATGTGTGTCCCCTTCAATTGCCTGAATAGTTCTCTCTCTAGAGAATCCAGGATCTCCTTATTTCTAGATGATACTGCAGCAAGAATGTGCCAATCAACATCTGGCATATTGAAATCTCCTATCAGTAGCACTTCCCCTTTCCTAGCAATGCTGCATATGTCTTCAATTAACTCTCTGTCCACCTCTTCCTCTTGTGAGGGAGGTCTGTATATCACACCAAAGCAAATAGATTTCTCTTTCCCTCTTTCTAGTTTAACCCACAATGCCTCCTCTCTCCCTTTTAAGCTCTGTAATTCCAAAGTTTTAATAGTAGTTTTTACATATAGTGTCACTCCTCCTCCCCTTCTTCCTACCCTGTCCTTTCTGAATAAAGTATAGCCAGGTATAGTTACATCCCAATCATGGTTTTCTGTGAACCATGTTTCTGTAACTGCCACTAAATCCAAGTCAGCCACTCCTACCAAAGCTTCAACATCAGGGATCTTATTTCCCATGCTACGGGCATTTATTCACACTGCGTTTCATATGTTACCCCTGTTACCCATTTCCATAAAGGTATTTAATGTATCACCTACCTGGGGGCTTTCTTCACTCATCCCCAATGAATCTAGTTTAAAGCCCTCTTCAGTAGATTAGCCAGTCTACTACTGAAGACTCGTTGACCTTTCTTGGACAGATGGATTCCATCTCTGCTCTGCAACCCTTGGAACAGCATCCCATGGTCTAGGAAACCAAAACGCTCTCGATGACACCATCCACGCAGCCATGCATTCATCTCCAGGATGTGAGCCTCTCTGCCTTGGCCTTTACCCTCAACAGGGAGGATTGAAGAGAACACCACCTGTGCACCTAACTGCTTCAGGTGTTCCTCCCAAGTTCACTTCTGTTTTTTCCTAGTTAAGTCAAGAGGAGCCTGGTTAAATTTAGGAATAAACATGTACAAACTGAAGTAAGTAACTGTTATATATACATATATAATTCCAAAACCACCTTGGCTCTTCATCTGTCCAATTGCCCATATCGTTTCCTCTTTTATCCAAAACCTTTCCTCCATTTTGCACGTTTCCTGTATTTCTTTATAGCCTTAGTTCAGCATTTATCACCATACCTAAGATATGAATTTTGGATCATCTAGCAATTCCCCACCTCCCACTGTTTTTCTTTTCTTAATTCCTAGGTTTTCTGCCTCCATTTCCACATTCCTCGTAATTTTATTTGCTCCCTAGGTGTTGTCTCCTCTCTCTCATCCTCTTGTCTTAGTTGCATCTGTCATGGTTTCTTTACAGCAGAAAGCCTTCATATGCTACACTAAAATTGTTCAGATAGAGAAGCAGTCATCACTAGCCAGCAGCAATCAAAACAGAGCAGTTTTTATTCTTGAAATTTGATTAATAGTTGTTCTCCAAAAATGCTTCCATCTCAAGAAAGGTATTATGGTTAAAACCTTAGGCATTACTAACAAGTATTCTGTAGTTTAGAAGGCAACACGACTTTTTGCAGTACTATGTTCGTGTTCCAAAGTTTATGTTTACAGCTACCCTCTACGCTACTTAGGCATTATGCTGGACTTGGAGCTGTCCTTCTCTCCCCAGTTGGTGAATGTTGCCAAAACATCCTTTCTGGTCTTACGTTGTTTTCGGGCTATACAACTTTTCCATGACAAGCCAGCAGAGACTACCGTCTTAATTACATACACTATTGTCCAGGTTAGACTATTGTAATATTTCCTATGTTGGTCTCCCCCCCAGTATCAACTCAAATGCCTCCAGACCATACAGAATACCTCAATATGTACCCTTACCCGAGCTCATAAATTTGATCATGCCACTCCACTCCTTATACAGCATTATTGATTACCCATCAGCTCACAAATCTTGTTTAAAACACTGATCTTTGTCCATAAGGCTATACATGATGTGGCCCCTGATTATTTGTCAGCATTAATCACCTTCTATGCCTCAGCAAGAGCTCTGCACTCTTTACATGATTTTCATTTGCATTTTTCCTCCCCAGCTGTAGTAAAGGATGACTATATGCGAAAGGCCGCTTTGTTTGCGACAGCCCCTGCCCTTTGGAATAGCTTGCCTGCATCCATTTGTACTGAACACACTTTTAAAAGTTTTAAGAAAGCTCTTAAAACGTTTCTTTCTGAGGCTGCTTTCAACCTGAAACCAGCAATGTCTTGAGGAGTTGTGTAGAAACCGAATCCCCTTCTTTCCATTCTCCCCCCCCCCCATGCTGCAGTCCTACTCTCCCCTCCCCCCCCCACCTTTTGCTTACTCTATGCTATCAATTTGCTTTTGCTCTTCTTTCTCGTTTTTATGATAATGGAGTTCTTTATCTCAAATTTTTTCACTGTATTACAAACTGCATAGTTTGTATTGAGTTTGCACTATATCAAATAAAGGTTAACCACAACCACAACAATGACATACGTATAATAGTCGAGGTCCCACCACAATGCGACAATACAAAGAAATCTGGACCACCTTCAACCCCCTCAACCACGAATAGCTAAATACAACTACTCCTCTCCTTGACCCTTGCCCAGTCTCCTGGATCACATTGGCAAGAACACACCTTATCCCATTCATCCACATCATCATCAATATCTCGGTAAGCCTGGGATCACTTCCCCCGCACTCAAGAAGTCTTTAGACGTCCCATCCTAAAGAAACCAAACCTGGACCCATCCTGCCCAACTTCATAAAAACCTATTTCCAGCATCCCATTCATTATTAAGATTACTGAAAAAGTGGTTCAGTATCAACTTCAAGATCACCTAGACAAACACTCACCACTAGATCCACATCAACATGGCTTCTGCCCATACCACAGTGTCGAAACCTTATTCATCCCCTTGTTCAATACCTTAATCAAAGGTACAGAAATCATATCGCATGGATTTATACTCATTTTCCTAGACACTTCAGCTGCATTCGACTCAGTCTCTTATCAACTATTATTAAACAAACTCCACAATGTTGGTATCCAAGGTACCACTTTAAAATGGTTTCATTCCTACTTATCAGGCCGCACACAAGTAAAAATAGGAGCTCAAAAATCATTACCATTCTCCCTCAGCCAAGGCGTGCCACAAGGATCTGCACTGTCATCCTTTCTATATCTATATTCAACCGTTATGTGAGGTTATCAAGAGCTTTGACATCAAATACCTATGATATTATGATCTTCACACCCTGACAATCTCTGCTGGTTATCTCCTCATGCCTTCATTTGGGATTGTAATGGTCACTCCATGGAAATAGCACAGTTACTTACCTGTAACAGGTGATCTCTGGGAACAGCAGGAATAAGTCTTCACATATGGGTACGTCGGTACCGACGGAGCCTGCGCGGGAACGCTCCCCAGCTTCCCAAAAAAGGAAAGCTTTTGGGAGCATCCCACAGCGCCTGCGTGCTGCCTTCCCGCCTTTCCTAACCGCCTCTCCCCAGTTCGAGTTTTAAAGCTGAGACAAAGAGAGAGAGAGGCTATCGGAGAATTTTCTTCACCTCAATCCAGCAAAGTCCTCCGCAATGTGGGTTTCCTTGGGTGGCTCATGTCCCACTCTTGCTCCCTCCATCGGCTCAACCAGCATTCCCCTCACATCCTCTCTTCGTTACTTGGGCATTCTTTTGGATCCATCTCTGACCTTTCATGAACACATCTCCATGATCTCCTGCTGCTCCTTTGCTGCTTTACGGCAAATTAGGGCCGTCCGATCCGTATTACCCACCGATTCCTTAATCACCCTTGTCATTGCTCTAGTCATTAGCAGATTGGATTATTGCAATGTTTATCTAGCCAACCTCCCTAAATACTGCCTTCAAAGGCTACAGTGCATCCAGAATACTGCAGATCACCTTATCACCTTTTCCAGTAGATTTGACCACATTACCCCTATCCTCCTTCATTTGCATTGGCTTCCCCTTCATTACCGCTTCCACTATAAATTTCTGATTCTACTTCATCGGGCCATTTACACCAGTACTCCTCTCTATCTGGCAGACTGCATTTCCCTACACTCTCCCCATCGACAACTCCGTTCCATCAATACCAATCATCTATCCCTTCCTTCGCCTTCCCAAGCCTGCCTAGAACAGACACGGCACTCTGCCTGGTTCTTTCTCGGACCACTGTTATGGAATACACTACCTACTCATCTTCGGCTAGAATCATCATACCCCCAGTTCAAGTCATTGCTTAAGACTTATTTATTCCAGAAAGCCTTTGACCTCTTCCCCGAAGCCCCCCCCTGACTGTCCTTTGTTTTTGTCTGATATTTTATAAATTGTCTCTGTTGGTCTCCCTTTCTGTCCTTATGGTTTATCGTGAGTTGGTATTAATGTATGATTTGTTTGCCCTTTCTGTACCCTTCTTTCCTATCTATTTTTGGCGTTCTACTTCCTGGTTTGCAGTGTTTAATCAATTTTATTGTACACCGCTTAATGCGTCTGCCCTAGCGGTATATCAAATATTAAATAAAGATAAAGGAAAGATAGATAGAGAGATACAACTCCTAGGGGAGGTGGGTGGGTTGTGAAGACTTATTCCTGCTGTTCCCAGAGATCACCTGTTACAGGTAAGTAACTGTGCTATCTCCAGGAACAAGCAGGAATGAGTCTTCACATATGGGGACTCCCTAGCTAGAGATGCCTGGGAGATCCCCAAGGTTATGAGACCCTGGGAAGGGCTCTACCTCCCCCTATGGATCTCAGGCATCCATCCAGGGAAGGAGGACAGGAGTTGATTAAGAATGGAACAGGTGTTTGAGAACAGCCTTACCAAACAAGGCATCCCGGCGGGAGTCCTTGTCCAAGCAGTAATGGGCTGTGAAGGTATGAACCGAGGCCCAGATGGCCGCTCGACAGATCTGGTCGATGGACACAGAATTTAGATGAGCCATAGAGGTGGCCATGGCCCTCACATTATGAGCTGTGACATGGCCCTCCAGAGAAAGGTTCTTACTCTGGTAGGCGAAAGAAATACACTGAGCAATCCAATTAGACAGTGTCCTCTTAGAGACTGGAAGTCCCAAATGAGAGGGATCAAAAGCAACAAAGAGTTGAGAAGACTTTCTATGTTGCTGAGTCCTTTGTAAGTAAAAGGCAAGAGCTCTCTTACAATCCAGAGTATGAAGATTCCTCTCTGCACTTGATGCATGAGGACCTGGAAAAAAGACAGGTAAATACACCTCTTGATTAAGATGAAAAGGTGAGACCACTTTAGGCATAAAGTGTGGATTGGTCCTAAGGACTACCTTATCATGATGGAACCTTGTATAAGGTGGATTAGCCACTAAGGCCTGCAGTTCACTGATGCGGCGAGCTGAGGTGACTGCAATGAGGAAAATAACCTTCCAGGAAAGAAATTTCAAGGAGGTGGAGGCTAAGGGTTCAAAAGGTGGCTTCATAAGCTGACCAAGAACCAGATTTAAGTCCCATGCCACCGGAGGAGGTCTTATGGGAGGCTTAGTTAAAGTTAGGCCTCTCATGAATCTTGCAATAAAAGGATGAGAGGAAATAGGCTGTCCATTGATAGGCTTAAGGGATGCTGCAATAGCACTCAAATGGACCCTTACTGAATTTGTCTTAAGGCCTGCATTGGAGAGATGCAGGAGATATTCCAATAGAGAATTCAAAGGTAATGCTAGAGGGTCAAGACCCTTCTCAGTACACCAAATGGAAAACCTTTTCCATTTAAAAGCATAGGAACGTCTAGTAGAAGGTTTTCTGGAAGCCTGGAGAATATCCTTCACTTGCTGAGAAAGATTCCAACCTTGAAGGTCTAGGCCTTCAGCAACCAAGCTCTGAGGTGAAGGGACTTGGGGTTTGGGTGCCAAAAAGTCCCCTCCTCCTGGGACAGAAGGTCTGGAGCAGCTCCCAAGTCCAGGGAGGGAGCTTGAGAGAGATGCCAGTGAAGGAGGAAGGCATCCTTGGCCTGAACTCCCTGACACGGAATTCTGGAACAGAACCGGGGAAGTTTGGCATTCCACGGACTTGCAAAGAGGTCTATGTCCGGGGTTCCCCATTCTTGGAAGATTCTGAGTACCTGGTCCATGTGCAGGGACCATTCGTGTGGAAGCAGAACTCGACTGAGTCTGTCTGCCCAAGAGTTTTGGATTCCTGGAAGGTATACGGCCAGGAGATGGATTTGATGCTCTCTGGCGAAGGCCAACAATCTTAAAGCTTCGTTGCAAAGCGACAGAAAGCCAGTTCCTCCTTGCTTGTTTATGTAAAACATGGCTACTTGATTGTCCGTATGAATGAGGACTGTCTTGTAGCTGAGCAGGGTATGGAAGACCTTGAGAGCTAGAAAAACTGCTCGGAGCTGCAAGTGGTTGATATGTAGAGAGGTCTCCTGTGGAGACCAAGTGCCTTGAGTGGAGAGGTCTTGCAGATGAGCTCCCCAACCTGTTTGGGAGGCATCTGTTGTGAGGGTTGCCTGGGGCAACAACTGCTGGAAGGGGGACCCCAGCAACAGATTTTGGGTGGACTTCCACCACTGGAGAGACCAAAAGAGGCGCCTGGAGGTTGCTATTTTGTCTGACAGAGCCCCTGATGCTTGAGTCCACTGGGTGGACAAAGTCCATTGAGCTGCTCTCATGTGAAGGGAGGGAGGAGTAGCCTAGTGGTTGGGGCAAGGTACTTCAGGCCGGAAGGTCGGGGGTTCAAATCCCACTAGAGGACAGCAACCTTGGGCCGGAAGGACTTGGGTTTCTAGTCCCACAGATGCTCCTTGTGGTCTTGGGCAAGCCACTTATCCCTCTATTGCCCATGTTCCCTGTAAGTATTAGTGTTTGTGTCTCATATCCCTGTGTGTTAAATGTATCCCCCAATTGTGTTGTGACCGCTTTGATTGAAGGATAAGGCGGTATACAAAACTGTCTAAATAAATAAATAAAAATAAATAAGGCGAGCATAGGGGACCACATGCACTGTGGATGCCATGTGGCCTAGAAGTTGCAGCATCTCCCGGGCAGTTAAATGGCTTTTTGACTGAATCTGGGAGGCTAACTGCACTAGGCGTAGGCAACGGGCCTGAGGAAGATAGGCCCTTGCAGTGGTAGTATCTAACCAGGCCCCTATGAATTCTAGAGACTGAGTAGGGGTGAGCTTGGACTTTGGGAGGTTTACCACAAGTCCCAGATACTGCAGAATGCACCTTGTGCAGTCCAGGGAAGTCTGGGCCTCTGACTGAGATGGAGCTCGGATGAGCCAGTTGTCCAGGTATGGGAATACAAATATTCCCAGAGTGCGTAGAAATGCAGCTACTACTGCCATGCATTTGGTGAACACTCTTGGAGCAGAGGCCAGACCGAAAGGAAGCACCCTGTATTGGTAATGCTTTCCTTGGAAAAGAAAACGGAGGAACCTTCTGTGAGAAGGATGGATGAGGACATGTGTGTACGCATCCTTGAGATCTAGAGAACAAAGCCAATCCTGACTCTGAAGGTATGGAAGGAGAGTGCCCAGAGAAAGCATTTTGAATTTCTCCTTGTATAGAAATTTGTTCAATTCTCTGAGATCTAATATGGGTCTGTAGCCCCCTGTTTTCTTTGGGATCAGAAAATAGGGGGAGTAAAACCCTGACCCTTGTTGAAGAAGAGGTACTTCTTCTATTGCCCCTTGGGCAAGAAGGGTAGTCACCTCCTGACCTAGAAGGTCGAGAAGAGATGTTGGAGAATTGAAGTGTCTCACCATGGTGTGAGGAGGAAGGTTTGAGAAATGAAGTTTGTAGCCCTCCCTTATGATAGAGAGGGTCCACTGCTCTGCTGTAATTTGCTCCCATCTGGGAGCAAAATGAGCTAACCTTCCTGGAATGGTGAGAGGCTCTGGCTGTTTTAGAGCCAGAAAGGCTAAGTTCTCTAGCATCAAGTCAAAAGCCCTGAGGAGGCTGGGTCTGCTGAGTTGCAGCAGCCCCTGTAGGCTTAGGCCTGGCCTGTTTAGGTTGCTGACGCTTAGCAGCAAAGCGACCTGTAGATGATTGTTGGCCAGAAGCAGGATGGAATCTGCCTTTCTTGAAAAAAGACTTCTTAAAAGGTTTTTTCTTGGCAGGAATGGAAGTTGACTTTGAAAGTCTATCCAAAGCAGAATTTTCTGCATCCATTTGAGTGGCTTTTATTTGCCATTCTTTGCCAAACAGGTTTTCACCTGTACAGGGAAGATTTCCTAAGCCATCCTGGACCCAAGATTCTAGATCAGAAGCCTGGAGCCAAGCAATTCTGCGAGCAGCTATGGCAATGGCCGAAGCTCTGCTGGCACCTTCAAAGGAGTCAAAAGCTGCATGGTTGGAAAACTTTGAAATATCTTGAGTATGCTTAAGCCAAATAAGGAATTCTTCCCTTTTATCCTCTGGAAGAAAAGGGAGTAAAGTGTGCAGTTTATCAGCAACTTCTTTCAGAAACTTACCCATATAAAGACTATAGGAGTTGATTCTGGCAATGAGCATACTGGCTTGGAAGATTTTCCTACCAAAAGCATCCAAGGTCCTGCATTCTCTTCCTGGAGGAGCAGAGGAGTGTCTTTTTGCATTCTTTATTCTTTTCATAGCTGACTGCACCACAATAGAATGGTGAGGAAGCTGTGTTTTATGAAAACCAGGACAAGGAGGGACACGGTACATAGTGTCCAATCTACGAGAATGAGGAGAGATAGTGAGAGGAGTCTCCCATAAGTCAATCATGTGATCATAAAGAATCTCATGAATTGGCAAGGTGACTGCCTCCTTAGGAGCCTTAGAATAACCCAAAATATCTAATTTTTTAGCTCTAGGCTCTGATTCAAAGGTTACTGAAATAGAAAGTCCTTTAGCCACTTCTATTATGAAGTCTTGAAAGGACAAGTCCACTGGAGGAGACATTCTTCTTTTTGGAGAAGAAGGCTCTTCAGGAAGGGCTATGGATACTTCAGCAGACTCCTCTGATGTATCAGAATCTTCAGAGGAATCAAAGTATCGCCTGTCAGGGTGCTCTTCCAAAGCTCGATACGCGTATCGAGCGGTATCGACATCGGGCGTCATCGGTACCGGTTCGGTACCGATAGGCATCCCTGGATAGGGAACCGCTGCAGTCGGCATCCTGGTCGATGTCGATGCAGTCGGTACCGGTACCAGCACTGGTGCCGGTACCGGAGCTGATACCGACAACGGAGTTTGTTGTGGTATCAGCGCCGTCGCAGCTTGAATAAAGGCCGTGATAGCCTGCTGCATGGATAGGACATTCTGATCCATCGACGCCATGAATGCCTGAAATTCGGTACCGGAAGGTTGCGCCGGTATCCCAGAGCATTCTAACAGGTGATCGGTCGAGGTCGTGCCATCGATGTCAACCTGTAACCCCATAGGTGGAGCTTTGGAAGCCGGAGCTTCCCGCCGGGGTTGTTTTGCCGGTGCAGGATCCTCGAGGGCAAGCCCAGAGACATCTCGATGCTTGGAAGGAGATCTACCCTTCGAGGACCGGCTGGATTTATGTTTGGTTACCTGAGATCCATGGGAGGAAGAAGCAGCCCTGGAAGACGTCGATGCCACTGAAGCTGCATCAGAGGGAAACAGCACATGGAGCTTGGCTGCTCGGTTCTGTAAACCTCGTTTAGACATCAAGGAGCAGGACGAACAATCCAAAATGGAGTGGTCAGGACCCAAACATTTAAGACACCATTCATGGGTGTTGGTAACAGAAATAGTACTGCTGTACTTAGTGCATTTTTTAAATCCGGAGGCTGGTTTTTCCATGAGGAAAAATTCTTTGTGAGGCCTAAGGCCTAAAAGAGGAAAAACACACTAAGTGAGGGAAAAATGTGTTCTTTTTTTTTTTAAGAAAAGAAAGACCGGCGGTACCGGTCTGACGTCGGGGAAGGCAGACGCGCGACCAAAGAAATAAAATAAAACAAAGAACTTCTTCAGCGGTGACAGGAACACGACCTGCTGGCTCCGCGGCAAAGAAGAACTGGGGAGAGGCGGTTAGGAAAGGCGGGAAGGCAGCGCACAGGTGCTGTGGGATGCTCCCAAAAGCTTTCCTTTTTTGGGAAGCTGGGGAGCGTTCCCGCGCAGGCTCCGTCGGTACCGACGTACCCATATGTGAAGACTCATTCCTGCTTGTTCCTGGAGATTATACTTTCTCCCCACCAAAATCATTTCACTACTCTTATAAGTTGAAGCCTTCAAAGCTTGGTTTCCATCCTCTTTCCATTTAGGGATCTTCTGTGTATGCACCACTCTTTTTTGAATTCCTTCACTGTGTTTATCTCCATCACCTTCTTTAGAAGGGCATTCCAGGCATCCACCACCCCTTCAGTGAAAAAGTGCTTCCCCAATGGCATTCCTGACTCTACTTCACAGCAGGTTCACGCCATGATCCCTAGTTCTATATCTTCCTTACAAAGATCAACAAGCAAGCTGTGATGCCTTTTATTGGAGTAAATACATTTTTGACTAGCTTTCAAGAGCTATCTGTGGAACAAGGCAGATCCGGTGGTTGGTTTTGTTTCCTTTTTAAAGAGTTTGATTCTGCACTAATCTGACAAAGGAAGAGAGTCAAAAGACATTAAAGAAGTTCAATAAAAAGGCATCATCTGCAACTTGTTTGCTGATCCTTAGTTCTATGTATACTTGCAAGGGAGTCTCTGTAATTAAATAATTCCTTTTATATCCTGCAATCTTGCTCACAGACTACCCTGGTGAAGATTGTGACCATATGAGGAATTTGCAAGAGCTAAGCTGCATAAGCCTGGAATAACATAATTATAGTATAGAGAATATATATACAAAAGAATTTGAAGAAATATTTATCATTCAAACATGTTTCTTAAATTTATAAAGTACGTTGCAGGGCTTCTTTATAGGATATTACAAATTCTTTGATGGAGGCAGCAAGGTCATGCGATCCTAGAGTGGTTTACTTCATTCTTATCACACAGATCATATGCAGTTAAGTGGAATGGTATCTTGTCAGGTTTCACTCCAGTGAGATGTGGTGTACCCCAAGGGTCATTACTGTTCCCTTTCCACTTTAATGTCTGTATAAAACCAATTACCCAGACATTCCAGAGTTCCAGGGTGAAATACTTTCTTTTTTTCTGATGTGAAAATAAGGGTCAATAAACAAATTGTAAAATATCTTTGACAAGCTTTCAAGAGTAATTATCTCTTCATCAGGTTGACTCTTGAAAGCTTGTTAAAGACAGATTAAGTTAGTCCAATTAAAAGGTATCGCCTACATCTTGTTGACTTTTATTTCCACATATCCAAGTGGACTTAAGACTTCTCCTACTGACTTATAAGTGCACTCATTCTGTTGCTCCTCACTATCTTTCCTTTCTTATCTTTCCCTACACTCCTCCTCATGAACTCCACTCTTCAGGCAGATTGCTTCTATCTGTGTCCTCCTCTTCTACTGCCAACTCCAGACTTCGGTCCTTCCACCTTGCTACTCTTTATGCCTGGAACAAATGACCTGAGTCTGTATGTCAGGATTCATCTCTGGCCCTTTCCAAATCCAGGCTGGAAACTCACCTCTTCGAGACTGTTTTTGGATCCTGATCCGCTCAGTCTCCTATGTGTTTCCTTACCTTCCCCTAGATATATCCTTATCCTCGGCTGTTGTGTTGTCTCTCTTGACTACTGTAGATTGTAAGCTCTGATGAGCTGAGACCGTTTTTTACATGTATCTGTACAGCACTGCGTACATCTTGTAGTGCTATACGAATAGCAAGACTAACACAGCAACCATAATTCTCCGCTTTTTGTCGACGATATCCACCACATATATAAATGGGTAAAGAGCATGACATAGGGGTATTCTGCCTCCTTTCCAATGTCTGTTACCAATTTCCTGTTTGTAACAGGAAGTCAGCATCGAGCATCAGAGGGGCGTAAGCAAACAGCCTCGCGGTGCCAAAATTTAAAGGTAAGCGCCACGGGGCTGTTTGCAGTGATTGCCATCGTTGCTTCTCCCGAGAGGGGTGGCAGGGGCAGCAATGGCCACCAGAGGGGGTGGGTGCAAGGGATGAGGTTAGCCTATGACACCTCATCTCCTTGTGCCAGCCCTGGTCACAAATTCTCTAAATTTTAAGCTTGAGCCTAAACTTTAATAAAATATTCATAGACTGAAATTGATAGAAAACAAACAATTTTAAGAAGGAACAAACTAGAAATTAATTAAGGTTTGATTCTCAGGATTTCTTTCACCCACCCCCCAGTTTTGCTGTAAACAATCTTCTTCCTAAATAATGGATACAATGTGGTTTGCGAGTCTGGAAACAGCATTCTTTGAGCTGCTGCATGACATTATTACTCTCTAATCCATCTCAATGAGCCATTAATTTTTTCCTTTGAACTTCAACAACAAAAAAAATCTAACTTAGTAACCATTTTAATGTTTTAAGTAATGCTAATATTGCTAACTTAGGTACAACCTGAGCACTGAGTAGGCGGTTTTTAAGAATAATAGATGAGTATAATATGTGTGTAGTGATTTTAACAGCATAAACTAATTCTCCTATAGGGGGCAGCATTGAAAGAGTCCATGGGATTTACAGATCTGCAGCTATAGTTTACTAGTGGGCCTGCAAGTCATTTCCAAAGGGAAACACTCTAATTCCCCCTTTGAAACTCTGGGCAGCCATGGAAGAACAGGTGCTTTATACATGTGTGTGTTTACACCTGCTTGGAAGCAATGTAGATGTGCACAGGACAAAAAAGAGGTGCAGAACTTTTAAAATGTAAAATCTGTGCATACTAGTCCCTCCCCAATATAACCCTGCTCTGTGAACAGCATGAATCCTTTTACCAGGTTTTACCAACAAATTTCAAACATCTTATTTCTAAAGATAAAATAGCGTAATTGCTCACCTGTAACAGGTGTTCTACAGGGACAGCAGGAATCAGTCCTCATATATGGGTGACATTGGCACTGACGGAACCTCCGCAGAAACATCTCCCCAGCTTTCGAAGAAAGTCTTTGGGAGATGCAGCACGCATGCGTGGTCCTCTACCCGCCCAAGTACGCCATCTTGCCTCAGTCTAAAGACATAACCAAGACAGCAAAAAAAAAAAAAATATATATATATGACAAAGAAGCAACCCCAAGGGGAGGAGGGCAGGTTGTGAGGACTGATTCCTGTTCTCCCTAGGGAATACCTGTTACAGGTGAGCAACTACGCTTTCTCTGGGAACAAACAGTAAGACCCAAGTGTCCGGTAGAGAACTAGCACTCCAGTAGCTTGAATACAGAAGGGCGGAGGGCAGGAGTTGCCTAAAAACTGAAGAGATTACAGAGTATGGCCTGGCTGAAGGTGCTGTTTGTAAAAGGGGGTGCTTGTTATGAAGGTACCACCATCTTGGCAAGTATGTAAATTAACTGTCTTGCAAAGGATTGTGGTTATTGAAGTCCATTCACACAAAGCTTGCCTTTTAAATAAATGAAAACTCTTGTAGTTGGTCGAGTGTAAGGCAAAATTAGAGTTTATTTATGGGGTGAATATTCCACACACAGATATGCTTGGTAACACCATCCAGATAACTTCTCCAGGGTTTATTCAACATAAATAAGGCAACTGAAAAGCTTATGCAAATAAGTATCAAAGTCCTTTATGGAACAGAAAGGCTTTCTTACAGCCACTGCTAATAAACTCCTTAGCAGTGCTGAGGTGAAAACAAATCAAAGAAAACTTCTTCATACAAAAACATAGCTCACTGTCTCCATACAGAAAAGAACTTTTAAATCCCACGTGTGCACGGCTTGTGCTGGGCTCTCCTCTACCAACAGGTGACAATTAACTGCAATCAGTAGCTTGATTTCAGCACACGTGCAAAACTTTCCCAAAAGCTTTTTCTTTTCAACAAAACTTTATGGGAAGCCAAAATTTAGAATGTTTCCTTTTGATGTTTGCTCTTATATTTAGGATTTTCCTAAAACAACAACCTACTCAAAGAACAGTCCATATAAATATCCTCTGCATCAGATATCAAACCTTGCTCCTGAAATTGCATAGATTCAGTTTCTCCGTCTGACTCAGAGGGCTTTAGGAACTGACCTCTATACGGAGAGAAACTGTTTCCCTGCTGTTTGCATTGCTCAAAGCTAGAGAAACATGCACAGTTCATACCTGAATCAAGCGTCAGGCTGCTTCTTCTGGTATTCTGGCCAGTATGCAATAGAGCTTCTGTGTCCTGTCCTCCAGTTGGTATCTCTGGACCTCAGGATCCTTTCTCCAGACGTCCTCCAAGAGGTATTTGGGCTCCTTTTCTCCTTAGCTGCAACAGACCTCTTCCTAGGTGCTGCTTGAGGGTCCCTGGCTGTGGATCTCCAGACCTCTGGCTTTCTCCAGTCCTCTGAAGGTTCTTTCCCCCAGGTATCTCTCCAGGCATAGGTATTTCTCTGAGCTCCTCTCTTGGACCGTCTGCTTCCTTGTCCTTGTTCCTTCAGGTTCCGGTTGTTCTTCCTTCTGTTCTCCTTGTTCTTCTGATTCCTTCTCTGTCTTTCTTCCTGAATATTCCCCTCTAGTTTTAAAGGGCTTAGATTGCAACTCCTCCCTTGCATTCTTCAGGTGTTGTGGATTAAGCAGTCTCCTAGAGGCTGATTGATTAGGGATGACATAATGCTTTCTCTGATTAGACTCATGCTTTTCCACTCTAGCTCCCCTAGGGACTTTCTGCAAACTGGTGCATTCTGGAACATGTAGTCTTTTAGGGAAACAAGCTGTCTTATTTCTATAACCTGCCAGCACAGGTCCCTTAATCAGAGTAAATTCTCCTCTTTTGTCATTACTCCCTGAGCTTTGATAAGCTTCCTTATCACATGTTCCATCGGGACTCCATCTCTAGGCAGTAGTGAACTGCGACGGTATGGAACAAAGACCAAGTGGTGACCCGACAGATCTCTGTCATGGGGACAGAACCCAGATTTGCCACAGAAGTAGCCATGGCCCTGACGCAGTGCATCATGACCTTCTGGTCCAGTGAGATCCCCACCTGCTCATAGGTGAGGGTAATGCAGTTCACCACCCAAGCGGACAGAGTTCGCTTAGTCACTGGGAGTCCCAGCCGACTGGGGTCATAGGATACGAAAAGCTGAGGTGCTTTGCGGTGGCCCTTTTACAATTCAGAGTATGGAGCATGGTCTCCACCCTGCCGGCGTGAGGCCTCAGAAAGAAGATGGGGAGCACCACCTACTGATTGAGGTGGAATGTGGGTGCCACCTTCAAAAGAAACTTGCAGTGTGTGCGGAGCACCATTCTGTTCTTGTAGAACCTTGTGTAGTGGGGCTCTCCCATCAGAGCCTGGAGCTCATTAACTCTGCGTTCTGATGAGTGCTAAAAGGAAGATTACCTTCTAGGAGCTCTTATCTCAAGTGGCAGGTAGACAGAGGCTCAAATGGCAGCTTAGTAAGCGACGAGAGCACCACATTGAGATCCCACTTCGCCGCCACAGGGTGGATGAGGGGGTTTGGATAGCATGAGGCCCCGCAAGAAGGATATAAGCAAGTTGGAGTCAGTGCAGAGGGTGTCTACAAAAATGGTTAGTGGTCTTTGTTATGAAGCATATGAGGACAGACTTAAAGATCTTACTATGTATATTTTAGAGGAAAAGTGGAATAGGGGCGATATTATAGAACCATTATGCAGCCCTGGACGTGTAGGAAGTGAAAGCATCCCTGGAAAGAGGAGAACCAGAGCTCGAGCACCCCAAAGTTGCACAATCAGTGACCACAAGGAAGCAAAGGGTAGTGGTAGTTAGTGACTCTCTTCTGAGGTGTATTGAGGCGTCAATCTGCTAACCAGACTTGATGTCCAGAGAGGTATGCTGTCTGCCAGGTGCCAAAATCCGAGATGTTACGGAGAGTTTGCCGAGACTCATCAAGCCCACTGACTATTACCTGATGTTGCTCATCCATCTCGGCACAAATGATACTGCCAGATATCCCTTGGAATGTATAAAAAGTGACTTCATGGCTCTGGGACAAAGTGTGAAGCAGATAGGGGTGCAGGTGGTGTTTTCTTCAATCCTCCCTATTGAGAGTAAAGGCCAAGGCAGAAAAGCTCGCATCCTGGAGATAAATACATGGCTGCGTGGATGTGTCATTGAGGGCGTTTTGGTTTCCTGGGCCAAAGGATGTTGTTCCAAGAGTTGCAGAGCAGAGATGGCATCTATCTGTCCAAGAAGGGCTAATATGTTTTCAGTAGCAGACTGGCTAACCTACTAAAGAGGGCTTTAAACTAGATATGTTGGGGATGGGTGAAGAAAGCCTTCAGGTAAGTCAAACATTAAATACCTTTATGGAAATGGGTAAAAGGGGCAACATAGGGAAAGCAGTGTGTATAAATGCCCGTAGCATGGGAAATAAGATCCCAGGTGCTGAGGCTTTAAACGGAGAGGCTGACTTGGATTTAGTGGCAGTAACAGAGACATGGTTCACGGACAACCATGACTGGGATGTAACTATACCAGGCTATACTTTATTCAGAAAGGACAGGGTAGGAAGAAGGGGAAGAGGAGTGGCACTATATGCAAAAAATAATATTAAAGCTATGGGCTTAAAGAGGAGAGAGGAGGCACTGTGGGTTAAACTAGAAAGAGGGAAAGAGAAATCTATCTGCATTGGCGTGAATACGGTCCTCCCTTACTGGGAGAAGAGATGGACAGAGAGTTAATTGAAGATATACACACCAATGCCAGGAAAGGGGAAGTGCTACTGATAGGGGATTTCAATATGCCAGACAGCGAGACAGGCACATCCCTGCTGCAGTATCATCTAGAAGTAAGGAGATCCTGGATTCTCTACAGGGAGAACTATTCAGGCAACTGGTAACAGAACCCACACATGAAGGGGCCATACTGGACTTAGTGCTTACCAGTGGTGAAAGTGCTTCTGATGTTATGGTGGGGATCATTTCGATCCAGTGATTATCAGATGGTGTGTTCAGTATTACGATTAGGGCTGCTAAAATCCATTCAAAAGCGAGGGTCTTAGACTTTACGAAAACTAACTTTGCCAAGATGGGCCAATACCTCAGGGAGTCGTTAGCGGGATGGGAACAGCAGGGGACAAAACCAAAAGGGGATATTTTAAAGGTAACAGACACATGACAACAGAAAAAGACCACATGGCCTATTTAGTATGCCCTTTTTGGTAAAATGGTAAATAAAGGTAAAAGGAAAAGGAGACCACTATGGTTTTCAAAAGACGTAGATGAAAAGGTGAAGAAAAAGAGGGAGGCCTTCATGAAATACAAGAGATCACAGAGAGAGGAAGACAAATATCTATATTTGGAAAAACATAGAGAAGCTAGCAAAGTGGTCAGGAAAGCAAAGATTCAAAAAGAGAAGGAAATAGCCAATGTAATAAAATGGGGGGGATAAGACATTTTTCAGATATAATAGTGAGAAGAGGAAGGGCAAAAGTGGTATTGTCGGACTCAAGAGTGAAGGGGAGGAATATGTAGAAGCTGATGAGGATAAAGCGGAATTGCTCAACAAATATTTATGCTCTGTGTTCACAAAAGAAGAACCAGGAGCAGGACCTCAGAAAACACCCACAAACAGAAACAGAAGTGAGGGGCATCTATAACAATTTTCAGAAGACTGTTCGTGAGAAGCTAGCTAAACTTAAAGCGATGGGACTGGATGGGATACACCCGAGAATACTGAGGAAAGTTGGGAATGTTCTAGCAGCTCCACAGACTGACCTTTTCAATGCCTTGTTGGAGTCGGGAGTGGTGCCAGAGGACTGGAGAGAGGCACATGTGGTCCCTTTACACAAAAGCAGAAGGATGTGGTTGAAAACTACAGGCCATTTAGTATAACCTTAGGGATGAGTAAATTATTGGAAGTGCTGCTGAAAGAGAAAATAGTAAGGTTTCTGGAGTCCAATGGATTACCGGATCCAAGGCAGCATGGATTCACCAGAGGCAGGTCTTGTCAGACAAATCTGATTGATTTCTTTGACTGGGTGACCAATGAGTTGGACCGAGGGAGAGCCCTAGATGTGGTGGGGTTGCCGACTTCTCCGTCCATTCTGGGCGCGAATCTCCGCCTATATGCAGGGTTTGATGGGACAGCGGGTGGGTTGGGATGTCTTGTTTGTCACATTGGATTGCTTAGGACTTACCCACCCCAAAGGCAAAAGGGAGCGGTTGCTGGTGCGTAAGGCCTGCTTGGTGGCTAAAGGGCCTATACTTCGTCGATGGCAGGAACGATGTCCGCCTACCTTTTGGGAATGGCGGAATAGTTTCCACCAATTGATGCTTGCGGAATGTAGGAGTGCCCGGGGTAATCCTCGCAGGTGGCCAACCTTTCAGATACTTTGGGATCCATACATCCAAAATTTGAGCCCTCGTAGCCATAATGAAGTTTTACAATGGGCAATAACCGAGAATATTGTAGACCCCTGAGGTGATTTGGTGGTTGATTCAGTGGTAGGCCTAGTTGCATACACCTTGATGGAGCGCAATGTGTTAGGTGATGACTATGATCACGGGGAGGGAGGGGGAAGAGGGGGGGATACTGATGTCTCATTTAACCAACAAAAACACCTGTAAACTTTTCTTGCCCTCCGCTGTGGGGATCAGAGTTCCCCCCCACTCGGGGCTTACTGGTTGCTTGATGTTCTTGTTTATTGCTGGTGTATAAATAAAGATTTGGAATAGAATAGATTTCAGTAAAGTCTTTGACACCGTTCCGCACAGGCAACTTATATACAAACTGAGCATCCTAGGGATGGACCCTAAAGTTACTGCTTGGGTTAGAAATTGGTTGGTTGGGAGGCGACAAAGAGTACAGGTAAATGGGGCTCACTCTGAGGAGAAGGATGTTACCAGTGGTGTGCCCCAGGGATCTGGTCTTTGGTCCGATTCTTTTTAACATCTTTGTTAGTGATATAGCGGAAGGGCTGTCGGGTAAGGTTTGCCTTTTTGCGGATGATACCAAAATCTGCAATAGAGTAGACACCCAGGAAGGTGTGGATTTATTTATTTATTTACATTCTCTTATATACCGCGCTATTCTGCATCAGTGCGGTTTACATAACATGATAACATGAGGAGGGATCTAGCTAAGTTTGAAGAATGGTCTAGAATTTGGCAGCTGAGATTTAATGTTAAAAAATGCAAGGTCATCATTTGGGCTGCAGCAATCCAAGGCAGCGATATAGTATAGCGGGGAAAGCACAGTTACTTACCTGTAACAGGTGATCTCTGGGAACAGCAGGAATAAGTCTTCACATATGAGTATCGTCGGTACCGACGGAGCCTGCGCAAAAACGCTCCCCAGCGTCCAGTAAGAAAGCTTTTGGGAGCACCCCACAGGGCCTGCGTGCTGCCTTCCCGCCTTTCCCAACCGCCTCTCTCCAGTTCGAGCTTTAGAGCTGAGACAAAGAGAGAGAGAGGAAGGAAAGAAAGATAGAGAGATACAACTCCTACGGGAGGTGGGTGGGTTGTGAAGACTTATTCCTGCTGTTCCCAGAGATCACCTGATACAGGTAAGTAACTGTGCTATCTCCAGGAACAAGCAGGAATGAGTCTTCACATATGGGGACTCCCTAGCTGCAGATGCCAGGGGAAGACCCCAGGTTGTGTGTCCTTGAAAAGGACTCTACCTCCTCCCATGGATCTCTGGCATCCAACCAGGGTAGGTGAGTAGGAGTTGATTAGGAATGGAACAGGTGTTTGAGAACAGCCTGAACAAACAAGGCATCCCAGCGGGAGTCCTTGTCCAAGTAGTAATGGGCTGTGAAGGTATGAACCGAGGCCCAGGTGGCCGCTCGACAGATTTGGTCGATGGACATAGAGTTTAGATGAGCCATTGAGGCTGCCATGGCTCTCACATTGTGAGCTGTGACATGGCCCTCCAGAGAAAGGTTTCTACTCTGGTAGGCGAAAGAAATACACTGAGCAATCCAGTTGGACAGTGTTCTCTTAGAGACTGGAAGTCCTAAATGAGAAGGATCAAAAGCAACAAAGAGTTGAGAAGACGTTCTATGTTGCTGTGTTCTTTGTAAGTAAAAAGCAAGAGCTCTCTTACAATCCAAGCTATGAAGATTCCTCTCTGCACTTGATGCATGAGGTCCTGGAAAAAAGACAGGTAAATATACCTCTTGGTTCAGATGAAAAGGCGAGACCACTTTAGGCATGAAGTGTGGATTGGTCCTGAGGACTACCTTATCATGATGGAACCTTGTATAAGGTGGATTAGCCACCAAAGCTTGCAGCTCACTGATGCGGCGTGCTGAGGTGACTGCAATGAGAAAAATAACCTTCCAAGAAAGAAATTTCAAGGAGGTGGTGGCTAAAGGTTCAAAGGGTGGCTTCATGAGCTGGCCAAGAACCAGGTTTAAGTCCCATGCCACTGGAGGTGGTCTAATGGGAGGTTTAGTTAAAAGAAGGCCTCTCATGAATCTTGCTATAAGAGGATGAGAGGAAATAGGTTGTCTATTGAGAGGCTTGAGGGACGCTGCAATAGCACTCAAATGGACTCTTACTGAATTCGTTTTCAGACCTGCATGGGATAGATGCAGGAGATTAGTAGAGAATTCAGAGGTATTGCAAGAGGGTTTAGACCCTTCTCTGAACATCAAATGGTAAATCTTTTCCATTTGAAAGCATAGGAACGTCTAGTAGAAGGCTTTCTAGAGGCATGAATAACAACTCTGATTTGCTGAGAGAGATGAAAATCTTGAAGGTCTAAGCCCTCAGCAACCAAGCCCTGAGATGGAGCGACTGGGGGTTTGGGTGCCATAATGTTCCCTCTTCCTGGGATAGAAGGTCTGGTGCAGAGCCCAAGTCCAGGGAGGGAGCTTGAGAGAGATGCAGAAGTAGAGGGTACCACACTTGGCGTGGCCAATGTGGTGCTATGAGGATCATGGTCCCTCGATCTCTCTGAAGCTTGAATAGTGTTTTGGGAATTAGGGTAATTGGTGGAAAAGCATAAAGGAAGTCTTTACCCCAGTGAAGGAGGAAGGCATCCTTGGCCTGAACTCCCTGACACGGAATTCTGGAACAGAACCGGGGAAGTTTGGCATTCCACGGACTTGCAAAGAGGTCTATGTCCGGGGTTCCCCAAATTCGAAAAATCCTGGCTACTTGGTCCATGTGGAGGGACCATTCGTGTGGAAGCAGAACTCGACTGAGTCTGTCCGCCCAAGAGTTTTGAACGCCTGGAAGATATACTGCCAGAAGATGGATGTGATGCTCTCTGGCGAAGGCCCACAGTCGCAAAGCTTCGTTGCAAAGCGACAGAGAGCCAGTCCCGCTCTGCTTGTTCACATAGAACATGGTTGTCCGTATGGATGAGGACTGTCCTGTAGCTGAGCAGGGTATGGAACACTCTGAGAGCTAAGAATATTGCTCTGAGTTCCAATAGATTGATATGCAGAGAGGTCTCCTGTGGAGACCAGATGCCCTGGGTGGAGAGATCTTGTAGATGAGCTCCCCAACCCTTTGGAGAAGCATCTGTTGTGAGAGTTGCTTGAGGTAGCGGCTGCTGAAAAGGGGACCCCAGCAACAAGTTTTGAGAGGACTTCCACCACTGGAGACACCAAAAAAGGCGACTGAAGTTTGCTATTTTGTCTGACAGGCAACTTGATACCTGAGTCCATTGGGTGGAGAAAGTCCATTGAGCTGCCCTCACGTGAAGGCGAGCATATGGAACCACATGCATGGTGGATGCCATGTGGCCTAATAGTTGTAACATCTCTCAAGCAGTTAATTGGGACTTTAACTGAATCTGGGAGGCTAACTGCACTAGACGTAGGCAACGGGCCTGAGGAAGATAGGCCCTTGCAGTTGTGGTATCCAGCAAGGCCCCTATGAACTCCAGAGACTGAGTAGGGGTGAGATTGGATTTTGGGATGTTTATTACTAGTCCCAAATACTGAAGGATACGCACTGTGCAGGTTAGGCAAGTCTGGGCCTCTGACAGGGATGGGGCTCGAATGAGCCAGTCGTCCAGATATGGGAATACAAATATTCCTAGAGTGCGGAGAAATGCAGCTACTACTGCCATGCATTTCATGAACACCCTTGGTGCAGAGGCCAGACCGAAAGGAAGCACCCTGTATTGGTAGTGCTTTCCTTGAAAAAGGAACCGAAGGAACCTTCTGTGTGTTGGATGGATGAGGACATGGGTGTACGCATCCTTCAGATCTAGAGAAGAAAGCCAGTCCTGACTCTGAAGGTATGGAAGCAGAGCCCCTAGAGAAATCATTTTGAATTTCTCCTTGAATAGAAACTTGTTCAGTTCTCTGAGATCTAATATGGGTCTGTAGCCCCCTGTTTTCTTTGGGATAAGAAAATAAGGGGAGTAGAACCCTGAGCCCTGTTGAAGAAGAGGTACTTCTTCTATTGCCCCTTGGGCAAGAAGGGTAGTAATCTCCTGACCTAGAAAGTTGAGGGGAGATGTTGGAGAATTGAACTGTTTCACCATGGTGTGAGGAGGAAGGCTTAAGAAATGAAGCTTGTACCCTTCCTTTATGATGGAGAGGGTCCATTGCTCTGCTGTGATTTGCTCCCATCTGGGAGCAAAGTAAGTCAACCTTCCTGGAATGGTGAGGGTCTCTGGTTTTTCCAGAGCTAGAAAGGCTAAGTTCTCTAGTTGCTAGTCAAAGGCCCTGAGGAGATTGAGGCTGCTGAGCTGTGGTAGGCCTGGCAGCCTTTGACTTGGCCTGTTTAGGTGGTTGCTGACGCTTTGCAGCAAAACGACCTGCAGAAGATGTCTGCCCATGAGCAGGATAATATCTTCCCTTTTTAGAAAAAGATGTCTTTTTGAACAATCTTTTCTTAACAGGGGCAGAGGTAGACTTTGAAAGTCGATCCAAAGCAGAGTTCTCAGCATCCATCTGAGTGGCCTTTGCTTGCCAATCCCTGCCAAACAGGTTTTCACCTGTACAAGGAAGGTTTCCCAACTCATCTTGGACCCAGAGTTCCAAATCAGAGGCTTTTAACCAAGCAATTCTGCGTGCACCTATGGCAATAGCCGTGGCTCTGCTTACACACTCAAAAGAGTCAAAGGCTGCACGGTTGGAGAATTTGGAAACATCTTGGGCATGTTTGAGCCAAGTGAGAAATTCCTGCCTTTTATCTTCTGAAATAAAAGGAACTAAAGTCTGCAGATGATCTGTGACTTCGTATAGAAACATCCACATATAGAGACTATAGGAGTTGATTCTGGCAGCAAGCATATTGGCCTGGAAAATCCTTCGGCCAAAAGCATCTAGAGTCCTACATTCATGTCCTGGAGGGTTAGATGAGTGTCTCTTTGCACACTTTATTTTCTTCATAGCAGACTCAACCACAATAGAGTGGTGAGGAAGCTGAGTCTTATGAAAACCAGGACAGGGAGGGACACGGTACATGGTGTCTAACCTACGAGAATGAGGAGAGGTGGTGAGAGGAGTCTCCCACATGCCCAACATGAGATCATAAAGAATCTCATAAATAGGTAAGGTAGCTGCTTCCTTAGGAGCCTTAGGATATTGCAAAATATCTAATTGCTTGGCTCTAGGCTCTGACTCAGAGGCCACTGTGATGGAGAGGCCTCTAGCCACTTCCCTAATGAAGTCTTGAAAAGACAAGTCCTCTGGAGGAGACATTCTTTGTTTTGGAGAAGCAGACTCCTGAGGAAGAAGTACCGGTGCATCGACAGAAGCCTCTGACTCATCAGAGTCTTCGGAGGAATTGAAGTACCGCCTGTCTGGATGCTCCTGTAAAGCCCGATACGCGTACCGAGTGGGATCGACATCGGGAGTAAGCGGTACCGGTTCGGTACCGATGGGCATCATAGGACAGGGTACCGTTGCAGTCGACACCGAAGCCGATGTCGATGCAATCGGTACCGGCACCGGGAACAGAGATTGTTGCGGTACCGGAGGCGTCGAAGCCTGCATAAACGCCGTGAGGGTGCGCTGCATGGACAGAATTTTCTGATCCATCGTCGCCACCAAAGTCTGGATGTCGGTACCAGTGGAGGCCACCGGTACCCCAGAACACGGCAACAGGTGATCGGTCGAGGCCGAGCCATCGATGTCAACCTGTGACCCCATAGACAATGCTTTGGAAGCCGGAACTTCCCGCCGGGGTAATTTTGCCGGAGCGGAATCCTCGAGGACAAGCCCAGAGGCATCTCGATGCTTAGAGGGAGATTTGCCCTTCGAGGACCGGCTAGATTTATGTTTGGTTACCTGAGATCCATGGGAGGAAGAAGAAGCCCTGGAAGACGTCGATGCCACCGAGGCTGCATCAGAGGGAAACGGTACTGAGCTTGGCTGCTCGGTTCTGCCGACCTCTTTTAGACATCATGGTGCAGGACACACAATCCGTGATGGAATGGTCAGGACCCAAACATTTCAGACACCAATCATGGGTGTCGGTGACAGAAATAGTACCGCCACATTTTGTGCACTTTTTGAACCCGGAAGCGGGCTTCTCCATGAGGAGAAAATATTTAGGCCTAAGGCCCAAACTGAAAATGCACAGCTGAATAAAGAAAAGGCTTTTTTTTTTTTTGAGAAGAAAGAAAAGAAAAGACCGGCGGTACCGGTCTGACGTCGAAGGCAGACGCAACACAGAAAAATAAAGAAAAAAATAAAGAACTTCTTCTGCGGTGACAGGAATACGACCTGCTGGCTCCGCGGAAAAGAAGAACTGGAGAGAGGCGGTTGGGAAAGGCGGGAAGGCAGCGCGCAGGCACTATGGGATGCTCCCAAAAGCTTTCTTACTGGACACTGGGGAGCGTTCTCGCTCAGGATCCGTCGGTACCGACGATACCCATATGTGAAGACTCATTCCTGCTTGTTCCTGGAGATAGTACTACTGTCCACAAAAGAAGAGTGGGACCTAGGCATGATTGTGTCTGATGATCTTAAAGTAGCTAAGCAAGTAGAAAAGGCGACAGCAAATGCTAGAAGGATGCTTGGGTGCATAGGGAGAGGAATGCCAGCAGAAGAAAGGAGGTGATAGTGCCTCTGTATGTCTTTGGTGTGTCTCATTTGGAGTATTGTGTGCAATTCTAGAGATTGCACCTTCAAAAGGATATAAAGAGGTTGGAGTGGGTGCAGAGGGTGGCTACTAATATGGTTAGTGCTCTTCATTATAAAGCATATGAGGACAGTCTTAAGGATCTTAATATGTATACTTTAGAGGAAAGGCGGGATAGAGGTGATATGACAGACGCTTAAATACCTCTGTGGCATAAATGCACAGGAGGAGAGCCTCTTTCGAGTGAAAGCAAGCTCTGCTACGAGGGGATATAAGATGAGGGTGAAAGGGGATAGACACAGGAGTAATATGCGGAAATAATTTTTAACGGAAGGAGTGGTAGATCCGTGGAATAGTCTCCCAGCTGAGGTGGTAAAGATAAGGACAGTGTCTGAATTCAAAAAGGCATGTGACAAACACATTGGATCTCTAAAGGAAAAAAGGGAACTGTTGTAGTGGTTGATATGGAAGTGCAAACTAGATAGGCCATGTGGTCTTTTTCTGCTGTCATGTTTCTATGTTGTTGTTGTTGTTAAGTGCCGTCGAGTCGGAGTCGACTCATGGCGACCCTCTGGATAGCTATCCTAAATTGTGTTCGGTCTCCAGTCAGGCGGCTCATTGTTGACAGACTGGTACCCGTAGCTGCTGTTACTGTATCGATCCATCTCATTGCTGGCCTTCCTCTTTTTTTCGTTGACCTTCTATCTTGCCAAGCATGATGTCTTTCTCTAATGATCTCTAATGTTTCTATGTTAGAGACATTTAAATACCTCTGTGGCATAAATGCACATGAGGGTCTCTTTCAATTGAAGGCAAGCTCTGCTATGAGGGGACATAGGATGAGGGTGAAAGGGGATAGACTCAGGAGTAATATGTGGAAATATTTCTTTACAGAAAGAGTGATGGATGCATGGAATAGTCTCCAGGTGGAGGTGGTGGACAGAAGGACAGTGTCTGAATTCAAAAAAGCATGGGACAAACACAGAGGATCTCTAGAGGTAAAAAGGGCAAACTAGATAGGCTATGTGGCCTTTTTCTGCCATCATGTTTCTATGTTTCTAAAATCAAGACACAAGGGGCTGAGCCGAGAGGGGTTTGCAATCGATGGAATGGTGGTGCATTACGACAGTGCTCATGTGTACTCTGACCAAGCTGGACTTTAGTCCCACCTGCGACAGATGGAGCAGGTACTGGAGTACCACTTGTACCGAACAGGAGAATGGGTTTGCCCGTCTTTCAATGGGCCACGCTGAGAATCGGCCAAGCTGTGAGTGACAGGGACCCCAGGTTGGGGTATAGGAGAGAGCCCTGCTCCTCTGAGAGGTGTCCTGGGGTCAACGCTGACAGGGAGAGGAGCAGCGGGGACCAGGGTTGCCTGGGCCACTGGAGGCTATCAGTATTAGTGATGCCCTATGGTGCTGGACCTTGAAGTGGGTCTTGGTGACCAGTGGTGTCAGCGAGAAGGCTTACAGGAGGCCTTCCATCCATGGAATGAGGAATGCATCCGCTGCCAACCAGGACGGGTGCAAGTGGCAGGAGCCAAAGTGTGGCAACTGCATGCTATCTGGGCTGGTGAACAGGAACACCAGGGGGATACTTCAGAGTTGAAACAGCCGAGAGGCCACTTCGAGATCCAGGTGCCACTCATGCATCTGGAGGACTCTGCTCAGCTTGTCCACAAGGGCATTGTCTTGGCCCGGGAAGTACACTGCTCTTAGGAGCTCCACAAGGGCATTGTCTTGGCCCGGGAAGTACACTGCTCTTAGGAGCATCCTTCTGTGTGCTGCACAGGAGCAGAGTGCTACCACCTTGTAGCAAAGGGAGTATGACCCCATGCCCCCTTGTCTGTTCGTGCAGAACACTGAGACTTAGTTGTCAGTCTCGATCAGCATTGACTGGTGCTGCAGCTGTAGCAGAAGGCTTGGAGAGCCAGAAATATTGTTCAGAGCTTCAGCAAATTGATTTGCATCTGGGAATCGATCTGGGACCAGCTACCTTGCGTCTGGAAGACCTCGTAATGTGCTCTCCAGCCCAGTAAGGAGGCATCTGTGATGAGGACCTTCTGGGGGGTGGGTGCCTGGAAGGGCATCCCGGCCTAAAGGTGACGAAGGATCTGCCATCATCCGAGGGAGTCCACCAGATGGCGGGTCACTCTCACTCTGTCCTGGAGCCTGCCTGTGGCTTGTGTTCACCGGATGCGGAGGCACCATTGGTCCGCTCTCATGTCTAGTCTGGCATATGGGGTTATGTGAACCGTGGAGGCCATGTGGCCCAACAGGCGGAGGAGAAGCCGGGCGGGTAGGGTCCAGCGTCAGTGCACCTCTGAGGCTAGCCCCCTGAGGCACTCTGACCTCTCTTCCATTTAAGCTGCACATCTATAAACTCCAGGCATTGAGCTGCAGTGAGGTGGAACTTGGAGTAGTTGATGACGAACCCCAGATGCTGCAGGGCGTTGATGGTGCGCACAGTGGTGCATTGCACCTCTGCAGGTGGGCCTCCCTTTATGAGCCAGTCATCCAGGTAAGGGAAGACAAAGGCCCCTTGGAGCCGGAAGTGGGCTGCAACCACTGCGAGGCACTTGGTGAAGACCGTTGGCGATGAGGCCAGACCGAAGAGCAGCATTTTGTATTGGTAGTGCTCTCCTCCTACCACGAACCCGAAGTATTTTCAGTGGCTGAGATGGATCAGGATGTGTGTGTAGGCATCATTTAGGTCTAAGGAGCATAGCCAATCTCCATGCTGGAGGAATGGCAGCAGTGTTCCAAGGGAGAGCATCTTGAACTTCTTCCTTACCAGAAACCTGTTCAGCTCACGGAGGTCCAGAATGGGCCTGAGGCCTGTAAACGGGGGCGCTGGGTGAGAATGTCCACAGTCTTGGCAAAGGCAAATATTAATATGACTTGCAAAGGATTGTGGGAAATGTAGTCCATTCATACTAGACTCAGCCGTTCACAATAAATTAGTTGTGCTTGCTCGAATGTAAAGCAAAGAAGATATTTTATTTATGGGGTTATTTCTCCCAACACAGATATACTTGGTAGCACATAAAAAGGAATACTTGCTTTCAGTATTATACTTAGAAAAACAAATAAGGAAAAACAACAGCTGAACTTGTTAAGCAATCAAATCAAAGCATAAAGACCTGGATGGGAACAGACAGGTCTTTTCTGTAGGCACCTGCTAATATCTTCTTAGCAGTGCTTCAAAGAACAAACAAAACCCCACAAAGTAGGAAAAAAACTGTTCTTTTTCATGGATAACCTCTTGTATCTTCACACACACTCAGAAGTGTCCCTTCAGAGCTCACTGGCAATTAGGCAAGGCTCAATTGCTAACAATTACCAGCTGAAACCCTCTTGGCTGGTTTACTTTCTATTACGTGGCTCAAATCCTACTCAGAAGCTTTTCTGAGTAGATTAAAGAACAAGTTTATATTTCTTTGTGATGGTTGTTGTATTTTGTGACAGCATATTACCACAGAAGTTTAGACAGAGAGCAATCCATATATTCAACATCTCCCCCTTCTTCAACTATCATAGGTTCCATATCATGGATTGGCACAGAGGAATTTCTCAATGGAGCACTCTCAGGACAATACTTGTTTCCCTGCTGTCTTCCCAGTGAAAAGCTAGGGCATAGATCAGTGTTCATACCTGAGCTTCCATTGCTGTTAGAGTTCCTCTCTAAATATCCTGGCCAGTATATAGTCCAGTTCTTATGTCCAGCCTTCCAATCAAGATCCCTGGACACTGGATCTCTCTTCACATACCTTCTGGCACTGGTCTTAGGGTCCCTTCCAAGTGCAGCCGTCTCCCTCACAGGTGCCGTCCGGGGATTCCTGGCTCTGCAACCCCACTCCTCTGGCTTTCCCCAGTCCAATGGTGTATGCTTGCCTCTGGAATGCCTCCCAGTATACGTACTGCTATGGACTCCTTTAGACCTCCCAAATGCTTTTCTCTTCTTTCTTCCAAAGTGTTTCTTTCTCTCTCTGTCCGTCAGCTCTGGCTTCTGCTGATGATGATGGTCAGGATGATCAAGGTGCTTCTGATCAAGAAGATGAACATGATTCTCTGTAGAATAAGCTTTTCTTTTATCCTGCTTAGATGAATGCTCCACCCTAGCACAGCGAAGCTGTGCTGAATCAAGCCCTGTCCTTGGAGATGAGTGCTTGGGGATTACCTCATAGCCCTCCTGATTAAACACACGTTTCCCCACTTCAGCTCTTCTAATGGCTGTTGGAAACCTGGTGCATTCTGGGACTGGTAGTCTTTTATGGAAACATTCTGTTTTATTATTTCTACCAGAACAGACAGGTTGCTTGTTCAGAGTCACTTCACCTCTATTATAGCTCCTTCCTGAACTATGATAAGCTTCCTTATCACAGGCCCCCTGTCCTTTTGGGGACGAGGAAATACCTGGAGTAGAAGCCAGTGCCCCAGAGATGTTTCAGCACTGGCTCCACTGCTTTGTCCTGGAGTAGGCCTGTGAGCTCAGTGAGGAGCAGGATCTAGTGAAGGAGAGGTCTGATGGGCTCTCCTTGAAAGTATGAAGGCGGTGCCCGCTATAGGTGGAGGAGGCAGCCCTCCCTGACCACTTGCAGAACCCAGGTATCAGTGGTGATGGTGGACCACCTGTGGGCAAACAGGGCTAGACGCCCCCCTGTGGGCTGCAGGGGACCTCTTGGGAGAGAGGAGGTCACACCCAGGCAGTCAAAAGCTCACCCCAGGCTGGGTTAGGGCCGGTGCCTGGGACTTCGGGGTCTTTTGCTTATGAGGGCCATGCCCCTGTCCTTTATGCTGTTGGCCTTGCTGAGGGCTGAGAAGGCTTAAAATTGTGAGGTATTGGCAACCCTCCCCCCCTTTCTTCCTCAGGGCCTTCTTACAGGACTGCACCAAAGTGTTCTTCGAGAGTCTGGTTCTCGTTTGGAACTCGGTCTCTATCTCTGCAGCTTTGTCTGCCATGGGTTTCCTGAAGAGATTCTCTCCATTGCAGGGGACATCAATAAGTTTGTCCTGAACCCATTGTTCTAGGCCAGACAACTGCAGCCATGCTTGGCATCGTGCCCCGATGGCTGCGGCGGCCACCCTGGCCGAAGACTCAAAGCCATAATACGCTGGTTGAAACAAGAACTTTGAGCACTCTTTGACTGCCGAGGCCAAGGACTGAAATCTCTGCAGGGGTTCCTCATCGAGGCCTGATGAGAATCCACTGAGCTCCCTCGACAGCTCCTTAAGATACATGCCGATATAGAGCTAGTAGGACTGGATCCAGCAAGTCAGCATTGAGCCCAGAAAGGCCTTTTGGCCGGGGGCATTGAGGGTTCAGGCCTCCCTGCTGGATGGCACCAAGGGATGAGTCTTTTGGCTCTTAAGCCTGCGCATGGCTGACTCAATAACCATAGAGTTGTGGGAAATTTGGTCTTCTGGAACCCAGGGCTTCGGCACACTCAGCTTAGAGTCGAGTTGCCTGCTGAGAATGGGTACCGATGCTAGTAAGTTTCCCACATTCAGAGGAGGCGGCATTTGAGGATCAGAGGCACTGGTACCATAAGGGCTCCAGTTCCTCCATGCGCGGGTCTTCCTCGGCCATGGTCTCGATGGTGAGAGCCTTAGCCATGTCCCATACAAAGTCGAGAAAGGAGACATCCTTGGACGGGGAACGGCATTGGGACAACAGAGGATACAGATCTGAAGGCACGTCTCGGTGTCGCTGAGTGTCAGGGGACTCTTCCTCCTTGATCTCCCATTCGAACTTGAAGTCCGAGTAAGAATCCGAGGCTCCGTGATCACCACGGCCGAGGTCCACACTGGATGGTCTATGACCTCTGGATGATCTGCAGTCTGAGCCGTGGGTGCTCACCAGAAAGGACCAGTGTCCCGAGGAACGGGACTGGGACCTTGACCAGAGCCGTTGGGTCTCTTGAGGCGAATAACACTCGAGGATCAGCTCAAAGTCTGGAGAAGTCCTCAATGTCAAGGGTCCTGTCGTCAGGACAGATGAATCAAACAAACTCCCACTGCATGGCCACAAGGGCAGAGATACTCTTCTCTAAGGCCGCCATCCTGGTCTCCATGCAAGTTGGCTCCGCAGCCTTTGCGCCGGAACTGTAGAGGGGGAGTCCTTGACAAGGATGGCCTTGGGTGTCAACGACTCCTTGTGAGACAGCTTGTGATGCCACTTCCACTCCGAATCCTCAGACTCATGCCGCGAATTCGAAACCCAGAGCTGGATTTCCCCTTCTTCCCGGACCCATCCCCCTGAGACCATCTTTGAGGGTTTCAACTTCTTGCGTTCCACCTCCGGGGATTTCCTCTTGGAGGAATGGCGGCCGCAGGACTCTGAGGAGGCTCAGGCTTCGCGGGGCACCGAAGTACCAGAGAGAGTCCTGGAGCGTGATGTCGCCAGAGCATCCAGCACGGAGTCAGATTTTTGTAAGAATTTTTCCTGTTGCTGGTGACGGCTCTTTAGAGCCTTTGAGATCATGGTTCTGCAAAGTTTGCAGTTGAAGTCATCGTGTTCCAGGCCGAGGCACTGGAGGCAGCAGTCATGCGGATCAGTGAGGGACATCATTTTGCTGCAACAATCGCACTTCTTGAAGCTGCTGGAGGCAATTGGAAAAATGGGGTCCCCATCGTGTGGCAGGGATCCAAGGCCTTCACCTGAAAGAAGGTGCAAACGATGATCGAGGGTGAGATAAAAAGGGGAAAAACCAAGGAACGAACCCAAGGAGCGATGCCAAGGCGAGCTGGCTCGGGTGCAGGAAGGAACCGGTAAGCAAACTGGAAAGAAATGTACAAAAAATTTAAAAAAATCACACTTTTCCAGGGGAAACTAGACACACGACCGGAGGGCTCTGCAGAAAAAAGGAGACTGAGGCAAGATAGCATCCTTGGGCAGGAAGGGGACCATACATGCATGGTGCATCTCCCAAAGGCCTACTTTGAAAGCTGGGGAGGTGCTTCCGTGGGGGCTCCATTGTCGCCATCACCCATATGTGAGGACTGACTTCCTGCTTGTTCCAGAGAAGCAGTATTATCTGTGGAAATGACTTTGAAAATCGCTTTTCTAGGTGGCAGCTTTCAAACTATGAAGCCTAAAAGGTTTAGGCTCCTAACACCTTGAGAGTCAGGATCCTACAGTGGCCTCTTTGAAAATTTATTAGTGGTGAGTTCCTAAACCTCTACACCTAGTTTCATTAAGCTCCAAAATTTAGGATCCTAAAAAGTAGTTGGCAACAGCGGTGGATATAGGAAGAAAAGACAGTTACACAGAAATACAGAAAATGATGGCAGGTAAAGGCCATTTGGCCTATCCAGTCTGCTTAATCATACCGACCACTAAAGCTCTACAATCCCTTTCTCTTCCTTAGAGATCCTCTGTGCTCATCTCTACCACCTTTTCTTGGAGGCCATTCCATGCATCCACCACCCTTTCCGTAAAGAAATATTTCCTGATTACTACTACTACCATTTATTATTTGTATAGCGCTACAAAGGTGTACAGAGTACTGTACATATAGATGTAAGAGACAGTCCCTGCTCATCAGAGCTTACAATCTCTTGTCGCCCCCGCCTGGCCAGGTAGGTAACTGATACCAGGTGAGGTCGCCTTTTCAGCTTTAAAATAAGTTTCCCTCAAAATGGCTGCCAGGAGGGCTGCTGGGAATTGTAGTCCTATCTTAAAGCAAAGGAGTTGTGATCCGAGGGTTAGGCATAAGACAGAGAAAATTTATTTAATGTAATCAGGGGTTCCTTCATACACAGGACGCAAGTGAAAAAAAATCAAATAAAGGATTTTTAATCCCATGCTACAGCTTCAAAAGAAATAGGAACAACTTTGCTTGTATTTCAAAAATGCAAAGAAACAGGCACAACTTTGCTTGTAACTCAAAATGCCACTTATTCCAAAACTTTTAAATTCCTAAACGTTTCTCTTCTTTACAGGAACAAAACTCTTGCCGCAAAACAACTCTTTAAATGTCCCTTGAACATTAGTATCAGCTTTCAACCTTATCAGTTGAACTTAACACTCAGCTGATTTCTTCGGTTGTGACGTCTTCACAATTCAAGCTGCTTCCTAAGCAGGCATACATTCAATGGCTTTCTGGCTCAGCTCTCTTCTACGTCAGAGGCTTGACATACAGCACACTGCATTTCAAAGGAACTGTCTTCCATATCTGTTATCTCCATATCTTCAACGCTATCATTCTCACACACATCCAAAGACATCTGAGGGGAGAGCTTACTACAGCTAGTCCTCACTTAACGACCTACCTGTTTAGCGACCGCTCGCACTTGCGACCATTGCTTCGCCGTTACGACCGCTCACACTTACGACCATATCACCGACGGTGAGCGGTCGTAACGGCGAAGCGATGGTCGTAGGTGCGAGCTCTCACAGTCATTCCTGCTTGTTCATGTTTTCCCTCATCTGTCCTGGTGTTCCCTTTTATCAGGTATGTCTGCACTTGCTTTTGTCAGCATCGATTTCTCCTGCGCAGGATCCCATAAGCTGAAGTATGCCTTTCCTCGCTTAACGACCAATTCGCTTAACGACCGGGTCGTTGTAACGGAACTCGGTCGTTAAGCGAGGAATGGCTGTATTCTCTTTCCTAATCAATTCACTCAATTTCTTAAGCAGGGCTTGTTTCTGCACTAGCTCATCTGCTATATGAGCTACTTGATACTTAGATAAACAGTCTCTCTTTATCCTGGGGTTTGGTTTGTTGCTGGAATCAGCTTTTAACTCTAAAGCTAATTCTCCCAAACTTTTACTGTTTAAGAACTGAGAAGGACACACTTGCCTGGTTTCAGAGGTATTCAGAATCTCTCTCTGCCCTGCAAGCCAGTCATGCTGTCTTCCATTTGCAGCCACTTCGTTTGCTTGCACCAGCCTCTCTTTCCTTGCTCTCTCAGTTGTGCTTGGCAATCTCTCATCAGTTCTCTCTCTTCGGCTTCCAGTGTTTCCTTCACACTGTCTTTCATGCTCTGCAAGCACTCTCTCACTTGCTCTCGCTTCCCTCTTTGCGTTCCTTGTTCCTGCTGCTTCACTTCTTCTTTCTCCGTCTCTGGCTCTATCTGTGTTTCTGAAAGTCAGCTTTTTAAACTTTCCTTCCTCCTGAGCCACACCTTGCTCCCAGCACATGTGATTAGGGTCAAGCTTCTCCCTGACGTGCTGCTGTGGGCGGGGCTTAGGGATGACTAGGTTCTGAGTCAGAGACTCTTGGTTACCAGGGAAACCCTTGATACTTTCTGAATTAAAGTGATAGGACTCATTTCCCTGTGTCTCTCTATGTTCAGCAGTGCTTTCCTCACCACACTCTTCAATCACAATTACTCCTAAGTCTATATGCTTTCACCATCATTCTATGCCCCCTCATTCCAGAGTCTTCTATATCTCCTTTTTCCTGCCTGTCTTCCAAAGTATACACACTGAGATTTTCAAGTCTGTCCTCATATGTTTTATAGTGAAGAACACTGACCATTTTAAGTAGACACCCCCAGACCGACTACATTGTGTTTATATCCTTTTGAAGTTGTGGTCTTCAGAACTATTCATGGTACTAAAAATGAGATCTCGGCAGACACTTATACAGAGCACTAACATCTCCTTTTCCCTTCTGGCCATTCCTCTCCCTATGACTGAAGCATCCTTCTGGCTTTCATCATTGCCTTTTCTACCTGTTTGGCCACCTTATGATCATCAGATACAATCACCTCTGCGTCCTGCTCTTCATTCATGCACAGACATACTTTATGTTTTATACTGACTCCCTGGAATTGTTGCAGCTGAAAGACATAACCCAGTTTATTTATATGTCACCTATATGGAACCGTGACAAAGGCTCTGTTGAAATCTAAGTACACACATCTAGCGCTCTCCCTCGATCCAACTCTCTTGACACCCAATCAAAGAAATTGATCAGATTTGCTTCAAAAGACGTACTTATGGTTTCGCTGCCCTGAATGAGCCTGATCTCAAAAGCTAAACTGTGACAGGCTTGGCCAGTAATTGGATTGGTGACCATCTTGGAATACCAGGTGCTGTAGACTTACTGTGCGGAAGAGACTGGCAATCTACTATTGGTAACACCCTGCTAAGAAAACCCAGGTGGCTGGGTCTCCAGGAGTCACAATTAACTCGAGAGCACACACTACCCTCTAGTAAAATCATTCTGCCTCGTATCCTGCAGTCCACTGGACGAAACTGCACTATCCTCTGCTCTAGCAGTGTTTACATTAATTTACTCATCACAGATGTCAGACTAACTGGCCTAGAGTTCCTAACCTTCTCCTTACTTTCATTAGGAGCTTAGTACTGATTTTTAGCACTAGACATCTAAATTAGAGTCCTAAATCTAGGGAAATTGAATGGTGATCCTAAATTTAGATGAATTTCCAGCTGAAAATTTAGGGGCCTGTTTACTAAAGTGTGCTAAGCCGTTACTGTATGAATTGGCACGTGCTACTAGCACACAAGTGCAGTAACCGTATCACACTAGTATGCCAATTTGCATATGCTAATTAACAGGCTAATGGCATAGTGTTTTATGAAGCAGGAAATGGATAAATTATGGACAGGGAAAGTCCGGGCCGCGAATCAACGCGGCACGGCACAGGCGCGCGATGGCTCGCCGAGAGTTCGGTGAGGGGGCGGGGAGGGGGGGGGCGGGCAAGGAGCCGAGTACAAAAGGCGCGCTCAGCGCGTGCTCGGCCTCTTTGCCGCTCGCCCCCCCCCTCCTTTCCAAGAGGAAGCCGGACACGCGAGGCGAATCGGAGGCCTCCGTCTAACAACCGCTCCAGCAGCTGAGACCGCAACCAGAGGCCCCCCCCTCTCCCTCCCCGGTAGCTCCGGCCATCGATCGGAGACTGGAGGTTGCAGCATAGGGGGGTACAAGCAGGCGCTGGCGGCTCACCTCTGCACTGCTTAGAGCGTGGTCTCACGGAAGTGATCGCAGGCGACGAGAGGAAGCACCGGAGCAAAAAAAAACCTGCAAGTATGACTGCATATATAAAACCAGGAGGAATAGCTCGGGCAGGGAGAGAGACAGGAAGCAGCGGCAGATGAGTCGGGGGGGGGGTTGAAAAGGAGAGCAGCGGCAGCACGGCGAGGTACTACCTAACAAAATGCATTTAAAAACGAATCAGCCCTACCGGTGATGGGGGACAAGAAGGAGGGGGCCCTGAAAACAGAGTGCTGGGCCATTGGGGGCTACGCTGACCCAAAAAAAAAAAAAAAAAATGGAGGTGCCCGGCAGGTACACGTGGGGACAAGGAAGTCAAACGGGAAGCCCAAACAGAGCCCAAGCAAACACAGGGAGGGCAGCCGGTTAAAAGAGGGATAGGAGGACACAAGCTGGTGCTGATTATATTAAAAGTAAAATAATAAGAATGCATAAAGGAGTAAAAAGAATCAATAAATAAATGCCTCAACTGGACATCAAACGGGACAGAGCAAGGATACATAGAGGCAGAAAGCAATGGAGATAGGGAAAGATAGGGTAAGGCTGCCATCTCATGGACAAAAGGGGTAAGGCAGACTGTGTAAAATTTCTTTGTATTACGTGCTGATATGAAAACTCACAAAGGAGAGAGTGTATATAAGCTGAGCCAGGTAAGGTAGGGGAGGTATGTTAGTATGTATATGGATAGACAGTAAGGGGATAGAGATAGGCCTAAAGTATATATGTAAAGTCATAAGAAATGTGTGGAGCATGGGATTATAGCTAGCATACTGAAAGATAGTAATGTAGACTTTCCATTGCCTCTGCATAGTAACTCTATCCTAGGGAGACATGCCGAGGAGGGAGACAGTAAAGGCGTCCAGGCAGCAAGGCGCAAAGGCGGCACCGGCATCAAAGACACGGGCAGCGGTCGGCCCAAATACGAGACGACAGAAGGCTAGCCGTGAAGCACCCGCCCCCACAGCAGCAGTGAAACCTCGGCACAGTACAAGGAAGAAGGCGCCGCAGCAATCAGGGAACGCGGCCCCGCCACAGAACCAAGACCTAGACGACCTGCTACAGATGGTGAGGGATCAGGTTACGCAGCACGGTCTTAACTCAGTCAAACAACGGCTCGGAGCAACGGGCTCTACGAGCTATGAAGGGCCATCAACGAGCGCCAGTGTGACCGCACCCAACGCAGCACAGGGTAAGTCGGTGGGCGAGAAGGGGGCATCAGAGATAGCAACGTCCTCATCGGACGAATCCAGTTCAGACAGCGAAAAAGACATAGAATGGGCAGAAGTGATGCGCTACGCGTTAAAGAAAGTTAAGCGAAAGAAGAGCTCAAAACGCTCCAATCCCCTCAGACAGGCTTGGTCTGGGCAAACCCAGAGAGGCGGGGACAGCACATGCACAATGGCGGGAGAGGCCCAGAGAATGCGGATGGATTGGCATGACGCCAGTCGTGACCCACGCTGCGGGGTGAGCTCACTGGCCGTGTCAGTGCCAAAAAAGATGAAAAAGAGAATCTGGAAGAGAGAATATATTGACATATTCTCTCTCCTGCTCAGGGATCATGAGGATGAGTCCACCAGTGGACGGGATAGAGAAAAAAGAAACGAGAGGGATAGGAAACCTAAAATTACCAAATCTATCAGCAATTGGGTAGCAGCATTCCACCTTTTTATGAGCGTGGTGATGGAAAAAGAACCAGAAACGGGGCCATACCTGACCAAGTACCTGGACACGATCACCCGTGCGCATAAGCAATACGGTGGATGGGCATGGCTAAATTATGATGTCAAGTTCAGGAGAAACATGGCTGACGATCCCACGCTGGCATGGCATCATAGAGTGCTGGACATGTGGTCCGAGGAAATGGCACACAATAGGCCATTGTCTCAAGATGGGCTTCAGCAGCCACTCCCGAACACTCAGTGGCAACAGCCATTTCCGATCAGCCAAGGGAGGCAGGCCAATCAGTGGCCAGGGAGAAGGGCATGTAGGCAGTACAACGCAGGGAGTTGTACTTGGCAGCCGTGTAAATTTAAGCACGCCTGCTCAGGATGCGGCGGAGGGCATCCAGCTGTCACTTGCAGGACGGCAAGAGAGGCGAGGCCTTTCAGAGCAGTACATCAGCGAGCCACAGAAGGGGTTGGCACCAACACCCATCAGCCTTGAGCGTATGAGGCCATGGCTAAGAGCATACCCTAAGCGAGAGTTGGCTAACAGTATTGAAAATGGCTTCGCGCAGGGTTTCCGCATCCCATCCCTAATCTTAATGAACAGAACACGAACACGCTTACTGGACAACCCACCATCTGTCCGTAAACATAACGAGATCGCCCGCAGCAAAATAGTAAAAGAATTAGGTATGGGGAGAATAGCAGGTCCTTTTCAGTCACCCCCATTCAAGGACCTCGTAGTCTCCCCATTGGGGGTCATTCCCAAAAAGGAGCCGGGACAATTCAGGTTAATCCATAACCTATCATACCCTGAGGGGCAGTCTGTCAACGATTACATCGACCCGGCATTATGCTCGGTCAAATATGCAACCATGGACCAGGCAATTACACTCATACGAAACAAGGGGCCAAGAGCACAATTAGCGAAGGCGGATATTGAGTCCGCGTTCCGCTTATTGCCGGTTCACCCTGAATCTTTTCCACTGTTGGGCTTCTCATTCAATGGAGAGTTCTTCTATGACAAATGTTTGCCCATGGGATGCGCGGTATCATGTGCATACTTTGAACAATTCAGTTCATTCTTACACTGGGTGGTCGAAGACCTCGCCGGTCCCAATACGGTAGTGCACTATCTGGACGATTTCCTATTCGTGGGAAAAGACCATGATGACTGCAAAAGGATATTAGATATCTTCGAGCAGACGGCACGGGCGTTTGGGATCCCGTTAGCAAAGGAAAAAACCGAGGGCCCAAAGGGGATCATCACTTTCCTGGGCATACAATTAGATGTGCCAGCACACAGGTCGCGCCTGCCAGCCGAAAAAGTGCTAAAGTTGAGGAAAGATATGCAACTATTGCATAGCCGGCGAAAAGCGACACTACAACAATTCCAGTCCATGATGGGCCTCCTGTGCTTTGCTTGCAGGGTGATACCCATGGGGAGGGTGTTCTGCCGTCGTATGGCATGGGCAACAAAAGGCATAGCAAAAAAATACCACCGCATCAGAGTCACCAGGGAGATAAGAGAAGACATGCAGGTCTGGTTACTATTCCTGCGCGACTTCAACGGCCTTGCCTTCTGGCAAGCGCGCCCAGTATCTAATGCGGAACTTGAATTCTTCACCGATGCCTCGGGAGGGATTGGTTTCGGCATATACTATAAGGGCGCGTGGTGCGCCGAGACATGGCCCAGAGAGTGGCACACGGAGGGGATCACCAGGGACATCACGTTCCTGGAGCTATTCCCTATAATGGTGGCCCTGGACATCTGGGCACATGAGCTCGCCAATAGAGCTATCACCTTCCATACCGATAACCTAGCGGTGGTATGGGCGGTGAACAGTATGAGAGCCAAGACGCCAAGGGTGGTTGCGCTATTAAGGCAAATAGTGTTCCTATGCCTGGCGCATAACATAACCATTAGTGCCAAGCACATCGAGGGCGAGAATAATAACATTGCAGATGCTCTTTCTCGTTCTAAGATCGGGCTTTTTCATCAACTGGCACCCGAAGCCGACAAAGTCAAGACATCGGTCCCATATCAAGTCTGGGAGTTTGGTCCACAGAGATCTGGGGGCTTCTGTTAGGAGCGTTAGCAGAGAATACCCGGCGCAGATACATAGCAGCGTGGGAACAATATCAAACATTTTGCAGAGAGGCCTTAATAAAGCAGGAAGACACATTGGAAGTACCGACGATTTTGCAATGGATTATGCACTGCAAAACCAATGGCCACACAAAGGCCGCGGTACAAGCCCGCTTAGCAGCGGTATCATTTTTTGCTAAGGCAATGGGAAGGAAGAGCCCCACGGCTGAGTTTATTGTACAGAAAGTGATGAGAGGCTGGTCCCGGGAACAGCCCCGAATAAGGGACAAACGCCGCCCGATCACTCATCGGATGCTCCAACAACTGATGGTGCTGACCAGCCTAGTGTGTTACGATGACTACGAGACGAGGTTGTTTCGATGCGCCTTTTCCTGGGCCTTCTACGGGGCATTTCGAGTAGGGGAGCTCGTGGCTTCCGCATCCGCGGAGCAGAGGACAGCCCGTGGAGGTCTGGAAAAGCGAGATGTGAACATACGCACTATGGCCGTAGAGCTACAATTGCGCAGATCCAAGACCGACACGGAGGGAAAAGGGGAAAAAGTGGTGCTGTCGGCAGTGCACAACGACCCTTCCTGCCCACTGAGGAATGCCTTGGCCTACCAACAGTTACGGGCGTACTCAGAAAAACAATGGTTCGTGCATGCGAACGGGGCACCCCTATCACGTTTCCAATTCACCAGAGTACTCAAGTTAATAATTGAACGTATGGGACGGGATGCAAGCTTATATGGCTCGCACTCCTTTCGCATTGGGGCTGCTTCTACGGCAGCCAGCCTCGGGATGTCCAGAGAGCAGATAATGAGGATAGGCAGGTGGCGCTCGGATAGATACAAACTGTATATACGCCCGGCGCAATGAAGAACGATGTACTACGTAAGATAAATATAATAAAAAAACAAAAAAAAACAAACCACACAGACAAAGAGAAACAAGCTAATACTACTAACCTGTTGTAAGAGGATGGAGCTGGAATGGGGGCGATGGTAATGTAGAGTTGCATGTTCTGTAGAGAAAAAGTGATGGATAAGTGGGTATGTATACTGCCATAACCATATCTTTGATTGTGATCCATGCAGGAGGGAGTTGCCACCTATGGCCGCGGGAAGTGTGGATATGTGGCCATTCATACGTTCACTGGGCCCAAAAGCGGACTCAATGCAGACCGCAAGGGGTGAATTTGGGATTTCAGAGTACAGAGGTGTCGGTGGTGTGGTTGGGACGACGGGGTATGGTGTGGGACCAGCTAATGCCGTCCTTGATCCAGCAGAAGAGATCGACCGGGAACCCGTGGATGATTGTGATCCATTTGGGGGGCAACGACCTGGCGTCTACGCGCAGCGTCGAGCTCACCAAAAAGATGCAAAGCGACATGCTAATGTTGGCTAAGACATATCCCGGGACGGTATTGGCATGGTCACACATCATACCGCGGCGTGTTTGGAGGGGAGAGAGAACTCGCACAGAGCACTAGAGAGGACAAGAAGAAAAGTGAACAGATGGATGGCCCGCTTCATGGGGGCCATAGGGGGGTACAACATCACGCACGACCTCATAGAGGAGAGATGCCCGGGGATGTATCGCGCAGATGGAGTGCATTTGTCCGACATAGGAATGGACATTTTTCTCTGCGCAGTACAGGAGACGATCGAACGATTATGGCAGAAGCAGAGGTTGGCCACAGCGGCGCGTTGAGAGATGGGGCCCCGTCAACAAGCGAGGAGTCGCGGTTGGCGGGGTTGGCCGGAAGAAACGCACCCGGTGAGAGAGAACACAGCCTAGGCCTTAAGTAAAGGGGGCAAGGTACAGGAGCGAAACATGGACCTGTCCCCGGAGAGAGTAAGATGGTGACCAGAACATCGCTCAGAGGGCCCCCTGCCTGGCTTCGACGGCGGGCAAAGGGGGGGTAATGATGAAAAGGTTGCCAAGTCTGCTTGAACGGCAGGCGTAACAGCTTTTGCATGAAGGACATGACAGACTGAGGGACGGAGAGTAATGCTTTTACGGCATAACTTCGCCGCCAGACATTTGCAAAGTACGTGGGATATTGGCTGTGTCTCTCGAAGGGGCGAAAGGAAGAAGTTGTATACTGTGTGGTGTGGATTGTTACGTGCATGCTGTGGCCAACAGTTTTGGTGCTGTTAATAACCATTGTTTGTAAATAAATAGAATTAGTTGGTGAAAGAAAACCCTGGTGTAACGTGGTGAATTATTAAGGGGGAGGGTCTCGGGGGGGGGGGGGAGGGCCGGGGGGGGTGCGGGGAGGGGAGAGGGCAAAGGGAGGGGAACCCGAGGCGGTCATGCCAGTTGCGTGGCTGAGTCCGGGCCGCGAATCAACGCGGCACGGCACAGGCGCGCGATGGCTCGCCGAGAGTTCGGTGAGGGGGCGGGGAGGGGGGGGCGGGCAAGGAGCCGAGTACAAAAGGCGCGCTCAGCGCGTGCTCGGCCTCTTTGCCGCTTGCCCCCCCCTCCTTTCCAAGAGGAAGCCGGACCCCCCCCCAACCCCCCCAATAAACAATGGGGGGGGGGGGGGAAGAGTCGCAGCATGCCTGATGGCTGGAAGAAACGCACCCGGTGAGAGAGAACACAGCCTAGGCCTTAATAAAAGGGGGCAAGGTACAGGAGCGAAACATGGACCTGTCCCCGGAGAGAGTAAGATGGTGACCAGAACATCGCTCAGAGGGCCCCCTGCCTGGCTTCGACGGCGGGCAAAGGGGGGGTAATGATGAAAAGGTTGCCAAGTCTGCTTGAACGGCAGGCGTAACAGCTTTTGCATGAAGGACATGACAGACTGAGGGACGGAGAGTAATGCTTTTACGGCATAACTTCGCCGCCAGACATTTGCAAAGTACGTGGGATATTGGCTGTGTCTCTCGAAGGGGCGAAAGGAAGAAGTTGTATACTGTGTGGTGTGGATTGTTACGTGCATGCTGTGGCCAACAGTTTTGGTGCTGTTAATAACCATTGTTTGTAAATAAATAGAATTAGTTGGTGAAAGAAAACCCTGGTGTAACGTGGTGAATTATTAAGGGGGAGGGTCTCGGGGGGGGGGGGGGAGGGCCGGGGGGGGGGTGCGGGGAGGGGAGAGGGCAAAGGGAGGGGAACCCGAGGCGGTCATGCCAGTTGCGTGGCTGTGGCATGAACTGTACATTGCGGTTACAGCATGGTACCCTACCACATGCTCTTACTTAGATGTACTTACTGCTTCCTAAATTGGAGGCAGCAAGTAGATCGGCACTAATTATCACTACATTTCTTGCAAACAGTGCATTTTTCCAAGCAAAAAAGATGCTGGTACTCATATGCAGAGATTTTTCAATAAGACATGAGAAGCATGGGTCAATTTTAGCAGACAATGAAAAAAGTGCCAGTATTCAGTACCATTGAGTACCCCCTCAAAAAAAAAACCTTGTGCAAAGTAAAGTATTCTGGGAATGCCCCTAACAGTTAGTGCAAGATTCTGCACTTACCGCATGGAGAGTGCAAAACATTACTGCACTTTAGTAAACAGGCACCTTAGATTCCTATGTCTGATTGAAAATAAGGGAAAAATTTAGGAACCTAACTTAGGTTTCTAATTTAGCTATTAAGCTTCTTTTTTTTTAAGTATCAGTCTCTATGGGGCTTGTTTACTAAAGCTGGGCTAATGGTTAGCATGGGCTATTTGTAACTAGGTCTCTTGTTATGCAATAGGACCTAGTTTAAATAGCCCACGCTAACTGTTAGCCCAGCTTAGTAAACATACCCCATGTGTACAAGTGTAAAGTCTACAAGTGGTTTTCACCTGTTGACTAGGAAAAATTGCACAAAACTTTGTACCAGCAGTATGTGTGGGAACCTTTTCTAGGAAAACATATGCACATTTGAAAATTCGAAGTGCCTTCTAACCCAAAGGTTATCGGCTCGAGGCCTTTGATGAGAAAGGGGAAAGTGCCATGTTTTAGATTAAAATGATGTAAAAAAAGAAAATTTCATTGATCTTTCCCTTTTTGGAGTGGAGGAGCTGTCTAGTGATTTGAGCAACAGTCTGGGACCAGAACGTCCAGGGTTCAAATTCCACTGACACTCTGTGGCCTCGGACAAGTCAATTAACTTTCCATTGCCAGGTACAAATTTAGATTGTAAGCCTTCCATGGACAGGGAAATACCTATGGTGTAACTCGCATTTAACTACTACTGAAAAAACATGAGCTAAATAGTAAAAAATACAAAGCCTAATACGGGTGTACCACCATGATCTTGGTGAAAGTCCGAGAAGCCACTGCTAAGGCAAACAGCAATGACCAAAATTGGAAATGCCCCATAGGCACTGCGAACAGCAGAAACTGCTGATGTCTGTCTCTGATTGGAATATGCAGGTAGGCCTTAACTCCCGGAGGTGAGCAGAGGAGTCCCCCGCCTCCAGTAGTGCTGCACTCTCCGAAATCTGTCCTTAGAAATCTGTCTCTAGAGAAGTGGATTCTACCCTCCAAACGCAGAAACAACCAGCGGCCGAGGTAGGCCCTTTTCTAGACCCACAAGCTATACGGGCTGTCTTTGATGGCATGCTGTTCGCCCTTTCTAGCAGTCACCGGTGGTACTGGCAGTCCGCCTAGGGTTGCCAACTGGCCGGTTTTCAGCCGGCCTGGCCGGTTTTTCCATGGCCAGGCCGGCTGCCGGCGCAGAGGCAAAACCGGCCCTTGAAAAGCCGGTTTTTTTGCTCTGGCCGCAAGATCGGGAGCGGCCAGAGCAAAAAAAACCGGCTTTTCTCTCCCCACCCGGAGGGCATCAGAGGGAGCCGGGGAAGCCCGCGCGAGGCCCCGGCTCCCTCTGAACAGCCGCCAGCGTGAAGAGCCTTTACCTTCACGCTGGCGGCTGTTCCTGTGAAGCCGCGATTGGTGGAAAAGGTTAAAGGCAATGCCCTTTAACCTTTCCCAGCATTCGTGGCTTCACAGAAACAGCCGCCAGCGTGAAGGAAAAGGCTCTTCACGCTGGCGGCTGTTCCGAGGGAGCCGGGGCCTCGCGCGGGCTTCCCCGGCTCCCTCTAAAGCCTCAGACAGCCGCGGTTTTGGGGGGGGAGGCCAAGGACTGCCTGGGCTGTGATGGGGGGAGGGGGCCTGGACTGGAAAAGGGCTAGGAGGGGGAATTTGACTGGAAATGGGTTGTGATTGGGGGGGGGGGACCTGGACCAGAAAAGGGCTATGGGGGGGGGGGACTTGTACTGGAAAGAAATGGGCTGTGAGGGGAGGGGAACTGGAATGTAAAAGGGCGAGGGGGGGGGACAAGGACAGGAAATGGGTTGTGATGGGGAGGGGGACCTGGACTGTAAAAGGGCTATGGGGGGGGGAACTTGGACTAGAAAAGGGCTGGGGGGGGGGAACTTGGACTGGGAAATGGACTATGGTGGAGGGAGGGGGAACTTGGACTGGAAATAGGCTGTGATTAGGGGGACTTGGACTGGAAATGGGTTGTGAAGGGGGGGAGGGACCTGGACTGGAAAAGGGCTATGGGGGGGCATTGGACTGGAAAGAAATGGGCTGTGATGGGGAGGGGGACCTGGACTGGAAAAGGGCTATGGGGGGGGGGGGGAACTTGGACTGGAAATGGGCTATGGTGGAGGGAGGGGGAACTTGGACTGGAAATAGGCTGTGATGAGGGGGGCTAGGACTGCAAATGGACTGTGATGGTGGGGGGGGGGGGGGGTAGGACTGCAAATGGGCTGTGATGGTGCGGGGGGACTCGGACTGCAAATGGGATGTGATGGGGGGGGGCCTAGGACTGGAAATAGGCTGTGATGGGGGACTTGGACTGGAAATGGGCTGTGATGGGGGGGGGGGCTAGGACTGGAAATGGCCTGTGATGTGAAGGCTAGCACTGGAAATGGGCTTATGAAGAGCTGGAATAGGACTGGAAATGGGCTGATGTGGGGCATGGGAGAATGGGACTAGAAGGGAGTGGATGCTGGGTGGGTCTAGAACTATAAGGGAACTGATTTTGGGGGAGGACTAGAATAGATGGGGAATGAGTGGAGAGGGGAAAAAATATTTTGTGTGGAAGAAGTCTATGATGGGCTGGGTATTGGGAGAGTGAGGGGCTTGAGAATGGAAGGGTGAAATTTAAATGGATGATAAAGGAATAAGGAAAGAATTGGGGGAAAGAGCAAAAGGGAAACAATCAGTATGTTAAAGCAGAAATAGAGAGAGAATGGAAAACATCTAAAAGAGAAGAAAGGACAAATGGATAGCTTGCAGAAGACACGAAGAAACCAGAAGAAAATGACTGGAGCAATTGCAACTGAAAAATAAAACGCCCAAACAGAAGGTAGAAAAATACTTTTTATTTTGAATTTATTAGCTGGAATATGTTTGGTCTGGGAAGTGTGTATTGATAACATCTTTGCGTTTTTGTTTAGTGCAAGAGGAAATTACTTTATAGTTTTATTTCTCCAGTGTTGTACATTTCATGTTTGGATTTTGGGGTTCCCAGTTTAATTATTATCTGACCAAGGAAGTTAGCCTACACGTATCCTCGGTAATTTTTGTGGGTGGGGCTGGGGGCGGGGCAGGGGTGGGGCTAGGGGCGGAGAATGGGTGGAGCATGGCGAGCCACAGGTGTCGGGTTTTTCTCGTTGAAAAAGTTGGTAACCCTAAGTCCGCCTTTTTTTTTTTTTTTTTTAACTTTCTCGTGCTTTGTGGGAGCCCCTTTTACACGCCCAAAACAATAAAATGCGAAGTTAAATCCCCCAGTGGCCGACGCGCTGAAAGGAAGCGTTCCAAATGAAAATTTTAAAAAATCAAGTTTGTGTCAAGATGGCAGCAGTTCTCGCTTACTGGGAAATGACCTCCAACCACGAGGTTTGAGCAAAGCTTCCTTACACCAGGCCTGACCGAAGCTAACTAACCACAGGGCTCCTCCCGCTGACAAAATGAATTTAAAAGGCTTACTTCACGCTGGAATTTGCTGAGGCTCCCGAATGCTCAGCTGACTCTTCGTGGCTTCGGTGCCAGTATGGCAAAGTGATAGGCTGTGTTCCCGCTGACAGCTCCTCACCTGCAATGAGTTCCGGAGCCACCAAACTAAGTAAGTCTTTGTTGGGAAGGCCCCTCCTCATGGGTAAGGCTCTCCCAGCACTGCCTGTCTTCAGTCCAACTTACTCTGTTAGCTTTTTTATTTTTATTTTTTTAAAAGCTCTACTACAAGCTTGCTGATTAAAAGCTCTCAAAGGCAAGAACTACATGTCAATCAAATTTAAAGGAACCCTTAACACCTGACCCGTCTTTTGCCAGTGTGAGGCCCCTGGCACCTGGCGGCCTGCAGGGGCCCCGGATAGGCCAGATCCCACATGATGAGCCCATCTGCCCATGTCATGGACTCCTCAATAAAGTCACTTGTGACATCATTTCGTTACAAATCATTGAAATCAACTTTAATCAATTACTGACAAACTGACCTACAAATCTGACAATCATATGTCCACATCACAATTGTCACCCTCTTGCTGGACCCCACGGGTTAAGGTAGGGTATGGAGCCGGGGGCCTTGTAGTTAACCAGCCTGGAATAAGGTATAGAGGGCCTTGCTTGGCACTCTGGGAGTTGTAGTTTTCTGGCTAGTCAAAAAGAACGAGTTGTGGACACGAGGTAAGGCTTAAGACAGTTTTTATTCCCCTTCCGGGAGGATTCTTTTGGTGGTAAAAATAAAAGGTAGACAGCCCCACTTTGGGCACAAAGTAAAGAAACAAAAATTGCTTAACTTCAGCTTTCTTAATCACATAACACACGGGTATTTCAAACAGCACTTCTCAAGCAAGTAAAAGCTTTTCTTTGCTGCTTCAAAAACTCAGCCACTTCAAGCAAACAAAACCTTTTCTTTGTAGCTTTAGTGCTTATCACAATTTCACAGCTTGTTCACCGCAGAGAGGAAAACTCATCAGTTATCGTGAGCGTACAGTCCATGTGTTCACTAACAGCTTGGTCCCCTTGTACTTCACATTGCATTTCCTCAGGTTCTGCGTCTGATAATTCCTGCTTTGCACAGCAAGGAACGTTATCAAACAGTCTCTCCCTATTGTATGGAGATTCTCTTTCTCCCTCTGTGAGACTGTGTATCAGGCTATTACCATATTCACTGGAGTGTTTGGCCTGGGAGCCCTTCCACTGCTGATAACCACAGGGTAAGTTATAACATTCACTTCTCCCTCTATTAGTAGAAATCAGCTTACCTCCCAGCTCACTCTGGTTCAGGTTTCTTGGTGCAGCTGCAGTTACTGGAGTAAAACCAAACGGAAACTTTCCACGGGCTCTGCCTTTCAACTTCCTCCCAGATATAACAATATCCTCAGGTAAAAAGACTTTATCTTTTCTGTATCTGTTATTCTGGTAAGTGGCTTTTCCTGCCTTCCTCAAGCTAGCTTCCACATTGAATTCTCTGTTACCTTCTGGATAACGTTTGCTGAGCTCTGACGTCTCTGTGCACTGCTTGTAATAGCAGTCACCTGGGCTCTCTCTCTCTGCCTGGGAATAAAACCTTTCAGCTTTTACAGCTCTCTCACCGGCTTCATTCCAACCCGAGCTTTCCCCGGCATGTCTTTGGCTCCTTGAATTCTCAAAGCTGCTTGTTCCTGTGTTCCTTCCTGTTTCCTTTCTCTGCACACCTTGCACCGCTCTCACACTCCTCACTCCTCTGGCACCTTCTTTAACTCCACGTGCATTGGGTTTATCTGTGTGTGTCAACTCCACCCACTCCCAGCTGGCTTTCATCTCCTAATGATCCCTCAGCCTTTCTGCTGCTTGGGCGTGTTTCTGTAGCTCGTGACCCAGTTTGTTTGTGTTGCCTATAGCAACTTCCTGACATATGCCTGCCTGAAATGTCAGTGTCAGTTTCATTACTTGCTGAAATGCCTATTTCCATGGGCTCTGCTGGATCCACATTGTGACACAATTCACAAATAGCTGTCAGCCTGTCAAACACTTAACAATCGAATTGGAAATTTACAGTTTCAAGCATTCTAACTTTGCAATGCATTAATGCACATTCCACGTGCTGACTGCTGACAGTTAGCTAAGTATCAACATGTCGAAGTTCGAACATGTGTTAATGCAAAGTCACGGATAATGCACTCAGAGTCAACTTCTCTCAAAAGGTCCTCCTCAATACTCAACAAGCTAAGCATGTTCAGACACTCGTGCGACATCGTTGATCTGAGATGATTCTTAATCAGCTTGAGCTTGCTGAATGACTGCTCACCTGAGCAGTTCGTCACGATGAGGCAGAGGAAAATGTGCAGTGTGATCTCTGTGTTCGCAAACGTGCTACGGAGGCCATTATCAACGATGAATGATGCAACTGAATTTCGATCTTGCTGCAGACTGTAGCATTATCTGGATCGTCATTCTCACCTTCCTCCAGGTCGTCTGACTCTAACGCCTGCAATGCTTCCTTGCCCCACTTTGTTTGCAGAGCTGCCTTAAATTGTACTAACTCTTCCGTCAGTTCAGGCTGCAGATCGTAGGCATAGCGATTAACTAATTTGCTTGCACCTTCTCTAATTTCTGCATCAGAAAGTGATGAAATTTTATGCAAGAAAGCAAATCGGTCAGCCAATTCAGCATATGCCTCCTTGCACTTCGACAGTGCAGCAGCAAGGCTGTCGATGACAACGATGAATGTGTCAGTACGGAATTTATGACATGGTTGCAAATGAATCTCAGTGTCTGCGCCGGATTTGTCATATCTGCAATTTCGTCTGCGTACTCGCTTGCTGAGATCAGCCCGATAGTTTTCACAGCGTGACAGGTCTTTGCCGCGTGCTTCAAAGTGGTCGAACTGTTCACGAAGGCTTTGGACGTACATCTGCAGTGAGTCATAAATCGCAGCAACAGAATTCAAGTTTTGATCAGCTGACTGCAACGACACGCTGTTCGCGTGTAATCTTGAAAGAACCTTCTGCCAGAAAGCAGCCATTATGGCCATCTCAAGGCACTGCATTCGATCGTGCAATCCTCTGACTTCTTAACACGTCTCTGCCTTGTGTTCGCCCACTTTTTCATCTATAATGTCCTCCAGAGCTTCGACAATCTCATCATAGTCCCTCACCAGAGCATTTGCCGCATCGAATCGTGCTGACCACCGTGTGTCGGACAGTCTCTTTAGTGTTAGTCGGCCTGCAGTCTGTTCCAGCTTGTCCTTGAGGATGGCCCAGTGTGCTGTCGAGCCATCAAAAAACACGTACAGCTGTTGGACAAAGTCAAAGAACGATATGGCATCGGTACAACAGGCTGCTGCGCACTGACCAATGACGTTCAAGGAATGGCCTGCACAGGGTATGTAGGTGGCATGAGGATTTACCTGCTGTATAAGAGCCTGCATACCTCTGTATCTGCCGCTCATGTTGCTGGCGTTATCATACGACTGTCCTCGACAATCATCAATGTTGTTCCCCCAGCTGTGCAGAAACTGAAGCAAGCTATCTGCAAGCTGTTCACCTTTGTGACCTTGCTAAGGTAGAAATGTAAGGAACCGCTCAACAGGGCCAGATGGCAACACATAATCACTGTCAGCTGATCCTGGTGTGTTATATCAGGCGTCAAATCAACTGAGATTGAGAAGTACTTGGCAGACTGAACTTCGGCTTTAATCTGATCGACAACTGACTGGCCAATCAGCTGAATTAGTTGATTGCAGATGTTGGCAGACAGATATGAAGTGTGTCCTTTTCCCTTGTTAGCATGCATCTGCAGGTGTTGCGCCATGAAGGGATCAAATTTTGATATAAGTTCAAAGATTCTCAAATAACTGCCATTATGGGCAGAGCCAACGATCTGGTTGTTACCTCTAAAGGCCAGGCCACGTTCAGATAAAAAGGAAATAGTTTCAAACAACCGCTCGAGAACAGCATGCCAATACTCACGTTGTTTGTCACGTTGCTTTACTAGTGCCTGATCAACACGTTTTGCTGTGTCACGTCGCATTAGCAGTTTAATCACGGATGCGCGATGAGTAGAACTGACCTCGTGCTCCATGATTTGCTGCTTCTTATGCTTCCAGTTGCAAAAACCTTTTGTGCCAAACGCTACAACTTCTGGTGACATCAGTTTGCATGTAAAGCAAGCTTAGATGGTGAATAGTAAAGCCAGTCACGATCGATAGGTTCCTTCGACAGCGGATGAGTTGTTTTGAACAGGTCACGAGAGCATTTCCTTGGTATTCCATCGGCTGTACAGACAGTTCTGGTTGGAGTGAAATCCAAGTCCCAGTGGGCACATTGCGCACTACCTGCTGTCGCCCAGTACTCGCGCATGTCGTCGACAATCTCAACGGGCCATTCGCCGAGGTCTGTAGAGTAGCAGACAGCAGATAGACACCGAACTGGAACATCACCACGTTCTAGAAACTCGATAACGTCCGTTGCAGCGTCTTCTGCCTGCTGAAATGGTGGACAGTCCACTTCCATTTTCTCTTCAGTTTTAACTGCTGTCTCATTTACGTTTATAGTCGCAGTCATTGAAGATTTGACATCTACTCCTACCTCAGCCTCTTGAGCTGGAGCGGTCATGGAGGACTGAGTTGTCTGCCCAAAGTACGTCATAATCAACTGCGTTCCAGTTATAGTGGCAGTATCCCACTGCGCCTGTTCATGGCGTTTTTGCCAACCGGACTTATACTTGCGGTTTATGTCGCACTCCCTTGAAGTCATGCCGTTATATTAACGGTAGTTTTGTTATATAATCTGTAATATAAAATATATAAGCAAGTTAATATTACGGTAACTAGTAAAACTAACCTCACAGACACGGTAAAATTAAACCAGCAAAACTTAGTACTAGCAGACGACCGTGACAAAACTTGCGTTTACATTACATTTATATTACAAAGAATAGCAAACATATACATTATATTATATAACATATCAGACATTCAGACTTCTTTGTAGTTTAATACTATTTAATATTATTTAAATTAAATGTTACGCTGTCAGGTGAGGTGTCAGCATCTTTCAGTGTTTACAAGTTAAACTGGAAGTAGATTATGATAGCCTGGTCTACAGTCTATTGTTCAGGAACACCAAAGAAGCTGAACGAAGGACCAAAACATTTAAAAATAACTTTAAAAAACTTTACGAGTGTAAAATAAAAATGTAAAACAATAAATTGAAACTAGAATAAGTAAAGAAATAACATCATAACAAAAATTAAACTTTAAATGTCTTAAACATAAAAAGGACTTATAAAACTAAAACATTACAACAAGCAGCTGCTGGAGCATGCGGAGCCCCTGGCACAGTGCCATAGTGCCAACCCATAAAGACGGGTCAGCTTAACACCACTAATTCCTAATTCTCCCTTTGGTGAGTCTCTGAATCACACTTTCCAGCTGCTTGAAGACTGAGATACTTGAGGCAGGAGGGAGGTACCAGCTGCTTATCCAAGGTTGATGTCATCAAAATACGACATGTTTAGTCTCCAAGCTGCTGGAGGGGAGAGACAACCCGCAGGTGCCGGGACTGGACAGGAGGGACGATAAGGAACTCACATTTAACTACTACTGAAAAGATGTGAGCTAAATAGTAAAAAGTACAAAGTCTGAACTCTGCCCCGAAACGTCTCTCCATGCATAAAATTATGCACATAGTGGGACTATGCACACAAAGTTACCCACAGATAGGGTAGACAATTTTTAAAAAGCCCATGTCTGCCCATCAGCTCCTGTTTTATGTGCTGAAATGCAGACCATCTCTGAAATTCAACATATTCCAGAAGCAATAATTTTGCATTCAGAAACTCCACTCCAATGTCTATTTTTATGTTTATGTTTATTTATTTGCTTGACCGCCCTTCAGTAATAAGCAGAGCGGTTTACAATAAAATCTTCAATACAGCAAGGCACAAGGCCGGAAAAAGGAAAAGAAAATTACAATTCAATAAAGGATAGAAAGAAGAGAGCGAGAAAAGGACAGCCAACGCAGGGAAGAGGTTAAGGCTAGGAGGGAGGAGGGTCAAAAGCAAGGGAAAAGAGGTGGATCTTCAGAGCATGTTTAAAGGTGGGGTGATGGGGCTCCAGGCGGAGAACGGAGGGAAGGGCGTTCCAGAGAGTAGGACCTATGAAAAAAAAGGCTGAGGAGCGGGTGGATTGAAGGTGAGCATGCGAGGGGGAGGCAGTGCGAGGTGGTTGAGATGGAAGGAACGGGGGGTGTACCTAGGGGTATGAAAGTGAATTAGGTCAGCCAAATATTGTGGGGTAGTGGTATGAAGCGCCTTGTGAACAAGTGTGAGAAGTTTGAATTGGATACGAAAGGATATGGGAAGCCAGTGAAGACGGAAAAGAAGGGGAGTGACGTGGTCTCTAGGGGAGGAGAAAGACACAAGTCGGGCGGCGGTGTTCTGGATTCTTTGAAGTCGTGTCAGCTGTTTAGTTTACTTCATTATTATTCCACATTATCTAACACTTAGGGGGTCATTTTGGAAGCCCTATTTATGCTTCTGACATTTGAAAATGGGCATTGAGACGGCTTTAGAGCCATTTAGAAGTCGGGTCTCTGGATGCCTCCAACTTGAGGATGTCCAAGTCTGAACAGGACCGCAGTGGAGGCATAGCTGGAGTATTCCCAGGAATCTGTGCATGGTGTAGGCGTGGCTGGGGCATTCCCAGGCATCCGGATGTCCCAACCTGATCTGAGAAATGTCCTGGACATCTGGAGTCACATCTAAATTTAGACCTGCTCAACAAGCATCTGAAAAATGCTCATTTTGACTGAAAAATATCCAGAAGATGTAGAGAAGAAAGCACTCCATCATCCCCAGTATTCAGCACAATTTCAGTGATAGCAGCAGTGGGATTTGAACCCTGATTTTGCTGGTTCTAGCCCACTATGCTAACCATTAGGCTATTCCTAAAGATCCAGGTTCTGAAATGCTATTCTGGGGATATCTATGTAGATGCCCCCGCAGACATCCAACATAAGGCCTGACCATGTTTGAAATCGTGTATGCATCTGGACGTGCCTCTTTTTTTCAGATGTTCTGGCTTAGACATCCTTTCTAAAATCTCCCTCTTAGTATATTTAGTACAGCAATCCAACAATGATGTACAGTGCCATCTCTGCAATAAAACATTCTAACAGCCAAATTAACAAGATAAATCAGAAAGTGACTGCCAACAGATCCAAAACAGTCATATCTACACCCTAGTTTGTTCTCTTTTTTAAACTTGGTCTATTTTTCTTTGTTTGAGATTGCAAAGCATTTCAAATTTGCAGTAAACAACATCCTCCTCTCAAGAGACAGTCAGGGTTCAGAACAAGCTGAAGGTTCCAACCTGCTATTGTTCTCTCTCTTAGATTCTATTCAAACAATTTTCAGTAAGTATGCTCTAACCTGCTTCAATAGTATACATCAGCTCTGCGTTTTCTCCTTTGTCTCTATCCAGAGCAGTAACTTGTAGCACTGCAGAGCCAACTGCAGCGGATTCAAAAACAGATGCTTCATACAAAGGGCTGGTAAAGTATGGACTGTGATCATTAGCGTCTTCCACATTAACAATGACTCGTGCCAAGTTGCGTCGATAAGGAAACTCTTGGTCTCGAACCTTTTCACAAGACATAGAAGAAATACAATAAAACATTCAGAAAGAAATTGCTGATCATATCACAAGTTATATGTGCATTACATTTCCTATTTGCAAATATGACTGTACCAATGTCATGTATAGTACTGTTTATCGTGTTATGTGTTTTGGCGACATTTGACTTACCAGATAATTTTCTTTCCTTGAGTCCTGCTAGACCAGTCCATACAAGTGGGTTGTGTTTCCCTACCAGCAGATTGGTGGAGACAAAAAACCAACAAAAAGCCCAGGTTTCAATGGCATCACTCCCATGCCTCTATCTGCCTCAGTCACGAGAGGTTTCTTCAGTATCCACCCCCAAGCATATGAGAGAACATGGCAAGCCTCACACAACCTCAACAAGAGCAACAGTGAGTAATCAAACAGTATAGAACAATGTATAGAAAAGCACAAAAAGAAGGATGTCAGAAGGTGATAGACCCTGCAGAGCCAAGTATATAAATCATAGCGGACCCAAGCGGTACTGAGGCAGAAGAACAGAGCAAACATAGCTCCAGGAGTGGGCCCTAGACTGGTCTAACAGGACTCAGGGAAAGGACATTGTCTGGTAAATAAAATGTCACTTTCCATATCATCCTGCTAAACCAGTCCAGACAAGTGTGATGTAGCAAAGCTATGCCTCCACTGGGCAGGAAGAAGACACAGCACTAGCAAAACCTTTGAATCAAAGGTCATGTCCACCTTAGTGTGGACATCCAAGCGGTAATGCTTGACAAAAATGGAAAGTGCTGCCCACGTTGCCACATGACAAATGTCTGCAGGGGCTATTGAGCTCTACTCTGGCCAATTAGGATGTTTGCACTTGGGTAGAATGGACACACAAACCCTCTGGAACTGGCCAGTTCCGCAACAGATATGCCGAGGTAATGGCCTCCTTAATCCAGCACCCCAATGTAGACTTAGCCACTGCATCACCCTTGCATGGGCCAGCAAACAGCATAAAAAGATAGCCGGACATATGAAAGGCATTCGTAACCTCCATGTACCAGAGAAGCACCCTCCGGACATCCACAAGGTGAAGATCCTTATCCTTCCCCAGACATTGCCCCTTATAGAAGGAGGGCAGGCAAATCACCTGGTTCACATGAAAGGAAGAAATCACCTTAGGTAAGAAGGAAGGCACAGGCCAAATGGAAATAGCCTCTTCTGAAAAAGACAGAGAAGGATCTCAGCAAGACAGAGCCTGCAGCTCGGGCATCCTCCTTGCAGAAAAAATCATGAACAAAAAGACCGTCTTGAGCATCAAATCCTTGAGAGTAGCATGCTTCAATAGCTCAAAGGGAACCAATATCAGGGCCCTGAGTACCCGACACAGATCCGAGGGAACGGACCACAGACTGGAGGAGAGGACATAAATGTTGAACCCCTTGAAGAAAGAACAAAACATCCAGGTGTAAGGCAAGCCACTTACCAGTCACTGGACCTCAGAAATAGGCCAAAGCTGCCACCTGAACCTTCAGAGAGCTAAGATAGAGACCCTTCTCCAGACCTTCCTGCAGAAAAGCCAACAGGGACAGCACATTGGCCACCTCAGGAACCAGCTGCCATGTGCCACAGCATTGCTCAAAGAGGCACCAGATCCGCACATATGCCAGGTTGGTAGACCTCCTCCGGGCTCTGAGCAGAGTGGAAACCACTGCTGCAGAGTAGCCCTTACATGCTAGCCATCTCCTTTAAAGATCCAAGCCGTTAATAAGAAGGGAACCGGGTTTTCCAGGACGATTGGCCCCTGATGCAAGAGGCCCCGAGACAGGGCAAGTGAAGAGATGGCGCTTCTAGGAGTCGCATTAGGCCTACAAACCACACTCTCCTCGGCCAATTTGGTGCCACCAGAATAATCCTTCCCGGGTGGTGCTCTATATGCCGAATCACATGTTCCTCCAGGGGTCATGAAGGAAACACATACAGCAGGCGATGACTTGGCCAAGGCTGAGCCAAGGCATCGGCACCCTTGGACACATTCTCCATGTGGCAACTGAAGAAGTGGCACACTTTGGCATTGGCACAGGTTGCTATCAGACCCATCTTGGGGCAACCCCAGTGGTGCAGAAATCAACTGAAATGCCTCCTGACTTCTCTCCCACTTTCATGGATCCAGAGAGTGCTGGCTGAGAAAGTCCACTTCCACACTGTCCCATCCAGGCAATGTGCTGAGCTGACAACACTAGGAGGTTCTTCTCAACCCAGAAGAGCCATCTCCAGAGCTACCCCAGCATTCCTAGTACCACCTTGCTGATTGACATAAGCCACTGCCAGGGTATTATCTGAAAATACCCGAACTGCCCGGCCTTCAGCCAGGAGCTAGAAATGCAGAACAGCCAATCTGATGGCCCTCGCCTCGAGGAGGTTGATGGACCACACTGCCTCTCTGTGGTTCCAACAGCCATGGCTGTGTGGTCTTGGCAATGGGCTGTCCAGCCAAGAGACTGGCATCTGTCATTCAGTGGCACACCCTTCCTCAGATGACTGGGCTGCCTCCACCATCATTGGGAGTGGGAGCTTGAGCTCGAACCCCTGAGAACTTGGGGATCACCAAGTCAACAAGGACCATTGGAGCAGCCACATGTGTGTAAGCACCTATGGCACCATCTCGATCACTACTGCCATCAATCCAAGGAGCTGAAGATAATCCCAGACTCTGGGAGCCTGCCCCGAACAGGTGAGGCAATCCAACAACCTTTTGACTTTCTCCTCTGGCAGAAAGACTCTGCCCACACAAGTACTGAAATATGCTCCCAGGAACTCCGGGGATTAAGGCAGCCTTAACTGGCTCTTTCCCCAATTGATCAGCTAGTCAAGGCTTTCTAAAAAGGATACCACTCAAGTCGCTACCCGAGATGCCTCTGAAAGGGAATGGGCCTGGATGAGCCAGTTGTCCAGATATAAGTGCACACAAATTTCTTGGTCACAGCCACCACCATCATGACCTTGGAGAACATCCTTGGGACAGTGGAGATCCGAATGGGAGGGCAGCGAACTGAAAGTCAGAACCAAGCACAGCAAAACACAGCTATTTTTGCTGATCCTCCCAGATCGGGATATGAAAATATGACTCAGCCAAATCCAGAGATGCCAGGAACTCCCCTCAGAGCACACCACTTGAATCACGGATAGCAGTTTCCATCCAGAAGCGTAGGACGAGCAAGTGCTCATTGACACCCTTGAGGTCCATTCTTTCTTGGCACCACAAAATAGATGGAATACTTGCTCTTGCACCGATCATCTGAAGGAATAGGCACCACTGCCTTTAGGAGCAGCAACTTGTCCAAGGTGATCTGCACAAAGGCCCTTTTGTTTGCAGACCCACAGGGGGAGATGACTAAAATGTCTGGGATTGGCTCTTTCCATTCCAGGACATAGCTGTACTAAATGGTGTCTATCACCCAGTGATCCTTGGTGACCCATGCCCATTCCTGAAGGAAGAGGTGGAGCTTGCCCCCTACTGGAAGAACCAGGGAATGGGCCCCCAAACCTTCATCGTGCAGCCTGGGGGGGTCCTCCTCTGGAGGGGACAAACTTCCTGAGCCCATGCACTCCATAAAAGGACAAAGCCAGCTCAAAATCCAGAAGCAGAGGGGAAGGAGAGTTTTCTAAGCCAGTAGCAATGGGAGTCCCAAGACCCTCAGGAGTTCAACCAGTGTGCCCATGAGAAGCGAGTGGAGGCTGATGGAAAATGGGCTCCTGCCTGCTTCAGGGGCCCCCTGGACCTGTCCTCCAGAGAGTGGTAAGATTTTGTCTCATCCTGGTCTTTCATCAGCTTCTCCAAATTGGCTCCAAAAAGAAGCTTCCCTGAAAAGGCCAGTTGGGTCAACTTGGCTTTGGAAGATGTATCCACTGCCCAGTGTCAGAGCCAGATCCAACACTATGTCACTTTCGACAGGGCGCTATCCCTGGCTGCTAGATGTACCAGGTCATACATGTCATCAGAAAGGAAGTCCATAGCCAACTCCAAAAGAGGAATAGTATCATCTGGCAGAAGAGATTGAATCCACTGGAGCACGGCTTGAAATGTCGGGCCAACTTTAGAATAGAAACCGTGACAGTGAACTGGTAACATTGAATCCATTTTTCAGTCCAGAGCATCTTTAAAGACTGATCCACCTTCCACAGGTATGGTGGTCTGTCTGGTAACTGCCATGACCTGCGCATCCACCTTAGGACTATCAAACCACATGACACATTCCTTCTCCGGGAGAGCATACAGCTTCTTATACAACCTCAGCCCCTTAGGTAGGGAGTTGGGGGAATCCCACTCCAACCGGATCATGCCCTTGATCACCTATGGGAAGACAGTAGTGGTTTCTGCATCTTTTGCAGGCATGGATGCGCCTTCGGCTCATGCTCTGTGCTTGGACCATCCACCCAAGCTCAAGGTGGATGAGACCCTGGCAATCAATGCCACCAGTTCCTCCTTCTGGAACAGATGGATAACACCGGCCTCTTCACATTCCTCTAAAGGCGAGAGTATTTCTTCATCCACATCAGAGCCCAGAACCAAGCATCTGAATCCAAGTCACAGTCCAAATCTCGGACAGATCCCAGCAGATCCCCACTTCTAAGGAGCACTGTTCGCTGAGGATACTTAGCCATAGGTGATCAAACAGGGCTTCCACTCTCAGCCTGCTTCTCACAAGACAGAGCTCAGGGGAATCCAGAGACCGCAGGGTCTGACTTTCCATGCCAGAATGACCAGGTCTGTTGCAAAAAGGCAAAGAATTCCTGTGAGGACAATCCACACTCCAGAAGCTCTCCTTGCGGAAATGAACATCCAGACATCAGGGATCATAGTCATCACTGATCTCCTAGAGGACAGGGAGTGGCCCACAACATAGTTACTGGAAGCTCTGGCTGGCTGGTCATCCTTACCCACAGTGCCACCTGCCACCTCTTGCTCTAAAGCAGGCAGGGCCAGACTAATTGGATCCCCTGAAAGAAAGGGGGAGCAAACCCCCAGGGATGACTCGGAAGCTGCCATGCAAAAGAGCAGAGTCCAGAAGCCAGAGAGGAGGCACCTCGCTTGCCAATGGCCAAACAACGTTTACTGGAAGACGACATAGAGAGATAAGGCAAGTATCACAACAGTGCACGCTAAGGCTGTGGTGGCCCAGCAGGCACGTGTTAACAGTGCTTACACAGGCATGCTTTAACGGTGCTTACACAGCAATGCATGTTACGGGCACTTGGGTAGGAATGCGCATCAGAGCCACTTGGGAGGAATGCATGCAAGGACTGCATGACCGTGGGGCGCACAATAGTAAAAACACCAGTAGCACATGCAGAAACGGTAGGAAACCCCTACACTGTGCCAACGGTCGCCAGTGGTCTACCCTGAATTGTGCCCCAGATGGATGGAATTGGGAGCCGCTAATAAGGACAATGAAACCCCCCTGAAACGCCCAGACAGAAATCCGGACAGGCTCAGTTCTATTCCCCTGAAACTCTCTCTCTTGCTTTGCAGGCACTGCATTGAAGGTGGCTGGCAGGCAGATTTTTCTGAGAGCCTTCTACAATCTTCAGGACAGAGCAGAGGAGATAGAGGAGGAGGGAAGAAGAATTGAGGTTGTGTGAGGCTGCTGAACTCTTCCATTCCTTCCAGATTCTTCAATTTTTGGCTGCTCAACAAGGTCTTATGATAAGAGTGCAGAGCTGAACCAATTTTCTCTCCTCCTATGACTACTGAAAGGACCACAGTCTAATGGAGCCTCCAACATTGTGCTCGAGAGTCACCCTCAAGGTGGTCGTTTATGTGCGTTTAAATCAATCTTTTCTTCTCAATTATTTAGATTTTCTTCAGAGTATAGAAAATCTTTCCACCACCTGCTGGAGACAAGGAAATACTGAAGAGACTTCTGATGGCTGAGGCAGATAGAAGCATGGGAGTGATGTCATTGAAACCTGGGCTTTTCATTGGTTCTTTGTCTTCACCAATCTGCTGGTAGGGGAACACAACCCACTTGTCTGGGCTGGTGTAGTAGGATGATATGGAACTGTATTTATTTTGTATATTGTTTATCTTTAGGTGCATTCCACATAAGTGATAGCACCTATTGAGAAGGCTCCAGCCAGATGCGTCTGTTTCTGTGTCTGTCCGTAGGCATCTGTATGTTTTTCTCATACACAAATGAACAGATACATATGACATCCCCCCCTCAATGGCGGAAGAAAACATTGCGGCGACTCAGAAGAAAGGTACCAGCAGAAAGGCAGCAGTAGTTCTGGAGTTGCGGTCGCCTAGGGTAGCAACTTCTGGAAGGCAGCAAAAGCAGGGCATTCAAAGCTAAATAGTAGATTTTGACAGCCAGAGGGGGTGTAAAGCTTGAGGTTTGTCTAGGGTGCCAACACCTTGGACCAACTCTAGGGCCGGCCCTGGGTGTTCCCAGCTCCTCTCTCATCAGGGAAGGCAGGCCTTCCCCCCTCCCCCCCCTAGTATGAGAAATAGCTGAAGGGGAAATACTGAAGTGGCTGACAGTGAGGACAGGCCTTCCCTCCAAGCCAAAGAGAAAGAGAGAACTTGAGTTTGCAGGGGGAACCTGAAGGACCCACTGCTGATGGCAATGAGAGAGAAAGAGATGGATTCCTCACTCCCAAAAGGATAATAAGGGGATGGCAGGCAGAGAAATAAGCAGCAGTATAGAGCAGCCCACAGGGAAAGAGAGAGGCTGAGTCAGCGGGGGATGCACAGAATGAGTCATATGTTGTGGGATGGTCAGGCCCTACCCAACAATTTGGAGGAGCAGATAGTGCAGAACCTCAGTCATGGTCACAGAACTGGTATCTGCAGCTTGCAGGGCTGAAGAAAGTGAGGGGAAGAGGAAGAGGCGACAGGATGTGAAAGTGTGCATGGAGGCAGGACAGTGAGGAAGATAGTGAGTGTTAGGGTTGGTGGTAACAAAGGGAGGAGATTGCAAGAGGATGAGAGGGACAGAGGGTGTATGAAGGCAAGAGAAAAAAATTGTACATGCTAATCACACACCTGCCGCCCTCCAGCACACACACCCTGATGCCCCCATGACACACACATGCACCCGTCACCCCCCCATGCGCATGCATGCACACACACGCCCATCACCCCATGACACGGATGGACATATTCTTGTACCCCTGTCATCCCCTTTCACAAACACACATCATTTGACAGCCCCAATGGCATACGTTCTTTGGCACCTCCAATAACTCCTCCTTCCCCAACGACACACATTTGCACATGTACCCTCTTCCCTGACACTCCCATTAAACAAAACACATACATCCAACACCCCCCTTTAACACATACAAACACACATGCATCCCCCATGACATATACGACGACACATCCCCACCCAATATACAAACACATGCACAGCCACCCACCCCCAGCACTCCTCATGATGCACATAACCTCCTGACAGGCTTCATGGCACAAACATGCATCACCTGTCAGCCCACCATCACACACACACACACCCCACATGGCTGTGTGAATTGAGGAAACATACTATTATGTCACGATTTTTAATGTTTGTCTTAATTATCCTGTATTATACCTCACCTTGAGCTTTCAGGACGTAGTAGGCAATACAAATAATTTTTCATTTAGGTCTCTCTGTAACATGCAATATGCATACATGTTGTAATATTTACCATGATAGGGACCTTTTTTCCTAAAGGTTTTTCTCCATTCTCTGACCATGCCAAAAGATTTTAAATCTATAGCTCTGAGTATTTAAAATTATTGTGATTATTGTGTCATGTTTTATCTGTTGTATGCTGCTTTGAATGCCGTGTGCATAAGGTGGTTAACAAATGTTTTAAAATAAATAAAAATAAATAAAAAATAAACATGTTTATCAGTTATAATACAGAAGCTTGTCGGGATGCCTACACTGGCTGTGTTCTGCTGCTGAAGAACCTGTGATGTCATGCAAGTGGATACCTGTGTTCTCTGTAATAGAATTTGTACTTGTTCCTGTACAATCTACAATGTTGTTACTTGTAAACCGCGTTTGATCGCACGGAAAACGGGGTATAAAAATGTCAAATAAATAAAAAGAAATAAATAAAGAAGATGTCAGATGTGACTCAGCGGTCACCTGCTGCTGTCATCACTCACTGGGAGGGGTGAGACTAAGAACCACACTAATTCACTGAAGACCCGAAATCTAAATATTCCGGGCAATTTTCAAAGCAACTTAACTGGGTTAATTGGCCTGGCTGAAAATTGCCTTTCATTCAGCTAAAAGTGCGAGAGAGCTTCCAGACCATAAACAGAGTATGATGGGTGGGGGTGGGGGCATGTAGGTTGGTGGAGGAAAACAGCAGGCATAGGTGGAATTTTCAAAACCACATTCTATTTTCCCCCTTTATGCCACCTGTTGGACTAGCGAGTGCAATGTATTTCGGTACCTTTGACATATACGCTTTACGCCAGCTAATTTCCAAATGGAAACTGCCCAAGGAACCCCTCTTTGAAAATTTATTAGCCAGGTACTTTGCAACTGCATGGCCAATTTAAATTTACCTCCTGTTAACAGTGATTTATAAAGCATAGCAAATAATTTATAAAGTTATTTTGGTACACGATGTGGCAAGAAATCAAGCTAGATTATGCTGATGATTGAATTTACCCCCTAAGCTGAGCTGATTTGCATCAGTGGGGGCCCTGAGGTCTTTTCTTCCCAATAATTAAAATATATTTCTTTTTGGATTGATAATCTGCTTTTTTCATAATCCAGCTTTATTCATCTGGGAATTGTTCTGGTTGCTAGATTCCTCATACATTTTGTATACAGCGCTTATAAAATTACCCTGGGTGTAAAAATACTTTTCCCGTAAGTGCTGCCAGGTGCACAGTCTGGGCAGAGGGCCGGCAGAGTCCCTAATCTACACATGTTCTCACATACTCTACACACATTTACGCCTGCTCCTGGGCAAATATAAAAGTCTATGACCTCAATGTAGCCATGATACTGTTGGATTTGTGCTCTTTTGGCCTATAATATAAACCTATGTGCCCTGTTACAAAATTATCCTCTTTATTTTATTTTCAGTTATCTTAATGTGCGCTAATAACGGGACTGATATACAGGGCCATACTAAGGGCTGCGCAAGTGCTGTAGCCACCCAGGGCGCAAGTATGGAAGGGGCTTTGATGTCATCACAGGGTTTCTAAAAAGCTAGATAAGAGCAAGTTCCAGTGCGCAGCAGGGGAGTGGGGGGGGGGGGGGGGTGCCAGGTTCACAAGTCACACAGAGTGTACTAAAAGCTTGCTGCAATCCTGCTCTTACAATGTCACAAGACAGGGAGGAAATTGTTTTTATAGCAACTCAGCTTGCTCCGGTAATACCATGAAAACATATAACTATCAACTGAGGTTTGCTTTAGTTTGCAGGAGCTACATTTAGTGTCAACATTTTAGATTCAAATACTTTAAGTTAGTCATAAGCTTGCCCCATCCCAATTTTTTTTTCTTTTTTAGACTCCTATTTCCTAAGAAAATCACACTGTGATACTCTCATATTGTGTCTTGCTTTCTAATACATTGTCTTGTGGCAGCGAAATGAACAGATGCTCTTTTCATTCTATAGGAAATTATAATGTTCACATGAATAAATGTAAGCCTCCAATACTAATATATCAAGTACGTCACCTCTAATACATATATGTCATGAACAAACATATTTGTATTTATTGCTGTATATATATGCAATTACTTTACTATAAAACAAATACAAAGGAGAATGCAACTTTGCCAGTATCAGAAACTAAGAACTGTCAACAGCTAGAAGGAAATAATAATTTTGATTTGTCTCTCAAAGAACTTGTTTGAATAAAAGATTGAAAACAAAATCTTAGATAAATTTTTTCTTTCATTATTAAAATAAAATCATCCTTGCAGGATGTTAAGGCAATTTAGGAACATGTCTACTAAAAGGTGTTAGCTGCTAATGCAAATGTATTGCTTGGCCGGCAGCAGCAGCTAATGTGAGCGAAAAGCAGATATTGCAGGCACGTTTCTGTGATATCTGCATTTCGTACTTTGTACAGATCCACAGCACCAACAATACAAAAAAAATGTGGCCCCCACTTCAGCACTGGCCCACCCCGGACAGCTCCCGATCCTCATTGGGACCTCTCCAGAGGTGATCCCTGTACCAGACGACTAAGACTGACATCCGGGCTAGTCAGTGAGGTCCCTTCAAACCATCCCCAAACCCTTACAAAATAAACCTGGCTAGCTAGTCAGGCCCCCAACCCTACTCCTTCCCCTCATTCAAAATGCTAGCTCCTGCCTATTGAGTCAGCTTGAGGGGGGCCCCCAGCCACCCGCTGTCCTCCCCAGTCATCTCCTGGTGGTCTAGTGGTCAATAGGGCAGGAGCAGTCCACCTCACTCCTGCACCCGTTGTTGTGGATCCTTAAAAAGGCCACAGTCACGTGATGCTGCCCTTTAGTGTCCTGACACCAGGGGGCAGCACCACAAGATCAACGCTATATTTAAGAATACCAATGAGAGGCCCCTCTAAGGCCGACTGACTAGCTGGGAGTTAGCATTTTGAATGGAGGGGGAGGAGAGGGGTCAGGGGCCCCGACTGGCTAGCTGGGTGTTTTTTGTAAGGATCGGGGGTGGGGAGGGCGGTTGAAGGGATCAAACTGACTATCCGAGATGACAGTCTTAGTTGTTTGGGGGTGCAATTGATCCCCCCCAGGAAAGTTCCCAACGGGGATCAGGAGCTGTTTGGGGGGGAGGGGGATCAGGAGCTGTTTGGGGGGGAGGGGAGAAATCAGTGCTGAAAGAGAGGGAGGCCACCGTTTTTTGTATCATCAGTGCTGCAATGGGAGTGATGGGGGGGGGGGGGCAGAGCTAGTGAGAACTCTGTCCACATGATCAACATATTCCTGTGCCCATAATACCTGCAACATGGGAGTTCCCATGCTACCTGCTGATGCAGGGATCACATCTCCAGAGTAAGTCCAACACCTCCTTGGTATCTGGCAGGGGAAAAGCTGGGAATGCTCCTAAAGATACTGTGAAGACTTCAAACTTATCACGATAGCTGCAAAAGGCTACCGCAGTTTAATAGACATGTCCCTTTAATTTAAAAAGATATATCTAGCATTAATTGTGGTTTTAAGCTGAAAATGCACAGCTGTGTTTGACAATGAAGGGTGTCATCTTTCAAATACCTTTGAATGCATGCAAAGATTTCATAACAGGACAGCTAAAAATATTTCACCTTATTCTATAATGGCAATAGAGGTAACTATCTGCTTTTATAAAATTGATTCCCAGAACGATCACCAAAAGCACATAAATGCTCTCAAACAAACCTATACCTGCTCTAAGGCCAGTATATAAATAAATACTGCAAGCATACACGCTCACATTTCAAAAATGTGCAGATATCACAACTCCACCCAATCTATGCCCCCCCCCGAACGCCTATGCACAGATCACACAAAAATAGGTATTTTTCAAGCGTGCAGAACCCAGTACAATTTGATAAAAGCCATGTACCCATGTGAAACAAATGCTTCATAAAATTACCTTCATAAGGTAAAAAGAGGATTCTTTAACTGGTGAAAATTGCATGTGATTGTAAAGCTGCTGACTCACCATTACAGTAATGATGTGCTTGGACTGAGCTTCATGGTCTAGCTTTTCTGTCGTGTACAGCACCCCAGTGCTTGGATCAATCCTAAATTTTTTTAGACTGGTAGAGTCAAGGCTGCTGTGAATGGTATAGCTCAATTTGTGTTTCTCATCTCTGTCCGTAGCACTGATTTGCATTATTTCCATATCTGGGAGAATGTCCTCAGAAATAATAACTTCATAACTTGGCTGAGTGAATTCAGGACCGTTGTCGTTATTGTCAAGCACTTTGATCAACACCTATAAGACAGAGAACACGGGTTACTAAATTTTTATGTGGCTTTGTAGGAGTACCGAAACACATGCATACGGGGGGGGAGGGGGGAGGGGGGAGGGACAATGCGCATCATTCATCTGTTTTCTGTTTTAGCACAAAGAACTCATTTAGTAGATTTTTGAAAAATCCCTTTGTTTTGAATCTAGCAAAAGGGAAAATCAATGACAAAAGACAGAAAAGGTGCAAGGCTATTCATAAATGGAGCAGAGGAGTAAGCCTGGTGGTTAAGGCAGCGGGCTGAGAACCCAGGAGCCTCTTGTGACTTTTGGACAAGCCACTTCACTCCCTCTCTCTGTTGCCTCAAGTACAAACTTCAACCCTCATTTATTAATGGACATTAATGTGTGTTGATGCAAGTTACGCACTTACAGCCAGAGTATGCCAACCTATGGTAGTGGTAACTAGACCCAAATGCATTTGGCCCACTTTGCATTAAAGCCTGTTGACATACATTATTAAATGAGGCCCTTAGATTGTTAGGCTGCTAAGGACAGGGAAATACTCACTGTCCCTGAGCTACAGTTTATTTAGCAGTGCTTATATACCGCTTTTTAGCGGGTCAAAGAGGTGTACATTCAGGTACGGTATATATTTCTCTTGTCCCTGAAGGGCTCACAATCTAAGTTTTGGTACCTGAGGCAACGGAGGGTTAAGTGGCTTGCCCAAGGCCACAAGGAGCACCTGTGGGACTGGGGAACAGCCTGAGGTTGCTGTTCTCCAGTGGGATTTGAATCCCTGGCCCTCCGGCCTGAGGCAACTTACCCCAAACCACTAGGTCACTCCTGGTCTACTGAGCTACTACTGAAGAAACTTAAGCTAAATATAAATGTAAAATTGTCACTCATTTTCCAGATAGACTAGTAACTTTGACTTGTAAGAAGAATCACAATAGATTGTATGTGGGCTCCACGATGGTGACTGCCAGGTGGCACAAAGATTGAGAGTAGCCAGTGCCACCATTTTATCCATGATGGCCTCTATTCTGCCAAATCAGTAAGTCATATGGTCAAACATTTCTCGATATTCAAAGTCCACTACCCTTTGTCTTATTCTGCCCAAAAGATGCTCAGGATGATTTGGGAAATATTTCATTCTGTTCTGCAGAAATGTATTTCTGCTGTATAATGACAGAGGCATCCAAAGGCATTTCAACTTTATCCAAGAGTTTGATCTCCTGCTGTATTCAAAAAATAAATGCTGCAAAAATCCTGAAAGTCTTCAGCCAGCTGCACAGTTACCATTAAAAACAAAGACCTTCTCCTACCCTAGGCAGAAATAAATCTTCTCTGTTGCTGCCTGCAGCTACGTATCACAATTCAAGAGACATTCTGCTTCCAGCTCTTGGTTACTTTCCCTTATTTCCCTCTCATCTCCTCAGACTTCTCAATTTCCCTCATGTTATTCCATGCCACATCATTCCCCTTCATCTCTTTGTTTTATCTGACTCTTAAGTGTAGGTGTCTTGCAAGTCACAAAATCACAGCTAAATGAAAGCGAGGAAATATGCAGCTCGACTATGGCCCCCCTGTTTTAAGTTCTAGATATGCTCTTTTTGAATGAAAATGTCCAATGTTTTTCCTGGACCCTAGAAGATTTGGGAAAAATAAGGTCAATAACAATGGCACTGGAAACAACATTAAATTATTTTTATTCCACTGAAGGATCAGTTGTACGCACGTAGTGCATTTCATGAGACTGTGACATATGTGAGTCTAACTCTCCTTAAGCGAGCTGCTCTCCCATCCTCTGATGGACTCCTCACCCCCAGAAGGATAATAAGGGGACGGGCAGGCAGCAAAATAAGCAGCAGTATAGCACAGCCCACAGGAAAAAGCCTGAGAGAGATTATAGTAACATGCTAATTGATCATAGATAAAGACCAAAATGGCCCAAACTGTCTGCTCAATTAAGCTTTGCCCATTTAGGATGGTCTTTGGGTTGTTTGAAGATTATTTTTAAGAGGTATACCCCCTTTCAATTTATTCTACATTCTTTTCATTTTTTCTTCTTTGTTATAGTCTCTTAGGGGAAATTTCACCTTTTGATCCACCAATTGCTATCTATACTTCAGAGTTTGGACTTTATTTGCCCCCGATGCAGCTATTATGTCAAAACAGCTATGTCAGATTTTAAGTGTTCCAATTTGTTTTAATGTAATGGTTTTATATATTACAATGATCAAGTATTTTTAAATGTGTATTTATCACATTTGTGAATAAAGCTTGTGGGTTTGTTTACTAAAACATGAACAGCTTTGGCAGCTAACGCTAGGCGATAACTGTGGAAAGCCGGCATTAGCTATAAAAATCCCGCGGTATGTGCAGGGGGTGTTCCCAGCATTTCCCCTGCAGTTACTGTGGAGAACATGCTGGGGGATCCTGGGGTAGAAGCTCCTGGATGCAGCTAACGACAGCCATTGAGGTAGTAATAGCTGAATCCACAAGGGCTGCAGAACGTGCTGCTACTGCGTGATGTGAACATCTGCGGTAGTTATTGAAAACTGGAATGCCCACTCTCCTCCCTCATCCTGCGCATTCAAGCAGCCACCGCGTGAAATGCAGCTACCACAGAAAAAGGCCCACGGTAGCTGCATTTCTCCTGCGTTAGCTGTCTTTATTGTGTGAAGATCCTGTGTTAGTTCTACAAAGACAGCTAATGTACTTTAGTAAACATACCCCTTAGTGTTCATATTTTCATTAATGTTTTAACTTTTTGCCATGGGGTTTCCCTGCTCCTTGCTGATATTGTACTACTTTGCAGAGGATCATCTCTTTGGTGTTTGTCGAATTACAGCTCCTCCATTTGCGTCGCTCCAGCCTTTTTGAAAGCCTGATGTTGCTGTACTACTACTCGTATAGTGTAGGGTTGTAACTGCTGCTCTGTGCAGGTTATTGAATGGATATCTTAGCCTGGGATACCCATGACTAGGCTTCAATTCTCTACATTCAAATGCAAATAAGGAGAAATCAAATAAAAACAAAACACAGAGAATTATGTTAAAAACACAGTATTCTTAGGCCTTAAGGGAAGGGGGCCCACAGTCAGAGCCGACCTGTCCACTAGGCGATCTAGGTGGCTGCCTAGGGTGGTCGGCCTGGGTGGACAGCGGCAGCATACATGGGCAGCTTTGCCACTCTCCCCAGCAGCCACTGATTCCATTTGGGGGGGGGGGGGGAGTGGGCACTGGCAGTATTTCCAAAAGCAGTGATAAAAAGCTACCGCCTTTGAAATACTGCTGCTGCCCGCCTCCCCAACCCGAGACAGAATCCTCGTCTGCTGGGGTGGGGGAGGCATCATCGTCAGCTGGGAAGGGACAGCGGTGTCATCAGCTGGGGGATGGCGAGACCGCAAACCTGCACAATTCCTGTAAATCCCCTAACCCTCGCTGGGCCACAGCACCTCATTTATTGAGAGAAAACTGCTACATGGTACAAATTCAGCTCTACGTCAAGCTTCAGCATCACTTTTGTTTATCTAAGTGTTACAAGTCATGTTATAGGTCAAAGTAAGTACAGACATATTGCTCAGTTGAATTAGGAGAAGGAAAAACATTCAGTCCCATTCTGCGAAACATGGCCTTGGTTTTGGGTACACATATCTCTCCAGGCTGCTAGTGAATTCCAAACTGCTAGGCTTCAGGGCTGTTAAAAAATTCTAAACCATTCTCCATATTAACCCTTTCAGAGGGCTCTGGTACCCCATTTCAAGTTCCTCTCAACAGTCCCCCTTCTGATTCTGTAAAGAATCACTATAAAACATGTCCATGTCCAAAATAAATAGAGAAATGTGCCGATAAATAAATAAATAAAATAAATCTGCTACAGTGGGAAACGCCTTCCACTTCACTTCGCTTCAGAGTCCTAGGCACATCTGGTCCATGGTGAACTTCATCTTGCTGGTTGGAAGAAGTCTTTATAGATATATAGTCCGTTTGACAATATAGAAAAAGGATTACAAGCATCCTGAAAATTAATCAAAACTATGCGACAATTTGCCCTTGCAAGGTCTCAATAGGAATGTGTAGAGAGAGCAAAGCTCTACCAATTATCCTTGCAAGCACTATATCTAGCATTGGCCACTCATAGATCTTTCAGAGGTTCAGCAGTTTGCACCCACATCATCTGCCACCTGTGGTAACTCCAAGTTCTTCAGCAGCTTCTCCTTTCACTCTGGGCTGCGCTCTGCACATCTTGGACAGACAGTGTCAGTAACTGACCACCTAGGAATCATGGCTGCACATACATCTTTCTGTAGCATTGCAGGAATTGCTGATCTTTGCTCCAATCCAGCTTTCAGTAGCATTGCGGACTTCCTTTCATTCACAGTAGTCATCGTATTCAGCTCATAAGACTCCGTGCTTGTAACATATAATTTGCAGAATGAAAACTCACCATTACAACATTTTTCTAATTCCCCACAATAGCAAACATGCACAAGTACTAAAAGCAATATAGAATTACTGAACAGAATTATTTTATCTAATGTTAATTAATTACAATACATCTGCTAGCACTAAATTATTACAACTTATTTAAATATAGAGACCAAGGGGCTTGAATTCAATGGGGCCACGGCTCCGATATCAGTCAGAAGCCGCTACCGCTTCTTAGTAAACAAGTCCCCAAGATAGCTTGCAACATACTTCTACTTTGCACAGCTTGCAACATATTTCTATTTTGCACAGCTTGCAACATATTTCTATTTTGCATCTACATTCTTTAATTTTTCTCTTTATCTATCAAATTAAAGTTAGGCCACATACTAATAGATGCACTTCTCTTATCAGATGCACAACTGTACAAGGTTTAGTTAATCTTATTTCTTAAGGGGTAACAAACATCAAAACATAACTGACATTTTATGGCAATTAAACTTATTTCAATTGTTTAATAAAAATTCTTAGGAAAACTCTCTTATCTTAGGTAATGGTTTGACTCACATTACTTTGAATCACTATCTGATTAACACAGACATCTCAGCTCACAAAGGAAGGAAATCAGGCACAAACAAAGGAACAAATATAGCTAGGTCATTACATAAACAGAATTGTGCTCAAGAAACAGAATTTAAACCAATTAGAAATTCAATGGTCACAGTTTACAGCCTCTCTTTGTTTACACTTTATTCAGCACAAACAGCATAATAATAAAGGATTGATTAATCTCTTGCACAGAGAAATTTGTTTTACTTATTCCTCTTGTAACAGGACATTTGCTGCACACTTCCTTAATAACATCAATTCTGCATGGATCAATTCATAACAACAAACTGAAACACACCGTGAGAATTTAAAATCCAATAGACTCTTGCAGTTGGCTGAAAAATAGACTGGGGCATTGTTACTCTAATCTCTTACACTTTCATGAATGTGATACACATCTAAATTTTCAATTAATCTTCTAACAGAAAAAGAGAATATTAGAACACACATTTACCACCTTGGTTTTGTCAGAATGGAATTGTATCATTCATTATTTTTCACTTGTAAAAGCTAAATCCCTAATCTAAAGATTTTTCATTAATATTACATGTATCGCTACACTTCATGCACAATAACAAAAATAATAACAGATATCAAACTACTTCATGCAAGCATTGTCACATAAATGCACTTGATAACCTGTATCCCCAGACTGAATTCACTGTATACCTTTCTTTTTACTTTTTTAAAAATCAAATAAACTTGCTTTGACTTTGACATGCAATTCAATTTTCACTTATATCTGCATTGTCCTGAAAACATCTTCATAACTTTTCTTAGTCTGTCATATCATGCAAATTTACACAAATTATCAGATATCTAAATACATCAAAATGCTATCACACATTGAAGATCTTCCCAATCATTCACATCAATTAAAATATGTACTCTAGAGAATCTTATTCTGCAGATATAAGAAGCTCTAGAAGGTCCTATTTGCATTCAACACGTACTTTCTCTTTTAACCAGGATACAATCACACATCATGGAATGAACATATTTACTGTATAAACACAAACACAGAAATGGTTAATTGTTTTGGGTTTTTCCTCCACCCTCTATCACACTTGTCAAATCCTGGATCCCTGTAAAATAATCTTAAACATAATTTTAAATAAAATCACAATTGTGCGTATTTATTTCTACTGCCGCCTATTGGAATCAAAAGTTGTCCTTTCTGTTATAGGTGGGAATTATTTAGCTATGTTATGCTGAACTGTAACTGTAAACAATTTTTTTTAAAGAGTTTTCTCTACCCATAGATTTATTTTAAAAATTTTTTAAAGAGTTTTCTCTACCCATAGATTTATCATAAGATACTCACAAAGATTATTGTTATATACGTAAATAATTGTTGTGCATGTCTCCCTAAGTTATCCAAGTTTTTCTTCCCTGTTCTATGTAAAACTGATATTTGTTTTGTTAATTATGGTTCCATGTAAACCGCGCTGATGCTAAAAAGTGCGGTATATAAGAAAAATAAATAAAATAAATAAATAAATAAAGTTAATTTGGCAAGCAGGTCTTGAATAACTTTGAAACTCGTATCCCCCTTCTGTAAACACCCAATCCTGCCAAGTTATATTGCCGTTATATTATCTGTGCTGTCTTTTTGTATCACGCCATTACTGCAGTATACATTGCATTCTCCCAATCCACTAACTCACAGAATCCATTCCATATTATAGCACAAACCCAAACAGATAGCAAGGGAAAAAAACACCAGCTGCACAAACACGCTACTGTACTGTTGCAAAATCAATCATAGAACCTTATTTCCAAAAGAAGCAGAAAAAAAAGGAAAGTAATAATCTTATTCTTATTTCCAACACTAATATGGGCTTCATTTAATTTAAAAATATATTCCATCAGTCATCCGCCTCTAAGTATTCTTACTTGCTCAGGCTTTAAAGAATTCACTGAACAAGAATTTTAAATATTTCCCAGATTTTATGTTCTTTTAAAATTCCTATTATAAAACAACAATTTCAATCATCAATTCTATTATCAAAATTCACATTTCTTCAATTGTGTGGATCAGATAAAATTCTTCAAGACTATAACGGAAAACCATTGGCAAACAAAAAGTGTCCGCTTGCAGCTGCTTTAAGAATATCTCCACAACACATAGGGGTCTGTTTACTAAACAGCAGTAGCAGATTCCGTGCGATATCGGAGCCGCGGCCCCATGTTCTAATTAACATGTAACTAAAATCCTTACGATATGAGAATTATTCATTCAAAACATTTTACACCAATCTCAATAGGAAGCATGATTACAACAAACTGAAATGCTAAGAATATCAGGCGACAGAGCACGTCCCATAATTTCAGAAGAAATACCTGAGCTGGAAATCTGCTATCATTCGCAGTATTGGAATGATTACTTTATACTAAGGTTTACTAAAACCAAGCTTTCAAAACAAACCAAAACATATCCTCAAATACAGGCAAAAAAAATCTAAATTATCTTAAGATCCAAGAATGAAACAAAATAAATCTGTGCAGTCTTTACACATTACTGATAAGAAAACAGGCATTTCAAATATCAATTTGTAAGTCTAGTTAAATAAAAAAAGGTAAATAAAAAATAAATAAAAATAAATAAATAAAAATTTGTAAGTCTAGCAATAGAGCTCTGAGCACAACCAGCCAGGCTATTCAAAGTTTTACAAACATATTTATTTATTTATTTGTCATTATTCGTGTGTTCCCTTACCTTACTCCATTGCTGTAGAGTTTAAACTATTTTCCTCTCTCTGTTCTTAGGCTACCTGAGTGCCTACCCCTCCCCCCTGCTGAGGTATTGTTTCAGACCCCATTTCCTGTCCTCCACATGTGCTTGCTTGGATTGCCTTTCTGTCCTTTGAGAAGAGCATTGCTCTCGTAGACCCGAAAGGTGATTTTTGCTGCATTTTGCAGTTTCACTGTGAGTTCTATCTGTCTGTCTCCACATATTTATTTATTTATTTGTCATTATTCGTGTGTTCCCTTACCTTACTGCTCCCTTTAATTTTGCACTTTTGTTCAGCTCTTCTCAGCTGAATAACTTATACCCCCCCACCCTCCCCTCTACCCCCCCCCCCACCCCGTGACTGTCTTTTATAGCTGTTATCTGCTCATTATCTAATTTATGCACAGGTGCACCTAATCCCTTGATTCTCCTACCTTCTATATTCTCTGGCCTTTGTTCTTCCCTCTATTCCTCTTCTATGGTTCCTCATCACATTGTCTTCCTCTTCTTCATACTCCCTGTTTCCCCTCTTACCAGCACCATCACTCCTCCTCTCCTTATCTCCCCTTTACTATCCTCACTTCCCCCTCCATTCTTTCTTCTACCCTATCATCAGCTCTTGAGCTTCATCACTTTCTCCCTCTCATTCAACTATCTCCTCTCTCTCTAAGGCAACCCCACCCTCGTTTCCGCCGCACTGTCTCCTCTCTAACCCGTACTCTGCTACTCCTCCTTCTCTCATCTGGAGATATCAACCCCACTCCTGGCCCCCCTAGACTTCTGTCTCACTCTGAGAAGAGATCTTCACGCAATCTCTCTAATCTTATCCATATCCCTCTCCTTTCCCCTTCCACTCTCTCTTTTCTCATGTGCCTTGTGGAACGCACACTCTGTCTCTAATAAACTTGCTTTTACTCATGATCTCTTTATCTCTAAATGCGCTACATCTTCTTGCTCTAACTGAGACCTGGATCCTCCAGATGATATGGCATCTACTGCTGCTCCCTGTCATGGGGGCTATCAGTTCTCCCACACGCCTCGTCCCACTGGCCGTGGTGGCGGTGTTGGGCTTCTACTTTCTCCCTCTTGCCAAATCCAACCCCTCCTGTTGCCTCAGTCTCACTCCTTTCTCTCTTTTGAAGTCCACTCCATCCGCCTTTTCACTCCACTTCCTCTCCGGGTAGCTGTTATTTATCGACCTCCTGACAAGTCTGCTTCTACCTTTCTCACTGACTTTGACTCGTGGCTTTCCTTCTTTCTGGATTCCTCTTCCCCCACTCTTATTCTTGGGGATTTTAACATTCATGTCGATAACCCCTCTGATACTTATGCTTTAAAGCTCCTCTCCCTTACCTCCTCGTTTGACCTCCATCTTTGTTCCACTGCCCCCATTCACCAATATGGCCACTGCCTTGACCTGATATTTTTCTCTAGTTGCTTACCCTCGGAACTTCTATAGCTCAGTTCTTCCCTTATCTGATCATCACCCGCTGCCTCAGCCCCATCCTGTCTTCTCCAAACTATTTAGAAATCTTCATGCTTTTGATCCCTTGGCTCTCTCTTCCACTATTTCTTCATCTCTTTCTTCCACTATGTCATCTAAGTCTGCTGACGAGCCAGTAACGTCTTATAATGCTGCACTCTCCTCGGCTCTGGATGCTCTCGCTCCGCCCATGCCATATCCTCTGAGACGTTCTGCACCCCAGCCCTGGCTTTCATCCATTACCCGCTATCTACATTCCTGCGCCCGTTCTGCTGAGCGTGCTTGGCTCAAATCTCGCTCCCCTACAGACTTTCTACACTTCAAATTCATGCTTGTCTCTTTCCAGTCAGCCATAGCTCTTGCCAAACAAGACTACTATGTCCATCTAACTCTCTTGCCTCTGATCCTTGCCACCTCTTTACTACTCTTAGCTCTCTTCTCAAAGTGCCTCCGTCTCTGATCCCTCCCTCCCTTTCTGCCCAAACCCTGGCTGACTATTTCCATGACAAAATCCACAAAATCACCCTCCAATTCCCCATAAAGTTAGCTACTTCCCCTCTTCTTCCTCTTCACTCCCAACTCTCCCCCTACCTCTGCTACCCTCTCTTCCTTTCCTGTGATCTCTAAAGAGGAAACTGCACACCTTCTTTCTTCCTCCAAACTCACCACCTGCTCCTCTGATCCTATCCCCACCCATCTCCTAAGCACCATTTCCTCCACTGTTGTCCCTTCCATCTCTCATATTCTCAACCTATCTCACTCCACTGCAACAGTCCCTGCAGACTTCAAGCATGTTGTGGTCACACCTCTCCTCAAGAAACCCTCACTTGACTCTACCTGTCCTTCTAATTATTGACCCATCTCTCTCCTTCCCTTCATTTCTAAACTACTTGAATGTATGGTTCACCCCCTTCCTCGACTTCCTCTCCTCTCATGCCCTCCTGGATCCCTTACAGTCTGGCTTTTGTCCTTTACACTCTACTAAAACGGCTCTTGTCAAAGTCTCCAGTGACTTGTTCCTGGCAAAATCCAAGGACCTTTACTCTGTCCTCATCCTTCTTGACCTCTCTGCTGCTTTTGACACTGTTGACCACAACCTTTTCCTCGATACCCTGCCCTTGCTTGGTTTTAGGGGCTCTGTACTATCCAGGTTCTCCTCCTATCTCTCCCATCGCTCTTTCAGTGTGTATTCTGGTGGCTCGTCCTCCTCTGCTACCCCGCTCCCAGTTGGTGTACCCCAAGGATCAGACTTGGGTCCGCTCCTTTTCTCTCTCTACACCCAGTCCCTTGGTGCGCTTATCTCTTCCCTTGGCTTTCAGTACCATCTGTATGCTGATGACTCCCAGATCTACCTCTCTACGCCCGAAATCTTTCCGGCAATCCAGACCCGGATCTCTGCCTGCCTTTCTGACATTGCTGCCTAGATGTCTCACCGCCGCTTGAAACTGAACATGGCCAAGACTGAACTTCTTATCTTTCCCCCTAAAACCTCCCCTCCTCTTCCTCCTTTCTCAGTCTCTGTGGATAACTCTGTACTCTTTCCTGCTTCCTCAGCCCGCAATCTGGGGGTTGTCTTTGACTCCTCTCTCTCTTTCTCCACACATATCTATCTGATAGCTAAGACCTGCCATTTGCTATAACATCAGCAAAATCTGCCCTTTCCTTTCTGAACACACTACTAAAATGCTTATCCACTCCTTAATCACCTCCCGTCTTGACTACTGTAACCTATTCCTTACTGGTCTCCCTCTGAATCATCTCTCTCCCCTTCATTCTGTTCAACACTCTGCTGCACAGCTAATCTTCCGCCAGCCTCGTCATGCCCATATTACTCCTCTTCTTAAGTCACTTCATTGGCTCCCTATCCATTTCCGCATCCAGTTCAAACTTCTCCTGCTGACCTATAAATGCATTCACTCTGCGACTCCTCTCTACCTTTCTTCTCTTCTCTCTCCTTACAACCCCCCTCGGGAACTCCGCTCTTCTAGCAAACTGTTTCTATCTGTGCCCTTCTCTTCTTCTGCTAACTCCAGACTTCGCTCCTTTCACCTTGCTGCACCTTACGCCTGGAAAAAACTACCTGTGTCTGTACGCCAGGCACCTTCCCTAACCCTCTTCAGATCCAGACTGAAAACTCAACTCTACGCTGCAGCTTTTGGATCTTGACCCACCTGATCTCTTCTTTTCTTTCCCCTTGCTTTATCCCTGCCTACACCTTTTGTGTTTGTCTTGACTAGACTGTAAGCTCTGATGAGCAGGGACTGTCTCTTACATCTCTGTGCAGCGCTGTGTACGACTTGTAGTGCTATATAAATGCTCAGTAGTAGTAGTAGAAAACATTATCCTTTTAAAACATGACGACATTATAAACTTTCTCTTCTAATACAAACAACTTATATTTTTACATGTACCACTGCCTCACACCATGTAGGACGATACACTCGGGACTAGTGGGGCAGCCACCCTCAAACACTGACTGCCATTTTATATTTCAAACATTGACGCCTCACTGAAAAAGTCCCTTTCTAATTAATGAATGCTATCATGCTCCGGGGTTTTCCAATATCACCATGTTTACACAAATACAGACTGCCTCTCTTAAATGCTAAAGCCCATGACTGTCTGTACTTCCTACTCACAATCCTCTCTGCCTGGCTTTGAATGAAGAGAAAGGAATATCCTGGCATGGCACCAACTGAATGGATCTCTTAGCCTGTGCTATCCCTGATGAGGTAGCAAGACCTATCCTCAACTCTTTGGCTTCAATTCTCTAAATTCAAATGTAAATAAGGAGGAATCAAATATAAACAAAACAGAGAATTATGTTAAAAACATAGTACTCTTAAGACCTTAAGGAGAGGGGGCCCACAGTCCTGAAAACTTGTACAATTCCTATAAATCCCCTCACCCTCGCTAGGCCAGAGACCTCATTTATTGAGAGAAAACTGCTACATGGTACAAATTCAGCTCTACATCAAGCTTCAGCATCACTTTTGTTTATCTTGTAAACGGGGGCGCTGGGCGTGAAGGTCCACAGTCTTGGCAAAGGCAAAATACTATTATGACTTGCAAAGGATTGTGGGGAATGTAGTCCATTCATACCAGAATCAGCCGTTCACAAAATAATGAGTTGTGTTGCTCGAGTGTAAGCAAAGAAAAATATATTTTATTCTTGGGGTTAATTCTCCCACACAGATTTACTTGGTAACACAAAAGGATACTTGCTTTCAGTATTGTACTTAGGAAAAACAAATCATGATATAAGCAACTGAGCTTCTTAAGCAATCAAACAATAAAGACCTTGATGGGAAACAGAAAGGTCTTTCTGAGGGCTCCTGCTAATACCTTTTAGCAGTGCTCCAAAAGCAAAAACAAAACCCAAAAAGTAACCAAAAACTGTTCTTTTTCAAGGATAACTTTCTTGTATTTTCACACACAAACAGTAGTTTCCTTTCAGAGCTCATGTGCAACTGTGCATGGCTTAATTACCAATAATTAGCCAGCTGCAAACCCCTTTGCTGGTTCACTTTCTCTACGTGGCTCAAATCCTACCCTAAAGCTTTCTTGTAAACTTTTCTGGGTAGATAAAAGAACAAGTTATATTTCTTTTTGATGGTTGTTATATTTGTGAAAGTATTTTACCACAGCAGCCTAGTCAGAGAGCAATCCATGTATTCATTCTGATCATTTAAAATATCTCCTTCTTCTTCAACTATCATAGAATCAATATCATGGTCTGGCTCAGAGGAATTCCTTAATGAAGCACTCTCAGGATAATATCTGTTTCCCTGCTGTCTTCCAGATGAAGAGCTAGGGCATAGATCAGAGTTCATACCTGAGCTTCCTTTACTGTTAGGTTTCCTCTCCAGATATCCTGGCCAATAAGTAGTCCAGCTTTTATGTCCAGCCTTCCAATCAAGATCCCTGGACACTGGGTCTCTCTTCACATACCTTCTTGCACTGGTCTTAGGGCCCCTTCCAAATGCAGCCGTCTCCCTCACAGGTGCCGTCCGGGAATTCCTGGCTCTGTAACCCCACTCCTCTGGCTTCCTCCAGTCCAATAGAGTATGCTTGCCTCTGGAATGACTCCCAGCACACGTACTGCTATGGGCTCCTTCTTTAGACCTCCAAGATGTTTTCCTCCTCTTCCTTCCACGCTGATGCTGCTGCTTCCTCTCTCTGTCCTTGAGCTCTGAGTTCCTCAACTGATTCTGTGTAGAATATGTTTTACTTTTAACTTGTTTAGAGGGATACTCCACCCTAGCACAGCTCAGCTGTGCTGAATCAAGCCCTGCCCTTGGAGATGAGTGATTGGGGATTACCTCATAGTTCTCCTGATTGAACACACGTTTCCCCACTTCAGCTCTTCTAGAGGCTGTTTGAAACCTGGTGCATTCTGGGACTGGTAGTCTTTTATGAAAACATTCTGTTTTTGTATTTCTACCAGCTAAGACAGGTTGCTTGTTCAGTGCTAATTCACCTCTTTTATAGCTCCTTCCTGAACTATGATAAGCTTCCTTATCACAATCTACAGTATGTGTTAACAAGTCATGTTATAGGTCAAAGCAAACATAGACATATTGCTCTGCTGAATAAGGAGGGCAAAAACATTCTGTCCTGTTCTGCTAAACATGGCCTTGTTTTTTGGGTACACATCACTCCAGGCTGCTAGTGTATTCCAAACTGCCAGCCTTCAGGCTGTTAGCAAATTAACCCTTTCAAAGGGCTCTGGTACCCCATTAAAGTCTCTTTCAACAGTTACCTTCAATATCACATCACTTCTGATTAGCACTATATCTACCATACAGATTACCCCACTGTATACTTTTAACTCCTTAACTGGGCAAAAAGCATGCTATCTAGCCAACTATTGCCCAAGGAATTAACTATCCAACTGCAGAGTTCGTTCCTTGCAGTGATCACCGATCAAGCGCTGCTCCCGCTGATTACCGATCTCCCTGCTTCTCTCTGCACAGCCTGTCAGTCATCGCCGTGGTAACTGTCAGACTGTGCAGAGAGAAGCAGGGAGATCGGTGATCAGCAATCACTGTGGGGATTGAATTCTGCAGTAGGCATTTCATTCCCCGCAGTGATCGCCTCTGTTCCGGCTGATCCCCAATCTCCCTGCTTCTCTCTGCACAGTCTAACAGTCACCACTGTGGTAAATGACAGACTGGGCAGAGAGAAGCAGGAGGATTGGTGATCAGTGGGAGCAGCAGCGATCACTGTGGGGAATGAGTTAACTCGGCTTCCCCATTGGCTGAATGGCTAGGGTAAGACGAGTTAACTCGGCTTCCCCATTGGCTGAATGGCTACGGTAAGACTAGTTAGCTCAGCTTCCCCAGTTAAGAGGTTAAGCCCAGTGCAGTTATTCTATTTCTGTTATGGGTTGTAATCTCATTCCATATGGGTTACCAACATGCTTCATTGCTATTCTCTTTATCTCTTTTTGAATTCTGTTACAGTTTTTGTCGCTCCCATCTTACTTCAGAAATCTATTCCATATATCCACCATCCTTTCCATGTAGAAATATTTTTGGATGTTACTTTTATGTCTGTTCCCCTGGAACTTCATATAGTGACTTCTTATTCTAACACATTCTTTCCTATGGGAAAGAAAAGTGTGCATCTGATGTCTGAACCCGATTTATTTAAATGTCTCTCATACTCCCATGCCTCTCTTTTCCTCTAGGATTTATCTATTTAGAACCAGGACAAGGCAGAATTTAGAAGGGCTCTGGGAATGGATTCCAATGGTAGGGAGGGCCAGGAGTCAACATACCCTGTTTTAGTGACTCAAAAAGGACAGAGCTGTAGACCAAAGGCTGTTGTGAGTTGCTGCAGAAGAAACAACCCTTCGTTGTGTTTGTAAGATTTAATTCTGATTTCATTTGGAACTTATAATTCCTTCATTTATTTATTTATAGAGAGGGTGAGGGGATTTATAGGAATTGTACAAGTTTGCAGGACTGTGGGCCCCCTCTCCTTAAGGTCTTAAGAGTACTGCATTTTTATTGAGGGAGGAGTGGCCTAGTGGTTGGGGCAAGGTACCTCAGGCCTGAAGGTCAGGGGTTCAAATCCCACTAGAGGACAGCAACCTTGTGCTGGAAGGACTGGGGTTTCTAGTCCCACTTGTGGGCTTTGGCAAGTTACTTAACCCTCCATTGCACATGTCCCCTGTAAAATAGTTATCTCCAAGTTATAATGCCCTGTTCTATGTAATTTCAGTTTGTTCAATGTAAACCACCTTGATATCATGAAAGGTGGTATATAAGAAATGTCAAATAAAATAAATTATTTATTTGATTTAAACTCATTTCTATACCGCCTTTTTAATATTCAAAGCTGTTTAGCCACTCTGTAGTAAACATTTAGGAGTCAACGTTCATAAAGGTTTTTCCGGATATCAGCACCTGTTATCCAGATAATTGGTGCTTGCTATCTGGAATTTCAGTAGCACTATCTAGACAGTGCCACTGAAAAGCTTCCTTACCGCTTTGGTGCGGTCCAGATAGCAGACTGCATATTCCTGATCTCCGGACAGTGGCACCAGTTACTATCTTTCCAGATATTCGGCATCAGTCACTATCTGAATCTTTTGAGCAACAGTTGAATATTGTCTCTATGTTTAAAAGGTTACACAGAGAATCACAATGCTAGGGCAGGGATGATGCAATAATTACAATGTCAATGGACCATTTTTATTATATACAGTGGTTTCTTTGTAGTATTTTGTTTCAGAATTACCACTTAAGCACTCCTATAGCCTATGGGTGTGTGTCACCCCTGCTAGCCTACAGATAACTATCTACTGTATAGCTGAATTGTTGGCAATTTTCTGGTGAAACAGCTATGTTTTCACTTTGTGCCAGAATGTCAAGAGTGGAACCAGGAGGACAGATTGATATACTGGCAATTAAAGGGAATGAATGACTGATTGGACCATGGAACGAAATCCTCAAGAGGGCAATGGGCATGCGGGAAATCGGAGGAGGTTGAAAGCCATCAAAGCATTTTACAACACTGCCAGGAACCATCATCTTTAGCCTCAGCAGTATAGATTCGAAAACTAGGGAGAATAGATGGATGGATCAATTGTATTTATCCGCCATCATCTACCATGTTACTATGGGTCCAATTTACTAGGCTGTGTCATTGCAATGGCATGTGTTATCACTCATTTAAAAAGTCCAACAACGAAGCAGAAACACCACTTGCAGAGAGCCAAAGCAGAGACCAATCTGGGGTGAGGTGTCAAATAGATACTGTCTTTATTCAGGGGCACACAAGCCACACCCGATATGGCCATGTTTTGGCACTTCTTGGTCAGGGGGGTATAGGCACACAGATCCATGTAAAAATGCAGTTTTTCATGGATCTGGAGGCTTCGCTTTACTGCTAAGATACAGTGTCTTTCTTGACTCAATATTCACACAGAAACAACTACAGTGCCTCTAGTGTGCCTACACACCCCTGATGAAGACAGTGTTGAAACATGGCTGTGTTGGGTGTGGCTTCTGTGCCCCTGAATAAAGACAGTATTTAATTGACACCTTGCTCCAAATTGGTCTCTTATTTATTTAACAGGTTTTATATACTGCTTTATCATTTCAATCAAAGCAGTTTACATTGTAACTTAAACTTGGCAATGTACATTAAACAGGGACATTGACAACTTGGATTTTCTAAGGCAATGGAGGGTTAAGTGACTTGCCCAAGGCCACAAGGAGTGCTAGTGGGAATTGAACGCTGGTCTCTGGGTTCCTAAGCCAGGTGCTCTAACCATTAGGCTACTCCTCCAATCCAATTAATGTATGTTATTTGCCAATAATGCAACTTAATTTCCTGCAGTGACCATTAGCTGGTGATAATGCAGCTTACCACAATAATAAATCAGGCTGAATGCAAGGAACACAGTAATGATCTGCATCCCATGCAAATACATGAAAAACAGCTCACTGCAAAGTAAAAAGAATAATGTGATTTGCTAGCTCAATTATTCTAGGAAAGTTAAGTACATCTCCAGAAGTATTGCTAACTATCCCCTAAGATTATTATTAAGCTAATGTGTCTGGCATCCTTGGCCACAAGTTTTAATGTGGCATAAAGTCCCACCCTACTATAAAGCGTAGTTACTCACCTGTAACAGGTGTTCTCCAGGAGCAGCAGGAATCAGTCCTCACATATGGGTGACGTCGGCGCCGACGGAGCGCTCGCGGAGCAATTTTCCCCAGCTTTCAAAGAAAGCCTTTGGGAATTGCAGCGCGCATGCGCGGTCCCCTTCCCGCCCAAGGGTGCCATCTTAGCCAGTCAGATGACATAGCTAAAAGACAGCATAAAAATTTGCAAAAAAACTAAAGCAGATAATTGCAACTCCAAGGGGAGGAGGGAGGGTTGTGAGGACTGATTCCTGCTGCTCCTGGAGAACACCTGTTACAGGTGAGTAACTACGCTTTCTCCAGGACCAAGCAGGAAGTCAGTCCTCACATATGGGACTCCCAAGCTTAAGGCTACCGGAGACCCTAAGCACAAAAATGAGCTCCCTCTAGCTCAGCAGTACAGAAGGAAGGAATCTTCACTGAATTATTACCCACCGGTAGCCCCCATCCGGGATGGAGGGTAGGAGTTGCTCAAACCTCGAAGAGATTTCGGAGGACTGCCTGTCCGAAAGCACTGTCTCTGCGGGACTCCCTCTCGAGGCAGTAATGGACCGCAAAAGTCTGGCTCGAAGACCAAGTAGCGGCCCGGCAGATGTCTGCCAATGGAACAGAGCGGAGGTAAGCCACTGACGTAGCCTTCGCCCGAACACAATGAGCCGTGACTCGACTTTCTAACGAGAGTCCGGCTGCCCCATAAGCCCAAGCGATACAGTCAGCAACCCAGATGGACAGAGTACGCTTGGAGACAGGGAGCCCCAATTTATTGGGGTCAAAAGACACAAAAAGCTGAGCAGCTTTACGGTGCTCCCGCGTACGGTCAAGGTAGAAGTTCAATGCCCTTCTACAGTCCAGGGTATGCAGGACCATTTCCGCTCGGTTGGAGTGTGGCCTGGGAAAGAAGGTCGGAAGTACCACCTCCTGATTGATGTGAAAAAGAAAAATAAGAGAAGGACTCGCAACGGCGTCGCGAGTCCGGGCAGGAAAGAGACCGGCGTCGAACCGAAGAAAAAAGAGAAATAAACGACGAAAAATCAACTTTTTCTGCGGGGACAAGAAGACCACGTCTGTAGGGCTCCGCGGAAAAAAGAAGACTGGCTAAGATGGCACCCTTGGGCGGGAAGGGGACCGCGCATGCGCGCTGCAATTCCCAAAGGCTTTCTTTGAAAGCTGGGGAAAATTGCTCCGCGAGGGCTCCGTCGGCGCCGACGTCACCCATATGTGAGGACTGACTTCCTGCTTGGTCCTGGAGAACCCAATGTTGTAAATAAAAAACCAAAACAAAAAAACCCTAATATTTTGTCTCGTCTGCTCAGCCCCGCTCCCCAACATTGGCAGGGCCGGCCCATCCACTATGTGACCAGCCTAGGGCGGCAGATCTCTGTGGGTGGCAGGCCATGTGTTTCAGCACGCATGGCCTGCTACCCCCCATGCCGCCTTTCCCTTTCATGCCGAGCCGCAACCGCACTGCCGCTGATTCTGATGGCAGGGAGGGACAGCTAGGCTCGGCGGCAGGCCAAGGGCTTCGGCACACATGGCCTGCTGCTTCTGAACCCCCAAAGTTATGTCGGAAGGACGTCAGAAGTGGCAGGCCATATGTGTTCAAGCACATGGCCTGCTGACAAGCTGTGCCCCACCGCTGGAATTGGCTGTAGCACGACTCAGCATGGGGGGGGAGGGGTCACATGGCTCGGGGGGGGGGGTGGCACAGCCGGGGTTTTTCCTAGGGTGGCTGAAACCCTTGGGGCAGCTTTGCTAGAAGCCTATCAAGAATGAACGTGAAGACCCATCCCTTCCTAAACCTTACTCTCAGTGCCAGCTTCAGAGTTAGTCCAAGGTGTTGTCATCCTACACAAACTTTCAGCCTCATGCCCCTTCTTGCTGTCAGAACATATTGTTTAGTTTTTAATGCTTTGCTTTTTACCACTCCCAGAAGCAGCTGACCTAGGCAACTGCCTAGTTTGCATGGTTGTTTCCTGCTCCTGTCCTCTCCCAACCAAATTTCTTCAAATTTAGGCCCTCTTGGTCCTCTCCATGCTTCCACATCCTCCTGTCCTCAGTACCTAAAAAGAATTCCCTTGGTCTTCAGGGGTAGGAGTAGGCCATGACAAGGGTGGCCAGGGTTCAAATCCCACTACTGCTCCTTGTGATCTTGGGCAAGTCAATTAATGCTCCATATTCTCTCCATTCTTTGGATGTTTTATAGCCAAAACAAGCACTTTCCTGATGCCTATTTGAAACTGGAACAGATCGAAAATTGGACAGAAGCATTTAAAATTGAACATGGCCAAAACCAAACTTGTCTTTCCCCCTAAACCTCTTCCCCCTTCCTCCTTTCTCCATCTTCTATTGATAACACTCTTTTGTTTCCTCAGCCCACAACCTTGGGGTCATCTTCGATTCCCCCCTCTCCTTCTCCACACATATCCAGCAGATAGCAAAAACCTGTCGTTTCTTTCTCTTTAACACTAGCAAAATTCACTCTTTCCTTTCTGAACACACTACTAGAACACTTATCCTGTTTAGTCACCTCTTGCCTTGATTATTGCAACCTCCTCCTTGCTACTCTCCCTCTGAGTCATCTTTCTCCCCTTCAGTCTGTTCAAAACTCTGCTGAGCAGCTAACCTTCTGCCAGCCCCAATATACTCATATAACCCCTCTCCTCAAATCAATTCATTGGCTTCCCTTCGTTTCCGTATTAAATACAAACTTCTCCTTCTGATCTACAAATGCATTCCATTCTACTGCTCACTCTTTCCTCTCTCCCTATACCTCTCCTCGTGAACACCGCTCTTCCTCTGACTTGCTTCTCTCTATGCCCTTTTCTTCCACAGCTAATTCCAGACTTTGATTCTTTCACCTTGCCACTCCTTATGCCTGGAACAAACTACCTGTATCTTTACATCAGGCTTCATCTCTCACCCTTTTCAAATCCATACTAAAGGTTTACTTACCTCTTTCACAATGTTTTTGGATCTTAATCCTTTGTTCTCCTTGCGTCTCTTTCCCTTCCCTACTGTTCCCTTGTTTTCATTTTTTGTACTGTCTGTTTTGATTAGATTGTAAGCCTAAAGGATGAATAGTAGTAGTAGTAGAAGTCCCCAACATTTCTGAAATAGAGCAGAGACATCTAAGTCTAATGCACCACCCCAGACATGCCTCCACCATGATTCCTGACTACTTGAACATCTCTGCACTGGAGATATCTTCAAAAACCATTTGTAAAATGGCTCTGGGGACATCTCCATGATTTGGACGTACACATGCACGTTTTTGGATGTCCAAATCACATCTAAAGCTTTTAGCATGATCCCCATTGTCTCTCAAGAAACATAGAATTGTTTAATTTTTATCCTTTTTATTGCATAAGAAAAGTCTAGGGGTGTGCATTTATGAGCACACATTCAGTTTGTTAGGGGGACCAATAATTTAAAATATGCATAAATTGCTTGTTTGCATATATACCTGCTAAATAACTCACATAGAATCAATTTGCATGCTTTGCATAGTTACCCACCCGTAACAGGTGTTCTCTGGGGATAGCAGGAATCAGTCCTCACATACTGGTGATGCTGGCACTGATGGAGCCTGCGTGGTACCCTCTCCCCAGCTTTCAAAGAAAGCCTTTTGAGATCTAACCTTCCCACCTAAGGGAGCCATCTTGATGACATAGCTCAAGAAGGCAAAAATGACAAAAAGCAACTCCACGGGAAGGGAGAGAGGGTTGTGAGGACTGATTCCTGTTGTCTCCAGAGAACACTTGTTACAGGTGAGTAACTACGCTTTCTCAGGGAAGAAGCAGGAAGTCAGTCCTCACATATGGGACTCCCAGCTACAGGCTACCAAAAAAAAACCTGTAAAAGCCACGGGTGACCGAAAAAGGTGAACCATTAGAAACAGCAGTGGAGTCAAGGAAGAGAATGCCCAGGAGCAGCTCCAGTTCTCCAGTATCCTAAACACATCGAAGGGCCGGAAGGCAGGAGTTGCCTTACACCCCAAACAGATGATGGAGTACTGTCTGGCTAAAGGCGCTATCCCGGCAGGACTCCCTCTCCAGACAGTAATGAGCTGTGAAGCTATGGACTGAGGATGAGGTGCCGGCCCAATAGATCTCCAGCAAGGAGACAGAACGCAGGTTTGCCACAGACACCGCCATGGCCTGGATGCTGTGTTCAATGATGCGGCGCTCCAACAAGAGACCAGCCCGCTCATAGAAAAAGGCGATGCAGTCCGCCACCCAAATGGACAGGGTATGCTTGGAGACTGCTGCCCCAGTCAATTTGGGTCATAGGAGATGAAAAGCTGTGAGGAGCAATGGTGGGCCTTGGTATGCTCTAGGTAGTAGGCAAGGGCCTGTTTACAGTCTAGAGTATGGAGAGCAGCCTCTGCCCTGTTCGCCTGAGGCCACGGGAAGAAGGTGGGGAGCACCACCTCTTGATTGAGGTGGAACGGGGACACTACCTTAGGCAGAAACTTGGAGTGTGTTTCTTGTGGAACCTCGTATAAGGCAGATGGGCCACCAGAGTCTCGAGCTTGCTAACCTTGTGAGAAGTGAATGCCACGAGGAAGGCCATCTTCCAGGATGAAGTGGCAAAAGATGAGATGCTTGAAGGGTGGCATGGTAAGCTCTGAGAGAACTACATTGAGATCCCACTCCACTGCCAGAGGGCAGACAGGTGGCCATGAGAGCAGTAGGTCCCTCAGGAAGCGAGTCATGAGGGGGATGAGTGGAGAGGGGCTTACCCTCGAAAAGATGGTGGTGCACTGAGAGTGCGCTAATGTGTATTCTAACAGAACTGGACTTCAGCCCTGCCTGGGACATGTAAAGCAGGTACTGCAGCACCAGCTGGACAGAACAGAAAGGGTTGATTCCCTTCTCTGTGTACCACACAGAGAATCTCTGCCACTTGAAGGTATAGGCCCGATGGGTGGAAGTCTTGTGATAGGCCAGCAGGATATTCTCCACCTCGTGCGACAGACTGAAGTGGATCAAGGCAATTCTTTCAGCAGCCAGGCCATCAGAGACAAGGACCCCAGATTGGGGTGCAGGTGAGACGTCCTCCTGCGAGAACAGGCCTGGAGCGCACCCCGGAGGAACTGGGAGTGCCCGAGACAGGCAGAGGAGCAGGGGGAACCATGGCTGCCAGGGCCACTGGGAAGCCACAGTATCAAGGTGGCCTTGTCAAGCTGGACCATGAACAGGGTCTTAGTGATCAGCGGCATGGGAGGGAAGGCATAAAGGAGCCCTCCTGTCCATGGGATGAGAAATGCATCTGCCGCCACCCAGGAGGGATGTGGCTCCCTGGAGCAGAAGTGGGGCAGCTAAGCATTGGGTGGGCTAGCAAAGAGGTCTATCTGCGAGAGCCCCCAGAGATGCAAAATCCGGCTGGCCACCCAGGGGTCCAGTTGCCACTCATGTGTTTAAAGGACCAGGCTGAGCCAGTCTGCCAGGGCACTGTCATGGCCTGAGAGATACACCGCCCAAAAAAGCATTCCACTCTCGCTGGAGAAGGAGCAGAAGCTCACCGCCTCTTGGCAGAGGAGGGACAACTCTGTGTTCCCCTGCTTGTTGATATAGAATATTGCCACCTGGTTGTTGGTCTGGATCAGTACTGCTTGGTGCTTTAGGTGGTGGTGAAAGTCCCAGAGGGCCAGCGCTATGGCTCGAAGCTCTTGGAGATTGATCTGCTGGAGGCTCTCCACCTGTGACCAACATCTCTGAGTGCAGAGGTTACCACAATGATCCCCCCAGTCTAGGTTGGAGGCATCCGTGGTAAGGATCCTCTGGGGGGGTAGGGGCCTGGAAGGGCATACAGGCCCATAGGTGCTGGGGCTGCTGCCACCAGCCGAAGGAGTTGGCCAGAGAATGAATCATGATCTCTCTGTCCTGCAGGTGCCCTGTTGCTTGAGACCACTGGGAGTGGAGGGCCCACTGAGCAAGCTACATGTGTAGGCGGGCGTCTGGAGTAACATGCACTGTGGAGGTCATGTGGCTCAAGTAGGCAAAGCAGGAGGCGGGCTGACGCTGAGGAGCCACTCTGGACATTCCCAGCAAGTGCCATGAGGCACTGGGCCCTGTCCAGAGGGAGGAAGTCCTTGGCCTGGACGGTATCCAGCAATGCCCCTATAAACTCCAGGCATTGTGATGGATTGCAAAGAGACTTGGTGTTGTTTATGACGAACCCCAGGTGCTCCAGAACGAGAATGATGCGGGCCGCTGCGTGATGGGTTTTGGCAGCAGTGTTGCCCTTGATGAGCCAGTCTTCCAGGCAGGGAAAGACGAACACCCCCTGGAGTCATAGGAAGGCAGCAACCACCACCAAGAACTTTGTGAACACCCTTGGGGCAGAGGCCAGACCAAAGGGTAGGACCCTGTACTGGTAGTGGCAGCCTCCTACCACGAAGCGGAGGTACTGCCTGTGGTGGGGATGGATGAGGATTTGCATATATGCACCCTTTATATTTAATGAACATAGCAAATCTCCCTGCCAGAGGTAGGGCAGTAATGTTCCAAGCAAGAGCATCTTGAACTTCTCCCTCACCAGGAACTGGTTGAGGTACTGAAGGTCTAGAATGTATCAAAATCCTTTGGTCCTTTTGGGCACCAGAAAGTAGCGGGAGTAGAATCCCTTGCCCCTGAAATGGGAGGGAACAGACATGTGCGACTTGTGAGTTCCTGCTGAAGCAGGTCCCAGTGATGGGGAGTCATGGGGGGCTCCTCTGGAAAAAATGGCTAGGGCGTCCGCTCGAGGTGGAGGAGGTAGCCCTCCTTCACCACCTGCAGGGCCCAGGTGTCGGTGGTTATGAGGAACCAGCAGGCGGAATAAAACACCAGACCCCTCACCCATATGTTGCGGTGCCGGACCTCTCAGGGGAGGAGAAGCTATGCTCAAGAAGTCAAAAGCCCCTCCAGGTTGTGCCGGAGGCATGGTCTGGGACTTGGGGCTTAGGCTTGAGGGCGGTGTCCTTGTCCCTTTGCCTGCTGACCCTGTTGGGGAGCTGGGAAGGCTGAGTACTGAGGGTAGTTTCTGTAAGCCTTCCTCTTCTTTGGATATATGGGCTTTTTGCCCGAAGTCTTTCTTCAGGAAGGGTCAGCAGTCTTTTTGGAGAGCCTGGTCCTGTTCATGAACTCGGAATCCAGCTTGGCATTCTTGTCCATCATCAGCTTGCCAAAGAGGTTCTCTCCCCAGCAAGGGACATCGACCAACTTGTCCTGCACCCATTGCTCCAAGTTGGAAGAATGTAGCCAGGCCTGGCGACAGGCATTAATGCCCACCACGGCTACTCTAGTTGCTGACTCAAAGCTATCACAGGCCGCTCGAGTCATAAATTTGGAGCATTCTTTGACTGTGGAGGTCAGGGTCCGGAACCACTGGAGAAGTTCCTCGAGGAGACCAGCAGAGAACCCAGCAAGTTCCCTCACCAGATCCCGCAAGTACATGCCCACGTACAGCTGGTAGGCCTGGATCAGCTGATGAGCATTGAGCCCTGAAAGCATTTCCTGCCCAGGGCATCCAAGATGCAAGCCTCCCTGCCAGGGAACACTGAGGAGTGTGTCTTTTGGCAATTAAGCCAACACATGGCTGACTCCACAACCATGGAGTTGAGAGGCAGTTGAGCTTTTTGGAAAGTGGGACTCTGGTAGACTCGGTACATTGACTCCAACTGTCTTCTCACAATGGGCACCGAGGCTGGGACCTCCCACATATAGAGAAGTTGTTCCATGGTGGGGGACTGGGCACCATGAGCACCTTCTCAGATGGAGCCTTGTGCTGGAGGATCTTGAGGCCCTCTGCCTGAGACTCCTTCTCAGACTCCGCGATAAAGGCAAGGGCCTTCACCATATCACAGATGAAGTCCAGGAAGGCCAGGTCCTCAGGTGAGGACTTGTGATGGGCCTCGGGAGGAGAGGGGTCCGAGGGGACATCCTGGTGAAGACAGGTGTCAGGGGACTCGTCATCCTCTGTCTCCCACTCTGATCTGGAGTTGGAGGAGATCTCGAGAGTCCTCGGGCTCGCGCCCCAGCCCCAATGGCCTTGGGGTCCCAATGCCCCTGTACTATGAGCCAGGAGCATTGGGTGGGGAAGTCCTTGGGCCCGAGGAGGACAGGGACAGGTGCCGAGGGATATCTCAAGGCCAGTGGCACTCGAGGATCAGTTCCACCTCTGGGGACTCCCTCGTGGTGGAGGGGCCAGAGGTCGGGAGTGATGACCCAAAGGAACCAGGCATCAGAGCCCACTGCTGGCCACGAAAGTAGACAAGTTTTGTTCCAGGGCTGTCATCCTTTCCTCAAGGCCAGAAGGCTCCGCAGCTACCAGCACGGACACAGAGGACCTCGGGCCCAGCACCAGCACCTTCGAGGGGGAATCCTCGATGAGGATTACCTCAGAAGACCGAGGCTGATCCCTGGATACCAATGGTGTCTTCTCCCACAGAAGCAGCTTCAAGAGCCATTCTGGGCCATCACCCTTGGCCTTGGGACTTGCCCACGGACCTGGTCTCATCATCCGACAAGACCATCGACGACGTCCAGCTCTTCGAGGGGCATCCCTCCATGATGGAGCCCTGGTTCAATAGACAATGACCTCGAGGCTCCAAGTTAGAGTGGTTACCACACAGGCCCGAGGCCTCCGTGGTGGCCCTTGAGAGCACTGGTCCCACGGAGGACTCTGGGGCTGAGTCAGTCTTGTAAAAATCAATTCATGATGCTTCTTACGACCTTAGAGGGCCTTGGGGGTCATCTGCTGGCACAGACCACAAGCTGAGGCATCATGGTCCACCCCAGAAGAAACTGAGGAAAAAAAACGTAATGCTGAGGGCGAGGTGACTTAGAAGGCAAGAAGGGCACCAGTACGCAAACCAGAGAAAAGGAATCAATCTTAAAACTGAGAAAAAAAAATCTACTTTTTCCGGGGGGGGGGGGGGGGGGGGGGGAAGAACAGACATGTCCAATGGGCTCTGCGCTCTGCAGAAAAAAGAAGACTGAGGCAAGATGGTACTCTTAGGCAGGAAGGGGACCATGCATGCAAGGTAGTCCGCCCAAAGGCTTTCTTTGAAAGCTGGGAAGAGGTTACCTCGCAGGCTCCGTCAGTGCTGACATCACCCATATGTGAGGTCTGACTTCCTGCTTGTTCCTGGAGAACAAAAAGTTCTAGGGTGTATACAATGTGTACATAAAGAATGAATATGTGAAATGAACCCTAAAAATATTTGGGAAAATGTGTTTTAAATGAGCATGAACCAAAACATTTTTGATTGTGCACACCCTTAGAAAAGGGAATATCCTAGTAAGAACTTTTAACTCTCATTTCTATACTTTCGATCATCAAACTGTTTCTCAGCACTGGAGGTGTGGAGGTTAATATTCAAGGGTTGGCTAAAGGGTTGTGAAGTATGCAGGTTTTAACATCTATTATAACAAGTAAAGTATTTGCATAATTTACTATATCAAATAGGGTGTATGTGTGGCAAATCTTGGTTCGAGCACTTACGCCAGCCCTAGGGCTGGTGTATAAGCTCAAGCCTAGATTTTGCAAGAATGAACTTAAGTTATAGTATTTTATAACTTATGCATCTAAATTTGCACTCCTTTCAATTCTGCATGCCCACAGTGAAAATGCACATCACTGGTCCAAAGTGCATACTTAAAGAAGAGCAATTGCCTTTATTATGCATGTAAGTGGGCATTTATGAGTGTAAACTACTAAAATGCCATGATTTACGTCCATCAATGGATATGTAAATATAGGCACACCTTATACAATTCAGAACAGCTCTATTGAATTGCTAATAAAAATGATCAGCATCATCAATAGCAAAACACCAATGCGAAAATAAGGCGTTCATAATTATGGCAGACTAAATCCCTACATACAATGTGCGGGGATACTTAAAAAATATTTTCTGCTACGTAATACTCTGTTTGGAAATTGGTCTGCTTTTCTTTATTTCGTTATATGCAGGGCTACTGCAACCATCACAATCGCTTCTTTACATATAAAGTATATATTCAAAGTGTTCTTTCCCACCCCATCCCCCAAAAGTATTCTTCAGGACTCCAAGTGCCTCAGACACATTCTTGAAAACTCATCTTTTTGCAGTAGGCGCTGTGACCAGGAAGGTCGATTCATCTCTCGTCACATTTAGGCTCTGCCCTAATTTGTAGTCCAAGCATGCGTTCTTCTGTAAAAGATTTTCTTCTCCTTACTTGCTTCCTATTTCCCACAGTCAAAGGCATTTTAAATAAAAGATTTTGCGGGCCACCACAGCTTATCAATTAGGTGAAAGCAAGGCTCTGAGTTTTACCCAAGACTTTACATTCCAAATGGTAACTGAAGGACCTAAAGAAACACAATGGAATCAAAGCAGAACAAAACCCCCATGCAGGAAATCTCCCCGCAGCCTGTTTTAATGTTGCCCACCACAACTACCTTTGGTTAATCCACAAACTCATTTTGAGTAAATGCTGGACACATGCCAAGAACTGCTTTGCAAATGACAGAAACAAGAAGTATCCACTTCACTAATTGCTTGGCAGGGACACCATGTTGTTGTCCCACAATCTATTAGGTTCCTGAAGTACTTAAACTTGGCTCATGACGGTCTGCCATCTGAACACCTATTTCTTCTTTCGTTTAATGCGTTATATTTCTTTTCTTTAATGCTGCCACACGGCCTTATTTGACATGTCTCTAAACATTTGTGGATGAATGCAACTAAAAGAAAATTGGCTGTCCTACAGGTTTTAATTCCAACTGCATATTTGATAGTTTGGAACATGAAGATGCTGGTATTCAGACGGCCATGAGCAGATAGCAATATTGTTTGGTTAACTTTATCAAGATATACAACCCATACAAGGGCAGGCCGAATATCCGATCTAAAATTAAGTGGACATAATTATCTAGTTAGCTTTGGGCTTTCTTTTTGGATGATCAGTGCTGAATATTGGCGATGACCAAGCAAAGTTTAACTCCACCTTGGAGGAACACTCCCAAAAGAGCCTACTTTTCTCCGACTAAATTTTGCCCAAAATTTAGCTGGTAAAGGTAAGAAAGGAGAGCAGGAATTTCAAAAGTCAAAGTTTGCCTGGCTAATTGCCAAAGCAGAGGAGTAGCCCAATGGTTAAGGCAGTGGCTAAGAAACAGAGAAGGCAGATTTGAATCCCACTGCTACGACTTTTGATCTTGGGCAAGTCACTTAACTCTCCACTTCTCCAGGTACAAACAGATTGTAAGCCCTCTGGGGACAGGAAAAATACTCTACCTGAATGTAACTTCACCTTGAACTTCAGAGAAAAGGCACGAGCTAAATCCAGTTCCTTAAATAAAAAGTTGCTCCAGAAGATGATTTAAATATCAGCCTACTAATCTTCTTACTTGAACAAACTAGTTGTGGAAGCAACTTGCTGAAATTCTCCGTATGCAATCACTTTTGGTTTCAGCAGTTTCTAACAAATCCCAACATCAAAATATGCCTCTTATCAACTTATAAATTCCTGATAAAATCCTGTGGCTTCCCACTGGTGGAGGACAACCTACTACTACTACTAAACATTTGTATAGCACTACAAGATGAATGCAGCGCTGCACAGACATATGTAAAAGACGGTTCCTGCTCATCAGAGCTTACAATCTAGTCAAGACAGACAACACAGTAGCTGTAGACATGGGATACATCCAGGGGGAATGGTAAGGAAACACAAAGGAGATCAGGTGTGTCAAGATCCAAAAGTGGATCTCGACTCCGATGAAAAATAACAGGCAGTGCTTCGCATTACAGCTTCTGTAAAACAGCTCGTTGACAGCAGAATTCTAATACTTAATGAATGAAATGGATTCTAAAGGTAAATTGGAAGGGGCTAGGCTCTTCAAAAGAAGGTCCAGATAAATGTCCATTAATGCTCTCAATAGCCAAATATAGGAGCTTGGCACCCGAAAAACGTTCACATGCACTATAGAAGCATGTATAGATGGCCTTACAGGTGCCTAGGAACTTGGATAACTGCTCAAAAATAAGCTAGAAAGCCACAACCTGCCCCAATGAAAACAATGTAATCTCTAGCCACATACCAATGAACACACATTTGGATTTCTGTGACTTTTAGAAGCTGCTATTACAAATTGCTAAAGAGATTTGAAGGGGGGGGGGGGAGGGCACCTTTGGAAAATTCAGGATCGAGTCCCGAGATCATATAATATTTTAAAAAAAAAAAACCACCAGGAGATACTCTTGAATCAGGATTCTTTTGGGTGGTTTTTCATCTTTCTGTAGCTAATGCCCGGAGAGAACAAATTCTATCTGAGAAGGGTCATAAGGGGATGGTGTACAGCTTCAGCCTGATAAAAGTAATCTCTTTTCCAAGCATGGCCTTGAGCAGTGATGAATTAAGGGGAGTTTAAAAAAACCTCCCTGACTTGCCCCTAACCTAGGACTGCTAGAAGTTAATCAATCTGGCAGATGCCTTCATAGCTTGTATACCATTAATAAATCAAAAGTTCTCTCTTTCCCCTGCTCGAATCACAGCATGAATCTCTTCTGGCACAAAATATAGTAACTAATTTTGCCACAGGTTCAGCAGGGAAGCTGGAAATAGTCTACAAATATCTCTGAAAGTTCAAGCAATCAGCTTTGTATGGCTCTGCAGCTTGACATTATTCGGTATGTAGGAAGCCTGGTATCACTTTGCACTCTGGCAATATTTTACAAAGCAAAAGAAAGCAGGCTCTAGAGGTTTCTGCATAAATTTTAAATTTGTAGTCCATAATTTCTAAATATTTTTGCTAGCATTAATTTAGCAGTTGCTAGTTTCAATACTATTACTGAATGTAATAAAGGAGCTGTTTTAATAAAGTGCCATTAGCTAAATACTCTAAGTAAATTTTGGGTCTCCGGCCGCCTTTCTTGGGATTGCCAGAGCAACCTATTCTTGCTCTATTATCTTCAATGGAGTGGCAACAGGTTGCTATGGCAACCCTTAGAACACTACAGGATGCCACAAAACACTGTAGTTTTGTGGCCGGCACCGTACCAGAATTCAAAACAAATTTTCCAAGATGACAGCGGTCTTCAATTAATCTTCTCTAGGTGATGTTTTGAACAGAAGCCAGAGCCAAAGACATCATGTCCTAATCCCATACCTCAGCTTTGTGATGGACAATTAAGTGCCCCCACTATAACCTCAAGGAGTCTATTATCAAAGCTGCAGTTATTTATTTATTTTTATTTAGCTATTTTTCTATATTATTAAATCTACCAGTCTAAGAGGTTTACATGAGAATAATATGGCCAACGGGGCTTTACATTTAACATTATAATGTGAAGCTTTACATACAATATTATAATATTAACAACGCATAAAATTAAAACAGGAACATGTTATCCATTATATGGATACCTAGTACCCGGGTAAAGGTATCAATGATTGACAGGGGAGGACAGGTTGAAGTTACATTGTCACCTGCCACAACATAGTTCACTAGATCATTTATGGCAGAGGTGTTATGTTTGATTGGTGACGCATTCAAGAAAAAGGTATGTTTTCATTTTTTTCTGAAAGTTGTTAAGTCATCCGTGGCTCAAGGGTCACCCAGGAGTGCATTCCAAAGTGGGGGGGCAAAAAGGGAGAAGGCCCTTTTGGATGTCGTGTGGTTTGTCTTAGTGATTATTGTGGAAGTGTGCAGTGTATTGAGGGCATTTGATCTTCTAGGTCTGTTGCTAGGTGTCTTCTGTATGAGTGATTGGAGATAGATTGATGATAAACCATGTGTGACTTTGAAGATTATGAGCAAGGATCTCTATCTTATCTGCTCTGTGATAGGCAGCCAGTGTAGCTGTTTCAGTAGTGGGGTTATGTGTTCGGCTCTGGAGGTGTTGCAGAGAATCCTTGTGGCTATATTTTGGAGTGGGTGAAGTATGCATTTGGGCAGTACTTGGAAGAGAATATTGCAGAAATCTATGTGGAGGGAAAATGAGTGCCTGAAACACTATCTGAAAGTCATGGGTGTTTAAGAATGGTTTGAGGTTTTGTACAATTTTGAGCTTGTGATGTATGACTTTTGTGATGTTGCTGATGTGGGGGATGAAGGTTAAGCCTTGGTCTAGTGTTACTCCTAGGTAACAAACTTCAGATTTCACTTGCAGGTGTGTTCCAGTTATAGTGGCAGGTGGAGTGAAGTTATTGTCTCTGGTGATGTATAGCACCTCTTTCTTCTTGTGGTTTAAGGTCATGTTGTGTTCAGAGAGCCACTGTGTGATGTATTTGAAACATTTCTTTATAGGTAAGATTGTTGGGTTGGTTGTAGAGAATGGGGTACAGATCATTACATCGTCCACGTATATGTGGTAAAGTATATTATGTGCTTGCATGATGGCACATATAGACTGCAGGAAGATATTGAAGAGCAAGGATGATAGGACTGAATCTTGAGGGACTCCTTATTGTTGTGTGAACAGTGTTGACTTTTTGGGGCCCATTTTTACTTGGAGATGCTGCTCTGTGAGGTAGGATATGAACCATTTTAGGGTGCTATTGCCAGTCCTATTACTTAGAGGCATTGGATGATCATGTTATGTTAGAAAAATAGCTGAAGCAAAATCAAAGTTCAAAATCATCTGTAAAGAAAAGAAGAGAGGGCTAACTAAAGTTATCTAAATACGTCCCAGTGAGAGGGCACCAACCCATCCATAGTTGTAGTGTTAAAGGAAACTAGATTAATTTCACATTTCCCTGGTTCTTAGCCTACTGCTCTAACCATTAGGCTTCTCCTCCACTCTTCCATGGGCCAGGTGTTGGATATCAATAACCATTAAAGAAACTAAGAACTGTCAACAAAATCCTAAGGAGCATTACTGGGTACAGAAAAGCTGAACTGAGCAGGCCTGGCTCATTAAAATAGAAGATTTTCTCTCATGGAGAAAAGAGGAAGGCTACCACAGCATCAGTGTGAGGAGGAATAAAGGACCAAGAAAGCCCACAGGTCCATGGACGGGGGAGATTAGAACCAACATGTAGGCCTTTTAGAATTTTCCAGAGCTATCTAAAATCAGCACTGCAGATGATGTCATCCATTTGTGTAGCCATTTTATCCTGATTGTCTATCACGATGAGCTGCTTCCATCCCTATTGCAACCTAGAGACTTTGGTTGCCATTGGTGACCAGGGAACAGTGATTTTGGGTCCCTGCACTAAGTTCTGTGAGTCTTTTATGCAGTTTCATCCATTTTGATGGACAGCACTTTATGATAATTGGCACATAGATATAATAACGCCAGCTATAAAAGAGATAAAATACCATGGAAGCAAAGGGAGCTGAAACATAAATATTTCATATCAACCTAATATTGTAAGCCAGATAAGCCTCAGAGTCATGCCTTTGTTTAATAATATTTCTTTGCTACTGATGTTTTTTCTTGACACTGTTTTTGCCTTTCTGCATCCTCACCTACAGTGCACGCTACTTCTTCCACCAGGTGAGAGGACAATTGTTCTGGTGCAATTTCCTAAATTACAACCTGGAGTCCAATCTGTGCACCCGACTACTCTTGCTTCTAAGTATCAGAGAGTTACAAAACGCAGCATAGACATCAGCCAACTGCTGTCATACACTCATGGATTACTGCATAAAACATGGCTGTCCTAAAATCAAATAGGAACTGGAAAACGTTGATGCAACTGTCTGGTACCTATATGGCACTTCAAAAACTCTTTTGGCCGTGCAAAGAGTTTATGTAAAGAGCAAGAACCGCAAGTTACTGTGCCAGGTACAAGTCTGATAGTAACAAAACTAAAACAGACTATGTGACAAAGCACTGAACTAGCTAATTACATAGCAGACTATGGATGTTGCTCCTCATTAGCTTATATGCAAGACAAGTATGGTTCTTCTGCATTCTGCATGTCTAAAGCAACTGATTCCTTTACCATACATCTACTCGGTGAAGAAGGCTGTTAAGCTAGATGGAAACAAAAACTTAGGGTAAAAAATGTAAAACTGCAGTATTGTAACGACCCCCAAATAATCCAACAAACTCCAATCAGAATGGACAAAACAAAAACTGGAAAAAAAAAAAACATTTTGGGTTTAAGCATTTTATAATTATCAGTTGGCATAAAAACTATTTCCACTTGAAAATAGGCTAAAAATGTACACCAGTGGGGAAATTTTATAACTTTCTGCACAATGGAAAGCTTGCACATGCTTCTAACTCTGCAGACCTTGCTGGATTTTCAGAGTGAAAATACTTCTATACTTTCAGTTTGAAAATTACCCCAAGAACAGCAAATGTTAAACTAATGTGCTTTTTGTTTTCTAAATTCTGAAATATGTGTAGTTCCAAACCTCTTCCCCAGTAATGCTTCACCCTACAGCAGGTAGTGGTAGATGCAAAATGGCACTATGCATGCACTTTTACCCACATATAGGGCAGACGTGTTTATAAAAGGTAACATTTTACTTACCAGTTAACGTCCTTTCCTTGAGTCCTGCTAGACCAGTCCAGACAAGCGGGTTGTGTTCCCCTACCAGCAGATTGGTGGAGACAAAGAACCAATGAAAAGCCCAGGTTTCAATGACATCACTCCTATGCCTCTATTCGCCTCAGCAACCAGAGGTGTCTTCAGTATTCATCCAAAACATATGGGAGAAACATGGCAAGCCTCACACAATCTCAATCATGGGCAACAATGAGTAATCAACAGTAGAGAACTATGTACAGGAAAGCATACACAGAAGGCTGTCAGTAGAAGATGAATCTGCAGAGCCAAGCATAAAAATTATAGTGGATCCAAGGGTACCACAGCAAAAAAACAGAGCAATATAGTTTCAGGATTGGAACCTAGACTGGTCTAGCAGGACTCAAGGAAACAACATTAACTGGTAAATAAAATGTCACCTTCCATATCATCCTGCTACATCAGTATAGACAAGTGGGATGTACCAAAGCTATGACTCCACTGGGCAGGAGGAAGACACAGGAGCTTGCAAAAGCCTTGAGCCAAAGGCCATGTCTACGCATGCGTGGACATCCAAGGAGTAATGCTTGACAAAAGTGGAAAGTGATGTGCATGTTGGTGCATGACAAATGTCTGCAGGGGCTACCAACTATCTACTAGTATTACCGAACATTTATATAGCAGTACAAGGCATATGCAGCGCTGCATAGATACATGTAAAAGATGGTTCCTGTTCATCAGAGCTTACAATCTAATGGAGACAGTCAACACAGTAGATGTAGACATGGAATACAGCTAGGGAGAATGGTAAGGAAACACAAAGAACATCAGATGAGTCAAGATCCGAAAGTGGCAGCAAAGAGGTGAGTTTTCAGCCTGGATATGAAAAGGGTCACAGAAGGCACCTAACATACAGACTCGGGTAGTTTGTTCCAGGCTTAAGGAGCAGCAAGGTGAAAGGAGTGAAGTCTGTAGTTGGCATAGGTAAAAGCGATTTGCCAGAAGAGTGGAGTTGCTGAGGAGGGGTGTAGGGAGAGATAAGAGAGGAAAGACAGCGAGGAGCTACAGCACGAATGCATTTATAGGTCAGCAGGAGAAGTTTGAACTGGATGCAGTAATGGATAGGAAGCCAATGAAGAGACTTGAGAAGAGGTGTAATATGAGCATGACGAGGCTGGTGGAAGATTAGCCGCACAGCTGAGATTTGAACAGATTGAAGGGGAGAGAGATGATTCGAAGGGAGACCAGAAAGGAGGTGGTTGCAATAGTCTAGACGGGAGGTGACTAAAGAATGGACAAGTGTCTTAGTAGTGTCTGTAAAAAGGAAGGGGCGAATTTTGCCAATGTTATAAGAGAAAGAAGTGACAGGTTTTAGCTATCTGTTGATGTGTGCAGAGAAAGAGTCAAAGATGACCCCAAGGTTGCGAGCTGAGGAAACAGGGAGGAGTGCAGTGTTATCCACAGAAATAGAGAAGGGAGGAAGGAGGGAGGTGGGTTTAGGGGGAAAGATAAGGAGCTCAGTTTTGGCCATGCTCAGTTTTAGAGGGCGGTGAGACATCCGGGAAGCAATGTTGGATAAGCAGGCAGAGATCTGGGACAGTATTCTTAAAGCTATTTCAGGCACTGAAAGGTAGATCTGAGAGTTATCAGCATAAAGATGTTGCAAAAATTTCCTGTCATGATTTGACAATTTCCAATCTGTAATCAAACCGCTGCTGATCGCTGGAAGTAGCGGTATACAAATGTATACTAAATAAATAAATAAATACTGAAACCATGGGAGGAAATAAGTGCACCAAGGAACCAACTGTAGAGAGAGAAAAGAAGAGGTCCCAAGACAAAGCCCTGAGGTACACCAACTGAAAGGAGGATGGTGGTAGAGGTGGAACTACCAGAATATACACTAAAAGTGTGATGGGAGAGATAAAAAGAAAACCAGGACAGAACAGAGCCCCTAATCCGAGCAAGAAGAAGGTATCGAGGAGAAGGTGGTGATCAAAGCAGCAGAAAGGTCAAGAAGGATGAGAATCAAGTTAGATTTTGGCAAGAGTCATTTCGGTAGAGAGCAAAAGTCAGATGGTCTTGAAAGGAAAGAAAGTCAAGACAGCAGCGGTGAACTGCTCATTCATGTTGTTTTAAAACAAAGGGGAAGAGAGAGATAGGTCGATAACTGGAAGGACAGGTAGGATCTAGTGAAGGCTTTTTGAGGAGAGGTGCAACCACAGCATGTTTGAAGGCCACAGGAACAGTTGCAGTGAAAAGTGAAAAATTAAGGATTTGACAGATGGAAAGGATGATGGCAGAAGAGATAGAGCTTAGCTGACAGGTGGGGAAGGGATCAGAGGAGCAGGTAGTCAGTTTGGAGGAGGAGAGAAGATTTGCAGTTTCCTCTTCAATGATTTCAGAAAAGGAAGAAAGGGTGACCGATGGTGAGGGAAGGATTTGGGATTTAAGAAGGCGAAGATGAAGTGGAGAAGATGACCTTGCAGAGAATTCAAGGTTAATCTTCTGGACTTTGAAATAGAAGTAGTCAGCCAAGGTCTGGACAGACAGTGACGGAGGAATTGGCGGAGGAGGGACCTTAAGGAGATAGTTGAGCATAGCAAAAAGATGGCGAGGGTCAGAGGCAAGAGATTTAGTCAGATGGACATAGTACTCTTGCTTGGCAAGTGCTATGGCTGACTGGAAAGAAGTTAGTCTGAATTTAAAATGTAGGTAGTCAGCAAAGGTATGTGATTTACGCAAAAGATGCTCAGCTGAATGAGTACAGGAATGTAGGTAGCAAGTTGTTGAGGACAGCCAGGGTTGAGGTACGGTACGCCTCATATGGCTAATCTACTGAAGAGGGCTTTAAACTAGATTCGTTGGGGATGGGTGAAGAAAGCCCCCAGGTAAGTGAAAGCCCCCAGGTAGGTGATACATTAAATACATTTATGGAAATGGGTAACAGGGGTAACATATGGAAAGCAGTGTGTATAAATGCCCGTAGCATGGGAAATAAGATCCCTGATGTTGAAGCTTTGGTGGGAGTGGCTGACTTGGATTTAGTGGCAGTTACAGAAACATGGTTCACAGAAAACCATGATTGGGATGTAACTATACCTGGCTATACTTTATTCAGAAAGGACAGGGTAGGAAGAAGGGGAGGAGGAGTGGCACTATATGTAAAAACTACTATTAAAGCTTTGGAATTACAGAGCTTAAAAGAGAGAGAGGAGGCATTGTGGGTTAAACTAGAAAGAGGGAAAGAGAAATCTATTTGCATTGGTGTGATATACAGACCTCCCTCACAAGAGGTAGAGGTGGACAGAGAGTTAATTGAAGACATACGCAGCATTGCTAGGAAAGGGGAAGAGCTACTGATAGGAGATTTCAATATGCAAGATGTTGATTGGCACATTCCTGCTGCAGTATCATCTAGAAGTAAGGAGATCCTGGATTCTCTACAGAGAGAACTATTCAGGCAATTGGTAACAGACCCCACACGTGAAGGGGCCACACTGGATTTGGTGCTTACCAATGGTGAAAGTGTTTCTGATGTTGTAGTGGGAGATCATTTTGCATCCAGTGATCACCAAATGGTGTGGTTCAGTATTAGGACTAGGGCTGTTAGAATCCATTCCAAGGTGAGGATCTTAGACTTTAGGAAGACTAACTTTGCGAAGATGGGCCAATACCTCAGGGAGTCGTTAGTGGGATGGGAACAGCTGGGGGATGTAGAAAAACAGTGGGCAAAACTGAAAGGGGGTATTTTAAGGGCAACCAACCTTTTTGTTAAAATGGTAAATAAAGGCAAAAGGAAAAGGAGACTGCTATGGTTTTCGAAGGAAGTAGCTGAAAAAGTGAAGAAAAAGAGGGAGACCTTCATGAAATACAAGAGATCACAGAGAGAGGAAGACAGGCATCTGTATTTGGAAAAACTTAGAGAAGCTAGCAAAGTAGTCAAGAAGGCAAAGATTCAAAAGGAGGAGGAAATAGCCAATGCAATAAAATGGGGGGGATAAGACATTTTCAGATATATTAGTGAGAAGAGGAAGGGCAAAAGTGGTATTGTCAGACTCAAGGGTGCAGGGGGGGAATATGTAGAAGCTGATAAGGATAAAGCGGAATTGCTTAACAAATATTTTTGTTCTGTGTTCACAGATGAAGAACCAGGAGCAAGACCTCAGAAAACACCCAAAAAGTAGACAAAGCGATGGGACTGGATGGGATACACCCTAGAATACTGAGGGAACTTGGGGACATTCTAGCAACTCCACTGACTGACCTTTTCAATGCCTCGTTGGAGTCGGGAGTGGTGCCAAAGGACTGGAGAGAGGCTCATGTGGTGCCTTTACACAAAAGCGGAAGTAAGGATGTGGTTGAAAACTACAGGCCGGTTAGTTTAACTTCGGTGGTGAGTAAATTATTGGAAACGCTGCTGAAAGAGAAAATAGTGAGGTTTCTGGAGTCCAGCGGATTACAGGATCCGAGGCAGCATGGATTCACCAGAGGCAGGTCTTATCAGACAAATCTGATTGATTTCTTTGGGTGACCAGGGAGTTGGACCGAGGGAGAGCTCTAGATATGGTGTATTTAGATTTCAGTAAAGCCTTTGACACTGTTCCTCACAGGCGACTTATAAACAAACTGAGCACCCTAGGGATGGACCCTAAAGTTACTGCTTGGGTTAGAAATTGGTTGGGTGGGAGGCGACAAAGAGTACAAGTAAATGGAGCTCACTCTGAGGAGAAGGATGTTACTAGTGGTGTGCCCCAGGGATCTGTCCTTGGTCCGATTCTTTTTAACATCTTTGTTAGTGATATAGCGGAAGGGCTGTCGGGTAAGGTTTGCCTCTTTGCGGATGATACCAAAATCTGCAATAGAGTAGACACCCAGGAAGGGGTAGATAACATGAGGAGGGATCTAGCTAAGCTTGAAGAATGGTCTAGAATTTGGCAGCTGGGATTTAATGTTAAAAAATGTAAGGTCATGCATTTGGGCTGCAGCAATCTGAGGGAGCAATACAGTATAGGAGGTGAAGTACTTTTGTCCACTAAAGAAGAGCGGGACCTAGGCGTGGTTGTGTCTGATGATCTTAAAGTAGCTAAACAGGTAGAAAAGGCGACGGCAAAAGCTAGAAGGATGCTTGGGTGCATACGGAGAGGAATGGCTAGCAGAAAAAAAGGAGGTGATAATGCCTCTGTATAAGTCTTTGGTGCGACCTCATTTGGAATATAGTGTGCAATTCTGGAGACCGCACCTTCAAAAGGATGTGAACAGGATGGAGTCGGTGCAGAGGGTGGCTACTAAAATGATTAGTGGACTTCATTATAAAGCATATGAGGACAGACTTAAGGATCTTAATATTTACACTTTAGAGGAAAGGCGGGATAGAGGTGATATGATTGAGATGTTTAAATACCTCCGTGGCATAAATGTTCAGGGAAAGAGCCTCTTTCAATTGAAAGCAAGTTCTGCTACGAGGGGACATGGGATGAGGGTGAAGGGAGATAGATTCAGGAGTGATATGCGGAAATATTTCTTTACAGAAAGAGTAGTGGATCCATGGAATAGTCTCCCAGTTGAGGTGGTAAAGATGAGGACAGTAACTGAATTCAAAAAAGCATGGGACAAACACAGAGGATCTCTAAAGGTAAAAAGTGGACTGTTGTAGTTGTTGATATGGAAGGACAGACTAGATAGGCCATGTGGTCTTTTTCTGTCATCATGTTTCTATGAATGGGAGGAACAAGTGCATCCAGAGCAGAGGAGAGTATAGGGAGTCATTTTCTCTTTCAATTCAAAACAAGATAACAGTCAACAAATCCCTAATTCTCTCTAGTCCAAATTGGGAAAGTCTCACGCACCCAGAGGCCTGGATGACCTGCCACCTCCCACATAGCTTCCTTCCACTACATCCAACCCATTGGCGGGCCATTAACTGGCTGGACTTCTATATCCATAGGTGTCTCACTTTGTAAGTCTATGCCCAATTCCAACCCCTCCTCCCCGGAGTACTTGTTCTCCATTCCAGGGTGTTCAATCTCTATATCTTCTCCTATCCCTGAGGTCAAACCCTCGAGTTGCCCTCAATCATTCCCGACAATCCTGGGATGCCCCAGGAAAAGGGTCTGGATCTCCCTAAAATTTGTGGGGACAGAAACTCAGGTTCTACTCTGGTGCTTCCCACTAATCTTGGTTTGCCTATTCCACTTTTCTAATGGGTATTCCATAACACGAACCCGGCTTCTGCCTCCTTTGGGCTGTCCGGGACACTAAGGAACTCCGTCTGTGATGGGATATAGACCCTGTCACAGTCATGCATGACATCAGAAAGAAAGGCCGTAGCTGACTCCAAAAGAGGGGTAGTTTCATCCAGCAGAAGAGACTGAATCCACTGCAGCACGGCTCAAGAAATCAGACTGGCACATACCGCCAGCTGCTAAATAGTAGTCACCATGACAAACTGGCTCTTTAACAACGAATCCAGCTTATGATCCAGAAAATCTTTTAAGATTGATCACCTTCCACAGGAATGATGGTCCGTTTGATAACCGCCATGACCAGCGCATCCACCTTGGGAATACCAAATCACTCATCACATTCCTTCTCCGAGACAGCATATATCTTCTTACACATTCTTAACCCCTTAGGCAGGGAATTGGGAAAATCCCACTCCAACCAGATCATATCCTTGTTATCACATCTGGGAACGGGAAGACAGTAGTGGATTTTCACACACCTTGAAGGAGTGGGTGCACCTTTGGTTCCTACTCCATGCTGGAAGCATCCATCAAGTTCAAAGCTCATGAGACAATCAAAGTCACCAGCTCCTTCTTCTGAAATAGATGGATCACTCCCGCCTCTTCACAATCTTCTGAAGGCGAGAGTACTTCTTCATCCACATCAGAGCCCAGTATTGATTCATCTGAATCCTAGCCATAGTCAAAATCTCGGAAAGCTCAAGCTGTTCCCCATCTCCAGGGGGTGCCCCTCACTGATTAAGCTTAGCCAAAGACAATCAAACAGAGTTCCCACACTCAGCCTGCCCCATATGAGAGTGCGCCTGGGGGCACCCAGAGGATGCAGGGTCCAAATTTCCATGCCAGGAGGACAGGCCTGCTGCAAAACGAAAAGAATTCTAGGGAGGACAATCTGTCGCCCAGAAGCTCTCCTCTCAGAAATGACTCCTCAATACCAGGGGACACAGCCACCGCAGACCCCCTAGAGCAGTGATGGCTAACCTTTTTGAGCCCGAGTGCTCAAACTGCCGCACAAAACCAAAGAATTTCCTCAAAGTGCCAGCACGTCAATTTGCATAAATATTTGCATAATGCTAACATACACTAACTTTTAGTAAACATGTCTCTTAATGAGTGTATGGATAAAGACAGACTAAAAGATTTCTACATTACTATAATCCAGTGCCAACCGCCAGGCACATTAGGAACTACTACAAACACTGCCCATTTAGAACCAATAGCAAACCCGCCGTATCCTAACAGCACTACCAGGAGTCACAAAGCACCATACCATACCTATCAAAAGGCAACACTGCAAATATTAAACCAATACATTTCAGAGAACAACAATACATGACCTACTGGGGAAAGAGAACAAGTGGCAATGTCAAAAAGGAATTACATAAACAGAATACCTCAGCTCAGTTACACAGTTGCAATTGCTCCAGCCACTTTCTTCTGGTTTCTTCATGTTTTCTGCTAACTCTCCATCATCTGCTGTCCATTTGTCCTTTCTTCTCTCTTCTAGTTTTTTTTTCCATTCTCTCTCTCTACATCCGCTTTAACATACTAATCTTTCTCCTTTTGCTCTTTCCTCATTCCTATTTCATCCACTCAAATTTTACCCCTCCATCCTCAATCCCCACTTACTCTCCCAATACCCGGCCAATTGTACATTTTTCTTCCCTCACACACAAAATATTTTTCCCCTCTCCATTTCATTCTCCCAGCCCCATCCCCTTCTAATCTCCCCCAACATCAGCTCCCTTTTAGTTCCAGCCCCACCCAGTATCCGCTCCCTTCTAGTCCCCTCATCAGTCCATTTCCAGTCCTAGCTCCCCCATCCATTTCCAGTCCTATCCGAGTCCCTTCATCAGCTCATTTCCAATACCAGCCTCCCATCAGCCCATTTCTAGTCCTTTCCTAGCCCCACCATCAGCCCATGTTAAATCCTAGCTCCCCTCCACTCAGCCCATTTCTAATCCAAGCCCCCCATGAGCCTACCTCCAGTTCTAGCCCCTCCATGAGTCCATTTCAATCCAAGCCCCCACCACAGCCCATTTCCAATCTTAGCTCCCCCAACACCCAATTCTCAGTTCTATCCTAGCCCATCCATCAGCCCAGTTCCTGTCCTAGCTCCCTCCCCTAAGAGCCCATTCCAAGCCCCCCTTCCCATCAGTTATTTGCAGTTCAAGCCCCCTTCCACTCAGCCCATTTCCATTCCAAGTCCCCCTCCCCATTAGCTTTTTGCAGTTCAAGCCCCCCACTTCCCCTCAGCCCATTTCCATTCCAAGCCCCGTCCCCATCAGCTATTTGCAGTTCAAGCCCCCACTTCCCCTCAGCCCATTTCCATTCCAAGCCCCATCCCCAACAGCTATTTGCAGTTCAAGCCCCCTTCCACTCAGCCCATTTCCAGTCCTAGCAACCCCAACCCATTACCAGTCCTAGCCCCCCCGAGCCCACTCCCCGTCCGAATCCCCCCAGCCCTTTTCCCGTCATAATCCCCCCTCACCAAATTTACAGTTTAAGCCCCCCCATAGCCCAGTACCAGTCCTTACATACCCCTCAGCCCACTACCAGTCCTAATCCCCCATCACCCAATTTTCAGTTTAAGCCCCCCCATTGCCCATTACCCGTCCTAACACCCCATCAACCCACTTCCAGTCCTAATCCCACTAGCCCATTTCCAGTGCTAATCCCCCATCACCCAATTTTCAGTTTAAGAGCCCCCCCCCCATAGCCCATTACCAGTCCTAACCCCCCATCAACCCACTTCCAGTCCTAAACCCACCAGCCCATTTCCAGTCCTAATCCCCCATCACCCAATTTTTAGTTTAAGCCCCCCCAGCGCCCATCACCACTCCTAACCCCCCCAGCCCAGCGCCCATCACCACTCCTAACCCCCCCAGCCAGCCCAGTGCCCATCACCACTCCTAACCCCCCCCAGCCAGCCCAGTGTCCATCACCACTTCTACCCCCCCCAGCCCAGTGCCCATCACCACTCCTAAATCCCCCCAGCCCAGCACTACTCCTAACACCCCCCCCCAGCCCAGCCCATCACTACTCCTAACCCCCCCCAGCCCAGCCCATCACCACTCCTAACCCCCCCAGCCCAGCCCATCACCACTCCTAACCCCCCCCAGCCCAGCCCATCACCACTACTAAACCCCCCAGCCCAGCCCAGCCCAGCCCATCACATCACCACTCCTTACCCCCCCCCCAGCCCATCCCAGCCCATCCCATCACAACACCTAACCCCCCCCCCCCAGCCCAGGGAAAATTAAAAAAAAAGAAAACCTGTCTGTTGCCGCTGTCGGGGCCGCCGCGGCAGAATCGAGCGTGCCGCGGGGCCCCCCTGTATCCGGCAGAGCCTGCCCTCCCCGTAGCAGCTCTCTCTTTGGAGCTGCAGTTAGACGCGCCGGCTTGCAGAGCGCGAGGGAAGAGTTTCTCCCTCGCTGCTCTGTTAAACCCGCGGGGGCTGATGGGAAGTTCCCATCAGCCCCCGCGGGCTTAACAGAGTCGCGAAAGGGAAACTCTTCCCTTCGCGCTCTGCAAGCCGGCGCGTCTGACTGCAGCTCCAAAGAGAGAGCTGCCAAAGAGAGAGCTGCTACGGGGAGGGCAGGCTCTGCCGGGTACAGGGGGGCCCCGCGGCACGCTCGATTTTGCCGCGGCGGCCCCGACAGCGGCAGCAGACAAGTAAAATTGAAAAAAAAAAAAAAAAACCTAATTGCGGACCTTCCCGCGTGCCAGCTGCAAGGCCTTCGCGTGCCACAGCTGGCACGCGTGCCATAGGTTCGCCATCGCTGCCCTAGAGGATGAGAAGCGGCTCACAGCACGGTTGCCAGACCATCTGGCTGGTTGGATATCCTTACCCATAGTGCCATCAGACACCTCCTGCCCTGAGGCAGGCAAGGCCAAACTAATTGCATCCCCCAGCTGAGAGAGGTGGAGTAGGCCCTCCAGGGATGATTCAGAAGCTGCCATGCAAGGAGGTCAGAGTTCAGAATCCTGAGAAAAGGCACCTCGCTTGCCACCTGTCAAACAATGTTTCCTGGAAGATGACATAGAGAGTTAAGGCAAGTATCACAACAGCATGCACTAAGGCCTTAGTGGCCTGAAGGCGCACACTAATTATGCTTTTACTGCACCTTACATTAACTGCGCTTTTACTGCCATGCACGTTACAGGCGCTAGGAACAGATGTTGGAGCTGCACGTGGCTTCCAGGTGCATAATAGGAGAAAACACTATTAATATGTGCAGAAAATGTCAGGAAACCCCCACATTGCACCAACCGTCCCCAGCGGTCCACCCCAAATTGGGTCCCAGGAAGATGGAATCGGGAGCTACCAACAATGACAATGACAAGGTCAAGCCTTGGTACTCATCCCCTGAGAGCCCCAGGCAGAGAATACATGCTGGACTCAGCTCTACTCCCCTGAAAATGTTTTAATGGCTTTTACAGCACTGTGTTTAAGGTGACTGGCAGGCAAATCCCTCTGAGAGTCGTCTTCAATCTTTGGGAGAGAGAAGGGGAATAGAAGAGGAGGGAGAGGGCGCTGAGGTAGTTTGAGGCTGCTGCACTCTTCCAGATGCTTCCAATTTCTGGATGCTCAACAGGCTCTTATCATGATAAGTGCAAGGAGCTGAACCAATTTTCCCTCCTCCTGTGGCTACAGAAAAGACCACAGTCTAGGGTCGTTCATGAGTGTTGTATCAATCTTTTCCTCTCAATCTTCAGATTTTCTTCAGAAAAGAGAAAATCTGCTGGCGACAAAGAAATGCTGAAGAAACCTCTGGTGGCTAAGGCGAATAGAAGCATAAGAGTGATGTCATTAAAACCTGGGCTTTTCATTGGCTCTTTGTCTCTACTAGTAGGGGAACACAACCCTGGTCTAGCAGGACGATATGGAAGCTGATTTCCATAGATAAAGCAGTATTTAACCTGTGGAAAAGCCTTTAAAATTACTCTCAAAATGTATAGAAAGTGAATCACTCCACACCATTTTTTTTTGTAAGCGAACTAGTTTATGCCCTTTCATATTTTCACAGTTTAAATAAATAGCCTACCTGGGTGGTTGCAATGTTCGTTCCATCAGTGACTTCCACAGTCATGTTGTATATGGATCTTAGCTCTGCATCTAGCGGTTTTGCAATGACAATAGTGCCAACACCCTTCTCGATATCAAAGGAACTGTCAAAATTCCCACCTATTTATAGCAGAAACACACAAACATACCAGCTTTAGAAACATGGATACTTCAACACCATGCATCTGATTATTTTTCTCTGGCTTATTTTATCATTGTTGTGTTGTACAGAAGCTCCACTGTTGTTTATATAACAGCCAAGAAGTTAGGAGTCTTCTTTTACAGCTACTGTACTGGGACTTTTCCTTTTTTGGTCCCACTTCCCCCTAGTCTTGCCATAAGAGAAACTAAAATCTCCTTTGGATCCCACTATAAGAGCATTCTATGTTCTGCCACCAAATTCCACTCCTGTATGATAACCACAAAGGGGGTTATAAATGCTGCTCTTGCTGTGTTTCCAACTCTCGCTGGCCTAAGGATCCAGTCCAGTTCAAGAATCAAATCCAGATCTCGAACCAGGGTGAGCACCAGGGTACTGGGCACCTTAGGAAAATCAGTCTTGACCCACCCCATCAACCCCGATTACTTTTGGCTCCCCATTAGTTTTTCTTCTCCTTCTCCTTAAGGCTAGAAGAATGACCATGCTCAAAATGCATGACGGCGGGGCCAGTACACCCTGATATCAACCTCATGATGCATGAAATCAACATCAGGAAGCGTTAGCCAAAATCAATTTTTTAATGTTTTTGCGGTGCCGGCCTTAAGGAGGAGGAGTGGTGAGGAGCAATAGCACAGACTCTCATCCCCCTGCTCGATCCACTCAGTTCTGATGGGGCCTGGAGAGCCCTACTAGGCATGTTGCTACACCTGACTGGTCGCTAGCTATTCTTTTGCTGTCCCTTCAGGGGGCTATCTAGGTACATCAGGGCCAGCCTCATCTCAGACTCAAGGCAGACGTATTTAAGTTTGATGCTTCTTTTACCCAGGTTTAGCTCTTTGTTCATAATTCCATTCGCATCTCTTAGTGTTGAAGAGAGGGCTCTGTGTGTAAGATGAGGTTAGACTTGTTAATAAGCCAGGAGGTAAACAAATATGTTTTGCATTCAACATTTCGAACAAAGGCTCCACAAGAGAAAAGGAAGAAAGAAAGAGTGAGCAGGAAGGAGGGAAACGAGCAAGCAAAAACCCAGGGGAAGACAGCACGGCAAAAGGAGGAATTAATTTAAACTAATTTAGTGCCTATAAGCTCATCTGACTATCAAGAATGGAGTGCCAACAGGTGAGTTCATGCGGCCATGTGATAAAATCGGGGAAGGGGGTTTCTCAGAGATCTGTCCAACTTTTAATAAAATACCTGGCTCAGTTTTAACCCCTAAAAAAAAGAAGCTACTTTGTTAACACCATAACCTACTCACGGATGTATAGTAAAAGAATTTATAATGCACATCTCCTATAGGTTTACCGCATTTGGCTTTCTTCTGTATATCGCACACCTGCAGCATGCAGTAAAATTTGTTTCACTATAGACCACCCTTTGGCTTATCTCCACCTACTCTCCCCCCGACACACACACACACTGAATTCTATCTTGCAATTTACTGGCCCATATTTTATGCATTTATGCAGCTAAATTTCCACTCAGTGCTCAAAGTTGTCAAAACATTTCCCATAAAAAAACAACACAGACTTTAATACTGCTTTTGTAGATGTCACATTGCCCAGAAACGTCCAAAACAGAGGCATCTCACAAATCACCGATATGGGCATTTGGGGGAAACATTTCACCTTATTAAAGTCACTGGCTCATGAAGAAACCAAATGGCAATACAAGGCTGAGCTCTTACTATGTTTTAGGATCCTCAGGAGGCACCAGTCTGACAAAAGGGCTGCCACCGTCCACTGATTACACACAATACAGATGTCAGGCAACGAAATACAGTCCTTCAAAAATGATGTAATCCCCCCACTCAAAATGAAGTAAAGAAAAAAGAAAACATCTTATAAGCTTTTGTTTAGTTGAAAAGGGTATGAGCTGAAAACATAGTGGTGTACATGCTATGTTTTGTAGAGAGCATCTGTAACTGCTGTAACTAGATAACACAATGCAGTGCTCTGTGAATCAACATCTACAAGAAAAATCAAATCTACTCTGGAATGTTAATATATCCAGCAAGCGGGCTGCTTTTTCTGTTACCATATGATGATAAATATTTCTCTCTCTCCATATATGAGTACATAGTCCAAAAAAGCTAACTAAATTTAAGCTCCTAAATTTGTACCTTATTTTCAGCAAAACTGATGAGCCTAAAGGCTCGATTCTGCAAGGCGAATAGCAGGGCTGTACGTCCCAGTGGGACATGCAGCCGCACTAGCTGTCCTTCCCGAATGCCAAAAGCCTCTCTCCCCACACGCACAGACCCACTGTGCGAGGAGAGCAGGATGAGGGCGGCACGGGAGCAGAGAGTGGGCAGGACAGGCACCCGGATGCACAGGGCCGATTCAGGTCACAGCCCTGTACGTCCGGGGAGCACTGGAAGGTAGAATAAGCAAAGGGTGGCCCACTGCATCGGCCAGGCAGCCCCCCAGGAGCAATGATCAGTGAGGCCCTGCCACTCAATCTGGGCCCTGGCTGCCCCGTCCAGGATCTGGTGGCAGGGAACCTATTGGCACTGTGGCAGGCTGGCGGTGAGGTGGCGAGGATGTCTCCCACAGGGCTGCAGGGGTACGCCGGGTCATCTCAGTGTCCAATTCTGCACCACGTCTGGTACTAATGGGGCCGTCCTGTTCGTGGGTGTCCAAACGGCCCGGACGTGCCTCTTCCTGTATCAGGCTCTTAATTTAGGCGATTCAAGCGTTATCAGGCCAATATTCAAACTCCTTAGCTGGATGGCCAATGGGAGGTGCAGACCATGATATTCAGCGGCACTATCTGGATAGTGCCGCTGAATATCTTCACAGATGGCACCTATCAAGTTAGTAAGAGGTGGTCTGTAGTGAAGCAAGAGGGTGTCTGTGCTCAGGGCCGATGCTTCCATTCGGTGAACTAGGTGGCTGTCTAGAGCACCGTCCCCCTGAGGTGCCATTGCCACCACTGCTGCCCCTCTCTGGGGCCTGCAGCCATGGCATCAAAGCCTTTAGTTAAGTGCTGCGTCACGGTTTCTATCTCCTCGTATCTGCCGTCTCCGGTTTGCATAAACCAGAAGTCTGTGTTGGAGGGGGGCAGAAGCAGTAGATAGGAGACAGAAACTGTGACACGGCCCTGAAGCCTTTTCATAAGCTCTGCGTTGCAACTTTGCAGTCATTGCCGCTGCTGCAGGCTCCAGAGGGACAGCAGCAGCTGTAGCAATGTGGGAGGAGACAGTGGGGGGAGGGGTGGCAGGATGGAAGGTCTGCTAGGGTGCCTCCATTCTTTGCACTAGCCCTGTCTGTGCTATCTGGATAAGTGCAGGCTTTATCCAGATCCAGGTAACTTAGTCCATGTGAAAGGGCATCGTAAGCTGCAATCCAGGTACGTGCTGGCTAAAAAAGCACTGCTATCCAGATGCAATTGGTACCTATCTGGATAGCAGTGCTTAATCCGGATATTCAGTGTCAGCTACAGTCCAGATACTGATGATGAATATCCTTTAGATACCTAAGTACTGGGTGACCAATGTGGTGTTTGGATATCGGCCTTTGAAAATTGGGCCCTATGCTTATAAATGTAGACCTGCATTCATTTGCCTAGATTTAAGAGCCTAATTTATGAAAATTTGAGGCATAAATCCTTTGAATGCTGGCCTCACTCATACATATAAATATATGAATAAGTAAATAGATACAGATATATGGTGGGAGGGTTATGTGTTACTGATTTATCTCACTCTCTATGGAGAATACTGGTTACCACTAACAAACTCTGTTTTCTCCTTGAACAAGTAGGACTAAACCAACCCCTAATGCAAGAGACTCTAGAGCAGGGGTCTCAAACTCAAATTGCTTTGAGGGCCAAATGAGGACTTGTAGAGTAACCCGGGGGCCGCACAAGACGCAGGCCTCATTTGCATAAGGGCATCATTTGCATAAATATTTGCATAATGTTACCATACACTAACTTTGAGTAAACATGCCTCTTAATGAGTGTATGGATAAAGAAAGACTAAAAGATTTCTACATTACTATAAACCAGTGCCAACCGCCAGGCACATTAGGAACTACTAGAAACACTGCTCATTTAGAACCCATAGCAAACCTGCCATGTCCTAACAGCACTACCAGGACTCACAAAGCACCATACCCTAACTATCAAAAGGCAACACTGCAAATATTAAATCAACACATTTCAGAGAATAACAATACATGACCTACTCGGGAAAGAGAACAAGTGGCAATGTCAAATAGGAATTACATAAACAGAATACCTCAGCTCAGTTACACATGCAGAACATACACCATCACCAAACAAGGAATCACAATTTAGAAACAGGAAGACAATTAAACTGGGAACCCCAAAAGCCAAACTTAGAATGTACAACACTGTAGAAATAAAACTATACATTGATTTCCTCTTGTATTAAATAAAGTGCAGACGTTAAAGATGCACATTTCCAAGAGCTGACATATTTCAGTTAATAAATTCAAAATAAAGAGATATTTTTCTACCTTTTGTGCATTTTTTTTTCAGTTGCAATTGTTCCAGCCACTTTCTTCTGGTTTCTTTGTGTCTTCTGCTAACTCTCCATCGTCTGCTGTCCATTTGTCCTTTCTTCTTTCCCAGTTTTTTTCCATTCTCTCTACATCTGCTTTAACATACTAATCATTCTCCTTTTGCTCTTTCCTCATTCCTATTTCATCCACTCAAATTTTACCCCTCCATCCTCAATCCCCACTTACTCTCCCAATACCCGGCCAATTGTAGATTTTTCTTCCCTCCCACACAAAATATATTTCCCCTCTACATTTCACTCTCCCAGCCCCATCCCATTCTAATCGTCCCCCAACATCAACTCCCTTCTAGCTCCTGCCCCACCCAGCATCCGCTCCCTTCTAGTCCCCGCATCATCAGCCCATTTCCAGTCCTAGCTCCCTCCCCTCACAGCCCATTTCCTTTCCAAGCCCCCCTACCCATCAGCCCATTTCCATTCCAAGCCCCCTTCCACTCAGCCCATTACCATTCCAAGACCCTGTCCCCATCAGCTATTTGCAGTTCAAGCTCCCCCTTCTACTCGGCCCATTTCCAGTCATAGCACCCCCCCCCAGTCCATTACCAGTTCTAGCCCCACCCCCCCATAGCCCATTATCGGTCCTAAGCCCTCCAACAGCCCACTTCCAGGCCTAACCCTTCCATCGCCCCATCTTCATTCTTAGCCCCCCAATCAGACCACCTCCAGTCCTAACCCCCATCTGTCCATTACCAGTACTATCCCCCCATCACCCCATTTCCATCTCCCTCGTGACTCTGTTAAGCCCGCTGGGGCTTATGGGAAATTTCCCATCTGCCCCGGCGAGCTTAACAGAGTCGCGAGGGAGAAGTTCTCCCTTCGCGGCTCTGAAAGCCGAAGCAGAGAAGAACTGACAGGCAAGCAGGAAGGGATCGGGGGGGCCGCAGGACATGCGGGACATGCGGTATTGCTGCTATTGCCGCTATTGCCGGGCAGATGGGAAGGGGCCGCGGGACAGTTGATTCTGCCGCTGCCACGGCAGCGGCAGCAGAAGCCGGGTTTTTTTTTTTCCCCTGTGTATCGCGGGCCGCACAAAGGTCTCTCGTGGGCCGCATGCGGCCCGTGGGCCGCGTGTTTGAGACCCCTGCTCTAGAGGTAAGGGCTGTCTTGTGGTCCCTTAATTACATTTTCCTAAGATCATCCAAAGAATAGGTATTTCAAGGGAAATATTTGGACAAAATTTTTAAATTAATTTTTAACCAGACTATAATTGAATGTCCAAATTTATTACATAACAATAAAAGATCAAACCACCAGAGCACAAACTCACACCTTGTATGACGTGCCTACAAACAGATATTTTGTCGGACCATTTGTAATGAGGTCTTTACCTCAGTTTACAAATGTTCCATTTTACTACATTTTTACTAAATGTGATGTTTCTAAACTGAGGTCAAGACCTCATCACAAATGGTCCAACAAAAAATCTGTTTGTAGGCTAGTCATGCATGGATCTGTGAGTTTGTGTTCGGGTGGTTCGATCTTTTATGAATGTATAACTGTGTTCTTCCACCTTTCTTTTGGGGATCTTTCTAGTTCGAATTTATTACATGGCATGAATCAATGAGAAGGGATTTATGCGCCTATCTGAAAAACATACAGAAAACCTTTTTCACTTGAAAGTTTTATGATACAAGAAGAACTTGAGAAACTTTACATGAACAGCAGAGTGAGGAAACAACTTGGCTGATATTCAAAGCCTTATCTGGATACCCGAAGGATGCTGAGACATTCAGGGGCACTATCCAGATGGTGCCATTGAATATCTCCACAGACTACCCTGGCACTATCTGGTTGGTGCAAGTGCAGTCTGTGGGCGGAACTAGGGCGTTAATACCATTATATGGATAAGTGTGTGTGACCGGGCTGTGTGGTGTGTGACCAGGCTGAAGATGTCTCCTCCGCTGTTTAGTTTGCCCGAGGCGTGGAGTCGTTTCTCATAGAAACATGATGACAGAAAAAGACCACATGGCCTCGAGTTCCATCAGAGAATAGCAAAACTGTCAAACCTTTATTGGCAACATTCAACCAATTACCTGGAAGTGAAAATGAAAAGAAGTGCACCCTAGACCAAGTCTTCAGAGGGATTCTAGAGGAGGAGATTCAGACGCACAAGGGGCATTAACAACAGACAAGGGACATTAACAACAGACCAAGAAGATCCAATAATGACAACATGATCGGCACACCCGCAGGATATCACAAAACCAAACAAACAACTTCAAAAAGAGCACCATCACTGCTGGCATCCACATTATGGAACTCCCTCCCAACGAGCCTGAGGGCGTTAGATGACCTCACAGACTTCCGCAAAGACCTCAAAACATTCTTAATTATAGAAACCTATGAGCATTCAGGCAACACTACTACCTCCACCAACTAAACACACATCCATACTACCCACACACACAAATCTTTCATACCACGTTTTAAATACCTTCATGTTAAATGTTACCTCAATTGTACTGTATAATTACTGTTAAGTAACTGCACTGTCTAAATGTTTACATGTACCCTAATGTTAAATGTAACCCTCTAATTGTCACGTGACGTGACCACCTTGATTGAAGGAAAAGGTGGCATACAAATCTGTCTAAATAAATAAGTGCCAACCTTATCCAGATAGCATCAGTTTTCAGCTGGCACTCATCTGGATTGCTTAGGCCACAAGAAAAGCAGGCCTAAATTGTTATCCAGAGAGTGCTTATCAATCTAGATATTCAGCGTCAGTCACTGTCTGGATTCCATTGTCTAATGTCTAGATGTTGCAGCCAATGGACGCAGTGGCCAGACAGCCTTTTGAATACTAGGCTTTTCGAAAATCGACCCTTACTGTCTTTTCAACATTCAAGATGGCAGAGATAAGGAGTAGATTTTCAAATCAGGTCACATGTCTTAGGCTTGTGACACCATGGTAGGAAGACACTTCAGGTGGATTTGATTCCTACTCATCTGTGATAGGAAGTGGCTATCAATATCAAGCTGTCTTACTCTTCCTTCAAGTTTGATCAGGTTTAGGCTATTAACGGTAATGGCAGCCTGGCATAAAGAAGGGGTATTTCTTCAGGAGTAGAATGTTAGAATCTTGATGTTGAGACAGAATGTAAGCAAGCTTTAGGCTTAGATTCCCGGGTGAAGAGCTAGTACTACTACTGATCATTTGCATAGAGCTACAAGGCATACAAAGCGCTGTACAGAGACATGTAAGAGATGGTTCCTGCCCATAAGAGCTTAGAATCTAGTCAAGACAGACAAAACAACTGCTGGGGACATGGATATGTCTAGGGGAATGGTAAAGAAACATATAGTTGGAGAGCAGGAGACTATGCGGATCAGCATCTGAAAGACTGAAAAGAGGCGTGAGCTTTCGGCCAAATTCAGATTTTGATTATTTCTAAATATAGGCGAAAAGATTCATCCTGATTATTGATTTGTATTAAAATAACCAAGTTGGATATCTTGAAGCACAAGAGAAAGTTTCCGAGGTTGATGTGGTAGTGCTTCTTATGAATAGGAAAATCACAATGTGTTCGGAGACCTTGGGTAGGTGCTTCCCAACAAGGAGAGAAACCTGTCATTAATATAACCTGGTGTGGAGGCCTGTCCAGGTCACCATTAAAGGAGCTGCATTCTATTTGAATCATAGGGAGTAAGAGCAGAGCATTATGGATTCTATGAACTCCTGAAATGTATTGAGAATGACAATACCATTGCTCAATAAGCTGGATATTGTGTAGAAACAACCCAAATTAGCCTATGTAGATGAAGTAGGAGTTATTTATAGGAGTGTGCAGGTCAAAACTGTTGGTTTTATTTTGTTTTCCATATCAATTATAGGATTCTTCATTTTGTTCAATTTTTTCAATTATTTTTTCCCCCTTTCAGGTGCAATGTTATCATGGTGTGCCCTATTGATGCACTATTTATGACAAGAATAAACTCAATTGTCGTGTGACATTGCAGTATGTTTTTTGTTCAATTGTAAACCGCACTGATTTTAATAGCGCGGTATATAAGAGAAGTAAATAAATAAATAAATAAAATAAATAAGAAGGGAAAAAAAGCTTCAAGTGTTTTCTTTTTGTTTCGGATTAAAAATGGCATGCAATGACATTTGAAGCAAATGCATATCCCTAGTTTATAGCTTCAATGGCCTTGAAAGACCTAGCGCATTCTCGTCAACAAGGTTTCTCTGTTAGCAAATTTTCCTCACCATATTAGCTATGCATTGAATCAGTTTTTGTAGAAGAAAAATAACTTTTAATCCACCAATCCTATACCAGTGAACCATGGTATATATCCAATCATATTGCTTGGTTTTGGATCCTATGTACCTTTATGAGAGGGGCTGTTAAGGCAAATAGAGATCTTAAAAAGGGGACTAAGCAAAGAACGGGAGGAAGTAACCTATAACACCCTCTGGACTATTTATGAGACTTAGCTGGAGTTTACGGGTATCATGAATCTGCCTCCTAGGTGATGGTCCTGTCTGGTTGTCTTTATAACAACGGACCAGGGACTAGGCCTTCGAACAGGTAGCCCTAATTTGATTGCTCAGACACTTACACATGTGCACTTGGCCAGCCGTTTTAAGACTAGATCAACGTAATCTTTTATGCTGGGTGTATAAGATAGAAATATACTGGATAAATACCCAGCATAAAATCTGTCAGCCCAGTTTGTAAGTGCAAGCTGAGATTAATTTGCATAATGGTGTTTTAAGACTTTTGACTAGAGAAATGTATGTTCAAGTAGAGAACTAAAGAAAGCAACACATTTCCACGTCACGCATGGAATACCACAAGGCTCAGCCCTATCATCAATGCTCTTTAATATTTACATCCAGCCCATATGTAACATCATCAAATGTCACAAGCTCCAATATCACATTTACACTGATGACATCATGATCTATGCCCCAGTCACCCTACTAGCACTCAACATCACAACCATAACTAGATGCCTTGAAGATATAAACCCCTGGTTCGCAGCCAATAATATGACAGTCAACTACGACAAAACGGAGGCAATGTTCGTCACCAGGAACAATACCTTCACTCCACCACAAACTATCAGCATTTTAAATACGCGTATAGTAGTTAAAGATGAGGTAAAATATCTGGGCATCACAATGGACAGAGCACTAAACCTGAAATCCCACATCACAAAGACTGCAAACAAGGCCTATCAACGCTTAAGGATCATCAGAAAACTCAAGCCATTACTCTGACAGGATCACTTCTGCACAGTATGCCAAGCACTCATTACACCTCTGCTTGACCACGGAAACTCATTATATCAAGGCCTCCCTCAACAAACCCTACACCAACTCCAAATGGTGCAGAACACCGCAGCACGCATCATTACAGATACCCCAAGATCTGAACACATCACCCCAATCCTGCAACAACTACACTGGCTACCCATGATAACCAGAGCAAAATTCAAAATAATCCTAATCATCTTTAAAATCATCCACCACCTCTCAGCAGAGGCACTCCAATACATCATAACGAAAGATACCTGCAACAGACCGAGAAGAACCAATAAAGACAACATGATGAGCACACCTGCAGGATTCCACAAGACCAAACAAACAACATCAAAAAGAGCTCCCTCCTTACTAGCACCCATACTCTGGAACTCCCTCCCAACAAGCCTGAGAGCATTAAATGACCTAATAGACTTCCGAAAGGACCTCAAAACCCACCTCTTTATTGAAGCATATGGTAATGCATCTTCTGCCGATAACTCGATACTCACTCATCCCAACTAGGCGTACACTAACCCTAAACAAACATAACGTTGTTAATTTATTCGTAATACCTAAATACCACCCTCATGATAAACATAACCCTCCAATAGTACTGTCTAGATGTTATTAAGTTCCCATATGTTAAATGTAACCACTGTCTAGATGTTGTTAAGCTCCCTTAGGTTAAATGTAACCCTCCTATTGTGATGTGACCACTTTGATTGAAGGATAAGGTGGTATACAAATCTGTTTAAATAAATAAACTTCTAATGAAGTTTGTAACTGCTGTGAGCCTTTTTTCTGCCACAATAAACTCTAATGAAAGCCAAGATGAGCTTAAAGGTCTTATTTGAAGAGCCGAACTGTAATTCCAAGTATTTTTTACACTGTGAGTAATCAGTCCTACAAAATGCTTGTGGGAGAAAACAACTTCTGCTTTCTGAGACCTGAGTAGGACTCCTATGAATTCCAAATGGAGTGCTGGATTCGGATTGGAATTTGGATAGTTTATGACAAATACTAATTGTTCCAGAAGCTCAAATGCTAAATTTTGGGCCTCCATTGTTCTGAAGTATGAACTGCTTTTGATCAGCCATTTAATTATGGATACAGATTAATTCTGTATCTTTCGAGGAATGTTGTACCTGCCGTTAGAAACCTGGTGAAGGGTTGTACATTGTATAGATGGCATAGAGATCCCAAGATGAACTTGAGAAATCATTTGTAATATGGATGCATCACTACAGGGGGCAATGTTTATAATGCCCAAAGAGCTACTGTACTTCAGGTACCTTCAAGTACTTCTTACTCTAAAAACTGCTTTAGATGAAAATACCTGGACACATTTATTGAGCTATTGGCACATGGAGATTCCAATATAAGTTCCACTTCAATTGAGGTAGAAGAAAGTACTGATACACGTAACACCGAGTCTGTTTGAAGCACAGCAAGATGAAAGTTAAGCGTCATCCTGTCTAAAGCCTTTTTGCATATTACTCCTGGGTAATAGATCTGAAACTATTGTGGGAAACAGTGTAACCTCCTGTGCTGCCGCTGGGGACATCAACTTTTGTGTAACTAGGGTTTAAGATGGGAAAGTAATGGAGGTCAGGAATATTCATCGACAACATGCGGTCATCTTCTGCCTAGGTCTTTTAAGAAGGCAGGCCTCAATAATTGCCAACGAACACCTTGGGCAGTTCTTCATAATGAAAACTAGAGAAGTTTTAATAAGAACATTAAATATAAATATTGAAGTTTCAATATCAGAGCCCGAGACTCAGCTCAATAGTGCTCAGTTTTGCTCCCAACCTTACTTCCTGATCCAGGACAGTATGCAAAGAATAACAAACTTTAAATACTCCAAGGATGAGGCAGCGATATCTAATGTGAAAGATTCATTTGGTAAAGCGACTAATTGTGATGTCCTAAACGGAGAAGGCTTTGATGCAAATTGTTTCAAAGGTTTGGATATCAATTGTGTCAATATTGACTTAGAATAGCTTGGACAATCTCTTTAAGTTAGCAGTTTTATGGCCCTATGAGACATATTTGAACTTACTGAACAGTTTTAATATCATGCTTAATTTCTAAACAATGAATACACTTTCTAAGGTGCTCAGTGAGAGACATTTTTTAGCTTCATAGCTTTCTTGTCAACCAAGGTGAGGAAAATTATATTTGTGAAGTTAAACACAGAAACCTCCAAAGTCAAGAAAATGGACCTAAAACTCACCTATGTAAGGCTGGGATATATGAAAATAAGAACTTTTTTTTTTTTTTCCTGAAAAACCTTAAAGAAGCCTGTGACTGATGCTGAAGAAAATTCTTCCTAATTCAGGAACCTGTTCATCTCATTCCATGGAAAGAGAATGACCAAGGGGGACTCAGAAAGCACCCTACCACCTTTGCATGAGCAGAAAAGCCTTCCAGGCTAAAGTGAAAGCATAGAAATAAAGTGAGATTTATAAACCAAGGAGACCGAGGTCCCAATATTCTAAGCAACTATGGCAAACACACTACTCACTTATGCACCTATTTCCAGCACAGTTATAGACAGAAATGGGCTGTTTAACCCACTAAGTGACTACATTTTATCCATAGGAAAAGAGACCAGCATTGGGGCATGGCGAAGTTGAAGCTGGCACTTATATGTTTGGTGTCGATATTTGGCTACTAAGGAGCTAAATTTATTACAGGGCACCTACATTAATAAACAGGACGGAACTTATTTTAGCCCATTTTATAAAGACATGTACTGTAGATGCCCACAGGGTAGATTCCGATCCTTGTTTAGTAGGTCTGGACGTCCGACCCGTATGTCCAGACCTGCTAAATGCCTGGATCGTGCTGCCAGGGACAGAGCTCCCTGCATGTATAGTGTACTTGTGCGGGGAGCTCTGTTTGTGACGAGGATGGGCAGTGGTCGGCCTGGTAAATGGGGGGAACTTATTCCACCTCGGAGGTGGAATAAGTCCCCCTGGACATGGGTGAACTGCTGAGCCTGGCGGAGACAAACAGCTGAGAGGTGCAAGGGGGTTCCCCGCAGCCGACTCTGGCCATGGAAGGCTGGATGGGGGTCGGACTGCAGGGAAAAAAGTGTGTCGTTGGTGGCCTGTGATCAGGACACCAGTCCACCGCCACTCCATTCAGGAGCCTGGCTGAGCTAGCCGGGGATCTGCTGGGCATTCTGTCTGACAGGATCGGGGCCTGGCCTGCACGTTCAGGCCAGTAGACGTGATTCTGATCCCGCAGGCACATCTAGCCCCCAGGGGATAAGAATCTGGTGCTACCACTTCATGCACAGATTCTGTCAGGCCGTACAGGTCAGGACATGCAGAAAAGAACTGGCCTCCACATGTTTTTATAAAATACTAGCACAAACCCTGCAGAAATTGCACCTAAACTTAAGACACTATCCCTACTTGAGAGCAGGCATAAAATGTTGGTATGTACTCTATGCATGTACTTGCATATTTTATAATACATACATGTAAACTGTGTCTCTGTCCATGGTCTCCACAACCTCCTCCCCTGAGCGTGCCTACTCTACAAGTACACACAGACTGGCACCGCACATACCTTTAGGCAAGACCTAAGTTTATAAGATCAAACTTATACCCACAATCCCACAAAGGAACCACTGCAACTTGCACTGCACTAATCTATGTACCCATTGCCGACTAGTTCTTTACAGCATTTTGAATATGGATGGCACAGGTCAGGCCAAATGCAGGTAAAGAGCATAGTACATGCTGATCTTCTGTGCTTGTAAATTGTGAGAGCGTTTTCATCAGCCGAGTCCAGATAAGTGCTGTTTCAAAATGTCGTGGCTTCACTGAATGATTTACTGGAGCAGCAGCAAGCTAACAAATTTATAAATTTACTGGTGAAGGAGTGCATTTTTAAGAAAAGTAAAAAAAAAAAAGAAAAAAAAGGAGATAACAATTTTGATGTACGATTTGAATAAAATGATAATCAGAGACTTTTAATGGGACTAATAACTGATATGGGGAGCAGAGGTGATTGTGTTCAACGGTATATATACATATGACTCCAATTTGATGGTCCCTAAAATATTTATAGATATTCACCATGCTCCATAATTATTTTTGTGGAAAGGAGCCACTTCACCCAGTGCTTGAGCTGAAGGTTGTATTGTGGTTGGCTAATTTTACAAAGTTTGCCTAATTTAAGGAGGAATGTAGGCACACACTTAGGTGCCATTTTATAAAGGCACATAGATGCCTATGTGTCTTTGTAAAATACTAGTGTAAGAAGTGGAGATCGCGCCTTAAATTCAGTTGTGGACATTTACACCTGCTCGACAGCAGGCACAATTGAACGCCTGTAAAGTTAGAGGTCTATAAATTAATGAATGGAGTAGAATGCGTAAATGTAGATCGGTTGTTTATGCCATCAAAAAGTAGAAAGACTAGGGGACATGCAATGAAGCTACAGTGTAACCCATTTAAGAGAAATAAGAGAAAATATTTTTTCACTCAACGTGTAATCAAACTCTGGAATTCGTTACCAGAAGATATAGTAAAAGCTGTTAGTGGAGCTGGGTTTAAAAAAGGGTTGGACAAGTTCCTGGAGGAAAGGTCCATAAACCATTATGAAAGAGGACCCAGGAAATCCACTGCTTGCCGTGGGACAAGCATTATGGAACCTAGGTACCTTTTTGGGAACCTGCCGGGTACTTGTGACCTGGATTGGCCTCTGTTGGAAACAGGACACTGGGCTTGATGGACCCTTGGTCTGACCCAGTATGACATTTCTTATGTTCTTAAGTTCACAAGTGCATGCATAAATTAAGGTATTTCATCATCAACACATAGATTTGTGAACGCCGCCCATGTCCCACCCACATCACGCTCTCCGCCGAAAATACTCTAGCCATCCCTAGTGAATCAACAAAATGGTCCCAAACAACCAATAACAGAACATTTTCATCATACGCCCCAAGATGCTGGAATCAACTCCCTCCCAAGATCAGATCAATCAGAGACCTTATGCAATTCAGAAAAGCCATAAAACACCATCTGTTCACTATGTACTTCACTAGACTCATCAACGACTCAACGCATACCCCCAAGATCTCAAGATAACAAACCAAATACACCCCTACAGAATAGGTAACAGCCCAGAGTATGGAGGTGAAGTACTTTTGTCCACTAAAGAAGAGCGGGACCTAGGCGTGGTTGTGTCTGATGATCTTAAAGTAGCTAAACAGGTAGAAAAGGCGACGGCAAAAGCTAGAAGGATGCTTGGGTGCATACGGAGAGGAATGGCTAGCAGAAAAAAGGAGGTGATAATGCCTCTGTATAAGTCTTTGGCGCGACCTCATTTGGAGTATAGTGTGCAATTCTGGAGACCGCACCTTCAAAAGGATGTGAACAGGATGGAGTCGGTGCAGAGGGTGGCTACTAAAATGATTAGTGGGCTTCATTATAAAGCATATGAGGACAGACTTAAGGATCTTAATATGTACACCTTAGAGGAAAGGCGGGATAGAGGTGATATGATTGAGATGTTTAAATACCTCCGTGGCATGAATGTTCAGGGAGAGAGCCTCTTTCAATTGAAAGCAAGTTCTGCTATGAGGGGACATGGGATGAGGGTGAAGGGAGATAGATTCAGGAGTGATATGTGGAAATATTTCTTTACGGAAAGAGTAGTGGATCCGTGGAATAGTCTCCCAGTGGAGGTGGTAGAGATGAGGACAGTAACTGAATTCAAAAAAGCATGGGACCAACACAGAGGATCTCTAAAGGTAAAAAGTGGACTGTTGTAGTTGTTGATATGGAAGGACAGACTAGATAGGCCATGTGATCTTTTTCTGTCATCATGTTTCTATGTCTCTGTTTCTGATGTTGTAGACCACATAGTCTATGCATGTGTTACCATAATGTAAATAGAAGTTACCTTCACGTTTTCTGTTGAATTTTACTTAGTTCCCCCCCAGTTGTAAACCCATGTTATGTTGTTATTTGTAAACTTAAGACATGTCCTAAATGTCTGAATAAAAGTTTGTTGTATGTAAACCGCACTGATAAAAAATAGCGCGGTATTTAAGAACTGTTAAATAAATAAATGCTTACCAGCAAATTATACACACTCATGCCAACACCCATCCTTTTATACCAGACAGTACTTTATAAGAGAACATTTACATGCGATTGTGGCCATATAATGCAAAAATGACATTGTAAAATTACCTCCTTGTATGTATAAAAAGGTTTTATGAAATGACCCTTGAAATGTATAAATTGTGTATTTAATGTTAGGCCTACCTTTGAACAGACAGGCATTAATGCAGTCACTGGTCAGACACATATTCACTGGCCCTAGTTAAAGGCATAGTGCCGGTGAATAAAGAAATATAGATAGGGGCTAGTGCTGACACTAAACTTTAAACACTGGCTGGGCCAGCTGAATATCTGGCCCTACAAAGATATGGCAATAGAAGAGAGAGTAATAACTGTATATTTGAAAACAGTTCAAGCTAAATAGAAAAACATAGAAGCTATCAGCAAATAAAAAGCACTTGGTCTACCTTAGTTCCCTTTTTCCAAATGCCTACTGTGCTGGTCTCCTTCTTTCTCTTTCCTACCTCACATGTCTCTTTGTGTTTTGACCCCTGCTATCACTGCTGAAAGTCTAGTTCAGGCAATATCTGAGAGGTACATCAAACACTATCCAAGCAATAGAAAGACCTTCTGATGCTCTTATATCCATGTTTGTAATGAAAGATCAGAGTCTTCTAATGAAAAAGAAAATTAATAATTTAGCATAGGGGGTTTCATCCCAATAGTATCACAAGGAATGTTAGAAAGTATTTCTACATACGTTATTCAAACGTGACTTGTCATATATGAATATTTTAAAGGTTCTTAAATTACAGTGCAGTCATAGATTTCTACACTACATTTTCAGGCACTATTAGCTTTAGTAATCCCAGTAAATTCATTTTTACATGTATAATCCAAAGATCACTACCAACCAAATAAGAAATTGAGACACTGGAATTCATTTCAGATGGAGATTTAGTTCAAAATTGGCCAGCCTGTCAAAATTAATAATTCTTATTAAACAGGCTCTGCGGTACCAACACCAATATGCCTTACCTTTCATTTCTTTAATTTTAATTTTTTTCTGTCAATTTCATATCAGAGAATGCAATTGCTTCAGGAATAATACACTGCAGCCCTGACAAACCTAATTACTATCTACTGCCGTGTCATGCAACAGCTCAGGTTAAAAAAAAGAAGAAGAACCAAACGACAAACATCTATACTACTTTTAAAAAGCCCACCTTTCTGTAAAGCAATGTTGCTTGCCTGTAATATGTGTTTTTTGTAGACGGCAGGATTGATACACAAGTGAGTGATGTCATCTGACAGTGCTCGGAAGGACCTGCTCTCCCACAGCTCAGAGGTTAGTGTTAAGTTCTGAACATGGACACCCTTTCCCTAGATACAATGGGGTCTCCTCACCTCCTCAGTTCCCATAACCAATGAATATAGGCAACCCTTGGGGAGGTGGGTAGGATGCAACATTGTTTTTACTGTTGACTTCTGAAGGAGGCACAGAAATCAGGGGCTGCTCATTTGTTTTGCACTGCTCCATTTTTATGAACTGTCCATAATTACAGAATGGGAGAGTTACCAATTTACACATACAGATCGTCCAGCATTGCCTATACTGAAGCTAGGCTTAGGTAGTCATGGATGTAAAAATATGAAGCTAGGACTATGTTGCTGCTTTGCAGACAACATCTAGCAAGACAGACTTCAGGAAAAACTATAACCGACGTAGTCGATTTTAGCCTGCTGAGAGCTTACTTTGGAGCAGCGAAGAGCACCGTCTTGGAGAATTGGAAGCAGGATGCTAGCATGTGATTCAGATCCCTGAAGGTATTATGTGGGAGCCTGTTTACAGCCCAGAGTATGGAAGGTCTTCTTGTGGACTTCTATGAGGTCTTAGACAAACATAGGACAAAAACGTTACTCACTGGTATACAAAGATGCACTATCTTAGGTGAAAATCTAAGATGAGTTCAGAGAAAAACTCATTATGGCAAGATTAAGAGTATGGCTCACAGGTTACTAGCGCATGAAGTTCAGTTATTTTTCTGGTAGAGGTAAGTGAAACTATGAATAGTTAGCTTCCACGTGAGAAATTAAGAGGAGTGGACTCCACAAGTACAAAAGGTGGCTGCAAGAGGGAAGCTAGCTCCAGATTAGGGTCTCAAGGCACATGGAATTTTTATAATTGAAGTCCGACATGAATAAAAAACTTTCATACAATGTGAGATAACATGCCACTGAGACACTGGAAGATTACCAGCTTGAGTGTGACAGGCCTAGAAAGCATGAAAGTGCATTCTAATAGAAGACAATTGGAGTCCTAGATGATACAAGTGATACAACACTGCAACATGGCAATCAACAGACACATTGTAGGATTGTGGCCATTATTGAAAATACAGAGAGAAAACCTTTTTCCTTAAAAATGTATGTCTAGCAGTTAGCTTTCTGGCAGCAATAAGAGTGTCTTACATAGTCTTTTTTTTATTTATAGATTATATATTCATTAATACAAGGCAAAAGACAAAAAAAGGAAAAAACAAGAAACCAAACATTATATCTCCCAAACACATATGTCAAAAACTAGTCCACATCAAGGGGGGTGTGAAATAAATATAGGAAATAAAACCTAAATGGCCCCTGATAATAACACTAAGACTCCAATTTTCTAGCAAACAGCTAAGAAACTAATCACAAAAAGTCCCTACGTCTTACTGTCTAAAAAAGTCACCAAATGATCCACTTCAAGAAATACATATCTTTTACCTTGAAACAAAATATGACACTTACAAGGAAATTTAAGGTAAAAAGATGCCCCCAGGGCTAAAATTCGTGGACGCAATTACAAAAAAGCCTTACGTTGCCTTTGAGTTGCCCGGGACACATCAGGAAACATTTGTATTGCGTGACCACAAAATTTATCATTCTTTTTGGAAAAATATGCACGCAACACCTTATCCTTATCCATCTCAGATAGAAATATTACCAATAATGTAGCTCTTGATGAAATATCCTCACTCTCTGATTCAATAAAGTGCGAAATATCTAAAGAACAGGAGACTTTGCGATCAAAATGAGCACCAGTCTCCCCTTCTTCCCCTCCCATGACTATCTTATCCTTGGGAACATAATACATTTTTGAAACATTAAATAATTCAACATTAGTGAACAATAATACCTCCTTAAGATATTTCTGAAAAAGTATCATAGGAGATAAGTAATGCGTTTGGGGAAAATTTAACAAACGAAGATTTTTAGACCTCAAAGAGTTCTCCAAAAACTCATCTTGTCGATGTAAAACAAAGGAGTCCTGAGAAAAATTTTAACAAATAACCTTGAGATGCGTTCTTGGACTCCTGCACTACCGTCCACTTTTCCAGCAAAGCAATTCTAGTTTCGTGATCTGATAGTTTCACAACCGTTTCCTTGGAAAAATCAGAATTTTTTTTTAAAGAGAGTCCAAGAGCCAACTCCATTCGAGACACAATTGCCCATATGTCCTTTAAAGAAACATCTACTGGCGGCGCCTGGGTTTCCCCAGCTGTGGAAAAAGTAATCACTGAGGGCAAGGACGGAGTTAAATTCGAAGTGGGATCAATTTTCAAGAACGTAGCTGGCAGTAAGACAGAGCCAGAGTCGGCCCGCTCCACATCCTCCTGTGAAGAGGCCTCCCCGGACATATGCATTAGCTCCAAGCAGGGCAGAGACACACCCGTATCGCTAGGAGAAGACACAGATGAAGAAATACTCACTCCTGAAACATCTAAACCACGATCCTTCTGTGTCTGGGCTGAGGGAGATGGATCCCTCACACGAACATGGGCGTCCATCGGTCCAACAACCTTGACAGCCTTCATTTGAACAGCAGGTGGGTATTTCTTTTTCCTTTTCCCCATCACAGGGAATGCTTCTCACATCTACGTGCACCGAAGGGCTGTAGATTTATATAGCCCTCAGCTACGCTGCAGATGATCAATCAGTGCGGCAGCTGACGTCAGGAGCCACTCAGGTAGACAGTCCAAGGTAAAGTAAAGAAATCCAAACACCCCCGTGTCTTACATAGTCTTGAATAGGCTTCGGTAATTTAAGAGCAGAAACTAGATGCTGCTCAATTTGCTAGCAGTGCGTATTAGAAACTTCTTTTTTAGATCTGTTTATTGAGTTTTTTTCTTGTGTATCAAAGCCTTCACAGAGATGCACAGGACAAAACCAGTGTAACAATCAAACAGAATAACAGAACTGAACAAAACAGGAGGGGAAATAGCTTATCTCTGCAAGAGGCTAGCCGTGCACATCATAATTTGTCTTTTTTTGGCCAGTTATTGACCCCCCTGGTCAGAAGCAGGTAATCCTCCACCATCTGCCATATCCATTCAACAGTGAGATAGGCACAAAGGACATTACTTTTAACTTGCAGACCTGGCACACCCGGTTTGATCAGAAAGCTACATTTAGAAATGCAACATCTTTCCAATTAGCTAGTATCAATTGGATAACCAAAGACAATAACATATTGAGAAGTTTTATTTCATAATTACAGTATCTAAAATATCCAGATTGAAAGACAATTAATTTTATAGACATTTCCAGCTCCGGGAGTAATATATAGCTGGAATATACTTGCATTCTCCTAAACAAAATCCCTATATGCTAGAACATTCATACACCATATGGGTTATAGTACCCGGGAAAATAGTACCGTGCCAGCGCATGTTGGATTTTACGACGTCCACTTTCCACATCTTCCAAGATATCCAAATGTTACGAAGTGCTACAAAATATAAGAACTGAGACCATCCACTTGACAAAATTGGTTGGGTAACATAACAGAGAGTCACTTCACTCCATCTCATCTGTTTGAACCCCAGTGTCAGCCTCCTAGACTTGATATAACCCAGAGGGATGTATTGTGCCAGTCAGAGCAGCCTATAGAAGTTATGTGTCTCTTAGCTATGGCTTTTTCACATAAAATCTGCCTATCAGACCTTTCTTGCAAGTGCTTATAGTCAATACCACTTTGACATATACAGTGAGATAACTGTACCCACCAAAAAGCTTGCGTATGGAGCAAATTAAATTTGTTCTCCAATTCAGGAAAGACATCAACATCATCTCATCTAGTAATTGTCTTACCATCTAAAGACCATGATTCCACCATACTTCCAAGAGAGTTTTATCCTATTAATCCAAATTTTAGGATTTTACTATATAGAAGTTGTACTGGTGTCCAATTCTGCCAGGACTATGTAGAATTCCGAAGTAGTCCAGTATCTACCAACTCATCCGATAATTCCATAAAAGGCAGTAGCCTCAGTGGGATGGGAGACACAATTTCTTCCTCCACATAAGGCCAAGATTGAAGTGGGGTTCAATTTTAACCATAAGATCCCATATCTTAGCAGGGAAGCAACATGATACTCACAGAAAAAAGGGGGCAAACCTCCTCCACCCTTTGGTCTCAAAGTTTGGAAAGCACCTAAAATATAATTAATCTGTGGGGCCACCATTATCTTGATGGCATCCACTCTGCCCTACCAAGAAAGAATTAGAGGTGACCACCACTATAATACTCTCAAAGCAGTTCAAGTATAGTAGTCATATTTAATTGAACTGTTTGCTCCAGATCTTTATTGAAGTAGGCTTTAAATATTTGAGGACCCCATTTAAATTTATTGTCTCTTAAATATTACTAGTACTATTACTACTAATACTTAGCATTTGTATAGTGCTACAAGGCATATGTGGAGTGGAGTAGCAGCTTAGTGGTTTGGACAGTGGCCTGGTGACCAAGAGAACAGGATTCAATTTCCACTGGTACTCCTTGTGATCTTAGGCAAGTCATTTTACCCTCCATTGCCTCAGAAGAAAGATTTGGAAATCTACTTCTAGTCATATCTTGCGAAGAAAACCTAGAGGCTGCTGGGTCACCAGGAATCAATGGCACACATTGCATTGAATTATTTACAAGGCATATGAGTGAAGGAGTAGCCTAGTGGTTAGAACACTGGCTTGGTAACCAAGCAACCAGGGTTCAATTCCCACTAGCACTCCTTGTGGCCTTGGGCAAGTCATTTTAACCCTCCATTGCCTCGGAAGAAAGGCCTGGCAAACTACTTTCAGTGGCACTGCCAAGAAAACCCAGGAGCTTCTGGGTCACCAGGAGTTAGGACTGACTCAAAGGCACACATTGCATTGCATGCAGTGATGTATATGTACATGTAAGACACAGTTCCTGCTCAATGGAGCTCATGATCTATGTATGAAGACAAAAGCAAACAGAGGATTAGGGTAGAAACCAGGGGGATCAGGATCCAAAAGCAGCCTCAAAGAGGTGTTATTCTGGTTAGTGGGCTCTCTTTTCATGACCAGATCAGTGTAGTGGTCAAGCGTTCCTTCTTCGCCCTCCATCAGATCTGTTCCCTCCATTCCTTTTTGTTCAACTTTGCCATCACAATCTTACTCCTCACACTCGTCATATCTTGATTAGATTATTGCAATATTATCTACTCTGGTCTACCTCACTATCAGCTCAAATGTTTACAAACAGTTCAAAATACCGTCATCTGTATCCTTACCATGCCTCCATATTTGACCATGTCTCCTCTATGATTATCAAATCCCACTGTTTACCTGTTTCGTTTTGAATCCAGTTCAACCTCCTTTTCCTGGTACACAAAACTCGGCACACTGGTACTCCTGCTTGTCTCTCTTCACACATTATCCCACATGCTCCTCTTCATCTTCTTTGCTGTATTCACGCAAACAGGCTTCATCTTCCCCCACACACTATGAATCTACCAGACACTCGGCTTTCTACTTTCTTGGCACAGCCTTTAGAATTCACTCCCCCCCCGACATTAGTCTTGAGCTCTCTCTTCACAAATTTAGATCTCTTCTCAAAACCCATTTTTCCTGCTTGCCTTTGATGTATCAATTCAGGCTGAGATTCTCTATCTCCCCTTCCTCCTTGCCATCCCCTCTTCCCTCACTATGACCCTGTTTCTCTTTCCTCACCTTTCCTATATTTTACTGGCATTCCTTTCTTTTTAATTTGATTTTGTTATTTATTGCACACCACTCTGATGTTTGAAGGCCGTTATAAAAAGTTTTTAATAAACCATAAAGAGGTGGGTTTTTAGCCTGGATTTCAATAGGACCAGAGATGAAGCATGATGTACAGTGCAGCAAAGTGGAGTGAACAAAGTCTGAAATTGGCAGTAGAAGAGAAGGGCATAGATAGAAGGGTTCTGCCTGATCAGCAGAGTTTTTGAGGAGGAGAATAGATAGAGAAAAAAGGAGCGGTAATGAGGAGCCACAGAATGAATGCACTTGTAAAGTTTGAACTGGATATGGAAACAGATAGGGAGCCAGTGAAGTGACTTCAGAAGAGGGAAAATTAGTGTTGCAGCTGAATTTTGAATGGATTGAAGGGGCGAGAGATGATTCAGGGGGAAGCCGGCAAGCAGTAGGTTGCAATAGTCTAAAAAGAAGGCGACTAGAGAGTAAGCGTAGTTACTCACCTGTAACAGGTGTTCTCCAGGTACAACAGGAATCAGTTCTCAAATATGGGTGACTTTGGTGCCGATGGAGCCCCCGTGGATGCACTTCCCCAGTTTTCAAATAAAGCCTTTGGGAGATGCACCACCAATGCGTAGTCCCCTTCTTACCCAAGGGTGGCATCTTGCCTCAGTCTAATAGCTAAGACGGCAAAAATTAAAGTTCGGTAAAGAAGCAACTCCAAAGGGAGGAGGGAGGGTTGTGAGAACTGATTCCTGCTGTCCCCAGAGAACACCTGTTACAGGTGAGTAACTATGCTTTCTCTGGGAACAAGCAGGAAGTCAGTCCTCACACATGGGACTCCCCAGCTACAAGCTACCAAGAACCTGTAAAAATACCAAGGCAACCAGCAAAGGGTGAGCCGTGATCAGCAGCAGTTGAGTCCCTACTGAGAGACAAGTATCCGGTGAGAAAATGCACTCCAGTAGACTGAACACAGAAGGGTCAGACGGCAGGAGTTGCCTGCACCCCGAAGAGATTACGGAGTACAGCCTGGCCAAAGGTGCTGTCCCATTGGTGCTCCCTCTCCAGGTACTAGAGAGCTGCGAAGGTATGGACCAAAGCCCAGATGGCGGCTCGACAAATCTCCGTCACGAGGCCAGAACGCAGATTTGCCACGGTCCAGTGAGATCCCCACCTGCTCATATGCGAAGATAATGCAGTCCGCCACCCAGATGAACAGAGTTCGCTTAGTCACTGGGAGTCCCAACTGACTTGGGTCATAGGATATCGAAAAGCTTTGCGGTGGCCCTGGGCTTTTGCAGATAGAAGGATAGGGCCTTTTTACAATCCAAATTATGGAGAACTGTTTCCGCCCTGCCGGCATGAGGCCTCGGAAAGAAGGTGGGGAGCACCACCTCCTGATTGAGGTTGAATGGGGACACCACTTTTGGCAGAAACTTTGGATAGCATGAGGCCCTGCAAGAACCGAGACACAAGGGGCTGAGCCAAGAGGGACTTGCCCTCGACGGAATGGTGGTGTTCTGCAATAGTGCTCATGTGTACTCTGACTGAGTTGGACTTTAGTCCCACCTGCAACAGATGGAGCAGGTACTAGAGTACCACTTGTACCGAAGAGATCAGGTTGGCCATTTTTTGGTGCACCACACCAAGAATCTGCCCCACTTGAAGGCATATACCATTCTTGTGGAAGCCTTACGGGAAGGCCTGAAGAAACTCTTCCACGTCCTGTGGGAGATTGAAGGGAGCTAATGCTACCCTTTCAGCAGCCAAGCCATGAGTGACAGGGACCCCAGGCTGGGGTGTACGAGAGCGCCCTGCTCCTGTGAGAGTAGTCCTGGGGCTTGGCCCAGAGGAATTGGCGAAACCATTGAGAGTGAGAAGAGCAGCAGGAACCAGGGTTGCCTGGGCCACCCGGGGACTATCAGTATTAGTGATGCCCTGTCGCACTGGACCTCGACCAGGGTTGTCAGCGGGAAGGCATACAGGAGGTCTTCCATCCATGGAATGAGAAACGCATCCACTGCCACTCAGGATGGGTAAGGCTGGTGGGAGCAGAAGTGGGGCTGTCCGGGCATGTTGTCCGGGCTGGTGAACAGGTCCATCAGGGAGACACCCCAGAGACGGAACAGCCGGGAGGCAACGTCGGGATCCAGGCACCACTCGTGTGGCTGGAGGACTCTGCTCAGCTTGTCCACCAGGGCACTGCCTTGGCCTGGGAGGTAGATGCTCTTAGGAGCATCCCTCTGCATGTCGCATAGGAGCAGAGGACTACTGCCTCCTGGCAGAGGGAATACAATCCTGTGCCCTCTTGTTTGTTCACATAGAACACTGTGACTTGGTTGTTGGTCTGGACCAGCACCGACTGGTGCTGTAGCCAGTGGCGGAAGGCTTGGAAAGCCAGAAATATCACCAGGAATTCCAGCAAATTGATTTGTATCTGGGACCACCTGGCTTGCATCTGGAGGCCCTCACATTGTGCTCCACAGCCCAGTAAGGAGGCGTCTGTGGTGAGGACTTCTGGGGTGCAGGTGCCTGGAAGGGCATCTCGGCCTGAAGATGACGAGGGATCTGCCACCATCCAAGGGAGTCAGGCAGCTGGTGGGTCATTCTCACTCCGTCCCGGAGCCTGCCTGTGGCTTGTGTCCACTGAGGATGGAGGCACCACTGGGCCGCTCTCATGTGCAGTCTGGCGTATGGGGTCACATGAACTGTGGAGGCCATGCGGCCCAATAGGTGGAAGAGAAGCCGGGTGGGTAGCTCCCAGTGTCGGTGCCTCTCTGAGGCTAGCCCCCTGAGGCGCTCTGACCTTTCTTAAGGGAGGAAAACCTTGGCATGGAGGGTGTCTAGCTGTGTCCCTATTAACTCCAGGTGTTGGGCTGGAGCAAGGTGGGACTTGGGAGTAGTTGATAATGAACCCCAGATGCTACAGGGCATTGATGGTGCACCCAGTGGCACATTATACATCTGTAGCTGTGCCTACCTTTAAGAGCCAGTCATCCATATAAAGGAAGACGAAGGCCCCTTGGAGCCGGAGGTGGGCTGCGACAACCATGAGACACTTGGTGAAGACCCTTGGAGATGAGGCCAGACTGAAGTGCAACACTCTGTATTGGTAGTGCTCTCCTCCCACCATGAACCTGAGGTATTTTCTGTGGCTGGGATGGATCAGTATGTGTGTGTAGGCATCCTTTAGGTCTAAGGAGCATAGCCAATCTCCCTTCTGGAGGAATGGCAACAGTGTTCCAAGGGAAAGCATCTTGAACTTCCCCCTTACCAGAAACCTGTTCAGCTCCCACAGGTCTAGAATGGGCTTGAGGCCCCCTGTCCTCTTAGGGACAAGAAAATATCTGGAGCAGAAGCCGATGTCCCAGAGATGTTTCAGCACTGGCTCCACCGCTTTGTCCTGGAGTAGGCCTGTGAGCTCGGTGAGGAGCAGGGTCTGGTGAAGGAGAGGTCTGATGGGCTCTCTCCTGGAAAATATGAGGGTAGTGCCTGATGTAGGTAGAGAAGGTAGCTCTCCCTGACTACTTCTAGCACCGAGGTATCGGTGGTGATGGTGGACCACCTATGGGCAAACAGGGCTAGACACCCCTCTGTGGACTGCAGAGAACATCCTTGGGGAAGAGGAGGAGGTCACGCCCAGGCAGTCAAAATCTCCTCCCAGGCTGGTCCGGGGCCGGCACCTGGGACTTCGAGGTCTTTTGCTTATGGGGGCCATGCTGCTGTTGGCCTTGCTGAGGAGCCGAGAAGGCCTGAGATTGCGAGGTATTGCCACCCCCCCCCCCCCTTTCTTCCCCGGGAAGAAAGGCTTCTTCCCTGGGGCTGCACAGAGATCTTCTTCAAGAGTCTGGTTCTTGTTAAGAACTCAGTCTCTATCTCTGCAGCTTTGTCTGCCATGGGTTTCCCAAAGAGGTTCTCTCTGATGCAAGGGACATTGATAAGTTTGTCCTCAACCCACTCTTCTAGGTAAGACGACTGCAGTCATGCTTGGTGTTGTGCCACGATGCCTGTGGTGGCCACACTGGCCAAAGGCTCAAAGCCATCACAGGCTGCTTGAGACAAGAACTTTAAGCATTCTTTGACAGCCAAAGCCAGAGACTTAAATCTCTGCAGGGGTTCCCCATTGAGGCCTGCCGAGAATCCACCGAGCTCCCTTCACAGCTCCTTTAGGTACATGCCAATATAGAGCTGGTATGACTAGATCCAGCAAGTCAGCATCGAGCCCTGAAAGGCCTTCTGGCCGAGGGCATTGAGGGTTCGGGCCTCCCTGCCAGATGGCATCGAGAAATTAGTCTTTTGGCTCTTGAGTCTGTGCATGGCTGACTCAACGACCATCGAGTTGTGGGGAAGTTGGGTCTTCTGGAACCCAGGGCTTCGGCGCACTTGGTACATGGAATCAAGTTGCCTACTGACTAATGCCGGTGTTTCCCACATCCGGAGGAGGCGGCACTCAAGGATCGGAGATACCGATACCGTAAGGTTTGTCACAACGCCGCCCTAGTGGTTAGTAATAGGTAGGGCAGGTTGGACATGAATATTATAAAGGTGGGGCTTGGTAAGTCTTTCTTTTTTAGGGCCCGAGGTTGGCGAGGCTCGGTAGCGTCCTTACAATACCAAAGGTACCCCAAGAACAAATAGGTCATCGAGTGGAGGGAATTTAAAAGCTTTATTTCCCTGATATGCACAAAAGGTTCCAACGGATCAGGTTCAAACATAAACAGAAATGTCCTTTACTTCAGGTTATAAACTCTATTCGGGTTCAACAGAAAAACTGTTCATTTCACAGCAAAGTTATAACAAAAATAAGCATTCAAATTTTCACCGGCTTTCAATGCTTACTAGTCACTCAAGCATTCTAAGCTGCCTCTGGTGCAAAAACTACAATCCATTTCTTCAATGGGGAAGACTTCTTCTTCCACTTGCATTGCTTCCTCAGCTGAACTGTCTGTGTTATGGTTAACAGCTATCGGTGAGGTACCACTAGGTTTCTCAGTCAACTGCTGAATGATTTTCCAATGCTGGGAGTCTAGCATGGGCCGTCGGCCAGGAGTATGCATATAGTGTGACTGACTCTCTCTTCTCTGGGAGTTTTCATATACCTCTTGACAAGTAGGCTTATTTAAAAGTTTCCCATTCTCTAAAAACTTTCCAAGCCTTCTTTTCTGAACAGAGGAGTTTTTATAGGGAGCTTCTGATTCCTGCTTTATCCAAAGGCTGTCTACTGCAGGCTGTCTGTTACTTTGTAACTCTGGCCTATTCAATGGAGCTGAGGTTTGAGGCCTACTGCTATGTAGATTCTGCCTTGTATTCACCCTATGATCTGGGTTATGCCCACAGCAATCACAATGTAGTTTCTCTGTACCTCTTTTGTTGAATTGAGCAATGTTTGTAGCACCTGTAGATTCTCCAGTCTCTGCAGCTTCTGGAAGCGTAACCGGTTTTCTGCTGCCCTTCCAGTCAGGTCCTTCAAAGCTCTCACCACTCCAACTGCTCCTCCTGTATTCTCTGCCTTCTTGGTTCTTTTGGCACCTTGGATTCTGGCTGCCCCAGCAGCTTCTCCCATACTCCTTCCTCTCTGGATTCTGGCTGCTCCAGCTGCTTCTCCCATACTCTCCCCTCTCTCTGTCCTCCTCACTTCCTTTAAGAGGAGTTCCTGTTCTTCTTGATTGGAGGCTGGCTGGTTCCAGGTTACACCCTCTAGGGTGCGGCTCCTTAGTCCTCCAGAGCTCTCTCCTGCTCCCCCTATCAGGCTCCTGTGAATATTGCAGTTTGTGCGCCTTTTTTTCTACCTTTAAAACATTTCTTTTTCTCCCCTGCTGGTTTGCTGCATCACAGGTTTCCTTAGGGGGGCTTCATAATGGAGTATCTCCAGTTCCTCTGTGTACAGGTCTCGATGGTTAGAGCCTTAGCAATGTACCACACAAAGTCGAGGAAGGTGACATATTCGGGAAGCAGATGGCATCGAGACATCAGAAGGGACAGGTCCGAAGGCACATCTTGGTGTCACCGAGCGTCCGGGGGACTCCTTGTCCTCTGTCAGCCAGTCAGACTCGAAGTCGAGAATGACTCCAAGGCTCCGTGATCACCATGGTCGAGGTCTGTGCTGGGCGGTCCACGACCTCTAGAGGATCTGTGGTCTGAGCCGCTGGTGCTCGCCGGAGAGGACTGATATCCTGAGGAACGGAACGGGGACCTCATCCGGAGCAGTTGGATCTCTCGAGGCGGGTGGTGCTCAAGGATCGGCTTGACATCCGGGGAAGGCCTCGATGTCAAGGGTCACATTGTCAGTGCGGATGAACCAGACAAACTGGACATAAACCCCTGCTGCATGGCCACGAGGGCAGGAATACTGCTCTCTAAAGTCGCCATACTAGTCTCCATGCCAGGTGGCTCCACAGCCTTTGATGTAGGCACCAAGGATTTCAGGCCTGGCGTCGGTACTGTCGAGGGGGAGTCCTCAACGAGGATGGCCTCAGGTATCTAAGGCCGGTCAGCGGGTGCCATCGACTTCTTGCAGGGTAGCTTGTGAGGTTGCTCCCACTCCGACTCCTCAAACTCAAGTTGGGGACTGTGGGGTCTGGAGTGGGATTTCCCCTTCTTCCAAGACCTGTCCTCAGAGGCGGTTTTCGAGGGTTTCAACTTCTTGTGTTCCACCTCTGGGGATGTCCTCTCAGATGAATAGCGGCCGTGGGATTGAGAAGCTTGGGCTTCGCGGGGCACTGAGGTACCAGAGGGGGCCCTGGAGCATGGTGTCACCAGAAACTCCGGCATGGAGTCAGATTTCTGGAAGAATTTTTTTTGCTGCTGGTGATGACTCTTTAGGGCCTTTGAGGTCATGGTTCTGCAAAGTTCGCAGTCCGAATTGTTGTGCTCTGGGCTGAGGCACCAGAGGCAGCTGTCATACAGTTCGGTGAGGGACATCATTTTTCTGTACTGATTGCATTTCCTGAAGCCGCTGGAGGCCATCGGAAAAAGGGAGTCCCGTTGCCTTGATGAAAAAGGGCACAAATGCTGGTAGAGGAACACCTCGAGATAAAAAGTGGAAAAAACAAGGAACAGACACAAGGAGCTATGCTGAGGCGAGCTGCCTCGGGGGCGGGAAGGAAACGGTATGCAAACTGGACAGAAATTACCAAAAAACACACTTTTTCCCGGGGAAACTGGACAGACATCTGGAGGGCTCCATGGGAAAAAAGGAGGCCAAAGCAAGATGGCATCTTTGAGCAGGAAGGGGACTACACATGCATGGTGCATCTCCCAAAGGCTTTCTTTGAAAGCTGGGGAGATGCTTCCACGGGGGCTCCGTCAGTGCCAACGTCACCCATATGTGAGGACTGAATTCCTGCTTGTTCCCAGAGAAAATAAGATTCTTGGTAGTGTGTTCAGAAAGGAAGGACGAATTGTGCTGATGTCAGAGAAAAAAATGACAAGTTTTAGCTATCTGTTCGATATCTGCAGAGAAAATAAGAAGAGTCAAACATGATGCCAAGGTTGCGAGATAAGGAAACTGTAAGGCTGGTTGTGTTATCCACAGAGAGGCCAATTCAGGTCTGTGCACCTCCAGCCCATCCAGGCATTGAGAATCTGGATGGGCTGGATTGCACCAGATTCTGATCCCGCAGGGGCTAGATGTCCCAGCAGGATCAGAATTGGGTATATAAGAGTCTGTAAATAAAATAAATAAATAAAAGGCCAATTGAGCGCCATGTATAATTCCATTTAGCTGGGTTTGAAAAATGTTTGGACAAATTTCTGGAGGAAAAGTCCACAGACCATTATTAAAGTGGACTCTGAGACAGGCAGCAATGAATCTGTCTTCCTTTTGGGATCCTGCCAGGCACCTATGACATGCATGGGCCACTGCTGGATACAGGACTAGGTTTGATGGACCTTTGGTCTGACCCAGTATGGCAAATCTTGTTCTTGTGAAAACTCTATGACCCAGGAGGAGGATGGACCATAAATAGATGTTGAAGTATGCAGCAATAATCCTTTATCTCATCTACTATATACTTCAGTTTATTTCTAAAAAAGGAGTCTTCTGTAGAGGAAGCATTTGCCAACTACAAATGAACACCTCTGCCCAAGAAGCCAGCAAAGTCTGTGACTGCATTTTGGGAAGCAGAAATTGTATAAGTCTTGAAAGACGTCCTATGCATGATGTATAAGATGAGTGCTGCCGTCATTACCCTCTGCTAGTATGGCTTTTAAGTGGGCTTAAGCCTGTGATGAGCGCTTAGCAAAACTGGACTATCTGGAAAATCATAAGCATATACTAGAACAAACAAAGTTGAAAGGCACCTATGCAGGCTTAAAGCATAGTTCCTTGAAATACTTTTTTGGCAAAGACAAATTGCTAGAGCAACCAGAGCAAGACGTGTGGAGGCAACAGAAAGGATAGGCTTACTTTAGGATTGCTGGAGAGATAGCTCTTAGAAACCATGTATCAAGGGACTACTCACAAGGCTGTTGAATTTTACTGAGTTTGTCAGTAAAATGCTTTTGAATCCAAGGGATGTAAACAGGCTATATTTTTATGCTAAGGCTAAGTCCCAAATGCCTGTTGCAATTTGATAGAAACTAAGATACTATATGCTATCACCTTCATTGCTGAGATAGCAGAGCAGTGCTTGATTGTCTGTGTAAATAAGGAGCGAGAATCCTGAAGATGAAGGAAGGGTCTGCAAAGCAATAGGCCTTAAATTCTAAATGGTTGATTTGCGCAACAAGCTGAAGTTCACTGGGCAGACTTGATGCGCCTGTAATTAGGGGTGAGTGATAACATCAGGCTGCAAAGGGAAGCCATAAGAACACAAGATTTGCCATACTGCGGGTCAGGCCAATGGTCCATCAAGCCCAGTATCCTGTAGAGGAGTAGCCTGCTATTAATAAGAGCGACCTAGAACCAGGGAAGCCAGAATTAATCTCACTGCTGCTCCTTGTGATCTTGGGCAAGTCACTTAACCTTCATCGCCTCAGTTACAAACTTAGGGAAAACCCTGAACTATGCTCTGGTACATTTTGCTACAGATCTTCCCCGCTAGTTTGGCTCTCCAATGCAATCGCATGCAAAATAATGAATTATTAATTACTCCTGATGTAGAAAAATGGTGCGGAAACTTAGCACAGTGTTTTTTTTTGTTTTTTTTTACTTTCAATGCTAGATCTTTACGCCAGATTCAAGAAAGTTTATAAGAAACAGCGGCAAAAAGACCTTCTGAGATGAAGTTTGACACCACCTCAGATGATCAGACTCCCCCCAATCATGTTGCCCCTAACCAATAAAATCACTGGGTGGTCCAGTGACCTTCTATCCCTCCGGAATCACTAAAATTACCTGATGGCCCAGTGGCCCCCACCCCTAAAACAAAGAAATGGTCTGGTGGCTCCTAGTCACCAGCTCCCCAAACTCTCCTGGTAGGTTTGGGACCCCCCTCCCCCCCAGGTTGGTGGGTGGGAGCAATATTCACATGCTCCTGCCTCCATTTGCCAATTTGAAAAATGGTGGCACCTGGTCCCGTGCAGTGTATCCTGGGATGCAATGGGAGGGGTTGATCTATTATTTATGGCAAAAATTGCCTTATATGGCATAGTGACTTCCCTAGGGTGCATCCTGGGACAGATGACCCCATGTCGTGCATTCCAGGATGCACCTTGTGACGCTGTAGCAGTGCCAGAAGCCATAGAAACAGATGGTGACCCGGTGGAAGGTCCGGGTACTGCAGCTAAAGGCAAGACTTTCCCTTCTCAGCACAAGATGCACATGGCTAATCAGCTAACACAGCTCACCTCGGGGGAGGGGAGAAGCAGAGTTGCTGATTGGGCACGCCCTAGCAGGAGGCGGGTTCCCCAGAGCAGAGGCAGCTTGTTAAACAGGAAGAAGGAAGACAGAACAGGAACAGGAAAGGGAACGAGAAACCGAGGAGGTGGAAAGAAATACAGGAAACAGACGAAGCAGATGTGTGCTTCAGAGAAGGAGCAGAGCAAAGACAAAGGAAGCTACCTGGAAGGCAGGAAGTAGCCTTGGATGCCAGAGCCTTTGACTTTGAAGGAGAAACGCTCCCCAGCTGCAATTCCAGGAGAACGCTTGCCAAGCCAAGAAGCAGGTACCAGGGAGACTCAGTGCATGGAAGAACCTTCTGGGAGCAAGAGAAGGGCGAGGCACTGAGAGACCCAGGGGTAAAGCCTATGCTTTTGGAACAGAGAGCTGACCCGTGGAAAGAATGGCAGACTGCTAAAGAACATTCAGGCATTCCTCAACACAAGGTACAGGGTGTCTTTAATTCTGATAACAGCTTTTATGAGAAGCCGGACTGTGTGAATGCTTATTTTAAAACCCAGGGCAAACCCAGGTTTTATGAGGGCAGTTGGCTGCAACCAGAAGCTCACTCAGATAAACCCAGCTTTTCTCCTCAAACTGCTGACAGAGTTAGCAAGCAAGCTAGCTACAAGGACGTAGCAGATATATTTGCTAGAGATATATGCCAGAAGGCTTTAGGAGGTCCTAAGTTTGAATGCCTATCTAAAAATCCTTCACCTGCAAATGAACTGACTTACCCAGCACTTGCTGACAGAGACAAGTGGGGGAGGGGTAACTCCAGTGCTGTGAATGAGCATAGTAAGAGAGACGACATTGTTTGTTTGCCTGAAGCAAAACCCTCAAGCTTTTACTCACCCCAGGAAGGAGCTAATTCCCTGCCTAGCCCATATAGCAAGCAGGCTGAAGAACTCCTGAAAGAGTTTAAAGATTTTCTAGACAAACAAACTATTCCTGAACAGAAAGTAGCTGAGTCAGTACAGAGCCCAGAAGCACAAGTGCCATTGGTTCTTCCCTTACCAATGGTGGATTTGAATCAGCCAATGGACTGCTCAACCTGTCTCATAGACAAAGAATAGTCAAGCAAAGCTTGTGTGGTCATTCGTTATAATATGCTGAAATGCATGCTGTTTAAGTTCCTTACCTGAAGAGCTTATGAAGAGATAAGAATAAGCTGAAGCATAACTTAGTTACAGTGCATGAACTTTATTGTTTGCTCTATGTTTAAGTGATTTCAAAGTACAGCTCACATGACAGGAATGTGAACTCCTGTGTTGAAGAACAGTTTTGAACACAGTATTGGAAAAAGCCTGTTTTCCTTTTGTTCTTGTTTTGGCTACCAAATATATTCCTTTACGCCTGTTCCATTCCACCAAGGAGCGGGAGAAATAAATCCTTATGTAAAAAAAATATTCTTTATACCTGCCTTGTCATTCGACCTTCACAACTACAACTTAACCTCAAGGCACACCCCTCCCCAAACCCTCAAGGTTAGGGAGCGGGTGCTGGCTATAAAGTGGCGTAGTTTTAAGGATTCGGCGCAGGCGCAAAAGGAGCCACAGCAGGAGCGGCAGAAGAACTTCTTCCAATGGACCCCGGCTGAAGAGCTGACGAGCCCAGCAGAGGGAGAAGGACTGCGAAAGGCTACAGGAGCCAATCCTGACGTGCTTGAAATACACCTCTGCCAGGTAAAGGGTATCCACCCCGGGTTGTGAAGGATACCAGGGCGAGGGTGTCCCTAGTGGTAACTGGGGAAAGCAAGAAAAAAAAATTTTTTTTTTTAGGAAACACAGAGAAGTTAGTGTTGGGATACCGCACTTGGGTCTGTGTTTTTGTTTCCATTACAGGAGTCCCAAGATGGCAATGGATCCTAAAGAGATATTTACCTGGATGGCGACGCAGCTAGAGCGCCAGGCTGACCTCGCATTGGAAGCACAGCAGAGGGCCACTGCAAGCTTAAAAGAGCAGCAGCAACCCCTACTGACTCTGTTGGAGGAGTACGTGCAAGAGAGAAAGCGAGCCACTGTACCAACGCCGGATACAGGTTCTCTCGTGACTAACAATGTGCAGCCTGTTAGTACAGGAACTTTGTTCAATTTTGGACAACTCACCAGTCAGGACGATGTGGACGATTACCTAGAAAGCTTTGAGAGGGTAGCTCGTCTCAGCTTGTGGCCAAAAGAGCACTGGGCCGTAAGGCTAGCCGCGTCACTCACCAGGGAAGCAATGGCAGCATACCGTGCCATGCCCGCTGAGTTGGCTGGTAGTTATGAAGACTTGAAAAGGGTGATAAGGGAGAGACTGGGTCTCACTCCGCTGATCTACCGCTCTCGCTTGAGGAGCGTGAGACTCAGGCAGAGCGAAACCCCAAAGTCCTTATGCCACAGAATACGGGGTTTACTTAACAAGTGGCTGACTCCAGAAGGGAGGTCGGTGGACTCCATTCTGGACGAGCTAGTGTTAGAGCAATATATGGATACTCTACCATCAGAAATCCGCACCTTCCTGATCCTGCAAAATTGCAAGTCTCCCCAGGAAGCGGTTGCTCTCTCTGAGAGTTATGTAGAGGCAGAGTTGACTGCCCAGAGAGGTAGCACCCCTTCCCACGAGTGGAGCACAGGAGGATCAGAAAGGACATGGAGGCTGCAGGAAGATCCAGTGAGCATGTGCATGCCTTTTAGGAAAAATGTTGCATGTAAGTTGAAATGCTATAAATGTGGACAGGTAGGACATGTACAGAAGTATTGTCATGTGAAAACTGCTTTAATTGCGGATAGCTATATGGAGGATAGACCAGGATTTCTTCTGGCTGTATCTGTACAAGGGATTACCACGCAAGCTTTACTAGACTCAGGAGCAGAGTTAAGTATGATCTCTGAGGAGTTCTGGAAAGCTATAGAAGCCCGACAGGCCCCAGAAGTAATCCCTCCGGTAGATGCAGTGAAGATCAGGTGTGTTCATGGAGGAACGTCTTCATACCCTGTGTACAATCTGCACATAGCAGGCTTAGGTGCCCAGAAAACTATCCCGCTAGCAGTTGTGCCACACCTCCCACATTCAATGATTTTAGGCAAAGATTGGCCCCAGTTTCACCAGGGTCTTGTGCAAGGGTTACAGGAAAGAGAGAGTTCCCAGGTAGAAGAAGGCCCTGAGGAAGTGCAAGCTCTGGCCACTCAAAAGGTAAAATCAGTGCTCCGACCCCTAGTGCCTCATGGCAGTAAAAATAAAGGGAAAAACTCCCAGGGATACTAATGCCGAAAAGCCCAAGTTTGTCTTGAAATTCTGTAAAATGACCCCTTGTGCTCAGGCCCCCAGGAGAGCCACGCCCAATGCCGCAGGATTGGACCTCAGCAGTGCTGAAGATGTTATTGTTCCCGCGGGCGGAAAGGCGCTGGTGGATACGGCCCTGCAGATAGAGCTACCTGTGGGGTGTTATGGACGATTAGCTCCCCGGTCAGGCTTGGCACTAAAACACTTTCTAGACATAGGGGCGGGCGTGATAGACCCGGATTACCGTGGTTCCATAAAGGTGCTTCTCTTCAATTTTGGGAAAACTGACTTCAAGGTGAAGACCGGCGACCGCGTAGCACAACTAATCTGTGAGCACGTCGGGATTCCCCCGTTGGAAGAGGTGCCTGCTCTATCCACGACTATGCGGGGTACGCAAGGCTTCGGATCGACAGGGACTAACAGCCTGCAAGGCTTGGCAGCTTCAGTGGAGAGGGAGGACTTGGAAGAGGAGGACCTCGGACCCCAGCTGACAGACTGTAAGCAGAATCCGGAACCCCGGTTGGACGAGGGGCTTTCATGGGCACAAAAGCAGGAGTTGAGACAAGTGCTATCCCGGTATAAAGATGTCCTCACTCCGATGCCGGGGGAAACCAGGTTAATAGCCCACGAAATAGTGACAACACCAGGCGAAGTGGTTAGGCAGCAGCCTTACCGACTTCCAGAGGCCAAGAAGAATGAAGTGGTCCGGCAGGTAAGGGAAATGCTAGCCATGGGTGTTATCGAGGAGTCCCGGAGCCCTTGGAACAGCCCTATTGTAATGGTTCCAAAACCAGATGGGTCGATTCGCTTTTGTATTGATTTTCGAAAAGTGAATGCGATATCCCGGTTCGACTCCTATCCAATGCCTAGAATTGAGGAGCTGCTCGACCGCCTAGGGCAAGCCAAGTACCTCACAACCCTTGATATGTCTAAGGGGTATTGGCAGGTTCCCCTTACGAGAGAGGCTAGGCCAAAAACCGCCTTCAGCACCCCCATAGGTCTCTACCAATTCAGGAGGATGCCTTTTGGCCTGCATGGCGCCGCAGCTACGTGCCAACGGCTTATGGATATGGTCCTACGGCCTCATCACGCATACGCAGTCGCCTACATGGACGATGTGGTGATTCACAGCGAGACCTGGACTCAGCATGTCCAAAGGATTGAAGCCGTATTATTGTCAATTCGGAATGCAGGCCTCACCTTGAATCCAGCTAAATGCCTCTTCGGGGGACAAGAGGTGAAGTACCTGGGTCACGTGGTGGGCCGTGGAATGGTAAACCCCTGCTTAGTAAAATTGCTAGTGTGCAGGCGTTCCCAAAACCTGCCAACAAAAAGCAGTTACGCAGCTTTTTGGGTCTAGTGGGGTATTATCGAAGGTTCATTCCTCATTTTTCAGAAAAAACAGCCTCACTAACGGATATGCTGAGGAAAATGCACCTAATAAGCTTAAATGGAGTACGGAAGCTGAATGGGTGTTTGACCTTTTGAAGAAACAGCTTTGTGAAGCACCGGTGTTAAAAGGGGTGGATTTCTCCAAGACTTTCATAGTGCAGACTGACGCCTCTGATACGGGTTTCGGAGCTGTCTTATTGCAGCGACATGAAGGTGTAGAACACCCGGTTTTATTCCTGAGTAGGAAGCTGACACCGGCAGAGCGGAATTACTCTACCATCGAGCGCGAGTGCCTGGCCATCAAGTGGGCTATCGATGCGCTACGCTTTTACTTAGTGGGGAGGAAATTCGTCTTAATCACGGACCACGCGCCCTTAAAGTGGTTAAACCAGATGCATAACCACAATTCCAGGCTTACGAGGTGGTTTATGGCGCTACAAGCCTTCGAGTTCCAAGTAGAACACCGAGCGGGCAAACTCCACCAGAACGCGGATGCGTTAAGTCGTATCGCGTGCTGTCCGGATTCTCCTCAACCAGCCCGTGATATCTTAAGGGGGGGGGGATCTGTGACCCGGTGGAAGGTCCGGGTACTGCAGCTAAAGGCAAGATTTTCCCTTCTCAGCACAAGATGCACATGGCTAATCAGCTAACACAGCTCACCTCGGGGGAGGGGAGAAGCAGAGTTGCTGATTGGGCACACCCTAGAAGGAGGCGGGTTCCCCAGAGCAGAGGCAGCTTGTTAAACAGGAAGAAGGAAGACAGAACAGGAACAGGAAAGGGAACGAGAAACCGAGGAGGTGGAAGGAAATACAGGAAACAGACGAAGCAGATGTGTGCTTTAGAGACGGAGCAGTGCAGAGACAAAGGAAGCATCTTGGAAGGCAGGAAGTAGCCTTAGATACCAGAACCTTTGACTTTGAAGGAGAAACGCTCCCCATCTGCAATTCCAGGAGAACGCTGGCCAAGCCAAGAAGCAGGTACCAGGGAGACTCAGTGCATGGAAGAACCTTCTGGGAGCCAGAGAAGGGTGAGGCACTGAGAGACCCAGGGATAAAGCCTATGCTTTTGGAACAGAGAGCTGACCCGTGGAAAGAATGGCAGACTGCTAAAGAACATTCAGGCATTCCTCAACACAAGGTACAGGGTGTCTTTAATTCTGATAACAGCTTTTATGAGAAGCCAGACTGTGTGAATGCTTATTTTAAAACCCAGGGCAAACCCAGGTTTTATGAGGGCAGTTGGCTGCAACCAGAAGCTCATTCAGATAAACCCAGCTTTTCTCCTCAAACTGCTGACAGAGTTAGCAAGCAAGCTAGCTACAAGGATGTAGCAGATATATTTGCTAGAGATATATGCCAGAAGGCTTTAGGAGGTCCTAAGTTTGAATTGCTGTCTAAAAATCCTTCACCTGCAAATGAACTGACTTATCCAGCACTTGCTGACAGAGACAAGTGGGGGAGGGGTAACTCCAGTGCAGTGAACGAGCATAGTAAGAGAGACGGCATTGCTTGTTTGCCTGAAGAAAAACCCACAAGCTATTACTCACCCCAGGAAGGAGTTAATTCCCCGCCTAGCCCATATATTAAGCAGGCTGAAGCACTCCTGAAAGAGTATAAAGCTTTTCTAGACAAACAAACTATTCCTGGGCAGAAAGTAGCTGAGTCAGTACAGAGCCCAGAAGCACAAGTGCCATTGGTTCTTCCCTTACCAATGGTGGATTTGAATCAGCCAATGGACTGCTCAACCTGTCTCATAGACAAAGAATAGTCAAGCAAAGCTTGTGTGGTCATTCGTTATAATATGCTGAAATGCATGCTGTTTAAGTTCCTTACCTGAAGAGCTTATGAAGAGATAAGAATAAGCTGAAGCATAACTTAGTTACAGTGCATGAACTTTATTGTTTGCTCTATGTTTAAGTGATTTCAAAGTACAGCTCACATGACAGGAATGTGAACTCCTGTGTTGAAGAACAGTTTTGAACACAGTATTGGAAAAAGCCTGTTTTCCTTTTGTTCTTGTTTTGGCTACCAAATATATTCCTTTACGCCTGTTCCATTCCACCAAGGAGCGGGAGAAATAAATCCTTATGTAAAAAAAATATTCTTTATACCTGCCTTGTCATTCGACCTTCACAACTACAACTTAACCTCAAGGCACACCCCTCCCCAAACCCTCAAGGTTAGGGAGCGGGTGCTGGCTATAACCTCCAGGGGTCATTCTGCTATATAAGGACTTTTTGTTTTATATGACAATCCAATCCTGCCTGGTGCATCTCAGGCGCTGCTATTTTGTTAAGATGGCATGAGGGTGGGAGCATATGGGCATGGTTCCTGCCCTCTGATTTTTAAGGTACTGATGGGGCGCAAACTTACCGTGAAAGTTGGGGGGGGGAGGGGGCTAAATGCCACTAGGTCACCAGGCCATATCCCTGGTTTAGGGGGTGGGGGTAGGGGCCAGGCAATTTTATTGGTTCTGTGGGGGTGGGAGGTAGGGGCCACTGAGCTACCAGGTGATTTTATTGATGCGGGGAGGGGGGGGGGGACTTGGGGGTTGATTGGTGGGGCAGGGCAATGCAATGGGGGAGTCGATCAGGGAGGGGGGGTCTAGTCATCTGGGGTAGTGTCAAACATCAACCTTTTTTTTAAATAAAGCAAACAAGCATGCACACGGGTGCCAGACTTAACACAGGCCCCTGTGTGCATGTGTCAGGCTTGTTCCCATTGTTATGCACGATGTTTGCTTACAGCATCCCTGCACAAAAAATCTATGTTAAACTTCCGTTAGGAAATCCTGTTCTAGCAATGGGCTCTGGCAGGGTTTCAGCATCATTTCCTAAATATATAACTGTGGCAAAGGAGGGTTAAGTGATTTGTCCAAGGCCATAACAAATGCCACTAGGATTTGAACCCTGGTCTCTTTGGTCACTAGGATGTTGCTCTAAGCATTAGGTTACTCAATAACATTTTATGGACCTTTCCTCCAGGAACGCATTCAAACATTTTTTAAACCCAGCTACAATACACAAACAACTTTCATTACATCCTCTGGCAATGAATTCCACAATTTAATTATGCTTTGAGTGAAAAAATTATTTTCTTTGTAGTTTCATTGCATGCACCTACTGACAGAACTTAAAAGTGCACCATTGTAACATTACAGGTATTCGGAGTAAAGAGACAGAGGATGGATAAGGAAGGAGGAAAAGTAGTAATAAGATGGACTGGAAGATCCCATTAAGGCTACTGTCACTGTAAAGCAGGGGTCACCAACCTCCAGAGGGCCGCGGGCCGCACAGCCGACTACGGGTAGACTCGCGGGCCGCACCCCCCTTCTCCCCGCCCCCGCGAAAAAAAACAATGCTCATACCTGAAAATTATTCCATGTCAGCTCCCTCCCTTCTTCTGCAGCCGCGGCTCCCTGCCTCTTAGGGAACCGCGGCTGTGCTTGTAAAATCATCGCGGAGCCCTTCCTGTCTTGACGGGCTCCGTGCAGCATTGTCCCGCCTCTAAAGGAAGTTGTTTACCACTTCCTTTGGAGGCGGGACAATGCTGCACAGAGCCCGTCAAGACAGGAAGGGCTCCGCGATGATTTTACGAGCACAGCCACGGTTCCCTAAGAGGCAGGGAGCCGCGGCTGCAGAAGAAGGAGTCGGTGAGTTTGCCGGTACTTTGAGCAGCATCCTTGGCGGGCCGCACCGGGGTAGAGCCTCGCGGGCCGCACGAAGGGACCTCGCGGGCGGCAGGTTGGTGACCCCTGCTGTAAAGGATTCAAGGGTGCTACATGAACAGCTGCAGCCCTTTGTTATAGGTCTGTAACCTAAATGATGTCTGAATAGCCTGCAAATTGCCATGCGGCCTGCAGTCCATCCTATAACAGCAAAAAAAAAAAAAAAAAAAAGCTTGCTGAAATCATGTTTTGAACAGCACCTTAAGAGAAAAAATGTCCCTGACAGCTTTGTAGTATGTTTGTTCGGCAAAACAGAAGAAAGAAAATCAAGGAGCTGAGAAGACCACCGCACACAGGAAGAACTGAACATGCTCAGAACTTTACCCTAAAGTTCCACCCCCAATGCTGTTGGATGATGTCACCCACTTGTGTGCCTCATTCAATCCTGCTTATGGATGGAAAATAAAGATTTACAAACATTGTTTGTTTCACATACTTGGAACCAAAATGAAGCTAGCATTACACTAAAAAGACTGTGGCTATTAATTTACCTCACAGAATCTTTTAATTTAAGCTTTCGATTTAATTTATCAGCACATATTGATGACAACCAGAAGTAAATTTATGGTAGAAAATAAATGAACAAATAAAAACAAATCACTGCTACAAAACTAAACTAAAGTTTGAGGATTTAAAAAAAATTGAAATATTAGCCATTATAATTAAAGGGGCAGCTTTAAAAAATTAATAGGATCCTTTCTTAGGATATTTCAGGGTGGGGAGGAGTAGTTGAAAAATGGAAGAACCAAGGCTTAAAACTGGCAGAATTATGTTATTTTAATTTTAAAAAAATAGAGAGTTCTGAAGCTTGGCAAGCTCCCATATCCACAACATGACAATGGAGTAATTTGCTGCACTTACCTGATAGTCATGTGCTTGACTTGCCTGCACTGAATTATCCAACTGAATTTGCTCTACCACTGAATCATCATGTGCAGGCTATATACTATCAAAGTATGTGGTGAATAAGGCTTGCAAGAAGAGCAAGTATATAAAATGACTCTATAAAACAGCAAATGTTAGGACTGTGATATAGCAGGAGCAAATATAATTGTCTCCACTGACCTTGCAGATTCAAATATTCAGGCTCGGATTGCCAATTAGCTGATCATATAGAGGATAATTATAAAAGCTATTTCTATACATAAAATGATGCTATACTCATAGAAATGGGATTTTACAAAACTGCCCACCCTATAGTATGTATGGTAAGATACACACATTCAGATACTTTCAACCACAGCAAGTAGAGATATTCCCAGCAGTGGCGTTGGGTTAGGGTTTCCATTTGAAGGTACACTTTTGAAAATTCAATTAGATTTGTGTAAAGTAATCCTGAAAAACTGTATACCACCCCCCAAAAGCAGGGATAAATGTAAGTTCACCTTGAAAAATGCATCAAAGTCCAAAGAAAAGCCTGTGAGTACCTTTTACCAATATCTACAGTTATAAAATATCCCAAACAATGCAATATCAGAACAACAAAAGGAAAAACACTAATGTGCCTAATCTTCATAAACACAATCTGGAAAAGAACCCAGGAAAATTAGGAGACAACAAAGGTAATTTAATCCCATAATGCTCTCACACTTTAATGTCAATGCCAAAGCCAGTGATCTTCCTTTCATCATAGAAAAAACACACATATATATATATATATATATATTGTGGTCGCGAAAGCATATCTGAGCCCCGAGAATTAGGTGAAATAAAAACATTTACCTTTCAGCAGAGAGATAGCCCTGAGAGCAGTGAGGGTCAAACGGCAGCAAAAGGAAAAAAACTACATTCAGTTGCTGAGTGTAGGCCACGCCCAAGCTCCAAGGCAACCAGGGAAGGTAATGGGAAACACCTGAGGGAGGAGTTGGAAGAGATAGTGCAACCACTCTCTTTTAAACCCCAGAGAACAGAAAGAAGAGGGCATGGGAGGGAAGCAGAGCACTCGAGGGAAGCAGAGCACTCGAGGGAAGCAGAGCACCCGAGGGAAGCAGAGCACCCAGAAAGAAAGGAGCACCAGGAAAGGGGCGCGCTCCAAGGAAAGGAGACCTCCAGGGAAACTGAGGGGAGTGAGTCCAGCGAGGAAGAGGAAGAAAGAACCTTCAGGAAGCCTGAAGGTAGGAAATCTTCCAGGGACAGCCTCAGAGGGGATCCCCAAAGGTCTCAGCATATGGGAAGCCACAGCCCAGGTGGATGCCAGTGCTATAGAAGAAGTATAACTGGGTCTGGAGACGGGAAGGCTTTACCAGGGAAAGCTGCTGACCAGGAACAAGGTACAACGGCTGTAGTACAGAAATCTGCCAGGAAGTTACCAGCTCTGAAAAGGTCTGTGCCCAAAGCTTTTACTGAGAATAATTTAAAACTGTTAGAGTCTCTGAAATGTTTACTACCAGCTAAGGATCTGTATAGCTCTGCTAGAATCCTGAGGGTAGAAACAGGTCACGCTGGAAGGCACTCTTAGAATTGTTAGAAGAGATTAACCCTTCGCCTGCTCAAGCTGAGCCAAGCCAGGAGACAAGAGAACAGGAATCTGAGGACATGCAAACAGACCCTTGCCCTTCTGATCAAGAGTCCATAGAATCTTGCATGGATTGCTCTTTTTGTAAGAAGGCAGTATAAGGGCAGTTCTGGGTTTTTAAAGGAAGGAAAACCAGGACCGGATTAGCTGGACAACAAGTACTTTAATTGCTACAAAAGTTTATGAGTGAGAGTCAGTTGTGTTTAAAGTAAACCAGTAACATTGAAAGCTGTGTTTAAAGACTGGACACTTTGAATGAAGCAGACGCCAGGCTCAAACGTTAACAGGAACCTTTATGCTTTATTGTAGAACACTGAGACTGTGAAAGAAACATATGCCTGTGGTTATAAGCTGCCAGAAACAGTGATATGTTTAAGTTGCTGTGGAAGCGTTGTTATAAAACTTCTTTTTGTGTTGGAGAAGCATCCTAATTTTGTTTAACATGCGCTGAGCTACTAAATGCTCTGTTTTGGAGGAAGTAAAAATAAATTCCTGTGATTTGCCTTCCAACCCCTCAGACTCAGTTTATTATACACAACTACATTTCCCAGAAGCTACGGCTCTGGATTCTCTTGATAACAAGGGACAATAAAAGGCACGCCTCTACTTCCAGGCAACTGCCTAGGCAGTAGTAGGGCACCACAATATATATATATATATATATATATATATATATATATATATCAATAAACATAGCTGACATTTTCAAATTTAAGCACATAGTTATAGAAAAACTGTAGACAAAATGAGTCTCCAACGTCCATCTTTCCTGTTTAACTTGAAAAAATTTCTGAGACACGAAATGAAGCTGACTTGTATGAAAAAATAGACAAGACCATATTCAAGTCTAGTATGAATACAAATGAAACCATCAATATACCGGATTTCAATTTTCTGGATGTTGATTGGCACATCCCTGCTGCGATGTCATCTAGTAGTAAGGAGATCTTGCATACTCTACAGGGAGAATTATTTTGGCAACTGGTAACAGAACCCACATGTGAGGGAGCCATACTGGGTCTGGTGCTTACCAGTGGGGAAAGTGTTTCTGATGTTCTAGTGGGTGATCACCTCGCTTCCAGTAATCACCACATGGTGTGGAGTTCAGTATTAGGACTAGGACTGATAAAGTCTAGTCAAAAGTGAGGGTCCTATACTTTGAGAAAACTAAATTTGTCAAGATGGAACAATACCTCAATGAGTCCTTAGCGAGATGGGAACAGCTGGGGGATGTAGAAAAGCAGTGGGCAAATCTGAAAGGGGATATTTTAAGGGCAACAAAGCATTTGTTAGGAAAATAAATGAATGCAAAACAAAAAGGAGGCCACTATGGTTCTCAAAAGAAGCAGCTGATAAGGTGAAGAAAAAGAAGGTGGCCTTAATAAAATTACCAGAGATCACCGAAAGAAGAGGACAACCATCTATGTTTGGAAAAGCTAAGAGAAGCTAGGAAAGTTATCAGGAAAGCAAAGATATAAATGGAAGAAAAAAATAGCCAATGCAGTAAAAAGGGGGGACAAGACATTTTTCAGATATATTAGTGAGAGGAGGAAATGCAAAAGTGTATTATCAGACTCAAGAGTAAAGGGGAGGAATATGTAGAAACTAATGAGGACACAGCTGAATTGCTTAACAAATATTTTTGTTCTGTGTTCACAGATGAAGGGGCCAGGAGCAGAACCTCAGAAAACACCCACAAATAGGAACAGAACTGAATGAGATCATGAACAATTTCTAGGAGACTGTATTTGTGAGGAACTAGCTAAACTAAACGTAGACAAAGCAATGGTGCTAGATAGGATACTTCAGAGAGTATTGAAAGAACTTGGGAAACTTCTAGCGGCTCCACTGTCTGACCTTTTCAATGCTTCTTTAGAGTAGGGAATGGTCCCAGAGGACTGGAGAAGGGCACATGTGGATGAAGGATGAAGTTGGGAATTACAGGCCAGTAAAGCACAGCTACTTACCTGTAACAGGTGATCTCTAGGAACAGCAGGAATAAGTCTTCCAATATGGGTATCGTCGGTACCGACGGAGCCTGCATGGGAACGCTCCCCAGCGTCCAGTAAGAAAGCTTTTGGGAGCATCCCACAGCGCCTGCGCGCTGCCTTCCCGCCTTTCCCAAACGCCTCTCTCCAGTTCGAGTTTTAAAGCTGAGACATAGAGAGAGAGAGGAAAGGAAAGATAGAGAGAGAGATACAACTCCTAGGGGAAGTGGGTGGGTTGTGAAGACTTATTCCTGCTGTTCCCAGAGATCACCTGTTACAGGTAAGTAACTGTGCTATCTCCAGGAACAAGCAGGAATGAGTCTTCACATATGGGGACTCCCTAGCTGTAGATTCCAGTGAGAAACCCCAGGTTGTGTGTCCTTGAAAAGGACTCTACCTCCTCCCATGGATCTCTGGCATCCGACCAGGGTAGGTGGGTAGGAGTTGATTAGGAATGGAACAGGTGTTTGAGAACAGCCTGACCAAACGAGACATCCCGGCGGGAGTCCTTGTCCAAATAGTAATGGGCTGTGAAGGTATGAACCGAGGCCCAGGTGACCTCTCAACAGATTTGGTCGATGGACACAGAGTTTAGATGAGCCATTGAGGCTGCCATGGCTCTCACATTGTGAGCTGTGACATGGCCCTCCAGAGAAAAGTTCCTACTCTGGTAGGCGAAAGAAATACACTGAGCAATCCAGTTGGACAGTGTTCTCTTAGAAACTGGAAGTCCTAAATGAGAAGGATCAAAAGCAACAAAGAGTTGAGAAGACTTTCTATGTTGCTGTGTTCTTTGTAAGTAAAAAGCAAGAGCTCTCTTACAATCCAAGCTATGAAGATTCCTCTCTGCACTTGATGCATGAGGTCCTGGAAAAAAGACAGGTAAATATACCTCTTGATTTAGATGAAAAGGCGAGACCACTTTGCGCATAAAGTGTGGATTGGTCCCGAGGACTACCTTATCATGATGGAACCTTGTATAAGGTGGATTAGCCATCAAAGCTTGCAATTCACTGATGCGGCGTGCTGAGGTGACTGCAATGAGAAAGATAACTTTCCAAGAAAGACATTTCAGGGAGGTGGTGGCTAAAGGTTCAAAGGGTGGCTTCATAAGCTGGCCAAGAACCAGGTTTAAGTCCCATGCCACTGGAGGTGGTCTAATGGGAGGTTTAGTTAGAAGAAGGCCTCTCATGAATCTTGTTATAAGAGGATGAGAGGAAATAGGCTGTCCATTGAGAGGCTTGAGGGACGCTGCAATAGCACTCAAATGGACTCTTACTGAATTCGTTTTAAGACCTGCATGGGATAAATGCAGGAGATACTCTAGTAAAGAATTCAAAGGTATTGCAAGAGGGTTAAGACCCTTCTCTAAACACCAAATGGTAAATCTTTTTCATTTGAAAGCATAGGAACGTCTAGTCGAAGGCTTTCTAGAGGCATGAATAATATCTCTGACTTGCTGAGAGAGATGAAAACCTTGAAGGTCTAGGCCTTCAGCAACCAAGCCCTGAGATGAAGAGACTGGGGGTTTGGGTGCCACAACGTTCCCTCCTCCTGGGATAGAAGGTCTGGTGCAAAGCCCAAGTCCAGGGAAGGAGCTTAAGAGAGATGCAGAAGTAGAGGATACTACACTTGGCGTGGCTAATGTGGTGCTATGAGGATCATGGTCCCTCGATCTCTCTGAAGCTTGAATAGTGTTTTGGGAATTAGGGGAATGGGTGGAAAGGCATAAAGGAAGTCTTGACCCCAGTGAAGGAGGAAGGCATCCTTGGCCTGAACTCCCTGACACGGAATTCTGGAACAGAACCGGGGAATTTTGCCATTCCACGGACTTGCAAAGAGGTCTATGTCCGGGGTTCCCCAAATTCGAAAAATCCTGGCTACCTGGTCCATGTGGAGGGACCACTCGTGTGGAAGCAGAACTCGACTGAGTCTGTCTGCCCAAGAGTTTTGAACGCCTGGAAGATATACTGCCAGATGATGAAATGTGATGCTCTCTGGCGAAGGCCCACAGTCGCAAAGCTTCGTTGCAAAGCGACAGAGAGCCAGTCCCGCCCTGCTTGTTTACATAGAACATGGCTACTTGGTTGTCCGTATGGATGAGGACTGTCCTGTAGCTGAGCAGGGAATAGAACACTCTGAGAGCTAAGAATATTGCTCTGAGTTCCAAGAGATTGATATGTAGAGAAGTCTCCTGTGGAGACCAGATGCCCTGGGTGGAGAGATCCTGCAGATGAGCTCCCCAACCCATTGGAGAAGCATCTGTTGTAAGAGTTGCTTGAGGTAGTGACTGCTGAAAAGGGGACCCCAGCAACAGATTTGGAGAGGACTTCCACCACTGGATAGACCAAAAAAGGCGACTGGAGTTTGCTATTTTGTCTGACAGGCAACCTGATGCCTGAATCCATTGGGTGGACAAAGTCCATTGAGCTGCCCTCATGTGAAGGCGAGCATATGGAACCACGTGCACGGTGGATGCCATGTGGCCTAAGAGTTGTAACATCTCTCGAGCAGTTAAATGGGACTTTAACTGTATCTGGGAGGCTAACTGCCCTAAGCGTAGGCAACGGGCCTGAGGAAGATAGGTCCTTGCAGTTGTGGTATCCAGCAAGGCCCCTATAAACTCCAGAGACTGAGTAGGGGTGAGATTTGATTTTGGGATGTTTATTACCAGTCCCAAATACTGAAGAACACGCATTGTGCAGATTAGACAATTCTGGGCCTCTGACTGGGATGGAGCTCGAATGAGCCAGTCGTCCAGGTAAGGGAAAACGAATATTCCTAGAGTGCGTAGAAATGCAGCTACTACTGCCATGCATTTCGTGAACACCCTTGGTGCAGAGGCCAGACTGAAAGGAAGCACCCTGTATTGGTAGTGCTTTCCTTGAAAAAGGAACCGAAGGAACCTTCTGTGTGTTGATTGGATGAGGACATGGGTGTACGCATCCTTGAGATCTAGAGAACAAAGCCAGTCCTGAATCTGAAGGTATGGAAGCAGAGCACAGAGAAATCATCTTGAATTTCTCTTGGAATAGAAACTTGTCTCTGAGATCTAATATGGGTCTGTAGCCCCCTGTTTTCTTTGGGATAAGAAAATAAGGGGAGTAGAACCCTGAGCCCTGTTGAAGAAGAGGTACTTCTTCTATTGCCCCTTGGGCAAGAAGGGTGGCAATCTCCTGACCCAGAAGGTTGAGGAGAGATGTTTGAGAATTCAACTGTTTCACCATGGTGCAAGGAGGAAGGCTTAAGAAATGAAGCTTGTACCCTTCCCTTATGATGGAGAGGGTCCATTGCTCTGCTGTGATTTGTTCCCATCTGGGAGCAAAGTAAGCCAACCTTCCTGGAATGGTGAGGGGCTCTGGTTCTTCCAGAGCTAGAAAGGCTATGTTCTCTAGTTGCAAGTCAAAGGCCCTGAGGAGGCTGAGGCTGCTGGGCCGTGGAAGGCCTAGCAGCCTTTGACTTGGCCTGTTTAGGTGGTTGCTGACGTTTTGCAGCAAAATGACCTGCAGAAGATGCCTGCTGACCATAAGCAGGATAGTATCTTCCCTTTTTAGAAAAGGATGTCTTTTTGAACAATCTTTTCTTAACAGGAGCAGAGGTGGACTTTGAAAGTCGATCCAAAGCGGAGTTCTCAGCATCCATCTGAGTGGCCTTTGCTTGCCAATCCTTGCCAAAAAGGTTTTCACCTGTACAAGGAAGATTTCCTAATTCATCTTGGACCCAGAGTTCCAAATCAGAAGTTTGTAGCCAAGCAATTCTGCATGCACCTATGGCAATAGCCGAGGCTCTGCTTACACACTCAAGAGTCAAAGGCTGCACGATTGGAAAATTTGGAAACATCTCGGCATGTTTGAGCCAAGTGAGAAACTCCTGCCTTTTATCTTCTGAAATAAAAGGGTTAAAGTCTGCAGATGATCTGTGACTTCTTTTAGAAACATCCCTATATAGAGACTATAGGAGTTGATTCTGGCAGCTAGCATAGAAGCTTGAAAAACCCTACGGCCAAAAGCATCTAGGGTCCTGCATTCACGTCCTGGAGGATTAGATGAGTGTCTTTTTGCACTCTTTATCTTTCTCATGGCAGACTCTACCACAATAGAGTGGTGAGGAAGCTGAGTCTTATGAAAGCCAGGACAAGGAGGGACACGATACATGGTGTCTAACCTGCGAGAATGAGGAGAGGTGGTAAGAGGTGTCTCCCACATGCTCAACATGAGATCATACAAAATCTCATGAATAGGTAAAGTAGCTGCCTCTTTAGGAGCTTTAGGATATTGTAAAATATCCAGCTGATTGGCTCTAGGCTCTGACTCAGGGGCCACTGTGATGGAGAGGCCCCTAGCCACTTCCCTAATGAAGCCTTGAAAAGACAAGTCTTCTGGAGGAGACATTCTTCGTTTAGGAGAAGAAGACTCCTGAGGAAGAAGTATCGATGCCTCGACAGATCCTTCAGACTCCTCAGAGTCTTTGGAGGAATCGAAGTATCGCCTGTCTGGATGCTCCTGTAAAGCTCGATATGCGTACCGAGTGGGATCAACATCGGGAGTAACCGGTACCAGTTCGGTACTGATGGGCATCATAGGACAGGGTACCGTTGCAGTCGACACCGAAGCCGATGTCGATGCAGCCGGTGCCGGAGCCGGTACCGGCAACGGGGATTGTTGCGGTACCGGAGGCGTCGCAGCCTGCATGAATGCCGTCAGGGTGCTCTAAATGGTCAGAATCTTCTGATCCATCGACGCCACCAAAGTCTGGATGTCGGTACCAGTGGGAGCCACCGGTACCCCAGAACACAGCAACAGGTGATCGGTCGAAGCCGAGCCATCGATGTCAACCTGTGACCCCATAGACAATGCTTTGGAAGCCGGAACTTCCCGCCGGGGTAATTTTGCCGGTGCGGAGTCCTCGAGGACAAGCCCGGAGGCATCTCGATGCTTAGAGGGAGATATGCCCTTCAAGGACCGGCCAGATTTATGCTTGGTTATCTGAGATCCATGGAAGGAAGAAGCAGCCCTGGAAGACGTCGATGCCACCGAAGCTGCATCAGAGGGAAACAGGGTACTGAGCTTGGCTGCTCGGTTCTGCCAACCTCTTTTAGACATCATGGTACAGGACATACAATCCGTGATGGAATGGTCAGGACCCAAACATTTTAGACACCAATCATGGGTGTCGGTGACAGAAATAGTGCCGCCACATTTTGTGCACTTTTTAAACCCGGTGGTGGGCTTCTCCATGAGGAGAAAATCTTTAGGCCTAAGGCCCAAAAACTGAAAATGCACAGTGAAGAAAGTATAAGGTTCTTTTTTTTTTTAAAGAAAGAAAAGACTGGCGGTACCGGTCTGACGTCGAAGAAGGCAGACGCGACACAAAAGAATAAAGAAAAAATAAAGAACTTCTTCTGCGGTGACAGGAACACGACCTGCTGGCTCCACGGAAAAGAAGAACTGGAGAGAGCCGGTTGGGAAAGGCGGGAAGGCAGCGCGCAGGCGCTGTGGGATGCTCCCAAAAGCTTTCTTACTGGACGCTGGGGAGCGTTCCCGCGCAGGCTCCATCGGTACCGACGATACCCATATGTGAAGACTCATTCCTGCTTGTTCCTGGAGATATCAGACTTCTGTGGTGAGTAAATTAAAGGAAACACTGCTAAAACAGAGGATAGTGAAGATTCTGGAGTCCAATGGATTGTAGATCCAAGGCAGCATGGTTTTAATAGAGGCAGGTCTTGTTAGACAAATCTAATTCATTTCTTTTATTGGACAACCAGAGAGTTGGAGCGAGGAAGAACCCTGGAGGTGGTGTACTTAGATTTCAGTAAAGCTTTTGTCACCATTCAGAACAGGGAAATTATAAATAAATTCAGCACCCTAGGGATGGATCCTAAAGTGACTGACTGGGTTAGAAACTGGTTGAGTGGGATGTGACAAAAGGTACAGGTAAATGGAGCTCATTTGGAGAAGGATGTTACCAGTGGTGTGCCACACAGATCTGTCCTTTGTCCAAATCTTTAACATTTTTTGTTAGTGATATTGCGGAAGCTCTGTTGGAAAAGGTTTGCCACTTTGCAGATGATATCAAAATCTGCAATAGAGTAGACAGCCAGGGAAGAGTAAATAACATGAGGGAACAAGCTAAACTTGAAAAATAGTTGAAAATTTAGCAGCTGAGATTTAATGCTATAAAATGCAGGGCCAAATCCAAGGGAGTGGTACAGTATAGGGAGTGAAGTACTTCTGACCTGGGCGTGATAGTTTTTGATTAGCTTAAAGTGGCTAAACAGGTAGAAAAGGCAATGGTGAAAGTCAGAAGAATGTTTGAGTGCATAGGGAAAAGAATGGTCAGTAGGAAAGAGGAGGTGATAGTGCCTCTGTATAAGTCTTTGGTGAGACCTCATTTGGCATATTGTGTGCAATTCTGGAGACCACACCTTCAAAAGGATATAAACAGGAAAGAGTCGGTGCAGAGGGTGGCAACCAGAAGGATTAAAGATGGAGACATACTTAAAGATCTCAATATGTATACTTTGGATGAAAGGTGGAAGAGAGGAGATACAGATGTTTAAATACTTCATGGCATAAATGTCCAGGAGAGCTTCTTTCAATTGAAAGAAAGCTCTGCAATAAGGGGGTATAGGATGAAGGTGAAGACTCAGGAGTAATATGCAGAAATACTTCTTTACGGAAAGAGTGGTAGATGCATGGAATAGTCTCCCAGTGGAGGTAGTAGAAGACGAGGACAATATCTGAATTTAAGAAAGCACTGGATAACCACAGAAGATTTTTAAAGGAAAAAAAGGGACTATATTAGTTGGTATGGAAGGGCAGACTGGATAGGCCATATGGTCTCTTTCTGATATCATCTTTCTATGTTTCTAACAAAACGTTGCTTTTCCAAAAGGTAAGTTAGAATACAGATTTTAGTTGTAGGTGGCATAGTATCAGTTCAATATTTGTAATGTCCATCAAGTATCTCTTGAATAGATCTTGCCATGCTGTATGCATCACTTTAGGAAAGTTTAGGAGACGAAAGTTCAAAAGACTGGATCGAGTCTCCGAGTACTCCAAATTTCTGCCATACCCCTTATTCCATTGGCTATCACTTCGCTTTCAAAACCGCTGAATGCCTCAGGAGGGCAGCAGGCCCGATCCTGGATCCTCCAATGGCTCTCCTACCACCCATGTCTTTTAACAGTGCCTAATAGTCCTCTGGAAGCATTATATACTTCTGCTGCTGCCACAGTGAGGGATCACATTTAGGAGGACTCAAAGACAGGGCTTTCTCTCTTTAAAGATCCACATAAACATCTGACAAAACTGTCCAACAGGGACTTTTCTTACAAAAAACGTACATTAATTGGCAAAAAGTGTGCTACTTGCCTTTGATATATGGTAATGAAATGCAAAGCATGAAAAAAGGGTACAATAGGTGCTGAAAGATACAATCTTACCCACCTTTTCCTTTTCTCTATCAAGTCAAAGTACGAAGAAAATACAAATGAAAAAAATAGAACAATATAGCAAAACAGCAGAGCAGGCACATAATTGCATCACCCACATAATAGCTGTACCTTGAACTGTAGTAAAAATGCTAATACAAGAGTTAAAGGTCACCTGAGATGAAGTGCAAAGTTTTACCTCACAATTGAAAAATGGTCCTAATTTCTTAGAGTAATGCCACTGTTAAGCCAAAAATAAATCTATTACTCTATCAGTATGAGAATATCAGATGATACATCAAATTCAAAACTTTTTAAAACTTTTTTTATATAAAGATTCGGGTCTCAGACTATAAGAAGCCAAGGCATTAACTTTTTAGCCAGATTGCTTCATTTTTGCATCAACGACCCCTTTTTTCTTAATATATATAGAAAAGTGCTCGATTAAATATTATATCCGCTTAAAAATCAGCTTCATTCAAAAGCAACAAGTCAGGCTTATCTTAGATGAGAAGTCCCAACGCCAATCCCAGCGCTGTCGCGTTTCACGAAGAAATCGTTTCTTCAGGGGTTATGCTCTGACTTCACAAGTTGTCAATATTAACTTAGATCACGAACTGCCTCCATTATCAGATTTCTCTATCAGTGTGAAAAGACGTCTTGTGGAAGGCTTCCGGGAGGCCAGCAGGGCCTCCTTCACCTCCACCGAGAGGTTAAGTGAGCCAAGGCTACCCATTCAGCAGACACCTTGTTAACAGCAGACCCAGACTGGGGTGAAGGAGAGAGAGCCCTTCTCCTGAGTCAGCAGCCCTGGGGAGTTACCGAGAGGGACCGGGAGTTCTGTCAATAGGTGGAGCAGCCGTGGGAACCACAGCTGCCTGGGCCATCGGGGGGCTACCAGGAATAGCGATGCCCTGTTCCAAACAGCCCTGAATACAGTCTGGGCGACCAGTGGTGTGGGTGATGTCACGTACGGAAGACCTTCTGATCACGAGATGAGAAAACCGTCAGCCGGTACCCAGGCCGGGCTGGCAAAGAGGTCCATCTGGGGGGTCTTGGAGAGCTGGAATTGCCTATGGGCTACTCCGGGGTTTAGCCGCCATTTGTACAATTGCAGGACTCTACTTAGCCTGTCCGTGAGGACTTGTCTTGGCCTGGCAGATAGACCGCTCTCAGGAGCGTCCTTTGGTTGACTGTGAATGAGCAGAGGGCTACTGCCTCCTGGCAGAGGGCGTAGGAGCCCCTGCCTCCCTGTTTGTTCACATAGAACATTGCCACTTGGTTGTCCGTCTGGAAGAGCACCGGCGGGTGCGGGAGACAGTGGCAGTACGCATTGAGCGCCAATAATATGGCCCTGAGCTCCAGGAAGTTGATCTGTTGGTGGGCTTCAGCCCCGGACCAAGTGCTCCCCAACCCAGCAATGAGGCATCCATAGTGAGGACCTACTGAGGAATGGGGGATTGGAAAGGCATGTCTGACCTCAGATGTTGCGTGGTTTGCAACCAGCACAGCGACTCCGCCAGAGGGCAGGTCACGTAGACCTTGTCCTGGAAGCAGCCAGTGGCCTGCATCCACTGAGACCTGAGATACATCTGAGCCACCCTCATGTGAACATGGGAGTTCGGTGTGACATGTCCATTGAGGTCATGTGGCCAAGCAGGAGTAGCATGTAATACCTGAAGAAAGCGTAGTTACTCATTTGTAACAGGTGAACTCCGGGAACAGCGGGAATTTAGTCTTCACATATGGGTATCGTCGGTACCGACGGAGCCTGCGCGGGAACGCTCCCCAGCATCCAATAGGAACGCTTTTGGGAGCATCCCTCAGCACATGCGTGCTGCCTTCCCGCCTTTCCAACATTCCCTCTTCAGTTATGTTTGTAGCTGAGTGAAAGGATAGAGGGAGAGAGGAAAGAGAGACAACTCCTAGGGGAGGTGGGTGGGTTGTGAAGACTACATTCCTGCTTGTTCCTGGAGATAGCGCAGTTACTCACCTGTAACAGATGATCTATCTCCAGGAACAAGCAGGAATGTAGTCTTCACATATGGGGACTCCCTAGCTGAAGATGCCAGGGAGATAGCCCCAGGAAGCTGCCACCCAAGTAAGGTGGGCCATGCTTCCTCCCATGGATCTCTGGCATCCCACCAAGGTTGGTGGGTAGGAGTTGAATTAGGACTGGAAGAGATTTTGAAGAACAGCTTGGCCAAAGAAGGCATCCCGACGGGAGGCTTTATCTAGGCAGTAGTGGGCTGTAAAGGTGTGTACCGAAGCCCAGGTGGCTGCTCGACAAATGTCATCAATAGATACAGAGTGAAGGTTAGCCATAGAGGCTGCCATGGCTCTCACATTATGAGCTGTGACATGGCCTTGAAGAGGAAGACTCTTACTCTCATAAGCAAAGGAAATGCATTGTGCAATCCATTTGGACAGAGTTCTCTTGGAGACTGGAAGTCCCAAATGACTATAATCAAAAGTTTGAGTTTGTCTGCCTGGAAGATATATCACGAGAAGGTGAATTTGATGCTCTCTGGCGAGGGCCCATAGTCGTAAAGCTTCGTTGCCTAACGACAGAGAGCCTGTTCCACCCTGCTTGTTCACGTAGAACATAGCTACTTGATTATCCGTTTGGTCTAGGACTGTCTTGTAGCTGAGCTGGGCATGGAATACTCGAAGAGCTAGATAGATTGCTCTGAGTTCCAGGAGGTATATGTGAAGACAAGCCTTATGTGGAGTCCAGGTACCCTGGGTAGAGAAATGATGCAGGTGTGCTCCCCATCCCACCTGTGATGCATCTGTTGTTAGGGTGGCCTGGAATAGGGGTTTCTGGAAATGAGACCCCACTAGAAGATTTTCCAGTGATTGCCACCATTGGAGGGACAAGATCAATCGTTGTGAGTTTGATATCTTGTTCAACAGACGTCCTGTGGCCTGTGTCCACTGTGTGGACAGGGTCCACTGGGCTGCTCGCATATGAGGGCGAGCGTAGGGAACCACATGAACCGTGGATGCCATATGTCCCAATAGTTGTAGTAGTTCTCGAGCAGTTAGGGAGGACTTCACCGCTGCTTGAGAAGCTAGCTGCATTATACGAAGACAGTGGGGTTGTGGGAGAAAAGCCCTTGACTGAGATGGAGCAAGTTGGGACTGAGATGGAGCAAGTTGGGATTTTGGGAGGTTTATGACCAATCCCAAGTATTGAAGGATTCACATTGTGTGAGACAGTGAAGATCTGGCTTCTGGAACCATGTGGGCTCGAATGAGCCAGTCGTCCAAGTAAGGGAGGACGAATATCCCCAGGGTTCGCAGTAATACAGCTACTACTGCCATGCATTTCGTGAATACTCTTGGTGCCGAAGCTAGACCAAAGGGAAGAACCCTGTATTGGAAATGTTTTCCGTTGAAAAGGAATCGTAAGAATTTCCTGTGATCTGGATGGATCAGAATGTGAGTATATGCATCCTTTAGATCTAGAGAACAAAGCCAATCCTGACTTTGAAGGTATGGCAGAAGAGTTCCCAGTGAAATCATTTTGAACTTTTCTCATAACAGATATTTGTTCAATTCTCTGAGGTCTAGAATGGGTCTGTGTCCTCCTGTTTTCTTTGGAATAAGAAAATAGGGGGAGTAGAACCCTGCACCCTGCTGAAGAATGGGTACTTCCTCTATTGCTCCTTGAGCAAAGAGTTTTGAGACCTTTTGATCCAGTAGATTGTCTGTAGAGGTTTGGGAATTGAACTGTCTTAGGATTGTAGGAGGGGCATACTGTGAAAATGAAGCTTGTACCCCTCTCCGACAATGGACAGAGTCCAGTTTTCTGTTGTTATTTGGTGCCATCTGTTGGCAAAATGACACAACCTGCCTGGAATGTTTAGGGGTTCTGGCCCCTTCAGAGGTAGGAAGGCTATGTTCTCTATAAAGGAGTCAAAGCTCTTGAGGGGGCTGGGCCTGTGGAGCTGGTTGAGCTCTAAGGCCTTTTGGCTTCTTTTGTCTGGATTGTTGTTGTTGATACTTCTGGGCAACTTGACCCTGAGCTTGCCCTTGCTGGGTATAGGATGGATAAAACTTCCTCTTTTTGCTGCAAAAGGGTTTTTTATAGGGTTTTTTTTGGCTGTAGATTTTGACAATCTGTCCAAAGTGAGGTTGTCAGTATCTATCTCATTAGCCTTCTCCTGCCAATTCTTGCCAAAGAGGTTTTCTCCTGTGCAAGGGATGTTTCCCAATTTATCCTGTACCCAAATCTCCAAGTCTGATGCCTGAAGCCAGGCAATCCGACGTGCACCAATGGCAATAGCAGAGGTTCTGCAGATGCATCCAAAGCAGTCAAAGGCTGTACGGTTTACAAACTTGGAGACACCTTGAGCATGCTTGACCAGAGTGAGAAAGTCCTGTCATTTGTCCTCAGGGAGAAGGGGGCTCATAAGCTCCAAATCTCCTGTGACCTCTTTGAGGAACATTCCCATATATAAAATATATGAGCTGATCCTAACTGAAAGCATGGAAGCTTGAAAAGTTTGACGCCCAAAAGCATCAAGAGTCCTGCATTCACGACCTGGAGGATTGGATGCATGTGTCTCTGCACTTCTCATCCTACGCATGGCTGACTCCACTACCATTGAATGGTGTAGCAGCTGAGTCTTTTGAAAACCAGGACATGGTGGAACTCGATACATGGTATCGAGTCTCCTAGAATGAGGAGATATGGTCAAAGGTGTCTCCCACATTCTGAGCATCAAATCATGAAGAATTTCATGAATGGGCAGAGTGGCTGCTTACTTGGGAGCCTTAGGGTATTGGAGAATTTCCAATTCCTTTGCTCTAGGTTCTTTTTCAGGAGCTACCGTGATTGAAAAGCCTCGGGCCACATCACAAATAAAATCCTGAAAAGACATGTCTTCCAGAGGAGACATTCTGCATTGGGGAGAAGAGGTGTCTTCCAGGAGAGACACTCTGGTACCGGCAGAATTATCAGTCATCGGAATCGGAGGATTCGAAGTATCTCTGATCCCGATGTTCATGCAAAGCACGGTCTCGGTATCGATCGAAGTCAGTACCTAATTGGTCCGGTACCAATCTGTCGATGCCAGAAAAAGTCTGCATGGGAAGGATTCCCGTCGGTGCTGGTACCAGCATCGGTACCGGTGCCCATTGAACAACTGGTGTCAACGGTACCATAGCTGTAAGGAGAGCTGCAAGACTGCGTTCGATAGCGAAGAATCTCTGGTCTATCGATGCTGCCGATGCCTGGGTATCGGTACCGGTAAAAGCGGCTGGAACCCCTGAGCATGGCACCAGTAGTTCTGCCGAGGTCGAAGCCTCGAACATCCTGGAACCCCGTTGATGCTTTGGAGGCCGAAGCCTCCCGCCGGGGCTGTTTGGCCAGTGCAGTTTCCTCAAGGGCAATGCCAATGGCCTCTTGATGCTTTGAAGGAGAGCTACTCTTTGAGGACCGGCTCTTATGTTTCTTTACCTGAGATCCATGGGAAGAAGACGAGGCTCTTGAAGATGTCGATGCAATGGACCTGGTATCCGAAGAAAAGAGGGTACCGAGCTTTGCAGCTCGGTTCTGTCTTCCTCTTTTAGTCATCCCCATACAGGAGGAACACTCAGATGGAGAATGGTCAGGGCCTAAATATTTTAGACACCAGAATTGGGTGTCGGTGACAGAGATGGTACCGCCACATTTAGTACATTTTTTAAAACCACTAGCTGGTTTTTCCATCTTTTGGGAAAAATGGGGTCTAATGCTCAAAATGGCGCCTAGCACCAAAAGAAAACGTTTCTGAAGAGAAACAGTTCAAAAATATATATATATTTTTTTTAAAAGAAGACAGACAGAACCGGCGGTACCGGTATGTGTTGTGCGGAGGCAGGTGCGACCACAAGAAAACAAGTTTAAAGAAGAAATTTTCTGCGGTGACAGGGTATGTGTCCTGTCGGCTCCGCGGAAAATGATGAACCGAAGAGGGACAGTTGGAAAGGCGGGAAGGCAGCGCGCATGTGCTGAGGGATGCTCCCAAAAGCGTTCCTATTGGACGCTTGGGAGCGTTCCCGCGCAGGCTCCGTCGGTACCAACGATACCCATATGTGAAGACTACATTCCTGCTTGTTCCTGGAGACTGGAGGATGGCCAATGTAATGCAATTTTTAAAAAGCTCCCAGGGGTGATTCGGGAAACTACAGACCAGTGAGCCTGATGTCAATACCAGGAAAATGATAGAAACCATTATAAAAAAAAAATTACTGAACATGTAGATAGTCATGGCTTAATGGGAGACTTTAAACAAGGAAGGTCTTGTCTTACTAATCTATTAAGTTTTTTTGAAGGTGTGAATAAACAGGTAGACCAAGGTAAGTCAGTCAATATAGTATATCTGGATTTTCAGACAACCTTTGATAAGTTCCCTCATGAACGACTCTTGGCGAAATTAAGAAGTCATGGGATATGAGGCAGTGTAATATTGTGGATCAGGAACTGGTTAAAAGATAGAAAGCAAATGGTAGGGCTAAATGGCCAATTTTCCCAATGGAGAAAGGTGAATAGTAGAGTACCCAGAGATCTGTGTTGGGTCCGCTGCTTTTTAACATATTCGTAAATGACCTGGAAATAGGAATAACAAGTGAAGTAATCAAATTTGCAGATGACAGAAAATTATTCAAAACTGGTAAAACCCATGAGGATTGTGAAAAAATGCAAGAGAACCTTGATAAATTGGAAGACTGGGCATCCAAATGGCAGATGAAATTTAATGTGGACAAGTGCAAAGTTATGCACCTAGGAAAGAACAACCCAAGCTATGGTTACACGATGCAAGGTTCCACATTAGGATCTACCACCCAGGAAAAAGATTCTAGCATCATTGTGAAATGTTGAAACCCTCCGCCCAGTGTGCAGGGGCGGCCAAGAAAGCAAATAGAAAGCTAGGAATCATAAGGAAAGGAATCGAGACTAAAACAAAGGATATTATAATGCCTCTGTATCGTTCAATGGTGTGACTGCACCTTGAATATTGTGTGCAATTCTGGTTGCCGTATCTTAAAAAAGATATAGCGTTATTAGAAAAGGTACAGAGAAGAGCCACCAAAATGGTAAAGGGGATGGAAGGATACTCCTATGAAGAGAGGCTAAAAAGGTTAGGGCTCTTCAACCTGGAAAAGAGATGGCTGAGGGGAGATATGATAGAGGTCTATAAATTAATAAATGGAGTGGAACGGGTAAATGTAGATCGATTGTTTATGTCATCAGAATATAACAAGACTAGGGGACATTTAATGAAGCTGTAGGGTAACCTATTTAAGACTAATAAGAAAAAATATTTTTTCACTCAACATGTAATCCAACTCTGGAATTTGTTACCGGAGGATGTAGTAAAGGCTGTTAGTGTAGCTGGGTTTAAAAAAGGTTTGGACAAGTTCTTGGAGGAAAGGTCCATAAACCATTATTAAAAGAGACACGGGATATCACGGCTTGATCCAATACAAGCATTGAGGAACCTGTGTCTTTTGGGGAGACTGCTAGGTACTTATGACCTAGATTGGCCACTGTTGGAAACAGGATGCTGGGCTTGATGGACCTTGGTCTGACCCAGTATGGCATATCTTATTTATTTATTTACTTATTTATTTATTTACAGGCTCTTATATAACGCACTTTTCAGTATCAGTATCTTGTGTTCTTGAGGAAAAACATTTCCAGTAACTGTAACATAATATGCAAAGATTCAAAGTGCTGAAGTGTAGGATCCCCCATCTTCTCCAAACTGCACAAAATCATACATTCTGGCCATCACTACCCCATAGTCAAAGGCCAACTACATCCAAAGCTGATAATGGACCAGGCACTATTAAGAAGTAATTAGGTCTTACCTGCTAATTAGTGTTCCTGGAGAATCTACAGTCCAGTCCCTGCATCCTGGGTTGTGCCTCTCTACCTGCAGCTTGGAGACTGAGCCAGCCAATCTTCTGACGTCATCAGGACCCATATAACCCACTGGCACACCCACCAGCTTCAGTATCCTGTTGACAAAGTAAAGTAACCGGAGAGACAACTAAGAACTATACCTTAACTAACTAACCAAACTCAACCCCGTCCCCCCGCCCAGACTGGGGAGGAATCGGGTTCCCCCTTCCCCAGGCAGAGGAAGGAGGAGGAGACGGAGGAGGCGTACAGAACCTAGCCCCCCAAAATTATAAAGGACAGACACAGCGCTCAACAGGGCTCCGCCGCAGTCCCAACCGCCCCGGCACCAGAACCGCAGGGCAACGCGAGCAACCGCCACTCCGGAGCCCTATACCCCAAGGCGCTTCGATCCAGCACAAAAAGTTGGGTGGGACCAGGGACTGGACTGTAGATTCTCCAGGAACACTAATTAGCAGGTAAGACCTAATTACTTCTTCCTGATCGCCTCTACAGTCCAATCCCTGCATCCTGGGATGTACCAGAGCAGTTCAAAAACGGGACGGGCCCGCCAAGCCAGATCGAAGCACTTCTCTACCAAAACTGGCATCCGCAGTGGCCTGCACATCCAGCCGGTAGTGCTTGGCAAAGGAATGCAACGATGACCAAGTCGCTGCTTTGCAGATATCCAAAGGGGGAACCAAACTGAACTCGGCCCAGGACGCCGCCTGAGCCCTCGTCGAATGCGCACGCAGGCCCACCGGGACCTGTCTGCCCTTCACCAGATAAGCTGACGCAACGGCCTGTCTGATCCACCGAGAAATCGTGGCCTTGGCCGCTGCCTCCCCCTTACGCGGCCCCCCAAACAACACAAATAAGCGTTCCGACTTACGAAAAGCCTTTGAGCGCTTCAAGTACCTCCTCAGAATCCTCCAGACATCCAGGAGCCGCAAACGAGCATCCCCCTCCTCCTGCCCTTCGGCAGCAAAGGAAGGGAGAGACACCGACTGATTAACATGAAAAGGCGAGACTACCTTAGGCAAAAAGGAAGGAACCGTGCGCAACACTACCTTCTCCTGAAAAAAGGTAAGGAAGGGCGGCCGACAGGACGCCTGCAACTCCGACACTCGCCTAGCAGAGCAAATGGCCACCAGAAATACAGCCTTAAGCGTCAAATCCTTCAGGGAAGCTCTACCAATCGACTCAAAAGGCGCCTCAGTTAGGGTGTCCAACACCACATTCAGATCCCACGGCGGCACCACCACCCTCCGGTGCGGCCGTAATCTCTGAACCGCCCGAAGAAAGCGTACCACGTCGGGGTGGTGCCCCAGGGCCTGACCTTTCACCTTACCTTGGTAACAAGCGATGGCCTCCAGCTGGACCCGCAACGAACTGGCCGCCAGCCCCTTCTCGAGCCCCGCTTGCAAAAAATCTAACACCTCAGCCACAGAAACCGCCAAGGGACGCGTGCCTCGCTCCTCGCACCAGTTCTCAAAGATACGCCACACACACACATACGCTAAGCAAGTAGACCGCTTGCGGACCTTTAAGAGTCGAAATCACGGCCCCCGAGTATCCTCTCTTCCTCAGCCTCGCCCTTTCAATAGCCAGGCTGTAAGCGAGAACTGACCCACCTGCGGCATCCTGAGCGGGCCTTGCCTAAGAAGATCTTCCCGGACCGGGAGCCGCCAGGGGCGGTCCACCAGCAACCGAACCAGATCTGCATACCAAGGCCGCCTTGGCCACCACAGAAGCCATATTCTTAGACAAACTCTGAATCAGATCGTATTGACTATCCGCCAGGTACGCCGCCCCCGACTCTATGCGCGCGGCCTCCCCCAGCACTCCAACCTGCGACTCTCCAGCTCCCTGTAACTGTTGGTACCACTGCAAGCACGCTCTGGCCACCCAAGCTCCGCAGACCGAAGCCTGAAGGGCCATAGCGCTAATGTCAAAGGCCTGCTTCAGTAACGTGTCGAGCTTCCTATCATGAAGATCCTTCAGTGCCGCACTGCCCTCCACCGGGATGGTGGTCTTCTTGGTCACGGCTGTCACCACCGCGTCCACACGAGGCGACTTCAACATTTCCTTCTCCGTCTCCAGTAGGGGGTACAAACGTGCCATGGAGCGAACGCCCCTAAGGCCCGCCTCTGGCTGATCCCACTCCTCCTGGATCATCTGCTTAACCACCTTATGGAAGGGAAAGACTTTCTAGGACCTCCTGACCGCCTGTATTAGAGGGTCCTCCAAGGCTTCCTCGTCCGCAGGGGACCCCACGGACAAGTTCAAGGCCTTTAAGGACTCACCAATCGGAGCAGGCAACTCTTCCTTGCGAAAAACCCTCACAATCCTTGCCTGCTCTTCCGGGATTTCCCCCTCCTCGAGCTCCTCTTCCCCCCATTCTCTATCCGACTCTACCAAGTCTGACTCTGGGGAAAGGGGCTCCTCTTCGTCCACTCGAGGACGCTTAGAGGGAAAAACCGCCTCTGTCAGAGATCTGTCCAACAACTGGCACTTACGGGGACCCCCGGACCTTCCTGCTGCCGCATACAAAAGGCCTTATGCAATAAAAGAACAAACTCCGGAGAGAATCCCCCAGGCCGCCCTCTACCGAGGGAGGGCCAGGCTGGGGTTGGGGGGGAACCTGGTGGCCTAAGGGAACCGATGACAAGGACCCCTCGCCCCTGGTGTCCCCCAAAGGCTCCACCGATGGCGCCGCCTCGGCAGCCGCCGGGAGCAAGTCAGCCCCAGAAGGAAGCTCCTGTTCCACAGACACTGCCTCCAACGCGCACCCCCTGCACACTACGGTCTCGTACACTGCCCCCTGGCGGGCCCCACAGACTAGACATTGAGGGCGAGCAGGCATAATTCCCCCAATATGCCTGATTCTGCCCTTGAAAACTTCAGCTCAGCTCCTTCCTTCTGTTCCTTTTATTTTTTAAAAATACCTCAACGCTGAAATTAGGCAAGCCTATAAATAAAGACTATATCTAGCTATAGCTCTAGATGCCTATATATATCTATAAATATATATATATATATATATATATATATATATATATATATATATATATAGATAGAGATCTGCCACACCTGCATATACATAAACAAAGCCTGCAACAAGCAAAAACAAAGGAAATAAAGGCTAAATGGCAAAACGGCCCCTTTATCCCCCTTCCGAAGCTGCTGAGCTCTCAAAACCGCTGCTCACCAAGCCTCCATCCCCCGATGCTGAACAGGCCGGCTTGGGCCTTGCGCGGGAAAACACTCACGCTGTTATCCCCCGTCGAGCCGCGAGCGCGGAGAGCACGAGACCAGGACCGCCACGAGGCTTGGCTGCTCCGCCCGCGGCTGTCTCCTTACCGCTGCTATCTGCGGTGCTCTCAAGCGCCTCCAAAATGGCGCGCAGAGGAGAAGAGGAGCCGCGGTCTTCCCGCCCTCGTGCGCAGCCACCTGGGGGCTTCGGCAACGAGGCGGGAGACTGAAGAGGAGGCCCTGCCCCGGCCAAGAATCTGGCCCAGCAAATTAGCAGGTCTGCGCTGCTCCGACGTCCTGCTTGTGTTCTCTCACTCTTTTTTTGTCGTTGTTTTAAAAACACCGATCTCGGCGCTGCAGGCCTCCTCCGGGGGGGGGGGGGAAACCAAACTAAACCTTTGCTACAGGCAACAAAATAAAATAAAATATAATAAGTCCAAAGACTTAAAGAAAACTCAGCTTAAACCAGCCAGCTAACTAGCTCACTAGGTTGCTGCTCGGAGACTGAATACTGAAGCTGGTGGGTGTGCCAGTGGGTTATATGGGTCCTGGTGACGTCAGAAGATTGGCTGGCTCAGTCTCCAAGCTGCAGGTAGAGAGGCACAACCCAGGATGCAGGGACTGGACTGTAGAGGCGATTAGGAACACAGATTCTCTATACCACTTCCCTTAGGGTAAACTAATAGCCTAGTGGTTAGAACAGTGGTCTGAGATCAGAGACCAGGGTTCAATCCCACTGGCACCCTCATTGTGGCATTGGGCAAGTCACTTAACCCTACATTGTCTCAGGTACAAACTTAGATTGTAAACCCTCCGTGGACAGGGAAATACCTACTGTACCTGATTATAACTCACTTTAAACTTCTACCGGAAAGGCATGAGCTAAATACTAACTAATTAATAACTTCTATTCAGACAAGTGCAATTCCAGCTCGCAAAGCACCTGGGTGGGGGAAAACTCAAATAGAGAAAGGAGGGGCAATGAAGACGTCACCTAACAATGGTCTTTGGGCCTGTAAAGTTTAATCAGCTAGAAATACATTTATGGTAGAAAATAAATGAACAAATAAAAACAAACTAGTGCTAAAAAAACTAAAGGAAGGTTTTGAGGATTTAAAAAATGAATTATCAGAACTCTGGGACCTGATCTGATAGGATACAGTAAGCAGAAGCTTTTCAGGCGTCGTCCCTTACTGCTCACAGCTGTCATATGCACTTACTGCTCTTTAATCGCTAGTGAACACATAATTGCCCTTGACATTTAATTAAAGTTATAGAGACAGAACATTAGTTAGGAACTGCTATAAAATTACACAAAAATATTTAACCTAAAAAAAAAAAAAAAAAAAGATGTCATCTCTCAATTAATATTTTTAATTGATTTACCGGAACAATATTAAGAAAAAAACCCAGAGAAATACAAATTGTGTGTAAAAAGACATTTTAGTTAGTAATGAGCCACTCTAATGGAATTAATGCACTTTTGGGACAGTGTTCAAAGAGAATATTTCCTACTGATAACCTTAAAAGACCCAATCGTAGAGCAGCAGACAGAACTATGAAGACCAGATTTCAAATCTCACTTCTCCCACTAATTAACTTTCTGACCTGCTGCAGGTCATTTTGCCCACCATTACACTTCAGGTATCAACACAGTCCTCAGGACACACCTAGTCAGTCGGGTTTTCAGGATAGCGAAAATGAAGATGTATGCGAGAGATCTGCACACAATGGAAGCAATGCATACATAGCTCTCTCATGCATAGTCATTGTGGCTGAAAACCCGACTGGCTGGGTGTGTCCCGAGGACTGGGTTGAGAACCCCCGACTGTCCTCTCTGGAGAAAGAGCCTATCTATTGTACCCAAAATCAAATTTGCCTTGATCATAGACTTGAAAAGGTGAAGAATTTAATCCAAAGCAACTTTCTTAATGATAAATGCAAATCAACTATTATCAGATTCTCCTAAGTCAGCAGTCTCTCTAAGGCTTCCTAATGTTTCAATCACAACATTCAAAGAGCCATTAACAACCATTTAAAGCTCTGAAAATAAATGCATCTTTTGCAACTTGTTTTTTGAATATATAAACCAAGAGAAAACGAGTGCCTTTTGGATATACTTAGTGCCTGCCATTGGGCAAGTATTCAAAACCCTGAGGGGGAGGGAATTCCAGCCATTGCTCAATAATGACATTTACTGGTTAGTCTCACAGTGCATATGTACCAGATTCTTGAGAAAGACAAAACTGTGCGAGTACTGACAAACGACCGTCACTGCAACCAATCAGCTAGGTATAAAGGGGATAAAAACTGAGGGAAAAATCCCAGGAATTTTGAAGGAGGATTCATGGTGCAGTAGAAGCTGGTTCTATAGTACGGGAATATAAACAAAGTAAGTTTTTATTTAAACATGCTTGACTGGTGCTACCCACTGTGTAAGAACGGCAAGGGCTTGCAATGCTGGGTTGGGCAGGGAAGCGATCACAGACACCGAGCCTTATTTAGCTTTTTCAATGGGGCCCCAACAGCACCATCCCCAGCTTAATCGCTCCTTCTCCAGGTCATCAGCAGTTGGCACTGTTCATAGCATATGTTTCCGTACACCAGAAGTGAATGTTATAAGTAGCACCAGCTGCTACCGACTTGGAGAAGGAGAAATTAAGCAGGGGATGGTGCCGCACAATCTTTATGCCAGTGGGGCCACTTTGAAAAAGCTAAATTGGGTTCAGCATCACTGATCACATCTTTGCTCGGTTCAGGATTACAAGCCTTCTGCCTCCTCGTACGCAGGACTGCTGGAGCCAGCTAGATGTAGTGATGGCTTCCTTTGGGAGGGTATGACGTGAATATAATGTGAGTTTTCTTAGGGGGGAGGGAGAATGAGAATTTCTTGAGAGCTTTATGGAGAGGGAAGGTGAGGAAAATGCCACAAGAGCTTTAAAGGGGGAGGGGGCAATGTGGCAAGAACTTTGGTGGGAGTATAGGACGTGAAAAATATGACACGTTTGAAGGGGCAACTGGAGAAAGTGTGGAGAGGTTTGAGGGGGGCTGGAGCAGGGTTGGCCCTAGAGTTGCTTCAAGGTGTTGGTGCCCTAAGCAATCCTTAAGCATTATGCCCCACCCCCAACCTGGTTATCAGAATCTATTGGTTAGCTTTGAGTGCCTTGCTCTTTGCTGCTCTAGGCAACTGACTAGTTTACCTAGTGGTTGGGTTGGTCCTGGATGGGAGACAAGACAGGGGGGTAGCTTTCTCATAGGTGAAGGAGGGAATGTGATGAAAGCATTCCTGGGCTAGACAAGGGGATAGAGGGAGAGCTTTCTGGTGACTAAAAAGAGTGAAGACTGAGTCTAGGATGGGGCAGAAAGAACAGGAACAGAAAATGAAAAGGAGGGATAGAGGACCCAAGATGAGGGGAGGCAGAGTAGGAGACAGAGGCCCAGAGATGGAGGAATGGGAATGTGGGAGAAGGGTAAAGAGTACTATTGATAGAAGGGTAGAAAAGTAGAAAAGAAAGAAGATGAGAGTAGAAAAGAAAGAAGTTAAAGAAGGAGGAAGAGGAAAAAAGGCAGGCAGGAAGAAGAGACAAGGAGAAAGAAGAGAAGCCAGAGAAGAGAGCAGAAAGAGACAAGGAAGAGAAAGTATTAAAGTTTTTACTCTGAACAAAAGCGATAAAAAGGAAAGCAACAACTAAAATAGAACATAGGGGAGGGGGAGGGAGAGTGAGAGAGAGAAACATCAGAACTAAGACTAAGGAATGATGTAATTGAGAGGAGGGGAGGTGTACTGGAACATGCACAATGAGGGCTCTAGTAGGGTGGGCCCAAACTGGCACGGTCAGGATGACGACACCCATGTATGGATGATTATGTTCTGTTTGTCCAAGGGGAAAGGAGTAATCCTTGCCGAACTCCAAAATGCTAAGGTTCCCAGTTTGAGCGCTGCGTGTACCTCTAACCTACTAATTATAGCTTTGCAAAAACAACTGGGACCATAACAAAATTGGCAAACCTATTTCTAGCCCTGCTCCTCGCTCCACAAGCAGGGCCTGAGGCAGGCAGGGCTCTAGTCTCTATCTGTGGACGAAACGGTGAAAGGAGGAGGGATTTAGATTTGTTAGGAACTGGATAACATTCTGGGGAGGGAAAGCCTATTCTAGAAAGATGGCCTAAGAACATAGGAATACCTTAACTAGGGTGGAACCAGGCTGCTAGTGCTAATGTTTTAAAAGGAGATAGAACAACTTTTAGCCTAGAAGCTGGGAAAAAGCCAAACGTCACTCAGGAGCATATGGTTTGGAGTAAGGTATTTTTGAAGGACACTATCAAGAGGGCAATCACGGTATCCTGATAGAGAGGGTGCAAAAGAGCATAAATAGCCAGGTGTCTTTAATTAAAGAGTAGAGTTGAAAGATTTAAAATCAGCCTTGCCAACTGTTAAACAATTTATAAATGCTCATACAAACAAAAAATATACTTTGAAGTATCTGTATACAAACGCTAGAAGCCTGCAAAATAAGACGAGGGAGCTAGAATATATAGCAATGAATGAAGAAATAGCTATAATAGGGATCTCGAAGACCTGGGAGAAGGAAGATAATGTGACACTGGAATATAAAGGGTCAAATTATATCACAATGAAAGGAGTGGATTAAACAGGCTAACAAACAAACCCAGTTAGAATTCAAGAACTTTACACCATTAATGGTCCCTGTACCACAAATCTGTACATTCCACAGTCCCTTTGCTAAATTAGTTGAGATCATATAGTAGATGCCTGCTCTGTGGAGCAGTGGGTGCTTGAGCACCCCAACAATGAACAAAACCCTTCACTGTACCCCAGGAGAGGTAATATGTGCTGACTATTGTCAATTGTTTTGAAAAGTTGGCACCTGATCACGGAGTTCCATTAAGGGGACTACACAGATTGATTATTGTGCTGTGTTCCAATAATGGAAGCACTTCTGGTTGGAATTTGCGATTTGGTGACCTAAAGTAAATTTCTCCTGTATAACTGACGCCGCTGGAGGTGAACGTTTAGAGAACTGTCAGGCGCCTTCGAAGAGTATAAAAACTCGAGGCACCCCTAGTACAGCCATACGATTATTTTTATTTGATTGCCGTGCACTGTCCATCATTTCTTCTGAGAATCCAACATGAGAAATTCCAACGACAATGGCAAAGTAACTGGATAACAATAATTCAGTGGCTATCACAGAAAATTATATCTAAAATGTATGCGCTACAGTCTATCCTATCTCAAGGATTTGCAAAAATGTAATTTAATTTGTTTCAAAGAACCAGTTTAAAAAAATTAAAATAAGGTTTGTAGGGATTTATTTTAGAAAATGTGTTTGCACTGAGGATACCTTCTGTTGAACAGTTCTGCCCGCAAGCTGTCTGTAGAATATAGAACATCTCTCGAGCATGCTTGCCGCCTTGCAGAAGCGCAGTCAGGAGCAGAAAAAGAACAAAGTACAGCAAAAGGTGAAGGAGAGAGATAAATGAGGGACAGCAAGTTAGAAGTACAAAATATATTAGAAATATTAGCTAAGTATGACAAAAGAATTTTAAACACACACAGGGAACATTAGCTTAGAACCAACTAATGCAGTAGGGAAGAAATGGAAATTTGCAAATGTACATTTCTAAACTGCTGGTTTGCTCTACAATATTCGGCTCGATTCACCCAAATTTAGGACTTAAACATTTCCCTGTAGAAAAATATTTGTTATAGTCATATGGCGATAAATTTCCAAACAGCATCTTGCCTTCGAATCCACCAATCATTTCTGCCCAACTTTGAACAGTGTCATCCACCTGACTTCAGCATTCAGTCCTGCAGGATGTACCATATGCAATGTAAATATCCAAATTGTTCAAGGCAATTAAGTTAGTGCTCCTGATCCCCACACTGAGGGTCACTAGTCACTTGGTTAATAAGACACCATTTCAGATCTTCAGTAGTATGTGTCTTAGCCAAATGTTCACTAGAGTAGCCAATAAAGTGCCTGATTTAATTCTACTCCAATGTTTGTTGAACTGCAAATCTCATCATTCTTTTAGTTCTATCCACACAGATAGGTGCACAGGGGCATATAAAAATGTAAACTACAAATGAGGATTTACAGAGGTTGTGGTCCTCCATGCTGAAAAATCCCTACCATCTATTGGGTGTACCCCAGCTTGATCCTTTTAAGTTATGGGTATACCATGTACACTGTCCACATGCCCAATGTTCAGCAGTCTCATCTTTAACTTGATGACTATATATATTATGGGTAACCATTTCCTTTATAGCTTATAGGAGGTCTACGACTATCACAGGATGTTCTTGAAATATTCCAGAACATGCCAATGTCTTTTGTTAATCTTTACAATATAGGTTACAGCTCCAGAGTAAAGTACAAAAGTCAGTCTTTCAGATCGTTCATACTCTCCATGGGGCCCTTTACTAAAGGGCACTGTGATGTTGCACCAAACGGGCCCATAATGCACGAATCCATGGTGCCTTAGGGCAATACCAGTGTTACAGTAACTGCTGGGAACATGCAAAGTCTGTTCCTGGCGGTTACTGCAGTGTATGCAGCTCCATCACGGCAGTATGAGAGCACGGGTTTACTCAATACTACCTACAGAGGTGGCAGTGAGTGCACCTGCATTACTACCCCACCGTGCTGCCTGCACGGCGCTCACCTCTCCCACTCTCCGCCCCGACCTTCCCACTTGCAACCTTAATATGCCATGGACAGTTAGCACCAAAATCCAGCGTTGCTGTCAAGGCCCCACCATAGCTGTCAGTGCGGGTCCAACGTGCGCCTTTAGCGTGCATCAGACCCGTGCTGACAGCAAGTGCCCACTGAACTCTTAAGTATGCTTGCTTGACCACATGCAATGGGCATCCTTTAGTCATGACCCTATCTTTCTCCTCATTCACTTGCACTTTAAAATCCTGAAGGGAAGAGAAAATCTGTTCTTGACATAAAAATTGACATAGGAAGAATTTTTTTGAACTTCTAAGGATGAAAACTCTCAAACCTTAGATTATTATATTCCCTGTTTTTCCTATATAATGTGGTATTTATTTGTCCTTGATCTCTTTTGATTTGGAAATCCAAAAAAACTGATCGAAACTTGATGAGACTATATCGTAAACCTTACGTTATGACCTGAACTATACAACCACCCCACAAAAATTCTTTGTTCGATCATGCTCAAATCAAAAAATATATCATTCAAAAATATTTTCTGCATTAAGGTATTCTTACATCCCTCAGGGAGTTGGGACAGTGATAATCTGCGGATTTGAAGGATGAATGCTGAATGCATCTTGTGATGACATGTTGACGCCACTTTTGTTTTGCAGACTAATGAAGTGTATTAACCAGAAAAATGGGATCACGGTGACTATTTAAAAGAGAGAAAAATCCTTGATGTGGAGTATTTTCTGCCCAAAACATGATGATATGTTGGGGGCAGTTTCTTCAAATGGGTTAGTTTTACACATACCAAGACAGTCATGAACATCACTTCTCAACCAGGGAAATTTCCTCCCCATGGAAGGATTGAATGCATCTAAGTAGATGTTCGCCCGGTTAAAAGGACTTGCATATTGTTTATTCATATAACCATCTGATCTATAGGCTGTTTGTGTTTAAAGAGCAGATAAGTTTGTGTACAGAGAAATGCATACACACAATTTCTCAATCAGGTGGCTTATTGAACATCTGCCCAATGCTATGATTAAAAACACAGTTTAGTAAGTTTATGTCAAAACAGTTCTATAAAACTCTTCACAAGTCTTTTTAGATTATTACTGTTCATACGATTTAAAATTTCCATAGACTTATACATATAAAAGACATTCATTGCTCAATGAAGCTTATAGTCTAATCAAGACACACATACAAGACTCTATGGGAAATTGGTTTACTGCAGAAAAGTGCTTAAAACAACTAACACTATGGAGAGCTGCAAAATTAGTCTAAAAAAGTTGGAGTTTCAGGCTGGATTTGAGAATAGCCAGAGACAGAACATGACACATGACTTTCCGAAATGTTATCAACTTCACTCAGCAAAGGGAGAGGAATAAGCTTGCCCTCGCCGTAGTATTGGCTCTAGTTGAAGACAAGAGGCCAACCTTGAATCTCCACACTGCTGCATGTAAAGATGCTCCATAAACCACTCACATAGCCTTACTCCATAGGAGTCTATGGGGAAACAGGATAAAGAAAAAATGCACAACTTCCATTTCTGGCCATACAAACAATTCTAGAATAAGGAAGCAACAAGAAGGAAGCATTTTATCTGAGTTAGGGATGTGACACCTGGAGGGCAAATTCTGATATAAAGGATCCCATGCACCCAGCACACTTTACTTTGTCCCTTTTACATTAAGAAGCTGCAAAGGAGGAACATTTCCTTCACACACTGCATATCTGTAACTCAGAGGCATCATCCTTCACTACAAGCTTCGTATCACACCACGCTTCACACCTATTTACTGCACACTGGAAAGTGAATTAGTCCAACAACAAAGTCAAGAGTAGGGGAATTCTCAAAGACTTACTATCTGAAAAAAAAAATCACGGTCATCCACGTAATTCACTTCTCATTCAGCAAGAGGCTTAACTCATAGCAGTACAATGACATGTCCCACTTAATGCCACAGCCTAGAATCAACCACAACACACAGAAAGTAAATGATAGCTTGGTAAACAGTGGGCAAATGTAGCTTGTGCCTCATTTCACACTTTCTTATGAACCAGCAGGAAGCCAGTGTAGCCCTTACACAGGTACTATATCATCAAATAATCACATTCTTAATAACGGACATCATTGCTAAGGAACATGAAACAGGAGGCTCAGTAGGTTATCCATAACACGAATCAGTCTCAGTCATACAGTATATACTAACTTTCTTTCAGACATTAATCCCTTTCATTTCTCTCTTCAAAAAATGTTTGGATAGGATTACAACATGCAGCGTTATCTATGTTCTGAATCCTTTCTGCACTTCCGTTCCCGTTCTATTCATCTCTGTGTTCTTTCATGCACAAGATACTGAAATTGGACAACGCAGGGGTTAATGAAGCACTTGTTGTCTAGGTATTGTTCTCTTTGCAGTTGCAGAACAAGCAGAAAGGAGTGCTGAGAAAGACCCCCAGTTCAAACCCCCCCTTATTTTCTAGAAGACAACTTAAGCTCACACTGCTCTTCCCCTTAACCCAAATAATTGACTGAGATTGTGAGTTCAATGATATTTTTTTTTCTATAATATTTTCTGTTTATTCTTTTTGTTGTGTATCAGTTCTTACGTGGCCTGTCTTCTGTTTCATGTACAGCAGGCAAGATGAATGGTCAAACTGTAAGTAGAGCTGTATGTATGCTGTAAGGAAGAGATGTATTTGATCTATGTGTACATTAGCTTATGTAATTCAGAACAAATTTTATATTGTAGTGCTCAATTAGTAAATCACACTTGTTATTTGCACAATAGTATCTGCCTATAATCCTGGCATCCCCAATGTCATGGATGTGAACTGACAGATATAGTCGTATATATGACTAAAGAGTTTGTGTGCAAGTAAAAAGCATCTGGAATAAAAATGTGAGGGACAGTGTATAAATTTGTGAATGAAAAGAAACAGAAACTTGGATTAGGATAAAAGAGATGGTGTGACTGTTCTTTGGACTAACACGTATGATTATGCAGATGAAAGCAATTTATAAAAGACAAGAACTGAAATCCCTTATGGAAAAACGAGCACTGGCCCTTTAGGAGTATACTTTACATGGGAAAGTTTAACTAGTGTTTGGAAAAATTAGGGATAGTAAGTTAACTTTTTTAAAAAAAAGAATATTACTGGCAAGAGCAGTGGCTCCCAAACATGTCTTCGAGGACCCCCAGCTAGTCGGATTTTCAGGAAATTCATAATAAAACAACATGAGAGAAATCTGCATGCAAACCTTAAGAACATTCACTGCAGATAACCTTACTGGCCGCAAGTCCTCCCAGGAACGTTTGGGAACCAGTGGGCTAGAGTAAAAGAAAAACATTTCTTCTTCTTTGTTCTACGTCTGACAATTCTCCCATAGCAAGAAAGCAACAGGAAAGCTTGAATCAGGAATATACCAACCTGAAGCAGACGCAAATACATCTGAGTCTGGGGCTCCCAGGACACAAACAAAACACGTGTGACGCATGCTTGTGGTCAATATCTGTGAGAGCAGTGGGGGCTCCACTTTCTGCATATACTTTGCATCTCTTTTGCCTGGCTGTGATGAGGATTTTCTTTACATGCCAAATACCTCCCAAATACCTGCATTTACAATAAAAGCTATTTGGTTTTCTGCTTCTATATAGCCCCCAGAGGGCAAAAATAATTTGGGTGAATCGAGCCATGTATGTCTATTTCAACCTGAGAATCAGTTCTTTAGGGTTTGTGTGTAACCGCGGTGGGAACTTACCAACCACGTCAAACCACAGAGGGATATTGGAGGGCTGCACTGTGACCACGCCCACTATTTCTGTCACTCTGTCACTTTCCATGACGGTGAAGTTGTAGTAGGTCTCATCAAACGTTAATGGTACAGTCGAAGGCGGAGGTTTCTTAATCCATTCTATATGGAGGCGTGCAGTGGAAAACCTTTGCGGACGCCCATTGTCCACTGCCTTTATCTGTCAAAAATGGAGAGAAAAAGAAAACTGTGGTATGGATATGCATTGGCAAGTGCTATACATTTGGTCTGAATTTCTTCTTCTATATGTCACACTTGCAAGGCATATAAGATTATTATATGAGCAGTGAACTTCAGTTGCACAAAGGACTATAATTTATCTTTAGGAACTTGATAATAACCAATTTAAAAAAAAGGACACATAGCTGAAGCGATCAGTATTTTTTTTTGTTATGACAGTTTCTATGGATTTATAGAGTAACATAGTATATAGCATAGCATAATGGCAGATAAAGACCAGCATGGTCCATCTATTCTGCCCTGCAAGGTGGCAAGAGTAGGTCCGCCTGCCGCTCCATACAGGTCACCCCTCCCCATGCCTTTATTTAGGGGTGTGTCCCACCACTCTGTGTAGGTCACCTCTACTTGTTGAGATATCAGAGACTCAGAGACAATTGTTTATTTTGATTTTTTCCTGTTTCTAGAAAAGGATCCACTGTGTCTGTCCCATGCCATTTACAAAAGAAACAGAGGGAAAAATAAACTTTTGACCTAACATAAGTCCCCCAAAATGGGAGAAAATCAGCTCCTAACAGGAATAATGTTTTTTTAAAATTAGACATTTTTTAAAATCTTCTTTATTGAGAAGATGATGATTAGCAGCCACATCATAAAAACAAACAATTTAAACAAGGTGGCTTAGTAATCAATAAAAACAAGCCAGTTTAATACTGCACTGGGATATTGAGGTCTGTCAAACGTGCAACATGGAATGAAAGGAATAAAAGAAATATAAAAATGAAAAAGGGCGATTTTAATGATTGAATAATAAATAAACTGAATAATCTGCCCGATATTTTTGCTAGCACTGCTGCTTGCACAAGCTCTGACATAATGTTTTTTTTTGTTGTTTAAAAGATGTCAAACTCCTCTCACATCCAGCCACAACAAAATGCTGGTCTTTGGAAAGCGGATGGCTTGGCTATACTGAAAATACATTTCATTAGCTCAAATATGGCATCCTTTTTCTTTGAGTGTATATTGCTAGCATTCATCTCTGCCCGTAATAGTGAAATGTGATGCTTACAGCTGCCAGAAAGAGAAATCTATGTGGCACAGGATGTGTCTGAAAACCTCTTTAACGAGAATTCATTTCATGTTTTATACCAGATCTGTACATCTCGCTCAGTAATGCACTATGAACTGATGAATCATTAAAGAATACAAAACTATTTGTGAAATACTATATAGCTGTAGGCAATATATCCTTACTGTTAAGATGTCATAACTTCCTGCTGAGAATTGTTTTCTAGAAGACACCATCCCAGTTTTAGGGTCAATAAAAAACTTTCCGTCATCATTGCCATCCACGATGCTATAGGAGATCTCTGCGTTTGGACCTTCATCTCTGTCAAAGGCGAAAGCTCTGTATATCGGTTCACCCCTTTTCTTGCGGTCCCGCTCTGGAAGCTTGATCTGATAAACCTTTTCGGGAAACTGTGGTTTGTTATCATTTTCATCCAGAACTTGAGCCACCACCCAAACAGTAGACTGCTTGGGATAGACACCGCCATCTGTGACCGTCACCTGAAATCATACATGAAATAATTATGTAGTTTAAAAAACCCACAAACATAAGGCAGGAGACATGTGCTACAAGTTTTCATAAAGTACATTTATTACACTTAATTCTCATTAACTTATTCATTAATGTAAATCTCACAATTAACTGATCCAAATGTTAAATATCACTGAAGATAACAACAAAATCGACAGATATATATGTACAGATTTTGCAGGTTATTTCTTTAAAAATATTTTTTATTCATAAAAGGTTTTTATAAAATATTTAAATATAAACTGGCTTAAACATATACATCTTGTCATGAAGGTGCATACATTGCTGGTAGGTCTAACCAAGGGCATGGTCTGGGTAGAATTTTCACGTATGAGTAAAGATTAAAAAATATCTTAATTTACACACATACTTGCAAAATGTTTTTTGTTAGTACCATCAAGTCAGTGCTGACTCTTGGTGACCCAGCTACCTCTGGGTTTTCTTGGCAATGTATTGCTGGAAGTAGATTGCCATGTCTTTTCTTCTGAGGCAATGGAGAATAGAGTAACTTGCCAAAAGTCACAAGGATTGGCAGGGAATTGAACCCTTAATCTTCTGGGTATGAGGCAGTTGCTCTAACCATTAGGCTATCTCCATTCCAAACTTTAACAGGTGTAAATATCTGTGTCTACATTCAAGACATGTCTTCTGCCAGTAGCGCTTCTATTTTATAAAGATGCACAAGAACATATATGCATTTATAAAACACCACCTATGTAGGTGCCTACTTGCACTCTTAACTTGTTATAAAATTACCCTCTCCCTGTGTATCAAGTCAATACTTATAAATAAACGGAGCACCCTAGGTATGGGCCCTAAAGTGACTGACTGGGTTAGAAACTGATTTGAGTGGGAAGTGACAAAGGGTACAGATAAATGGAGCTCACTTTGAGGAGAAGGATGTTACCAGTGGTGTGCCGCAGGGATCTGTCCTTAGTCAGATTCTTTTTAACATCTTTGGGCTGTTGGGTAAGGTTTGCCTCTTTGCAATAGAGTTGACATTCAGAAGGAATAGATAATATTAGGAGGGATCTAGTTAAGTCGAGAATTGCCAGCTGAGATTTAATGCTAAAAAATGCAGGGTCATGCATTTGGGCTACAAAAATCCAAGGGAGCGATATAATATAAGGGGTAGAGTACTTCTTTTTACAAAAGAGGGGCCGGACGTGGGCATGATTGTTTCTGATCATCTTAAAGTGGCTAAACAGGTAGAATAAAAAAGTCAATGGTGAAAGCCAGGAGGATGATAGTGCCTCTGTATAAGTCTTTGTTGAGACCCCATTTGGAGAATTGTGTGCAATTCTGGAGCCCACACCTTCAAAAGGATTTAAACAGGATGGAGTCGGTGCAGAGGGTAGCTACCAAAATGGTCAGTGGCCTTCATTATAAACCATATGGGGACACAGGCTTAAAGAGATCAATATATATACTTTAGAGGAAAGGTGAGATAGAGAAGATATGATAGAGACATTTAAAAACCTCTGTGGCATAACCTCTTTGAGAACCTCTTTGATCTGAAAGCCCTGTAATGAGGGGGCATAGGATGTAGGTGAAAGGGGATAGCCTCAGGAGTAATATGCAGAAATATTTCTTTACAGAAAGAGTGGTAGATGCATGGAACAGTTTCCCAGTGGAGGTAGTAAAGATGAGGACAGTATCTGAATTCAAGAAAGCATGGGATCCCTTACAGTCTGGCTTTCGTCCTTTATACTCTACTGAAACGGCTCTTGCCAAAGTCTCCAGTGACTTGTTCCTGGAAAAATCCAAGGGCCTTTACTCTGTCCTCATCCTTCTTGACCTCTCTGCTGCTTTTGACACTGTTGACCACAACCTTCTCCTCGATACCCTGCCCTCGCTTAGCTTTAGGGGCTCTGTACTATCCTGGTTCTCCTATCTTTCCCATCGCTCTTTCTGTGTGTGTTCTGGTGGCTCCTCCTCCTCTGCTACCCCGCTCCCAGTTGGTGTACCCTAAGGATCTGTCCTGGGTCTGCTCCTTTTCTCTCTCTATACCCAGTCCCTTGGTGCGCTTATCTCTTCCCATGGCTTTCAATACCATCTGTATGCTGATAACTCCCAGATCTACCTCTCTACACATGAAATCTCTCCAGCAATCCAGACCCGGAACTCTGCCTGCCTTTCTGACATTGCTGTCTGGATGTCTCACTGCCGCTTGAAATTGAAATGACCAAGACTGAACTTCTCATCCTTCCCCGTAAAACCTCCCCTCCTCTTCCTCCTTTCTCAGTCTCTGTGGATAACTCTGTACTCCTTCCTGTTTCCTCAGCCTGCAATCTGGGGGTTGTCTTTGACTTCTCTCTCTCTTTCTCCACACACATCCATCTGATAGCTAAGACCTGCCGCCTCTTTCTCTATAACATCAGCAAAATCCGCCCTTTCCTTTCTGAACACACTACTAAAATGCTTATCCACTCCTTAATCACCTCCCGTCTTGACTACTGTAAACTACTCCTTGCTGGTCTCCCTTTGAATCATCTCTCTCCCCTTCAATCTGTTCAACACTCTGCTGCGCGGCTAATCTTCCACCAGCCTCGTCATGCCCGTATTACTCCCCTTCTCAAGTCACTTCATTGGCTCCCTATCCGTTTCCGCATCCAGTTCAAACTTCTCCTGCTGACCTATAAATGCATTCACTCTGCGGCTCCTCACTACCTTTCTTCTCTTATCACTCCTTACAACCCCCTTTGGGAACTCCGCTCTTCCAGCAAACTGCTCCTATCTGTGCCCTTCTCTTCTACTGCTAACTCCAGACTTCACATCTTTCACCTTGCTGCACCGTACGCCTGGAACAAACTACCTGTGTCTGTACGGCAGGCACCTTCTCTAACCCTCTGAAAACTCACCTCTTCGCTGCTGCTTTTGGATCGTGACCCTCCTGCTTTCCTTTTCCTCCCCTTGCTTTATCCCTGCCTACACCTTCTGTGTTTGTCTCAACTAGATTGTAAGCTCTGATGAGCAGGGATTGTCTCATATGTCTGTGCAGCGCTGTGTACGACTTGTAGCGCTATACAACTGCTCAGTAGTAATAGTATGGATAAACAGAGAAAATCTCTAAAGGAAAAAAAGAGACTATAGTAGTTGATATGGAAGGGCAGCCTAGATAGGCTATATGGTCTTTTTCTGCCATCATGTTTCTATTCTTTCTAATTTTTAAAAAAAGCCATATTGGTTTACAAAGTCAATTTTTATCTGGATTAAAAAAGTCTAAATCCAGAGTATGAATTATTGGGAAAGTTGACTCGTTTAATATACAGCATGCAGTCCCCAAGGACCCATACTGCTGAAATCCAGCATGATTTCATCATAAAGTAAGTCAATATAGGTTTCAAGAGTTTTCATCTACTACAGTTCACAAAGAAATTGTGAGACATCCTGAGAGCTTTTTTCCCATAGGAATCAAATATTTTATCTTTCATTATTCCATTTTAGGTCAACATGCTGGGACACGCGCAGCTCACTTATGTACTGCTGTGTCTGCCCCTTCTGATCATTACGCACAGATCTGAGCTATTATCTATTCAGTGTTCTTCCACCTAGATTGTTATTGTCATGAGGTAGACAGCACTAAGCCAGAAATATTGAAGAGTAATGCAAAGGAAGAGCTTACCTGTCATGAGCTAGACAGCACTAAGCCTGAAACATTAAAAAGTAACATAAAAGAAGAGCTTATCTGTCATGAGGTAGATAGTACAGACCCTGAAATATTAGAGAATAGTATAAAAGAAGAGCTTACCTTACAGCCACGTGGGCAGTTGCAGCATTCACAATGCAGAGAGGCAGGGAAAAGGGAAACAAACTTTCCTCATGGCTTTAGTGACGCAGTAAGAATTCAGGGTTCCAATTAGGCTCACCTGGAGCCAGACTCACGTTCTACGTTTGATGAGCAGAGAGATAAAAACAGGTGGGAAAGCCCACAGAGCAGGCTGGAAACCGAGCAAGAGCTCAGGCTGGAAATTGAGCGAGAGCTCCAGCTGGAACTTGAGAGAGATGGAGAGCTCAAGCAGGAGCCTGGGCTAGGGCTGGAGCAGGAGTTTGAGTTTGAGGAGGAAAGCAGAGACCAAAGGAAGTCTGACTGCAGTTCCAGGCAGGCTTGGAGAGCTAGGACTGAAGTGCAGCCCAGGAGTTTGAGAGGTCAGTCTCAGAGAGAAGGTGAGACAAGAACTCCAAAGCAGTTGGAGAACCAGGGCTGAGGAAAGGCAGGCTGATAAACCCGGGAGAGCTAAGAAAGACAGTGACAAAGTCTTCCCAGCCAGAGAGGTCCTCGGACCGAGGCAAACAGCCAAGCCAACAGAGAGCAAAGGTCACATCCAAGGAAGCTCACTGAAGGCAGGAAGTGAGTTTTATTCAGCTAAACACAGTAACCGGTGTTCACAGAGGAAAGCAGTGTGCAAGGCAGAGAGAAAGCCTTGGCTGGAAGCAGAAGGGCTTGAAACCATCTTCTCAACAGAAAGAGATAAGTACCCTGTCTTTGGTAAAGGGAGAGAAGTGGGTCCCCGGGGGAGAAGCCAGGCTTACAACAGGCTAGAGAATCCTTACTGGCAGAAGACGTGGGAGGCAATCCCCAGCACAGCCCCTGCTGTGACACCCAAAAGCAGCTCCAACTCACAGCAGCTGAAGTTTCCCAAGGGCAAGGCTCGGAGAGCAGCTTCACAGGGGCTCAGTGCCCATACACAGGACCAGATCCTGGCCCTATGCAGTGGGAAAGCTATAGCCCAGAAAACATCCCTGAGCCCATGGAATGTGCTTTAGGTATAGCTGATGACAGAGTCTCTCTGTTAAGGAAGGAGAAAGAAAAGAATTGCGTTTTACACATTTTTGAATATGATGGACTTTATTTGCTGGAAAGAAGCATAATTAATATTTGTTAAGAATCCTTTGCACTGGTGAAGCAACCATTTCTTTTGTGTTGTCCTTATTTGAAGACATCCTCAAGGGAAAGGGAATAAAACCCAACCTTAATTTTCACTCTGGACACGACTGCAGTGTCTTTATTTCCACAACTTCAGGCTATGCCCAGGTCTAGGCAACCGCCTAAGACCGGCATAGTCTCACATTATGCATAACCAAAGTACAAATCTCATCTCATTATTATAGCTGAAACATTAATATCCAAAAACACACTATGACTGCAATTCTAACACCAGTCCTGTAGTGGGTTTTCACAATCACTTTGCATATATTAAAACCAATGGGGAAGCACTGAAACAGTTCCATGCTAACAGATATTTAGAGCTGTCACAATATGTAGCCAAAAGGTCCTCTACTATTCTCTGTTTCCTTTACCACCTCTCAGTTTAGTCAAATCCTTATCCCTCAATAATATGTTTTTCCCTACGCTGTCAGCTAGTTAAAGGTCAAGATTGTCTAATAGTTTAACAGGCATGTTGTCAACAACTTTTATCTTTCTGATGGGCAAAGATGGCCACAGTGAGATCAAAGGGCTCAATGTTGTCAGCCAGCCAACCGCGGCAGAGGGAAAAAACCTGAAAAAGTGAAAAAAGCTGAAAAATGGTATTGGCGGGAAGCCGATATAACCAACGTCAAACGGTTAGGATACTATGGAAAGAAGAAAGGACCCATGATGGGGCAAAAAATGTGATCTTTTCAGTGCGGCAGGAACACATCCTAGGGGCTCCGCAGAAAAAAAAGGACTGGAGATAAGATGGAGCCGCAACAGGTGGGAAGGCAGAAGCGCTTGCGTGGTGGAGAGCATAGTTACTCACCTGTAACAGGTGATCTCCGGGAACAGCAGGAATTTAATCTTCACATATGTGTATCATCGGTACCGACGGAGCCTGCGCGGGAACGCTCCCCAGTATCCAATAGGAAGTTTTTGGGAGCATCCCACAGCACCTGCTTGCTGCCTTCCCGCCTTTCCCAACTGTCCCTCTCCAGTTGAGTTTAAAGCTGAGACAAAGAGAGAGGGAAAGAGAGAGAGATAGAGAGATACAACTCCTAGGGGAGGTGGGTGGGTTGTGAAGACTAAATTCCTGCTGTTCCCGGAGATCACCTGTTACAGGTGAGTAACTATGCTATCTCCAGGAACAAGCAGGAATGTAGTCTTCACATATTGGGACTCCCTAGCTGCAGATGCCAGGGAGAAGGCCCCAGAAGTTGTGTGCCCCTGTGAAAGCGCTCCACTTCCCCCCATGGATCTCTGGCATCCTACCAGGGAAGGTTAAGTATGGAACAGGTGTTGTAGAACAGCCTGACCAAACAGGGCATCCCGGTGGGAGTCCTTGTCTAAGCAGTAATAGGCTGTGAAGGTATGAACCAAAGCCCGAGTAGCTGCTCGACCGATGTCGTCGATAGACACAGAGTGAAGATGAACCATAGAGGCTGCCATGGCTCTCACATTGTGAGCTGTGACATGGCCTTCAAGAAGAAGGTTTTTATTCTCATAGGCAAAAGATATACACTGTGCAATCCAGCTGGACAGTGTTCTTTTGGATACTGGAAATCCCAAATGACTAGGATCAAAAGCAACAAAGAGTTGGGAGGACTTTCTATGTTGCTGTGTCCTTTGTAAGTAAAAGGCCAAAGCCCTTTTATAGTCCAAAGTATGAAGATTCCTTTCTGCATTTGAGTCGTGAGGCCTTGGGAAGAATACAGGAAGGTAAACCGCTTGGTTTAAATGAAAAGGTGACACCACCTTTGGCATAAAGTGTGGATGAGTCCTAAGGACTACCTTATCATGATGGAATCTTGTAAAAGGAGGATCAGCCACCAAAGCTTGCAATTCACTGATGCGACGTGCTGATGTGATTGCAATAAGAAAAATGACCTTCCAGGAAAGGAATTTCAAAGAGGTAATGGCTAATGGTTCAAAGGGCGGTTTCATGAACTGCCCAAGAACCAGATTTAAGTACCATGCCACCGGTGGTGGCTTAATGGGAGGCTTAGTTAAAAGAAGGCCTCTCATAAATCTCGCTATGAGAGGATGAGAGGAAATAGGCTGTCCATTTAGAGGCTTGAAAGAAGCTGCAATAGCACTCAAATGAACTCTCACTGAATTGGTCTTAAGCCCTGCATTTGATAAATGAAGGAGATACTCCAGTAATGATTTCAGAGGTATCGCAAGAGGGTTAAGACCATTCTGCGAGCACCATATGGTAAACCTTTTCCACTTAAATGCATAAGAGCATCTTGTGGAAGGCTTCCTGGAAGCATAAAGGACATCCTTTACCTGCTGGGAAAGGTTAAGACCGTGAAGTTCTAGGCTTTCAGCAACCAGGCCCTGAGATGCAGAGACTGGGGATTGGGACACCACAGCATCCCATCCTCTTGAGAAAGGAGATTTGGAGCAGATCCTAACTCCAGAGGCGGAGCTTGAGAGAGATGTAGGAGCAGAGGGTTCCACATTTGCCGTGGCCAACGTGGAGCTATGAGAATCATATGACCTCTGCCTCTCTGAAGCTTGAACAGGGTTTTGGGAATTAGGAGAATGGGTGGAAAGGCATACAGGAAGTCCTGACCCCAATGGAGGAGGAAAGCATCCCTGGCCTGACAACCCTGAGCCGGAATTCTGGAACTGAACCAGGGAAGTTTGGCATTCAGTGGACTTGGAAAGAGGTCTATGTCTGGGGTTCCCAAATTTGAAAAATTTTGGCCACCTGGTCTGCATGGAGACACCATTCGTGTGGAAGCAGAACTCAACTGAGTCTGTCTGCCCAAGAGTTTTGAATGCCTGGAAGATACACTGCAAGGAGATGAATCTGATGCTCTCTGGCGAGGGCCCATAGTCGCAAAGCTTCATTGCAGAGCGACAGAGAGCCTGTTTCGCCCTGCTTGTTCACATAGAACATAGCTACTTGATTGTCCGTTTGAACTAGGACTGTCTTGTAGCTGAGCTGGGTGTGGAATACTCGAACAGCAAGGAAGATTGCTCTGAGTTCCAGGAGATTGATGTTTAGATAGGCCTCCTGTGGAGTCCAGGTACCCTGGGTAGAGAGGCCTTGCAGGTGGGCTCCCCCACCTGTGAAGCATCTGTTGTTAGAGTGGCTTGGGGTGGAGGTTGCTGAAAAGGAGACCCCACCAAAAGGTTTTGGGGTGACTGCCACCAGTGGAGGAACAAAATAAGGCGATCTGAGTTTTCTATTTTGTCTGACAGGCAACCTGACGCCTGAGTCCACTGAGTGGATAAAGTCCATTGGGCTGCCCTCATATGGAGGTGAGCATAAGGAACCAATGCATGGTGGATGCCATGTGGCCTAGCAATTGTAACATTTCCCGAGCAGTGAGGTGAGGTTTTAGCACTGCTTGGGAAGCTAACTGTACAATGCGAAGGCAGCGGGGCTGTGGAAGGTAGGCCCTTGTCTGTCTGGTATCCAGCAGAGCTCTTATAAACTCTAGGGACTGAGTGGGAGCACAAACAATGCCATATCAGCCCCATCCACAGGTACAACACAAAACTCACACGACTAGACAAAACGATGTGAACCCCACCTTGTTTCAAGATTGTAAATAGTTACCCCCTGTTATCCAAGTTTTAAACTCCTGTTCATTGTAAACACAGAGTACCCAAGGAAATGTGTTTCAAGATTGTAAATAGTTACCCCCTGTTATCCAAGTTTTAAACTCTTGTTCATTGTAAACACAGAGTACCCAAGGAAATGTGTAATTTTATGTTCATTGTAAACCGCACTTATGTTGAATAGCGCGGTACAGAAGAGACTGCAAATAAATAAATAAATAAATAAGGTTGGATTTTGGGAAGTTTATGACAAGCCTCAAATACTGAAGGATGCACATTGTGCGAAAGAGAGCAACCCTGGCCTCTGGCTCTGAAGGCGCTTGAATGAGCCAGTCGTCTAAGTAAGGGAAGACGAATATTCCTAGGGTGCGAAGAAATGCTGCCACCACAGCCATGCATTTTGTGAACACCCTTGGTGCAGAGGCCAGGCCAAAAGGAAGAACCCTGTATTGGTAGTGCTTCCCTTGAAACAGAAAGCGAAGGAACTTTCGGTAAGTTGGATGGATGAGAACATCAGTGTCCTTGAGATCTAGAGAACAAAGTCAATACTGACTCTGAAGGTATGGCAGCAGAGTTCCTAGAGAAATCATTTTGAACTTCTCTTTGAACAGGAATTTGTTCAATTCTCTTGAGGTCTAAAATGTATCTGTGTCCTCCTGTTTTCTTTGGAATAAGGAAATAGGGGGAGTAAAACCCTGTACCCCGTTGGGGAATGGGTACCTCTTCTATTGCCCCTTGGGCAAGAAGCACAATGACCTCTTGACTTAACTGGTCATTGAGAGAGGTCTGAGAATTGAACTGTCTTACCATTGTAGGAGGGGGCATGCTGAGGAAATGAAGCTTGTACCCCTCTCTTACAATAGACAGAGTCCAATTTTCTGCTGTTATCTGACCCCATCTGGGGGCAAAATGACATAACCTTCCTGGGATGGTGGAGGGTTCTGGGCCGTTCAGGGCCAGGAAGGCAAAGATCTCTAGATAGGAGTCAAAGCCCCTGTGGAGGCTGAATCTGCTGAGCCGGTTGAGGCTTAGCTGCTTTTGTCTTTCTTTGCCTAGGCTGTTGCTGCTGTCCCTTTTGGGCAGACTGACCTAAGCGATGCCCTGTTGGATATAGGAGGGATAAAACTTCTTCTTACTGAAGAATGGTTTCTTAGAGGATTTTTTCCTCGCAGGATCAGCTGTAGATTTAGACAATATATCCAAAGTGATATTGTCAGCATCTATCTCATTAGCTTTTTCCTGCCAATTCTTGCCAAAGAGATTCTCTCCTGTGCAAGGAATATTCCCTAGTTTATCCTGTACCCAAATTTCCAAGTTAGATGCCTGGAGCCAGGCAATCCTACGTGCACCTATGGCAATTGCAGAGGTTCTGCTTATGCACTCAAAACAGTCAAAGGCTGCACGATTCACAAACTTGGAAACATCCTGAGCATGTTTGACAAGGGCGAGGTAATCTTGCCTCTTATCATCAGGAAGGAGAGGGCTCATAAGCTCTAAATCTCCTGTGACCTCCTTAAGGAACATTCCCATATATAAGATATAGGAACTGATCCTAGCAGAAAGCATGGAAGCCTGGAAGGTTCGACGTCCAAAGGCATCAAGGGTCCTACACTGACGTCCTGGAGGATTAGATGCATGCCTTTTTGTACTCTTTATCCTTCACATAGCAGATTCCACCACCATGGAATGGTGTGGTAATTGAGTCTTCTGAAAGCCAGGACAAGGAGGAACTCGATACATGGTGTCGAGTCTTCGAGAATGAGGAGATGTGGTTAGAGGTGTTTCCCACATCCTTAACATGAGATCATGCAAGATCTCATGAATAGGTAAGGTAGCTGCCTCCTTGGGAGCTTTAGGGTATTGTAGGATTTCTAATTCCTTTGCCCTAGGCTCCTTTTCAGGAGCCGCTGTGATGGAAAGACCTCGGGCCACATCTCCGATAAAATCCTGAAAGGACTTATCCTCTGGTGGAGACATCCTACGCTGAGGAGAAGAGGAATCCTCAGGAAGAAGTACTCTGGTATCGGCAGAGCTTTCAGAGTCTTCAGACTCATCCGATGATTCTAGGTATCTCCGATCCGGGTGATCGTGCAAGGCACGGTACCGGTACTGATCGAAGTCGGCATTGGAATGGTCCGGTACCGACTTGTCGATGCCGGATAGACACGCATGACTCGGTCCTGGTAAAATACCTGCCAATGTTGATGCAGTCGGTGCCGGCACCGGAGTCTGTGCCGGTACCGATTGAATTGTCTGAAGCGGTTTCAGGGGCATCGAGGCCGTGAGAAGAGCCGCCAGACTGCGCTCAATAGCCAAGAATCTCTGGTCTATCGACGCTGCCGATGCTTGGGTATCAGTACCGGATGAAGCGGCCGGTACCCCAGAGCATGGCACCAGTAGTTCTGCTGAGGTTGAAGCCTCGAGAACATCCTGGAGCCCCGTTAGTGCTTTGGAAGCCGAAGCCTCCTGCCGGAGCAATTTTGCCGGTGAAAGTCCCTCAAGGGCAACGCCAGGGGCATCTCGCTGTCTAGAAGGAGATCTACCCTTTGAGGACCGGTTAGATTTATGTTTAGTTACCTGAGATCCATGGGAGGAAGACGAAGCCCTGGAAGACGTTGATGCCACAGAGGCTGCATCAGAGGGTACTAAGTTTAGCAGCTCGGTTCTGCCGGCCCCTTTTCGACATCATCCCACAGGCAACACACTCTGAAATAGAGTGGTCAGGACCTAAACATTTGAGGCACCACTCATGGGTGTCGGTGATGGAGATGGTACCGCCACACTTAAAACACTTTTTAAAACCTGAAGCGGGTTTTTTCCATTCTGAAGAAATAGTTGGGCCTAGTGCCCAAAATGGCGCGTGGCACCTGAAAAGAAAAATTACTGGAAAGACTCCAGAAGAAAGTTGTTTTGTTTTGTTTTTTTAAGAAGAAAGAAGAACCGGCAGTACCGGGGTAGCATCGAGGGAAGGCAGACGCGACCACAAAAAAGAAGAATAGAAGGGATTTTTTTTCTGCGGTGACAGGATGTTCGACCCGTCGGCTCCACGGAAAACGAAGAACTGGAGAGGGACAGTTGGGAAAGGCGGGAAGGCAGCACGCAGGCGCTGTGGGATGCTCCCAAAAGCTTCCTATTGGACGCTTGGGAGCGTTCCTGCGCAGGCTCCATCGGTACCGACGATACCCATATGTGAAGACTACATTCCTGCTTGTTCCTGGAGATCTTCCCAAAGCTTCACATGGAAGCTGGGGAGCGTTCTCACACGGGGCTCCATCGAGGACGTCAATCATAGGTCGTTTTTTCCTTCTTGCTTGTCCATGGCGAAACTGCGCTATTCATCATTTAGGGACAGTGTTAGAGGTCAAATAGTGGCAAACCATGCAGTAATGGGAGTGGAGGAGTAGCCTAATTGTTAGAACACTGGCTTGGTAACCAAGAGACCAGGGTTCAACTTCCACTAGCACTCCTTGTGGCCTTGGGCAAGTCACTTAACCCCCCATTGCCTCAGAAGAAAGGTCTTGCAATCTACTTACGGTCATACTGCCAAGAAAACCCAGGAGCTGCTGGGTCGCCAGGAGTCAGCATGGACTTGAAGGCACGCATTGCATTTTTTTGTTCAATAATGAGTATAGCAGGAGACAAGACAGAATACATGATGAGACCAGACTATCTGGACTTTTTTGCACAATAAAATCTATAAATGATTAAATTATTTAAGTGCTGTGACTGTTGCTGGAAGTGGTGCTGACTTTTAAGATATGATATCCTCCAACAATTTAAAGGTTTTGTAATGAATTGCCATTTAGTTGTGGTTCCTTGAAATAATCTAGTTATGGCTTTTGGACATCTCCTGGACTGGCATATGGGGAATGCAGTTTCTTCTTCTTTGTAATGGCTGCAGACTGATGTGAGGATATCCGTCTTGTGTGTCCCCCCCTCCCCCCAACACACACATATTACAAAATAATGTCCAGCAGCGGTTCTGGCATAAACAATTATACCTTCAGAGAAGATATCCAATGCACGTAATTCACAAATTCTGGAGTCGCCTCAGCAACAGTAACAGACTCTTTGGAGGTAACTCAAAACCCAACAAAAATATATTCCAAACTTATATAGCAAACCTACAATACCAAAACAGCACTAACTCCTGGGACTCAAAAAGCAAAAATTCTGTTACACTAGACCAGTGGTTCCCAACCCAGTCCTCGGGTACCTCCAGGCCAGTCAGGTTTTTAGGATATCCACAATGAATATGCATGAGATAGATCTGCATGCACAGCTTCCATTGTATGCAGATCTATCTCATGCATATTGATTGTGGATACCCTGAAAACCTGACTGGCCTGAGGGTACCTGAGGACTGGGTTGGGAACCACTGCACTAGTCCCTAGAATACCAATGCACCTCTTGGGAGAACAGAAGAAGTCATACTGCTAAAGATCCTTTCACACAAAGTCAATTATAGTACAAAACTAAAACTAAGGGCACTAAACTAACTTCTGTCATATACCCTCACTAAAGAGGTTTACCAAATGACAGCAGATTTTCCAAGCAGGTTGATCCAGTTCTGGTTTTACCCTGTGGCATGGAATAACTGGTAGTTTAGATTTCCCTATTGCATTTCCTAGAAATCTGGGAATGCAAGAGTAGGGAACGTTTACTAAAATGCATCTTACGGCACATTCTGCCCCAAAAAATTAATATGGGTGCGAAGATGGACCTGAGCTAAAAAAAATGGAGTCTCACCTCGCATGTCCCCATGTAGGTTTTATGGGTTCCATGCCATCCCTGCGCTAAGTAATTTGCCTCAAATAATGCGGGTGCACTTAGCACCGCCCATTTTGATCTGAGCCCTAACAATTTTGCAAATATTCTTTGCTCATACTGCCAACCCTTAATATATGTTTACTGATAATCTAAAACCTATTGGATTAACGTGAAGAATATCTAGATGCTTAAAGCTTATCACACCAAGCACTTACATTTTCATTAGGCCTGTATTTTTAGTTATCTAACAACAGGTGGGGCCGGGGGAGGGGTGGGGTTGAGGGAAGTCAGTTAACAGCCTAGCATTAATTTTTGGAGCTGTCTACCTTAAAACGGTAATAAGAATAGATCACCTAGGTGTAGGCCATGCAAGTGCTTATTTTTAGTCTATACTATAAGACACATTTATTTATTTATTTAGACAGTTTTGTATACCACCTTATCCTTCAATCAAAGTGGTCACAACACAATTGGGGGATATATTTAACATAAGGGGATATGAGACACATATGCTAATACTTACAGGGAACATGGGCAATGGAGGGTTAAGTGGCTTGCCCAAGACCGCAAGGAGCACCTGTGGGACTAGAAACCCCAGTCCTTCTGGCCCAAGGTTGCTGTCCTCTAGTGGGATTTGAACCCCTGACCTTCTAGGCCACTCCTCCCTCCATGGGTACCTATGCATCTTTATAAAATATTAGTATAAATTCAGAAGAAATCGTAGCTAGATGTTAATGCATGAAGTGTGCACGTAAATCATGGCTTCACTTGTGCTCTGCCCAAATGCGTCCCTTGAATATGCCTACTCTAAAATCACAAGGGAATTTTAGAAGAGGACTGTTACACACAGTTTGGCATATACACATGAAAAATCCTTTATAAAATTATCTTTATTAAGTTTCAAAAGATATCTCCATCCTATGTGTATGTAAACCTGTGTGCATAAGGCCCCCACATGCAGAGGTTTACGCACCCACAGAGGCGGCATTTCTGGAGATGGGGTTGTGGAGCCTATTTAACTTACATGCCCTTAAACACCACCTTTTCATCGCACACTTCAAACACCTAAACACCCCTTCCCCTCCCCCATCCTTTTAACCTCATACCTACCCTAACTGTATAGATTTTATATATCTCCAACATGTATTTTCTAGAAATATAAATGATTTCCCTGTTTACTTCCATGTTAATTTTCCTGTTACTTGTAAAAGGTCTGTTATATCTGACCAATTGTTGTGTTGTTTCAATGTAAACCGCACTGATGACAAATAGCGCGGTATATAAGAAAATTAAAATTAAACAAATAAATAAATGCCTGGTTTTGGATTTCCACAACTATAAGTTTACCTGGAAAAAGTACCTGCACACATGGCAGCTGCGAAGGTATGCAATACTTTTGCTTAGGTAGTTTGTTCAGGGAAAAGTCTGCAGGTAGGAACCACCTACGGACTTTGCACTGTGCGTCCAGCATCTAAGATGCCCCCAAAGAGGGTAATTCTATAAATTGATGCCTTGTTAATGTGCATTACTTTATGCCTTGTTTTATAAAGTGAAATACACATATACGATTGTATAAAATAACGCACAAGTGCGGAACTATGCACATATGTGAGTATTCAAGTTAAGTCATAACACATAGACATGGTAGAGGCCTGATTAATTTAGCCTCCTCTTGGTAAGCAGGCTCACAGTCAGTGTCACTGGAAAGGTTCAGGTACAATAAAATCACAAATTTTGACATTTTCAAAGGATTTTATATTTTCTTCCTTCTATCGGTTTTCTTGTTCCCTTATATTTGGCTTTGATCATTCACTCCATACAGTCAACAAGGTGTCCCGCAAGGCTCTGCCTTATCCTCATTACTATTCAAGCTTTACCTACAACCCCTCTGCAAAATTATACAAGCCCATAACATTTACTATCACATTTACGCAGACGTCGTTATGCTCTATGTCCCCTTCTCCACCAAAAAAACAATATACACTCCTTTGATAAAATGCTTTGATGCAATCACATACTAGCTATTCAAACACAACCTCTTCATGACTTACAAGACAAATGAAGTTCTCCACATCAACAGAGACACAAACTTCAACCAAATGTCTTAAAAGTTCCACAAGCAGAACTAAAAGTCAAATCTGAAGTACGTTACCTAGGGGTAACCCTAGACCAGCATCTAACCTTAAAACCACACATTAGCAATACCATAAAGCTTATTTACCACAAAAAGAAACAGCACAGCACCTTTGACCATTACTAGACTTCCATGATTTTCGAAATGTCTTTCAAGCCCTAGTAGGCCCACACTTCAACTATTATAATATAGTCTTCCAAGGTGTGCCGAAGTACAGATGACACAGAGTATATGGTGTACTCAGATCTGAGCATATAACACCAATACTGAAGCAATTATATTGGCTTCCTATACTAGATAGAGTGAGATATTTTTATTTATTTTATTTATTTAACAGTTTTTATATACCGCACTATTTATCATCAGTGCGGTTTACATCAAACAACATACTACCTAGACAGAATAAACTGACATAGGTTTACAGATAACAGGGAAATATAAACTGGGTATGAACAGGGGAAAACTATATACAATTAAACAGGTATAAGGTCTTACTGGCCATCTTCAAAGCTTCCAACAATATATCCTCAGCCTATCTTCAATCCTTATTACACAGAACACCAAACAACCGAACTAGGATAAGTAATGCCCAAAACACATTTGCCATCTCTACTCTAAAACTGAAAACATCCAGTTTCAATCCGAGCCTTCTCACTCTACGCACCGAGCATGTGGAATTCACTCCCCCTGATAACATACGAGCTATCACTGACCTGACAGAATTCCGCAAGAAACTGAAGACTACTCCATGACCCATACACATCATTGTTGTTGTTAAGTGCCGTCGAGTCGGAGTCGACTCATGGCGACCCTCTGGATAGCTATCCTAAATTGTGTTCGGTCTTCAGTCAGGCGGCTCATTGTTGACAGACTGGTACCCGTAGCTGCTGTTATTGTAGCGATCCATCTCATTGCTGGCCTTCCTCTTTTGCGTTGACCTTCTATCTTGCCAAGCATGATGTCTTTCTCTAATGATCTCTCTCTTCGCATGATGTGTCCGAAGTATGAAAGTCGAAGTCTTGTCATCTGAGCTTCTAAAGAAAGCTTAGGTTTGATCTCCTCTAGTACCGACTGGTTTGTTCTTCGGGCAGTCCATGGTATACACAGTATTCGCCGCCAGCACCATAATTCAAAGGCATCAATTTTCTTCCTGTCTGTCTTTTTCACTGTCCAGCTTTCACATCCAGGAACAAATTTCTCACTACCGTTGAATTATTTCCTCAACCTTACTCCTATTATGAACATTATATAAGAACTTAGAAATCCACTGTTTTCCCTGCTCCTGATACTATGTAAAGCACAGTTACTTACCTGTAACAGGTGATCTCTGGGAACAGCAGGAATTAGTCCTCACATATGGGTACGTCGGAACCGACGGAGCCTGCGCGGGAAAGCTCCCCAGCTTCCCAGAAAGGAAAGCTTTTGGGGCCTCCCACAGTGCATGCGCGCTGCCTTCCCGCCTTCCTGACCAACTCCCCTCAGTTCGAGTTTAAAGCCGAGAAAATAGAGAGAGGAAAGGAAAGAGAGAGAGAGATACAACTCGTAGGGGAGGTGGGTGGGTTGTGAGGACTAATTCCTGCTGTTCCCAGAGATCACCTGTTACAGGTAAGTAACTGTGCTATCTCCAGGAACAAGCAGGAATGAGTCCTCACATATGGGGACTCCCTAGCTAAGATGCCCCCCCCCAAGGGTATGAGACCCAGAAGGGTTCCTCATCTTCCTATGGATCTCAGGCATCCATTCAGGGAAGGTGGGCAGGAGTTGATTAAGAATGGAACAGGTGTCTGAGGACAGCCTGACCAAACAAGGCATCCCGGCGGGAGTCCTTGTCCAAACAGTAATGGGCTGTAAAGGTATGAACCGAGGCCCAGGTGGCTGCTCGACAGATCTGATCGATGGATACAGAGTGAAGATGAGCCATAGAGGTGGCCATGGCTCTCACATTGTGAGCTGTGACATGGCCCTCCAGAGAAAGGTTCTTACTTTGGTAAGCAAAAGTGATACACTGAGCAATCCATTTGGACAGTGTTCTTTTAGAGACTGGAAGTCCTAAATGAGAAGGATCAAAAGCAACAAAAAGCTGAGAAGACTTTCGATGTTGCTGTGTCCTGTGGAGGTAAAAGGCAAGAGCTCTTTTACAATCCAGAGTATGAAGGTTCCTCTCTGCACTGGATGCATGAGGAGCCGGAAAAAAGACAGGTAGATATACCTCTTGATTAAGATGAAAAGGGGAGACCACTTTAGGCATAAAGTGGGGATTAGTCCTAAGGACCACCTTATCATGATGAAACCTTGTATAAGGGGGATTAGCCACTAGGGCTTGCAGTTCACTGATACGGCGAGCTGAGGTGACTGCAATGAGGAAAATAACCTTCCAGGAAAGAAATTTCAAGGAGGTAGTGGCTAAGGGTTCAAAGGGTGGCTTCATAAGCTGACCAAGAACCAAGTTTAAGTCCCATGCTACCGGAGGAGGGCGAATGGGAGGCTTAGTTAAAGTTAGGCCTCTCATAAATCTTGCAATAAGAGGATGAGAGGAAACAGGTTGTCCATTGAGAGGTTTAAGGGATGCTGCAATAGCGCTCAAATGGACCCTTACTGAATTCGTTTTAAGGCCTGCATTGGAGAGATGCAGGAGATATTCCAGTAAAGAATTTAAAGGTAGTGCTAAAGGGTCAAGACCCTTTTGAGCACACCAAATGGAAAATCTTTTCCATTTAAAAGCGTAAGAACGCCTAGTGGAAGGTTTCTAAGAGGCATGGAGGATATCCTTCACTTGCTGAGAAAGATTGGAGTCTTGAAGGTCTAGGCCTTCAGTAACCAAGCTCTGAGGTGAAGGGACTTGGGGTTTGGGTGCCACAAAGTCCCCTCCTCCTGAGACAGAAGGTCTGGGGCAGCTCCCAAGTCCAGGGAGGGGGCTTGGGAGAGATGCAGAAGTAGAGGGTACCACACTTGGCGAGGCCAGCGTGGAGCTATGAGGATCATAGATCCTTGGTCCCTCTGAAGTTTGAACAGAGTCTTGGGAATCAAAGGAATGGGTGGAAAGGCATAGAGGAATTCCTGACCCCAATGAAGGAGGAAGGCATCCTTGGCCTGAGCTCCCTGACCCGGAATTCTGGAAGAGAACCGGGGAAGTTTGGCATTCCACGGACTTGCAAATAGGTCTATGTCTGGGGTTCCCCATTCCTGGAAGATTCTGAGTACCTGATCCATGTGCAGGGACCATTCGTGTGGAAGCAGAACTCGACTGAGTCTGTCTGCCCAAGAGTTTTGGATTCCTGGGAGGTATACTGCCAGGAGATGGATTTGATGCTCTCTGGCGAAGGCCCACAATCTTAGAGCTTCGTTGCAAAGTGACAGAGAGCCAGTCCCTCCTTGTTTGTTTATGTAAAACATGGCTACTTGATTGTCGGTATGAACAAGGACTGTCATGTTGTTGAGGAGGGTATGAAAGACCTTGAGAGCAAGGAAAATTGCTCGCAGTTCCAAAAGGTTGATATGAAGGGTGGTCTCCTGTGGAGACCAAGTGCCCTGAGTGGAGAGGTCTTGGAGATGAGCTCCCCAACCCGTTTGGGAAGCATCTGTTGTGAGGGTTGCTTGGGGTAACAAAGGTTGGAAGGGGGCCCCCAACAACAGATTTTGGTTGGACATCCACCATTGGAGAGACCAAAAGAGACGTTTTGAGGTTGCTATTTGGTCTGAGAGAGCTCCTGATGCTTGAGTCCACTGGGTGGACAAAGTCCATTGAGCTGCTCTCATATGCAGGCGAGCATAAGGCACCACATGAACTGTGGATGCCATGTGGCCTAGCAGTTGTAGCATCTCCCTGGCAGTCAAGTGGCTTCTGGACTGGGTTTGAGAGGCCAAGTGCACTAGACGGTGGCAACGGGCTTGAGGAAGATAGGCCCTTGCAGTGGTGGTATCTAGCCAGGCCCCTATGAATTCTAGGGACTGAGCAAGGGTGAGTTGAGACTTTGACAGATTGATGACAAGTCCCAGATACTGCAGTATGCGTCTGGTGTGGTCCAGGGAAGTCTGAGCCTCAGAGTGAGATGGAGCTCAGACGAGCCAGTCGTCCTGGTATGGGAAAACAAAAATTCCCAGGGTGCGTAGAAATGCAGCCACTATTGACATGCATTTGGTGAACACTCTTGGAGCAGAGGCTAGACCGAAGGGGAGTACTCTGTACTGGAAATGTTTTCCTTGGAACTGAAACCGTAGGAATTTTCTGTGGGATGGATGGATGAGTATATGTGTGTACGCATCCTTTAGATCTAGAGAACAAAGCCAATCCTGACTCTGCAGGTATGGAAGGAGAGTACCTAAAGAGAGCATCTTGAATTTCTCCTTGCATAGAAATTCGTTCAATTCTCTCAGATCCAGAATGGGTCTGTATCCCCCTGTTTTCTTGGGAATGAGAAAATAAGGGGAGTAAAACCCTGACCCCTGTTGAAGAAGAGGAACCTCTTCTATTGCCCTTTGGGCAAGAAGGGTGGTCACCTCCTGACCCAACAGGTGCAGGAGAGATGGGGGAGAATTGAAATGTCTCACCATGGTATGGGGATGAAGGCTGGAGAAATGTAGTTTGTAGCCCTCTCTGATGATAGAGAGGGTCCACTGTTCTGATGTGATTTGCTCCCATCTGGGAGCAAAATGAGTTAACCTTCCTGGAATGGTGAGAGGCTCTGGCTGTTGTAGAGCCAGAAAAGTTAAGTTCTCTAGAAGTAAGTCAAAAACCCTGAGGAGGTTGGGACTGCTGAACTGTAGCAGTCCCTGCAGGTTTTGCCCTGGCCTGTTTAGATTGCTGACGCTTAGGAGCAAAGCGAACTTGGGAAGATTGTTGGCCAGTATTTGTGGAAAATCTGGTCTTTTTGTAGAAAGGCTTCTTAAAAGATTTTTTCTTGGCAGGGGTAGAGGTAGACTTAGAAAGTCTATCTAAAGCAGCATTCTCTGCATCCATTTGAGTGGCTTTGATTTGCCACTCCTTGCCAAACAGATTTTCACCTGTACAGGGCAGATTGCCCAACCCATCTTAGACCCAGGGTTCTAGGTCAGAGGCCTGGAGCCAAGCAATTCTGCGAGCAGCTATGGCAATGCCTGAGGCTCTGCTAGCACCCTCAAAGGAGTCAAAGGCAGCTCTATTGGAGAACTTTGAAACATCTTGGGTATGCTTTAACAAAAGAAGGAATTCCTCCTTCCTATCCTCTGGGATAAAGGGGAGGAAATGGCGCATCTTCAGTGCAATCTCCTTCAGAAACATGCCCATATAGAGGCTGTATGAATTGATTCTGGCAATAAGCATACTGGCTTGGAAGATTTTCCTACCAAAAGCATCCAAAGTCCTACATTCTCTTCCTGGGGGAGTGGAAGAGTGTCTTTTGGTACTCTTTATCCTTTTCATAGCTGACTGTACCACAATAGAGTGGTGAGGAAGCTGAGTTTTTTGAAAACCAGGAGAAGGAGGGACACGATACATGGTGTCCAAACGACGAGAATGTGGAGATAAGGTGAGAGGAGTCTCCCATAAGTCCATCATGTGTTCTTGAAGAATTTCATGGATGGGCAAGGTGACTGCCTCTTTGGGAACCTTAGAGTATCCCAAAATATCTAATTTTTTTGCTCTAGGTTCTTTTTCAGAGGTTACTGAAACTGAGAGCCCCTTGGCTAGTTCAAGAATGAAGTCTTGAAAGGACAAATCCTCTGGAGGAGACATTCTCCTCTTTGGAGAAGAGGGCTCCTCAGGAAGAGTAAGAGATACTTCAGCAGAGTCTTCTGAGGTATCGGAATCATCAGAAGACTCGAAGTATCGTCTATTAGCTTCTAAAGATTGATACGCGTATCGACCGGTATCCACATCGGGCGTACCCGGAACCGGATCGGTATCGGGATAAACCCCGGAAACGGGAACCGGAATCGGTATCCTGGTGGAAGTGGATGCTCTGGGTACCGGTATCGGTTGTGGTACCGGAACCGGAACCGCTTGGTGCAGTACCGAGGGCGTTGCAGCTTTAATAAAAGCCATTATCCCCCCTTTCACCTTCCTTTCCCCCACCCTCTTGTCCTCCTGCCCTTCTGGGCCTTTTCTCCTTTCTGCCTTAATTTGTCTCTCCTGTCCTATCAATTGCTGGCGTTCTCCCTCTGACTTTTGTTTCCTGCAGCCGTATTTTGTATTGTACACCGCCCTAATGCTTCGGCCTGGGCGGTTAATCAAATATTGTAAATAAAGATAAAGAATAAAGATTATGGCCTGCTGCATGGATTGAACGGTACTATCCATAGATGCCACGACTGCCTGGATATCGGTACCGGTATGGGCCGGTACCCCAGAGCAGTCTAACAGGTGATCGGTCGAGGCCGTGCCATTGATGTCAACCTGTAACCCCATAGGAGGAGCTTTGGAAGCCGGAGCTTCCCGCCGGGGTTGTTTGGCTGGGGCAGGGTCCTCAGGGTCAAGCACAAGGGCCTCTCGATGCTTAGAGGGAGATTTGCCCTTTGAGGACCTGCCGGAAGAATGTTTGGCTACCTGAGATCCATCAGGAGAGGAAGACCTGGAGGATGCTGATGCTGGAGTATCTGTAGAAAACAGCATATGAAACTTGGCTGCTCGGTTCTGTAAGCCACGCTTGCACATCAGAGAGCAGGATGGACAATCCGGAATGGAGTGGTCAGGCCCCAAACATTTAAGACACCATTCATGGGTGTCTGTGACTGATATAGTACCGCTACACTTGGTGCATTTTTTAAAACCAGAGGCTTGTTTCTCCATGAGGGAGAATTCTGTGAAGGCCTAGAGGCCTCACAGAACAAACACACCAAGTGGGGAAAAATAAGATATGTTTTTTGGGTTTTTTTAAGAAATAAAGAAAAAAGACCGGCGGTACCGGTCCGGAATCGGGGAAGGCAGACACGCGGCCAAAGAAAAAAATTAAAATAACAACTTCTTCAGCGGTGACAGGAACACGACCTGCTGGCTCCGCGGAAAAAGAAGAACTGAGGAGAGTTGGTCAGGAAGGCGGGAAGGCAGCGCGCATGCGCTGTGGGAGGCCCCAAAAGCTTTCCTTTCTGGGAAGCTGGGGAGCTTTCCCGCGCAGGCTCCGTCGGTTCCGACGTACCCATATGTGAGGACTCATTCCTGCTTGTTCCTGGAGATAAATTTAAAACTTGACTCTATGTTGTATTCTAAGTAAAAGTATACAATTAAAATACTCTATGTAAAAGCATATAGTTAAGTTACGCTGTAAACTGCTTTGACTTTCAGATAAAGTGGTATATTAAAAAAAAGTCAAATTATCAAAATAAATAAATTACTGTTGTCTTTAGTATAATTCCAAGATGTGTATTGAAATAGGTACTATGCAATTTGCTTTCCTGAAAATGAATAGCAAATTATGACAGCTAATCATGAAGATGAAGGGGTAGGGTGATTTGGGTCTTAACACTAATTATGCAGAAATTCACTAGGAGATATGTCCGATATTTCCTCTTATTTTGCCTGCAGCTGAAAAGGCAAATTTTCCTCAGTTTCCTCGTGGTCCTACTAGTGTCAATGGCTCATAAATAAAAAGATACTTCAGTAACACAACTTAATCAGTTATGCTTTCATAAACACACCCAACCCAAAAAGCAATTCCTGACAAATCAGGGGCTTGATTAAGTATTCCCTCACCTCCCACAATATAAGAACTAGGAGACGTCTTAGTCAATTGGGCCCTAAATTACAATACATATTTTTCACAGTACGAAACAGCCATAAACATGGAAACTAACAACAAAATTGCAAACTATGGGAACAGTAACACTAAACTATCAAGGAATCATCTCCCCTATAATTTTAAATCAAATTGAAGTAGCATTAAGTACTATCTCAGAAGTCAGATATCCATTCTACAAATCTAATCTACACACAGATAATCCTAAATTACTACAACAAGATAAACAATTAACACATATTTTAGTGGGCAGTAATGGCCCGTGGTGAAGGTTAATGCGTAACCATGACAGGGAGCAGCAACATTAAGTGCTCATTGTGTGAAGGGGCAGAGTGCGGGCAGGAGAGCACATGGGTACATATCACCCACTCTCAATGTGTGATAATTAGTGCAGGTGCACCTAGCAATACCTTTATGGCTGGCATTAGATGCACTCATGTTAATGCACATCTGTAAGTGCTGGGAACACGCTGGCCATACCCCCTGTAGTTACTGAAGAGGCTTTGCACTTCAACATGTTAGCTTTCATGCTAAATGCATGCTAAGTGCAAACCCCTAATGGACTTTAGTAAAAGGAAATCTAAATCTCATAGTAGTAAATAAATCTTAAAAGACTAGGGGACCCTATACTAAACATCACTAACCAGTTAATGAGTGTTTTAGCAAGCTAAAATGGATGGTAATTGGCCATTAAATGCTAGAGCACACTGCCGCTAGCATAAGGACTATTAGTATCAGTGCATATATTGTATGAGTATCATTAGGTACATCCGCAATAGGGTTCACAATCATATGCTACCTGCCAGAAACTGGTTGGGCACGTCCCGACAATTACCACTTGACGGATGTACAACCCCTAGTAAATGAGCCCCTAGATCTAATATGTTTGATGTTTCAGACACAGCAATATATTAAGTGTCACTTTTTAATGGCGGCCTAGAATATCTTTCGCTTCTAGAATCATATTTCTCTTTACACCAGGAATTACTGCTGTGTCTATACTTTCTGCTCCGATTTTGTTTGCTCTTACATGCAATTATTTTGAAGCACAGGTCAATGCATACTCTCTTCAGGACCGCATTTCAGAATTTGTTATAAGAGAAAAGATACATTTAGGGAGATTTCAGTTGTATATGACAATAAAATACAGCAACATCCATTCACAGCAGTCAGATCTTAATGTAGGCCACAATGGGTATTTTCTTTCATACAACTGGCACCATAATCCCATCATATATTACTTTTCATTAAGTCACTATACGAAGAGATTACTACTTGAAAAGCAAAATGAAAAATAATTCTAGTTGCTTTTTTTCCCCTCCTTTAAGTTATTTTAATTCCAGAGCTTCTTTGCATTCCTGTTGGCCCAGGTCTAATTATAATTCATCATCAACAGTGCCCCATCACTTTAAGATGAAGATGAGGATGAGGACGAGGACAAAGGAAGGTCAGCAAGGGTGGGGCAACTGACTTTCACTTACACAGAAAACAATGTAGCCGCAATAGTAACATATGTGGATCAAACAGATACCGTGGAACTGGTATCAATGTTATGCAGTAGATACAACGTAAATCAACTCCAGTATGGTAAATCACATTTTTATATAAAGAAAATGAAGTGCCTTTTTAGTGCAACAATATAATAAGTAGATATAGTTAAAAATAAAATGTTCTAAAATCAAAAAGAACTATGTTTGTATTCAACAAGGATACCGTGTTGCTTATGTTTCCAGTGAACAAATGCCCACTTCTTATAGGGGTATTGAACCAAGATTCACTCTTTCATTAAGTCAAAAATCCAAACCTTCTATCAAAAACCATCCTTATGCCATTTTATAAATATGAAGGTGATTAGACTTTATTTCCAGCAATGGAACCAGACTTTGAGTGAAAAGATGCTGGAAACATACCACAAATTGAATTTCAACATTTGAGGTAGACAAAATATCTGAGATTGAAGCTGGTGGGCTTTACTGTTTTCATGCTGATAAAGGAGGAGGATGGGGGCTGGGAAAGAAGAACAAGGATTGGACAATGTACTTCCGCAGCATAAATCTTTGGGCTTCTATATTACTGCTATTTAATAGAAGACCTGCCTGAATTCTTTATGAGCTGCTTTTCCAGAAGTAATTTCTATCACTTTCTTTGGAAAGAACTTTAGGTATACCATAAACATGAAGCGAAAAGGTGGCTATGTGAAAAGCACTCAAAGGACAATGAATATCTCCTCAGACTGCCCCGGTAGTGCAGGGAAAGTCTGTGGGCAGACTGAGGGCAATACCAATGCTAGCCAAATTAAGTGCTGGCACTCATCTAGAGAGTGCAATTTTCAGTTCACATTCATTCAGACAACTAAGGCCGCATGAAGAGCAGGCCTAATTTGCTATCCAGATACATGCTGGAGGAAAATCATCCTCTCCTCAATAAGTGCCAGCTCTTATCTGCATAGAGCCGCTCAACCTGGATATTCAGCGGCAGTTCCTATCTAGATTTGCCACCAAATGTCTCACCAGTATTTAAGCGCCATGGTTGACCACCAGGGCATTTGAATATCATCTCTTTTGAAAACCGACTCTTGATTTTATTTATTTATTTAAGTCTTTTTTTATACCGCGCTCTTTAAAATCAGTGCGGTTTACAAATAACATTAATTTGTACAATATAGGCTGAAACATACATTGAACTTTACAAGAAACAAGTAATACAACTTGGGTTTCAACAGGGATAACTATATACAAGTCGAGTAATTGTATCAATGGATATGGTTATGTCAACATGACAGATAGGAAGGGTGTGCTGGGTTATGTCATCGTGATGGATAGGGAGGGTATGCTGGGTTATGTCATGTCACCGGTATGAGAGTAATGCTGAAGGAAAAGGTGGTGCTTCAGAGCCTTCCTAAATTGTGCGAGGTCAAAAATAGACCGGATAGAGGTAGGGAGGGCATTCCAAAGTGTAGGTGCGTAAAACACAAAGGCTCTGTTCTTTGTCGCGAGGGAGCATTTTGTAATCGCACTGGGGACAGCGAGTGTGTTAGCAGCGACTTTTCACTATGTTTATGTGATTTTTGCGCATTTCTGTATAGGGCCCTGATAATAGCTCACCTAGAATAATGGGTCGAGTTCTAAAGGCCATATCAACGCAAAAATATAAACAGGCTAGAGGTGATCCAGAAAAGGGCTACCAAAATGGTGCACGGTCTACATCAGACGTTCCAAATCTTTTTTGGTTGTATGAACTTCTTATTAATCTCCAAAGGTTCAGGAACCCCCAAGTTCATCCCTGCCATTCTTCCTGAATCCCCTCCCCTTAGGGCAAAGCCTGTTCTTACTAGCACTCTCTCACTTCCCGCTTCCTGCCTTCATTAGTCTCTCTCCCAACTCAACCAGTCCCTACCAGAACATGATATATGCCATACTGGGTTAGACCAGGGTCCATCCAGCCCCGTATCCTGTTTCCAACAGTGGCCAATCTAGGTCACAGGCACCTAGTAGGTTTCCCAAAAAGACACAGGTTTCACAATGTTTGTATTGGGGTGAGCATTGGATTTCCCAGGTCCTCTCTAATAATGGTTTATGGATCTTTCCTCTAGGAACTTGTTCAAAACTTTTTTAAACCAAGCTACACTAACAGCTTTTACTGCATCCTCCAGTAACGAATTTCAGAGCTTGATTACGCCTTGAGGGAAAAATATTTTCTTTTATTAGTCTTAAACAGGTTACACTATAGCTTCGTTGCATGTCCCCTAGACTTTCTACTTTTTGATGAAGTAAACAATTGATCTATGTTTACCCATTCCACACCATTCATTAATTTATAGACCTCCTATCATATCTCCCCTTAGTCGTCTCTTTTCCAGGTTGAAGAGCCCTAACCTTTTAAGCCTCTCCTCATAATGATATCCTTCTATCCCCTTTACCATTTTGGTGTCTCTTCTTTGTATCTTTTCTAATCCCTCTATATCCTTTTTAGGATACGGCAACTGGAATTGCACCCAATATTGAAGGTGCAGTAGTACCATGGAACAATAGAGGCATTATAATATCTTTTGTTTTATTCTCCATTCCTTTTCTTTACGATTCCTAGCATTCTATTTGCCTTCTTGGCTGCCGCTGCACACCGGGCGGAGGGTTTCAACATGTTATCCACAATAACGTCTAAATCTCAGGTTTTTTCTCTTCCTTCCCCAGCCAGTCCCCTTCAGTCTCCCCCCCCCCCAACACTAGCCAATCCCTACCAGCCTCTCTCTCTTTTTTGCTCTTTTCTGATTCCTACAGGCCCCCCTGTAATGGTCTCACAAACCACCACAGGTCCACGGACCACAGGTTTTAAATGGCTCTACAGAATGTAAGATTTACGTCTGATGTTTTTAGAGCTATTTCTGTTTACAGATGCATGACATGATGATACTTCTGAAGCTGTAGGAAATGCTGCACAAGTAGGTCCAGGAAAAGATTCAGTCCACCAATATAGCTCAAGCAAGAGTGGGACAAGAGCAGAGGAACCAAACTTAACCCACTACTATCACCAGTCACTCAGCTCCAGAATAGAGGCTGGTAGTGTAGTTCATGTTGTTTTAAATCAGATTCCTATTCATACATACATTTAATATCTCTTTTTGTTATTTGGTATCAGTTCGTCTTCCAGCATCATTTGTCTTGTGTAGTTCTGCATACAACGGCAAACCTTTGAGTTATATAAAAAGAGATGCTGTGCATATGGAGTTAAAAGGCTGGATGAGGATAATATATTTATATTTACTTTGTAATAACCATAATACGTAATTTATTGTATGTAGTAGTGCTATCAATATTCAGCAAAACTGAGCTGTACTTGTTGATGCAGTTGTGCCGTGCACGTAGTGCAGTGGTTCCCAAATCTATCCTTGGGGACTCCCAGCCAGTCAGGTTTTCAGGATATCCACAATGAATATGCAAGAGATAAATCTGCATGCAAAAAACCAGTGCACACATTTCTCTCATGGATATTCATTGTGAATATCCTGAAAACCTAAACTTCTTAAAGGATACAAGTGATGGGGTGAATGTTTCATATGTTTTCAAATGAGGCAAGAAAACAAGCCTAATCCTTCTAAAATCAGCTTCTAAATGGAAACTACAGGCTAGAGGCATCAAACTGCAATCCTGGAGAGCTATAAACCAATCAGGTTTTTAGAATATCCCTAACATTTGCATGCACTGCCTCCATTGTATGCAAATATATCTTGTGCATGTTTGGAATATCCTGAAAGCCAGGCTGGACCACTGCTTTAGTCAACTGTTATCCTTACTTGCAAATTACAGGGGACATTTGGTCCCCAAAGAGACCTAAAGCTGAATAAGCTGTCTGGCATAATATCTAAAATTTTGTACTTTTAGGAGTTTGCCACTGAATCCCCAGCACACAATATCACTGAATTGCATTCAATTGGTAGAAATGGTTTAGCCTTTGTACTTGGAAAACTGGCAAGGGACAAATGGACCCTAGTTGTACCTTTACTGTAAGGAGTTAGCCTGCACAGTGCTCCGTATATTATATTCCAATCAAATCTGTGAACCTAGTTTTATAGATGACTCAGCAAGTTTTTTTGTGGGTGACCTATGAGTCAGGGTGTATTAAATTTCATCATTTTATTATGCTGTGTTTAGAAGCAAAGTGCTCTTTTATTTAAAGAAAACAAAACCTTGCTTTTCTGCCTCTCTATTCAGCTACTAATCTCATGCTAGATCGTCCTGATTCAATAAAGCCAAGTCATCATCTTTTTGACCTCTCAAAAAGAAAAAAAAAGCATGCATTCTTTTCTCTAACATAAGTATGGGCTTTTTCGCTACATTAGTACATGCAAGGAAGTTAAAACAAGAAAGAAGAAGGAATCTATATAGAAAGAAAACAGATATAAACACAATGGGTTTTGCCTCATTACGAAGTACTTCTGATTGCTTTGCTACCATGAACTGAAGGGGGATAATGCTGTAGTCTTGTTTCTGCCTTGAATTTACAGGGAGTAACAGAGAATCCACTCTGCTATATTTGCCTTGGCAAAGCAGTGCCAGCCTAGAGTTTTCACTAGAGGGACAAAGTGGCCTATTTTTTTAATTGTTCCAAGAAACGAACCCAAAGTACACTTCAGTGATGTCTAATCATAACATATAAAGGAATAATCATTGAACAATATCGTCATCACACTGTATCACTAAATATGACAATAAATAAATTAAGGGGAAAAAGACCTCAAATCGCGTCCTTTTTTTCCTTTTTTAACCATGGAATACCTTTCATGGAGCTTTCAACTGGCTATTAGGACTGCCCCTCATAGGTCAAGAACAAACACTCTCTTTTTTATTGACACCATCTTATTGTAAACCCCCCCCCCCCTTTATACTTGCATGATTACTCCTCTTATAAAACACATCCACACTTAACAGAAACTTATCTGCATGCTCTCTTGTTTACTATACAGTACACTCAACGAGGCCTGCGTTTCACAAACTCTGCTGCATCCTCTAAGCAACACATGATAATAATGGGCTCCTAAAACATCTAGGTTATACCCTAATATGTGATGCAACTGAACACACTCCTGACGCAGCAGTCTTAGTTTAAGGGAAATAAGCTATTTTTGCTCATTGTTGGTGTTTGAGAAAAAGAAGAAAAAAGAAAATTGGATCTCTTTATGATATCTATCCCTAATGCAGATAAGTATTCGAAACACAATTGTCTCTGATGGATATAACTATATGAATTGAATGAACTATTGAGTCATAAAATCCGACAACACATTGCTCTTGGCAGAATGGCTATGAAAGATCTAGACAAGATTCTCAAGAGCAGAGATGTCTCTCTCCAGACAAAGATTTGATTCGTTCAAGTCATGGTATTTTCAATAACATCATATGGATGCGAAAGCTGGACAGTGAAAAAGATAGACAGGAAGAAAATTGATGCCTTTGAATTATGGTGCTGGCGACGAATACTGTGTATACCATGGACTGCCCGAAGAACAAACCAGTCGGTACTAGAGATCATCAAACCTAAGCTTTCTTTAGAAGTTCAGATGACAAGACTTCGACTTTCATACTTTGGAGACATCATGCTTGGCAAGGTAGAAGGTCAACGCAAAAGAGGAAGGCCAGCAATGAGATGGATCGATACAATAACAGCAGCTACGGGTACCAGTCTGTCAACAATGAGCCCGTCTGACTGAAGACTGAACACAATTTAGGACTATCTAGAGGGTCGCCATGAGTCGACACCAACTCAGCGGCACTTAACAACAACATTGAGTCATGACAAATGAATTAACCATTGAGTCTTTAACTAGGACAGATGATGAGATGAGCTATATCTGGCTCTTTAGCCTAAAAGATTGAGCTTGAGTTGTCCTACTCTGTTTTGGCTTAACTATTTAGGTCCTTTAATAATTTTTGTGAATAATTAACTTGGGAGTTTCTACTTTGCCTTTATAAAACAGGCATAAAGCGTAGTTACTCATCTGTAACAGTTCCGGGGACAGCAGGAATCAGTCCTCACATATGGGCGACGTCGGCGCCAATGGAGCCCATGCAGAAACATCTCCCCAGTTTTTAAGGCAAGCCTTTGGGAGATGCACTATGCATGCGTGGTACACTTCCCACCCAAGGGTGCAATCTTGCCTCCGTCTAATGACATAGCTAAGATGGCAAAAATATAAGATGGTAAAGAAGCAACTCCAAGGAGAGGAGGGAGGGTTGTGAGGACTGATTCCTGCTGTCCACGGAGAACACCTGTTACAGGTGAGTAACTATGTTTTCTCCGGGAACAAGCAGGAAGTCAGTCCTAACATATGGGACTCCCCAGTTACAGGCTACCGAGAACCTGTAACCAAAAGAAAAATTCCACAGGACCTGCAAAGGGAAAGCCATGACCAGCAGCAGCTGATTCCCAAGGGAGAGACTCTCGTAAGACCCAAGCATCCGGTGAACACCAGCATTCCAGTAGCCTGAACAGAGAAGAGTTGGAGGGCAGGAGTTGCCTACACCCCGAAAAGTTTACAGAGTACAGCCTGGTCAAAGGCGCTATCCTGTTGGGACTCCCTCCAAGCAGTAGTGAGCTGCAAAGGTATGGACCGAAGACCAGGTGGCAGCCCGGCAAATTTCCAACATGGGGACAGAATGCAGATTGGCCATGGAAGTACCCATGGCCCTGATGAGGCATGCCGTGATTCTCTGGTCTAGTGGGATCCCCGTTTGCTCATAAGCAAGGGTAAAGCAGTCTGCCATCCAAGGGGACAGAGTTCGCTTAGTCACTGGGAGCCCCAGACGGATGGGGTCATAGGATACAAAGAAACTGTTAAGCTTTGCAGTGGCCATGGGCAATGTTCCCTCTAATATTCTGTAGGCTGTGTGCGCATAAAATATCAGCTGTGCAGCTTTTGAAGGAAGGTTAAATTTTTGTGCGCCACATAACGACACTCGGAGTTATATACTTTAAAATTTAACTACACATCAGAATACAGTATGTACACCACATTGATTGCACTAGAAAACATTGTAGAACTTGTGAAAACCGTAAATACATAACAACTTTTAAATTTTAAGACGTCTGTGTTGTTTTCTATCAGAATCAGAACCCTAATTTTTGTGCGCTCTGTTGTAAAGTATGTGCGCTCGCTTGGCGAGGTGTGTGCGCGCGCACATGCGCACAGCTTAGAGGGAACAGTGGCCATGGGTCTATTGCAGGTAGAAGGACAGAGCTCTCTTGCAATCCAGAGTATGGAGAATGGTCTCTGCTCTGCCGGCGTGAGGCCTAGGAAAAGTGGTGGGGAACACCACCTCCTGATTGAGGTGGAATGAGGACACCACCTTCAACAGAAACTTAGGGTGCCTGCATTTTGGATTCCTTCTGGGACCAGCAGACTTGAATCTAAAGGGTGTCGCAATGCGCCCCCCAGCCCATTAAAGAGGCGTCCATGGTGAGGACTTTCTGGGGGGTGGGTGCCTGGAAGGGCACCTGGCTTGAAGGTGAGCTGGATTCTGCCACCTTTTTTAAACCCAGCTACACTAACAGCCTTTACTACATCCTCCGGTAACAAATTCCAGAGTTTGATTACACGTTGAGTGAAAAAATATTTTCTCTTATTAGTCTTAAATAGTTTACCCTGTAGCTTCATTGCATGTCCCCTAGTCTTTCTATATTCTGATAAGGTAAACAATCGATCTACGTTTACCCGTTCCACTCCGCTCATTAATTTATAGACTTCTATCATATCTCCCCTCAGCCGTCTCTTTTCCAGGTTAAAGAGCCCTAACCTTTTTAGCCTTTCTTCATAGGAGTATCCTTCCATCCCCTTTACCATTTTGGTGGCTCTTCTCTGAACCTTTTCTAATAACTCTATATCCTTTTTAAGATACGGCGACCAGAATTGCACACAATATTCAAGGTGCGGTCTCACCATGGAACGATATAGAGGCATTATAATATCCTTTGTTTTATTTTCCATTCCTTTCCTTATCATACCTAGCATTCTATTTGCTCTCTTGGCCGCCGCTGCACACTGGGCCGAGGGTTTTAACATGGTATCCACAATGACGCCTAAATCTTTTTCCTGGGTGGTGGTTCCTAATGTGGAACCTTGCATCGTGTAACCATAGTTTGGGTTGTTCTTCCCTAGGTGCATAACCTTGCACTTGTCCACATTAAATTTCATCTGCCATTTTGATGCCCAGTCTTCCAATTTATCAAGAACACCCCCCTTCTCCCAGTTAAGAAACCAGGGACGGGAGATTACCGCCCAGTACAAGATCTGAGGCGAGTAAATGATGCAGTTGTAACTATACATCCAGTGGTACCAAATCCTTATACTCTCCTGGGACTGATCCCTGCTGAAGCTACCTACTTCACCGTTTTAGATTTAAAAGATGCTTTCTTTTGCATACGCCTAGCCCCCACCAGCCAGCTTTTGTTCGCCTTTGAATGGCAAGATCCTACAGGAAGGCGGGGCCAACTCACCTGGACTCAATTACCCCAAGGATTCAAGAATTCACCTACCCTCTTCAGTGCTGCTCTAAATCAAGATCTCTCAAGCTACCCTGTGAACCCAGGAAAAAGGGTTCTTCTCCAGTATGTGGATGACCTGTTAATAGCCACCAATTCGGAAAGTGAATGTTTACAAGCCACCAGTGATCTCTTGCATCTTCTGAATGAAGCCGGATACAAGGTCTCAAGGGCCAAGGCTCAGCTGTGCCAAACTGCAGTCAAATATCTAGGGTTCCAGTTGTCTAGCAGAGTCCGACGCCTGGGAGCAGAACGCAAGGAGGCTGTATGCAGTATTCCTACTCCAACCACCAGGAGGTGTGTCCTGAAGAACAGGACCGGGAACTCAACCAGGGCCGGGGCTTTCTCAAGGCCGATGGCGCTTGAGGACCGGTTTGACGTCAAGGGAATCTCTCGATGTTGAGGGTCCCATCATCAGGACAGATGAACCGTACAAGCTGGATACTGCATGGCCACTAGGGCAGATATACTGCTCTCTAGGGCTGCCATTCTGGTCTCCATGCCAGTTGGCTCCACAGCCTTCGACGTGGGCACTGAGGACTTCAGGCCTGACATCGGTACTGTTGAGGGGGAGTCCTCGATCAGGATGGACTCAAAGGCCCGAGGCCTGTCAGCAGGAGCCAATGACTCCTTGTGGGGCAACTTGGAGGGCTGCTTCTGCCCTGACTCCTTGGACTCACGCCTGGGGCTTTGGGACCTGCGGTGGGATTTCACCTTCTTCCCGGATCTGTCCTTCGAGGCGGTCTTTGAGGATTTCTTCTTCTTATGCTCCACCTCTGGGAACTTCCGCTTGGAGGAACCGCAGCCACGGAACTCCAAGGAGGCTCTGGCTTCGTGGGACACTGAGGTAGTGGAAGAGGCCCTGGAGCGTGATGTTATCGGAGACTCCAGGGCGGAGTTGGATTTATGAAAAATGTTTTCCTACTTCTGATGACAATTTTTCAAGTCCTTTGGGGTCATTGTTCTGCAGAGCTCACAGTGGGGTCATCATGCTCTGGGCCAAGGCATCAGAAGTAACAGTCGTGTGGATCGGTAAGTGGCATAAATTTGCCACACCGGTCACACTTTTTGAAGCTACTTGAGGCCATTGGAAAAAAGGGGCCTCTCCCTCCCGGCAGGGGTCTGAAGCCTTTGGCTAAAAAAGGGCACAAACGCCGGTCGAGGTGGACCTCAATGAAAAAAGTGGAACATGGATAGACGAACCCAAAGAGCGACACTGAGGTGAGCTGGCTCGGGGGGGGGGGGGGGGAGAACCGGTATGCAAACCAGACAAAATCAGACTTTTTCTGGGGAAAAAAGGACAGCATCCAAAGGGCTCTGCGGAAAAAAGGAGATTGCGGCAAGATGGCACCCTTGGGCGGGAAGTGGACCACACATGCGTGGTGCATCTCACAAAGGTTTTCTTTGAAAGCTGGGGAGATGCTTCCGCACGGGCTCCATTGGCGCCAACGTCACCCATATGTGAGAGCTGACTTCCTGCTTGTTCCTGGAGAAAATAGTCTTTTTTTAGGCACACTGCTATGAAATTAAACTCACCCACCCCCTGGCACCCAGCAAACTCTCAAAATATGGCATTAAAATTTCATGCTGCTGTGATGTAGCAACCCTGTACTCTCTGACTGGGAACATCTAGGCTAGAGAACAGCAGCAGAGTTAGGTAGACATGTATACAAAAATTTGTTTGATCCTTGTACAGATCAGGAAGAATGTTGTGAGTCATAACGTTTTCATCAGTACAGATCTAGCAGAAAAACCCCAAGCTCCTGGACACCATCAGGAGAAACAAGGCTGCTATTCCAAATTAAATGTGACCTGATTCCAAAAGAGAGAAATTCTCAACCATTTTTGCTTTTCAAAAGAATCTTACCTTAGTTTCATTACTATGAACATTTATTTGTCACTTATTTTTAAATTTATAATCCAGCAATCCAAAAAATACATTCTGCTGCTCCTCACTACTTTTCTTCTCTTATCTCTCTCTATAACCTCTCCTCAGGAATTCTGTTCTTCTGATAGATCGCTTCTCTCTGTACCCTTCTCTTCGACTGAAAACTACAGACTTCAATCTTTCAACCATGCTGTTCCTTATACCTGGAACAAATTACCTGAGTCAGTACATCAGGGTTCATCTCTGGCCCTTTTCAAAGCCATGCTAAAACCTCACCCCTTTAAGGCAGTTTTTGGATCCTGATTCACGTAGTCTCCTACTCTCCAACTATGTGTTTCCTTACCATTCCCCGCCTAGACATATCCTGGTCCCCGGCTGTTGTGTTGTCTGCCTTGACTAGATTGTAAGCTCTGATGAGCAGGGACTGTCTCTTACATGTCTATGTACAGCGCTGTGTATGCCTTATAACGTTATACAAATGATAAGTAGTAGTAGTATTTGTCCTCCACCCCTCATTTCTTCTTAGAAATACAAAAGTCATTTCACTGCGGTCTTCGGTAAAAACACTCAATGCTCCGTTTCCATCCCCTGGCCATTAAGGGATCCTTGGTTATATATCCCACACTTTTTTGAATTCCATTTTTGTCTATGCAGCGATGGAATTCAAAAAGGTGTGAAATAAATACACAGGATCCTTAAATGGCAAGAGGATGGAAACCAAAAATTGAGTGCTTTGACTCCAAACAGCAGTAAAATTATTTCTTGCACTTCAACGAAGACATGGGAGTAAATCTGCAAGGAGTGGCAGCTACAACCCTAAACAAAAGATTGCACAAATTAGTTGGAGAAGGCAGAAAAACATTTATTTTGAGCTACAATAAAAGCAAAGGTGGGTGAATATCCTGGACCAATTAGTATGCATGACTGCTTGCAAATACAAAACAAACAGGTGGCCAGTGACAAAGATTTTCAATTTAATTGACAGCACACTTGCCAGCTTTGTTGTTTGGATGAGAAACCATCCTGCTTGGAACAGCAAATCATCTCAATAAAGATGACACCTGTTCCTTACTCAGCTGGGAGAGCAGTTGAGCAATAGTTTGATCAAAGACTACAAAAGACCAAAAATCTGACCAGACCAATCAGAACTGCATTGACTGCACTAGACTACAAACTCCCAGTATCCACTACTTAACTTGTTGAGAGGAAAAAGGACAGGCTTTACTGTGTGTCCCAGTACAGCAGATGGCAAATATGTTGCTGTGGAGGACTGCAAAAGGCTTGTGTGTGGAGAGCATATAATACCATGAAGCCATTTTCCGAGTGTATTCAGTGAAATAAATTCATGTCGAAATATCATATTACTTAATTCCTTATGTATGAACCACTGAAGAAAATGCTTTATTGCTAAGGAAAAGGTTTTATTCCTACAATTATAAAAATTTGAAATGTGTTTTCATGGTTCTTTTTTTTTTTTAGCTAAACAAACAGCTGAGGACTGGGTAGCCTTGAGTCTGACTTATAGAGACTGAACAGTTCTCCGATACAGGGTTTGGTTTTCTGCAATGTGTTTGATTTTTAATAATGGTGTTTATCACTGTTCTTACTGAGTGAATCTATCTGGCTGCTGGTCTTCCTCATTTACATTTTCCTTCCACCTTGTCTGGAAAAATATCCTTCTCCGGTAAGCTTCTTATGTGACGTGACCAAAATATGAAAGAAAAAGTTTAATCATATAGTCTGATATTCAGACTTTTGCTTCTATTTGACATCATGGAGGTCAATTTTCAAAAGGCTTTCAGAGGGTACTTTTAACACAGTTGTCTACATTGGAAGTCCAAGAAGATGTACATCTGGAGGATAATTTTATAAACTATATTCATATAAAACACAGTTTTGCGCATGTAAATTTATTTATTTATTTAGCATTTCTTATATACCGCGCCATTATCAGTGCGGTGTACATAAAAAAAACCATATACATTTCGGGTTACTGAAATGCATTTACATTTGAACAGGGATTGGAACTTGGATAACAGGGTAATTAACAACAATTATACAATATAGAGTATCTACAGTTATATACATGGTGAGTAATTCCCTATCGGGGCTACACCGGAAAGTATCTGGTGAATAAGTGATGTTTTAGGGCCTTCCTGAGTTGGGTTAGGTCTGTGATAGCCCTGATGTCTGGGGGGAGTGCATTCCAGGCTTTGGGGGCATAGATGCTGAAGGCTCTATTATTTGTTGCCTTTTTGCATCTCGTTGATTCTTTCGGGACTGTCAAAGTGTTTACTGCTACAGATCTTCTGCTTCTATTGGGAGGTGAGGTGTGTATCAGTTCGGTGATAGCTGTGGGGGACTGATTGTTCATGACTTTGAAGGTCATAATTATATTCTTATATTGGATTCTAGCTTGAATTGGTAACCAATGAAGCCTTTTCAGGATTGGTGTGATGTGGTCAGTCCTGGTGATTCCTTCTAGTACTCTGGCTGCCGTGTTCATTGCCAGTTGGAGAGGGTTTAGAGTTGCTTGTGGGAGTCCGTATAAGATTGCATTTGCAAAGTCAATGTGTGGCATCACCAGGGCTTGGTAGATTGTTCTGAAGTCTGTGTACTCGAGTAGTGGTCGTAAATGACGAAGTGTCCTTATTTTGTGGTAAATTGATTTTGTTGTGTTTTTTATATGCGCCTTCATGTCCATCCTTTGGTCAAGGATGATGCCTAGGTATCGGATAGTGGATTTAGCTGTCAATACTGTGCCCTTTACCTTTAGTGTGAGTGGGGGTGCGAAGTCCTGGTTCTTCGTTATGATCAGTACGTCAGTTTTGCAGTGGTTGATTCGCAAGTTCTGTGTGAGGAGCCATTCCGCAACTGCGTCGAAGCAGTTTATCAGTGGGGTAAAATTAGGTTGGTCTGTTATAAAAGGCATATAGAGGAGAATATCATCTGCATATGCTAGGCGGGATACATTAAAGGAGCAAATTAGGTCGCAGATGGGTTGCATGTAGATATTAAACAATAGTGTGGATAATGAGGAGCCTTGAGGTACTCCCTGATGCTGTAGAAATGGGTCTGATGTTGTGGTGCCGAGTCTCACTTGTTGCCATCTGTCAGAAAGGTAGGACTTGCACCAGCTCAGTGCTGAGCCCTGGATTCCTTTTTCTTCAAGGCGTTCGATAAGAATTTGATGACTCACAGTCAAAAGCAGCCGAAATGTCAATGATTATAAGGGCAAAGCCTTGTCGTATGTTGTCAATTCCGGTAATTATGGTATTGAAGAGGGTGATGAGTAGGGTCTCCACGCCGTGTGTTTCCCTGAAGCCAATTTGGGAAGGGTCCAGGGGGGCTTCAGTATCAATGTGCTGTTGTATTTGGCGTGGCACTGTCTTTTCAATTATTTTGGCTAATAGCGGGATGCTGGATATCGGTCTGTATGATTCGACCTTTAGCGGGTCAAGTCTATTGTTCTTCAGTAGTGGCCTGATGGAGGTATGTTTTAGGCTTTGTGGGAAGGTTCCTGCTGCGAACGATTGTTCTATGATTTTATTTAGGGAGGGGCTTAGTTCACTGCGGAGCTCTCTTATCCAGGATGCTGGGCAAGGATCATTAGGTGCAGTGATAGCATTGATGGAGGCGATGGTGTTTTCAATCTCTTTGGGTGTTAAGGTGTGGAATTTGGTCAGTGGGGATGGTTGTGGCATTTTGGGAGGTTGGGAGAGTCTGGCAGGACAGGGGCTTTTGGCTATCTGTATCATTTTTGATTTTAGGTAGTTAGCATAGTCTTGGGATTGAATTACGTGCGTTTGTTCCGGGGTTGGTTCTCGTGCTAGTGTTTTTACTATGTTGAATAAGTCATGGTGCTTGCTTATTGATCGTTTCAGGAGGTCTGTATGGAACTGCTTTCTTCTCTCCGCTATTTCTTGGCAATGCTTCTCTAGGTATGAACAGTATATTGTGTGTGCTTCGACGGAACGGGATCGGCGCCAACGTCTCTCGAGCTTGCGTAGATGGAGAAGTGAAGACTGTAATTCATTTGAGTACCAAGCTACATGTTCTCGGTTCTTGGTCCTTCTATTTGTATCTGGGAGTTGTGAGCTAGTCCTGAGGGTGTTATTCCAAGTGTTAATCAGATCGCCAAGACCGGGCTCTGATGAGTTTAGGGCTGGGAGGAGTTTCTTTAGTATCTCCCCTTTGTTGAAGGAGCGAAATCTTCTCGCTGGTGGTTTGGGAGGGATGGAGTTGGTGTTCTGATTGTTAAAGTAGGTGGGTAGTTGGAATCTGATCAAGCTGTGGTCAGACCATGGTACTGGAGTTATAGATATAGCAAAGTCATGGTTTGCTTCCGTGATGGCCTGAGGGGCGAATATCAGGTCCAGAGTATTTCCTTTCACATGTGTGGGTGCTCTGATTATCTGGCTGAATCCGAGGTCAGCAAGTGCTTCGAGAAATGCTGAGGTTTGTGCGTCTTGTAGGGTTGGGAGGTTGAAATCACCCATTAGCCAGCTTGATGATCGAGGTTTGTCTGTGTTACAGGCGAGGTCTATTATTGTTGATAGGTCCTCTGGCGAAGTTGTCGGGGATCTGTAGACTAAATTGATTGAGCAGGTGTCGTTGGAAATGGAGATCATGTTGAGGTGGGTTGTGCTGGTGGTGGTGCTCAGCTGAAATTGGAGTTCATTTTTCACAAAGATGAGTGCTCCACCTCCTCTTTGGTTGGATCTGTGGCAAGTGTGGAGCGAGAATTTGGGGGGTAGCATCTGGTTGCGAATGACGTTATCACAGTCTGATAGCCAAGTCTCCGTAACCATCAGGATGTCGAGGTCGTGGTGGGTTATCAGGTCAGTGATCACTGGCCATTTTGTGCGAATTGATATAAATGGACATAAGAACATAAGATATGCCATACTGAGTCAGACTAAGGTCCATCAAGCCCAGTATCCTGTTTCCAACGGTGGCCAATCTAGGTCACAAGTACCTAGGATTTTCCCCAAAAGACACAGGTTCCACAATGCTTATATTGGGGCAAGCAGTAGATATTCTGGGTCCACTTTAATAATGGTTTATGGACCTTTCCTCCAGGAACTTGTTCAAACCTTTTTTAAACCCGGCTACACTAACAGCTTTTACTACATCCTGACACATAAAATTAGTTCATGCCTAAAGGTATAGATGGTGTAAACTAATGTGTACTTGTACAGTAGGCATGCTCAGGGGCAGAGTTTGACATAAAGAAGAGGGGAGTCACAATTTACGTGCATATTTTATAAAAGGTGCACTAACATTATGTAAGCATTAACATTAAGTAATCATGGACATTAAGTCTACCCTTGAAAACGCATAATGTCTGTGCCTTCAATCTAAGCCAAATTGCTACAGGATTTGTTCTAGTATTTTATAAAGACACATAGGGGCTCCTTTACTAAAGGGCGTTGCAAAGTCAATGCAGGTTTTTGTGCACATTAAATGCATGCTGAAACCCACAGAAACCGGTAGTGTGGGGCCATTTAGTGTGGGCCGATTTCTGCACATCCCATGTTCTTTATCTTTATTCAAGTATTTAAAATATGCTGTGTGGTAATGGGGTAGAGGTGGTGAGCACTGTGCAGTTAGCATACAGGTACACACCATACTCTACCTGCACCTAATGCAATTAGCATGGGTTCACCTAATGTCACTCAATGAGTGACGTTCCGTGCACCAGTGGAAGCAGTGCACACTGATGTGGCATGTTAGGGGGTTGTTCTGTGCAGTAATTGCTAGGAACATGCTGGCCATGCCCCTAGCAGCTTGAACTCCTGAGAATTAGGGGACCACTGAGTCAACAAGGAGCGCTGGAACGGTCGCATGTGAGCATGCGCCCATGGCACCATCTCTATTGTTGCTGCCATCAACCTGAGGCGCTGAAAATAATCCCAGACTCTGGGACCCTGCTGTGCATAGAACACTGCCAGGCAATTTAACAATCTTCTGACTTTCTCCTCTGACAGGAAGACTCTGCCCACTCAAATGTCAAAACGTGCTCCCAGAAACTCCAAGAACTAGGAAGGTATAAGCTGGCTCTTTTCCTGACTGATCACCCAGCTGGGGCTTTCCAAAAGGACACCACTCAGGACGTCACCTAAGATGCTTGTGACAAGGAATGGGCTCGGGTGAGCCAGTCATCTAGATAGGGATGGACACTGATCCCTTGGCACCACAGCTGCCATCACCACGACCTTTGAGAATGTCCTTGGGGCAGTGGAGAGTCCAAAAAGAAGGGCGGCGAACTAATAGTGAGAGCCAAGCATGACAAAACACAGATCCTTTTGATGATCCGCCTGGATCGGGATATGAAAATACGCCTTGGCCAGATCCAGAGAAGCCAAAAATTCCCCTCAGTACACTGCTTGAATCACGGAGCATAAGGTTTCCATCCGAAAGCGCAGCACCCTTTGAGGTCCAGAATGGGCTGGAAAGATCCATCCTTCTTTGGCATCACGAAGTAGATGGAGTATCTGCCCTTGTCCCATTCATCTGGAGAGATGGGCACCACTGCCTTTAGGCAAAGCAATTTGTCCAAGGTGGTCCACAATGCAGTGCCTTTGATCGCAGACTTACATGGGGAAATGATGAAGGCATCGGGAACTGGCTCCTTGCATTTCAAGACATACCCAAATTGAATAGTATCTATCACCCAGTGGTCCCTGGTAATCCGGGCCCATTCCTGAAAGAAGAGGTAAAGCCTCCTGCCCACCGGAGACTCCAGGGAATAGGCCCCCAAACCTTCATTTTGTAACCCAAGAGGGTCCTTCTCTGGATGGGGTCGAGTCTCTGGGTCCACGTACTCCATTAAAGGACTGAGAATGAGCTTGAGGCCCTCAAGCAAAGAGGAAGAAAGGTTTTCTAGTTTGGTAGTGATGACAGTCCCAAGACTCTCAGAAATCAGGCCAGTGCACCCTTGATGGTTGGCTGTAAGCTGACAAGAAAGCAGCCTGGCCCTGTCTTCTGGGAGGTGGTAAGATTTTGCCTCACCTATGTCTTTCACCAGTTTATCCATATTGGTTCCAAACAGGAGCTTCTCCTTAAAGGCCAGTTGAGCCAACTGGGCTTTGGAGGATGTGTCTGCTGCCCAGTGATGGAGCCAAATCCAATGCCGTGACACCATTGTCAGGGCACCATCCTTGGCCATCAAGTGCTCCAGGTCATACATGGCATCAGAAAGGCAGGCTGTAGAATACTTCAAGAGCAAAGTAGTATCATCAGACAGAGACAGAATACACTGGAGCAGGGCTTGAGACATCAAGCTGGTACATACCCCCAGCTCTAGAATAGCAGCTGCCATGGCAAACTGGCTGTTCAGCAAGGAATTGACCTTGCGGTCCAGAACATCCCTTAAGGTCGATCCACTTTCCACGGAATGGTGGTCCATGGTCCATCTGGTAACCGCCGTGACCTGTGCATCCACCTTGGAAATGTCAAACCACTCGCCATGCTCCTCCTCCAGGAGAGCATAGATCTTCTTACAGACCCTTAATCCTTTAGGCAGGGAGTCGGGTGAATCCCACTCAGACTGGATCAGATCTTTGATCATCTCCAGGAACGGGAAAGACAGTAGTGGAGATTTGTATCTCTTGAAGAAGCAGGTGTACTTTCGGCTCCTGCATAGTGAATTACGCCGGCCTCTGCACACTCTAATGAAGGTGAGAGTAGGTCCTCATCTATACCGTTTCATTGGAGTCCAAAGCATAGTCAACATCTTGGATAGCTCACAACTCTTCCTCATCTTCAGGGAGTGTTCCGTGCTAGGGACGCTTAGCCAAAGGCAATTGAACAGGGCTTCTACTTTCAGTCTGCCCAGAATGAGACTGCCTCTGGGGGCACCTAGAGGCTTTGGGGTCTGCATTTCCATGCCAGATGGACCAGGTCTGTTGCAAGAAGGAAAAGAATTCTGGGAGGACAATCCAGATTCTGGAAGCTCTCCTCTCGGAAAAGGATCCCCAACAACAGGAGGCACTGCCACCACAGAACCCCTAGAGGATGAAGGATAACTCACAACATGATTGCCAGAGTCACTGGCCGGCTAAGCATCCTTACCCTTAGTGCCATATTGCATCTCCTGCCCTGAGGCAGATAAGTGCAGACTAACTGCATTCCCCGGCTGAGATGGGGAAAGCATGTCCTCCAGGAGCAACTCAAAAGCTGGCATACAGGAAAAGCAGAATCTAGAATCCAAAGATAAGGCTTTTTGCCTGCAACAGCTTAAGCAACGTTTCCTGGAAGAAGACAGAGTTAGGATATCACAAGCGTACGTGCTAAGACTGCATTGGCCCGCAAGCATGTGTTAATGGTGCTTTTATGTAATGTGTGTTAAAGGTACTAGGGAAGGAGTGCACGTTGGAGCCGCTTGGGTGGAATGCACATTAGGACTGTGCAACTCCCAGGTGCACAATACGCAAAAATGTTACTAACGCATGCAAAAAATGGCAGGAAACCACCACACAGCACCAACGATCACTAGCAGTCCACCATGAATTGCATCCCTCAGAGACGGAACCTGGAACCCTCAACAAGGAAAATGCAAGGTCAAGCCTTGGGGCTCACCCCCCGAGAGCCCTGTGTGTAGGATCCATGCCAGACTGAGCTCTACTCCCCTGAAACTGCTCCACTGGCTATGCTGATTTTAACAGCACTATGTGAAAGGTAGTAGATCCCTCTGAGAGCCTTTTGCAATCTTTGGGAGGGGGAGGGAGGGGCACTGAGGTTGTGTGAGGCTGTTGTACCAGATTCTTCCAAATACTTCTAAATTTGTGACTGTTCAACAGGCAATTATCAGAAAGGCATGGAGCTAAACCAATTTTCCCTCCTATGGCTATGAAAAAGACCGCAGTCTAGTGGAGTCTCTCGTGTCACGCTCAATTGAGTGTGTCACCTTTTTATTTTTTTTCTTAACTCTGTTTATTGACCACCAATATAACGTATACATCAAACATAATTACATACTACCTCCGGGCAGGGTTGCTTCTTATACACCGCCCAGGAAGTATACCACCAGTCAACAAGTGGATTATAACATTTGGATTATCCCCTTGCCCCCCTCCCCTCCCCCCTCCCAGTCACAACCTCCCTACCCTCTCAGGGGGGGAACTCCTACCTTCAATTACTAATACAAATTATTCCTAACTCATCATCCCATCCCCCGCCCTCCATACCACACCAAGGAATTTCAACCCACTTGCAGTATTTCATTACAACTATAAGGTCCCAACGTCTGGATATAAGGTTCCCAGATCAGCAAAAAAAATAGACCAACGACGGACATTTCCCCGAGCCCCCCACCGCTCTGAAAGCATCAGCTGATGAAAGCTATTGCGCCATTCCCAGTAGTAGGTTCTCTCCATCTACGGAGTATTGGGCCTTTGACCACCAGACAGGCCTTTCGCACGAGCAAACGCTCCCATCTCCCCTTCGGGTATAATGCTCCAAGCTGATCTAAGATGACCAAGGGTCCTGTCCACTTAATCTTCTGATTAAATAGCTAACTCAGAAAGGTACTGATCCATGTACAGTAAGGGCGTATTTTCTTACAGCTCCACCACATATGGCTCAAATTAGCAAGAGGTTCAGTACATTGTGGGCAACCCGCATCTAATGTCATATGACTACGCAACGCTCATCTTGGAGAGAAATGCGCTCTGGTCAGACATTTAAATTGCACTTCCCTCCACCTTGCACCTTCCACCAAATCACCTATCTTCCGCAAAGCATTCCTTACGGAACCTGATGCTATCGCTTGTCCCAGTTCAGTCACCCACCCTGCCTCCGCCCCTGAATAATCCGGCATTGGCCTATAGCGATCCAACCTACCTTTTAACACTGAAATAGTAGGTAGTTTTTCTTCACCCAAAGCAAAACATTCTAGGATCTGTGCCGACCTTTCCGCACTTAACTTGGTCTCCGGAAGGGAGGCTACATAATGAGAGAGCTGAGCAAACACAAAATAATGACTAGGTCTCAGATCATATTCCCTACACAGTGAAGCGAACGTTTTGCATTTACCTGCTACATCCACCGCATGCCCGACACTTTGGATTCCTCCCGAACGCCATTCCCGAAAGATCGCAGTGTCAGAACCCAGAGTAAAGCCAACATTGCCTTGTAAAGGCAACCAACTCGAAACATGTACTGATCTATTCCAGTAGATGTTCAATTGCCTCCAAGTACGCCGCACCGAATCCAACAGCACACTCCCATTCAATTTGCCCAACAAAAGCGAGCAAACTGAATGCAGCACCGCCAACAATGTCTGAGGGGCAACAAAGGCTTCTTCCAAAGTCCTAGGAGTATAGACTTCCGTACTACCTAACCAGTCACCAATGTGACGCGCTTGGCATGCAAGGGCATATAACCCCATGTCTGGAACTCCCATCTCTCCTCCTTTCCACCACCCTTTCAAACAGCTCAATGGAATACGCGCACATGCCCCCTTCCATAAAAACCCTCGCATTTCCTTTTCCATTCGATCTAAGACTCGTTGTAGTAACCACACCGGGAGAGTCTGCATCCAGTATAAAATTTGCAGCAAAACCACCATCTGCAACACAGTCACTCTCCCCAGCAAAGACAGCGGAAGGGGGTTCCATGCTCTCAGCTGAGTCTGTAGCCGGGACAAAACCTTTTCAAAATTCCGCTTGTATAACGCCTGAGGCTTTCCCAGCAGCAAGATATCCAAATACACAAAGGCATCCTCTGCCCACTTAAGTGGAAAGAGACTTCCCCATGTTGCCCGAAGTCCGCCCGAAACATCTAAAGCTTCCGACTTATCTTTATTAATATTCAACCCCGCAAAACTCCCAAAATTTGAAAACTCCTCCATCAGCCGTGTCAACGACTCTTGCTGTGGAAGCAGGTACACCAACATGTCGTCCACAAAGGCCGACAGCTTAAAGCCTTGTCGACCCACCTGCACTCCTCTCATGGTTGGTGATTCCTCTATCTTCCTTATCAAAGGGTCTAGGGACAATACAAACAAAAGGGGGGAGAGAGGGCATCCATGTTGAGTGCCCCTTCCCAGAGGAAAATCCTCAGACAGCATTCCATTACATAGCACTCCTGCTGTTGGTTCTGCATAGAGACTCTCAACCATTTTTCAGAAAGGAGGCCCCAGACCATAGTATGGTAACAACAGTCGCAGGTACTGCCAGTTGACCCTATCAAATGCCTTTTCCGCATCAAAACTGACCAGCAGTGACTGTAATTGACGATCCTATACCCATTCCAACGATGCCAGGATTTTCCGCAAGTTATGTACCACATATCTCCCTTTCACAAATCCAACCTGTGTATCATGTACTAAGTCGCCTAAAACCCCCGCCAATCGGTCCGCCAATATTTTAGACAGTATTTTAAAATCAAAGTTCAGCAGGGAAATGGGCCGATACGAGGCCGCTTGAACCGGGTCTTTGCCCGGCTTAGGGATTAAGATAATATGTGCCTGGTTTTTCCCCCACCTGAACGTACCTTGCTCAGCTCTTCTACTAAAAACTTCCACTAGAGCAGGAGACACAACACTAAGCAACAATTTATAAAATTCTGCCCCATACCCATCCGGACCTGGCGCCTTGCAGCAACTCACCTTAGAAATTACCTGTTGCACTTCCAGCACCATGATGGGTCTGCCCTCTGTTCCTCACCTAGTTTAGGCAGATCTAATTCCCTCAAATAATCCTCCATTCTAGCAGGGGACCCCCTTTCCTCCATATACAGCTTCTGAAAAATGGCTTGAAACACTTGGGTAATCCCTTTACTGTCTTTGTGCAGCAGCCCATGTTCATCCCATAGCGCTGCTATTGTTCTCGTTCCCCTACTCCCCCTCAAACAACGCGCCAAAAGTTTACCCGGTTTATCCCCAAATCGGTATAGCTGATAGTGATAATATAAAACCAATTGTTTGGCTCTTCTGTGCAACAACTCATTTAAACCTATTTGGGCTTCCCAGAGTTTCTTCTTAGTCACTGTACCAGGGGAGCTGGCATATTTCCGTCTAGCTTTAGTCACTTATTTTTCCAGACAGATAATTTGCTCCGATATTAGTCTGTGTTTCCTAGCCAAAAAAAACTATATCATCTCCCCGCAACACCACTTTGGCTGTCTCCCAAAATAACTCTGGATCTTCTTGGTGTCCTTTATTGTTTATCGCAAATTCCTGCCATTTTTGCCCAAGAAACTGATGGAACTGGACATCCTTATGCAATTCCAATGGGAACCACCAAATACGAGTTCTATAAGCTTTCCCCCCCAATAAAGGTCAACCCATATCCACGCATGGTGTGAAATTTCTGTAGGACCAATCTGTGCATCACCCACCTAGGCAAAAAGGCCTTCCGATATTAAAATATAATCAATTCGAGCACTCGAGCCATGCGCTCGAGACTGATGTGTAAAATCCTTTTCTAGGGGGTGCAACAACCTCCAGGGATCCACTGTTCCTATCCGCTTCCGAAAAATTTCCAACACACGTGCCATCTGCATTCACGCCCGTACGCCGCCCCCCCCCCCCAGTGATGTATCCAATTCCACATCAAACACTCCATTAAAATCTCCACCCAATATCAAAGAAATCTCTGGCAGCTGTTCCACTTTAGAGGCAAGACGTGTATAAAGTTCTTGATCCAACACATTAGGACTATACAAATTACCCAAAATAATGGGTTTCCCCTCCAAGACTCCCTGCAGCAACAAAAACCTTCCAGCCGGATCAGTAACTTCCCTTTCTACTACAAACCACACCCTCTTATGGATCAAGATAATCAATCCACCCTTTTTTCCCTGCGTAGGAGCTCCCCTCTGCTGTCCTACCCAGTCCCTGCACATTTTTAGATGCTCTTCGGCGGTCTGGTGGGTTTCTTGTAACACGGCAATATCGCAATGCTGTCTGGCCAATGCTTTCAAGAGTTTATAGCGCTTTATCGGGCTTCCCACTCCACACACATTCCAGGAAACTATCTTCAGGTTGGCAGGGGTGGGGGCTCAGGTCTATGCCACACGTCACACAATGCTCTCCAGGAAAAAGCTCTCCCAGCCTGGAGCTTCCCCGGTAGTTGTTTGTCAGTGTCTGCATCAGGACTTCCCCCCTTCTCTTGGTTGTGATCCCCTCTCCCTCCCTCCCCCCCCTTTCTTACTACCCCCTCCCCTACCACTATCCATCCCCATCCTATCCCCCCCTTTCCAACTGTCAACTCCTTCCCTTCTTAACCTTTACCGCTACCTCTACTTTCCTAAACCCTAGAGATCTCGCTTGGTGCATACGGTCGCCCCCCCCCCTCCCCTGCAACTTAACATAAGGCAGAGAGGAGAAAAAAAGGGAAAGAGAAAAAAAAAGAGGGGGAAACACAATTTTCAAATCTTATAACAGAGAGCTTTGCTGAACAGAGACAATCAATTTTTCCCCAGGCTCTGTCCACGAAGCTACACAGCTAATTAGATCTATTCCTCTTCAAGAAGGCCTACCCCAGACCTCTGATTTTACACCATCCATGGCCCGGTGGCTCTTCTTCTAACAGTTACTCAGGATGGGTGCTCCACTCAGGCATTCCCCTGAACAAAAAAGATAACCTCTAAATGTTTTATTTATAAATGTCTGAGTCTGCCATCCCACCACGCAGGACTTCCTCTATGTAACTTATTGCATCCTCGGCAGCTTCAAATGTTCGATGTTTTCCCTCATGGGTGATATGCAATCTGGTTGGGTACTGGGCTGAAAACTTAATATTTGCGTCTATCAACTTTTGGCACAGAGGTGCGTATGCTCTCCGTCGTTGACTTAATGCTACAGAATAGTCCTGAGCAATACGCAACTTTAGATTCTCTGTGATAACTTCCCCTTTCTTCCTAGCCACTCTCAGCACTGCTTCTTTTTGGGGGTAGTGCGAGAATTTGGCCAGGACTACTCTGGGCCGAGAATCTCTTGTTTGCTTCGACCCCACTCTGTGTGTCCGTTCAATCATGATCTTCCCACCAGCCTCTAAGCCAGCGGTTCTCAACCTGTGGGTCGCGACCCCCACGGGGGTCGCCACAGGATTTAGCAGGGGGTCACCTCATTCCTCCGTTAAAAAAATAAAAAGCGCACAAGTTGCTGCCACTGCCGAGTCTGCTTCTCGGCAGTGGCAAACTCACTGCTTCCCTTCTAATGCAGCTGCGGCTCCCTGTCTCTTAGGGAACCGCAGCTGTGCCTGCGAAACCGTTGCGGAGCAGTCCAGTGAGTCTCTTGACGGGCTCCGTGCAGCATTGTCCCGCCTCCAAAGGAAGTTGTTTACCACTTCCTTTGGAGGCGGGACAATGCTGCACGGAGCCCGTTGAGAGACTGGACTGCTCCGCAATGGTTTCACAGGCACATCCACGGTTCCCTAAGAGACAGGGAACCGTGACTGCAGAAGAACAGGGCAGTAGCAGGCAGACAGGGAGAGGGGAGGAGGGGGAAGAGAACCTGCAACGGGGCTGACATGAGGGAGGGAGGGGGCTGACATGGAGGGATGGATGGAGGGAGGGATGAAGTCTGACAAGGACAGGGGGGCTGACATGGACGGAGGGGGGCTGACATGGAGGAAGGGAGGGAGGGGGCTGACATTGATGGATGGATGGATGGATGGAGGGAGGGAGGGGGCTGACATGGAGGGAGGGAGGGGGCTGACATGGAGGGAGGGGGCCTGACATGGATGGAGGGAGGGGAGGGCTGACATGGAGGGAGGGCTGACATTGATGGATGGATGGAGGGAGGGGGCTGACATGGACAGAGGGGGACTGACATGGAGGAATGGATGGAGGGAGGGAGGGGGGCTGACATTGGACAAGGGGGCTGACATGGAGGGAGGGAGGGGGCTGACATGGATGGATGGATGGATGGATGGAGAGAGGGAGGGGGCTGACATGGATGGAGGGGGCTAACATGGACGGAGGGATGGGGGGCTAACATGGACAAAGGGAAGAGACAGGGGGACATACTGGCAGACGGGGGATAAATGCTGGACAGAGGGGAGAGACAGTGCAGGTTAGGATTATAATGGGCAGATGGGGGGGGCTAGGACTGGTAATGGGTTGATTAGGGAAGGCTAGGACTGGGAATGGACTGATCAAGGGGGGGTTGGGACTGGTAATGTGCTGATAGGGGGTAGGACTGGTAATGGACTGATGGGGGGCTAGCATTGGAAATGAGCTGATCGGGGAGGTTAGGACTGGAAATGGGCTGATTAGAGGAGGCTAGGACTGGAAATGGGCTGATTAGAGGAGGCTAGGACTGGTAATGGGCTGATGGGGGTTAGGACTGGTAATGGGCTGATTAGGGGAGCCTAGCACTGGTAATGGGGTTGAGGAGGGACTAGCACTGGAAATGAGCGGATTAAGGGAGGCTAGGACTGGTAATGAGCTGATGGGGGGGGGGGGAAGGACTGGTATTGGGCTGATTAGGGGAGGCTAGCACTGCTAATGAGGTTGAGGGGGGACTAGCACTGGAAGCGAGCTGATTGGGGGGCTTTGACTGGGAATGGGCTGATTGTGGGGAGGGGAGGATAGAGCTGCTGGCCCTGGAAGAAAACTGGGGGCTAAGGCTACAAATGGGCTGATACGAGGGGATGGGAGAATGGAACTGGAAGGGAGTGGATCTGAGAAGGGCTGCCATGGTATTTGTACTAGAAGGGACTGATCAGTGGGGAAGGAGGGGGACTGGAAGGGAATGGACACCAGTGGCAGTCATGGGAATGCAAGTTAACATTGGAAGGTACTGAGAGTGAGGACTGGAAAGGGGCTGATACTGGGGAGGGTTACTGGGACTGGAAATAAGCTGATGGAAAGAAGTGAAGAAAATGAAAGAAGAGATAAGAAATGGCAGATGGACCACAGACCACAGAAAGAGAGCTAAGAGAAGACAGGAAAGCAGAAGCCTCAGATCAGGACCAGCATGATAAGAGAATAAACTGGTCAGACATCAAAGGTAGAAAAAATAATTTTATTTCATATTAGTGATTTGACTACAAAATCATCATAATTTTGAAATCAAATATTGTTACTTGTTATTATGATTAATTATTGTGGCTTAAATAAGTAAATTTTATAAATAAAACATATTGCAAAGGCCTATAATATATTAATAATTCAACAAATGATTACAGCGACAATGCGTTAACGGTAAAGGAAGAGAGACGCATTTGATTTTATCATTGGGGGTCACCACAAGTTGACCAATGGTAAAAGAGATCATGGTACAAAAAAAGTTGAGAACCACTGCTCTATGCTTTCAAACAGCTGTGGGATCAAGGTCTCAAGGTATTGCCGCAAGTCTCTGTCCAAAACGTTATCTGGGATTCCCATAAAGCGCAAGTTATTGTGTCTGGACCGGTTTTCAATATCATCTATTTTGGCCTCCTGGGACTGTAGTTTCTCTCTCATTCTTCCCACTTCCTGCATCAGCTCCTCGATGCTGTCCTCCGTGCACCCAATATGGCCCTCTGTTTCCTGTAGCCTGTTACCCATGTCTCTGAAAGAGCTGTGCAGCGTATCCATTTTGCTGTGAAGTGCCTTAAACTGCACTGATAGTGCACATGCCACTGCCGCCGACACTTCTTCCAAGAAGGCAGGAGAGGTAGGTGAGCTCGGAGCCGCCGGTATGTCCGCCATCTTGCTAAGGGCTGCCATGCAGTCTTTGTCTTGGCACCCGAGTTTTGCCGCCGCTGCCATTGGCCTCTCCGCTCTCCGAACTCTGCGAATGCTCTCCTGGTGCAGTATTATTATTTGAAAGACACTTTCACTCACTTTTCAGCGCTAGATCCATGGCGTTAGGCGGGGGCGACCGGAGCACGAGCGACACACATCTGCTTGCTCTCACCACATCACGTGACCTCCTGAGAGTGTCACCTTTTTAGGGCTTAATGTGGTTGTTCACGAGTGTTTAATTAATCTCTATTCCTCTCAATCTTCATATTTTCTACAGAGAAGAGAAAATCTATCCACCATCAGCTGGAGACAAAGAAATATTGAAGGGACCTCTGGTGGCTGAGGCGGATAGAGGCACAGCAGTGATGTCATTGAAAACGAGGCTTTTCATTGGTTCTTTGTCTCCACTAATCTCTTGGTAGCGGAACACAATCCACTTGTCTGAACTTGATTGCAGACCTGCTATTAGTAATCTGTGAACTATCATTAAAATCATCTCTAATACCTGAAGATTGGAGGATCGCCAATGTAACACCAATTTTTAAAAAGGGTTCCAGGGGTGATCCGGGAAACTACAGACCGGTGAGCCTGACGTCAGTACCGGGAAAAATGGTAGAAACCATCATAAAGAATAAAATTACTCAGCATGTAGATAGTCATTACCTAATGGGAGACAGCCAACATGGCTTTAGACAAGGAAGATCTTGTCTTACTAATCTGTTATGTTTTTTTGAAGGAGTGAATAATCAGGTGGACAAAGGTGAGTCGGTTGATATTGTGTATCTGGACTTTCAGAAAGCCTTTGACAAGGTCCCTCATGAGAGACTTTTGGCAAAACTAAAGAGTCATGGGATAGGAGGCAGTGTACTATTGCGGATCAGGAACTGGTTAAAAGATAAAAAGCAGAGGGTAGGGCTAAATGGCCAATTTTCCCAATGGAGAAAGGTGAATAGTGGTGTACCCCAGGGATCTGTGCTGGGTCTGCTGCTTTTTGACATATTCATAAATGACCTGGAAAGTGGAATAACGAGTGAGGTTATCAAATTTGCAGATGACACAAAACTATTTAAAGTTGTTAAAACCCAAGAGGATTGTGGAAAATTGCAAGAGGATCTTGATAAATTGGAAGACTGGGCATCAAAATGGCAGATGAAATTTAATGTGGACGAGTGCAAGGTTATGCACCTAGGGAAGAACAACCCAAACTATGGTTACTCGATGCAAGGTTCCACATTAGGAACTACCACCCAGGAAAAAGATTTAGGCGTCATTGTGGATACCATGTTAAAACCCTCGGCCCAGTGTGCAGCAGCGGCCAAGACAGCAAATAGAATGCTAGGGATGATAAGGAAAGGAATGGAAAATAAAACAAAAGATATTATAATGCCTCTATATCTTTCCATGGTGAGACCGCACCTTGAATATTGTGTGCAATTCTGGTCGCCGTATCTTAAAAAGGATATAGCGATTTTAGAAAATGTTCAGAGAAGAGCCATCAAAATGGTAAAGGGGATGGAAGGATACTCCTATGAAGAAAGGCTGACCTGGAAAAGAGACGGCTGAGGGGAGATATGATAGAAGTCTATAAATTAATGAACGGAGTGGAACGTGTAAACGTAGATCGATTGTTTACCTTATCAGAATATAGAAAGACTAGGGGACATGCAATGAACATAAGAACATAAGATATGCCATACTGGGTCAGACCAAGGTCCATCAAGCCCAGTATTCTGTTTCCAACAGTGGCCAATCTAGGTCATATGTACCTAGCAGTTTCCCCAAGGGACACAGGTTCCACAATGCTTGTATTGGTTCAAGCATTGATATCCTGGGTCCCTTCTTAATAATGGTTTATGGACCTTTCCTCCAGGAACTTGTCCAAACCTTTTTTAAACCCAGCTACACTAACAGCCTTTACTACATCCTCCAGTAACAAATTCCAGAGTTTGATTACACGTTGAGTGAAAAAATATTTTCTTTTATTAGTCTTAAATAGTTTACCCTGTAGCTTCATTGCATGTCCCCTAGTCTTTCTATATTCTGATAAGGTAAACAATTGATCTACGTTTACCCGTTCCACTCCGTTCATTAATTTATAGACTTCTATCATATCTCCCCTCAGCCGTCTCTTTTCCAGGTTAAAGAGCCCTAACCTTTTTAGCCTTTCTTCATAGGAGTATCCTTCCATCCCCTTTACCATTTTGGTTGCTCTTCTCTGAACCTTTTCTAAAATGAAGCTACAGGGTAAACTATTTAAGGATGTAGTAAAGGCTGTTAGTGTAGCTAGGTTTAAAAAAGGTTTGGACAAGTTCCTGGAGGAAAGGTCCATAAACCATTATTAAGAAGGGACCCAGGATATCAATGCTTGAACCAATACAAGCATTGTGGAACCTGTGTCCCTTGGGGAAACTGCTAGGTACATATGACCTAGATTTGCCACTGTTGGAAACAGAATACTGGGCTTGATGGACCTTGGTCTGACCCAGTATGGCATATCTTATGTTCTTATCTTCTTATGAACTGGTCTAGCAGGACGATATGGAAATTCCTATTACCACCCTCAGTGCTCCATTTTGCCTTTTGGAAAGGAAATTCCAGTACTATTTCTACTACTTTTCATTTCTATAATGCTACTAGATGTGCTGAACACATACATTTAAGATTAAGATACTGCAATATCATGCTGATGGGGGGAATTCAAAGGTAACCTTAGGAAATATTTCTTCATAGCTCCCCCTGTGGAGATGGTACAGAGAACAAGAGATTTCAAGACAACATGGAATAAACACAAAAGATCTTTAGCTGCAAAGTAATTGGACAAGCACAAAGGATCCTCAATTCTAAAGGGGAAGACAGAGTTTGACTGAGAGCTTAAAGAAATATAATAAGAATTAAATTTTGTATCTTAGATGGGCCATACAACACTTATCTATTACTCTATTTCAATTTTAGCTTCATTTATCTCTAAGCCTTTTACATTTCAAGACAAGTAACTACTATTGCACACTGATGACGACCACTTCCGCATTTTCCCAAGCCAAAGCTGTGGACCTCCTTTCTGTTCAACACATATGCTTGGAAGAGCCCTTCATTTGACAGTTGTCCATTTGCTAGCATACATTTTGACTGGCTAAGATGTGAATTTGTTCAATACTTCAAGAGATAATTGTAAAGATACTTGTCGAAGATGGGATTTTCAATCCAGCAAACTAAAATACGCTGATGCTCTATTTGACTTTTAGCTGTGATTTAATGTCTTTCTGAGAATGCTTCTAAAGAGCTTGGAAACAAGTGGTTGCATTCCAGTTTCTTTTCCCAGGCAGATGAATGCATACTGTAATTTTAAGACCAATTTAACAGAAGGATTTGGAGTAAAAGCACTTCAAAGAATCACACTGTAAGACAGGCCTAAGTGAGGATAAATTTATTGAAAGAAAAATGAAAAGGCTGTGTTGTAGTCAAAGAAACAATGTACTCGTTGCTCAAATGCATTCTATCCTGTCCAAAGGAAAGTAACAAGGAATTATTCACTGTCTGACTCGATGGACATGCCCTTGAATGAGATCATGTAATACCATAAATAAATGCAAAATCCATCCCATTATGCCAAGGACTGATGTGATGTGATGGAATAAATACCCGATGTCCAAGAAATATCAAATGGTTTTAATAAGGTATGCCAGTATTTTTCAATTAGCTGGAGCATGATAGAAACACTGATATGCAAAAATCTGTCGTGAAATGGCAAAGTTATTCCTATGAAAGAAAACAGAACTTGGAAAGAAACATTCCATGTACACACTCGTTATCCGGCATTAAAACACTGTCTTTTCTCTTCTGTCCAAGTGCAAGGAGCAGGACTCAGACCCTTTTTTTTAAATATCTCCAAGCAAAACTCAAAAGGAAGCTTAGCAACAACAGTACACTGGCAAGTTAGTAATAAATCCAGGACATCCCCAGACTGGAATAGCTAAACACTGATGATCAATCAACATAGCAAAAATTGTTCTTACAGGGCACTTACTTCTGTGAGAGATCATTTAAAGCTCAAAAAGCGTAGTTACTCACCTGTAACAGGTGATCTCCGGGAACAGCAGGAATCAGTCTTCACATATGGGTGACATCGGCACTGACAGAGCCCAGCGTGGGAACGCTCCCCAGCATCCAATAGGAAAGCCTTTGGGAGTGTTCCTCCATGCCTGTGTGGTTGCCTTCTTGCCTTAGCTCCTAGTCTCCTCAGTCAGAGACAAAACAATAATAAAAAGAAAAAATGAGACAACTTGAAGGGGAGGTAGGCGGGTTGTGAAGATTGATTCCTGCTGTTTCCAAAGATCACCTGTTACAGGTGAGTAACCATGCTACCTCCAGGAACAAGCAGGAAGTCAGTCTACACATATGGGACTCCCTAGCCACAGACTGACGAGAGAGAGAAGAGTCCTGGCACAACTAAAGGTTGCAGCAAGGATCAAACAGACTCAGCTCATTCAGACTCAGTGAGGTAGTGCAGAGGGCAGAGGGCAAGTTGTCTTAATTTGAAAAAGATTACATAGAACAGATTGACTGAATTGAGCATCACTTCTGGAGTCCTTGTCCAGGAAATAGTGTGCTGTGAAGGTATGACATGAAGACCAGGTAGGATTTCAGAAATAGGGACAGAATGCTGTTCACCCGTATCGCTAACTCCCGACATCGTTCCTTTCACCTTGCTGCACCTCATGCCTGGAATAGCCTACCTATGTCTATACGCCAGGCACCCTCCCTGGCCCTCTTCAAATCCAGGTTGAAGACTCACCTCTTCACCGTCGCTTTCAGATCCTGACTTCTATCCTTATCTTATCTTAACCCCGTCAACTCTCATGACCATATTTTATTGATCTTACTGTGCCTTGTATTGACCTTACTGTACCTTCCACTAATCTGACCTTTACCCTGTAATGTTCTGACTAGATTGTAAGCTCAGATGAGCATGACTCTGACGGGTAGGGACTGTCTCTTGCATCCTGGCTAACTCTTGTTGGTTGGCTGTACAGCGCTGCGTGCATGGTGCTCTATAAGTGATAAATAGTAGCAGTAGTAGTAGTAGAATGGAGGTTAACTACAGTGGTAGCCATGGCTCGGACATTATGGGCAGTGACATGGTATTGAAGAGATAGACCAACTTGTGAGTAAATAAAAGATATGCAGCTTGGGTAGCCAGTTTGAAATTGTTCTTTGAGACTGGTAGCCCCAGATGACTTTGGTCCAAAGAGACAAATAACTGAGGATTGGCGATGCGCCTTAGTACAGTCCACATACAATGCCAATGCTCTCTTACAATTAAGAGTATGCAATTTTGTCTCAGTCAGGGAGGTATGAGGCCTTGAAAAGAACATTGGTAGTGAGATGGATTGGTTCAGGTGGAAGGAGGTGACAACTTTTGGCAAGAACCTAGGATGTGTCCAAAGGACTACCTTGACATGGTGGAATGTGGTATATGGAGTATGGTCTACCAAGGCTTGCAGTTCACTGACCCTATGAGCGGAGATGACTGCAATGAGAAAAAGGACTTTCCATGCCATAGGTTCAAAAGGACTGTGCATGAGCTGTGCAAGAACAACATTTAAATCCCATGGTGTGGGTGGTGGGTGGAGAGGCGGTTTGGTCAGGGGAAGGACCCCTCCTGAATCTAGCCACCAAGGGATATGCCGAGATCGGCCGCTTTTCCAACTTATGGTGAGAGGCCACAATGGCACATAAATGTACCCTTAACAGAGTTGGTCTTGAGACCAGAGAAGGATAAGTGGAGCAGGTATAGAAGTAGGTCCAGGACTGAACATGTAGAAGGATTTAGTGTTTTCTGTGAACACCAAATGGCGAATCTGCACCACTTGAAAGTGTAAGAGCATCTGATGGAATCTTTTCTGAAAGATAGGAGAACCTGTAAAACCTCCTCTTGGCGTCCTAGGTGTAAGAGGACCACCCACTCAGCAGCCAGGCCGTCAAGTGAAGTATCTGGAGTTTGGGTGCAGGACGGTCCCCTGTTCCTGAGAGAGAAGGTTGGGAGAGCAACCAAAGTTGAGGGGAGGTTTCTGAACAAGTTCAAGAAGTAGAGGAAACCAGGGTTGTCTAGGCCAGTAAGGGGCAATGAGGATTATCATTTCCCTGTCGGCTCATAGTTTGTATAGTGTTTTTACTATGAGGGGGAGAGGAGGGAAAGCATAGAGGAGATGCTGTCCCCAATGAAGAGGAAACACATCCGAGCTTTCCTTGTGAGGGGTAGGGATCCTGGAGCAAAATCGAGGAGGTTGAGCGTTGACAGGAGAAGCAAAGAGGTCGATTATTGGCATCCCCCAAAGCTGGAAAAAGTGTTGAGCTCCTTGAGGTTCCAGTCTCCACTCGTGTAGATAGAGGATGCAACTCGGTCTGGTGCCTAGGAATTCTCTGTTCCTGGCAGGTATACTGCATGAAGGTGAATCTCCTGAGAGATTGCCCAGTTCCACAAGCAGATGGCCTCTGTGCATAAGGAAAAAGAGCCCGTTCCTCTCTGGTTGTCTGTCTGAATGAAGACTGAGCAGTCCCTAAGATGGGCAGAGATGGCAATGAAAATTGCTCTGCGTTTGAGGAGATTGATGTGTAGGAGATTCTCTTGCAAAGTCCATAGGCCCTGGGTCATAAGAATGTTTAGGTGAGCCCCCCCAACCTAGCTTTGATGTATCGGTCATCAGGGTATACTGTGGTACAGACAGTTGCAAAGGTATCCCTACGAGAAGGTTGTGCGGTTTGCTACACCACTGCAGGACCGACCTCATCTGAGGGGTGATGGTGATGGAGTCAGAGGTGGTCTGTGGACTGCTTCCAATGCTATGAGAGAGTCCATTGTGCTATTCTCATGTTGAAACAAGCATATGGAATGACATGGGCTGTGGAGGCCATGTGGCCTAGAAGGCATAGGAATATTCTGACCGTTATTGACTCCTGTTTTGGATCTGTGATACCAAGGACATTAGTCGAGCACATCTGTCGTCTGGCAGAAATGCTTGAACTTGGATCGTGTCTAGTCAAGCTCCTATGAACTCTAGGTTTTGAGATGGAGTGAGGTGCGATTTTGGATAATTGATGACAAAACCTAACTCCTATAGGACATGGATAATCTGTCTGAGGGCAGTAGTGACTGCCATAATGGTATCTGCCCATAGCAACCAATCATTTATGTAGGGGAACAGAAAGATCCCCATAGTTCGAAAATAGGCTGCCAACACAGCTAGGCACTTTGTGAAAACTCTGGGAGCCAAAAGCAAACTGAAAGGAAGGACTCGATATTGATAATGATTGTTCCAAAATACAAATCTAAGGAACTTTCTGTAAGTATGAGTATGTGAGTATAAGCATGAGTATGTGAGTATAAGCATCCTTTAAGTTTAAGGAACATAGCCAATTGTTTGGTTGGAGGTAAGGAAGAAGGGTACCCAGAGAAATCATCTTGAATTTTTCCTTGACAAGGAATTTGTTGAGGTTTCAGAGATCTAGTACAGGCCTGTGGCTCCCCGTTTTCTTTGGGATAAGACAGTATCAGGAGTAGAAGCCAAGCCTTGTTGAAAAAGAGGCACTTTCTCTATTGCCTCCTGCATTAGTAGAGAGTGGCTCTCTTGTTGTAACAAGGTGGTTTGATGGATATCTAAGGACGGTTGGCCTACAAAATGAGTAGATGGATTTCATCTGTAGAATCCTGGCCTACTAGATGTAATGTCCAGGGTTCTGAGGTGATGTTTCTCCAGCAGTGTGCAAAGTGAACTAATCTCCCTAGGATCTTGGAAAGAGGTGGAGAAGTCATGGGAAAACTGACCATGCTCCTTAGGAAGCAGTCAAAAACTCTGAGTTGATTGAGTAGTAGGAGCAGGCTGTGGTTTGGTAACCTTGGGTTTCCTGGGATGTTTTTGGCCCTGCTGTCTTTGTTGTTGTGGAGTAGAATAAGAGGAATAGGAGTGATAGAGTGGATAATAATGTTTCTTCTTTGGGAAGAAGGGTTTTTTGGTGGCAGTCTTCTTTTTAGAAGGATCTGTCATGCTTCTAGAAAGCCTCTTCATGGTGAGGTCACCCGTTTCTAACTCACCTGCTTTTTCCCTCCATCTCTGGCCAAAACGATTCTCCCCACTGTATGGAATGTTGATTAACTTATCTTGGACCCACTGTTCCAGATCAGATGCCTGAAGCCAGGCTGTTCTTCTAGCTCCAATGCAGGCTGCAGCAGCCCCACTGTTTATTTATTTATTTTATTTATTTAGACAGTTTTGTATACCGCCTTATCCTTCAATCAAAGCGGTCACAACACAATTGGGGGATACATTTAACACGTGGGGATATGAGACACATACACTAATACTTACAGGGAATTAGTTGGTCTCAAAGGCATCAAAGGTTGCCCTTGTTAGAAATTTTTCAGTAGTGACACCGATGGCATCTGGGATATCGCAGTCAGCACCAGTTCCACCAACACCAATGGCCTCAGCGGGTACCTCTTGATACCTTTCCGCAGGCATTTCCTGCATCGCATTGCTCCGTGGACCATGCTTATGATGATTCTTCCTCTGAAGGAGCTGGTAGCTCTGATGGCTCCTCAGCAGCAGCATGACAGCATTGAGTCAGTTCTCGAAACTCTACATCTGCCTGTGGGAGATGCATTGACAGTGAGACCTCAAAGGACCTAGACACAGATCTATACCTGGCCGATATTGGTATTGAGTGCATGGAGGGAGGGATCAATCACCAAGACATCAAAGCCCATTGGTGTGCTGGCACTCTCAGAGGAGATCTGATTTCCCCCATGTGCAGCAGAAATCAACCCAAAGAGCCTCTGTGAACTGACTCTCTTGAGTCTGAGTGCTCTTGGATAACCAACTACAACTCTGACTATTTCTATCAGACCCCTCGCTACTTCATGTGGGGTGCAGGTCGCCTCCTGAGGATAAGCTCTTCTATGAGTTTGTCAGGGTAATGGCTAAATCCATTTCATTTCAGTTGGACATGGAGAAAGAGTCCAGGGCCAAAGAATTGGAAATCCTCCAGTATCCAGAACGCCCAGAGGAAGTGATGACAGTGCCCATTCACTGCATCCTTCAGAGGCTGCAGATCAAAATATGGAAGACCCTCCCTCTCTGTGTGTCCTATTAATAGGATTGACTCCATGTATAAAATCCAGAAGGCTCCCAGATTCAGGAATCTCCAGCTACCACTCAATTCTAGATCATCAAATCTGCCCTCAAAATGGCCAGGAGCTCCAAGTCATACTCTACAGTGCCTCGAGGGAGAGAGACTAGGTCTCTGGACTCTTTTGGAAAAAGTTATCAGAGTTCCATGCTCACTACTACATGGCATCCTACTAACTCTTCATGGGCATACATTTCTGTAACCAGCCAGCACATTCAACGCAGGGACACTTATCATCAACCCTAGAGGAGGCAGTAAATGCACCCCTGCTGCAAGCAGCAATTGTGGTTATTATGCACCAGTGATGGCTGTGCTAACCAGGATATGCCATCAATGCCCACACTCTACCCAGTCACTGCCCCTTCCCATGCTAACATTCAGCATGGGACTTTTACTGCACTGCCCTGTGCTGTCCAGGATAAACCCCATGCTAACCATTAGTGTACTTTAGTAAACATGCCCCAAATACTGCAGAATGTAAGAATATACCTTCATTAATCTTCTAGGAATCAGAAAATAAAGCCTCTCTAGTTGCACTTTCTTCAATAAAGCTTGCATAAAGTGAGAGAAATCACTTTATTGTAGGAAGACAGCCCTCGGGACCACTGAAGGCCTTAAATATGAGTGATGGCCAGCAATACAACAACTTAGAATGGTGTACGAAGAACTGGTCTAGGGTCTGCCACTCATGTATCTTGTCTCCCAGTTAAATTATAGTTAGCTGGTTGTTTAAAAAAAGAAAGATAGTTTAGAAATCTATCCACCCACTTGCAATAAATTTTAATTTTGAAAGCAAATATATACAGCATTATTACTTTATAATCTCCAGGAGCAAGCAGGAAATCAGTCTTCACATATGGGTGATGTCGGCACCAATGGAGCCCGGCGCGGGAACACCCCCAAGCTTCCAACAGGAAAGCCTTTGGAAGTATTCTTCCATGCCTGCGTGGTAGCTTTCCTGGCTTAGCTCCTAGTCTCCTCAGTCGTCTTTTTTCCACGGAGTCATCGGGACCTCATCCCTGTAGGCTGCATCAAGAGACTTCTGCATTTTTGTGGTACTGTCGAGTACTTGTTTCTTTTTGCTTTCCTGTTGCTGACTTGACTCCCCGTCAATTCCGCTCCAGTTCTGTTTTATTTACATTTTTTTTTATAGAGTTTTTTCACTTTTTTTTGTTAAGGCCTTCAGCCTACACCTTCATCATTGTGAAACAGTTTGACTTTGCCTTAGTTCTTTTCCCAGACATGGAAAAGCCCCAGAGTGGCTTTAAAAAATGCTCAAAGTGTTCTAGTACTATTTCTATCACCAACGAGCATAGCTGGTGCCTAAGGGGTTTAGACCCAGACCACGATGTAGATTCTTGTCCCGCCTGTCGCCACATGACTGCCAAAGGTGGTAAGAATCGGGATAAACAGAAGGCTAAGCTGTTTCAAACAGACTCAGCTCCTTCGGTGCACTACTCAGGGGCGTCGACTCCGTCTAAGTCCTCCCATACCTCTAGATCGCCACTTAGTTAAAAGGACAAGCATTGAGCTGATTCACCAGTGCAGAAGAAGAAAAAGACATTAATGTCAAGATCATCGAGGTCAGCCTCGTCACCGACACTCCTCTCAGACCGATGCAGACCATCCAGCGAAGCAGCCCCGGCGGGAGTCCTCACCTTCCAAAGCTGCAAAGGGGTTCAGGGATGCCCCCGAGGTTCAATCCTCGGCGGAGCCCCTGATATCAGCATCAGGAGTTGTGGCCCACATTATTGTGTCTGGAGCTACTCCTCCTCCAGTACAGACGCTCGATGACCGTGTCATTGCCAATTCTAGCATAGTAGACCTTGTGATCATCAGACACAAAGTGCCCAATGCCAGTCCATTTCAGTTCACTGACACCCAAAAGATAGAGTTTGTACACATTCCATTTGATTCTTGACCACCTCCAACTTGCCTTGGTTCATATTTTGTATGTTCCATGTCCCAATATGTAAGACATCTTTGCATCTTCAGACTCTCACTTCATGCGCAGCTATATCAGCAGTCACACGTCCCAATGACTTTGATCCAACCACATCATAAATGCTGGCTTTACTCTGAAAAGTATTCAGCTCCTCCCCAGTAGCCAGTTGAGTGCCTTCCTACCTGGTGGTCTCATCTTCCAGCACTATAGTGCAATTTGTTTTGTTGTGACTATCCACTGGGTTTTTGTGGCAAGATACGGAAGTAGACTGACAGACCTTTCTTCCTTGCAGGTAATTCTAGTATTGTTGCCGTTCTTACAGAAATGTTATCCTCTATCACCAACACCATTCCATTCTGCTGCTGCCCAGATGGGTGGTTTGTCTTGGTCTGGCACCTCAGCTGAGACCTGTCCATCTTGGGAAACCCTGCCAGTAGTTAAGCTACTGTTAGCTTAGCTCTCGGCATCACTGATGCACACAAGCCCTCACGGCATGACAATCTGCAAACCAAGTGAGGGAAAGGAAACTTAAAAAAAAAAAAAAAAACTGACCCGAGGAAATAAGAGAAAATAACTAGCATGGCAGCAGGGAGACAAAAGCACATACAGAATAGCAAAACAAATGCAAAAGCAGTAAAATAAAGAGAAGGAACAAAGGGTCAGCGGAAAAAAACTGAGTATCTCAGGTGCGGCGGCAGGCAGGAACAGATATGAATGCGTGATGAGCTTTCTTAAAGCTTATAGAAGGAGATGAGGAAGTACTTTCCTGCTTGTCCATGAGGAATCACTGGTTTAAGTGGTAATATTAAGCAACCTGGAGGGTAATTCTATAAGGAAGTGCCTATTTTCCATCTAGAAGTGCATGTATCTTTAAGCACTATTTTATAAAGACAAGTAGGTGCCTACTTTCCCCTACAAAATACTAGAATAAGTGGTGGAGAATAAGTGTTATGAGATCACGTTAATGCATGCACCTAGATTAGTAAAGAGCATGTATAACTCGTCTAGTATTTTATAATTCACCTGCTTACTTGTGTGCTCTGCCCATGTTCGTCCAAGCTTCACCTATGCATATGCTCACAGGCTGATGAATGTACACACACACACACACACACACACACAGATGGCATGTATCAAGTAGCAGGTAGAACTTTAACATGAACATTTTCACTTATACATGAATATGCAGTGGTGCTACCTAAATGTATGGTGTTGCCAAGTTGAAATCATCTAAGTTAGATGTTTCAATTTATATATTCTCTGTAAAGATGAATTTATTTATTTATTTATTTTATTTATTTATTTATTTTATAACTTTTATATACCGCGCTATTTGTTATCAGTGCGGTTTACATACAACAAGGGTGCACAGTCAGAAGTCTGTTCTGTGCTTACATTGTAACAGGAGTTTAAACTTGGAACATACATTGTAACAGGAGCATAAACTTGGAATGCTGACCTTTCCATATCATATTAAGCAGAATAAAATATTTTTGATGGTGCCTCCTTCTTAGGATTACTTTGCAAATGGTCATTACTGGAAACAAAATGCCATGTTTGTTCATGTAGTACCATATCAGTAAAATGAATCTTTCATCTATAAAAAGAAACCCATGATAAATCAATATATACCACAAATTTCTGCAGTTTCAGCAAAGCATGATATTTTCATACAGGAAAGCAGAAGATGTTCATAAACCAAAACATTCATCCCTGAAGGCGTGTGCGCAGTAACTTTTCATGCATGCATAACAGAACAGCCTTCAAATAATGGGAACCCCCCCTCCCCTTGGAAATGATTTCCTTATGCTACTGCCAGGAAATTACAACAGCTGCATAACTTATAAGGCAAGTGGAAAGATTCAATACAGCACTGCTTTTCATAATGATTGTGCTTGTTAACTAAAAGCATAGAGCACAGTATTGCACTTTCGAAAAAGCCTACACAGGGGTCCACAAAACACAATTTGAGCCTGGCGGGTGGGCTCTGATCAATATAGCTGAGATAGGGCTATTAAAAAGTATGCAGTAACTCTTGGATTGAGTAACTAAGTTGGCGGGGGGGGGGGGGAACAATGAGGGAGAAAAGTTTTTAAGAGAGATTTTACTCTATTGTTATAGCCTAGAAATACAAGGTAGTATTTTAAGTGATAAAATGAACTCATGGTGACCCCGGGTTTTGAAACGACGCCCATGATGCCCAGCGATAATCTTGCGGTATTACCTCTACAGGTCAGATTGCCCAATAATGCTTTTATTTGATAGCCTGATCCCTAGTGGTAGCACCATTCGGTTATAGCTAAATGTCATGAGCATCATTTTAGAACCTGGATCACCATTGGCAGGAGCGACTGGGAATTGCTCTCACTCCCACTAGACACCAGTGACTCTGGTAAGAGCCAGGGATGAGATCGAGGGTGGGAGGCTGGGGGGGGGGGAGGGTCTACTGGCAGGGGTGTCACCTTGGGGGCTCTCTATATTGGGAAGGGCTGTAATGGGGAGTGCTGGATGTGATTAATTGGTAGGTTGGTGCAATTAATGTCGGGGGTAATTGGAAGGGGGGATCAGAAGGGAAATCAAAGTCGGGGGGGGGGGGAATCCATATCAGGGCATGACTTGGGGGACCTGTGCTGCTGATGGGAGGGGATCGAGGTGTGCATGGATATCGGGAACAGCAATTTTAGAAAGTAGCTCCCATGCACATGTGGGATAAAATTGCAAATTTTCCCCCCAATAAGCAGTTTTCTAAAGTCATTGCTCCTGCTAGACATGGGAAGATATAAATATGCAAGTCAGCGTTCCCTTACATTTATTTTACAAGAGGCTCCGTGTTTGGCAAAGCCTTTGTAAAATTAACAGGAATTTTCCATTTCCCAATTTCCCACTCTGCATCCTACCTAATATTAGCCTTATGGTGTGAAATAATGGGGCAGCTATGCCCATCCTTATGGGAAAATGTTCAAAGCATCTCTGTATAAAATCTGCAGGTAGTTTTTAGCCCCAGACTACAGATAGATTTTCAAAGGGAAAAATTTGGCTTGAAAACTGATTAAAGGTAAGTATGCATATAGATTTACAACCGCTATTTATGCAAACACTTTTTCCATAAAAATATCTGCACATGCTTTTGGAAATCCAAATGCAAGTGCAATATCTGCCCCCCCTGCTACATGCATATTGACTGTGGGTCCAATTCAGAGACATGGGTTGCAGGGCTGCACGTCTCAGCGGGACATGCAGCCCCACAAGCCGCTGGACCCTATTCCCCCTTCTGCTCTCCCCACATGTCCTGAGCAGTAGGATGGGGACAGCCGGAAGGGGCGGGGGCGGAGCAAACTGGGGGCAGGACAGTCAATTCAGGTCACAACCCTGTACATCCTGCGGGGTCCATGGGGACGTGCTGCTTATTTCACCTCAAAGGTAGAATAAACAGCACTGACCCGGTGATTGGGCCCGGGGATCCCCCCCCCCCCCCGGGACTGGATGCAAGGGGGGGAGTCACAGCCACCCAAAACAGGCCCCGGCTGGCCAGTCATGTGTCGGGTGGCAAGGAAGAGGGGGGGCTGAGCCGTGGCAGCCAGAGGAGCCTGCGGGGTGGACTTCCCCGCAGGCAGGCAGGGGCATGCCAGGCCATCCTTGGGCCCAATTCTGCATGCCACGGGAACATTTTGTACCTGTGGTACAGAATTGGGTCCTGATGGCCCAGACGTGTCCCTCTCAGAATTGGGCTCCACATGTAAATATGCATGCGAGAATTTTCATAAACTCCATTTCTGTGCATAAAACCCCATGTATGCAAGGAAATATCTTGGCAAATTGCCACATCTCCATTTTCATATAGATTATTCAGTGTTTTCCTTAAAGCTGACATTTTATTGGATGAAAACAAAGATACAAGATTGTTTTTTTCATGTATTAAATAACATAAGCAGTACTACATAAGCAGTGCTATAACCAAGGCCTTTTTTGAGGGCATACTTTTCATTGCCTGCTAAAAATGACCCATGGTCCTTATGCATTAACGAAAGAGCCCTGCATGTAAGTACTGACACCTTTGTTTGATAAGATAAAAACACTGGCTATATAACTATCCTAGAATCAGTCATAAAAATAAGTCAACCTGAGACCATACATTTCTAAAACTGTTGTATGATTTTCTGTCACATATCGTTAATCAAATATTGGGAAAATTGATTATGCTCTTAATCATGTGGAAAGCAACGACTATGCAGTTTGGGAGTGCCACACTATAAATCTTATGCTTCACGGTAGACGTACATTTCTATGGGCCCTGTAATTAAACTGCGGTAAGGTTTTGCAGTTGCCGCATGGCAATTACCAAAATTAACATACAGTAACTGCACAACTTCTGTGTTAGTTGTTGGGGGTATTCCTAGCATAATCCTTCCCATGCATCGACTGCATTGCAGACAATGTAATGCAGTTAACTACACTTACTGAGGTGGCATTAACTGTGCCGTGCCAACTGTTGGTGAGTATTTAACTACTCTAAACCTGTAACTATATCCCACAAAAAGTATTTAGCCAACTCCAAGAGATATACCTGTAAAAGATAAACATTTTTTGTCTGAACTAATGCCTTGAAGATCCAATATCCTCTTGTAGCATAATGTTCCTTTTTTTATTTAATTGTGTAGGGACGCAACCCTAAAAAATTACCCAAAGGATACAACACATCCACAGGGTATATCCGATTTAGTACAGGAAATAAATCCAACAAGACTCACAGAGCTTCTGAATGAACAGAGCGCCAATAGGATGAGTCAAGCAGGAAGTCAGTCCTCACATATGGGACTCCCCAGCTACAGGCTATCGAAAGCCCATAGCGAAAAACACGGTCGCCCTCAAGGGGAGCCATGAGCAGCAGCAATTGAGTCTGTAGCTACAGACTACAGTAGGACCCCTGTGTCTGATGAAAACCAGCACTCCAGTAGCCTGAACACAGAAGGGTCAGAGGGGAGGAGTTGCCTAAAACCCGAAAAGATTACGGAGCACAGACTGGTCAAAGGCACTGTCCCATCGGGACTCCCTTTCCAGGCAGTAATGGGCTGCAAAAATATGGACTGAAGACCAGGTGGCAGACTGGCAGATGTCAACCATCAGGACGGAGAGCAGGTTTGCCACCAAGGCTGCCATGGCCCTTACATGGTGTGCCATGACATGGCCTTCCAGCAGGAGCCCCGCCTGCCCATAGGCGAGGGCGATACAGTCCATCACCCAGGTAGACAGTGTATGTTTGGTCACCGCCTCCCCCAGATGACTGGAGTTGTACGAGACGAAAAGCTGAGCAGCTTTGCGGTGGCCCTGAGTACGTTGGATGTAGAAGGACAAAGCCCTCTTACATTCCAGAGTGTGAAGGACCGTCTCACCCCTACTCATGTGAGGTCTTGGAAAGAAGGTGGGAAGCACCATTTCCTGGTTGAGATGGAAGGACACACCACTTTCGGAAGGAATTTAGGGTGCATGCGGAGTACCATCCTGTTCTTGAAGAACCTGGTATAGAGCGTCTCTGCCACTAGTGCCTGAAGCTCGCTACCTCTGTGAGCGAAGGCGAGTGCGACCAGCAATGCTACCTTCCACGAGAGGTAGCAGAGGTGGCAGGTAGCCAGAGGCTCAAAGGGTGGGCTAGTGGGCTGCCCCAATATCACATTGAGGTCCCACTCTGTCACTGGAGGGCAAACTGGAGGCTTCAACAAGAGCAGACCCCTTAGGAAGCAGGTCAAAGGGTGGCTGGACCGCGAGTGGTTTACCATCCATCAGGTGGTGGTGATGTGCCGCCAGGGCACTGAGGTACACCCTGACGGATTTAGATTTAAGCCTGGATTGCGAGAGGTGAAGAAGGTACTGTAACACTAGCCCCACTGGGCTGGAGAAAGGGTCAGTCCCATGCTCTGCACACCAAACTGAAAACCTGCGCCATTTGAGAGCATAAGCTTTCCTAGTGGAAGCCTTATGAGAGTCTAGCAAAATCTCCTCTACCTCACTCGAGAGGTTGAAAGGGACTAGGGTCACCCTTTCAGCAGCCATGCCGTCAGTGACAGGGACCCCAAGTTGTGGTGTAGAGGAAAGCCCCTCTCCTGAGAGAGGAGCCCTGGAGAGTTCCCCAATGGGATGGGGGTCTCCTCTGATAGTCGGAGGAGTAGCAGGAACCACGGTTGCCTGGGTTATCGAGGCGCTATCAGGATGAGAGAGGCCTTGTCGCAGAGGGTCCTTGAACAGGGTTATGGCAATCAGTGGCATGGGAGGGAAGGTGTACATGAGACCCTCTGACTACAAGATGGGGAAAGCATCCGCTGCCATCCTGGAGGGATGGGCCTTCTGGGAGCAGAAGCGGGGCAACTGGTAGCTGTCCAGGATGGCGAACAGGTCCATCACGTTTCCCCTCAGAGCCGTAAGAGCCAGTCGGCCACACTGGGGTTCAGCTGCCACTCGTGCGGCTGGAGTACTCTGCTCATCCTATCAGCCAGAAGGTTCTGACCTGGCAAGTATACTGCCTGCAGGAGTATACCCTGATGGACTGCATAGGAGCAGAGAATCACCGTCTTTTGGCTTGCCCCCGTTTGTTCACATAGAACATCACTACCTGTTGTCGGTCTGGCCAACACCAGCTGGTGACGTAGGCGGTGGCAAAAAGTTCGGAGAGCTAAGTGTATTGCCCGTAATTCTAGGAGGCTGATCTGCTGGATGCTTTCGTCCTGTGACCAGCTGCCCTGGGTGTGGAGTTCCTCACAGTGGGCTCCCCAGCCGAGCAGGGAGGCATCCGTGGTGAGGGCCCTTGATTGGCTCGGGACTTGGAAAGGCATCCCCACCTCGAGATATTGGGGAGTCTGCGACCAGGTCAGAGTCCGCCAACTGGTGGGTCACTGAGACTTTGTCTTGGAGGCGCCCTGTGGCCTGTGCCCACTGGTCCTGGAGGCACCACTGATGTCTTCTTTCTTTCTCTCTCCTCCTCTTTTGTTCCTTTGCTCTCCGTCTTCTCTTTCCTATAAGTTAATGGCGTTCCTCTCTCTTTTTTCCTCTTCTGGCAGCCTGTTTTATTGTACGCCGCCCTGACGCTTAGGCACGGGTGGTATATCAAGCCTCACAAATAAAGATAAAGGGCATTGGACATGTCCTTGACGAAGTCAAGGGACCCCATGTCCTCCGGTAGAGACCGCCGCCAGGGCTCCGAAGGAGGAGAGTCCGAGGGTACGTTGCGGTAGCGATGGGTGTCGGGCGATTCCTCATCTTCCATCTTCCACTTGGAGTAGTCCATCGAGGACTTGAAGGAAGGATGATCCACAGGCCCAGGGACCAGACCGGCCCATGGTCCTCCCAGGCCTCATGGCCGGCACCGAGCGCACTGGCTGGGGAAGATCGCGGCCCCGTTGAGCAGGAACCAGATCGAGACCTCGGCTGAGGATCAACTCAAGGCCAAAGGACCTTGAGGATCAGCTCGGCCTCTGGGGACATCTTCAACATTGAGGGTCTGGTAGCCAGGGCTGATGAACTGGTAGTACCGGACATCAGAGCCCACTGCTGGTCCATGAAGGCAGACAAACTTCTCTCCGGGGCCGTCATTCTGGACTTCAGGTAAGAAGGCTCCACAGCCATCGGCGCAGGCACCGAGGCACTCGGGCCCGATACCAGTTCCCCTGAAGGGGAGTCTTCGATGAGGATGGTAGCTGGTGACCGAGGCCGGTCCGAGGTTGAGTCCTTCCGGGGGACATTTGCAGGCTGCTCCCTCTCTGATCCCTTGGACAAGCGTCTCAGACTGCAGGGACTGGCTTGGGGCGTACCCAGCCTGTCGGAGCCGTCCAGGGACGCTGCCTTTGAGGCTTTCTTCTTCTTGGGTTCCCTCCAGGGAAATCCCCTCTCTGAAGAACCAAAGCACCACTCGGGTTCGGAGGGGCCTGCCCGAGATGTCGTGGCTTCAGACAAGGTCCTGTCCTTCAGAGGTACTGGGGATTCGGGGAAAAACTTATCATGCTGATGCAGGCAGCTCTTAAAGTCCTTGTTGGACATCTTTTTGCAGAGACCGCATGCAGAAGGGTCATGATCTGGCCCAAGGCATCGAAGGCAGCAGTTGTGTGTGTTAGACAAAGGCATAATCTTGATACACTGATCACATTTCTTGAAGCCGCTGGCAGCCATGGAGGAAAAAAGTACCCCAGTGAGGTAGAAGACTCGCTGGGCTGCCAACTGGATAAAAAGGCGCGAAGATGCCAAAAATGAAAAGCTACAAAAAGGGACCTGAATTCGATGCCGAGACATCAAGGTCGGGTGGCAGGAAGAGTACCGGTGCAGTACAGGAGAAGAGTATGAAACTCAGGGAGAAAAAACAACTTTTTCAGGGGACCAGCCAGACGAATGTCTGAAGGGCTCCGCGGAAAAAAAGGAGACTGAGCAAGATGGCAACCTTGGGCGGGAAGGGGACCACGCATGCGTGGTAGCATATCCCAAAGGCTTTCTGTGAAAGCGGGGGAGATGCTTCCGCAAGGGCTCCATCAGTGCCGACATCACCCATATGTGAGGGCTGACTTCCTGCTTGTTCCCGGAGAAACTTCTGTAAACAAGATCTAACTAGAAAGGTAGGATCAACCATCACAGTTTCTTTGCAGCCAAACACACTGCGCTAACAATTAAGATAATCTACTTTATTAGGTATGTAGACACAATAGCATACTGTATATCAGGATGTCAACAGGTAGGCACAGTAATCTGGAAAATAGCTACAGTGAAGTTACATATCAGGTAAGGTAAACCGAAGTGAGATCATGCAAGCCTCCTAGGAAAGGGAGCAAATAAATGAACTACAGCAGCAAACCCCTTTCACAAGGCAACATTTTCCGTAAATATTTTATTATCATCTACATCAATTGCTGCTGCGAATGAAATTACAAATAAAGTTACCCATGCAAATTTGCTTCCTATAGGAATGCAGGTCATACATGTCATGTCTGGGGGCGATGTTCAAGTTGTCTGCTTTGAATTATCTGCCTTACTGGTCTCCCTCTGAATCATCTCTCTCCCCTTCAATCTGTTCAACACTCTGCTGCGTGACTAATCTTCCGCCAGCCTAGTCATGCCAATATTACGCCTCTTCTCAAGTCACTTCATTGGCCCCCTATCCGTTTCCGCATCCAATTCAAGCTTCTCCTCCTGACCTATAAGTGCATTCACTCAGTGGCCCCTCAGTACCTCTCTTCTCTTATTTCTCCTCACAAGCCCCCTCGGGTACTCCGCTCTTCCAGCAAACTGCTCCTATCTATGTCCTTCTCTCCCACTGCTAATTCCAGACTTTGCTCCTTTCACCTTGCCACACCGTATTCCTGGAACAAACTACCCGTGTCTGTACGCCAGGCACCCTCCCTTACTCTCTTCAAATCCAAGCTGAAAACTCACCTCTTCGCTACTGCCTTTGGATCTTAACTCTCCTGATCTCCTTCTCCTTCCCTTGCTTTATCCCTGCCTACACCTTATGTGTTTGTCTTGACTAGATTGTAAGCTCTAATGAGCAGGGACTGTCTCTTACTTGTTTGCTTGTACAGCGCTGTGTACGACTTGTAGCACTATATAAATGCTCAGTAGTAGTACAGTCAAACCTCAGTTTTCGTATGCCCTAGTTTTTGTATGATTCGGTTTTTGTTTACTTTTTTCATCAAGATTTTGTCCCAGTTTTCGTACATTGTCTCGGTTGTCGTACAGTTGAAAATGGAGCACCATCTTGTGGCCAGAAGTGGGATTTTCTTTATTTTGATTCTCTTGCTGATTGACTGTTTTCCATATGCCAACAAGAGTCTTCAGTAAAGGTAAAAGTGATGTTAAATGTTCATTTATCCATTTCGTTAGTCATTTATATTTATTTATATTTATAAAGCCCTGTTCAATGTAATTTCAGTTTGTTCAATGTAAACCGCACTGATGCAGAATAGCGCGGTATATAAGAGAATGTAAAATAAAAATAAAATAAATAAAATTTCTCATTGTTTTCTGTATGTAAAAATATAGTTATCTATAAAATGTATTTTTTGTTAATATTTTTGGGTATCTGGAACAGATTAATTGGATTTACATTATTTCTTATGAGAAATATTGCTTCAGTTTTCATACATTCGGTTTTAGACTTTTTCGAACAGATTAATCACGAAAACCGAGGTTCCACTATAGTTGCTTTGAAGCAATGTTCACCAATCCTTGTTCCCTGAAGAGTGTGAACTCATTTGTAAAAGAATGGACACCTCTACTTTCCATTTGAAAATTGCCATGGGTATAATGTATCTGTGGACTCTGGCACCAGTTTTCTCAAAGGGTAGAAGGTAAAATCCTATGAAAAAACAATTTGCATAGATGTGAAACCCTGCCTAAAACACAACCTCAGGGAATGACCACCCTATGTATGGCTAAAATGATGTTATTAAACGATACTATTTATGTTATTAATTAAATAAAAACTTTTGTCGAAATTTTAAATGATTTGTTTTGAGTAATAGCATCACTGGGTGAGACGCTGTAATAAATTATGGAAGCAAGGGGGTGGCGGGATGAGAACGTCTGGGAATCACTGAGCCAGATTGAAGGAAGTCTATTTACAAAATAGCCTCTTCACACACATAAATGGCTTTGAGCATTGCTCTCAAAGTAAGCCCAATATCATCAAACTAAAAAAATTGTAATTCTAGGTATATAACAACTACACTGGCTCCCAATGGTGGCCAGAGCAAAATTTAAAACAATACTGATCATCTTCAAAATCATTCACCACCTCTCGGCAGATGCACTCCAAGATACCAAGGAGTGGAGGAGTGGCCTAGTGGTTGGGGCAAGGTACTTCAGGCCGGAAGGTCGGGGGTTCAAATCCCACTAGAGGACAGCAACCTTGGGCCGGAAGGACTGGGGTTTCTAGTCCCACAGGTGCTCCTTGTGGTCTTGGGCAAGCCACTTAACCCTCCATAGCCCATGTTCCCTGTAAAATAGTTATCTCCAAGTTATAATGCACTGTTCAATGTAATTTCAGTTTGTTCAATGTAAACCGCACTGATGCAGAATAGCGCGGTATATAAGAGAATATTAAAAAAAATAATAATAATAATAATAAAATGGGATAACAGTAATAGACCAAGAAGAACTAATAATGACAATATGATCAGCACACCTGCAGGATACAACAAGACTAAACAAAATACCTCAAGAAGCGCTCCGACACTATTGGCATCCACACTATGGAACTCCCTCCCAATGAGCCTGAGGGCACTGGAAGACATCACAGACTTCCGCAAGGCCCTTAAAACACTGCTCTTTAAAGAAACATATGAGCAGGCAGACAACAGTTCCCACCCGAACGGTATTCCAACTACCCCAGCCAACCCAACAGCCAATCATCCCAACTAGACCTAGTAGTTCATTGTATAGTGTTGTTAAGTACCCTCATGCTAATTGTAACCCACCATGTGCTGTCTAAATGTTGTTAAATACCCTCATGTTAAATGTACCCTCCAATGTGATGCAACCACTTTGATTGTAGGATAAAGTGGTATACAAATCTAAATAAATAAATATTATATATGAAGTGTGATTTAAACTTATTTTCTTGCTTTCTATAAAGTCCTTGCTTTGTGTAGCACCTCGTACTTGGAAATGCAAATCCCTATGCAACGGAAAAAACGAGCATAAGCTTTAGCGAATTCTGTGATCTCCTCACACCATTATAATTTGGTATGGAGGACAGAGTGACTTGGAGTTCCAGCATAATGCAAATCACTGAAAATGAACAGAGTTACTGGATTCCTAGACATGACCGTAGTAAAACAGAGACTGGACATGCAGACAAGTAAATGACAATTTAGAATCAAATGGCACATAGCTGACAAAGGGCATTGGGCTTAGAGTTTCATTTGCATTCTTTCCTGGTCTGCAAGATTGCACTCTTGAAGGATTTCAGCCAAGGATCATCACTACTACAGTCAACATACTGACACACAGTATTAGAAATATTACAATTTAGAAGGTCAGTTTTCATTGGCAGCTATAAAATAATTAGTCTGTAGCTTTTGCAGAGGTATCACAAGTCATGCTTGGAGTGACAATATGTTTCTTCCAACCTATGACCCACTCTAATTGTGAAAGTCTGAAGACAATTCAACCCCAGCATGTCACTGAAGTCTCCACAGAGTGAATTTAATGCGTCATCTGAAAGGAAGACATAATAGTATTCTCATCAGTTCTTATCTGGGATTTTAGAAAAAACTCCAAACACCCTTTGAACGCAAACCTACAGGAATAGATAGCTATTTCTCAATGTGTTGTGACTGTCTGTTGTCATGAATTACAGTATAGGTTGGTCTGATAGCAGAGTTGCCAAATTACCTAATTCCAGAAGTGAGACTTTTAGGCCGGTTCTAGTTTTAAATTTGCATTGCAATCCAGAATGGTATTTCTAGTCTCTGAATTTACTCATTGTAATCAGTGCTGAAGGTCCTATGATCACGGCCAGCCCAAGGGCTTCTGCCACCCCAGGCAGAAGCCCCAGCCATACCACCCCCTCCCCCCCACCCTAAGCTGTGCCGCACCGCATCACTGCTGCCAAGTCCGTCAGTGAGGATGGGGGGTAGACAGTTCGGCTATGTGGTAGCAGCAGCCCGCAGCAGGCCATGTGCTTTGGCACACATAATCTGCCGCTTCTGACCTCCCTCCAACACAACTTCCTGTCAGAGAGGGGGGTCAGAAGCGTCAGGCCATGTGTGCTGTGCCGCCCACTCCTGCAACTATGTAACTTGACAACTCTGTGATAGGCCTATCTGCTGACACTATCCTTCTTTGCTCCTATGATTTAACTGGATGCCCTATTTCCTTCCTCTGAATTGATCACTGCTCTGGGTCCACACTTTCCCTCCAGCTCAGTGGGATCCACGTTTCTCCCAGTTTCAATCTTTTGCTCCCTCTTCCAGCCATCCTATTCTGTCTCTGAACATCCTGCTGCTTTGTGAATTGCTTTAACCAGATCCTTCCAGAAGCAGGTAGAAAATCATCCTTCTACTGAACCTTATCTACTGCTGCAAAATTGGGATTTCACAAATTCATTCTCCCTGCTGAAGCTCTAACAAGCTAGATAGTATTCAGCAGTTCTCACTGGTCATTTTCCCCTTTGAGAGACTTGAACATGGCTCTTTTGCTTCAGTCTGCCTGGATTTAAAGAGCTTAGTGTTTTTGATTGCATACTCTTACCGTCCTTTTATAACGTCCTTTCTAATCTTTTCTTGTGAAGTCAGTATACTGCTTATTTGCTTCATTCATTGTATTTATGGGCACACAGTGACATGTTTTCCGCTGTTTGTTTATGTATGCCATACAGAAAAATCATTGTATAGGCCTCCTGATTAAATAATTAGTTTAATGACCTCAATGCTTCACTTAAGTTTCCCACATTTAAGAAAGAGTTCTGAATACACTGTCTCGCTTCCTAATTCAGACTTCAAACCAAAATGTGCAAACCTCATTATCTGCATAGCATCATTCAAGTTTGTTTATTAGGGTTTTATCTATTTTGCAATGTGTGTTTTATTGACGATTCTAGATTACCTCAAGCTTTTGTACAGACCATTAATAAATCACAGTAAATAATTTAATACAATTAAACTGGGTGCACAGCCCTGCAGGATTTAATGCCTGAGCCCAGCTTCTACTTCTTGGACAGCAGATGGGATGTTGTGGAACAGGGGTAAGGGAGTTTCAGCTAGTGTACAATGGTGATATCTAGGGGGGGGGGGCTAGTGACTAAGCAGTTTAATTTACCATGGGAGTCACTAACCTATGGTAACTAAGTTCTGCAGGTTGATGAATCCCACTGTAAATGAATAATACAACTTGTGATCAACCTTCCTGGGAGCACTGGGCTGCGAACACTTGGCTCGATGCTCCAAGAGAGTCTTCTTAAAGGGGCCTGCACTTTGTGAATTTTCACTGACCCCCTACCCCCAGTCAACACCCCCTGTCCCAGAACACTCCCCCCACAGCCCAAGTCCACGACCGCCACAAAAGACCTTGGGGACCCTCTTAATTGCCCCTCCCCCCCCCAAAGAAGGCCTTCGTGAGCCTAGCTCAAGAAATCCCTGGTGGTCTAGGGCAGTGTTAGGATTCAGTCAGTTTGGCCCGATTCGTGCAAACTGGTTCCTGCAATGGCCCGCATTCGCCGAAAAGGGCCAAAAAGAGCATCGCAATGCTGACTCTGGAGTGGTGGGAATTCCGCCACCCAACAGTGGTTTGATGGCATCAGGGGGATCGCAGCATCGGGAGAAGCCCCTGATGCCATCAATCTACTGTCGAGTTTGGGGGCGGAGATCAGGCTGCTGGGCCACCAGAGAGTAGCTCTCTCGATGTGAATGGCAGTGGCCCAAGTGTACAACTCCCGCAATGTTACTATGTGTGGGGCTGCCATCTGTGCATTCCAGCTGATGGTGGGATGGACCAAACCAAGTCCTGGCTGGTGTGAATCCCACCACTGGTCTAGCATAACAGGGTAGGACAAATCTTCAGTCACTACTGACTCTTCTGGAGCCAGGTTAACAATGGCATTGGTTGATCCCTAGTACTAGTCTTGTGGTACTACTGTTATAGGTCACACTATCCCCTCACATAAACAACATTGCAAGAACTATCTACCACAAGTTCAAAGTGGTACAACACCTCAGACCACTACTGTACCCAAGTAACTTTCGTACAGTTCTTCGTGCACTCACATTCCCTCACTTCAATTATTGCAACCTCATTCTACAGGGCCTACCTAAATCTACAATTCTCCCACTTCAGCTAGCAATGAACACAGCAGCACGCGTCCTCTGCAATGCCTCAAGAACGGAACACATAACCCCAATTCTCAAACAATTACACTGGCTCCCCATCACTCAAAGGATCAAATACAAATCTATCCACAGAACCTTCAAACTCTTTCACGAACTTGTCTTCCACTTACCTCCAGTCACAGACATAGAAAACACCCAACAACAGAATAAGAACCACCAATTTTCTCAACATGCTCTACATCCCTTCTTCAAACATGAAAACAAGCTCCGCCATATCTAAAAGGGCCTTCTCCGTCTTTGCACCGGCACTGTTGAATGCAATACCAGGCAGTCTCCGCACCACAATGGTATCACAGACATCAAGAAAAGACTAAAAACATTCTAATTTTTTGAACACTTCTCCACTGACTAAGCATACCAACAACCTTAACAAGAGCCACCAGGACAGCCATTCCATCTCAGCTCCTGTTCCAGCTCCCCCTCCCTCTTACCTCACCCACCCCAACACCCCCCCCCCCCCCCGTATAATGATTACAATCCGGGGGAAGAGACACGGCAGTTGTTTTTTGCCGCTGGAGCAGCATAGCAGGTGCCTGGAGGTCCTGCTCTAAATCAGGCAGGCGGAAGGAGGACGGTCCCGGCTGCGGAGGACCCCGCCCCATCCCTCTACTTAATCCCATGGCAGCAGGTGGTTGGTGGAGAGAGATTCTGTTCGGGGGAACAGACGCGGCAGTTGTTTTTTGCCGCGGGAGCAGCATAGCAGGTGCCTGGAGGTCCTGCTCTAAATCGGGCAGGCGGAAGAAGGACGGTCCCGGCTGTGGAGGACCCCTCCCCATCCTTCTACTTAATCCGGCGGCTTCTACACGCGGCCACGTGTCGCGGCCTGCGTGGCGCAACCTAAGGGGTGTGATTCAAGGGGTAGGCCACGCCCCTTTGGCGCTACTGAGAAGCTGAGATCAGAGTTGTACCATGGGTAAATGGAAAGTGAAACTGTCTGCTAAATCTGGAGCCAAAGCGCAAGGAGGTGAAGTGGTGGGTCCCAAGGACAAACATTTGATTTCCCTGCTACCTGCCACATCATCGCCGGAAGGGGCTTCGTTGAGCTCTCATTCCAGGTCACCACCGCCTTTCCCTCACCCTCCTTTTTCATCTACTTTGTCGGATTTGTCTCCCGAAGCTTCTCCTCCAATCCCACAACCTGTCTCTCCGGAAGCCCCTGCAGGGATGGCCATGACCTCAGTTTCAGGGGAGGTAACCCTAATGAATATCTGGACTGCTATCCACAATATTGATATGCGTTTATCTTCTACTGTGTCTTCTCTTTGTCAGTTTCCTCACGATGTAGTTAGTAAAATGCAATGTACTGATAAGCAATTGGCTTTGTTTGTTAAGTCCTTGGCTAGGACTGATTCTCAGCTCCAGTCCTGTTCTGATAATAATATTGCCTTAATTCGTGATTCTCTTTTCTCTTCTTATCGGCTGGAGGTTCTTGAGAATCAGGCCAGAGCTAAGAACTTACGTTTTTTGAATTTCCCTGTTACCCATTTGTTATCTTCTGATATTCTTTTAAAAAAGTATTTTACTGAGGTGTTAAAACTTGAAGGGAATATAGAAATTATCCATATGTACTACCTCTCTTCAAGATCCCCTCCTCCTTTAGTTAAGGATGAGGGTTCTTTGCCTTCTTTAGATCTCTCATTTGGTCAGGATCTTACTGCTTTTTTGGAAGATTCTGAGGATGTCATTCCCAAACGTAACACTCTTGTGGTTACCTTTGGTTCTGAATCCAATAAATCGTGTGTTTTGCGTGCTTACTTTAAATTCCGAGAAATTCCTTTTTGTGGTCAAAAACTCCACGTTTTTCCGGATGTGGGCAGGGCTACCCAGGTCCGGCGTAAGCAGTTCCTGGCATTAAAATCTCGTGTGGTGGCTTTGGGGGCTTCCTTCTTTTTGAAATTTCCCTGTCGTTGTATACTTACTTTCGAGGGTCAAACCTTTGTATATACTGATGTTGTTCAATTGCAGTCTTTTTTGACTCAAAAGGAGGTTGTAAGGGATGTGGGTGGTGAGATAATTGTTCCCCAGAGTGGAGTTTAAATTACTCCTGTTTTCCGTTTTTTTCTGCTTGGGTTTAACTTGGGATTCACTCTCCCTTGATGTGGGTTTCTGATGTGTATATTTTTTCCCTTGGATATTGTAACGGTGTGTTCTTCTTCTGTGCTTTCCTTGGGTTTATGTTCTGTTATTCAAGAAAAGTTAAATAAAAAGATTTTTAAAAAACCAATCCGTTAAAAAATATAGAGTCTAAAATTAACACCATTAACCTCCCCCCTAGATTCTTGCCCTGTCTCCTGGATTAAACTAATGGCAAAATAACTAATCCCTACTCTACACTACATCACACGGCTCTCACTTACACATAAGAACATAACATAAGAACATAAGATATGCCATACTGGGTCAGACCAAGGTCCATCAAGCCCAGTATCCTGTTTCCAACAGTGGCCAATCTAGGTCATACGTACCTAGCAGTTTCCCCAAAAGACACAGGTTCCGCAATGCTTGTACTGGGTCAAGCATTGATATCCTGGGTCCCTTCTTAATAATGGTTTATGGACCTTTCCTCCAGGAACTTGTTCAAACCTTTTTTAAAACCAGCTACACTAACAGCCTTTACTACATCCTCCGGTAACAAATTCCAGAGTTTGATTACACGTTGAGTGAAAAAATATTTTCTTTTATTAGTCTTAAATAGTTTACCCTGTAGCTTCATTGCATGTCCCCTAGTCTTTCTATATTCTGATAACGTAAACAATCGATCTACGTTTACCCGTTTCACTCCGTTCATTAATTTATAGACTTCTATCATATCTCCCCTCAGCCGTCTCTTTTCCAGGTTAAAGAGCTCTAACCTTTTTAGCCTTTCTTCATAGGAGTATCCTTCCATCCCCTTTACCATTTTGGTGTCTCTTCTCTGAACCTTTTCTAATAACTCTATATCCTTTTTAAGATACGGCAACCAGAATTGCACACAATATTCAAGGTGCGGTCTCACCATGGAACGATATAGAGGCATTATAATATCTTTTGTTTTATTTTCCATTCCTTTCCTTATGATACCTAGCATTCTATTTGCTCTCTTGGCTGCCACTGCACAATGGGTCGAGGGTTTTAACATGTTATCCACAATGACGCCTAAATCTTTTTCCTGGGTGGTGGTTCCTAATGTGGAACCTTGCATTGTGTAACCATAGTTTGGGTTGTTCTTCCCTAGGTGCATAACTCTGCACTTGCCAACATTAAATTTCATCTGCCATTTTGATGCCCAGTCTTCTAATTTATCAAGATCCTCTTGCAATTTTTCACAATCCTCTTGGGTTTTAACAATTTTAAATAGTTTTGTGTCTTCTGCAAATTTGATAACCTCACTCGTTATTCCACTTTCCAGGTCATTTATGAATATGTCAAAAAGCAGCAGACCCAGCACAGATCCCTGGGGTACACCACTATTCACCTTTCTCCATTGGGAAAATTGGCCATTTAGCCCAACCCTCTCCTTTCTATCTCTTAACCAGTTCCTGATCCACAGTAGTACACTGCCTCCTATCCCATGACTCTTTAGTTTTTCCAAAAGTCTCTGATGAGGGACCTTGTCAAAGGCTTTCTGAAAGTCCAGATACACTATATCAACCGACTCACCTTTGTCCACCTGTTTATTCACACTTTCAAAAAAACATAACAGATTAGTAAGACAAGATCTTCCTTGTCTAAAGCCATGTTGGCTGTCTCCCATTAGGCCATGACTATCTACATGCTGAGTAATTTTATTCTTTATGATGGTTTCTACCATTTTTCCCGGTACTGACGTGAGGCTCACCGGTCTGTAGTTTCCCGGATCACCCCTGGAACCCTTTTTAAAAATTGGTGTTACATTGGCGATCCTCCAATCTTCAGGTATTAGAGATGATTTTAATGATAGCTCACAGATTACTAATAGCAGGTCTGCAATCTCATATTTCAGTTCTTTCAACACCCTTGGATGTATACCATCCGGCCCAGGTGATTTGCTACTCTTCAGTTTATCTAATAGTTGTAATACATCTTCCCGATGTATCGATATTTCCTTCAATTCTTCCGCACCTTTAAATACCACTTCAGTCATAGGTAACATCCCTACATCTTCCTCAGTAAAGACTGAAGCAAAGAATTCATTCAGTCTCTCCGCTATCGCCTTGTCGCCTCTTAGTGCCCCTTTAACTCCTCTATCATCTAATGGACCAACTGACTCTCTCACAGGTTTTTTGCTGCAAATGTACTTGAAAAAATCTTTATTTCGCGTTTTTGCTTCCACAGCAAGCTTCTTCTCAAATTCTCTTTGCCTGCTTTATCAATGCCTTGCATTTGATTTGCCAGTGCTTGTGCTGTTTCCAGGTTTCGTCGTTTGGCTCTTTTTTCCATTTCCTGAAAGATGCTTTTTTTGCAACAACAGCCTCTCTGACCTCACCTTTAAACCATGCTGGCAGTTTTTTGGACTTCCTTCCACTTTTCTTAAAGCGTGGAATACACCTGGGCTGGGCTGCCAAGATAGTATTTTTCAACAACACCCAAGCTTGATGTAAGTCTCTAACCTTTGCAACTGCTCCGTTTAGTTTTTTCTTAACTATTTTCCATACACAGGTTATGATGCCCTCTAGCCTTAAACAAACAATTTTGAGACCAATATTTAAAAAAAACCCTGGACCCGGTACACCTCAGCTCTTACAGACCCATATCAAGTCTCCCATTTGTAACAAAGATGATAGAAAAAGCGGTCCTAATTCAACTGCAAGACCATTTAGACCTCCATGCCCTGCCTGACCCCCATCAATATGGACTCAAGCCAAATCATAGTGTGGAAACGCTATTCACCTCCCTACTAGACAGAATCATAAACACCATGGATGATGTAAAAAAGGGAGTGCTTCTAATCTTTACTGATATCAAAGCGACATTTGACTCCATAATACATTTAACAGTATTGGATCGCCTTAAGGATATGGGCTTAATTGGTATCACCCTCCAATGGTTTTCCTCATACGTCAATCAGCACAAACTTCAAGTAAAATGAGGTCCCAACCACTCAAGTCTAACTGACCAACTACAAGGGCTACCTAAGGGATCAGCGCTCTCTGCTGTACTATTTAATATATACCTACAACCCTTATGTAACATAATAAAAGGCCACAAAATTGAATATTAAATTTATGATATTTGCCCCATTCCATACTGCCCATCCTAACTATTCTGGGATTACATCATGTTTGGAATCAATGTCTGACTGGCTACAAAGACAAAACTTCCACATAAACTGTGGTAAATCAGAAGCACTCATTATAACCTGAAATAGTTCATTCACTCCCCCCAAAAAACTTAAAATACATCAGAACAACATAGAAGTCAAACAGGAATTAAAATATCTGAGTCACACTTGACTGAAACTTAAATTTCCAAACACATATAGCCAAAGCAGCAAGATCAGCCTACTATAAACTGCGAATAATCCAAAGACTTCAACCACTCTTGGATGAGAACTTCTGCACAGTCTGCCAGGCCATAACCTTCCTGATATTGGACTACTGCAATTCCACCTATCAGGGCCTGCAAAAACACAGCATCCAACCGCTACAACTAATACAAAACACTGCAGCAAGAATAATATCTGGCATACAAAGGGACACCCACATATTATCATCTTTAAAACAGTTGCACTGGCTCCCAATCATTCAAAGATCTAAATTAAAATCGCTCACAATTATCTTTAAGATAATCCACCAGCTGACACCAATCACCCTTCAACCACTGATAGAAAGAGACCCAGAAATACGAAACTGACGAGTGACCATCAGAAACCTATTGCTCATACCAAAGGCAAAGACAAAGTCAAAACAGTTATTCTGCAATAGAGTGCCCTCCCTCTATGAATCAACGCTCTGGAACTCCTTACTAGAAAATATAGGAGCCATCACCAACCTTCATGATTTTCAAAAAGCATTAAAGACATTCCTATTCACAGAACACTATGCCGACATTACCTGATGAACACCTTCTAGTTCCACCTTATTCCCCTAGTCATCTTCCCTTCCCTACCCCTTCCAATGTTGTTGTTAAGTCCCATCAAGTCGGTGTCGTCTCATGGCGACCCTCTGGATAGTTGTCCTAAATTGTGTTCAGTCTTCAGTCAGGTGGCTCATTGTTGACAGACTGGCACCCGTAGCTGCTGTTATTGTATCGATCCATCTCATTATTATGGAAAATTATGCTGGCCTTCATTTTCTGGCCTTCCTCTTTTGCGTTGACCTTCTACCTTGCCAAACATGATGTCTTTCTCTAATGATCTCTGTCTTTGCCTGATGTGTCAAAAGTATGAAAGTTGATGTCTTGTTATCTGAGCTTCTAAAGAAAGCTAAGGTTTGATCTCATCTAGTACTGACTGGTTTGTTCTTCGGGCAATCTATGGTATACACAGTATTCGTCACCAGCACCATAATTCAAAGGCATCAATTTTCTTCCTGGCTATATTTTTCACTGTCCAACTTTCACATCCATATGACGTTACTGAAAATACCATGGCTTGAACAAGTCTAATCTTTGTATGGAGAGAGACATCTCTGCTCTTGGGAATCTTGTCTAGGTCCTTCATTGCCATTCTACCAAGAGCAATGCATCATCGGATTTCTTGACTGCTTGTCCATTCTTTATTGATAGTTGATCCAAGTAGGTTAAAGTTGTCCACTATTTCAATTTCTTCTCCATCAACAATGAACTTATTCATTTTGCCAATTGTCAGGATCTCTGTCTTCTTAATGTTAAGGCGCAGACCCATTTTAAGATTATATTTCTTGATCTTTAGAAGAAAATGTTTGAAATAGTCTTCACTTTCAGCCAGTAATGTGGTATCATCAGCACAGTGAAGGTTGTTGATGAAACTTCCACCAATCTTCACACCTCAGTTGGCTTCATATAGTCCTTCTTCTCTGATGATTTGTTCTGCATATAAATTAAAAAGATAGGAGGAAGTATGCAGCCTTGTTGTACACCTTTGCTGATTTTAAACCATTCTGTTTCTTCTAGTTCCATTCAAACTGTTGCTTCTTGATCAATGTAAAGGTTGTGCAAGTGAACGATCAGGTGTTCTGGGATACCCATGCTTCTTAATGAGGCCCAGAATTTCTCATGGTTTACACAGTCAAAAGTCTTGCTGTAGGTCAATAAAACATATATAGATATCCTTTTGGTATTCTTTTGTCTTTTCAAGGATCCATCTGACATCTACAATAATATCTCTCACTCCTCGCCCTTTCCTGAACCCTGCTTGCACTTCAGGCAGTTCTTGTTCAGGTACCCCTTCCAAAACTCCACTATAACCTAATGATCTAAACCTGAGGGTCTAATGTTGCACAGTAATACAGTACTGTATAACGGTTCACCTCAGTTCCTATGTTATATGTATTTCTCTCCAAGTTACTGCATCTGTTCATCATAAAGTTGTCATACTGTAAACCGCCCTGAATTGAAGATAGGGCAGTATAAAAGAACTGTTAAATTGATAAATAAATAAATATGGTTGACATTATGTTTATTATTATGTTACATCAATGGTGGATTGTTTACAGTTCCATATAAAGCACTAAATTAATACAGTTTTATGTAAGCTACCTTGGCCAAGTTTTTATATGTAAACTGCTCAGACTTGTAGATTAGTGGTATACAGGCACAGTTAAATAACTAAATAAATAAATAAATGTCCTTATATGGCAGCTTTAGATGCTCTTTATAGAAGATGGGTTTAAAGCTTTCTTCCCTGCACTCAACCTTTGCAGCAGTAGAGCAAGGGCCTAGATAGCCACTAAATACTGTAAGTCCAGTCCTACCAAACCTCCATTCAACAGAACTGTGAGTGCTTAGCCTGGTCAAAGGCTTCACACTTAAAAATACTACTCATTCTGATTGTACTCTGCCTTCCAAAAGCGACTGGAAAGCTAATGCCAGCCAAACCTAGCATTATCTTTCCATGAATAGACACAGCTTGCGAGATCAAATGCATGCTGCACTCTTCATTTTCCATAATAATGAGCTGTTCTGCATGCATTTGCATTTCATTATCTTTTAGCTTGCCTGTGCTAAAAATTTGTGTGTTAAAGGACAGTACCACATACGTTTTTACCAATGGGTATAATCATGGCAAAAATCAACACATGATGTTTGCCATGATTTTATCCATTGGTAAAAATGTATTGTTATTTCTCTAAAACATGTTAGTAACTACCCCTCGTAGAGGTTACTAGAGTTTAAGTTCACTGAATGTTCAATCTGGCCATGCATAACTAGGGAATAAAGACTAAACAATGAAAAAAAAGTCTGATTTGTGATAGCCATTTACAGTGTAATTTACAAAGAACTAGGTAATGAAAACTCTCCCCTTAGCTGCCAAAAGTACATGTGCTGCTCTACTGCACGCATACCTTGATCCATGGCATAAAGGGACCCAGTGATGAACATGGATTATCTAAGAGGGTCTACCTCCTAGATTAGGGGTAATTTTATAATTGCGTGCATGGTTAAAGAGAATGTGCACATTTCCCTCCATGCAGGCTCTGCACAATTTTCAAAGCAAAGTACACACATTATCCTAGAGAAAATATGTGCTTCCTTCACACCTGTTCTTTAGCGCACACAAATTCTCAGGGTTGATTTACATGCATACATCATCATTTTCAAAAGTATGCACGATAGCAAAAATCCCATGCCAATCCAAATCCCAGGTAAACTAACACAGACCATATGTGCATACCTTTACCCACATTTAGGACAGAGAACTTTATAAAAGGCTATTTTCATAGGTACAGATCTATATTAACCACAAAAAGTTTTTTTATGTGTAAAGCCTGTTTTACAAAAAGAAAAGTACTTTTACAAAGCTGGCATAAATGTTCAGGGAGAGAGCCTCTTTCAATTGAAAGCAAATTCTGCTACGAGGAGACATGGGATGAGGGTGAAGGGAGATAGATTCAGGAGTGATATGCGGAAATATTTCTTTACGGAAAGAGTAGTGGATCCATGGAATAGTCTCCCAGTGGAGGTGGTAGAGATGAGGACAGTAACTGAATTCAAAAAAGCATGGGACAAACACAGAGGATCTCTAAAGGTAAAAAGGGGACTGTTGTAGTTGTTATGGAAGGACAGACTAGATATGCCATGTGGTCTTTTTCTGTCATCATGTTTCTATGTTTCTATGAAGAGCCCTAACCCTTTTTAGCCTTTCTTCATAGGGGTATCCTTCCATCCCCTTTACCATTTTGGTGACTCTTCTCTGTACCTTTTCTAATAACACTATATCCTTTTTAAGATACGGCAACCAGAATTGCACACAATATTCAAGATGCACCATGGAATGATACGGAGGCATTATAATATCCTTTGTTTTATTCTCCATTCCTTTCCTTATGATAACTAGCATTCTATTTGCTCTCTTGGCCACCGATGCACACTGGTGGAGGGTTTCAACATGTCATCAACAATGATGCCTAAATATTTTTCCTGGGTGGTGATTCCTAATGTGGAACCTTGCATCGTGTAACCGTAGTGTGGATTGTTCTTTCCTAGGTGCATAACTTTGCACTTGTCCAAATTAAATTTCATCTGCTATTTGGATGCCCAGTCTTCCAGTTTATCAAGGTCCTCTTGCAATTTTTCACAATCCTCACGGGTTTTAACAACTTTGAATAATTTTGTGCCATCTGCAAATCTGATTACCTCACTCATTATTCCCATTTCCAGGTCATTACCGAATATGTTAAAAAGCAGCGGACCTAGCACAGATTCCTGGGGTATTCCACTATTCACCTTTCTCTATTGGGAAAATTAGCCATTTAGCCCTATCCTCTACTTTCTATCTTTTAACCAGTTTCTATCCCATTACTTTTCAATTTTGCCAAGAGTCACTCATGAGGAACCTTGTCAATGCTTTCTGAAAATCCAGATACTCTATATCAACCAACTCATCTTTGTCTACCTGTTATTCACACTTTCAAAAAAAACATAACAGATTAGTAAGAAATTGAAATCGTGAATAACTTTAACCTACTTGGATCAACTATCAATAAAGAAGCAACAAGCAGTCAAGAAATCAGATGACACATTGCTCTTGGCAGAATGGCTATGAAAGACCTAGATAAGATTCTCAAGAGCAGAGATGTCTCTCTCCATACAAAGATTCGACTTGTTCAAGCCATGGTATTTTCAATAACATCATATGGATGTGAAAGCTGGACAGTGAAAAAGATAGACAGGAAGAAATTGATGCCTTTGAATTATGGTGCTGGCGGCGAATACTGTGTATACCATGGACTGCCCGAAGAACAAACCAGTCTGTACTAGAGGAGATCAAACCTAAGCTTTCTTTAGAAGCTCAGATGACAAGACTTCGACTTTCATACTTTGGACACATCATGCGGAGAGAGAGAGATCATTAGAGAAAGACATCATGCTTGGCAAGATAGAAGGTCAACACAAAAGAGGAAGGCCAGCAATGAGATGGATCGATACAATAACAGCAGATACGGGTACCAGTCTGTCAACAATAAGCCACCTGACTGAAGACCGAACACAATTTAGGATAGCTATCCAGAGGGTCGCCATGAGTCGACTCCGACTCGACGGCACTTAACAACAACAACAACAAGACAAGACCTTCCTTGACTAAATCCATGTTGGCTATCTCTCATTAAGCAATGACTATCTACATGTTCACTTATTCTGTTCTTTATAATGGATTCTACCATTTTTCCCCAGTACTGTAGTTTCCCGGATCACCCCGGAACACTTTTTAAAAACTGGCGTTACATTGGCCATCCTCCAATCTTCAGGTATTACAGATGATTTTAATGATAGTTCACAGATTACTAATAGTAGGTCTGCAATCTCATATTTCAGTTCTTTCAACACCCTCGGATGTATACCATCCAGTCCAGGTGATTTGTTACTCTTCAGTTTATCAAATAATTGCAATACATCTTCCCAGTGTATCGATATCTCTTTCACTTTTTCCGCGGCATCACCTTTAAATACCATTTCAGTCATGGGTAACATTCCTGCATCTTTCTCAGTCTCTCCACTATGGTCTTGTCCCTTCTTAGTGCCCCTTTTACCCGTCTATCATCTAATGGTCCCACTGACTCTCTCACAGGTTTTTTGCTACGAATGTACATGAAAACGTCTTTATTACGCGCCTTTGCTTCCAGAGCAAGCTTCTTCTCAAATTCTCTCTTTGCTTGCCTTATCAATGCCTTGCATCTAACTTGCCAGTGGCTTAAGTTGTTTCCAGTTTTCATCATATGGCTCCTTTTTCCATTTCCTGAAAGATGCTTTTTTGGCTACAACAGCCTCTCTGACCTCACCTTTAAACCATGCTGGCAGTTTTTTGGACTTCCTTCCACTTTACTTAGGAGCCCTATTATGAAAATTATTTGGTCCCCATATGTATTTTACACTAACCATGTTCCAAAATGCAAGGAGATATCAAAGCAGTGTAGGTCCTCAAAATTAGAAAATGTCATAAAAGATATTCTATAAAAAAAACAACCTTTTCCTTTAATATATAAATACCCCTTCTTAGCATTACTTAAAAATACTTAATCAGAAATCATTGGTCCTTGTTCCACCAGACCTTTTGATAATACTTTAAGGTAAAAGTTGAACCTTTAGCTTCTTATCAAAGCTCAAGTAGTTTTGCTCATGCTTGATATCCTTGGGCAATTGGTTCCACAGAGTACCACCATGATGGAAAACATTTTCGCGCTTAAATTTCATCCTCCTTACCACCCTGCAGGTTGCCACTACTAGCAGAACCCATGATTGGAATGCTGATGGCTGCTGTGGGCAGTGCCAAATGAGTCTTCTCTTCAAATAGGGATGTCCATTCCCTTGTAAGACATGAAACGCCAAAGACAAGATCTTAAATTTGACTACTTAGATACTGGTAGCCAATACAACGCTCACAGCCAATCTAAAATGATTTCCATGCTTTATTTAGAATGGGTAATACCTACAATATGCTGGGGCACTGGGAAATCATGTTTCGATGTGCACCTGTTGTTACATTGTTAAGTCAAGGCTGCCATCAAACATCCACTATAAGAGACATGTTTTTTTGAACTATTGTATCAGTGGGGCAATGAGGAATGTGGTTATTGGTACCAACAGGCCCAGATTTAAGCATGGGCAACATAGGCATTTGCCTATGGTGCAAAATGTTGAAGGCACCAAATACTTGGCCTAAACAGAAGCCTGATTCCACTTGCTTTAGGAGCACGGTCAGTGATCTTTGAAGAGGAACCTGTTTCCCCACCATTCTCTGGTCCTACCTATGGATTCCAATCCAACCTTGGGCACCAATTGCACAGTTAGATGTGTTGACTGATTCGTCGGAAGTTTCAGTGATCAAACAGTCCAATCTAACCTTAATTTTGAAAGCTGAGAAGATGAACTACTACTTTGCAAGGTAGCGCAAGCTTTAGTTCAAGGGCAAAAGGTTATTGGGATTGAACCAAAGCCCAACAGGCTACAAGCCAGTGGATGAAACACTGCAGTTGAATGGAATTACTGTAAATATTTTCTCCCATTGTTTTCTCCAGTATGCAAAGGAATTTTCTGTGTACCTCTCTAATTTTTATTAATTATACATTTGTTTGGTAGCTTGGCAGTACTAAATAAGTCAAAAGCACTTTTCGTAGCTTAGTGTAACAGCTTGGGGAATTACAATATTGAATTTGCAACAAAACAAGGCTGGCATTTATTGCAGATAACCCTAACTAAAACCGAAGAATGTAACAGCGGTGTATCTCCGTATTCAGTGAAACACCATGTGCTTGCCCAGTTTCCAACCCCAGACGTACAGTTAAATATGCACTATGTTCAAATTAAAAATACATGATTTATACGTCAGAATAAATGAGCTCTGTAGTCAAATAAACTGTGCTATTTTGAGCTCTGAAATGTAATGTCAAAAACAAAATGGGTACCTATTTTTTACCTTATGTATCTGCTGATGTCCCCAATAGTAAAAGGGAAGGGGGATAAAGTGACAGTGCAAATGCATGTGGTGCTGATAGATGGGGGGATGGGCAGGGACCGGCCATCCATTAGGCAAGCTAGGCAGCTGCCTAGGATGGCAGACCTTAGCGGGCGGCTTTGTGCCGCCACTTTGGTGCCCACGGCAGGCCATGTGCTTCAGCACACATGGCCTGTGGTTTCTGACCCCCTTCGACAGAAGTTGCATCGGAGGGGCATCAGAGGCAGCAGACCAAGTGTGCCAAAGCACAAAGCTGCCATCGGCCACCCAGAAGACGGAATCGGTGGTGGCCTGGCTTGGCACGGGGGGGGGGGGGGGCAGGATAGCATAGCTAGGGCTCCTGCCTAGGACAACAAAAATCCTAGGGCCAGCCCTGGGGATGGGGGAAAGCAAACATAAAATGTTACTTTCTATATGCCTCCCTTTGGTTTGTGCACAGTGTTCGATCTGATAACAAAATAACTGCACAGTACCAAAAGATTCATAGCTATTTATCAGAGCCTTTACTCAGGAGCTATGGGCTATATCTTCCTTTCATGATGAAGAAGGTCACACTAACACAGTAAGTGAAGGCAGATAAAAAACAAAATGGCCCATTGAGTCTGCCAGGAAAGTGATTAGGACTGTAACAGCCACTCTGGGCAGTATTCTTAGACAAACAAGAGACATTTCACTGCTGTTTTGAGCTGAGGTGCTTCATCACCTTTTTTGTCTCTAGCACTTCTTCTCCAGTCATCCACCACCCTTTTTGTGAAAAAATATTTCCTAGCATTGCTCTTCAGTCTATCTCATGTGCTCTAGTTCTATAGCTTCCTTTCTTTTGGAATCTGTTTGTTTATGCATTAATACCTTTCAAGTATTGGAAGACCTGAGGCTGTTGTGCTCTGCTGCACTGTACAATGGACCGAGGTGCTCTGAGGCCTGTGAAGAGAAGATTGGATGTGCTGCCAAGCCTAGTCCAGCCGCTGCAAGCATCTACATGGCTACCTAGCCCTGATGTCAGTAGATGGCTGCCCTCCCAAAGGTGTTGAAAAAGCAGGTAGGGAGGCCCTTGGCCCAAATGGGCGTGCCCAAAGGGACAGGCCATGCCCTTTGGAGGACTGATGGAGGCCTAACCCTTGGGAGGTGTGTGTGAAGATCAGTTACTGTCAATGTTCCCTCTAATTTTCTGTAGGCTGTGTGCGCATAAAATATCAGCTGTGTGCAGCTTTTGAAGGAAGGTTAAATTTTTGTGCACCACATAACGACACTCGGAGTTATATACTTTAAAATTTGACTACATGTCAGAATACAGTATGTACACCACATTGATTTTAATCAAATTAAATGAAAATAGACAATTACTAAATGAAGCTGGAAATTTCTAGTAATTACAATCATAACTTTTAAATTTTAAGACGTCTGTGTTGTTTTCTATCAGAATCAGAGCCGTAATTTTTGTGCGCTCTGTGGTAAAGTATGTGCGCTCGCTCGGCGAGGTGTGTGCACGCGCACAGGCGCACAGCTTAGAGGGAACAGTGGTTACTGTGACACCTTTGAGGAATTATTTTTGCCTGGTGTACTTTTCCTAATGGGGAAGTAGAAAGCAAAGGTTAAGACTGTGACTCCTAAAACTCTGCCTGCTGTGCAAACAGCTAGCAGAGTGATTGCCCATTTGGTAAACATTTTATTGTCAGTGCCTGTTCTGAGGGAGCCTCTATTAGTTCATTAGAAAGGTCTCCTCCCCCATTTTCCAACTCTCAAATATTGTCTACTGCTGTGTTTGATAATGTTGTGGTGTCAGAGGTTTTTATTCTTATACCTGGTTCTCTTCCTATACCTGTTGCTGCATATGAGGTTGAGCACTCAGTTGTTACGCCACCAAATGATATTACTATGAAAGATATATGGTATGCTATATCAAATATTGATAAGAAACTTTCCACTACTGTTTCATCACTCTGCCTCTTTTCTCAGACAGTACAAAAGGTACAGGAAGCAGACAATAGGTCATTGAGAACATAAGTAATGTCATACTGGATCAGAACAAGGTCCATCAAGTCCAGAATCCTGTTTCCAACAGTGGCCAATCCAGGTCATAAGTACCTGGCAGTTTCTCAAAAAGATACACAGGTTCCACAAAGCTTGTATTGGGGCAAGCAGTGGATTTCCTGGGTCCTCTTTAATAATGGTTTATGGACCTTTCCTCTAGGAACTTGTCCAAACCTTTTTTAAACCCAGCTCCACTAACAGCTTTTACTACATCTTCCAGTAACGAATTTGAGTTTGATTATGCACTGAGTGATTATGCACCGAGTGAAAAAGTATTTTCTCTTATTAGTCTTAAATGGATTACACTGTAGCTTCATTGCATGTCCCCTTGTCTTTCTATATTTTGATGGCATAATCAATCAATCTATGTTTACCCGTTCCACTCCATTCATTAATTTATAGGCCTCTATCATATCTCCCCTCAGCCGTCTCTTTTGCATGTTGAAGAGACCTAACTTTTTAAGCCTCTCTTCATAGGGGTATTTTTCCATTCTTTACCATTTTGGTGGCTCTTCTCTGAACCTTTTCTAATTTTTTGGCTTTGGGAAAATCTATTTCTAAAGTGGAGGGTATGCTGCAGTCTAAGCGGCAGACCCACGTATCCTTTATACAAGATTCGACGTCTATTCACTATCAATTAGAGGCTCTTTAGAATTTCTCTAGAGCTAATAATTTAAGATTTCTGAATTTTCCAATTACCCGTCTGCTCTCTGCTCCAATATTGTTGCAAAAGTATTTTAAGGAGGTGTTGTTGATTACTGATCCCATCCATTTCAGAAATGATATTATTTACTTAGTAGGCTTAGAACAGAGGTACCAGGAGAGGAGTGTATATCTGATGTAAATTTAACCCGATTCCTAGAGGATTCTATGGATAATATCTCTAAAAGAGCCACCCTGCTTGTTGCTAAAGGCTGATATGACCAGGGTTTTGAGGCTGCTTTTGAAACACAAAGAGGAAACTTTCTGTGGATAGAAGATGAACGTGTTTCCTGATGTTTCTAAGAACACTCAACTTTGTAGGAAACAATTTCTAGCCTTGAAGTTTAGGGTGTTGGGTGTGGGTGCAACTTTATTTTTAACGTTCCCCCTGTAAGTGTGTGATCACTTTGCAGGGTAATACTTTTTTGTTTTGTAATCCTTCACATTTGGAAAAATTCTTAGTTGATAAGCAAGTTGCGGATCCTACTGTAGATGGAAAAGATTGAGCTCACTGGATTTGGTTACGAGGGGTCATTTGCTTTGACTCCCCTGTTTGTTTCCTTGATTAATTGCTTTGGTTTGCCTTTTCTTCCCTTTATGTGGGCTGTTGCTGTATTTCTTTGTATATTGTGTTATATTTGGTTCTTTTGGTTTCTTGTATTATGGAGCATTTCCTAAATGTCTTATTAGATTTGTTTTGTGATAAAGCTTATAATTTAAAAAAAATCCTTTCAAGTATTTAAATATCCATATCATATCTCCCCTGTCCCTCCTTTCCTCTGTGGCAATGGTCCCCAATGTGTGATCTGCAGACCTTTGAGGGTACATGAGATTATAGAGGGTCTTCAGAACACAGAAAAGAGAAAAAAAAGAGGCTGGTAGGTATTGGTTGGGGAGAAGAGACAGGCTGACAGGAAAAAGAGAGAGACTAGCTTGGGAGAAGAAGAGAGAAAGAAACAGAAACTGGTAAGGGCAGATTGGGAGGAGAAAGACCTGTGTAGTCAGAAAGGGAAAGGGAGATGTAGAGGGCTAGTGAAGACAGGCATGGCTTCAGCCACTTTCAGATTTGCAAATTGTTCATGAGCACTCTCCTCACAAGAACATAAAAACTGCCATACTGGACCAGACCAACAGTGGCCAATCCAGGTTTTTAAGTACCTCGCATATCCCAAAAGTAGCCAACTCCCTGTGAACACTGCAGTACCCACATATATCCTTTGCTAGCCATCTGTGGTCCTGCTCCATGGTCTTCTTTCTGCCTGAGAGCACTTAAAGAGGGTTTTTGGTCCTCATTTTTTAATAGCTAATTCTTTTTCTGGTACTATATTGCAAAAGGAGAATTTTTTTTGTGGTATTGGGTAAAGCTCTGCTGTTAGAGTTCATTATTTTCTTTTTTCCAAAGTAAGCTCTTTGAACTCACTGACCTCATCAGGTGTTAGAACCCTCCCTACCCACCCCAGATCCCACCAACCCCATGTGAAAATTCTTGCTATACAGGGCAACTCCACAATTAGCTTGTTGACAAACAAGTTGCCAATCTTCAAGGAGCTTTGATTAGGTAATTTTACAAGGGGAACACATTAATTTGTATTCTTCAGACACATAATATTAAAATTTACTAATGTAAAGTAATAACCATTTTGCAAAGAAGTGGGGCTACACACAGGGACACAGAACAGCGCTGTTAGAACACACATAAATGAGGTTCACTGCTTTTTCTCTTAAAGGACAGCTGTAGAAAAGTTAAGACTTTGGTAGGTCTCTCTCGTTTACTTCAACAGATACAAAGCTCCCCCAACTGAAAGCTGGCTGGGAAAAATCATATTGCCAAAGCTGTTGCCGCCGTTACAGCTTCTGCCTCTGTCAAGATAGAGAGCCAGATACCAGTTGAAGGACCTGTTCCCTGTGCAGGATACCTGCAAGCTGAAGCCTTCATGAAACAAGTGGAGGAGCTCACAGAAGAGGTGGCGAGGCTGAGAAGCACTCGAGACAGCAAGTAGTACATTGATGAGATGCTTCTTGAAACATCCAGAGATGAAGATGGGAGGCGACAGAATGAAGAGAGTTGGACATGAGTTACTAGAGCCTGCAGAATCAACAATCCAACTGCTTCAGCCCTCAAATTGAAGAACCAGTATGCAGCCCTGGAAAGGCATCCCAGTAAGCAGCCAGGAAAGGAAAGAACCACAGCTCAAGCACCCCAAAGTTGCAGAATCAGTAACCACAAGGAATTGAAGGGTAGTGGTGGTTGGTGACTCTCTTCTGAGGGGTACTGAGGTGTCCATCAGCCGACCTGACTTGATCTCCAGAGAGGTGTGCTGTTTGCCAGGTGCCTAAATCTGAAATGTTACAGAGAGTCTGCAGAGACTCATCAAGCCTACTGACTATTATCCAATGTTGTTCATCCATTTCGGCAGAAGTGATACTGCTAGGTATCTCTCAGAGCCTATCAAAAGTGACTTCATGGCTCTGGGACAGAGGGTGAAGCAGATTGGTACATAGGAAGTGTTCTCTTCAATCCTCCCTGTTGAGGGTAAAGGCCAAAGAGGGAAGTTCACATCCTGGAGATGAATGCATCGCTGTATGGAAGGTGTCATTGAGAGTTTTGGTTTTCTGTATCATGGGATAATTTTTCAAGGGCTGCACAGCAGAGATGTCGTTCATCAGTCCAAGAAGGGACAAAGTGTCTTCTGCAGCAGACTGGCTAACCTACTGAAGAGGGCTTTAAACTAGATATGTTGGGGATGGGTGAAGAAAGTCCCCAGGTAAATGAAAGAAATATTAAATACCTCTGTAAAAATGGGTAAAAATGGCAACATCTGGAAAGCGGTGTGTGTCAATGCCTGAAGCATGGGAAATAAGATCCCAGATGTTGAGGCTTTAATGGAAGAGGCTGACTTGGATTTAGTGGTGGTTACAGAGTCATGGTTCACGGGCAACCATGACTGGGATGTAATTATACCGGGCTATACTTTATTGAGGAAGGACAGAGTAGGAAGAAGGGAAGGAGGAATGGTACTATATGTAAAACATATTATTAAAGCTATAGAATTACAGGGCTTAAATAGGAGAGAGGATGCATTGTGGGTAAAACTAGAAAGAGGGAAAGGGAAATCCATTTGCATTGGAGTGATATACAGATCCCCCTCACACGGAGAAGAAGTAGGCAGAATTAAATAAAAGACATATGCGGTATGGCTATGAAAGGAGAAGTGCTACTGATAGGCGATTTCAATATGCCATATGTTGAATGGCACATCCCTGCTGCGATGCCACCTAGCAGTACGGAGATCCTAGATTCTGGGAGGGAGGGAGAATTATTCCGGCAATTTGTAACAGTACCCATACGTGAAAGGGCTATACTGGATTAGGGCTTATCAATGTGGAAAATGTTTCTGATGTCACAGTGTAAAATCATTTCACATTCACTGATCACCAGATGGTGTGGTTCAGTATTAAGATAAGGGTTGATAAAATCCATTTAAGAGTGAGGGACTTAGACTTTAGGAAAACTAACTTTGCCAAGACAGGACAATACCTCAAGGAGTTGTTAGCAGGATAGGAACAGCTGGGGAATGTAGATAAGCAATAGGCAAAACTGAAAGAGGATATTTTAAGGTCAATGGACCTTTTTGTTAGAAAGAAAAATAAATGTTAAAGGAAAAGGAGACCAATATGGTTCTCAAAGAAGTAGATGAAAAGGTGAAGAAAAAGAGGGTGGCCTTCATAAAATACAAGAGATCACAGAGAGAGGAAGACAAGTATCTATATTTGGGAAAATTTAAGGAAGCTAGGAAAGTAATCAGGAAAGCAAAGATACAAAAAGAAGAAGAAATAACCAATGCAATAAAATGGGGGGATAAGACATTTTTCAGATATATTAGTGAGAGGTGGAAGGGTGAAGGGGAGGGATATGTATAAGCAGATGAGGATAAAGTGAAGTTGCTTAACAAATATTTTTGTTCTGAGTTCACAGATGAAGTGCCAGGGCCAGGAGCAGGACCTCAGAAAACATCCACAAATAGGAAAAGAAGTGATTGTGATCTTCAATGATTTTCAAATGACTCTGTTCATGAGGGACTAGCTAACCTAAAAGTAGGCAAAGCAATGGGACCAGATGGGATACATCTGAGAATATTGAAGGGACTTGGGAATGTTCTAGCAACTCCATTGACTGACCTTTTCAATGCTTCTTTAGAGTTGGTAGTGGTCCCAGAGGACTGGAGAAAGGCACATGTGGTCCCTTTACACAAAAGCGAAAGTAGGGATGAGGCTGAAAACTAAAGCCCAGTAAGTCTAAGCTCTGTGGTGAATATGAATATGAATATGTTCAATGTAAACCGCACTGATGCAGAATAGCGCGGTATATAAGAGAATGTAAATAAATAAATAAAATAAATTATTGGAAACACTGCTAAAACAGAGAATATCAAGGTTTCTGAAGTCCAATGCATTGCAGGATCCGAGGCAGCATGAGTTTTACCAGAGGTAGATCTTGTCAGACCTGTCAATTCTCCCTGTTGAGGATAAAGGACCAAGAAATTAGACCGAGAGAGAGGCCTAGATGTGGTGTACTCAGATTTCAGTAAAGCCTTTGACACCATTCCACACAGCCGACTTATAAACAAATTGAGCACCCTAGAGATGGACCCTAAAATGACTGACTGGGTTAGAAATTGGTTGAATGAGAGGCGACAAAGGGTACAGGTAAATGGAGCTCACTCTGAGGAGAAGGATGATACAAGTGGTGTTCCAGAGGGATCTGTCTTTGGTCCAATTCTTTTTAACATCTTTGATTAGTGATATTGTGGAAGGGCTGTTGGGTAAAGTTTGCCTCTGTGTGAATGATACCAAAATCTGCAATAGAGTAGACAGCCAGGAAGGAGTAGATAACATGAGGAGGGATATAGCTAAGCTTGAAGAATGGTCGAGAATTTGGCAGCTGAGATTTAATGCTAAAACATGTATGGTCATGCATCTGAGTTTTAAAAATCCAAGGGAATGGTACAGTGTACGGGGTGAAGTATTTATGTCCATGAAAGAACAGGACCTGGGTGTGATTATTTCTGATGATCTTAAAGTGGCTAAACAGGTAGAAAGGCGATGTTTGCGTGCATAGGAAGTGGAATGGTCAGCAGAAAAAAAGAGGTGATAGTGCCTCTGTATAAGTCTCTGATGCGACCTCATTTGGAGTATTGTGTGCAATTCTGGAGACCATACCTTCAAAAGGATATAAACAGGATGGAGTCGGTGCAAAGGGTGGCTACTAAAATGGTTAGTGGTCTTCGTTATAAAGCATATGGGGGACAAACTTAATATCTTAATATTTATATGTTAGAGGAAAGGCAGGATAGAGGAGATATGATAGACACATTCAAATACCTCCATGGCATAAATGCACAAGGGGAGAGACTCTTTCGATTGAAAGGAAGCTCTGCTACAAGGGGATGCAGGATGAGGGTGAAAGGGGATAGACTCAGGAGTAATATGTGGAAAGTTTTCTTTATGAAAGAACAGTAGATGCATGGAATAGTCTCCCAGTGGAGACGAGGATGATATCTGAATTCAAGAAAGCATGGGACAAACACAGAAGATCTCTAAAGGGAAATAGGGGACTATTGTAGTTGATATGGAAGGGCAGACTAGATAGACCATGAGGTCTTTTTCTGCCGTCAGGTTTCTATGTTTCTTCCATGAATGCTGAGCATAAATATTTCTACCTTTTTCGCATCACTCTCCACACACTGCTGCTCGGCACCTTTCAATCTTAACAGCTCTACTTCTAGTCTTCCTGCTTTCACTGACAAAACTGAAAAAGGGTTTGTCACTTTTACTGACATCAAAGCGCTTTGACCTGCTGCTTCCGCCCCCATTGAAACAGGAAGTTTGCATCAGAGGGGACAGAAATGTCTTGTCAAAGCTCAGCATCGGTGAGTTGGGGTAAGCACTGTGTTTTAATATCATAGCTGCTGCTGCAGGCCTTAGAGAGAGACAGCAGTAGGTATACAAGCGGGGGCCACAAGAATGAGGGATCGTTTAGGGTGCCTCATATCCTTGCACTGGCCCTGCACCTTTGCTTTTATATAACACCATATCATCTAATTATAACTGGTTTTCAAATAGGCACTCATCATCTGAACATCAGACTCACTTGGGGTCATTCCGAGGCACGAATAGCAGGGATGGATGGCCTTTCTCAATCCCGTCTACCTTTCCCGCGCGTAGTACATGGAAGGTGGATGGGGGTGGGAAGGGGGCGGGAAAGGGGCGTGCAGTGTGCGGTCATCGGCCCCAGACATACTGGACTGATTCCAATGTTGGCCCTGTACGTCTGGGGCCGGCGGCTTGTATGGGGCCCAGGGTGTGGAAAGGGTGGGGGGAGGAGCCGAGGACATTCCCCGCAACCCAACCCTGGCCTTAGGAGGCCAGATGGGGGGTTTGGCTGCAGGAAAGCACCTTTGCAGCCAGCGGCCAGGGATCGTGGCTTTTCAATGGAGCCACAGTGCCATGGCAACTGGACGCCATGGCGCCGCGGCTCCATTGAACAGCCCTGACTGAGCTATCTGAGCAAGGCCTATACGTGCAGGCTGGACTGAATCGGGATCCGGGCCTGCACGTACAGGCCTGATCGCGAGTCTGATCCCGCAGGGCTAGACATGCTCCGCGGGATCAGAATCACGGCTCCTTCTGTGCGTCCGGTTCTGCAGATGGGATATTCCAATCCACATTTGGCAAGTTAAAGTCTCCTAATAATACCCCTCTCCCTTCACTCCAGCCTTTGACTATCTTTGGCCAAATCTCTATCCAGTTCTCTGAGTCAGAGATCTGTAAACTACACAGGTGTGGATGAAGTGCCATCTCTTCTATCTAATATGGTCAACAGCAATTTTTCCTTTTCACACATTCCCTGCATTTAATTTGGATTTCATTTGTTTTAGTGAATGCTGTACGCTTGTTTGTTCCCGGCTTTTAATTTTGATGTTTTATTGCATTCTATTGCATCAGCTGACTCCTGATGCAGGTATAGTTGCCGAAACTTGGCCAAGCCAGGTCTTCAATAAAGTCTGTAAATAAAAGACCTTTTTGTGTGGCTGTGGTCTCTCTCCACTCCTTCCTTTGGCGTTAATATTATTTTTGACATAGTTACGTCTCTTTATGTCCAAAATAAAGGTCACTTTATTAAAGCCAATCCTTTTTAATACAAAAACCGTTAGGGCCGGCACATTCTATTTCAGAAAATGGGTCATTTTAGTACTTTCATCCAGTTTCTTCAGTCTGGTTCCTTTCTATCCATGCTGACAATTCACCATTCCAGTGGAATTTTTCAGGAGTTCACCATTCCGCTCCAAGCTATAACCACCAGCTCTTTCTGCTCTTGTTGAGTTCTCATTTCTACTACTATATAAGAACTTCAGTCATCAAATTATGACCCAAAGAGATGAAACGTGCAAACATGTGTTTAATCAGAGTGTGTGCTTCAGCACAATTTGCTTTCACTTATTTTTTTAGACCAGCAAGCTAACAGAGATTCAGATTCTGTTTCACTCTCTGCTTTTTTGCACAAAAGACTTAGATTCTCTGGCTATAAAGAAACCTTTATCTAAAATTACTATCAAAGGACATGTTATTCATTATTAAAAAATACTAGAGTTTTCTTTATCTCATGTCTTTTATGGAAACTACTGTGTCTGATGGGTAGCTTCATTAAAACAAAAAGGAAAAAGGATAGGAACATGGGGACATTTTTTTTATTGTTTTCTTTTATTTACAAAATGATAAAATATGCATGCATAACCATAAAACCAAGCCAAGCTTAGTTAAATACAAAGAAATCTACCACACTATATATTAGCGGAGACATTTGCAGTGCTTTAAATTTAATGGGATAATTTTTAACGTGAAAGCATTTTAGGAATCACATATTATTAGCCTTATATAATACAGCGCTATAGGAAAATAAAACAGCAATTTTAATATAATATCCAAGCGGAAAGTACAGGAAACATGCCCTTCACTTGTGGTGCAATAAAAAGACAAAATTAATTCTGATTATAAATCTATGGCATAGAAACATCAAATCAAATGTGTCTTGGAAGAAGTGTTTTAATGTACTCCAGACTGAACAATTGTGTAACTGGGAATGGCTGCTGAAAGACTGTTTAATACATAAATAAAAAAAAGTGGATAATTACATAAAATACTGCTGTTTGGTTGCTATGTTAGTCCACTTTAAAGGTAGATAAATAAAAATAAAACAAAAAATAAAGAATATAAGTGATACCTTTTCATTGGAAAGGAACCGTCTATCAGAATCGGGCCCATAGTGTTCTTATATTCTGCCTTCTCCCATTCAAAAGTAGGCTAACAATAAATCTATATTATTCAGCTAAGGCTAAGAGATGAGCTAGGTCTGAAATGGACATACATTTACCAGTTGACTCAAATATATTTAGTGAATATTCAGATGCTAGCATTTCATATCAAATGTTTCTCATATACCAATCAATCCTGAAAGAAAAGAATAACTGGACTATATTTCAATCGACGGGTCTTGCAAAGAGCCTTCATGTGGTAGCCTCAGAAAAGCCAGCTGACCTTTTTTTAGCCAGCCCAGCCATTTTTTCTATGACTAGGTCAGCTACTGGCAGAGATGAAAACCCAACAATGGAAAAACGGTTTGTTGTGTGGCAGACAGGTGATGATGGGTCTAGAGCTGTAAAATGATTAGGCAGGAGAAACACAGCGAGGAGGGTGCAAGCCCGAGAAGGGTCTAGCCTAGGATCTGACCTGCCCACTCATACAAGAGATAAAAACCGCACAAGGTGGCAGTGACACAGGGATTGGAGTTCACAACTTGTTAGCATCTGTACGCAGGATAGGAGGCCACATTGTAGGCCAGACCAAGGGAATCATGGAGAAAGCAGAGAAGAGCAGAGGGAGAGAGGTCAAGCTTGGTCCTCGATGGTCTTGTCAGCCAACCTATCCCAAGTCTCTGAGATCGCCAGAGAGGCTGAATTGCCAAGAAAAGTGCACAGCAGCACACAGGTCTCTTCTTCGTTCTTTCTCTCATGTAGGAAGTGAGAGGTAGGATGGCCAGTGTCTGGTCCGAGATGGATACTGCTTCTTTGGATGATTGGGGTGACTGAAGTGAAGTATCTGGAGGTGGGTCCTCTCAAAGGCGTGATAGAGGTAATATGATTGAGATGTTTAAATACCTCCGTGGCATAAATGCACAGGAGGAGAGCCTCTGTCGATTGACAGCAAGCTCTGCTATGAGGGGACATGGGATGAGGGTGAAAGGGGATAGAATCAGGAGTGATATGCGGAAATATTTCTTTACGGAAAGAGTGGTGGATCCATGGAATAGTCTTCCAATGGAGGTGGTAGAGACGAGGACAGTATCTGAATTCAAAGAAGCATGGGACAAACACAGAGGATCTCTAAAGGAAAAAGGGGGAATGTTGTAGTGGTTGATATGGAAGGACAGACTAGACAGGCCATGTGGTCTTTTTCTGTCATCATGTTTCTATGTTTCTATCATGCAGCATGCTAGTTAAATGAAAAATAAAGAGATGCTTCTGGGGAGAAGGTGGGGGGATGGGGAGGGATTAAGAGAGAGAGAAAGATAAAAGAGTCAAGGTCTGTTTTCTAAATAAACCCAGCGAAGGCTGAAATCTGGTGATTCAGGCTAACTGTCCATTGACTGGGTTCTGGACTCCAGTCCCGATGTCTTGGCAGCTGATTCCAATATTGAGTATGAGACACCTTCTTCTTCAGAGGAGTATGATGAAGCTGGTATTATCTGTCTGTTCAGGAAGGACAAGCTGGCAGCAGTGTTCACTCAAATCTCATCTGCTCTCAATCTGACCCATCCTCATGCGGCGTAACAAGGGCTGCCAGTCCAATCACTCCTACAAAGAAATCTATGACAGTCTTTCCTTTCAGGAAGTTCTCAAAGACATGACCCGTTTGGAGTGGACTTCACCTGACTCCCAGGTCAGGAGGCTGAAGGTGGACAAGAGATGGTATGCTCTGCCATCAGGATGATTGCTCTGTGGGGTTCAGCACATACAAAATGGATCCTCAGGTTACAGCTCTCACACACAGTGGACTACCATTCTGGTCAAAGGCAGTACAGCTTTAAAGAACTCTCTGGACTGCAGAGTGGGCTCTTGAGATATCAGTATACAGCTGCCTCAGCTATCCTTCCATTGGCCATATGTGTGGATCTGACAACTCGAGCCCTGCTGCAGTGGATCCATTTCCTCATTACAGAAGACATTACACCCCTCTTGGAATGAGTCACAGCCTTCTGTCGGATGCTATGTATGATTCTGTCTGCTTTACAGCTAGGGATGTTGCCCTTTATACAGTGGCATGGCACTGGATATGGCTTCATCACTGGGTAGCAGACACATCTTCCATGGCTTAATTGACTCAGCTAGTCTTTCAAGGGAAGCTTCTGTTTGGGTCTGACGGAGTAGTTGGTTAAGGACTTTGGTAAGTCCAAGCCTCATCGGCTCCCCAAAGATAGTCCGAAGGACCTATAAAGAATTCAGGGGCATCCTCCTCAGTGTATTCCCACTACTGCGAGCTCCAAAGGAGTTGGGACTCCTGCAAATACCAGCCTGGAAAGCCCTGCATTTCCTCTTCAGGGTTTCAGTCTTAGTCTCAAGCCTGTGAACCATGGAAGGCTACATTCTCTAGAGATGGCACCTCACGTTCAGCACACTGACAGTTTGAGAGCCCATCCCAAGACACATCCGGTAGATGGCAGCCTACACCTCTTCTGCCGGAAGTGGGCCTGAGTCACAGAGGATCTCTGGTGCTGAATACCATTCAACGCAGCTATGTTCTAGAGCAGAGTGCCTATCCTAGTCACGTTTAATTTCTCCCCATGTGGCTCAGCAGCCAAGAGGGTCACTATACAGGCCTCGTGGAACAAACTGCTAAGTCTGTGAATGATACACCACCCAGGAAAAGGATGGAAGCGTCATTGTGGATAAAGCACAGTTACTTACCTGTAACAGGTGATCTCTGGGAACAGCAGGAATTAGTCCTCACATATGGGTACGTCGGAACCGACGGAGCCTGCGCGGGAAAGCTCCCCAGCTTTTCAGATGAAAAGCTTTTGGGGCTTCCCACAGCGCATGCGCGCTGCCTTCCCGCCTTCCTGATCAGCTCTCTTCAGTTCGAGTTTATAGCTGAGACAATAGAGAGAGGAAAGGAAGGTAGATAGATAGAAGATACAACTCCTAGGGGAGGTGGGTGGGTTGTGAGGACTAATTCCTGCTGTTCCCAGAGATCACCTGTTACAGGTAAGTAACTGTGCTATCTCCAGGAACAAGCAGGAATGAGTCCTCACATATGGGGACTCCCTAGCTAAGATGCCTGGGAGATCCCCCTCCAAAGGTAACCATCTTCGTATGGATCTCAGGCATCCAACCAGGGAAGGTGGGCAGGAGTTGTTTAAGTATGGAACAGGTGTTTGAGGACAGCCTGACCAAACAAGGCATCCCGGCGGGAGTCCTTGTCCAAACAGTAATGGGCTGTGAAGGTATGAACTGAGGCCCAAGTGGCTGCTCGACAGATCTGATCTATAGAAACAGAGTGAAGATGAGCCATAGAGGTGGCCAGGGCTCTCACATTGTGAGCTGTGACATGGCCTTCCAGAGAAATGTTCTTACTCTGGTAAGCAAAAGAAATACACTGAGCAATCCAATTGGAAAGTGTACGCTTGGAGACTGGAAGTCCCAAATGAGAAGGATCAAAAGCCACAAAAAGTTGGGAAGACTTTCGATGTGGCTCAGTCCTGTTGAGGTAAAAGGCGAGAGCTCTTTTACAATCAAGGGTATGAAGGTTCCTCTCTGCACTGGATGCATGAGGAGCCGGGAAAAAAACAGGTAGATATACCTCTTGATTAAGATGAAAAGGCGAGACCACTTTGGGCATAAAGTGGGGGTTCGTCCTAAGGACCACCTTATCATGATGAAACCTAGTATAAGGTGGATTAGCCACTAAAGCCTGCAGTTCACTGATGCGGCGAGCTGAAGTGACTGCAATAAGGAAAACTACCTTCCATGAAAGAAATTTCAAGGAGGTGGAGTCCAAAGGCTCAAAAGGTGGCTTCATAAGCTGACCTAGAACTAGGTTCAAATCCCATGCTACCGGCGGAGGTCGGATGGGAGGTTTAGTTAAGGTCAGGCCTCTCATGAACCTTGCAACAAGAGGATGAGAGGAGACAGGTTGTCCATTTATAGGTTTTAAGGATGCTGCAATAGCACTTAAATGGACTCGTACTGAATTCGTCTTGAGGCCTGCATTGGAAAGATGCAGGAGATAGTCTAGTAGAGAATTCAAAGGAAGAGCCAGAGGGTCAAGACCCTGTTGAGCACACCAAATGGAAAAACGTTTCCATTTGAAAGCATAGGAACGCCTGGTAGAGGGTTTCCTAGAGGCATGAAGGATATCTTTCACTGGTTGAGAAAGATTAAACTCATGAAGGCTTAAGCCTTCAGTAACCAAGCTCGGAGATGTAGGGACTTGGGGTTTGGGTGCCACAAAGTCCCTTTCTCCTGAGACAGAAGGTCTGGCGCAGCTCCCAGGTCCAGGGAGGAGCCCTGGGAGAGCTGTAGAAGTAGAGGGAACCACACTTGGCGTGGCCAGCGTGGAGCTATGAGGATCATTGACCCGTGATCCCTCTAAAGTTTGAACAGAGTCTTGGGAATCAAAGGAATGGGTGGAAAAGCATACAGGAATTCCTGACCCCAATGCAGGAGAAAGGCGTCGTTGGCCTGAGCTCCCTGACACGGAGTCCTGGAACAGAACCGGGGATGTTTGGCATTCCACGGACTTGCAAAGAGGTCTATGTCCGGGGTCCCCCATTCCTGAAAGATTCTGCGTATCTGGTCCATATGTAGGGACCATTCGTGTGGAAGCAGAACTCGACTGAGTCTGTCTGCCCGAGAGTTTTGAACTCCTGGAAGGTATACTGCCAGAAGATGAATTTGATGCTCTCTGGCGAAGGCCCATAATCTGAGAGCTTCGTTGCAAAGCGACAGAGAGCCCGTCCCTCCTTGTTTGTTGACATAGAACATGGCTACCTGATTGTCTGTCTGGACTAGGACAGTCAGGTTGACAAGGAGGGTGTGGAAGACTGTGAGGGCAAGGAAGATTGCTCGCAGTTCCAGAAGGTTGATGTGAAGGGTGGTCTCCTGGGGAGACCAGGTGCCCTGAGTGGAGAGGTGTTGGAGATGAGCTCCCCACCCTGTTTGGGAGGCATCTGTTGTGAGGGTTGCTTGGGGCAACGAAGGTTGGAAGGGGGTCCCCAACAACAGATTTTTGGAGGATGTCCACCACTGGAGAGACCAAAACAGACGTTTTGAGGTGAGTACTTGGTCTGAGAGCGCTCCTGATGCTTGAGACCACTGGGTGGCCAAAGTCCATTGAGCTGCCCTCATATGGAGACGAGCGTAGGGCACCACATGGACCGTGGAGGCCATGTGGCCCAGAAGTTGCAGCAGTTCCCTGGCTGACAAGTGACTTCTGGACTGAGCCTGGGAGGCCAAGCTGATTAGTCGTTGGCCTCGGACCAGAGGGAGGTAGGCCCTTGCAGTGGTGGAGTCCAAGTGGGCCCCTATGAATTCCAGGGACTGAATAGGGATAAGTTGGGACTTGGGAATGTTTACCACAAGTCCCAGATATTGAAGAATACGCCTTGTGCGGTCCAAGGAAATCTGGGCTTCTGACTGAGATGGAGCTTGGATGAGCCAGTCGTCCAGATATGGGAACACGAAGACTCCCATGCCTCTTAGAAATGCGGCTACGACTGCCATGCATTTTGTGAATACTCTTGGAGCAGAGGCGAGACCGAAGGGAAGTACTCTGTATTGGAAATGTTTTCCCTGGAACAGAAATCGAAGATATTTTCTGTGGGATGGATGGATGAGTATATGAGTGTACGCATCCTTGAGATCTAGAGAACAAAGCCAATCCTGACTCTGAAGGTATGGAAGGAGAATGCCCAGAGAGAGCATTTTGAATTTCTCCTTGAATAGAAACTTGTTCAATTCTCTCAGATCTAGGATAGGTCTGAAGCCCCCTGTCTTCTTTGTTATGAGAAAATAAGGGGAGTAGAACCCTAACCCCTGTTGAGGAAGAGGAACCTCCTCTATTGCCCCTTGGGCAAGGAGAGAGGAGACTTCCCGACCCAACAGGGTCAGAAGAGATGGGGGAGAACTGAATTGCCTCACCATGGTATGGGGAGGAAGGCTGGAGAAATGAAGTTTGTAACCCTCTCGTATGATAGAGAGGGTCCATTGCTCTGATGTAATTTGCTCCCATCTGGGAGCAAAGTGAGCTAACCTTCCGGGAATGGTGAGGGGCTCTGGTTGTTCTAGAGCCAGAAATGGTAAGTTCTCTAGGGGCAAGTCAAAACCCCTGAGGGGGTTGAGCCTGCTGGGGTGTAGCAGACACTGCAGGCCTTGACTTTACTTGCTTAGATTGCTGACGTTTAGCAGCAAAGCGAGGCTGAGCAGATTGTTGGCCAGTATTTGTGGAAAATCTGGCCTTCTTGTAGTAAGGCCTCTTAAAAGGCTTCTTTTTGGCAGGAGTAGAAGTAGACTTAGAAAGTCTATCTAGAGTGGCATTTTCTGCGTCCATTTGAGCAGCTTTAATTTGCCAGTCCTCACCAAATAAGTTCTCACCTGTACAGGGCAGATTCTTTAAGCCATCCACAACCCAGGGTTCTAGGTCAGAAGCCTGGAGCAAAGCAAGACGTCGGGCTGCAATAGCAATTCCCGAAGCCCTGCCTGCAACCTCAAAGGAAGCAAAGGCTGCCCTGTTGGAAAACTTGGAGACCTCTGAAAGTTGTGTCACCACAGAAGTGAAGTCCTCCTTTCTATCCTCAGGGATAAAGGGGGCAAAATGCCGTACCTTCAGGGCAAGTTCTCTGAGAAACATGCCCATATAAAGACTGTAGGAATTGATCCTGGCTATAAGCATACTAGCCTGGAAGATCTTTCTACCAAAAGAGTCAAGGGTCTTACATTCTCGCCCTGGAGGGGTAGAAGAGTGCCTTTTAGGACTCTTTATCTTTTTCATGGCAGACTTCACCACAATGGAGTGGTGAGGCAGTTGAGTCTTTCGAAACCCAGGAGAAGGAGGGACCCGGTACATGGTGTCCAACCTACGGGAATGAGGAGACAGTGTTAGAGGAGTCTCCCACAAATCCATCAAGTGTTCTTGAAGGATTTCATGGATAGGCAGGGTAACTGCCTCTTTAGGAGCTTTGGAGTATCCTAAAATATCCGATTTCTTTGATCTTGGTTCCGTTCCAGAAGATGTAGCAATAGAAAGCCCTTTAGCTACATCAACAATGAAATCCTGAAAGGATAAATCCTCTGGAGGAGACATCCTCCTCTTTGGAGAAGAGGGCTCCTCAGGAAGATCAAGCTCAGCAGAGTCATCAGAGGAATTGAACTCATCAGAAGAATCTGAGTATTCTTTCTGTGCTTCCAATGCACGATACGCGTACCGACCGATATCGACATCGGGCGTATCGGGCATGGGATCGGTATCGGGCAAAAGCCTGAATCCGGTATGCGGAACCGATCGACGCTTGGAAGTCGATGGTCTCGGTTCCGGTGTGGATACCGGAACCGGAGTCGGTACCGATGGAATCGGTACCGAGGGCGTCGCAGCCTTAATGAAAGCCAGAACGGCCTGCTGCATGGTCTGGACAGTATTGCCCATGGACACCACTGCTGCCTGGATGTCGGTACCGGTATCAGCCGGTACCCCAGAGCAGTCTAACAGGTGATCGGTCGAGGCCGTGCCATCGATGTCAACCTGTAACCCCATAGATGGTGCTTTGGAGACCGGAGCCTCCCGCCGGGGTTTTTTGGCTTGGGCAGAATCCTCGAACTCAAGATTGAGAGCCTCTCGATCTTTTGAAAGAGATTTGCTTTTAGAGGATTTGCCCACAGAAAGTTTGGTTACCTGAGATCCATCCGGAGAGGAAGACCTGGATGACTGTGATGCTGGATTATCTGAAGCAAACAGCACATGGAACTTGTTGGCCAGGTTCTGCATACCACGTTTAGACATCTGGGAGCAGAATGGGCAGTCCGGTATGGAGTGGTCAAGTCCCAAACATTTAAGACACCATTCATGGGTGTCTGTGAGAGAAATAACAGCACTGCACTTGGTACACTTTTTAAAACCAGGAGCTGGCCTCTCCATGAGGAGAATTTGTGTAGGCCTGAAGGCCTAGCAAAAGTTACCACGTTGTGCTGAAAATAAAAAAAGAGATTTTTTTTTTTTTTTTTTTAAGAAATAAAGAAAGAGAGACCGGCGGTACCGGTTTTGGTATGGGGAAGGCAGGTACGCGGTCAAAAGAAACAAATTAAAATAACAATTTCTTCAGCGGTGACAGGAACACGACCTGCTGGCTCCGCGGAAAAAGAGAAACTGAAGAGAGCTGGTCAGGAAGGCGGGAAGGCAGCGCGCATGCGCTGTGGGAAGCCCCAAAAGCTTTTCATCTGAAAAGCTGGGGAGCTTTCCCGCGCAGGCTCCGTCGGTTCCGACGTACCCATATGTGAGGACTCATTCCTGCTTGTTCCTGGAGATTACATTGATACCCTCTACCCAGTGTGCAGTTGTGGCCAAGAAAGCAAATAGAATGCTAGGAATCATAAGGAGAGGAATAGAGAATAAAACCAAGGATATTATAATACCTCTGTATCATTCCATGGTGCAACCACACCTTGAATATTGTGTGCAATTCTGGTTGCCATATTTTAAAAAGGATAAAGGAGAACAACAGAGAAGAGAAACAAAAATCGTAAAGGGGATGGAAGGATACCCCTATGAGGAGAGGCTTAAGAGGTTAGGGCTCTTCAGCTTGGAAAAGAAAAATAGCTTAAGGGAGATATGATAGAGGTCTATAAAAAAACAAATGGAGTGGAACGGGTAAAGCACAGTTACTTACCTGTAACAAGTGATCTCTGGGAACAGCAGGAATAAGTCTTCACATATGGGTACATCGGTACCGATGGAGCCTGCGCGGGAACGCTCCCCAGCGTCCAAAAAAGAAAGCTTTTGGGAGCATCCCACACGCATGCGCGCTGCCTTCCCGCCCATTCACTTCCCTCTCATCAGTTGGGTTTGTAGCTGAGACCGAAGGAGGGAAGTAGACAAATTAGAGAGAGAGAGAGAGAGAGAAACAACTCCTAGGGGAGGTGGGTGGGTTGTGAAGACTTATTCCTGCTGTTCCCAGAGATCACCTGTTACAGGTAAGTAACTGTGCTATCTCCAGGAACAAGCAGGAATGAGTCTTCACATATGGGGACTCCAAAGCTAGAGATGCCTGGAGGAGGTCCCAGCATATTGCAAATCTAATCGATGGGCCATGCTATTTCCCAGAACCTCAGGCATCCAAGGGATGGAGGGTAGGAGTTGAAGTAAAAAGGGTGTGCTGTGGAACAGCTTGACTAAACAAGGCGTCCTTGTGTAGATCAGAAATGTTAGTAAATATTGGATTCCAATTTTCTAATGTGGACCTTAGTCAAAAGTATTGCGAAAGTATCTGTTGAGGCTAATATGGTCTGGTGCTAGAAACCAGTACATTATCCTCAAAGAAAATACCTTACTGTGAAGTAGAGGAAATAAATTTTGCAATACAGGCAGAGGTCAGAAGCCTAAATGGCTAGAACTAATCCCAGAAGAAAAAACTGTGAGAGTTTAATGGGGTTGGACTTTGGATGAGAAGCTAAAGCTTCTGTAGACCAAAGTTTGAAGCTCTTTTTCCTTGGAGCAGAAAAAGGCTCTAGGAAAGAGAGGAGATAAATCTGACTGGTTTGCAGAAAAAGGATGGGTCTTTAAGACCCCTCTATCCAAATGAAAGAAAGAAACATTTGTAGTAGACGATGTAGCCTCCAATTTCATGAAAATCAGCAATGTCTTCCCTAAGTGATGTCACTTAGGATGACTTTACATGGAGAGCTTCAGATGTAACGTAACCGGAGAGGTTACAGTAAAAGAAGGTAGTTTGTGATTACCATAGAAATTGGTTGTCCATTTAAAACCCTATGGCATGCTGGAACAGCATTAATATGGACAGTAACAAATCTTTCAGAGCGAGATATGTGTATTTATATACACACACACATATATATATATATATATATATATCAAGAGAGACTCACTTAACAACAAGAAGGGGTAAGACCTGCTTGAGAATATGGATAGAGAACCCCTTACTGGTTACACGTGGAAGAACCATGAAGAAGGTTACATGGAAACCATTGGAATGTTCTTAGTCAGAAGGCTAGGTCTAGATCTCTTTAAAATTCTAGACTTTGAATAACCAGAAATGGAGATCTACGTGAAGGGGTGCAGAGAAAACCTTAGTCTTAAGACAACAAGTCTGGATCCTTCTATAACTTCAGTGTGGAGAAAAAGACGCAATAAAAGGGAATACCATATTTGCCCATCTATGAGGGCAATATGAGTATAATGCGTTCTTTGTTCAGCATAAGCTCCAATGAAGTATTGGGAATTAGAAGGAATGCACTAGACAAGGCCAGACTGCAGTGAAAAGAAATGCATCCCTGTTGGAAAAGTTCCACTGGAGATGTGGAACAACTCAGGGAATTAAGCAATTCTTTATGCTTTCACGTGATCTAAGCCCTGGTTCATTTTCCCTTAAAAGAAATTTTAAGGAAAATGGTAAAAGTAGGAAAAAACCAGTCATGTGGGAGCATGACTGGGCAAGCCTTTCAACCATCTGGAAGTTACCCACCAGGAATGGCTCTGACGCTCTCTGGCAAAGGCCCATAGTTGCAGAGCTTTTTGTAGAATTGCAGAGAGCATGTTGTAGGTTGCCTAGGTGAGATCTGGTTGTTTAATTACCAGTGTGCAACCTAATCTATTCTGTGGGAGCCAAAGAATTGAAGATGGCTAAGAATAGCAGACAGGCTGGTTGCCTGCAATGATAAATTGTCCAAGCAGGTTTTGGAACCTCTCCTGGAATTATGTGTTATTACGGCAGCAGAAGAGGTTAGGCCCTATAGATTGGAAAAGGACCGACAGACATAATTAGAAGTGATAAACTCTCAATTATGGTCTGATAAGCTGTCTTAAAAGAAATATTTGAAAACATTGCAGAGGGGAGAAACTCTGTATGGAAATCACTTACTGGAGTAGGTATTGAGGACAATCCTATGGCTTAAAAGGTAAGCCCTCCAATCAAATAGTATCACTCTTCGAGTGAAAATCTCAACTAAGAGGGATAGAAAGTAATACAGAGTTGGGAAGACTTATAATTTGGTAAGTCTCTGAAAAGGGTAAAGTTCCCCTCCAGTCAAAAGTATAAGATATCCTCGTAACAGGACAACTGCCAAGGTGAAGGGCATAGCATACCTTGTAAGTAGTTGTAACTCCTCTGTTTACTTTAAAAGGAGAGGAGAAACCTGTTACCTATAGGGCATGATTATCCTCAAGAGCTCTAAGAGCTGAAAGGATGGATTGCTCTTGGCAAGAGATTCATGCCTAAAGTGGAGGATTGAGGCAGTGTATCACTGACCTCTCAATAAGGATGAGAAGAACTGTAAATGCTTCTGTAGTTAAGTAGTAACGGTTCTGAAGCTCAACAGGAAAAAAGATTTAAAGAAATAAAATATCAGAAACCCTGCGACTGCTGAGTTTGCTGAGCCTGTTGAGACTTTGGTTTTCTTAGCCTGGTATGATGTTGCCCTTCTTTGGAAACATCTGCATGATGGGGAGAAGATGAATAAAACTTTTTCTCCCTAGGGGAATAAAGTTTGTTAGGAGATTTTTTACTAGCTGGGGTAGAGGAAAGTTTTGACAACCCTCTGAAAGCAACAATATCAGTGTTTAACTGATTAGCCTGAAATAAAGCATCCTTGTTAAAGAGATTTTCACCAGTACAAGGAGTATTTCCCAGCTTTTCTTGTACCCATTTGTCCAAGTCTGAAGCTTGGAGCCAGGCCATGCGTTGTGCTCCTATGGCTATAGCAGAAGTTCTGCTAATAGACTCAAAACAGTCCAGGGAAGCACGATTAAGGAATTTAGAGACATTTTGAGCATGACTGACTAATATGAAAAAGTCTGCTCTTTTATGTTCTTGAAAAAAAGGGTTCAAAAACTAAGTTCTTTGTGACATCTTCAAGAAATAATCCCATATAGAAAATATATGAGATAATTCTTGCTGAAAGCATGGATGCCTGGAAGCATCGACGTCCAAAGGCATCTAAAGTTCTAGACTCACAACCTGGCGGATAAGAAGAGTGCATCTTTGCACTCTTAATACGCCTCATTGCTGATTCTACAACAATAGAATGATGAGGAAGTTGAGTCTTTTGAAAACCTGGAGAAGGTGGCACCCTGTACATGGAGTCAAGTATCTTAGAATGTGGTGATATCATTAAAGGAGTTTCCCACATCCTTAAAAGTAGATCTTGTAAGATCTGATGCAAAGGAAGCATGATCACCTCCTTTGGAATCCAGGGGGATTGCAGGGTCTCTGAATCCCCTGGCAAGGATTCTTTACCAGGTATAGAAATGGCAAGTAACTTTGCCATATCAAGCAGAAAAGCTTGAAAATAAATCTCCCCTGAGGAGGACCCTCTAAAATGAGGGGTAAAGGCTAGACTTGTTGAAGATTCAGCCTTGGTACCGATGGATTCATCCCAGTCATCGGGATCGGAAGACCTGAAAGGATGACGCATCGATTTTCCTTAAAGCGATGTCTTCGGTACCGCCCGAGGTCGGTACCGAGACGAGTCGGTACCGAATCATCCATGCTAGAGATCGATTCCAGGCTCGGCATCAAAGGAAGAGAGTCTGCCAAAGCAAGCATGGACGGTACCAACACCGATGCCCATGTCGATACCGGTACCGATACCGATACTCGAGGAACGGTCTGCAGCAACTCTAGTGGTACCGAAGTAGCCGAGAGCGCTAGACTGCGTTCATCGGTGAGGAGTGTTTCATCCATCACCATAGCCGATGCCGGGGTGTCAGTACTGCTCGAAGCGGCCACAACCACCGAGCATGGCCCAGGTATGTTCATCGAGGTAAGAACCCCGGGAACAACCTGAAGCCCCATTAATGCTTTGGAGCCCGAAGACTCCCGCCGGGGCTTTATTGCCAAAATGTCCTCGAGGGCAAGGCCAGAGCCATCTCGATACTGGGAAGGAGATCTACCACTCAAGGACTGGCTAGTCTTTACAGACTTTTGTTTGGTTAACTGATCCTGTGGAGATATTCTAGCTGGTGACATCGAGTGCGATGTGAACTGGGTATCGAGTTGTGCTCGATTCTGAAGACTTCTTCTGTTTGAGCTCTAGTAGGAAAGACACTCCAGTGGGCAATGATCAGGACCCAAACATTTTAGACACCAAGTATGGGTGTCTGAAAATATATCTGTACCGCCACACTTTGAGCATTTTCAAGGGTAGTGGCTGGCTTTTCCATAATGGAAAGATAGAGGCCTAGTGGCCTAGAAACCGTCAGACACTAAAAAGGAAAAATTTCTGAAGAAAAGAAGAAATTCTTTAGAAAAAAGAAAGAAAAGCACCGGCGGTACCGGTGGCGTTGAGGGAAGGCAGACGCGACCACAAAAAACTAAGAATAAAAAGAAGAATTTTTCTGCGGTGACAGGAATACGTCCTGCCGGCTCCGTGGAAAACGGAAAACTGATGAGAGGGAAGTGAATGGGCGGGAAGGCAGCGCGCATGCATGTGGGATGCTCCCTAAAGCTTTCTTTTTTGGACGCTGGGGAGCGTTCCCGCGCAGGCTCCGTCGGTACCGACGTACCCATATGTGAAGACTCATTCCTGCTTGTTCCTGGAGATACATATTTCAGTTTTCTACTTTTTCAAACAGTAGAAAGACTAGGGAAAATGTAATGAAGCTACAATGTAGCCCATTTAAAACTAATATTAGAAAATATTTTTTCACTCGTGTTAATCAAACTCAGGAATTCATTACTGGAAGATGTGGTAAAAGCTGCTAGTGTAGCTGGGTTTAAAAAAGGTTTGGACAAGTTTGTGGAGAGCACATCCATAAGCCATTATTAAAGAGGATCAAGGAAATCCACTGCTTATACCGGGATAAGCAATGTGGAATCTGTGTGCCTTTTTGCAAACCTGACAGGTACTTGTGACCTGGATTGGCCATTGTTGGAAACAGGATATTGGGCTTGTCAGACCTTGGTCTGACCCAATATGGCTGGGGCAACAGGGAATGAGAGGGAAGGTGAGTGAGAGAGTGTCTACTGGGTAAAAGGGGACATTGTGTGTGCAACTGCTGGGGATTAGGAGGGAGAGAGAGAGTAATAGTTGGGGGGAGAGAGTGCAATATTTGGAGGGGAGGGGGCAAGAGAGTGACTACTGAGTGTGAGGACAGAGGTGGAAGCAACGATTGCAACTCTTCAATTACTATGCACAAAATAAAAACATACTAAATGGTTTTTCTATTTTGAAAGATTACAGACCCCATTTTTGGAGGATCATAGGTGTTGTTGAGGAGCGGAGGAAATAGAGCATGGATTATTAATGAGTGTGAGGGCAGCTCTGAGGGATATGCTAAATTGGGAAGGATGTGTAGGGTGTTTAATTGGATAAAATGTTATAAGATTAAAGTTTAAAGCATTGTGAACTATTTCATTTTTATAATGTAAACATTTAAGAGAAATTTTATACAGAATTTCATATGTAGTTCAGTGGAAAATGGTTCTTATAAAATTGCAAAATAGATATTTCCTAGGGCATAGTTTGTGAGGTATGGGGGCATAGTTGTGATGTACATATGCATTTTATAAAAATATGAGTATATGCACACATTTAAACCTGCAAAGCGATCCACATAGAGAATAATCATCCAAATTATAGTTAAATGATACTAAGTTCCACCTTAAGAATCACCACCCAGAAAAAGGATTTAGATATCATCATGGACAATACCTTGAAATCTTCTGCTCAGAGTGCAGCAGAGGCAAAAAAACAACAGAATATTAGGAATTATTAGGAAAGGAATAGAGAATAAAACAAAGAATATCATAATACTCCTGTATCAACTCCATGATGTGAACACATCTTGAGTACCACTGCAATTTTTGTTGCTGCATTTCAAAAAATATTTAGTGAAATTAGAAAAGATACAAAGAAGAGCAACCAAAATGACAAAGGGGGAGAGAACGACCCTCCTATAAGGAAAGGCTAAAGGGGTCAGCTTGGAGAAGAGATAGTTGAGGGGATATATGCTAGAGGACTATACAATTCTGAGTAGAGTGGAATGGGTAAACAAAAGGTACAAAGGTACGCTTCAAAAGGTAGAAAAAAAGAGGGGACATGCCATGAAGTTACAAAGCAGTACATTTAAAACAAATAGGAGAAAATATTTTCTCTCTCAATTCATAGTGAAGTTATGGAACTCATTGCCCGAGTATGTGGCAAAAGCCGGTAGTGTAGCTAGATTTAAAAAAGGTTTGGAGAGGTTCCTGGAAGAAAAGTCCATAAAATGTTATTAAGGTAAACCTGGGGAAAGAGCCTGCGGATAAGTAGCGTTGAATCTGGCTACTTTTGGAATATTGATAACCCCAAAAAAACAGGAAATCCTGTATCCCCCACAAGAATATTTTTCAAGGCTATCCTCAAATACAAATATCGACTACATGACTGAGGGGACAGAAAAGATTTCAGAGACTGATGTTCAGGCTAGAAAAGCCTTTGATATGTCTTCCATCACTGGTCATAAAAAACCTCCACACTTTCCCTTGGTCACTTTAAAAAAATAAACAACTTTCATACTTTCACTATCCCCTGGCTACAAATAATCACTGTAACCAAGGGAAAGTGAAAGTATATAGTTGGATTTGTTGTTGCCATGAAAGTTGTTTATTTTTTAAAGTGACCAAAGGAAAGTGTGGATTTTTTTTATGACCAGTGATGGAAGACATATCAAAGGCTTTTCTAGCTTGAACATCAGTCTCTAAGGTCTTTTCCCACCCCTCAATCCTATTGTTAATATTTGTATTTGAGGATAGCCTTGACAAATATTCTTCTGGGGGATACAGGATTTCCTGTTTTTTTGGGGGGTTATCATTGTATTTCCTCCATAGTGACTATTACAGTAACGAGCGGTCTACATTTGGAATATGCCCAGGTACTTGTGGCCTGGATTGGCCACTGTTAGAAACAGCATACTGAAATCCAAAGCCATACTATGCATACAGTACAGCAACCAGGGAAATTAAAACAGTGTGGCATTTCCCCCTGCACTATGCAAAATATCAAAATAGCAGATCTACATTCCAAAATATGATATGTTCAAATCACTAAATTTAATATAAAATGTTTACTACCTTTGTCGTCTGGCCATTTATTGGGTTTATGGTTTATTGGTACTTGATATATCGCCTTTATGTGGAGAAGCAAGGCAGTTTACAAAAAAACAATCAATTAAAAAACAGAAAAGAATGCCATATTAAATGTAAACAAAGGAAAGAGGAGAAAAAGAGGAGGGGAGAGGCCATTGCAGTAGGTTGAGAGTCATCCAGAGACAAGGTAAGCGTGCTGAAATAGATATGTTTTTAATTTAGTCTTGAAGCTCTTGAAGGTGGGCTCTAGATGAATTTCAGGGGGGTAAGCTATTCCATAACAAAGGTGCGATCGAAAAGAAAGTCAAATTGTGAGTTGATTCATATTTGGTTCTGGAAGGAATGAGAATGTGAAGACGATGTGCATGTATTGAGCGAAGAGGTCGTTTGGGAGCATGCAGTGGAATCAATGAGGGAAAGTATTCCGGGGTTTCGTCATGAATTGCTTTAAAGGCCAAAGACAGGACTTTGAACGGTATTCTAGACAGGGCTGGCTCAAGGGGTTGAAGCACCCTGGGACAATTTTTGTTTTTGCGCCACCCCTTCTTATCTGTGCATTCTGTGTCACTATCCATATAGATTGCGGCACTGAGTATACAGAGAGTAATGGTGTGATCATTGTATTATCTGTTTAGGCTAGGCCTGATATTCCACAGAGCTAAACTAAACCTGAGTAGTGGCTGAATTTGCTACTATCTGGATCATTTTCTGGCCTACCCTTGCTCCTCCATTAACATGCACCACAAGTATACAGATAATATCTGGCCATTTCATAATTTAAAAGCCTGATATTATCTGCATATTTTTTTGAAAATACACAGCTAGGATAATTACACATTTGCCAGCAAACGCCTAATTGCTTTTGAATATATCAGTCTGATAGGGCATAATTATTCATTCATATGGAACACTCCCAGATTCACCAATAAAACTCTCCCAACAGATGCGGAGGAGAACTAGTGTGTTTCACTTTACATCTCTTGGTCTTGGTCTTGGGCAAGCCACTTAACTCTCCGTAGCCCATGTTCCCTGTAAAATAGTTATCTCCAAGTTATAATGCCCTGTTCAATGTAATTTCAGCTTGTTCAATGTAAACCGCACTGATGCAGAATAGCACAGTATATAAGAGAACGTAAATAAATAAATCTCAACATACAAAAAAATTCTATTCAAATTCTAGTCTCACATCAGTGACACCACCACTAATTCCCTCCACAGCTAGACACTGAGTGGCAAAACACAAAACCCTGCAAATGGACACTTGACGCCGGCATTAAGAACTCAAAATTGCACCAACCCTACCTATGGAAAAGCAGCAAGCTCCAGTTGGAAAAGAGAACAAGCTGAACTACTACAGATTCCTAGAGAGAACCTACATCTTAACAGAATCCCTCATCTTGGCTGCACACGGAAAACACAGACCATCACCAATTAAAGAATAAGAAACCACAAAAAAACAAAAAAAAATTGAAATGGAAAACTCCAAAATCAGACTCCAAGCTGTGAAACATGGAAGGAAGAGAAATAGAAATGCATTTCCTTCTGTAATGAACTATAAGAAATGCGCATTTTCAAAGCTGACATATTTTATCCTCTAAAAACTGACACACTTTTGTACCTTCGCCTGGTCATCTTATTTTTCCAGTTGGGTTGGTCCCAGCCTCTCTTTTCTACTTTCTTTTATTGGTTTTCTTCTAGGTCCTTTTCCAAGATCCCATTTCCATTTCCTCATACTCCGTCTTTGTCCTTTCCTTCGCTACATCTCTCTCGGACACTGATCCTTCTATTTCTTTCATTTGCCTTTTACCTAACTATAGATTCATTCCATTCCTCTTTCTCCTTCCTACAATTTTCAGTCTTCCTCTTTTCACCGTTCACCTACTTACCAGCTTTCCATTTCCTAATCTTACTTCCCTAGTCCTTCCATTCCACCCCTGTCTCATTCCTTTGTCGTCTTTCACCCACTTTCTAGTCCACCATTTCCTCCCTCTGTATTCATCTCCTCCCCAGTCTCATTTACCATCTTCTGCTTCTCATCCCTTTACCAGCCCCAGCTCATTTCTTCACAGTCATCCTGTCCCCACTTCCAGGCCCTTTCTTATGTCTTACCCCATCCAGGCTTCCATTTCCCCTTTCACTTCTCCCATCTCTACCCTCTTTCACCTGCTTCAAGGAAGACTTGTCCCTTTTACTGTGGCTCTCATCCACTCCATAGCACTTGGTCCTTTTCAACTTCCCCCAAATCCTACAAATCTTCTCCCCTCCCCGTATTTCCACACTTGGTCTCACAGCTCTACTCATACTGCTCACCAAATCATGTTGTCCCCACTGTCCTCTTAATCTCTGGTCAATTTCTTAGTGCCCACTATCTCACACCCCCCCCCCCCCCAAGTAACACCAAGTTCCCACTTAAGCCCAAAGTCTCCACTTAAAATCCCACCACTGTTGCCCCTCTCTGAGGCCAGTGGCAGCAGCAATGGAAAAGGAACCACGATGAAAGTGCTTACCAAAGGCTCCAGCACTGTATCACAGTTCCTGCATGCTATCTTTGGGTGCTTCCTACCTCCCTCTCCAACAGAGATGTCTGTTTTTTTAGGATGGAGGGGTCTTCCTAGTGCACCTCCAATCCTTGCACCATCCCTTCCAAAAATGTAAGGTGGTATGGGTGCCTTCTAGAAATAAATTACACATAAAACAGCAACTACAATAGGACTTCAGGCATGCTTAACAGCATTAAAAGACCAAATACTTAATAAAAAGAGCTACACTATGAAAGTGAACAGCCACAGTCAGTCTCCATCCATGAGTGAGAACCTATCAGCACGCTATGCTGATAGGTTCCTTCTCACGCTATGCTCACATACCCCTCTTTTCAAGTCACTTCACTGTCTCCCTATTCCTTTCTGTTCCCTATTCAGTTCAAACTTCTCCTAATGACCTATTAGTGCATTCAATCTGCGATTCCTCACTATTTTCCACTCTCATCACGCTTTACACCCTTCCTCAATAACGTCTATCTTCTGGCAGAACCCTTATATTTAAATCCTTCTCTGCCACCACCAATTCCAGACTTTATTCGTGCCACCTTGGACTAGGAGATGGGCCTTGTTAGTATTCAGTCTTCCTTGTAAATGTTAAAAATAACCACTAGGCAATAGCCAAGGGTGTCGTCCGTGAGAGCACGGCGCTCTTAGTCTGCTGCTGCTGTGACTCTTACAGTCTTCGAATGTACGAACCTTACTCAGAAAAGCATTTTATTTTCTCCATCATGTGCTGACAGCAAAAACGCTTAAATATTCAGCTCCATTTTACTCAATGATGTTCAATTTAAGATTTAAATACCATTGGAAAAATATCTTCAAATTCTAATGTGTCTTTGTTTTTTTTGCATGCTACAATCAGTGAACAAAGCATACGAATAGAAAGTAATTTTAACCACTGTATGGTAGAAAAGTTACACTACTGAGCTGAAGCCTTTAGGAACTTCTGGTACAAAGATCATAAGGGTATGTTTACTAAATTGCCATGGCTGTGGGGGGAACTTCACATGCAGTAACATCTGTCTTCTTTATTTTTCTAAGTGCCTTCAAGTCAATGCTGACTCCTGGTGACCCAGCAGACCCTTGGTTTTCTTGGCAAGGTATGACCAAAAGTAGATTTTCCAAGCCTTTTCTTCCTAGGCAAGGGAGGATAAAGTGTTAGTGGGACTTGAACCCCAATCTCCTGGGTGTTAGGCTGTTGCTCTAACCACTGGGCTATTCCTCCACTCCATTGCTGCACACTAATGTTTAGTAAACATGCCCCATAATGTATGATCTACAATGGAAGGGAAGAAAATGAGAAAGGTATGGAAGGTTTCAATTATGGTATATTGTTATTCAGATTCAAACACTAATAAAGGGCATTATTCAGACTTAAAACTGCTGCTCATTAATCTTCTGCTTTAGTCTATGAGATCACATCACCCCAGATGGTCGCAATCACATTCAAGATACAATGCTGTCTCATTCTGCTGTGTAAGATTTTATGCCTGAATGTTATGCCTAGAAGCATAACACAATGTCACATGTAAATGTGCCTTGAGTGATAATTCTAACCTCTGGCGCAGGTACCTAACTTTGTAAAATTTGGCAACTCTTATACAGAACAAAAGCTCCCGAATTCACTATTTCTTACTGGATTTAGTTTTTAGTTTTAAAGACTGAAATACCTTTTGTGGGACCACTGTAAAAATCATCAAAAAAAATGTTGCTGTCCATGGGCTTTCAATATGGCACCCTCTCCTTCTACAAATGTGAAGCATAAGGATTGAACAACTAAAATCACACATTTCTATGATTAACTGTGATTGAAAGCTATTTTCTTGTAAAGATGTAAATAGTTACAAGGCTACAATCAATTGACAAGATCCACATATGTGCATTTTTCCTTTGCTCTGAGAGCCGTCTGGCCTATGCCATTCCATTGATAGGCATCTGCAGCAGAATCATAGGAATCACAAAAATCTAGACAAGACCTACGCTGATCTTGAGAGGCAACTGCGGGAAGATATCTGCAAAATTCATGAGAAAAGAGAAGGAAAAACTGAAGTCAGGGAAGAATAAGATGGCAGAACCCCACAAAGAGGCCATCGCCCAAACTATGGAAGCTAGAATGGGGAAACTTTATGACCTGCTCTCTTCACAGATGTATGCAAGAGACTGAACAAAGGACTGGCTGCAACGGAGGAGTTGGAGAGGCTGCGGAAACTGATGCAGAACAACAAGGATGAACTTCATGAGTTAGAAAACCATTCAAAACTGAACTTACAATTTATAGACCTTCCTGAGTCCCTCACAGAGAGGCTGCCTTTGGATCCCCAGGAATTCCTGTCTGTCTGTTTGTCTTAGCAGATTGTACATTCTGTTGAGCGAACACTATCTCTTTTTGTATACTTGTACAGCATGTTAATATCCGTGAGAGAATACAGAGGGGATCATTTGGATGACACCACAGGTTAAACAATTTGGGCAAAGTATAAGACTCTTTCTATGGAAGACCTTCTTGCTTACTAAGCATACAATTTTGTTAAACTGGAGATCAGAAGAGGCTCCTCCTTTTTGTCAATGGTGAAATCAACTCCACAGTTTGATGCAAATAGAGCGATAAGAGATATCGATGCACCTTTCTGAGCGTTTGGGAGTCATATATTCAATCTCTGCCACACCAAGTGAGGATCTTAATTCTGAATGATCTGTAACTGTTGGGACGGGGTAGGGAACAAGGAGAATAAAGAGTTGTGTCAGAGGGGGAGAATGAGGGTGCTCTGATGAGCAGGGACCATCTTTTACATGTGTCTGTGGAGCGCTGTGTATGTTCTGTAGCACTATACAAATGTTCAGTAGTACTAGTAGTAGTGGTTGGAACTGGCCAGTGGGTCAAGCAGAAATACTACCTTTGTTGTCTGGTCGTTTAATTGGTTTATGGTTTATTGGTACTTGATATATTGCCTTTATGTGGGCAAGCAAGGCAGTTTATTGTACCAATTATTGTACCAATGTTGAGCTGTTGCAATGGGGAGGGAAACCATCATAAAAGAAATGTGTAAAGGAACCTATACAGGCTGTTGTGTAGAAAGGATTCTGAAATCAGGCAGCTGTTCTTTTGGTTGTTGTGATCCACGTTGTGTGAATAAAGAATGCAGTTTCCTGTTGCAGCTCATGGTTAGATACTGTGTCAAAGGCTAAGGTAGTTACATACTTAGGGGACAATGCAGAAACATAAGTGCACTGCTTGCGCATAGTTTGTGTGACATCTGCGCATCTTACCACCATGTCACAATGTAGAGAGGGGACTGGCGCAAGGGTTACCCGTGCACAAATGGCAACACAGATAGTAGCGCGGCACCTATTAAAACTGCATTATAATAGCTCTGCAAATTCAAATGACATGGTAAGAAGGTCATTAGCTATTCCACTGGATGCAAAGAAGCGTGCAGAAGACTGGAAGGTTGAGCGCAAAGTTCAGTAGGGCCATTGTTTAAATGCCTGTTCAGAGGTGAAGTAAAGGTTTGGTGCGTTTAGAAGAAAACTTCGGCATGTATAGGAGAAAACAGACGGGCACCTGGGAAACCTATAGCCGGTCAGATTTTGAGGCTATCCACAATGAATATGCATGTGATCAATCTGCATGCACTAAACCTCCAGTGTTTGCAAAGTGATCTCAAGCACATTCAGTGCAGGTTAGCCTGCAAACCAGACTGGTTGTGGGGTACCAAGGATGTTTGGGAAACTCTGATATAACAGCTTGCAGCCACTCAGCTTAAATTCTAGTCAAAGGTTTTATATCTTCTTCATATCTATAGAGCAGGAGCTCTCAACCCAATTCTTGGGACACTCCCAGTCAGTCAGGTTTTCATGATAACCACAATAAATATGCATGAGAGAGATCTACATGCGTTGCCTCCATTACGACACAAGCTGCCATTCTGCCTTCTTCTACTCAGCCCTTTCTCTCTGGAGCTCTCTGCCCTCAGACATATCTACGATCTGAATCAAACTAAAGAAAGTTTAAAACTCATCCCAAAACCTACTTCTTTACACAATTTGCCTTACCATCCTTCCTTCACCATCTCTTCACCTTGTCTCCCTTCCCTTTGCCACTTTCCAACCATGCCCGCTATGGTCTCTTCCATCCGCCACTTTTGAAATATATAACCCTATAGATTTTATTATATTATTTTATCTTATTCTTAACACTTACTATACATACCTATGTATGTTTCTACTTTATTTTGCAGAGATATAGGGATGCAACCCTTGCAGCAAGCAAAATTTACCATAAGCTTTCTACATCACTACCTGAACATGCATTTCCAAACCAAAACCAGCTGTTAATTCAATTCCCAGGAACTTCAACTTTTCCCCTGAGATGCAAACCATCCCTCCCTATATTCACTACCACTTTTTCACTAGTATCTTTTTCCGAATTTACCTGTAGCAAATCTGTAAATTTCAGCTTGCTTTCCTGAAACCAAGCCACTATTGCTTCATAAATTGGTCAGCTCTGGGCATTACTGTAGCCCTATCCCTCCCAATGGTATTACCAACCAAACATCATCTGCATATATATGACATTCAAATCCAAAATCCCTAACCAAAGCTCCTAGTTGTTGCAAAAGAAAAATATTGAATAGGGGAGATAATGCTAATCCCTGAGATAAAGCTTAAAGTTGTGGAAATGGGGTTAAGAACTCACCATTTGCTAACACTAGGACACAACACCCCTGATAAAATAAAGAAATCCACACTACAATAGTACCTGTCAAACTCAGCGCTTTACATATTGTCAACAATAATTGATGACTGATCAAGTCAAAAGCTGAGTGCAAATCTATCACATCTGGTCTTCACCTTCAAGGTGAAAATAATCAGCACATTTCCCCTGACCCCACAGGACATACAGGGCTGTGAACGGAATCGGCCCTGTATGTCCTGCCATCTTGGCCTGCCCCTGCTCCACCCAGACTCCACCCCTTCCATCCCCTGCCGTTTCTCCCCGTCCTGCTGCTCTAGCCATGTGGGGAGTGTCGGAGGGGGAATAGAGGCAGCTCTGCAAGTCATATCTCAGAACCGGGCCCATAGGTACCAACCAAGATTGCTAGAAATATCCTTATGTTTGAACAATCACTATGAAAGGGGCGTGTCTTCGTACTTGCTCTCTGCCTTCCTTTTGCAAAAATAGCTTTCTTTCATTCTAGTCAAATGCAAACACAAATACTGTTTCTTGGATAGCTGAACTGTTAACATCGACACTAAAGACAACAGTACAAATATACTTCCCATTTCAACATTCCATAATTAGTTGCTTCAGAGTGACATGCCCAAGGAGCCCTTGTGGTATAGGAGGGCCCTATGGAGGATGAAGGAGGGGACTGCTTGCAGCCGTTCCTGGATCTTCTGAGGTAGATTTCCACCACTATGGGCGCCCTTTCAAAATTCAGGATTGAATGCCGATAATTTGAACTTTTGTCACTGCTGTTACAAATTCATACTGTATGAGCAAACTACTTAGCAAACTGAAAAATCTACGATCCCTCATTTATTTCCACCTTGTTAGTGAGGTGTGAATCTTGACATTTTGCGAAAACGTTCACAGAACACAGGATCAGATCATTCCAGCACTGAAATATATCACCTGTGTCTTACATTTTAATTAGTTGGATGCCTTTTTTTGCCTATCCCAACATGTTCTATCAAAACACATTGTTAATACATGGTGTGGAAAAGACAAAGACTTGTCAGCTTTCAATCTCTGCATAATAGCAGTAATTTGCTGGTCCCATGGTATTCTTCTGATGTCAATACAACACATATGCACTCCCTTAGATTCTAGACCAGCATGTTTTATTATAGAGATGTCTCCTCACTGCAAGCCTAGCTTCCCAAGTACCCAGTTATCATTGCACCGCTGATCTAAACCCTTTTAACCAATAACAAATCGTAAATCACACACTGCAGTGACATTACACATTGACATTTTATACTCTACCAAATAAAGGAGGAAGATAAGTCTTTATTTTTCCTTTTTTTTTTAGAATTACTAATATACTTGGTAACTCAGTTCAAAAATGTGCAGGTAGAGCCATAACAGTTAGGCAATGTATTTTATTTCCAATTCATTTTCATTTCATGTTATTACATTTCTCAAAACCTTTTTTTTTTTTAAGTATCACAAAATATGTACAACATATTAAGCGTAGTTACTCACCTGTAACAGGTGTTCTCCAGGAGCAGCAGGAATCAGTCCTCACATATGGGTGACGTCGGCGCCGACGGAGCCCTCGCGGAGCAATTTTCCCCAGCTTTCAAAGAAAGCCTTTGGGAATTGCAGCGCGCATGCGCGGTCGCCTTCCCGCCCAAGGGTGCCATCTTAGCCAGTCTGATGACATAGCTAAAAGACAGCATAAAAATTTGCAAAAAAACTTAAGCAGATGATTGCAACTCCACGGGGAGGAGGGAGGGTTGTGAGGACTGATTCCTGCTGCTCCTGGAGAACACCTGTTACAGGTGAGTAACTACGCTTTCTCCAGGACCAAGCAGGAAGTCAGTCCTCACATATGGGACTCCCAAGCTTAAGGCTACCGGAGACCCTAAGCACAAAAATGAGCTCCCTCTAGCTCAGCGGCACAGAAGGAAGGAATCTTCACTGAATTATCACCCACCGGTAGCCCCCATCCAGGATGGAGGGTAGGAGTTGCTCAAACCTCGAAGAGATTTCGGAGGACTGCCTGTCCGAAAGCACTGTCCCTACGGGACTCCCTCTCGAGACAGTAATGGACCGCAAAAGTCTGGCTCAAAGACCAAGTAGCGGCCCGGCAGATGTCTGCCAGCGGAACAGAGCGGAGGTAAGCCACTGACGTAGCCTTCGCCCGAACACAATGAGCCGTGACTCGACTTTCTAAGGAGAGTCCGGCTGCCCCATAAGCCCAAGCGATACAGTCAGCAACCCAGATGGACAGAGTACGCTTGGAGACCGGGAGCCCCAATTTATTGGGGTCAAAAGACACAAAAAGCTGAGCAGCTTTACGGTGCTCCCGCGTACGGTCAAGGTAGAAGTTCAATGCCCTTCTACAGTCCAGGGTATGCAGGACTCGTTCAGCTCGGCTGGAGTGAGGCCTGGGAAAGAAGGTTGGAAGTACCACCTTCTGATTGATGTGAAAAGGGGAGACAACTTTTGGAAGAAATTTTGGGTGAGTCCGTAGGACTACCCTATTTTTGTAGAACCGAGTGAAGGGAGGATCAGACACGAGGGCCTGCAATTCACTTACGCGTCTAGCGGAAGTGAGGGCTATCAGGAATAAGGTTTTCCACGAAAGAAAACGCAGAGAACAGGTAGCCATCGGTTCAAAAGGCGGACAGGTGATCCGCTGTAAAACCACATTCAGATCCCAGTCAGGTGCTGGCGGGCGCAGAGGTGGTTTAAGTAGAAGGAGACCTCGGAGAAACTGTGCTACGAGAGGGTCGCTGGAAAGAGGTCTGCCGTCCACCGGCACATGGTGTGCTGAAAGAGCACTGAGGTGGACTTTGACGGAGTTGGACTTAAGTCCCAGATTAGAGAGGTAGAGCAGGTACTGCAAGATCACCGACACCGAGCAGGAGAAGGGATCCTGAGACTGCTGTACACACCAAACGGAAAAGCGACGCCATTTAAGGGCGTAGCATTTGCGGGTAGAAGGTCGCCGAGAAGCTAGGACGACCTCTTCCACCTCTGCCGGCAGGAGAAGGGGAGCAAGGACTACCCTTTCAGCCGCCAGGCCATTAGGTTGAGAGATCTGAGGTTGGGGTGTAGCAGAGACCCCTGATCCTGTGTTAGGAGATCCGGTTGAAACCCCAGAGGGAACGGATCCTCTGCCGCTAATTGTAACAGGAGTGGGAACCACGGCTGTCTGAGCCAGCGAGGAGCCACCAGGATCATGGACGCTTTGTCCCGGAGAACCTTGAACAGAGTTCGGGAGACTAGCGGGATGGGAGGAAAAGCATAGAGAAGGCTTTCCGACCATGAGAGCAGGAAAGCATCTGCCGCTACCCGAAGGGGATGTGGCTGACGAGAGCAGAAGCGAGGAAGTTGCCGGTTGAGAGGACTGGCAAAGAGATCCATCGTGGGGAGGCCCCACTTCAGAAAGAGTTTCTGAACTACCAAGGGATCCAGACGCCACTCGTGCGGCTGGAGTATCCTGCTGAGTTTGTCCGCCAGGCAATTTTCTTGGCCTGGGAGATAAACTGCCTTGAGAAGAATGCCGTGACTGACGGCCCAAGAGCAGAGCTTCTGAGCTTCTCGGCAGAGAAGGAAGGAGCCCGTGCCCCCCTGCTTGTTCACGTAGAACATGGCAACTTGATTGTCCGTCTGGACAAGGACGGACTGGTGAGAAGTCAGGTGGGAGAAAGCCTTGAGCGCCAGACGAATTGCTCTGAGCTCCAGGAAGTTGATCTGTTGAGCAGACTCCCACGCGGTCCAGAGACCTTGAGTACATGCCCCCTGGCAATGTGCTCCCCAACCCAGGAGGGAAGCATCCGTCGTCAGCACTTGAGCCGGCTGAGGCGACTGAAACGGCATTCCGAGCACCAGGTTCGGCCGATGAAGCCACCACTGTAGGGAAGAGGCCAGCGGTCTGGAGAGGTGCACTAAGTCGGCTAGTCCGCCGGTGGCTTGTTGCCACTGCTTGCGAAGGCACCATTGAGCCGGCCGCATATGCAGGCGAGCATTGGGGGTCACGTGGACGGTGGAAGCCATATGGCCGAGTAGTCTCAGGAAGCGCCTGGTGGAGACCAGGGACTGGCTGCGAAAACGGCCGGCTAGGTCCATGAGCCGTTGAGCCCTGTCGAGAGGCAGGAAAGCTCGAGCCTGAGGAGTGTGCAGTCTTGCGCCGATGAACTCGAGATCCTGTGAGGGGAGCAAAGTGGACTTTGCGAAGTTTATGACAAAGCCCAAGTACTGGAGAAGAGTCACCGTGCGGTGTGGCATTGGCGACTGCCAGAGAGGACGACGCTCTGATGAGCCAGTCGTCGAGGTACGGAAAGACATAGAGGCCGTGAAGCCTGAGATAGGCCGCCACCACCGCGAGACATTTTGTGAAGACTCGCGGTGCGGAGGATAGGCCAAAGGGCAGTACTCTGTACTGGTAGTGATTTCCTGCCACCACAAACCTTAGGTATTGGCGGTGGCTTGGCTGGATGAGGATGTGCGTGTAGGCATCCTTTAGATCCAAGGAGCATAGCCAATCTCCCTGCTGGAGGTAGGGCAGAAGGATTCCAAGGGTAAGCATCTTGAACTTTTCCCGCACAAGGAACTTGTTGAGGTTGCGCAAGTCCAGGATGGGTCTGAGGCCTCCTGTCCTTTTTGGTATTAGGAAATACCTGGAATAAAAGCCTTGACCTCTCAGGTGGTGGGGCACCGGTTCCACAGCCTGTTCCTGAAGAAGACTTGCTAACTCCTGAAGAAGTAAGTCCCTGTGCAGAGGGAGTCGAGGAGGTTCTCCCGGAAAATAAGAGGGAGGGACCTGATGGAAGTGGAGAAGATATCCTTCTCGCACGACTTGAAGCACCCAGGCATCTGAAGTGATGTTGGACCACCTGTGGGCGAAGTGAACCAGCCGGCCTCCGGTGCTGGGAGGAACCAGCTGAGGGGGAGAGGCTATGCTGAGGAAGTCAAAAACCCCCACCCTGCTGAGCAGGGGCTGGTGGTGCAGGCTTGGGGGCTTGCTGCCTACGGGACCCGTTACCCCGTCCCTTGGCCTGCTGACCCTGTTGGGGAGCTGGAGGGGCCTGATATTGGGGGTAGTGTTTATAGGCAGCCGCCTTTCTCGGGTAAAAGGACTTCTTTCCCGAGCCCTTCTTTTTCTGGGAAGGGGCGGAGGTCTTCCTAGAAAGCCTGGTCCTGGTGAGAGTCTCCATCTCGATTTGTGCAGCCTTTTCAGCCATGGGCTTGCCAAAGAGGTTCTCACCTCTGCAGGGGACATCGACCAACTTGTCCTGCACCCAAGGTTCAAGGTCAGACGACTGAAGCCAAGCCTGTCGGCGGGCACCGATGCCAGCTGCGGCCACACGAGCCGATGCTTCAAAGCCATCATAGGCTGCTCGGGACATGAATTTGGAGCATTCCCGAATACCAGTTGTCAAGGCTAGGAACCTCCGCAAAGGTTCCTCGGACAGTCCAGCGGAGAATCCGGCTAGCTCTTTAGCCAGGTCTCGGAGATACATGCCCATGTATAGCTGGTAGGTCTGGACACGACAAGCCAGCATAGAGCCCTGGAAACACTTCTTACCAAGGCCATCCAGGTTACGGGCCTCCCTGCCAGGAGGCACCGAGGAGTGCATTTTTTGGCTCTTAAGCCTATGCATGGCCGATTCCACTACCATGGAATGGTGTGGCAGCTGTGCTTTTTGGAAGCCAGGACTCTTGCGGACTCGATAGATGGAATCGACCCGCTTGCTCAACACCGGCGACGAGGCCGGACTCTCCCACATGCGGAAGAGTAGTCGTTCCAGCATGGGAGGCACCGGTACAGTAAAGTGCTCCCGGGCGGGAGAGTCGTACTGAAGGGCGTCGAGCTCTTCGGCTCGAGGCTCCTCCTCGGGATCCGCCGGGAAGGCCAAAGCCTTGGCCATATCCCTGACGAAGTCCGAGAACCGGGCATCCTCCGGAGGGGACTGTTTCCGAGGTTCGGACTCAGGTGAGTCCGAGGGGACACACCGAGTCCGAAAGGAATCAGGTGACTCCTCCTCTTCAGACTCCCAGACCGACTCCGAGGAGGAATCAGTGGGGTCGGCTCGGGCAGGCGGAGGCGTCGGCCGCCCCGACGCCGAGGGAGTCGGCGGCGACGACCTCTGTCCCGAACGGGAGGCCGAGGGTGACCTCGACCGAGGATCGACTCGAGTTCGCATGGACTCGAGGATCGGCTCGGTCTCCGGGGTCGACTTAGACGTCGACGTCCCGGCGGTCGGGGCAGCGGCGCCTGCGAGGCTAGCGATCAGTGCCCGCTGCTGGTCCATGAAGGCAGATAGTCTGCTCTCCAAGGCCGTCAACCTGAGTCCGACCTCAGGTGACCCAGCAGCCCCCGACTCGGGCCCCGACGGCGTCGGGCCCGACGTCGGACCTCTCGGAGGCGAGTCCAGAAGGACCACAGGACTTACCCGAGCAGGCAACTCCGACTCCAGGCGAGGTCGCTTCGGGAGGTGCTCCTTCTCCAAAGACCCGGGACGGCTGTCGGGGCTATGCGACCTGGCCCTCGCGGGGCCAGGAGCGTCCACCGACGCCGCCCTCGCGGGTTTTGTCTTCCGTCGATGGTCTCCGGAGGGAGAACCCCTGTCGGAGGAGCTTCGGCGATGGTCAGAGCTGGAGCCTCTGGATGCCGAGGCCTCCGACGAGGTCCGGGTACGGCTGGGGTCAGCGAAGATTCTATCCCGCTGATGCCGCCGACTCCTCAACGCTTTGGAGGACATTTTGCCACAGGCTCCACAGATCATTTCTTCATGATCCGGGCCCAGGCAGCGGAGGCAATTATCGTGTGTGTCAGTGAGTGACATATTTCTGTCACACTGACCACACCGCTTGAAACCACTGGCAGCCATCGGGGGAAAAAGGGCCCCTGCAAGGTCAAAGGACCGGGCTGCCAGCGAAAAAACCGAAAACGAAACTGACCAAAAATCAGAAAAACCGAAAAATAAGAGAAGGACTCGCAACGGCGTCGCGAGTCCGGGCAGGAAAACGACCGAATTGAAAAAAGAGAAAAACTCACGAAAATCAACTTTTTTAGCGGGGACACGACGGGTACGTCTGTAGGGCTCCGCAGAAAAAAGAAGACTGGCTAAGATGGCACCCTTGGGCGGGAAGGCGACCGCGCATGCGCGCTGCAATTCCCAAAGGCTTTCTTTGAAAGCTGGGGAAAATTGCTCCGCGAGGGCTCCGTCGGCGCCGACGTCACCCATATGTGAGGACTGACTTCCTGCTTGGTCCTGGAGAAAAATACAATACCAAAAAAACTAACAAGTAAACACATAACTTAAACCAGCCATACAGTTGTTGTCAAAATTATATTGGCACCCTTGCATTTTAGGTACGTTGTGTACAATATCTTGAGAAATAAATGGAAATATTTCAACTGTATGTCATCATAATATATTTTAGTATGTTCAAATGTATACAACAAAAAAAGATGTCTGTGCAACTTAGATGTAGTTATTACTGAGAAGAAAAAACAAAATATGACCTGGACTGGATTAATATTCACAACTAATATTGCACAACCCTCGACAGTGATGACAGCATCCAAATGCTTCTTGTAGCCATCAATAAGTGTCTTATATCTGTCTACTGGTAGTTTCTCCCATTCTTCAATTGAGATTTATTCTAGCTCATATATGTTTCAAGGATTCCTTTTACCAGTGGTTCTCGACTGGATTGAGATCAGGAGTCATTGTTGGCCAGTCTAAAACAGTCCATTTTTTCATTTTTAACCATTCTTTTGTACTTTTGGATGTATGTTTTGGGTCACTGTCCTGCTGGAGAACCCATGACTTTCAATCCAGACCTAGCTTTCTGACACTAGGTAGCACAATACGCTCCAAAATACCTCGATAGTCCTCTGACTTCATGATCCCTTTAATACATTCTCGGCTTCCAGTTCCTGATGCAGCAAAACAGTCCCACAACATTATGGAACCTTTACCATATTTAAATGTAGGAAGGGTGTTTTTTTCTTATAAGCTTCATTGCTTTGCCTGTAAATGTATCGCTGGTCTACATTACCAGAGAGCTCAAGTTTGGTTTCATCTGTCCACAAAACATTTTCCCAGAAGGATTGTGGTTTCTCAAGTTGTGTTTGGACAAAGATCAGGTATGCCTTTTTATGTCTGTCTTTGAGCAGTGGGGACTCCTTGGCCTTCACTTATGAAGTCCTTCTTTGTTTAGTGGACGGTGTATGGTATAAGTTGAAACCCACTACTCTAGGTCAGCCTTAAGCTCTTTGGATGCTGTACATGGTGTTTTTCCAACCGTTCGCACTAACCTTCAAAGACCTCTTGGATTAATTTTCCTCTTTCCAGCACATTCTTGACAGTTCCATGAGCAGAAATCTTTTTAACAACATTGTGAACTGTAGACACAGGAATCCCAAGGTCTTTGGAGATGGCCTTGCACTCCCCTTTGAAGTTTGCTGATAATGGTTTTTCTGATGGTCTCAGGCAGCTCTCATCTTCACCATTATGAAAATGGAACAAGAAGTGAATGTGGCCATTTTAAACATTAGAGCCATCATGCATTGGTTGATTCAAGTCATGGGAGTACTGACAACACTGGTCAACATTGAAATCGTTACTGACTTTAAAAGGCCCTAATCTGTAGTATCTTGGTGAGCTGAACATGAATATAACATTAAAAAAAATTTATTGGCTCTCGTTTTGAAGATATTGCATGTAGTTCATTTTTGATGTTTTACCGTGTAAATTTATCCAGTAGGACATCAACATCCCAAATAAGCCTTGAATGATGTAATATTGCATCACATTGCATAATACCAGCATGCACACATCATCCAGAGTTGATTGCACCATTTTCTGATGCAATGCAATACTACTGCCAGACGGCTGCTGAAGCCATCTGACATCAGCAGTGTACTATACGCAGTCGGAAAGGAAAGTAATCTGGTATTCTGTTCCAATATTGAAAGTCTCATGAATGCCTTAAAAATCACTCATGACCCACAAGACTGAAGACTATTTATAGACTCTTGGAAACTGAGTCTGAAGGCTGTGCTTCTGAACAATGGAAACCGTCTTCCATCTATTCCAGTAGCGCATGCCGTCCACATGAAAGAGACATACGATAACTTAAAGCATCTACTGACTTCCATTAACTATAACAAGTACAGCTGGCACCTCTGTGGTGACTTGAAGTTGTTGCCCTTTTAATGGGACTGCAGCAGGGATATATAAAATACATGTGTTTCTTATGTGAGTGGGATAGCCGAGCAAGGGATTGGCACTACTTGGGGAAGGAATGGAATCGCAGACAAAATGTAACAGTTGGAGAGAAGAATAACCAGCACCCAGCTCTGGTTGAGGCTCACAAAATCCTGCTACCACCCCTTCACATCAAACTAGGTTTGATGAAAAACTTCGTGAAAGCCATGGACTGTACTTCGCCAGCTTTCCAATACCTGCATGAAAAATTCCCTCGACTCAGCGAAGCAAAGATTAAAGAGGTTTTGTAGGTCCTCAGATTTGAGAGCTCTTCAAAGATGACTGGTTCAACAACTTGCTGCAGAGTGATGCGAAACAAGCATGGAATTCTTTTCGCCTAGTGTCAACAAACTTTCTCGGGAATGTTAGGGCAGAAAATTACAAGGAACTAGTAGAAGACATGCTGATGCAGTATCAGAAACTTGGCTGCAATATGTCTCTAAAGATCCATTTCCTTGATTCCCATCTTGATTTTTTTTCTGACAACTGTGGTATGGTTAGTGATGAACAGGGTGAACATTTTCACCAGGATATCGCAACGATGGAGCAGATACCAGGGAAAATGGTCCACTACAATACTGGCTGACTACTGCTGGACACTCCCCAGAGAAGCTCCTGAACAGCTGTACAAGAGACAGGTGAAAAACTCTAAGTAGTCTATGACTTGTTTTTTTTACAGGTATTAACCGAAGGCCTATTATATATTTACTATTGACATGCATTTCGTGATGTAAACATTAATTCTTGTAGCTTACAAAAAAACTAGAGCCAACTTTGCAATTTCACTGTCATATTCGTGTTCAGCATATAAAAATTGATAAGAAATGACTATTTTTATTTCAGTAACATGACTTTTGTAAAACTTTGTTGACCAGTGCAATTAATCACAGGTGCATCTAATTTTACTGCAATGGGAATGTGGTTCTTCTGTTCAAACAGATTTGAACTGTTTATAAGAGTGCCAATAATTATTGTCCTGGCAATGTCCCAGTTTTTATATTATTTCCTACTATTAACTTTTTTAATTGGTCTTGTTTTACTTGATTCCTTTATGTATCAAATATGTGTGCATAAGTAGGCCAAAGCCATTTCATTGATCACTTTTTTAAAGGAGATAATGGACATTAAGGGGTTGAACTTCAAGGGTGCCCACAACTGTGTGTTGTCATATATCTTTTGTTTGTTTTGCTTCGTCGTTCAATAAATTTGCCTGCGCTACATATTTGAATGCAATAAAGAAATACCCACCACACTATGATTCCAAATATCTAATTAACTTACATATATACACATAGTTCACACAGTCATGATCTGTAAGATATACTGTACACCCCTACATACTAAGCAGTGCTAAGGTTTTGTGCCTAACACACGTTGACTGTAAAGGTTAGGACATGTTAGGAACCAAAATTCTGTTGCCTGTTGGGAGCATTCCAAGCACTTTTGGGATGCTGCTATGCAGTCAACATGGAGAAAGGTTCACTGTTTTGTGTTAACGGCTCTCTGGAGTTATGACAGACCATATGTTGTGTTATCTGCTGTGTTAGCAGTTAATGTGCACTAACAGTGGTGTTATTTGCAAGGCAAAGTCCCTGCCCCCTAATGGTAATAACTGCATTAGCTGTGCAAAATGGCAGTTAGCATATGCAGTTAACACACTGTGTCAACAGTTAACATAATGCCACACTAACCATGCATATTGATATCTGCGTTAAACAGCTAACACAGTTTATGAAATAGGCTCCATAATGAATAATATGGAATAGCTTTTAAGTAGCAAATTGCTTAAACTCGTACAGAAACATATATTAATATTAGTTGCACTTAGCGTATTAATGGTAAATGCAAACTCTCATCATGACTTGTTTTCTTTATTATAAATTACCAAACAAAACTGAAATATATCACCCCCTAAGCAGTATTACATTTTATAGTACTTGCAAGCTGACACATACGGGATTCATTTCATATATATTGCTATAAACTATGTCTATAGGCAACAAATCTAGCCAAGCATGAAAAATTCCCTCATTATAGTGTGTCGGAGACACTTGCCGTTTGAAACTTCTGTACCAAATTTAACAAACAAGTTCCTTTTTATTACCTATATTGCTCTTTACCCAATATACTTTGTGGATTTGCAGGTAATAACGATGAATTTAAAAAAAATGGTTAACTGTCATTCATTAATCAAGATACAAAACTTTTACATGCGTAAACATTTTCTTACTTGAATTCTGCTAGACTAGTCAAGACGATAAGGTTATGCTTCCTTGCCAGCAGATGGAGGCAAACTTGGGCAACTTTCAGTGACATCATCACTTTTATAAGTACTGGCGCAAAACTGAGAGATGCCAGTATGACACTTCCCAAGAAGTAAGCAAGATGAAAACCCAGAAAACTCAAACTTTGAATGTTAATAACCAACCATAAATTGCAGCAAACATTTGGAAAAATATTTGGCTCTCTTACCATAATTAAATCTGCACCTCACACTGATACTGATAAGGCAATCAAGCAGCAGTGGGGATCCCACACCTGCAGGAGACATTTTCCAGGATGGGTCCTTGACTGGTCTACCAAGATTCAGGGAAAGAAAATTATCAGGTATATAAAATTTTTCCTTCCTTAGCATCCTGCTAGACCAGTCCAGACAAATGGGATGCACCCAAGCGGTCAGGACCCAGTTGGGAGGGAGACGATGCTCTGGAAAGAACTACCCTACCAAAGGCACCATCTGCTCTGGCTCCCACATGCAACCTATGATAGACCACAAAGGTACTCAGGGATGACCACGTAGTCACCTTACAGATGTCCTCTAGAGGAATGAAGGTGGACTCTGCCCAGGAGGAGGCCTATGCCCAAGTGGTGTGAGCTCTGACGTTCTCTGGCACTTTCTTTTCAACAAAAGATAGGTTGAAGCAATAGCCATCCTTAAATCAGAGGGCAGTAGAAAACTTGGCTGCCTCCTGTCCTTTCCTTGGACTGCATGAAAAGGATGAAGAGATGGTCCAACCATCGAAAAGGGTTAGTGATCTCCAGATATCTAACCAAAACCCTCCTTAAGTCAAGTAGACCCATGGGGGAGAAGGGGCGGTCTGTCCGAGGATCCTTCTCTGAGAAGGAAGGCAACATGAGAGTTTGCTTGAAATGAAAGGGGTACAGGACCTTTGAGAGAAAGGCTGACACCATTCTCAATGAGACGGAAGCCGTCTAGAGGAACAAAAAAAGTTTCCTGAAGGACAAGAACTGCAACTCTCACACCCACCTGGCAGATGCCAATGGCCACCAGGAAAACTGTCTTAAGAGCATATGTCAGAAGGGACAGGGGATCAGGACAACATGCAAGCACAGAGTCAAAAAGACCTGCAAGGGGTTTTTTTTCAACTGGAGATCCGCTCCACTGCTGCCATTGCAACTGTCGCCACCAAGGCAACATGAAAAGCAGCGGCAGAGAGGCAAGGGCAGGCAGCATGGGGGGGGGGGCGGAACCGAGGCAGGCAGCCCCAAATGCGCCCCTATTTCTTTGCAGCCTTTGCAGCTGCACTGCTTCCACAGGCCTCGGTACAGCGCTGCCTGGAATAGACTTTCTTAGTTGCTAAATCAGGCTCCGTCCCTAGTGTTGTCCAAATCCAGGCTAAAAGCTGTCCTTTTAAGACTGCTTTTCTCCTACTTAGTACCCTTGTATTTGTTAATTGTTTCCTTATAATGAAACTCCCTAGTCCCCCCGCTTGTTCTGTTTATCTGTCTTGAATAGACTGTAAGCTCTGTCGAGTGGGGACTGTCTCTTTTACTTGTATATGTACAGCGCTATGTATGCTTAGTGAAGCTAAAGGAATAACAAGTAGCAGTAGTGATAGAGTCCAAAATCTGGCAATGGAAAATCATGGAATCACCAATTACATGAGACTTATGTAATATTGATATATCAAGCAAGCCTATCCTCACAACATCAGTCTTTAAATTCAGTTTACTTTCTAGCAGCTGGGATGTCACAGTAGTAAGACTAATTGTGACATTCAGGGTACGCCCCAGTTGAATACTGTCAGCATATATATACCTAGAAAAACACAAAATAAAACAAAAACAAAATGAATGATTCTCCTCAGAGGTTGCATAAAGATGTTGAAGAGCATTCAATGGAGGTAGGGAGAGTCCTTGCAGCATACCACCGCTAATCTCTCTTGCTGTTGGTAAGGCCACTTTCACTTCATCCGTCAAACCAATAGTCCTACATCACTCTAAGAGGACAGAATGATCAATAAGATCAAATGCGCTTGATAGATCCAAAAGTACAAGCAGGGCTGATTCATTCCTATCTAAAACGGAAAGCGTGTCATTGAGGGTGCAAGCTACGCCTGACTCTGCTACACCCTGGTCAAAATCCCAAATGTCAAGAGTCTGAAGTTAAACTAACAGTGCTCTCTAAAATTTCAGTGCCTGTAATGCCACTCTCTTTTACTGACCTTCTCTTAATAAGGAAGACCAGAAATACAAAGATGATTTTTTGTAACTATTCATTATTACCTCTAACTAGTTAATTCCTTAGCTGCTTTGCAAATTTTAATATTTACCATTCTATCACTTGACTCCTATTGCTCACAGAATGTCTATTAGATGAACCTTTTGCTGAGAATATTTGGCTTGCAGTAACTATTTTATTGCACTTCATAAACAAATGGAGCAATGTTGGGTTAACCAGATATTTACCTAAGAACATAAGATATGCCATACTGGGTCAGACCAAGGTCCATCAAGCCCAGTATCCTTTTTCCAACAGTGGCCAATCTAGTTCACAAGTACCTAGCAATTTCCCCAAAAGACACAGGTTTCACAATGCTTGTATTTATTTTTTTAACATTTCTTATATACTGCCTTTCATGATATCAAGGTGGTTTACATTGAACAGGGCATTATAACTTGGAGATAACTATTTTACAGGGAACATGGGCAAGAAGAAATTAGGCCTTACCTGCTAATTGTCTTTCCTTGAGTTCTCTCCGGGCCAGTCCAGGCAAGTGAGGGTTGTCAACCTTCTCTAGCAGCTGAGGACTGAAAAACTGAAGTTTTGCTGAAAAGAGTATCTGGCTCCCTCTGCTGGCCGAACCTCAGTCTAAACTTACAAAGCAGCAGAAACGATAACTAAAAGAGAACCAACGGAACCTGCGGAAACCACGAGTCCCCAAGAGGTTAATTCTAATATGTGGTTTATTTATTTATTTATTTATTTATTTTCTTTGTTCTGGATATATTAGTCAAAGAAGTCCGCAATATCCCATGGAGGACGCTCATAACATACCCCGAATTAAAAGCATTCATGCAATGAGCGCCCCCCCCCAACGAGGGAGCCCCACAGACCATCGTAAGCCTTGACAAGAAGCGGAAGCCCAAGCTCGACTCTTCAGAAAAAGCTACGCGCTACTTGAAAAAACCGTGGAGAATAGCGGAGTCTCGTCAAGGTCAACGGGCGGGGCCTGGACTGGCCCGGAGAGAACTCAAGGAAAGACAATTAGCAGGTAAGGCCTAATTTCTTCTTCCATTTCGTCTCTCCGGGCCAGTCCAGGCAAGTGAGGGAAGTACCAAAGCAGTAACTACCCCAGGGAGGGACAGGCGAGACCTGCAATGACGGCGGACGCTCCCACCTTAGCGTCTCCCGCGGCCTGCACGTCCAACCGATAATGCTTCGAAAAAGTGTGCAACGATGACCAAGTCGCCGCCCGACAGATATCCACTGGTGGAACGAGAGCCAGTTCAGCCCAGGACGTCACCTGACTACAAGTCGAATGAGCTCTGAAAAGCTCCGGCGGCGACTAGCCGCTTGCTTGATAAGCCGCTGACACAGCACATTTAACCCAGCGCGCTATGGAGGCCTTGGAGGCAGCCTCCCCCTTTCTAGGCCCCCCAAACAAAATGAACAGCCTGTCCGTTTTGCGGAAGGATTGCGTCCGAAGAAGATACCGTTTAAGCACCCCACCTAGATCCAACCTCCGGAGAACTGAATCGATAGGCGCCCCTTCGCTATCCGGAAAAGTCGGAAGGGAAATCGACTGATTCACATGGAAACTGGAAACCACCTTCGGAAGAAACGAAGGCACGGGACGCAATATCACCTTCTCACGCGTGAAGTGCAAGAAAGGCTCCCTACACGAAAGAGCCTGAAGATCCGACACATGTCTAGCCGAACAGAGGGCCACCAAGAATGCAGTCTTCCAGGAGAGTTCTTTAAAGGATACCTCCCTAGCTGGTTCGAAGGGAGGCCGCGCAAGAGCCTCTAACACCAGATTAAGATCCCAAGCGGGAACGAGGGAGCGAACCGGAGGACGCAAGTTCTGGACTGCGCGTAGGAACCGCAAGACATCAGGATGACGAGATAGAAGAATCCCCTTAATCCTACCCCGAAAACACACCAGCGCCGCGAACTGAACCTTGAGCGTAGCAAGAGCCAAGCCCTTCTCAAAACCGCCTTGCAGAAGAGACAAGATTTCAGGGATGAGAGAGCAGCCTGGCCGAAGATTGCGCTCCCCAGACCAATGTTCAAAGACCCGCCAGACGCGAGCGTACGCTAGAGAAGTAGACGAACGCCTGGCCCGAAGGAGAGTGTCGATGACCGACGGCGAATAACCTCTACACCTCAACCTTTCCCGCTCAAGAGCCAAGCCATAAGCGAGAAGCGGTCCACGTCCGGCATGAGAAGCGGACCCTGATCCAAGAGATTCACCCGCGCCGGAAGCCGCCAGGGACGGTCCACTAGCAGACGGACCAGATCGGCGTACCACGGTCGGCGCGGCCAATCTGGGGCAACCAGGACTACCCGTCCGCCGTGGCGCTCTATCCGTCGGAGGACGCGACCAATTAAAGGCCACGGAGGGAACACATAGAGGAGCCCGACCGATGGCCACGGCTGCGCCAGGGCGTCGAGACCCTCGGACATATGCTCCCTTCTCCTGCTGAAAAACCGACTGGCTTTCGCATTGTCGCAGGTGGCCATCAAATCCATTGTCGGCTGACCCCAACGGAGAACGAGATCGTGGAACACTGCTGCGTTCAACTCCCACTCCCCTGGATCTACGGCATGCCTGCTGAGGTAATCCGCCTGAACATTGTCGCGGCCCGCCACATGGGCCGCAGAAAGCACGACCAGGTGGGCCTCCGCCCAGCTCATCAATCGTAGACTCTCTTCCAACAGAGGGGTGCTGCCGGTACCTCCTTGTTTGTTGATGTAAGATACCGCCACGGAGTTGTCGGAGAAAACTCTCACCACCTTCCCCTCGACGAGCATGCGAAACTCCTGCAGCGCTAACTGCACCGCTCGAAGCTCCAGCAAATTGATGGACGAGGTCGACTCCTCCAGCGACCATAGCCCTTGAGCTATGCGGGACTGACAGTGAGCCCCCCAGCCCGCGAGACTGGCATCGGTTGTGAGAAGCAGCCAATCCGGGGACCGCAAGGGCATGCCCGCCCAGAGATGAGCGGGATCCAACCACCAGAGCAGACTGTCGCTCACGGACGGAGCGTGAGCCAATCTGCGGGACAGAGGGTGATCCTGAGGAGACCACCTCGAAAGCAACGCATGTTGCAACGGTCTCATATGCGCCCGAGCCCAGGGCACCAGGTCCAGTGCCGCCGCCATGGAACCGAGCAGTTGTAAGTAATGCCAAGCCGTTGGCGCCCTCAGACGCAGAAACGCTCGCACTTGGCCCATAAGTTTCTTCACCCGAGGCTCGGGCAAGAACACTGCTCCTACGCTCGTGTCGAACAGCGCCCCAAGATACAGAAGTCTCTGAGTCGGTCGCAAATGGCTTTTGGACTGATTTATTACCCAGCCCAACTGCTCGAGCAGAGCCACCACCCGAGCCGTGGCCACTGCGGACTCCGCGACTGACGGTTCCTGAATCAACCAATCGTCGAGATAAGGGTGCACCCGCACGCCCTCTCGCCTCAATGCCGCCGCAACTACCACCATCACCTTTGTGAAGGTCTGTGGCGCCGTGGCCAGCCCAAATGGCAACGCTTGGAACTGAAAGTGACCCATGGGAACCGCAAACCGCAGGAACTGCTGGTGCTCTGGCCTCACTGGAATATGGAGGTAGGCCTCTGTCAGGTCGATGGAGGTAAGGATCTCCGTGGGCTGCACGAAGCAGATCACGGATCGGAGGGTCTCCATGCGAAAGTGCGGAACACGCAAGCAGCGGTTCACGTGTTTGAGATCCAGGATAGGACGAAAAGACCCCTCCTTCTTGGGAACCACGAAATAAATGGAGTAGCGACCTAACCCTAACTGGTCGAATGGGACCGGCACCACCGCCTGAAGGTGCAACAATTGTTGAAGAGTCTCGAACACCGCCGCTGCCTTTTCCGCAGAACCGCAAGGAGACGCCACGAAAGCCTCCCGTAATGGGCGTGCGAACTCGAGGGCATAACCGTCACGTATAATTTTGAGAACCCAGAGATCGGTTGTTATGGAGGCCCAGACAGAAAGGAACCGCTGCAGACGACCCCCTACCGGGAGTTCCATCTGGGCCAACCTCACTTCATTGGGGCTTCTTACTGGGGTTCTGCTGGGTTTGGAAATAACCTCTGCCGAACCCTCGAGCCCCTCGAAAGGACTGACCCCGAGCCATAGAGCGCCCTCTCGGATAGGGGACAAAGCGAGAACCGCGGAACCTGCGCGGCTCCCGGCCCGCAAATCTGGGGCCACCGGCAGGCTGTTGACCCTTTGTCTTGTCCTCTGGGAGGCGACCCCCTTTGGAGTCACCCAAATCCTTCACAATCTTATCCAAGGCATCACCAAAAAGCAGGGTGCCCTTGTAAGGCAGCTTAGTGAGACGGGTCTTCGAGGAAATGTCCGCCAACCAATGGCGCAACCAGAGGAAACGCCTAGCCGCAATTACCGATGCCATAGACTTCGCGGAAACGCGAACCAGGTCATAGAAGGTATCCGCGAGATAGGCCGCTGCTGATTCGAGCTTCGCGCCGTCCTCTTCGTCACTTTTGCTCTGGGCCCCTTGAATCCATCTAATGGAAGCCCTGGACACGTATGCCCCACAAAAAGTCGCTCAGAGCGACAGTGCGCAAGTTTCAAAGGTCTGCTTAAGCAGAGCCTCCAGCTTCCTATCCTGCAAGTCTTTGAGGGCCGCTCCGCCCTCTACGTGAATGGTGGTTTTCTTCGTAACCGCTGACACCAAGGCATCCACTTTAGGCAACCGAAACAACTCCAGTTCCTCCTGCGGTAACGGATACAAGCGGGCAATAGCCCGAGCCCCCCGCAGCGTTGCTTCTGGGCATTCCCACTCTGATTCCACCATCTGCTTCATAACGCGGTGTACCGGAAAGCACTTCTGCTCCGTTTTAAACCATTGGAGCAGAGGATCCTCCAACGGCTGATCCTGAGCTGGGGGCAAAACAATATTCAAAGTGGCCAGGGTTTGAGAAATCAGAGCACCCAATTCCTCTTTACGAAACACTCTGAAAAGACTAGGATCATCAGCGGTCCCCAACTCACCCTCTTCAAGATCAGCCCACTGCTCTAGGACAGGGTCCAACAAAAACTCCCCCTCCTCTACACTGGGAAGCTCTGGGGCAGGTAACCCGACGCTATCGGTAGCCCCGTGGGTGCCCTGGACAGCGCTGGAGGAACCTTCCCCCAGGTCCAGAAGAGAAGAAGCTGTATCCAGATTCTGGGGGAGGAGAGGAGCCGCGTCCTTAATCTGAGCCTGATGCCATTTCATACAATGGGCCTTATGCATAGCCAGAATAAAAGCTGCAGAAAAAGTGTTTTCTAAAGTCTCCTGACCAGTAGGCATAGAGAGTGAAGGAGCTTCCTCCACATTAACCGGCTTCTTAGCCTTAGCCTTCCATTTAGAGCAGCTTTTATGAGCAGAAGGAACAGATGCTGTAGACATGGCCGCTGTTCCCAATTCTGGAGCCGGAGAAAAACTCCCCCTAAGCTCCGGCGCGTCTGCTCGAGGATCCATGCCTGTGAGAAACGTGCAGCAAAACCAAAACGAATCAAGAAAGGAGAACCTCTCAACGAGACAGCCCCAATTCAAAAATCTCAGCGAAAGCAAAACCCCACTACTGTTTAAAAAACGCACCGCGCTAAGCGCCCAAAGTGCCTGCAGGCCCAAAAAACCTCGCACTGACTGACCTGCGCCCGAGAGGGATCCGCCGATCATGGAAGGGTTCCAACCCGGCAGCTGACCTCCCGCTGCCAGCGGCGGCGTGCCTGCGGCTTCGGAGGCTGACCAATGGTTTCTGGGGCTCCCAGAACCTGATACCGCTTCCCCCTCTGGGCCCGGCGCTGGGGACGAGGCAGGCTCTGCCTCTAGCGCTGCAAAGGGTGTCAATCCAGGCAAAGTAACAGATGGAGGCTGAAGGGGAGAGCCCTGCTAGAACCCTGAACCCTCCAGCCAAATAAATCAAAACCTAAAAACCAAAACTTAGAGGAATTCACAGGGAGCCAGACAAGAGACGTCGTCTTCAGCTGCTGAGGACTGAAAGACTGAGGTTCGGCCAGCAGAGGGAGCCAGATACTCTTTTCAGCAAAACTTCAGTTTTTCAGTCCTCAGCTGCTAGAGAAGGTTGACAACCCTCACTTGTCTGGACTGGCCCAGAGAGACGAAATGGAATGGAAGGTTAAGTGGCTTGCCCAAGACCACAAGGAGCACCTGTGGGACTAGAAACCCCAGTCCTTCTGGCCCAAGGTTGCTGTCCTCTAGGGGGATTTGAATCCCTGACCTTCTGGCCTGAGGTAACTTGCCACAACCACTAGGACACTCCTCCCTCTGGGACAAGCAGTAGATTTCCTGAGTTCCCTTTAATAATGTTTATGGACCTTTCCTCCAGGAATTTGTCCAAACTTTTTTTAACCCAGCTACACTAACAGATTTTACTACATCCTCCGGTAACAAATTCCAGATCAAGTTGAGTGAAAAGATATTTTCTCTTATTAGTCTCAAATAGGTTACACTGTAGCTTCATTGCATGTCCCCTAATCTTTCTATATTTTGATGGTGTAAATAATCTATCTATTTTTACCCGTTCCACTCCATTCATTAATTTATAGACCTCTATCATATCTCCCCTCAGTCATCTCTTTTCCAGGTTGAAGAGCCCTAACCTTTACCAGGTTGAAGAGCCCTAACCTTTTTAGCCTCTGTTCATAGGGGTATCCTTTCATCCCCTTTACCATTTTGGTGGCTCTTCTCTGTACCTTTTCTAATAATGCTATATCCTTTTTTAAAGATACAGTGATCAGAACTGCACACAATATTCAAGATACGGTCGCATCATGGAACGATACAGAAGCATTATAATATTCTTTGTTTTATTCTCCATTCTTTTCGTTATGATTCCTAGCATTCTATTTGCTTTCTTGGCCGCCGCTGCACACTGGGAAGAGGGTCTCAACATGCTATCCACTATGACGTCTAATTCTTTTTCCTGGGTGGTGATTCCTAATAGGGAACCTTGTTTGGGTTGTTCTTTCCTAGGTGCATAACTTTGCACTTGTCCACATTAAATTTCATCTGCCATTTGAATATTCAGTCTTCCAATTTATCAAGGTCCTCTTGCAATTTTTCACAATCCTCATTGGTTTTAACAACTTTGAATAATTTTGTGTCATCTGCAAATTTGATTATCGCACTCGTTATTCCCATTTCCAGGTCATTTACGAATATGTTAAAAAGCAGCAGACCCGGAGGCGGAGCCAGCCGCGGACAAAATGGCCGCGTGAAAGCGCTTCTCCCGCTAACCTGTCTTAAATAAGCATCGCTACCAATACTAAAGTGGAGCCCGGCTCATCTGGTGATCGTCGAGAGGTGCCTGGTATGGCCAACTCTAAACAGACACGTCTGGATTTTGCGGGTACACCAAATACTGGGTCTAAGAGAGCAAAATCTGATCCACTCTCCCCGCTTAAAATGGCGCCGCTGAAAGAGGCTCCGGAGGGTTTCCAAGAGCTCTTGAAGGAGATCAGGTCCGTGCGGGCACTCGTGGAGAACAGCGGGGAAACTCTATCTATGGTTCAGGCGGACCTTAAAGAGGTACGCTGCTCTTTGGAGACTCTAACTGCCCGAATGGAGAGAATAGAAGTTACCGTCGCTGCACAGGAGAAAAGTGTGGGGGAGGCAAAGCAGGCCGCCAGACGGGTTGAGAAGTTTGAACGCGTTATGGAGGACATGAACAACAGGGCCCGCCGGAATAACATCCGAATTATTGGCATTCCCGAAGGGGTGGAGGGAAATAATCCTGTGGCTTTTCTGGAATCCTGGCTGCCCAAGTTACTTAAAATCGACTTCCAAAGACCATTTGAGATTGAAAGAGCTCATAGAGTTCCTTCTCACAGGGAGGTGCGTGAGGGCAAGCCGAGGCCCATGATCCTATGTGTGTTAAGATTTCAACAAGTATCTCAAATTATGGCGGCTGCGAGAGCTAACACTTCGTTACAATTTGAAGGACATCGGCTTTCTTTCTACCCGGACTACAGTAAAAGTACAGTTGAAAGAAGGATGCAATTTCTTGCCCTGCGGCCCAGATTGCAAAAGTTGCAAGCCCGGTACGGGCTGTTTTACCCGGCGCGCTTCAAGGTGACCCTACACAACTCTACAAAGACCTTTGAGGATCCTAGGTCCTTGGCGGCGTACATAGAAGATCAGGAGGCACTCCAGATGAGTTGACTGTAATTGCTGGGTCTACTAACTTTGTCAGTGAACCGGCAGTCGACGCCTGTTGCTATATGCTGGTGGTGTGGGAGCCTTTTTTCGGGTTCCCTTGGAGGCATCATGTGTACCGACACGATCATTTTTTCTTCATTTTCTTTTGTTTTTTGATATCATGTATGTTTGGTAGCTTTCATATACTGTGTTGTGTTTCAGGTTAATGGGGGCCATGTGTACCGCACTGTCTCACCTAGGGGTGGGTTGCGGTCCTCTTAGGGGATGGGGTCAGCTCCTTGCAAGTTGGGCAGTAGTATTGTGGGTTTACTATCATGTTGAGTGGGAATCTGGTAGATATAGAGTAATAATGTGTGTGTTCTGATGGCGTCTGGGTTGAGTGGGTTGAAGGTGATGTCCCTGAATGTTAAGGGTATCCAGAACCCTATTAAAAGGAAAAAGATTCTAAATTATGGCAAAAAACAGCGTATAGATATCCTGTTACTGCAAGAAACACATTTAAATACTTTCGAATCCCGGAAATTGGGCGGAGGCTTTTATGTGTTGGCGGGGCATGCACCGGCAGTGGGGGGGGGGGGGGGGGAATGGCGTAGCCATTCTAGTGCGCAGCTCCCTTGGAGCGGAAATTGTGGGCACACAGAATGGTTTGGAGGGCAGGTGGGCACTGGTAAGGCTATTAGCCAATGGTCTGAAGCTGGCAGTATTCAATGTTTATGCTCCTAATTTCGATGATCCCAGTTTTTTCCAAATGCTTACTGCCAAAGTGCAAGCAGAAGCGCAGGCTTTTCTGGTGGTGGGCGGAGACTTCAACATGACGCTGGATCCTCTTTTGGATCGTAGCCCCAGTAAAAAAGAGAGCCACTCTAGGGCTAGTTTGACCCTTAAAACATGTATGGAGTCGGTAGGCTTAGTAGATGTATGGCGGCTATTCCATCCCACTGAAAGAGACTTTACTTTCTTCTCACCTCCCCATAATTCTCTCTCTCGTATAGATTATTTCCTTATATCCAAAACCCTTGTTGAGAAAATAGATTCAGTATCGATAGAGGCTAGACATGTCTCAGACCATTCTGCCATCACCTTAGCTCTACATCCTTTGGATGGAGCTAAGGGCCCGGAGGTATGGTCCTTTCGAAGATCCCTCTTAGCAGAGGATGATTTTTGTCAGGCTATCAGATCGTCAATAACGGAGTATTTTCAGGACAATGTGATGTCGGATACGGCGGGATGGGCATGGTGGGAGGCCTTTAAAGCGACTATGCGGGCTAAGATTACTAGCTATTCCATCAAGATAGCTAAACAGAGGAAATTGCAACTCAAGTCTTTGGAAGAGCAAATTAAGGCTGGGGAGCGGCTCTGGCATAAAAAGCCGGAGGGCTTTATCTTAGCGAGACTGCAGAAGTTGCGCTGTCAATATAACGAAATACTGAGCTCTGAAGTGGAACAAGTCATGCGCCAACAGCAGTCGCGATATTATATCGAACAAAATAAAGCTAGCAGAACATTAGCTTCCATGTTGAAAGGTAAACGACATAGATCTCACATAGCGTGTATTGTGGACAACAAACGGCACAGCTTAACTGATAGTGGGCATATTCTGGAAGCTTTTTCTAAATTTTATGCTGAGCTGTATGCTTCCAAGACTGCAGCCTCTCCAGAACAGATTGCTGGGTTTTTGAATCAAATAATTCATCCCGTGTTAAGTGCCAGCCAGATTGAGGAGTTGGACGCTCCTTTGGAAGAAGGGGAGATAGCGTCAGCTATTCGGTCTTTAGCTACGGGAAAGGCAGCAGGGCCGGACGGTATCCCCATTGAGTTTTATAGAACCTTCAGTCAGGAGCTTGTTCCTTGGATGTCACAGTACTTTTACTCTCTGCAAGAGGTCCAGGTGGATACGGGTCGCTTGTCTGAAGCAACCATAGTGGTTCTTGAGAAGCCGGGCAGAGACCCTACAGCTGTAGGTAATTATCGTCCTATCTCCCTCTTGAATGCAGACTATAAGATCTACGCAACAGTCTTAGCACAGCGGTTATCGCGGGTGCTCCAGGGCTTAATCCATCCTGATCAGTGTGGCTTCATTCCAGGACGTTCTACTGCGGATAATGCCAGATTATTTTGTAACCTGATCTTAAAGGCTAACGCTATGGAGCTACCGCTGGTAGGCCTGGCGCTTGACGCCGAAAAGGCCTTTGATAGATTGGAGTGGTCCTTTTTGTTTAAAGTTCTAGAATGGTTTGGCTTTGGCTCGTCTTTTATTTGCATGTTGAGAGTTTTGTATGTTAAACCAATGGCCCGTATTTTTGCGAATGGCCTGCTTTCTCAAGCATTTTCCTTACATAGGGGCACCCGACAGGGTTGCCCCCTATCTCCTCTCCTTTTTAATCTGGCATTGGAACCATTAAACTTGGCTATTAGGCAATCTCATCTCATTGAGGGAGTGGATATAGGGGACATATCTGTCAAACTATCGGCGTATGCCGATGACCTTCTGCTTTTTACTCAGCCTACATCTGTTGTTGAAATTCTGAAATTGATCGAGCTCTATTCAGCGGTCTCTGGGTATAAGATCAATTGGAGCAAGTCAGTGGCCTTCCCCTTAAACAGTTTTGCTACGGCAGCTTCTATGGCAGCTTTCCCTTTTCAGTGGGACTCCGGCCCCATTAAATACCTAGGAGTTCATTATTGTGCTTCTATCGAGCAGTCCATCCAGGCTAACTATACGCTGTTGTATGACAAGGTAAAAAAGTTGGTCTTGAGTTGGTCTCCTCTTCACCTTTCGTGGTGGGGTAGGCTCGAGACAATAAAAATGACAATTATGCCCAAGATAAATTATGTCTTGGGCATGCTCCCAATGCTACTACCTCCGGCGATGTATAAGTCTTTGGAGCGGGTTTTGCTTCGTTTTTTGTGGAAAGGGATGCCCCCCAGAATTGCGCTCTCTAAATTAAAACTTTGTAAGGATAAGGGTGGAGTGTCCTTTCCAGATTTCTATCACTATCATATGGCGGCTATTTTGCGGCAAGGAGCGCTATGGTGCAAACCGGAGGAAATGACGCACAAACCTACCTGGTTAGAAGTGGAAGCCCGCTTGGTATTGCCCTACCCATTACCGACGCTCCTTGGCGCAAAACTTGTTGATCCTACTGGGGAATTGGGGGTGGTTGTCAATACCCAGCAGGCCTTTTTGGTAGTGGCATATTCGGTAAGGCAAGACAATACTCCCTCTAGAACCTCGCCACTCTGGAGGAACCCAATGTTCAAGATTAATAGATGTACCTTTGCTTGGAGGGTCTGGCAGGAATGTGGCATTTGGACGCTCGGTCAGCTCTTATCTGAGGGTCGCTGGAAAGAGTTTGCCATGTTGAGAAGAGAATTCTCTCTGCCGAAAGTCTGCTATTATCAATGGCAACAATTGAAGCATTGCATTTTGTCTTCGGTTGTTGACATTGTTACCCTGCCTGATTCTTGTTACTTGTTTACTAAAGTCAGTGAAGTTGCAAATCAACCTAAGGCTATCTCTGCTTTATATGCTTTTATCAGAGGATGTTCTGCAAGCTCACTGATAGGCCTTGTTAAAGTATGGGAGAAAGATACGGGGTCTACGATTGCCCCAGATGCGTGGATAAAACTGTGGGGGGCTATTACTAGGGTTTCTAGATCGGCAGCGCTTACGCAATCTGCTTTTTTCTTTCTGCACCGAGCTCATATCACCCCGGTCAAGCTGTCTAAATGGGACAAACAGTCTTCGGGGCGGTGCTGGACATGTAATGAGAAACCTGGCACCCTATCTCATATGGTGCTGGAATGTCCTGGTATCCGTAAGTTCTGGGTATCGGTATGGAACAGAATCCAGATAATATTACAGTTCTCTGCCCCGTTGACATGGAATATTATATGTTTGCGTGCGGCAGCAAACTCCCTGTTACTTCCTAAGAAGAAATGTTTTTTACTAAACTTTATGTTAGCAATCGCTCTGCAAGTTATCTTTAGAAATTGGAAGAGTCTAAATGCTTTGGATTGGAAGGTGTGGTGGAATTCCTTATGTTTATATGCTAGTTATGAAAAAACGTACATTAAGGTGCACCATAACGGGGGTAGGCTGCCCGGGTTAGAGAAATGGGCGCCGTTGGATGAATATCTAGCTAATTCCAGGATTTAAGAGGCTATTGCCCATCATCATATATAGGAACTAAGTGTCTTGCCCACTTGCCAGGAGCTGAGGAGGGTGGGAGGGGGGGGGAGGGAGGGTTGTTTTTGTGTTTGCTTTGCATTTGTGCTTGCTTTGTATTTTTATTTGTTTTGATCTTGTTGTTGTTTTGTTAAGTTGTTTGTAAAAGCAAAATAAAGGAATTAAAAAAAAAAAAAAGCAGCAGACCCAGCACAGATCCCTGGATATTTAAAAAAAACTCTTTAGGAATGGGTGTGGATTAGCTTTAATTCTGAGAGTAGCCATCCCAGTGGAAGGCTAGACTCTGAAAATAATATATTGTGATGCAGCAGACCAGCAGGGCATAGAAGAAAATGTTTTAAACTTGAAAAAAGACGTGTACAAGCTGCAGTATTTGCAGGAGCCTGATAGGGGGAGCAAGAGGGACCTCTGGAAGACCGAGGATCCACGCCCTACAGGGTGTAACCTGAAACCAGCCAGCCTCCAATCCAGGAAGACAGGAACTCCTTTTAAAGGAAGTCAGGAAGACTGGAGGGAGAACAGGAGGAGCAGGGAGTACAGGAGGAGCAGGAGGAGAAGTAGGAGCAGTGAGAGCTCTGGAAGAAGTGCTGTGCCGAGCAGAAGTGACTGGAAAGGCAGAAGTAGCCTTAAAGCCAGAAGCAGCAGAGAAGGCCGCAGAGAAGCTGCAGAACCTTCAGAAGCCGAAGGAGCGGCAGGGGCTGCAGAAGCTACAGACGCTGCTGGAGTGCAGGAAAGAGGTACAAGCCAAAGGAACCTGAATGGACAGAGACTACAGAAGGGTCCAAGAGATTCAGGTACGCAAAAGCTGCATTGTGACTGCTGTGGGCAGAACCCAAGCCGTATTGCTGGAGCCAGGTAGAATCTCCCTAGGAGTAGGCCACAAGCCTCGTCCTCAGGAAAGAAGCAAGAGTTACAAGGGAAACCATATTGGATTGGAAACAGCCTATGGAAAGGGCAAGAGACAGAAGCTCCCTGTACATGTCCCACTGCTCAAAAGAAAAGGTATGAAAAGTTTTTATTGAATAAGAAACTTTTAAGTAAGCCAGGTTTGCAGGAAGTGCATGTAAACCCTTGGAAGAAAGAAAGAGATTCACACTGTAAAAATGCTCATGGCCGACGCCCCACGCTAAACTCCAAACACTGGGAGGTCATACAGCATTTGGGTGAGAAACCTAACTATAGCTGGCCGGGAACTGTTGACTTTGTCTCAGATACTTTGCTGGAGGAACCGATGCAAGTGGAAGAGGTAGAATCCCTTTCAGAGGAAGACATGGATTGCAGCTATTGCATCACGGGAAGCATAGAATGCTTGTGTAACCAGTGAGCACTAAAACCGGTGTAAATAGGAATGCCTGCTTTTGTAACCTTTCTGTGAAAAGAACAGTTTTTGTTTAGAATCTGAGTTGTGATTTTTATAACCTGATGTAAGGAGATTTCTGTTGGTGTTTGAAGCCGATCCTTTGAACCTTTGTGCAAACCAGGGGAAATAAAGCCTTATTTTTCCCTACACTCGATGACCTTTTGTTCTCTGGGTATTTTTGGTAATACAGGATGCTACCGAGGCTATACAACCTTGGGCCCTAGAAAGAGAAACATACCAAACCCAACTTTACTTTTATTTATGTCCGACCTGCCTTGGCCACCTTTAACCACCAGGGCGGCGTTGTGACAATATACATATATTTTTTTTAGTGCCCTCAAGTTACTGCTGACTCCTGGTGACCCAGCTGCCTCTGGGTTTTCTTCGCAATGTATCATCAGAAGTAGATTGCCAGGCCTTTTCTTCAGAGGCAATGGAGGGTAAAGTCACTTGCCCAAGGTCACAAGAAGTGCCAGTTAGAACTGAACCCTTGATCTTCTGGGTACTAAAATCAGTTGCTCTAACCACTAGGCTACTCCTCCACTCATATGTCCATATATCTATATATATTTCTATCTCTATCTATATTTATATTTATATATATAGAGAAATAAAAAAGAAATTATATTAGTAAGGTGTAATATATAGCTACATTTGTATGCATCATTTCTGGTGCTGCATCTTTTAGCATAATGTGACAAGTGAAAATTTCATGAAAAAGGAAATTTAAGGCCAAGGGGGTTCTAAAATAATGTTAGAAGTGGAACATTCGGAGGAAACACAGGAAAATCATACTTTACTGAGATTGCGGTAGATGCTATGAATAGTCACCAGCAGAGGTAGTGGCAAGGGAAAAAAACCCATGACGGTCTGATCATGACTTGAGCAGACACAGATCACACGGCAAGGCCTGATGTGCATTAAACATCAATGGACTTTAGAGGCCAAGAGCTGATAATATAAAGAAAGCAAGGCGAGTGTGACAGGGTGGCTCCACCAGGCCTCCGAGAAGGCTGGGGTTAACCTGCATGAAGCAGCCATAGTTATAATCATATCATCAATAAGCACAATGTGGTCAGATGTTTTTGGACAACAGCTTCACTAGTTCTTGGCACCATTGGGATTGTTACAAAGACTAGTTGTTAAAACATAAAAGAGCACGTCTACTGTTGATTAAGTTTGGGGCCTGTAAGAAGCATGAAGGAAGATAAGGTCTGGCAATGTCTATGAGCAGCAATGGTGGAGACCAACACTGGGGAAACTGCTAGGTACTTATGACCTAGATTGGCCACTGTTGGAAACCGGATACTGGGCTTGATGGACCTTGGTCTGACCCAGTATGGCATATCTTATGTTCTTACGATTTAAACATGCTTGCAGCAGCCCCTGAAGACAATGACAGCATAAGGATTGAAAGGCTGGGTAAAGGAGGTGGGATGAAGGGAAAAGTTTATTTTATGTATTAAACATTTTTTATATACCATTTTTCTCATCGTATCCTCCAGTCCAGTCCCGACACGGATGGGCAGTCACGCCTGTCCAGCAGCTTGGAGACTGAGCATGTCAGATTTCTGACCTCAGCATACTAGGATAGTTGGAACCCCCTCCCAGCCCCCCAGTATTCAGTCTCCAAGCAGCTGGGGAGACGTGTCTCCCCACAGAGGGATACTCATTTAGAAACACAGAAACATGACTGCAGAAAAAGACCACATGGCCTATCTAGTCTGCCCTTCCATATCAATCACTACGACAGCCCATTTTTTTCCTTTAGAGATCCTCTGTGTTTGTCCCATGCCTTTTTGAATTCAGACACTGTCCTCATTTCTACCACCTCCACTGGGAGACTATTCTACGGATTTGCCACTCTTTCCGTAAAAAATTATTTCCACATATTACCTTTCACCCTCATCCTATGTCCCCTCGTAGCAGAGCTTGCTTTCAATCGAAAGAGGCTCTCCTCTTGTGCATTTATACCACAGATGTATTTAAAAGTCTCAATCATATCACCTCTATCCCGCCTTTCCTCTAATTCTGTCCTCATATGCTTTATAACAAAGACCACTAACTATTTTAGTAGCCACACTCTGTATGGACCCCAACCTGTTTATATCCTTTTGAAGGTGTGGTCTCTAGAACTGCCCACAATACTCCAAATGAGGTCGCACCAAAGCCTAATACAGAGGCACTATCACCTCCTTTCCTCTGCTAGCCATTCTTCTCCCTATGCACCCAAGCATCCTTCTAGCTTTTGCTGTCGCCTTTTCTACCTGTTTAGCTACTTTAAGATAATCAGACACAACCACACCGAGGTCCCGCTCTTCTTTAGTGGACAAAAGTACTTCACCCCCTATACTATATTGCTGCCTTGGATTGCTGCAGTCCAAGTGCATGACCTTACATTTTTTAACATTAAATCCCAGCTGTCAAATTCTAGACCATTCTACAAGCTTAGCTAGATCCCTCCTCATGTTATCTACACCTTCCTGGGTGTCTACTCTATTGCAGATGTTGGTATCATCCGCAAAGAGGCAAACTTTACCCAACAGCAATATCACTAAAAAAGATGTTAAAAGGAATCGGACCAAGGACAGATCCCTGGGGCACACCACTGGTAACTTCCTTCTCCTCAGAGTGAGCTCCATTTACCTGTACCCTTTGTCGCCTCCCACTCAACCAATTTCTAACTCAAGCAATAACTTTAGGGTCCATCCTCAGGATGTTCAGTTTGTTTATAAGTCGCCTGTGCAGAACGTTGTTAAAGGCTTTACTGAAATCTAAATACACCACATCTAGGGCTCTTCCTTGGTCCAACTCCCTGGTCACCCAGTCAAAGAAATCAATCAGATTTGTCTGACAAGAGCTGCCTCTGGTGAATCCATGCTGCTTCAGATCCGGTAATCTGTTGGACTCCAGAAACCTCACTATTTTCTCTTTCAGCAGCGCTTCCAATAATTTACTCACCAGCGAGGTTAAACTAACTGGCCTGTAGTTTTCAACACATCCTTACTACTGCTTTTGTTTAAAGGGACCACATGTGCCTCTCTCCAGTCCTCTGGCACCACTCCCGACTCCAAAGAGGCATTGAAAAGGTCAGTCAGTGGAGCTGCTAGAACGTTCCCTCAGTATTCTTGGATATAACCCATCCGGTCCCATTGCTTTGTCTACTTTAAGTTTAGCTAGTTTCTCACACACACAGTTTTCTGAAAATTGTTCAAAATGCCCCTCTTGCTTCTGTTCCTCTTTGTGGGCATTTTCTGAGGTCCTGCTCCTGGTTCTTCATCTGTGAACATAGAGCAGAAATATTTGTTAAGCAATTCTGCTTTATCCTCATCAGCTTCTACATATTACTCCCCTGCACCCTTGAGTCTGACAATACCACTTTTGCCCTTCCTCTTCTCTCTAACATATCTGAAAAATGTCTTATCTCCCCATTTTATTTCATTGGTTATTTCCTCCTCTTTTAGAATTTTTGCTTTCCTGACTACTTTGCTAGTTTCTCTAAGATTTTCTAAATATAGATGCCTGTCTTCCTCTCTCTGTGATCTCTTATATTTCATGAAGGTCTCCCTCTTTTTTTCACCTTTTGAGCTACTTCTTTTAAAAACCATAGCGGTCTCCTTTTCCTTTTACCTTTATTTACCATTTTAACAAAAAGGTTGGCTGCCCTTAAAATATCCTCTTTCAGTTTTGCCCACTGCTTTTCTACTCCCCCAGCTGTTCCCATCCCGCTAACGACTCCTTGAGGTACTGGCCCATCTTGGCAAAGTTAGTTTTCCTAAAGTGTAAGATCATCGCTTTTGAATGGATTCTAACAGCCCTAGTCCTAATACTGAAACAAACCATCTGGTGATCACTGGATGTGAAATGATCTCCCACTATAACATCGGAAACACTTTCACCATCGGTAAGTACCAAGTCCAGTATAGGTTCTGTTACCAGTTGCCTGAATAGTTCTCCCTGTAGAGAATCCAGGATCTCCTTACTTCTAAATGATACTGCAGCAGGGATATGCCAATCAAGATCTGGCATATTGAAATCCCCTATCAGGAGCACTTCCCCTTTCCTGGCAATGCTGCATATCTTCAATTAACTCTCAATCGACTTCTTCTCCCTGTGAGGTCTATATATCACGCCAATGCAGATAGATTTCCCTTTTTCTAGTTTAACCCACAGTGCCTCCTCTCTCCCTTTTATGCCCTGTATTTCTATAGCTTTAATATTATCTTTTTACATATAGTGCCACTCCTCCTCCCCTTCTTTCTACCCTGTCCTTTCTGAATAAAGTATAGCCTGGTATACTTATATCCCAGTCATGGTTATCTATAAACCATGTCTCTGTTACTGTTACTAAATCCAAGTCAGCCTCTCCCATTAAGGCCTCAACATCTGGGATCTTATTTCCCATTCTACCGGCATTTATACACACTGCTTTCCATATGTTGCCCCATTTACCTATTTCCTTTGCCTCCTCGAGTTTATTTTCTTCCTTCTTCTGTCATCGCCTAGAAGCACCAGGGCCTGAGGGAAGGGGAAAGCCCTTCTCCCTGGACCCTAGCTTGGCCGGAGCAACTGCTAACTGAAAGGAGGCGATTCTCTAAGGGCCCCTCCCTCCACTGGAACTCGTGATCGCTGAAGTCGGCTGAGTACTGAGCATCATGAGTAGTTCCCCTGCAGGCAGTCCTCCCCACACATTAGAGCCGTGACTGCTGAAGTCTCCGGGCAGGCTGAGCGCCACGTGCCGGCAAAACAGCTGATTCCCAACGCAACCACCGAAGCCCGCAGGAGGCTGAGCGGCGTGCGGGACAAGCGCTCCTTTTTTGCATGGGTGTAAGCAGTGGTTTATTGTTTTTATTGAGTTGGTTAGTTTTGAGAGGGAGAGGGAGAGGGAAAGGGCCGGATATCAGGGAACCCTGATCGTCATCCCTTTTAGGCGGGAAAAAAATTGAAGGGGAACATTTTTTCTCTTTTCCTGCCTCCTGCAACAACCAGAACCTCTCGGGGCTTTCTCAGCAGGGATTCTTGTTCACCTCTTCTTTATTCCAAGAGCTGGGTTTATTTTGGTGAGCAGTTAAAAAAAAAAAAAAAAAAGGGATGCCTGCCAGACCAACCTGCCTAGCTTATGGATCCAGGAGGGGGCCGGGTCAGAGGAAGGCTTCTTCAGGGACTACGAGACAGAAGCACACTCAATGAAGGATGACCTGCAGGGGGGGGGCAGGAGCCTTGGAGGAAGTGGGGATCCCCAGCCAGGGGTGGAGGGACTGAGCCCTCAGGAGTGGGGCAGGAACTCCAGCCAAACACACTAGGGTCATGGCAAAGGCTCGGGATTCACAAGTGCCTCGACCCTCCACCTCCAAGGAGGTCCCGGCAGAGGAATTCACCGGGGTGTCTCCCCAGAGTTTGTCCTTCTGATGCATACAGCCTGTTGCATTAGACAGAAGAGCTCAGGATCCGTGCCAATGAAAGAGGCCAGTAAGAGACCTTCAGCTGAGGTGGAAGCGTCCACCAGCGTGCAGGAAGGCCCCACCATAAAAGCCAAGCGTGGGGCTGAGGCCTGGGACGACTTGGCATTGACGCTGTCAGAGGAACTGGAGGCGCAAGACGATGGAGAAGCCTCACAGGCGGATGAGCTGGAGGAGGGTGACATTCCACACGAGGAGAAGGCCGGCACTGTGCGAGTTTTCCGTACAGAGGAACTCTTGGCACTGATCACACATTCTCCGAAGACCCTCAATATGGCTTCAGGGGTGCAGGCAGAGGAGAAACTCCTAGAAGACCCTTTGTTTCAGGCGGTCTTGCATCGGGTCTTCAAACAGATAATTCTAGATGAATGGGAGATCCCGGAGACTGGACTGAGAGATGCACGAACGATGGTGCACCGCTACCCATTACCCGAGCCAGAGAGAGAACTGTTTTGCTCTCCCAAGATGGATGCCGCAGTTTCGGCAGAAGACCACCATCTGGTGGAGGGAAGTTCGGCCCTAAAGGATATTCAAGATAGGAAGCTGGAGACCTTGCTGAAGCAAGCCTTCGACATTAATGCGGCTTCTTGTCAGGCCTCAGTGTGTGGTGCAGGTCTGTCTGTGCTGGGCACAAGGTTTCCAGGAGGAGACAGAGCAACACGGGCCAACCCTTCCAGAAGTGGCTAATCTAGAAACGGGGGCGGTCTACCTGGCGGACACCTTTTATGACCTGATTAGATGCCAAGCCCAAAGCATGGCAGTGGTGGTCTCTGCATGCAGATACTTGTGGCTCTGAACCTGGTCAGGTGGTTCTTCCAAATTGCACCTGAGCAGGCTCCCATTCAAGGGAAAGCTCTTGTTCGGAAAGGCCTGGAGAAATTGGACCGGGGAGAGTCCAAGGGCAGTAGACTCCCAGAAGACAAGCACCAGCACAAGGTTGAGGACAAGCATGGGACTTCCAGCACTTCAGGACTACCCGATTTGCGCCATACCAGAGAGGGAAATTTCCCTCAAGAAGTCAGACCTTTCGAGGCTTCAGAGGGGCCAGGAGGGTTTTTTTTCCTTCCACCTCCACCTCCATTAAGAAGCCATAATGAAGCGAGGCAGATCTAGGTCGAGCTAGTTCCCATAGGGGGAAGGCTGCACGAATTTAACTCCGCCTGGGCCCTGTTTACCTTTGACCAGTGGGTCCTAGTGGTCACCAAGGAGGGTTATGCCCTCGAGTTTGCTCGACCACTCAAGGAAAGCTTCCTGCAATCCCCTTGCAGAGCACCTCACAAACTCCAAGCGGTGCAGGTCACCCTGCAGAGTTTGGTACAGTTGCAGGCAGTCACAGATGTACCACAAAGCCAAACTGGGTTTGGTCAGTACTACATTTACTTTGTGGTCCCCAAAAAGCAGGGCTCATTTCAGCCTATTCTGGACCTCCAATATGTGAACTGTTGCCTCAGGGTTCCCCGCTTCCACATGGAAACCCTGAGGTTAGTGATTGTGGCCATCAGAGGAGGACTTCCCAGAAGTTTATCTGCATATTAGAATTTGACAGGAGCATCAGCGCTTCCTGAGATTTGTGGTACACATGGGACATTTTCAGTTTACTGTGCTACCATTCGGCCTAGCAGCTGCCCCCGGGGAATAAGGAGCACCGGAAAGAACATAGGTTGGGCCCCTTGGGCATTCTGGCTCATCTTGGAGTCTCCTTTCCTCGCAGGGAGGGGATTTTTCCTTTGCGCTCTGTTTAAGGGGACTCATGGGGTCAAAGTTCTCTCAGATAGTTTGGTCCTCAATTACAGACCTGGTGTTCCAGGATTCATATGTCTTATCCTCTTCTAACTCTGCTTTGTCATTAGGATACTGGGGGCTTGGAGGGGTTTCCAGCTACCCTAGTATGCTGAGGTCAGAAACCTTACATGCTCAGTCTCCAAGCTGCTGGACAGGCATGACTACCCATCTGTGTTGGGACTGGACTAGAGATACTCAAGGAAAGACAATTAGCAGATAAGGCCTAATTTCACCTTATGAATAATCAAAGTGGTTTACATAGAACAATAGTGACATTGAACTGGTGAAGTACAATCATCTTGGATAAAATTTAAATGGGTACACTAGCATATATTAGCATCCTTAAAGGGATTAAAAATATCACACATGGCTTCTTACTCATTTTCACTGATACTTCTGCCGCATCGACTCAATAATCATATTCCAAATACCCTTACCCAACAACCGCCAGAAGAACACCAGAAGTCAGAGCAGCACTACCAGAGCACCACCTCGAAGGTTCCGACCATTCAACAAAGACTTTATTCTGAGTAAAACTCGCCCACTCCTTGCCTCGACAGCACCCAACCTCGATGTTCTAGTCTTCAACTGGAATAATAACCTCAGTGCCATTGACCAACGTCCACCATCTAACAAACCTCCAAGGAAATGAGCCACCGCAGCCTGGTACTCCACTGATCTGCGATCATCACTCACCCTCCTAAGGAAGCTGGAAAGATGCTGGCGTCAATCTCACTCTGCAGAAGATCAGTGGGCATATAACCTTCACCTGATAAAACACCATGAAGCAATAACAGAGAAAATCAGACAATTCCACACGGACACCCTAAAACTATCACTAAACAAACCACATGACTTGTTTAATCTAGTCAAGAACCTAACAAAGGAGCCAGCCCCTGACCAACCAAGCGAGATCCACCCTCAAGAATTCGCGAACTACCTGCAATCAAAGCTATGCCAGACCAATAAGCCCTCAGCACCCACCACCGTACACGAACAAACCTACCTAACTCACCTGACCATCTTCTCCACTCCACCCAAGTAGTACATCGAAGACACTATCGCTGCGATCAACACTACGGCACAAACTGACCCCTGCCCCGCCTTCTGGATAAAAGAGCTACGCTGTGATTTCAGCCCGTTCATAGCCAGGCTCATGGTCCTATCCTTCGCAACAGGCTCGTTTCCCCAATGCCTCAAACATACGCCCATCAGGCCTCTGCTGAAAAACAGCAAGCTCGACCCCCAGAAGGTGGACTCGTACAGACCTATATCCAGTATACCACTTCTGGCCAAGATAATTGAAAAAGAAGTCCAAAGACAAATACAAGAACACATCGAAACCGCCGCTCCGCTGGACCCCTGCCAACACAGATTTAGAGAGTCCCATGGTGTCTAAACACTCCTCATCACTATCTACAGTAACCTAATTGCTGGTATTGATAACATCCGTCAAGGGTTTGTCCTCATCTTCATGGATATAGCTGCTGCTTTTGACTCAGTAAGCCATGAGCTTCTCCTGGGACGCCTCAAGGAGAAGGGTATCCGTGACACAGCCCTAGAATGGTGCAAGTCATACTTGTCTGACAGATGGCAGCACGTAAGATCCGGAGCCTCAACATCAAAACCTTTCCACCAGAGGCAAGGCGTGCCACAAGGATCCTCCCTCTCCGCCCTGATGTTCAACATATACATGCAGCCCATCTGTAACCTCATCCGATCATTCAATGTCAACTGCTTGATATATGCAGATGATGTACTGCACTACATGCCATTCTCAACAGAGCAGCTGGACCTCTCCCCACTGACAGACTGCTTTGACACAGTATCCAACTGGCTCGAATCTCAAAACCTCCGAATACAGCACAAGAAAACAGAGGTCCTTTTCATTATGAGGAACCAAAACTTCACCCCGCCACCCCACTTAAAGGTTAAGGAAGCAGAGCTACAAACCAAATCCACAATCCGATACTTTGGAGTCACGTTAGACCAACGACTGGACATGAAAGTGCACATAAGCAACATAGCAAGAGCAATTTACCACAAAATCCGAACACTCAGGCACTTACGCTTCCTACTAGAGCCGGACGACTTCCGGACAATCTATCAAGCGTTGATTATACCGCACTTTGATTACGCTAATATAATCCTACAAGGGCTCCCACAATTCACCCTGAACCTGCTCCAACTCGTGTTGAATGCCGCAGAGAGAGTTCTACATGGGGCTTCTAGGAGCGATCATGTTATGCCCATCCTGAAGCACCTCCACTGGCTCCCTATACATGGCAGACTCGCTTTCAAAACCCTACTGCTGACTTTTAAGGCCATCAATGGGCTCTCCTCCACATCACTAGCAGAGCTTATCCAAACCATGTCCCCCAATAGGTCCAGAAGATCTGCAGCAGTCAACACACTGGTAATCCCGAAGGAAATAACCCAATGCACCCATGCAACAGCAAAAAGGGCTTTCAGATTCTATGTACCCAGATGCTGGAACACACTACCACCCAGCATCCGGGCAATCCCTGACCTAACCCAGTTTAGGAAGGCATTGAAGCACCACCTCTTCCTCAAATACTACCCGGAAGACAGCGCTCCAATAGCCCCCTCCCCCATCTAGTACAGCCACAGCAACATACCCCGCAAGCCATCCATGACTACGATTACTTTTGACACGACATAACATGTCGCCTAGATGTAGTTACCCCAGTTTTATCCAAGTTGTAGTACCTGTTCTTTGTAAACACAGATCAGCTTGCTGCACTGTGCTAGTCATTCTGTTTCATGTAAACCGCACTGATGTTGAATAGCGCGGTATAAAAGAGACTGTAAATAAATAAATAAAATAAATAATATACTCCACACTCTTAGACAGACTGACAGAGATTGGAATAAGTGACATCCCACTGACCTGGTTCCATTCCTATTTATCTGACAGAACGACAGAAGTGAAGATAAAGAACAGCAAATCAAGACCATTCGCACTACATTAAGGCCTACCTCAAGGCTCAGCCATCTGCTTTACTCTTCAACATATACATTCAGCCAGTCTGCCAGATCATACAGAAACACAACATACACTACCACCTATATGCAGACGACCTTATGATATATTCTCCAATTGACACCACGAACCCAGACTTCTCATCCATCTCCACATGCATGATAGAAACAACCGAATGGCTAGACGTCTCTCTCCCTGCACTCACTCTCTTTGTCCTTTCCACCACTTTGTATTATTGACACTCCCTATCCTTCAGTACCTTCTCTCTCTTGTATTCTCCATCCCAACCTTCTTCATACCTCTGTGCTTGCTCTCCCTCCTACCCAACCTTGCACTTGTTCTCCATTCTGTCACCTGACTTCAGTGGTGTTCACATCCCCCCCCCCATCACTTGGGATGGGTGCCCTCCCCCCGTGCTGCTGGGACCGTCCACACGGCCGGCACCCAGGAAGGGCCACACTCATTGTCCTGCTTTTGGTACACCACTGCCTAACTTTATTTATTTATCTATTTTCTTCTATACCGCCCCTTCCAGTTATCAAGGGCGGTTTACATGAAACATCTTAATAATTGTACACAGTTGTATACATTTACATTGAACAATCGGATTCAACTATTTACATTGAACGGTCAGGTTCAACTATTTACATTGAACAATAAACTTCAACTTTATGAGATATTAATAATACAAACAACCATTAAATTATTTACATTGGATATTTACAGTGGTTGAGTGTTGTGTGTAGAACATGTGTAGTTAGGTATTGGAATTTATTTCCTTTTTTTGTCGTAAGTCGGGAGTGTGTGTGGGGGTGGCAGACAGGGGGTTGGAGTTATTTAGTTTTGGGTATGGGGGTTTTGTGCGTGTAAGTCCATGGTTGTTATGGAGGTGTTTTGGGGGAATATGGGATTTCAAAGTGTTCAGTAAATAGGTAAGTTTTTAGTTCTTTCCTGAACTGAGAGAGGTCTTTTATGAGGTGAAGGTCTATAGGGAGGTCGTTCCAGAGCGTAGGGGCAGTGAATGTGAATGCTCTGGAGCTAGTGGTTTTCTTTGTCTTCCTGAAAGCTTTTGGTGTGATAAGGGAGTGGGCTGTGTGATCTAGCTTCGGTTGGTGAATGCAGTAGTGTGGATAGGTGTGAGGGGGCTATGTCCTTTATGAGTTTAAAGGTTGTTAGGATAATTTTGTATCTGATTCGGCTGTTTATTGGGAGCCAGTGTAGTTCTAGCAGTATTGGGGTTACGTGGTCCGTTAGACGAGCTTTAGCTATTACTTTTGCACAGATGTTTTGAGCTCTTTGGAGGAGGTATGTGTTTTTTTGAGGAAGGCCTATTAATAGACTATTGCAATAGTCGAAGTGGGGGGTGATTAGTGTATTTACTACAGATCTAAAGTCTTGTGTTTCGAGGAGTGGCCTTAGGTGCTGAATAGTTTTAAGTTTATAGTAGATGGTTTTACGGTTTGTTTTATGTGTGGTAGCATGGTAAGTGTGTGATCTATTATTACACCTAGATATTTTACCTCTTTTCTAACAGGTATGGATGTTTTGTTGATTGTGATTGTTTCTGGGAAGGTGTTCTCAGTGGTTGCTGACCTTGTTACAAACATTGCTTCCGTTTTTTTGAGGTTGATGCTGAGGTAGTTAGATTCTAACCAGGAGGAGGTCTCCATCATGCATTCTGATAGTGTGTCATATGAAGGGTTTTTAGTGGTTATGAGGATAGCGAGCATGATGTCATCAGCATATATGAAGTGGTTAATCTTGTGTTTTTTAAATATGTTTGTTATGGGTTGTAGGTACAGGTTAAATAGGAGGGCGGAGAGGGCTGATCCTTGGGGTATTCCTTGGCCTTGAGGGAATGATTCTGACGCCTCTTGGTCAATTTGGACGCGTATTAGTCTGTTTGAGATGTAGGACTTGAACCATTCAAGGACAGTCCCGCCTATTCCTAGGCTTTGTAGTCTGTTGATCAGTGTGGGGTGGTTAATGTTGTCGAAGGCGGCAGAAATATCTATGAAAAGAAGTAGGAAGCCTTGGTTGTTGTCATCCGTACCTCTGATGAGGAAATCTATTAGGGTGATTAATAGAGTTTCTACTCCATGGAAGGGGCGGAATCCAAATTGGTGTGAGTCAAGTTGTTTATGTTCATCAATGTGTTCTTGTAACTGTATTTGAATTGTTTTTTCTATTATTTTAGCTATAAATGGGATGCTGGCTATGGGTCTGTATGAGTTCGGGTCTTTTGGGTCAAGCTTATTGTTCTTTATTATTGGTCTAAGTGTTGTGAGTTTTAAGGCATCAGGCATTATGCCTTGTGAAAGGGATTGGTTCACTATGTGTTGTAAATTTTCCGCTAGTTCATCCTTTGCACATTTAATCCATGATACAGGGCATGGGTCGAGTGGGGAGGTTGTTGTGTTGATCATTGTTATGATTCTAAGGAGTTGTTTTTGATCTATTATGTGGAAGTTTGTCCATTTGTTTATGAGTATAGTGCTTGTAAATATTGGTGTCGGAGTAGTGGTTTTGCTTTTTAGTTTCGCTGCAAAATGTGTTGCTAGTGTTTGTACACTTATTGCTGGTTGTTTAGGCTCGGTGTTGTTAGTTTTAGTTAGTGTTTTTACTATCGCAAATAGTTCTCTCGGGCGGTTGATGGCTGAGTTTAGTACTTTAGAGTGGTAGTCTCTTTTTGATTTGTTGATTGCATTTTTGTATTCAGTAAGTAGCAACATGTATTGGGATTTGTTTTCATCTGATTTTGTTTTCCTCCATCTCTTTTCTTGTTTCCTCAGTTGCTTTTTTAGTTTTGCTAGCTCTTTCGTGAACCATTTTTCTGTTTTTTTTGTTTTTCTATGTAATACTTGTATGGGAGCAGCTGCATTTTGAATGGTTAAATTCCAATGTGTTATGGTTGAGTTGATGTCTGGTGAGTTTGTGTTAAGTTTGGGTAATACTTCGTTGAGGAATGTGTTTTTATTAAAGTGCGCGAAGCGTGAGGTATGTGGAGATGTGCTTGTAGTATTTTTTGGCGCTTGTACTGGTAGGTAGGTTGTAATAAGGTGGTGGTCCGACCATGGTACTTCGGTCATAGTTGTAGTAGTGTTTGGCTGGTGACTGTAAAGCATAGAGGGAAGGAAGATTAGGTCAAGTGTGTTACCCTTCTTGTGTGTGGGGGCCTGTATTATCTGTGTGTAACCCATTTGCGTCATAGCTTCAATGAAGATATCCGATTGTGAGTGGTTCAGCGATGGAAGGTTCAGGTCACCAAGGAGTATGAGTGGTTTGTTTTGATATGCTGTGCATGCAAGTTCAAGGATAGGGGTGAGGTTTTTTTGATCGGTTGATGGGGGCCGGTAGATGAGGGCGAGGGCAAGGGTTCTATTTTCTATATTGACAATGTCCATTCCATCTATATTATTTAAGTTTGTTAGGGTGAATTTTAGGTCTTTTTTGGTGAGTATTAAAGCGCCACCTCCTCTTTTTATATTCCGATGGCAGTTGAATATGTCGTATTGATGTGTGGCTAGTTGGTTTAGTAGTATGGTGTCTGTGGGTGAGAGCCATGTTTCAGTAATGCAGATGATATCTGAGGTTGTGTCCTTTATTATGTCATTGATTATTGGTATTTTGTTTCGTATAGATCGGATGTTTATTAGGATGAGTTTTAGGTTAGAGTTTGTGTTATCAGCTTGTTCATTTATTGCATTATAGGGTTGGTGTTTTATTTGTATGAGTCTGTGAAGGCGTTTGTCTGAATCATTGCGCGAATGATGATTGTGGGGATTTGTGTATGTAGTGCTGTGTGTTGGGTTGTGATACTGGTTATGGGTGGTTGGGAAATTATTATAAGGATTCCGGTAGTGATTGTGGATGATGGGGATGTTATTGTAGGGGCTTTGGTTGGTTTTGTATGTATAAATGTGTTGGGTTAGGAGTGTTGTCAGCAGGAGAGTGAGAGAGAGGTTTGCAGGTTTAGTAGGATACATTGTGTTTGATTTTTTTAGGTAGGGGGTTGAGTGAGAGGGAGCTCTGCAGGGATTAGTGGTCTCTGGTGATAGTGTATGTATCTACAATCAACTGTGTATATAATTACTGGCAGTAGTAAACTTAGTTACTATCAACAGTGTATTCATCTACTGACAACAGTAAAATGAGTTACTTTCAACAGTATTTTCATCAACAGGCAACAGTAAAATTAGTTACTTTCAATAGTATGTTTATCTACTGACAACAGTATACAGTCAAACCTCGGTTTTCATGATTAATCTGTTCGAAAAAGTCTGACTAAAACCGAAATGTATGAAAACTGAAGCAATATTTCCCATAAGAAATAATGTAAATCCAATTAATCCGTTCCAGACACCCAAAAATATTCACAAAAAATACATTTTATAGAGAATAACTATATTTTTACATACAGAAAACAATGAGAAATAAATATAAATGACTAATGAAATGGATAAATGAACATTTAACATCACTGAAAGCAAGCTAAGTACAGTACTGTACAGTACAGTATGTTAACATCTGGCCTTAGCCACCCCTGACAAGCTGCTGTGCCCAGCTCTCTTCGGAATCACATTGGATTCAGCCCATTAAAATACCTTTACATTATCTGCTCAATGCTTCAGAATGGCAGAAAATCTTAATGATATAGCTTCAGACGTACCCTGCAAGAAAAAGAACTGCCTCCCACATTCATGCAACATCTCCTGCTTACGTTGCCAGCTTTTCTTCCCTGCTACCTCCGAGCCTGAGGGGGCGCTCCAGAGAACGGGCAGGCGGTGGACGAGATCGGGGCCTTCCTCTCTGCGCAATCCTTGCCTCTCTGACTCTGACTAGGCTCGAGGATGGTGTTTCATTTACGTGCTCAGCTGGCTTTCGCTTCTCATCACGCTGGCGATCGGTGAGTCCGGGGGGCAGTGCTGCCGGGACCGGGCGGGCGTTCCGGCAGTGTATACAGACCGGTGTGCAGCACAAGGGTGTATGTATTTACAGTACTATACTTTACAAAAACCGAGGCGATGTACGAGAACCGGGACAAAATCTCAGTCAAAAAAGACGTTGAAAACCGAAGCGATGTATGAGAACCGGGACAAAATCTCAGTCAAAAAAGACATTGAAAACCGAAGCGTATGAAAACCGGGGCAAATGAAAACCGAGGTTTGACTGTAGTTAGTTACTTTCAACAGTATATTCAACTACTGACAACAGTATGTATGGTTGGTGGTCATTACATATAGTGCTGGTGGCAGTAGTTGAGTAGTGATTAATCTGTATATATGATAAGTGAACAGTGTATATTGTTTGAGACAGTAGTATACGGGGTTGAATGATTACTGGTAACAGTGTAGATAGATGTCTGCAATCCTGTATGAGATTAATAATTACTGGCAACAGTATAAGTAACTACTAGTAACAGTATATGAGGGGTGAGTGGAGACATTTATGGTTACTGACGACAGTAAATATAAGAACAGTATATATGAGAGTTGGCAACAGTGTATACTGGTAAAATCATATATAGGTGTAGATATTAGTCCATAAGGAATAGGTGGTAGTGTACTAATATTTAACCGTCATATGTATAGGTCAAGAGTGAGTCGTGGTATACTTGCTGTGTATGGTCCGGTTGCAGGTCGATCTGGTTTGATGTGGATGAAGAGAGTCTGTTTTTCTAGTGCCCCGCCTAAGGGCCACGCCAAAGGGCCCTCTGGCGAGGCCCTCAGGCGCGGGCACGCAGGCGCGGGTGCGCCTAATGACGTGGTCTTATAATCGCGCAGAGGTCTGCCCCGATTGGGCTGGTGAGGCGGCTGGAGGCGGAGCACAGGAACGCTGCAGCTCAATCCCTCCTGGGAGAGCTGTGCCGCTGAAGAGGGAAATCTGCTGGCGATTCTGCTCTTTTAAGGCCGCAGAGGGCTGCCCCGATTGGGCTGGTGAGGCGGCTGGAGGCGGAGCACAGGAACGCTGCAGCTCAATCCCTCCTGGGAGAGCTGTGCCGCTGAAGAGGGAAATCTGCTGGCGATTCTGCTCTTTTAAGGCCGCAGAGGGCTGCCCCGATTGGGCTGGTGAGGCGGCTGGAGGCGGAGCACAGGAACTTCCCTTCCTCTCTCTCTTCTTGCATTCTCTCTTTTCTCTTCAAACCCTGTCCCTTTCTTTATGTTTCACCCCTCTTTTGGGTCCTTTAATAAATTGGTTGTTTGAAGAAATCATTGGTGTGGCTGTGGTCTATCTCCACATGGAAGCTGAACTGTGTTTTTTGGCCGAGATCCCTTTCTCCCCTTCTGTTTGATAATCTATTCTGTACCTAAGCAACAGTTTATTTCCCTGCCCATGTGTCCATTTTCAGGGCGAGCCCCTGCAGAGAGACACTTTCCCCTGAATTCTTGCCTCTTTGTTACCTCTCAAATTACAGGTGTGATGCTGTCATGGTAAGAAAAACCCAACTTTCCTGCTGGAATCTTTCACTGCAACCATCCATAGAATGCTAAGGTTGTTATAAGAATTACTATTTTGGAGCGGGCCTTTCATTTCAGAGAGCATATTTGATCTGCAGCTAGAACTATCTTGTAATAGATGTGCTATCAGTCTTTCACCAGCCCAAATCTCCTTGGATTTCACAGCACATTTTCTGGTACAGACCCTATCACACATTTCAAACTTTTTAAGAAACGATCTTCTAAACTAGTATGAAGATAAATTCACAAAACAAAACCTGTGATATAATAAAGATACAGAAAACAGGAGCATTCGTAAGGAAAAGCTCTGTCAGGTAGTAATGATTTGAATGTTAACCTGCCTTCTCAATAAATGATCAAGGTAGCTTACAACACTATTAGTAATATAAGACCAAGTCTCTCACCCCAAAAGTTTACAATCTAATGTCAAGGGCAACAGAGACAAACTGCCTTTCCCAAGGTCACAAGCATGTCAGTAAAAGTGGGATATGTCTGCAGTCTTCAGTATAGTTCATATAAACTCAAAGCAAAGTTTTTAGTAACAGGTCACCCCAAAGGATATTCTAGGATTTATATGAAAGTGAAAAATTGGTTACAAAAGACAAAGTTCCAAAATCACTAAGCACATAGCTGGATCACGCTATACCCACAAAAAAAAAAAAGGAATACTATCCTGAAATGAATCGGGAGAAATTCAATTATCATAAAGCTGGGAATTAAAACAAAAAGAATGAATCCAAACTCACAAACAACACCCAAGAGATGCCAGTTTAGGTTTCCTTCAGAAAAGAAGAGCCACAAAAAATACTCATAGATCGCACTATATTCCAAACAGATGCAATAATGAGATACTTCCCTAAAATATGCTAAAAGAAAATTAAAAAGTCAGAATTCAGGGGAAGACAGCAAATCCAGTGTGCAAAGGATAGCTGATGCAAGCTGTTTTTCAAAGGATGTACAAGAGGGATACAATACTCAACACGGCAAGTTATCTGAGCATTCCCCCCCCCCCCCCCCACATGCTTTCAGCAACTCTTCAACCTAAAGTCTGCTGTAGATTCAATCAGCATGAAATTGTTATAAACCAGTGGGATCTCCAGCCAGACCTGCTCTGGATCCTGAGATTTTTATTTTGGTACAAGCATGAGCTGTTCTTAGGTCATAAAACCTGGATTTATCTAGATCATTGGAAAGTTAAGAGGGCAAGAGAAAAATTATGTTTACCTCATCAGGAAGTTTTGACCTTGGGTGCTGATTATTACCTATGCTATCTACTGAAATGTTTAAATGCATTTCATGGAAGCAGGTTCATCCTTTACGAGTCCAAAGAGGCTGGGGAGCTTCTAGATAACAGAACTTGTCCAGCAAAGACAGACAACACAACAACTGGGCAATAGCAGATGTCTGGAGAATGGGTAAGGAAATACATAGGTGGGAATTAGGGGATCAGGATCCAAAAGCAGTTTTGAATAGGTAAGTTTTTAGCCAGGATTTGAAGAGGGCCGGAGATGCAACCTGATGTACCGATTCTGGTAGTTTGTTCCAGGTATAAGGAGAAGCAAGGTGAAAAGATCAAAGTCTGGAGCTGGCAGGGAAGAGAAGGGCATAGATAGAAGAGCAGAGTTCCCAAGGAGGGGTGTAGGGAGAGATAAAAGGAAAGGTAATGAGGAGCAGCAGAATGAAGGCACTGGTAGGTCAGTAGGAGAATTTGAACTAGATAAGGAAATAGAGAGGGAGCCAATGAAGTGACTTCAGAAAAGGAGTTACACTAGTACTACTACTATTCAGCACTTATATAGCGCCATGCACGCAGCGCTGCACAGCTAACCTACAGGAGGTAGCCAACATATAAGAGACAGTCCCTGCCCGTCAGAGTCATGCTCATCAGAGCTTACAATCTAGTTAAAAGAACACAGTACAGTCATAAGTTAGATCTAAATGCAATGGTGAAGAGGTGAGTCTTCAACCTGGATTTGAAGAGGGCCAGGGAGGACGCCTGGCGCACAGATGCAGGTAGGCTGTTCAAGGCGTATGGTGCAGCAAGGTGAAAGAAGCACAGTCGGGGGTTCGCGGTGCGGGGTAACGGGCATTGATAGGAGTAATTTGTTAGCGGAGTGCAAATTACGAGATGGAACGTAGGGGGAGATAAAAGGTATTGAGGGGCCATAGAGTGAATGCATTTATAGGTCAGTAGGAGAAGCCTGAATTGGATGCGGAATTGGACAGGGAGCCAGTGAAGCAACTTGAGAAGAGGAGTAACGTGGGCATGGCGAGGCTGGCAGAACATCAGCCAAGCAGCGTGATTTTGTATGGATTGAAGAGGGAGGAGGTGGCTTACGGGGAGACCGGCGAGGAGGATGTTGCAGTAATCGAGGCGAGAGGAGATCAAGGAGTGGACAAGCGTTTTGGTAGTGTGTTCAGAGAGGAAGGGGCGGGTTTTGCTGATGTTGTAGAGAAAGAAGCGGCAGGTCTTAGCTACAAGCTGGATATGAGCAGAGAAGGAGAGAGAGGTGTCAAAGATAACCCCTAGACTGCGGGCAGAGGGAACAGGAAGGATAGTAGATCCATCCACCTGGACAGAGAGAGGGGGAATTGGGGGGGGGGAGGAGTTGGGTGGAAAGACAAGGAGTTCAGTCTTGGCCATGTTCAGTTTCAATCGGCAATGAGACATCCAGGCAGCGTTGTCTGAAAGACAGGCAGAGATCTTGGACTGAGTTGCCAGAGAAATATCAGGTGTAGAGAGATAGATCTGGGAGTCATCGGCATAGAGATGATACTGAAAGCTATGGGAGGAGATAAGCGCGCCAAGGTCGTGGGTATAGAGAGAGAAGAGGAGGGGGCCCAAGACAGATCCCTGGGGTACTCCTACATGTAGCAGGGTAGGGGAGGAGGAGGAGCCACCAGAGCATACTCGGAATGAGCGATGGGAGAGGTAGGAAGAGAACCAAGATAGTACGGAGTCCTTGAAGCCAAGCGAGGTAAGCGACCACTGACAGAACATTAGCCATGCAACTGAGTTTTGAACAGATGGAAATGAGGAGAGATGATTCAGAGGGATACCAACAAGGAGGAAATGGCAGGTGACCAGAGCCAGTGCTATCATTTGGTGAACTAGGCAATCGCCTAGCGCGCCGGCCCTTTGGGGCACCCATTGCTGCCACTGTTTCCTTTCTCGGGATTTGCAGCTGCATAATTTGGTCACTAGAAGTTTATAAAGTTTGGAAAAATAAAAATCTACCCCTAAATTGAATCACCCTAATGGCAGAAAACCCTTCAAACTTGTGCTACTGTATATGCAGGGCCTGCTAATGCAGACCCCTGGTGTTCATGTGTTTGACTTCCTCTCTCAGATCACAAGGAGCAGCAGCTGGATTTGAACCTGGCTTTTCTTGTTATCAGCTCATTGATTTAACCATTAGGCTACTCCTCCAGTCTCTAATAGAAACTGTACTTTTTTTAATATTATGGCTAGACTTTTCAATTATTCTGCTGCGTTAACTTTCAATGCATAACACATCTTGCAAGGTTTACTGTAAGCAGTGTTATACGTTTTGCATAATAATGAGTTGCTTTCATGCTTTGCAACTTTTGCCTTCGGCTGCATTATTAGCAAATGCTATTTGCCAATTAATATGTTTAACTTGGCAAACAATGCAAGTTATTGTCTTATACAGCTTTTTAAATATAGACCCCCCTAAATTTGTTTCTTTTAATATGAAAGACAAAACTAAACATTGTATTCCTTTGATTTGTTTTTTAGACTTAAAAATAAGCTTTGAATAATCAGAAATTATTGGAACACAAAATTCTCTTACTGGAAAATAGGCAGCTTCCTACTGATGGAGGCAAAGGGAGAAAGTAAATACCAAGGAAGTATTGATGTACACAGGGCCAGCACTGTCCACAAGGCAAATAGATAGTTGCCTGGAGTGCCAGTGTTCCCAGATCAGCCGACTGCCGCCACTGCAGGGTCAACACCACAGCGCTTAACCAAAGCCTCCGATGCTGCAATAATGTTGGTGTAACTTTAACCAGCTGCTTCCATCCCCTCTGACACAGCCTTCCTGTTTCCATGGGGGCAGAAGCAAGCACCCAGCAGCAACTTAGCATCTGGTAAGCACTGTGTTGCCATTTTAATAGCATTGTTGCCACTGCAGGTCCCGTAGAGGGGGCAGGGGTGGGAGCAGAGGGGGGCAGGACTGAGGTTTGCCAACGGCACCACATATTCTTGCACTATCCTGGATGTACACAGGACAAAGATTTTCGGTTTTGTTTGGACTTTTTCTAATAATTTTCAGATTTTTTCCATTCATTCCATGCCTTCATTTTAATGAAAATAATTGTTAATTTACTAATTGATGTAGCACATGTTAATTCAGTGATTGTCAACAGAGTCCTCTAGTACCCCTCAGGCCAGTTGGGTTTTCAGGATATCCATAATGAATATGCAGGAGATAGATCTGCATACAATAGAGGCAGTGCGTGCGCATCTATCTCATGCATATTCATTATGGATATCCTGAAAACTCAACTAGCCTAAGAGGTACCTGAGGGTTCAGAATCACTGTGTTAATTCATAGATTGAGAATTAAGGGCCCTGTTTACAGAAGACTGCTAAGTAATTAGTGCATAAGCATAACAACTACCACCATGCAGGCAAGATAGTGCATGCTAATTCATATACTAACTGCATGCCAAGTTAGGGAGCAGAGAATTGGTGTGTACTGCACATCGGGTTAGCACACAGTACTTTATTGCACATTCTCAAAGTTGCCAATAGTGCTTCCTCTGCATCCCAAACCCCTCCCCTCCATTTGCATCTCTACCCCACCCTCCAGATGAGACAACATACTAACACCATCCCAGTCTGTGACTCACCAACAGTGTTCCTGATGGGTTAGTTGGGGGCAGGGGGGGGGGCAGTAAGAGCAATTCCAAGATTCTCCTGCCCCATCCCCAACCCATGTGCAAAGAGTGATTCTAACCCCTAGCAATATTCACACTGTATTATTGCTAGGAGTCAAGCTCCTTATCTGGCAGTCTGACCCCTATTGTTAATAGCATGAGATTACTGCTAGAGTCTCAGAGCCACTTTTTTGCACTCCGGCCAGTGGTGAGGCAGGAGCATCCAGAGATTGCTCCTGCCACCAGAAACACTCCTGGAATGTGTCAAGGAGGGAATGGATGATGGGTGGGGGATGGTAGAGACGCAGGTTGGGGGATCTGTTTTAATGCAGCAAGCCATGTTAAATGCAACCGGATGATATCATTAATGCTCTTCTTATACTTTTTGCTCATGCATTTACCATACATTAAGTGTTTGCTCTGAACAGTAACTGCAGAGCAGATGCTGGGTATGCTGCCAACAGGAACAGCACAGTTTTTGCAGTGCAAAATTTATTACAGCCCTTAAATCAATTTAGAGAGCACTAAATTCTTTAAAGTGCGCTAACAAACCAAATGCACGCTAATGGATGCACATTGCTAATGTTCACCTCACAGTCCCTTATATTCTTGCATTTTGCCATTGGTCTATCACCCTGTCCTAGTTCTAAGGTGTTAAAATTTGTTATTAAAACAAACATGTGAAACAAACCAAAAATTAAATCCAAAAATTGAGGGGAAAGAGCCCAAATGAAACAAAACTCTTCGCCCTGTGCACATCCCCAATGAACATATTTTAATTTATTAATGAAGTAGTATTAAATGTACTGGCACGGCATGAACCCAATTAGATACAGCCCAGAATACTGAAGGGCCTAAAGGAAATAACGACTGTACACTCTTCACGGCCCTGTCCAATGAATCATTTGAAATGAAAGCAAATCCAAGAGCCTGGAGAAGAGCTTCACAAAGGAAGCTTAATATCAGTGGAGGGTAAACAAAGTAGTACTATTGCAGAGTGGGTAAAGAAACTCTAGCCTTTAACACCCGAGCCCCAAAATCGGCATCCTAATGGGCTTGAACATCCAGCTGATGACGATGTGAAAAGGAATGTGAGAGACAACCACGTTGCCACCCTGAGAATATCCTGTGGTAGAACAAGGCTGAATTCTGCCCAGGAGACTGTCTGGGCCCTGGCAGAATGGACTCAGATCCAAATGGACCATGCACGCCTTCAGCAAGTCTGCGCATTCAATAGCACCCTGAATCCAACAGGAAACAGACACATTGGCTGCCCCTCGCCCTTACGAGGCACAAAGACACTCCAAGTGCCTAAAGGCCTCAGTCATCTTCAAATACCATTTAAGCATCCTGTGGACGTCAAGTAAGCAGAAATCCCTAGACTCAGTCAAGTCCAGGGGATAGGCAAAGGCCTTCAAGGTCACCGCCTGATTAAGGTGGAACAATAAAACAATCTTTGGCAAAAGGAAGGAACCAGGTGAAGGATCATCCTTTCCTCTGTGATCACCACATAAGGCTCCCTGCATGAGAGAGCCTGCAACTCCGAGATACAATGCGCCGAGCAGATAGCCACCAGAAACACTACCTTGAGGGTCAAATCCTTCAAGGAGGCTCTCGACAGAGGCTCAAACAAGGCGCCCCCGTAAGTGCAGAGAGGACCAAATTAAAGTCCCAGGATGGAACTAGGGGACAGCAAGGCAGTCTCAAGAGCTTGACCCCCCGAAGAAAAACAGACTACATCCCAGTGAGAGACAAGGGGCATACCCTGTACCCGGTCCCAGAAACAAGCCAGGGCTGCCCCCTGCATCTTCAAGGAGGAGTTTAACACCAGACCCTTTGAGGCACAGGTATGGCACAGAATATAATGCAGTGCCTTGAAGTTAGTGGGTTAGAGGACCACTGGTAATATTGTTTCTGAAACAGAAAATTTTGGCAAACAAATCTGATCTATTTCTTTGAATAAATAAACAAGATTTGTAGATTAAAATGGGAGGAGTGCAGCAGATGTGGCCTATTGGGCTTCCATAAAGCTTTTGACATTATTCCAAAGTTCCCACAATTGAAGCATAGCTTGCCCCCTATTATAGCTTCAGCCTCCAACCAGACTGACAACTTGATTCAAGGTGAGGAATTGGTTCCATGTGCAAGATGCCTGCAGATTGAGTCTCTCATGAAAGAACTGGAGGAAATGAAAGGAGGTGGCAATGCCGAGAAGCATCTGTGACAGTCAGAACTACATTGATGAAATGCTTCTTGAGGTATTAATGAGCTCCAGCAGAAGGGAAGATGAAATGGTACTGAAAGAGAACAGCTGGGCAGAGAAAAACAAGGCCTGCAGAATCAAGACCTTGACTCTACCTTCCCTCGAAATAAAGAACTAGTATGCAGCCCTGAAAGAGGAGAAGCTGAAACAACCCAGGTACATGAGGAACTGAAGCTCAAAAAACCCACAGTTGACCGACCAGTGACCACTAGGAAGTGAAGAGAAAAAATGATTGGTAACTCCCTTCTGAGGTGTACAGAGATATCCATCTGCCAACCAGACATGATGTCACAGGAGGTGTGCGGCCTGCCAGGTGCCAAAATCCAGACATTACAGAGAGTGTGCCAAGATGCATTAAGCCTATTGACTATTACCTGATGCTGCACATCCATGTTAGCACAAATGATACTGCAAGGTATCCCTCTGAGCATAACAAAAGTGACCATGGCTCTGAAAGAGAGGGTGAAGCAGATAGGTGTGCAGATGTTTATGTTTATTTATGTTTATTTCGAATTTGATATACCGCTCAGGCCAGAGGCATTAGAGCGGTTTACAATACAATATCATTAAGGAAATAGGAAAAGAACGCCATTTATATGATAGGACAGAAAAGAGGACAGAGACAGTCAGAAAAGAAAAGGAGAGGGGCAAGGAACAGCGAGTTACCACAGAATAGACCCAGTCCATGACCTCAGATCAACCCACAGCCACAGACGCCACGGTCCTAAGCCTAAGGGCCACACCAAAGGGCCCTCTGGTGAGGCTCTCAGGCGCGGGCGCGCCTCAGAAGCGGCGTTTTTTTATGCCGAAGGTAGGGGCTGCTGACAGACATGCAGGGGAAGCGAGGAGGAGCTCCTGCTCACTCCCTCCGAAGATGTTCTCCACAATCCTCCCTGCCAAGAGTAAAGATTGAAGTAGAGTAGCTTGTATCCTGGAAATGAATGCATAGCTGCGATGATGGTGTCATTGCAAGATTTTGGCTTTCTGAACCATGGGATGATTTTCCATAGATCGCATGAAGTGTCTTCCACAGCAGACTGGCTAAAATTTTAACATACTAGATCAGTGGTTCCCACAACTGTCTTGGGGAATCCCCCTTCCAGCCAGTTATGTTTTCAGGATATCCAAAATGAATATGCATGAGATAGATTTGTATCACCTCAATTGCATGCAAATTTATCCCCTGCATGTTCACTGTGGATATCCTGAAAACCCAACAGAATCGGAGACCTCCAGGAGAAGTTTGGGAACCACTGTACTAGATTAGTAGGGTTCAACTCAGCCCTTGCAACATACCCTGCCAGTTGGGTTTTCAGGCTTTTTTGCAGTGAATATGCAGGAGACAATTTGCTTGAACTGCCGCCATGTTTAATGTAAGAGGATCAGGAGGAGAAGAGCCAGGATTTTTGGATTAAAAAGAGGTTGTCTTTAACTAGGACTTGTATACAATCAGAGATGGAGCAAAGAGTTAGGGATTCCTTAGGCATTCAGGATCGTAAGTTTAGAAGCAAATATTTGCAAAGAGCATGGACTGTGTCAGACTGAAGACAGCACAGACTGGAACAACAAGTTCTGTCATTTCATATTTAGGTAAACAGATATATAGAAGTACTGCTATATATCTATATATCTAAAAACAATGGATTCCTGAATTTAGTCTCTGAATAAGAATAAGAATTCATTATCCAAGAACAAGTCAAACCATCTAGAAAGCTTGCATGCTATGCCACTAGATTGTCGTTTACTGCAATGGTTTGAAGGATCTTCTGCTGAATAAAAACTGACTGCTGCTTTTTGTGAAATTCATATTTCAACTTGTAATCTGTGAACGGAATTTTTACCAATGTGCCCTATAAAACACAAGTAGGCATGGTTAAAAAAATGGCTGCAAGGCTGTCAGGGAGCACCTAGGCTTGAAAAAAACTGTGGTTCAGAAATGCTGCCTTCCTGCCACGAGAGCTATCCCTGCAGCTGATCCTGATATATATTTGCTGACTTTTAATCAGCTGCCCTCCCCTCCCCTTCACGCAAGCCCATGGGTAGAGGAGTATTATGAAGGTTTAATTTGTAGTCATAAAAGAAGCAGAACTGTGGAGGGGGCTGGAAGTTACCTGTGGGGGCAGAGACAAGGCTGGAAGTGTTTGCATACTTTTGTTTATAGCATTGGTGAATAAACTAGCTGCTTAAGCTAGGCCTAAACTAAACATTTAATTTATCTAAATAGTGCCACTATCAGGATAATTGTCTGGCCTACACTTGCTCCTCCTCTAACATGGCTCCAAAATATACATAAATATATGGAAAAGCATAGTTACTCACCTGTAACAGGTGATCTCCGGGAACAGCAGGAATTTAGTCTTCACATATGGGTATCGTCGGTACCGACAGAGCCTGCGCGGGAATGCTCCCCAGCGTCCAATTAGAAAGCTTTTGGGAGCATCCCACAGCGCCTGCGTGCTGCCTTCCCGCCTTTCTCAACTGCCTCTCTCCAGTTGAGTTTAAAGCTGAAACAAAGAGAGAGAGAGGGAAAGGGAAAGAGATAGATAGAGAGATACAACTCCTAGGGGAGTTGGGTGGGTTGTGAAGACTAAATTCCTGCTGTTCCCGGAGATCACCTGTTACAGGTGAGTAACTATGCTATCTCCAGGAACAAGCAGGAATGTAGTCTTCACATATGGGGACTCCCTAGCTTTAGATGCCAGGGAGAGACCCCAGAAGTTGTGTGCCCCTGCACAGGGCTCCACTTCCCCCCATGGATCTCTGGCATCCAACCAGGGATGGCGGGTAGGAGTTGATTAGGTATGGAACAGGTGTTGAAGAACAGCCTGACCAAACAAGGCATCCCGGCAGGAGTCCTTGTCCAAGCATTAATGGGCTGTGAAGGTATGAACCAAGGCCCAGGTGGCTGCTCGACAGATGTCGTCGATAGACACAGAGTGCAGATGAGCCATTGAAGCTGCCATGGCTCTCACATTGTGAGCTGTGACATGGCCCTCCAGAGGAAGATTCTTACTCTGATAGGCAAAGGAAATACACTGAGCAATCCAGTTAGACAGTGTTCTCTTGGAGACGAAGTCCCAAATGAGAAGGATCAAAAGCAACAAAGAGTTGAGAGGATTTTCTATGTTGCTGTGCTCTTTGTAAGTAAAAGGCTAAAGCTCTTTTACAGTCCAAAGTATGAAGGTTCCTTTCTGCATTTGATGCATGAGGCCTTGCAAAGAACACAGGCAGGTAGACCGCTTGGTTTAGATGGAAAGGCGAGACCACCTTTGGCATAAAGTGTGGATGAGTCCTAAGGACTACCTTGTCATGATGGAACCTTGTATAAGGTGGATCAGCCACTAGTGCTTGCAACTCACTGATGCGACGTGCTGATGTGATTGCAATGAGAAAGATAACCTTCCAAGAAAGGAATTTCAAGGAGGTAGTAGCTAAGGGTTCGAAAGGTGGCTTCATGAGCTGACCAAGAACCAAATTTAAGTCCCATGCCACAGGTGGTGGCTTAATGGGAGGCTTAGTTAGCAGAAGGTCTCTCATAAATCTTGCTATAAGAGGATGGGAGGAAATAGGTTGTCCATTTAGGGGCTTGAAGGAAGCTGCAATAGCACTCAAATGGACCCTAACTGAGTTAGTCTTAAGTCCTGCATTGGATAAATGAAGGAGATACTCCAGTAATGATTCCAGAGGTACAGCAATGGGGTTAAGACCCTTCTGCGAACACCATATTTGGTAAACCTTTTCAACTTGAAAGCATAAGAGCGTCTTGTGGAAGGCTTCCTGGAAGCATAAAGGATATCCTTTATTTGCTGAGGGAGGTTGAGATCATGGAGATCTAGGCCTTCAGCAACCAAGCCCTGAGATGCAGAGACTGGGGATTGGGATGCCATAACATTCCGTACTCCTGAGATAGGAGATCTGGAGCAGACCCTAACTCCAGGGAAGGAGCTTGAGAGAGATGTAGAAGCAGAGGGTACCACACTTTCCGTGGCCAATGTGGAGCTATGAGAATCATATGGCCTCTGTCTCTCTGAAGCTTGAACAGGGTTTTGGGAATTAGGGGAATGGGTGGAAAGGCATACAGGAAGTCTTGACCCCAGTAAAGGAGGAAACCATCCCTGGCCTGAGCCCCCTGAGCCGGAATTCTGGAACAGAACTGGGGAAGTTTGGCATTCTACGGACTTGCAAAGAGGTCTATGTCCAGGGTTCCCCAAATTTGAAAAATCTTGGCCACTTGGTCTGCATGCAGAGACCACTCGTGTTGAAGCATAACTCAACTGAGTCTGTCTGCCCAAGAGTTTTGTATGCCTGGAAGATACACTGCCAGGAGATGAATATGATGCTCTCTGGTGAGGGCCCATAGTCGCAAAGCTTCGTTGCAAAGCGACAGAGAGCCTGTTCTTCCCTGCTTGTTCACGTAGAACATGGCTACTTGATTGTCCATATGAATGAGGACTGTCTTGCAGCTGAGCAGGGTGTGGAAAACTCGAAGAGCAAGGAAGATTGCTCTGAGCTCCAGGAGATTGATATGTAGAAGAGTCTCCTGTGGAGTCCATGTGCCTTGGGTGGAGAGGTCTTGCAGATGAGCTCCCCAACCCATTGGAGAAGCATCTGTTGTGAGAGTTGTCTGGGGTAAGGGTTGTTGAAAAGGGGACCCCAGCAACAGGTTTTTAGTGGACTTCCACCACTGGAGGGACAAAATAAGGCGACTTGTGTTTGCTATTTTGTCTGACAGGCATCCTGCTGCCTGGGTCCATTGAATGGATAAAGTCCACTGGGCTGCCCTCATATGGAGGCGAGCATAGGGAACCACATGCACTGTAGATGCCATTTGGCCTAGTAGTTGTAGCATTTCTCAGGCAGTGAGATGAGGCTTTAGCACTGCTTGAGAAGCTAACTGCACGAAGCGAAGGCCACGGGCCTGGGGAAGATAGGCCCTTGCCTTTCTGGTATCCAGCAAAGCTCCTATGAACTCTAAAGACTGAGTGGGAGTTAGACTGGATTTTGGAATGTTTATTACCAGACCCAAATACTGAAGAATATGCATTGTGCAGGATAGAGAAGTCCTGGCCTCTGACTCTGTTGGGGCTCGAATGAACCAGTCGTCTAAGTAGGGGAAGACAAATATTCCTAGAGTGCGGAGAAATGCTGCTACCACAGCCATGCATTTCGTGAACACTCTTGGTGCTGATGCCAGGCCAAAAGGAAGCACCCTGTATTGGTAGTGCTTTCCCTGAAATAGGAACCAAAGGAGCCTTCTGTGAGTTGGATGGATGAGAACATGAGTATACGCATCCTTGAGATCTAGAGAACAAAGCCAATCCTGACTCTGAAGGTATGGCAGCAGAGTTCCCAGAGAAATCATCTTGAATTTCTCTTTGAACAGGAATTTGTTCAATTCTCTGAGGTCCAAGACAGGTCTGTATCCCCTTGTTTTCTTTGGAATGAGGAAATAGGGGGAGTAAAACCCTGTACCCTGCTGATGGATGGGTACTTCTTCTATTGCCTCTTGGGCAAGAAGCATGGTGACCTCTTGATCCAACAGGTTGGTGAGAGAAGTCTGAGAATTGAACTGCCTTATCATTGTGGGAGGAGGTATGCTCAAAAAATGAAGCTTGTACCCCTCTTTTATGATAGAGAGTGTCCACTGCTCTGCTGTTATCTGTCCCCATCTGGGGGCAAAGTGACACAACCTTCCTGGAATGGTGGAAGGCTCTGGTCCAATAAGAGCCAGGAAGGCTAAGTTCTCTAGTTGCAAGTCAAAGGCCTTGTGGAGGCTGAGACTGCTGGGACGGTTGAGGCTTAGCAGTCTTTGCCTTTCTCTGTTTGGGTGGTTGCTGACCCTTCCGGACAAGCTGACCAGCAGAACGTCCCTGCTGAGAATAAGCAGGATAAAACCTTTTCTTTTGGAAAAGAAAGGTTTCTTGAAAGATTTCTTTCTTGCAGGATCAGCTGTGGCCTTGGATAGTCTGTCCAAGGTGGAGTTGTCAGCATCCAGTTCATTGGCTTTCTCTTGCCAATCCTTGCCAAACAGGTTCTCACCAGTACAAGGAATATTGCCCAGTTTGTCTTGTACCCAGAGCTCCAAATCAGATGCCTGGAGCCAGGCAATTCTTCGTGCGCCTATAGCAATGGCAGAGGTTCTGCTTATGCACTCAAAACAGTAAAAAGCTGCACGGTTGACAAATTTGGAAACATCCTGGGCATGTTTGACCAATGTGAGAAAGTCCTGTCTTCTATCCTCAGGAAAAAGAGGACCCAAAATCTCTAAATCTCCTGTGATTTCCTTCAGGAACATTCCCATATATAAAATTTAGGAACTGATTCTGGCAGACAGCATGGAAGCCTGGAAAATACGACGTCCAAAGGCATCCAAAGTTCTGCACTCACGTCCTGGAGGATTAGAGGCATGCCTCTTTGCACTCCTGATCCTTCTCATAGCCGATTCCACTACAATAGAGTGGTGAGGGAGCTGAGTTTTCTGGAAACCAGGACAAGGAGGGACTCGATACATAGTGTCAAGTCTCCTAGAATGAGGAGATGTGGTAAGAGGGGTCTCCCACATTCTTAGCATGAGATCATGCAAGATCTCATGGATGGGCAAAGTAGCTGCCTCCTTAGGAGCTTTAGGATATTGTAAAATTTCCAACTCCTTTGCTCTAGGCTCTGTTTCTGGAGCCACAGTAATGGAAAGACCCCGAGCCACCTCCCAGATAAAGTCTTGGAAGAAGATATCCTCTGGATGAGACATCCTGCATTAAGGGGAGGAGGGCTCCTCTGGAAGAAGTGCTCCGGTATCGACAGAACTATCAGAATCCTCAGATTCCTCTGAGGACTTGAAGTATCTTCTGTCCGGGTGCTCCTGTAGAGCCCAATACTCGTACCGACCGAAGATGGTACCGGGAGGAATCGGTACCGGTGTATCGGTACCGGAGGGCATTGAGAGACTGGGTGTCGGCAATGCAGACACCGATGTCGATGCTGTCGGTACCGGTACCAATACCGGTGTCCGAGTCAGTGCCAGTTGAACTGTCTGACGCGGTTCCGAGGGTGTCGATACTGCAAGGAGAGCCGCCAGACTGCGTTCAATAGCCAGGAATCTCTGGTCTATCGATGCTGCGGATGCCTGGATGTCAGTACCGGAGAAGACAGCCGGTACCCCAGAGCATGGCACCAGTAGTTCTGCCGAGGTCGAGGCCTCGAGAACATCCTGGAGCCCCGATAATGCTTTGGAAGCCGAAGCCTCCCACCGGGGCAATTTTGCCGGTGCAGAATCCTCAAGGGCAACGCCAGAGGCATCTCGATGCTTAGAAGGAGATCTACCCTTTGAGGACCGGCTGGACTTATGTTTAGTTACCTGAGATCCACGGGAGGAAGAGGAAGCCCTTGAAGCCGTCGATGCCACCGAAGCTGCATCAGAGGGAAACAGGGTACTGAGCTTAGCAGCTCGGTTCTGCCGACCTCTTTTAGACATCATGGCATAGGACATACAATCCGTGATGGAGTGGTCAGGACCTAAACATTTTAGACACCATTCACGGGTGTCGGTGACGGACATGGTACTGCCACACTTGATGCACTTTTTGAAACCTGAAGCAGGTTTCTCCATTATAGGAAAAATGTTTGGGCCTAAGGCCCAAAATGGCGCGTGCACCTGGGAAAAAAACAGGAAAAAGTACTAAGTTTTTTTTTTTAAGAACAGAAATAAAGAAAGAAAAAACGGTGGTACTGGTAAAGCGTCGAAGAAGGCAGACGCGACTACAAAAAAAGAAAGTAATAAGGAAGAATTTTCTGCGGTGACAGGAACGACGACCTGCTGGTTCCGCGGAAAACGAAGAACTGGAGAGAGGCAGTTGGGAAAGGCGGGAAGGCAGCACGCAGGTGCTGTGGGATGCTCCCAAAAGCTTTCTAATTGGACGCTGGGGAGCGTTCCCGCGCAGGCTCTGTCGGTACCGACGATACCCATATGTGAAGGCTACATTCCTGCTTGTTCCTGGAGATTGGTCTTTATCTGCCGTCATTTACTATGTAAAAGAAAATATTTTTTCACTCAACGTGTAATCAAACTCTGGAATTTGTTACCGGAGGATGCAGTAAAGGCTGTTAGTGTAGCTGGGTTTAAAAAAGGTTTGGACAAGTTCTGTAGGAAAGGTCCATAAGCCATTATTAAGGGGGGACCCAGGATATCAATGCTTGACCCAATACAAGCATTGTGGAACCTGTGTCTTTTGGGGAACTGCTAGGTACGTATGACCTAGATTGGCCACTGTTGGAAACAGGATACTGGGCTTGATGGACCTTGGTCTGACCCAGTATGGCATATCTTATGTTCTTATGTTCCAAGGGCTGGAGAGCAGAAATGACTTCCATCTGTTCAAGAAGGGTCGAAGCATCTTCCACAGTAGACTGGCTAACCTACTGAAGAGGGTTTTAAACTAAATTCGTTGGGGATGAGTGAAGAAATCCCCGAGGGTAAGTGAAAAATTAAATACCTCTGTAGAAATGGGTAAAAGGGGCAACATCTGGAAAACAGTGTGTATAAATGCCCGCAACATGGGAAGTAAGATCCCAGATGTTGAGGTTTTAATGGAAGAGGCTGACTTGGATTTAGTGTTGGTCACGGAGACATGATTCACAAACATGACTAGGATGTAATTATACCAGGTTATTCTTTCTTCAGGAAGGACAGGGTAGGAAGAAAGGGAGGAGGAGTGGCACTATATGTAAAAAAATAATATAGAAACATGACGGCAGAAAAAGACCACATGGCCTAGGTAGTCTGCCCTTCCATATAGACTATTACAATAGTCCCCTTTTTTCCTTCAGCGATACATCAGATAACTAACCATTTTACTAGCTACCCTCTGCACCAACTCCAACCTGTTTATATCCTTCTGAAGGTGTGGTCTCCAGAACTGCACAAAATACTCCAAATGAGGTTGCACCAAAGACCTATACAGAGGCACTAACACCTCCTTTTTATTGCGGACCATTCCTCTCCCTATGCACCCAAGCATTCTTCTAGCTTTTGTAATCGTCTTTTCTACCTGTTTAAGATCGTCAAACACAATCACGCCCAGGTCCAATTCTTCTTTTGTGGACAGAAGTACTTCTCCCCCCCCCCCCCCTACACTGTACTGCTCCTTCTGGACTTTTGCAGCCCAAATGTATGACCCTGCATTTTTTTAGCATTAAATCTCAGCTGCCAAATTCTTGACTAATCTTCAAGATTAGCTAGATCCCTCCTCATGTTATTTACTCCTTCCTGGGTTTCTATTCAATTGAAGATGTTGGAATCATCCACAAAGAGGCAAACCTTACCTGATAGTCGTTCCACAATATCACTAATAAAGATGTTAAAAAGAATAAGACCAAGGACAGATCCCTGCGGCACACCACTGGTAAACTCCCTCTCCTTAGAGTGAGCTCTATTTACCTGTACCCTTGCTCGCCTACCCCTCAATGTCTTCTATTAAATCTCCATCTACCTCTTCTCCCTGTGAGGGGGGGGTCTGTATATCACGCCAATGCAATTGATTTCTCTTTCCTTCTTTCTAGCTTAACCCACAGTGCTTCATCTCTCCCTTTTAAGCCCTGTAATTCTATAGCTTTAATGTTATTTTTTTACATATAGTGCTACTCCTCCTCCCCTATTCTTCCTGAATAAGGTATAGCCTGGTATAATTACATCCCAGTCATGGTTGTCTGTGATCCGTGTCTCTGTAACCACCACTAAATCCAATTCAGCCTGTTCCATTAAACCCTCAACATTTGGGATCTTATTTCCCCCAGCTATGGCCATTTATACACACCACTTTCCAGATGTTGTTCCTTTTACCCATTTCTATAGAGGCATTTAATGTTTCACTTACCTGGGGGCTTTCTTCACCCATCCCCAGCGATCTAGTTTAAAGCCCTCTTCAGTAGATTAGCCAGTTTGCTATAGAATTACAGGGCTTCATAGGCAGCGAGGAGACACAGTTGGTTAAACGAGAAAGAGAGAAAGGGAAATCCATTTGCAATGGTGTGATATACAGAAATGCTACTGATAGGTGATTTCAATATATTGGATGTTGATTGGCACCTCCCTGCTGTGGTGTCACCTGGAATTAAGGAGAACATAGATTCTCTACAAGGAGAATTATTCCGGCAACTGGTAACAGCACCCACACATGAAGGGGGCCATACTGGACTTGGTGATTATCAATGGGGAAAATGTTTCTGATGTCATAGTGGGAGATCATCTCAAATTCAGTGATCACCAGATGGTGTGGTTCGGTATTAGGATTAGGGCTGATAAAATCCATTCAAAAGAGAGGGTCCTAGACTTTAGGAAAACAAACTTTGCCAAGATGGGACAATACCTTAAGGAGTTGTTAACAGGAAGGGAAAGTATAATTAGAGCTTACTTGCTAATCAGCGTTCCTGAAGGGACTCCAGTCCAGTCCTGGAATTCTGTGGTTCTGCATCTCTTCCAGCAGCTTGGAGACTGAGCACGTCATCCTTTTGATGATCTCCACCTATATATACTGCTGGCACCTCCCAACAGCTCCAGTAACCTATTTACAAAGCAGTCTCACAGGAGCAACAAATAAGCAGTTAAACAATATAAGCTCAACAAACAAAACTTACGCTCCCCTCCCCGCCCGGAGGAATTTTCCACTTCCTCCAGCATGCTGAGGAGACCTACCTGTGAGTCTTCCAGCCACAGCATCCATACAGAAGAGAGACAGAAAAAACGGCAGACAGGCCGCCGCCCTGCCATGCCCCGAGCAAAAGACCGCCCAGATTTCGCCCCCCCCCCTCCCGCGGCCAGTCCTCCCGGCCGGGATCGTCAGACTGTAATTTCCATAAAAATACTGAGGGAGGGATCTGGGACAGGACTGGAGTCCCTTCATGAACGCTAATTCACAGGTAAGCTCTAATTATACTTTCCTTAGCATTCCTCCAGTCCAGTCCCAGGATTCTGGGATGTAACAGAGCAGTATCATCAACAGGAGGGACCAGCGAGACCGACCCTACTACTACTACTCAGCATTTGTATAGCGCTACAAGTCGTACGCAGCGCTGCACAGACATGTAAGAGACAGTCCCTGCTCATAGAGCTTTACAATCTAGTCAAGACAGACAACATAGAAGGTGTAGGCTGGGATAAAACAAGGGGGGAAAGGAAAAGAAAAAGGAGATCAGGTGAGTCAAGATCCAAAAGCAGCAGCGAAGAGGTGAGTTTTCAGCCTGGATTTGAAGAGGGTCAGAGAAGGTGCCTAGCGTACAGACACGGGTAGTTTGCTCCAGGTGTAAGGTGTAGCAAGGTGAAAGGATTGAAGTCTGGAGTTAGCAATAGAAGAGAAGGGCACAGATAGAAGGAGTTTGCCAGAAGAGCGGAGTTCCCGAGGGGGGTTGTAAGGAGAGATAAGAGAAGAAAGGTAGTGAGGAGCTGCAGAGTGAATGCATTTATAAGTCAGTAGGAGAAGTTTGAACTGGATGCGGAAATGGATAGGGAGCCAGTGAAGTGACTTGAGAAGAGGAGTAATGTGGACATGACGAGGCGGGCGGTAGATTAGCCGCGCAGCAGAGTGCTGAACAGATTGAAGTGGAGCGAGATGATTCAAAGGGAGACCAGAAAGGAGTAGGTTACAGTAGTCAAGACGGGAGCTGATTAAGGAGTGGATAAGCGTCTTAGTAGTATGTTCAGAAAGGAAAGGATGGATTTTGCTGATGTTATAGTGAAAGAAATGACAGGTCTTAGCTATCAGACGAATGTGTGTGGAGAAGGAGAGAGAAGAGTCAAAGACAACCCCAAGATTGCGAGCCGAGGAAACAGGAAGGAGTACAGAGTTATCCACAGAGACTGAGAAAGAAGGAAGAGAAGGGGAGGTTTTAAGGGGAAAGATAAGAAGTTCAGTCTTGGCCATGTTCAATTTCAAGCGGCGGTGAGACATCCAGGCCGCAATGTCAGAAAGTCAGGCAGAGATCCGGGCCTGTATAGCCGGAGAGATTTTAGGCCTAGAGAGGTAGATCTGGGAATCATCAGCATAAAGATGGTACTGAAAACCATGGGAAGAGATAAGCGCACCAAGGGACTGGGTATAGAGAGAGAAAAGGAGCGGACCCAAGACAGATCCTTGGGATACACCAACAGGGAGTGATATAGCAGAGGAGGAGGAGCAGCCACCAGAACACACACTGAAAGGGCAATGGGAGAGATAGGAGGAGAACCAGGATAGTACAGAGCCCTTAAAACCAAGCGAGGACAAGGTATCTAAAACTTTCCTCTAGCCTTTAACAGATCTATTTAATAAAAACATTTTCATACATGCTGTTTATTGTACAATGTTTAGTTGATTGCTTCAATAGATTACCTCGATGGAGTAAAGCCTGTATGTAGCACTGTTTTCCCTGTTGTGTCCATTCTCTGAATAACAAGATGATCTAATACCATTTTCTTCTTGGCTCTTTCAATGATTTCTTCTCCTACTGATCCCTTGGTCACCAAACGATATATATGTCACCAAACGATAAATATTAACCTGCTTTTTTTTTGGCCCTGAGGTCTGCCCCCCTGAAACAGGCATCACCTGAGGCCTGAACACCAGACGTGGTTGCATTGTCCGAGAACACCCTGACCGCTTTCCCCTGCAACATGGGACAAAGCTCCTCAGGGTCAGAGCCAACACCCTCATTTCCAGCTTGTTGATGGACCAAAGGGACTCCAGCGACCCTGAGCAAACTGCCCCTCGCAGTGTGCTCCCCACCTGGACAGACTTGCATCGGTGGCCAGAGGGATCCACTGAGGGGACTTGAGAGGCATTCCCTTTGCCAGATTCCTGGGACAGAGCCACCACCTGAGCGCCCTTCTGGTCTGCAACAAGCAGGAAAGTCTCATCAAAAGAGTCTTGCTCTGATGGGACCAATGCCAAAGCAGGGCCCTCTGCAACAGCTGCATATGGGCCCTTGCCCATGGTACCAGGTCGAGAGTCGCTGCCATCATCCCGAGTACCTGCAAGTAATGCCAGGCCAAGGGCTCCTTCATCTGCAAGAACTGCCACATTAACTGTTGCAAGGCCTGAGCCCACCGGTCTGGGAGGTCTGCCTTGCCCCCATGAGTGTCGAAGCATGCTCACAGATAGTCGATCTCTAGGGAAGGGAGCAAGCTGTTCTTGGCTAGGTTGACTACCCAACTGAGACTGCGCAGGAATTCCACCACTCTGGACGTTGCCTGCTCGCTCTCCTCTTTGGACTTTGCGCGGATCAGTCAATCATCGAGATACGGGTGTACAAGTATTCCCTCCTTTCGAAGCGCTGCTGCCACTGCCACCATGATCTTGGTGAAGGTGCAAGGAGCCATGGCCAGACCGAACAGTAGGGCCCGAAACTGGAAATGTCCCCATGGGACTGTGAAACATAGATACTGCTGATGAGCCGGTCTGATGAGAATGTGAAGGTACGCCTCTGTCAGGTCGAGGGAAATTAAGAACTCTCCTTCTCTGACCGCTACTATGATGGACCATAGCATTTCCATGTGGAAACTAGGGACCCGAAGACAACGATTTACGTGTTTGAGGTCGAGGATGGGTCGAAAGGAACTCTCCTTTTATGGCACCATGAAATAGATGGAGTACCAACTGCAGCCGTACTGGTTCCTGGGGATGGGAACTACCACCTTTAACTGCAATAACCGTGCCAGCATCTCCTGTATGGCTGAGGCCTTGGCAGGGGCCCTGCAGGGGGACAAGACGAAAGACTGACCCTCTGGACATGCTATGTCAAGGGCGTAGCCCTCCTGGATTACCTCCAACACCCACTGGTTGGACGTGATTTGGGCCCAGGCAGGGAAAAACTCCCACAGCTGACCTCTCACGGGCAGTCTCCCCACCTGAGGCCCCCTCACTTCATTGTGTTTTCTTTGGAACCGAGGAGGAAGCAGAGGTACTGAAGCCTCTCCCAGCTCCTCAAAAGCCCTGAAACCCCATCCCCTTCGAGAGAAACCAACCTTTGTGAAAGGGCGCTGAGCAAGGGATCCAAAACCTCCTAAACACTTGCGACTGCATCCCAGCAGGAGGAGTACTGCGAGGCTATTTCTGCTTATCCTCTGGGAGACGACCCCCTTTAGACTCTCCTAGGTCCTTTACCAATTTGTCCAGCTCCTCTCCGAACAGCAGCTTCCCCTTAAAAGGCAGTCTGCTTAACCGAGCCATTGAGGAACCGTCGGCCGCCAAATTTCGAAGCCAAAGATAGTGGCGGGCTGCCACCATCGAGGCCATGCTCTTAGAGAGGCCCCTAATAAGGTCATAATGGGTATCTGCGAGGTAGGCCACTCCTGACTTGAGCCGTGCTGCTTCGCCCGCCGATTTCTCCGCCGATTTTCCCCTGGCTGCTGGATCTGTTGGGCCCAGTGAAGACAGGCCCTAGCCACCCACGCCCCACAGACTGACGCCTGCAGGCCAGAGCATTGATATGAAAAATTTGCTTCAGCAACGTATCCAACTTCCTGTCCTGAGAGTCCTTAAGGGCCACACTGCCTTCCACTGTGATAGTCATTTTCTTGGTCACCACAGAGACTGCCGGGTCCACCTTCGGAGGCCAAAGGAGCTCTTGCTCCTGGTCTGGCAAGGGGTAGAGGTGAACCATGGTTCACGCACCTCTTAGCCCAGCATCTGGCGATTCCCACTCATCGTGAATCATCTGCTTGACCACTTGATGGACTGGAAAAACTTTCTGCGTCTTCCGGACCGCTTGAAAGTAAAGGATCCTCAAGCACCTCTTCCTCCGCCTGAAGACCTGTAGTCATATTGAGCATCTTCAAGGATTCGCCAACAAGCGCTGGAAGCTTCTCTCGACAAAAGATGTGAACAATTTGCGCCTGCTCTTCCTGCTCCGGAATCTCTCCTCCCTCCAATTCTTCCTCTTCTTCCAGAGCGTCCAGAATCGTCTCTAGGTCCATCCTTCCAGGACCTCAGACCAAGGTGACAGGTCTCCCCAAAGTTCTGAGCCTCTTAACCTCTTAGGAGGCTCCATCTCTATCTCCGAGATATTTAGAGGCACAGGACGCTTAGAGATGTGAGCCCCTCCTGCAGGTGTTGGGCTGGACCCTTGCTGGCATAGACAATAGGGTTTATGTAAGAGGACGACGAACTCTGGTGAAAAACCTCCCCAGTTCCCCCCCTCCCCCCACTACTTGCTCCTGAGACGTGGAGGGCCTAGGAAGAAGCTGGGGATTGGGTTGCATTTCCGGTAAGGTAGCACAAAAGCCTGAAGCTCCTCCCTTCCAGGTCTGGGGTGGTCCCTAAATCCTGGGGACAAGGCACAGCCCCTTTCTGGATCCCCAGCAGACTGCAATGCCTGCTCCATCGATGCTGCCTCCTGGATGCAGCCGCGGCATACGCCTGAATCCAAGACTTCCCCCCTTCGGGTACCGTAAACCAAACACTGTGAATGCCCCAGCATAGTGTCCTTCCTTATCAGCACTCCCTAGGGCATCAAGGGAATAAGAAAGGGAGCCCCCCTCCAGCTGACGCACCCAAGGCTGAAAAGGCAACTCTACCAAGGCTCCAAAGCCTGACTTCCTTGCCTCCCAACTGTGTGTATGTGTGTGTGTGTATATGTATGTGTATATATATAAATATACTGTATATACATATATATAATTTTTAAACTGAAATTAGTCTGACCGAACAACAAAAATTAGCAGGCCGTGACACCGTGGTTCAAACCCCGAAGTCAGTACAAACAGAAAAGGCGTGCTTCCCTTGCCTCTTACTGGAACTGCTGCATCAGACTGAGATCACAGTTGCACACCCACTAGGCCATTCTCACCACGCAGTCTGGCGTGCAGGAAAGCAAGAAGCCAGTGTTCCTCTGCTATGCTGCTCCCACACTCACTCATACTCAATGGCTTCAGCGACAGGACGGCCTAAGCAGACTGTTGCGTGGGAACCAACTCCTTCTCTGCTGCGAGCTGACCAAGCCAGAACGAGGAAGCACCACACTGAACCACTGCTCCCATGCTCAGCTGCACCGGCGGGCTTCAGTGACGGGATGGGTCTTGCGCTGTCTAAGGCTGCTCCTCTGTCTTCCATTCACGGACCTCTGATGCTTTCCGACTCCAGGCTCCCGGCTCCTCATCCGTGCGCAGGTTCGGGAGCCAACAAACAAGCACAGCTCCTGCCTCCAAATCCTCAGAAGCTCCAGGAGAGCAGAAGTGAGCAAGAGGGAGAGGCCTCCGGGCTATTCCCCTCCAGTCGGAACCAGTCCCCAGAACCAAACGAACCAAAATCAAATATTAGCAATTGAAAACAAAATAAATCAAATTAATTCAAAAATAGATCAAGAACCTAGCTCTCCTTAGTTGTTTCTCCAGTAAGCCCATAGTCCTGGCTCACTGCTAACTCCAGCTGCTTGGAGACTGAGCATACTGGAGCTGGTGGGAGGTGCCAGCAGTATATGTAAGTGGAGGTGCTCAGTCTCCAAGCTGCTGGAAGAGATGCAGAACCTCAGAATTCCAGGACTGGACTGGAGGAATGCTAAGAACAGCTGGGGGGTGTAGAAAAGCAAATCGGCAAAACTGAAAGGGGATACATTAAGGGCAACAAACCTTTTTGTTAGAAAGGTAAATAAATGTAAAAGGAAAAGGAGGCCACTACGGTTCTCAAAAAAAGTAGCTGAAAAGATGAAGAAAAAGAGGGAGGCCTTCATAAAATACAAGAGATCACAGACACAGAAAGACAGGCATCTATATTTAGAAAAACTTAGAGAAGCTAGCAAAGTAGTCAGGAAAGCAAAGATGCAAAAAGAAGAAAGAACCAATGCAATAAAAGGCGGGGCTAAGACATTTTTCAGATATATTAGTAAGAGGAGGAAGGGCAAAAGTGGTATTGTCAGACTCAAGCATAAAGGGGAGGAATATGTAGAAGCTGGGGAGGAATATGTAGAAGCTGATGAGGATTAAAGCGGAATTGCTTAACTAATATTTTGGTTCTGTGTTCACAGATGAAGGGCTAGGAGCAGGACCTCAGAAAACACCCACAAATAGGAACAGAAGTGACTAGGATCTTGAACGATTTTCAGAAGACCGTGTTTGTGAGGAACCAACTAAACTAAAAGTAGACAAAGTGATGGGACCGGATAGGATACATCTGAGAATATTGAAGAAACTTGGGGACGTTCTAGCAGCTCCACTGACTGACCTTTTTAATTACGTCTTCAGAGTTAGGAGTGATCCCTTTACACAAAACCAGAAGCAAGGATGATGTTGAAAACTACAGGCCAGTTAGTCTAACCTCTGTGGTGAGTAAATTATTGGAAACGCTGCTAAAAGAGAGAATAGAGAGATTTCTGGAGTCCAATGGATTGCAGGATCAGAGGCAGTATAGGTTTACCAGATGCAGGTCTTGTCAGACAAATCTGACTGATTTATTTGACTGGGTGACCAGGGAGCTGGACTGAGGGAGAGCCCTAAATGTGGTGTATATAAAGATTTCAGTAAAGCCTTCGACACCATTCTGCACTGACAACTTATAAACAAACTGTGCACTCTAGAGATCGACCCTAAAGTGACTGATTGGGTTAGAAATTGATTGAGGAAGCCACAAAGGGTACAGGTAAATGGAGCTCACTCTGAGCAGGAGGTTATCAGTGGTGTGCTGCAGGAATCTGTCCTTGGTCCGATTCTTTTTATCATCTTTATTAGTGATATTGTGCAAGGGCACTGGGGTAAGGTTTGCATCTTTGCAGATGATACCAAAATCTGCGCTAAATAGACACCCAGGAAGGAGTAGATAACATGAGGAGGGATCTAGCTAAGCTTGAAGACTGGTCAAGAATTTGGCAGCTGAGATTTAATGCTAAAAAATGCAGATTCATGCATTTGGGCTGCAACTTTTCAAGGGAGTATTACAATGTAGGGGGCGAAGTACTTCTGTCAACAAAAGAAGAGCGGGACCTCGGCGTGACTGTTTCTGATGATCTTAAGGTGGTTAGACAGGTAGAAAAGACGATGGCAAAAGCCAGAAGGATGCTTGGGTGCATAAGGACATGAATGGCCAGCAGAAAAAAGGAGTTGACAGTGCCTCTGTATAAGTCTCTGGTGCGACCTCATTTGGAATATTGTGTGCAATTCTGGAGACCACACCTTCAAAAGGATATAAACAGGATGGAATTGATGCAAATGGTGGCTACTAAAATGGTTAGTGATCTTTGTTATACAGCAAATACGTTAGAAGCAAGGCAGGGTAGAGGAAATATAATAGAGACGTTTAAACACCTCCGTGGCATAAATGCACAAGAGGAGAGCCTCTTTCGATTAAAAACAAACTCTGCTATGGGGGGGCATACAATGAGGGTGAAAGGGGATAAACTCAGGAGTAATTTGTGGAAATATTTCTTTACAGAAAGAGTGGTAGATGTGTAGAATACTCTCCCAGTGGAGGTGGTAGAGACGAGGACAGTATCTAAATTCAAAAAAGCATGAAACAAACACAGAGGATCTCTATAGGAAAAGGGACTTTAGTATTTGATATGGAAGAGCAGACTAGATAGGCCATATGACCTTTTTCTGTCATCATGTTTCTATTTCCCTCAGTCCCCTTTAATAATGGTCTATGGCATAAATCAGAGCAACTTGTTCTCTGAGCAGTTTTATGGGGGGGGGGGGGGGAGGAGGGTGCATGAGGAAATGAGAGAAGAGAGCTCATGAGGCACTAAAGAGTAAATGCATCTGCAGCCATGGAAAAGGAGTTTGGATTTTCAGTGGAATCAGAAGGGAGCTAATGTAGCAAAGCAAGAAGAGGGATTAGATGACTGTACTGGTGTTGGGGGAAGATAAGACATTCTGCTGTCTAAAACCATATTTCAGAATCTCAAGGAAATTAGTACTGGCAGCTCATCTTACGGTGAAAACCAGGGTTTGACTATCTAATGTATGCTGTACAATATGCTCAGTTCTTTTGTAAGTGAAACAGTTTCCCGCTGTGAAAATCAGGGATGAATATCTTTCACTTAGCCAGATCATATGCAATTGCTAAAGCCTCTGCAACAAGATCAATATATGCAAACACACAATCCCAGCATACACTTAGCACTTCTCAGTACAAATACTGCCAGGACGGTGACCTCAATTTGTGGGCAATGAAACGAGAGGGTACAAACACTGTGGGGTCAGAGGAATTCTCTAATTTTTAACAAAAGATGGCAAAATGTTCTTGATGGACACTATCAAATGTTTTATTGAAAACAGGTTGCTCATGCTACTAAATATCCTTGCAAGCTCCAATAAATGGACAAGCAGAAGAACAGGCATTAACAGGACACTAAGATGCATTAGTAATTGCACTTTTCAATGAAACAGGCTACCAGAATTTATTTCTCTGAACCATAAAGGCAGCAGCTATGGAACCTTAGGCTGTGAACTATGAAACCTCATGAGCCAAATGTTATGCTAAATTTTAGTTTATATCTCATAAATCTTTCCTCCATAAAAATCAGATATTTACTGATTTCTATTATCGCTTGCAGTTTCTTATACTCCCATCGATCATGTAAGGTTGATTAGAACCTATTTGTATGGTAGGGCCAGTAGGGCAAGGAAACCGGAACGCTCTCCTGATCCCTTCAACTTCTATACAGCAGATGTTAAGTTGGTGTGGAGTGCATGTGAATCCCAGCTATACCAGCTTATCTTGCTTGGATGTCAGCAGGGGTGAGAAGTCCGGAGGGGGAGAGGGGCTCTGCTTGCATGTTAAGGCATCTGGGGAATCAGCCTGAAGGCACGAAGCAAGTTTGGATATTGGCCGGGGGGAGGGAGGGAGGCAGGCAACCTGTTCTACAGTGGATTTTGCATATGGAATGATTTCCAACAAAGCACCAGGATAAATGGTGTGTGGTACAATGGAGATTAAGTGCAGAGTTTTTCAGGGGTTGCAAAAGGAAACATTTTGCTGTTGTTGTTGTTGTTAAGTGTCGTCGAGTCGGAGTCGACTCATGGCGACCCTCTGGATAGCTATACTAAATTGTGTTCGGTCTTGAGTCAGGCGGCTCATTATTGAAGACTGGTACCCATAGATGCTGTTATTGTATCGATTCATCTCATTGCTGGCCTTCCGCTTTTGCGTTGACCTTCTATCTTGCCAAGCATGATGTCTTTCTCTAATGATCTCTCTCTTCGCATGTTGTGTCCAAAGTATGAAAGTCGAAGTCTTGTCATCTGAGCTTCTAAAGAAAGCTTAGGTTTAATCTCCTCTAGTACTGACTGGTTTGTTCTTCGGGCAGTCCATGGTATACACAGTATTCGCCGCCAGCACCATAATTCAAAGGCATCAATTTTCTTCCTATCTTTTTCACTGTCCAGCTTTCACATCCATATGATGTTATTGAAAATACCATGGCTTGAACAAGTCAAATCTTTGCATGGAGAGAGACATCTCTGCTCTTGAGAATCTTATCTAGGTCTTTCATAGCCATTCTGCCAAGAGCAATGCGTCGTCTGATTTCTTGACTGCTTGTTGCTTCTTTATTGATAGTTGATCCAAGTACGTTAAAGTTGTTCACGATTTCAATTTCTTCTCCTTCAACAATGAACTTGTTGATTATGCCAGTTGTCATGATCTTTGTCTTCTTTACATTAAGGTGCAGGCCCATTTGAGACTATGTTCTTTGATTGTGAGAAGCAAATGTTTCAGATCATCTTCACTTTCAGCCAGTAATGCGGTATCATCAGCATAGCGAAGGTTGTTGAGTCTTCCACCAATCTTCACACCTCTGTTGTCTTCATACAATCCTGCTTCTCTGATTTGTTCTGCATATAAATTAAACAGGCAGGAGGAAAGAATGCAGCCTTTTCTTACACCTTTGCTTATTTTAAACCATTCTTTTTCTCCTTGTTCCGTTCGAACTGTTGCTTCTTGATCAATGTACAGATTGTGCAAGAGTACGATCAGGTGTTCTGGTATACCCATGCTTCTTAATGTGGCCCAGAGTTTCTCATGGTTTACACAGTCAAAAGCCTTGCTATAGTCGATAAAGCACAAATAGATATCCTTTTGGTATTCTTTAGTCTTTTCAAGGATCCATCTCACATCCGCAATGATGTCTCTCGTTCCTCGCCCTTTCCTGAACCCTACTTGCACTTCAGGTAGTTCTTGTTCCAGGTATGGTTGTACTCTCTTTTGAATAAACCAGTAGAATCTTGCTGGCATGTGGGATCAGAGCGATTGTGCGATAATTTCCACAGTCAGCTGGATCACCTTTCTTTAGTTTTGGTATAAACACAGATCTTTTCCAGTCAGTTGGCCATGATGTTGTCTTCCATATTTCTTGGCAGAGCCTTGTAAGTACAGTAACACCTGCATCAGATTGCTGTAATACTTCTATGGGAATGCTATCAATGCCTGGTGCTTTGTTCTTTGATAAGGCTTTCAATGCTGCTTCAACTTCTTCTTTCATCACCAATGGTTCCTGATCATAAGGTACAGGTTGAAACGGCTGTTGGTCCACTTGATCTTTACCATATAAAAACTCTGTATATTCCTTCCACCTTTTCTTGATCCTCTCAGCATCATTCAACATAGAACCTTGAGCATCTTGTAACATTCCAATTCGAGGCTGGAACTTTTTTTTTTTTTTTTTAACTCTCGTAGCTTTAGGAAAGCCGATCTTGCTCTTCCTCTAATAGTTTCTGCTTTTATTTCCTTGCATGCGTCGTTGTAGTACTTTTCCTTGTCCTGTCTTGCTGCACGTTGGAAATCTCTGTTGAGTTCTGTTATTGTCTTTCTTTCTCCTCTGGCTTTAAGCTTCTCTGCGTTTCTGGGCAATTTTCAGAGTTTCTTCCGTCATCCATTTTGGCCATTTTTGCTTTTTCACCTTTTGTAGAGACTTCGCGCTTTCTTCAAACACAACCTTCTTGATGTCATTCCATAACTCTGTCATTTGTATCTAAAGCAGCAAATCGATTTTGCAGGCAGTCTTTAAATTCCAATGCTATATTCTCAAGGTCATATTTTGCTGCATTCATGAGTGGTTTGCTCTTTTTCAACTTTAGCTTGAGTTTGCATACTAGTAGTTGATGATCTGTACCACAGTCAGCTCCAGGTTTTGTCTTTGTTGATGTTATAGAACTTTTCCATCGTTGACTTCCACAGATGTAGTCAATTTTATTTTTATACAATCCATTGGGTGAAGTCCATGTGTACAGTCGCCGCTTGTGTTGATGGAAGAAGGTGTTTGAGATGAATAGATCATTGGTCTTGCAGAATTCTATCAGTTTTTCTCCAGCTTCATTTCTGTTGCCAAGTCCATATTTTCCAACTACATTGCCTTCTTCTTTGTTGCCAACTTTTGCGTTCCAGTCACCCATGACTATCAGGATATCCTGTTTGCATGTTCTGTCAATTTCAGCTTGTACTTGTTCATAGAACTCTTCAATTTCATTCTCTTCTGCAGCTGTTGCTGGGGCATATACTTGAATTATAGTTGTATTGATAGGCATTCCTCGTAGACGAATAGAGATTAAGCGTTCACTGACTGCATTGTATTTCATTACAGTTCTTGCAAGTTTCTTCTTTATTATAAATGCAACTCCATTTCTTCTTTGTCTTTCTTTTCCAGCATAGTAGACCATGTGATCAACTGATGCAAAGTGCCCGATACCAGTCCATTTCAGTTCACTGACACCCAACAGATCAAGTTGTACACGTTCCATTTCATTCTTGACCACCTCCAACTTCTCTTGGTTCATGCTTCGCACGTTCCATGTTCCAATGCATAAGACATCTTTACAGCTTCTGACTCATTTCATGCGCAGCTACATCAGCAGTCAGACGTCCCGAGGGCTTTGATCCAAACACATCATAAATGCTGGCTTTACTCTGAAAAGTCTTCAGCTCTTCCCCAGTAGCTAGTTGAGTGCCTTCCGACCTGGGGGTCTCTTCTTCCAGCACTATAGCACAATTTGTTTTGTTGTAACTATCCATTGGGTTTTCATGGCAAGAAACAGAAGTAGATTGCCAGGCCTTTCTTCCGCGCAGTTTAAGTTTGGTGTTGTTGCTGTTGTCACAGAAATGTGATCCTCTGCCGTCAACACTATCCCATTCTGCTGCTGCCCAGATGGGTGGTTTGTCTTGGTCTGGCACCTCAGCTGAGACCTTTCCATCTTGGGAGACCCTGCCAGTAGTTAAACTACCGATAGTTTAGCTCTCAGCATCACTGATGCACACAAGCCCTCACAGCACGACAAGCTGCAAACCAAGTGAGGGGGATAATTCTCTTTCCTTGAATCCTGCTAGACCAGTCCAGAAAGATAGAGGCAAATTTGAGCACCTTTCAGTGCTGTCATCACTCAGTATACAGTATCATCTGGTGCAACACTGAGAGAAGTCAGTATGACGCTTCCCAAGCAGGAAGTCACTTTGAAAAACTCAGAAAAAAAATTCAGATAACATTAATGAGCACAAATGATGAGCGTGAGCAACTACTTGGCTCTCTTATCATGAGGAAACTAGAGCCAGACCACAAGGCTGACAAGACCTTCCACATCAACCAGAATCCCTCAAACCTTCAGAAAATCTACCAAGCAGTGTTATTTCTAAGGCAACCAAAGGGCTGCAGGCTTTCCAACCTGCAAACGTTCTTTCAGGATGTCCTGGACTGGTCTAACAGGATTCAAGGAAAGGAGATTATTGGGTATGAGTAAAATCTCTCCTTCCTTATTATCCTGCTAGAGCAGTCGATGAGTGAGATTTCTGGTCCATACTGAGAGAGAGCATATGAATGTCTTTGCTTTGTTGGTTAACTTTATATCCATATTTGGATCTGCCTTACTCTATCTGGGCTGAGTGTTACCCCAATGAAGTCTCTACCAGCCAGGTCGGGGTGTATGATGGTTTGAGCACAGCTAACTTTTCACATGGTGGATTATATATATATCAAGATTAGTGGACTCTTTCCTGCATAATTTCAAGTGAAAATATTTTGATTTTGTGAGATTAAATATTTGACAATGAAAGCCACTAATGGAGCAATGAGGAATGTTTAAGTCGGGGCGATTTTTAGATATCCCGTGAAGAAATCTGAGCTCCTGGCTTTTCATTTTTCCATTTGTTCATTTTTTAAGCTCTTCCTGTGGATTGTTGAGGTGTCCTTCATTAAGATAATCTCTTGCCTTTTGATGTTGGTTTTCTTTCATATACACTCCTAATTACTGTAAAACAAAAATGTAAGTAAAACATACAGCTCAGCTCTCCAAGACAGCCCCTATCTTTTACAGCACAAAAGGAAAATATTTAAAATATTGTAGCTAATCGACACAATAACAGTTTCATAAAATTAAAACCTACAAAAATATATACACTGGAGGGCATGCATTCAAAACTTGATTATGCTTTAAACAGCATTCGGGGGGGATAGCCAAGCTTCTGGTTTGTGTAACTGAGGCACTGATCAAAGCAAAAAGTCCATAACATTTTGAACACTCCCCTATGCAATACAGTAGAAGTAACAGAAAATGAAATGCTTACTTCAATTTTTATTTAGAGTACAGCAAGACTAGACACGTGGAGGGTAATTTTATAACAGGTTGCCTATGTGCGAAGGCCAAGTAGGTGCCTATTTTAAGGTTATTTCATAAAGACACAGTGGCGCCTCTGTGTCTTAATACAATGCTAGGGGAAGAGTGGCAGAAAATGTGCCTAGACTGAAGCTGCAGACATTTCCACCTGCTTGGAAGTAAATCACTATTCTGCTCCAGAACATGCCGATATGTGGCACATTTGAGAACACACATCAATGAACATGCAGACCTAAAGACCAATATGTGCTTATCTAGATAAGACTATGTTACTAAAGTGCATTACAGGAATAACGCATGATATTTTCCCCTTAATACATGTTAAAGGGTAATATGGTGCATTATTTTACCAGAACACATATTGATTTACCCTAATGCGCATTGCTTAATGAGATGCAAAGTGTGCAAATGCATGCAAAATACCTCATTATTATTTAAATGGATAACACAGCTTGCATGGAACACTGCAAGTTGCGCTATTCTTGGGAATAAAATGCTAGCTCAAAGATAGTGTGACTTTTCCACTCAGGGCCATCAAACCATTAACACATGGTCTGATGCTCCCGGGCGCATTCTTATAGGTCCGATGTGTACTGTAACAGAGCTTGGTCCAGGGTCCAAGGCTTTCCAACCCCCACCCATGCTCTGTTACAGAACGCACTGAGCCCGTTAAGAATGCTCCACGGGAGTAGAATAATGCAGCTTGTGAGGTTGATTGCAAGTTGCAATATTCTTTTACTGTAGGAGTTACTAACCTACAGTACTCGGTTACTGCAGATAAGCGACTCCCATGGTAAATTAAGCTGTGATAAAAAGAGAGAGGGGTATATTCAGTGGCGGCAACTAGCACTAATAAAGTGGCTAGCTGTCACTGCTGAACTTTAAACCAAGATATTCAATGCCGGCAGCATCAAAGTTAACCCCCCCCCCACGAGTTTACTGCAGCTTAGCAACCAGACCATTACTTCAGCAGTTCCCAAAAAATGGGGTTGCAAAGTCCTCATTTGGGATTGCAAGCACATCTACACAATAAATGTAGAGTGGAGGAGTGGTTAGTAGCACTGGCTTGGGAACCAAGAGACCAGGGTTTGATTCCCACTAGCACTCCTTGTGGTCTTGGGCAAGTCACTTAACCCTCCATTGTCTCAGAGAAATCCAGGTTATCAATGTCCCTGTTTAATGTACATTACCAAGTTTAAGTTACAATGTAAACCGCTTTGACTGAAATGATAAAGCAGTATAAAACACCTGTTAAATAAATTTATTTATTTTATTTATTTTTTTTCTTATATACCGCGCTCTTAAATCAGTGCGGTTTACATATGAACAAATATAAACACAATGGTACAAACAGCATTGATTTTTTACAAAGAACAAGGTACATAAACTTGGTGGAAAACAGGGTAACTATATACAAATAACTATATACATGGCAACTATATACATGGTTATTTTGGTTAATTAGATGCAAATAAGATATCTATAATGCCGTGGATAAGAAGTTAATTAAAGTACAGAATAAATATGCCAAATATAGTGAGAATAAATATGGCATAGTATAGTGAGCAGGTAATAATCATCATAATTACCCATTCTCTACCGGGGTCAAATATGAAAGATCTGCATGAGGACTATTGTCAGATGGAGTAGCTTCGGGGTAGTATGTTAGGAACAAATAGTGCTAAAAAAAATATATAGATGAACATACAGCCAGCACCACTGGATCAGCCAACACACACAGCAGACCCATGCTTCTTTTTTTCCCCACTTATTTGGAGAGTACAGAGGAGTATATTTATGCATCTGTTGATTTATAAGTATAAATTCAGGGGAGATTTTTGGCGGCGGCGGCCAGCACACTTAAAGCGGCTGGCTGTCACTGCTTTCACATCGTCCCAGTATTGAATATTCTGGTTTCCTGAATTACGATTTTGCATTCCGGCCAGCTGCTGCCCAGATTGTGAAATTAGCTAAAGTTAGGACAGCCATTCAGCTGCCCTAACTTTAGCAAGTTATGGTTAACTGGATAGCGGTAGGTTAACCTGCAATGCCGCCCCTGCTCCACACTCATAATGCCCCGACACCAAGTGCTTAGCCTCAGGGCATTTCGCAGCCTAAACCTAGGATATTGAGCAACATTAGCTGTAGCACTGCGGACTATCCCGGTGAGCAGCATTTACGGAGCTGACAGGTCTGCAAACGTGTAAATGCCTTTGAATATCCACCCTCACTTTTTATATGTACAAACAATGCCTAAGACTTCTAAAAAGGCTTACAGAATGGAAAAGGAAAGAGATGAGGGAAGAGGGAGATTCATATACTGCACTCACTCACTTACTAATCGTGCAATCACAATATACTCTTGCATACAAAGAGCCTATTACACACATTTATACACATCCCTAACCACCCACTCATACTATACCCAGTCATCCACACATTCGTTGATCATCCTGCCTCAAAACTAAATCAAATTGTTGCAAATCTAAAAAATGTAAGAGAACAAAATGAAAACTAAGAGTCACAAATCACCAGGACCAAATTTATTTATTTATTTTATTTATTTATTTAACAATTCTTTTATACCGCGCTATTATAATCAGTGCGGTGTACAATAGAACAAGAACATACATATATTTACTTCAGAGTTTTGAACAAGCGTGGGAACTGCTGATATAGATACATCGAAAAGACGAATCTGGTCACAGAGGTCCATGTCAAGATAACGTCACAGCTAAACTATTGTAATGCCCTCTGTAATGCCTGGTCACAAAGAGTTTGCACTAGCTCCAATTAATTCAGAATGCTGCAGCATGAGTTGCAAATGGAGTGACCACATCACCCCCTTCCTCCAAAAACTGCACTGGCCACCAATACCCTACTGGGCTCAATTTAAAACTCTTATATATATGATTTTCAAGGACCTCAGATGAAATGGATCACGGTACCTAAAGAACATGTTAGTCCTCTACAACTCGTACCTTTGAAGTCTCTAAGACCCTCTTAAAAGCATCCCTAACTACTGTATGTTGTTGTTAAGTGCCGTCGAGTTGGTGTCGACTCATGGCAACCCTCTGGATAGTTGTCCTAAATTGTATTTGGTCTTCTGTCAAGCGGCTCATTGTTGACAGACTGGAACACGTAGCTGCTGTTATTGTATCGATCCATCTCATTGCTGGCCTTCCTCTTTTGCGTTGACCTTCTATCTTGCCAAGCATGATGTCTTTCTCTAATGATCTCTCTCTTCGCATGATGTATCCAAAGTATGAAAGTCAAAGTCTTGTCATCTGAACTTCTAAAGAAAGCTTAGGTTTGATCTCCCCTAGTACTGACTGGTTTGTTCTTCGGGCAGTCCATGGTATATGCAGTATTCACCGCCAGCACCATAATTCAAAGGCATCAATTTTCTTTCTGTCTATCTTTTTCACTGTCCAGCTTTCACATCCATATGATGTTATTGAAAATACCATGGCTTGAACAAATCAAATCTTTGTATGGAGAGAGACATCTCTGCTCTTGAGAATCTTGTCTAGGTCTTTCATAGCCATTCTCCCAAGAACAATGCGCCATACTCTTTCCAAAAGAAATCATATGATGTGACACCTACCAGTGAGCCTTCTCAGAAGTAGCCATTCTAAGTCAGTCAAGAAGGAAACCTGAAGCCCCAGGGGGACTGCTGGCCCATGGTCTCCGCACCACACTCCCTGTCCAGTGAGACCATGTGGCCATCCAAGATGGCGACCTGTCTCACAGGTGGTAAAACCATAGAAGAATCAAAGGAGGCATTGGTGTCATCATCAGGCCCTGAACCCTTTTTGGGAGGTCCTGAAATTACCAAAATAATGTTGTCTGAATCACCAGCACAAATGAGGAAAAATGACCTCATCGTGGAGCTGACCTCATCAGAACCACAAGCAGCAAAGCACTAAGCACCCAGCATGGCTGCAAGGCTCACCTTGGGAAAAAATCAATAAAAAAAAGGGTGCTACAGCCATGGTGGAAAACAACAAAATGCAAAAGGAATCCCCAATCTGTTAGACCAGCCTCAGAAGAAAGGCCTGGCAATCTACTTCTGGTCACACTGGCAAAAAAACCCAGGAACTGCTGGGTCACCAGGAGTCGGCACTGACTTGAAGTGATATTGCAGAAGGGCTGTCTGGTTAGGTTTGCCTCTTTGCAGATGATACCAAAATCTCCAAGACACACAGGAAGAAGTAGATAACATGAAGAGGGACATAGCTAAGCCTGAAGAATGGTTAAGATTTTGGCAGCTGAGATGTAATGCTAAAAAATGCAGGGACATGCACTTGGGCTGCAAAAATCCAAGGGAGTGGTACAGTGTAAGGGGAGAAGTACTTCTGTCCACAAAAGAAGAGGGGGGGACCTGGGCGTGATTGTTTCTGATGATCTTAAAGCAGCTAAACAGGTAGAAATGGTGGTGGCAAAAGCCAGGAGGATGCTTGAGTGTATAAGGAGAGGAATGGTCAACAGAAAAAAAAGGAGTTGACAGTGCCTCTGTATAAGTCTCTGGTGTGATCTCATTTGGAGTATTGTGTGCAATTCTGGAGACTGCACCTTCAAAAGGATATAAATAGGATGGAGTTGGTGCAGAGGGTGGCTACTAAAATGATTAGTGGTCTTCATTATAAAGCAAATGAGGACAGACCTAAAGATCTTAATATCTATACGTTAGAAGAAAGGCGGGATAGAGGAGATATGATAGAGACATTTAAATACCTCCGTGGCATAAATGCACGAGAGTCTCTTTCGATTAAAAGCAAAATCTGTTACAAAGGGGCGTACAATGAGGGTGAAAGGGGATATACTCAGGAGTAATATGTGGAAATATTTCTTTATGGAAAGAGTGGTAGATGTGTGGAATAGTCTCCCAGTGGAACTAGTAGAAACAAGGACAGTATCTGAATTCAAAAAAGCATGGGACAAATACCGAAGATCTAAGGAAAAAAGGGGACTATTGCAGTTGATATGGAAGGGTAGACTAGATAGGACATATGGTCTTTTTCTGCCATTATGTTTCTCTGTTTTCATAACTATTTTGGCCAAGGAGGGGAATGATCCTAGCTTGTGTGGATTTTACCGCCCTATTTCTTTATTGGGGATCGACCAAAAAATGTTTGTCAAAGTGCTGGCTAACCAGCTCCAGCACTTTGACAAACACATTAAGCAGTCGGGAGTTATTGCAGGCTGGCAGTGCTCAGATAATGTTTAGAGGATCCTTAATTTGGTTGAGGCGGTAAGAAGGCGGGGCAGTTGGCCCTATTACTAACAGTGACGTGGAGAAAGCATTTGATAGGGTCTACTGGCCCTTCCTTTTCCAGATTCTTCAAAAAATAGGGCTAGGGAGCAATTTTCAGCAGTGGATTCAAGTGCTGTACACTAAGCCTTTGGTTAGGCTGAAGATTAACACTGGCTACATGCCCCCCTTTGATTTACTGAGAGACATGTGGCAGGGGTGTCCCTTATCCCACTTGTTGTTTGCCTTGGCTATGGAGCCATTGGCGCAGAAGATTAGAGCCCGAAAGGATATAGCCGGGATCTGGGGAGGTCCCCAGGCCTATAAATTGTCTCTGTGGATGATCTCCTTTTTACCCTGAGCGATCCAATGACGACATTGTCCAAGGTGGTGACAAAGTTGGAGAACTTTGGAAAGGTATCGTGCTTTAAGATGAACACTTCTAAATCAGAGATCTTGGATCTCTCCACGACATCTGAGGATAGGAAGTTCACTGAAGAGCAGTTTCCCTTTTGCTGACCCAAGTCTCATATTTGGCATCTGGGGATTAATATATTTGCAGATCACAATAAACTTTTTCAGCTTAATTATGACTCCCTGTGGCGGGGGATTTGTTCATATTTACAGCAGTGGAAAAAATTCAACTTGTCCTGGTTTGGTAAGATTAATAGCTTAAAAATGTGGGGATTCCAGAGAGGTCATTTATGCAGTGGCAGCAGGACCTTTTTAGTTTTATTTTGGACTATATAAAACCCAGGGTGGTTTGGAGAATATAGTATGGGGCCCAGGTTGGGGAATTAGCAGTCCCACATCTGCAAACTTATTATGATGTGGCCCAATTACAGGCAGCAGTTAGAAACATAGAAATATGACGACAGAAAAAGACCACATGGCCTATCTAGTCTGTCCTTCCATAACAACTACAACAGTCCCCTTTAATGGCAAGAATGTGAGTGGAAGGAATGGGTGTAATTGGCGCTACTGGATGTGGGTGACTGCTCCCTGCATTATTTGCTATGGCGCTGGGAAATGTATTTTAAGAAGCTAGCAACCATTAATCCCTGGGTGGGCCTCACTTATAGCTCTTGATGGCCTTTGTGGACATGGACTTACAAAGGTCGCAGCCCAAACTGTCATGGTCTGGCCTGAAGCAACAGAGGCAGCAGTCATGTGGGTTGGTAAGGGACATCATCTTACTGCACCGATTACATTTTTTGAAGCTGCTGGAGGCCATAGGGAAAAAAGAGCCCTTCAACCCGGGCGAGGGTACAACATCTACCAGCCAAAAAGGGGGCAAAGCACCGGTCAAGGGACACCTCAAGAAAAAAAGAACAAGAAAACAAGTCTGAGAAGCAACTCTGAGGCGAGCTGGCTTGGGGGCAGACAGGAACCAGTACGTGCACCAAAAAGGATAATGTGAGACAAAAAAAAGAGTCATTTTTTCCAGGGAAACGGGACAGATGTCTAGTGGGTTCCATGGAAAAAAGGAGACTGAAGTAAGATGGCATCCTTGGGCGGAAAGGGGACCACGCATGAGTGGTGCAGTTCCCTTTAGGCTTTCTTTGAAAGCTGTGGAGATGCTTCCGCACGGGCTCTGTCGCTGCCGATGTAACCCATATGTGAGGACTGACTTCCTGCTTGTTCCTGGAAATGCCTGCTTTCTACTTCGGTCCATACATTTGTACCTGAGGCAATGGAAGGTTAAGTGACTTGTCCAAGGTCACAAGGAGCGGCAGTGGGATTTGAAATGGGCTTCCTTAGTTCTTAGCCCACTGTTCTAAACCATTAGGCTATTCTTCCACTGGGTTTCAGGACAAAATATTTCAGCAATTACTGCCCACAAGCCCTTACAGAATAGGTAAGATGACCCTACTTATGTTGTGTGTATTTTGTTAATAAGCTAACACAGCATATCATGTCAATGAAAATTCTACATATATTGTTAAGATGTATGTCTGATGTGACAATATAGATTCTAGCACATCAGACATATAGAATGCCTTGGTGGAAAACCAGTACTATGTATCCTAGGCGAGTACACTTGAATACTCAACTGATGACCAGTTGCGGTCACCACAGGTCACAGGTTATGTGGTCTTGTCAGACCAATCTGATCATCTGATCATCATTTTTTTTCAGCAGCCGCACCAGCTGATTGGCATCGGGTCAGGGAGCGGGAAGGAAGTCCCCTCCCCGATCACCGGCCCAAGGCCTATCAGTGCCTCCAGGACGCGCTTAAGAAGACAGCGCCATCGGGCACCATCATTTCAGCAGCCGCACCAGCTGAATGGCATCGGGCCAGGGAGCGGGAAGGAAATCCCCTCCCCGATCACCGGCCCAAGGCCTATCAGTGCCTTCAGGATGCGCTTAAGAGGAGAGCGTCATCGGGCTCCAGCTCCAACAAATCCCCGTAGCTGCTGGTGAGCTGTGCAGGCACGATCGCTCCTCCACACCTCGCTTCCTAACCCTAACCATCTCACGATCACCACCCCATTACATGCAAGTAACTCTGCTTTGAACTTGCTTCCCAATGTCTGCATAGACCTTGCTTTCCATTGTTTGCATTGAACTGCTACCCACTACCTGCATAGAATTGCTACCCATTGTTTGCATTGAACTGCTACCCACTGCCTGCATTGAACTGCTACCCACTGCCTGCATAGAACTGCTACCCAGTGTTTGCACTGAACTGCTACCCACTGCTTGCATAGAACTGCTATCCATTGTTTGCATTGAACTGCTACCCACTGCCTGCACTGAACTGCTACCCACTGTTTGCTTAGAACTGCTACCCATTGTTTGCTTAGAACCGCTACCCATTGTTTGCTTAGAACCGCTACCCATTGTTTGCATTGAACCGCTACCCATTGTTTGCTTAGAACTGCTACCCATTGTTTGCATTGAACTGCTACCCACTGTTTGCTTAGAACTGCTACCCACTGTTTGCATTGAACTGCTACCCACTGTTTGCATTGACCTTTCTACCCACTGCCTGCATAGAAATTGTTACCCACTGCCATGGCCCCACATCACATTGTCCTTCTCTTCCTCATCCTCCCCAACTGCCTCCCCTCCTACCAACACCCTCCCTCTTCTCTCCCCTCCCTACCTTCCTCACTTCTCCCTCCATTATGTCCTCTAGCCTTTCATCTGCTCTTGAGCTTCAGCACACCATCCCCTGCATTCAACCAGTTCCTCTCTAAGGCAACCCCACCCTCGCTTCCGTCGTACTGTCTCCGCTTTACCACGCTCTCTACTCCTCCTCCTCCTTCTCTCATCAGGTAATGTCAACCCCAACCCTGCCCCCCTCGATTTCTTTCTCACACTAAAAAGAATTCCTCACGTACCCTTTCCAATCTCATCCACATCCCGCTCCTCCCCCCTTCCGCCCTCCCTTACTCATCCCCCAATCACTCTTCCAGAGATATCAACCCCAACCTTATCTCCAAAAAGAAATCCTCACATAACCTATCTGATACCATCATTATCACCCCTCATTTACCCCTCACTTCCCTTCCCTCAAATCCCTCTTGGACGGCACACACACCCAGACATATCCACCCACACCCTGCTCCCTCTAAACCTCTGTACTACTCTAGAAATAAAGCCTCACGTTACTCTGATAAGAAATTCTCACGTAACTTATCAAACCTTATCCATATCTCTCTCCTTCCCCCTCCTCTCTCCCATTTACATGTGCCCTATGGAACGCATCCTCAGTCACTAACAAACTTCCTTTTACTCATGATCTCTTTATCTCTAATGCCCTACACCTTCTTGCCCTGACTGAGACCTGGCTCCCCCCAGACGACACTGTATCCATTGCTTCTCTCTGCTATGGGGGCTACCAGTTCTCCCATACACCTCGAACCACTGGTCGCGGTGGCGGTGTTGGTCTCCTACTTTCTCCCTCCTGCCAATTCTAACCCCTCCTGCTACCTCAGTCACCCTCCCCCCTCTCTTTTGAAGTCCACTCTATTCACCTCCTCACACAACTTCCCCTCCAAGTAGCTGTTATTTATCGCCCACCCGGCAAATCCAAATCAACCTTCCTCACCGACTTCGACTCCTGGCTTTCTGCCTTTCTGGATCCCTCTTCCCCCACTCTTATTCTTGGCGACTTTAACATTTATGTCGACAACCCGTCCGACCCCAATGCATTAAAGTTCCTTGCCCTCATCTCCTCGTACGACCTCCAACTTTGCTCCACTGCCCCCACCCACCTACACAGCCACTGCCTTGACCTAATACTCTTCTCTAATTCCTCTCGCTAAAACTTCCGCAACTCAATCTTTCCCTTGCCTGACCATCATCTTTTAACCTTTACTCTTCAGCTTCTGCCGTCTCAACTTCGTCCTATCTCCTCTGACCTATTCAGAAACCACCATAATATTAATCCCCTGACTCTCTCCTCCACCATTTCTCCATCTCTTTCCTCCATTATATCCTCCAAATCCGTCGATGAGGCATTATCTTCTTACAATGCTACACTATCCTCAGCTCTTGATACTCTTGCCCCACTCACCCCACGTCCAGTCAGACGATCTACTCCCCAGCCCTGGCTTTCACCCACAACCCACTACCTACGCATCTGGACCCGTGCTGCCGAACGTGCCAGGTCTAAATCCCGCTCCCTGGAGGACTTTCTACACTTCAAATTCATGTTTGGCTCCTTCCAGTCAGCCATAGCACTTGCCAAACAAGACTATTTCCATCTGACCAACTCCCTTGCCTCTGACCCTCGCTGTCTCTTTAATACCCTCAATTCTCTCCTCAAGGTCGTCCCGCCCTCCCTCTCTGCCCAAACCCTAGCAGACTACTTCCACGACAAAATTCACAAGATTACCCTCCAATTCAACACCCCTTCAGCTACCACCCCCCCTCCCCAATTCCCCCCCATCCATAATTCCTCGGCCACCCTCGCCTCCTTCCCTCCGATCTCTGAAGAAGAAACCACACTCCTTCTTACCTCCTCCAAACCCACCACCTGTTCAGCCGACCCTATCCCCACCCACCTCCTACACCCCATCTCCCCCACCATTGTCCCCCCATCACTCATATCCTCAACCTTTCGCTCTCAACTGCTACTGTCCCCGCTGACTTCAAACATGCTGTTGTCACACCCCTCCTCAAGAAACCCTCACTCGATCCCACATGCCCTTCCAACTATCGTCCCATCTCCCTCCTTCCCTTCATATCTAAACTAGTAGAACGAGCTGTCCATCGCCGCTGCCTCGACTTCCTCACCTCCCACACCCAAGCCCTTGGTGCACTTATCTCCTCCCATGGCTTTCAGTACCATCTCTATGCCGATGACTCCCAAATCTACCTCTCTACTCCTGATATCTCTTCAGCAACCCAGTCCATGATCTCTGCCTGCCTTTCCGACATCACTGTCTGGATGTCTCATCGCCGATTGAAGTTGAACATGGCCAAGACTGAACTCCTTGTCTTTCCCCCCAACTCCTCCCCTCCTCTTCCCCTTTCTCAGTCTATGTGGACAGAGCTACTATCCTTCCTGTTCCCTCAGCCTGCAACCTAGGGGTTATCTTTGACACCTCTCTCTCCTTCTCCGCACATATCCAGCATGCAGCTAAGACCTGCCATTTCTTCCTCTACAACACTGGCAAAATCCGCCCCTTCCTCTCTGAACACACCACCAAAACGCTTATCTACTCCGTAGTCTCCTCTCGTCTCAATTATTGCAACCTGCTCCTTGCAGGTCTCCCTGTCAGCCACCTCCTTCCCCTTCAATCTATACAAAATCATGCTGCTTGATTAATCTTCCACCAGTCTCACATTACTCCTCTTCTCAGGTTGCTTCATTGGCTCCCTGTCCAATTCTGCATCCAATTCAAGCTTCTCCTACTGACCTATAAATGCATTCACTCTATGGTCTCTCATTACCTCTCATCTCTTATCTCTCCCTACGTCCCCTCTCGGAACCTACGTTCCGCTAACAAACTTCTTCTATCTATGCCTTTCACCCGCACCACTAACTCCTGGCTTCGCTCCTTTCTCCTTGCTGCACCCTACGCCTGGAACAGCCTACCTGTGTCTGTAAGCCAGGCACCCTCCCTGGCCCTCTTCAAATCCAAGTTGAAGACCCACTTCTTCACCGTTGCTTTCAGATCCTGACTTCCATCCTTTTCTTATCTTAAACTCCGTCATTCTCATGACCAATTGTATAGACCATACCGTGCCTTGCACTAAACTCACCAATGCTCTCTATTGTTATGACTCGATTGTAAGCTCCGATGAGCATGACTCTGATGGGCACAGACTATCTCTGTATCTTGGCTGCCTCTTGTAGGTAGCTGTACAGCGCCACGTGCATGGCGCTATACAAATGCTAAATAGCTGGTTAATGGAGTGTGCTAGATGTGGTGTATTTGGATTTCAGCAAATTGAGCACCTTTGCTATGAACCTTAAAGTGACTGAGTTAGAAACTGAGTGGGATAGGATATGACAAAGGGTAGTGGTAAATGGAATTCACTGAGGAAAAGGGTGAACAGAAATGTGCCACAGGAATCAGTCCTTGGTTCTGTTCTTTCCAGCATTTTATAAGCAATACTGTAGAAGGGCTTTCATGAAATGTTTGCCTCTTTACAAATGATGTAAAAATCTGCTACAGATTGAATTCAACACACAACTGTCCCCCTCAAACAAAAGTCAGAACTACTGTACATAGTTATAGAGCTGTAAACTGCTAAATGTAAATAGTTCTTAGATTTTGTAAACTGTTAAATGTAAATAGTCCTTCTACCATTCACTGTAATAATGTTCTGTTCTCTGTGAACCGCTCTGATAAACTTGAAAAGTGGTATACAAAAAAAAAAAGTTAAATAAATAAATAAATAAACAAATACAGAGTATACAGTACACTCTGGAAGGTGTCAATAACACGAGGAGGGATCTAGCATTGCTAGTGGAATGGTCGAGAGCAATGCTTATCAAATTTTGTGGCCATGACCCATTTTAGCAACCACAGACAAGCACATGACCCACAAGTCCTATCTTACAATCCATGTTGCTGCTACTCACTGTCTGCCTTTGGTGTTGGCTTCAATGCTGCCGTCATCTCCCATCCTGACATGCAGCCCACACAGGCCTAGTTATATTGTGTACTCGACAGGAGGCATGGCCCATGACAATGTTTTTCCACCAGCCTGGTCATAATTTGGGAAGCGCTGGTCTAGAGTTTGGCGGTTAAGATTTAAGGCTAAAATACGCAGGGTCATTCAACTAGGCTGAAAAATTCCTAGGAAACTGGTAGTGATTGTATCTTATGGTCTCAAGGTGGACAAACAGGTAGATAAGGTGATGAGAAAAACCTAAAAGATACTTAGGTGCAGAGGGAGAGGAATACCCAGTAAGAAAAAGGAGGTGACTAGTTCTTCTTATAAAGTCTGGCGAGACATCATATAACATACTCTATGCAATCCTGGAGACCACACCTTCGTAAGAATATAAACTGGTTTGGGTCTGTCAAGAGGATGGCTATTAAAATGGTCATATCTTCATTATAAAGCACTTAGGGACAGACTTACCTATATAAATACATATATACTTTGGAAGAAAAGCAGGATAAGGGAGATATAACAAATACATTTATATTTTTTCAAAGTATAAATGTATAGGGAGTGGTCTGATTTGAGTGGAAAGAGAGCTCTTGCGTAAGGAGTCAAAGAATGAGGGTGAAAGGAGGTAGACTCAAGAGAAATATAAGGAAATATTTATTGAAAAAGGCAGAAGACAAACAGGATCTCTGAGGGAAAAGAAGAGATTGTACAGCTTAGAAGTTGGTAAGGATGGGTAGACTGGATGGGCCATATGGTCTATCTGCCATCATTTTCTGATTGTCTATATGATCATTTCATTAGTTGTTCCCTTTTCCAGATCATTAATAAATAAGCTGAACACCGATGACAAAATAGATCCCTGGAACACTTCACTCTACTACTTTCCACTGGGAAAAATGAAGCATAAGATCACAAATTTGTGGGCCAATGCAGAAAGCCAGCACTAGACCCATGCTGAAGCAATTTTTTATGTTCTTGACAACGCACACATTTTAGCGTGTGATGCAGGAAGGATAGGGTATGTAAATATATGCTGCGTTAACCGTGCGCATGAACCACTGCAGCGTTAAACTGGGAGAGCAAGCCAAACACAGGCGCACAAGAAGCATGCGCTAGTTTGGCTTGCTCTCCGGACACAGCGTGGCTAATTTGCATATCAGCCTGATCATCTGAGGAGATGATGATCTAGTAATCGGCGAAAGCACCCAGTGCCATCAAAATACTGTCAGGAGCATGCGTTAGAGATTTAAGTCACCTCAAACCCTGCAGTAAAACTTTTGGCGCTATGTCTGGTTGCAAAATCCTCTAGGCCTGTCTCTGCATCGGACGTAGCCATGATTTGCATACTAGGCCATTATGTGCAGCTGATTTAAATGCATTTAAATAATATTAAATATGCATGGCGTTACTTGGCTGCTAGTGTTTCCATCAACATTTACATCTGTTTTCTGCATTTTAAAGGATCGTAAAGTGTACTTAAATGTGGCATTAAGGGGTCGTAAAGGCCGCGCTAGCTTTCTGCATTGGCCCGTTGATGAATAAAAGGAAGGCAGAACTAATAAAGGTTTTGTTTTCACTAGACTCTCAGAAGGGGGCAGGAAATTAAGCAGGCTTCTGTCTTTTTACCTCTCACATATATGCAATGTGAAACATAACTAACTGCTTGTAAATGAATTCTATCATAAAAATAGCATGCAGAAAGATTTAACAGCTTACTGAAGGTGCCATCTGGTAAGAAGAATCCAGAAGCTGTAATAGGCTATTTACTAAGCAAAATGATTGCTTAAAAGAAGTATTAGCCTCTTTTCCACGATAAGAATAATAGGCTTTTTTCAAGAGGGTAATTGCCTCATCATAAAAACGGCAATGCTAGATACATTCAATTTTTGTCTGGTTAGTTCTGGATTTTCTTTTGAATTAGCATCCATGTTATTTAAGAGAGCAAAATTCTTCATAAAGCCAAGGAGCTGAGGGCCTTAGGGTAATTAGCCACTTTTTAAAGGGGCTGTCGCATTAATGGCCACACTAAACGCAGTATTCCATATATCAACTATTTCTTCCACAGGGGATGTTACGTCATTAACTGAAAGCTCACTTGAGGCCTCTACACATTTTGCTGGCTTGAAAAATTTAAAACTTAAAACAAACCATTTTAATTAAATTAGACTTGATAATGGAGGAGATAAGACTAACAAACCAAAACTGAAGTTCAGACCACAATATGGGACAGACTGTAACAGCCTCTAGCTTTAAGTAAAAATTAAACATACACCCAGCAGAAGAATCTAAGATGTGTCCAGCCTGATAAATGGATTTATCAATGACCTGAAAGATGCCTAAAATATTTGTAGATGTCATAAAATTTTTCAATGTAACAGAAGCTATAGGATCCATACTTAGGGGGGTCTTTTATTAAAGCATGCTAAGGTGTTGCAGCTAAAGAGCAAAAGCACAGAAACTATGGAGTGTTAGATGCAACGCTACCGCGTTAACTGTTGGGATGTGAAAAGCATTTCTCCAGAAATTAACGTGGAGCACTGCCTCCTAATGCGGGCTAAATTAGCACGGGTGCACTTAACTCCACCTATTGAGCTCTGAGCTCTCTCTGGCCCTAACCTGCCCACTCGCGACCTAACACAGATGCACAGTTAGCATGGGAATTGTGCTGCGCTGTTGTGGCCCCGTGTTAGTTGGCAATGTGTGGCCCAGTGCACCTTCAGCACGTGCATCAGAAAATGCACTGCCTGCTAGCGCCCTTCAGTAAAAATCTCCTTAAATTAAAAGCTCCTTGGATATACGAGAATGAAGTCAAAAAAGCATCTAATAATGATTCTGATAGGGCGTCCATTGTTTGTTTAGGAACATCCCAGATTACTGAAAACTACATTTGATTAATACTCTAATAAGCACTCAACTGTACCAGGTTTGTGAAGAAGAATAACTTCAAACTGAATAGACTGGTGATAATTAATTACAACTACCACTTCATTTATCCAATCTGAGTTGGTGACAAAACAAATAGCCTCAGGGAAAAGCAAAGTGAATAATATCATATCAGAGTTTTTACTTTTTTAAGATTTTTATATAATACCTTTTGATGCTACAGCAAGACGAGTTGCACAACATTAAAATAATGTAAAAAAGAAGGTAATAACATTCATATAATAAAGGAGGTAAGTTAAGAGAGAGATAAGTGGCTCAGGCCTGACGTTTGCCACAGATACAAACCCCAATAATGGAAAAGTATATATGTTAATAGATAAAGAGAAAGCCTATGTGAAGAATAGAACCTTCAGCTGAACTCTAAACATTGTCAAAGAACTCCCAGTTCTAAGATAGGGTGGAAGGGAGTTCCAAAGAGAAGGAGCAAGATGGGAAAAAACTGATTGCCATATATTCTCAAAACAGATGAGCCTAAATGAAGGAATAGCCAACAAGATGCTAGAGTGAATAGGCCTAGTGGGACGATATGGAACTAGAAGTTTGGACAGAAAAAAAGTTTAAGTGACTTAATATGAATGCATGTATTAGAAAGAGTAATTCTTCACAGTTCAACTACTCTGTAAGGAGCGGATCTGTCGTAAAACGTAGAAACATACTTAAGTTACTAAGGAAATATGATCATTGAAAGTGAGAATAGAATCAAACTGAACTCTTAGAATTCTAAGAGAGGCTAGTAACATGAGTGGTTGGCCATTGATTGTTGAGGTAAAGGAGGTTTCCTAGTGAGCTAGATAGCAACAATTTGGTTGGGTTCAACTTTAACTTGTTATCAGAGAGCCAAGTGGCAATAGCAGCCAATTATTTAAAGGTACAAGATCAGGGTTCTGTGGATCAACATAGGAAATGATCTGCAAAATAAAAGCCACTTTGGCTAAATCCTTGGACCACGTTGACTAGTGGTGCTAGAAATATATTAAATAGGATGGGGCAAGTAGAACCTCGCAACAGGCCAACTTCACAATGTAAATAGTAAATTGTTCCATGTACTATTGTACCACCATTGTATATAGTTAACCAGGATATCCTTTATCAGATAACCCTCATTGTATTTAGTTTCCCCTATTTCGCCAAGTTATACTTCCTGTTAAATGTAATGACCAGACATATATAAATTGTCGGATGTTTTTTGTTCAATGTAAACCGCGCTGATGTCTAATAGTGCGGTATATAAGAATTGTTAATAAAATAAATAAATAATAAGTACTGACCACTGAGGCACCCCAAATTGAAGTGAGGTTGCTGTTGAGCATAAAGAACCAAAACTGAGAATGAATGCTGATGAATGTAAGACGAGAACCTGCTAAGAACCTGATCTTGCCCCGATTGGCACCGGCAGCAGAAGGTGAGTCCCTCCTGCTCCCCACCACCAGCCACCAATCAGAGATGCTGCACCGGGAAACAAAGAACAGCGCACAACCATTCAAAGCACACAGCCCTGATCGGCACCAGCAGCAGTGAGCAGGGAGCCCCTCCTCCTCCCCACCAGCAACCACCAATCAGAGCTGCTGCACTGGGAAACAAAGAACAGCGCACCACAGGCAAGCCCGTGCCTGGCAGGCCCTTCATTGACACAGCAGAACACCACAAACCTACATAGCCAGCCAGACAACACACGACTAAGAAGTGACCTTGAAGATAACAACCCATGAAACTCAACCTGCATACTCTAATTCCTCTCTGGTAAGCCAGCAACCACATAGCTAACCATGATACTACACATCCTCATACTCCAGTTGGTGATTACTCTCTCTCTGCTTGCCCTCCTAACATCCACACAGGTGCTAGCTATGCATTGTAACCCCATTCCAATCCTCTACAAACCAAAGCCCCTGCTCCTCACCTCTTGCCAAAAAATACCGCTCCCAAATGCAGCATGCAGATTTCTGCAAGTTCATACAGCTCAACAAGACACAAGCACCAGACTCAAACGTTCTTACTACCCACTCAAATGCTCACTTATTTGATATTTATGGGTCCCTTTTGGGGCCCAATCACTGACTCAGTTCGTAACAAAATCCAAACGTTATTAGACTATAACTTACCAACACTGACATAATGTGCATCACTGAAAGTTTGATCACAAGCTCTGACATTCTCCTCAACCAGCTACTTACACCCTAGTACATGATGTTTAACTGCCCAGAACAGATGGAAGAGGTGGAGGAGTTCTAGTTCTGGCAAGGAAACACCTGAACTTCTCCATGGTCAACTCGCAATCCCTACAAACAATAGACTTCCATCTCCAACGGCAACCACACTATATGCTTGACATACAGAAAACCTACTGCCAACACTGATGAACTTGCAGTTATACTAGATGAGGTATGCACCCACACAGCATCCAAAAAAACTCACTTCTTCCTCATAGGAGACCTTAACCTCCCAACCACAACAAAGCAAGCTAGCACATTCATGAATGCCATGGAAACTCTACAACTTAGCCAGATAACTGATGCACCTATGCACTACAAAGGCTCTCTCCTTGACCTCATTTTTGTACCAGACACATTACAGAAAGCGGATCTAAACATCCAGATTGACCCTGTGCCATGGTCAGACCATGCTATGATCTCACTCAGACTCCCGAATGATATCCACCTACCAAACATACTCAACAACAGCACAGACGGCGCTTCAAGGCATTCAACCCACAAACTTTCCTTTATAATGTCTCGTCGCTTATAAATACAGACATACCAGACCTAGATAGTTCCATCAGCAATGGAACTCTGTAATCAGTGATGCAGCAATATTCAAAGAACGCCAATCTACAACTCACCTTAAATCTACTCACCCTCCCTGGTTCTCCAGTAATCTCTACCAGCTCAGACGTGAGCTCAGGCTATTGGAAAGAAAATGTAAACATTCACAAGATGCAACCATTAAGCAACAACTCCTTACCAAACAGCATGAATATAGCAAACTATGCAAAAACTGCCGAAAGGAGTATTACACGAACATCCTCACAAAATCTCTCAACAGTCCCAGGGAACTATTCTCAATTGTGTCCCACCTGACCAATGACCCCAGTTTAACAGTCTCAACAAACTCAAAAGAACCACCAGACCCACAGATTATAGCTGACTTCCTTTCCAACAGGCACCAGCCGACAATTCCACACCACAATGACCCACCACATCAACAGGATAACCCATCTCAAAACCACCTATGGCACAAGTTTAACCTAATATCAAAGAGAGATCTCTCAGATATTATCAGCAGTATCAATACTACAACATCTCCATTGGACCCATGTCCAGTGACAGGGATAAAATCCCTTCGCACCAAGTTTACCCCAACTATTCTAAAGATAGTCCGCACCTCCCTCTCGCAAGGATACCTATCCCCAGCTCTAAAACAGGCTTTAATATGCCCTATACTAAAGAAACCTTCTTTAGACAGAACATACCCTAACTCATATAGACCAATCGCCAGCATCCCATTCCTGGCTAAAATAATAGAGAAAACCATACAGCAACAGCTCCAAGACCATGTTGATTCACATGCTCCATTGGATCCGCAACAGCATGGCTTCCGCCTACGGCATGGCGTATGATCTAGGGAAACAAGGATAGCCATTTTCCCTGCATACAGAGCACTTTTGATTTCAGTGATTCAACAGAGAAGAAGCAATTCTGTACTGCGCCCTGGAGGAAAACCATCCTGCTGAGGATGTAGCACACTGGTGTCTTCTAGAAATTTGCAAAGTTGAGTATGAAGTTTCCAAACTTCTCTTTGGAGAGAAAGTGAAGATTAGAAACCCGGCAGAAATTAAAGAGATCAGTTGGATTAGTCTGGGTTTCTTTAGAATGGGATATATAATAGCACGTTTCCACACAAAAGGAAAAATATCAGATGACAAACTTATTAACCATAACAGAGGCAAATGAAACAAGACCCAGAAAGAGATTATGCATGAGCTAACAACAACAGCAAGGCAAGTGGATCATGAGCAGACGTGACTGCTTTCATAGTGGTGAAAATCTTGGTTAGAACCGATAAAGATATAAGACTGAAGAAAGCCCAATTATGAGTCAATGCTCCTGAATCATGCAATGGAGAACCTAAAATTACAGGATCACACAAAGAATTGGATAGGAGGGTAAGGCTGTGAAACCTAGAGGAGCACAGGCAGTTACTTAAAATGATGACAGAACTGGACAAGATACAGGGGTATGCACATATAAGAGCCTATGGATAGAGACATAGAAACTAAGACTGCCCCCCCCCCATTTTTCTGGTATCAAGTTCCTTCTGAAAGCAGAGTGACAAGGCAAAAGCTATCACCTGAATAAACCTAGAGCAATTAGGTCTTCCAGTGGCGAGCTATTCCAAGGCATCTGAGGAAATGAGCTGATTAATGTCCCAGCAACATCTTATCCTCTGACTTTTGAGATGATGAGGCCTACTGGTGGGATTCTGAAGCTGAGAGAATCTTCTCATTGAGAGAGCATGACTGATCAGTCTTCCCTTTGAGGAGTTGCTGCCAGTGGGAAAGGTGACTTTGATAATCTTATCCACAGCTTTCAAGAAACCAGAATGAAAATGAATTGACTGAAGGCTGGGAGCTGCTGACTTGGGCTAGGGACATCCCAGACACTTTGGAAGGGTGAGAATTGATCCCTCTCTTGCTCAAGCACCAGTTCCATGATGAGCTTTGATTTGGCTGGATTGCCAGCGCTAACAGAGGATATGTCTCTGAAGAAGTCCGTCACCAAGCATAGTTATTGCTCATAAGCTGGCCAATTAAGCACCCTTAGATGAGGAAGCCGGGCCTAGTCATGCACCATCGATATCTGACACCAGCATGGCCCATTTCAGAGTCTTTGATGCCAAATGAGAATCCCTTGCAATGGTCTGAGTGTCATGAAGGTCTGCACTGATGGGCACTTCAGCGCCTGTGCTTCTGTCTTAAGCTTTAAGGCACTCTTCCATGCTAGGCTCTTCTGCATCAGATTCGACTCCGAGCATGAATAAGAAGGATCTCAAGAAGGCTACAGAAGTGATATTAGATTTGCGACTCACCTCTGACCATATTGGTGCGGCATGTGGATCAAATGTGCGAAATAAAAACAAATAAAATGCACTTTTATTTTCTGGCAATATCACTTTTTACTCATTCATTCTCTTTGAACCGGAGGGAATGCTAGCTCCCAAAAGCTGGTCAAGGAATGTATTAGTCCAATAAAAACCTAGCATCTTATAGTTATAGGCAGACCTTTATTTCCATGCATTCACATGGACTAAGAAAACCATCACACTACTTTTCTAAGAGCAGAAATCCAATGGACTGGTGGCCAACAGCATAAGAGATCATTTATCTTGTTACCTACATGTCAGACGTAAGATTTTATGGTCACCGTTTGATTTCTTTCATTTTATTTGATCACTAGTTTTCATCAATGGACAGCCAAAGGACTACTGTGGTTACTACTCTGCTTGCTTCTAACTGCTCCGGGGCACATAATGTACATCCATAAACATGGCACAACCATAGCCTTACATCAGTAATTTATATTACAGAGTAGAAGGCAGATAAATAAAGTCTTTATTAATAATAAAGGCTGGACTTCAGAGCATCAGGCTGTTGATTCCATGAACTGCATGGTTGTTTGCTAGTCATTAACCAGTCAACACCCTCATGAGTTCTCCTTAGAATCTATACTGAAAGGTTATTGGCCATTTTGCTGCAGGCTTCCGTGTAACAAAGCACAGAAACAATCAGAATGCATGTTTCCATTAACCAGCTGTGCACTGCAATTGCTCCATCATTATGGCTCTTAATTGTAGGAAGGAAAACATGCTTTTAAGTTTACCACTGTGTGTTTGACATGCGTAGATGTGAGAACTCAGTAATGATTATCGAGCATGAGATTACCTTAAAAATAGAGACCATGTTGTCCTTCAAATTTTATTTATTTCACAAAAATGTACTTTATTTATAAGGCATGGGGGTTAGTGGTTAGAACATTATAAGCCAAGTAAAATTCTCCTTATTTGATGCAAATTTCAGTAGCCTAGGTGCAAAATATGCAGGGATATCTCATTTAATACAGCTAAAAGTGTGAAAATATGCACATAATTTTGTCTGCTGTATGGGGTGCAGTTTTTGTCCTGTGGGATTTAGATGGGCAACTTCCTATAGTTACCTGGCTAGATTCTTTTGAAACTAGCCTTCCAATCTGCCTTTGCCCTGATTTACTGAAATACACTTGACAACACTGGACTTTCTTCACTCACTCATTTAGAAATTAATACAGTTTGAGTGTCAGAAAGGTAGCCAGATCATTTATCCCAGCTATGGCCACACAAATGTTTCTAGGCACTAAGTTGTAAAGTGTTTTGGTGTTCTGCCCAAATGAACAGCATTACAAATCCAAATTATTATTACAGGTATGAGTCTACTGAAGCAACAGTTTGCGTGAGAATAAAGATTGGATTTCAGATTTAATGTATAGCAGGGAAAATTCCTCCGAGCTTACCTCAAGAAAATGTTCTGCTTGCTGTTCGCGATCCAGCTTCCGTGTTGTTGTTGTAATTAGACCTGAGAGAGCAAAAGTAATGAGAAATGGTTTGATTTTCAATATTGCTCACCTCTATCTAGACAGTACATTAAGCATAATGAGAAAAGTTAAGCTATCTCTGCTCAGAAAATGGTTATGAAAAGCAGCGTTATGTTCACATTATTCTTTAGACCTATTGGGGTTCTTTGATAATCCAAAAACCAATCTATGCAGCCAACTCTTAAACATTCCAGTTTTACTGAACAGCTATTAATGGTAATTAAAATGGCTGTAAAAGTCATGACAGACCCACCATTTGTTTTCTCCAAATATTATATAATGACTGATTTGCAAATTACAGTGCTATTCAATAATCCATACAGCAATGTAAAGAAAAAAGATGACACTTTTAAAAATAAAATAAGCTAAGATGTTCTTGCATTCTGAAACGGCTTCAGTAAAATACTTATTAGATTATTATGTGTTGGTGTCTTGGCTCTGCTTTTTGTTTAGTCTGTTTTCTCTGTCTGCTTTCTTTAATGTCTTAACATTTTTTCTGCTTTCAGAATTTGCACTTTTCATTGTAACCACACAGCATGTTTAAAAATAAAAATCAAGAAACCAAGGGGAATTTCATCATTTGGCGCATAGGAGTCATGCTGTGAGGGGCCTCGCTCACAGGCTCTTGCAATCTGGGCCATGCAGCTGTCCGAGTGCTCCCGGGTTTTGGACTACCACCAGAAGAACTAAGAGCATGATCCACGAGCCACAGGCAAAGGGAGGCATCAGCATCAGCACCGCAGCCCTGTAGCCAAAGAGACAGGGGCAAAGTCTGCAACCATAGGACCAAAGAAGAGCTAGCTGTTAGCAGCAGTAGCCATGTGGATCAACTGTCGACGTGGAGAAAGAGGAGGAAGAATCAACCTCATTGTCTGTGGCCATGGGCTGAAAAGGGGAGAAGCGGCATGCGGTTCTTGCACGTGCTGGTACTGTTTGCGTGGCTTTAGTGTCGGTACATTGTGTCAAATGGCGTGCCTTGAGCCTGCATTGCATTGCATTGGTAAGAGAAGCAAGGGTAGGGCGAGGACCAAATCCTGAGATAGGGAATGGTGGGACATGGTTCTGAGCTGTATGAAAGACCAGTAGAAAAAGTACAGAGGGTTGTAAGAGGGAGGGGAGACTGCATTTTACAGTGCAGTTTCTTCCCGCTTTCTTCTATTTGGATTCCACCTCCTTGTTTCTCAGATTTCTGCTGAGGATCCTTAGAACCCCTACTAACTCCCCGCCACAGCTACAATCCCAGTGTGATCCCTGTGTCAAAGGTTTGCCCTTCTCTGATCTACAGTGAACCAAAAAGCATTTTTTTCATGGAAAATATGGCAAAGGCAGATGACAGCTCCTTAATATTGTTTAGACTCCAAGACAATACTGAAAATTTTAAACAACACTATTATTGCGGTTCCTTGATAATGGACACATAGGGTTAAAACCATAAACCAATCAGCACAGTCTGGTATTCTTTTGAGGAACAATGTCTCAAAAAATAGCCCCTTCCAAGTCTACTTAGATTCACAGTGATAGGAGTGGCCAAGCAACATGATGAAGCAGATTCTTTAAACATTACATTAAGGCACTTCAATACGTGGAACAACATCAGATACACTCAAGTAGGCTCTTATAAAACAGAGATTTAACAAAATTAGATGAGTGTGCTTCTTCCCTTGTACTGGCACTGACAAAATGCACTATGTCGCGCCATGCAAATGGAGAGGTTGGTAATAGCAGGCTCCCCTGGGCAGAAGCAAAGAAGCCAACTTTTGAAAATAACTAGAGTGCTAAGCTCAAATACTCAGTACAAATTACCCCCCCCCCTCCTCAAAAAAAAGGAAAACAAAGCACAGTGGGTTGTGAATGCAACTGAAGAGCCTGTATTTAAATGTCAAAAGCAGAGCAAGTAACAGATATAGAGAAGACTCACGTGGCCAGACCAAAAGCTAGGGAAGTATTAAAAAACCAACCATTCATTCTTTTCCACAAACCCAATTCATACCCACCAGTCTCCTTTACAGTCTGACAACACCACATTCCCTCTCTTCCACCACTCCCCCCATCCAGCAGCCAGTCCTTACCACGCTCTCTCCACCCCCTAGACTGTCCCCACTTTCAACCACCTATTCTTTAACATTCCCCTCTCTCACCCTCTTCTCTCCTCCTTATCCTTATTTTCCCCGTTCCACACTTTTTAATTCTTTCCCTCCCGCACAGGTATAATTTGACTTTTTATATTTGGATGCAGGAGATTTAATGACTGTCTATTCCACTCCCTACATCCCCTCAGCCTGCTCTGCCCCTCACGTCCCCTTGATCCACACTGATTTCCCCCCACCTCCCTGCAGGTTCTAAACTACCGTTCCCCTGCCAGTTCCCCTTCCCTGCAGCTTGGGTCACCCATCTCTTCACAGCTCCCCACTTCTCAACCTGTTCAACAGGTGAGATTTCCTTTTATTGGCAGGCTTAATTCATCTCTCAGTTTGGGACTCCCCATCTCCCTATTTACCTGCTTTGCTCTCCCTGAGCCCAGACGCATCCCTTTTCTCTTGGACTGGTCCTGCTTCCCCATTCTCTGCAACATTTCTGATACTCATGGACTCCAGGCCAGTGGCAACCCCATGCTTGCAGTATCCTCATAAGATGCTCTGTCACACTTCTGCCACTCCCCTCCTCTCCCTCTCCCCGAGCCCTGGAAGCACAGCAAGGGTTACATCTTGAAACTTCAAATACCATTGGGTGGAACAGCAAGACATTTTACAACAGCATGAAATAGTGTACGGACACTGAACAGATCACAAGTTTGTGACTAGGGGGCCCATCTGTTTTAAGCTGTACTCTTTATTGGGCTTTGTATTAAAGTATATTAAAATCCTAAAGTAGTAATGATAGAATAAAGATAAATGTGGCTTGATATACTATGGCCCCTTCCACCAAGAAGAAGATATTTGTACAAACATTTCATCTAAGGATGGATTAACCTCCAACAATAACTATCTATCTACATCAAATGTAGTGGTATTATCTTCAAACATTCAGCCCCCATCACACCAAAGGCCTGAGTCTTCCAAGAAGAAAGATGGTAAATTGTCATACTGTACCTTAAACTCCTAAAAGGTTTTGCTGCGATGTGACATCATAACCTATTTTTCAAATAGAGTGGATTCCCTTTCTCAGGGTCTTAAAAATCAACACTAATTAAATCTGGCATCTTTCTCTAATGGCAGCAAGTGTAATTTGCTCAACAGAGGCCAGGGATACTATATATTTTCCTCCCAATAAGAACTTGGCAATAGCATTTTGTAGGATGTGCAACTTTATCATGAACGTATCTTTAAATCCCAAATACGACATTACAATAATCCAAAATACTGATTAATAATGGCTGCATTATTTTCTCTAATTCTTTATCCCTCAGAAGCGGCTTATGTTGGCAAAGCAGTTCCAGTTTGAAATAAATTGCTTTAGTAACATCAGATATTTGCTTTTCTCCAATCCCTCTTCTTCCTATAAATACTCCTAGGGAAAGAGTTCAGTAGCTCAGGGGATAGGAATCACATCAATCATGGGGGGCAGTGTTTAGACATTTCTTTCAATATCACCCATCCCCAGATGCATCGTCTTGGAAACGTTCAATACCAGTCCTCTTAAATCCAACCAACACTTGATCTTCTGCAAACTCTTATTGCCTGAACTGCTTGTGTCTGCTCTCCAGTCAATGGCGCAATCATCCGCAAAAGTATAGATTTCCATGCTTAAATTCTGAACTATTTCTCCTAGCAGTTGCAAATATATATTAAAAAATAATGGTGACAGAGAAGAACCCTGCAAAACCCACTACAACCAATAATGTTTTTTGGACCAAAATGTACCATATCTAACTTTAAAACACCTATTAGACATAAATTATATTATCCATTTTAAAACTGACCTTCTAATACCTATTTGGGTACATTACTCAATTCAAAAATCTATCTCCACTAACTCAAACGTGGCCGACATATCTGGTGACATTAGCAGGATGGACATGCCTTAATATAAATAGTACACCTATCTAACAGTGCTGTTTATGTTGTTTTGGTGCTACTGCTTACCCAAAAAAACTCTTGAGCTATAACTAATAAACTGAGGTCTTCGATGAATCCACTAAGTTGGTAACAAACTTCTGTCTCTACCAATTTAGACATCATAGGCAAATTGGAAATCAGATGAAAAATTTCAAAGTTCTTTCTTTAATACAGGGGAATAGGAAGGAATTCACTAAATCTTTCAAATAATCTCACATGTCTTCTGAAGTTTGAAAACAGAAATAGGAGCAGGATTAAGGAGAGAATGAGGGTCATTCTGAGGCATCCCCACTATTCGGGCCCTTTTCCGACCCTGTCTACCGTCCCCGCACGTTGTACAGGGAAGATAGATGGAGGCGGGAAAGGGGCAGATTGGGGACAGCATTAGGGCGGGCAGTGGGTGGTCATCGGCCCCGGACGTACAGTGCCGATTCTAATGTTGGCCCTGTAAGTCCAGGGCCGGCGGCTTGCATGGGGAACTTATTCCATATCGGAGATGGAATAAGTTCCCTAGTCAGGTGGATCTGGCAGGCCCGGGGCTGGGAAATAGTGGGAGGGGACAGAGGAGATTCCCCATAGTCCGATCCTGGCCTTAGGAGGCCAGATCGGGGGTCGGGCTGCGGGGAAAGCACCTTTGCAGCCGAGGCCGAGGATCGCGGCTTTTCAATGGAACTGCAGTGCCATGGCAACCGGAAGCCATGGCACTGCGGCTCCATGGAACTGCCCTGACTGAGTTAGCTGGGGAAGGCCTGTACGTAAGGCTGGACGGAATCGGGGTCCCGGCCTGCACGTACAGGCCTGTTCGCGATTCTGATCCCATGGGGGCTAGATGTGCCCGGCGGGATCAGAATCATGGCTCCTTCTGTGCGTCCGGTTCTGGCTGGGCACACAGAGGGCCAGGACATCCAGGATGGAATCGGGCCCAATATGTTGTAAGTTTTAAGTAACTCTCTTATCCTCACTAAAATTATTGGATAGAAGGAATCTAATCTTAGTTCTATATTATAAATTAATGCTGTTTTAACAAATGAATTATATTTCAATCCTGAGTTTTTTAAAATTGAGTTTTTCAAATTCCCAAATTTTCAAACAAAGAACTCAACCAGTTTCTCAGCTCTTCTTCCTGAAACTCTACCGAATCTATCACACTCCCACGCCCTACTAGATTTAAGTACTCTAATAATCCTCTTGGTTTATTAGCTGCTTTATCAGTCACTAAAGCATAACTAGAATTTTTTGGACTCATTTGAATATTAGCTAAGGTGACATTTTACTTACCAGTTAATGTCCTTTCCTTGAGTCCTGCTAGATCAGTCCAGACAAGTGAGTTGTGTTCCCCTACCAGCAGATTGGTGGAGACAAAGAACCAGAGAAAAACCCCAGGTATCAATTACATCACTCTCATGCCTCCTCATCCACCAGAGGTCTCTCCAGTATTCATTCCAAGGCATATGGGAGAAACCTGGCAAGACTCACACAACCTCAATCATGGGCAACAATGAGTAATCAACACCATGTTTATGTTTGTCTTTATTTAATATACCGCATATCTGGTACCAAACTATGCAGTTTACAATAAAAAAAATCAGATAACATTCAGAAAGGAATGCCAATGATTCTGACAGAAAAGAAAATAGCCAAACAATAACACCAATACAGAGGTATTTAAGAAGGGGAATTGGGAGGGAAAGAAGTCTTAAAGGGTAGGGGAGACTAGGCCTTTGTAACCCTGTATGCTGATTCAAAGAGGTGAGTTTTCAAAACTTTTTAAATTTACTCAATTCAGTTTCCGTCCAAACCATAGAAGGCAGGGAATTCCATAGAGCTGGTGCTGCCGCTGAAAAGGCAGATTTGCGTGCTATTTCATATTTAATCTGCGAGGGGGTAGGGATGCACAGGCGGAGTTAACATAAGAAACTAAAGGCCCTAGCTGGCGTATAAAGAGTAATCAAATTAGCCAAATAGTCAGGGGCACGTCATGGACTGCTTTGAAAGTGAAAATTATCTCCTTATACAGTAGAGAACTATGCACAGGAAAGCATAAACAGAAAACTGTCAGTAGAAGATGAACCTGCAGAGCCAAGTATAAAAATCATAGCGGACCCAAAGTACCGCAGCAGCAGAACAGAGCAAATACTGTTTCAGAGGTGGGTTCTAAACTAGTCTAGCAGGATTCAAGGAAAGGACATTAACCTGATAAGTAAAATGTCACCTTCCATATCATCCTGCAAGATCAGCCTAGACAAGCTATGACTCTGCTAGGTGGGAAGAAGACACAGCAGCTCGCTGAGGGAGGAGTGGCCTAGTGAATGGGGCAATTGCCTCAGGCCGGAGGGACAGGGTGCAAATCCTGCTGGAGGACAACAACCTTGGGCTGGAGGGACTTGGGTTTCAAGTCCCACAGGCACTCCTTGTGGCCTTGGGCAAGCCACTTAACCCTCCGTTACCTCAGGCACAAAACATAAATTGTAAGCACTTTGGGGACAAAGAACATATATACCATACCTGAATGTACACCACCTAGATTGCACTTGCACCAGGTGGTCTACAAAGGGCTATAAATACATAAATAAAAATAAAAGTTAAATAAAACCCTAGAGCCAAAGGCCGTGCCCACCCATGGATGGATATCCAAGCAGTAATGCTTGACAAAAAATGGAAAGCAATGCCCACGCTGCTGCCCGACAAATGTCTGCAGAGGCTACCAAGCTCCACTCTGCCCACCAGGACACTTGAGCTCGGGAAGACACAAACAACAATGCAAACATGGTTCTGCAACAAATACACTGAGGCAATGGGCTCCTTAATCCAGCACCCCAAAGTCGACTTTGCCACCGCATCACTCTGGCATGAGCCAGCCAACAGCACAAAAGGATGGTCTGACTTACTAAAAGAATTTGTAACCTCCGGACATCCAGAAGGAGAGGATCCTTATCCATCCTGACACTGCTCCTTAAAAAAGGAGAGCAGGCAGACCAGCTGTTTCACGTGAAAAGGAGAAAGCACCTTAGGCAATAAGGAAGGCACAAGGCAAATGGAAAATGGCCTCCTTTGAAAAAGACAGATATGGATCTCGGCAAGACAGAGCTTGCAGCTCAGAAATCTGCCTTGCAGAACAAATCACAATGAAGAAGACCATCTTGAGCATCAAATCCTTCAGAGTAGTGCTCTTCAATGGCTCAAAAGCTCCAACAACAGGGCCCTGAGCACCAGACACAGATCCCAGGAAGGGATCACCAACCGGAGAGGACAGAGATGCCAAACCGTCTGATGAAGGTACAAAACATCCGCGTGTAAAGCTAGAGACTTAACTGTCAACAGGCCAAAGTTGCCACCTAAGGCTCAAGGGAGCTAAGAGAAAAGGCCCTTCTCCAGAACACCCTGCAGAAAAGGCCAACAGAGACGGCACCTTGGCCGCTTCAGGAGCCATCTGCCATAAGCCCACCAGCATTCAAAGCACCAGACCTGTATTTATGTCAGGTTCGTAGACCCCCTCCAGGCTCTGAGCAGAGTGGAAAACTACCGTCGGAGAATAGCCCATACACACTGTCTCCTTACAGGAGCCAAGCCATAAGCGAGAAGGGAGCCAGATCCTCGAGGAGAAGCAGCTCCTGACACAATAGACCTCAAAACAGAGGCAGACAAAGAGGTGGATTTGCAGGAGTCACATCAGATCTCTGAATCACACTCTCAATGGTCAATCTGGCACTGCCAGAATAATCCTTCTTGGGTGGAACTCAATATGCTGAATCACATGCCCCACCAGGGGCCATGAAGGAAACACATACAGCAAGTGTTGACTTGGTCAATTGCTGGGCCAGGGGGCCAATGCCCTCAGATCACATCTCTTTGTGGCGATTGAAGAAGCAGCACACTTGCACTGAAGCGGATCGCCATCAGATCCCTCTCGGGGCGACCCCAGTGGCGCAGAAACAACAGAAACACTCCTGAATGAACCTCTACTCTTCTGGAGCCAGGTCATGCCACCTGAGAAAACCCACTTCCATAGTAGCCACCCCGGCAATGTGTAGAGCCAACAAACTAAGTTGTTCTTCGCCGCCCAGGCAAAAAGGGGAGCCATCTCCAGGACTACCCAGGTATTCCTCATGCTGCCTTGCTAATGGACATAAGCTACTACCGTGGCGTTGTCTGAGAACACTCGAACTGCCCAGCACTTGACCGGGGGCTGGAAACTCAGAAAAGCCAACCTAATGGATCTCGCCTCAAGGCAGTCGATGGATCACACTGCTTCCCTGCAGTTCCAATGGCCCTGGGCCATTTGGCCTTGGCAATGGGCTCCCCAGCCTGAGAGACTGACATCCGTTGACAGAAGGATCCATGAGCAATCGTCCAATGGTACCCCCTTCCTCAGAAGACTGGGCTGCTGCCACCACCAACATTGAGAGTGGGAGCCTGAGCTCGTACCGCTGAGAACTCAGGGACCACTGAGTAAGCAAGGACAGTTGAAGTATCCACAGAAGAACATGCACCCACGGAACCATCTTGATTGTAGCTGCCATTAATCTGAATAGTTGAAGATAATCCTGGACTCTGGGAGGCTGCTGTGAACAGAACAACGCTAAGCAATCCAACAGGCCTTTGACTTTTTTTTTGGCAGGAAGACACTATACACTCGAGTATCGAAACATGCTCTCAGGAATGCCAGAGACTGGGAATGCAACAACTTGTTCTTTCCCCAAGTGATCATCCAGCCGAAGCCTAACAGAAAGTATACCACTCAGGGAGCTACCTACGATACCTCTGAAAGAGAAGGGCTTGAATAAGCCATTAGTCCTGATATGGGTGCACACAACTCCCTTGGTGCCATAGCACCGCAGCCACCACCACCATAACCTTGGAGAATGTTCTTGGGGCAGTGGAGAATCTGAATGGGAGGGCAGTGAACTGAAGGTGAGAGTCAAGCATGGCAAACACATACTTTGTTGATCCCCCAGATCAGGATATTAAAATATACATCGGCCAAATCCAGAGATGCCAGAAACTCCCCTCGGTGCACCGCCTGAATCATTGATTGCAAAAGTTCCATCCAGAAGCGGAGATGTGCAAGCGCTCATTGACACACTTGAGGTCCAGAATGGGCTGGAATGTTCTTTCCATGTCAGCACCACGAAACAGATGAATACCTGCTCTTGCCCCCATCATCGGGCGGAGCCAGCATCACTGCTTTTAGAAGAGGCAACTCGTCAAAGGAGATTCACACAGCAGCCCTGCTGTTTGCAGTCCCACAAGGGAGAAGACAAAAGCAGCCAGGATCGGTTCTTGCATTCCAGAACACAGCCATACTGAATGGGGATTAGCATCCAGCGATCCTTGGAGATCCAGGCCCATTCCTGAAGGAAGAGGTGAAGCCTGCCCCCAACTGGAGGAACCAGAGAATGGGCCCTCAAACTATTACAGCGCAGCCTGGGAGGGTTCTCCTCTGGATGGGACTGGGTCCCTAGGCCCAAGCATGCCACAAACGTACTGAGAACAAGACCGAAGTCCATAAGCAGAGGGGAGTAAAGGCTTTCCAAGCTGGCAGTGACGGGGTGCCCCGAGACCCCCAGAAGTCTAACCAGCATGCTCACAAAGAGCAGGAGGAGGGTGATGGAAAAGAGGCTCCTGCCCATTTCACAGGTCCCTTGGACCTGTCCTCCAGAAGGCAGTAATATGTGGTCTCACCCAGGTCCTTCACTAGCTTCTCCAAGATGGACCCAAGAGAAACATCCCTCTAAGGCCAGATGGGCAACCGTGCTTTGGAAGATGAGTCTGCTGCCCCCTGTCAGAGCCAAGCCAATCTGTGTCACTGTCGACAGGGCACAATTCTTTGATGCTAGATATACCAGGCCATATATGGCATCAGAAAGGAAGACCATAGCAGACTCCAAAAAGGGGTAGAATCAACTGGCAGAAGAGACTGAATCCACTGGAGCAAGGCTCAAGACAGGCCTGAACATACCACAACTGAAGAATAATAGTTGCTGCAGCAAACTGGGTCTTCAACACAAATCCACCTTTCAGTCCAGAGTATGCTTTAAGGCCAATCTGCCTTCCATAGGATTGGAGGTCTGACTGGTAACTGCCGGAACCTGCACATCCACCTTGGAAATATCAAACCACACAACACACACCTTCTCCAGGACAGCATGAGGGGAGGGAGGTATAGCCTAGTGGTTGGGGCAAGTTACTTCAGGCCAGAAGGTCACAGGTTCAAATCCCACTACAGGACAGCAACCTTGGGCCAGAAGGACTGGGGTTTCTAGTCCCACAGGTGCTCCTTGTGGTCTTGGGCAAGCCACTTAACCCTCCATTGCCCATGTTCCTTGTAAAATAGTTATCTCCAAGTTATAATGCCCTGCTCAATGTAATTTCAGTTTGTTCAATATAAACCACCTTGATATCAAGAAAGGCAGTATATAAGAAATGTTACATAAATAAAAATGTATCTTTTTATACACCATCAGACCCTTAGGCAGGGAGTTGGGGGAATCCCACTCTGACTAGAACAGGCCCTTGAGCATGCATTAACTGCGATTTTACTGTAATGCACATTACAGGCGCTAGGGTAGGAACGCGTTTTGGATCTGCTTGGGCAGAACGCACATACAGACCTCATGACCACCAGGCACACAATAGGAGAAAACTCCACTAGTGTGTGCAGAAAACAGCAGGAAACCCCCACACCGCATCAACAGTCACCAGCTGTCCACACAGACGGAATCAGGAGCCACCAACAAGGACAATGACAAGATCAAGCCTTGGTATTCACCCCCTGAAAGTCCCAGGCAGAGGATCTGTGCCAAACTCAATTCTACTCCCCTGAACCATTACACTGGCTTTGCAGAATTGCGTTTAAGGTGGTTGGCAGGTAGATCTCTCTGAGAGCTTTCTGCAATCTTCGGGAGAGAGCAGGGGGAAATGGAGAAGGAGGGAGGGAACACTGAGGTTGTGTGAGACTGCTGCACTCTTCCAGATCCTTCCAATTTCTGGCTGCTTAAGAGGCTCTTATAAGCGCATGGAGCTGAACCAATTTTCCCTCCTATGGCTACCAAATAGATTGCAGGTCTAGTGGAGCCTCCCACGTCAAGCTCAAGTGAGAGAGTACCCCTCAAGGTGGTCATTCACAAGCGTTTAATCAATCTTTTGCTCTCAATCTTAAGAATTTTCTTCAGAAAGGAGAAAGTCCATCCACCATCTGCTGGAGACAAAAAAATACTGAAGAGACCTCTAGTGGCTGAGATGGATAGAGGCAAGGGAGTGGATTTCATTGAAACCTGTAATTACTCTGTATACCAATCCTTTTTTTCACCTGAACACACTTCGCATTGCCTAGCAGCGGCCACTCTCTCTAATGCCTATTCTACTTAATTAAGCCACTCCTCCACCATTTCATTTCATTTATTAGAACTTGATATATCGCCCTTAGTGAGGGCGGTAAATACATATAGAAAAAATGCTAATGAAGGACAGGAAAGAAGCACAGAACATCAGAGAACAGACTTTGCATTAGCACTTACATCTTTTTTCTCTCTTATAAAGCAACAGTTGCCCATTTTTCTACTTCAATCTAACAATTTTAATGGACTTCTGCAATGCTTATCTTTGAGAAACTTATTTGTATAGATATACAAAATTGGATGAACTAAGACATGATTAGACCAAGGAATGGGCCTAGGATCTGAAACCTGAATCGGCCTTTTCTTTTTCCAAGATATTTGAAATAAAAATAAGGTCAAAAATATCTCCCTGTTTGTGGCGAGTTTTATCTATCAACTGATGCAAACTTCACGCCCCCCCTCCCCCACACCTTTCCTCCTTAACAGGCTGGTTAACAACAACATAATTTATTATCATTTACTTCATTGACCTGCACGTTAAAATCACCTAAAAGTATAAAATATTCAAACTGTGCCTTAATAAGAAGAATTTGTTTTATCAACATAAGAACATGAGAAATGCAATACTAGTCAGACCAAGGTCCATCAAGCCCAGTATCCTGTTTCCAACAGTGACCAATCTAGGTCATAAGAACCTAGCAGTCTCCCCAAAAGACACAGGTTCCTCAGTGCTTGTATTGGGTCAAGCAGCGATATTCTGGGTGCCTTTTAATAATGGTTTATGGACCTTTTCTCCAGGAACTTGTCCAAACCTTTTTTAAACCCAGCTACAGTACACTAGCAGCTTTTACTACATCCTCCGGTAACAAATTTCAGAGTTTGATTACAGGTTGAGTGAAAAAATATTTACTCTTATTAGTCTTAAATAGGTTACCCTGTAGCTTCATTGCATGTCCCCTAGTCTTTTTATATTCTGAAGACGTAAACAATTGATCTACGTTTACCCGTTACACTCCATTCATTAATTTATAGACCTCTATCATATCTCCCCTCAGCCGCCTCTTTTCCAGATTGAAGAGCCCCAACCTTCTTAGCCTCTCTTCATTGGAGTATCCTTCCATCCCCTTTACCATTTTGGTGGCTCTTCTCTGCACCTTTTCTAATAACGCTATATCCTTAAGATACGGCGACCAGAACTGCACACAATATTCAAGGTGCAGTCGTACCATGCAGCGCTACAGAGGCATTATAATATCCTTTGTTTTATTTTCCATTCCTTTCCTTATGATACCTATACCTATTTTTTTCCATTCCTTTCCTTATGATTCTATTTGCTCTCTTGGCCGCCGCTGCACACTGGGCGGAGGGTTTCAACATGTTATCTGCAATGACGCCTAAATCTTTTTCCTGGGTAGTGGTTTCCAATGTGGAACCTTGCATCGTGTAACCATAGTTTGGGTTGTTCTTTCCTAGGTGCATAAGTTTGCACATGTCCACATTAAATTTCATCTGTCATTTGGATGCCCAGTCTCCCAATTTATCAAGATCCTCCTGCAATTTTCCACAATCCTCATGGGTTTTAACAACTTTAAATAGTTTTGTGTTAACTGCAAATTTGATAACCTCACTCGTTATTCCCTTTTCCAGGTTATTTATGAATATGTCAAAAAGCAGTGGACCCAGCACAGATCCTTGGGGTACTCCAATATTCACCTTTTTCCATTGGGAAAATTGGTCATTTAGCCCTACCCGCTGCTTTCTATCTTTTAACCAGTTCCTGGTCCACAATAGTACACTGCCTCCTAGCCCATGACTTTGTAGTTTTGCCAAAAGTCTCTGATGAGGGACCTTGTCAAAGGCTTTCTGAAAGTCCAGATATACAATATCAACCGACTCACCTTTGTCCACCTGATTATTCACTCCTTCAAAAAAACATAACAGATTAGTAAGACAAGATCTTCCTTGTCTAAAGCCATGTTGGCTGTCTCCCATTAAGCCATGACTATCTATATGATAAGTAATTTTGTTCTTTATAATGGTTTCTACCATTTTTCCCGGTACTGACGTCAGGCTTACCAGTCTGTAGTTTCCCAGATCATCCCTGGAACCCTTTTTAAAAATTGGAGTTACATTGGTGATCCTCCAATTTTGAGGTATTACAGATGATTTTAATGATAGTTCACAGATTACTAATAGCAGGTCTGAAATCTCATATTTCAGTTCTTTCAATACCCTTGGAAATATACCATCTGGTACAGGTGATTTGCTACTTTTCAGTTTATCAAATAGTTGTAATACATCTTCCCAGTGTATCGATATTTCTTTCAATTTTTCTGCAGTATCACCTTTAAATACCACTTCAGTCCTGGGTAACATCCCTACATCTTCCTCAGAAAAGACAGAAGAAAATAATTCATTCAGGCTCTCCGCTATAGCCTTGTCCCCTCTTACTGCCCCTTTTACCCCTCTATCATCTAATGGTCCAACTGACTCTCTCACAGGTTTTTTGCTACGTATGTACTTGAAAAAGCCTTTACTACGCGATTTTGCTTCCACAGCAAGTTTCTTCTCAAGCTTTCTCTTTGCCTGCCTTATCAATGTCTTGCATTTAATTTCCCAGTGCTTGTGCTGTTTCCAGTTTTCACCATTTGGCTCTTTTTTCCATTTCCTAAAAGATGCTTTTTTGGCAACAACAGCCTCTCTGACCTCACCTTTAAACCATGCTGGCAGTTTTTTGGACTTCCTTCCACTTTTCTTAAAGCGTGGAATACAGCTGGTTTAGGTTTCCAAAATAGTATTTTTAAACACTCAAGCTTGATGTAAGCCTCTGACCTTTGCAACTGCTCCTTTTAGTTTTTTCTTAACTATTATCCTCATTTTATCATAGTCTCCCTTTTGAAAGTTAAAAGGTAGTACTGTGGATTTCCTTACCATCCCTCTTCCATTAATTAAATCAAACGCAATCATGCTATGATCACTATTGCCAAGTGGCCCCAACACCCTTATCTCTTGCACCAGATCTGGTGTTCCACTAAGGACTAAGTCCAAAATGGCTTCCCCTCTGGTCGGTTCATGAACCAGCTGCTCCAAGAAGCAGTCATTTATTTAATCTAGAAACTTTATCTCCCTAGCATGTCCTGCCATGACACTGATCCAGTCAATACTGGGGTAATTGAAATCACCCATTATTATTACCGTTCTGTAACTTTTGTTAGCTTCCCTGATTTCTTTGAGCATTTCATCATCCATTTGTTCATTCTGGCAAGGTGGTCGATAGCAAACCCCACTGCCTTCGCCTTCCACTTTTTCATGGAATTTCAATCCATAGAGATCCTACAGAAAATTTTGTTTCCTGCAAAACTTTAATCCTTTCTGACTCAATGCCCTCTCTGACATAGAGCGCAACCCCTCCACCAATTTGATCAGCTCTATCAAATCTTCCAAATCTCTAATTACTAACCTAGTGGGTACAGAAGGAACCAATAAACTAAGTTTATTAATACTACTATGACGTAATAACATCCTTCCACTCTATTAGATAAAGAGACAGCTTCAAGATGTTTCAATCCCACTTTTTCTTTAATAATGCCATCCTCCCACTTTTCTTACCATGCTTCTGTATATGATAATAATTATAAATCTTTTGGACATAAGAATTTGGATCATCTTCATCTGTAAGCCAAATTTCAGTTAGGAATAAGCCATCCAATTGCGATTCCAAAACCAAATTATGTACCAAGCAACACTTACTCCTAAGAGACTGGGCATTCGATTGGGCAGCTCCAGCTACCCATACCTTTCTAAATTCACTAAATTAGTACTCCTCCAACCCTGACCTCTCATTCCTATAGTCTTTCCTCGGTTCATATCTTCCCCTACCCAAATGACCTCAATGAATCAAACTGCAAAACCCAGAGACATAACCACACCCTTGAACATCATTAATGTTTAAATTACTTCTCACCATCTCTTTACATAGACACAATCAAAATCAAGACAATAAAAAAAGCACAACCCAACCTAAGATGTATAAAAATAATAAGCAAGGGCAGAATGGATAGGCCATATGGTCTTTTTCTTCAGTAGGAAGAAGGGGAGGAGGAGTGGCACTATATGTAAAAACTACTATTAAAGCTTTGGAATTACAGAGCTTAAAAGGGACAGAGGAGGCATTGTGGGTTAAACTAGAAAGAGGGAAAGAGAAATCTATTTGCATTGGTGTGATACACAGACCTCCCTCACAAGAGGAAGAGGTGGACAGAGAGTTAATTGAAGACATACGCAGCATTGCTAGGAAAGGGGAAGTGCTATTGATAGGAGATTTCAATATGCCAGATGTTGATTGGCACATTCCTGCTGCAGTATCATCTAAAAGTAAGGAGATCCTGGATTCTCTACAGGGAGAACTATTCAGGCAATTGGTAACAGACCCCACACGTGAAGGGGCCATACTGGACTTGGTGCTTACCAATGGTGAAAGTGTTTCTGATGTTGTAGTGGGAGATCATGTTGCATCCAGTGATCACCAGATGGTGTGGTTCAGTATTAGGACTAGGGCTGTTAGAATCCATTCCAAGGTGAGGGATCGTAGACTTTAGGAAGACTAACTTTGCGAAGATGGGCCAATACCTCAGGGAGTCGTTGGTGGGATGGGAACAGCTGGGGGATGTAGAAAAACAGTGGGCAAAACTGAAAGGGGGTATTTTACGGGCAACCAACCTTTTTGTTAAAATGGTAAATAAAGGCAAAAGGAAAAGGAGGCCGCTATGGTTTTCGAAGGAAATAGCTGAAAAAGTGAAGAAAAAGAGGGAGGCCTTCATGACATACAAGAGATTACAGAGAGAGGAAGACAGGCATCTGTATTTGGAAAAACTTAGAGAAGCTAGCAAAGTAGTCAAGAAGGCAAAGATTCAAAAGGAGGAGGAAATAGCCAATGCAATAAAATGGGGGGATAAGACATTTTTCAGATATATTAGTGAGAAGAGGAAGGGCAAAAGTGGTATTGTCAGACTCAAGGGTGCAGGGGGGGGAATATGTAGAAGCTGATAAAGATAAAGCGGAATTGCTTAACAAATATTTTTGTTCTGTGTTCACAGATGAAGAACCAGGAGCAGGACCTTAGAAAACACCCACAAATAAGAACAGAAGCGAGGGACATCTTTAACAATTTTCAGAAGACTGTGTTCGTGAGAAACTAGCTCAACTTAAAGTAGACAAAGCGATGGGACCGGATGGGATACACTCTAGAATACTGAGGGAACTTGGGGACGTTCTAGCAACTCCACTGACTGACCTTTTCAATGCCTCGTTGGAGTCGGGAGTGGTGCCAAAGGACTGGAGAGAGGCTCATGTGGTCCCTTTACACAAAAGCGGAAGTAAGGATGTGGTTGAAAACTACAGGCCGGTTAATTTAACTTCGGTGGTGAGTAAATTATTGGAAACGCTGCTGAAAGAGAAAATAGTGAGGTTTCTGGAGTCCAGCGGATTACAGGATCCGAGGCAGCATGGATTCACCAGAGGCAGGTCTTGTCAGACAAATCTGATTGATTTCTTTGACTGGGTGACCAGGGAGTTGGACCGAGGGAAAGCTCTAGATGTGGTGTATTTAGATTTCAGTAAAGCCTTTGACACTGTTCCTCACAGGCAACTTATAAACAAACTGAGCACCCTAGGGATGGACCCTAAAGTTACTGCTTGGGTTAGAAATTGGTTGGGTGGGAGGCAACAAAGAGTACAAGTAAATGGAGCTCACTCTGAGGAGAAGGATGTTACCAGAGGTGTCCCAGGGATCTGTCCTTGGTCCGATTCTTTTTAACATCTTTGTTAGTGATATAGCGGAAGGGCTGTCGGGTAAGGTTTGCCTCTTTGCAGATGATACCAAAATCTGCAATAGAGTAGACACCCAGGAAGGTGTAGATAACATGAGGAGGTATCTAGCTAAACTTGAAGAATGGTCTAGAATTTGGCAGCTGGGATTTAATGTTAAAAAATGTAAGGTCATGCATTTGGGCTGCAGCAATCCAAGGGAGCAATACAGTATAGGAGGTGAAGTACTTTTGTCCACTAAAGAAGAGCGGGACCTAGGCGTGGTTGTGTCTGATGATCTTAAAGTAGCTAAACAGGTAGTAAAGGCGACGGCAAAAGCTAGAAGGATGCTTGGGTGCATACGGAGAGGAATGGCTAGCAGAAAAAAGGAGGTGATAATGCCTCTGTATAAGTCTTTGGTGCGACCTCATTTGGAGTATGGTGTGCAATTCTGGAGACCGCACCTTCAAAAGGATGTGAACAGGATGGAGTCGGTGCAGAGGGTGGCTACTAAAATGATTAGTGGGCTTCATTATAAAGCATATGAGGACAGACTTAAGGATCTTAATATGTACACCTTAGAGGAAAGGCGGGATAGAGGTGATATGATTGAGATGTTTAAATACCTCCGTGGCATAAATGTTCAGGGGGAGAGCCTCTTTCAATTGAAAGCAAGTTCTGCTACGAGGGGACATGGGATGAGGGTGAAGGCAGATAGATTCAGGAGTGATATGCGGAAATATTTCTTTACAGAAAGAGTAGTGGATCCATGGAATAGTCTCCCAGTGGAGGTGGTAGAGATGAGGACAGTAACTGAATTCAAAAAAGCATGGGACCAACACAGAGGATCTCAAAGATAAAAAGTGGACTGTTGTAGTTGTTGTTATGGAAGGACAGACTAGATAGGCCATGTGGTCTTTTTCTGTCATCATGTTTCTATGTTTCTATGTTTACTATTAATTACATTAAAAAGCCTACTAGACCATTGTTAAGGGCTTTATCTAAGGGAATTTTGGCAAGATCCCTGGGCACAGGTTGCTAGGCAGTAGCCCATCTACGGAACTCTGGTTTATGGAGGCAGTCTGTCCCTCAGCGATGATGCCCCTTTGTGGGAGGCGCCAAGGAAGAGGAGGAAAAGAAGCCTCTTGTTGGTTAATGTTCTAAGACGCCAATCTGACAACCAGTTTAATGCTTTAAAATAATGGTTCCTAAACCTGTCCCAGTGGATCCTCAGCCTGTCAGGTTTTCAGGATTGCCTCCATTGTATGCAAATTCTTTATACACATATTCATTGTGGCTATCCAAAAATCATGACTGGGTTTGGGACTCTCCCAGTACAGGTTTGAGAACCATTGCAAAACAATTTCTATTGTTTTTCTTGTGCTAACAATAAAGGTAATATAGCTTAGAAACTGGCCTTGAAGGTTAACAGTAAGGTCTTGAAAACGAGCCTTCCATGTATGGGGAGCCAGTGAAGCTGCTTTAAGATAGGTGTCACGTGCTCATTTCTAGCGGCGCCCTGAAGGACTCTCGCTGCAGTATTCATGGCGAGTTGTAGCGGGTTAATGGTAGAGTGTGTGAGGCCTTGTAGAATTGCGTTGGCATAGTCAAAATGCGGTAGAATTAATGCCTAGTATATTGTCCTGAAATCTTCTGGATCCAGTAGGGAGCGCAAATGCCTGAGAGTCCGGATCTTGAAATAAACAGCTCTTACTATGTTACCTATGTGCGTTTTCATATCAAGATGCTGGTCCAACGTAACCCCCAGGTATCGTATTGTGGATTTTGTTTGAAGTTCTGCTTCTTTGATGCTTATGTGGGGTGGTGGGGTGAAATTGTGGTCCCTTGAGATGAATAGTACCTCCGTCTTCTTGTGTTGGATACGGAGGTTTTGGGATTGGAGCCAATCGGAGATTGCGTCGAAACATTCTATCAGAGGGGAGAGGTTCAGATGCTCTGTCGAGAACGGTGTGTAGAGTAGGATATCGTCGGCATATATTAGGCAGTTTACATTGAAAGATCTGATGAGATTGCAGATGGGTTGCATGTATATGTTGAAAAAGAGTGATGAAAGGGAGGAACCTTGTGGAACTCCCTGGCTTTGGTGGAAAGGTTCTGATGTTGCTGCTCCAGATCTTAAATGTTGCCATCTTTCAGCCAGATATGATTTACACCATTCCAGAGCACTGCCACAGATGCCCTTCTCTTTAAGTCGCCCCAGGAGAATCTCATGATTTACTGAGTCGAATGCTGCGGCAATGTCAAGGAAGATAAGCACAAATCCTTGACGGATGCTGTCGATGCCTGTGATTATATTGTTGAAAAGGGTGGTAAGGAGGGTTTCTATGCCATGATACTCCCTAAAACCATGTTGGCAGTGGTCTAGTGGGGCTGCGGAGTCTATGTGCTCTTGTATTTGTCTTTGTGCTTCTTTCTTGATAATCCCCTCATCCCCCACAAAAGAACCAAGGCAACACAACGGACCTGCAACAGAGCCTTTGAACTCTATGCCCCATCCCTCTGGAACTCTCTACCAAGCCACATCAGAAACAACGTTGATCTCCCATCATTCAAAAAGCAGCTAAAAACCATCCTATTCCAAGAACATCTCTGCATAGGAATTCCCCCCTATTTCTCTTCAAGAACTCCAGACCAGTAACTTTGCTATCCTGTCAGTCTCTATGTTCATCCCAAATCATCAATGTTGAGCCCCCGGTGGTGCCCCCCCCCCCTGTTATATGTCCCACTGCTTTGACCCGGTGAAAAGCGGGATATAAATACAGTTAAATAAATAAATAAAATAAAATAAATAAATAAATCCTAGCTAGGAGAGGTATGCTGGCTATAGGTCTGTATGAGTCAGCCTTCTGGGGGTTTAGTTTGGTGCTTTTTAATAGAGGTCTAATTAAAATATGTTTAAGGGCTGTAGGAAACAAACCAGTTGTGAAAGATAGGTTAATAAGTCTTGTTATGAAGGGACTGAACTCGCTGCGTAGCTCCTTAATCCAGTAGGCTGGGCAGGGGTCAGTTTGTGCTGTGGTGGTGTTAAGAGATGTAATAGTGTCCTCGACATTTTTCCTGGAAGGTGTGGAGAACGTTGACAAGGACATTGTGCAGGATGACTCTTGTGATGTGACTACTGAGATTCTGTCAGTCTGTAGTAGTTTAGACTGAAGGTAGTCAGCGAATTCTTGAGGGTGAATTTCATCTTGCTGCTCCAGGGATGGTTCCTTCAATAAGGTGTTGACTAAGTTGAACAGGTCTCGTGGCTTGTTTAGTGATCTTTTGAGTGTGTCTGTGTGAAACTGCTTCATTTTCATCGTGATTGTATCCCGGTGGAATGCTAGGTGGAGTTTGTAGGATGCTTGGTCCTCCATGGAGTGCGATCGGCGCCATCGTTTTTCAAGCCTACGTAAATGTGCAAGAGATGATCTCAGCTCTGGGGAGTACCATGGTGCAGACTTTCTTTTCCTTGGGATGTTGCTATGATAAGGGCGTTGAGCAATAGCGCTGAGGTTGCTGTTCCAAGAGGAGATCATGTTATCGAGGTTGAGTGTTGTGTCATTGAGGAGTGGGCCAGTTTCTGACAATATGAGTTCTCTGTTGAATGGTCGGAAATTCCGTGCTGAGGCTCTTGTGGAGTTGTTCTGCCGTGTGTTATCTTTCGATTGTTTGTCGTGGATGGGTATCAGGAAGTTGATAAGCTTGTGGTCTGACCAGGGTACGGAGGTAATAGATGTCACTAGGTCATGGCCTGGATCAGGAACTGTCACTGGGGCGAAGACCAGGTCTAGATTGTTACCTTTTAGATGTGTGGATTCATTGATTATTTGTTTGTAACCCAGGTCCTTGATAGCTTCAAGGAGAGCGGTCGACTGGCTGTGTTGTAGAGATGGAAGATTGAAATCTTCCAGTATCCAGTTTGGTATGCTAGGATTGTGAGTATTGGCGGCTAGGTCTAATATAGTTGGGAGGTCGTCAGAGGATGACGACGGGGCTCTGTATACCAGGATGATGGAGCACAGCTTGTTTGCGACGGTTACTGCGTCAAGGTTGATGTTACTAGTGGAGTTAATTGTGTGGAAATGGAGGTTCGTCTTGGTGAGGATGAGTGTTCCACCTCCTCTCTTATTTCCCCTGTGTTGTGTGTGTATGGAGAAATTTGGGGGGGGGGGGAGTTGGTTGAGGAGGACGTTGTCTTCACATGATAGCCAAGTTTCTGTGATCATGAGAATATCCAGATCATGGGAGGATATTATGTCTGAGATGATCGGCCACTTCTTCCGGATTGAGCGTGCGTTTATGAGGGCACATTTTAAGCTTTTTGGCAGGGGGGATTCATATTGCTTGGCTTTCTTGGAGGGTTGGAGTGCGATGTGTAGCAAGTGGGAGTAGCGTGTGTGGAGTTCTCCTTTAGGGTAGTGATGGGGGGCCCCTGACCCTCTTTTACCATGGCTCAGCAGGATTGGGATATGGTTGGGTGAGGGGGATAAGGCAAAAGAGTTGCCGAGCAAACTTGTGGTAAGGAGGTAACAGCTGACTAAGGCAGAGAGGAGGAATGCCATTTTGGGATTTTTATTGAGCGTGGCAGAATAGTATGTGTGGAAAGGTCAGTGTTTAAGAGAAGCTTTTTAAGTAGGCTGATAGATGCTAATTTCGACTGGCAGGATTGTGCAGAGTGTGATTCGCTATGCAGTTAGGAACGTGCTATGGGTGAATTATATGCGTGGTAATAGGCATGAAGCAATCATAAAACTGGTAGCAGATATTATATAGTTGGTAACAGGCATGGAGCATAGATGTTTGTTAAGGTAGGTATACAAGTATAAGACATGAAAATGGCATCAGTAGGAATGCATGAAGGCAACATTCAGACATGTGAAAGAGGACAGGCAGCGAGTAAGTATAATAAATGTGCAGTACTATTAGGCAGATAGGTATCCACAGACTAAATTATGAGCGTTGCAGAGAGGAGAATTCTAGGTGTTAGAGTACCTACTTTGCTGGTCAGAGGATTGAGGTGCTTGCTGGGACTGAAGTTTCTTAATCCAGGTCAGCATGGTTGAGTTTGGACCCTGTCTACAGGTCCACGCCAAAGGGCCCTCTGGCGAGGCCCTCAGACTCGGGCCCGCCAGGCGAGGGCACGCCCGATAGCGCTTCCTTTAAGAAGGCAGGTTGGAGCCCCGATTGGGCAGCTGGTCAAGATGGCTGTTCCCGCCTCCGCTGTGGTGGTGAGAGCTCGATCCCCGGAGGGGAGAGCAGCTGGAGCCAGCTGGAGAGCGTCCCTTTCCTAGCACCATCCAGGGGTAGCAGACTGAACGGGGAACTTATTCCACCTCTGAGGTGGAATAGGTTCCCCTAGTCAGCCGGGAATGGCAGGCCAGGTGGCGAAGGAGTTTGGAGGGGGTAGAGGAGGTTCCCGCCACCCGATCCTGGCCTTGGTAGGCCAGATCAGGGATCCCGCTGCGGGGAATGCAGAATCTGTTCTGTGGCCAGGGATCACGGCTCCTGAATGGAGCCGCGGTGCCATGGCAGCCGGATGCCATGGCGCCGTGGCTCTATTCATGAGCCTTGACTGAGTTAGCCGGGCTAGGCCTGTATGTGCAGGCTGACCAGAACTGGGGTCCTGGCCTGCACGTATAGGCCTGGACGTGATTCTGATCTCGTGCCCTGCGGGATCAGAATCCTGTCTAACTCTGAGTCCGGTTCCGACCAAGCGTACAGCGAGCTGGGCTATCCAGGATAGAATCGGGTCCTAAGGGGTTGAACTGCAAGGATGCCAATGATGTTAACCACAACTGTATTTATTCCATCATTTGGATTTCTTAATCATCTTCTCTGAGTGCCCATGGTATATTACAAAATCAAAACACAAAATCATTACAATAAGTACATCAATAAAAACATTAACAATACAGCACAATATTGAATAATACATAGAAATAAAAATGCAAATATAAATTAAAAGAAATATAACAATATCCTTTTCCAAAAATCATAACAAAATATCCTAAAATCAAAACTGAGAACAAAGAAACACATCATCGACAAATAAAAAGGCAGCTTGCAATGAATATGGTCTACCACATGTCAATATATAAAACCAAACCATAGCTACCAATAGGCGGTAAAAAAAACTTAATGAATAAAATACCACAATGTTCTTTAAAACAAAGCAAAATCTGTACTAAACAGCAATTACAATAAAATACAAAGCTAACCCAAAGAGTCATGGTTTAAATACACGCCTTAAAATAAACAACTCGGGTATCATGCAAATTTCTTTTGGAGCTGGATAGGGGAAAGCCTGCTGCCATTTTATCTAATAGTTTGACTTCACAATGCGGAGGCACCTGAAACAGGGCCTTATGTTTAGATCTGAAAGCATGTGAGAAAATGTAAAGCTTCAGCATGTCACACAAGTAACTCTCGCCTAAATCTTGAAGTCTTAATAACTCAGACATCTCACAATAGCCCATTGGTAGCCATTGGAGAATCCTAAAATGTGAATAATATAAACTCTTCCACAGGCACCCAACGTTTGACTTTTAAAGCCAGCAGATGAAACAAGTCAGGGAGGATCTTGCCCCCACTCCCAAAAGCACAGCAGTTCTTCCTATCCCATGACTTTTTAATTTCCGAAAACGTCTATCATGGGGGACTTTTGTCAAAGGCTTTCTGAAAATCCAGATATAGTATATCAACCGGCTCACAGTTTGCCCTGGCCTTTGCTTCCATCGGTTTTAGTTTTTCTAGATGCCTAAACGGAAAGCTAAAGGTAGGGGAGGTATTTCCTCCACTCCTGTTGCTATACCAGTGGGCCAACGTGCCATGGATGATTTTGTACAGGCGAAGTGTTTGGGCGAACCCGTTGTCAGGGTCAGGGAGAGCCCCAATATGGGCAGCAATATTTTGCTGAGCCCGCATGGTCCTTCCACCTCTCCGGCTCCTGGGGGTGCTGAGGGTAGCACACCTGGTGTGGTTTTGGATGCGGCTACTCAGCAGTCCTTGGCCTTGGCATTAGTTGTGCCGGTGACTAGTGGTAATGGGTCCAACTGCCCCCAGGTAAGGGGTTTACACCCCCCCCCCCCTGTTCAGGAGAGTGTGATGATCCAGGATCTTCCTCCGCTTGTGAGACGAAAGGAGGTGACCCTGGACTCCATTTGGGACGCAATGCAGTCACTTTATCGGTTTTGTGCTGGGGTATTACAGGCTTCTGCTCCCTTCAGTCCTAGATTGGAGGGGGGGTGGAGGCAAAGGTGCTCCAACAGCAAGTGCAATTGGATGGATCCAAGGTTAAAATTCAGTATTTGCAAGATCAGCAAGGGGTCCCAGCTAAGGATGGTTTGGTTTTCCAGCGTAAAATTGAAAACTTGGAAAATCAACAGAAAAACTTAAATCTTCGTTTACTGAATTTTCCACAGCTTTCATTGTGCTCTCCTAGGGCACAATGCTTATTCGGTTCCTTAAGGAGCTGTTGAACTATCCAGAGTCTGGGATCCCTCCTTTTCAAAAGATTTATTTCCTCCCCTCAATGACTGGTAAGGAGACTTTGCAGAAAGCTGATACCTCTCAGGTAGATGTGTCTTCGGACTCCCTGGACTTGGGGGACCTGTCTGAGTTGTCAGAGCAGTCTACCGAAGTGGCTGAAGCCTGGGCTACTCTGTTGGTATCTTTTGTATGTCTTCAGGATAAGGAAGCGTTATTACAAATGTATTTAAAAAAAAATCTGATGTTTCTTTTTTGAGGGTAGGGTACAGATCTTCCCAGATGTGTCCAGGTGGACTCAATCTAGGAGGAAAACATTTCTGGAACTCCGCACTGAGGTTTTAGCTTTGGGTGCGAGTTTCCAGTTGAGATTTCCTTGTAAATGTGTACTTGGGTATCAGAATAAGATTTTTCATTTCTTTGAGCCATCTCAACTGCATTTTTTTCTTAGATGCTAAGCAACTGTGAATTCACCTTATGGTAGTATGGTGGGCTTTAGAAGTTGTATTCGCTTTACATCCTACTTTTTCTTTTTAATATTTTTCTTTGTCTGTAACCGTTCTCCTATGGTGTATATTGTTCTTGAATCCTCCCATTTCTTTATTGTTCTATTGTGGACTTCTAGCATACTACCATGTTATTGGTTGCTTTGTGTTCTTTTGTGCTTGTTTTTTGCATGTGCATGATGGATTGTGATATTCTTTATCCAAGGTTCTTGGTTTATTGTAAAATGTAATTAAATATAAAAAAAGTAATGGGATAGGAGGCAGTATACTATTGTGGGTTAGGAACTGCTTAAAAGATAGAAAACAAAGAGTAGGGCTAAATGGACAATTTTCTCAATGGAGAAACGTGAATAGTGGAGTACCCCAGGGATCTGTGCTGGGCCTGCTGCTTTTTAACATATTTATAAATAACCTAAAAATGGGAATAACGAGTGAGGTGATCAAATTTGCAGATGAGACAAAATTATTCAAATTATTCAAAGTTGTTAAAATGCCAGAGGATTGTGAAGAATTGCAAGAGGACCTTGAAAAATTGGGAGACTGGGCATCCAAATGGCAGATGAAATTTAATGTGGACAAGTGTAAAGTTATGCACCTAGGAAAGAACAACCCAAACTATGGTTCCACAATGCAAGGTTCCACATTAGGAACCACCACAGAGGAAAAAGATCTAGGTGTCATTGTGGATTGAAACCCTCTGCCTAGTGTGCAGTGACAGCCAAAAAAACAAATAGAATGCTAGGACTCATAAAAACTCCACTCTCCATTATCACCACCACAACTGAGCAGCCACCTATCCGGAACACACAACTCCCCTCCCCTATACTGGGACCTGTCCCCCATGGAAGGAGGGAAATCCCCTCCGGTCTCCCCCTTCCAAAAGACAACCCTTCACTCCAATGGGCTGGATGATGTCTCTGAATGCTTCTTAGAGAGCAGTGAAACATCATCCAGCACACCATCACAAGCAACATGTTCGGAATCAGGATCAGGGTACAGGTGAGAAGGGCCAGAGAAACTGGGAACAGTGGAGGGGATGTAGGAAGAAATGACCTTGTTATGCTGCTATGTGCTCCTTGATTTGGAAGGCCAAAGAGCTGTTTCTGAGGGGGAAGGGGGACAGGGCAGTGGATTTGCTGCTAGGAGATGGGTTGGGAGGGAAGGGGGTTCACTGTTCTGGGAGGTGGAGGTGGCACTGGGCAAGAGAGGACAGAGAGTGGGGGAAGGATGGGCCAGAGATGGGCACTTGAAGTGGGGGTAACGGAGGTGGATGGGACACTGCATTTTTGCAAGCAATCAATCAATTAATTTATTTTAAATATTTCTTTCCTGCTAAATCACAAAGCTGTTGGTAGTTTACCAAAATATGTACAAAACAGTAAAAAGCATCTTAATCACAATACACAATCACAAATACAAATTCTGAACAAATAAATATGCCTTTAATCACTTTTGTAAATCCAATTAGTCATTTATCATCCTAATATCATCTGGAAGGACATTTCACATACTGGGTGCAGTGATAGAAAAGCCTGTCTGCTCAACAACTGCAAGGCCCCCTTCGCTGAAGGCGGTAGGACCAGGGAATACTGCAGAAATGTCTAAATGGCCAGCTGGACATACATGGCTGGAGCAATAATTTCAAATAATGTCGCACTTTAACAATCAGTAAAACCTTAAAACAAATACGGTATGAAATTCAATGGGAAGCCATTGAAGCTCCAGTAAGTAGGGAGAGAGATGATCAAATTAAGACTTATGTAAAATAATATACGCCACTATGTTTTGAGTTGCTTGTAAAGACCATATAGAAGCTTTTGATAACCCATTATAAATTAGATTACAATAGTCATCAGAGGGGACCATCAGTTTGTAAACTGTCCAAAAATCAAATACATCAAAAAGTGACAAATTCTGCATAAAATACATATTTTTATAAAACACTCCATGAATAACCTTCTTAACTTGAAGCTCTTCACCCCCTAGATCTAATCGTTCCTCTTGGGCAACAGTTTCTCAGCCTCCTAGCGCATGAGCTCCTCCTTTTCAATTGCAGCCTATGTCTTCCCACCTAGGGCCTGGGCCCCAAATAACCTGCCCTTCAGGCAAGGGTTGATGTCACCTCAGATCTAGATTGTAGAGCAGGCAGCAGATCATAGGCCCTCTCCCCCAGATCTATCAAGGCACCATGTGTGGGATATAAGGATGGGGGCAGGAGCCACCTCCTGAGAGGGTAGCCTCTGTCACCTGTATGTGTGGAGAAAGAGTGGGAATAGATTAGAGTCTAGTGCCAGAGTATCTGATTTGCTGGGTGGTCTGCGAAAACATGGGCTCTACTTGGCAATGGTTACAGCTGCCAGGGATTACGCAGACTTCCTTAGATACAGATGGACACACAGAGGCTGTAGGGAATACCGGGGCACACACGGACAGAAAGGGCTAGGCAGCTGGACAACAGGGGCACTCATACAGCAAGGGAAAGGGAGGTGGACAGTCAGAGTTTGGGACTGACACAGCTGAGAGAGGGAAAGGGTTCAGGGAGTGGCAATATATTCTGGACTTTGGAAGAGGGTGGCGGATAGGTCAAGAACAGTGGAACAGGAATGAAAGCAGGGAAACAAAGGGTAACTCTTAAAAGATACCTATATGAACACAGATGTCAGCCAGGCAAGGGAATCACAAACACAGCTTCTCCAGGCACAACAACACATGCAGTCCAAAAAGACAACAAAGTCCCATGCTTATTCAAGATTTGTCCAAAAGGTTCTAAAGAAACACTCAAATAAAACAAAAAACAAATTGATCTACAAATGTGGTATAGTTCTTCAAACCAACTTCATATTGTATTCATATTCAAAATATTCTAATATAGAGGAAGGTCTCAGTACCAGAGGGCCGGTGCTTTCCGTGATTACAAGTCACTCAATCACAAACACCAATAATCATAGGCCCATTTCACATCAATGATATGTCTTTGGATAAATTTATTGTATATATGGATTGTTGTATGTTTTTGTTATCAGTGTCCCCCTGAAGAAGTGATATGATTCGCGAAACGCTTGTAAGCGCTTTGATCTGAGCGTCGGGGTATGTACTGTCCGTATTAAACTGCAAATGTTGCAAGATAAGTCCGTTTTTTTACGGCTTTCCTTTACCTGTTTTGGGGATTTATATAGAGGAGGTCGTTGATGTGAAATGATTATTGGTGTTTGTGAATGAGTGACTTGTAATCACGGAAAGCACCGGCCCTCTGGTACTGAGACCTTCCTCTATATCAGAATATTTTGAATATGAATACAATATGAAGTTGGTTTGAAGAACTATAACACATTTGTAGATCAATTTGTTTTTTGTTTTATTTGAGTGTTTCTTTAGAACTTTTTGGATTGTGTACACTCTAATAGAAACCGGAGGATTTTTGGTATTCAAGATTTGTAGCAGGTGTAAATTGGCAACATTCAAAAAATCCACTCTGCACAAGCAAAATACTCAGGGGACGAGCAAACATCTGCGCTGCTCAGGCTATGCTCTGAAAAGCCCCCAGAACACCTCCCGGCAAAATGTGCAAAATAGACATGTCTGGTGCTAAAACATATATCCTATGGCAGTTCTGAATCACATCTTCCACATATACACAACTTCCACATTTTCTAAGCTTAAACTGCAACTAGGTCTTCTAAACTAACCCCCTTAAGTACCAGCTAAACACCTTGAGGGGCATTCCAGGGGCAGAGCGGAGGTGACAACCAGGGATAACCGGGCAGCGGTGATATTCAGCTGCTGCCTGGTTATTCCTAACTAGTGAAAGTTAGGCACCTTAAAGGCTGGCCTAAAGTTCGCTGCTGAAGCAAAATGGGAATGGCTAAATATGGCCGCTGTTTGGAAAGCTTCGCTGCCCTCTAGCCGACCTGGATATTCAATGCCGGTGGATGGATAAGGCCTCCAGCATTCAATATCCGGGTTTAAAGCTCAGTGGCAACAGCTAGACGCTTTACAAGAGTGAGCTGCTGTACTTAACATCCTCCTTTCTTTCTCTTTTGCTGTTATAGGTGGATAACTGTTAATATAACAGAAACTGACCTAAAAATGGATCTTTTATCCATTTAATATTACAAGGTAGCCCTGCCACTGAAAATTAGCCTTGTAGATTTTTTATGGTTACTGAGGTTACTTTGTGTCTGTTTAAGCTACATTCATATGATACTTCAAAGTATATTGAGAATACGTTTCTGCTAAACTGCATAGCAACACCTGCATTTACTTACAGCTGTAAAGGTTGTAATGGTTATGCACGAGAAGGTTTCCAAAACATTTTGCTTCCAGAATAAAAATGAAAACCAGCAGTGAAAGACCGATGCGATGATATAAGCATTTTCAGGGACATGGATTGCCTCATACACACAGGATGAAAAGTATTAAACCATTCAGATAAGTAGGAGCATCCCGACTAGTGAAGAAGAGATGCAGAAGCATCTTTTCTGCCAATATATATATGTTGGGTTTTTTTTAGGGGACTAATTAAACTACTGCACATACACAGGAATGCTGTGAAACATAGAAACATGATGACAGAATAAGACCACATGGCCTATCACGTCTCTCCATCCATATCAACCACTACAACAGTCCCCTTTTTTACTTTAGAGATCCTCTCTATTTGTCCCATGCTTCTTTGAATTCCGATACTGTCCTCATCTCTACCACTTCCACTGGAAGACTATTCCACGGATCCACCACTCTTTCCGTAAAGAAATATTTCTGCATATTACTCCTGAGTCTATCCCCTTTCACCCTCATAGCAGAGCTTGCTTTCCATCGAACGAGGCTCTCTTCCTGTGCATTTCTGCCACGGAGGTGTTTAAATGTCTGTCATATCACCTCTAGCCCGCCTTTCCTCTAAGGTGTACATATTAAGATCCTTAAGTCTGTCCTCATATGCTTCATAATGAAGACCACTAACCATTTCAATAGCCACCCTCTGTACTGACTCCATCCTGTTTATATCCTTTTGAAGGTGTGGTCTCCAGAATTGCATACAATACTCCAAATGAGGTCGCAGCAAAGACTTATACAGAGGCACTATCACCTCCTTTCTTCTGCTTGCCATTCCTTTCCCTATGCACAAAATCATCCTTCTAGCTTTTGCTGTCACCTTTTCTACCTGTTTAGCTACTTTAAGTTCATCAGACACAATCACGCCCAGGTCCCGCTCTTCTTCAGTGGACAAAAGTACTTCACCCCCTATACTATATTGCTCCCTTGGATTGCTGCAGCCAAAATGCATGACCTTGCATTTTTAACATTAAATCTCAGCTGCCAAATTCTAGACCATTCTTCAAGCTAGTTAGCTAGATCCCTCCTCATGTTATATACACCTTCCTGGGTGTCTACTCTATTGCAGATTTTGATATCATCCGCAAAGAGGCAAACCTTACCCAACAGCCCTTCCGCTATATCATTAACAAAAATGTTAAAAAGAATCGGACCAAGGAGAGATCCCTGGGGCACACCACTGGTAACCTCCTTCTCCTCAGAGTGAGCTCCATTTACCTGTACCCTTTGTCACCTCCCATTCAACCAATTTCTAACCCAAGCAGTAACTTTAGGGTCCATCCCTAGGGTGCTCGGTTTGTTTATAAGTCACCTGGGAGGAACAGTATCAAAGGCTTTACTGAAATCTAAATATACCACATCTAGAGCTCTCCCTTGGTCCAACTCCCTGGTAACCCAGTCAAAGAAATCAGTCAGATTTGCCTGACAAGACCTGCCTCTGGTGAATCCATGCTGCCTCAGATCCAGTAATCTGCTGGACTCCAGAAACCTCACTATTTTCTTTTTCAGCAGCGTTTCCAATAATTGACTCACCACCGAAGTTAAACTAACCAGCCTGTAGTTTTCAACCACATCCTTACTTCCGCTTTTGTGTAAAGGGACCACATGAGCCTCTCTCCAGTCCTTTGGCATCACTTCCGACTCCAATGAGGCATTGAAAAGGTCAGTAGGTGGATCTGCTAGAACATCCCCAAGTTCCCTCAGTATTCTAGGGTGTATCCCATCCGGTCCCATCGCTTTGTTTACTTTATGTTTGGCTAGTTTCTCACAAACACAGTCTTCTGAAAATTGTTCAAGATGCCCCTCGCTTCTGTTCCTGTTTGTGGGTGTTTTCTGAGGTCCTGCTCTTGGTTCTTCATCTGTGAACACAGAACAGAAATATTTGTTAAGCAATTCCGCTTTATCCTCATCAGCTTCTACGCAGCTCATGCAGACATTGCATATGTTGATATGCATTGTCTGCATGAGCTATGGAACCTCACAAAGCCAAAAGCGAAGACTATAATTTTCTTTCTTATCTCTGCTAGTTTCTAGCTACCCATATAGAGTTTAACTGTCTGTTTTGGAGATATTGCTAATATAAAGTTTAACTATTGGATTTGGGGATAGTGCTAATATAAAGTTTAACTGTGACTGTACATTAAAGCTTGGGGATATTCAGCCTCCTGGGACCTGAGTATCCAGATAACAAAAGTTTAATTCTTTTGCTTTGTTGGAGAAAGCTTGCTCTCAGGGAGGGGGTGAAAGTTTGCTCTTAGGGAGGGGCTAATTTTAGATCATCTTACACCTGGCCACACATACCGGTCTGAGGAGTCTGCATGAGCTGAGGAGCCTCACAAAGCCAAAAGCTAAGACTATATTTTTCTTTCTTATCTCTGCTGGTTTCTAGCTACCAATATAGAGTTTAACTGTCTCTTTTGGGGGATATTGCTAATATAAAGTTTAACTGTCGTTAAACATTAAGCTTTGGGATATTCTGACTGACTGACTGCTTTCCTGGGTAGCCTTGGAGCAGATATCTGTGGGTGCCCCCAGTTCAGGAACAGCCTACTGGCCAGAGACACTTAGGTTCCCGCCCACCCTACCCCTCACCCAACCCACCCCAGGGGCTGCATTGCCTATATAGTGATCACATACGTTGCCATCTATCCTTTTAACTTGGGTTAAAGCCCACATCTTTTTCCTTTCTTCTTCTTCTAGGACTGCTTATTCAGCATGTTGTGTACTCAGTGCAATAACTGCAGTACATTCATTCCAAGACGAATCATTTGGAACTTAAGAGCTTGTCTTCTGTGCCTCAGGTCAGCTGCCATGCATAAACAACTGACTCTACTAAGGGAAGACCTAGCGTCCATGCATAAAAAGGTGACCCTACTGAGGAAGGAACTGGCTGCAATGAAGCGCACCTCTTCTAGGATACAAACTGAACAATGTCCACCACCACTCCCACAAAGAATCAAACACCCCAGAGACAAATGGATCACAGTGGGTTCTGGTAGATTGCGACCTGTAACGCACAGACATCCTATGCATCAAGAGATATCCCTGCATAATGCCTTCTCTGCCTTGGCTAATGAGGACGAGGAACTGAAGGAGGAACTGGCTGCAATTAAGCGCACCTCTTCTAGGATACAAACTGAACAATGTCCACTACCGCTCCCACAAAGAATCAAACACCCCAGGAACAAATGGATCACAGTGGGTTATGGTAGATTGCGACCTGTGACACAGAGACATCCTATGCATCAGGAAATATCCCTGCATAATGCCTTCTCTGCTTTGGCAAATGAGGATGCCCAATCCAAAGAAACTGAAGGGCCCTTAAATGAAACAGACAATGCCCATTCTCATGCTAAAGGACCAAATATGAAGAAAACCTCACCAAACAGCAAACTACTACTACTTGGTGATTCCCATCATCAGTGGCACCAACTTGGGAACACGGTTCAAAGGAGAGAAGATAGTCAAGTGCCTCCCAGGCTCTTCAGCCAGTATGAATACAAACCAAGTTATTGAAGTACTTAGCGCAGAAAGTGAACACTCCAAACTTGATGCTGTTATCCACTTGGGCACAAATGACCTGGCTAGAAACAGTGCCTCTACAGTCCAAAAGGACTTCCAATCTCTGGGAGAGAAACTCAAGCCCATTGTTAACACTGTTGCATTCTCAGAGGTTCTACCTGTTCTTGGTAAGGAGGCAAAAAGGCTGTATCGCATTAACAGCTTTAATACATGGCTCCAGAACTGGTGCAAACAAGAAGGATTCAGATTTATTGGCGACTGGGGTAACAGATGGAAAAACAAGAGACTATACTGTTCTGATGGACTACATCTCTCTGTCGCAGGGAAAAGAATCCTAAGTGAAAAATTCAAGCAGTATGTGGATATGCATTTAAACTAGAAAAAGGGGGTGATGGATGTGGAAGGTCAAGCTCTGGACGTCAACCCCTGCAAAAGCAGATTAAAATCAGTAACAGCCACACTTTTAAACTGCACATCAAAAACAAGTGGGAAGATGTGGGCAGAACAAAATCAATGCAAAATACACACAAGCCAGTTAAATGCTGGAAAGCAATGAGCACAAATGCTCAAAGCTTAGCCAACAAAGTTCCGTACCTGGAAGCCCTAATGGTGGAAATGGATTTGGACATTGTGGCCATTACAGAAACATGGCTTAATGAATCGCATGATTGGGATATAGCCATAGCTGGCTAGAATCTATTCAGAAGAGACAGAGAAAATGGAAGAGGAGGAGGAGTAGCCTTGTATGTCAAAAGCAATATTAAAGCTACTGAAATGCAGGGGGCATGGGGAAAAGAAAAAGTGCTCTGGAAAGAGGAGATGGCACTGTCATCCATACTGCTGTAGTCTACAGACCTCCAACACAAATTGATGAGATAGATAATGAATTGATTATATATATATTGCCAAGATAGCCACAAAGGGGAGAAGCTATCATATTGGGTGACTTTAATCTACCTGATGTGGATTGGATTACTCCTTCTACAAATCTGGAAAGAAGCAAAAAGATTGTGGATGCTCTCCAAGATGCATTACTTAGACAAATGGTGATGGAACCAACCAGGGAAAGCTCAACGCTGGATTTAGTGCTCACCAACGGTGATAGCGTGTCGAATGTCTGCGTGAGTGCCCCTGTGAGCAGCAGCGATCATCACACGGTGTGGTTTGAGATAAAAGCCATGGTACAGGCCAATCATCGCAAGCTCAAAGTCCTAAACTTCAAAAACACCGACTTCAATAAAATGGCCGAGTACCTAAAGGAGAAGCTGACAGGGTGGAAGGAGATAAGGGAAGTGGAATTGCAATGGGCTAAACTAAAGGTGGCAATAAAAGGGGCAACAGATAAATATATAAGAAAAGTAAACAAAAACAAGAGGAGAAGAAAACCTATTTGGTTTTCCAAAGAAGTGGCTGTTCAAATAAAGGCAAAAAACACAGCTTTCACAAAATTCAAAAGCTTACAAACAGAGGAACACAGAAATGAATACAGGATCAAACTCAAAGAGACAAAGAGAGAAATAAGGATAGCAAAATCAAAGGCAAAGGAAAAGATGACTAAAGATTTTAAGTGTGGCGACAAAACTTTCTTCAGGTATATTCGGGAAAGGAAGAAGATCAGAGGTGGAACTGCAGGACTCAGAAGTGCTGGGAACGGACTCGTGGAAAGTGACATTGAAAAAGCGAAATTGCCAAACAAATACTTCTGCTCTGTTTTTACTAAACAAAGTCCTGGAGAAGGACCACCTGTGACTCCCAAATATTATAAAAATGGGAATGAAGTAGATACCACACCATTCACAGAAGATGAAGTGTTAGAACAACTTGCAAAACTGAAAGTGGACAGGGCCATGGGACCGGATGGGATACATCCCAGGATACTGAAAGAGCTCAAAGAGGTTCTTGCAGGGCCGTTAAAGGATCCTTGGAAACAGGAGAGGTTCCTCAGGCCTGGAGAATGGCTGATGTCGTACCTCTACACAAAAGTGGTGACAGGGAAGAAGTGTCAAACTACAGGCCTGTGAGAGCCTTACCTCGGTGGCGGGAAAAGTAATGGAGGCGCTCCTGAAAGAGCGAATAGTGAACTTTCTCAAAACCAACAGGTTGCAAGATCCGAGGCAACATGGTTTTACCGAAGGACGATCATGTCAAACAAATCTGATTGAGTTCTTTGACTGGGTGACCAGGGAACTAGATCAGGGGCATGCGATGGATATCATCTACCTGGATTTCAACAAATCCTTTGATACTGTTCCTCATAGGAGGCTTATCAATAAATTCAGTAGCTTGGGTATGGATCCCAAGATGGTAAATTGGATCAGAAATTGGTTGACTGACAGACAACAGAAGGTGATGGTAAATGGAGCTCACTCGGATGAAGGGAAGGTGATTAGCGGGGTGCACCAGGGGTCGGTCCTGGGCCTAGCACTGTTCAATGTATTTGTGAGTGATATTGAGAAGAGGCTTGCTGCGGAAGCAAAAACGCGAAGTAAAGACCTTTTCAAGTACATTTGTAGCAAAAACCCTGTGAGAGAGTCAGTTGGTCCATTAGATGATAAAGGGGTTAAAGGAGCACTAAGAGGCAACAAGGCGATAGCGGAGAGACTGAATGAATCCTTTGCTTCAGTCTTTACTGAGGAAGATGTAGGGATGTTACCCATGACTGAAGTGGTATTTAAAGGTGCGGAAGAATTGAAGGAAATATCAATACATCGGGAAGATGTATTACAACTATTAGATAAACTGAAGAGTAGCAAATCACCTGGGCCAGATTGTATACATCCAAGGGTGTTGAAAGAACTGAAATATGAGATAGCAGACCTGCTATTAGTAATCTGTGAACTATCATTAAAATCATCTCTAATACCTGAAGATTGGAGGATCGCCAATTTAACACCAATTTTTAAAAAGGGTTCCAGGGGTGATCCAGGAAACTACAGACCGGTGAGCCTGACATCAATACCGGGAAAAATGGTAGAAACCATCATAAAGAATAAAATTACTCAGCATGTAGATAGTCATGACCTAATGGGAGACAGCCAACATGGCTTTAGACAAGGAAGATCTTGTCTTACTAATCTGTTATGTTTTTTGAAGGAGTGAATAATCAGGTGGACAAAGGTGAGTTGGTTGATATTGTGTATCTGGACTTTCAGAAAGCCTTTGACAAGGTCCCTCATGAGAGACTTTTGGCAAAACTAAAGAGTCATGGGATAGGAGGCAGTGTACTATTGTGGATCAGGAACTGCTTAAAAGATAGAAAGCAGAGGGTAGGGCTAAATGGCCAATTTTCCCAATGGAGAAAGGTGAATAGTGGTGTACCCCAGGGATCTGTGCTGGGTCCGCTGCTTTTTGACATATTCATAAATGACCTGGAAAGTGGAATAACGAGTGAGGTTGTCAAATTTGCAGATGACACAAAACTATTTACAGTTGTTAAAACCCAAGAGGATTGTGGAAAATTGCAAGAGGATCTTGATAAATTGGAAGAATGGGCATCAAAATAGCAGATGAAATTTAATGTGGACAAGTGCAAGGTTATGCACCTAGGGAAGAACAACCCAAACTATGGTTACACGATGCAAGGTTCCACATTAGGAACCACCACCCAGGAAAAAGATTTAGGCGTCATTGTGGATACCATGTTAAAACCCTCGGCCCAGTGTGCAGCAGCGGCCAAGAGAGCAAATAGAATGCTAGTTATGATAAGGAAAGGAATGGAAAATAAAAAAAAAGATATTATAATGCCTCAATATCGTTCCATGGTGAGACCGCACCTTGAATATTGTGTGCAATTCTGGTCGCCGTATCTTAAAAAGGATATAGCGATTTTAGAAAAGGTTCAGAGAAGAGCCACCAAAATGGTAAAGGGGATGGAAAGATACTCCTATGAAGAAAGGCTAAAAAGGTTAGGGCTCTTTAACCTGGGAAAGAGACGTCTGAGGGGAGGTATGATAGAAGTCTATAAATTAATGAACGGAGTGGAACGGGTAAACGTAGATCGATTGTTTACCTTATCAGAATATAGAAAGACTAGGGGACATGCAATGAAGCTACAGGGTAAACTATTTAAGACTAATAAAAGAAAATATTTTTTCACTCAACGTGTAATCAAACTCTGGAATTTGGTACCGGAGGATGTAGTAAAGGCTGTTAGTGTAGCTGGGTTTAAAAAAGGTTTGGACAAGTTCCTGGAGGAAAGGTCCATAAACCATTATTAAGAAGGGACCCAGGATATCAATGCTTGAACCAATACAAGCATTGTGGAACCTGTGTCCCTTGGGGAAACTGCTAGGTACATATGACCTAGATTGGCCACTGTTGGAAACAGAATACTGGGCTTGATGGACCTTGGTCTGACCCAGTATGGCTTATCTTATGTTCTTATATTGCTGAAGGACTGAATGAAAAAGTCTGTCTTTTTGCAGATGACACAAACGTTTGCAACAGAGTGGACTCCCCCGAGGGAGTGGTTAACATGAGGAAAGATCTACAAAAGCTGGAAGAATGATCTAATGCTTGGCAATTGAGATTTAATTCAAAGAAGTGCAGAGTAATGCACTTGGGTAGCAGAAATCCAAGGGAAATGTACGCAATAGGGGGCGAGAGGTTGGTGTGCACGGATCAGGGGAAAGACCTTGGTGTGATTATTTCTGAAGATCTCAAGGTGGCAAAACAGTGCGACAAGTCAGTGGCAAAAGCCAGGAGGATGTTGGGCTGCATACAAAGAGGAATTACCAGCAGAAAGGAAGAGGTACTTATACCACTGTACAAGTCACTGGTGAGGCCTCACTTGGAATACTGTGTTCAGTTTTGGAGACCGTATCTTGCAAAGGATGTAAAAAGACTGGAAACTGTTGAGAGGAAGGCGACCAAAATGATTTGGAGCCTGCGTCAGAAGCCTTATGAGAAGAGACTTGAAGACCTAAACATGTACACTTTGGAGGAGAGGAAGGACATGGGGAGATATGATTCAGACCTTTAAATACTTAAAGGGAAATAATGAACAAACAAACCTCTTCCAAAGAAGGGGAAGCTGTAAAACTAGAGGGCATAACAGGAAGCTGCAAGGTGATAAATTGAAAGGCAATGTCAGGAAATACTTTTTCACAGAAAGGGTGGTGGATGCTTGGAATGCCCTCCCGATGGAAGTGGTGGGGGCAAACACAGTGACGGAATTCAAGATGGCATGGGACAGACACAGTGGATTCCTCTACAGCTACAGGATAAAATCAAAATAAAATGAACCATCTAATTTCTCAACAAATAGGGGTATCCTACATGGAGTGGTGGGTTCACCCCTAAACAAAAACAAAGACATGGGGAGGGGTGGCCTGCACAGAGAAGCAGGTGCACCTACTCTTGCCATCGTACTGGGCAGACTAGATGGACCATACTGGTCTTTATCTGCCAACATTTACTATGTTACTATATTCCTCCACTTCACCCTTGAGTCTGACAATAGCACTTTTGCCCTTCCTCTTCTCACTAACATATCTAAAAAATGTCTAATCCCCCCATTTTATTGCATTGGCTATTTCCTCCTCTTTTTGAATCTTTGCTTTCCAGACTATTTTGCTAGCTTCTCTAAGTTTTTCCAAATATAGATGCCCGTCTTCCTCTCTCTGTGATGTCTTGTATTTCATGAAGACGTCCCTCTTTTTCTTCACCAGTTCAGCTACTTCCTTTGAAAACCATAGCGGTCTCCTTTTCCTTTTACCTTTATTTACCATTTTAGCAAAAAGGTTGGTTGCCCTTAAAAGATCCCTTTTCAGTTTTGCCCACTGTTTTTCTACAACCCCCAGCTTTACCCATCCCACTAACGACTCCCTGAGGTATTGGCCCATCTTGGCAAAGTTAGTTTTCCTAAAGTCTAAGACCCTTGCTTTTGAATGGATTCTAACAGCCCTTGCCCTAATACTGAGCCACACCATCTGGTGATCACTGGATGCAAAATGATCTCCCACTATGTCATCAGAAACACTTTCAACATTGGTAAGCACCAAGTCCAGTATGACCCCTTCACGTTTGGGTTCTGTTACCAATTGCCTGAATAGTTCTCCCTGTAGAGAATCCGGGATCTCCTTACTTCTAGATGATACTGCAGCAGGAATGTGCTAATCAAAATCTGACATATTGAAATCCCCTATCAGTATCACTTCCCCTTTCCTAGCAATGCTGCATATGTCTTCAATTAACTATCCATCCACCTCTTCTTCCTGTGAGGGAGGTCTGTATATCATGCCAATGCAAATAGATTTCTCTTTCCCTCTTTCTAGTTTAACCCACAGTGCCTCCTCTCTTCCTTTTAAGTTCTGTAGCTCCAAAGCTTTAATATTATTTTTTACATATAGTGCCACTTCTCCTCCCCTTCTTCCTACTATGTCTTTTCTGAATAAATGATGGGTGAAGAAAGTCCCCAGGTAAGTGAAAGCCCCCAGGTAAGTGAAACATTAAATACCTTTATGGAAATGGGTAAAAGGGGAAACATATGGAAAGCGGTGTGTATAAATGCCCATAGTGTGTATAAATGCCCAAGTGAACAATCCTGTGGAATTATAGCGATGACAAATATCACAGGGAAAGTATGGACAAAACTATAGAAGGAAAGAACTAGAATTTAAAAAAAAAGCCATGGATTCACTCAGTGCACAACTAAAAAAATGCTGAAGTGAACAGCTATTTGGGAATGCCAAAAAAAAAAAAAGAATTGCTATTCAATGTTGATGAAAAGACGGCATAAATGGCTAAATGGGACAATTCTGCAATAAACACTGGGAGGCGGGGGAGGGATATTCAAAAGGATTAGCGCGGTTAGCAGACCTGCTAAACTTATTAAATCCTCTATCCAGGATATGCCGTTCCGGGTGCAGCACTCAGCCATAACCTCAGGCAGAAGTAATACTGAGCCACTGCCCAGTTATGGCAAGGTGGTGAAAGTAAGGCCAGAAAAGGCTGGCCTGACCTTCGTCACTGAAGCGAACCAGACAGCGGCTGAATATTGCCACTGCCCATTTAACTTCCTGCTAATCTGGGCAACCTGGATATTCAATGCTGGGGCAAGATATGACCCCCGACAATGAATATCCAGGTTTACATTTATTGAATATCTCCCGCACAGTTTTCTAGGCCCTCCTTTTGTGAAATGTAGAATGCATGTGTTGTTATTTCCCTAACCATGCCTTATTATCTCCTCTCAGACATGTAAAGTAATTTAGGTGAGGTCTCCGCATTGGTATTGCATCACAGCCACATGCTAACAGCGCTCTTTTTAGAAGACATGCCCAAAACTCTCACCTAATCATGGCCCCAAATTTTTCATTTCTTCTTAAAATTCATTATCCACCTGTCCAATTTTAGGTTTCCTAACTAAAGTACTACTCTCCTAATGAAGCCATATTGCCTCAGTCTTTGATATATTCACTTTGAAATGATGATGATAATTCAACCACAGTTTGATTTCCTCCTAAAACCTCTTTTATTTCTGCTACTACTATTAACCAAGGTGTATGCAGCACTATACAAACATATAAAGAGGACAGTCCCTGCTCGTAGAGCTTACAATTTAATCAAGACAGAACAATACAAGAGAAACAAGGGGGAGGGGGGGGGGTTCAAGTAGGGAAGGAGACACAAAGAGAACAAGAGATTAGGATCCAAATGCGGCCTCAAAGAGGTGAGCCTTTAGCATGGATTTGAAGAGGGGGAGAGAAGAGACTTGATGTAAAGATAGAGGAAGTTTGCTCCATGCATAAGGAGTAGCAAGGTGAAAAGATCGAAGTCTGGAGTTTGCAGAAGAAGAAAAGAGCATAGAGAGAAGAAAGCCAGAGGAGGACAGAATTCACGAGGAGGGGTGTAGGGAAAGAGAAGAGAGGAAAGGTAATGAGGGACAGTAGATTGAATGTATTTATATAAGGAAACGTTTGAATTGGATACGGAAATAGAAGGGGAGCCAGTGAAGTGATTTTAGAGGAGAAGTTATATGAGTGTATCGGGGCTGGAGGAAGATTAGCCGTGCAGCAGAGCTCTGGATAGATTGAAGAGGAGGGAGATGGCACTGAGGGAGACCAGCAAGGAGGAGGAGTTTGCAATATTCAAGACAGGAGGTGATCAAAGAGTGGACAAGCACCTTGGTAGTGTGTTCAGAGAAGAAGGGAAGAATTTTGTTAATGTTGTAGAGAAAGAAATGACAGGTTTTAGCTATATGTTGAATATGTGTGGAGAAGGAAAGGGAGGAGTCAAAGATGACACGAAGGTTGAGGGCTGAGGAAACAGGAAGATGAACTGTGTTGTCAACAGTGATAGAGAAAGGAGGAAGGGGGGAGAAGGGTTTAGGGTTTGTACTTATCTTCCTCGATATTGCTGCTGCATTCGACTCTGTGAATCATGAGCAGTTACTTATCCGACTCCGGGAAAAGGGAATCCAGGGCCTGGCTTGGGAATAGTGCAAATCATATCTAGATGACCGATGGCAACAGGTGCGGATAGGATCCACAACATCTGATCCATTCCAGCAGCAGCAGGGAGTACCCCAAGGTTCCTCCCTGTCTGCGCTACTCTTCAATGTATATATGCAGCCTATATGTGATATCATTCGCTCATTCAACATATCCAGCCTGATCTACGCTGACAATGTCTTGCTGTTCACTCCAATCAAAATTATGCATCCTGTCCTCTCCCCTCTAGTAGACTGCTTCAATGCAATCACCGACTGGCTTCTAGCTCAGAATTTACGTATAAACTTTAAGAAAACCGAGGTCTTATATATCACAAAGAACAAGAGCTTCTCTCCCCCCACTACCTTGAAGGTGAGAGATGCGGAGCTCCCATGCAAATCTTCAATACGCTACCTGGGGGTCACACTCGACCAACAGCTAGACTTCAAAGAACACATAAAGAACACCACCAAATCTATTTACAATAAAATCTTGACTTTAAGGCACCTGAGACCTTTGCTAGCTCCAGATGATTTCAGAACAATTTTCCAGAAGCTTGTAACACCACATTTCGACTACACAAATATCATTCTGCACGGTCTCCCCAAGAGCACCCTCAATCCTCTGCAACTGGCAATGAATGCAGCAGCCCACATTCTCTGCGGTATATCCAGAAGAACCCATATCACACCCATACTTATGGAATTACATTGGCTTAGGATAAACAGCAGGCTCACCTACAAGGCACTACTTCTAACCTTCAAAGCAATCAACCTGATATCCCCCTCTTCCATCACAGCTCTCCTCACCGCCACCCCCAACAACAGGCTGAGAAGGTCAGTAGTTCTAATCATCCCATTGGATGCTACTAAATGCACACAAACAACTAGGAATAGATCCTTTGCTTTCTATGCCCCTAGGTGCTGGAACAACCTCCCACCACAAATTAGATCAATCAGGGACCTTTCACAGTTCAGGAAAGCCCTTAAGCATCATTTGTTCCTCTTACACTTTGCCCACCCAAATCCCAACCCAACTATCCCCCACACTTCAACTCACGCAAGCAGCCACTAACACACTCATAAGCTGACTTATGACAAAACAACCAACTGAACCATCCATCAGGTACATTTTCGACAGGCTTGTAGACGATAATGACTAATGAATACATCAATAGCAGCTTGTGATTAAATTTATTATAAATTGTAAATAGTTTCCCAACCACTAATGGTTGTTGTTCCTGTATATAGTTTCCCTAGTTATATTTCCGAGTTATATTACCCTGTTACAATGTAAGCATATGGCTACTTGGTCTGTTGCAAAATTTTGTTATTTGTAAACCGCACTGATACTTAAGAGCGCGGTATAGAAGAGCATGTAAATAAATAAATAAATAGGGGGAAAAATAAGAAGTTCAATTTTAGCCATATTCAATTTTAGGTAGCGGTGAGACATCCAGGCAGCGATGTTAGATAAGCAAGTTCCAGAGATACGAGTTTGGAGCAAAGGAGAGATGTCAGGTGTAAATAGATACAAAAGAGACAAATGTCAAATCTATCTTAACTGTCCTGTCAATAATTGGTGTTCCTTTCCTTTCACTCTGATGCTTTTTGATTATTGTAAACCGCTCTGATGCCTTGCTGGCTAGGACGGCACCATCTTCCTTCTTCCTCCCCTGATCGGGGACGCCGACCCGGCCAGCCTGCTCTCCCGTGCAACACCTCCGGCCCAATCGGGGCTGTGGGAGGGGGAGGAGCAGCAGGAACACTAAAACGAGAGAGCCGCCGCCGGCGGGAAGAGGCACCATCTTCCTTCTTCCTCCCCTGATCGGGGACGCCGACCCGGCCAGCCTGCTCTCCCGTGCAACACCTCCGGCCCAATCGGGGCTGTGGGAGGGGGAGGAGCAGCAGGAATACTAAAACAAGAGAGCCGCCGCCAGGCGGGCCCGCGCCTGGTCGGGCCCGCGCCTGGTCGGGCCCGCGCCTGAGGGCCTCACCAGAGGGCCCTTTGGCGTGGCCCTTAGGAGTGGCACGACAGGAGATCAAGGCAACAACACTGAGCGTCAGCGCACCGAAAGAAGGTAACTTCAATGGCAATCGTATAGAATGAGCTCCCCTGGCTCTGAGTTTTTTCTTCTCCGGTATTTACACCTCTGTTGAACACCACGAGGCAGCAACAAATTAGCCCGCCTATCCTACAAGACTGCTCCTTTCTGCAACACCAGGCAACCCTTGGGGAAACCAGATTGGATAAGCATTATCAACCTTACTGTGCATACAACAAAGTTATGACTATCTCAAAGCTATGACCATCTCACACCACCTAGAATTAATTACCTGAATAATATTGTCACACATGTTTGTTTGCTTACTGCTCTAACTAACTAATGAGTACTTGTGGGTAGGGACGTCTAACAGCATTTGTTACACTGCATTTGTTACATTGTTTCCATTGCTCAAGCTTATATTTGTTACATTGTTTCTACTACATGTCCAATGCTCCAAATTGAAAATTGAAACATTGTTTCTACTTAGTTACCAGCTGCCTACACTATTATACCACTCCAAAAAGGTAGTTATAAGAAGATTTTCTCTCCCTCACCTTAACAACCAGTAACCACATCAACTGTCTCACATTTTCCTCTGCCACCCTTGTACCGGCACAGATAGACCCAAAATGAAGCACATAATCCTCACTCTAATGAGTCTTTACCTTCTACTCACTATTTTGCCATCCAGCTCACTAGCACTAATGACAGCACAAAACCGCATCCCAACGCTCTTTACTAGCGGAAGAAAATGGCCCGATGACTCCAACAACCTTTATCATGGAGCGAGCTATCCACGCCGCCCCCATCTAGTTTATATCCCTCTACAAAATTCCTCAAAACTAAAGCAAAATAAACGCCCACACACTAACAGCCTGAAGTGCGCACTCATTAACTCTTGATCACTTCGCAAAAAATGGCCAGCAATCACTGAAACAATAACTCACCATAATTTAGATATCATTATGATTACTGAGACCTGGCTCTCACCGGAAGATAATACCATCCTCAATCAACTTCTCCCACCCAACTTCGTTACTTTCACCAGCCACAGGCAAAACAAAAGGGGTGGAGGAGTTGCCATCATCACCAGATCTGACCTTCAATTCGAAATGGAAGAAGCCAGCAACACCAATACCCTTGAAACATTATCTATTTCCAACCACTTTTGCTCCATAAACCTTATTTATAGAGCACCCTCTGCTGATCCAGACAACCTCTCCAATATCATAAACATAGCATCAAATACCCATGTTCCACATAGACCAAACTGGATACTAGGTGATTTTAACTTACCATCCCTACAGGACAATCAGGCAGCCGCCTTCACAGAAGCCCTAGATATCTTGGGATACACCCAATTGGTTCATGAACCTACACACACAAAGGGCAACATTCTCGACCTAATATTCGCCCCACAAACGGTGCTTCAACAAGCACAAAACATCACGTTATCACTAACAGCAGTTCCATGGTCGGATCATAAGCTTATTTCCTTCCAAATTCCAACCTCCATTAGGTCACAAAGGCCCATTACGAACTCACAAACAAACACAACCTCAAATGCCAGAAGATTTCACCCGTTTAACAAAGAACACATACTGGCTGAAACAACCTCTCTCCTTGACAATACCTCACAAGACCTAGATGTCCTAATCTCCACATGGAACAGCAGACTCAGCGCGATCGCAATCCGTCCCCCTACAACTAAAGCCCCAAAGAAAAGACCATCCGCACCATGGTTCACAGCTGACCTAAGGGCGTCACTAACCATCCTACGAAAATCCGAAAAACGCTGGAGGAAATCACGTACCAGCAGTGACCAAACAGCATACATCCAACTCCTACACACACATCGCAGAGCTGTCACAGACAAGATGAAACATCACACTGACACTCTGAAACGTTCATTAAACAAACCGCACGACCTCTTCAACCTGGTCAAATCTCTTGCCAAAGAACCGACCCCGGAGCGCACAGGATCTATACACCCACAGGATTATGCCGTCTTTATGCAATCAAAACTTTGCAAGATTGACAAGATGGTGATACCTGACCCTCCAGATGCTCAAGCATGCGCAACGTATCTAACCACCTTTACCACTCCGTCTAAGAGAACTATCGAGGACACCATTGCTACCCTAAATACATCCACTTCATACTCAGATCCATGTCCAGCATTCTGGATAAAAGATCTGCGATCCGACCTTGCCCCAATCTTAGCTAAAATGATAGGACTATCATTTAGCACCGGGTCATTCCCATCCACGCTCAAACAGACCTCCGTTAGACCGCTGCTTAAAGACACCAAATTAGACCCTCAAAAGGTTGAGTCTTACAGACCCATATCCAGTATCCCGATGCTCGCTAAAATCGTTGAAAAAATAGTTTACAGGCAGCTTCAAGATCATGTGGACACCAACGCACCTCTAGATCCATCACAACACGGGTTCAGAGAGTCATACGGAGTGGAAACACTACTCACTACTCTTTTCAACACCATAATCTCAGGCATTGACAACTCACGTACAGGTTTCGCACTTATCTTTCTAGATATTGCGGCAGCCTTCGACTCAGTCCGCCACGAGATTCTCCTGATTCGGCTAAGAGAGAAAGGCATTACCGAAACAGCGCTGGAGTGGTGCAGGTCTTACCTGTCTGGAAGATGGCAACACGTACGAGCAAATGGAACCACATCCGAGCCATTCCTACAAAGTCAAGGAGTCCCTCAAGGATCCTCCCTATCGTCACTTATGTTTAACATTTATATCCAACCCATTTGTAACATCATTAGATCCTTCAACGTGAGTTGCATGATTTACGCAGACGATGTCCTACTGTACCTGCCAATATCCCTGGATTGCCCGGACCTCACCCCAATAACCAAGTGCTTCAATGCAATATCAGAATGGCTCCTCTCCCAAAATCTGCGCATCCAACATAAGAAAACAGAGGTCCTGTTCATCTCTAGAAATCCTGAATTTACTCCACCTAACCACTTGGAAGTAGACAACGCCAAGCTGCAAGTAAAATCAGCCATACGGTATCTCGGAGTCACATTGGATCAGAACCTCAACATGAAGCAGCACATAGCAAAAACAGTAAGAGCGATCTACTTCAAGATCAGATCACTCAGACACATACGCCCTCTACTCGAGCTGAGCGACTTCCATACCATCTACCAAGCCCTCATCATCCCTCATTTTGATTACGCAAACGCCATCCTACAAGGACTCCCTCAGGCAACCTTACATCCCTTACAGCTCGCCATGAACTGCGCTGCGCGAATCCTCTTTGGAGCACCAAGGAGAGAGCACATCACACCCCTCCTGATGCAGCTGCACTGGCTCCCCATCCAAGCCAGGATTAGCTTCAAGACCTTAGTGATGACATTCAAAGCCATCAACGGGTTATCCGCCTCTTCAATATGTGACCTCATACAACCACCCACGCCCAACAGGATAAGAAGAACCGCTGCAGCCAACATGCTAGCAATACCAAAAGCTATGACAAGATGCGCCATATCAACTTCAAATAGAGCCTTCAGTCTGAGCGCCCCAAGCCTCTGGAACTCCCTACCACCACACATCAGAGCTATCCCCAACTTGAGCCAGTTCAGGAAGGCCTTAAAACACTTCCTCTTCATTAAATACCTCACAGCCTCCCCCGAACCCCAGCCACCATGTATGAGCAACACACAATAACTCCATCTCACATATATACAGTTACCTATTTCAATGTTCCACACATGTAGATAGTTTCCCCTGTTATCCAAGTTGACTGCTCCTGTTCATTGTAATGACCTGACTCTTGTTTACTGTCGGATACTGTTTGTTTTATGTAAACCGCGCTGATCGCAAATAGTGCGGTATATAAGAAATGTAAATAAATAAATAAAAATAAATAAATAAATGTTAATAAAGATAAAGAAAGCTATGGGAAGAAATGATGGCACTAAGGGCCTGGGTACAGAGAGAGAAAAGCAGAGGGCCCAGAACAGAACCTTGAGGTACACCAACTAAGAGAGGGATGGCAGAAGAGGAGGAACCTTAGAACAAACACTGAAAAAGCTATTGAAGAGGTAAGAAGAGAACCAAGACAGTACAGGGCCTCTAAAACCAACAGAGGATAAAGTGCCAAGGAGGAGGAGGAGGTCAACAGTATCAAAAGCAGCAGAAAGATCGAGAAGAATGAGAACTAAGTAAAGGCCTTTGGACATAGTGAGGAACAGATCATTGGAGACTTTGACAAGAGCCATTTCAGTAAAATGAAAAGGAAAAAAAACGGATTGAAGTGGATCAAGGAGGGCTTGAGAGGAGAGAAATTCAAGACAGTGCAGAGAACTGCATGTTCAAGAATTTTGGAAATGAATGGGAGAAGGGAAATGGGTCAATAATTAAAAGGTCAAGTGAGGTTTTTTTGAGCAGATGAGTGATTACAGCATGCTTGAAGGCTGCAGGGATGGCTGCAGTGGAAAGCAAAAGGTTGAGAATATGTGAGATTAAAGGGACGATGGAGGAAACGACGGGTGGGGATAGGATCAGAAGACGAGGTAGTGAGTTTAGAGGAGGAAAGAAGAAGAAAGGTTTCCTCAACAGAGATTTTAGAAAAGGATGAAAGGGTGAAAAAGGTTGAGGGGAAAAGTTGGTAATGGAGAGGGGAAAGAGGGGGTGAAGAAGATTTAGTGGGGAATTGAAGAGTAATCTTATGTACTTTGTCATAGAAATAGTCTGCTAGGGTTTGGGCAGAAAGAGAAGGAGGGATTTGAGGTGGAGGAGCCTTAAGAAGAGAATTAAGAGTAGAAAAGAAATAGCGAGGGTTAGAGGCAAGCCAGTCAGATAGAGAAAATAGTTTTGCTTAGCAAGTACAATGGCAGACTGGAAAGAAGAAAGCATGAACTTGAAGTGAAAAAAGTCAGAGTGAGGGATTTGAGTCAAGTGCGCTCAGCTGAGCGAGCACAGGAACGTAAGTAGCGGGTATTTGAAGACAACCAGGGCTAAGGTGAGGTGCATCTCACAGGACGTGGAATGGGCAGAGCAAGGGTATCCAGAGTAGAGGAGAGAACAGTATTATAGAACGTTATGGCTTCAACAGACTTAGAGGACAAAGTGGAAGAGAGATGAGACAGCAGTGGATATTTATTTATTTAACTAGGCTTACATACCGCTTTTCTACCAGACGAAGCAGTGTACATTCAGGTACTGTGTATATATATATTTCCCTTGTCCCCAAAGAGCTCACAATCTATGTTTTTGTACCTGAGGCAAAGGAGGGTTATGTGGCTTGCCCAAGGCCACAAAGGGCACCTGTGGGACTAGACACTCCAGTCCTTCCGGCCCAAGGTTGGGGTTTCTAGTCCCACAGATGCCCAAGGTAACTTGTCCCAACCACTAGGCCACTCCTGGATAGAGTCACTGGATCGCCAGCATGAAGATTCCTAAAAGGTTAGGAGGAGATTGGATGAGATTGAGGTGGGGGGAGTAATGAAGAGCGAAACTTAACAGGTGATGGTCAGATAAAGGAAGAGTGGAAGTAAGAAAATTAGAAAGTAAACAATTAAAGAAAATGAGGTCAAGGCAGTAACCAAGCTGATGGAGTGGGGGCAGAAGAACAAAGCTGGAGGTTGAAAGAGGAGGTAAGGGAAAGGAGCTTGGATGCATAGGGTTCAGAGGGGTTATTAATATGAAAATTAAACTCACTAAGAATAAGGGAGGTGGAAGAAGACTCCAGGAATAAGGACAGCCAAAAGTCAATATCAGTGAGGAAGATAGAAGATGACTTGTCAGGGGGTCTACAGATGACAGCAATCCAGAGAGGTACAGATTAAAAAGACGGATGGAATGGACTTCAAAAGAGGGAAAGGAATGAGGACTGAGGGAAAAGGAGGGGTTGAAATTGGCAAGAAGGAGAAAGTAGAAACCCAACACCACCGCCGCAGGCATTGGAACAAGGAGAGTGGGAGAACTGATAGCTGCCCTGGCAGAGGGCAGGAATCGAAGTGGTGTCATCAGGGCGGAGCCAGGTTTCAGTATGAGTGAGAAGATGGAAAGCGCAAGAGAAAGAGATCATGGGTAAAGGAAAGTTTATTAGAAATGGAATAAGCATTCCATAAAGCACATGAGAAGGGCAGCGAGGAGGAGGAAAGAATGGGGATGTGGATGAGATTAGAATGGTGGAGAGAGGAACTAATATGAGAGTGAGAGAGACGAGAAGAGGACTAGGGTTGGGATTGTCACCAGAGTACAGGAGAAGGAGGAGAAGAGTGCGAAGGAGAAGGAGAGAGTACCTTGGAAACAGGGATGGGGTTGTTTTAGAAAGGAAGGTGAGGGATGAATGAAAAGAAGGAGAAGGTGAAGCTCAAAGCTGAGGAAAGGCTGGGGGATAAGATGGGGGAGAAAAAAGGAAGGGCGGATAGTGGATGAGAAGGAAGGAGGGTATTAAGTTGGTGGAGTGAGGGAAGGAAGTTAGGGAGGATCATAAAAAGGAGCGAAGAATGATTTGGAGCCATAAGAAATGGCAGAGAGGGCAAGTAAAGTTAGGAGGAGGAGAGGGATAATAGGGAACAAAGGTAAAATAAATGAAATAAAGTAGAATAAATAAAATATAATAAGATACAGATAAGCAAAAGTCTTAAAAGACACTGAGATTATCAGATAGGAAAATGTATTAGTAGAGGAAATAATTTCTGCAACACAATTTCTTTTTTCCCCATTTACCTGACACAATAACTGAATATAATCAGCATAAATGTAGCATCTCATACCATACTGCCATATAATTCTTCCCAAGAGGACCATATACAGATTAAATAATAATGGAGAGAAAATTGATCCTTGCAGGATTCCAAATGGCCAACTCTACTCCAGAGATTCTTTCCTATTCCATTGTACCAGAAACTTCAACTTATCTTGAGAGAACTTCACCTGCTGATCTTGTGCCTGTTGAACTTTCTGATCAAGCACAATCAACAATCCATGCTGGTCATCAAGTCTCTTCTCCACACTTTCCAAATGAACGGGAAGTGGGGTCAGAACCTGAAACGCCACAGCACACACCTGATGCACCAACTGGAGGGCAGACCAGATTGAATCCAACGTCACTTCTTGTGGACGCTGAAGAGGAGGGAAATCCAACTGAGAATCAAGGCTGGAATCGGAAGGAACCAAACTCCCCCGATCTATTGCACCCACCTGAGGCTCCGGTAGCAGAGCACTTGCAGAAGACACCAAACCAGTTGCCTCCACCGAGCTCACAGGGAGAAGATCTCCAACTATCGCTGCTGCATCAGCAACTGCCACACCAGGCACAGGAGGAGTAGAGGAGCCAGCAGAACTCAGCAAAACATCGCTGCGCAGACCGAGGTTCTCCTCCGAAACGGCCACCGGGACGCCCAAATCCTTTGCCACCGCGTATCTCTCCATCGTGCACTGCCCCAAATGTAAACCTCCCTTGCCCTTAGCCTTCCGTTTCGGCATAGGGCTGGAGGAAAGTGGATCCAAGCAAAAAAGAAGACAGGGTAAGTGGAGCAGCTTACACCGCATCCTATTATGGCGCCATCTTGGATCCCTAAAGGATATCTTTAATAGATCATTTGAGACAGGAGAAGTTCCACAGCTCTGGAGAAGGGCTGATGTGGTACCTCTACACAAAAGTTGTAGTAGGGAAGAAGTGACAAACTATAGGCCAGTAAGTCTTACCTTCGTGGCAGGAAAAGTAATGTAGGCATTCCTGAAAAAGTGAATAGTGGACTTCCTCGAAACCAACAGATTGCATGATCCGAGGCAACATGGTTTTACCAAAGGACGATCTTGCCAAACAAATCTGAGTTCTTTGACTGGGTAACCAGAGAACTAGATCAAGGGCATGCAATGGATGTGATCTACCTAGATTTCAGCAAGGCCTCTGATACTGTTCCTCATAGGAGGTTTATCAATAAACTCAACAGCTTGGGGATGGGTCCCAAGATAGTGAAATGGATCAGAAATTGGTTGACTGACAGACGACAGAAGGTGACAGTAAACGGAACTCACTCAGATGAAAGGAAAGTGATTAGCGGTGTGCCCCAGGGTTTGGTCTTAGGACCAGTACTGTTCAATATATTCGTGAGTGATATTGCCGAAGGGCTGAATGGAAAAGTCTGTCTTTTTGCAGATGACACCAAAATTTGCAACAGAGTGGGGAAAATGAGGAAAGATCTACAAAAGCTGGAAGAATGGTATAATGCTTGGCAGTTAAGATTTAATGTGAAGAAGTGCAGTGTAATGCACTTGGGAAGCAGAAATCCAAGGGAATTCTATGCAATAGGGGGCGAGAGATTGATGTGCATTGACCAGGAGAAAGACCTCGGTGTGATTGTTTCTGATGATCTCAAGGTGGCGAAACAGTGTGACAAGGCGGTGGCAAGCGCCAGAAGGATGCTGGGTTGCATACAGAGAGGAATTACCAGCAGAAAAGAAGAGGTACTAATGCCACTGTACAAGTCGCTGGTGAAGCCTCACTTGGAATATTGTGTTCAGTTGTGGAGACCGTATCTCGCAAAGGATATAAAAAGGCTGCAAGCGGTTCAGAGGAAGGTGATCAAAATGATTTGGAGCCTGCGTCAGAAGACTTATGAAAAGAGTCTTGAAGACCTAAATATATACACTCTGGAGGAGAGGAGGGATAGGGGAGATATGTTTCAGACCTTTAAATACTTAAAGAGTGTTAATGGACAAACAAACCTCTTCCAAAGATGGGGAAGCTGTAAAACTAGAGGGCATAACATGAAGCTGCTAGGGGGTAAACTGAAAGGCAATGTCAGGAAATACTTTTTCATTGAAAGGGTGGTGGATGCTTGGAATGCCCTGCTGATGGAAGTGGTGGGGGCAAACACAGTGACAGAATTCAAAATGGCATGGGACAGACATAGTGGGTCCCTTAGCAACAGGATAAATTCAAAATAAGCATAACTATCTCTTATATCTGAACAAATAGGGGTGACCTACAAGGAATGGTGGGTACACCCCTAAACAAAGGCATGGGGAGAAGTGACCTGCACGGAGCGGCAAGTGCACCTACTCTTACAACCTTGCTGGGCAGACTAGATGGATCATACTGGTCTTTATCTGCTGTCATATACTATGTTACTATGTAATACAAAAAATAAAAGCCAAGATAAAACAAAGGTCAAAGGAGCCTTACAATATGGAAGTATGAAGTGCTTTGGAGGTATCTGAAAGATATTTAGCACATTTATAAATACATTTTATTCAGGGCTGGCAATACAATTCTTTATTTTGATTACACTGGATTTGATAAATGTCTTCCTAGACTTGGAAATGTCCACGACTTGACAACCTAATCTTCCCGTTAGTATGTTTTCCCTGCTGGGAACAATATCATTTGAAATAAATATGTACTTTAGAGATCTTGATATAGCTGTTTAAGAGTTAATGATGGAACACATTTCCGAATAACATAAGCCTCAGCAAAGATGGATCTCGCTTCCATTACTTCATATGTGGTCTATGAGCACAGGAATGCAAGATAATTTACTATAAATTGATTTTTCTGGTAGTAGGCTCCAGACATGTCTACAGAGCAGCAGCCAACAGAAAATGTCACATCAACCAAAATTTATTGACTTAAAAATGGCTTAATATTATGGTGAGAAATACAACAACTCCAGATTTCTGAAAACCCCTAACTTCAACCACTATTTATATTTAGTAGATTTGTTTACTCTTCTGTCAGCAAGCTGTAGTTATAAAAAATATAAGATCTTCAAACAGAAAAGATATTCTGCATGTGGTAGGTGCACCTTTTCACTTTTTTGGCCAGACATACTAGTCATTTTTCCCAATACGCATACTACAGGAAAAAAAAGACCCTTTATTTTAGATTTTATTGCCACACAACATAATGAACTGAAGTCATCAGAGATGCCATTAGTTAAAGGAGAAATTTACTTATCTAATAATTTTCTTTCCTTGAATCCTGCCAGACTTGTCCAGAGAAGTGGGTTATGCTCCCTTGCCAGCAGGCGAAGGCAGACTTGAGCAACTTTCAGTGATGTCATCACTTGGTATATCCTCTGGTGCAGCACTGAGAGAAGCCAGCATGAGACTTCTCAAGCAGAAAGCAACTATGAATGTTAATAACCAATCATAAAATGGAAAAAGACAGACATTTAGAACAAGAATTTCTCTCCCCTATCAAAACTGACTCTGCATCAGGCACTGATACTGACAAGCACTGGCAGGGATCCAGAACTGTAGGAAGAGTCTGCCAGCATGAGTCCTGGAGTGGTTTAACAGGATTCCAGGAAAGAAAATTATCAGATGAGTAAATTTCTCCTTCCTTATGTTTCTGCTAAACAATGCTCTGCAAAGAATTGCCTGCCAAAGCATCATCTGCTCCAGCTGCCACATGCAACCTGCAGTGCTTCACAAAGGTGCTCAGAGACAATGCTCTAATGGAATGAGCTCTTACTCCTTCCAGCACCCATTTTCCAGCCAGAAGGTATACTAAACTAATGACCTCCTTAATCTAGTGGACAATCGAGGACTTGGTTGCTGCCTGTCCTTTCCTCGGACCACTGAAGAGAACAAAAAAATGATCCAACCAGAGAAGAAAGTTAGTGATCTCCAAGTAACTGAGTAGTGCCAACCTCACATCCACCAGATACATAGAGAGGTCCGTCCTAACATCCTCCTCTGAAAAGGAAGGCAGCATGACTGTTGGAATAAGAGAGGAGAGTATGTTTGGGAGAAAGGACAGCACAGTCTGCAAGTTAACAGAAGCCATTGAGATGATCAGAAAGAACTCTCAACAAGACAGGCGCACAGCTCTGGCATTCACCTGGTAGATACAATAGCCACGAGGAACAACAAGTTAGGGGTCAAATCCTTGAGAGGGGTCCTATGAATGGGCTCAAAAGGGGGATCTTTCAACACGTTCAACACCAGAGAAAACATCTACTGAGGAACCACTGGCAGACTAATTTGCTTTACTCCCTTGAGGAAATGAGACACATCAGGGTATGTGGTCAAGGACATCTAGGGCTCTCCCTCGGTCCAACTCCCTGGTCACCCAGTCATATTTCTATGTTTCTATAACTGAATTCAAAAAAGCATGGGACAAACACAGAGGATCTCTAAAGGTAAAAAGGGGACTGTTGTAGTTGTTATGGAAGGACAGACTAGATAGGCCATGTGGTCTTTTTCTGTCGTCATGTTTCTATGTTTCTAAAGAAATCAATCAGATTTGTCTGACAAGACCTGCCTCTGGTGAATCCATGCTGCCTCGGATCCTGTAATCCACTGGACTCCAGAAACCTCACTATTTTCTCTTTCAGCAGCGTTTCCAATAATTTACTCCCCAACCACATCCTTACTTCCGCTTATGTGTAAAGGCACCACATGAGCCTCTCTCCAGTCCTTTGGCACCACTCCCAACTCCAACGAGGCATTGAAAAGGTCAGTCAGTGGAGCTGCTAGAACGTCCCCAAGTTCCCTCAGTATTCTAGGGTGTATCTCATCCGGTCACATCGCTTTGTCTACTTTAAGTTGAGCTAGTTTCTCACGAACACAGTCTTCTGAAAATTGTTCAAGATGTCCCTCGCTTCTGTTCCCGTTTGTGGGTGTTTTCTGAGGTCCTGCTCCTGGTTCTTCATCTCTGAACACAGAACAGAAATATTTGTTAAGCAATTCCGCTTTATCCTCATCAGCTTCTACATATTCCTCCCCTTCACCCTTGAGTCTGACAATACCACTTCTGCCCTTCCTATTCTCACTAACATATCTGAAAAATGTCTTATCCCCCCATTTTATTGCATTGGCTATTTCCTCCTCTTTTTGAATTTTTGCTTTCCTGACTACTTAGCTAGCTTCTCTAAGTTTATCCAAATATAGATGCCTGTCTTCCTCTCTCTGTGATCTCTTGTATTTCATTCAGGCCTCCCTCTTTTTCTTCACTTTTTCAGCTACTTCTTTCGAAAGCCATAGCGGTCTCCTTTTCCTTTTACCTTTATTTACTATTTTAACAAAAAGGTTGGTTGCCCTTAAAATATCCCCTTTCAGTTTTGCCCACTGTTTTTCTACATCCCTCATCTGTTCCCATCCCACTAACGACTCCCTGAGGTATTGGCCGATCTTCGCAAAGTTAGTCTTCCTAAAGACTAAGACCCTCACCTTTGAATGGATTCTAACAGCCCTAGTCCTAATACTGAACCACACCATCTGGTGATCACTGGATGCAAAATGATCTTCCACTACAACATCAGAAACACTTTCACCATTGGTAAGCACCAAGTCCAGTATGGCCCCTTCACGTGTGGGGTCTGTTACCAATTGCCTGAATAGTTCTCCCTGTAGAGAATCCAGGATCTCTTTACTTCTAGATGATACTGCAGCAGGAATGTGCCAATCAACATCTGGCATATTGAAATCCCCTATCAGTAGCACTTCCCCTTTCCTAGCAATACTGAGTATGTCTTCAATTAACTCTCTGTCGACTTCTTCCTCTTGTGAGGGAGTTCTGTATATCACACCAATGCAAATAGATTTCTCTTTCCCTCTTTCTGGTTTAACCCACAATGTCTCCTCTCACCCTTTTAAGTTCTGCAATTCCAAAGCTTTAATAGTATTTTTTAGATATATTGCCACTCCTCCTCCCCTTCTTCCTGTCCTGTCCTTTCTGACTAAAGTATAGCTAGGTATAGTTACATCCCAATCATGGTTTTCTGTGAACCATGTTTCTGTAAATGCCACTAAATCCAAGTCAGCCATTCCCACCAAAGCTTCAACCTCAGGGATCTTATTTCCCGGCCATTTATATACACTGCTTTCCATATGTTACCCCTGTTACCCACTTCCATAAAGGTATTTAATGTATCACTTACCTGGGGGCTTTCACTTACCTGGGGGCTTTCTTCACCCATCCCCAATGAATCTAGTTTAAAGCCCTCTTCAGTAGATTAGCCAGTCTACTACCGAAGACGCGTTGACCTTTCTTGGACAGATGGATGCCATCTCTGCTCTGCAACCCTTGGAACAGCATCCCATGGTCTAGGAAACCAAAACGCTCACGATGACACCATCCACGCAGCCATGCATTCATCTCCAGGATGCGAGCCTCTCTGCCTTGGCCTTTAGCCTCAACAGGGAGGATAGAAAAGGACACCACCTGGGCACCTAACTGCTTCACCCTCTGTCCCAGAGCCATGAAGTCACTTTTGATATGCTCCGCGGGATACCTGGCGGTATCATTTGTTCCAACATGGATTAGCAACACTGGGTAATAGTCAGTGGGCTTGATGAGTCTCAGCAAACTCTCTGTAACATCTTGGATTTTGGCACCAGGCAGACAGCATACCTCTCTGGACATCAAGTCTGGTCGGCAGATGGGATGCCTCAGTACCCCTCAGAAGAGAGTCACCAACCACCACTACCCTTCGCTTCCTTGTGGTCACTGATTCTTCAACTTTGGGGTACTTGAGCTCTGGTTCATCCCTTTCCATGGATGCTTTCACCTCCTCCACTTCCAGGGCTGCCTAATGGTTCTTCAATTCAAGGGCTAGATTAGTTGGATTGGTGATTCTGCAGGCCCTGGTAACTTGTGTCCAACCTTTGTCATTCTGTTGGCACCCATCTTCCCCTCTGCTGGAGAGCTCAGTTGCTGCAAGAAGCATCTCATCAATGTACTTCTCATTGTCCTGAATGCTCCTCAGCCTTGCCACCTCCTCTCTGAGTTCCTTCACTTGTTTCCTCAGAGCTTCAGCATGCAGGCATCCTGCAAATGGAACCGGTCCTTCAACTGGCATTGGGACCTCTGTCTGGACAGAGGCAGAAGCTGTAACGGGGGCAACAGCTTTAGCGATATGATTTTTCCCAGCCATTTTTCTGTTCGTGGAGCTTAGGTATCTGTTAAAGCAAAAGAGAGAGATCTACCAAAGTACCAGCTGGTTTCCCAGTTGTCCTTTCAGAGAAAAAGCAGTTAAATCCCTTTAATTATTATATTCAAAATGTGCTGTTCCAAGTCCCTGTGCTTTGTTAGATGGGGAGGTGCCCTATAAAGCAAGGCTGCTCACTAGGCGTAGGTGGGAATTGGGGTGGGTAGGAAGGGAACTAACTCCTGATTAGGTGTCAGCAGTTCCCTAAATCTGAGAAGGTTACTAGAGATTAAAAACCTACTCTGCTAAAGGAAATATTTCTACTGAAGCACCAAAAAGAAAGTAACTTTGCTTTAAAAATATACAAAAACCCTTTTAAGAGCTCCCAGTCAGAGAGCTAGCAATTAAAAAAAATAAACCCTCAAATCCTTACCATTGTTTGACCTGTAGAGCCCCTGTTAGGAACTGCTTTCAGGTCCAGAATAGGCTAGAAGCAACCTCCCTTCTTGGGCACCATGACGTAGATGAAGTAATGCCCCTGACCTTGCTCTGTGGAAGGCACAAGTAGAATAGTCTGCAACTGCAGGAGGCACTGTAGTTTCTTTGACCAGCACCCACTTGAGTGGGAAGCCACAAGGAGATTCTACAAAGGCGTCCCATAGAGGTTCTGAAACCTCCAGTGCATATCCCTGACTCAGAACTTCTAGGACCAACTGGGTCTGATGACTCAGCTGATCTCCTTTTTGTTTCCTTACCATTCCCCCTAGATGTATCCCTGTCCACACCTACTATGTCTTGACTAGATTGCAAACTCTGATGAGCAGGGACTGTCTCTTAAATGTCTGTGCAGTGCTGCGTATGTCTTGTAGCACTATACAAATATCAGTAGTAGTAGTAGCCCTCTGTGTGAAATAGTCAGAACTGCCCCCAACCAGCTGTACCTCAAAAGGGACCTGCCGTATCTCATTGCATGGGCCTACCGACCCAGCTGGAGCTGCCAATGAGTCTTGAGCTTGCTAAGAACTCTGAAAGGACTGCCCCTACATGGGCCTAGGTCAAAGGAGGAAAATACCCTACCTGGATTCCTAGCATTCAGAGGGCTTCTCCAAGCTCCCCATTAGGCCCTTCGAGAGGCAGCCTAGCACTCCAGGGCTGGTCTTCTGGGAGTCTTTAAAGATGCATCTCCCCAAGGCTTTTCACCAACTTCTCAAGATCCTCCCCAAACAGCAACCTGCCCTTGAAGGGGAGCTTGCTGAGTTGCAAATTAGAGGTCACATCTGCTTACCAATTGCTAAGCCAGAATCACCACCTAGTCACAATTACTACTGCCATGAACATGGAGTAGATCCTGACCAAGTCATAAAGGGCATCCCCAGGTAAGTGGCTCCAGAATCCAATCTGGCCATCTCAGGGCTGTCCAGAAGCTGCTGAATCCAACACAAGATTGTGCCGACTTCCAGACCGACTCACAAGACTGCCTGGGAGGCCAAGGCCAAAGTCACAAAAGCATTCTTTAGCTTATCTCTCTCCCACCACACTTTCATTGTTTGTTCTGATGGATTCTCCTCTAATGCTATCCTGCTCTCAGTTGGTGTACCCCAAGGGTCTGTCTTGGTTCCACTCCTTTTCTCTCTCTATACCCCGTCCCCTTGGTGCACTCATCTGCTCCCATGGTTTTCAGTACCTTCTTTACACTAATGACACTCAGATCTACCTCTCTACACCTGAAATCTATTTGGCAATTCAGGCCTGGATCTCTGCCTGCCTATCTGACATTGCTGCCTGGATGTCTCACTGTCGTTTGAAATTGAACATGGCCAAAACTGAACATGAGCTGCTTATTTTTCGCCATAAACCCACCTGTCCCCTTCCTCCTTTCTCAATCTCTATGGATAACGCTCTACTCCTCCCTGTGGATAATGCTCTGCTCCTCTCTGTTTCCTTGGCTCACAACCTTGGGGTCGTCTTTGACTCCTCCCTCTCTTTCTTCACACACATCCAACTGATAGCTAAAACCTGTTGTTTCTTTTTCTATAACATCAGCAAAATTCACTCCTTCCATTCTAAGCACAGCACTAAGACACTTATCCACTCTTTCGTCACCTCCTGTCTAGACTATTGCAATCTCCTTCTTGCTGGTCTCCTTCTGAATCAACTCTCTCCCCTTCAATCTGTTCAAAACTCAGTTGCGCAGCTAATCTTCCATCAGCACCGATATGCTCATATAACCCCTCTTCTCAAGTCACTTCATTCGCTCCCTATCTTTTTCTGTATCCAGTTCAGACTTCTCCTACAGACTTCAAGTGTACTCATTCTACTGCTCCACACTACTGCAACCACCCGGGATGTCCCTGGGGATGAAATGATAATTGGTTTCCCTGGATGTTAGTGTCAATGTTGTACCGAGAGGATATTAATGAACCATTTATCCTCTCAGAAACCTAATTCCCCCTGGAATACCCTTTGCGGGAAAACGGTTGGGATAAAAAATAAAGCTATTTACTAAAGGATAAGACTTGGAGCACTTAGGTGTTACATAAATAGATTTATTCTCCAAGAACTTTCAGAACTGCTAAGTATATATCAATATGTATAAATTGTGTCTAAACAAGTATGGATTTCACAGTTGTTCTTTGTTAAACAAAACACATTAAAATTTGAATAGCAAAATGTTTTTCCACAAAATGTCTTCCCAGAGGATACTTTATTTGAGTTGAAATAAACTTGTGTCCGAGTAGTCTTCTCTTCTTCATTGGGGCCTAGTAAATCTTCTTCCTTATCCATCGCAGATGCTGTAGTTATCTTCACCGAAGACACGAGACTTGGGCTCAGCAGAATCTTCAGCTGGAAACACTTCTTTATGCCTAAGCCAATCCCTATCACCTATCCTTAAACTCCACCCTAAAAACCTGTACTAACTAAAAAAATGAAATTAAAATTATTATTCTGGCCAGCTTGCAAGTAGATTTATTTAGCTTATTAATCACAACTTTCCCCAGTCCATGAGCACTCACTCAGGCACTTCTTTCAGTCTCTTAACACTTATTCACTCTCTAAATACCACCATCTAGCACCACTCTTCCTTTCCAAAACAAATTTTTCCCAACTACACCTCACTCTAACCAACTTATTGTCACAAGCACAACGCCCGAAGCCACTTGCCTCTAGTGGTCGAGGGGCGTGGTGGTTGAGGATTCCCTCTTCTATCAGCTCCTAGCAGCCTATTTCTTCGTGTTGGCTTCTGGGAAGTGTAGTACTGCTAAAAATATATTGGTGCTTTAAGTAGAAGGTTTGTTTGTAGTTGAGGTAACCGAGGGTAAGGCTTGTAACAGAAAATTTTATTTCCATAACACAAAACACAGCAGGTTCAAGGTATCATTTACAGGATTAGAACTGTAGGATTTGCTTAAGGTACAGCAAATCGTGGCAAACAAACCAAAAGAAATCAGAAATGGCTTTTTAAAGTCCTCTTACTTGCAGAAGTAATTGCCTTTAGAAACTAGGCTGCCACTTTCCTTTTTAGTCCTTGTTAATTAGAGCATAAAGAAAAATTCAGGCTTAATTCTTCTACAGCAGTTTGGTTTCTGCCAACTTCAAAAACCTCTCTAGGCTGCATTTCTACGTGAAACCAAACTTAGAACACAACAAACATTTCAAGCTGTTATCAAAACTCTTAGCAGGCTTTTCATATAGGAGAGGAGCAAGCAAAAACTCTTATAGCAGCTAACTTGGCTTTTCTTGCCGTTGCACAGTTCAAACACAGGTGACAAACAAGCATGAATCAGAGCTTCCTGATCAGGCTTACGTTGCAGTAAATTTCCCTTTTGAAACAGACAGGAATTTACCTCCACACTGCTTCTGCCATATGATTAACTTCCAAGGAGAATTACTTCTTTCAGGGCTAGCTTTTCCTCAAGACTTCCTGTCTAGAGCTTGGCATAGAGAGCAATCCATAAAGCAATCTTCTTCCTCCAAGTCTGACACTGGTTCTCCCAACTGCATGGGTTCTGACTCACCGACCTGGTCAGACTGCTCAGCTGACAACCTCTCTGGTGGTCTGAAAGCTTCTCCACTTCCTGGTTCCCACCTCTGCTGCCAACCTGTTGCAGGGAATTCAGCTCTCTCAGCTCTGGGTAGCTCAGCTCTTCTCCAAGAATCCACTCCTTCTCTCTGCTTCTGTCTCAGCTGCTCTTCTTCTCGTCTCTCCCTTTCTCGTCTCTCTCTTTCTGCATAATCTAACCCAGGCTTATACCTCCAGGGTCTTAACCCCACCTCTTTCTTTCCCAGGTGTTGGTAATCCCCCTGCCTTCTGATATTAGAATAATCAGTGCACTTGTTAAAGTAAGGGCTTTGGTCCTGGTGCTTGCAATCCCTCTTTCTTACTTTATCAGTCATTGGCTGAAACCTGTTCCAGCTGGGGGGTTTCTGTCTTTGAAACCTGGCTGTGGCTTTCTCTCCCTGCACTCCTAGAAGGGGACCCTTAACTAGGGTGAATTCGTTATGCTTCTCACCTCCCCCACTCTCAGGATAGCTGACTTTGCCACATTATTCTCACACTTGGCCGACACTTCTTGCCTGGGTTCTTTCCCTAGAAACTCTGAATCCATAAAAATCTTCTTAAAAACAAAACAAAACACCTAATAGCCTCTTCTCCCTACCTTACCTAAGGAACCTTTCCTTTCATACAGTGCAAGGTCCTTTTATACAGAACTTCTCTTTTCCTATTCCTCAAAATTATTTATGTATTTATTTAGACAGATTTGTATACCACCTTATCCTACAATCAAGTGGTTAAATGACATCACAATTGGGGTTACATTTAAAATGTGGGTGCTTTACATCATTTAACATGAGGGTATTTAACAACATTTAGACAGCACAATTACCCAAAGAAAACAATAAAAACCTCCAATTTCCCTTCAAAATTCCTATGCCTTTAATTTATCCTTTCCTCTCTCCAACTACCAGACCACACTTTCATCCAACAGTCTTTCATTCAACTGACACACCTCATTTGCTCACAAATCCCAAAAAAATAAATTAAAACCACTCATTCATTCAAACTATACCCAACCTCCTCAATCTCCAAACATTCCTCAAAAAATCACTCCTAGTGTGCTCTGATCACCGACACACTAACATGCATCCACTCTCTTTCACTTCGTCTCCAATTGCCTCAAACTTACCAACACACCAACATTCCAACCTGCCTTCCAAAGTGCTTTTCCACATTCTGATGTCATCAAAAAATCCTATTCTATCAAAATTAAAATTGTAATCTTTCCTTTATCCCTAAATTAATTACATAGGAATGATATGCACCCCAATTAGACATTTTCTGAGCTGTTTTTTTAAAGGTAGTTCCTGTGATGAAGGTTTCCAGCAAAGTGTGTATCACATACAGGCTTCAAAACAGCTGTGCCTCATTGCAACAATATAACCCTAGATATCACTCCCTCATCCCCTTACATCCGGGATCTTTTACTTCATATAACTTCATACTTGCATGCTTTAAACACACTTTTATAAACCATTTTATTCAGAATTCCACTCTTCATAGCACTGGCACGGTTTTTGGAACACTTTAAATGCTTTTAAGTAGATTTTGGTTTCACTTTCAAAAATGCTAAAATCGTGACTTCCAAAATCACTCAAAAAACAGTTTTTAAGTACTCTTCCCCTCAGGATACCTACTAGACCTATTACAACTTTTAAACTTGAAAAATATATACTTTTAATATCTGGAGTAGGCCCCGCCCTCTAATCACCAACACTGTCGATTTCATACAAAAACACCTTCCAAAAAATGTTAAAATGAGTCCCCAACACCCCCTTACTATCAACAACCTCTCAAAAAACTTTCAAAAATTCATTTTTCATTTTCAGCCATTTAGAAGGGCTTAGGGCCCTTTAACAATGGCTCCTCCCACATCACAAGACCATTTTTAGGCTTGAAGCCTTCCAAAGGCCCTGGCTGCCCTGGACCTTTCAGTGGACTAACTCCCTTTCTTTTTGGGCTATCTGGACTCAAACCACATGCCTGGGGCTTCCCCTGAGGCCCCCCCAGTCCAAAATATCACCTTCTCTCGGGACCACCCCAGTACGTTTTTTTTTTGGGGTTTCCCCGAACTAAATGCCCCAATCAGGGACCCTCCTGCTGGTTCCATGGTCTTCTGAACACTGGGCCCGCCATCCCTGTAGCACTCCGACATCCGGGACCACCACAGGACTCATGGCTTGTATCCGGAATAGACATAGATCATCGTGGCTTTCCCCAATGCCTCATTCACCTTCTGTCTCCTGGACTAAGAAAAACATTACAGCCACCAGCTCCTACGCCGGAGCCGCCCCAGAACCATGTGATTATTTTTTCTTTTCTCTTAAAAAAACCGGCATCATTCTTTTTGGCTGCTCCTGCTGCCCAGGGATCATTAAAAAAAATAAAAATCATGGCTTCGAGCAGCAGCCCCAAACTGCCCCCGAAGCAGCGCGCCAGGGGAAAAACCATCTGGCCCTTCTTCCATTCTGACCTAGGCCACCCAGGTAATGTTTAATATTTTTACAACTGATTACACTACCTTTCCTCTCTTATCTCTCCCTACACCCCATCCTCAAAAACTCTGCTCTTCTGGCAAATCGTTTCTATCCATGCCTCTCTCTTCTACTGCACTCCAAACTTTGATCCTTCCACCTTGCTGCTCCTTATGCCTGGAACAAACTACCTGAGTCTGTACGTCAAGCTTCATCTCTGGCTCTTTTCAAATCCAGGCTGAAAACTCACCTCTTCAAGGCCGCTTTTGGATCCTGATCTGCTTAGTCTCCTATGTGGTTCCTTACCATTCCCCTAGATACGAGGTGCAACAAAAAAGAAACAAGACTGTGGCAGCCACGCCCATGACTCAATTTCAATTGGCTTAACATCTTGCCACTATTCTGCTATAATATTTAACATCTCTCTCACTCTGTTTTTCTTTTTCAAATTTTTTTGTAGCACACTGCTCCATCGCTTTGTCATGCACCTGGAGGTGGCAGAAATATGGAGCAAAGAATCAACTTGAAATTTCTGGTTAAGTTGGAGAAGGGCCCAACTGAGTGTCTCCAACTTCTCCAAAAGGCTAATGGAGAAGATGCAATGTCAAGGCCACGAGTCTTCGATTGGCACAAACGCTTCAAGACTGACCGCGAGGAGGTGGAGGATGACCCCAAGTCAGGACAGCCTTCCACGACAAAGGCGGCTGAAAACACTGACAGAGTGAACCAGCTAGTGCGGAGTGATCGCAGATTGATGGTGTGGATGATAGCTGAGGAGCTCAGCCTGAACAGGGAGTCAGTGTGGACCATCTTGGTGCAGGAGCTGGGGATGTGGAAGGTGTGAACCAAGATGGTGCCCAAGCTTTTATCAGCTTGCTAGAGAAGATCAGAGAAGATCCAGTGTTCGTTGGCCAAGTCATCACAGGAGACAAGACTTGGGTTTTCCAGTACAACCCTGAAAGGAAGAGACAGAGTCTGAAGTGGAAGACTCGACTGTCACCCAGACCCAAGAAGGCACGCATGTCCAAATCAAGGATCAAGGTCATACTGATCACATTCTTCAACCTGAAGGGAGTGGTCCATCTTGAGTTTGTGCCTGAGGGTCAGACTGTCAACCAGCACTTCTACCATCAGGTTCTCAATCGCCTCCATGACTGGGTTCAGTGCAGCAGGTGGGCTCTGTGGAGAGACAAGTCGTGGCTGCTCCACCACAACAATGCGCCCGCACATACCGCTCTCAGTGTGAGGCAGTTCTTGGCCAACAAACAAATCAAAGCTCTCGACCATCCTCCTTATTCCCCAGATCTCGCACCGTGCGACTTTTGGCTCTTCCCCAGGCTGAAGACTGTGCTCAAAGGAACTCATTTCACCTCTGTAGAAGAGATCAAGGCCACTGTGACGAGAGAGCTGCGGGACCTCAAGGAGGAGGACTTTAGCAAGTGCATTAACGTGCATTAACTCTGGGGAGGGGATTACTTTGAAGGGGACAATGTGTAATTTCTCTGTAGATTTTGTAATAAAACATTTATGGGACAGTCTTGTTTCTTTTTTGTCACACCTCGTATATCCTTGTCTTCAGCTCTTGCGTTGTCTGTCTTGACTAGATTGTAAGTTCTGATGAGTAGGAACCATCTTTTACATATGTCTGTAAAGAACTGCGTACACCTTGTAGTGCTATACAAATGATCTGTAGTAGTAGTAGTAGTAGTAATAGGGTCTCTACTTTTCTATTATGAGACTCTGAGTGCAGTGATCCCTTCCACTGGAACAGTCGTGCGCTTGTTCACTGCTGCATAGAAGGCATCCACCTGAGGAAGCCCAGAAAATTGATCCAGATTACCCTTGGACAGGGAATATAACTGAGAAAGAGAGAACGTTAGAGCCCTTAAGGCCCAGCTCAGAATTCTCCTACTGTGAGACCAGGAGCTGCTGCATGGGCTCAGGAAAAGGCAAGAAGCCAGGACACCTAATACATTCCAAGATAGGGATCCACTTAAAATGTCAAAGGAGCAGGCTCCACAATGTTTAAAGCCACCATAGCATCCTGAATCAGCACAGAAACATCCTCCCCTTCCAACCAATCTCCACAGGTGATAAGGCTGGAGTCCCAGAGTAATCCACAGGTGAAGGAGCAAAGTGAGGATGATTAACCCCCTTGTTATCCATGGCAGAGCCATCTGAGGGCCCAGGTTCCTTATAGGGGAGGCCTGATCCTCAGACCCCTGCAAAGGGGATTGACAAGGAGCAAGAAAGAACTGAGCTATTTCAGTAACTGCTGTTCAGAATAAGCAGAGAGAGAGCCCTGAGTATGAGGGGGTCTGCTGGCCAAAGCCTGAGGCCTCCTCACTCCTGTTCCTCTGAACAGACTCCTTCCATCTTCCAAGATGGCTTCTTGCTCCACAGGCTGATAAGGCATGAAGGGAAGAGGAGATACTAGAATTAGCATTGTGCCTAGCAACCATGACAATGCTGAAAAAAAATTGGGCTCTGGACTTTCCCATCGCACAGGGGCAAAGAGAGCCTGCTGCAGCACTGTCCTGATGACAGCCACACATGGTTCAATGCCGAGAATGGGGGCGGGCCCGGATTTATGCATAGACAACAGAGGTGCTTGCCTCCAGTGCAAAGATTTAGAAAGCCTTTTGAAATCAGTGCCTCCTGCCGAGACTGCTAATTATTTAATGGGCCCTTGTTACACAGAGAAAATACAAAGAAGAACTTCCTTTCTTCTTGACACAAACACACCCATCCCCATCTCTCCCACAACACTACTTGAGTCTTGTTTCAGTTTTAAGATGGCTAGAGTTGTATCTGCTGCTCTTGGTAGACTGGCCCCCCACTATGATTTTGTTTAGGGCTGTACCTGCTGTTCTGTGGTTACTCTCTGCTATTTTTTTAAATCAAAGCAAATTAAATAACCTTTACACTTCAAAAAATATAACGGCAGGTACAATCTCTAAACAAAAGTATGAAGGGAGGTGGGGGTAAACCTCCACAGACTCTTCCCCTCCCTCCCTCCCCCCGACCAAAACAAACACGTCTAAATTTTGTGTTTATGAGAGCCAAGAACTTAAATTCAGCTTTGGAACCCTTCATGTTCGCAAGGCTTCACACAGCAAAGAAAAAAGAATCATGGAAAAAACAAACAAAAAAGAACCGCCAAAAAGAAGGGCACGGGCTATGAAAAAAGAACCGCAATAAAAAAAAAGGCATAGGGTGCGGCAGAAAGAAAGACCAGAAAAGGCCATCCCAGCACCTGATTGGCTGGTTGGGGAACCTGAGCAGGGCTTCCCGAGCTGCCTATGCATGTCTAGGAGATCCCATTGCCTGAGAAAACAAGGCGTGATTTTTTTTTCCATTTTTAAATTGCTTTATCTAAAGCAGCGCAAACAGTCAAATACAGCCCAATAGAAATGAATGGGCAATGAAAAAGAATTTAGAGAAAATTCTGAAAATTATAGAAAAATCTCAGGAAGCAGGTAGACGGTAGCAAGAGTGAAAGGGGACTCAGGCCCAACTTACTACCCACTCAGGGGCTTTGTGGGCTCCTCCTGTCCACTCTCCAGCCCACTAGTGCTGGAACCTCTGGGCAACAGCAATGGATAAGGGGCAGCTGTCAACTCAAGGAGACAGGAGTATACCCAAGCTCTGAATAACAATGGGCCCACAGTCTCAGTCACGTAGGCCACAGAATCGTGGGGAGCAAAGTCTATCTGTACTGCTGCATCAATCCACGCGCCTTGCCACCTGCTAGAGGCAGACAATACTGGCTTCTGTCAGTGCTGCACCAGAGGATATACCGAGTGATGACATCATTGAAACTTGCTCAGATCTGCCTCCACTTGTTAGCGAGGGAGCATAACCCATACATCTGGATTGGTCTAGCAGAATAAGGAAGCAATTCTAAACATTAAGATCATTGATAATAAATGAACCAACATACTATTATAATATTAAGTCAAATAGACAGATAATAATAACGTTTTACGTTTACAAACTATAGAAACCTGAAAGTGTGCTATTTCTGTCAAATGACTGACATGGCATGTGGTTTTATCTATATTTAGCATCAGAGTAGAAATGAAATGCTCAGCCCTGATTGGGCATTTCTTCACTGCCTGATGATATGACAAGCAGGGATAGTATAGCTTCAGCTGAATAGTCTATTTACATTGAAATACTGGAGAACAAAAGAAGAGTCTTTCTAACAGAAAACTAAGCAAATGTAACATGGAAGCTACGGACTGAGAACACACATAGAACCATGCAGACGATTTGTGGTTCCTTTGCACCTTGGCTCCTATGTTCCTAATTCAGTGTTTTCTCACTGATGTTAAGTATAATTATCAAGTTTCAAATTCACATTCCTCCTAAAAAGAAGTGCAGAGACTTATTCCAAAAAGTCAAAATATATCAATTATATTGATTAAAATATTGAAGACTATTTTCCTCGCAAATATTGAGTTTATAAAATGCATTCCTTATATAGCGAAAGCTATTAATGCAAAATACGCGATTCAACCTACACTGAAGCATACTTCACTAGGTCAAAATGCACAACGGTGGTCTTGGTTGCATTTGTCTTCAATATGAGAATGTATTCATGAAAAGAAAAGGATTTGTTTGGTGACCTTTATTTTTGTGTATTTAAGTGAACTAACACGGTAACCACATTACTTCATGCAAGCAGGAGTGAAATGCCCTGGTGTACAAGATGAGGGAATTACCATGACAACACATTCACAATCGCTCTGAATCCGAAGAACTGTGTCACATAGCACCTCAAAAGCTGTCACCATTTACTCGCCAGCAGGAGTTACCATCTTTTCAATAAACATTCTATCATTTCACTGAAGGCAAAAGAACAAACCATAGCTAGATCACAATATGGCAGCAGTTCAATGGCTCTCGGATGGGGGCGAGCAGCTCCTCTAGGAGACCACGGCAAAGATGGAAGTGTGTTGGGAGGAAGGGGAGAGAAGGCATAGATGCCAGCTAAAGGACAGAGCTTAAAATAAGGCAGCATGTGCTAGTACTTTGCACCTGTACTTCGCCACCGATTTTGACCCTGGTAGGAGCATCTGCAATTGAATCATCCCCCGTATCAGCTGCAGATCAGCCCCTTCCTTCCTCTGGACAAATATGCTGTAGATAAGTTGGGAACTTACAGGCACAGTAAGAATGCATTTGGGCTTCTTTCCCCCCAATTTCAGACTATTGGGGGTTTGTCACAGACATTAGTTTTTTGACAATTTTCAGCGCTCTACACTATCTTTCCTCATCTCTTCCACGCACTCCTCGTATTCTTCCAATTCCACATCATCTCTTTCTTTCTCATTCTTGCCCCTTTCCTTCAACAACTCTCTATATCTCTCTTCCCCACCTTCTAGGCCCCATGCAACCACCCTCTATCCTTCTTCTGCCTTTGCCAGGTAATTTAGTTAAGTGACAGAAGCCATTATAGATCACCATTATTCCAAAGCATTGTCTCTTGCCTGGAGCACATGTCTGGATGGGTGGGCTACAAACACTGTTAAATAAATGAATGAATTCTTCAACGGCCAATCACTATATACCCTCTCTGCCAGCATGGCAAGCATTTTTAACGCTCATGGGCCGTCTCTACCTGGCTGCTGCTTTTGTGCATCGCAAGATCAGTGCAGTGCCCAGCTGTGTTTCAGAAATCAGGCCTCTGCAGCTTACGATCAGGGTAGTTGCTGTTACACTTTCCTAGTCTGCCCGAGCCTTTGATCTCTAAGCAACTTAATGGTGATGTCTCAGAAACCTGGCGTAAAGCATAAGCAGGACTCAACTAGTAGAAAGAACAAATAAATTCTGTTCACTACAGCATTACAGTCAGTATACAGAAAATGCTTGGTGTGCTTTCACCAAATGCACAGAGAGGTCACCAGCTGTGAGACAGGCTTCCATCACTTCTCGTGCTAGGTTCTGAATGGTGATAGTTCTGTAGCCTACAAGGAAGGTTAGCAGCACACTCGTTGAAGATCTGCTGCATGGCTACACACACCTTGCAGTAGGAGTGTCCAAACTACAGTCCACGAGTCAGACCCAGTCTGCTGGCACAAAACCTTTGTCCCTCTCCGCAGCATCAAACCAATATGGTAATGTGGCCTTTGGACACCTATCCATCGCTTGAGCTGTCAACACTATCACCCAAAGCAATGAATGTTGTGTTGTAATGATACACAATTATCAGTTCCCATTCAAAGCCAACATTCAGGGCTCTAACTGATGACATTGGTGTTTCCTATACTGCTTTTTCCTATTCTCCTCCACTTGCTTTCTCTACTGTGCTGAGAGATGGCCGGAACATGTGAGTAACCAGCTGCTTGAGAATCCATTGGGAGGAACCCTCAAGCCCCTCCAAGCCTAGCATGGATTATGATGCAGTCCCTGTCCCAAAATATATTTGCTTTTCTGTAGAGCTTCTGAAAAGAAGTGAAGACAATATGGGTAAATTCTCTGGCCTCAAAATTGCTCTTCATTGGCTAAAAGTATGTGCTAAGTTTGTACAACACCTTGACTTGTAGGTGCAGGGAAAAAGAATGGGGCAGGAGATGGCAGTGCTCAGGAAGGTGAGCTCAGGTGTCTTCCTACTGCCTGGGTCACTTGGTTTTTCTTCTCCTAGGTTGATCTCTCATGAAAGCAGTGGCCAGGATCAGTGCATTAGCACTGAGGCACTAATGCTTGAGATAAGGAATATCAATGAGAACGAGGTTTGACACATTCCTAATGAGTGGATTTCGCATGTCTGAAAAAGTCTGCCCAACCTTGCCTTAGAGGGCATGTTCGCCAGAAGCCTAGCATTGTAAAGGAATGAGTACTAGGGACTGGGCTGCAGGATCAGTCCTGAAGCAGGATGAAGACTAGAAATAAAAACGGAACCTATCAAACAGAATGTAAGCTGTATGAATCAGAATTAAAAGACTAAGAGTAAATGAGATCGGTTCCTAAAACTATTCTCGGAATAATTTCTCATAAAATTAATCAGAATTCCCAGATGTCCAGAATTCTAGACACTTGATGGCATGCAGGCTATTCAGCCAGCCCATGCACACATCTGGCGTGTGGCCCTTGCATGAGTGCAGGCACTGGCCAAGCAATATTATGGAGAATCATGTCCCCCATCAATATTATGGGCCACGGGTAAATGTTTTGGACCTCCCTGCACCCACCATATTCTGAAAAGTTGCATGTTTCGGATCCTGCCCGTCTTCACAATGTACCTGTGGACGCCACACCTCCTCAGTAAAATAGTGCATCTCCTACGCTGCTCTTCACACTGATGATAGTTTAATGATGCAAACTAGACATAAATACCAATGATAATGATTGCTGCTGCAACCTAGACCATGTACCATGTATGTCATGCAACCTGGACCATGAACATGTCTGTCATAATGTACCTTGCATCAAATGGTATTTGGCATTATAAAATGGCCTCAGTGATTCCTGCCTTGGTCATCTTTACAAACACACTTTAAACTGCTAAGGATAGACCTTACCAACTGCACAAAACCCAAAACTAACATTGCAGGTCCCCAAGGGATGCATAATATTGCTGAGCAACAAATGTTTGCCCTTTTTGTGCCTTTGGCCTATAAATGCAGTCATTCTCCTGCTCCGCATTACCTTTCCTCTCTTATCTCTCCCTACACTCCTCCTAGCAAACTCCACTTTTCTGGCAGATCGCTTCTATCTGTGCCCTTCTCTTCTACTGCCAACTCTAGACATCGCTCCTTTCACCTTGCTGCTCCTTATGCCTGGAACAAACCACCTAAGTCTGTACATCAGGCTTCTTCTCTGGCCTTTCTCAAATCCAGGCTGAATGCTCACCTCTTCATTGCCACTTTAGGATCTGATCCACCTAAGCTCCTTTGTGTTTCCTTACCATTCCCCCTAGGTGTATCCTGTCCACAGCTGCGGTGTTGTCTGTCTTGATTAGATTGTAAGCTCTGCTGAGCATGGACCATCTTTTACACGTGTCGGTGCAGTGCTGCGTACGCCTTGTAGCACTTTACAAATGTAGTAGTATCGCCTTCTTGCTATGGCATTTGATTCCCACATATCTGAGTACTGGCATTTCTCGCAGCAGCTAGACTTGTCCCATTGTGGCATATGTCGGTCTGTATACATCCGCTATCTGTGGGGCAACCCTGTCTGCCTTCCCACAGTCTGCTTTGTGGCACTGCTCCCCTGATCAGGCCCGTGTTGGCATGGGAGGGAGATCCTTGTGCTATCATACCTAGGTAGCCAGCCTCCAGATATATCACCACTAACACAGCTTGCATAGATCCTGGACTAGGGAAGGATGTAGGCCTCATGGCACAATCTGGGGGATGTTGGCACAACATTAGTCATATCTTCCAGTGCCTGGTACAGCTGATTTATGGCTGCCCTATCACACTGGCACCTGGTGACACTGCGGTCATCCATATGGTAAAGGTACCAGCCAGCCATTCATGGCCTCCCTGAAATGCAGATCAGCACACCAGATGCTCCTGTGCTACTCTCAAATCATACACTCTCACTTGCAAAACCAAACCTATAACTAACAGTTAGTATACCATAATGGCATGATGTCCCAGGACTACTGCTACTACTATTATTGGAAACGCTGCTGAAAGAGAAAATAGTGAGGTTTCTGGAGTCCAGCGGATTACAGGATCCGAGGCAGCATGGATTCACCAGAGGCAGGTCTTGTCAGACAAATCTGATTGATTTCTTTGACTGGGTGACCAGGGAGTTGGACCGAGGGAGAGCCCTAGATGTGGTGTATTTCGATTTCTGTAAAGCCTTTGACACTGTTCCTCACAGGTGACTTATGAACAAACTGAGCACCCTAGGGATGGACCCTAAAGTTACTACTTGGGTTAGAAATTGGTTGGGTGGGAGGCAACAAAGAGTACAAGTAAATGGAGCTCACTCTGAGGAGAAGGATGTTACCAGTGGTGTACCCCAGGAATCTGTCCTTGGTCCGATTCTTTTTAACATCTTTGTTAGTGATATAGCGGAAGGGCTGTCAGGTAAGGTTTGCCTCTTTGCGGATGATACCAAAATCTGCAATAGAGTAGACAACCAGGAAGGTGTAGATAACATGAGGAGGGATCTAGTCAAGCTTGAAGAACGGTCTAGAATTTGGCAGCTGGGATTTAGGGGTATGTTTACTAAACCGGGCTAACGGTTAACCCAGGCTATCTGCCACTAGGTCCCATATTATTCAATGGGACCTAGTTGCAGATAGCCCGGGTTAACCGTTAGCCCGGTTTAGTAAACATGCCCCTTAATGTTAAAAAATGTAAGGTCATGCATTTGGGCTGCAGCAATCCAAGGGAGCAATATGGTATAGGGGGTGAAGTACTTTTGTCCACTAAAGAAGAGCGGGACCTAGGCGTGGTTGTGTCTGATGATCTTAAAGTAGCTAAACAGGTAGAAAAGGCGACGGCAAAATCTAGAAGGATGCTTGGGTGCATACGGAGAGGAATGGCTAGCAGAAAAAAGGAGGTGATAGTGCCTCTGTATAAGTCTTTGGTGCAACCTCATTTGGAGTACAGTGTGCAATTCTGGAGACCGCACCTTCAAAAGGATGTGAACAGGATGGAGTCGGTGCAGAGGGTGGCTACTAAAATGATTAGTAGTCTTCATTATAAAGGACAGACTGAAGGATCTTAATATGTACACCTTAGAGGAAAGGCGGGATAGAGGTGATATGATTGAGATGTTTAAATACCTCCATGGCATAAATGTTCAGGGAGAGAGCCTCTTTCAATTGAAAGCAAGTTCTGCTAAGAGGGGACATGGGATGAGGGTGAAGGGAGATACATTCAGGAGTGATATGCGGAAATATTTCTTTACAGAAAGAGTAGTGGATCCGTGGAATAGTCTCCCTGTGGAGGTGGTAGAGATGAGGACAGTAACTGAATTCAAAAAAGCATGGGACAAACACAGAGGATCTCTAAAGGTAAAAAGGGGACTGTTGTAGTTGTTGATATGGAAGGACAGACTAGATAGGTCATGTGGTCTTTTTCTGTCATCATATTTCTATATTTCTAATCATTTATATAACGTTACAATGCACAGACACATATAAGAGATGGTCCCTGCTCATCAGAGCTTACAATCTAATCAACGATCTCCCTTTCTCACTCCAACATGATTTGCTTCCAGATTCACTCACATACTATTCTTACATCAACAGTCCCAGTTTTCAGAACACAGAATTTGTTAGGGGCCCCTGGATTAGCTCTTTCAGCACAAACAGCATATTTCAGCATAGCCAGAATAAACATTATTGTTGTTCTTAATATTTCTGTAAGGGTGTTTATTAATATTGCTTTACCTTACAATATTCCCTCACCTCTGCTTTCTGTTCTTTATAACTGCATCTTGTGTTTTTCCAGACTGCAGTCACACCAGCTCAGCACATACTTGTCACAATCATTCTTCAATATGGGATGAATTGAAGAGCACATTAGAATATTTTCTAAATCCTGGCCTTATTCCACATTTCACCAGGAATAACTGGGACATCCGCAAGGATATCACAGAACGTACAGAGGCCTTTCCAGAATATGCTATACATATCTGCGCAGCTGATCATGCCTGCGTTCCACCCCTTCTAGGCACGTTCCAAGATCCCTGTGCTAGCGCCGTGGTCGTGCATGACAGCAGTGTTCCCGAATATGGTCAGGGGCGTTTTTAGCACATAAATGTCCTAGCCGCACATACAAACCCCTTATTTGTGTTCTGGAATGACATTTATAGTGAATGACAACAGATAAAGATTAGCATGATCCATCTAGTCTGCCCAGTAATTTAGAAGTTATTTACGTTTGCTTTGCAGTTATCCTGTGCGTCTCAGTATCTGAATTCAAAAAAGCATGGGGCAAACACAGATGATCTCTAAAGGAAAAAGGGGACTACTGCAGCAATTGATATGGAAGTCCAGACTAGATAGGCCATGTGGTCTTTTTCTGCAGTCATGTTTCTCTGCCTTTTTGAATTTCGTCATGGCTTTTGCTTCCACCACCTCCTTTGGGAGGGCATTCCAGGCATCCACCACCCTTTCTGTGAAAAAGTATTTCCTGATGTGTCAGTTAAGTTTACTTCCTTGCAACTTCATTTCATGTCCTTTAGTTCTACGCCTTTCCCATCTTTGAAAAAGGTTTGTTTGTTCCTTAACAGCCTTTAAGTATTTCAACATCTGACTCATATCTACTCTCTCTCTCCTCTCCTCTCTCATATGTCTTCAAGTCTCCTCTCATATGCCATATGGTCTCTTAGAAAGACTAGGAGACGTGCAATGAAGCTACAACGTAGCACATTTTAAGACTAATCAGATAAAATACTTTTTCAAACAATACACAAATCAAACCGGAATTTATTGCTATAGGATGTAGTAAAAGCTATTACTGTAGTGTAGTTGGGTTTATGTTCTTAAATATTAAACTTTGCTTTGCATGTATGTGCAGGTAAAAGAATGTGCTCAGGACTGGAGTTTGTGTGGCTATTGTAATCTATTGCTTTGCTCTGAATGCTACAGCTCTTTGGTGCACCACCCCTGCCCCCCTCCCCCAAAGAAGCAGCTGCCCTAGGCAAGATAGCACTGGCAAAAAAGAAGAGCAGCAGTGTGTAATTCGAGGCTGGTAGCAGGTAGAAGTAGGTGTTCAGGACAGGTTTTGGGGCAGATAGGGCCTGCTGGCCCTGCAATTCCATCTTTGGGTATGAAGGCCCCCATTTTGGTTCACCTAGGGGTAATAACACTGGATTCTACATGGCAAGCTATTGTCTCCCTGGAATGGGCTCTCAGCAATAGCAGACCAGAGATGAAAACCACTCTGGAGACAGATAAGGAGTTTGTGAGTAAACTGGAGGGACTGTGGCTGAACAAAGTGGGAAGTCTGGGGCTCTGGAGGAACAGAATAATCTGCAAGGAAGCAGTTTAGCACTAATAAAGGATAATGCTGCAGTACAAACAAAATTGGAGTTTTTTAATAAAAAAAATGGAGGCACTTAAATCTCAGAGCGCTCAACTTCCCTAAAGTCCCTATCGTTTCTTTGAGAGATACATTTAAATCATACCTGACTGAGATCTATAATGTAACATTTGAAGAAATTCCACCTCTAAATAAGTTTTTTTTTAAAATCTTCTTACAAATAGCGGAGAGGATAGGGATGTGCTGAAATGGATACATCAGTCTCAGTGGACATTTTGGATCTAACATACCTGTTGGAGCAATCTGGTTGGAGAAGAGAAACAATCTACTGATCTCTTCTGTTTTAACGTCTGATAACGACTCTAATATGACGCCTTTCTGTAAGGCTAGGAGCACCTTGTTTATGTGGGCGAGTGAGAGGGGGTCGATTATTCCCTGATTTTAATAAGCAAATGCAGAATGTAAGACGTCCGTTTCTACAGATGTGGAAGGAAGTCCTCAGGTTGGATAATATGTTTTTCCTGATATTTCCAACTAAATGTTTAATTATATATTCTGATGTTTGTATTTATTTTTACCCCGAACAACTATGGATGTTTCTGGACCATGTGTTTTCTGAAAAGATAGTAGAGTATGCTGAACTTACAGTCCTACAAACTCATTAGAGTCCTGCTTTGACTGTCTTTGCCTTATTTGTATTTGTCCTTTTCCATCTCTTTTTAATTAATCCTCCCTCTTTCTTTTTCATCTATTTGATTTCCTTTTTTATGATGACTTAATAAAGGATTCTTCAGAATGGGGCATCTTTACTAAACCATGTTAACCGTTAGTGTGGGGTTGGTTGCACGGTAGGGGCCCTGCACTAAATGTCCCGGGCTAATTAGGCAGTACATGAGTGGGCAGGATCTGGGCGTCAATGCCAGATCACAGTTAGTTGGGGAGTGGCAGAAGTTGAAATTATGGGCCCCCAAGCAACACTGTTGAAAGAGCATCAAGAGTAGGGGAAGTTCACTTCAGAAGGTAGAAGAACAGCTACACGTGGGGCCCCTTCCTCCTTGGGGCTCCCCTGCATTGCAAAGGCCACTTGGGTAGCACTTACGCCCACTGAGTGAGGATGTTTTGGGCATGTGCTAACCGCAAATTTTGCAGTTAGCAACGGTGAACTTAACGCCATTCTCTTTACTGCTACTAATCATGCTACTGTACAGACACATATACAGTAAGAGATGGTCCTCGCTCATCAGAACTTACAGTCAAGACAGACACTGAAACAACTGGGGACTAGGATATGTCTAGGGAAATGGTAACGAAAAACACATAGGTTGTGAACAGGAGACTAGACGGACTAGGATCCAAAAGCAGCCTCAAAGAGGTGAGTTTTTAGCCTGGATTTGAATAGAGCTAGAGAAGGATCCTAATGTACCAACTTGGGTAGTTTGTTCAAGGCATGAGCAGTAAACTACCCGAGTCAATATGTCAGGTTCCATCTCTGGTCCTATTCAAATCCAGGCTAAAAACTCACCCAGCTACAATAACAGCTTTTACTACATCCTTCGGCAACAATTCCAGAATTTGCATATGTCTTGAGTGAAAAAAATAAGTTCTCCAATTAGTCTTAAATGTACTACATTGCACAGTAGCTTCCTAATCCAGGGCCATACAAAGGGCTCTGTGAGTGGTGCGGCTGCATGGGACACAAGTACAGAAGGGGCGCTGATATCATCGCTAGGCTTGCTAGAAGCCCAATGAGAGGAAGTTCCAATGCGTGGATGGATGGATGGGGGGAGGGGGGGTCAAGGGTTCATGAGTTGCACAAAGTGCATTTCTAGCTTGGTATGGTTCTGTCCTATTCTTTTTACTTTTTGAAAGAGTAAACAACTGATCTACATTTACCAATTTCACTCCACTGCTAGAGTGTTACCTGTGTGTCGGCTTTTTTGTGCCTCAACTTCTCTATCTTTGCACACCGATTCCCCTGAGATGTTCTATTTACTCCAGTACCTGTTTTCCAGCTGTGTGGTAACTCGTTCCAGCTCCAAGCTTCTTTGGAGAATCGTTGTGCTACCCTCCTTGGGCCCCCAAAGATGCAGGTACAGCTTGGAGGTGCCTGTACTCAGTGGCGTTCTAAGGCTCGTGGGCACCCAAAGTGGGTATCCCCCATCGCGGTACTCCCCCGCTGGGCCCAAGCAGCAGATGCACATGCAGCAAGCATATCTTAACATCTTTGATGGCTTTCCACGCTGCCTCCACTCCAAGCCTGGTGGCTGTTCCCTCCCAGGTCAAAGTTTTATGGTTCATAAGACTTTGGCCAGGAGGGAACAGCAAACAGGTCTGGAGGAGAGGCAGCACGGCAAGCCACCCAAAACATTAAGTTATGCTTTCCATGCGCGCCTGCCTCTTCCGTGTGGGCCTAGAATTCGGCATCCCTCCTGGCTGGCACACGGGGAGGGCTGCACCCACTGCCCCATCCTTGGTACACCACTGCCTGCACCAAAGGGCTGAACCCAAAGGGAAGGCAGCCACTATAAGACCATGCTTGCCTCCTGGTGTCTGGAGATGCTAGATCCAGTGAACCTCTTGCCTATGGACAATAACCTGCTCTCTCTCTCGCTCTCTCTAGGTCATCTGTACCAACAAGAACCATCACAAAATGAAGGATTACAAATACCATCTAGCTCTGGAATGTAAGTTCAAAACCAGGGCAGGCTCAAGTGTCTCCCCCTCTTGGAACTGGATAACTTAGTGTCTCTGATTCTGTTGTAGTCTGGGACTATTTACACCTTTTGGTAAACCTGAAATACAGAGAAAAGGAGTTTGAAACCCAGGCTGCAGAGTTAACCAAAGTCTGATGCCCAGTTTTAAAGTAAAGTTAGAACTGGAATGTGGCTTAGCAGCCAGAGAATTCCTGGGACTGACTCAATTCAGGAAGCACAAACAACAAGCCCCAGAGAGGGAAGCAGAATAGAGAGTCAAACTCCCACTGTAGTTCTGAAACCAGGAGAACGGAAAAAAAACCTCAGTCAGGAAAGCAAATGACTGACAAGCTCAGGGATATTTCAGAACCAAGCAAAAGAGGACAAAATTCAGAAAAGAAATCCATTATTTATGGAGCTCTGAATAAGCAAGTACTAGTTACCAGGAGCTTCAGAATACTGTAACAGAAAAGAATCATCTAGCCTGCCCAATTTCCTTCCTTTCACAATGCCATTGGTCCAAATTGATCTCTGGCTCTCACTTTTCTTCTTGACAACCAAGGGCCCTCTGTATCTGTCCAAGATTTTTTTGAACCTTCGGTACAACTAAATACAGTTGCTTCAATTTCCACCTACCTTCTCCCGTTTCATTAATTAAGATCACCCCAAACAAAAGAATTAGAAAATAAATATTCACAGGACTTACAACGGGGCAGAGATTTGGGGGGGGGGGGGGGGGGGGGTTCTCCTTTTTAACAGAAATGCTTATAATTATTGAGAAAAGACAGCGCAGAGAGATGGTGGAACATTGCTATGACAGCCAGCAATGAACCACTGTCTATTGAGCCTTCAGCTAACTTTGTGCAGTGTTCTACCAAGGAAACAATACAAAATATTTTTGGAAACGTGACAGCTGAAAGGTCTAGCTGCAGCTACTGCAGTCTACTCATCACTCCCTTGCTGCTTCCACTACTACTCACTGCCCCCTCTCTTCCCTTGACTAGCAACGGGACCATAGGAAACTAGAAATGTGCCCTGTGCGACTTATAAATCTAGCACCCGCCAGCTACGCAGAGGACCTCACTCTTATTGGGCTTCCTAGACATCCCAGTGATGACATTGGCGCCACTTTTATACTTGTGTCCTGTTTGGCCACACCATCATCCTTTGCTACAGCCCTGACTGGTGATGGTGTCGCAGCAGATCCTGCCTCAGTATTCATGTAGCTCACAGGATTACGTCACTACCACCTCCTTCGCCTCCTGCCTTGGTGCCCACCTGCCACTGCTGTTGCCTCTTCTTTGGCAACAGCAGTATGCAGCGAATTCATTTGAAACATGACAGTGTCAGATACGGAAACATGGTCATCTAGGTGGAAGATAATTGGCATTTTTGTTAAAGTCTAGGAAGAAAAGGAGAACAGGTATTAAGTAAAATTAAAATTAAAAAGGATTGACTGGAATGCTAGCTGATCCTGGGCTAGTAAATGAAATTGAAGATATGTTAAAAAAGCTATTGGGCCACATGGTATGAGATCTTGGTGAATATACACCCTTATTGGTGAATTCTTCATTGGCTGTAGCAAGTAAGGTAAACATCATTCTGCTTAAATACTCTCCACCCAACATTCCATAGAGAGGGTTTAATGCAGCGGAAGCCAACTACACTGCCCCACATTCACAGCCTGGTTCTCGTCACCTGATCAGAGTGTTGGTAAAGAAGTATAGGATTATTTCTGCTGTAGAATCTAGAGGCTTAACTCATCTATTAATATAGAATGTTTCCTCATCCTACAGGGGTACAAACTGCACCGTTCTAGCAGAGCAAAATTGGGATTCAGGCTGCACATGCTTGTATGTGGGATTATTATGATAAGATCCGTTATAGTTTTGTTGCTTGCAGTTATAAATTGTTCATATTTCCCAGGGAAAATAGCAAAGGTAATAGTTTGATTCTAGGCCTCTACTTTCCTTGAATTTGAAGTGTGTTTTTTTATGTAAATACAATTACCAATAAAAAGTTTTAAGCCGCAGCACTAGCAAAATAATTTTATGTAGGGCTTCAACTTTATATGGATTTTTTTTTTTACAATCTTTTTTATTTCTTTTAAAACATACACATCATCTTTCCATGCTGCAGAGATTTCACATATTCCAAAGCTATGTCCCCAGTGGTTGAGCTCTTGGAAGTTTGTTCTGCCGAGTGCAGAGTACAACAGAAGCTCTGGGCTACTGGCAGCGGCAACTCTAACTTTCTATTGCTGGCTATAGCAGCAACTCCAGACTGTTGAAAGTCCCTCACCCCGGCTGGCTCCAAGCCATGTAAAATTAAAAACATAAATAAATTATAGCAGATCCATCCCTCTCAGGTATCCAGTTGTAGTCTGTAGAAAACCTGGCAACCTTTATTTTATGTATAAATATATATATATATATACATGTATATGAATACACACACATACATACATATACACAACTCTCTCTATTGCTAAAAAATATAGCTAGCAAGATAAAGAAAAATAAAAAAAGTAACAGAAAATTTTTTAATTTGAACACAGCATTTTGGATGATCCCAGAAATCAGCCCTTCCCAAACGCAATTCAAAATGTAATCTTTCAAACATTCCAAATTAACACCCATCTTTCTCGTTTCTAAATTAATCAAAGTTCACTTGCTAAGCTAGCACCATCTACACAAGCAGTTTGTCACCAGATGGTGTTGCCTTACGTGCCAGAGAATAATAATTATGCATCCATGACTATGATTCAGAACAGTTTTTCCTGCATGCTGATTGCCGCAGGAGTGAAGTACGTTATTGTGTTCTTTCTAAACGATCAGACCTTAAGAGTAAAGCGCCCCCCATGTGACTACTTTCCATATTAAAAATTAAGGAAAAAAATAAAACAAAAATTTATATTTTGGTGGCAAGAAGAAACAAGTTCAGCCAACATGTTATGCATAGTGCCTGGGACTGCACAAAAGGCACTTTTAAGGGGGCAGTTAACCCCGCGGTAGCCTTATTGTTCTTTATTCACAACACTGACCACTTAAGGAACACAAGCAGAGAAAAAAACCCTGCCACCTGTTGCTAGGATGACATCACCACTTTGGTTCAAAACATTCCTTTCAGATTCTGTTTGAGTCATTAATCAGCGCTGCCCCTACGCAAGCCTATTCAACAAGCTTTCTACTGTCAGCGGGCACTAGACTCCCAAGGGGCCTGCCAGAGGACTTGGCCACCGTTCCAAAGATAGCTGGACAGATTTCAAGACGACCCGGCTCGGAGGTGCTTTGTGTTTCATCATCGCTTTCTGGTACTGCCTGAAGTACTGCCATGTGCCTTCTGTACCATGCCCAGCAAAATGGATCAACAATGTAAAAGCATGCTATTAAAAAAATATTGTGCAGTCCACTGTTTATGGTTTCCGACTACTATGGACTATTGATCATATGTGTAGCGCAGTGGTTCTCAAGCCAGTCCTCTTGACCCCCAGGCCAGTCAGGATATCCACAACGAATAGGCATAAGATAGATCTGCCTGCACTGCTTCCACTGTATGCAGTTCTATTTCATGCATATTCATTGTGGATATCCTAAAATCCTGACTGGCCTGGGGTTCAGGAGGACTGGGTTGAGAACCACTGTGCTACAAGGCATATGCAACACTGTACAGAGACATGTAAGAGACAATCCCTGCTCATCAAAGCTTACAATCTAGTTAGGAGCTTACAACCTAGTCAGAATTTACAATCTAGTCAAGAGCTTGTTTCCTGTCATAAAATGTATTCAGGTCTCTCAAATGCAGACACCAACAGGTTTTTCTTGCGTGGCGGGGGGGTGGGGGGTGGGGGGGGGGAGGTGATCACTGAAGATAAAGGAATCAATTAATATTAACTGAATATTTTAGGGAAAAATGCAAGAGGCAGGAACGAAGTGAAAAGAAATAGTCACAGCCCCTTACTTTTGAGGTAAGGAAACAGTCGTCATTGTTTATTTCTTTTTGCCTCGCTCCTGCTTGTCACTTTTTCTTTCTGTGAGGGTGACTGTTCTTCTTATGGATTATTATTTTAGGAAAAATGTCACAGTGTCCACCGGCCTTGTTGATGGCCCACTCAATGCTACCTAAAGCTGTTTTGTGAGAACCTATGTACTTATTCAACATCAAAATAACTAAATGCTGTAGTAGATGAACAAAGTTTCACCCGTCTTGTTTAATAAAAAAATAAATATTTGTATGTTATCACAGTAAACTGTAATTTAACTTTTTTTATTCTTTCCAATTCAAATGAAATTGGAAAGAATTATACATAAAGGGTCAATAATATCCGCCTACCTATCTAGGAGCAAACACACTCAGAAAATGTAATTTAATGATATCAAACATGCCATGGGGTAAAACTGGTGAAAAGATAAGCCAGATAGGACTGGGTTTCCAAAGAAATAAGCCCTCCAAAAAATGGCCCAATGTATTCCTATCAAAGAATCCATTCAAGCTTCCGCAGAGCAGAACTTATACAAATTGAAAAATAGTGGTTAGGGAATTCTTCCTTTCAAACTGCCTCTCCCCATCCCTACAACAATCCCTCACCCCCAAAACTACCCCTACTAGCCCCAACTTTCCCTCACTCCATATCTACCCCCCTCCCCTGTCCATTTCAACTACCACCCCATCTACTTCCACCTCAGCTACCCCATCCCCAAAACTACCTCTCTACAATTAACCCTCCATTAACAAAGGCATTGTTGACTCTGCCTGCGCTCTTTGAGTTAGTTTCTGCATGGAACGCTCCCACTACATAAACCTTTGCACTGTGCACTTTATTGATCTCCTATTTGTCTCTGCCACCAGGACTGTGAATGCCATTAAATTGGCATGATTTGATGGCATCTGTTCCTCCCCTTTAAATTTCAGCAGATTTCCAAGGCATTGCGCTGAAGGAGTTTACCTAAGGGGCAGGTCATGCCCTGGCAGTGACCTTGAATTGCTCATGAATTATGCAATCCTACAGACCGATTTATACAAGTGCCATAGGGTTTTTAACTTGTTTTTTCAATTACTGGTGGCTTCTTTATGTGGTTTTATTCACAAGTGTATGCCATTATGCGTGATTTGGTCCAGGTGCTATACTAATAATCTTCAGCCTAGGCTGATATAGAGATTTACATGGGGTGCAGAGATCTGGGGTGCCTACAGGAGTTTAGATTTCCAATCTGCTCTACCTATTTCCTTCTCCTCCATGAACCACAGCCCCACTCTTTTTGGATTTGATGACTGCATATTTTAAGAACATAAGATATGCCATACTGGGTCAGACCAATGGTCCATCAAGTCCAGCATGCTGTTTCCAACAGTAGCCAATCTAGGTCACAAGTACCTGTCAGGTTCCCAGAAGGTTAATGTTAGAACCTGCAAAAACAATACTTTGTTAATCACTGGTCTTCTCCAGGCTTCTGACTTTGCGATTTTAGGGTTTACTGAAACCTGGCTTACCATTGCTGATGCGTAGTACATCAATGAACTGTAATTCCTGGGCTTGAGGCATTCTCTTCCACAGGGTGGAAGGAGTGCACCAGTGGAATGCTATTATTATCATGCTCTTTCCTATGATTTCATGTCCATTTGTTCTTCAGATTTTTCAGAAACACTTTTGCGTTATGACAGGTACTGGGATATCTGTATCGCTTATATGCTGTCCCGTTGTGTTGCGACCGATACTCTGCTTTTTAATGAATGGTTGGTAGCACAAAACTGTGATCTCACAAATGTGATAGTTATGGGTGATTTTAATCTTCACGTCGATGAGAGAAACCAATTATTCAGGTTGATAACTTCCTGTCTGCAATGGAGGTCCTGGGTTTTACACAAGCGATTATCTTTCCAGCACATATTAAAGGTCATGTCTTAGATTTTGGTTTTGCTTCTGATTTACATGATTCCCAAGTTGACTGTATCTCCTTAGTGGGATGTACCCTATATCATGGATTGCTCTACTGATTCAGGTTTGGATCATAATTAAACAAGTTGAAGCATGTCCTGAGGGTAAACTTGTACAATCACTTCACCATATTTTTCGCAACATTTTCTGGCTTGGCCCCGACAAAGGAGCTGTTGACCAGCTTATTATGATTTGGAACGTATCTAATGCTTGTAGTATTCAGGCTTATAAGAGAGATAGAAAGAGAACTAGATTTGCCCCTGGTTTGGTGAGGCACTCTGAGAAATGAAGAGCAAACTAAGAAGAGCAGAACGGTTCTGATGGAAACATCGTTAAGACAATGCTATATACGTGCAAGTCAACAAACAATATGCTTCATGCCAAATACCCAAGATGGAAAAAATTATTAGGGTTGTCAGACAAATATAATTACAAAAATATTAAAAAAGGAGAAAAAGGATCTCAGACAAGATTGAGCTCATTGTCATAGGGATAGAACATTCAGGCCCAAATATAATTTAAAAATTAAAGAACATTTTTTCTGGATCATTGATGCAGTGAGCGAAAGCCAAGGGCCTGAATGTTCAATGCTTATGACAATGAGCTCCATCTTGTCTGAAATTCTTTTTCTCTTTTTAAAATAATTTTGTAATTATATTTGTCTGACAACTCTATAATTTTTTTCCATCTTGGGTATTTGGAATGAAGTATATTGTTTGATGATGTTTACATCTTTCTTCATTTTAGGATTGTTTTTTGTTGTACATGATATATGTGCAAGTAGTAAGAATAAAACAGTATAAGGTCTAAGGTGGATGTTGCTAAATGGGAATACCTCACTGACTGGATAAATGCTGCACTGTCTAGCCTAGGGAATTTTTTTCTACTGTAAAATCGTTATTGCATCATCCTGCAGATGATGGGTAAGATGAGAGGAGGACAGCACTTTTGGAGAAGGACGCCACAGTTTGCAAAGAGACAGACGCCATTGAGAAGACCAATAAAGATTTCCTACAAACTAAAGCCTGCAGCTCAAATACCTGTCTGGTGGATGTTATAGCCATCAGAAAAAAACACCTTAAGGGTCAAATCACTGATAAATGCCTTATGAATGGGTTCAAAGGGAGGCCACTTTCAGTGCCTTCAATACCAGAGAGAGACACTCCTCTGGGGCAAAACTGGGCACATAGGTGGACAAAACTGCTTCACTTCCTTGAGGAGCAGGAGACAGTGGGGAGTGCTGTCAAATCTCTTGGCGGCGATCCATGTAGCAAGTCAGGACTGTCACCTCAACCTAGAGAGGTCCTTCTCTTGAGATAGGCCATAGCACTGTAGTGTGTGTCAGGAGAGACAGGCCTATCTGTATTGCTGTACCAGTCCAAACACACCGCCAGCTGCTGCAGGCAAGTCAAATACTAAGTGGCACGCTTAAATCAGAGGAAGTATGATTTCATACAGCACATAATTACAGTAAAAACTTGGGAAAGCCAGTGCTTATCCTGGGGGGAACATGGAATCTGACTATCTTTTCAGATTCTGTCAGGTTCTTTGTGACCTCGATTCACCTCTGCTAGAAAGAGGATACTGGGTTTAGTAGACCTTTGGTTTGACTCAGTACGACAATTATGTCCTTATATTTATTTATGAAAATTTTTACTTGTAAAATGAGCTAGGGTACGGTGCCATATAAAAACTTAAATAGTTCTAATGGCCATACACTCCTTTTGTTCTTGACTGCTGCAACCTGTGAGAAAAACGCAGTAATCTACGATTCTGACTTTGGCTAAATTTGGAGTGTGACCTTAGCTGTCAACAATTTCCTATCTGTAAATTAAGATCACTGCCTTTAATTACAGGAAAAAATATTTATTAAAGTGTGCCTTGATAATGTGCAGTGGACCTTTCAGATTACATGTCATCGTTTTTTTTCCCCTTGACTTCTCCTGTGCCCAGAGCCAACGATGCAGAAATAACTGGGAACTTCCCTTCTATGTCCCTTCTCAGACTGTGCTGCACCTCAGCCTTGTCATCACACTCATGCCTGCTTTCGTATTTGCTTCTGGCATGGCTCTCATATTATAGCACATTAATATCAAGCTGTCAAACAGCAGAAACTTGGGAGTCTAAGTGCCAACATGGACATTTGGAAAAGCATCTTATCTTAGCAATGTTATTAACTGAATTCAGTAACCTTCCAACTTTTTACTTCTTTTAAAGGGGGGGGGGGGGGCAGAATACAGAGACCTGGTTTTAAGGACTTGAATTTAAAAGATCCACTGAGTATCCGAAATAGCCTCAGAAACAGGCAGATGAGAAAACAGCCTTCCTTGCTAAAGTTAGAAAAAAACATGTAAATGTACATCACGCATGAAGAACAAGCCTTCAGAGAAAATCAAATAGCCCTGGGCAATCGTCCAAAGTGAAACTCCAACCCATATGGTAATAATGGAAAATATGTTTGCACATACCTCCTGTATACCTTTCTCTGCTGCAGCTGGGAGATGAAATATGTATTTGGCTGAAGACAGACAGTAACTAGGAGAGACAAGAGCTACTGGCTTATTGTTTGAAGTGTGCACGAGTACTAGCCAAATCCGTCAGAACATGACAAACCAATTTCTTAGTGATCAGATAGCTGTATGATCACCTCTTTGTTTGCTTAGTTCCAGTGATGAATCCGAATTCCTATTAATCAGCGGTTTCGAGAATTTTGGTGCAGAATAGCCTGAGTCAACAGCTGTACAGTAAGCGCACACATGTAAATTAAAGATCGGCAAGCTTAGTCTTTCTTTGCCTTTGTCGAGCCGTGGAACACATGAAGATCCTTGCCCGCAGTGCATGGGCTCATTCCTCAAAACATGCTTTAAGTCAGCGATTCGCGACCTCTGGAGATCTATGAGACCATTACAGATGTCCCACAGGACACATAAAAGGGAAAAAAAAGAGAGAGGTTGGTGGGGATTTGGCTATGGGGAAAAAGAGAGAGAGAGACTAGAAGGAACTAGCTAAAGGAAGGGAGAGAGAAAGAGACTTATGGGGACTGGCTGGAGGGGAAGAAGAGACTGCTGGAGACAGGAAGGGGAGATAAAGAGGTCTAATGGAGACAGGCTTGGCACTGAAGGAAAGGGGGGGGGGAGGCAGAAAGAGTAGTGGGGATGAATTGGGAGTCCCTGAACTTTTCTTGGGAGGTTAATTAGGAGTCCACACTACCAAAAAGGATGGGAACCTCTGCACAAAGTTGTCAGTACTAGGAGAGGGAAGACGGGGTGGGGGCAAGACTATCTTAAACTGCAGCACCATGAGAAAGTGCCTCATTAGCTTGCCCCTTAAACTCTATGTATTGGCGGTAAGCCAGAGGAATCTTTGGTTACTGTTTGAGAAAGTCTGCTTTTAAATAGGTCAAATGATAAATAAAATAATTCCATGTAGCTTCATTTTCCTTTTTTATTAGTTTCATTTACATGGACACTATAAGATGTGGGCAGCAGAAATATTTAAATTGTTCCTAGGGCAGCAACCTGAAAGAAAATGTAGTTTGCCCTCCCTCCACTCCTGCTCACCTTCCAAATACAGATCCCAAACAGATCCCCCCACCCCCAATATTTCCATGTCCTATATACACAGCAGCCTATGCCTATCTTGTATTCCAAGATCATCAGGAGAGTGTATATGTGCAGTGCTTTGTAGCGCTATACAAATGATTTGTAGCAGCAATAGTAGTCCTAGTAGAGGGACTTTGCAAGTGCCAGGCAACAGAGGCAAAAGTAAGGTTGGATGCTGTCTCCTCATTAGGGCATTTTTTTTCCTTTGTACCTCTGGTCAGCCACAGAAAATTTCCCTACCCCACCATTCTTGGGTTGCTGAAAAGCTACTTCTAATATCCTAGTTTGAATTATTTGTTGGGGTGCTGTTCCAGAATTCCCACAACATACAAGTCCCCCTCATTAAAACAGCTTGAAACAAACTCGATGGCAATTAACACCACCACCACACAACACTGCTTTTTGACAACTGATGCACAATAGGCTGACTTTTTCGATGACTATCCAGAGCAACTCTAAATTATCTTTCCTAAGTGGTAATGACTAAACAAAATTATCACTGTGTATGAGAATTATGGGTCCTCCCCAAGTGCATTATTTCATACTTACCAGTACTGGAACTCATTTGCTATTTTATAACTCGCTTAGTTTGAGAGCTTACTTTGTAGTTCTTTACCGCCAGTTTTGGATTTATCTCATACAATTCAGTATCATCTCTAAACTTTGATTTTACATGATTTAGTTTATTTCTAATGTATTTTATGAAGGTAAAAATAAGCACTACCTGTATGTATTTAGTTGCCCCACTCTCTTCAACACTGACATTACTGGTGAGGATTTGTTAGTAGGTGAAGATACCGAGAACATAAGTAACAAAGAGGAGCCAGTACTAGAACAACGGGACTGATGAGGATTTCCAGGCCCACCAACTGAGGCGGAGCCAGCAGCCATATGCATGGTGTCCTTGTTTTGCCATTGCCATCAGTGTTGCATGCTGCCTTCTTCAGCACCTTTCTGCAGGCTCTGGTGCAGAGGGAGGGCGAGTACGGTGGGGGGCAGAGTGGAGTGGAAAAAGGAAAGTGTGTGTGTGGTAGGATAGTGATGAGGGAGAGTGCATGCGGAAGTGGGGGATGGTATAGCAGCAGAGAAAGCCAGAGAGAGAGAGAGAGAGTAAAGAGAACATAGAAGGAGCGAGATGAACGAAATGGGGAGCAAGGAGAGAAACGTGATTTCAAGGATTTCTTCTGCCACTGATTAGTGCCTATAGGCCAGCGATGGCGAACCTATGGCACGCGTGCCAGCTGTGGCACGCGAAGGCCTTGCAGCTGGCACGCGGGAAGGTCCGCAATCAAGATATGCGGCATTAAAAAAAAAAAAAAAAAGCTGCCGCTGCTGGGGCCGGGGCCGCCGTGGCAGAATCGAGTGTGCCGCGGGGCCCCCCCGCCCAGCAGAGCCTGCCCTCCGTCCCCGGTATCACCTCTCTCAGCTGCCTCCAGTCACAAGCGCCGGCTTTCAGAGCGCGAGGGGAGTTTCTCCCTCGTGCTCTGTTAAGCCCGCGGGGGCTGATGGGAACTTCCCATCAGCCCCCGCGGGCTTAACAGAGCAGCGAGGGAGAAACTCTTCCCTCGTGCTCTGAAAGCCGGCGCGTGTGACTGGAGGCAGCTGAGAGAGGTGATACCGGGAACGGTGGGCAGGCTCTGCTGGGCGGGGGGGCCCCGCGGCACACTCGATTCTGCCGCGGCAGCCCCGGCCCCGGCCCCGGCAGCGACAGCTTTCTTTGTAAAAAAACTTTCGCTGGGGGGGGGGGGTTAGGAGTGGTGATGGGCGGGGGGGGTTAGGAGTGGTAATGGAGGGGGGGGGTTATGAGTGGTAATGGCGGGGGGGGGGTTAGGTGTGGTGCTGGGCTGGGGGGGTTAGGAGTGGTAATGGCTGTGGGCTGTTGGGGGGTTAGGACTGGTGATGGGCTGGGGGGGGGTTAGGAGTGGTAATGGCTGGGGGGGGTTAGGACTGGTGATGGCTGGGGGAGGTTAGGAGTGGTGATGGGCTGGGGGGGTTAGGAGTGGTAATGGCTGTGGGCTGTTGGGGGGTTAGGACTGGTGATGGGCTGGGGGGGGGCTAGGACAGGAAATGGGCTGATGGGGGGGTTAGGAGTGGTGATGGGCTGGGGGGGTTAGGAGTGGTAATGGCTGTGGGCTGTTGGGTGGTTAGAACTGGTGATGGGCTGGGGGGGTTAGGAGTGGTAATGGCTGTGGGCTGTTGGGGGGCTAGGACTGGTACTGGGCTATGGGGGGCTAGGACAGGAAATGGGCTGATGGGGGGGTTAGGAGTGGTGATGGGCTGGGGGAGGTAAGGAGTGGTGATGGGCTATGGGGCGGCCATGGGCTATGGGGCAGCTAAGTCTATATGGGCTGATGGGATTAGGACTGGAAGTGGGTTGATGGGGGCTTAGGACTGGTAATGGGCTATGGGGGCTAGGACAGGAAATGGGCTGATGGGGAGGGGTTAGGACTTGAGGTGGGCTGTTGGGTGGGGTTAGGACTGGTAATGGGCTATGGGGGGCTAGGACAGGAAATGGACTGATGGGGAGGGGTTAGGACTTGAGGTGGGCTGTTGGGTGGGGTTAGGACTGGAAATGGGCTGATGGGGGGTTAACACTGGAGGTGGTCTGATGGGGTTAGGACTGGTAATGGGCTATGGGGGGGGGGGGGGTTTAGGACTGATAATGGGCTATGGGGGGCTGGGACAAGAAATGGGCTGATGGGGAGGGGTTAGGACTTGAGGTGGGCTGATGGGGTTATGACAGGTAATGGGCTGTGGGCTGATGGGGGGGTTAGGACTGGCAATGGGCTATGGGGGGGTTAAGACTGGTAATGGGCTGTTGGCTGATGGGGGCTGTCTGGTAATGGGCTATGGGGGGTTAGGACTGATAATGGACTATGGGGGGGGCTAGGACAGGAAATGGGCTGATGGGGAGGGGTTAGGACTTGAGGTGGGCTGATGGGGTTAGGACTGGTAATGGACTGTGGGCTGATGGGGGGGGTTAGGACTGGCAATGGGCTATGGGGAGCTGACTGGAAATGGTTGATGGGGGTTAGGACTGGAAGTGGGCTGATGGGGGGTTAGGACTGGAAGTGGGCTGATGGGGGTTAGGACTGGTAATGGGTTATAGGGGGGGCTTAAACTGAAAATGGGGTGATGGGGGTTAGGACTGGATGTGGGTTGATGAGGGGGGGCTAGGACTGGTATTGAGTTGGGGGGTTGCTAGGACTGGAAATGGGTTGGGGGGCTGCTAGGACTGGAAATGGGCTGATGCAGGGACTAGAAGGGAATGGATGCTGGGTGAGGCTGGAACTAGAAGGGAGCTGGTGTTGGGGGAGGATTAGAATGGGATGGGGCTGGGAGAGTAAAATGGAGAGGGGAAAAATATTTTGTGTGGGAGGGATAAAAAATCTACAATTGGCCGGGTATTGGGAGAATAAGTGGGGATTGAGGATGGAGGGGTAAATTTTGAGTAGATGAAATAGGAATGAGGAAAGAGCAAAAGGAGAAAGATTAGTATGTTAAAGCAGATGTAGAGAGAGAATGGAAAAAAAAATCCAAGAAGACAGAAGAAAGGACAAATGGACAGCAGATGGAGAGTTAGCAGAAGACATGAAGAAACCAGAAGAAAGTGGCTGGAACAATTGCAACTGAAAAAAAATGCACAAAAGGTAGAAAAATATCTCTTTATTTTGAATTTATTAACTGGAATATGTCAGCTCTGGGAAATGTGCATCATTAATTTTTGCGCTTTGTTTAGTACAAGAGGAAATTAATTTATAGTTTTATTTCTACAGTGTTGTTGTATATTCCAAGTTTGGCTTTTGGGGTTCCCAGTTTAATTATTGTCTTCCTGTTTCTAAATTGTGATTCCTTGTTTGGTGATGGTCTGTTCTGCATGTGTAACTGAGCTGAGGTATTCTGTTTATATAATTCCTATTTGACATTGCCACTTGTTCTTTCCCCAGTAGGTCATGTATTGTTGTTCTCTGAAATGTATTGGTTTAATATTTGCAGTGTTGCCTTTTGATAGTTAGGGTATGGTGCTTTGTGAGTCCTGGTAGTGCTGTTAGGATACGGCGGGTTTGCTATGGGTTCTAAATGGGCAGCGTTTGTAGTAGTTCCTAATGTGCCTGGCGGTTGGTACTGGATTATAGTAATGTAGAAACCTTTTAGTCTTTCTTTATCCATATGCTCATTAAGAGGCATGTTTACTAAAAGTTAGTGTATGGTAACATTATGCAAATATTTATGCAAATGAGGCACCTTATGCAAATGAGGCTTTAATTGACGTGCTGGCACTTTGAGGAAATTCTTTGGTTTTGTGTGGCAGTTTGGGCACTCGGGCTCAAAAAGGTTAGCCATCACTGCTATAGGCTTTCAAATATAGCAACATGCAGTGCAATTCAACTGTCTTTAAAGGATAAAGAGAAATCAAGGCGATCAGTGCTAAATGGTGACATTGAGGATTTCTAAAGATGCCCGGTAATTGCTTGATATTGAACAATTTGAAAACTGCTCCATCAATGGTTACTATTCATAACCATATTCAAACTTCTGCAACAAAAAAAGAAACCTGCCGATTATGGAAAGTTCCCACATCTCCTGATTTTCATTTTAGCTTTTCTTGCTTCCCTCCCTAAGAATATAAGAAATGCCATGCTGGGTTAGACCAAGGTCCATCAAGCCCAGTATCCTGTTTCCAACAGTAGCCAATCAAGGTCACAAGTACCCAAAGTCCAAAGTCCACAACTTCCATAATGCTCGTCCTGGGTCCTCTAATAATGCTTTATGGACCTTTCCTCCAGGAACTAGTCCAAACCTTTTTTAAACCCAGCTACAATAACAGCTCTTACTACATCCTCTGGTAATGAATTCCAGAGTTTGATAACGCATTGAGTGAAAAAACAGTTTCTCTTATTAGTCTTAAATGGGTTACACGTTGTAGCTTCGTTGTGTTTCCTCTAGTCTTTCTACCTTTTGATGGCATAAACAACCAATCTACGTTAACATGTTCCACTCCATTCATTAATTTATAGACTTCTATCATATATCCCCCCTCAGCCTTCTCTTTTCCAGGTTGAAGAGCCCTAACCTTTTAAGCCTTTCCTTACAGGGGCATCCTTCCATCCATCCCCTTTACGATTTTGGTGGCTCTTCTATGTACCTTTTCTAATAACGCTATATCCTTTTTAAGATATGACGACAAAAACTGCACACAATATTCAAAGTGCGGTCGCACCATGGAACAATACAGAGGCATTATAATATCCTTTGTTTTATTTTTCATTCCTTTCCTTATGATTCCTAGCATAAGGAATGCTAGGAATATGATCCCTGCTGCCTCTCCTCTGCTTCTTCCTCTTCTCCAAGCCTGTTTCCTTCTTCAACTAAACTCATCTCCTGACCTCTAGGCTATAAAGCACAGCAGCTTCCTCCTCCCATGACCCAGCTTCATGGGGGATTGCTCTGGGCCGTAGCAGCAGGTCCTCAATCCTGGTGCCAGTTTTTTTCCTGCTTGCAAATCCATAAGAGGTTCTTTTACCTTTAGAGAGCTTGCTAATGAGATGTTCAAGGACAGAACTACCTAAAATGTTGTAGAATCTGTATCATAAACCATATGAGGTATGACTGAGGACCTAAATATATACACCCTAGTGAAGACAACCAAGGAGGTTTATATAGCAGGCACATTCACATATCACAAAAGTATAAATACTGAAAAAGAGGCAAACATTTCTCAACTAAATTAACAAAAGGGATTATGATGGTCAAATGGAACAGAGAATCCATTTTGCTCCACAGAAATGTTGCTAGATATAACAACCTTCCAGAGGTGGTGACTGGACAAAAATGGCAACCGAATTCCACAGAGGAGGAGACAAACCACAGCTGTACTGCAGTATGGAGAAAACAGGCAGACTACAGTAAATGGGCCTATCTGTCATATATTCAGTTTTCATTTGAGCAGTTTATCTGGTTTAGATATTATGCATAGTCTCAAATAGCAGTGGCCCCCCTCCACTTCCATGCATGAGAATTTAAAAATTGTTAATACGGCAAAGTATTCTATTTGCCAAGTTAGTACACTTGCATATGTAGAAAAAAGGGTCAACAAACTGTAGGCGATACTTTTTTAGTGGACTAACTCAAGACATCTGTGACGAGCCTTAGAGAGCTATCCTCTTTTCTGCAGGTCAGCGAAGAAGTGGATCAGTTACAGTGGGTATAAATAGAATGAAGTCAGCTAGCATGAAGTCATCTGCATATGCTATTCTAGCACAGTAGGGGAGAGGTGATAAAAGTGTCCTATACTAAAAATTTTATAGTTCCAGGGGGTTTTATGTTTGATAATGGATGAATGTACTTATCAAGTCCTTTGGTGTTTGCTTCAAAGCGTTTGATCATCTTAATTTCAAATGTATACCATTCCTGTGTACTCTTTCAACTCCCTGATTGAGAGGTTAATAGGGAGCAATTTTCCTTAAGAAATGTTCACCTCAGTTTTACTACCTCTGTCAACTCTATCAACCCTCCCCCATCACCACCATCCCTCCCCCTGTATTGAGCTGTAATGACATATACAGACAGCGTCACACCTAGTTTCCTCTGTTCTGTTTAAAGCCAGTGTAACTGCACTATTTCTTCATTGTCCTAATGAAGGAGTCAAAAGTTAGTCACAGGAGTATTAAGATACTCCACTAAAAACGTTATCACCTACAACTTTGTTTATCTTTATTTTAAAATATTAAATATGACAATGCCTTAATATTTTCCCAAAGCAACTGAAGAATTTAACAGAAGCATCTACAACAGTTGTATTCACTTCCAGTCCTCAGGGGATCAAGTTCTGAATAAATATGAGAGAGATCTGCATTGTATACAGATCTCTCATATGCATATTCCTAAGGGATATCCTGAAAACGTGACCAGTTTACAGCCTTCAAACACTGGAAGTTAATACCACTAGAAGGAATGGAGAAGTAGCCTAGAGGTTGGAGCAGTAGAATGAGATGCAGGGAGATCAGAGTTCAAAACCCACTGAAGCTCCCTTTGACCTTGGGCAAGACATTTGACCTTCCATTGTCTCAGGTACAAAATTAGATTGCAAGTCTTTAGAGGACAGGGAAATAAAACTCACCATGAACTATTACCAGAAAGGCACAGATTGAATCCCAAATGAATAAATAAAAGATAGGGTGACTAGCCTAGTCACAGAGCATCAAATGACAAGCAGATATGTCTATTTGTAGGCATTTTTATTGAAAGATGAACTAGCTTAATTTTTATAAACTCTCTCCTTCTCAGCCAGAAGCTCCCTTTTGCTTGTAGCTTAAGAGGACCTAAGAATTCAGTTCTTTTCTGCTGGAATGAAGGAAACTAAGAACATTTTCTATGAACTAGGACTGTTCCAGGTGTTAGTTTATAATTTTTAGTCTTCTGCTTGACGCTAAATAATTTCTGGCTATTTTTTATTGCTTATGAGAAACAGTCTTAGTTATCATTCTGTCATGCACTTAATGTGGCCAGTGTATCCTGACATGCTTTTAGAGCAGTAGTTCTGGGCGTCCAAATGGCAGATGAAATTTAATGTAGACAAATGCAAAGTTATGCACCTAGGAAAGAACAACCCAAACTATGGTTACACGATGCAACGTTCCACATTAAGAACCACCACCCAGGAAAATGATTTAGGCGTCATCGTGGATAACATGTTGAAACCCACAGCCCAGTGTGCAGCGGTGGCCGAAAGCAATAGAATACTAGGTATCAAAAGGAAAGGAATGGAGAATAAATCAAGGATATTATAATGCCTCTGTATTGTGTGCAATTCTGGTCGCCGTATCTTAAAAAGGATATAGCATTATTAGAAAAGGTTCAGAGAAGAGCCACCAAAATGGTAAAGGGGATGGAAGGATACCCCAATGAGGAGAGGCTAAAAAGGTTAGGGCTCTTCAACCTGGAAAAGAGGCGGCTGAGGGAAGATATGATAGAGGGCAATAATGAGTGAAGTGGAACAGGTAAACGTTCCACTAAAACTAGGGGACATACAATGAAGCTACAGAGTAACCTATCTAAGACTAATAAGAGAAAATATTTTTTCACCCAATGTGTAATCAAACTCTGTAATTCGTTACCAGAGGATGTAGTAAAAGCTGTTAGTGTAGCCGGATTTAAAAAAGGTTTGGACAAGTTCCTGGAGGAAAGGTCCATAAACCATTATTAAAGGGGACCCGGGATATCACAAGCATTGTGGAACCTGTGTCTTCTGGGTAAACTGCTAGGTACTTGTGACCTAGATTGGTCACTGTTGGAAACTGGATACTGGGCTTGATGGACCTTGGTCTGACCCAGTTCTCAAACAGTGGACCGCAAGTCAAAATTAGAGCCAAAATCCGTGGACAGGGTCATGAAAACAGAACTATCACCCTTTCTTCTGTATCTCCAGACTGATCTACAAATGGCATGGCAATCAGTATGGAACAAGTGACCTATCTCGTGTGGGCTTCTTGGAAACTTGTGCAGGGGCAGAGATCTGTTCAGTGCACACTGACACACAGGCTCTGCGATGACTGTCGCAGCCATTGCCTTTCAGCTCTGTATACAATGGGGTAGAGAGCACTGCTCCCTTCTTTTGCTCACGTGATGCGTTCTAATGGAGTCAAATTGGATAAACATTTGGGAAGTGTTCATAAGATAACCTAAAAGCTTTCTGTCATATCTTACAGAAACAGCCTAAGGATTTTTCATTTCTTCTTTTTAGGAGTTGTTTCATCCATTGCCATTTACTCACATAACCTCGACAGCATTTGCTGAAACATGAATGACCTGATAGCAGAATTAAGTACATCATCATATATATAAGAATTTAGCAAAAGTAAGCTTCTGTTAAGGCTGAAATGGTTCACATTTTAAGACATCTATCAATCTGTGGTACTGTGCTTTCCTGAGAGAATTCTGTGCACAATGCAGAATTTTTTTTTTATTTTTTTATTATTAAAGTTTTAACATCATATAATATGAAGCCAATAGTTCAAGACAATCAGAAATAATACAAAGAATAAGTAACAATATAATCAGTAACATAAAATGATCAAGTCCACATCACAGGGACCCAAATGTGAATTTAAATACAAGAAAATAAACCATCATGAAATCAAGGTTTAACAAACCCATAACACAAAGGCATTTACTAAATACTCACTCATCCCGACTAACCTCAACAATTAACAATACATTTACAGGGAAATCGAAGAAAGAAAGTAGCACCACAATGCAGAATTTGTACACAATTCCCCACTTACGCAGAATTCTGCAGAGAGGACAGCAGCAGCATCAGCAGCAGCTTGCAGGTTCCTCTCACCTGCCCTCCACCCCCACCTCCCACCACACCAATCATATTAAGAAGAGGAGAGGGCTGCATATTGAGCTATGCCATCCTTCTCTGCCACCTGGGCCTGACTGCTGATTTGAACCATATAGAACATCGTACAGTCATGAAATTCAAATGAAGAGAAGATTAACCAGTTTTCCTTATTAGCTTCCTTTCATTTAAGGATGACTGCAGTACAGGAGTACTAATATCTATGTCCACCCTGTCAGTATTTGAAGAGATTTGTGTCAAAACGATTAAGTTCTCTACTTCCCTTAAATGAGCTTCCACAACTTTACAGAATTAGTTATTTCTGCAAAAATAAGCCCTCGATTGTACGATATTCTCCCAGTTGGTGAGGTGTCTTATTTATTTATTTATTTATTTAACTTTTTTTTTTTTATATTGCTTTATCCTAGAAGTCAAAGCAGTTTACATTATACACAATTTACTACATTATAACAAAATAACAAATTGCAGAGGCTAAATCAAGTTAAAATCACATGCTCCCTTCAGTAAACTATGATGAAAATAGATACGTCTTTAGAGCTCTTTGGAAAGATAATAAGTCCTTTATGGCACGTAAGTTAGATGGGATTGAATTCCAAAGTTTTGGTGCATAAAGTAAGAAGGCTCTTCTTGATATAGTAGTGTTAGATTTAATAAAAAATCCTGGTATGCTTAAAGTATTCTGTGATTCTGAATGCCTTGAACAGTTGTCTTTAGTTTCATGAAGTAATAAGCAAAGGTTGGTGGATGATAAACCATTGAGAACCTTAAAGATTGTAAGTATGGTTTTAAATCTTGAGCGTTCAAGGATAGGTAACCAATGGAGTTGCTTTAATAAAGGAGTAATGTGTTCATTAGTACATAGATTGGATAAAGTGCGTGCTACTATATTGAGGGCCAGTTGTTGAGTATGAAATGCTACTTTTTGGTAGGCCTTGGAACGTGATGCTGCAGAAATCCAGGTGGGGCAAAATAAGGGCTTGAAGGACTGTACGAAAATCTTACAGGCTTAAGAGAGGTTTAAGGTGCTGTACTGTCCTGATTTTGTAATAAATATTTTTCATAATGTTTTTGAATTGTCTAGAGAATGTTAGGTGCTGAACTAGTATTACTCTCAGGTAGCGTATTCCTTGTTTTATCTTGTTCAGTTCCTTTTAGCGTTATTATGCTTGGAGGAATGAAGCTTGTGTCCCTGGAGATAAACAGAACTTCTGTTTTATTGAGATTTATGAACATATTGTGAGAGGCCAGCCAGGAGATAATATTAGTGAAGCAGCAACAATAGCTATGTTTGTAGAGTCAGGACTTTGGATGTCGATTGGCGTACAAATCTATATCATCATTGGCATAAACATGGTAGTGAATATTGTATGCTTGAATAACTGAACAAATTGGTTGAATGAAAATGTTAAATAGCAATGTTGAGAGAGCTGACCCTTGAGGAACTCCTTGAATTTGAGTGTATGATTTTGATGTGCCTGATTTTACTTGGATTTGTCGATTTGATAAATACGAGTAGACCCACTGTAATGGAGTTTCAGCCAGTCCAAATTCTTGTAACCTTTTGATAAGTGGATGTGGTATTGAGCCAAATGCTGCCTTTATGTCTAGGAAAATAAGAATAAACCCTGTTTTTGGTTTATCAGTTTCTGTTATTAATTTATCTATGAGTGCAGCCACAAGGGTTTCAACACCGTGGTATGGTCTAAAGCTGTATTGTTGGAGGTCAAGAGGAGAATGTGCATCTAAATGATCCTGTGATTGTTGGAGCACAATTTTTTCAAGTATTTTGGTTAAGAAAGGGAGACTTGCTATTGGTCTGTAAGAGGTTGGTTGATTAATATCATTAGCAGCTCCCTTTCATACTGGCCGAATGCAAGCCATTTTGAGTTCAGGTGGCAGGTAACCTTGCTGTAAGAAGAGATAGACTAATTTGTGTATTGCTGGAACGAGCTCCTGTCATGCAATCTTGATCCAGCTAACAGGACAAGGGTTGAGAGGGGAAGTAGTGGTGTTGATGCTCATCATGATGACCTCTATGTGTTCTGGTGGGATAGTGAGAATATTTTCCAAATGTGTAGTGGTTCTGAAAGGTTCTACAGTTGTAAGTAGTTTACGCTGCTTTTGCTGGGAGATGTTAAGAGTTTTAAAGTAGTTTGCCATATCTTGAGAAGTTAGCTGTGTTTCTTCTAATTGATAAGAATTATCTTTTATGAAAGACTTTTAGGACTATGTTAAAAAGTTCAGAGGACAGTTGTAAGATTTTTGCATCAACTTAGTGTAATATTCTCTCTTTGATTGTAAGGTGGCTGCAAGATATTATTTAAGTTTGGTTTTGTATGAAGTAAAATTACCTGATGTTTTTGAATTTCTCCATTTTCTTTCTGAGGATCTAAGAGCACACTTCATATACTTTAACTGTATTGTGTACCAAATGGCTAATCTAGGCCTTTTTTTAGGCGGGAATTTCGTGGCATAAAGGCTACACTGGATAAGAATTTGTTCCAAGATTGCACAAGCGCATCAATATCATTAGGAGTCAACTGCAGAATGGGTAGTATTTTTACTGAAGTTCTTCTTTTTCTAGGTTAAGGAATCTGTGAGTAGAGTGTGATTCATGCAGGAGATTGTACTTTTCCAGTGTACATTGGGGTAAGAAGACTAAGTTTGCGATCTGACCATGGAATATCAACAATAGTTGGGGTTGAGATATTGTGGTCCTCAATAATATTCTGTGGGAGGAAAATCATACCAAGGGTATTTCCTTTATCATGGGTGGGTAGATTAACGATTTGATTGTAGTTAAGTGCTTCAATGGCATCCAGAAAAATTTCTGCTTTGTTTGTTGTTGTAGAGGCAAGGTTAAGATCTCTAAGAAGGGCAAGGTAGTTGTTTTGAGAAGTGTGATTACATATTTCTTCTACTAATATGTCTAATTGTTCTGAACTTGCACAGGGTGATCTATAGGTGAGAAAGTGTAGTTACTCACCTGTAACAGGTGTTCTCCAGGGACAGCAGAAATCAGTCCTCACATTATAGGTGACATCGGCACCAACAGAGCCCACATGGAAGCATCTCACCAGCTTTCAAAGAAAGCCTTTGGGAGATGACACCACACATGCATGGTCCCCTTCCCGCCCAAGGGTGCCATCTTGCTCAGTACGATGACACATCTAAGATGGTAGTCAAAACATCAAACAAGATAGGGAGGCAACTCACAGGGGAGGAAGGTGGGTTGTGAGGACTGATTCCTGCTGTCCCTGCAGAACACTTGTTACAAGTGAGTAACTATGCTTTCTCCAGGAACAAGCAGGAAGTCAGCCCTCACATACGGTGACTGAGTCAGGTAGCCATGAGTTATAGAAAGTGAGTCCCTAACTGAGAGACTCTGCAAGACTCTAGCGTCTAGCAGCACTATCACTCCGGTAGCCTGAACACAGAACACAGAACACAGAAGGGTTAGAGGGCAGGAGTTTCCTAAACCCCCAAAAATATTACAGAGTACCACCTGGCTGAAGGCACTGTCCTGACGGGACTCGCTCGCCAGGCAGAAGTGAGCTGCGAACGTATGAACTGAAGACCATCTGGCAGCCTTGCAGATCTCTGGCACTGAGCAAAGGTTTGCCACCGATGTGGCCATGGCTCTCAAGCGATGCGCTGTGATCTGGTGGTCAAGGGAGAGCCCAGCTCGCTCATAGGCGAGGTCAATACAGTCTGCCACCCAAGTGGACAGAGTTTGCTTAGTCACAGGAAGCCCCAGTCTGCTGTGGTTGTAAGAAAAGCTGAGGAGCTTTGCAATGTCCCTGAGTCCGCTGTAGGTAGAAAAACATAGCCCACTTGCAATCCAGTGTATGGTGTGAGGTCGCGGAGAAAAGATGATATCTCCTTTCCACCTCCTGGTTGAAATGGAAAGGAGATACCACCTTTGGGAGGAATTTGGGGTGAGTGCGGAGCACCACCCTGTTCTTGTAGAATATGGTGGCTCTGCCACCAAGGCTTGAAAATCGCTTACTCTGCGATACAGCAGATGGCAAGTAGCTAGAGACTCAAGGGCAGCCTGGTGAGCTGTGAGAGCACTATATTTTGGTCCCATTCTGCCGCAGTTGGGGCGGTTGGGGGCCTAGATAGTAGGAGGCTTCTGAAAAACCGAGAGACCAGGAGCTTGCCCGAGAGAGATTTCCCTTCGATAGGGTGGTGGTGTGCAGCAATCACGCTTCAGTCCAGTGTGCGACAGATACAATAGGTATTGGAGCACCAGCTGCACTGGGCAAGAGAACTGGTTCTCCCACCTATCCGCACACCATACCGAGAATCTGCACAACTTGAAGGTGTATGCTCACCTCATGGAGGGCTTGCGGAAGGCCAACAGGACCTCCTCAATCTCTCGTGGGAGGTTGAAAGGGGCCAAGGCTACCCCTTTAGCAGCCATGCTGTTAACGTTAGAGACCCCAGATTGGGGTGCAGGAGTGAGCCCTCCTCTTGAGTCAGGAGGTCTGGGGCATGGCCCAGCAGGACCAAGAGTGCTACCAACAGGAAGAGCAGCAGTGGAAACCACGGTTGTCTGGGCCACCTGGGGGAAATTAGTATCAGTACTGCCTCCTCATGCTGGACCTTGAAGAGGGCCCTGGTGACCAGAGGGGACGGCGGAAAGACATAAAGGAGGCCTTCCATCCACAGGATCAGGAAGGCATCCGCTGCTACCCTTGCTGGGTGTGGCTGCTACAAGAAGAAGCGGGGCAGCTGCGCATTGTCTGGGATGGCAAAGAGGTCCATCACAGGCATCCCCCAGAGGTGGAAGACCATGAGGCAACACTGGGGTTCAGGCACCATTCATGCAGCTGGAGCACGCTGCTGAGTCTGTACGCCAGGAGGTTGTCCTGGCCCGGGAGGTGCACAGCCTGCAGGAGTATGCTCTAGTAGGTTGTTCTATGCTACGTTGATGTTCTATCTATATTGGCAGTTAGATGTTTCTCCGTGAAGGGTCTGGCAGTTCCTGCCAAAGGGCCCTCTGGCGAGGCCCTCAGGCATGGGCCCTCCAAGAGCGCTATGAATTTAAATCAGTCTCTCAGTGTGAGGACCCTCTCAGCTGTAGTTAGAGGAAGGAGTTGAAATCGCTGCAGCTTCAGCTGATCATGCAGCCAGTGAAATCTGCTTCACACTAAGAGCGCTATGAATTGAAATCAGTCTCCCAGTGAGAGGAGCCTCTCAGCTGTGGTTGGAGGGAGGAGTTTGCTGCAGCTTCAGCTGATCAGGCAGCCAGTGAAATCTTATGTGAGTGCAGGCTCTTCTCCTATGCATTTATGCCATGGGGGTATTTAAACATCTCTATAATATCGTCCCTCTCTTGCTCTCCCTCCAAAGTGTACTATGGAGATCTTTAAGTCTGTCCCCATAGGCCTTATGACAAAGCCAACTGACCATGTTGGTATCTACCCTCTGCACTCACTCCATCCTGCTTAGATCCTTTTGAAGGTGTGGTTTCAAGAATTACACACAATACTCCAAATGAGGTCTCACCAAAGACTTATACAGAGGTACTATCATGTCCTCCTTCCTGCTGACCATTCCTCTCCCTGTGCATTCAAGCCATTGCCTTTCCTACCTGTTAAGCAAACTTATGATCATCAGAAATAGCCAACCTTAGGTCCTGCTCTTCTTTTGTGGACAAAAGTACTTCACCCCCTAAGCTGTACTGCTCCCTTGGATTCTTGCAACCCAAATGCATGACCCTACATTTTTAGTATTAAATCTCAGCTACCGAATTCTCAACCATTCTTCAAGCTTTTCTTTTGCTAAATAAAATCAACCAGCTCTTTTTGTAGAGCTGGAAAAACTGCTGAAGCACAAACTGGCAACTACAGGAACAAGAATAGAATTTAGGGGAGTAACAGCATCCTGATTGTGTTAACATGCCCCAACCAAGAAATTGCCAAGACCTATCGGTCGCAGAGATTATACTGAATACATTTCCCATACTTCAATAGATGAGTCATCAGATACTACTATCCCTAAATATTTAAACTGCTTTACCACTTGAAATTGCCATAATAGAGTAGACACCCAGGAAGGTGCAGATAACAAGATGAGGGATCTAGCTAAGCTTGAAGAATGGTCTAGAATTTGGCAGCTGAGATTTAACATTAAAAAATGCAAGGTCATGCATTTGGGCTGCAGCAATCCAAGGGAGCAATATGGTATAGGGGGTGAAGTACTTCTGACCACAAAAGAAGAGCAGGACCTAGGTGTGATTGTGTCTGATGATCTTAAAGTAGCCAAACAAGTAGAAAAGGCAACGGTGAAAGCTAAAAGGATGCTTGGGTGCATAGGGAGATGAATGGCCAGTAGAAGAAAAGAGGTGATAGTGCCTCTGTATAAGTCTTTGGTGTGGCCTCTTTGGAGTATTGTGTGCAATTATGGAGACCGCACCTTAAAAAGGATATAAACAGGTTGGAGTCGGTGCAGAGAGTTGCTACTAAAATGCTTTGTAGTCTTCGTTATAAATCATATAAGGATAAACTTAAGGAACTTAATATGTATACTTTAGAGCAGGCATGTCCAACTTCGAAAAGGTCGTGATCTACTTTTTCCGGCCAAAAGTGCCGGTGATCTACCACCATGAAAATTAAGTTTCCAATTAGTTTCAAATTAAATTTTAACCCAATAAAGTTGGAGGATTCCCCACCCCCCATTTTTAATGAACCTTCTGTCATTTACTTGGATGTGATCAGCTGTTAAGCAAATTAAGCAAAAACAAAATAGAGAGACGAAGATCCAGTAAGAACTGCGAAGGGAAATGGAAAGTACATTTTTTCTTAAAGTTTTATTGAGTAATAACTTTCTTTAACTGTCTTAATAACTTTCTTTAACTTTTATTGAGTGATTTATGTTATATTTAGGCAGAGTATTGATCCAGGCTGATCTTGTACAATCTTTAATATTTCGCTCTTGCTCATTAGTGAGACTCCTGAGCCTGCATTTCATCCACCAGCTTTTTGAAGTTGGGTGAATATTGCATGAGGGCCAGTCTCAGGGAATCCTGGAGATGTTCATATGTCATGTTGGAATGTTGTGTACTCTTTATCATTTTCAGATGGGAAAACGCAGATTCACACGAATAAGTTCAACCGAAATAGGAGTGTACAGCTTCACTGCATCTTCTCAAGTTGGGAAATTTGTCTCTAGGCACTAGCTTCCAAAACGATTCTTGCTCAGCATGGGTCTTGAGAAAAATGTCATATTTAAGGGTTAATATTTCGTTTTCAAGAGATGGTTTGTTCAATGAGTAATTTTTACTAATAGCAGCTGCAGTTTCTTTAATGTCTACATCTACTTTGAATGGGTATGACAAGTAATCCACAATTGTTCCAATTTTTTGGAAGTCACAGAATCTATTTTCGAATTCCTGGCAGAACAGATTTCTGTCACATACTTCTCGTTCTGAAAAACAAAATTTGGATATTGTCCCAGAAGGTCCTGCATATTAGCAAAATGATCAAAAGTGTTCTTTCCAAGGTCAGTCATCATTAGCTCAAATTTGCTCTTGTAGCATGAAACTGTACTCATCATCTCGCCAAAGCATTTGTTATTAGCTTGTAGTTCAAGGTTCATAGCACTTAGTTCAGCTGTAAAGTCAGCGAGAAATGCCAGATCACATAACCACTCCTCATCTTCCAACTCTGCTTGGTCATCTCCCCTCTCCTTCAAAAAACTTCTTATTTCATTCAGCAAATCACAAAATCTTTGCAGAAATTTGTGCCTACTTAGCCACCTTACATCTGTGTGCAAAATGATTTCCTCTGCCCCTTCATCAAGAGTAAGATTGAAAAGTTGTCTTTGAAGTGATCTTCCACGAACTGAATTTACAATTTTGAAAGTGATGTCCATGACAGTCTTTGTATTGAGTCTCTTGCTTGCCAAAACTTGCTGGTGAATGATGCAGTGGTAAGAAAGGAAATCTGGGAAGTCGTCATGCTGTCTACAGAGGGCTATGAAACCGTTAACTTTACCTGTCATTGCTCTTGCTCCATCAGTAGTGATGGAAACAAGTCTATGCAATGGAAGATTACACTTTGTCACAAAAGAATGGAAAGAACTGAATATTTCCTGACCGGTAGTTCTCCCTTTTAAAGAAATCATTCCAAGTAGTTCTTCTTTGACACTGAAGTCTTCAAAAACCATCCGGATAAAGACTAGTAACTGGGCTATGTCTCTTATGTCTGTAGATTCATCCAGTTGGAGTGAGAAAGCAACACAATTTGAAACATCCTCCAACAATTGTTCAGCTTTGTCTCCACACAACTTTTCTATTCGCTGCACGATGGTGTTTCTTGACAATTGTACATCTTGAATAGCAGCTATGACCTCTTTCTTATTTTTAAATCCTTCAAAAAGATTGTCAGCTGCTTCAAGAAAACAATCTTTTTCAAATTCCCCTTCAGTGAAAGGTTTGCATTTCTTTGCGATCAGGTTGCTGACCCTGACGGATGCTATGGTTGCATTGACCGAATGTGACCTTGGCTTCACCATCAACTGTTGCTGAGTAGCCAATTTCGATTTAAGTTCTTTGAGCTTCAGTTTATGAATTTCACTTTTGGGTGGAAAATCAGCAAACGTATTGCTATACAGAGCCTTATAATGATGTTCCAGATTACCCTTTTTGGGCAAGGATACTGGGGCGTTACAAATTAGACAAAAAACACTTGTCTTTCACCATGATGAAGAAGTAGTCCATTTCCCATTCATCATGAAAGTGGCACGTTTTGCTCTTCTTTGGAACACTCTTCGTTATACTGGGGTAGCTGGATGTAAGCAGGCCAAATCTGCTAAGTTAGTATAAACACTGGCTGAATCTGGTCCAAAACTGTCACTGTCCCAAAGTATTAAAGATCAACAGGAACTGAAGACCTCTGGATGATGTGTAATACAAGGACTGGAGATGCCAAAACCACACACGCAGTTCTAAAAGTAAAACTAAGAATTCATCATACTGGCACCCAATCAAATACCACCAAACAATCATCAAAAAAACTCAAATACCAGTCCAGCAAACCAGATAAAATCAAATACCGCCAAACAAGTTCAAAGACCACCACACGTGATTTAATAAATTCTGCACACAGTATAGAATCAACGCAAAGGCAAGGCGAAATAAAATTTCAGTGTATTTATTTTATTTATTTATTTACAGTTTTTGTATACCGCCTTATCCTTCAATCAAAGCGGTCACAACACAATTGGGGGATACATTTAACACGTGGGGATACGAGACACATACACTAATACTTACAGGGAACATGGGCTATGGAGGGTTAAGTGGCTTGCCCAAGACCACAAGGAGCATCTGTGGGACTAGAAACCCCAGTCCTTCCAGCCCAAGGTTGCTGTCCTCTAGTGGGATTTGAACCCCCGACCTTCCGGCCTGAAGTACCTTGCCCCAACCACTAGGCTACTCCTCCCTCTGTAGAATCAACGCAAAGGCTAGGCAAAATAAAATTGCACAGGCAAGCAAAAGTCACAGCGGTCTGAACCAATTCGAAGGCAAGGCATAGGCAAGTTAGAACAAAATTGGAAAAGCCTGCTAAAATCACCAAATTCTTGACACTTTGTTGTATCTGCCCGAAAACGTTTAATGAAAGAAAACTATAAAGCGACCAATGACCAGCACACAACATAACTAATACGCTAAGTGTATTCATGTAAAACCCGGGCGAATAGATATCGCCCGGTATATAACACACTTCTAAGAGGTGTTGGGGCGCGGGCAAGAATTGGTGATTCTGAGAGGCAGGAGACCAGGTATGACGCCAGACCTGTGGCGTCTCGTCACGGGGTGCAGGTGGCAGCCACATGGGGTACCCACAAACTATTGGCACGAAAACAACAAACGCCTCCAATACACCTGCAGACAAGATTCCCACAGGCAGGGAAAAAAGACAGGCAAAGGATTAGTAGTTGCAGCAAGCCCTCGGCAGACGACCTGCCGGCACGAGCTCTCTAGCGACGGGGCGAGCTGCTGGAGAGATGGAGCCAAGTGGGGCTGGTGATCTACCTCTGGCCCCTCCGCGATCTACAGATCTACCTCTGGCCCCTCCTGCTTTAGAGGAAAGGCGGATAGAAGTGATATGATTGAGACGTTTAAATACCTTCATGGCATAAATGCACAGGAGAGGAGCCTCTTTCAATTGAAAACAAGGTCTGCTACGAGGGGACATAGGATGAGGATGAAAGAGGATAGACTCAAGAGTAATATGCGGAAATATTTCTTTATGGAAAGAGTGGTAGATGCATGGAATAGTCTCCCAGTGGAGGTAGTAGAGACTAGAACAGTATCTGAATTCAAGAAAGCATGGGTCAAACACAGAAGATCTCTATAGGAAAAAAGGGGACTATAGTAGTTGATATGGAAGGGTCATATGGTCTTTTTCTGCTGTCATATTTCAATGTTTCTATGAAAATAAAGAAACGATACTGAACCTAGGAAAACATCTATAACAAGCATCTATAAGTTAAATCTTGATCACTACCCAAACTAAGTTAAATCTTGATCACTACCCAAACTAAGAACAAATCCTGTCATGTATACTTGTAAATACTCTTGTAAATAGTTGCAGTAATGACTTCCCATGTTTTATCCAAGTTCTCTGACCTTGTTCTCTGTAAAACCAAACAGTTTGTTCATTATGGTATGTTGTTATATTGTAAACCGCGCTGATGCTGAATAGAGCGGTATATAAGAGCCTGTAATAAATAAATAAATAATAAATAAATAAATAAATAAATAAATAATAAATAAAGGACATAAATTTAAGGTATTAATGCATCACGGTTTAATTCATCTTTGGGAACGCTTATTAGTGCTTGGAAAACATCAACCTATTATTTAATGCATTCAGAATCCTACAACCAATGGTAGCCCGTATTAATTATTTCCATAGCTCAAGATAATATAGCAGTGTATAGACACATGTAGTACAGAGAGCCCATCTCCGTGGATATTAAAATCTGGTCAACGTACAGACAGGAGAAGCAAGGTTTCAGAACCATAATTGTTACAGACAGTGGCTAAAGCCAACAAAGCTTTAGGAAGACATCGATTTAGGATTTAAAAACAGCTTTAAAAAAAGTATTTTTGGGAGGAATTTGAATTTGCCGAAAAAAAACAAAGCATAAAGGCTGTTCAACAAAGTGGAAAGCAGGGAATCAGGAACTAGCAATGGAGGCACAGATAAGACCGCCTTGGCATTTGAAGAGAGGTCAAGTGGAAGGATGTAAAGCAAGAGAAGAGAAGAGAGGTAATGAGTTGCTGCAAGGTGAAGGCATTTGTGGGGGAGTACCAGAACCTTGCAATGTATGCAGAAGCAGAGAGGAATCCAATATAGTAACTTGAGAAGAGGGGTTATATGGTCACAGTGGTATCAATGCAAGATAGCTAACCACACTTCTCTCAGGAAAACAATATAAAAAAAATACCCAACTTTATACCTGGCGATAACTGGATATGTACATCAAAGCTATTACATGCAACTCCCTCCCCACAACACAGATATTTCAGAAATCAAAACTTCTCTCACAAAGAAGCTCTCTCTGCAAATACACCTAGTTTTTTAAAATAGCAATAAATATTCCCAAACCAGGACTGAACGTATTGTATACCATAAGATGTCAACATCAAAACAATATATAAAAAATAATTACAGTTGGCATTGCAAGCTGATAAGAAACAGATGGTCTTTTGTATTTATGGTTTTTCTTGTGCATGCAAATGCTTTTTTTGGGATCTAATTAGCCTTCCACAAAACTCAAACTGGGTAATTACTATCATTATCCCCTTTTAAAATGAATTTGAGGCCTATACTACAATTAAGATTTTATCTTACAGTTTTTAATCGCATTTTCTAAAATATTTTTTCTCTCTCCTACCTATTTGCAAAATAACTTTTTCTGGTCAAAGAAGAGTAGATCGGTTTTGAGAATGTCCCCTGGACATATCCTTGTCCTCAGTTGTTGTGCTGTCTGTCTTGACTAGACGGATGAGCAGGGACCGTCTTTTACATGAGTCTGTACAGCTCTGCGTATGCCTTGTAGTGCTATACAAATGATCAGTAGCAGTAACTTTTACGGAGAGTAGGCCAAGGCTGCAAGTGACTAGAACAATAAATAAAGTTCGGAGTCTTTTATGTTTATTTTTCAATGATTAAAGCTCTGAAAAACATACAAAGGTGAATGTGCAGTAACTGCTCTTATTTGTCTGATCTATGTGTGATGGTTGTGAATGCAAGTTCCAGAGAGGAGAGGCTCTTCTGTGTATCCATACAATGCTATGTGTGAGCAACTTAGAAAATGCATAGATTTAGGCAGCAAGAATGCTCCTAAATATCAATACTTTCATCAATGATGCACGCAAATGACCTCTTACTGAATACCAACTAGCATAGCAGTATGTGCGCGCATTGGCGTGCACATGGGTGCAGCACACAAATATACATGTAGATTATAAAATGTGTAATTTACATGAGCACTTGAAAAATCTAGACATGGAGATTTACACTAGCTCTAGGTCTGTTGGAAATGTCCATGCCTGAATTTAAGGCACATTTTCGGGCACTAACACTAGTATTTCGTAAAGAGAACTAGGCATCTACAGAACTTTTCCTTATAAAATAAACATGCTGTGGCTGCCATAAACTAGGTGTCCCGTTATAACATTACCCTCTATAGGGCTGATTTTATGAGGGGGCCACGTAAAGCTATGCACCATTTATGCACACAAGTCCTATTTTAAAGGATTTAAACGCATGGTTCTTCTCTAGTTATTCATCCTTTATCCTTCTTAAATATGAAAACAGAAACAACTTCAGATTTTGATGTATAACTTCCTGGATCTACTAACAAGATTTTCCTGACATGAATCCTTGCATCAGAGTATCTGCATCTCCAACAATGTTCGCTGCTTTTCAGCAAATTCAGGGTGATACATGAAACAGAACATCAAACTATAAGTGATAAGTAACTTTGTATCTTTTTGAAGGAATATGGACTAAAATGAATTAATGAAAATGGAAATTACACTAACCTGGTAATTGTAGTTCCTGGAGGGTCCAGTTTAGTCCTCCACAATCGGGTAGTGCCCCTCCTCCTGCAGCCGGGAGACTGGACCAATCAAATCTTCTGTAGTATATATACAGCCGGAGCTCCCAGAAGTCCCCAGTGTACTAGTAACAAAGCATACTTAACGAAGCAACACATTAGATTAATATACAAAATGACCTAATTAAAGAACAATTTGTTCCCCCCCAAGGAATATCCAACCCCCTCCCCAAACGAGGAAGTCAGAACACTGCATTGCGCCGGCACCGACGCCTCAGGAATCAAAACACCGCTCCCCACCAGAAGTTCAGGAGCTGCCTGAACCCCCGAGACAGGGAAGAGCCTCTGCAAAAAACGCGGCTGCCACAGAGGGACCGAACGGCAAGAGGAACCGTCTTAATATCAACCGTTCGGAAAGGCGCGCCGCACCACATTAGCAGATAGTCGGGAGGGAAGGAGGACTAAACTGGATCCTCCAGGAACTACAATTACCAGGTTAGTGTAATTTCCATTTCCTGTTCGGTAATCCAGTTTAGTCCTCCACAATCGGGATGTAACAGAGCAGTTAAGACCGGGCGGGACCTTGCCATCCGGCGCGCAGAACCGCCGAACCAAAACAGGAATCCCGAGCCGCTGACACATCTAAGCGATAGTGTCTACTGAAAGCATGCAGAGACGACCAAGTGGCCGCCCTACAGATATCCGCCGGCGGAACCAGGCTATGCTCCGCCCAAGAGGTCGCCTGAGCCCTAGTGGAATGAGCCCTCAGACCCTCCGGAATAGACCGCTGTTGCAACAGATACGCGGACGCGATCGCCTCTTTGAGCCATCTAGCAATGGAGGCTTTAGCCGCCGCTTCCCCTTTACGCGCACCCCCGAAGAGCACGAAAAGCCGGTCAGATTTCCGAAAAGACTTGGTAACCTTTAAATAATGATGGAGCGTATGACCCACATCGAGCCGGAGAAGACCTTTGTCCGTTGACCCGACAGATTGCGAAGAAAGCACTGGAAGAAACACTGCCTGATTCAAGTGAAAGGGAGACACCACCTTTGGCAGAAAGGAAGGAACCGGACGGAGAACGATCCGATCCGCGGAAAAAGACAAGAAAGGCTCTCGACAGGACAATGCCAGCAGATCCGAAATGCGCCGTGCCGAACAGATGGCTACAAGAAAAACCGCCTTCAGCGTGAGATCTTTCAGAGACGCCCTGCGCAGGGGCTCAAAAGGTTCACGAACCAGGGCCCTCAGAACTAAATTCAAGTCCCAAGGAGGAACGAAAACTCTGCGGGAGGGCCGCAAATGAAAAACAGCCGTAAGGAATCGGCGTACATCCGGATGAGCCCCGAGCAGACGACCCAAAACCTTGCCGCGATAACACGAGATAGCCGCCAACTGGACTTTTAGAGAACTAGCCGCAAGGCCCTTATCGAAACCATCCTGAAGAAAACTTAAAACGACGGGCACGGAAACCGTCGCCGCCCGGACTCCCCGCCGGGAGCACCAGTCTTCAAAATCCTCCAAATCCGAACGTAAGTAAGAGAAGTGGACGTTTTCCTCGCCCGCAGAAGGGTAGAAATCACCGCGGGGGAGTAGCCCTTCCTTTTCAGCCGAGCCCTCTCAATGGCCAAACCGTAAGCGAGAATCGATCCACTTGGGGCATCCGCAAGGGACCCTGAAGAAGAAGATCCGGTAGAGCGGGCAGGAGCCAAGGAACACCGTCGCTCAACCGGACCAGATCGGCATACCAGGGCCTCCGGGGCCAATCCGGGGCCACCAGTAACACGCGACCCCGGTGGCTCTCGATACGTTGTACGACCCGGCCGATCAGAGCCCACGGAGGAAAGACATAAAGAAGACCAGACGTTGGCCACGGCTGAATGAGAGCGTCGAGCCCCTCGGACATGCGCTCCCTTCGCCTGCTGAAGAAGCGCCCTGTCTTGGCTGATTGAAAGGTCGCCATGAGATCCATGATGGGTGGACCCCACCGCCGGACGATTTGTGCGTAAACCTGTGGGTTTAGCTCCCATTCTCCGGGGTCCACCCGCACTCTGCTGAGAAAATCGGCCTGGACATTGTCTACGCCCGCAATGTGAGCCGCCGAGATTGCTGGAAGGCGAGTTTGCACCCAGTTGAACAAGGCCGCCGCTTCTGCCTCCAGGGCCACGCTGCCGGTACCCCCTTGGCGATTGATGTAAGCTACAGTGGACGCATTGTCCGACAGGACTCTCACCGGCCGTCCGAGAACCAGGGTCTCCAGGTCCACCAGGGCTAGCCGCAATTCGAGACGGTTGATCGACCAAGAGGCCTCCAGGGGAGACCATTCCCCCTGAGCAAAGCGGGACTCGCAGTGAGCCCCCCAGCCGGTTAAGCTCGCATCCGTCGTGAACGGAACCCACAGAGGAGGCTCCAAGGGAATCCCTCGCGACAGGTTCTCGGCGGAGAGCCACCACCGGAGGGATCGGCGAACCGTCTTTGGGCAAGGCAATCTCTTGTTCAGCGAGTCGAACTGGTTGGACCAACGTCGCAGAAGAGCACTCTGCAGCGGACGCATGTGGAAGCGCGCCCAAGGCACCACCTCCAAGGTCGCCGCCATCATGCCGAGGAGCCGCAGGTACCACCACGCCGACGGAGCTGGCATCCCCCGGAAGAGACGGACCAGAGCCCGCAACGCCAGCACGCGTCGCTCCGGAAGGCACACCAAGCCCCTTGCTGTGTCGAAGCGGACTCCCAGATACTCGAGATCCTGTGACGGAGACAGACAACTCTTGCATTCGTTCACCACCCATCCAAGGGACCGAAGGAGATCCACCACCCTGCTCGTGACTTGCACACACTCCCGACTGGACTTCGCTCGAATCAACCAGTCGTCGAGATATGGATGGACCAGGATGCCCTCCTTGCGCAACGCCGCCGCGACTACAACCATTACCTTTGTGAAGGTGCGGGGAGCCGTGGCGAGTCCGAACGGCATGGCCCGGAATTGAAAATGGCCCCACGGGAGCGCAAAGCGGAGAAACCGTTGATGGGAGGGCCGGATGGGAATGTGTAAATAGGCCTCTGTAAGATCGAGGGATGTCAAAAATTCCCCTTGACGCACCGCTACGATGACTGACCGCAGGGTCTCCATGCGAAAGTGCGGTACTCTGAGAGCGCGATTCACGCCTTTGAGATCCAAGATCGGACGAAGGGAACCGCCCTTTTTGGGAACCACAAAATAGATGGAGTAGCGACCTGCGCCTCTTTCCAAGGGCGGGACCAGAACCACGGCCCCCAGAGAGAGAAGCCGATCCAGGGTCACGCGGATCTCCCGCGCCTTTTGAGCTCCCTTGCTGGGAGACAGAACAAACGAATCCGGAAGTGGGTGCGCAAACTCTAGGGCATAACCTTCTTCTATAATCTGCAGCACCCACCGATCTGACGTAATTTGGGCCCAAGAAGGAAGAAAGTCGCGCAAACGACCCCCGATGACCGGGTCTTCCTCTAGAGCCCGCCTCGTTTCATTGTGGCTTGCGATTAAAGGAAGAGGCCGAGGAAGAGGCGGCTCCGGAGAAGCCCCTTCCCGCTCCTCTGAAACCACGAAACCCTTGATGACGGGTTCCAAAACGACCACGCTGCGAAGTCCACAGCCGGGAAGAACGAAATCTGCGCGCATCCCGAAACTGGCCGCGCGCTGAGGTGGACGACCTATTAAGCTTAGGCTTATCCTCTGGAAGCCGACCACCCTTAGACTCACCGAGATCCTTCACCAACTTATCCAGAGCCTCACCAAATAACAACCTGCCCTTAAAGGGTAGTTTACTGAGGCGAGACTTGGAAGAACCGTCGGCCGCCCAATTGCGCAACCAGATGGACCGTCGTGCCGCTACCATGGAGGCCATGCTATTAGCTAGGGAGCGTATTAAATCATAACACAGATCCGCCAAGTAGGCCGATCCCGACTCCACGCGGGTAACGTCCAACAGCCCCTGTTGGTCCATACCGGACCCCGAGCGCAGGTGCTGCGACCATCGCAAACAAGCTCGAGCTACCCACGCCCCACATATAGAAGCTTGTAACGATAAGGCGTTGGTCTCGAAGGCTTGCTTCAGCAAATTATCAACCTTTTTGTCCTGAACATCCCTCAGGGCCGCGGCCCCTTCAACCGGGATGGTGGTTTTCTTAGTCACTGCCGAAACGGCAGCATCCACCCGTGGAGACTTAAACAAGTCCCTGTCCTTGTCTGCAAGGGGGTAAAGACGATTCATGGTCCGAATCCCTTTCAAAGCGGATTCCGGTTGCTCCCATTCCGCATGGATCATCTGCTCAACTACTCGGTGCACAGGAAAAACTACCTGGGCATCCCTGACCGCCTGAATGAGAGGATCCTCGAGACCCTCCTCCTCCAGCGGCCGCACCGCAGAGAGGTTAAGTGCTTGGAGAGACTCCGTGACCAAAGGTACCAGCTCGTCCCTTCGAAACACCCGAATGATGCGAGCCTGATCTTCCAGTTCTGGAAGCTCTCCGTCTTCTAACTCCTCCGCCTCAATATCCGGATCCCCCTCAGCCTCGGAATCCGGGAGGCAAAGGGCGTCCTGATCCTGGTCCCCCAACCTGGGCCGCTTGACAGCGGGTTGGGAAGACCGCTGAACCCCCCCCCCCCCCCCGCGGATGCTGGGGGGAGAGAGGCGGGCCAAGCCTCCGGCAAATGACCAGACCGGCTTAAGCGGAAGGCCTGATGCATGAGAAGAACAAAATCCGGGGAAAAGTCTATAGGCGATGCTACCATAGCCGCCTGCTGGAGCTCAGGGACCGACGTATTAGACGCCGGGCCCAGACCAGAAGGAAGGATGCTCGGTGAAGGGACACTGTCCCCTGAAAGAGAAGGGTCCCCGGGCACATGCTGTTCCTTAATTTCAATAGGCAGCTCCAGTTCTGAAGAAACTGCAGCACAGCTCTTACAGATTCCAGAGTCAGTCATTGTACCTCTGCGGGAGCCACAAATTACACACTGAGGTTTGGCAGCCATGCCAAGGCCACCTGCTCTCAGGGAAAAATAAGGCAACAGGAAGAGGGAAGCCCACACCAAGGGGACTAACCTTATTCAATTCAGAACAGTATTAAATTTAAAACCTTTTTTTTTTTTTTTTTTTTTTTTACAGTAAACAAAATACTCCCCAGAATCCTAGGGGTGCCCTGAGCAAAATCGCCAGCAAAAGAAACCCCAAAAACACCAGGGGAACCCGTGCGCAAGTGTTAAAAAGTGCCCTTAAAAAGCACACTTTAGAAATCCAAAATGGCCGCCGCACTTTTTCACCCGCGGTAAAAAACGGCGCGAAAATACAAAGGTACCCAAATAATATGGAAAAGAAAGAAAACGACCCTCTAATACAGGGCAAGCGAAAAAAGCAGGAAAAAGTGCAATTTGGAAGCCAGGGGAGCCGACAAAGCCTCTGCCCAAGCAAAGAACAGAGAGCTGAAAGATTAAAACAAGGAAAATTCCTACCAGCTCTGGGAACAGCAAGGAACTCAGCCCACTTCTCCAAGTGACAGGCAATGTTGCAGCCGGTATGGCTCTTCCCCGAACAGCCTTGGGGAGAGCTCAACCCAGGCTTCAGAGATTCCCAGGCAGGAAGGCAGGAGCCCAAGGCAGGTCTGGCTTCCCCCAGAAAGTCCCCTGTGTCTCTTTTTTTTTTTTTTTTTTTTAAAGATACAGCTACCTTAGCAAAGGAAATAGAACATAAAGGACCAGAAATAAACCCCAAAAGACTAACTAACTAACTAGTGTTGCTCCTTCAAGTGTCACTTAGCGTGCCCAGCAGGGGCACAGAAGTCCTCCAGCTGCAGGGAGACTGGACACACTGGGGACTTCTGGGAGCTCCGGCTGTATATATACTACAGAAGATTTGATTGGTCCAGTCTCCCGGCTGCAGGAGGAGGGGCACTACCCGACTGTGGAGGACTAAACTGGATTACCGAACAGGAATTGACATTATCCTAAGGACTAATGACTATATCTGAAGGTGGAGACAATACACCGAGAAGGGTCATTATAAAATGTTCATTCTATAAAGGACCTTTATGGCAAAAGGCATAAAACAAGAGCCTTATTTGAGCATTTTCATAGGAGCCCTGTTATAAAAATAGCCTCCACAAGACCAAAATTAACTGAAGCTCAAGCTACAGTATATCCAAACAATACAATCTAATTTCTGGAAATTTATCTACTACGGTCAAGCAAGCCTTGAAAAGTACAGTCCACCCTTATCTTTAACAAAATGAACCATTTGGCTAAACAGGTAGAAAAGGCAATGGCGAAAGCCAGAAGGATGTTTGGGTGCATAGGGAGAGGAATGGCAAGCAGGAAGGACGAGGTAATAGTGCATCTCTATAAAACTCTGGCGAGAACTCATTTGGAATATTGTGTGCAATTCTGCAGACAACACCTTCAAAAAGATATAAACAGGATGGAGTAGGTACAGAAGGTGGCTACCAAAATGGTCAGAGGGCTTCATCATAAGGCATATGGGGATAGACTTAAAGATCTCAATATATATACTTTGGAGGAAGATGGGAGAGAGGACGTATAATAGAAGCCTTTAAATACCTTTGTAGCAAAAATGCACAGGAAGCCTCTTTCAACTGAAAAACCTCTGCAACGAGGGGGCATAGGATGAAGGTAAAAAGGGATAGACTCAGGAGTAATATGCAGAAATATTTCTTTACGAAAAGAGTGGTAGATGCATAGAATATTCTTCTAGTGGGGGTAGTAGAGACCAGGACGGTATCTGAATTCAAGAAAGCATGAGACAAATACAGAAGCTCTCTAAAGGAATAAAAGGGACTATAGTATAGTATGGAAGGGCAGAGTGGATAAGCAATATCATTTTTTTCTGTTATCATGTTTCTTATATTGTACAACACTACATAGTCACAAAAACAAGATCTTTACAAGGCTACATATCCCGAAATGGCCCATCCAATCTGATCAGTAATGTGGTTAGTGTTTTACCTTCGGCTCAATGTAGCCTAAACCCTAATATCTACATTTAGGGTTATAATTGCAGCTCTGTGAAGGTTACCCTCCTCCCCCTCATTGCCTTAAGAACTGCAAAAGAAATATTTATAAACCAGGAAGATGTATTACAACTATTTTATAAACTGAAGAGTAGCAGATCACCTGGACCAGATGGTATACATCCGAAGGTGTTGAAAGAACAGAAACATGCAAACCTATTATTAGTAATCTGTGAACTATCATTAAAATCATCTGTAGTACCTGAAGATTGGTGAAGAGCCAATGTAATGCCAATTTTTTTTTAATTTATGAAATTTTGAATGTAAAATCCAAACAAAATATAAGGAAAACCATCCAAACACCAGCAAGTAACAAAACTAAACAATAACCACTATAAATCAATTACAAAATTATGGCAAAGCCCACATCTAGGGAGTATACACCCAATACTATAACAAAGTAAAAAATTCAAAGAGAAAGGAAAACAAGCACAATTGTATACTACAATTGGAGAGATTTACTTCTTTACTTTATATCCATCCCAAATTCCTAACTCTGTGTCTCCCTGTCCATAACAAATTTCTGTAAATTAGATACATCAATAAATACAAACGTATGTCCCTGCAATGCAACAAGGCATTTACAAGGGAATTTGAGAAAATAAGTAGCTCCGAGGCTTAAAACCTGCAGCTTCAGCTCTAAAAACTGTTGCCGGTGGGACTGGGTAGCACAGGTAACGTCAGGAAAGACGTTTACTTCTGACCACAAAACAAAGCTTCCTTGTGTTTGAAAAACAACCTTAGACTCTTAAGCTTAACGGACTGAAAACCAATTGTCACCAATAATGTGTTACGTTGGTAATGATATCTATGGAATCCTCCAAGAAAGCTGTTAGATCCTGGCTAGCTGTAGGGCGAAGAGAATCAAAGTCCCCTTCATCCAAAACTACAGCCTGGACCTTATAAGGTATATAATAAACTTGAACCGCATCAATTTCTTCCACAAGTTTCAAAACTTCTACAAAATACTTTCTAAGAAGAATTTGAGGAGATAGCAAATGAGTTTCAGGAAAATTAAGAAACCGAAGATTTGCTGCTCGAGTACGATTCTCAAGGGCTTCAAGCCTCCCAGGAATAAGCAAAGAATCATTAATACAGGAAACATTAGAGGCAACAGATGGTTTAACCCGAGAGTCCACTTGAGCAACCACCTTATTTAATATTGCCACTTTTTTATCCAAATTATTCAGCTTATCTACCACCCCCACAGTAAATGTACACAAAGAAGTCACTGTTGCAGAGAAACGTATTTCAATGTTCTATCTTTTAAAGTAATATCCCCCTCAGGAGGAAAAGAAACATTCAAACCAGATTCTACTGGAAAAAATGGTATTAAAGCTTCAGAGGACATGAAAGTTTCTTCAGTTCCCATTGAGGACAAGGCAGGCACAGGCAGGGGGTAGGGGGTGGAGTCCGAGAGCCGGAGCTTAATGAAGTTCCATCCGGAGACTGAGGACACGATACCATGGGTGCTAAATGTTTATCCATTTGGCCGACCACTTTACCTGGCTACACTGCAGAATCCATCTTAGTGCCTTCTTTATTCTTCTTTTACCCCATCGCAGTGATCACCCCAGATGCCAAAAGACACCACTATAATGCTTTGATACGGTCAAGGGACGCATAAGAGTTAGAGTTCGGTCTAAGCGGTTGAAATCTGAGTTTAGAACAAGAGGCTATTCCACCTTTGTGGTTGAGTATGCCTATAAACGAGCTCAATTTAATGATAGGGAATGGCTGCTTCATCCTAGATCTTGGAATCAAACTGATGATAGTTCTGAGTTTGTTCATTTCATCACAAATATTCCCCTTTATGTTCTAAATTACAGCGGATTATACATCAACATTGTGAAGATGTTCAAATGATTTTGGGTCTTAAAGAGAAGTAAGCTCAGTTGCTATGGTCCAATGGCCGCAATTTCAAAGAAATTTTGAGTCCTGCATGCCTTAGACCACTTGCTGTGCCCTCAGTGGACCACTATGGTCACTATCCTTGTGGCCAATGCTTGATCTGCACAATTTCTCTGGTTTTGAGGGGATTTTCCCACGAGGGACATGAATACATCTTACAGCACTCTACTTCGTGTATGTCATGTTGTCTGGTGTACATAGATGTCCACATAAGCTCCTGTATATTGGGAAAACAATATGCCCTTTCAAATTAAGAATCGGTGAGCCTAGGGGCAGGTTGCAATGGGCTGTCAGAGCGGCCCCGATGGTACAGCACTGCTTGGACCTTGGGCATCAATTTATGGATTGAAGATGTTTTTGTATTGACCAGGTTATGCAGGGCAGAGAGGGGCTAAGTAGGGTTGTTTCTCTTCTGAGATGTGAACAGAGCGGCTATTTCAATTGGATACTGTGGGTCCTAAAGGTATGAATGGACAGATTGATTGGAGTGTGTGTGGTTAACAGCTGAAGGACGGGTGAGTGATCCATCGGTGGAAATGTGATGAGGGAGGGATTATTACTTCACTGATGTTCCGATTGGGAGCCTCCTCGGGACGCAAGGATGTTAGCTCCAGTATGTAGATCTGGGATGAGGTTATTGACCTGCTAGAGGTTTCATTACATGAATGGGATGAGTGTGTTCCAAGGCAGAGTTTGATGCATGGCTTTTTCTGTTTTGGTAGTTTGAAATGGGAATTCCTGTGATGGTGATAAAAGCCTGGAGTTCCCTACAGTGATCGGATGGATTGTGGTTTAAAAGTTGTGCGAATGCATTGCTTCGGTTAGTCATTCATGGAGTATGTATGGTTAAGCTGGGACTGTCTGCTTGATAGCAAATTTTTGTAAGTTTCTCTTTTGTGGCTCTTGATGATTTGCAGCAGTGTAGCATTGTCCCCTGCCTGTGCCAATAGTTTGATGTTATGTCAGATTGAAGAGTTTGTTCATTGGCATTGTTTTCTCTTGCTGTTGGGTTTTGGGGTTTATCCTAATGATGATGATGAATTGAAGTCATTAATTGCTGCTGCCTTTTATCCCTCATACCATATTTTTTGAGAACTGATAAGTATGTTTGGAGACTTTCACCCCCCCCCCCGAAGAAGCACTGGCGAAACACCTGAGATGGCGTTCGGAGTGGCATTGGGGATTACATGATTTGCAGATAAGTGCGGTCTTGTAGTCTGTTGTATAATGGATTTAAGAGTGCCACATACCAGATCACATGCTCTGTGGAATGGAAGGCCTGATTGCTTGAATTTTTCAATTGGTTTTATAGGTGATTTACCAATATCAATTTAAGGAGTTTTTGAGGATCAGTGAAGTATACTGGGTGTGAACCAAGGTCTAAGATATGATATGCCCATGGTAGTGTAGTGATAGTATGCTGAAATATTTTTCTTCTTTACAACATGAATTATCCCCAGTTCTGTTGAAAGTGGAATGAAATTGTACTTGTGATAGTTTATCGTCCTTCTGTCACTGGCAGCTTTAAGTGGTGACATCAGTACCAGGCAAAATGGTAGAAAACATTATAAAGAACAAAATTATTGAACATGTAGATAGTCATGGTTTAATGGGAGAAAGCCAACATGGATTTAGCTAAAGAAAGTCTTGTCTTACTAATCTGTTATATTTTTTGAAGGTCTGAATAAACAGTTGACAAAGTTGAGCTGATGAATATAGTATATCTGGATTTTCAGAAAGCCTAAAACAAGGTTTCCCATGAGAGACTGTTGGTGAAATTAAAAAGTTGTAGGATTGGAGGCAGTGAACTACTGTGGAGCAGGATCTGATTAAAAGATAGAAAGCAGAGGGTAGGGCTAAATGGCCAATTTTCTCAATGGAGAAAGGTGAAGAGTGGAATACCCCAGGGATCTGTGCTGGGTTTGCTGCTTTTTAACATATTCTTAAATGACCTGGAAATGGGAATGATGAGTGAGGTGATCATATATGCTGATGATACAAAATTATCCAAAGTTGTCAAATCACTAGAGGATTTGAAAAATTGTAAGAGGACCTCGATAAACTGGAAGACTAGATGTTCAGATGGCAGATGAAATTTAATGTGGACAAGGGTAAAGTTACGCACCTAGGAAAGAACACCACAAACTATAGTTACACAATGTGGTGTTCCATATTAGAAATCACCACCCAGGAAAAGTATTTAGGTGTCATCATGGATAACACGTTGAAACCCTCCTCCCAGCATGTAGCGGCGGAAAGAAAGCAAATAGAATGCTAAGAATCAAAAGGAAAGGAATGGAGAATAAAACAAAGGAATATTGTATGTGATTCTGGTTGCCATCTCTTAAAAAGGATATTGCGAAATTAGAAAAGGTACAGAGAAGAACCACCAAAATGCCAAAGTGGAAGGAAGGATACCTCTATGAGGAAAGGCTTAAAAAGTTAAGGTTCTTCAGTTTAGAAAAGAGACAGCTGGGGGGGAGATATGATAGAGGTCTATAAATTAATGAATGGAGTGAAACAGGTAAAAATAGATCGATTGTTTACGCCATCAAAAAGTAGAAAGACTAGGGGAAACACAATGAAGTTACAATGTAACCCATTTAAGACTAATAAGAGAAAATATTTTTTCACTCAATGCGTAATCAAACTCTGGAATTGGTTATCGGAGGATGTAGCAAAAGCTGTTAGTGTAGCTGAGTTTAAAAAAAGGTTTGGACAAGTTCCTGGAAGAAAGGTCCATAAGCCATTATTAAAGAGAACTCGGGAGATCCACTGCTTGCCCCAGGACAAGCATTGTGGAACCTGTGAACCTCTTTGGGAACCTGCCAGGTACTTGTGACCTGGTTTGGCCACTGTTGGAACCAATATACTGGGCTTGATGGACCTTGGTCTGACCCATTATGGCATGTCTTATGTTCTAATATCACTGCTCTTTTGAGCTCAGGTGCTTGATGCCTGGTTTCTGTTATCTTGCTATTTGGGGATCCTCTGTGTGTATCCCACTCCTTTTGTGAATTACATCTGAGTTTGCTTCTACCACCTCCTCCAAGCATCTACCACCTTTACTATGAAAAATCAGCCCCTGATGTTGTTCCCTAGTCTACCTCCTTGCGGCTTGTTATCGTGTCCTCTAGTCCTACAGCTTCCTTTTCTTTAGAAAGGGTTTGTTTCTTGTGTATTAATAACTGAACTGCTTTTTCAATAGGGGATATAATCAGGTATTGCAAATAAATGTTCATTATAGAATGCCTTTGATCTACAAATTAGAATATACATGATTGCCATCAATAAACTCCATCGATAATGCCAATCTGTCCTTGAGTTAAGGGGGAAGTGGGAAGTGAGCATAGGGCACAACCATGGGTACTGTCCACAACTTATCTTCCTTTAACACGCAGCAAGACAAGAAAAAGGGAACAGGAACAATGGGAGAGAAGATTGATTTGCCAACAAAGCAGAACATTAAGGAGAGCAGCACAAAGTGAACACAATGTAACTCCCACAGATACAGAAATATTTCTCACTGTATTGGGTGCCACAGGACTGACTAAAAGCAACTTCCAAGCATATTTTAATAGGTTGCCTATACAGTACACATTACATCCTATGAACTCTATAAGGAAGCTCTTTTTGGTTCGGTGCAAGTGCTACAGTAGCAGTAAAATTGAGATCATACGCCACATTTACTTATTTTATTTATTTTAAAATGTGTATCCTCCATTCAAATACCCGTCTAAGTGGTTACAAAATCACATACATAATCATAGAACATTCACAAACAATTCCTCATATTACACAGACAACACAATAAAGATATAGTAATAAGAAAACAAAAACGGGGGAAAAAAACCTTATGAAAGATCAAAATCCCTCTGAGAAAAAAAAAACATCTTAAGATGCTTTTTAAAACCTGAAATAACCGAAGGTAAGTTATTCCAGTGTTGGGCCACAAATGGAGAAAGCACACATTCACGTGATGTCCTTAGACTCTCCAGTAAAACAAAGCATCTGTAATGGCCTTCGAGAAGCCAAGTGGAGAGTCCTGACAGGGTTCATTACTGTCATGGTATGCTCAGAACTAACCCATTTGGGGACACTGCTTCGTAATACTTGCTTAACCTGTCTCTCAGAATGCCCTCCATAAAGAGCAGACGATCCACTGAAAGACAACTGAGAAAACAAGGTTAGCGTTGGTAATTTATTCAATAATGGATGGTGCACCTGATTAGTATTATGTATATTTTCAATACTGAAAACAGGGCCACTTAAAAAAAAGGCACGCAATCTCTGTAGGTAGAGCCTTTTTACTCACGTAATCGGCCATCTGAAAAAAGCCTATCTGTTAAGGAGTAATTTTACCAAGATTTTTTTTCATGGCTAAACCCTGTTATACCCATTGAGAAGGATTTTTACCCATAGTATACACTTACATAAGTACATATGGTGACAAATTGGCGATACGTTTATGCAATCCCTCCAGTAGGTGTGTCCAGGGGCATAGTTTGGGTGGAGTGTGAGCAGAGTCATGAAGTACATGTATGTGTTTACATCTTCTGAACACATAGAAACGTACATGGGTGCATTTTAGCTGCAATTTATTCAAGTTCTGTGAAGCTATTTTATACAGACATATACGAACCTACGTGTCTTTATCAAATAGCCCTAAAATAAGTGCAGTGAAGTTTTGCACTTATCACGTAGTAAATGCTCAAATTACCGCAGGGTAAGTACAAAGTCTTTGTGTTGGAGGTGTTCCCAGCATCATCTTATACAGTCACTTCACAGAATAAAACCCTTTACTGTATCGTAAATGCAACGATGGAATGAATGCACTTACTGCTAAGTGCATCCTCACTATCTGCATTGATGACAGCACACAGTAAGTTACTATGCACTAACTGCAACACACACTGCCCATTTCAAGGTGACATTTTATTTACCAATGTCTTTTCCTCAAATCCAGCAGGGGGCAGACTTGCTGTCGGGCCCCTTAGAGAAGTCAGCAGAGGGAGCAGCCAGCAGAAGGAGAGCTGAGTCCAAGGCTTAAAGATCATCCTTCACCCCTGCATCCACTGCCTCCTGCATTGAGGATGACAAGGGTAAGGCACTTGTGTCCTCCTGCTGTGAGAGGAGGAATGGGTCCTGCAAGGGTGCCTTAGAAATCTCCATGTAAGAAGCTGCAGAAGCTACAGTCAGTGATGTAACTTTCCTCTTTCCGCCCATCAGGCAGCATTTCTTAGAAGGCGTTATGTGCCCACCAACAATGTGTGCCTTCTGCATTGTTAACAGCTGAGTTTGACAGGTGTAGGATGCTTTAAGATGCATTGCAACACAAGCTCCAGCTACATGGGCTCTATCACTGTGCACTACGGTCACATGCAGATTTCATAGTACATAAGACTAACACAACGTATTCAGGTGCATACTTAGCACACGTAGCACAATTAAAGACCAAAAACAGCACAACAATGTGAGAATGGGTAGGGAAAAACATGCTTCACCAACGGCCAACCCGATAGGCCCAGAACCCGACATGCACACCGCCTAGCGATTGAGGTCAGGTAATCCCCTAAAAAACAAGAAAGACAAGGCAGATACTTAGCTTTTTGGTACTCACCCCTGGGGAGACCAGACAGGAAGACCATGACTGGCTCAGTGTTACTCCCCTGCTGCTGGGGCTTGCAGGTACATACTTCAGGGGAGTCGAGGGGGGGGGGGGGAGAAGAAGAGAGGGTGCACTGAGGTTGTACAAGGTAAAGGCTCATTTTCCAAACTCATTATCCAAACTTCTGACTGTTAAACTGGCCCTTAACAAAATAAGGATGAGGAGCAGAACCAATTTCCCTCCTCCATATGGCAATATCCAAACGAACACCAGTTTTAAGGGTGACTCTATTGGAGTCTCCAGTGTTGTGCTCCATTGAAGAAGTCACCACTAAGGATAGTTACTTATGAGTGAAAGCAAATCTCTTCCAAAGTTTCACCAGAGGTACATCGAAGCATCCACCCTCTGCTGGAGACAGAGAATTACTGAGGTATGTCCCTATCTGCATCAACTGATATAGCAGGATGAGGTCATAAGAAACCTCTGGAATATTTTCTCTGTCTCCACCTCTGCTGGTAGGGGAACACAACCCACTTCTCTGGACTGGTCTAGCAAGATGATATGAAATAGGGTGAAGCTGGATTACTAATAATCTTAAGGCTTATTCTGATTTACAGTTTTCTCTTACATGCCGGTACAATACTTCCAACATGCCAATCCCATCTTCTGTTTCTGAAACAGACCTTGGCTTTGGGCAATAGATACTAAAACTACACAAGCAGAAAAGGCGAAGGATTTAAAGTCTGCTCTCTGCCAGCAGATCCTTTTGGTCACCAAGACTTTTTTTTATCCACACTTTTATTCTTGGTATTTTTTTTTTTATTTGAGAGAGATGGGAGGAAGGAAGAATGCGGAGGAGCAGTTGTTATGCAGTATTGGTGGCCCCTTCTATTCTCGATAATAAAATTAGAGCAACTCCAGAAACACTTTAGAATGACAGGTTAACACGAGTACAACAGTTGCTGGTAGGATCTTCCACTAGCACAAATGAAAACGTTTAAGAGCATAGGTGGTCATTCATGGAATTCAGCAAGAAAAATAACCCCAGGAGATCTATTTATTAGCATTGAAGACTACAAGATCTCTGTTTCCTTTAAAAGAAGGTTTAATCCTCCATCACTGTCCATGGCAGTTACATTTCCATGTCCTAATAGGGCTGTGGAGTAAGGTGTTAACCCTGAAACTATTCAGGAGGAGTGGCCTAGTGGTTAGGACAAGGTACTTCTGGCCGGAGGGCCGGGGGTTCAAGTCCCACCTGGGGACAGCAATCTCAGGCCGGAGGGACTGGGATTTCTAGTCCTATAGGCACTCCTTGTGGTCTTGGGCAAGCCACTTAACCCTCCATTGCCCATGTTCCCTGTAAGTATTAGCGTATGTGTGTCATATCCCCTCGTGTTAAATGTATCTCCCAATTGACCGCTTTGACCCGGTGAAAAGCGGGATATAAATACAAATAAATAAATAAATAAACTTCTCCAAAAGGCAAAAGTGGACCATCCGCAGGTCACAGTCTAATTACATGGCAAAGAAAGAAGCTGAAGTCAGAGAAGTAGCCAGTGGAAAGTTCAATTATGGAGGTTCATAATTCTTTAAAAGTCTTTTTAGTTTATCTAGTTTAAAAAAATATCACAGTATGGAGATTTATTACATAAAATGCTGGAATGCATTACTACCTATTGATTCAGATCACAAGTGGATTAGAATGTCCTTTTAATGTCAAGCAAAGAAAAATAAATTATAAATCAATTGACTACTGATGGAAATGTTTTCGCTAAAATTGTTGTACAAGTAATTTCATTTTATTTTTTAAATGCTAGCTCTGGTGTAAAAGTCTACCTTAGGAAAACTAGAGTTCATGTGATGACTTAAGTGCATTCCGTGATTAGATTTAACAGTCACTTTGCTCGGTGTGCTATCAGCTGGCTTGTTGAGAACTCAAATCGACAATGCGATTGTGCCAAGGTTGTGATATTGACCTCTTATGTCATTTTTTGGAATTGACAGCAATTGTCTACGAAGAAGGTTAAAAAGGATTAACGTCAACATAGTAATAAACAAACTTGATGCGTCCTGCCAGTTCAGAACAGTATTGAAACACAATAGCTGTAATGCAGCCCAGGATCTTAGCTACTTCTAGTAGGTGCTTCCACAAAAAATGCACAGTATGCAACACACATGCTCAAACACATACACACACACATGCAAATTAAGACAATAGTAAGATTTATGCAAGAGAATACAGTGAGCGACATACACGGTGCTCTGAGTGTACCACAGTTTAGATTACGACTTAGCAAGAAGGGCCATCTATATAATGAAAAAATGTTCACTTCTAGAAAGCATTTTACATCATTTGATAAACTACATCAACATTACAGTCTATGCAATTATGTTTAATTACAAAAAGGAAGCATGACTGAACATCTAAGTTTTCTGGCATTCAGAAAAACCAAGACTACAATCACCAGGAAAGATTCCCGAAAGCATCATTCTAGCATTACAAATCTGCACTGCAGTGTTCAAAATTTCTACTACATTGTGCTTAATGATTTAAAAATATACTTCTTTTAATAGTAGTATTTGTTCGTATTATGTAATCACCCTTTCCTTTAACTGGGCAGACTGATATTCAATGAGGAATAAGTAGGGTTTGCTTCATGTTAACTTTGCTTTCATTTCATTTAATTTGTCTAGATCTTCAATGAATGCTATATAAGATGTATTTATTGATTTGAACTTAAATTATTGTTTATTTGAATGAAATATCTCTCACAAAAAAGGCCTATAAGGCAGCAGTGGTGTTCCCAGCCCCCTCGGCACCCAGGGTGGGCACCCCCCCTTGCCACAATGCACACCCCTTCCCCTTCAGGTCCATGGAGGCAGCGTGGCAAACTTAGCATAAAGCTGGCTTGCTGCGTTGTCTCTGCTCCAGGCCTGGCCTTCTCTCCCGGGTGAAGTCTCACAATTCATGAGTCTTTGGCTAGGAGAGAAGAGAAGGCCAGCCTGGGGCGAAGACAGCGCGGCAAGCCAGCTTTATGGCCACTTGCCTGCGATGCCTCTGTGGGCCTGGTGGGGGTACAGCCCCCCTCCTGGCCGGCACCTGAGGTGGGCTGCACCCACTATCCCACCTGTGACACACCATTGCAAGGCGATTACCAACAGTCAAACAAAATGCATAATACGTAACAATGATCATGACGACAAATACGATTGATAAAACACAAAATCAAATAAAACTTGAGAATCTAAAATTCATATTCAGCTCTTTATCCAAATGCATTTAAAAAAGTCAAGCATTACATTTTTTATGAAATAGATCATCTACTAATTTCAACTCATCAAGAATTACATTGCAACAAGAAGGGCCTGTACATGAGAAAGAATGTTTCTTTGTTTTTACCAATTACGCTACAAGGCAATCTGCAATTAGCTCTTTTGAGAAGAATGAAGAATTTTTACCGATACCGCTCAACAATTGCTAAGAATCTGAAAAATCATACAATGAATTTGAAGTTTATTCTTTGTATTACCGGCAGCCAATGAAGAGCGGCAGTATTCAGCCGCTGCCCAGTTAGCTTCAGTGGTGAAAGTTAGGGCAGCTTTCAAAGGTGCCTAAGCGACTGAATACTGCCACAGTCTTGGTATCCCTGCATGCCGCTTCTGCTCTGCCCTCTAGAACACCCCAATGCCACCTAGCATTGGGGCATTTAGTGGTAGCAACTGTGGATATGCAGCAGCATTAATGCAGTTAGTGCTGCTGAATATCCCAGTCTCCGGGATTAACACGGCTAGCAGCAGTACTGGCGCTATGCAGTAAGCGTGGCAGAGGAGCACCGACATCAGCCACCCGTGCACACATACAGAAGGCGTAAGATTGATTTTGCCCACGGAAGCAGCATGGATTACAGCCCACAGAGGGGATCCTGCCAGCGGGATATGCTGCTCCTGTGGGCAGGAGGCAGAGCAAGGCCACAACCGCAGTCCAGGGAGCTGGATCTCGCCTGATGGGAATAACATGTCCCACAGCAGATGCTAGATAAGGGAGAGGAGGGTCACAGGAAAACAGGGGAGATTTTTCAATGGAGGAGGGCACTAGGAGGTGGAGGGGATATGCTGGATGAGGAGGGACACATGGAGACAGAGATTCCAGATGCAGGGAGGTAGAGGGGACAGTTGGGGGCTAAGGAGATGAAGGGAGATGCTGGACTTGGGAAGGAAGCATTGCGAGAAAAGGCTTAGGTAGAAGGGAAGGGGCATAGCAAGAAGCAAGGAGGAGAGATTTTTTTAGATGGAGAGGTGATATTGGACATGGGGTTATAGGGAGACTACGGGAGATGCTGGACATGGAGGTGGAACAGAGGGAGGGAGAGGGGAGATACTGGACACGTGGTGATAGGGGGAGAGGAAATGAAGGACATGGGGGAAAGAGGGAGAGAGGGGATAAGATGGACATGGGGCAAATAGACTGAGAAAGATGGAGAGATGCTAGACGTTGGAGCAATATGGAGAAGATGGAATGGTATAGTATGATAGGGTATGGCGATGGGGAAGATGCTGGGTACAAGGGGATATGGGGTTGGGAGCAGATGCTGGACACAGGGGGATAGGAATGGTGAGGAAGTGTTGCTGGACATGAGGGGGATAGGAAAGGAAGAAAGCGGACATGGAAGGATAGGATGAGAGGGTGCAGAGATAACGGATGGACGGCAAGAGAGAGAGAGACACTGGGTGGAGGGGCAGAGATGTTAGATATGGAGGGAAGAGAGAGTGTGAGAGAAAAACTGGGAAATAATGGACTAGGGAAGAAGAGGTGGGGAATGGGAGGACGGGGTGAGGTTTGAAAAGTGGTAGGTAGATGGAGTAAAGAAGATGGGGATTGACAACTGGATAGTAAGAAGGACTATTTTCCATACCCTGCCCTTTTGCTACTATTGCTCAGGTTACGCAGGCCTCTGCTACTACTTCATTGATATTGGGGGGGATTTCAATTTAGTTCTTGATCCCCTGATTGACAAATAGCCGTCTAGGACAAGTGGTCCCCCCAAGAGTCACATCGCGCTAATCTCTGTGAACACAGATATTGTTCTAGTCGATCTATGGAGGTTACTACACCCCAATGAGCTTGACTTTACCTTCTTCACTTCCCCTCATCAATCCCAGTTTCGCATCGATTTCTTTCTGATATCAAAACTGTTGGTTCCTCAGGTGGACGTTGCAAAGATTCACTCTCAGTATCTTTCAGATCATGCTGCTATTTCTTTTCAATAACATACTACTGCACTCCAAGGGAATCCGGGGGCCTGGTTCTTTGATAGAGCCCTATTAACTCAGTCAGCGTTCCGGTTAGAAATTTGAGCAGCCATGTATGATTACTTCCAGACCCTGGTACTCCAGGGGGATCTGGACACCCCAACAGCTCTTCTCTGCAGCTCGTTGGAAAACCTTTTCTGATTTATACAGGGAATTTGCGTTACTAGCGAAATATTACTTTTAATCGCTGCAGCTTTCATGCTGCCTCAAAAGCGCTCCAATCATGCCGCCCTCTGTCCCTACTAAGGACGGGCTATTAGAACTAATTCACTTTATTAGTAGTACACATGGGGTAGCCTCTAACTTTTATAACTATTATGTCAGGGTACAGATACTGTCACTTGTAGAGTTCAACAAGCCTGGGATCGCTAACCGCAAACCACTTTAACCCCTGTGCATTAGAGCGTTTTCTGCAGCAAAAGAGTGTGGGTTTCCCGGTCTGCCTCAGTTACCCAAACTCTCTTCCCTTTTGCACATAGATGTTCTTATATTCCAGAAAATAGCCAAATGGAACACAACTACCAGGGATCAGTGTAGGTCTTGCCATACTAATGTAGGACCCTTGCTCATGTTCTTTATGAATGTCCTTAGCTACAGGTTTACTGGGGGCGGGTCTGGGGTCGTATTCCATTTATCTTACACCTTTACGAGCCTCTTTCTTGGAAGACTGTGGGACTCCGCTCAGTGGCGGAGGTCCCCTCTCTTCCTAAGAAGGGTCGCTTTCTCCTGATTTCATGCTGGGTATAGCCATATGTCTAATCACGACGACTTGGAAGGATAGCTCTCGACTTACTGTCAATGAATAGTGGAACCTTGTCTGCTTATATAGTAAATATGAGCAGATATCTCGGTGAGCTATTTTCCATACCCAAATTCATTCTCGCTTGTTTAAATGGCAGATGCTCAAAGATTATGTACAATCTGCTCATTGCTTCGACATGTCTGTTTAATGTACACTCATCATGTTTCAGATCGCTGTTAGGTTTTGTAACACAACATTGTCAGTACACGCCCGCTTCGAGAATGATTCAGTTTCCTAGAGAAGAAGCAGGGGGGAGGGGGGTGGCAGGGGTTTACTTTGGTGTATGTATCATATTCCATGTATGTATTTGTCTTTTAGCTGTATGTCTTCCTTTCCTTTGTTGTTGTAAAACGAAAATAAAGCATTAAAAAAAAAAAAAAAACCAGAAGCTGGTTTTTCCATGAGGGAGACCTGAGAAGGCCTAGAGGCCTCACAGAAAAAATACACCAAGTGAAGAAAAAGTAATTATTATTATTATTATTTTTTTTAAATAAACGAAAAAAGACCGGCGGTACTGGTCCGGAATCGGGGAAGGCAGACACGCGGTCAAAGAAACAAATTAAAATAACAATTTCTTCAGCGGTGACAGGAACACGACCTGCTGGCTCCGCGGAAAAAGAAGAACTGAAGAGAGTTGGTCAGGAAGGCGGGAAGGCAGCGCGCATGCGCTGTGGGAGGCCCCAAAAGCTTCCTTTCTGGGAAGCTGGGGAGCTTTCCCGCGCAGGCTCCGTCGGTTCCGACGTACCCATATGTGAGGACTCATTCCTGCTTGTTCCTGGAGATATAAAAGTATGCCTCAGCAAGATCTAGGGAGGTGAGGCACTCCCCCAGCCTGACCAACATAACAACAAATTTGATGGCACCAGCATCAATGAAGGACCCTGAGCCTGGCACAAACTGCTTTCAGGTCCAGGATAAACAGGAAAGAATCTCACATTTTGGGGACCACAAAGTGGATCAAATACATTTCCTGGCCCTACTCTGTGGACACAGATACAATAATCTGCAACTGCAGGAGGTGTTGTAGAGTTTCCTCGATCACCACTTGTTTGAGCAGAGAGCCACATGGAGACTCCACAAAGGCATCCCATAGTAGATCTGCAAACTCCACTGTGTAACCCTGACAGAGAACCTTGGGGACCCAATAAGGTCCCGAGTGATATTTATAGCTTTTTGTATTATATCACAATATGCCTCGCGCTGGTGAGCGTTTATATTGTCGTTACCGAGCTGGCTCCTGAATCAGAAATTATTTTTGGAATACTGAGCTCTATAAGGAAATAGCAGAACTAAGACATGTACCCATTATTTCAGAAAGAAAAAGCGAGAACCACAGCATAGCTTAAAACATCAAAATAAAATTAGTTATAATAATTTTATTTTGATGTTATAAACTGCGCTATGGTCCACACTTTTTCTTTGGTGTTCAGGCACTTAGCATCTCCTTTGTTGTCTACGGAATATATATTTACGTTTAATAATATGCTGGTCCAGTGTGAAGTGCCAGAGGTCAGTTCGGTTTAGATTAGATCCCCCAGCTGCTGTTTATATGCAGCAAAATTTGTAGCAGTTTCATTAGCACCGAATCTTTGTTTTTACTTTATATAACCTAGTAATATGGGGTTGAGATTGTCTTGCAGAAAACCCTAAACATCACCCATTGGATGTTGTGCCAGTTTTGTCTCTTTTTTTCTTTGTTTCATTGACAATAAAGAGAGTTTTCATTTGACAACCACCTGACGAGTATTCTGAATGACCCTCTACTCCTGGACTAGAACTCTGAGGAAGACCCTCTATATTCAGCTTGGGGGGTGGTGCCAGCTCATCTCTTGCCTTAGGCTACAGACTAACTTGAGCCATCTCAGGACTCTGAGGAAGGAGGACAGTGATGGTGGCAGAAGGGCAGCTACATCCTTGACAGAGAGCCAGTCCAGGCCACTGGATCATCTAAATCTTGGCTTCCTGATAGTGCGATCACTGACCTGCTGTTCCCTCCTCTTTTGCTTTAGGCTTCGCTGAGTGCTAGGGTAATGGAAAGGTAGAGGAAAAGAAAGAGCTGGGCTTTGGAGGGAGAGAAAGAGAAAGAAAGTGGAGGTGGAGGGAAGAAGGGGAGAGTTCTGGCATTAGATCTAAGGAAGTGTACTCTCCTTTTGCTAAATGACATGAATCTGAGTAGGGTCACCATGAGAGAAAATTCTTGCGGTGCTGACATATTTCATTAAAATCTTTTCTGTTTGATATACTGGCCTCCTAGATAACCATAATGAATACGTATGAGATGGATATATGCAAATGTGTCATTCCCCCTAATCTGACCACCTCACTCTTTGACCCCACAAAAGAAAAAGTCAAACTACGCTCAGGCCTGTTCCACTCCACTCAGGATTTTATAGGCTTATATCAGGACTTGACAAAACTCAGGAGCCAGGTCACCATGGTGATTTTAAGAAATTGCCTGGGGCTCAGACTGACAGTATCTGCCTGTGAGGAATCCTATCTCCTGCAAGCAAAAGTGTTGGAAAAGGCAGTAATCATGGGCTAGAGCTGTCTGCCCCACGCTGGTCTAGGCCATGATCGCAGCCCTTTGAGGCACTTCTGCCCGCCTCTAACTGTTAGAGGCAGGGGAAGTTTGCTGCACAGATGCATTAAGAAATTTAAACAGGCAGTAGCTTAAACAAAGAACGGTAGGGTGAATGGAGAGCGGGGTTATGTGCAAGGGGGGAGAGAGCAGGAAAGAGTCTGGGAAGGGAAAGAGTTGGGGGTAAAAGAGAGATAATGGGGGAGGGACAGCAAGAGAGGGATTGGAGTGGAGGGAGGGAAGAGTGCAACGGATTTGAAAATGAAGAGATAGGACCCCTCCTCTCACCACATACATGCAGGTACCCCACCACAGCACCACACAGGTGTAACTTAAAGGGCCAGTGGGGAAAGTGGAATAGGGAGAAGGAGGGGTGGGGCCTTCTGTTGGCACTGTGCAGTGGCCTATTAAGAGCCTGATTTGTTAAGCTTTTTCCCATAGAAAATGGAAAAACAGTCTTAGTAAATCATGACCTAAAACCTAAAAAAGTAACTGTGATATACCTTTTTGTGTAAGTGTGTTTGGGGGGGGGGGGGGGGGCATGTGCTGTGATCTAGGTTTTGGTGGCCAGCTCATAGATTCCAAGAAAATTTGTCAAGGGCCTGACCTTTATCATATTGCCCCTCAATTGTTTCCTCTGCAAGCTGACGAGCCCTAACTTCTTTAACCTTTTCTCATATGAAAGTCATTTCCTCCCCTTTATGGTTTAGGTCAGCCTTTTCTGTAACTTTACTAATTCTGCTACATCCTTTCTGAGATGTGGCAATCAGAATTATATACAATATTCAAGGTGCAGTTGCAACATAGAGCAATACAGAGGGGCTTTATAATATTATTTGTTTCATTCTTTGTTCCTTTTGTAATAATCCTAACAGCCTTTTTACATTCTTGGCTGCCATTGCGCAGTAGACTGATTTCAATGTATTGTTCACCATCTTGCCCAGATCGTTTTCCTGGGTGGTGATTCCGGATGTGGAACCTTGCATTGTGTAGATATAATGGTTATTCTTCCCTCCCTGAATCACTTTGCATTTGTCATGTTAAGCTGTAATTTGAATGCCCACTCTGCCAGTCTCACAAAGTTCTCCTGCAATTTCTCCTAATCTGCATGCGATTTCATAACTTTAAATAATTTTGTGTCATCTGCAAATTTTATCACTTCACTTGTTCCCAATTCCAGATCATTTATAAATATGTTAAAAAGTACTAGTCTCAGTAGAGAACCATGGGATAACCTACTATTCATCTTCCTCCACTGAGAAAACTGGCCATTTAACCTTACTCTCTGTTTTGTATCTTTTAACCAGTTCCCAGTCAACAGGATATTGCTTCCTGTCCTATGTTTTTGGGGTTTTTTGGTTTTTTTAAAAAGATTTTCAGGTGTCTCTCTTGAGATACTTTGTCAAATGTTTTCTGAAAAAAACAGATACTGGCTCCCCTTTATCCATGTTTAGTCATGCTTTCAAAAAACATGCAGATTAGGGAGGCAAGACTTCTCTTGGCTAAATCCATATTTATTATTTATTTATTAACATTTCTTATATACCGCACTATTTGCCATCAGCGCGGTTTACATGGAACAGAAACATCCGACAACTTACATATGTCTGGTCATTACATTTAACAGGAAATGGAACTTGGAGAACAGAATATTGACTCTGTTTCTACCATTTAGCATGGCACTGATGTTAAAGCTCACTAGTCTGTAGTTTCCAGATCACCACTGGAACCTTTATTAAAAATTCAGTTACACTGGCCACACTGCAATTTTCAGGTACTGTAGACAATTCTAATGATAAGTTACAGATTAGTAATAGTAGGTCTGCAATTTAATTTTTGAGTTCTTTCAGTATTCTAGGGTATATAATATCCAGTCCAGGTGATTTGCTACTCCTTAGTTTGTCAATTTGGCCTATTATATTTTCCAGGTTCACTGAGATTGAAATTAGGTCCTCCGAATCATCAGCACTAAAAAAGATTTCAGACATGGTAGCTCCCGGACATCTTTTTCTTCATTTAGTCTCTCCACTATGGCCTTGGTTCTTTCTTAGTGACTCTTTTACCCTGTAATCATCTAATGGTCCAACTGACTACCTCACAGGATTCCTGCTTCAAATGTACCTGAAAGAGTTTATATTATGAGTTTCTGCCTCTGTGGTAAACTTCTTTTCAAATTCTCTTGCCACTCCACTGCCCTTCTTCTCAAGATTACTAGTTCATTAGCCCCAGCTAGATCACTGGGGTAATCTCCCAAACTTTAAGAATATTATCTCAGTTTGATCAAGTGTCTATCAACAATATGAAATAATGCATGTGAGTTATTAATTAGCAGAAGACAATTTGGCTGAAAAAATATATTTACTTCTTTTAGTTTCTTGATTCCTGATGGTAAAGAAATAATTTAAAAATGTATACCACAAACATCTGTATGTTCGTATTATCAAATAAAATCTTTCCAAAAACATTGAAAAGCAATACCTAGGATGTCTTACTTCTGTTACCATTTCTGTGCTGAGATTCTGATAGATTTGGCCCTAAAAATAAAAATGACATATTTGAATGTACTATACACACTATTTTAAGAGTGTGCTTAACCATCTTGAGAGCAATTCAAATATAATTACAGGGTCTAAACTACAGAAACAAAATACCTGTTTACATCAGCACAGTCAGCTATATCATATAAAAAAGACTGGTGCTATGTTACCAACTATATAAAGTTAAAATGTTAATGTGGAAACCATTCTCCACTGTAGCAAACATGGCAAGAAATGACAATTGACCAAAACCGCAGATGCCATTTTTGACAAGCAAAACAAAATATTATGTTTTGCCTTTAGAAATGTTTATCTTTGCAGCATAGAAGACTTATCCTCTAGTTTACTGTATTTATGAAGATTTTTCTGTCCAAAATCTTTCTAAACAGCACATATTATCCACTCTGCAAAAAAAAATCTTAAAATTAACTTTCACCAGAAGGCAGGACTTCAGCCACCACTGCAACTGCTCCTTGACCTCCTGTGGGAGAGGAAGGGTCTGGTCAAGCCACTGGGAACAGGGAGACCAGAGGGACAGCAGGTGCCTCTGCAGAGGATGCATGTGTGCCCTGGCCCATAGAACCAGCTCAAAGGTTGATGCTATGAACTCAAGAAGATGGAGGTAAGTCCCAGGCCCATGGGACTAACTGAGCACAATATACCTGAACTGGCTCTGCAGCTTGAGGGCCCTCTCCATCGTGAGGAAGACCTGTCCCAGGAAAGTGATGAAACAAGCCCTGAGATACTTCCCCAGCAAGACTGACTGAATCAGCCAAACATTCAGGTGCAGGTGAGCTCAGACTCCTTGTTTGTGCCCAAAAGCTGCTACCACCATGACCTTCAAGAAGGTGCAAGGAGCCATGGCCAGGCTAAAAGGAAAGCCTGAACTGGAAGTGGTAGTTCAGAATACAGAAATGGAGAAACAGCAGGTGCTCCTCGATGATGATATAGACGTATGCCTTGGTGAGATCCAGGGGGTTAAGGAACTCCCCTGAATGAACAAATGCAAAGACTGACCTGATGTTCCATATGTGGAAATGGAGAACTCAGAGTGGGCATTGACCACTTTCAGGTCCAGAATAGGCCAGAAAGAACCTCTCTTCATGGGCACCAGAAAGAAGATGAAATAATGGCTCTGATCTTGCTCTGCGAAAGGCACAGGTACAATAGCCTGCAGGTGTAGGAGGCACTGAAGAATTTCCTCAAATACAACCCACTAGAGTGGGAAACTGGAGGGAGACTCTACAAAGGTAACCCTTAGAGGCTTTGCAAACTCCAGCACATAACCCAGAGAACCAACTGATCTGAAGTATATAAGAACATAAGATATGCCATACTGGGTCAGACCAAGGTCCATCAAGCCCAGTATCCTGTTTCCAACAGTGCCCAATCCAGGTCACAAGTACCTAACAGTTTCCCCAAAGGACATAGGTTCCATAATGCTTGTATTGTGGCAAGCAGTGGATTTCCGGGTCCCCTTTAATAATGGTTTATGGACATTTGAAAACTAAGAGCTTGCCTTATATGCTTCAATTTAGCTGCTATGAACAAAATCCACCACCGCTCCCACAAAGAATCAAACAGCTCAGGAACAAATGGATCACAAATGGTAGGTTGCGACCTGTAACGCAGAGACACCCTATACATTAAGAGATATCCCTGTATAATGCCTTCTCTGCCTTGGATAATGAGGGTTCCCAATCCATAGAAACTGAAGCACCCTTAAATGAAAGACAGTCAATGCACAATCTACTGATAATGCACCAAATATGAGGAAAAATTCACAAAACAGAAAACTACTACTACTTGGAGATTCCATCATCAGAGGCACCAACTTGGGAACACAGTTCAAAGGAGAGAAGATGGTCAAATGCCTCCCAGACTCTTCAGCCAAAGGAATGCAAACCAAATTGTTGGTATAGTTAGTGCAGAAAGTGAGCACTCCAAAACTGATGTTGTCATCCACATGGGCACAAATGACCTGGCTAGAAACAGTTCCTCTGCAGTTCAAAGGGACTTCCAGACTCTGGGAGAAGAAACTCAAGCCCATTGTTAACACTATAGCATTCTCAGAAGTTCTACCTGTTCATGGTAAGGGGGCAGAAAGGCTATATCACAAACAACTTTAATACATGGCTCCAAACCTGGTGCAAACAAGAAGGAATTAGATATATTGGCAACAGGGGAAACAGATGGATCAACAAGAGACTATACTGTGCGGACAGACTGCATTTCTCCATTGCAGGGAAAAGGATCCTAAGTGAAAAATTCAGGCAGTACATGTGGACAAGCATTTAAACTAGGGAAAGGGGGTGATGGATGGAGATGGACAAGTTCAGGACGTCACTCACAGCAAAAGCAAAATGACATTGGAAACAACTACACTTTTAAACCACATATCAATGGCAAGTCGGAAATGGGAATGTAGAACAAAATCCATCCAAACACAGGCAAGCCAGTCAACGAATGCTGGAGAGTAATGAGCTCAAATGCTCAAAGCCTAGCCAACAAAGTTCCTGATCTGGAAGCCCTAATGGTGGAAATGGACTTGGACATTGTGGCCATTATGGAAACATGGTTTAATGAGTCACATGAATGGGATATAGCCATAGTTGATTATAATCTATTTAGAAGAGACAGAGAGGGTAGAAAAAGAGGAGTAGCCGCCCTATATGTCAAAAGTAATATTAAAGCTGCTGAAATGCAGGGAACGTGGGGAAAAGAAGAAGCCCTGTGAATTGTGTTGGAAAGAGGAGATGGCACTGTCATCCATACTTGCGTAGTCTACAAGCCTCCAACTCAAACAAAAGAAATAGACAGCGAATTGATTGCTGATATTGCAAAGATAGCCATGAAGGGGAAAGTGATCATATTGGGTGACTTTAAACCACCTGATTGGAGTATTCCTTCTGCAAATCTGGAAAGAAGTAAAAAAAAATTGCGGATGCCTTCCAAGATGAATTACTTAGTCAAATGGTGATGGAACTGACCAGGAATTGCTCGGTACCAACGGAGATAGTATGTCGAATATCTGGGTGGGTGCCCATGTGAGCAGCAGCGCTCATCAAATAGTGTGGTTTGAGATAAAAGCTGAGGTAGAATCCATTCACAGCAAGCTCAAAGTCCTAGACTTCAAAAATATCAACTTCAGCAAAATGGCCAAGTACCTGAAGGAGGAGTTGGCAGGGAGGGAGGGGATAAGGGAAGTAGAATTGCAATAGGCTAAACTAAAAGAGGCAATAAAAGGGGCAACAGATAAATATGTAAGGAAAGTAAATAAAAACAAGAGGAAAAGGAAACCTATTTGGTTCTCCAAAGAAGTGGCTGCACAAATAAAGCAAAAAACACAGCTTTCACAAAATTCAAAAGTTTGCAAACAGCGGAACACAGAAAAGAATACATAATCAAACTAAAAGAGACAAAAAGAGTAATAAGGATAGCAAAATCAAAGGCAGAAGAAAAGATGACTAAAGATGTGGAGTGTGGCAACAAACATTTTTTCAGGTATATTCGGGAGAGGAGGAAAATCAGAGTTGGAATTGCAGGAATCAAAAGTGCTGAGAACGAATTTGTGGAAAGTGACACTGAAAAAGCGAAAATGCTAAACAAATACTTCTGCTCTGTTTTTACTACAGAATATTCAGAAAAAGGACCACCTGTGATTGGCAAATATATAAATAGGAATGGAGTAGATACCACATCATTCACAGAAGATGATGTGTCAGAGCAGCTTGAAAAACAAAGTGGCCAAGGCCATGGGACCGGATGGGATACATCCCAAGACACTGAAAGAGCTCAGAGAGGTTCCTGCAGGGCTATTAAAGGATTGTTTTAATAGATCCATGGAGACAGGAGAAGTTCCACAGGACTGGAGAAGGGGTGATGTGGTACCTCTTCACAAAAGTGGCAACAGGGAAGAAATGATGAACTATAGGCCAGTAAGTCTTACCTCGGTGGTGGGAAAAGTAATGGAAACACTCCTGAAAGAGCAAATAGTGGACTTCCTCAAGACCAACAGGTTGCATGATCTGAGGCAACATGGTTTTACCAAAGGACGATCTTGCCAAACAAATCTGATTGAGTTCTTTGACTGGGTGACCAGAGAACTAGATCAAGGGCATACAATGAATGTGATCTACCTAGATTTCAGCAAAGCCTTTGATACTGTTCCTCATAGTAGGCTTATCAATAAACTCAACAGCTTGGGGAAGGGTCCCAAGATGGTGAACTGAATCAGAAATTGGTTGACTGACAGATAACAGGTAGTGGTGGTAAACGGAGCTCACGCAGATGAAAGGAAGGTGATTAGCGGTGTGTCCCAGGGTTTGGTCCTAGGGCCAGTACTGTTCAATGTATTTGTGAGTGAAATTGCTGAAGGACTGAATGGAAAAGTCTGTCTTTTTGCAGATGACATGAAAATTTGCAACAGAGTGGACTCCCCTGAGGGAGTGGATAACATGAGGAAAGATCTACAAAAGCTGGAAGAATGGTCTAATGCTTGGCAGTTAAGATTTAATGCGAAGAAGTGCAGTGTCATGCACTTGGGAAGCAGAAATCCAAGGGAACTGTATGCGATAGGTGGTGAGATATTGGTGTGCACGGACCAGGAAAAGGACCTCGGAATGATTGCTTCTGAGGATCTCAAGGTGGCAAAACAGTGCGACAAGGCGGTGGCAAAAGCCAGAACAATGCTGGGTTGCATACAAAGGAATTACCAGCAAAAAGGAAGAGGTACTAATGCCACTGTACAAGTTGCTGGTGAGGCCTCACTTGGAATACTGTGTTCAGTTTTTGAGACCATATCTCGCAAAGGACATAAAAACACTGAAAACGGTTCAGAGGAAGGCAACCAAAATGATTTGGAGTCTGTGTCAGAAGACTTATGAGAAAAGACTTGAAGACCTAAATATGCACACTCTGGAAGAGAGGAGGGACAGAGGAGATATGATTCAGACATTTAAATACTTAAAAGAGTATTATTGAACAAACAAACCACTTCCAAAGACGGGGAAGGTGTAAAACTAGAGGGCACAACATGAAGCTGCAAGGGGGTAAATTAAAAGGCAATGTCAGGAAATACTTTTTCACTGAAAGGGTGGTGGATGCTTGGAATGCCCTCCCGATGGAAGTGGTGGGGGCAAATTCTGTGACAGAATTCAAAATGCCATGGGACAGAAACGGTGGATCACTTTATAGCAACAGGATAAAATCAAAACAAACATAACTATCTCTTATATCTCAGTAAATAGGGGTGACCTACACGGAGCGGTGAGTACACCCCTAAACAAAACCATGGGGAGGGGTGAGCTGCACGGAGCGGCAGGTGCACCTACTTTTGCTGCCTTGCTGGGCAGACTAGATGGACCATGCTGGTCTTTATCTGCCGTCATATACTGTGTTACTATGTTACCTTTCCTCCAGGAACCTGTCCAAACCTTTTTTAAACTCAGCTACACTAACAGATTTTACTACATCCTCCGGTAATGAATTCCAAAGTTTGATTACTCGTTGAGTGAAAAAATATTTTCTCTTATTAGTCTTAAATAGGTTACACTGTAGCTTCATTGCATGTCCCCTAGTCTTTCTATATTTCGATGGCGTAAACAATCGATCTATGTTTACCCGTTCCACTCCGTTCATTAATTTATAGACTTCTATCATATCTCCCCTCAGCCGTCTCTTTTCCAGGTTGAAGAGCCCTAACCTTTTTAGCCTCTCCTCATAGGGGTATCCTTCCATCCCCTTTACCATTTTGGTGTCTCTTCTCTGTACCTTTTCTAATAACACTATATCCTTTTTAAGATATGGCGACCAGAATTGCACACAATATTCAAGGTATGATCACACCATGGAATGATACATAGGCATTATAATATCCTTTGTTTTATTCTCCATTCCTTTCCTTATGATTTCTAGCATTAAATTGATAACGTACATTAAATAAGGACACTGATAACTGATTTTTCTGAGACAATGGAGGTTAAGTAACTTGCACAAGGAGTGATAGTGGGAAATGAACCCTGGTCTTTTGGTTCCCAAGCCAGTGCTCTGACCATTAGGCTACTCCTCCATTCTGAGAGAAACAGTCTGAGCCGCTACCAACTGACAATCTCAGAAGGGATCCATTGGATCTCACTGCAAAGACTTACTGGCAGTTGTGGTAGCTGAGGAATTTCAGGATCACTGAGCAGTCTGAAATGTTTGCCCCTTTTTGGTCTAGGACCAGAAGAATAGACCCCCATCTGGACTCCTAGCAGTCCCAGTGTGCCTCCATGCCCCATATGAAACTTTGAGGGGAAGACCTACACCCCCCCATATCTGTCTTTTGGAAGTTTTTGAGAACAGGACTATCCCAGGTTTTTCGCCAGCTTCGAGATTCTCCCCAAACAGCAACTTGCTCTTAAAGGGGAATTTGATCAACTGCAGCTTGGAGGCTGCATCAGCAAACTAATTCCACAGTCAGAGCCACTGACTTGCCACAGCCACTGTTGTCAAGGACTTGGAGGAGATCCTGATCAAATCATAGAAGGTAGCCACCACATATGCGGTGCCTGACTCCAATCTGGCCATCTCTGGGTTATCTGGGAGCTGCTGAACCCAGTGCAGGAACGATCTGGCCACCAGGCCTGCACAATAGGCTGCTTGGGAACCCAAGGCCAAGGCAATATATGTGTTCTTATAGATAATTTCCATCTTCTTATCATAAGATTTTTTGAGTGCATCTCCACCTTCCACTGGAATAGTAATGAGTTTGGTCAAGGCTCTGACAAGGGCATCCACTGAGGAAGCCAGAACAACAGATACAACTCACCTTGGGACAGGGATGCAACAAAGAGAGGATCTAAGGGCCGATAAGGACCATCTTTGGATTCTCCCATTGAGAGACCAGGTGCTGCTTCAAGGGCTCAGGCACATGGAAAAATCCAGTGAGACACCTGATAACCTCCAAAATAGGATACACTGTGACACTTGCACCAGGGCAGTATCCACAATGTGTAAGGCCACCATAGTGTCCTGATTCAGCATAGGCAGGTCCTCTCTATGAAAAAGGCAAAACACTGAAAGATCCCCACCTTTTGCCAAGGAAAGCTTTCCCATCTCCTCAGACTCACCTTCCAGAGAGATAAAGTCCTTTTCAGCATGCTTAACTCCCTTACAGCTGTGGCAGAGCCACCAAAAAAGGCCAAGATACCTTCTAGGGGAGCCTCAGAACTCGGACCGCTGCAGAGAGGGATGACAATTAGCAAGAAAAGACAGAAACATCCCATGAGCTATTTCAGTAGCTCGAAGCCAGCAGAAAAAGAACCCTGGGGGGCCCAAGAGAGGTTTATGGCCCAAGCTGTAGGCCTCCTCAGGCCTGATCTCCTGTGCCTGGCTTCCACACAAGGGGAAGGTGCCAAGGATCCAGAGCATATCTCTGAATCAGCATGAAGCCCCAGCCCCCTCCCCCTTAGGGGGTCTCAATAATGCCAACAAAAATGGGTCCTGGGTAAACGGAGTAAAAGGAGCCTACCACAGAGCTGACATGATGAGAGCCAGAAGAGCACAGCCCCAAGCACCTGACATGCTTGCAATTCTTCATGACAAAAACAAAAAAAACATGCAAATTCCGGAAAGAAACTGAATTTGAGCTATCATTAAAATCATCTCTAATACCTGAAGATTGGAGGATCGCCAATGTAACACCAATTTTTAAAAAGGGTTCCAGGGGTGATCCGGGAAACTACAGACCGGTGAGCCTCACGTCAGTACCGGGAAAAATGGTACAAACCATCATAAAGAATAAAATTACTCAGCATGTAGATAGTCATGGCCTAATGGGAGATAGCCAACATAGCTTTAGACAAGGAAGATCTTGTCTTACTAATCTGTTATGTTTTTTTGAAAGTGTGAATAAACAGGTGGACAAAGGTGAGTCGGTTGATATAGTATATCTGGACTTTCAGAAAGCCTTTGACAAGGTCCCTCATCAGAGACTTTTGGCAAAACTAAAGAGTCATGGGATAGGAGGCAGTGTACTACTGTGGATCAAGAACTGGTTAAAAGATAGAAAGCAGAGAGTTGGGCTAAATGGCCAATTTTCGCAATGGAGAAAGGTGAATAGTGGTGTACCCCAGGGATCTGTGCTGGGTCCGCTGCTTTTTGACATATTCATAAATGACCTGGAAAGTGGAATAACGAGTGAGGTTATCAAATTTGCAGATGACACAAAACTATTTAAAGTTGTTAAAACCCATGAGGATTGTGGAAAATTGCAAGAGGATCTTGATAAACTGGAAGACTGGGCATCAAAATGGCAGATGAAATTTAATGTGGACAAGTGCAAAGTTATGCACCTAGGGAAGAGCAACCCAAACTATGGTTACACAATGCAAGGTTCCACATTAGGGACCATCACCCAGGAAAAAGATTTAGGCGTCATTGTGGATAACATGTTAAAACCCTTGACCCAGTGTGCAGCGGCAGCCAAGAGAGCAAATAGAATGCTAGGTATCAAAAAGGAAAGGAATGGAAACTAAAACAAAAGATATTATAATGCCTCTATATCGTTCCATGGTGAGACCGCACCTTGAATATTGTGTGCAATTCTGGTCGCCGTATCTTAAAAAGGATATAGTGTTATTAGAAAAGGTTCAGAGAAGAGCCACCAAAATGGTATAGGGATGGAAGGCTACTCCTATGAAGAAAGGCTAAAAAGGTTAGGGCTCTTTAACCTGGAAAAGAGACGGCTGAGGGGAGATATGATAGAAGTCTATAAATTAATGAACGGAGTGGAACGGGTAAACGTAGATCGATTGTTTACCTTAGCAGAATATAGAAAGACTAGGGGACATGCAATGAAGCTACAGGGTAAACTATTTAAGACTAATAAAAGAAAATATTTTTTCACTCAACGTGTAATCAAACTCTGGAATTTGTTACCGGAGGATGTAGTAAAGGCTGTTAGTGTAGCTGGGTTTAAAAAAGGTTTGGAGGAAAGGTCCATAAACCATTATTAAGAAGGGACCCAGGATATCAATGCTTGACCCAGTACAAGCATTGCAGAACCACTGTTCCCTCTAAGCTGTGCGCGTGTGCGCGCGCACACACCTTGCCAAGCGAGCGCACATACTTTACAACAGAGCGCACAAAAATTACAGCGGATTCTGATAGAAAACACAGACATCTTAAAATGTAATTACTAGAAAAATTTCCCGCTTTATTTAGTAATCGTCTATTTTCATTTAATTTGATTAAAATCACTCTCAGTACTTACAGACATAGAGACAGCCTCAAGAGAAGAATGCATGGTAGAAATGGCATCCCATAGCACCTCCAAAGTAATTTTCTGGGGCTTCACCAACACGCCAGCTCGCTTGATGGACACCACAGCACAACCAGCTTGGGTTGGGCTGCCCTCCAAAAAAGGAACAGTCTCCGCTCTTAATCCCACTCCAGATAGCAAAACCGAGTGAAAACAGCCAGCCTCGGAGCCCTCTTCACTCCCCTGTACCGGTGTGCTAGCTCGCACGCCGTCGGGAAGCACTCCAGAGGCAGCTGCAACACTTCTGGGGCAAGGCGGAGGGGCCCACTGTTCAGGGGAAAGTACTACCCCCGACGTGCTCAGATCCGTAGAAAACGCCAGACCCGCTGAAGATGCAGCTCCAACAACCGGGGGGACAACCCACACATCGTAAGTGTCTTCTGCCCGACAGCTCCAATAAGGGGCTCCCCCGAGGGAAGGGGAGCCTGCTTATGTTTCCTTTGACCCATCTCCTCCACTTAAGGAACACGACCGCCAACAGCAGAGCACCTCCGAGAGGGCCAAGTCACCCGAGGTTAATCACCGCCGCCATCTTGCCTCCACAGTGCGTGGGTTTTTTTTTTAACTGCTTTATCAAGCAGTACAGAGAGCCAAATACAGCCTCATAAAAATGAATGAACTGAAGAATTTTTAGAAAAAAAATGATTTAAAAAAATGAGCTAGAGTAACTAATAGACAGCAAAAGGGAAGAGGGGGCCTGGGCCCACATTACCAACCTCTCTCAGGGGCCTCATGCTCCTCTCTAGCCACTGAAACCCATTGGCAACAGCACTGGGAGCAGGATGGTTCCCAGCTCAAGGAGAAAGAGATGTCCCGAAGCTCAGAGCAACGCTGGGCCTACTGATCTCAATCACAGAGGTCACAGCACAGTGGTGTGGGCCAGGGGAGACAGGCCTATCTGCATTGCTGCACCAATCCAAACACCTTGTCACCTGCTGCGGGAGGCAAATACTGGCTTCTCTCAATGCTGCACCAGCATATATACCTTGTGACATCATTGGAAGTTGCTCAAGTGTGCTCAAGATTAGCAAGGGAGCATAATCCACTCATCTGGACTGGTCTAACAGGAAAAGGAAACTAGTTTACACTCAGTTCTTCGCTGTAAAGTTACTTTCCCAATGGATTTAAAATGTGTTTCGTCATCATCTTCTAATTCCTCAGTGAATCATTTACGATCTCTTTTACAAATGCAATATCAGTTTTTGTGTTAATTATTAATGTATTCTCAAGACTTAAAAAATGTTAAGAAATTTTAAATGCCTGTCTCACTGTAGTGGAATGTAATATGAAAAACATTTAGTCACTGCTGTGATGTTAGTTTAGAAATGAGACTTCCATTTTTACTGTGCAAAAAATTCCACCCAATATTCAGTGGAAGTTATATATTAGTCATCAGGTGATCTAAGTAGGAACGGGGCAGAAGCAGTCCCCTCTCTGCACCTACCCTGGTTGCGGTGACTGATAAAATGGCAGATCTGACCACTAGCAGCTACCACTGAGACCATCAGGAAGCCTCCAGGTAAGACTCAGTGGGGGTTCAGCAGGGTGGAGGGGGAATCTAGGTTTGGGCCTTGTGGTGGGGGGGGGGGGGCTGTTTCTGGATTGCTTAGTTGATTTCTGGAAGGACGGTTCTGTAGGAGGGAGCTGCAGGTGGGGATCAGATAGGGGGGATTTGGTCTGGTGGATGTATGATTTGGCCTTGGGAAGAGGGTCTGGAACATCATGACTACTGCTGCTGTCTTCTTACCAACACTCCTGTGGTGCTGGGCCCATGCTTCCTGTCTTAGGAATGTGTCTGCCCTGTGTGCTTAATGCAGGGCAGATGCTGAGCAGGCCTGGCAATTTACTGCACCCTTAACCTTTGCAGTTAAGCAGTAAGTGCCAACAGTTATTGCACTTTTTAGCAAAAGGGCCCTTAAGTGCCCTGAGGTTCCGCTGAAAATTCTTACATACTGCCCCAGTATGATGCGGATAGTTCCAGGGAAGAGTAAAGATGATTTATGGGCATTTTTCCCAACAATACAAACAGCCAGCAATATTCAACCTGCAAAAAAGGCTGTCCTAAATTAATATTCCCAATGGATTAATATTTCCTATGGATAGTGGCTGAATATGGCCACTACATGTATAGCTCAGTGGATTTAGGCGTAGCTTAGTGTGAACATGGGGAGGGGGGGGGGGGCAAGCAGCAGCACCTTCCCAAATTTTGTGGGTGCTAATGTTGAATTGGTCCCACTGCTACTATGACTTCCTTGGCTTTGGCACCTCCTCCTCCCAAATGTAAGCAAATTACACATAAGTCAGAAGGCATACGTACATTCACTGCCGCTAACGGCATTTAAAAAACTTGCTGACTGTGGGGTTTAAATAATGACCCATATATTTTCTTTGGACTAATACAATTGCACTCGTTTGAATTCAAGAAAGCATGGTGGAGCTATTTCTGTCAGTATGGTGGGGTAATTGGGAGTGGATGCACTATTAAATCTCACTTTTCTTGTATGTTAGTTGATTTGTTCTTTCCACCTTAAGTGGTATCCTTTTCTTTTGGTAAACAATTTAGTGATTGGGTGCACCTCCTCTCCCATGTTTTGGTTCTGATTAAGCATTCATTGTGTAATTCTACCCTACTGGTGCTTAGGATGGATTGGTTTCTTTGGCAAATATTTAAACTGGACCCTTTTTTCAGTACAAGGTTTGGCTCGTATGACCTTTTTGGAAATGCAATTTTAAACATGAATTTGAATTTAAAAAGACACTAAAATCAGTATCCCACTTCAAGTGAAAAATGTCATGGAATCCTTCATGTCCACAAAGTATTCCCTTCTGAAAGGTGGGACCCTAACCAGTACTGGGCTGTAGATTCTTATCCCAAAATCATGATGGGGCATTAATTCAATACCACATAAAGAATAAGCCCATCCTGAATATCTCTGTTTCATTCAGGTTCTTCACCCCAACGATGATTCGGAATGAAACATTGAGCTTTCCAAATCTCAGAGAAGTGGTTTTCACATCTGTTCTGTGGAAGCACCAGCCAGTCAGGTGTTAAATACATAGCTAGTCAAATGACAAATAAAAATCAAAAACGACAAACTTGGAAATGAACCCGTCTATGACGAAAATGAATATTCGGCAGAGCTGTTTATTTTACCACGTAGTAGAAGTGAAACAGTTTTGAAGTGCCGAATGTTCTGTTGAATTTATGCGACTGTCAGAACCAGACAGACTCAATTTGGTGATGCATGGCACAATGTTTTTTCCAGCACCTATGCACTCATGACCTTACATGCTTATTCCTGGGCTCGTAATCACGGCAATTTTGCTTCCTCAAAAAATTGGTGGCATTGTACTGCAACCATATGTTGTGTTAGGATTACTGTAAAGCATCCTGATCAGAGAGTATTATAAACATAATAAGAATTAGTAGCACTGACAGAGAAAGCATAACTCAAGGAAAACAATTCCACAGCAGTGATCAAACTCACTGTGTGTTTTTATTAGAAATAATCCTACAACCTCATAAAGGGGGGGGGGGGGTCCTCGTTGTGGGAGTAACTCATGGGGAATCTGGGACCGCAGCGCATTAAAATGGAAGATCTCATGTGAGAATAAGTTATAAAGTGATGAATAACTGAATTTGAAATCAATATACTATCCAGTCCTGCTTTTCTCACTTAATTTGGAATGTACAGCAATTTGATAGAATGAATAATATAAAACTTGAAGAGATAGTCGTAAAAGAATGATGTCACTACGCTGATGATGTACTCATTATGACCGATACCTTTGTTGCATTCTGCTTTACAACCCACGTGAACGTTAAGAGGACTCTACTACGCTACAATATTTATTTATTTAGTATACATTTGTATACCGCTACTTCCAGCGATCAGTAGCGGTTTGATTCCAGATATATACTAGAAGTATAGAAATTTGTGTTGTAGAAAATTAGCGTATTCAACATATCATGCAGATTGGAATACTTTTTTTCTATTTAAAAAAACTTTTTTTTATTCTAAAAAATTTAGGAAGAAATTATAAATGATTCACTGGTTAACAAATGCTTGTCTTTTAGCAAGATAATTAACCTTCCTGCTTCAACAATGGTAATTACATCATCGTAGCTCCAGCGGGGTCCAAGTGCAGAGCATTAACCTCAGCTCACCTTCCCTTACTATAGGGGTTCAGATTCTCAGCCAAAAGGCCTAGAAGGAAAAGTCTTTGGCCCATGGCTCAGACCAGGCACTTTGATTCTAACCAAAAGGCCAAAAAGTGATAATTAAAAAAATGTCACTGTACATTAAGAGCTCCTGCCAAAAATTGGGAAATTTCTCGCTGAGCAGATATTGCATATACCGTATGCCATCTACTTTTCCTCAATGCACAGCAGGAAATGATCCATGAAAATATCAATTACTTCCAATTAGACATCAGCAACATCAATTTTGCTAGCAACATTTGACAAATCATAGAGGAAGATATTTTTTATTTCAGAACAAAAAACAGGTTTGAAAAAGTTATATAACATGACAACCATTCCCGCCGGCTGGTTTTCACACACTATGCAGGACTCACAGTTTCAACCCGCGTGCAGTCACAAATTATTTTCCTCTTGGAATATGTGCAAGACTGAACCTTATAAAAACATACTTTCACTGTCTGCAAGACCAAATACAGAAACAGTACAACAGAGAACATTCCCAACCAAATGCAATAAAAAGGCTCAAGTATACTGCTTTTCTTATTGAAAAAGATTCCCAAAAATGGCTCTAAGAAACAGAAGAAGGAAAAACACAGAAAAAAAAAACTTAGAGGAATTCATTTCCAGGGAGCCTAAGGGACAAAGCAATAATTGTTTATTATCTCTATGCACAAAATTACATTCTTTAGAGCAGCAGGAGTAAATATTTACAAAGTGCTTAATAGATAAACCTTAATTTTATGAGAATAAACATGATGCTACTTAACACAAATGTTGTGGTAATTCTGCTTACTACTGAGTTACTACTATACAGTTCCAAATTAATTTGTATGTGTAAGCACCATTTCAAAAGTAGGTCTTAATAACATGATGTCTAGTTTGATAAACTTTGGCTGTAATTATGAGCTGTCTGCAAAGGAGTGTAATTATATAAGAATTACACTATCACCTATAATTGACAAACATTAGGGTCACTTTGCATAGTAAAGTTTGTAAATAGCACTCGAAAGGATGGTCCTTTTTTAAATTAATACAAAAGATAACAAGGTTTAATTAGAATTAAAATGTGCTATTAGCTTTAAAGTAAAACCTTAGCTGTGATGTGCCATGCTGCATGTCTAGGTTACACAGAACGAGGCACATTCTAGACACTGTCAATTAAAAATAACTTGCAGAGTTACTGCTAGTTTTTAATTTCAAGAGGCAATGGATTTCATTGGTAATTTTGTATGTGGAGCAAATAAGGACTATGTGTTTAATAGGGGCATATAGAAGGGGGCAGAAGTGGAAATACTGCAATATATAGCATTGGTATGAGGCTTGGAGAGAGGGTGGGATGGGAAGGTGGCAATACAGGGCATAGAAAAGGGGGGGAGGGGTATTCTTTGGGAACTAAAAGAAAAATCTCACCGATATGAAGGTATGGACATGGGGCACTAGGTTATTAAGATGGGTTTGGGGGTTTGGTTGTGTTATATTATAAGTGGGGGGAAATGGGGGGTAAGCATGAGCTAACTGAATCAAGAGCTCGACCCCCGGGAAGAATTACAATTGTATGGGGGAACGAGAGGGGGAGATGGGGTTAGTAGAATACCTGTAAGAGCACCAGAAATCAGGTGGAAGAAAGTTAAGCTATGTTATGTTATAATATGTAATAATATGTTATATGAGGTTATGTTGTAATAAAGAATATAGAATATAAATGTTTTGTCAGGGTTGGACGAAGGTAATGAGTAAGGGGGAATCTGAAGAGGGAAAACTGAAGAATGGAGCTGTATGGACAATGAGCTGTCAGGTAGTAATGGTGCATTGCAAAACTTGGTGAATATGATGAGCTAATAAAGTTTAAAATTACAAAAAAAAAAAAAGCTAGTTGGGCCAACAAGGCTTTGGAAGATGTGACTGCTGCCCATTGCCGGAGCCAAATCCAACTCCGTGGACAGAATCATCAAGGAACTATCCCTGGCTGCCAAAGGTACCAGGTCATACATGAAATCAGAAAGGAAGGTCATAGCAGACTCCAAAAGAGGGGTAGTATCATCCGGCGGAAGAGACTGAATCCACTGGAGCAGGGAACGAGACATCAGACTGGCACATACCATCAGCTGAAGAATAGCAGGTGCTGTGGCGAACTGGTTCTTCAACAACGAATCCATCGTTCGGTCCAGAAAATCCTTTAAGGCCGATCCACCTTCCACAGGAATGCTGGTTCATCTGGTAATCATCATGACCTGGGCATCCATCTTGGGAATATCAAACCACCCAATGCACTCCTTCTCCAGGAGAGCGTAGATCTTTTTACACACACATAGTCCTTTAGGTAGGGAGTCAGAAGAGTCCCGTTCCAACTGAATCAAATTCTTGATCACATCTGGGAATAGGAAGACAGTAGTGGATGTCCACACCCCTTAAAGAAGCGGGTTCTCCTTCGGTTCCTGCTCAGCACCAGGAGCATCTGTCAAGCTCAATGTGGATGAGACCTGGCAATCAACGTCGCCAATTCCTCCTTCCAGAATAGGTGGATCACATTGGCCTCTTCTCAATCCGTCGCAGGAGAGAGTACTTCTTCATCCACGTCAGAGCCCAGTACCAAGCAATCTGAATCCATGTCACAGTCAGTCTCAGACAGCTCCCCATCACCAGGGATGCTTAGCCAAAGGCAATCAAACAGGACTTTTAATCTCAGCCTACCCCTCATGAGACTGTACCTGGGAGTACTCACAGGCCGCAGGGTATGAATGTCCATGTGAGAAGGACCAGGCCTGCTGCAAAAACGAAAACGAATTCCAGGGAGGACAATCAGGAAGCTCTTCTGTCGGAAATGACCTCCCAACATCAGTGGGCATAGCTGCCACAGACCCCCCCCCCCCCCCACTAGAGGATGAGGAGTGGTTCACATCACGGTTGCCAGATACTCTGGCCAAGTGGATATCCTTACACATAGCACTATCCGTCACCTCCTGCCCTGAGGCAGGCAAGGCTGGACTAAATGCATCCACTGGCTGAGAAAGGGGGAGCAGGCCCTCCAGGGATGACTCAGAAGCTGCCATGCAAGAATAGCATGGTCCAGAATCGAGAGTTGAGGCACCTCGCTTGCCACAGGCCAAACAATATTTCCTGGAAGAAGACAGAGTTAAGGCAAGTATTTTAACAGTGCACACGAAGGCCTCAGCAGCCCGAAAGGCACGCATTACAGGTGCTTTTACTGCAACACACATTTAAGTGGAAGGGTCGGAAAGCACACTAGTACGGCACGACAACCAGGTACACAATAGGTAAAACACTATTAATGCGTGAAGAAAACAGCAGGAAACCCCCATACCGTGCCAACAGTCACCAGCGGTCTACCCAAATTGCATCCCAGACAGACAGAATCTGGAGCCCCCAACAAGGACAATGATGAGGTCAAGCTTTGGTACTCACTCTGAGAGCCCTAGCCAGATGATCCGTGCCGGGCTCAGCTCTACTCCTCTGAAACGGTTTCACTGGCTTTGCATTTATGGTGGCTATAGAAGGCAGATCCCTCTGAGAGCCTTCTGCAATCTTCAGGAGAGAACCGGGGGCACAGAGGATGAGGGAGAGAGTGTTGAAGTTGTGTGAGGCTACTGCACTCTTTCAGATCCTTCTAATTTCTGGCTGCTCAACTGGCTCTTATCATGATGAGCATGTGGAGCTGAACCAATTTTCCCTCCTCCTACAGCTACCGAAAAGACTGCAGTCTAGTACAGTCTCACAAGTCACGCACAAGTGAGGGAGTAACCCTCAAGGTGGTCGTTCACGAGTGTTTAATTAATCTTTTCCTCTAAATCTTCAGATTTTCATCAGAGAGCAGAAAATCCATCCACCATCTGCTGGAGACAAAGAAATACTGAAGACACCACTGGTGGCTGAGGCAAATAGAAGCATATTAGTGATGTCACTGAAACCAGAGTTTTCATTGGTTCTTTGTCTCCACCAAACTGCTGGTAGGGGAACACTTGCCTGGACTAGTTTAGCAGGACGATATAGAAACTCAACAATCATGCCCCAAAAATGAACAAGTAAAATGCATAATAGAACAGCCTACTTTCAAATGCTAAACTTTATTTAGTATACTCTCGTCTCTCATAGTTGGCATCTTCTAGAGCCTCAGGGCTTGGCTTGTTTGGCTGTTCCTGATAGAATGTTGCAATCTGGCTCTGGAATGTGTCTTCCAGTTTATACCTCTTCCAATCAGCTAGATAATATAGTTGTCCTCAGATGTATCTTGAGCTGACAATCTGATTGAGAATGTATTTTTCACCATTATTAGCAGGGGGAAGATGTCCATTGACCTAGGAATAGATTCTCCTTATAGGGTTTTAAGAGGGTCACATGTAAGATTGAGTGGATCCAGAAACTTGCTGGTAGGTGCAAATTAGAGGTCAATTCCCTAGGCTAGGGGTGCAACTAATACATTTTGCAAACACATCCTGATTGGTCTGTCTGATTTGTAAAAGTCAATCAAAGAACATAAGCATTCAAATCAATGTCTAATTTTAAATACCAATAACACTACTTTGAAGTTTACATCAAATTCGATAACCAATTAATAAGAGATAAAAAAACAATATGCTACATTCACAGGGATCTTATCATGGAAAGAAAATGTTGTATACAGCATATCATTCATTTATACATGATATATTAAACTCTTGAGTAACAAAGCCAATCATGCAGAATCCTGCAGCATTTATTTCTTTAAAGTAATCCATTTTGAAACTTGAACCCCTATTCTGACCTGTCGAGCTCTACCTTCTATATAGGACTTAAGCCATGACAACAAAATTGCACCAAGACCCATCTGCCTTAGCCTGTCTAAAAGGATACCATGGATAATAGAATCAAACACAGCAGTAATATCAAGAAATCATCTTGGTCTCTATCCCTTGTTCTTTGGAAAGGTAAAATTAGGCCTTATCTGCTCATTTTCTTTTCCCTCCAATCCAGTCCAAGTGCATGTGTTATGCTCATTCACCATCAAATGGAGACTGAGAATAAACTCCAAACCTCTCTCAAGTAGCCTGTGCCCCTCTGCAGAGCCAGTATGAACCTCAAAAAGCAGCAGACCGGAGTCCCAGGACCCCAAAACCCCACTAGTTCTACCTTGAAGCTCACTCTCCCAAAAGACAGGAAGAGCTCCCTCATTTTTCTTTGTTTTACATTTGAAATAGTGCCCGCATATGGCACTATTCGCCCCTGCCCCCCCGCAGGACAAAGTCCCGCAGTGGGGAGAGCAAGCAACACAATAGCACAGTGGAACCCCAAGACCAACTACTTAACCAAAGGGGGAACCAATGCATGTGACCGGTCCAAACATACCGTTCTAGCGAACTCTCTCTCAGAACAGGAGTAAGACTAGCAATAGACAGAAATCAAGTCCTGGGTGAGTCCTGGACTGGAGGGACTGCAGGAAAGAAAATTAGCAGTTAAGACCTAATTTCACCTTCCAATACGTTCCCTCCAGTCCAGATACATGGGACGTAACAAATTAGTGCTATCGTGGTGTGGGTACCGAGACACTGGCTTTCAACATTCCAGCCTGATGGGCCTGCACATCCAGTCAGTAATGATGCACAAAGGAATGAAGTGATGACCACATCGCAACACTACAGATATCTTAGGGTAGAACAAGACTGAACTCCACCCAAGAGGCTGTTAAGCCCTAGTAGAATGGGCCCATAAGCCCGTAGGCACTGCATGCCCCTTTAGCAAACAGGCAGATTCAATGGCATCTCAAATCCAACGGAAAATAGTTACTTTAGAAGCTGCATCGCCCTTCCAAGGCCCAGCAAAGAGCACGAAGAGGTATTCCCACTGCCGAAAGGCCTCCATCTTCTTCAAGATCCACTTAAGAGTCCTGTGGACATCCCAGGCTCTGCCGGACCCACAGGCCCCTGCAAAAAGCTGAAAAGGTCACAGATTGATTACCATGAAATGCCAAAACCACCTTCAGCAGGAAGGAAGGGACCGGATGCAAAATCACCTTCTCCTTTGTAATCACCAGATAGGGCTCCCTACACGAGAGAGCCTGAAGCTCTTAGATGTGGTGAGTCAAGCAAATTTCCACCAGGAACACCACCTTCAGAGTCACAACTTTAAAAGAAGCCCCTGAGAGGGACTCAAACGGAGACTTCGTGAGCATAGAGAGAACCATATTAAGGTCCCAGGATGGAAAAAGGGGACAGCAAGGTGGCATCAGATGCTTCATTCCCTGAAGAAACTGGACTACGTCGCAATGAGAGGCAAGGGACTCACCCTGCACCTGACCTCAGAAACAAGCCAGGGCTGCAACCTAAGCCTTCAGAGAATTTAAGGCCAGCCCCTGGTCCAGACCATCCTGTAAGAAGGCTAAATTCTCTGGGAGGGAGGCCTTCAGATGCCGCACATTTTTCTCTCCACATCAGGACTCAGAAATGTTCCAAATATGCACATAGGCCAAAGACGTAGAGCGCTTCTGAATCTGCAGCAAGGTATTGATCATCTGAGGGAAGTATCCCTTATGCCTCAAATGGGCCCCCTCAAGAGGCAAGCCATAAGCAAGAACTGATCCATGTCCAGCATTTGGACTGGACACTCTGAAAGGAGATCTGCCTCCCAAGGAAGATGGAGAAGCTCTGCCACTCACAGCCGCACTAGATCTGCATATCATGGCTATCTGGGCCAATCCAGAGTTACCACCACAATGCACTCCGCGTGAGTCTCAACCTGCTGCAGTACCCGGCCGATCAGTAGTCATAGGGGAAAAGCATAGAAAAGCCCGTCACTGGGTCAGAGTTGAGCCAATGCATCTTGGCACTTTGCCATGCGCTTACGGCACCGGATGAAGAACTGAGGGGCCTTGGCATTTGCCAACATCGCAATCAAATCCATGATGGGAACTCTGACAGTGCCTCACAATCGCCTGGAAAGACAATGAGGACAGTGACCAACAGATGATGGCTCAAATAATTTGTCTGCACATTGTCCTGGTCTGCCACGTGAGCCGCCGACAGTACAAGGAGATGGACCAGCAAGCTCCAAGTGCCACCATCGTGGCATTGTCGGTCAACACTCTCTCCGCCCACGGATGGACCATAGGGAGAAAAGCCTCCAGGGCCAGATGTACTGCCCTCATCTCTAGACGGTTGATAGACCACTGGCTCTCCATCAGTGACCACTGTTCCTGGGCCATCTGGGCCTCCCCCAACTGAAAAGACTGGCTTTTATGGTTATCACCACCATCCAGTCCAGTGCCTCAAGCGGGATTCCCGCTGCGAGGTTTGCCGAGTTCAGCCACCAAGTCAGACTCGCCTGGACTTTGCCCCAGACAGCAAGACGTACATCCATCATCTGTACTTGCGGGCACCACCATGTCAAGAGTGTCGCATGGAGGCACCAGCTCCAAGGAGGCTGCCATCGAGCTGAGCACCTGCAGACAGTCCCCAGACTTTTGGGCAGGAAATTGCTTGCAACCTTCGTACCTGACCTTATAACTTCGCTATCCTGCCCTTCAGCATAAAAACATTCCCTGCTGGGTATCAAAGCGGGCTCCCAGGGACCGCGACAGGGACAGACTGCTCTTGGCAAAATGCACAACCCAACCCAGCTTTTGAAGCTGGCGGATCATGCAGGCTGTTACCTCCCAATTCTCCTGCAAGAATTTTGCCCGAATCAACCAATCGTCCAGATACGGGTGAACCAGAACACCCTGTTTTCACAAGGCTGCTGCTGCCACTACCATCACTATCGCCTTAGTGAAAACCTGGGGAGCCGTGGCCAGGCTGAAAGGAAGAGCCTAAAACTGAAAATGCCCTTGTGGGACTGCAAAGCACAGAGACTGTTGGTGCTCTGGACAAATTGGAATATGCAGTTATGCCTCAGACAAGTCCAGGGACATCAAAACTCCCCTTGCCGAATGGCCACAATGATGAACTGCAGCATCTCCATGTGAAAATGAAGTACACGGAGGGCCCTGTTTACCCTCTTCAAATCCAAGATGGGCAGAAAGACCATTCCTTTCTTGGGCACCACAAAGTAAATAGAGTAACATTCGGCACCCCATTTTTCCAGAAGCACGGGAGCAAAGGCCTCGAGTTGCAGAAGATATTCGAGCATCATCTGAACCATCAAGGCCTTGGTGGGGGCTCGACAGGGAGACACCATGAAGGCATCCGTGAGAAGCATTACAAACTCAAGGGCATAGCCCTTGCGGATAACCTCTAAAACCAAAGCATCCATCGTAAGATGGGACCAGGTGGAATAAAATAAACTTAGGCAGCCGCCTATCGACTGCATCCCGACAAGGCTCCCAAAACCTCACTAGGAGGACTTGGCAGTGGTGGGGCCTCCTGCAGCTCCAACTCTGCCACCTCAACCACCCCCATGAAAGGAAAGACCTTTAGGAAGGAAATGGGACTTCTGCAAGTTAGGTCCTCGGGTTGGGTAAAACGTCTGTGCCTTCCGCCCCTGCCCCTAGTGGACGACCTGCTGTCTTGGATTTATCTCCCTGGAGCCAAGGCACCTTACTGTCCCCCAAGTCCTTGACCAGCTTTTCCAGGTCCTTCCTAAAGAGCAGTCTCCCCAAGAAGGGAAGCTTACTCCATCTCATCTTGGAGGCTAGGTCCACCGACCAATTTCTTAGCCTCAAAAACAGTGAGCCGCCATTACAGTGGCCACTGACTTAGTGGAAGCCTAAGCAAGTCATACAGGACATCTGCCAGGAGGGCGGTACCTGACTCCAACTGGGCTGCCTCCTTGCAGATAGCAGCCTTGGCCAGGGCCACCTCAGGGATCTTTTGTGACCAACGCAAACAGGCCTGTGCCACATAGGAACCACAAATGGCTTCCTGCAAGGTCAGGGTGGAACATAAAAAGCCTGCTTAAGTAGTGCTTCTATTCGCCAATCCTCAGGATCCTTCAGGGTCGCACCCCCTTCCACCGGATAAAACTGGCTCATGCTCTTGCAGACTCGTAAACCCACATCAGACACCTTCTACTCCTTGTCCACTATCGCTTTCAGCACCTGGTGGACAGGAAAGGAGCGATGAGGCTCTAGAACACGCTCAAGGAGCAGATCCTCTGCCTGCTCCGAGGGATCCAACAGTGGATTGTCCACAATCCACAAGGCTAACAGTGTTTTCACAATCAGGGAGGGAAGCTCATCCATGTGAAATATCCAGATGGCTAAGGAATCCTCCATGGCTGGGAGCTCCCCCTCCTCCAACTCCTTGGGATCGGGGTCCCCTAATAACTCCCATGGACACTCAACGGCTCCTAAGGAAGCAAGGACTTATCATAGTAACATAGTATATGCTGGCAGATAAAGACCAGTATGGTCCATCTAGTCTGCCCAGCAAGGTGCCAAAAGTAGGTGCACCTGCCGCTCCATGCAGGTCACCCCTCCCCATGCTTTTGTTTAGGGGTGCACCCTCCACTCTGTGTCACCCCTATTTGTTGAGATATAAGAGACAGATATGTTTATTTTGATTTTATCCTGTTGCTATAAAGGGATCCACCTGGTCTGTCCCATGCCATTGTGAATTCTGTCACTGAATTTGCCCTCACCACTTCCATCGGGAGTGCATTCCAAGCATCCATTACCCTTTCAGTGAAAAAGTATTTCCTATCAAGGCCACATCCTCAAATTCAGGGACCTCTCCTGATGAGGGTGCTTCCCCACCGCTGGGCCCAACAGCCCCCCTGGCAAGAAGGGGGTGCCCAATCCTGGGGACACCTCAACTAGTCCCTACCGTATCAGGAAATTTTGATGCACCAGTAAAACAAATTCTGGGGAGAAAGAGGACTCACCAGCACTGCTTAAGGCACCCCCAAGGGTCGCAGAGGGATCCAGGAACACAGGCTGCAACCCTGGAGGTTCTGTATTCTCTGGAGCAGCCATGGAGCCAGAACCTAAGATGGCGGCTGCTCCCACCACAACCATGGGTGCTCCTGAGTCCCCCGCAGGGCAATTGTGAGCAAGAATCCCCCCCTTGGCCACCCCCAAAGACACTGGGTCACCAGCAAGGCTCTCCACGGCAGCCATGCTCTCTTTTACACAGATGCAGCAAAGCCCAACCACGGAGAGCAGGCTTCGGCAGCTGCCGCACGCTGCACAACAGGCCCTGTCTGAATCGGCCTTGAGTGTGTCACGCGGGACACCCCCCGATCAAGGACTCATCAATCCCGGGGGTCCTGCCGTGCTGCCGCTGCCTCTCCCAATGCTGCCTGCTTGTGCTTGCTTGCTTTTTTTTTTTTAAACCAAGCAATGCAGGAGCACAGAAGGCTCAACCCCTGCCACTACCTGCCCACCCCGAGGAGTGGCTAGAGGAGAGGTGGATGGAGAGACCCAGAGCCACCTGGTTCTGCACCCTGAAAAAACGTGGCCTAGCATGCAACAGAATAACAAACAGCATAGGCAAAGCCCATCTACCTGCTGGAGACTGAGAACTACAGGTTCTGCAGAGGGACACAGGTAACTTTTTATATCAGGAGGCTGTAGATTTTCTTTCCATAGTTTTTCCTGCAGATTTGCAGCTTGCAACAGATTCAATTATCATATTCCAACTCCAAACCAATTCATCTATATCGTCACCTTTTATCTTGTCTATACCTTTATGAATATTGTCAAGTAGTAATTCTTTATCAAATTTAGTAGAATGTTTCAAAATTTCTTTAATTAACTTGAGGTTGTGTAGAACCCTTACCACAAACGCATATAAATAAATAATAATCCGACCATGGAACAGGCAGAAAAAAGAGCCAACCTCTTCATACTCTAAAAACCTAGTATTCATTATATCCAATGCTTGTTTTTACTATGTGGGGCTCTTCACAATTTGATTGAATTAAAAAGAGTTCATATCCAATAAAAATGGATCCCAAAAAGTCTCAGGACCCTGTTTTCTAAAGCATTGTTCCCATAGACACAAAATGGGAGAAGACCTTTAGTAAACAGGGATCTCGGTTTCCAGCTGTAAAATATGTAAATTAAAATCACCTAATAAAATCATCCTAGATAACTCAGCACTCTGGGTTAAAATTCCACTATTTACATTAACACAATTGGGAGACTGATACAACATAACCCATTTAGGCAACTTCAGGACCATATTGACATGAATGCCCCACTGGATATCCATAAGCATGGCTTTAAACCCCAGCATGGTGTGGAAACACTACTCACTTCCCTCTTTGACAATCTCCTAAGAGGCATAGATAACAAAGAACGGATTCCTGCTAGTGTTCATGGATATCTCGGCAGCCTTTGACACAGTGTCCCACGCCAGATTACTGCAGAGCCTGCAAAATAGGATTACGCAAGAATACCCTGAAGTGGTTTACTTCGTACTTGGAAGATCGAACGCAACAAGTCAAATGCACCCAAAAGAAATCAATGCAGTTACCCGTCACGCAAGGAATACCACAAGGTTCAGTCCTGTCACATAGAAACATAGAAATATGACAGAAAAAGACCACATGGCCTATCTAGTCTGTCCTTCCATATCAGCAACTACAACAGTCCCCTTTTTCCTTTAGAGATCCTCTGTGTTTGTCCCATGCTTTTTTGAATTCAGTTACTGTCCTCATCTCTACCACCTCCACTGGGAGACTATTCCAAGGATCCACCACTCTTTCCGTAAAGAAATATTTCCGCATATCACTCCTGAATTTATCCCCCATCACCCTCATCCCACGTCCCCTCGTAGCAGAACTTGCTTTCAATTGAAAGAGGCTCTCTCCCTGAACATTTATGCAACGTAGGTATTTAAACATCCCAATCATATCGCCTCTATCCCGCCTTTCCTCTAAGGTGTACATATTAAGATCCTTAAGTCTGTCCTCATATGCTTTATAATGAACACCACTAAGCATTTTAGTAGCCACCCTCTGCACCGACTCCATTCTGTTCACACCCTTTTGAAGGTGCGGTCTCCAGAATTGCACACTATACTCCAAATGAGGTCGCACCAAAGACTTATACAGAGACACTATCACCTCCTTTTTTCTGCTAGCCATTCCCCTCCGTATGCACCCAAGCATCCTTCTAGCTTTTGCGATTGCCTTTTCTACCTGTTTAGCTACTTTAAGATCAGACACAACCACGCCTAGGTCCCGCTCTTCTTTAGTGGACAAAAGTACTTCACCCCTTATACTATATTGCTCCCTTGGATTGCTGCAGCCCAAATGCATGACCTTACATTTTTTAACATTAAATCCCAGCTGCCAAATTCTAGACCATTCTTCAAGCTTAGCTAGATCCCTCCTCATGTTATCTACACCTTCCTGGGTGTCTACTCTATTGCAGATTTTGGTATCATCCGCAAAGAGGCAAACCTTACCCGACAGCCCTTCCGCTATTTCACTAACAAAGATGTTAAAAAGAATCGGACCAAGGACAGATCCCTGGGGCACACCACTGGTAACATCCTTCTCCTCAGAGTGAGCTCCATTTACCTGTACTCTTTGTCGCCTTCCACCCAACCAATTTCTAACCCAAGCAGTAACTTTAGGGTCCATCCCTAGGTTGCTCAGTTTGTTTATAAGTCGCCTGTGAGGAACAGTGTCAAAGGCTTTACTGAAATCTAAATACACCACATCTAGGGCTCTCCCTCGGTCCAAGTCCCTGGTCACCCAGTCAAAGAAATCAATCAGATTTGTCTGACAAGACTTGCCTCTGGTGAATCCATGCTGCCTTGGATCCTGTAATCCGCTGGACTCCAGAAACTTCACTATTTTCTCTTTCAGAAGCGTTTCCAATAATTTATTCACCACCGAAGTTAAACTAACCGGCCCATAGTTTTCAACCACATCCTTACTTCCGCTTTTGTGTAAAGGCACCACATGAGCCTCTCTCCAGTCCTTTGGCACCACTCCCGACTCCAACGAGGCTTTGAAAAGGTCAGTCAGTGGAGCTGCTAGAACGTCCCCAAGTTCCCTCAGGATTCTATGGTGTATCCCATCCGGTCCCATCGTTTTGTCTACTTTACGTTGAGCTAGTTTCTCAGAAACAGTCTTCTGAAAATTCTTCAAGATGTCCCTCGCTTCTGTTCCTGTTTGTGGGTGTTTTCTGAGGTCCTGCTCCTGGTTCTTCAACTGTGAACACAGAACAGAAATATTTGTTAAGCAATTTCACTTTATCCTCATCAGCTTCTACATATTCCTCCCCTTCACCCCTGAGTCTGACAATACCACTTTTGCCCTTCCTCTTCTCACTAACATATCTGAAAAATGTCTTATCCCCCCATTTTATCGCATTGGCCATTTCCTCCTCTTTTTGAATCTTCCCTTTCCTGACTACTTTGCTAGCTTCTCTTAAGTTTTTCCAAATATAGATGCCTGTCTTCCTCTCTCTGTGATCTCTTGATTTCATGAAGGCTTCCCTCTTTTTCTTCACTTTTTCAGCTACTTTTTTCGAAAGCCATAGCGGTCACCTTTTCCTTTTACCTTTATTTACCATTTGTTGCCCTTAAACTATCCTATTTCAGTTTTGCCCACTATTTTTCTACATCCCTCAGCTGTTCCCATCTCGCTAACGACTCCCTGAGGTATTGGCCCATCCTGGCAAAGTTAGTCTTCCTAAAGTCTAAGACCCTCACCTTTGAATGGATTCTAACAGCCCTTGTCCTAATACGAACCACACCATCTGGTGATCATTGGATGCAAAATGATCTCCCACTATAACATCAGAAACACTTTCACCATTGGTAAGCACCAAGTCCAGTATGGCCCCTTCACGTGTGGGGTCTGTTACCAATTACTTGAATAGTTCTCCCTGTAGAGAATCCAGGATCTCTTTACTTCTAGATGATACTGCAGCAGGAATGTGCTAATCAACATCTGGCATATTGAAATCCCCTATCAGTAGCACTTCCCCTTTCCTAGCAATGCTGCATATGTCTTCAATTAACTCTCTGTCCACTTCTTCCTCTTGTGAGGGAGGTCTGTATATCACGCCAATGCAAATAGATTTCTCTTTCCCTCTTTCTAGTTTAACCCACAATGCCTCCTCTCTCCCTTTTAAGTTCTGTAATTCCAAAGCTTTAATAGTATTTTTTACATATAGTGCCACTCCTCCTCCCCTTCTTCCTACCCTGCCCTTTCTGAATAAAGTATAGCCAGTTATAGTTACATCCCAGTCATGGTTTTCTGTGAACCATGTTTCTGTAACTGCCACTAAATCCAAGTCGGCCACTCCCACCAAAGCTTCAACATCAGGGATCTTATTTCCCATGCTACGGGCATTTATACAGACTGCTTTTCATAAGTTACCCCCGTTACCCATTTCCATAAAGCTATTTAATGTATCACTTAACTGGGGGGCTCTCACTTACCTGGGGCTTTCTTCACCCATCCCCAATGAATCTAGTTTAAAGCCCTCTTCAGTAGATTAGTCAGTCTACTACTGAAGACGCGTTGACCTTTCTTGGACAGATGGATGCCATCTCTGCTCTGCAACCCTTGTCATCAATGCTCTTTAATATTTACATCCAATCCATATGCAACATCAAACGCCACAAACTACACTATCACATCTATGCTGAGGACATCATGGTGTATGCTCCAATCAACCTACTAGCACTGAACACCATAACAATAACCAGATGCCTTGAAGACATGAATGCATGGCTCACAGCCAATAACCTGACGGTCAACTATGATAAAACTGAGGCAATGTTCGTCATCAGGAACCCCAACTTCATTCCACCACATAAGAACATAAGCTATGCCATACTGGGTCAGACCAAGGTCCATCAAGCCCAGTATCCTGTTTCCAACAGTGGACAATCTAGGTCATACGTACCTAGCAGTTTCCCCAAAAGACACAGGTTCCACAATGCTTGTAATGGGTTAAGCATTGATATCCTGGGTCCCTTCTTAATAATGGTTTATGGACCTTTCCAAACCTTTTTTAAACCCAGCTACACTAACAGCCTTTACTACATCCTCCGGTAACAAATTCCAGAGTTTGGTTACACGTTGAGTGAAAAAATATTTTCTTTTATTAGTCTTAAATAGTTTACCCTGTAGCTTCATTGCATGTCCCCTAGTCTTTCTATATTCTGATAATGTAAACAATCGATCTACGTTTACCCATTCCACTCTGTTCATTAATTTATAGACTTCTATCATATCTCCCCTCAGCCGTCTCTTTTCCAGGTTAAAGAGCCCTAACCTTTTTAGCCTTTCTTCATAGGAGTATCCTTCCACAAACTATCAGTATTCTAAACAAACTCATAGTAGTCAAAGATGAAGTTAAGTACCTGGGCATCACAATGGACGGAACTCTGACCCTGAAATCCAACATCACCAAAACTGCAAACGAGGTCTATCAACGTTTGAGGACCATAAAAAAGATTAAGCCATTACTCTGCCAGGACCACTTCCGCACAGTGTGCCAAGCACTCATCACACCTCTGCTTGATTACGGAAACTCGTTATACCAAGGCCTCCCTCAGCAGACCTTACACCCTCTCCAAATGGTGCAAAACCCTGCAGCACGCATCATTACAGACATTCCAAGAACTGAGCATATCACCTCCATCTTACAGCAACTGCACTGGCTCCCAATGATGGCCAGAGCAAAATTTAAAACAATCATGATCATCTTTAAAATCATCCACCATCTCTCGGCAGATGCACTCCAAGATATCATAACAAGGGGAATCAGCAATAGACCAAGAAGGACCAATAATGACAACATGATCGGCACACCTGCAGGATACCACAAGACTAATCAAACCACTTCAAAAAGAGCTCCTTCACTACTGGCGCCCACACTTTGTAACTCCCTCCCAACGAACCTGAGGGCATTAAATGAAATCATAGACTTCCGCAAGGCCCTTAAAACCCTGCTCTTTACAGAAACCTATGAGCAAACAGACAACAGTCTCCAGCCAAACGGTAATGCAACTACCTCCGCCAACTCGATACCCACTCATCCCAACTAGACATACAAGTTCATTGTTTAATGTTGTTAAGTACCCTCATGTTAAATGTAACCCTCCAATAGTGATGTGACCACTGATTGTAGGATAAGGTGGTATACAAATCTGTCTAAATAAATAAATTTAAGACTCATAAGAGAAAATAATTTTTCACTCAGCACATAATCAAATTCTGGAATTCATTACCGGATGATGTAGTAAAAGCAGTTTGTGTCACTGTGTTTGAAAAAGGTTTGGACAAGTTCCTGGAGGAAAAGTCCATAAACCATTATTAAAGAGGACCCAGGAAATCCACCGCTTGCCCCAGGATAAGCATTGTGGAACCTGTGTGCCTTTTTGGGAACCTGCCAGCTACTTGTCACCTGGATTGGCCACTGTTGAAAACAATATACTGGACTTGATGGACCTTGATCTGACCCAGTATAGCATTTATTATGTTCTTATGATAATAAAAACTATAACTGGTTTAGTTTACAATCAAAACAATCTCCAACAAATACCTATCTCACATGTAAACTACAAAAAAAAATTTTTCTCAATCACCATGCTTCCTCCCCTCTTTAACAGACTTGTTTGATGGAGTATTTCATACTCTGGGGGACAGCTAGTTTAGGATTATAGAAGCAGATACCTACAGCCAGTCTGGGGATACAAAAAAGAGGTCAGGAATATACTGCTGAATATGATCACTTTCTTATTGCTGATTTTTCCAGATTACATTAAAGTAATCACCACAAGCAAATGTTACTCATAAACTACAAAAAGAAAAACAACAAAAGTCCAATGTCTCAAGGAGATATAAAATCCAAAAAAAAAAGAACATTATACAAAAACGTAAATAGGAACTAAGCAATTCATATATAAGCCCTACATCATGCCTAGTAACCCTAGCACCTAAAGTAAAACCATCAGGAAATTATCACTTCGTCCTCCTAGCAACAATAAATTTGGCCTATTTGTGAAATCCTACAGGACCACAAGATCAGTTACCATATCTATGCAGACGACCTGATGCTTTACACTCATTTCGACATAAACAACCCCAACCTCAACCAACTTGAAAAATGCCTAAGTGAGCTACAAAACTGGCTGCAATGGAATAATATGTCAATAAACCATAAAAAAACAGAAGTGATGTGTATTTCCAGAAAACCCGACTTTAACCCACCATCAACGGTTACCATGAACAATAACGTTTATACCACAAAGCCTGAAATAAAATACCTAGGTGTAATGCTGGACAGCAACCTAAATATGGAAAAGCACCTCCGAATTACCAATCGGGCCATCTTCCACAAATTAAGAGTCCTGCAACCACTACGGAATATTATTGATCACTCCGACTTCAGGACAGTTGCACAAGCCCTCATCATTCCCCACCTAGACTACTGCAACGCTATATTACAAGGTCTGCATCGGGTGCATTAATACCTAAGAAACGGCCAGAATGATATTTGGAGAAGATTGCTCCACTTCTGGGATCTTCTCCTCAGAAGGGGAATGAGCAAACACTTAAAAGTGTTAGGAAGTTTCAAGATCACTTTGAAATACCTTTGAAGCGATATTTCTAGAGATAACAGGTAAATTCTAGGAACATTCAAAAATCTAAGATTAATTTTCTTAATAACATTTTCTAATGATTCTAGCTTAAAGTGCAGGCTAAGGGCATTCTCAATAGATAAACCTCCCACTGCCTGCAATGTCTGCACCTGTGACTCAAGTGCATACATTCCACCCCCATGAACTGAACTGAGGACTTGATGTCTTAAAATTTACCTATGGACTAATAAGTGAAAATACAAAGCTGAGAAAACGTCCATTTCAAAAACTCTTTGTCCTTGTCACAACTCTCCACACATCTGTTAAGCATAAAAAATACTATTAAAACTTTGGAATTACAGAGCTTAAAAGGGAGAGAGGAGCCATTGTGGGTTAAACTAGAAAGAGGGAAAGAGAAATCTATCTGCATTGGCGTGATATATAGACCTCCCTCACAAGAGGAAGAGGTGGACAGAGAGTTAATTGAAGACATAAGCAGCATTGCTAGAAAAGGGGAAGTGCTACTGATAGGTGATTTCAATATGCCAGATGTTGATTGGCACATTCCTGCTGCAGTATCATCTAGAAGTAAAGAGATCCTGGATTCTCTACAGGGAGAACTATTCAAGTCATTGGTAACAGACCCCACATGTGAAGGGACCATACTGGACTTGGTGCTTACCAATGGTGAAAGTGTTTCTGATGTTATAGTGGGAGATCATTTTGCATCCAGTGATCACCAGATGGTGTGGTTCAGAATTAGGACTAGGGCTGTTAGAATCCATTCAAAAGTGAGGGTCTTAGACTTTAGGAAGACTAACTTTGCCAAGATGGGCCAATATCTCAGGGAGTCGTTAGCAGGATGGGAACAGCTGGGGGATGTAGAAAAACAGTGGGCAAAACTGAAAGGGGATATTTTAAGGGCAACCAACCTTTTTGTTAAAATGGTAAACAAAGGTAAAAGGAAAAGGAGACCGCTATAGCTTTTGAAAGAAGTTGCTGAAAAAGTGAAGAAAAAGAGGGAAGCCTTCATGAAATACAAGAGATCACAGAGAGAGGAAGACAGGCATCTATATTTGGAAAAAACTTAGAGAAGCTAGCAAAGTAGTCAGGAAAGGGAAAATTCAAAAAGAAGAGGAAATAGCCAATGCAATAAAATGGGGGGATAAGACATTTTTCAGATATGTTAGTGAGAAGAGGAAGGGCAAAAGTGGTATTGTCAGACTCAGGGGTGAAGGGGAGGAATATGTAGAAGCTGATGAGGATAAAGTGAAATTGCTTAACAAATATTTCTGTTCTGTGTTCACAGATAAAGAACCAGGAGCAGGACCTCAGAAAACACCCACAAACAGGAACAGAAGCGAGGGACATCTTGAAGAATTTTCAGAAGACTGTTTGTGAGAAACTAGCTCAACTTAAAGTAGACAAAACGATGGGACCGGATGGGATACACCATAGAATACTGAGGGAACTTGGGGACATTCTAGCAGCTCCACTGACTGACCTTTTCAAAGCCTCGTTGGAGTCGGGAGTGCTGCCAAAGGACTGGAGAGAGGCTCATGTGGTGCCTTTACACAAAAGCGGAAGTAAGGATGTGGTTGAAAACTACAGGCCAGTTAGTTTAACTTCGGTGGTGAGTAAATTATTGGAAACACTGCTGAAAGAGAAAATAGTGAGGTTTCTGGAGTCCAGCAGATTACAGGATCCAAGGCAGCATGGAATCACCAGAGACAGGTCTTGTCAGACAAATCTGATTGATTTCTTTGACTGGGTGACCAGGGAGTTGGACCGAGGGAGAGCCCTAGATGTGGTGTATTTAGATTTCAGTAAAGCCTTTGACACTGTTCCTCACAGGCAACTTATAAACAAACAGAGCACCCTAGGGATGGACCCTAAAGTTACTGCTTGGGTTAGAAATTGGTTGGGTGGGAGGCGACAAAGAGTACAGGTAAATGGCACTCACTCTGAGGAGAAGGATGTTACCAGTGGTGTGCCCCAAGGATCTGTCCTTGGTCCGATTCTTTTTAACATCTTTGTTAGTGATATAGCGGAAGGGCTGTCAGGTAAGGTTTGCCTTTTTGCGGATGATACCAAAATCTGCAATAGAGTAGACACCCAGGAAGGTGTAGATAGCACGAGGAGGGATCTAGCTAAGCTTGAAGAATGGTCTAGAATTTGGCAGCTGGGATTTAATGTTAAAAAATGTAAGGTCATGCATTTGGGCTGCAGCAATCCAAGGGAGCAATATAGTATAGGGGGTGAAGTACTTTTGTCCACTAAAGAAGAGCGGGACCTAGGCGTGGTTGTGTCTGATGATGTTAAAGTAACTAAACAGGTAGAAATGGCAATGGCAAAAGCTAGAAGAATGCTTGGGTGCATACAGAGAGGAATGGCTAGCAGAAAAAAGGAGGTGATAGTGCCTCTGTATAAGTCTTTGGTGTGACCTCATTTGGAGTATAGTGTGCAATTCTGGAGACCGCACCTTCAAAAGGATGTGAACAGAATTGAGTCGGTGCAGAGGATGGCTACTAAAATGGTTGGTGGTCTTCATTATAAAGCATATGAGGACAGACTTAGGGATCTTAATATGTACACCTTAGAGGAAAGGCAGGATAGAGGTGATATGATTGAGATGTTTAAATACCTCCGTGGCATAAATGTTCAGGGAGAGAGCCTCTTTCAATTGAAAGCAAGTTCTGCTACGAGGGGACATGGGATGAGGGTGAAGGGGGGATAGATTCAGGAGTGATATGTGGAAATATTTCTTTACGGAAAGAGTAGTGGATCTGTGGAATAGTCTCCCAGTGGAGGTGGTAGAGATGAGGACAGTAACTGAATTCAAAAAAGCATGGGACCAACACAGAGGATCTCTAAAGGAAAAAAGGAGACTGCTGTAGTTGTTATGGAAGGACAGACGAGATAGGCCATATGGTCTTTATGGTCTTTTTCTGTCATCATATTTCATGTTTCTAATTGCTCAGAAAAAGAATCCACAACAGGCAATCCATTTTCAACTGGTTACGAAACTGCTAAAGGCATTATGAGGTGTGATTAAAAAGTATCGAGACTTGCACAATAACAAGAAGTATAACACTGACATTTACTGAACTCAGTCTCCTTCAAAGTAGTCCACTTCCGTTAAAGCACACTTCATCCAGCATTCTCGCCACTGCTGGAAACAATTTTGAAATGCCTCTTTCATTATGCTGGCTGTGTCAAATTTTACTTAATGGTCTCCAAGTCATCAAATCTCCTTCTTTTCAGTGTAATTTCAGTTTTGGAAACAAGAAAAAGTCACAGGGTGCAAAGATCAGGTGAGTAGAGAGCCTGATGGACTTGCTCGATTTGGTGTTTGGTCAAGTACTGCTGGACAAGATGTGATGCATGAGATGGGGTGTTATCGTGATGAAGCAACCATTTACCATTCCTGTAGAACTTTCGCCTCTTACAAAGACTTGCAGCTCTCAAACGAGCCAGAATTTGGATGTAGTACTCCTTATTGATGGTTTGGCCTTTGGAAGCATACTCACAATGTACAATACCTTGGTAATCAAAGAAAACTGAGCATGAACTTGACATTGCTCCTCACCAGACGAGCTTTCCTAGGTGTGGAAGAGTTTGGAGTCTTCCATTGTGAGGATTGAGCCTTAGTTTCTGAGTCATAACCATAAACCCATGATTCATCACTAATAATGATCTTTTTGATGAAATCGGAGTCATTTTCAAGCAATTCAACAACTCCCTGGCTGCAGACAGTCTATCTTTTTGATCAGGGGACAGGAGTTTTGTCATGAATTTTGCAGACACACATCTTATCCCCAAATCGAGAGTAAGAATGGACAGTACTGACCCAAAACGGATGTCCATGTCTTCAGCAAGCTCCCTGAGAACAATCAACAATGCAATTTGAGCATACAACAATGCAATGCAACAATGCAATTTGAGCATATTGCAGCATGCACTGCTGCAACTTTGTCTTCATTCCTGCTCGTGGATTGCCTTCCAGAACGTTAATCACTGTCAACACTTTGACAGCCCTCTTAGAAATGTTTGTACCAGTCAAGCTCAAGCATGACTCATGCATTCATTGCCATACACTTGCTGTAATTTGTCATAAGTCTTTGCACAAATCTCCAAGTTTCTGGCAGAATTTAATGCAAATTTGCTGTTCAATTTTTTCACTCATCGTAAATCTGACAAACTGCTTTTACACGATACCAAGCATCACGTGATTAAAAAAAGTACCGGTGTGCTGCAGCCACGCTACACTCTGCACATGCAGAGCCCATAACTAGGTCACTGCATGCTTAATAGCATTGTGGTGCAACGTATTGTTATATAGCTATACAACATATCTCGATACTTTTTGATCATACCTTCTATGTGAGCTTTATGACGAGAGAGTATTCCAGAGAAGCCGCCTCCAGATGCCTTTCCCACGGAGTGACTGGGTCCAATCTCAATCAAGCTAGAGTATAAAATTCAAGAACGTTTTCTGGTGGCACAGGAAGCATTTTATCCCCCAACTGAGAGAAACACCCTCAGTGGAAGAAGATACCCAAGGCTTCTTTTCCCCAAGCAGAGGTTTATGCACTGGCCCTTTCAATAGCAGTTTTGATGCAACCGGAGCCTTTGATCGTTCTCTTAAAACATTCTAAATTCTCACCAAAGAAAAAGTTAACAATAAGCTTAGCCAGCTGCACTTGCACAGAACTTTCTCTCAGTCCACTTAGTGGCTCCAAAGGGGGCGTAATCTGCCTCTTTGGGCACACACTTCTGGCTGCACACCACAGCATGAGATTTTTTTTTTTTTTTTAAAAAGCAAGAGAGTCGTGGTAGTGATGTTACCAATACACTGAACCGGGCTGTGCTCACCACCCAGACACAATTCTCAGTTTCTCTCTCCTATTCCAAAATGTTCCAAAGAGTGAGGCATTTTTATAGGAGGCAGAGAGGGTTGTAGTAGTGACATCACCAAAGCACAGAGCAGAGACTGCCCTCACTACCTGGAAGGGACTAATAGCTCTCCAAAACCTCTTCCTTACTGCAGGTAAGGCTCTCTTTCTGTCCCTTGCTCAGTACCATCATAGCCCTCACCAAAATTATTCTCATCTGGCCCTGACTACTAAATAATGACAATCAGTCAAGGAACTTAATTGTATATTCTTCTGAATAGGTGTGTTCTCTCGTAACACATTTGAAAATAGTGTTCGATAAGGGGCGAGAGGTTGGTGTGCACGAATCAGGAGAAAGATCTTGGTGTGATTATTTCTGAGGATCTCAAGGTGGCAAAACAGTGCGACAAGGCCGTGGCAAAAGCCAGGAGGATGTTGGGCTGCATACAAAGAGGAATTGCCAGCAGAAAGGAAGAGGTACTAATGCCACTGTATAAGTCACTGGTGAGGCCTCACTTGGAATACTGTGTTCAGTTTTAGAGACCATATCTTGCAAAGGATGTAAAAGAACTGGAAATTGTTCACTGGAAGGAGACCAAAATGATTTGGAGCCTGCGTCAGAAACCTTATGAGAAGAGACTTGAAGACCTAAATATGTACACTCTGGAGGAGAGGAGGGATAGAGAAGATATGATCCAGAACTTTAAATACTTAAAGAGAAATAATGAACAAACAAACCTCTTTCAAAGACGGGGAAGGTGTAAAACTAGAGGGCATAATGTGAAGCTGCAAGGGAATAAATTGAAAGGCAATGTCAGGAAATACTTTTTCACTGAAAGGGTGGTAGATGCTTGGAATGCCCTCCGACAGAAGTGGTGAGAGCAAATACAGTGACAGAATTCAAGATGTCATGGGACAGACACAGTGCATCCCTTTACAGCAACAGGATAAAATCAAATAAACTTAACCATCTAATTTCCCAACAAATAGGGGTGTCCTACATGGAGCGGTGGGTTCACCCCTAAACAAAGACATGGGGAGGGGTGGCCTGCACAGAGCGGCAGGTGCCCTACACTTGCCATCTTACTGGGCAGACTAGATGGACCATACTGGTCTTTATCTGCCGTCATTTACTATGTTACTACTGTATGATAGTCCATACTACCTATATTCTATAGCCACAGGTATGGAACCCATATTAATGTTCAAACAATACTAAAAACATGTATACAACTCTCCCACTCGTATTACATATCATATCAGCCATCCTTCATGCACTATCATACAATCATCTCATTAAAAAAAAACCTCACAGGATCCCTGCTAGGTCCTCCCAAATGGTTCTTTGGTGTGAACCTTCCAGTGGGAAGGCTCACCTTGGGGCTTGTCTTTTTGCATGCATGACATTCACCCTCTTGGATGACATCCTCCAGGAAGGGGGCAGGGCTTCTGTCTCAAAGGACAGCACTCCTCCAACACTCATGGCAATGTACAGCATCAGACTTGAGAATATTAGTGGTGCATAATGGGTCAGACGAAGCCCAGTGTTCTGTTCTAACAGTGGCCAATCCAGGTCACATGTATCTGATATACTCCAAAAGTAGCCAGTTCCATGCTGCTTATCTCCAGGGATAAGCAGATATTTTCTCTTGGTCTAACTTAATAACTTTTCCTCCAGGAATTTGTCCAAATCTTTATTAAGCTATCCACATTACTGCTTTTACCACATCCTCAGACAAGAAGTTCTAAAGCTTAATTATATGCTCAGAGAAAACAATATTTTCTCCTATCTGTTTTAAATGTGCTACTTTGTAGTTTCATGGCATGCCTTGCATTTTTTAAACAATCAAATCACATTCACCTGCTCCACTCCACTTGATATTTTATAGGTCTCAATCATATTTCCTCTCAGCCATCTCTTCTCCAAACTGAAGAGCCCTAATTCTTTAGCTTTCCTCATAGGAGAGTCATTCCATCCCCATTACATTTTGCTCATCCTTCTCTGTACCTTTCCTAATGCAACTACATCTTTTTGACATGTGAAGACCAGAATTGCACACAATACTCCAGGTGCAGTTGCAGCATGGAGCAATACAGAGGCATTTTTATATCCTCTGTTTTATTCCCTCTTCCTTTCCTAATGATTCCTAAAATTCTGTTTCTCTTTTGGCAGCTGCCACACACAAACAGAAGATTTCAATGTATTGTCTATGATCACATTCAGATCCTTTTCTTGAGTAGCGACTCCTAATGTTGAACCTAGCATTGTGTATCTATATTTTGGGTTATTCTTTTCTCTGTGCCTCACTTTGCACTTGTCCACATTAAATTTCATCTGCCATTTGGATGCCCAGTCTCCCAATCTCATATGGTCCTCCTGCAATTTCTCATGATCCGCATGTGATTTAACATCTTTGGGTAACTTAGAGTCATCTGCAAATTTAATTACCTCACTCGTTGTTCCCAATTCCAGATCATTTATAAATATGCTAAAAAGCACCGGTCCAGGTACAGATTCCTGGGATACTCCACTATTCACCTTCCTCCATTGAGAAAATTTGCCATCTATCTCTATTCTCTGTTTTCTATCTCTCAATCGGTTTCCAATCCATCATAGGATCTTGCCTCGTATGTCACGACTTTTAATTTTCTCAGGAGTCTCTGATGTGGGACTTTGTCAAAAGCTTTCGGAAAGTCTATGTATACTATATCATCTGGCTCACCCTTTATCTATATTTTTATTCACACCTTCAAAGAAATACAGCAAATTGATATGGCAAGACTTCCCTTGGCTAAATCCATATTGACACAGTCCATGTGTTCAGCAATTCTGTTCTTAATCATGATTTCTATGATTGGGTGGGGGGAGGGATTCAAGATGGCAGATCTCAGGCGCAGAACTCAGCGTCGCTAAAGTGGCAAGAGAAAGATGAAGTTGGGCAAGCCTGGCTTTTTTGACACCGGGAGGCAGTAGACTTGGCATCCTACTCAGGCATCTCTTTCCTTTGATGTCTGGATTTCCCCAAAGCCACCAATAGTTGCTAATTCATTGAAACATTGTCGGGTGAGTGTGAGTGCAATACCCAAAGGAGAGTCAATGCCCAGAGCCAACGCAGGTGTAAAGTTACTCATGTGGGAACGACCAGCTTGGATGCTGAGGAGGCTATAATCAAAGCTGCTTCACAAACCAGAGCCAGTGGATTACAGACTACAGTACTTTTCCTCAAGATTTGCCTGGAACTGATCCTCAGTAGCTGGATTCCTTTTCTCAGACCCAACCAGATATTTTTCTCTGGAAACTATTAGTCTGCTGTATCAAAGTTAGGGGAAGCATGGATTCCTCAAATGCAGGTATTGACAATGTAACTTCAAGGTAACATGTCTACTATATCTAAAATTATGGAAGAGATAGCTAGCATTCAGTGGGCTCTCTCAGAGGTGAGATCAAGACTTCTTCATGTACAGGGTTCCAGTGAAGTTTTTATCAAGGACATAACTGGTGAAATCTAAAATTGAACACCTGGAGAATTCTATTTGTTCTGCCAATCTGAGATTAAGTGTGATTTGGGAAGGTTAATCTAGGGATATGTTTAAAAGCTATTTGATTGAAATTTTGTGAATGCTTCCGGAGTTACATCCTCCACTAACCCGATCATAATATTTGCTTCATCTAAGAAGGACTCTAGTGAGGGTCATAGTACTGGATTGCAGCAGATGGATGTTTTGAATATCTCTGCTATACTAGAGACTTCTGATTGTTACATTTGCTCTATCGTCTGACTGCGAATGGATGTTGAGGATGTTCTATAAGAAAAGGAATATTCCCTTTAAAGGACTTATGGTCCAAATTGTTCCTGTTCTGGCCAGGGAGACTCAGAGGAAGACGGAATTTCTCCTTCAAAGGTCAGGGATTTTGCAGTTGGAGGCTTATTTTTTCTTAAATTTTCTAATAAATGCATGGTGAAACTTCAGTCAGTTATTTACATTTTCTTTAAGCCTACCCAGTGCTCTCCCTTCACCAATGCATGCAGTCCCATTGTTCCTCAGGTCACCGGCACCAATAATCCATATTATTTTTTATCTTAGCTGTTTAGTGTCTGAGTGTTTTTTTCTTCATGTTTGGTTTGATTATTATGATTTCAGTCCCACTAAAGTATGCGGTGGGCTTAATTTAAGGGGCACTAAAGTAGATTACTTTTCCTATTATATAGTCCCTTGGGATTTTGTTGTTTTTTAAAAATTATCCAGTATGCTCCTATATTTCTGTTCAAGATGTAAAGCTTGGATATACTGTAAACCTATAAAGACAAAATTTAAAAAAAATACCATTTCTACCATTTCGGCCAGCATGGATGTCAAGCTTGCTGGTCTGTAGTTTCCCAGATCATCCTTGGAGCCCTTTTTTAAAAATAGACATGACGTTGGCCACCCTCCAATCTTCTGGTACTGCGGGGCAGATCCGACTACATGCGAAGATGGTCGCCTGACTGCTCTGCTTCGGTGGACCCGTGCAGTTAATGATTCCTGTTGCCCTTTTCTCCCCACTCTCGGAGTTTTCTCTCACATGTTCTACTGTAATTCCCTAACAATGTCTTCACTCAAACCAATGCAATTAGACTATGCCTCGGCAACCATGCAAGGCATCAAATGCACAAAACCAGATCCTCCATCCCCGGCTAAGATGGTACCTCTGAAAGAATCCAAGGAATGTCTTGGGGAAATTCTCAAGGAAATCCGCAATGTTAAAGGTACTGTCAAATCGAATGGTGAGGCTCTCAACAACTTGAAGCTTGAACCCACTAAAGTGAAAACACAGTTTGCTAACCTAGCCAGTCGAATGGACATGATGGATGTGACTTTGGACCATCATAAGGTCCAACTACAAAGCACTAAATTGCATGAGAAGTGTTTGATCCAATTAGAAGATCATATGGAGGACATGAACAACCAATCTCGTCGGAATATCATATGCATCCTCGGGATTACAGAGGGTGCTGAAGGTCAGGACCCACAGTCAAATTTAGAGCAACTATTACCCAAATTATTGCAACTGGATTAAAAACAACCTCTCGAGATTGAGTACGCACATTGAGCCCCATCTTTCCGCGTGCAGGCTCAGAAAATCCCAAGGCCACTGGTGGTGAAAAGTTTACGTTACTTGCAGGCACTTCAAATCTTGCAGTCAGCCGAGATTCGGGACCTGATTTGGCTAGAGGGGCATAAACTTATTTTTCCCAGATCTTAATAAGAACACTGTGAATTGGAGAAAACAGCTGCTGTTATGCAGAAATTGCACACTCATTATGGGCTTTATTACACAGCCCGGCTGCTTGTCGCCCTGCAAAATCAAACGTGCACATTCGAGGATCCGGAAGCACTGAAAACATTTCTGAAGGAGCTAGACCACATGAATACCCATTAATTGTGTTTTTTGGGAAGATTGTAATGGAGAAATGTCCAGCTGTATTCACCTCATACTTGTCATATTTCTTTACGGAAAGAGTAGTGGATCCGTGGAATAGTCTCCCAGTGGAGGTGGTAGAGATGAGGACAGTAACTGAATTCAAAAAAGCATGGGACCAACACAGAGGATCTCTAAAGGTAAAAAGTGGACTGTTGTAGTTGTTATGGAAGGACAGACTAGATGGGCCTTGTGGTCTTTTTCTGTCATCATGTTTCTATGTTTCTATGTCATCAATACTGTGAGAGATTCCATGCTCTTTGGCAGTATAAGAGGCTGGTCTTTTATCTATTTTACCGGACATCCTATGGATCTCCCAGAGCTCTTATCTAACCCCGCTATCAGGTACTTCCCCAATGTTGGACTCTTATCTTTCTCCAAAGGACTGTTTACGGGCCCCAACCTTAAAAGGACCCGAGTTAGACCAAATATAATTCCTGGGCTACTCCAGAAGATTTATCCCACCTGTTACCAAGATTTAGACTCCATAGAGAATGGTCTATGTGTGTTGTGTATTCCCTGTGTGACTGGCCAGCTATGTTAGGTTTGACTGATACTTATAGTTTCTAAGAGTGGTGTTGGAAGGAGAAATGGAAGGGGTATAACTACTCTTTGAGTAGCTCATTGGGTGGTCTCTTGGTGATACATACGTGCTGATTCCCCCATGTGTACTAACTTTGTTGTGTTAAATTATGTTAAAAAGTTTGGTTTCCTGGCTCTGTTAATCTTATCCTTTTCTCTGGCATCAACGGAGTATGCTACATATACTGGTATCTACCTTTTCTATCTTCTGGACCTCATCCTTGGTCTGTTTAGGTATTGAATATAGGGCCTTTCTACTCATATGCTTAGTGGCCCTCTCTGCATTATATAATATTGTTGTTACTGATATTTATTTATTTTATTTAGACAGTTTTGTATACCGCCTTATCCTTCAATCAAAGCGGTCACAACACAATTGGGGGATACATTTAACACGCGGGGATATGACACACATACACTAATACTTACAGGGAACATGGGTTATGGAGGGTTAAGTGGCTTGCCCAAGACCACAAGGAGCATCTGTGGGACTAGAAACCCCAGTCCTTCCGGCCCAAGGTTGCTGTCCTCTAGTGGGATTTGAACCCCCGACCTTCCGGCCTGAAGTACCTTGCCCCAACCACTAGGCTACTCCTCCTATTTGCCCTATTTCACCTATGGCTGCACCATTGATCTGTTTATCGCTCAATGTGAAAGGCCCTCAATAACCCTATAAAGTGAAAAAGATATTACTTTATTGTGCAAGGGAATGGGCAGACATAGTATACCTGCAAGAGCCACACCTTTCCTTGGCAGAGGCTGCATTCAATCACAATCAGCCTACTAACACAAAACTTACTCAATGCCTTGAAGACGTCTCACAATAGTTGGAAAGAAACAACCTGACCATCAACTACAATAAGACCGAAGCTCTTTTCATCATTAAAGATACCAGCTTCACTCACCCAGACACCATCACCCTAAACAATACCAGAGGTACAATCAGAAATCAAGTATCTTGGAATTACACTGAATCAACACCTCTCCCTCAAATCACAAATACAACACACTACAAGAGTGGTCTATCACAAAATTAGAACCCTGCAACTACTACGCCCCCTCTTCAACCCACTGGACTTTTGCTCGGCATTCCAAACCCTAATCCTACCACATATGGATACTATAACTTCATTTACCAAGGCCTGCCACACTCTACCCTAATACCCTTCCAAACAGTCCTGCACACCACAGTAAGCACCCTCATGGGAACCTCAAAGTATGATCACATAATGCCTACCTTGAAACTACTTCACTGGCTTCCATTTGCCAGTAGGATCAAGTACAAGATGCTTCTAATAACACATAAAGCACTCAACAACCACCCACCCTCTCACCTATGCACACTGCTCCAAAGCCCGCAACATAACCATGCAAGACTACAATCTGTTATGAACACCTTAATCATCCCCCACGCAAGAACAAAATCAACTCAACAAGCCTGTGCTTGAGCCTTCGAACTATATGCCCCATCTATCTGGAATGCTCTCCCAGACACAATACGCACCATAACAGATCTACCCACATTCCGAAAACATCTTAAAATCTTGCTGTTTATAGAATATTTTGCCCCCACCCCACCCCCTTCCCAAAAAACCCCTCTGCAATTTCATCTTTGAGCTCTCTCCACGTTCTTGGGTATATACCATCCAGTCCAGGTGATTTTCTGCTCTTTAGTTTACCACGTTGTTCTATTACATCTTCCAGGTTCACTGAGATTTCATTCAGCTCTTTTGACTCATCACCATTAAATACTTTTTCTGGCATGGGAAGCTTCCTGACATCTTCCTCAGTAAAGGCAGAAGCAAAGAACTGATTTAGTCTCTCAGCTATGGCCTGGTCTTCCCTGAATGCCCCTTTTAACCCTTGATCATCTAAAGGTCCAACTGATTCCTTCCTTGGTTTCTTGCTTCAAATAAACCTGAAAAGGTATTTATTGTGTTTTTGTTTCTATGGCAAGTGTCTTCAAATTATCTTTTTGCCTTCCTTATCAATGCCTTACATTTAACTTGTCAGTGCTTAAATTGTTTCCTATTTTCTTCATATGGTTCCTTTCCCATTTTTTGAAAGATAATCTTTGGCCCTAAAGCCTCTTTCACTTCACCTTTTAACTATGCTGAACAGCATTTGGCCTTTCTTCTACCTTTCTTAAAGCATAGATCCATCTGGTCTGAGCTTCCAAGACTGTATTTTTAATTTAATTTTTTTTATCAACGTTCCTGTCTAATGTAAACTCGTGACCTTTGTGGCTGCTCCTTTTAGGGTTTTTTTTAACCATTTTTCTAATTTTATCATAGTCTCCCTTTTGAAAATTAAATGCTGACACAATAGATTTCCTTTATCTACTCACTCTAGTTAGTAAGACTTCCTCTGATGGTTTAAGTATACAGTCTGTCCTGCAATGTCTGCTCTACCATGTTTTTTCTGGTAGCCTTGGGGCCTGCCCTTTTGCAGGGACAACATTGACCCTATTGGATGACATTTTAAGGCAAGGAAGTGAAGCTTCGGGTTCAAGTGATGGCACTCCTTTAACATCCAGGAAGAAATGCAGCACTGAATTGACTGCAATGATAAATATATAGCCTCTCCTGCAATGTTCTTTCTATCAGTGCTCTTCAGAGCCACTGAAAGAATACAGTTCTCAGATGCAATGAATCTCTGATCAAACCTAGTGATTGGTCTTCTAGTCAAAACTCACACTTTTCTCCTGCTGGAAACTGAGGACTCTCTTGTCACCCTCCGTCTGCATACCTCTACTGAAATTCTATAATCTTTTCCTAGACTTGTTGCACTTGGACATTCACATCCTTCCAATTCTTAACCCAACTCTGCTGCAGCTGGAACCTGATTGCAGTACGTCTGAGTGGAACAGTGGGTTAAACCCACCATTGGCAAAAAAGTATCTGTTCTTCTCTAGTATGTTGTCAGGGCCAGTGCAAGCATATTGGACCATAGGCCTTATGTCCTCCCCTTGATAGTTTAATTAAACTAAAAAAATCATGATCTTCAAAACACTACCCCTCCTCCAACAGTCCAATAAAAATGCATAATTGGGCATCATACTTTTAAAATATTAAGTTTTGCTTTGCATGTGTGTGCCCTCTCTCCCGCAAGTGCCATGGATTGGAGTTTGTCCAGCTGTCATGATCTATTATTTTGCCTTGACCTATTTATGCGCTTTGCAGCTCCTCAGAAGCTGCTGATCATGGCAACTGCCTAGTTTTGCCTAATGGTTGGGCCAACCCTATCTATTGGAAACTCTTTATTTCAGTTGATAAGTTGAACAGGGTTACATATGAGGAGCACAATAAAAAAGGGCAGGCTCAGAAATCTCTGTATTTTTAACTGATCCAATCTTCTTTGCTTTTACCTACAGTATTAACTGGACTTTCAGCAGAGAAAGAATTTGTTCCAGTTCCATTCATTGCTATGTTGCCAAGGAAGAAACAGGTCCAGAGCCACCATAATAAGCACCATTGTTCTCATCTCATTGTTCCCCCTCATTAGCTCTGGAACACTCAAGTACTACATAGGGATGTAGAAGCAGAATGGGATGCCTTTTGTTGTCTAACATTATTGTGTCTTTTGGTTAATGGATAGATGCCATGCGTGAAAGACAGTTGTGTCTTTTTTCCTCCCCTTAAACCAAAGCTCCCTGGAGAGCAAAAGACATTGTTATTGATAAACTACAGGACCAGAGTTAAGAAATACTGAATTTCTGGAGACACTAAAGCTTATTGTGTATACCATAGAACAAACATCAGTAGTTTGTTCTTTTCTGATGAGAAACAGATTTCATGGTACTTTTTGTTATGTTAAAGGATAAGCATCCATATATATGAAAAGCAAAGTTGTCTTTCTGAGCATGCAAGGGAATTTTCATGCTTTGTCTGCCTTGAGCCCCCTCAGTCAATGAGTGAATTCTAACAATAACTTCCAGAGAGGCGGGTGGATATCAGCGTCTTATTACTATGCTGTTTATATAAAAACTCCATTACAGGTAAGCAACTTTGCCTTCTTCACTGATATGCAGGATGACATCAGCCACACTTGTAGGGAATCTTCAGCTGAGGGATGCTCCTTCTTGCCACAGACTATGGTTTTTCCAGAGCAAACCAGATAAAAAGGAGGGGAAGTTGTCCAGTTCAGAAATGTCAGCTGACAACAGACATGTGACTGACTGACAGACAAGTTATCTAGGCAATAGTGCAAAAGGAAGATGTGTATCAAGGATTTTTGCCTTGCAAAGCTAGAAGGATGCTTGGGTGCATACGGAGAGGAATGACTAGCAGAAAAAAGGAGGTGATAATGCCTCTGTATAAGTCTTTGGTGCGACCTCATTTGGAGTATGGTGTGCAATTCTGGAGACCGCACCTTCAAAAGGATGTGAACAGGATGGAGTCGGTGCAGAGGGTTGCTACTAAAATGATTAATGGGCTTCATTATAAAGCATATGAGGACAGACTTAAGGATCTTAATATGTACACTTTAGAGGAAAGGCGGGATAGAGGTGATATGATTGAGATGTTTAAATACCTCCGTGGCATAAATGTTCAGGGAGAGAGCCTCTTTCAATTGAAAGCAAGTTCTGCTACGAGGGGACATGGGATGAGGGTGAAGGGAGATAGATTCAGGAGTGATATGCGGAAATATTTCTTTACGGAAAGAGTAGTGGATCCGTGGAACAGTCTCCCAGTGGAGGTGGTAGAGATGAGGACAGTAACTGAATTCTAAAAAGCATGGGACCAACACAGAGGATCTCTAAAGGTAAAAAGTGGACTGTTGTAGTTGTGTTATGGAAGGACAGACTAGATGGGCCTTGTGGTCTTTTTCTGTCATCATGTTTCTATGTTTCTATGTTTCATATTTCCTAGATCAATTCAGAGTAGAGATGAAAGATGTCTTAGCCCTCAATTGTTGTGCATTAGATCAGTCATTGAATGCATCTATCCTACCACTCTTTCAAGAGTTTGTTTGGATCAAATGATATAAACAACTGAGTTGTTCTAGAGTAGCACTGCATGCGTTGGATAAAATAAGCCAAGGCTCATCTTCAATACCATGCATGCAGTGCCTGATCACCCTTGTCGTTATATGGCCTCAGGAAAAAGGCTGGAAACATGATAAGACTAGTTCAGTCAGGGCCATACCAAAGGCTCTGAAAGCGGTGCGGCTGCTTAGGGTGCAACCACAGAAGGGGGCGCTAATATCATCACTGGGCTTCCGGGAAGCTTAAAAAGAGTGAGTTATTGAATGTGGCTGAATGGAGGGGGTATCAGAATCATTAGTCGCAGAGGACGCATTTCAAGCTTGGTATGGTCCTGAGTTCAGCGATTCCCAAAGTGGGCATTGGGCTAATCTAGGGGGGTGTTGAAACACAAGATGATGGCATAGGGGTGCTGTACCACCCTAGGGGGGTGCTGGAGGAATAAACACAATATAGCAGCGTGAACAACTAAGTAGTAAGAAAATATACATAGTGTGCAATATAAATCGTATACTAAATAGACATATGCGGCATCATCGTGACAGACCCAAAGGTGCATATGTTTACATTACATGATTACATCAGGGGGGTTTCACTAGTATATCTGGCGGGAATAAGCAGCAAGTTGCTTCCAGCATGTCAGATTTGTATGCATGAACAAAATATACCAAAAGCGAAATGCGATAAACTTGTAAAATAGCCATTGGCCAGTCTTGAACGGTGGGAAGAAATAATCTGTGCTGGGAATGACATTAGCATGTTCGTTTCCGCCACACCAATTGGCAAAAATGTAAGCTAAAAGAACAATAGTTTCTGCGCCTTTGCGAAATCTGTCTTTTTATTAATCTGTGATTACACCACATCAGATAAAACAAGTGTAGCTTCACTGGGTGAGGGAGAGGACTGTAATAAATGTATGGAACCAAAGAGGTGGCAGTTTCAGAATCACTGGACTAGTTGATATGGAAGGCTAAGACCACCTTCAAAAGGAATTTAGGGTGCAGGTGTAGAACCAATCTGTCAGACAAAAGTAATTGCAGGTGGTGGGGATATACCACAAGGGCCTGCAGCTCACTTACTTGGTGAGCTGATATGATTGCTACTAAGACAGGAATTTCAGGTCTGTTAAAGTAATTGGTTCAAACAGAGGCTTCATGAGCTGAGCTAGGATTGTGCTCAGGTCATATGAAATTGGTGGTTTCCTGATCGGTGGCTTAGTGTGCCAGGGGCCCCCTCATGAATCTGGAGAGAAGTGGATGGAGTGATACCAGTTTCATTCCTAACTGGATATGGTATGCCATTGCAGCACTTCAATACACCTTCACTGATGAGGTACTGAGGCCCAGTAAAAAAAAAAAAAAAAGAATCCAAAAGCTTAGATGGGGGGGGGGGGGGGAGTGGTGTCCACATGGTATTTAAATTAGCCTGCGGTCCTTATCCAATGGCCCCTGGAAGCATCAGACTGCATGTTTGTGGTCTCAGAGAGGAAAAATAATGACATCTGAAAGCTGGCATTAATTTTATATGAATAAGACAACTTGCCAAGTTCAACAAAAGCGGAATAATTTGATATTTTTATTATAATGAGGTGCTTTGCATGCATTTGCATGCTTTAATCTACTATGTAACAAGTATTAAGTGAACGCGTGTGTTACAGTAAAATAAGATGATTTTGTCATTCAAGGCACATTACCTGACAAATATCGTGCATTATGCCCTAAACGCATGTTAGTAACTAGCCTCCTCTATTCCATCTTACCATTTAAAGGGGTATTTCTATAAGAATGCACCTAGTTTTATGCATCAACAACACATGCAAATGTATTTTGGCCACTTATGTACATAAATGACCTCTTATATAATACCAACTAGTATGAAAGTACTCACGTTATTTGTGCAGTGCATACATTTATTGTGGGCATGCATATGGATGGAGTTTGGACGGAGCATGGGCAGTGCAAGCAAGTGCACGCATAGATTACAGAATACTATAATTTATACATGTATTTATTTAGCTACATTTATATCCCGCTTTTCACCGGGTTAAAACGGTTTAACAAAAAAAGGGGGGGGGGGGGCGAAATCAAGTCAACAGAAAAAAAGGGGGTGGGGCGTCATCAATAGGGCTAACATTGATGATTCGAACAGAAAGTAACAAATTAGATAGAGGACGCTAGTCTCTTAGTTGGTGGTGGAGAGGGTAGGTCAGGGGGGCTGGAAGTGTAGTCAGTGAGGAAAGTCTTTTTTCTGGTTCAAGATATTCTTGAAATAGGATGGTTTTTAGTTGTTTCCGGAAGGTGGTGATGTCTCTGTTGCTTCAGATCGGGTTCGGGAGGGAGTTCCAGAGGGAGGGTGCATGCAGTTTGAATGCTCTGTTGCAGATTTGTTGATTGAACTTAGTTCGTTCATGGGGGATGGTGAGTGTGTTGCTGGTGCTCTGACGGGTTGGTCTGTTGGGGGTAGGGTGCGGTAGTAGAGTCTGGAGTTGGGAAGTCTGTGTTTGATGGAGGGCTTTGTGGATGAGTAGGATAGATTTGTATTTAATCCTTGCTTCGAGAGGAAGGATGTGAAGTTCTCTTAGGACTGGAGTGATGTGATCATGTTTTTTTGCTTTCTGGATGATTCTTGCTGTGGTGTTTAAGGCTGTTCGTAAGGAGTTGATGTGGGTGGCGGGTAGTCTGTGATAAATCATATTACAGTAGTCCAGGTGGGGGAGCGTCATTGCCTGCATGACTGTTCTGAAGTCCTTTGGGTCAATGAGTGGTCTGAGCCATTGTACCATCTTTGTTTTGTGGAATACTCTTCTGGTAGTCTTTTTTATCTGTTGGTTAAATGTAAGTGCTTGATCGATGATGATTCCCAGATATTTTATGTGGGGTTGAATTTGTATTTGGGTGGTTCCTAATATGAGGTGTGGTGGTGGGATGAAGCTAGGGTCCTTGGTCACTATGAGGGCTTCTGTTTTTTTAATGTTGATTGATAGGTTGTTCTCTTGTAGCCAGCTGGAGACTTCAATGAAACAGTCTGACAGGGGGGTTGGTGGTTGTGATGGGAGCATATAGCATTATATCGTCTGCGTAGATGTGGTAGTTGATGTTATGAGTGTGTATTATCGCGCAGAGTGGCTGCAGCATGGCGGATAGTGTGGAGCCTTGAGGTACTCCTTGGTGCTGACGAAAGGGGGGGGAGGTTGTCATGTTTGTGCAGATCTGCTGTTATCTATTGGTCAGGTAGGAGCAAAACCATTGAAGTACATGTACTTGCAAAAAGAAGGCACAATCATTAGCAATTGCGTCTTAACCTAAGGTGCATTACCTGCCACTTAGGCTAGTATTATATAAAGCAGCAGTTCTCAACTGGTGTCTCACAACACGCTGTGTCACAAGTACCCAGTTTGTGTGTCATGGCTCCAAAGAGGCTGCGGTGGCAGTGCCAGTAGATGCGGTCACACCAACCCTGGCATTCTTACTTAGTTTATGTTGTGTTTCTCCATGTAGCAGCATGGGGGTTTTATTATTTTTTCAATTCTAGGTGTGCTTTGCATATCGAAAGTGAAATCACAATAAGCACCAACGTGGTGCTACAACTCAGGGAAGGGATGCAACTGACAAACTAAGTAAGAATGCCAGGATGGTGTGGCTATGTATCCACACAAGAAAGGAGATGCTGCACTATTGGGGGTGGGTGAAAGGGGAGAGGGGACATTGGATGCTACACTGTTGGGGAGGAGAGGAGAGGAGAGATAGAGATGCCAGGCTAAGGGTAGGGAGAGACAGAGGGGAGATATGTTGGGTTACAAGTGGGGGCAAGAGAGAGAGAGAGGGAGGGAGGGTCATGCTGGGCTACAAGGGTGGGGGGAAGAGAGATGCAGGGCTACGAGAGTGGATGGGAGGTGGAAGGGGAGGAGGAAGAAAGATGCTGGGCTTGTTGGAACTGTGTGGGAGAAGGCATTGAGGATTGTTAAGGAGATACATGAGAGGAGAAAGGTGAGTACAGAGGGTAGAAATGTGGTAATAGGGAGTAGGTGAAAGATAGAAGGGAAGGGAGGAAGTAATGTCACTGAGCCAAATGGATGTGTGGTATAGGCGCTGCTACCCTCTGAGTGATTTTGTGGCATTTCTCTCTCTATACCCCTCAAAATTAGTGGCTTACGTGTGAGCAATTGTTGGGAAGCACTGGCTAATGCCTATGGCCGCTAAAAAATTACTCTGTGGACTTGCAAGAGCTTGCATTTGAATGCACGCCCGCCTCGAAAAAGGAGAAGGGCAAGATTGTGGACTTGCAAGAGCTTGCATTTGAATGCACGCCCGCCTCGAAAAAGGAGCAGGGCAGGATGGCGCCCACGGAGACATTGTGGTGTTACATGGGCAGTGAGCCACACCAGAGAGACAGCAGTACAGAATCAGAGGTGGAAGATGAGCTGATTTCCGCAGATAATTTTGGGAGCTGAAGTCATAAATGATCTCAGCTTAGAGCGATATTGCAGTATTAGCATCCAAACTCCAGGGGGAAATCATGGATCTTGGCAAAAGGGTGGAGGGTGTGGAGACCCATACTGAGGAGTAAGAATGAGGAATTGGCAGAAATAGAGAAGCAAATTATGGCAATGGAGCAGGCAAATGGAGAGCTCGCGGACAAAGTGGAAGATTTGGAAAACCAAAATTTACACAATTTCTGCTTCTGAGGCATCCTGGAGGAAGCGGCATACATGGACTGTGATGCAGTGGTGGAAAAGATTGCTCAGGAGCTTTGGGAAGGAAATGAGGAATGCCCATGTGTAAAGCTAGATCAGGCTCACAGAGCTCTTAGTTCGATTTGTGCAAACCTACCCTGAGATGTGGTGGTTTGTTTCCACAACTATGCCATTAAAGAGCAGGTGGCAGACAGGGCTCAGCGAAAGGGAATGTTAGTTTGGGACTCTAACAAGACTGAAGTGTTTGAGGACTTGTCGCTTACGACCCTGAGGAGGTGGCGTGAGGTGCCAGCTTGGCGGACTTTGGAAGGGTGGGGGGGTCAGAGGGGTACGTGTTTCTGGAGAATGAATGATAGTGTTTTAACAGATAACAAGGTGGTGAGGAGGGATATCGCCTTCCGGGGCCGTGGAGCACACCGGCTTTGGTTTATCTTCTGGGAGTCTCCCCCCTTTGGACTCCCCAAGGTCTTTTACCAACTTTTCTAAGTTCTCATCAAAGAGCAGTTTCCCCCTTACTCAGGCATGTCTTGGAAGAGACATCCACTGACCAGTTCCGCAACCACAAGTTGCAGCGAGCAGCCAATATTGAAGCCATTCCTTTGGACAGGCCCCTAAGGTCATAAAAGGCATCTGCCAAGTATGCTGTCCCAGACCATAACTTTGCCACCTCTGGCAGCAATGGACAGGAGTTCCCTGCATTGTCCAGGAGTGACTACGCCCAGCGCAAACATACACGTGCCACGAAGACCCCACAGATGGACACTTGTAGAGACAAGACATTAATATCAAATGCCTGCTTAAGCAGGGATTCCAACATCTTGTCCTGCACATTCTTAAGCGCAGAGGCTCCCTCAAATAGAATGGTTGTCTTCTTCGTAATGGCCGAGACTGTCACATCTACTCTGGGAGAGTGGAACAAGTCCTTAACCTGGTCCATGAGAGGATACAAATGGGCCAACATCCGCGTCTCCATCAGGCCCGCCTCTGGCATGTCCCACTCATCCTGAATCATTTGTTTGACTACTTGATGAAAGGAAAACACCATCTGAGTTTTCCACACTGCCTGGAACAATGGATCTTCAACCGAGTCATCCTCCTCAGGTACACACAGATCCATATTGAGGGCTCAGGAGGAGTGTGCCATGAGTGCTCACAGTTCCTCCCTACAAAACACCCATACAATGCGGGATTCCTCTCATTGAAGTGTCTTCCCTTCCTCTAGCTCCATGTACTTGGAATCTGCAGTGGCCTCCCAGTCCAGATCCTCCAGCTCAGCCGAATGAACAGACCCCATATCCTCCCAGGGACCACTCTCACCATGCCATCTACTAGCATGAGGATCCCCCTCCATACTTCCCCCAGCATTATCCCCCATTTCTTGGGCCTGCCCCAGGATTCTACCACGCTGAGATGCCCACTCTGCTGCATGCAAAAGCCTGCTGTATCAGGACAAACTCAGACGAAACCCCCCCTAGGAGCCTCCCTTCTGAGGAGTCTGTAGAGGCAGAGGGCTTGGGCGAGGGCAGAGGTCTCCCCCTGCTGTTCCTGCTGCAGATGTTCCTTGTCATTTACCAAGGAAGGAGGATACCCTTGAGATGTTCCTTCCCTGCTCCATGGCCCTGGATTCTGTCTCGCAGACATAGCAAAAACCAGCTGCAGAGACTGCCCCCCTATGGGAACCACAACTGAGACACACCGGCTTGGAAGACATCCTGTGTTTACCAGGATACTGCTGATCACCTCCACCGAGGAAAGAATAAGCACAGCCCTCCCTATGCTCTGTCCCCAAACAGTGCTTCTGTTCCTCAAAACATTTGTAGTTTGTCTTTTATTTTTTTTCCTTTTTAATTCCATGTTAGCCAGGACAAACCCCTCCAGTACATGTCTTGTGCCTTTGCTTCTTACCCAGGGCTGAACAAAACAAAAACACACATGTAAAGAGGCCCCAAACATCCAACCTGACCCCAGAGCTCTCCCCACATGTGGCTGTAACTGTGCAGAAAATGGTGGCAGCTCCCGCTCAAAATGGGAAAGGCAGAACTCTACCGCGGCTGTCCTGTGCTGTCATGCCCCCCCCCCCCCAACAAAAACGGAGTTGGCCCCAACACTTACTTGAGCTGTGCGAGCAGGAAACCCTTCTGCTCACAACAGCAATCTGGTGTGGAGAACTTCCCCGACTACTGATCAGGTGAGATCTAAGTGTTGGTGGCATTGGGCTGCTGCAGAAAGCATGCTAATTTCCCAGAGGGCAGACCCTGCTAATTTCAGCTGCCATCCACCCCTGAAATACCGGCCAACACTAGCAATGGAGAGAAACTCCTTCCCCTAGTGCTTTTCTGCCTGTCCCGGCTTACCTTGAATTTTTTTTAAGCCAACTTTATTCAGCTTCAATGATGCTCTAACAAAGATTTTCTCTGACTGAAAGATTTTACCAAACTGAAAAAGTTTTTTTGACTACAGGATTTTACCAAACTGCAACCCTAATCACCTCTTAGTTGTTCCTCTCAGTGAGTCCTAGTTATGGGATCATGTCTCACCAGCTGCTTGGAGACTGAGATACTGAAGCTGGCTATCTATGGTGAGATCACAAACTGTACCAACCAGGAGAGAGCAAAAACACCAGTAGGCGAGAAACACAAACAGTACAGGAACAGGTGCACCAAAGGTGATGTAAAACTTTATTAAAACCCCAAAGCTTTTCAGCTGGATGCCTTCTTCAGAGGGTATACACCTCGAAAATATAGAAACAATAAATAAATCATATACATAAAAAACATAATGAAAATAATCATAAAATGAATCATCAAGGCTAAAACTCATAGAAACAGACACAGGTAGGTAAAACCAGAAAGCGTAGTTACTCACCTGTAACAGGTGATCTCCGGGAACAGCAGGAATTTAGTCTTCACATATGGGTATCGTCGGTACCGACGGAGCCTGCGCGGGAACGCTCCCCAGTGTCCAATAGGAACGCTTTTGGGAGCATCCCTCAGCACATGCGCGCTGCCTTCCCGCCTTTCCAACTGTTCCTCTTCAGTTAAGTTTGTAGCTGAGTGAAAGGATAGAGGGAGAGAGGAAAGAGAGAGCGAGATGGAGAGACAATTCCTAGGGGAGGTGGGTGGGTTGTGAAGACTAAATTCCTGCTGTTCCCGGAGATCACCTGTTACAGGTGAGTGACTACGCTATCTCCAGGAACAAGCAGGAATGTCGTTTTCACATATGGGGACTCCCAAGCTGAAGATGTCGGGGAGATGGCCCCAGGAAGCTGCCACCTATAGTGAGGTGGGCCATGCTTCCTCCCATGGATCTCTGGCATCCTACTAGGGTTGGTGGGTAGGAGTTGAATCAAGTCTGAAAGAGATGTTGAAGAACAGTCTGGCCAAAGAAGGCATCCAGACGGGAGGCTTTATCTAGGCAGTAGTGGGCTGTGAAGGTGTGCACCGAAGTCCAGGTGGCTGCCCGACAGATGTCATCGATAGACACAGAGTGAAGGTTGGCTATAGAGGCTGCCATGGCTCTCACATTATGTGCTGTGACATGGCCTTGAAGAGGAAGACCCTTACTCTCATAACTAAGGGATATGCATTGTACAATCCATTTAAATAGAGTTCATTTGGAGACTGGAAGTCCCAAATGACTAGGATCAAAAGCAACAAAAAGTTGAGAAGTCTTTCTGTGTTGTTGTTCGTTGTAGGTAAAAGGTCAAGGCTCTTTTACAGTCCAAAGTATGAAGGTTCCTTTCTGCATTAGAGGCATGAGGCCTTGGAAAGAATACAGGAAGGTAAATCGATTGATTTAGATGAAAAGGCGAAACCACCTTTGGAATAAAAAGTGGATGAGTTCTGAGAACAACTTTATCATTGTAAAACCTTGTATAAAGGGGATCAGCCACTAAAGCTTGCAATTCACTAATACGACGTGCGGAGGTGATTGCAATTAGGAAGATGACCTTCCAGGATAAAACATAAAACATTAGGGTTGTTGTGGCTAAAGGTTCAAAGGGTGGTTTCATGAGCTGTCCAAGAACTAGATTTAAATCCCATGCAACTGGTGGTGGCCTAATGGGAGGCTTTGTTAAGAGAGGACCTCTCATAAAGCACAGTTACTTACCTGTAACAGGTGATCTCTGGGAACAGCAGGAATAAGTCTTCACATATGGTATCGTCGGTACCGATGGAGCCTGCGCGGGAACGCTCCCCAGCGTCCAAAAGGAAAGCTTTTGGGAGCATCCCACAGCGCCTGCACGCTGCCTTCCCGCCTTTCCCAACCGCCTCTCTCCAGTTCGAGTTTTAAGCTGAGACAAATAGAGAGAAGAAAGGAAAGAGAGATAGAGAGATACAACTCCTAGGGGAGGTGGGTGGGTTGTGAAGACTTATTCCTGCTGTTCCCAGAGATCACCTGTTACAGGTAAGTAACTGTGCTATCTCCAGGAACAAGCAGGAATAAGTCTTCACATATGGGGACTCCCCAGCTAGAGATGCCAGGGAGATCCCCAAGGTTGTGAGTCCCTGAGAAGGGCTCTACCACCCCCCATGGATCTCGGGCATCCAACCAGGGATGGGGGGTAGGAGTTGATTAGGTATGGAACAGGTGTTTGAGAACAGCCTGACCAAACAAGGCATCCCGGCGGGAGTCCTTGTCCAAGCAGTAATGGGCTGTAAAGGTATGAACCGAGGCCCAGCTGGCCGCTCGACAGATTTGGTCGATGGACACAGAGTTCAGATGAGCCATAGAGGCTGCCATGGCCCTCACATTGTGAGCTGTGACATGGCCCTCCAGAGAAAGGTTCTTACTCTGGTAGGCGAAAGAAATACACTGAGCAATCGAATTGGACAGAGTTCTCTTAGAGACTGAAAGTCCTAAATGAGAGGGATCAAAAGCAACAAAGAGTTGAGAGGACTTTCTATGTTGCTGTGTCCTTTGTAAGTAAAAAGCGAGCGCTCTCTTACAATCCAGGGTATGGAGATTCCTCTCTGCACTTGATGCATGAGGTCCTGGAAAAAAGACAGGTAAATACAACTCCTGGTTCAGATGAAAAGGTGAGACCACTTTAGGCATAAAGTGTGGATTAGTCCTGAGGACTACCTTGTCATGATGGAACCTTGTATAAGGAGGATTAGCCACCAAGGCTTGCAGCTCACTGATGCGGCGAGCTGAGGTGACTGCAATGAGAAAAATAACTTTCCAGGAAAGGAATTTCAAGGAGGTAGTGGCTAAGGGTTCAAAGGGTGGCTTCATAAGCTGGCCAAGAACCAAATTCAAGTCCCATGCCACTGGAGGTGGTCTAATGGGAGGTTTAGTTAAAAGAAGGCCTCTCATGAATCTTGCAATAAGAGGATGAGAGGAAATAGGCTGTCCATTGAGAGGCTTAAGGGATGCTGCAATAGCACTCAAATGGACTCTTACTGAATTCGTTTTAAGGCCTGCATGGGATAAATGCAGCAAATACTCTAGTAAAGAATTCAGAGGTATTGTAAGGGGGTTAAGACCCTTCTCTGCACACCAAATGGTAAACCTTTTCCATTTAAAAGCATAGGAACGTCTAGTGGAAGGCTTTCCTGAAGCATGAAGGATATCCTTCACTTGCTGAGAAAGAGGCAAATCTTGAAGGTCTAGGCCTTCAGCAACCAGGCTCTGAGATGAAGAGACTGGGGATTTGGGTGCTACAACGTTCCCTCCTCCTGGGACAGGAGGTCTGGAGCAGATCCGAAGTCCAGGAAGGTAGCTTGAGAGAGATGCAGAAGTAGAGGGTACCACACCTGGCGTGGCAAATGTGGTGCTATGAGGATCATAGACCCCCCTGTCTCTCTGAAGTTTGAACAGTGTCTTGGGAATTAGGGGAATGGGTGGAAAGGCATAGAGGAAGTCTTGCCCCCAATGAAGGAGGAAGGCATCCCTGGCCTGAACTCCCTGACACGGAATCCTGTAACAGAACCGGGGAAGTTTGGCATTCCACAGACTTGCAAACAGGTCTATGTCTGGGGTTCCCCAAATTCGGAAGGTCCTGGCTATCTGGTCCCCATGGAGGGACCATTCGTGCGGAAGCAGAACTCGACTGAGACTGTCTGCCCAAGAGTTTTGAACCCTGGAAGATACACTGCCACGAGATGAATTTGATGCTCTCTGGCGAAGGCCCACAATCTCAAAGCTTTGTTGCAAAGCGACAGAGAGCCAGTCCCGCCCTGCTTGTTCACGTAGAACATGGCTACTTGGTTGTCCGTGTGGATGAGGACTGTCTTGTAGCTGAGCAGGGTGTGGAAGACTCTGAGAGCTAGAAAGATTGCTCTGAGCTCTAAGAGGTTGATATGTAGAGATGTCTCCTGTGGAGACCAGATGCCCTGGGTGGAGAGATCTTGTAGATGAGCTCCCCAACCCCTTGGAGAGGCATCTGTTGTAAGGGTTGCTTGGGGTAGCAACTGTTGAAAGGGGGACCCCAGCAACAGATTTTGAGTGGACTTCCACCACTGGAGAGACCAAAAGAGGCGACTGGAGGTTGCTATTTTGTCTGACAGGCACCCTGATGCCTGGGTCCATTGGGTGGACAGAGTCCACTGAGCTGCCCTCATGTGAAGGCGAGCGTAAGGAACCACATGCACGGTGGATGCCATGTGGCCTAACAGTTGTAACATCTCTCGAGCAGTTAAATGAGACTTTAACTGGATTTGTGAGGCTAACTGCACCAAGCGTAAGCAACGGGCCTGGGGAAGATAGGCCCTTGCAGTTGTGGTATCCAGCAAGGCCCCTATGAACTGTAATAACTGAGTAGGGGTGAGATGTGATTTTGGGATGTTTATAACAAGTCCCAGATACTGAAGAACACGCCTTGTGCAGGCCAGGGATGCCTGGGCCTCTGACTGGGATGGAGCTCGGATGAGCCAGTCGTCCAGATATGGGAATACAAATATTCCTAGAGTGCATAGAAATGCAGCTACTACGGCCATGCATTTTGTGAACACTCTCGGAGCAGAGGCCAGACCGAAAGGAAGCACTCTGTATTAATAGTGCTTTCCTTGATAAAGGAAGCGAAGGAACCTTCTGTGTGTTGGATGGATGAGGACATGGGTGTACGCATCCTTGAGATCTAGAGAACAAAGCCAATCCTGACTCTGAAGGTATGGAAGGAGAGCACCGAGAGAAATCATCTTGAATTTCTCCTTGTATAGAAACTTGTTCAATTCTCTGAGATCTAATATGGGCCTGTAGCCCCCTGTTTTCTTTGGGATAAGAAAATAGGGGGAGTAGAACCCTGAGCCCTGTTGAAGAAGGGGTACTTCTTCTATTGCCCTTTGGGCAAGAAGGGTAGCAATCTCCTGACCCAGAAGGTCGAGGAGAGATGTTGGAGAATTGAACTGTCTCACCATGGTGTGAGGAGGAAGGTTTAAGAAATGAAGCTTGTACCCCTCCCTTATGATGGAGAGGGTCCATTGCTCTGCTGTTAGTTGTTCCCATCTGGGAGCAAAGTGAGCTAACCTTCCTGGAATGGTGAGAGGCTCTGGTTCTTCTAGAGCCAGAAAGGCTAAGTTCTCTAGTTGAAAGTCAAAGGCCCTGAGGAGGCTGAGGCTGTTGGGCCGCAGCAATCCTTGTAGCCTTAGGCTTGGCTTGTTTAGGTTGTTGCTTTGCAGCAAAACGACCTGCAGAAGATGCCTGCTGACCATAAACAGGATAATATTTCCCCTTTTTTTGGAAAGAAAGCCTTTTTGAATAACCTTTTTCTAACAGGAACAGAAGTAGACTTTGAAAGTCTATCTAAAGCAGAATTCTCAGCATCTGAGTGGCCTTTGCTTGCCAATCCTTGCCAAAAAGGTTTTCACCTGTACAAGGAAGATTTCCTAATCCATCCTGGACCCAGGGTTCCAAATCAGAAGCTTGTAACCAAGCAACTCTGCGTGCACCTATGGCAATAGCCGAGGCTCTGCTGGCAAACTCAAAAGAGTCAAAGGCTGCACGGTTGGAAAATTTGGAAACATCCTGGGCATGTTTAAGCCAGGTGAGAAACTCCTCCCTTTTATCTTCTGAGATAAAAGGAGATAAAGTTAGCAGATGATCTGTAACTTCTTTTAGAAACATCCCCATATAGAGACTGTAGGAGTTGATTCTGGCAGCAAGCATATTGGCCTGGAAAATTCTCCGGCCAAAAGCATCTAAGGTTCTGCATTCTCTTCCTGGAGGATTAGATGAGTGCCTTTTTGCACTCTTTATCTTCTTCATAGCAGACTCCACCACAATAAAGTGGTGAGGAAGCTGAGTCTTATGAAAGCCAGGACAAGGAGGAACACGGTCCATGGTGTCCAATCTACGAGAATGAGGGGAGGTGGTGAGAGGAGTCTCCCATATGCCCAACATGTGATCATAAAGGATCTCATGAATTGGTAAAGTAGCTGCGTCTTTAGGAGCCTTAGGATATTGTAAAGTATCCAATTTCTTGGCTCTAGGCTCTGGTTCAGGGGCCACTGAAATAGAGAGGCCCCTGGCCACTTCCCTAATGAAGTCTTGAAAAGACAAGTCTTCTGGAGGAGACATTCTTCTTTTTGGAGAAGAGGGCTCCTGAGGAAGGAGTACCAATGCTTCGACAGAAACCTCTGATTCATCAGAGTCTTCGGAGGAATCGAAGTATCGCCTGTCTGGATGCTCCTGCAGAGCCCGATACGCGTACCGAGTGGTATCGACATCGGGAGTGATCGGTACCGATGGGCATCACAGAACAGGGTACCGCTGCAGTCGACACCGAAGCCGATGTTGATGCAATCGGTACCGGCACCGGAACCGATATCGGTGCCGGTGCCGGAACCGGTACCGACAACGGAGTTTGTTGCGGTACCGGCGGCGTCGCAGCTTGTATGAATGCCGTAATGGCACGCTGCATGGTCAGAATATTCTGATCCATCGACGCCACCAATGTCTGGATGTCGGTACCAGTGGAAACCACCGGTACCCCAGAACATGGCAACAGGTGATCGGTCGAGGCCGAGCCATCGATGTCAACCTGTGACCCCATAGGTAGAGCTTTGGAAGCCGGAGCCTCCCGCCGGGGTAATTTTGCCGGTGCGGAATCCTCGAGAGCAAGCCTGGAGGCATCTCGATACTTGGAGGGAGATCTACCCTTCGAGGACCGGCTGGACTTATGTTTGGTTACCTGAGATCCATGGGAGGAAGAAGAAGCCCTGGAAGACGTCGATGCCACCGAAGCTGCATCAGAGGGAAACAGGGTACTGAGCTTGGCTGCTCAATTCTGTCGCCCTCTTTTAGACATCATGGAACAGGACTCACAATCCGTGATGGAGTGGTCAGGACCCAAACATTTTAGACACCAGTCATGGGTGTCGGTGACAGAAATAGTGCCGCTGCACTTCGTGCACTTTTTAAACCCGGAAGCGGGCTTTTCCATGAGGAAAATTTTCCCTAGGCCTAAGGCCCAAAAAGAAAAAATGCACAGAAGTGGGAAAAACGTTAGTTTTTTTTTTTTTTTTAGAAGAAAGAAAGAATGACCGGCGGTACCGGTCCGACGTTGAAGAAGGCAGACACGCGACCAAAGAAATAAAATAAAATAAAGAACTTCTTCAGCGGTGACAGGAACACGACCTGCTGGCTCCGCGGAAAAGAAGAACTGGAGAGAGGCGGTTGGGAAAGGCGGGAAGGCAGCGCGCAGGCGCTGTGGGATGCTCCCAAAAGCTTTCCTTTTGGACGCTGGGGAGCGTTCCCGCGCAGGCTCCGTCGGTACCAACAATACCATATGTGAAGACTCATTCCTGCTTGTTCCTGGAGATATCTTGTTATGAGTTGATGAGAGGAAATTGGTTCTCCATTTAGAGGCTTATAGGAAGCTGCAATTGCACTAAGATGGACTCGTACTGAATTGGTCTTTAAACCAGAATTTGATAAATGAAGTAGGTACTCTAGTACCGATTCCAAAGGTATCAGAAGGGGGTTTAAGCCCTTTTGAGAACATCATATAGTAAAACGTTTCCACTTAAAGGTGTAAGAACGTCTTGTGGAAGGTTTTCTCGAAGCCTGAAGGATATCCTTTACATGTTGTGTAGCGCCCTCTACGGGTTAGGCGGTTGCCTATATGTAGTGGGCGTACCTCTTTATGTCCCTTATCACCTGAATTCCCAATGCTGAGGCTTCTCAATAATGTAGTTGTGTGGTAAGAACCAAAACAGCCGAGGGTTTCAAAGTTAACAGGAATTTTATTTTCTACTTAACCATTGAACTTCTTTGTCAGCAGTTCAGATATAACCAGAACAAAAATGGGATACTTCTGCATTCAAAAAGGAAAAACAAACTTTACAGCACAGTTCAGGCATTAGCCGTTTCAAACAGCTTGTTTTAAACGAAGCAATAAACCTTGCCTTCAGTCAAGATTACATTCTTAGGTCCCAGGCTTGGTATAACACAAATCTGTATCACTCAGGGCTCTGCACAGCACCTTGGTTTCCTGGTTACAAGCTGCTAAACCCGTGTATCATTCCTTTTTAAAGACACTGGCATTCTTCACTTTCAAGCTACAAATATTGTCTTTTAACTTCCAGCATTCATAGCCTTCTTTGAGCCTGTCTGACTAGCTCAACATTAGTGCTTCAATTAACCAAATTTCCAGCAGGTCATAAACTTTCCAAAGCTTCTGGCTTTTTCACTACTTTTAAAAACCATACAGCTTTTACTTCTTCTGACACACAGTAAGAGCAATCCATTTCAACATCAGAACATACACTTTCTGAAAGGCATTCTACTACTTCCATACTTTCCTCATTTGGTTCAATTAGCACCTTGCTGGCCTCAGCGTCTCTAACGGTAGGTTTCAACTGCTCCAACAATTTCAAAACCTGTTCCCATTGGGAATCCTCACTACGCTGAGTTGCAGGGGAAGGACATAGGAGATCTTTCTTTTTTAATAAACCTTTTAAAACTTGCAAGGGGCTCACCTTGTTCCCAGCACCCTGTCTTCTCTCAGGCTGTGCCACAGGTAGAACCTTCTCCACATACTCTCTCACAGAGATTCCTGTTCCTTGCTTTCCACCAGCATTTCCCCCAGAATCAACTCTCCTGCGTTCCAAGCAAGCTGTACTCTTCCTACCAGCTAGGCTTCCTTCAGGGCTTGAGTTGTCTGACTGCTGCATGCAATAAGGCTCTCCTTTGAGGCATCTGATAGAGCACTTTTCTCTTACACGTGTCCTCCTAATCTCCTTACTTCCTGTAGTTTCAAGAGATTCTCTGCTAGGGTCCAGCCTGCTAGGGAATGTCTCCTCCTCAGAGGATTTCCCTCCTGGACTCCACCCACGGACACGATCTCCTCCTGCTTTCCTTCTTCCTGGTCTCTCTCCTTTCACTCCTCCTCCTCCTTTTGTTCCCCCTTTCGTTCCTCCCCCTCTGGCAGACTCTCTCTGCTTATATGATTGGGGCTGCCCTATAGCCTCAGACACCACCCCCAGGCTTCCCTCGACACCTCCCCTGGTCACCCTGGAGCTAGGGCGTGGCTCACTCTCTACATCTCTGTGCACAGAGTTTTTTTCTTTGGTTAGAGTTTTAACCCTTAAACTCCCTGAACCTTTCTTCTGCCCAGAGGTAAAAGGCTGTTTTCCCCCCTTTCTTTGGGCTCTATACCTGTCTCGCCACCACAGTTGGAAAAGGTTAAGATCCTGCAGGTCTAGGCTTTCAGCAACCAGGCCCTGAGATGCAGGGATTGGGGATTCGGGTGCCATAGCATCCCATTCTCTTGGGAGAGAAGGTCTGGAGCACACCCTAACTCTAGAGGTGCAGCTTGAGAGAGATGTAGAAGCAGGGGATACCATGTTTGTCGTGGCCACCGTGGTGCTATGAGGATCATAAGACCTCTGACTCTCTGAAGCTTGAAGAGTGTTTTGGGAATGAGGGGAATGGGAGGGAAGGCATAGAGGAAGTCCGACCCCAGTGAAGGAGGAAGGCGTCCCTTGCCTGACAATGTCGAGCCGGAATTCTGGAACAGAACCGGGGAAGTTTGGCATTCAGTGGACTTGCAAAAAGGTCTATGTCTGGGGTTCCCCAGATCCGAAATATCCTTGTCACCTAGTCTAGGTGTAGAGACCATTCGTGAGGCAGCAGTACTCGGCTGAGTTTGTCTGCCCAAAGATTTTGAATGCCTGGAAGATATACCACGAGGAGGTGAATTTGATGCTCTCTGGCGAGGGCCCATAGTCGTAAAGCTTTGTTGCATAATGACAGAGAGCCCGTTCCGCCCTGCTTGATCACGTAGAACATGGCTACTTGATTGTCCGTTTGGACTAGGACTGTCTTGTAGCTGAGCTGGGCATGGAATACTCGAAGAGCTAGATAAATTGCTCTGAGTTCTAGGAGGTTTATGTGAAGACAAGCCTCCTGTGGAGTCCAGGTAACCTGGGTAGAGAGATGATGTAGGTGTGCTCCCCATCCTACCTGTGATGCATCTGCTGTTAGGGTGGCCTGGAATAGGGGTTGTTGGAAAGGATACCCCACTAAAAGATTCTCCAGTGATTGCCACCATTGTAGGGACAAGATCAGTCGTTGTGAGTTTGATATCTTGTCCGACAGACGTCCTATGGCCTGTGTTCACTGTGTGGATAGGGTCCACTGGGCTGATCACATGTGGAGGCGAGCATAGGGAACTACATGAACTGTGGATGCCATTTGTCCCAGTAATTGCAGCAGTTCTCGAGCAGTTAGGGAGGACTTTCCCGCTGCTTGTGAAGCTAGTTGCACTATTCGAAGACAGCGGGGCTGTGGGAGGAAAGCCCTTGACTGTCTGGTATCTAAACAAGCTCCTATAAACTCTAGGTTTTGAGAAGGAACAAGTTGGGATTTTGGGAAGTTTATGATCAATCCCAAGTATTGGAGGATTCGCATTGTGCAAGACAGTACAGAGCTGGCTTCTGGAACCGTGGGGGCTCGAATGAGCCAGTCGTCCAAGTAAGGGAAGACAAATATCCCTAGGGTTCGCAGGAATGCAGCTACTACTCCCATGCATTTCGTGAATACTCTTGGTGCCGAAGCCAGACCGAAAGGAAGAACCCTGTATTGGAAGTGTTTTCCATTGAAAAGGAATCGTAAGAATTTCCTGTGATCTGGATGGATCAGAATATGAGTATATGCATCCTTTAGATCTAGAGAGCAAAGCCAGTCCTGACTTTGAAGGTATGGCAGAAGAGTTCCCAGAGAAATCATTTTGAACTTTTCTCGGAACAGATATTTGTTCAATTCTCTGAGGTCTAGAATGGGTCTGTGTCTTCTTGTTTTCTTTGGAATAAGAAAATAGGGGGAGTAGAACCCTGTATCCTGTTGGGGAATGGGTACCTCCTCTATTGCTTCCTGAGCAAGGAGTGTTGAGACCTCTTGATCCACAAGTGGAGAGGTTTGGGAATTGAACTGTCTTACGATTGTAGGAGGAGGCATGCTGTGAAAATGAAGCTTGTACCCCTCCCCTACAATGGACAGAGTCCAATTTTGTGCTGTTATTTGGTGCCATCTGTTGACAAAATGACACAACCTGCCTGGAATGTTTAGGGGTTCTGGACCCTTCAGAGGCAGGAAAGCTAAACTCTCTAGGAAGGAGTCAAAGCCCTTGAGGGGGCTGAGCCTGTAGAGCTGGTTGAGCTCTCGGGCCTTTTGTCTTCTTTTGTTGCCTGGATTGTTGTCCCTTTTGGGCAACTTGACCCTGACCTTGCCCTTGCTGGGTATAGGACGGATAAAACGTCCTCTTTATGCTGAAAAAGGGTTTTTATAGGGTTTCTTTTTGGCTGGAGTGGCTGTAGATTTTGACAATCTGTCTAAAGTGATATTGTCAGCATCTATCTCATTAGCCTTCTCTTGCCAATTCTTGCCAAAGAGGTTTTCTCCTGTGCAAGGGATATTCCCTAATTTGTCCTGTACCCAAATTTCCAAGTCTGATGCCTGAAGCCAGGCAATCCGACGTGCACCAATGTCAATAGCAAAGGTCCTGCTAATGCATTCGAAGCAGTTAAAGGCTGCACGATTTACAAACTTGTAAACGTCTTGAGCATGCTTGAGAAGAGTAAGGAAGTCTTGTCGTTTGTCATCAGGGAGAAGGGGGCTCATAAGTTCCAAGTCTCCTGTGACTTCTTTGAGGAACATCCCCATATATAAAATATATGAGCTGATCCTAGCTGAAAGCATGGAAGCCTGACATGTTCGACGCCCAAAGGCGTCAAGAGTCCTGCACTCATGACCTGGAGGATTGGATGCATGTCTTTTTGCACTTTTCATCCTACGCATGGCTGATTCCACTACCATTGAATGGTGTGGCAGCTGAGTCTTTTGAAAACCAGGACACGGTGGAACTTGATGCATGGTATCACGTCTCCTAGAATGAGATGTGGTCAAAGGTGTTTCCCACATTCTAAGCATCAAATCATGAAGAATCTCATGAATGGGCAGAGTATCTGCCTCTTTGTGAGCTTTAGGGTATTGGAGTATTTCCAATTCCTTTGCTCTAGGTTCTTTTTCAGGAGCTACCGTGATTGATGGGCCTCGGGCCACATCACGAATAAAATCCTGAAACGACATGTCCTCCGGAGGAGACATTCTGCGTTGAGGAGAAGAGGAGTCCTCTGGCAGAAGCACTCTGGTACCGGCAGAGATATCCGAGTCATTGGAATCGGAAGATTCGAAGTATCTCTGATCTCGATGTTCATGCAAAGCATACTATCGGTATCGATTGAAGTCAGCACCGAGTTGGTCCGGTACCGATCTGTCAATGCCCGAACAAGTCGGCATGGGCAGAACTCCCACCGGGGCCGGTAGCGTCGGTGATGGTACCGGCATCGGTATCAGTGTTGGTACCGGTGCCCGTTGAACCGTCGGTAGCGGTGTTAACGGTACCGCAGCTGTAAGGAGAGCTGCAAGACTGCATTTGATAGCGAGGAATCTCTGGTCTATTGATGCTGCCGATGCCTGGGTGTCGGTACCGGTAGAAGCGGCCGGAACCCCTGAGCATGGCACCAGTAGTTCTGCCAAGGTCGAGGCCTCGAGAACATCCTGGAGCCCCATTAGTGCTTTCGAGGCCGAAGCCTCCCGCTGGGGCTGTTTTGCTGGTGTAGTTGCCTCAAGGGCAATGCCTCTCGATGCTTAGAAGGAGATCTACCCTTTGAGGACCGGCTCTTATGTTTAGTTACCTGAGATCCATGGGAGGAAGACGAGGCTCTTGAAGACGTCGATGCAATGGACATCGCATCTGAAGAAAAGAGGGTATCAAGCTTTGCAGTCCGGTTCTGTCTTCCTCTTTTAGTCATCCCCATACAAGAGGAACACGCCGATGGAGAATGGTCAGGGCCTAAACATTTGAGAAACCAGTCATGGGTGTCAGTGACAGAAATGGTACCGCCACACTTAGTACATTTTTTAAAACCACTAGCTGGTTTTTCCATTTGTCTGGAAAATGGGGCCTAATGCCCAAAATGGCGCCTAGCACCAAAAAGGAAAATGTTTCTGAAGAGAAACACTTCAGAAGTCTATATATAATTTTTTTTTTAAGAAAAGAGAACCAGCGGTACCGGTAGGCGTCGAGCGGAGACAGGCGCAACCACAAGAAAAACAATTTAAAGAAGAAATTTTCTGCGGTGAGAACTGAAGAGGGACAGTTGGAAAGGCGGGAAGGCAGCACGCATGTGCTGAGGGATGCTCCCAAAAGCGTTCCTATTGGACGCTGGGGAGTGTTCCCGCGCAGGTTCCGTCGGTACCGACGATACCCATATGTGAAGACTACATTCCTGCTTGTTCCTGGAGATACAAGCAATTATACATAAAGTGTTAAATAAAACCATGATGCTTAAAACCATATTTAAAAACCATACATAAAACAGTTAAAACACAGATTGCAGTAGCATAAAAAAACATTTTATTACCACAGAGGTAAAAAAGAAAAAGTGGACCAAGAAGAACAATCAAAAGGAAAAGATGTAGAAAACTTATATAAAACTATGCAAACTTATAAAACCAATGGGTAACACGGAGGTTGCTCCTAAAGATGAAAATTTAAACTAAACTGTAAGATACCATAAGGGATCCAAAAATTGCATTTGTCAACAGTAATAAAAAAGAAAAGAAGAAAGAGTACTTGCCTTATATTCCAAAACAGGAGTCAACAGAACAGTGCAGGGAGAACATGGCCACACCTCTTAGAAACAAAGAAACCTTTTATTTCCTAAAACCTTTGAGTCTGGTACCTTTGAAGGTTTTACAAAATAAAAGGTTTCTTTGTTTTTAGAAGGTGTGGCCATGTCCTCCCTGCGCTGTTCTGACTCCTCCTGTGATTTCTGTGGAGGGTTGTTGCTGTTCTTCTTTCCCTGTTATATTTCAAAACTACAGCATTTGTGCAGAGATGCCAATCTGGCAAAAGAGATCAAAGTGAAGTCAGCTGATCTTTTCGAGGTCGAACAACCTCCGTGTTACCCATTGGTTTTGTAAGTTTGCATAGTTTTATATATGTTTTCTACATATTGTGGTTTTACACATAAGGTTTATTTGATACATCTCACGGGTGATTTTAAGTACTTCCTTACTTTATAGGACTTTATTTTAAATTTGGTTTATAATGCTTCACTGGTTGGCACCTTGACAATAAGCTCTTTGTCCTCCTCGTCCCTCTCCTACAAGGATACACTGTGTTCAACTCTCAACATCTTTTGCTTTTGATTTTTCTTCTTGGTCCGCTTCTTTTTTACCTATGTCATTATAAAATGTTTTTTACCCTGCCGCAATCTGCGTTTTAACTGTTTTATGTATGGTTTTTAAATACAGTTTTAAGCATCACGCTTTTATTTAACATTTTATGTATAATTGTTCATTTATGGTTCTACCTACCTGTGCATGTCTCTATGTCTTTTAGCCTTGATGATTCATTTATGATTATTTTCATTATGTTTTTTATGTATATGATTTATTTATTGTTTATGCATTTTTTGAGGTGTATACCTTGTAAAGAAGGCATCCAGCCGAAACGCGTTGGGGTTTTAATAAAGTTTTACATCACCATCTTTGTTGCACCTGTTCCTGTACTGTTTGAGGTCACAAACTGACATGCCCAGTCTCCAAGCTGCTGGTGAGAGGCGACAACCCACAGGCAGGGGACTAGACTGGAGGAACGATAAGGAAACTGCCCTTAAAAAAACAAGCAAACAATAATCAACCAAACTCTTCTCACTGTATATAGTTGCATTGTTATCAGTACGATGGATTGTTTTTCCATATCATAATGTAAATAGTTCACTATGCTCCATGTAAAAAGTTCATAAACGTTCTATGTAATGTAAATAGGAACCCATTCCTGTTGTACCTTTCATACCACTGTTCTATGTAAACCGCACTTGAACCATGGGAAAGCGCGGTATAAAAGTGTTTAATAAATAAACGCCAGAAGGGCAGGTGTTCCGCTGCTGCGAAGTGCACCGCTCAGCCTCTCAGTCGGCAATGGCAACCACAGGAGATCCCGGAAGGAAGAAAGACCGAGTCAGGCAGTCTTCGTGACTCCTCACCCACAGGAGGGCTCAGGAGCACAACCGCTACTGTGCAAGGCCCTTTTCTCCAATCGCCGAGGGGCCTGCTGTCTGCCAGGAAAAAATTTTAAACTGCCCTGCTAGGCTTGCTGAGACTTGTGGGCTCCAGACTAGCTCTTTTTTTTTATGCAAAAAGCAACAAAAGAACCCTGGTAACTTCCGAAAAGGGTCCTTACTAGGAGGGCTTCCCCCTTCCCTTCTCAGAGCACTGGTGCCTCAGCAAGAACAGGGTAAAAAGAAGAAATAAAGAAAGAACTATACTAAGGACTAAATCCCTCAGTGAGTTCCCCTATAGGGAGTCATGGCTCTCCAGCTACTTGGAGACTGAAATACTGGGGGCTGGGAGGTGCAACTGGTTACCCAAGTATGCTGATGTCACAAGTTGTGACATGCTCAGTCTCCAAACTGCTGGTGAGGCGTGACAACCCACAAGTGACTGAACTGGAGGGATGAGAAGGAAGTTTATATTTAACTACTACCGTACATTGTATCAGACCAAAAGTCTGTGAGAGTCTCATGTGCTGTGTGTGTCACATATGCAAATATTGTTCATCAGGTATATCCCAGTGGAAGAAAAGGTTGAGAACCACCCATATCAAGTGAAGTAGGTGGAAAGTACATGAGTGAAAACACGTTAAATATGACTTTAAATATGGGGTGATCTTAAGAAAGACATTTGGAGGGTAATGACCTAGGATTAAAAAAAAGAGATAGCAACAAGGGAATAGAAGATGCTCTACCTTACGGGAGGTAATTTTATAACAGAACACTTAAAAGAACTTCCAAAAAATGCATCTCTTTTATGCCTTATAGGGTAGTATTCAAACAGATGAACAATCACCTTCGCCCTCTACAAAATCTCTTTCAACCTGCCACAAGCATAAATCAGACTTTTTTCTCCCTTAAGGAACTTAGGATGGGTTGATCAATGTCAACATTGTGAAAATGAGAAGTTTGCCCTTTTAGTAAACCTGCCTTGAGAGACATTTTCCTAAATTATATCTGGAGGCTGCCTTGGAAAGCACTTACTGTTAGTGATTTGTACTGCTTGAGGGGATGGAAAGATGGCCAGCAAAAGGAAGATCTATATTTCCTCTGTCTCACCGATCTGCTATTTACTCTAAAAGCAAGCAGCACCCTGAATACCTCTTTACAGTAAATCCCTCTAAGTATGCTAATCTTTCTGCTTGCAGCCACTGTTCTCCGTTAGGTATCCGAGAGATACCTTTTTCAGACCACTCTCCCCATAATTACTCTACGATAGCACAGTATAAATATGATGGTTTGTGACAAGCTCAACTCTTACTATTATAAGACATCAACAGTAAATTACATAGTTTTTTACAAGCAATGTTCTCCTTCTAAGGAGGGTCGGAAGTACTGTAGGCAACCAATACTCTAACTTCTATCTCTACTTTTTGGGGGCTTCAGGGGAAAAGATAAGTACTTAAAAAAGGGGGCACATTTTCGTAACTTGTCTATGCAAGTTAAACTTGGAAAGTCATCCCCGCTCAGCCATCCTGGGTCTTTGTGTGTGCTGAATTATGTTTTTAGTTGCTGTGAGCAGTATTTCTTACTTAAAAAGTGAGATTCAAGACTAATAAAGAGAGAAATCCAGTACTCGAAAACCAAGCTGGCTTCAAAGATTTTCACAATGAATATACTTGTGGTGTGCAAGGCACACTAGTGTATTTTGATCCTTTATGCACTAGAGGGAGCTCTAAGAAGCAAGGGAGAGCTCCATTTCAGAGAGGAACCCTAGTGCTATTGGGTAATGTGGTCCCTATGACTTGTCAGAGTTTAGGGGAAGGGTTAGGGTTGCCAACTGGCTCCAGATGCGCCCGAGACACTTGATCCAGTCCTAGGTTTACCCCACTGCATGCAGGGACATGTAGTTCTGATTTTTCCATTGCATTCCATAAGAAAAGCAAGACTACATGTCCCTGCATGCAATGGGGTAAACCCAGGACTGGATCAAGCCTGTCGGGCGCATCTGGAGCCAGTTGGGAACCCTAGGAAGGGTTCATGCTACAGATGCAGGAAATGATGCACCTGCAGCTGACCAGTTAGGCTGCACAGGGTTTTAAAAGACAGCAACATAGGCGTGAACAGAGAAAGGAACAGGGAGAACTTGTTCCTAGTGCATGAGTTTGCAGATCTGTTGCCAAGAGTGCTTCAGAAAGGTGGAGAAAGGAGGACAAAGATAGGCCTGTTTGAGAAGCCAGACTGTACTTTCTTAAAGCTGTGGCTAATAGCTGAGAAGGCAAGTGAGGGGGGTGCAGGACAAGTTGTGGTGCAGAGGCACAGAGGAAAGCCACCTTATGGAAGTAAACAACCTAGAGGAACTCAGAGGATAGGCCACAGTTGGGAGAATGAAGTCCTAATGAACTAGCCATGGCAGCACTAGACAGCTGTAATAATGACAGCTGCAGGTTAAGTCCATTTTTGTTAGTGATATTGTACAATGGCTGTCAGGTAAGGTTTGTCTCTTTGTGGATACCAAAATCTGCAATAGAATAGACAACCAGGAAGGAGCAGATAACATGAGGAGAAATCTAGCTAAGATTGAAGAATAGTCGAGAATTTGGGCAGCTGAGATTTAACGCTAAAAAATGCAGGGTTATGCATTTGGGCTGCACAAATCCAAGGAAGCGGTACAGTATAAGTAGGGCTGCCAACTTTTTGAAACAGAAAACCCACCACCTGTGGCTAGTCATGCTCTGCCAATGCCCACTCCCCACCCCACCCTTTCCCTGCTCCTGCCCCATCCCACTCTTGCTCCAACCCCTGTCCCCAAAAAAATTGCAGAGAGGGCAATGTGCAAACTGAACAAGCAAGATTGCTACACATTCTTAAACAGAAATTCTATACTGACAGAATACGCAACATTGGTTGTACACACACACACACAAAATACAGACAGGCCTTCATCAATAAATGAGCACAAAACAAAAAGAGAAATATATAGACAAAAATTAAACTGAAACCCCAAGACGACAAACTCTGTATGCAGTGCAATATCAGATAAGAGATGCAGTTCCCCATACTGTGTAAAATATAAAGGTAGTACAAAGTCCAATCATTAAATTGAAAAAAAAATATTTTTTCTACCTTTATTATCTGACCATTTTATTCACTGATCATGCTGCTTCCAATCTGAGGCTTCCGTTTGCCTGTCTTCTCTTAGCTCGTTTTCTATGGTCTATAGTCCATCTGCCATTTCTTGTCTCCTTCTTTTCTTATCTTTTCTTTTCTTCACTTCCTTCCATCAGCCTATTTCCAGCCCCAGTAACCGTCCCCAATATCAACCTCCTTTCCAGTCCTCCCCTCCCATTACATTCCAGTGTCAATCCCCTTGTGTTCCCAGGACTGCTAGTGGTGTCCATTCCCTTCTAGTCCCCCTCCTTCCTCACTGTCCAGCCCCTTCTAGTCCAAATACCATCACAGGTAACAGCTCACTTCCACTCCCAGTGCCTTCCCCATGTCAGCTCCCTTCCAGTCACCCTAACCTCTCTTTCCATCCCCCTTCCAGTGCCATCCCCACGTTTCTGCTCCCTTTCAGTCTCAGTGCCCCCTCCCTTCCAGCCTCCCCCCCCATTACCCAGTCACTTACTAGTACCATCCTCAGGTGTCAGCTCCCTTCCAGCCACCTCTTTCCCCCTCCTCTGCCAGCTACCTTCCAGCCACCTCCTTCCCCCACCCCCCACCATTTCAGCTCTCTTCCAGCCACCTCCTTCACCCTGTCAGTCCCTTCTGCCGCCTCCTTCCCTTTACACCGCTGCTCCTGCTTCTTACAGAGCGGGGGCTACAGTAAAACTAATTTAAAAACAAAATTAAACCTATGTGAAGCCTTCCTCTCCCCCCCCCCCCTGTGCAGCTTCACCTTCCCCTCCCCCCCAGGTGCAGCTTCACTTCCCCCCTAGTACAGCTTCACCCCCTCCCAGTGCTGCTTCACCCCCCCCCCCACCCCCATTCCTCTTGCAGCCGCTGCTCCTTACATAGCAGCGGCTGCAATAAAGTTAATTTAAAAAGAAAAGAAAACCTGTGCGGAGTCCTCTGGCCCTATGAAACTCCTGCAACAGCGCCCAAGCTGAAAAGGAAGTGACATTACAGAGGGCGGACCGCGGACGCAAAGCTGGTTTTCTGCTCTAGCCGCTCCCGATCTCGCAGCCAGAGCAAAAAATGGCTTTTCAAGGGCTGGTTTTGGATCTCTGCCGGCAGCCGGCCTGGCCACGGAAAAACCGGCCAGGCCGGCTGAAAACTGGCCGATTGGCAACCCTATGTATAAGGAGTGAAGTATTTCTGTCCACAAAAGAAGAACATCCACAAAAGAAGAGTGGGACCTGGCGTGACTGTTTCTGATGATCTTAGAGTAGCTAAACAGGTAGAAAAGGAGACAGCGAAAGCCAGAAGGATGCTTGGTGCATAGGAAGAGGAATGGCCAGAAGAAAAAAGGAAGTGATAGTGCCTCTGTATAAGTCTCTGGTGTGACCTCATTTGGAGTATTGTGTGTAATTCTGGACACCGCACCTTCAAAAGGATATAAACAGGATGGAGTCGGTGCAGAGGGTGGCTACCAAAATGATCAGTGGTCTTTGTTATAAACCGTATAGGGACAGACTTAAAAGATTTCAGTATGTATACTTTAGAGGAAAGGCAGGATAGAGGAGATATGCTAGAGATGTTTAAATACATCCATGGCATATATGCACAGGAGGAGAGCCTCTTTCAATTGAAAGTAAAGCACAGTTAGTTACCTGTAACAGGTGATCTCTGGGAACAGCAGGAATAAGTCTTCACATATGTGTACGTCGGTACCGACGGAGCCTGCGTGGAAATGCTCCCCAGCGTCCCAAAAAAGGAAAGCTTTTGGGAGCATCCCACAGCGCCTGCACGCTGCCTTCCCTAACCGCCTCTCTCCAGTTCGAGTTTTAAAGCTGAGACAAAGAGAGAGAGAGGAAAGGAAAGATAGATAGAGAGATACAACTCCTAGGGGAGGTGGGTGGGTTGTGAAGACTTATTCCTGCTGTTCCCAGAGATCACCTGTTACAGGTAAGTAACTGTGCTATCTCCAGGAACAAGCAGGAATGAGTCTTCACATATGGAGACTCCCCAGCTAGAGATGCCCGGGAGATCCCCAAGGTTGTGAGACCCTGAGAAGGGCTCTATCTCCTCCCATGGATCTCAGGCATCCAACCAGAGATGGAGGGTAAGAGTTGATTAAGCATGGAACAGGTATTTGAGAACAGCCTGACCAAACAAGGCATCCCGGCGGGAGTCCTTGTCCAAGCAGTAATGGGCTGTGAAGGTATGAACCGAGGCACAGGTGGCCGCTCGACAGATCTGGTCGATGGACACAGAATTTAGATGAGCCATAGAGGTTGCCATGGCCTTCACATTGTGAGCTGTGACATGGCCCTCCAGAGAAAGGTTCTTACTCTGGTAGGCGAAAGAAATACACTGAGCAATCCAATTTGACAGTGTCCTCTTAGAGACTGGAAGTCCCAAATGAGAGGGATCAAAGGCAACAAAGAGTTGAGAAGACTTTCTATGTTGCTGTGTCCTTTGCAAGTAAAAGCCAAGAGCCCTCTTACAATCCAGGGTATGAAGATTCCTCTCTGCACTTGATGCATGAGGACCTGGAAAAAAGACAGGTAAATATACCTCTTGGTTAAGATGAAAGGGCGAGACCACTTTAGGCATAAAGTGTGGATTGGTCCTAAGGACTACCTTATCATGATGGAACCTTGTATAAGGTGGATTAGTCACTAAGGCTTGCAGTTCACTGATGCGGCGAGCAGAGGTGACTGCAATAAGAAAGATAACCTTCCAGGAAAGAAATTTCAAGGAGGTAGTGGCTAAGGGTTCAAAGGGTGGCTTCATGAGCTGACCAAGAACCAGATTCAAGTCCCATGCCACTGGAGGTGGTCTAATGGGAGGTTTAGTTAAAAGAAGGCCTCTCATGAATCTTGCAATAAGAGGATGAGAGGAAACAGGTTGTCCATTGAGAGGCTCGAGAGATGCTGCAATAGCACTCAAATGGACCCTTACTGAATTTGTCTTGAGGCCTGCATGGGAAAGATGCAGGAGATACTCTAGTAAGGAATTCAAAGGTATTGCTAGAGGGTTAATACCCTTCTCAGCACACCAAATGGTAAACCTTTTCCATTTAAAAGCATAGGAACGTCTGGTAGAAGGCTTTCTGGAAGCATGAAGGATATCCCTTACTTGCTGAGAAAGATGCCAATCTTGAAGGTCTAAGCCTTCAGCAACCAAGCCCTGAGATGGAGAGATTGGGGGTTTGGGTGCCACAACGTTCCCCCCTCCTGAGACAGGAGATCTGGAGCAGACCCTAAGTCCAGGGAGGGAGCTTGGGAAAGATGCAGAAGTAGAGGGTACCACACTTGGCGTGGCCAACGTGGAGCTATGAGGATCATAGTCCCTCGATCTCTCTGAAGCTTGAACAGGGTCTTGGGAATTAGGGGAATGGGTGGAAAGGCGTACAGGAAGTCTTGACCCCAATGAAGGAGGAAGGCATCCTTGGCCTGAACTCCCTGACACGGAATTCTGGAACAGAATTGGGGAAGTTTGGCATTCCACGGACTTGCGAAGAGGTCTATGTCCGGGGTTCCCCAAATTCTAAAGATTCTGACTATTTGGTCCATATGAAGGGACCATTCGTGTGGAAGCAGAACTCGACTGAGTCTGTCTGCCCAAGAGTTTTGAACTCCTGGAAGGTATACTGCCAGAAGATGAATTTGATGCTCTCAGGCGAAGGCCCACAATCTCAGAGCTTCATTGCAAAGCGACAGAGAGCCAGTTCCTCCCTGCTTGTTCACATAGAACATGGCTACTTGATTGTCCGTGTGAATGAGGACTGTCTTGTAGCTGAGCAGGGTATGGAAGACTCTGAGAGCCAAGAAGATTGCTCTGAGCTCTAAGAAGTTGATATGTAGGGAGGTCTCCTGTGGGGACCAAATGCCCTGGGTGGAGAGGTCTTGAAGATGAGCTCCCCAACCCTTTGGAGAGGCATCTGTTGTAAGGATTGCTTGGGGTAACAACTGTTGGAAGGGGGACCCCAGCAACAGATTTTGAGTGGACTTCCACCACTGGAGAGACCAAAAGAGGCGCCTGGAGGTTGCTATTTTGTCTGACAGACTTCCAGATACCTGGGTCCACTGGGTGGACAAAGTCCATTGAGCTGCCCTCATGTGAAGGCGAGCATAAGGGACCACATGCACAGTGGATGCCATGTGGCCTAGCAGTTGTAACATCTCTCGAGCAGTTAGGTGGGTTTTTAACTGAATCTGAGAGGCTAACTGCACTAAGCATAGGCAACGGGCCTGGGGAAGACAGGCCCTTGCAGTTGTGGTATCCAGCAAGGCCCCTATGAACTCTAGAGACTGAGTAGGGGTGAGATGGGACTTTGGAATGTTTATAACCAGTCCCAGATACTGCAGGACACGCATTGTGCAGGCTAGGGAAGTCTGGGCCTCTGACTGGGATGGAGCTCGGATGAGCCAGTCGTCCAGATATGGGAATACGAATATTCCTAGAGTGCGTAGAAATGCAGCTATTACTGCCATGCATTTTGTGAACACTCTTGGAGCAGAGGCCAGACCAAAGGGAAGCACCTTGTATTGATAGTGCTTTCCTTGATAAAGGAACCGAAGGAACCTTCTGTGTGTTGGATGGATGAGTATATGGGTATACGCATCCTTGAGATCTAGAGAACAAAGCCAATCCTGACTCTGAAGGAATGGAAGGAGAGTACCTAGAGAAATCATCTTGAATTTCTCCTTGCATAGGAATTTGTTCAATTCTCTGAGATCTAATATGGGTCTGTAACCCCCTGTTTTCTTTGGAATCAGAAAGTAGGGGGAGTAGAACCCTGAGCCCTGTTGAAGAAGAGGCACTTCTTCTATTGCCCCTTGGGCAAGAAGGGTAGAAATCTCTTGACCCAGAAGGTCGAGGAGAGATGTTGGAGAATTGAACTGTCTCACCATGGTGTGAGGAGGAAGGTTTAAGAAATGAAGTTTGTACCCTTCCCTTATGATGGAAAGGGTCCACTGCTCTGCTGTAATTTGCTCCCATCTGGGAGCAAAGTGAACTAACCTTCCTGGAATGGTGAGAGGCTCTGGTTCTTTTAGAGCCAGAAAGGCTAAGTTCTCTAGCTGCAAGTCAAAGGCCCTGAGGAGGCTGAGGCTGTTGGGCTACAGTAGGCCTTACAGCCTTAGACTTGGCCTGTTTAGGTTGTTGACGCTTTGCAGCAAAACGACCTGCAGAAGATGTCTGCTAACCATAAACAGGATAATATCTTCCCTTCTTGGGAAAATATGTCTTTTTGAACAACCTCTTCTGGACAGGATTAGAGGTAGACTTTGAAAGTCCATCCAAAGCAGAGTTTTCTGCATCCATCTGGGTGGCCTTTGCTTGCCAATCTTTGCCAAACAGGTTTTCACCTGTACAAGGAAGATTTCCTAATCCATCTTGGACCCAGGGTTCCAAATCAGAAGCTTGTAACCAAGCAATTCTGCGTGCATCTATGGCAATGGCTGAGGCTCTGCTGGCCCCCTCAAAAGAGTCAAAGGCTGCACGGTTAGAGAATTTGGAAACATCCTGGGCATGCTTAAGCCAGGTAAGAAAGTCCTCCCTTTTATCTTCTGGAAGAAAAGGGAGGAAAGTTTGCAGATGATCTGTAACTTCCTTCAGAAACATCCCCATATAGAGATTATAGGAGTTGATTCTGGCAACAAGCATACTGGCCTGGAAGATTTTCCTGCCAAAAACATCTAAGGTTCTACATTCTCTTCCTGGAGAAGCAGATGAGTGCCTCTTTGCACTCTTTAACTTTTTCATAGCAGACTCCACCACAATAGAATGGTGAGGAAGCTGAGTTTTATGAAATCCAGGACAAGGAGGGACACGATACATGGTGTCCAACCTACGAGAAAGAGAAGAGATGGTGAGAGGAGTCTCCCATATGCCTATCATGTGGTCATAAAGGATCTCATGAATTGGCAAAGTGGCTGCTTCTTTAGGAGCCTTGGGATATTGCAAAATATCCAATTTTTTGGCCCTAGGCTCTGTCTCAGGGGCTACTGAGATAGAAAGCCCCTTGGCCACTTCCCTTATGAAGTCTTGAAAAGACAAGTCTTCTGGAGGGGACATTCTTCTTTTTGGAGAAGAAGGCTCCTGAGGAAGGAGTACCGATGCTTCGACAGAGGCCTCTGATGCATCAGAGTCTTCGGAGGAATCGAAGTATCGCCTGTCTGGATGCTCCTGTAAAGCCCGATACGCAAACCTTGTGGTATCGACATCGGGAGTCATCGGTACCGAATCGGTACCAATAGGCATCATCGGACAGGGTACCACTGCAGTCAACACCGAAGCCGATGTCGATGCAACCGGTACCGGCACCGGAACCGATATCGGAGCCGGTGTCGGAGCCGGTACCGACAACGAAGCTTGTTGCAGTACCAGCGGCGTCGCAGCTTGTATGAATGCTGTAATGGCATGCTGCATGGTCAGAACATTCTGATCCATCGACGCCATGAATGTCTGGAGGTCGGTACCGGCAGATTCCACCGGTACCCCAGAACATTGCAACAGGTGATCGGTCGAGGCCGTGCCATCGATGTCAACCTGTGACCCCATAGGAGGAGCTTTGGAAGCCGGAGCTTCCCGACGGGGTACTTTTGCCGGTGCAGGATCCTCGAGGGCAAGCCTGGAGGCATCTCGATGCTTAGAGGGAGATCTACCCTTCGAGGACTGGCTGGACTTATGTTTGGTTACCTGAGATCCATAGGAGGAAGAAGCAGCCCTGGATGACGTCGATGCCACCGAAGCTGCATCAGAGGGAAACAGTGTACTGAGCTTGGCTGCTCGGTTCTGTAAACCTCTTTTAGACATCATGGAGCAGGACGCACAATCCATGATGGAATGGTCAGGACCCAAACACTTAAGACACCAGTCATGGGTGTCGGTAACAGAGATGGTACCGCTGCACTTAGTGCATTTTTTAAACCCGGAGGCGGGCTTTTCCATGAGGAATTTTTCTGTTAGGTCCAAGGCCCAAAGAAGAAAAAATACACTGAAGTGGAACGGAGTATTCTTTTTTTTTTTTTTTTTAAAGAAAAGAAAGAAAAGACCGGCGGTACCGGTCCGACGTCAAAGAAGGCAGACGCGCGACTAAAAAAATAAAATAAAATAAAGAACTTCTTCAGCGGTGACAGGAACACGACCTGCTGGCTCCGCGGAAAAGAAGAACTGGAGAGAGGCGGTTAGGAAAGGCGGGAAGGCAGCGCGCAGGCGCTGTGGGATGCTTTCCTTTTTTGGGACGCTGGGGAGCGTTCCCGTGCAGACTCCGTCGGTACCGACGTACCCATATGTGAAGACTCATTCCTGCTTGTTCCTGGAGATGCTCTGCTATGAGGGGACATAGGATGAGGTAGAAAGTGGATAGACTCAGGATTAAAATGCGGAAATATTTCTTCATGGAAAGAGTGGTAGATGTGTGGAGTAGTCTCTCAGAGGCAGTTATAGAGACACAGACAGTATCTGATTTCAAGAAAACAACACAGAAGATCTCTAAAGAAAAAAAAAAAGGGACTATAGTAGTTGATATGGAAGGACAGACTAGATAGGCCATATGTTTCTATGTTTAAGTGCATTGGGAGGGCACTATAAGGCTTTTCTAAAACCTGCAAGAGGCAGGGAGGCAACTAAAATGGGTTCAAGTCCCACTTGGTAGGCTTCATTGGGAGAATGACGTTCAAACCTACTAGCCAGAGCAGCACGGCTGCAAGAGCTTGCTAGAGAGCCAGTCATGGCAGGCTGGGGGAGATACTGTACTAGCTGAAAGACCCTGTGCCTAACTGGAGAACCTCGGTGGATTCGGCCAGGCACAAAGCCTGGAGATACCCACAGGCACAGAATCTTCAGGTTAAGCAGTGTAGGATGATAAGAAACACTGCTTTGATGGAGCTTTGGTAATTGTACTTAAACATATCTAACTGAGGATCGTGCAGTGGGGACTTTGAGTAGAGAAGCCCAGACTGCCTTATAGGAGAATCCATGCTGTTATAATGAGAGATTTGTAATGAAGCAGGGAGTGTTTGTAAGGGGATGAGTAAAGGTGTAGTTAACTGGCTATGGCAGGATACTGCAATTAAAGACAGTTGGGTTAAAGCAGGATTCTCAGGCAGATGTGAGCAGCAATCTATGGAACTGTTATGACAAATCTGCGGACTTAAGTGGGAAACCTACGAGTGAATTGTGGATAGAAAAGAACATGTGTTGTAAATAAGACTGTGTATAGTGATGCCATTATGTTAAAAATCTGAGTGTGAACTGTCAAACACAGCAGAAAAATAAACTTTGTACGTACTGCTCCAGGGGGGTCTGAGGCCTTGTTAATGATGAGACTGAGTGGTGCTAAGTCTGATAAAGGTGGGCCAATAGGAGCCCTAGGCCATAGTCCTAACATACTGTAGTGGCCATTTAAAGGCCTCGCAGGAATAGCCCCAGAGCAGCACCACAAGCCCTGGATAAGAGAGCCCCCCCCCTCCGGCTCAGTAACAATATACATTGTGAAGATTGTGAAAAATCACTCATTTGTGTCCATCAAGACCTCAATATGGGAACCTCTGATATAATCTACTTTTCTTTCAATGTGGCTCATGCCTATGCAATGGTGGTTTAAGATAAGTTATGCTCAAGTACTCCCTGTCCCCAGAAGTCTTATAATCTAATAACCTCATTTACTAATTGGCATTAATGTACTAATGCATATTAATGCATGCTATTTAACATAATCCCCATTATTTTATTTACTAACACAGAACTGACAGTAATACACATTACGAAATGAGACCCTACCTTTGTACCTGAGGAAAGAGACAAGGCAGTTACATAGTATAATATTTAATAAAAAAATGGACAATGCACACTTAGGAGACCGTTTTATAAGGAGCCATGGAAAGTTACATGCCATGTACATGTGTAGATCATGGTATTTTAGTGAGTGATGTGCACAAATGGGTATTTGCAGGCGTTTTTTTAGGCAACTGCTATTCTGTAAGTACACACTTACTTGCACTGTGGGCATGTATATAGGCGGAATTTGGATGGAGCATGGGTACTACCACCACCACCATGACATTCAAAGAAGGTGTAAGGAGCTGTGAAACTGCAAATGGAAGCCTATGATGCAGATGTTCTTGGCAAAATTTAAAAGTCATGGGATTGTAGGCAATGTAGTATTCTGCATCAGGAACTAGTTAAAAGATAGAAAGTAGAAAGTAGGGCTAAATGGACAATTTTCTCAATCGACAAAGGTGAATAGTGGAGTACTCCAGGGATATGTGCTCAGTCCGCTGCTTTTTAACATATTCATAAATGACCTGGAAATAGGAATAACGAGTGAGATGATCAAATATGCAGATGACACAAAATTATTCAAAGTTATTCAAACACAAGAGGATTGTGAAAAATTGCAAGAGGACCTTGATAAATTGGAAGACTGGATGTTTAAATGGCAGATGAAATTTAATGTGGACAAGTGCAAAGTTATGCACCTAGGAAAGAACATCCCAAACTATGGTTACATGATGCAAGGTACCACCTTACAAGCTACCACCAAGGAAAAAGATTTAGGAATCATCATGGATAATACATTGAAACCCTCCGCACAGTGTGCAGCAGCGGCCAAGAAAGCAAATAGAATGCTAGGAATCATAAGGAAAGGAATGGAGAATAAAACCAAGGATATTATAATGCCTCTGTATTGCTCCATGGTAAAACTGCACCTTGAATATTATTCTGTACAATTCTGGTCGTCGTATCTTAAAAAGGATAAAACAGAATTAGAAAAGGTACAGAGAAGAGCAACAGAAATGGTAAAGAGGATGGAAGGATACCCCTATGAGGAAAGGCTTAAAAGGCTGAGGCTCTTCAACTTGAAAAAGAGACAGCTGAGGTGGGCTATGATAGAGGTCTATAAATTAATGAATGGCATGGAACAAATAAATGTAGTTCAGTTGTTTGCACCATCAAAATGTAGAAAGACTTGAGGACACGCGATGAAGCTACAGTGTAACCCATTTAAAACTAACAAGAGAAAATATTTTTTTACTCAACGCATAAGCAAACTCTGGAATTCATTATAGGAGGATGCAGTAAAAGTTGTTAGTGTAGCTGGGTTTAAAAAAGGTATGGACAAGTTCCTGGAGGAAAGGTCCATAAATGATTATTAAAGAGGACCCGGGAAATCCACTGCTTAACCCGGGACGAGTATTGTGGAACCTGTGTGCCTTAATGGGAACCAGGTACTTGTGACCTGGATTGGCCACTGTTAGAGATAGGATACTGGGTTTGATGGACCTTGGTCTGACCCAGTATCGCATTTCTTATGTTCTTAAGTGAAATATCTGCCTGATGGGAATGTGAGAGCATGCCTCGGCAAGGTCAGAGAAGTTACGAACTTCCCTTACTGAACTGACACAATGAGCGACCTGATAGTCATCATATGAAAGTCAGGAACTCAAGAGTTTGGCATTGACCACTTTCAGGTCTAGAATAGGCCGGAAGGAACCTCCTTTCTTGCGTACCACAAAGTAGATAGAATAATGCCCCTGGTCCTCCTCTGTAGAGGGCATGGGGAAAATAGCCTGCATCTGCAGGGGGTGCTTAAGAGTTTCCTCTATGGTCACTCGCTTGAGCAGGGAGCCACATGGAGGCTTCACAAAGGATTCCTGTAAAGGCCTTGAATCTCGAGCATATAACTCTAAGAAACTTGAGGACCCCTGGATCTAACGTAACATGGATCCACACCAAGAGAAATAGCTGAAGCTGCCCCTCCACTGGCAATACCTTGGAAGGAACCCACCAGATCTCTCTGCAGCGGCTTCCTGGCTTCAAAAGGCACCACAGATGAGTTTCAAGAGTGCTGCAATCTCTAAAAGGACTGATCCTTCCTGGGCTTAGACCCATAAGAGGAGTATGCCTTACCCGGACTTCTAGTTGCCCAAAGACATCTCCATGCTCCACCCAAGGCCCTGTGAAAGGCACTCCTGGGCTTGCCTTCTGGAAGCCTTTGGGGGCAAGCTTCGCCCAGATCTGTCACCAACTTCTCCAAGTCCTCTCTCTAAAGAGCAATCTGTCCTTAAAAGATAGCCTGCTCACACTTAACTTAGAGGCAGCATCAGCCACCCAAATGCATGGGCCAAGGACTACCATATGGCCACTATCATGGCTTCCATAGACTTGGAGGTGATCCTGATCAAGTCATAGAATGCATATGCTACATACCGTGTTTCAAACTCTAACCTAGTAGTGTCTAGACTGTCCAGCAGCTGTTGGACCCAGCATAAGAGGACTTGGACCACCAAACCTGCATGCAGTGCTGCTTAGGAGCCTAAAGCAGATGCTATAAAGCATAATTACTCACCTGTAACAGGTGATCTCCGGGAACAGCAGGAATGTAGTCTTCACATATGGGTATTGTCGGTACTGAAGGAGCCTGCGCGGGAACGCTCCCCAGCATCCAATTAGGAAGCTTTTGGGAGCATCCCACAGCGCCTGCATGCTGCCTTCCCGCCTTTCCCAACTGCCTCTCTCCAGTTGAGTTTAAAGCTGAGACAAAGAGAGAGAGAGGGAAAGAGAAAGAGATAGATAGAGAGATACAACTCCTAAGGGAGGTGGGTGGGTTGTGAAGACTAAATTCCTGCTGTTCCCGGAGATCACCTGTTACAGGTGAGTAACTATGCTTTATAGCATTTGCTTTAGGCTCCCAAGCAGCACTGCATGCAGGTTTGGTGGTCCAAGTCCTCTTATGCTGGGTCCAACAGGTGAGTAACTATGCTATCTCCAGGAACAAGCAGGAATGTAGTCGTCACATATGGGGACTCCCTAGCTTTAGATGCCAGGGAGAGACCCCAGACGTTGTGTGTCCCTGAGACAGGGCTCCACTTCCCCCCATGGATCTCTGGTATCCAACCTGGGATGGCGGGTAGGAGTTGATTAGGTATGGAACAGGTGTTGGAGAACAGCCTGACCAAACAAGGCATCCCGGCGGGAGTCCTTGTCCAAGTAGTAATGGGCTGTGAAGGTATGAACCGAGGCCCAAGTGGCTGCTCGACAGATGTCGTCGATAGACACAGAGTGCAGATGAGCCATTGAAGCTGCCATGGCTCTCACATTGTGAGCAGTGACATGGCCCTCCAGAGGAAGGTTCCTACTCTGATAGGCAAAGGAAATACACTGTGCAATCCAGTTGGACAGTGTTCTCTTGGAGACTGGAAGTCCCAAATGAGAAGGATCAAAAGCAACAAAGAGTTGAGAGGACTTTCAATGTTGCTGTGTGTTCTTTGCAATTAAAAGGCTAAAGCTCTTTTACAGTTCAAAGTATGAAGATTCCTTTCTGCATTTGATGCATGAGGTCTTGGAAAGAACACAGGCAGGTAGACCGCTTGGTTAAGATGAAAAGGCGAGACAACCTTTGGCATAAAGTGTGGATGAGTCCTAAGGACTACCTTGTCATGATGAAACCTTGTATAAGGTGGATCAGCCACCAGTGCTTGCAACTCACTGATGCGACGTGCTGATGTGATTGCAATGAGAAAGATAACTTTCCAAGAAAGGAATATGAATGAGGTAGTAGCTAAGGGTTCGAAAGGTGGCTTCATGAGCTGACCAAGAACTAGGTTTAAGTCCCATGCCACCGGTGGTGGCCTAATGGGAGGCTTAGTTAGAAGAAGGCCTCTCATAAATCTTGCTATAAGAGGATGGGAGGAAATAGGTTGTCCATTTAGAGGCTTGAAAGAAGCTGCAATAGCACTCAAATGGACTCTTACTGAGTTAGTTTTAAGTCCTGCATTGGATAAATGAAGGAGATACTCAAGCAATGATTCCAGAGGTATCGCAAGGGGGTTAAGACCCTTTTGCGAACACCATATGGTAAACCTCTTCCACTTAAAAGCATAAGAGCGTCTAGTGGAAAGCTTCCTAGAAGCATAAAGGACATCCTTTACTTGCTGAGGGAGGTTAAGACCATGAAGATCTAGGCCTTCAGCAACCAAGCTCTGAGATGCAGAGACTGGGGATTGGGATGCCATAACATTCCGTTCTCCTGAGACAGGAGATTTGGAGCAGACCCTAACTCCAGGGAGGGAGCTTGAGAGAGATGTAGAAGCAGAGGGTACCACACTTGGAGTGGCCAATGTGGAGCTATGAGAATCATACGCCCTCTGTCTCTCTGAAGCTTGAACAGGGTTTTGGGAATTAGGAGAATGGGTGGAAAGGCATAAAGGAAGTCCTGACCCCAGTGAAGTAGGAAGGCATCCCTGGCCTGAGAATCCTGAGCCGGAATTCTGGAACAGAACCGGGGAAGTTTGGCATTCCACGGACTTGCAAAGAGGTCTATGTCTGGGGTTCCCCAAATTTGAAAAATCTTGGCCACCTGGTCTGCATGTAGAGACCATTCGTGTGGAAGCAGAACTCGACTGAGTCTGTCTGCCCAAGAGTTTTGTATGCCTGGAAGATAAACTGCCAGGAGGTGAATCTGATGCTCTCTGGCGAGGGCCCATAGTCACAAAGCTTCGTTGCAAAGCGACAGAGAGCCTGTTCCTCCCTGCTTGTTCATGTAGAACATGGCTACTTGATTGTCCGTGTGGATGAGGACTGTCCTGTAGCTGAGCAGGGCGTGGAACACTCGAAGAGCTAGGAAGATTGCTCTGAGTTCTAGGAGATTGATATGTAGATGAGTCTCCTGTGGAGACCAAGTGCCCTGGGTGGAGAGTTCTTGTAGATGAGCTCCCCCAACCCACTGGTGAAGCATCAGTTGTGAAAGTTGCCTGGGGTAAAAGCTGTTGAAACGGGAACCCCAGCAACAGGTTTTGAGTGGACTGCCACCACTGGAGAGACAAAATGAGATGATTTGTGTTTGTCATTTTGTCTGACAGGCACCCTGATGCCTGGGTCCACTGAGAGGATAAGGTCCACTGGGCCGCTCTCATATGGAGGTGAGCATAGGGGACCACATGCACTGTAGATGCCATGTGGCTTAGTAGCTGTAACATTTCTCGGGCAGTGAGTTGAGGTTTTAGCACTGCTTGAGAAGCTAACTGCACCATGCGGAGGCAACGGGCCTGGGGAAGATAGGCCCTCGCTTTTCTGGTATCCAGCAAAGCTCCTATGAACTCTAGAGATTGAGTGGGAATTAGCCTGGATTTTGGGATTTTTATGACCAGACCCAAATACTGAAGAATACGCATTGTGCAAGATAGGGACGTCCTGGCCTCTGACTCTGATGGGGCTTGAATGAACCAGTCGTCTAAGTAGGGGAAGACGAATATTCCTAGAGTACGGAGAAATGCTGCTACCACAGCCATGCATTTAGTGAACACTCTTGGTGCTGAGGCCAGGCCAAAAGGAAGCACTCTGTATTGGTAGTGCTTTCCTTGAAAAAGGAACCGAAGGAACTTTCTGTGGGTTGGATGGATGAGAACATGAGTGTCCGCATCCTTGAGATCTAGAGAACAAAGCCAATCCTGACTCTGAAGGTATGGCAACAGAGTTCCTAGAGAAATCATCTTGAATTTCTCTTTGAACAGGAATTTGATCAATTCTCTGAGGTCTAAGATGGGTCTGTATCCCCCTGTTTTCTTTGGGATAAGGAAGTAGGGGGAGTAAAACCCTGTACCCTGTTGATGAATGGGTACTTCTTCTATTGCCCCTTGGGCAAGAAGCGTAGTGACCTCTTGATCTAACAGGCTGATAAGAGAGGTCTGAGAATTGAACTGTCTTACCATTGTGTGAGGGGGCATGCACAGAAAGTGAAGCTTGTACCCCTCTTTTATAAGGAAGAGTGTCCAATGCTCTGCTGTTATCTGCCCCCATCTGGGGGCAAAGTGACATAACCTTCCTGGAATGGTGGAAGGCTCTGGACCATTGAGGGCCAGGAAGGCTAAGTTCTCTAGATTAAAGTCAAAGGCCTTGTGGAGGCTGAGACTGCTGAAACGCTTGAGGCTTGGCAGTCTTTGCTTTCCTCTGTTTGGGTGGTTGCTGACCCTTTCGGACAAGCTGACCTGCAGAACGTCCCTGCTGGGAATAAGAGAAGAAAGGCTTTTTGAAAGATTTCTTTCTGGCAGGATCAGCTGTACCCTTGGACAACCTATCCAAGGTAGAGTTGTCAGCATCCATCTCATTGGCTTTTTCTTGCCAATTCTTGCCGAACAGGTTCTCACCTGTACAAGGGATATTTCCCAGTGTTTCCTGCACCCAGAGCTCCAAATCAGATGCCTGGAGCCAGGCAATTCTTCGTGCACCTATGGCAATGGCAGAGGTTCTGCTTATGCACTCAAAACAGTCAAAAGCTACACGATTGACAAACTTTGAAACATCCTGGGCATGCTTAACCAGTGTGAGATAATCCTGCCTTTTGTCCTCAGGAAGAAGAGGGCTCAAAACCTCTAATTCTCCTGTGACCTCTTTAAGGAACATTCCCATATATAAAATATAGGAACTGATCCTGGCAGAAAGCATGGAAGCCTGGAATGTACGACGTCCAAAGGCATCCAAAGTTCTACACTCACGTCCTGGAGGATTACAGGGATGCCTGTTTGCACTCCTGATCCTTCTCATAGCTGACTTCACAACAATGGAGTGGTGGGAAAGCTGAAATTTCTGGAAGCCAGGACAAGGAGGGACTCGATACATAGTATCTAGTCTGCAAGAGTGAGGAGAGGTGGTAAGAGGTGTCTCCCACATTCTCAACATGAGATCATGTAAAATCTCATGGATAGGCAAGGTATCCGCCTCCTTAGGAGCCTTGGGATATTGTAAAATCTCCAACTCCTTAGCTCTGGGCTCTGTTTCAGAAGTCACAGTAATGGACAACCCATGAGCCACCTCTCTGATGAAATCCTGAAAGGAGATATCTCTGGAGGAGACATCCTACGTTTAGGGGAGGAAGGCTCCTCTGGGAGAAGTATCCAGGTACCGGCAGAGCTGTCAGAATCCTCTGAGTCCTCTGAGGATTCGAAGTATCATCTGTCCGGATGCTCTTTAAGAGCCCGATACCCGTACCGACTGAAGTCGGTACCGGGGGTAATCGGTACCAGTGTATCGGCACCGGACGGCATCACATGACTAGGTACCGGCAAAGCCAATACCGATGTCGATGCTATCGATACCGGTACCGATTGAACCATCTGACACGGTTCCGAGGGTGTCGATGCCGCAAGGAGAGCCGCCAGACTGCGCTCAATAGCCAGGAACTTCTGGTCTATCGACGCTGCCAATGCCTGGGTGTCCGTACCGGACACAACCGGTATCCCAGAGCATGGCACCAGTAGTTCTGCCGAGGTTGAGGCCTCGAGAACATCCTGGAGCCCCGATAATGCTTTGGAAGCCAAAGTCTCCCGACGGGGCAATTTTGCCGGTATGGAACCCTCAAGGGCAACGCCAGAAGCATCTCAATGCTTGGAAGGAGATCTACCCTTTGAGGACCGGCTAGACTTATGTTTAGTTACCTGAGATCCATGGGAGGAAGACAAAGCCCTGGAAGACACTGATGCCACCGAAGCTGCATCAGAAGGAAAAAGGGCGCTCAGCTTGGCAGCTCGGTTCTCTTGACCCCTTTTGGACATCATGGCACAAGCCATGCACTCAGAGATGGAGTGGTCAGGACCTAAACATTTAAGACACCACTCGTGGGTGTCGGTGACGGAGATGGTACTGCCACACTTGGTGCATTTTTTAAAACCTGAGGCAGGTTTCTCCACAGTGGAGGAAAATTTTGGGCCTAAGGCCCAAAATGGCGCACACCTGGAAAAGTTTGGAAAAAAAAAGGAATATTACTAATATTATCTTTTGAAAAGAATGAAGAAAATTTTCTGCGGTGACAGTAACACGACCTGCTGGCTCCGCGGAAAACGAAGAAGTGGAGAGAGGCAGTTGGGAAAGGCGGGAAGGCAGCATGCAGGCGCTGTGGGATGCTCCCAAAAGCTTCCTAATTGGATGCTGGGGAGCGTTCCCGCGCAGGCTCCGTCGGTACTGACGATACCCATATGTGAAGACTAAATTCCTGCTTGTTCCTGGAGCTAAGCATTTTTAAGGAGGGCATTCTATTATGAGGCTCCCTGAGCGCAGCACCCCCTTCTAACAAGATGCTCATGTGCTTTGTCACCACCATAACAAGGGCACCCATTCAAGGGAACCCAAAGAGCTGATCCAGTTCACCCTGGAACAGAGGGTACCAACCGAGAGAGGACCTTAGGGCCTTTAAGACCAGATTCTGGTTCTCCCACTGGAAGACCATAAGCTGTCGCATAGGTTCCAGTAGAGGAAAGAAGCTGGAAGGTACCTTCCAAAATAAGATTAACTTGATACCCTCCAAAATAAGATTAACTTGAGAAGCTTGTATGGAAGAAGGCACATCAATAAGCAAAGCCATCCTAGCATCCTGAATCAAATTAGTAAAGTCCTCCCTGTAAAAAAGGTAGATCACAGTAGGATCCTCACCTTCCATTACGGGAAGTTCACCTGCCTTCTCAGACTTACCCTCTGGAGTTAAGGTGTCCTCTTCTGCATTCTATACAGCCGCCATAGGATATAAGGCTGGGCTGCCAGAGGAATGGACAGGCAAAAAGGCTACGAGTGGGCGCTTGACCCCACTATTGTCAACAACAAAGGCAGTCGAGGGCTCCTGTCTGGCCTCAGAACCAGGAAGAGGATGCCAAGCATCTAGTAAGGACTGATAACACAGTATGAGTCATTTCAGTGTTTACTGTTCAAATCTAGCCAAAAAGGGACCTTGGGACCCAAGGGAACTGAAGGGGACTATCAGCTAGGAGCCTCTTCAGCACATTTCCCCTCCACAGGAACCACGTGGCCATCGAAGACATGGGTAGGAAAATCATGGAAGAAACAAGACGTGGCACTAGAATCGGCATCTGATCTCAAGCCCCCTAACGGAGTTCCAGAAATTGCCAAAAAAGGGGTGCCTGAGGTGCCATCATTGCACATAGAGCAAAATGATCCAGCCATGCAGCTGACCTGACAGGTATTGCAAGAAAAACAGTGTTGAGGTTTAATGCAGCAAAGGACTATGAGAAAAAGAACTGCCAAAATATCTGCAAGGGCCATGGTGAAAAAAGAATCTCAGAATCTGTTAGGCTGGCTGAGAAACCTCAATAGGGTTAACCCAGTCGCCCCCACAGGCCTAAGAGGCCTAGCTGCTGGAGAGAAAAACAAGGCCTCTTTTTTTATTTCAATTTAGAGTTGCTTTATTACAAGCAATAAGAGAAACAAATACAGTCCAGTGAATGCAATGGGAAAGAAAATGCACTCAGAAAAAATTTTGAAAGCAACTTACCAACTCCCCTCAGGAGTTCCATGGGGTCCTTTTGACTGCTCTCCAGCCCAAGTATTAGAAACCAGTAGGTAGCAGTGGTGGCAACAGGGCAAGCTGTAAGCTCAAAAAGACAAGGGTGTTCCCAAGCTCTGAGCAAACGTTGGGCCTACCAGGCTGCACCCAGGCCACAGGACCGTATTCTAGGTCAGGGAAGACAGGCCTATCTGCACTGATGCACTGTCCAAACACCTTTGCACCTACTGGAAGCAGACAATACTGGCTTCTCTTAATGCTGCACCAGAATATATACCAGTGATATCACTGAAAGTTGCTCAAGTCTGTCTCCACCTGCTGGATTGGAAGATTAACCCACTCATTTAGACTGATCTAGAAGGATGATGAGGAATTTTCTTTACAAGAAGCTAGCATAATTGGCATAATGTGTTTTTATATTGTGGGTATTGGCATTTACATCTTTATTTTTCAAGTATGCATGTCATGGTGTCAACGCCCTCACCACTCGCCTCTAGTTTTAGAGGGGCGTGGTTATTGGAGGAACCTTCCCCTATCAGCCTTAGCAGCCTATTTCCTTGTGGTGTCTTCTGGGAAGTGTAGTACTGCTAAGATGTGTTTGTGCTTCAGGTAGAAAGTTGTAGTTAAGGCCACCGAGGTAAGGCATATAACAGAAAATTTATTTCACACAAAAAGATTCAAAGTACCAGATACAGGATTATTCTTGTAGGATTTGCTCAAGGTACAGCAGATGCTTGGCAAAGTAAACAAAAGAACCCAAAAATGGCTGTTTTAAGTCTTCTTACTTCCAGAAGCACAGCCTTTGATAGCAAGGCTGCCACCTTCCTTTTAGTCTTTGCTAATTACAGCATAAAGTCCAAACAAGCTTAATCTTCTGTGGCAGTTTGGCTTCTATTAGCCTCGATTCCTTCTAGGCTGCATTTCAGGTACAACATAACTCAAAAGAAGAAGCAAACATTCAGACTGCCATCAAAAACTCTCAACAGGCTTTTCACATAACAGAGGAGCAAAGAAAACTTCTTCTAACAGTTCAAAAACCACAGGTGGATAACAAGCATAAATCACAGCTTCCTGCTTATCCTTAAAATTTCAGTAAACTTCCCTTTTAAAAACATATGGGAATTTACCACCACACTGCCTGTTTCTTATGGTTACGTTTTCAGGGAGGATAATTCTTTCAGGGCTGGCTTTTCCTCAAGACTCCATGTCTAAATCTTGACACAGAGAGCAATACATAAGGATGTCTTCTTCCCCCAACTCTGCCACTGGCTCTCCCAGCTGCATGGGTTCTGACTCACCCACCCGGTCAGACTGCTCAGCTGACCACCTCTCCGATGCTCTGAGAGCTTCTCCACTTCCTGGCTCCAACCTCTGCTGCCAACCTGTTGCAGGGAATTCAGCCCTCTCAGCTCCTGGTAGCTCGGCTCTTCTGCATGAGTCAGCACCTTTCCTACCTCCTTCTCTTCTCCGGTCTCTGCCTTCTCCCTCTCCTCCTTTCTTCCTGTCTGTATACTCTGGCATAGGCTTATACCTCCAGGGTTCTAGCCCCACCTCCTTCCTTCCCAGGTGTTGGCAATCCCCCTGCCTTCTGGTATTTGAGTAATCAGGGAACTTGTTGAAGTAAGGGATTTTGGACCTCGTGCCCATAATATCTCTCTCTTACTCTATTAGACACTGCATGAAACCTGTTCCAGCTGGGGTTTTTCTGGTTCTTAGGTGTGGCTGTGGCTTTCTCACCCTGCACCCCTAAAAGGGGACCCTTTACTAGGGTGAATTCTTTACATTTCTCACCTCCCCCATACTCAGGATAGATGACCTTGCCACAATGGCCATACCAAGCCATAAATGCGCTCTGTGTGACTTGCACCTCTGGCGTGTCCCCCCCCCCATTTGTCATTTTCCCCGTGCCCAGCATCTCCCCATCTTACCCACACCTACAGTACATGTCCATGCTGCCTTTCTTTGCCCTACCGCCACTGATGCTTTTCATGTCTCCTTGGCGATGGCAGTAGCAGCAGCTGAGCAGATCTCTAATTGGGGGAAAAAACACGCGAGTCTTTCCAACTCCACGCTAACATGTTGGCCTGATCCCTTCCTCCTCTGACATAGGCTCGCATCAGAGGAAGAAGAGACCAGACCAGCCATTCAAGAGCGGAGTTGAAAAGATCCACATTTGAATGGCTGGTCTGGTCCCTCCCTCCTCTGATGCAAGCCTACATCAGAGGGAGGGAGGGATCGGGCCAACATGCAATTGTGGGATCGAGAAGACCCATGTGTTTTTTTCTTGATTAAAGATCCGCTCCACTGCTGTCAAGGAGACGCAAAAAGCGGCAGAGGCAGGCAGTGGGGGGAACTGAGGCTGGCAAACCCAAATGTGCCCCTATTTTTTTGCACCCTGTGCTCACAGAGGACTAGGTATAGCACTGATGCATGTAAATGATAGTGTATATAATTTGCACATGTACCTGTACACTCCGCCCATGTGCACACCCACCAGCGAAGTAAATGCCATCAGGTATATGCATAGATTTTATACTGGTCCGTATTTACCTGCAGAAATATCTAAAATGAGCTTAAAGTGTGCTCCCCTTATCAGATTACCCCCTTAAAGTACAACACAGTGGTATGTTTCGCCTTCATCTAAGTAGCTAAAGTTAGACATATCTTTTTTGAGACTCAGTGGGGAGAGGCATGGTGTAATGCATCTCTGGAGGCTGGCCAGTGGGTGTGTGGAAGAAGGCTGTGTGTCATGTGCTATGCATGTTTCCCTCTATGAGGAGGCTTGTGTGTGCGGGAAGGAGGGCTTGTGTGTGTTGGGGTAAGGATGCGTGTCTGTGAAAGGTGTATCTAGAACTGGAGGTGCCTGGGTCTTAGGGGCAGGGGGAGGTGGAGATACGGTCAAATGTCTGGAGCAGTGGTGTGTTTAAGAAGGGGATGGGGCAAGTGTCTGCAATAGGAGTGTAGATGGGGTTGCCATGGGCAGTGTTGGAAGTATACTTTTTACCCTAATGCCACCCCACACCATTCAATATTTTTTTATCCTTTCTATCCTCCCTCCCCTTCCAAAATCCCACTCTCTCTTCCCCTTCTCACTGCTCCCCTCCTGCGAGAACACACCCATGTCAGCTGGTTCCTTTACTCCCCCTGCTTCCTCCAATCCCTAGACTCTCAGTCTTCAACTATGGGGAGCTCCGTTGACTCTTCCACTTGCACTACCATGGGTCATACACAGTCTACAGCCAGCTGGAGGATTGGGGACGTCTGCCAGCTCCTTCATCATCCTTTTACTCTGTACACATCTGTTAGCACATGCATGATGAGCAAGCATACAGATGGACGGAGTGACCCTTGGCAACAGGTGCTCTCACTGTTGTAGGAAAAATGCCTAATAATCTTATGCTGACTGAAATATATGCAAAAGATGTATCTACTAATACACAGACCACTGCAAGTCTGTTAAATCCATCCTCATTATTTGCTATAAAAAGTTGATGTGACAAGAAGTAATTTTCTGTATTCCTTCAACAAAAAGATATACTCTCCTTTTAACATTTTCATTAGCCTACCAAAATAGCTGCCAAGGTTAAAGGTGTTTAATTGCTGGTATCTGCTAATCAGTCACAGTAATATTCTAATACCCAGCTGCAGCCAGATACATCAGCAATGAAATCCTTAGTGGGAAAATGGGGGCATCCCTCCTCGCCCTACAGCTCATTCTCCTTTATCTGCCAAAATAGAAATGCTATCTTTCATAGACATTATTAATTTCATGCCAGGTGGCTAAATTGCACATCAACGGAAGGAATACACCTGTTATGCCTAGATAAAAGATTAAGGGACTGACAGAAGTAACAATGGTCACAGATGATATTGCAACAGGATAATTAAACTTCCTACCCGGTAAAATGTGTTAATGGATTGGATTAAACAGTAGGAAGCGCTGCTCACTTTCACATGACTTCAGAATCATAATTCAGTTTCAACACTAGAGTAAGCTTTGCATTTTAGTTTTACTCAAAATTATTAACATTTAAAGGGGAAAAATGTTCTGATTTTAACTATCCAGTTTACAATAGAGAAAGTTAAAAAAATAAAGAAGAAAATAACATTTTTTTATTTGAATTTATACATTCCATCAAGCAGGCCTGAATTCAGAAAGCAGACCATACGAGTCACAGAATAAAAAAAAAAAAAAAAAAAAAGGCGATGAATATCCAGACTAGAAAAATACACACACATTACCCTCTACACAGAGTTAGAGAACAGGCTCAATATTAAGGGCGCTAGCTGTCATGAGTTCATAGCGTGGGGCCATAACCGTCAACGTGGCTGGATTTCATTGCTGTCCATGATGCATTAGGGGAGCAAGTGGGCAGGACTGGGCAGAGAGTTGGCAGGGAAAGCGCCTTGCAGTCAGCAACCCACAATGACTGCAAGGTGGCCAATTAGCGCAGGTGCAATTACAGCCACTTCAATAGGTGGAGGTTAAGTGCAACCGCACTAATGTGGCACATGTTAGGGGACTGCGTTAGTTGAAAGAGACATGATCTCCATACTCTGAACAGTTAACGCGGTGGTGCTGCATTTAACGTGCCATGGTTTTGCATGCTGTTGGAGTGTTTGATGCAAATCACAATGCACCTCCAGGTGACTGATAGATCAAGATGTCTCCTGCCAGTGACCTCCATACCCTGACATACTGGAATCTAATATCACCACAATCCAGTGCAGCAGTCCACATCCACCCCCCTGGAGGAGGTGCTGAGAAGAATCCCCACCACTCCAGCTCGCTCTTGAAGGAGGTTGACAGGGGAAATTGGACCTCAAACGCAAGGGACTTGGACTTGCTGAAGTGGGCATACATGAGCTTGCACCCATGGAACCATCTCCAATGTGATCACCATAATGCCCCAGACGTTTTAAATAATCTCAGGTCTTTGGGCCCTGATAAGCACAAAAGGCTCTCGGTTGAGCCTGCAACTTGAGCACCCTCTCTTGAACCAGGCTCCCAAGTACTTGAGGGACTTAGAGGACACGAGGCTTTCCAGAAGGCGAAGCACTCCAAGCATAGCCGCCCAAGAATCCTATGCCAATCAGCCCATTGTCCAAATATGAATGGGCTCTAATGCCTTCCCTGAAAAGGAAGCCCACAGCCGCCACCAACGCCACCACCATGGTCTTGGAAAAGGCCCTCAGGGGCATGGCAAAGAGAAACAGGAGCACTCTGAACTGAAAATGTCTACCCAGGGCACAAAACTAGAAAAGGCACTTGTGCAATTCCTGGATCACAATGTGAAAGCAAGTCTTGGACACATCCATGCGAAAATGGGGAATGTGGAGAGGGGCATTGACCAGAATTAGCCAGAAGATTCATTCCTTCTTAGGAACCACGAAGTAGATGGCGTATGCTCTTGGCCCCAGCTCCCCTAAGGGAACTGGTTCAATAGCTCCTAACTGAAAAGGACACCAAAGAATAGTGGCTATCACTTTTCACTTTTTACCACAAAGAGACATCATAAAGTGCTAGAAATGAATTCTTCCAACTGCAGGACATAATCCTGCTCAATGGGCCAAGGTAATATGGATCCACTCCTAATAGAAAAGGCAGAGCCAAACACCCCACCTCCATCCAAGCTCCCCCTATCTGTATGACCAAAATCAGCCTCAGTCCTTGGGATGAGCCAGGGTTTCCATCCCTTTCCAGGAGCATAACAGTTGCTTCCTTGCCAATTGTCATGAGCTGTGGTGCCAAAACATTTCTGTCGGGAGGGAAACCATATGGTCAGAGGCCAAAACGGCCACTGCTTCTGCCAGCAGCTGCTCAGAGAAAACCACTACTGAGGTACTCTGCTCCCTGAAAGGCCCTTTCACTACTGTGCCACTACTACTTGACTGAAACCTCCCTTATTTGGCAGTCAAACCCCTGGCAGTAGTACCATGAGATTACTGCCAAGGGTCATTTTGAAACCTGGGGCATCATGAAGAGTGAATAGGGATGACTCCTGCTCCCACAAGACACTAGAGACCCTGGGTAAGAGCTGAAGATAGGATCAGGGGTGGAAGGGTTCTTCCAGGGGGACCATTGCTAGGATCTTAATGCTGTGGGGTGGAGGATGGGGAAATATTGGTGCAGGGCGGAGGGGAGGAGCAGATCAGGGAGGCTGACACCGACCTTTACATCTTCTCCTCTAATTGGGCACATATATGTGCTACAGAGCAGCTGTAAATAATGATGTTTAAATTTTTTGTATATCAGTATGGATTCCCCTTTTAAAATGGCGAATACACATAGATAATGTAGGCCTGCCCAAACCACTCCCTCTTCACACCCCAACCACACCTCCTTGCTTTTTGGATGTGATGCAGTTCTCCACATAGAAACATAATGGCAGATAAAGACCATATGGCCATAAATAAATATTTCCGCAAATTACTCCTAATTCTATCTCCTTTCACCTTCATCCTATGCCTCCAAGATGAGAGCTTTCAATTGAAAGAAGCTCTTCTGTGCATTTGCACCACAGAGGTATTTAAACTTCTCTACATCATGCTTGGCAAGATTGAAGGTCAACGTAAAAGAGGAAGGCCAGCAATGAGATGGATCAATATAACAGCAGCAGCTATGGGTGCCACTTTATCAACAATGAGCATCCTGACTGAAGATCGAACACAATTTAGGTTGACTATGCAGAATATCGCCATGACTGAGGACTTGACGGCACTTAACAACAACATCATATCACTCCATTTCCTTTCTTTCTTCCAAAGTATACATATTGATTTTTTTTAAACATTTTTTATTGAACCATCAAACACACACATACCCCAGGAGTCATGGTTGCTCTTACATGAGCCCCAGAGGCTATATTACAAATAGTACAATGTGAAAACAAGAACATCCAATGGTATTTACACTTTATCCCCACCTACTGACCCTATCCCCCCACCTCCCCAGCTGAAAACCATGTAAAAGTAGTTATTCATCTATAAAAGGCGATCTCCAGGAACAGAAGGAATTTAATCTTCACATATGGGTGACATTGGTACTGACGGAGCCTGTGTGGGAACGCTCCCCAGTGTCCAATAGGAAAGCTTTTGGGAGCATCCCACTGCGTCTGCGTCACTGCCTTCCTGCCTTTGTGACTCTCCCTCCTCAGTTGAGTTTGTAGCTGAAATAAAAGGAGAGAATAGAGAGAGAGAGAGAAACTCTACAACTCCTAGGGGAGGAGGGTAGGTTGTGAAGACTAAATTCCTGCTGTTCCCAGAGATCACCTGTTACAGGTGAGTAACTATGCTATCTCCAGGAACAAGCAGGAATATAGTCTTCACATGGGAATCCCTAGCTCCCAGATGCCAGAGGAAGGCCCCCAGAATCAGTAGATTTGCCTCAGAGCAGGCCTCAAGAGGGCATGGATCTTCAATGGACATCTGGCATCGAAAATTCCAGGACAGAAGGTAGGAGTTGACCTAAGTGTGAAAGAGGTGTTGGAGTACCGCCTGACCAAATATGGCATCCCGGCAGGAGTCCTTGTCCAGACAATAGTGTGCAGCAAAGGTATGCACCGAAGACCAGGTGTCTGCTTTGCAGATTTCATCAATGGCTACAGAACATAGATTTGCCATGGAAGCAGCCATGGCATGAACATTATGGGCAACGATATGACCAAGGGATAGTCCTGCTTTGGCATAAGCAAAGGAGATGCAATCTGCTATACATTTAGATAGGGTATGTTTGGATACTGGCAACCCCAAGTGACTGGGGTCAAATGAGATGAATAATTGAGAGCTCTTACGATGCTCAGCTGTCCTTTGGAGATAGAATGCCAAGGCATGCTTGCAGTCAAGAGTATGGAGGGTTGCCTCTGCCCTAGAGGAATGAGATCTAGGGAAGAAGACAGGCAGATAGGCTGACTGATTCAAATGGAAAGGAGACGCGACTTTGGGCATGAAATGAGGATAAGTCCAAGGACCACCTTATCATGGTGGAAGCATGTATAAGGCGGCTCAGCCACCAAGGCTTGGAGCTCACTGATGCGTCTAGCTGGAGTGAGTGCAACAAGGAAGATGACTTTCCAAGAGAGAAACTTTAGATTGTCTGCTGATGGAGAGACCACTCGTGCGGCAGGGGGATCCGACTCAATCTGTCTGAATTGTACGCAGGAAGGATAGGTGAACTTCCTGAGAAGTGGCTGCCCTTACTAGCCAATCGTCGAAGTAAGAGAAGACGAATATTCTGATTGTCCTTTGATATGCGGCTACGACCGCCATACACTTTGTGAAGACTCTTGGGGCAGAGGCGAGCCCGAATGGCAGGACTCTGTATTGGTAGCGATTTTATTGGAAGATGAAGCGTAGATACCTCCTGTGTTCTAGATGAATGAGGATATGGGTATACGCTTCTTTGAGATCTAGAGAACAGAGCCAGTTCTGACTGGAGATAAGGAAGAAGGGTTCCTAGTGAAATCATCTTGAATTTCTCTTGAACTAGAAACTTGTTGAGGTTTCTGAGATCTAAGATGGGTCTGTATCCTCCGTTCTTTTTGGAAATGAAAAAGTATGGAGAATAGAATCCCACCCCCTTCTGGGATGTTGGAACCTCTTCTATAGCACTCTCTGACAGAAGAGAGATGATCTCTTGCTGGAGGAGAGCACTAAGTGGAGGTTGCGAATAATATTCCCCCACCAGAGTGGTGGGGGGTATGCTTTGTAGGAGAAGCTTGTACCCCTCTTGCACTATAGTTAGTGTCCACTGCTTTGAGGTTATGAGATGCCACCTGTGGGCATAATGGCAAAGCCTGCCTGCTATGTGGAGGAGGCGGGGGATCTGCAGGTGTAGGGTGGCAATGTTCTCTAGGAAGAAGACAAAAACAAGGGGTAGATTGAGTCTGCACTGCTGGTTGCAGTTTAGGAGCCTGTGGCTTCTTCTGCTGCTTAGGAGGCTGTTGCTTCCTCTGGGCAGCCTGGGACTGGTATTGAGAAGCTGAGGGGTAAGAAGAGTAGAATTTTTTCTTCTTACCACAGAAAGACTTCTTAGCAGCTGCTTTTCTTCTTGGTAGGCAGTAGCCTTAGAAAGCCTATTTAGTGTGATATTCTCAGACTCTGAGAAGCCTTATCTTGCCAATTCTTCCCAAACAGGTTCTCTCCTACACAGGGGATATTTCCCAGCTTATCTTGAATCCACATTTCAAGGTCTGATGCCTGAAGCCAGGCAATCCTATGGGCATCTATGCAGATAGAAGAAGTTCTGCTAATGCATTCCAAACAGTCAAAGGTTGCCCTATTGACAAACTTGGAAACATTTTGGGCATGTTTGATTATGGTAAGGTAGTCTGCCCTCTTGTCATCTGGGAGAAGAGATGCCATTGATTCCAGATCTTTAGCACTTCCTTAAGGAACACACCCATGTAGAGTATGCATGAACTTATGCGGGCTGAAACCATGGAGGCCTGAAAGCATCGGCCGCAAAAGCATTGAGGGTTCTCGATTCTCTGCCCGGGGGAGGGAGGGAGGGGGGGATTGGAGGAGTGCATCTTAGAACTCTTAATTCGATGCATAGCTGATTCCACTACCATTGAATAGTGTGGAAGCTGCGTCTTCTGGAACCCAGGACTTTCCGGTACCCAATACATGGTATCAAGTCACTGGGAATGAGGAGAGATGGTAAGTGATTTCTCCCACATCCTGAACAAGGTCCTGGAGTATGCAGTGTAGTTGCCTCTTTAGGAGCTGTAGGATATTGGAGAATTTCCAACTCCTCTGCTCTGGGTTCTTTCTCCAATGCCGGAGTAATGGATAGGCCTCTCACCATATCTTTGATAAACTCCTGGAAAGACATGTCTTCTGGAGGGGACATTTGCCGCTATGGAGATGGAGAGGGACCCTCGGGAAAGCACAGTTACTTACCTGTAACAGGTGATCTCTGGGAACAGCAGGAATAAGTCTTCACATATGGGTACGTCGGTACCGACGGAGCCTGCACGGGAATGCTCCCCAGCATCCAATCAGAAAGCTTTTGGGAGCATCTCTCGCGCCTGCGCGCTGACTTCCCACCTTTTCCACTTCTTCTCCTCAGTTGCGTTTCATAGCTGAGACAAAGGAGAGAAAGAGGAAAGGAAGATAGATAGATAGATACAACTCCTAGGGGAGGTGGGTGGGTTGTGAAGACTTATTCCTGCTGTTCCCAGAGATCACCTGTTACAGGTAAGTAACTGTGCTATCTCCAGGAACAAGCAGGAATGAGTCTTCACATATGGGGACTCCCTAGCTGTAGATGCCAGGGGGAGATCCCATAAAATGCGTGTCCCTGGATCAGGAGTGCATTTACCAGCCAGGAATCTCATGAGGGATGGAGGGTAGAAGAGGAGAGCTGTAAGGAAAACAGCGAACCTAAGGACTACAGAAGAGGAGTCCTTGGTATGTATAATAAGTATCATTAAAATTATTTAATGAACAATTATAATATGGAGCTTACCTACTGGATTGTAGGAAGTAGAGAGCGGGATGGAGTCTACTGGATATGCAGTAGCGGAGTCCTCAAGGTGACCTCACAGCAGTGAGGATGAAGGTCCAACCCTGGAATTAGCAGGAGACCCAGGTGTCAACTGGGGCAGGATAAGAACGGCAGGTCTTCAACGGAAAGCTTTATGGGAAAAGCTGAAAATTCTTTTAGGTACAGAGTCATTAACATTGAGGACTAAAAGAAGAAGACTGACCGATTTGGACAACTAGCCCAGTCCTAGAGGGAAGGAGGGGTATGGAAAGAAGCCCGTATTCCCAAGGAGAATAGATGTGTACTCAGAACTAATGAAGATGTACACTGTCTTTCCTATATGGTGAGAGATAGGAAAGATATCAAAGCCTGATGCTTCAAGGATAGGGAGACATAGGGCAAAGTAGAAGCTGTTAGCACCACAGCAATGGTTGTGTGCATAAGAGCCCCTACATACTGAGGAACAGTATGAAAAATATGGAAGCCCACTGTCTGGAACTTCTAAGAAGGTAAAAATTTTTTATAGCATAGACAGTCAGGGAGATAGTATGTAATACATATCGACCTATAAAAAAGTCTCCCAACAGATGCATATATATAGGGGGATATATATACCTATATATATGTATATATATAGATATGTGCATAAGTATGCACACACAGCTTACAGACATATGTATGTAGATGCATATATAGAGATATATACATACATGAATATGAGTCTGAAGATATATGTCTACCACTAAGTCCCATAAGAACATTCACATGGGGAATGTGAAGGGGAAAGATTCATCCAATACAAGAGGATGAAACCCACTTGACAGATATATAGAGAATCTATTTCCGTGGGCTAATAGGATGCAGGAATGCAATCCAGTAAAATAACCAGGATGGTTGCGTGAAAAACAGAGGATAATATCAGTCTGTAAAGATCAAGACGGGAGTCCTTTAGAACTCTGACATGGTAAATGGGTAGAAACGCATAGAGAAGATACCAGGAGGACCCACTGGAGGGACATAGGGGTATCATGCGTTACTAGTAACCTTGGATATTCACGCAGAAAAAGCTTATAATCTGAATTGTAACAGGAGACAAGAGGGTGTGGAGAACCCTCACAGTCATGGGAATGATTTATAAGCTTTTTCTTACTATATAGAATAGCCCTCAGAGATAAAGTTCAATGCTCTGTAGCAAGGGCCCATAGTAGAAAGCTTCTCTGAAGATTGCAGAATTATGAGATAAAACTGACTGAAGTCAGGTGTGTTGCCACATCCTAGGAAAAGGAGATGGCTAGAAAGAAGATAATGTGAAAAGCCTAAAATGAGTAGGATTATCCAAGATAGATGAGGACTAGCTTGGAATCACTACTGAGGCTAGACAAAAATTGTGGAAAAGTACCAGTAGTTCAATCACTGGAACTCCTGCATGCACATCAGCTGAAAAAGACAACAGAGGGAATATCTTCCTGTGCAAAACAAAGAGAAACAGACAAAGGGAGAGGAGATATTCCTGTCCCTGTCTGATTAGTTATCTTGAGAATGTATTCAAGGAAAACAAAAAGTCTACACTGGAATGAAAGGCTAGAGAACTTTTCAGTATGGTACCACTCAGTCAGGGGAAACCCTGGACGAGAGGGTAGAGAAAACAGGTAATTGGAGGGTGACTTACCCATATGGCAAGTCAGCTGAAGGAAAAAATGTTCATGTTGGGACAGAAACTATCTTGGATAGCTGTAACTTCCATTCTTGGTAGAAAGAAGAGGAGAATTCTGTAACCCATGGACAAGAATATCCTGACAGCTTGGCATACTGAAAAAGGAAAACCCCAGTGTAGAGCTTTAAGAAAAAACAGTGAACAAACTTCTGCTAGGAAGAAGTTAACTGTAGATTGCAACCTTCAGAACCTATGGTTGTTGGGTATGCTCAGACTGGCTAGAGTTTGGAAACTTCAGACTAGGATGAGGTGTCCCTTGCTTGGCTACATCTGGATGATGGGCAGGAGAAGAATGAAACCTTCTTTTCTTAGGGAAAGAAGGTTTGGTAGGACATTTCCTACCTCCTGGGGAAGAAGGCGGCTTAGAATGGTCTCCAGAACCAGGGAAGTCAGTGGAGCAATGAGCAACCTGACGTAAAGCCTCCTTATTGAAAAGATGTTCTCCAGTACAAGGAGAATTACCCAGTGTGTGTTGTGCCCATCTGCTCAAGTCTGAAGTTTGGAGCCAGGCTCTACGACGTGCTCCAATGGCAATAGCAGAGGATCTGCTAACAGACTCAAAAGTGTCTAGAGAAGCACGAGAAAGAAACCAAGAGATATTCCGGCTATGACTAAGAAGCAAGGAATAGTCAGCAGCCTTAGGCTCTGACAAAAAAGGAGCCAAAAGAGATAATTTCTGTGTGATCTCCTGGAGTGTTAGACTCATATAAAAAATATAAGAAATAATTCTTGATGCCAGCATAGATGTTTGGAAGGTTTGACGTCCAAAGGCATCAAGTGCTCTAGATGCACGACCTGGCGGATAAGAAGAATGCTTCTTCTTGCTTTTTACTTTCCTCATTGCTGATTCCACTACAATGGAATGATGAGGAAGTTGAGTCTTTTGAAACCCTGGAGAGGGGGGCACCTGATACAGAACATTAGTTGCTGTAGAAGGTGAAGGAACTCTTAAAGGGGATTCCCATATTCTCAGAAGATCCTGCAAAGAATGATGTAAAGGAAGCATTAGATTTTCCTTTTCTGCAGGAGAGCCTTGGTTAAGATCACAGCCAGGGATAGGGATAGCAAGAAAGGTTGCCATATCAAGGAGAAATTTCTGAAAAGAAGGATCTTGTCAGACGGCTGCCTGGGTGAGAATGTTCACAGTCTTGGCAAGTGCATATATCAATATGATTTGCAAGGGATTGTGGGAAATGCAGTCCATTCACACCAGACACAGCTGCTCACAATAATTAGTTGTGCTTGAGTGTAAAGCCAATAAGATATTTATTTATGGGGTTATTTCTCCCAACACAGATATGCTTGGTAGCACATAAAACAGGATACTTGCTTTCAGTGTTAAACTTAGAAAAACAAAATCAGGAAAACAACAGCTGAACTTGTCAGGCAATCAAAGCAAAAGAATAAAGACCTGGTTGGTAACAAACAGGTCTTTTCTATAGGCTTTAGCTAATATTTTCTTAGCAGTGCTCTAAACAACAAGCAAAACCCACAAAGAAGGGAAAAACTGTTCTTTTCAGGTTAACTTCTTATATCTTCACACATAGACTCAGAAGTGATTCCCTCAGAGCTCACAAGCAATTAGGTAAGGCTCAATTGCTAGCAGTTACCCAGCTGAAACCCCTTAGCTGGCTTGCTTTCTACTGCGTGGCTAAAAATCCTACTCAGGAGCTTTTCTGAGTAGATTAAAGAACAAGTTTGTATTTCTTTGTGATGGTTCTTGTACTTTGTAACAGAAAATTACCAAAGGAGTTTAGACAGAGAGCAATCCATATATTCACAGACTGTATCTAAGACCGCTCCCCCTTCTTCAACAATCATGGGTTCAATATCATGGATTGGCACAGAGGAATTTCTCAATGTAGCACTCTCAGGAGAATACTTGTTTCCCTGCTGTCTTTCAAGGTTATAGCTAGGGCATAGATCAGTGTTCATACCTGAGCTTCCATTGCTGTTAGAGTTCCTCTCTAAATAGCCTGGCCAGTATGTAGTCCAGTTTTTATGTCCAGCCTTCCCATCCAGATCCCTGGACACTGGATCTCTCTTCACATACCTTCTGGCACGGGTCCTAGGGTCCCTTCCACGTGCAGCCGTCTCCCTCACAGGTACCGTCTGGAGATTCCTAGCTCTGCAGCACCATTCCTCTGGCTTTCCCCAGTCCAATGGTGTATGCTGGCCTTTTGAATGTCTCCCAGTATACGTACTGCTCTGGACTCCTTTAGACCTCCCAAATGCTTTTCTCTTCTTTCTTCCAAAGGGTTTCTTGCCCTCTCTGTCCGTCCGTTCTGGCTTCTGCTTCTGATGATCCTCCAGATGATGAAACTGAGGATGAGGATCTCCCAGATGAAACTGAGGATCAGGATAATTCTCTGTAGAATAAACTCTACCTTTATTCTGCTTTGATGAGTGCTCCACCTTAGCACAGCGCAGCTGTGCTGAATCAGGCCCTGCCCTTTGAGATGAGTGCTTGGGGATTACCTCATAGCCGCGACCACAAGAAAACAAGAAATGAAGAATTTAAAGAAAAAGGTTTCTGCGGTGACAGGAGGACATCCTGCCGGCTCCGCGGAAAAACGAAAACTGAGGAGAAGAAGTGGAAAAGGCGGGAAGTCAGCGCGCAGGCGCGAGGGATGCTCCCAAAAGCTTTCTGATTGGATGCTGGGGAGCATTCCCGTGCAGGCTCCGTCGGTACCGACGTACCCATATGTGAAGACTCATTCCTGCTTGTTCCTGGAGATAACTCCTCATCTTTCTGGTACCGATTGATTCATCATCCGAAGAATTGGAATCGGTAGATTCAAAGTATCGATGACAGCGATGCTCTTGTTCTTCTAAGGACCGGTACTGATGAAGATCGGTATCGGCGCGAGAGACCTGCCCTGTCGGTACCTCAGAACCAGGAACGGACTCGAGACCCGGCATGGGCGGGAGTGTACCAAGGGGCACGAAGTCCAATGCTGACTGTATCGGTACTGACGATACCGGCGGTAATGTCTTGACCGGTACCAATGCCGCTAATAGAGCTGCAAGACTCCACTTGATGGCTAGTATGCGCTGGTCCATCGAGCTTGCCGATGCCTGGATATCGGTACCGGAAGCTTGGGCTAGCTTTTCTAATAACGCTATATACTTTTTAAGATACAGCGACCAGAATTACACACAATATTCAAGGTGTGGTCGCAACCATGGAACGATACAGAGGCATTATAATATCATTTGTTTTATTCTCCATTCCTTTCCTTATGATTCCTAGCATTCTAATTGCTTTCTTGGTCGCCGCTGCACACTGGGTGGAGGGTTTCAACATATTATCCACAATGACGCCTAAATCTTTTTCCTGGGTGGTGGTTGCTAATGTGGAACCTTGTATCTCGTAACCATAGTTTGGGTTCTTCATTCCGCAGTGCATAACTTTGCACTTGTCCACAATAAATTTCATCTGCCATTTGGATGCCCAGTCTTCCTTTTTATCAAGGTCCTCTTGCAAATTTTCACAATCCTTTGGGTTTTAACAACTTGAATAATTTTGTGTCATCTGCAAATTTGATTATCTCACTTATATTCCCATTTCCAGGTTATTTACGAATATGTTAAAAAGCAGTGGACATAGCGCAGATCACTGGGGTACTCCACTATTCACCTTTTACTACTGGGAAAATTGGTCATTTAGCCTACCCTCTGCTTTCTATCTTTTAACCAGCTCCTGATCCAAAATAGTTATCCCATGACTTTTTAACTTCACCAAGAGTCTCTCATGAGGAACCTTGTCAAAGGCTTTCTGAAAATCCAGATACACTACTATCCACCAACTCACCTTTGTCTACCTGTTTATTCACACCTTCAAAAAACATAACAGATTAGTAAGACAAGACCTTCCTTGGCTAAGCCCACGTTGACTGTCTCCCATTAAGCCATGATTATCTGTATTTTTTTCTCTATCAACTCATATTTTACTTATCCCTCTTGCCATCCAGTCCTCAATCTCCCTCTTGTTACTACACCTACCATTTTTCAACCCTTAGCATTGCCCTCTCCTTCCTCAGCCTCTTACTCCTTAGTCTTTAATTAACTCCCTTTTCTCCCCATCATCTCCCCTATCCAGTGTCTCTCCACAATCTCTCCTCCATCCAGCACCTCGCACCCTTTTTCATACCCAACCATATTCACTATTTCCCCTCTCCCTATTCCTCCCCAGTGTCCAATCTATCCCTCTTTTTCTCCCCATACCTCATGTCCAGCATTTCTTATCTTTCTCTCCTTCTCCCCTCCCCATGTCCATCTATCCTCTCTCATACCCTCCCCATGTCCACCATCTGTCCTCTCTCTCATTTTCTGCCTCCTGTGTCCACCATCTCTACTCTCTCTCTCCCCCCCTCCCCCCATATCCAGCAGCTCCACTTTCTCTGCCCTGTGTCCGGAATCTGCCCTTCATCATTCCATTAGCAGAATCTGCCCTTTCTCCCCTCTCTCTACCCTATGTTCAGCATCTGCTCTCTATTCCCTATGTCCCCTCTTCCCTGAGTCTGACATCTGCTTCCCCACCCTGTGGCCACCATCTTCCCTCTGCCTCCTCACTCCAAAACAAGCATCTGTCCTCTACCCCCACCCTGTGGCAAGCATCTGCCCATTTTCCTCTATCTCCAACCATGCCCAGCATCTGCTCTCCATCCCTTATGCTTCTCCACCCCGAGTCCAGCATCTTCTCTCTACCCACATCCCAAGTCTACCATCTGTCCTCCTCTTTCTCCACTCCGTGGTCACCAGCTGCCTTCTGCTCCCCCACCCCTTGACAACCATCTGCTCTCTGCCCCCTATCCTATAGCTATCAACTGCTATCTGATCTATACCCCAAGTCCAGCATCTGTCCTCCATCACACCATTCTCTCCCCATACCCAGTAAAGCATAGTTACTCACCTGTAACAGGTGATCTCTGGGAACAACAGGAATTTAGTCTTCACATATGGGTATCCCCAGCATCCAATAGGAAAGCTTTTGGGAGAATCCCACAGCGCCTGCGTGCTGCCTTCCCGCCTTTCTCCAGTTGAGTTTATAGCTGAGACAAAAGAGAGTGGGAAAGAGAGAAAGAGAGAGAGATAGAGAGCTACAACTCCTAGGGGAGGTGGGCGGGTTGTGAAGACTAAATTCCTGCTGTTCCCGGAGATCACCTGTTACAGGTGAGTAACTATGCTATCTCCAGGAACATGCAGGAATGTAGTCTTCACATATGGGGACTCCCTAGATGCAGATGCCAGGGAGATGGCCCCAGGAAGTTGTGTGCCCTTGTGAAAGGGCTCCACTTCCCCCCAAGGATATCTGGCGTCCTACCAGGGATGGTGGGTGGGAGTTGATTAAGTCTAGAACAGGTGTTGAAGAACAGCCTGACCAAACAAGGCATCCCTGCGGAAGTCCTTGTCCAAGCAGTAATGGGCTCTGAAGGTATGTACCGAAGCCCAAGTAGCTGCTCGACAGATGTCATCGATAGACACAGAGTGAAGATGAGTCATTGAGGCTGCCATGGCTCTCACATTGTGAGCTGTGACATGGCCTTCAAGAGGAAGGTTCTTACTCTCATAGGCAAAAGATATACACTGTGCAATCCAGTTGGACAGTGTCCTTTTGGAGACTGGAAGTCCCAAATGACTAGGATCAAAAGCAACAAAGAGTTGAGAGGACTTCCTATGTTGCTGTGTCCTTTGCAAGTAAAAGGCCAAAGCCCTTTTACAGTCCAAAGTATGAAGGTTCCTTTCTGCATTTGAGGCATGAGGCATTGGGAAGAATACAGGAAGGTAAACCGCTTGGTTTAAATGAAAAGGTGACACCACCTTTGGCATAAAGTGTGGATGAGTCCTAAGGACTACCTTATCATGATGGAACCTTGTATAAGGAGGATCAGCCACCAACGCTTGCAATTCACTGATGCGACGTGCTGATGTGATTGCAATAAGAAAGATGACCTTCCAGGAAAGGAATTTCAAAGAGGTACTGGCTAATGGTTCAAAGGGTGGTTTCATGAGCTGCCCAAGAACCAGATTTAAGTCCCATGCCACCGGTGATGGCTTAATTGGAGGCTTAGTTAAAAGAAGGCCTCTCATAAATCTCGCTATGAGAGGATGAGAGGAAATAGGTTGTCCATTCAGAGGCTTGAAAGAAGCTGCAATTGCACTCAAATGAACTCTCACAGAATTGGTCTTAAGCCCTGCATTTGATAAATAAAGGAGATACTCCAGTAATGATTCCAGAGGTATCGCAAGAGGGTTAAGACCCTTCTGCGAGCACCATATGGTAAACCTTTTCCACTTAAATGCATAAGAGCTTCCTGGAAGCATAAAGGATATCCTTTACCTGCTGGGAATGATTAAGACCGTGAAGCTCTAGGCTTTCAGCAACCAGGCCCTGAGATGCAGAGACTGGGGATTGGGCTGCCACAGCATCCCGTCCTCTTGAGAAAGGAGATTTGGAGCAGATCCTAACTCTAGAGGCGGAGCTTGAGAGAGATGTAGGAGCAGAGGGTACCACATTTGCCGTGGCCAACATGGAGCTATGAGAATCATATGACCTCTGTCTCTCTGAAGCTTGAACAGGGTTTTGGGAATTAGGGGAATGGGTGGAAAAGCATAAAGGAAGTCTTGACCCCAATGGAGGAGGAAAGCATACCTGGCCTGACAACCCTGAGCCGGAATTCTGGAACAGAACCGGAGAAGTTTGACATTCAGCGGACTTGCACAGAGGTCTATGTCCAGGGTTCCCGAAATTTGAAAATTTTGGCCACCTGGCCTACATGGAGAGACCATTCATGTGGAAGCAGAACTCGACTGAGTCTGTCTGCCCAAGAGTTTGAATGCCTGGAAGATACACCGCAAGGAGATGAATCTGATGCTCTCTGGCGAGGGCCCATAGTCGCAAAGCTTCGTTGCAGAGCGACAGAGAGCCTGTTCCGTCCTGCTTGTTCACATAGAACATGGCTACTTGATTGTCCGTTTGAACTAGGTCTGTCTTGTAGCTGAGCTGGGTGTGAAATACTCGAAGAGCAAGGAAGATTGCTCTGAGTTCCAGGAGACTGATGTGTAGATAGGCCTCCTGTGGAGTCCAGGTACCCTGGGTAGAGAGGCCTTGCAGGTGGGCTCCCCAAACCACCTGTGAAGCATCTGTTGTTAGAGTGGCCTGGGGTGGGGGTTGCTGAAAAGGAGACCCCACCAAAAGGTTTTGGGGTGACTGCCACCATTGGAGGGACAAAATAAGACGATCTGAGTTTGCTATTTTGTCTGACAGGCAACCTGACACCTGAGTCCACTGAGTGGATAAGGTCCACTGGGCTGCCCTCATATGGAGGCGAGCTTAAGGTACCACATGCACGGTGGATGCCATGTGGTCTAGCGACTGTAACATTTCCCGAGCAGTGAGGTGAGGTTTTAGCACTGCTTGGGAAGCTAACTGCACAATGCGAAGGCAGCGGGGCTGTGGAAGGTAGGCCCTTGTCTGTCTGGTGTCCAGCAGAGCTCCTATAAACTCTAGGGACTGAGTGGGAGCAAGGTTGGATTTTGGGAAGTTTATGACAAGTCCCAAATACTGAAGGATGTGCACTGTACGAGAGAGAGCAACCCTGGCCTCTGGCTCCGAAGGGGCTCGAATGAGCCAGTCGTCTTAAGTAAGGGGAGACGAATATTCCCAGGGTGCGGAGAAATGCTGCTACCACAGTCATGCATTTTGTGAACACCCTTGGTGCAGAGGCCAGGCCAAAAGGAAGAACCCTGTATTGGTAGTGCTTCCCTTGAAACAGGAAGCGAAGGAACTTTCAGTGAGTTGGATGGATGAGAACATGAGTGTACACATCCTTGAGATCTAGAGAACAAAGCCAATCCTGACTCTGAAGGTATAGCATCAAAGTTCCTAGCGAAATCATTTTGAACTTCTCTCTGAACAGGAATTTGTTCAATTCTCTAAGGTCTAAAACTGGTCTGTGTCCTCCTGTTTTCTTTGGAATAAGGAAATAGGGGGAGTAAAACCCTGTACTCCATTGGAGAATGGGTACCTCTTCTATTGCACCTTGAGCAAGGAGCACAGTGACCTCTTGACCTAACTGGTCGTTGAGAGGTCTGAGAATTGAACTGTCTTACTATTGTAGGAGGGGGCATGCTGAGGAAATGAAGCTTGTACCCCTCTCTTACAATAGACAGAGTCCAATTTTCTGCTGTTATCTGATGCCATCTGGGGGCAAAATGACATAACCTTCCTGGGATGGTGGAGGGTTCTGGGCCAGGAAGGCAAAGTTCTCTAGATAGGAGTCAAAGCCCCTGTGGAGGCTGAGTCTGCTGAGCCGGTTGAGGCTTAGCTGCTTTTGTCTTTCTTTGCCTAGGTTGTTGCTGCTGTCCCTTTTGGGCAGACTGACTTAAACAATGCCCCTGCTGGGTATAGGAGGGATAAAACTTCTTCTTCTTACTGAAGAATGGTTTCTTAAAGGATTTTTTCCTCACAGGATCAGCTGTAGATTTAGACAATCTATCCAAAGTGATATTGTCTGCATCTCTCATTAGCTTTTTCCTGCCAATTCTTGCCAAAGAGATTCTCTCCTGTGCAAGGTATATTCCCCAGTTTGTCCTGTACCCAGATATCTAAGTCAGATGCCTGGAGCCAGGCAATTCTACATGCACCTATGGCAATAGCAGAGGTTCTGCTTATGCACTCAAAGCAGTCACACGATTCACAAACTTGGAAACATCCTGAGCATGTTTGACAAGGGCTAGGTAATCTTGCCTCTTATCATCAGGAAGGAGAGGGCTCATAAGCTCTAAATCTCCTGTGACCTCCTTAAGGAACATTCCCATATATAAGATATAGGAACTGATTCTAGCAGAAAGCATGGAAGCCTGGAAAGTTTGATGTCCAAAGGCGTCAAGAATTCTACACTCATGTCCTGGAGGATAAGATGCATGCCTTTTTGCACTCTTTATCCTTCTCATAGCTGATCCCACCACCATGGAATGGTGTGCCAACTGAGTCTTCTGAAACCCAAGACAAGGAGGAACTCGATACATGGTGTCGAGTCTTCGAGAGTGAGGAGATGTGGTTAGAGGTGTTTCCCACATCCTTAACATGAGATCATGCAAGATCTCATGAATAGGTAAGGTAGCTGCCTCCTTGGGAGCTTTAGGGCATTGTAGGATTTCTAATTCCTTTGCCCTAGGTTCTTTTTCAGGAGCCACTGTGATGGAAAGACCTCGGGCCACATCTCAGATAAAGTTCTGAAAGGACATATCCTCTGGTGGAGACATCCTACGCTGAGGAGAAGAAGAATACTCAGGAAGAAGTACTCTGGTATCGGCAGAGCTTTCAGTCTTCAGATTCATCCGAGGATTCGAAGTATCTCCGGTCCGGGTGATCGTGCATGGCACAGTACCGTTACCGATCGGAAGGGTCCAGTACCGACTTGTCGATGCTGGATGGATACGCATGACTCGGTCCCGGTAGAATACCTGCCGATGTCGATGCAGTCGGTGCCGGCACCGAAGTCGGCGCCGGTACCAGTTGAATTGTCTGAAGCGGTTTCAGGGGCATCGAGGCTGTGAGAAGAGCCGCCAGACTGCGTTCAATAGCCAAGTATCTCTGGTCTATCAACGCTGCCGATGCTTGGGTATCAGTACCGGATGAAGCGGCCAGTACCCCAGAGCATGGCACAAGTAGTTCTGCCCAGGTTGAAGCCTTGAGAACATCCTGGAGCCCCGTTTGCTTTGGAAGCCGAAGCCTTCCGCCGGGGCAATTTTGCCGGTGAAAGTCCCTCAAGGGCAACGCTAGAGGCATCTCGATGTCTAGAAGGAGATCTACCCTTTGAGGAACGGCTAGATTTATGTTTAGTTACCTGAGATCCATGGGAGGAAGACGAAGCCCTGGAAGACGTCGATGCCACGAAGACTGCATTGGAAGGAAAAAGGGTGGTAAGTTTAGCAGCTCGTTTCTGCCGGCCCCTATTCGACATCATTCCACAGGCAACACACTCAGAAATAGAGTGGTCAGAACCTAAACATTTCAGGCACCACTCATGGGTGTTGGTGACGGAGATGGTACCGCCACACTTAGAAGACTTTTTAAAACCCGAAGCGGGTTTTTCCATTTTGAAGGAAAAAGTTGGGCCTAGTGCCCAAAATGGCACGTGGCACCTGAAGAGAAAATTATTGGAAAGACTCCAGAAAGAAAGGGGTTTTTTTAAGAAAAAAAGAAAGAAGAACCGGCGGTACCGGTGTAGCGTCGAGGGAAGGCAGACGCGACCACAAAAAAGAAGAATAGAAAGGATTTTTTTTCTGCGGTGACCTGTTGGCTCTGCGGAAAATGAAGAACTGGAGAGGGACAGTTGGGAAAGGCAGGAAGGCAGCACGCAGGTGCTGTGAGATGCTCCCAAAAGCTTTCCTATTGGACGCTGGGGAGCGTTCCTGCGAAGGCTCCGTCAGTACTGACGATACCCATATGTGAAAACTACACTCCTGCTTGTTCCTGGAGATCTGGTCTTCATCCCCTTATGTACCCCATCCAGTGTCCAGCATCTGCTTTCTATACCCATCCCATGTCTACCATCTGTCCTCCATTTTCCCCACTTTTTGGCCATCATCTGCCCTCTGCCTCTCCTCACCCCATGGTCAATAGCTGTGCCCGCCTCCATGCTCCCAACAACTACATCCAGCATCACCTCTCTCACTCTGTAATCCATGGAATGATGTTTTTTTATTTTTTGTTTTTTTTTACCTCTAGGCCATCGGGTGCTCCTGAGCCTGCTGTGATTGTGGTTCCGAAGAGGGAGGGGTGTTTCCACAGTACAGATCGGGCAGACCTAAAAAAATTTAAAAAAAAACACCCCAAAAAAACACTGCCACAGCCCCAAGAGAAAAGAAGACTGGGACTGCCCAATCTGCACCGCAGACTTTCATTCCGGACCAGTTATCACAGCAGGCGCGGGAACATCCGACGGCCCAGAGATATTTAAAAAAACAAAACAAAAAAAACCCACTTCCTCCCCCAGTCTTCTGCCATCACTTCTCTCAATCTCCCAGCAGCAATTACAAAACCAAAAGCACAGAGTTTTCAGGACTCCAGCGTGCTCTGAAGACCCTGCCAGACCACTTCTCTCTGGTGCAAAAAGGGGATAGAAACAGCAGGGCCTTCAAAGAGCACTGCAGTTGCTGAAATCCTGTGCTTTGGGGGGGTTTTTTGTTTTAATTTTCTTTCAAAACTAATGGCTTGCTTCTGCTGCTGCCCTTTTTCTCGGCATTGGCGGCAAGAGGGGGGAGTGATGTTGTTGCCACCGCTGCCACCACCTGATTAGAAAGAGTGAGGCAGCTGCTGCTGAGCTGTTTTGGGGGCATTCTTTTGCCGCTCCCAAACCTTTGTCGCCTGAGGCAGCTGCCTCACTCTACTTAATGATAGAGCCGCCCCTCCTTCCACCACTGTTGTTAGGCTCATATCACCTCTCTTCTCAAGTCACTTCGCTGGCTCCCTGCTTCTGCATCCTGTTAAACTTCTACTACTGTTCTATGAGTGCCTTCATTTGGCTGCTTCTCACTACCTTTCCTTTCTCCCTACACCCCCTCTTTGGCAACTCTGCTTTTCTGGCAGCTCCCTTCTATTTGTGTCCTTCTCTTCCAATGCCAACGCCAGACTTCAAACTTTCCACCTTGCTGCCTGGAACAAACTTCCTGAGTCGGTACATCAGGCTCCATTTCTGGCCCTGTTCAAATCCTAGGCTAAAAACTCATCTATTTGATCTTGCTTTTGTATCCTGATCCCCTCAGCCTCCTATGTGTTTCCTTACCATTCACCTAGATATATCCTAGTTCCCAGTTGTGCTGTCTGTCTTGATTAGACTGTAAGCTCTGATGAGCAGAGACTCTCAAATATGTCTGTACAGCGCTGCATATACCGTGTAGCTCTACACAGATTAGTAATAGTAGGACTATTTACACATTGGGATGTTTCTAAAATAACACCCATAGTTTGCTGACTGCTGTCACTACTACTTCTTTAGTGTAGGCCCACTATTCAGGAGTAAAATTCAGCTTATCTCGGCTAAATATTTCCACTCTCCAGATAATTTCCTGGTACCACCTCTCTCTCTACTTCTTCACTATATTGATCGTGTTAGGCCCATTAGAGGGATTTTTGCCCTGATACTATCTGTATAGTGCCCAAAATTCCATGGGTAGCGGAATTATACGTCCACCAGCTACTGGGTGCATATGAATACTGGCCCAACACTTTTTTTCATACCCTTGATTGGTTTATGCACAGAATGCTCTAATACCATGCAAATAGAGAAATTAGACTTACCTGCCATCCCGTCCCGCACCTCTGGGTAGAGTACCTTTTCCAGCAGCTTGGCGACTGAGCATGTCATCCTTTTGATGACACCCCTGTACATATACAGTTGGAACCGCCTAGCAGCCCCAGTAACCTATTAACAAAGACTCACAAGAGTAACAAATAAGTAGTTAAAACACTAATATTCAACTGAACCTAACCAAACTCACTCCCTCCCCATCACCCTAGAAGGGATCTACCGTTCTCCAAACGGAGAGGCTTACCTGTGACTATCTTGGCCATGCCTTTCAACACAAAGTGCCAGACCGGTAGCTCCCCTGGTCCGGCCCTCCGACACCTACTCACGCCTACTCCTCAGAGCCTCCAGACCCCTGCCATTACTCTTAGCAGCACCACAGCCAGAGGCACCACAAACCTTTTACTTAGACTCTAACAAGGGAGGGATCCGGGACTGGACTGGAGTTCCTCAAGGACAACAATTAGCAGGTAAGTCTAATTACTCTTTCCTTATTGTCCCTCCAGTCCAGTCCTGCATCTCTGGAATGTATCAGAGCAGCTAATCTAATGGGAGGGACCTGCAATACTGGCCTGAAGTGCTGCTGATCCAAACCGAGCATCTCCTAAAGCCTGAACATCCAGGTGATAATGCTTCACAAAGGTATGAAGAGAAAACCAAGTTGCTGCCTTGCAGATTTCCGCTGACGGCACCAAGCTATACTCTGCCCACGAGGCTGCCTGAGACCTCGTGGAATGTACCCGCAATCCTTTAGGCACCGCTCTACCCTTCACGATATACGCCAATGCAATTGTTTCTCTAATCCATCTGGAAATAGAGGCCTTCAAGGACTCCCCAATGAATGCCGGCAATTCTTCTTGACGGAACACTTGCACCACTCGCAACTGGTCCTCTTGCTCCAGGATCTCTCCTTCCTCCAATTCTTCTCCTTAGAACTCTATTTCCATGTCCCGGTCTTCCGTATCCAGCCCCTCAGATGAGGGGAAGGGCAATTGCCCCTCCTCTGAGAGCCGAGCCTTCTTGGCAGACGCCATCTCTGCAATGCCCCCTTCGAATCCGCTGTTCACTTAGTACTGTGGCCCTGTGCCGGTGGACTGGACCCCGACCCTGACCCCTGTCAGCGCATGCAAAAGGCCTTGTGAAGTAGCAGGACAAACTCTGGGGAGGAACCCCCCGGAAACCCCACTTCTGTCTGATTCCGCAAAGTGGAAGGTGCGGGAATGGCCGGGGTGGGGGGGGGGAAGAGGCTGACTCCAACACTAAGGCCAAGGACCCTACTACTATACCCTGGACCTCCCTTGCCAGGGAGAAGCTCATTTCCTGCTGCTCATGAGGTCCTTCTCTAAGGTTGTAGCCCCCTGAGCGCATCCCAGACAGATCCCTTTGTTTATGTTTATGTTTATTTAAAACTTGTTATACCGCTCAATACCGTGGGCACCTGAGCGGTTTACAATAAATAAAATAAGCAAGTTAATTAAAACAAGCACTTGGCTGCAGAAAAGGAAAAGAACGCCATCAATTATGAGAAAAGGAGAGGAGAGAAAGAAAAGAGAAGCTGAGAGCAGAAGATAAAATAAAACAGAAAGAGTAACAATGAACGAGTACAATCAAGGGGGGAAGGGGAGGGACATACAGTACATGGGTGATCACAATAGAAAGGAGAGGAAAGGGGATAGACTAGGGAGGAGGATCAAACGCAAGGGAGAAAAGGTGAGTTTTAAGCTGGGTTTTGAATGATTGATAGGATTCTTCTGCACGGAGAGAGGGGGGGAGCGAATTCCAGAGGCTTGGGGCCAGGAAATAGAAAGCAGAGGAGCGGGTTTTTTCTAGGCGGGCATGTGCGGGGGAGGGAAGGACCATGCGGTTTACGTGTATGGAGCGGAGAAGACGAAGGGAGGTACGGAAATGTATCTGATTTGCCAGGTAAAGAGGAGTGCCAGTATGGATTACTTTGTGTGCAAAGATTAAAAGTTTATATTGAATGCGGAAGAAGATGGGTAACCAGTGATGCTGATAGAGAAGGGGAGTAACGTGATCGAAGCGTGATGTCTGAGATCGCTCCCTGCTTGGTCCCACAGACCAGGCAGTGAGACCTGGCTGGCATGTCAACCCGGGCTGTAACCTGCCCCTGAAGCAGAGGCTCCAGAAGGAAAGGATACCTTTTTGCCCAAGCTGAAACCCAAGTCCCCTGCACTTGTATCAAAACCCCAGGGCCTAGGTTAAATAAGAGTAAAACTAAAGAAGGAAAAACAAAATGAAAGGAAAATGAAAGTAAAACAGCCCTAGCCACTACCTTCACCTCCCAGAGAAGAAAACAACAAAAATCAAACCGCAAAGTTCAGGGAGTGTTCCTCTGAAAAACACTTTACCAGCCAGTCATGGGGTGAAAAATAAATTTAACTAACCAGGAATCCCCCAATTGGCGCCTGAAGGCCAAGACAAGCACCACTGTTCCGCGCTGCTACCGTCTCCCTCCACGTGGCCAGAGCCGCACTCAAAGGGCCTGCCTCCCGCGCACACTTTGACCGTGGGATTCCTGCCTCCCACCGCGGCACAAATGAGCCTCTTCCCTGTGCTCTGAGTGCCCGGGCTTTCCACTTACCGTGGCTGCATCCTGAGCCTCTTCTCTCCCCTCGTGGTCGGTCACTCAGCCTGGCTTCGGCACAGAAAGGGCCCTTCTGGGGGCTGTCTGATTCAACGCTGCTGTGCGGGAGGCGGCACCTCACCCGATAACGGGAGCCACCAAGTCACCCAGAGAGAGGAAGGACCCTCCATTAGCCTATCCCGAACAACCTGGGGAAGGAGGGATCCCCTCCTTTTGTCTGTAGTGCTTTCTGGCCAAAATTGAAAGACTTCTCTTGTTCTCACTTTTTTTTTTTTATCTACAGAGCAAAAAAACAAATAAAAAAACAAATGCTGCGCCTTAAGTCAGACAAAGAAATAAAAAATTGATCTCCTTAGCTGTCCTCGGTAAGTCCAGCTCCCCTGGCTCACCACCTCCTCCAGCTGCTTGGAAACTGAGCATACTGGGGCTGGTAGGCAATGCCAGCTATATAAGTACACTGTTGTCATCAAAAGATGACATGCTCAGTCTCCAAGCTGCTGGAAGAGGTATACTACCCAGAGGTGCAGGACTGGACTGGAGGGACAATAAGGAACTGTGTCTTAAAAATGATATTACTACTACTACTATTGAGCATTTGTATAGTGCTACCAGTCGTACGCAGCGCTGAACAGACATGTAAGAGACAGTCCCTGCTCATCAGAGCTTACAATCTAATCAAGACAAAACACAGAGGTATAAGCCGGGGTAAAAACAAGGGGAAGGAAAAGGGGATCAGATGAGTCAAGATCCATAAGCAGAAGCATATTGTTTTGTCTAAACGACTTAGCCATTCTGCTTTAGAAAGAAAATGTTTGTCCCAAGCGTTATAATGTACAACCCTTTGAAGCAGATGTTAATGATCCTGCTCTTTTAGAAATCCCCAAGTTTAAATAAACATACTGCTGTATTAAAGCAGGATAGGCTGTTCAGTAATCTGAAGAACCCCTGTGGAAGAGGACAGTCTGATAATCATAGATCACTTTGGCTTAAGTTACGGTGTTTGTGGATGTTTGACATGTCATGCAGATTACTGTCAGACTTGTGTTTTGGGTTACAGAAGAACTATGCCAAAGAGGCAAATTTTTCAATCCCATAGGAAATTACAATATGCATTTACATGTTCTCATTAGCACGCCAATAACCATTTTGTGCTGTCATTCAATGCAAAGTCTTTTTTACTTAAACGCCAGGGGTCTTTCATTCAAATGAGCATTGCCATAGAAACAGAACTGCAGAATCCCTTTTTTAGGGGTCCAGCATGTTCCTCCAGCTCCTTTGGGCTTCCAGCTCAACTGAATCTAGGGCTGGGATCTGTCAAATAAATATTCAGGGACCTTTGCGCTTGCATTTGTATCCCATCCTTTCGCCCAGTCATCGCAGCGAGAGTCCCTGGCCCAAGGCCACTCACTACAGCTCCTTTCTAAACCCTCTAATCATGGGCCTTAGATCCAATCACTAGGTGTCACCATTGTACCATGGTTCAGACCCCATCCCTACCCTAGGGGACCTCTGAATGCTGCCTTCCTAGTCCTCCTAGCATGAGCCAACTGGCCCAGGTCTTCCCTACTCACACTGCTGTTGAATCACCGCACTGTCCCCCCCTCCCCCTCCCCTAGAGTCCTTTCTAAAAGCAAAAACATGCAACTGAAAACACCTTCCACTGATGGGACTCAAACCTACACTGCAGCAGTTAAAACTGATTGCAAGCCTTCTTGGTCAGTGACTACCTATGTGCCTAACCATAGCACTTCTTGAACATGAGATCTTGAAAGCTAGGTAATTAAAATTAAAAGCAGAAATTTGCTGTTGCTGTTTGCCTTTCTTGCAGGGACGCTCTATTTCCTAAGCAGCTGTTCATGACAAAACAAAGATGACACAAAACACAATTAAGCTGTGGAGTTTGCTGCTGGTAAGATGTGGTCAAGGCAGTTAGAAGAGCTGGGTTTACAAAGGGTTTAGAAGAGGTCCTGGAGGAAAAATCCATAAAGCTTTAGCAACAATGTAGGCTGGGGAAAGCCACCGAATCTCGGGGTATTAGCTGCCGTCAGAGACAGAATGCTACATTTTGACGGACCTTTGGTCTGACTCAGTATTGCATGTCTTGTGACCCTTTTCTTTCTCCCAAATCCATCATCTTTTATTGATTCACAAAAGAATATACTATAAAAGAAAATGAAAAGGGGGAAGGGCATTGATTAATCCCCACGAGTTCCTTCAGCACACACAAAAACATTAGATCAATGCAGTAAATTACCATGGAGCTCTGCTGTGAAATTAACACCCACACAAACAAAGAATTTATGACTCCATTCAATTTTTTTTTAACTCCTTTATAGTTACCTGGGTTTACAGTCCCCTCGTTTTCCTAGCATTTCATTATTTACCAACATTGGTGGGTCGACAAGGTCACAGCACTTGTCTTACCTGCCCTTTCTGAACTGTGGCACTTATGCTTGTATCTTATAAAACACATGTCCAAGGGCTGATACTTAACACCACAAACACACACTTACTCTTGTCTCGGAGGAGATGTAACTGTGCTTTACAGTGGGTGACTTCATGAAGGTACACAGGTGCCTATTTTGCCTTTATAAAACAGGCACAGCCTGCCTAGGCACCCTGTTATAAAATTGCTCATAATAAAAGTCCTCGTAACAAAAGTGTGTGCTGCTGAAGACCTATCGTCATTTATCATCAGTTTGAAGGAATAATTAAGACATCTTTGTCTATCATCACATGGGCCATGCTCTAATTTTAACTCGCAGGAAGGCCTAATTCTAGATAACAAATGACCAGTAACCATATTTATATGACAGTACGGACAGCAAAACCAGCAAGACAATTCATTATCTATGCCACCTTGCGACCACCATCAACGGGCTCCAGATCTGGCATATTTAGTTTTTCGGCATTATAGTTCATAAGGATGGGTGCCATATTTTGGCTTTATTTTCCAGGATAAGCTCGCCTCTTTCCATCCTACTACTACTACTACTGAGCATTTATATATCCTGTCCCTGTAGGTGTCTTTTTGAAAACTCTGTTCTCGGTTCCCTTCTCTCTCTCTTTCTCTCCGTGGCCCTTCAATAGATTTCCCTGTAGAGCTCTGTTGCTTCCTCTATTGTGACATGCATCTCTGCTCATATTTTTAATTATGAACTATGGTTAGAGCATTGGCTTGGTAACCAAACAACCAGGGTTTGATTCCCACTAGCACTCCTTGTGGCCTTGGGCAAGTCACTTAACCCTCCATTGCCTCGGAAGAAAGGCCTGGCAATCTACTTCCGGTGACACTGCCAAGAAAACCCAGGAGCTGCTGGGTCACCAGGAGTCTGCATTGACTCGAAGGCACACATTCAGTTTTTACTATCTCCTCACGGATAACTGACTATTTTCAAAAGCTAATCACCGAATTGGAAAACTAACAAGCCCCTTTTCTTTTCCTTTTCTTCATTCTTTCTTCAAAAACCTCCTCCTTGCAACGGAATCATTTTTTTCTGTCTCAGGGAGTGAATTGAAAAATGCCATCACATTATATTTTTCACTAGAGTTGTTTTTTTTTTTGATTAATGATGAATGAAATACTTTCAGAAAAGTGGTACAGAAATCATCAAGCAAAATCTGTGAAGAAGCAAACTATGACACAAAAACATATTTGTCATTCTTAAAAAAAATTCTCTTTCACGGTAAACGCAATAAATGCAGAGTAGCACAAACAAAATGGACAGCTAAACTGAAGACGTGTCTGTTTTTCAGACGAATCTGCTGAGGCTTGCTGTCCCTGCAAGAAAGAGCAACCGCCACATATCAAACTGCACAAGCCACAAAATCAAAGTGGTAATGGCATTTGCCTACCTGTTTTAGGATTTATTGCGAAAAAGTTCTGGGGGTTGCCACTTGTAATCCGATAGGTCAATTTCTCACTGGAACCAGAATCAGGGTCCTGAGCCTGGATCTGTAGTACGGACATATCCTTGGGGGAATTTTCCAAGACAGCAGGATAATAAATGGGCTCTGAAGTCAAGGGCGCATTGTCATTCACATCTTCAATTTCAATGTAGACATCAATGGTAGAATACAGTGGAACAACGCCACGATCTACTGCATATACCGTTAGCCAGTATGATGATGTTGTCTCTCTGTCAAGCACATCTGCAGTACATATAACACCTGTAAGAGGACAAAAAGTACAATGAGATGCTGGAATGGATTCAGCACACAAGCAAGTCAAAATTGCAATTTAGTAAGGACAATATTAGTATCAAAACAGAAAAACAGTATATGCTTTTTTGAATAAATGATAAGATATTGCACAAATGGCAACAAGTAAAATATATTTAGTGAAGAGGCGGCAAATATTTACAAAATCAGAAAAATGTCCAAAATCACAAGGCAGGCATCAAGATTCCCTGATTTTTAAGACAGAATGTCATGGCTATATCATGGCCCCTATGTATATTTCAGTGTTGTCTTTCTCAAGAATAGCATGGTCCACACAGATCTCACATCCTAATATACTTCCATTAACATGACAAACACAATCCTGAAACCATGCAATGACATCTATTATCTTCTTTGATTTCAATATAGTTATGCCCTAATTCCACATCATATTAATAGGTCTACCTGCTCTGACTATTCAGCAGAGAACCACTACCTTATGTTTTACGGTAGTTCCCGAGAACGAGAGTGGATTGCTTTCTCCATGCAAACATATAACAAGAGACAAGCCTCACAAGGAAGGGAAGATTATGAAGCAAGATTATATTAATTTTAATTTCATATAAATTCAAACACCACAACTGCATAAATTAAAATAAATAATATAAACTGAACTTTAATTAAAAAATATTTATTAAAATTCCATAAATCAGTGTCTACCACTATTAAAAACCATCCTTTAATAAAATTCCATAAATAAATATCCACTATTGAAACCCAAATAACATTTCAAATTCACAAATAAATAGCACATATCAACAGATTCTCACAACTACCATGTAAATAGAACTCCTGTTCGAAAGAGAACCCAACATGAGGTCTCTAGTATCCCATTCATCACTAGGTCAAACACAACATTCATCACTAGGTCAAACACAACATTCATCACTAGGTCAAACACAACAGCATGCATCAAATTAACATTCTACTAAAATCACGTTAACAAAGCTGCCATAGAGTTCGGCCTCTAGCACGTTAACAGTGGATATTGATCTCTATCTTTTTAATAAAGATTTTTTAGTTAATATGGTTCAATTTATATAAATTTATTTTATTTCAACATATACAATTGTCTAGTTATATTAATTTGATATTTAATTTGCTCTTGCTTCATTATCCTCCCTAACCTTTTCCATAGAGAAATCTATGATGCTCTTGGAGCATCTTCAGCTTAAAATGTGAATGAAATATGTATATGACTCTTGATGGAGTTGTTGGGTCAATCACTACTATATTTGTGCATTTGGCACTTGTTTTTCCTCGTTTGCTGAGCTAATTCTTTGAAGAGTTTTTTTCTCTTGTTTTGCAAATTCTGTTGCTTCCTTTCCTCTGTTGCTTGTGGATTCTCACTCATTCCCTCTAGTTGTCAGAATGCTTGTCCAACTTTGACAATGGAGACAGATTCTGTATGTTTACTTTCCTATTTCAGCACTTTTTGTGTATTTGGATCTGATACTGCTGTTAGGTAGGCCTGGAGGCCTATGATAGCAGCTCCGACTCGCCTTGAGCTACTTCCGACAACTGAGCTAAATCCAAAATCCCTCCTTCCCTTTGTCCAACTAGCAGCAATAGTCGGTCTTCTATCTGGATATTCTATCCTGACAATAGAGTGAATAATCAGATAGCTCTTATGGGGAGAATTTTATAAGGAGTTGCCTAGATTTATGTGCCAACAATGCTCATTTCCAGTACTTTAGTCTTTTAATCACAGAAGTGGTGACTTACATGCGTAAATGGACTGTTATAAAATATCAAGTAGCATGAAATTATACACGTAGTCTCCAATGCATGCACCATCACTGTGGATGTGTACCTGAACATACTGTACACTTTGGACTGAGCATGGGCAATGCAAGCAATTACACACATAGATCATAACATCATTTTGTGTGCATTATTTCAACAAATAGGCACGGTCATTTATACCAACTCTACGGCTAGTGCAAATGATCGTGCCTGATGTACACACATACTGTACATTTGAACTTACTTTATCTTATGTCATCAAGGACATGCATACTTGATTTTATAAAATAGATGTGAAATATGTGCGTGATAATGCCAGTTTATAAAATCACCCTCTAAATTTATATTCAGTGCAAGCCACTATCCAAGTAGTCCACCAAAAATCAACCGTGAACCTTAATCACAAAGTATATCAAACAAAAACAAGGTCAGGTCATCTCTATGTAGTCCAAGAGCTCTAATAAATACTATAAAAAGATTTTTTGTTGGAATCTTTGTTTTGAAGGGCTACACGCATTTTGAACAACAATGTTTCCTGTTTAAGTTTTGTAATAAAGGCACCTAACAAAGTGTCACAGCTTGTATAAGCACTAACATGTGAAACACAAACATCTAAAAGAGTTAGCCAAACTTAGCTTTCAGGATGAACAAAAACCCGTGCCTCCAAGGTTTTTGAAAAGTAGTTGCAGATCCAATTGCTTAAAGGAAGAAACCCATCACAAATCCAACAGAGACACAGAACTGTGTTTCATAGTAACATTGTAACAGAGTATATGACGGCAGAAAAAGACCAGTCTAGTCCATCTAGTCTGCCCAGCAAGGCGGCAAGAGTAGGTGCACTTTCTGCTCTGTGCAGGTCAACTCTCCCCATGCCTTTGTTTAGGGGTGTAGCCACCACTCCATGTAGGTCACCCCTATTTGAGCTCATAATTTGTCAATGAGCACTGCATCAGGCATTTCAAGATCAGGGTTAAATTCAGTGGATCGCATGAAGTCAGTCCAACTAAGGTATGGGTGAAAAATGAATGAAGCGGATCTTAAATGACACCAAAGCTGATGTCACAGCCAATGGGATCACCATCAATGAAATGCATAATAATTAAAGAAAACTTCACCAGTCAATCTCCACGTCTAGACCAGTGGGGTAAACAGTCTTTAGATCCAATGTTGTTCCTGGTGCTGTAATCAAGATTCCCGATAACCCCCATGGGAATCTGGGGGAATAAAGCACAGTTACTTACCTGTAACAGGTGATCTCTGGGAACAGCAGGAATTAGTCATCACATATGGGGTACGTCGGTACCGACGGAGCCTGCGCGGGAAAGCTCCCCAGCTTTTCAAATGAAAAGCTTTTGGGGCCTCCCACTGCACATGCGCGCTGCCTTCCCGCCTTCCTGACCAGCTCTCCTCAGTTCGAGTTTAAAGCTGAGACAATAGAGAGAGAGGACAGGAAGATAGAGGAATAGAGAGACAACTCCTAGGGGAGGTGGGTGGGTTGTGATGACTAATTCCTGCTGTTCCCAGAGGTCACCTGTTACAGGTAAGTAACTGTGCTATCTCTAGGAACAAGCAGGAATAAGTCATCACATATGGGGACTCCCTAGCTGAGATGCCTGGGAGATCCCCCTCCAAGGGTAACCATCTTCGGATGGATCTCAGGCATCCATTCTGGGAAGGTGGGCAGGAGTTGTTTAAGTATGGAACAGGTGTTTGAGGACAGCCTGACCAAACAAGGCATCCCGGCGGGAGTCCTTGTCCAAGCAGTAATGGGCTGTGAAGGTATGCACCGAGGCCCAAGTGGCTGCTCGACAGATCTGATCTATGGATACAGAGTGGAGATGAGCCATAGAAGTGGCCATGGCTCTCACATTGTGAGCTGTGACATGGCCTTCCAGAGATATGTTCTTACTCTGGTAAGCAAAGGAAATACACTGAGCAATCCAGTTGGAAAGTGTGCGTTTGGTGACTGGAAGTCCCAAATGAGAAGGATCAAAAGCCACGAAAAGCTGAGAAGACTTTCGATGTGGCTGAGTTCTATTGAGGTAAAAGGCGAGAGCTCTTTTACAGTCAAGAGTATGAAGGTTCCTCTCTGCACTGGATGCATGAGGAGCCGGAAAAAAGACAGGTAGATATACCTCTTGATTAAGATGAAAAGGCGAGACCACTTTAGGCATAAAGTGGGGATTCGTCCTAAGGACCACCTTATCATGATGAAATCTGGTATAAGGTGGATTTGCCACCAAAGCCTGCAGTTCACTGATGCGGCGAGCCGAAGTGACTGCAATAAGGAAAAGGACCTTCCAAGAAAGAAATTTCAGGGAGGTAGATACCAATGGTTCAAAAGGTGGCTTCATAAGTTGACCCAGAACTAAATTCAAGTCCCATGCTACCGGAGGAGGCCGGATGGGAGGCTTAGTGAGGGTTAGGCCTCTCATGAATCTTGCAATAAGAGGATGAGAGGAAACAGATTGTCCATTTATAGGTTTTAAGGATGCTGTAATAGCACTTAAATGGACTCGTACTGAATTCGTCTTGAGGCCTGCATTGGAGAGATGCAGGAGATAGTCTAGTAGAGAATTCAATGGAAGTGCCAGAGGGTCAAGACCCTGTTGGGCACACCAAATGGAAAAACGTTTCCATTTGAAAGCATAGGAACGCCTGGTAGAGGGTTTCCTAGAGGCATAAAGGATATCTTTCACTGGATGAGAAAGATTAAACTCTTGAAGGCTTAAGCCTTCAGTAACCAAGCTCGGAGATGTAGGGACTTGGGGTTTGGATGCCACAAAGTCCCCTGCTCCTGAGACAGAAGGTCTGGTGCAGCTCCCAGGTCCAGGGAGGAGCCCTGGGAGAGCTGTAGAAGGAGAGGGAACCACACTTGGCGTGGCCAGCGTGGAGCAATGAGGATCATGGATCCGTGATCCCTCTGAAGTTTGAACAGAGTCTTGGGAATCAAAGGAATGGGTGGAAAAGCGTACAGGAATTCCTGACCCCAATGCAGGAGAAAGGCATCGTTGGCCTGAGCTCCCTGACACGGAGTCCTGGAACAGAACCGGGGAAGTTTGGCATTCCACGGACTTGCAAAGAGGTCTATGTCCGGGGTCCCCCATTCCTGAAAGATTCTGCATATCTGGTCCATATGAAGGGACCATTCGTGTGGGAGCAGAACTCGACTGAGTCTGTCTGCCCGAGAGTTTTGAACTCCTGGAAGATATACTGCCAGAAGATGAATTTGGTGCTCTCTGGCGAAGGCCCATAATCTGAGAGCTTCGTTGCAAAGCGACAGAGAGCCCGTCCCTCCTTGTTTGTTGATATAAAACATGGCCACCTGATTGTCTGTCTGAACTAGGACAGTCAGGTTGGCAAGGAGGATATGGAAGACTGTGAGGGCAAGGAAGATTGCTCGCAGTTCCAGAAGATTGATATGAAGGGTGGTCTCTTGAGGAGACCAGATTCCCTGAGTGGAGAGATGTTGAAGATGAGCTCCCCACCCTGTTTGGGAGGCATCTGTTGTGAGGGTTGCTTGGGGCAACGAAGGTTGGAAGGGGGTCCCCAACAACAGATTTTTGGAGGATGTCCACCACTGGAGAGACCAAAACAGACGTTTTGAGGTGAGCACCTGGTCTGACAGCAGTCCCGATGCTTGAGACCACTGGGTGGCCAATGTCCATTGAGCTGCTCTCATATGGAGACGAGCATAGGGTACCACATGAACCGTGGAGGCCATGTGGCCCAGAAGTTGCAGCATTTCTCTGGCTGACAAGTGACTTCTGGACTGAGCTTGGGAGGCCAAGCTTATTAGCCTTTGGCCTCGGACCAGAGGGAGGTAGGCCCTTGCAGTGGTGGAGTCCAATTGGGCCCCTATGAATTCCAGAGACTGAGTAGGGATGAGTTGGGATTTGGGAATGTTTACCACAAGTCCCAGATATTGAAGAATACGCCTTGTGCGGTCCAGAGAAATCTGGGCTTCTGACTGAGATGGAGCTCGGATGAGCCAGTCGTCCAGATATGGGAAGACAAAGATTCCCATGCCTCTGAGAAATGCGGCTACGACTGCCATGCATTTTGTGAAGACTCTTGGAGCAGAGGCCAGACCGAAGGGTAGTACTCTGTACTGGAAATGTTTTCCCTGGAACAGAAATCTTAGATACTTTCTGTGGGATGGATGGATGAGTATATGAGTGTACGCATCCTTGAGATCTAGAGAATAAAGCCAATCTTGACTCTGAAGGTATGGAAGGAGAAGGCCCAGAGAGAGCATTTTGAATTTCTCCTTGAATAGAAACCTGTTCAATTCTCTCAGATCTAGGATAGGTCTGAAGCCCCCTGTCTTCTTTGTTATGAGAAAGTAAGGGGAGTAGAAACCTAACCCCTGTTGTGGAGGAGGAACCTCCTCTATTGCCCTTTGGGCAAGAAGAGAAGAGACTTCCTGACCCAACAGGGTCAGAAGAGATGGGGGAGAACTGAATTGCCTCACCATGGTATGGGGAGGAAGGCTGGAGAAATGAAGTTTGTAGCCTTCTCGGATAATAGAGAGGGTCCATTGCTCTGATGTTATTTGCTCCCATCTGGGAGCAAAGTGAGCTAGCCTTCCAGGAATGGTGAGGGGCTCTGGCTGTGCTAGAGCCAGAAACGGCAAGTTCTCTAGAGGGAAGTCAAAACCCCTGAGGGGGTTGAGCCTGCTGGGATGTAGCAGACACTGCAGGCTTTGACTTTACCTGCTTAGATTGTTGACGCTTAGCCGCAAGGCGAGGCTGAGCAGATTGTTGGCCAGTATTTGTGGGAAATCTGGTCTTTTTATAGTAAGGCCTTTTAAAAGGCTTCTTTTTGGTAGGGGTAGAAGTAGACTTGGAAAGTCTATCTAGAGTGGCATTTTCTGCATCCATTTGAGCAGCTTTAATCTGCCAGTCTTCCCCAAATAAGTTCTCACCGGTACAGGGCAGATTCCTGAGGCCTTCTACAACCCAGGGTTCTAGGTTAGAAGCCTGGAGCCAAGCAAGACGTCGGGCTGCAATAGCAATTCCCGAAGCTCTGCCTGCAACCTCGAAAGAATCAAAGGCTGCCCTGTTGGAGAACTTGGAGACCTCTGAAAGTTGTGTCACCATAGAAAAGAAGTCCGCCCTTTGATCATCAGGGATAAAGGGGGCAAAATTCTGTATTTTTAGGGCAAGTTGCCCAAGATACATGCCCATATAAAGGCTATAAGAGTTGATCCTGGCTATAAGCATACTAGCCTGGAACATCTTTCTTCCAAAAGAGTCTAGGTTCTTACATTCACGCCCTGGAGGGGTAGAAGAATGCCTCTTAGGACTCTTTATTTTCTTCATAGCAGACTTCACCACAATGGAGTGGTGAGGCAGCTGAGTTTTTTGGAACCCAGGCGAGGGAGGGACCCGATACATGGTGTCCAACCTGCGGGAATGGGGAGACAGTGTTAAAGGAGTCTCCCACAAATCCATCAAGTGTTCTTGAAGGATTTCATGGACAGGCAGAGTGACTGCCTCTTTAGGAGCTTTTGAGTATCCTAAAATGTCCAATTTTTTTGATCTGGGTTCTCTTTCAGAAGATGTAGTAATAGAAAGTGCTTTAGCTACATCAAGAATGAAATCCTGAAAGGATAAATCCTCTGGAGGAGACATCCTCCTCTTGGGAGAAGAGGGCTCCTCAGGAAGAGTAAGCTCAGCAGAGTCATCAGAGGAATTAAATTCATCAGAAGAATCTGAGTACTCTTTCTGTGCTTCCAATGTACGATACGCATACCGATCGGTATCGACATCGGGCGTATCGGGCATGGGATCGGTACCGGGCGAAAGCCGGAATCCGCCATGCGAAACCGATCGACGTTTAGAAGTCGATGGTCTGGGTTCCGGTGTAGATACCGGAACCGGGGTCGGTACCGATGAAATCGGTACCGAGGGCGTCGCAGCCTTAATGAAGGCCAGTATGGCCTGCTGCATGGTCTGGACAGTACTGCCCATAGACGCCACTACTGCCTGGATGTCGGTACCGGTATGGGCCGGTACCCCAGAGCAGTCCAACAGGTGATCTGTCGAGGCCGTGCCATCGATGTCAACCTGTGACCCCATGATTGCTTTGGAGGCCGGAACCTCCCGCCGGGGTTTTTTGGCCTGGGCAGAATCCTCGAACTCAGAACTGAGAGCCTCTCGATCTTTAGAAAGAGATTTGCTTTTAGAGGATTTGCCCACAGAAGTTTTGGTTACCTGAGATCCATCCGGAGAGGAAGACCTGGACGACTGTGATGCTTCTGAAGGAAACAGCACATGGAGCTTGTTAGCCCGGTTCTGCAAACCGCGTTTAGACATCTGGGTGCAGGATGGGCAGTCCGGTATGGAGTGCTCAGGTCCCAAACATTTGAGACACCATTCATGGGTGTCTGTGACAGAAATGACAGCACTGCATTTGGTACATTTTTTGAAACCAAGGACTGGCTTCTCCATGAGGAGAAATTGTGTAGGCCTTAAGGCCTAACGCCGGGTACCAAGCTGTGCTGAAGAAAAAATAAAAAAAGTCTTTTTTTTTTTTTTTTTTTATATATAGAAAGAAAGAAAGACCGGCGATACCGGTATCGGTATGGGGAAGGCAGGTACGCGGTCAAAAGAAACAAACAAAGTAACAAATTCTTCAGCGGTGACAGGAACACGACCTGCTGGCTCCGCGGAAAAAGAAGAACTGAGGAGAGCTGGTCAGGAAGGCGGGAAGGCAGCGCGCATGTGCAGTGGGAGGCCCCAAAAGCTTTTCATTTGAAAAGCTGGGGAGCTTTCCCGCGCAGGCTCCGTCGGTACCGACGTACCCCATATGTGATGACTTATTCCTGCTTGTTCCTAGAGATAATTGATAACCTGTCATTGAATTGCTCAAAACTGTGTTGTTTATCAAGACAATGAGACACAATCGATGCAGTAAGAACTTTATTCATCAAATGTAAGCGATGTTCCCTAAGGCATAATTTAATAGGCATGGGCATGCTAAAAGATAAACAACAAAAGCTGTTGTACAAGTAGTATGCCAATGTGCTGAGTAGGAGATTATGGTTAAAGGGTCCATCCAAGTTTCACCAACCAAAGCTGTAGTGCAAAAATTACACTGAGAACATGAGAAATTACCTGGAGTTAACATCAGAGATTATGTGGTTCAAGTGGCAATGCCATCTGATCAATTTAAAAGAACCCAAGATGATCTTACCCCACTGGTCTAAACTTGGAGATTGACTGGTGGAGTCTCCTTTAATTATTATGCATTTCATTGATGGCGTTCCCATTGGCTGTGACATCATTCAAATGTCTATTGTAGCAATGGATGACTACACTGAGGACTGCCAGAAGAGCAATCAAAACTGACCAATTCCATGTCTGCTTTTGCACCGATATCTCCCCTTGACTCCCAGCTTTATCCCTCACCCCATTGTTTTTGCTATCCCTCTACAACAAAGTAAGGCTCATCTACACCCTCTATCTGGTCTTTCCTCCACAAGCCTAGAACAGTTCTGAACCAGCTTGTTCTTCTCCATGGTCTGTAAAGATATATTTAACACCATTCAAGGAAATTAAACATCTGCAAGGAAAGTGCAGGAAGAAAGTCCCGCCCTCCCCAAACCTCCCCCCCCCCCCCCCGAATTCGAGGCCTAAGCTGTGGGAAGGACTTCCTCCACGCTTGTGTGGTACAAGACACATTCGGGAAGATGGATATCTTCTGACCATAAAATAAAAAGTCTTTTTTTTTTCATTTTATTATTTATAACTTCATTATTACAAGAATAATAAAGATTGCATAATAAAGAATAAAACAACAGAAAGAAAACAATCCCATAGAATATGCACAAGTCCACAATGAGGAAGAATGGTATCTGAATATACAAAGCAAACTATAAATACATAAATCAAAATTATCTCTGCAGTAGCCCAGAATATCCTTCTATCCCAATCATACTAAGCCGTCCAACAATACAATGACCCCATGCCTCCAAGCTATGAGGCTGCAAATGAGCCTTCAAAAAAATCTTCCAATCACATAGGCTCAAAAAAACCCCATAACAATCCTTTCCCAATGTTACCAGGCATTTACAGGGAAATTTCAAAAACAAGGTTGCCCCCCACTTCAAGAACCCAAGGTTTCAAGGCTAAAAAAGCCTTGCGCCTCATCTGTGTCTGCCTGGAGACATCCGGAAAGATATTAATCTTCTGTCCACAAACTAACTCATTCTTTTTTGAAAAAACAATTTAAACGTTAAATTTTTCTCAGATTCAGTATGAAAAGAGACAAGAGTTGTCACCCTAGTAGATATTTCATCTAAAGAAGATTCAATAAATTCTGAGACATTCAAGGCATCCCACCAGTACTACAGAGTCACACCCCTCTTCCTTCCCATCAATAAGTTTCTTAGAGCAAGGGGGATAGAATATATCATTAACACTAAGATTACCTGGTACCCCAAAATTTCTTTCAAGTACTGTTGAACGAGAATCAAAGGAGACAAGTAATGTGTTTTAGGAAAATTAAGGCATTGAAGATTCTTAGTTCTAGCTACATTTTCCAACAACTCCTACTGTCGATGAAGCAGGAGACTATCTTTTATAGAGGATGACACAGCCCCCTGTACTGGGGACACCTGAACCTCCACTTTAGAACAATAAGAATCAAGAAGCGCCATATAACTATCACGTTGAGCAAGCTTATCTACTGTCTCTTGAGTAAATACAGTGAACTGCAATACAACAGAGGATAGAAAAGCATCCATCCGAGTCAGCAAAGTTCAAATGCCCTTCAAGGAAACATCCACCAATGAGCACTCAAAGCAGAAGCTGCCAACGGGGCCTGTGAGAAATTGAGGGCCTCCTTTACTTGGATGACCCATGGGAGAGGAACGTCCCCAACCAAATCACCCAAGCCCCGAGGAGGCCCCTCCCCAAGTGTTGAAATGGACTGCTGCTACGTTTTTCTATGTTGGGCTGAATTAAAGCAGGGCTTAATGTCTCCCAATGTAAATGGTATGTCCAAGTAGAGCCGTTCACAATCTCCAGCCTATTTTACAAGAGGACTGCTGAATGCTGAGCCTTTTGTACAATACATAGAGGGCCACTGTCTAAACTGGTTTACTATATTTTTGTTTTTGTAGATGTGGCTATTTAATCATTGCTTTTAGTGATAACTGACACACTTTAAAAAGACTGACATTTAAAATATCTCCTGATATAGGCATCTAGCTGAAACATTAGTGTGTTGGATCTTTTCTAATATTGTTACTCCTTTTGTGTTTACTTTTGCAATATCCAAAGAAAGTTTTGTTTGTATTTCATGCTGGTTTGCATTATTATATATATATATATTCTTTGCCACATACAAGAATTTTAAAGATTTTTTCAGTTTTATGAAATTGACTATTTCCATGGATAGCTGAATACAAATCATATTTGTTAAATATTTTAAAGTTTTTTGGTCCTCTCCCACATTGCCTATACAAATTTCTGGCTTTGTAAGTGCTCTCTCTCTTTTTAAAGGCATCTTCACTTCTGTTTTTCTACAAATCTCTGACCAGGAATGATGAAGGTAACACAAAATAAAGTGGTTTATTAACCACATTCTACTAATGGAGAAAAACACTGACAGGGCATAAGGAGTATTTACAGAATTAAGGGCATGTTTACTAAAGGTTTAAACATGCAAAGATAATAAAGATGACACAAGTGAAGCGTCCACAGCACTTATTTCTATGGGTGCAGTGGCACTTAATGCACATTAACTTCATTGACACGCATATTAACCTTTAATAAACATGCCCCTTAGTGCACTGGAAGCAGAATAAATGATACATTCAAAGTTAATTGAAGCCATACTTGGATCTTCAGCCACTGAGAGCAATTAAAAATTTATTCTTTTGCATGCAATTAGCATGCTCACTGTGTTATGCTTTAGTGTAGTGGTTTTGTTCATGATTTTCCTGTGCTAGCTTGCTTTCTGCACTGGGGAACAAGACTAGTGAGGGAAAGCACAGTTACTTACCTGTAACAGGTGATCTCTGGGAACAGCAGGAATAAGTCTTCACGTATGGGTACGTCGGTACCGACGGAGCCTGCGCGAGAACGCTCCCCAGCATCCAAAAGGAAAGCTTTTGGGAGCATCCCACGCACATGCATGCTGCCTTCCCGCCCATTCACTTCCCTCTCATCAGTTGGGTTTGTAGCTGAGACCGAAGGAAGAAAATAGACAAATTAGAGACACAGAAAAACAACTCCTTGGGGAGGTGGGTGGGTTGTGAAGACTTATTCCTGCTGTTCCCAGAGATCACCTGTTACAGGTAAGTAACTGTGCTATCTCCAGGAATAAGCAGGAATGAGTCTTCACATATGGGGACTCCCAAGCTAAGGTGCCTGGAGGAGGTCCCAGCATGTTGTCAATCTAGTCGATGGGCCATGCTATTTACCAGAACCTGAGGCATCCAAGGGATGGAGGGTAGGAGTTGAAGTGAGAAGGGTGTGCTGTGGAACAGCTTGACTAAACAAGGCGTCTAGAGAGGAGTCCTTGTGCAGATCAGAAATGTTAGTGAAAATTGGATTCCAATTTTCTAATGTGGACCTTAGTCAAAAATATTGCGAAAGTATTCGTGGAGAGTAATGGTCTGGTGCTAGAAACCAGTACATTATCCTCAAAGAAAATACCTTACTGTGAAGTAGAGGAAATAAATTTTGCAATACAGGCAGAGATCAGAAGCCTAAATGGCTTGAACTAATCCCAGAAGAAAAAACTGGGAGTGTTTAATGGGGTTGGACTTTGGATGAGAAGCTAAAGCTTCTGTAGGCCAACGTTTGAAGCTCTTTGTCCTTGGAGCAGAAAAAAGCTCTAGGAAAGAGAGGAGATAAATCTGACTGGTTTGCAGAAAAAAGATGGGTTTTTAAGACCCCTCTATCCAAATGAACGAAAGGAACATTTGTAGTAGGCGGTGTAGCCTCCAATTTCTTGAAGATCAGGAATGTCTTCCCCAAGTAATGTCACTTAGGATGACTTTACATGGAGAGCTTCAAATGTAATGTAACCAGAGAGGTTACAGTAAAAGAAGGTAGTTTGTGATTACCATAGAAATTGGTTGTCCATTTAAACCCTATGGCATGCTGGAACAGTATTAATATGGACAGTAACAAATCTTTCAGAGTGAGATATGTGTATTTATATACACACACAGATATATATAAAGAGAGACTCACTTAATAACAAGAAGGGGTAAGACCTGCTTGAGAATATGGATAGAGAACTCCTTACTGGTTACACGTGGAAGAACCATGAAGAAGGTTACATGGAAACCAGTGGAATTTTCCTAGTCAGAAGGATAGGTCTAGATCTCTTTAAAATTCTAGACTTTGAATAACCAGAAATGGAGATCTACGTGAAGGGGTGCAGAGAAAACCTTAGTCTTAAGACAACAAGTCTGGATCCTTCTATAACTTCAGTGTGGAGAAAAAGACGCAATAAAAGGGAATACCATATTTGCCCATCTATGAGGGCAATATGAGTATAATGCGTTCTTTGTTCAGCATAAGCTCCAATGAAGTATTGGGAATTAGAAGGAATGCATTAGACAAGGACAGACTGCAGCGAAAAGAAATGTATCCCTGTTGGAGAAGTTTCACTGGAGATGTGGAACAACTCAGGGAATTAAGCAATTCTTTATGCTTTCACGTGATCTAAGCCCTGGTTCATTTTACCTAAAAGGAAATTTTAAGGAAGATGGTAAAAGTAGGAAAAAACCGGTCATGTGGGAGCATGACTGGGCAAGCCTTTCAACCATCTGGAAGATACCCACCAGGAATGGCTCTGACGCTCTCTGGCAAAGGCCCATAGTTGCAGAGCTTTTTGTAGAATTGCAGAGAGCATGTTGTAGGTTGCCCAGGTGAGATCTGGTTGTTTAATTACCAGTGTGCAACCTAATCTATTCTGTGGGAGCCAAAGAATTGAAGATGGCTAAGAATAGCAGACAGACTGGTTGCCTGCAACAATAAATTGTCCAAGTAGGTTTTGGAACCTCTCTTGGAATTATGTGTTATTAAGGCAGCAGAAGAGGATAGGTCCTATAGATTGGACAAGGACCGACAGACAGAATTAGAAGTGACTAACTCTCAATTATGGTCTGATAAGCTGTCTTAAAAGAAATATTTGAAAGATTGCAGAGGGGAGAAACTCTGTATGGAAATGACTTACTGGAGTAGGTATTGAGGACAATCCTATGGCTTAAAAGGTAAGCCCTCCAGTCAACTAATATCACTCTTAGAATGAAAATCTCAACTAAGAGGGATAGAAAGTAATACAGAGTTGGGAAGACTTACAATTTGGTAGTCCCTGAAAAAAAGGTAAAGCTCCCCTGCAGTCAAAAGTATAAGATATCCTCGTAACAGGACAACTGCCAAGGTGAAGGGCATAGCATACCTTGTAAGTAGTTGTAACTCCTCTGTTTACTTTAAAAGGAGAGGAGAAACTTGTTACCTGTAGGGCGTGATTATCCTTAATAGCTCTAAGAGCTGAAAGGATAGATTGCCCTTAGCAAGAGATTCATGCCTAAAGTAGAGGATTAAGGCAGTGTATCACTGACCTCTCAATAAGGATGAGAAGAACTACAAATGCTTCTGTAGTTAAGAAGTAGTGGTTCTGAAACTCAACAGGAAAAAAGACTTAATGAAATAAAAAAATCAGAAACCCTGCGACTGCTGAGTTTGCTGAGCCTGTTGAGACTTTGGTTTTCCTAGCCTGGTATGATGTTGCCCTTCTTTGGAAACATCTGCATGATGGGTAGAAGATGAATAAAACTTTTTCCCCCAAGGGAATAAAGTTTGTTAGGAGATTTTTTAGTAGCTGGGGGTGGAGGAAAGTTTTGACAATCCTCTGAAAGCAACAATAACAGTGTTTAACTGATTAGCTTGAAATAAAGCATCTTTGTTAAAGAGATTTTCACCAGTACAAGGAGTATTTCCCTGCTTTTCTTGTACCCATTTTTCCAAGTCTGAAGCTTGGAGCCAGGCTATGCGTCGTGCTCCTATGGCTATAGCAGACGTTCTGCTAATAGACTCAAAACAGTCCAGGGAAGCACGATTAAGGAATTTAGAGACATTTTGAGCATGACTGACTAATATGGAAAAGTCTGCTCTTTTATGTTCTTGAAGAAAAGGGTTCAAAGACTTGAAGTTCTTTGTGACCTCTTCAAGAGATAATCCCATATAGAAAATATATGAGATAATTCTTGCTGAAAGCATGGATGCCTGGAAGCATCGACGTCCAAAGGCATCTAAAGTTCTAGACTCACGACCTGGTGGATAAGAAGAGTGCTTCTTTGTACTCTTATTACGCCTCATTGCTGATTCTACAACAATAGAATGATGAGGAAGTTGAGTCTTTTGAAAACCTGGAGAAGGTGGCACTTTGTACATGGAGTCAAGTGTCTTAGAATGTGGTGATACCGTTAAAGGAGTTTCCCACATCCTTAAAAGTAGATCTTGTAAGATCTGATGCAAAGGAAGCATGATCACCTCCTTTGGAATCAAGGGGGATTGCAGGATCTCTGAATCCCCTGGGAAGGATTCTTTACCAGGTATAGAAATGGCAAGTATTTATTTATTTATTTAGCATACATTTGTATGCCGCTACTTCCAGTGATCAGTAGCGGCTTGATTACAGGCGTGAAATTGACAAATCATGACAGAAATTTTGATGAAATATACTACTGATTCGAAAGGGAAAGCACAGCACAGCACACAGTTAAGGGTCTCAAGGAGGGGTCAGATATTCACATATTCACATATATACATATTCACATATATACATAACTGCATCAATGATCTGTCTAGGTGATGCTGTAATGGGATTGGAAAAGATGGGTCTTAAGCTTTTTCCTGAAGTCCTTTAGGTCGTTGATCTAGCTTATCTCATGAGGCAGGTGGTTCCAGAGCATGGGAGCCGAGTAAGTGAAAGCCCGAGTAACTTTGCCATATCAAGCAGAAAAGCTTGAAAATAAATCACCCCTGAGGAGGACCCTCTAAAATGAGGGGTAAAGGCTAGACTTGTTGAAGATTCAGCCTTGGTATCGATGGATTCATCCCAGTCATCAGGATCGGAAGACCTGAAAGGGTGAAGCATCGGATTTTCCTTAAAGCAATGTCTTCAGTACCGCCCAAGGTCGGTACTGAGACGAGTCGGTACCGAATCATCCATGCTAGAGGTCGACTCCAGGCTCGGCATCGAAGGAAGCGAGTCTGTCGAAGTAAGCATGGATGGTACCGACATCGATGCCCATGTCGATACCGGTACGGGTACCGAAGCCGGTACCGATACTGGAAGATCGGTCTGCAGCAACTCTAATGGTACCAAAGTAGCCGAGAGCGCTAGACTGCGATCATTAGTGAGGAGTGTTTCATCCATCACCATAGCCGATGCCGGGGTGTCAGTACCGCTCAAAGCTGCCACAACCACTGAGCATGGCCCAGGTATGTTCATCGAGGTAAGAACCCCGGGAACAACCTGAAGCCCCGTTAATGCTTTGGAGCCCGAAGACTCCCGCCGGGGCTTTATTGCCAATATGTCCTCAAGGGCAAGGCCAGAGCCATCTCGATACTGAGAAGGAGATCTACCAGTCGAGGACTGGCTAGTCTTTACAGACTTTTGTTTGGTTACCTGATCCTGTGGAGATATTCTAGCTGGTGACATCGAGTGCGATGTGAACCGGGTATCGAGTTGTGCTCGATTCTGAAGACTTCTTCTGTTTGAGCTCCAGCAGGAAAGACACTCCAGTGGGCAATGGACAGGACCCAAACATTTTAGACAGCAAGTATGGGTGTCTGAAAATATATCTGTACCGCCACACTTTGAGCATTTCTTAAGGGTAGTGGCTGGCTTTTCCATGATGGAAAGATAGAGACCTAGTGGCCTAGAAAGTGTCAGACACTAAACAGGAAAAATTTCTGAAGAAAAAGAAGAAATTCTTTAGAAAAAGGAAAGAAAAGCACCGGCGGTACCAGTGGCGTCGAGGGAAGGCAGACGCGACCACAAAAAACTAAGAATAAAAAGAAGAATTTTCTGCGGTGACAGGAATACGTCCTGCCGGCTCCGCGGAAAACGGAAAACTGATGAGAGGGAAGTGAATGGGCGGGAAGGCAGCGCGCATGCGCGTGGGATGCTCCCAAAAGCTTTCTTTTTGGACGCTGGGGAGCGTTCCCGCGCAGGCTCCATTGGTACCGACGTACCCATATGTAAGACTCATTCCTGCTTGTTCCTGGAGATAATCTCTAGCAAAATGCTGCACTAGTGCGTAACACAGTTTGCTGCATCAAACCCTTTGTCTGAAATTCACTTGCTAGAGATGAGGAAGATGACTACTGATAGGCAGGTCCATCCTTGTTCAACAGATTGCCTCAAGAGCTAAGGGACACGAGAAATTACTTGCGTTTTCGTAAGCGTTTGAAAGTTTGGTTTTATTCAGTTGTTATTGATGAGGTACGTTAAGTGTACACTGTTTAATGTTTTTAAACTGTATCTTTATGCTGTATTAGTAAACCACTGTGATGCTTACAGTGAGAGGTGGGCTATCAAATTTAACAAATCAAATAGAAGCAATAATACACTATCTTACAACTGAAATAAGAGTAAAGGGTACTGGCATTCCTGTTTCCCAAGCCACTCCTAAAGAACCCCATAACCAGGCTGTTTTTTTAAATATTCACAGTGAATATGCATGAGTGGTCTGCATTCTCTTCTTCCACTGCATGCAAATTTTTCTCACACTTATTCACTATGGATAACTTGAAAATCAGACCAACTAAGGGTACTCCAGGCCAGACTTAAGTAAAAAGGAAGTGAACATGTTTGGCAACACAGCAATAGTGGGCAATTTCATTTTCCCCAATATAGTCTGGCTAAATGTCACCTCAGGACAAATTAGAGGTAAAGTTTCATGGAGCAGTTGGTTCAGGAATAGATAAGGGGGTGGAGGGCTATTTTAGGCTTAGCGCTTACCGGAACACATGACTTCTTGTGAGAAGCAATAGTGCAGCAGCCATCTGAGAATAGTTATCATAACATGATATGGGGTAGATTCTACTGTGCGAATAGTGGGGATGAACATCTGCTCTGGATGCTCAATCCCCGCTATTCGCAGGTATCTTATGCTCTGCACAGAGCTCCCCGAATGTACATCGGCTCTGTGCAGGGAGTTCTGGAAGGGGCGGGAGGGGGTGGGCCAGAGGAGGAGCGGGCGCATGACCCTGGACATACAGGGCCGATTCCAGTCATGGCCCTGTACATCCTGCCTTGGAGGTGGAATAAGTCCTCCTGATGGCGGTGAATGGTGTGGGTGGCCCATAACGGGTAGGTGAGTGACAGCAGGGGGTTCCCTGCAGCCCAATCCCTGCCTTGGAAGGCCCCTCCGGGGCTCGGGTGGCAAGGAACAGCAGTTTTGGTGATGTGCAGCGGAATGGGGCTCCTGCATGACGTCCCGGTGCCATGGCGATGGGACGCCACAGCACCGGGCTCTATGCAGGAGCATTGGGAGGGTTGGACGGGGAGGGATCAGTATGTGCACAGGGCCTAAATCGGGGCACTTCCAGCCCATCCAGACCCTTTGCCCCGATTCTGCTCCCACAGGAACATATAGCTCCCATGGGTGCAGAATCAGGTGCAAATCTGGCCTGTCCAGATTTTGGATGTCCGGATAAGCCCCGTTCGGAATTGGCCTCTATGGAAATCCATTATACTAGCATTTTACTTTCAGAAAGAAGACAAATAAAATAGGGAAAATGGATAAGAAAAGAGTAATTAGGCCTTACCTGCTAATTAGCGTTCCTGAAGGAACTCCAGTCCAGTCCCTTTCCTCTGGGTTGTGCCCCCCTTCCAGCAGCATGGAGACTGAGCATGTCATCTTTTCGGATGACCCTAGGATATATATAGCATTGGCACCTCCCACCAGATCCAGTATCCTACTGACAAAGCAGACTTCATGGAGAGACCAATTAAACACCAATACTGAACTATAAACAAAACTATAAAAACACCAACGCCCACCTCCCCCGGAAGGGACTTCCCACCCCTCCCCCCCCCCCGAAGAGGAAGAGGCTTAACTGAGATCACAAGTGCCCGTACCTAGGCCCCTTGCTCATCCACACAGCCTCATCACCAGAACGTCCAGTGTATAATCTTCCCACCTTCACTTTGTGTAGCCCACGTATCGCTTCGGGCCGGGGAAGCCTGTTAAGAAATAACCAAATCTGGGTGGGATCAAGGATTGGACTGGAGTTCCTTTAGGAATGCTAATTAGCAGGTAAGGCCTAATTGCTCTTTCCTAAGCATCCCTCCAGTCCAGTTCCTTTCCTCTGGGATGTAACAGAGCAGTTCGAGCCTGGGAGGGACCTGCAAAGCCAGACCGAAGCACCGAACCCCCAAATCCCGCATCTCCTGCGGCCTGAACGTCCAACCGGTAATGATCAGCAAAAGTGTGCAGTGAAGACCAGGAAGCCGCTCTGCAGATCTCCAGCGGCGGAACCAAACTAAATTCTGCCCATGAGGCCGCCTGAGCTCAAGTAGAATGAGTCTGGAGCCCGGCAAGAACCCACCTTCCCTTTAGGATATATGTGGAAGAAATGGCTTCCCTGACCCATCTGGAGATGGACGCCTTGGTTGCCGCCTCACCTTTACGTGGCCCCCGAACAAAACAAACAATCGCTCGGACCTGCGAAAAGAAGCTATCCGATTCAGGTAACGCTTCAACAACCTGCGCACTTCCAAAAGGCGCAAACGTGCATCGTTCCCCCCCCCCCCCCCGTCCAGCCCCCGAGAAGGAAGGGAGAGAAACAGTCTGATTAAGATGAAAGGACGAAATCACCTTAGGCAAAAAGGAAGGGACAGTCCGGAGGACCACCTTCTCCTTAAAGAAGGAGAGAAAGGGTGGATGACAAGACAGGGCCTGAAGCTCTGAAATACGTCTGGCGAACAGATGGCGACCAGAAAGACTGCCTTAAGAGTCATGTCCTTCAAAGACACACGCTGCATCGGTTCGAAAGGATCTGCAGCCAGGGCGTCTAACACTAGGTTGAGGTCCCAAGGAGGAACAGGCGACTTAGAAACTGCTAACACCTAATCAGGAGTTAGTGGGCTTGATTTCCTGAGTGCAGCTGAGGCCTGCATAAAAGGCTACAGTGCCTTGCCCTGTTGAGGCTTTCCTAACCAGGGCTCTACAGATCAACAAACAGTAAGGATTTGAGGGTTTGTTTGTTTTTTATTATATTACATTGCTAGCTCTCTGACTGGGAGCTCTTAAAAGGGTTTTTTGTATATTTTTTAAAGCAAGGTTACTTTCTTTTTGGTGCTTTAGGGAAACTTTTGCTGAACTCTAGTAACCTCCTCAGGTTTAGAAACTGCTAACACCTAATCAGGTGTTAGTTCCCTCCCTACCTACCCCGACTCCCACCCACCCCTAGTGAGCAGTCTTGCTTTATAGGGCACCTCCCCCTTTAACAAATCACAGAGAATTGGACCAGCACATTTTGAATATAATTAAAGAGATTTAACTGCTTTTTCTCTGAAAGGACAGCTGCGAAACCGGCTGGTACTTGGTGGATCTCTCTCTTTTGCTTGAACAGATACCTAAGCTCCACGAACAGAACAATGGCTGGGAAAAATCGTATTGCTAAAACTGTTGCCCCCGTTACAGCTTCTACCTCGGTCCAGACAGAAGTCCTAATGCCAGTTGAAGGACCAGTTCCATGGGCAGGGTGCCTGCATGCTGAAGCTCTGAGGAAACAAGTGGAGGAACTCAGAGAGAAGGTGGCGAGGCTGAGGAGCATTCAAGACAGTGAGAAGTACATTGATGAGATGCTTCTTGCAGCAACCAAGCTCTCCAGCACAGGAGAAGATGGGTGCCAACAGAATGTCGATGGTTGGACACAAGTCACCAGGGCCTGCAAAATCACCAATCCAACTTCTCCAGCCCTTGAATTGAAGAACCATTATGCAGCCCTGGAAGTGGAGGAGGTGAAAGCATCCCTGAAAAGGGAAGAACCAGAGTTCAAGTACCCCAAAGTTGCAGAATCAGTGACCAGAAGGAAACGAAGGGTAGTGGTGGTTGGAGACTCTCTTCTGAGGGGTACTGAGGCGTCCATCTGCCGACCAGACTTGATGTCCAGAGAGGTATGCTGTCTCCCTGGTGCCAAAATGCAAGATGTTACGGAGAGTTTGCCGAGACTAATCAAGCCCACTGACTATTACCCAATGTTGCTAATCCATGTTGGAACAAATGATACTGCCAGGTATACCTCAGAACGTATCAAAAGTGACTTCATGGCTCTGGGACAGAGGGTGAAGCAGTTAGGTGCACAGGTGGTGTTCTCTTCAATCCTCCCTGTTGAGGGTAAAGGCCAAGGCAGAGAGGCTCGCATCCTGGAGATGAATGCATGGCTGCGTGGATGGTGTCAACGAGAGCGTTTTGGTTTCCTAGACCATGGGATGCTGTTCCAAGGGTTGCAGAGCAAAGATGGCATCCATCTGTCCAAGAAAGGTCAACGCATCTTCGGTAGTAGACTGGCTAATCTACTGAAGAGGGCTTTAAACTAGATTCGTTGGGGATAGGTGAAGAAAGCTCCCAGGTAAGTGAAAGCCCCGAGGTAGGTGATACATTAAATACCTTTATGGAAATGGGTAACAGGGGTAACATATGGAAAGCAGTGTGTATAAATGCCCGTAGCATGGGAAATAAGATCCCTGATGTTGAAGCTTTGGTGGGAGTGGCTGACTTGGATTTAGTGGCAGTTACAGAAACATGGTTCACAGAAAACCATGACTGGGATGTAACTATACCTGGCTATACTTTATTCAGAAAGGACAGGGTAGGAAGAAGGGGGGGGGGGTGGAGTGGCACTATATGTAAAAACTACTATTAAAGCTTTGGAATTACAGAGCTTAAAAGGGAGAGAGGAGGCATTGTGGGTTAAACTAGAAAGAGGAAAACAGAAATCTATTTGAATTGGTGTGATATACAGACCTCCCTCACAAGAGGAAGAGGTGGACAGAGAGTTAATTAAAGACATACGCAGCATTGCTAGGAAAGGGGACGTGCTACTGATAGGAGATTTCAATATGCCAGATGTTGATTGGCACATCCCTGCTGCAGTATCATCTAGAAGTAAGGAGATCCTGGATTCTCTACAGGGAGAACTATTCAGGCAATTGGTAACAGACCCCACATGTGAAGGGACCATACTGGACTTGGTGCTTACCAATGGTGAAAGTGTTTCTGATGTTGTAGTGGGAGATCATTTTGCATCCAGTGATCAACAGATGGTGTGGTTCAGTATTAGGACTAGGGCTGTTAGAATCCATTCCAAGGTGAGGATCTTAGACTTTAGGAAGACTAACTTTGCAAAGATGGGCCAATACCTCAGGGAGTCGTTAGTGGGATGGGAACAGCTGGGGAATGTAGAAAAACAGTGGGCAAAACTGAAAGGGGATATTTTAAGGGCAACCAACCTTTTTGTTAAAATGGTAAATAAAAGCAAAAGGAAAAGGAGACCGCTATGGTTTTCTAAGGAAGTAGCTGAAAAAGTGAAGAAAAAGAGGGAGGCCTTCATGAAATACAAGAGATCACAGAGAAAGGACGACAGGCATCTGTATTTGGAAAAACTTAGAGAAGCTAGCAAAGTAGTCAAGAAGGCAAAGATTCAAAAGGAGGAGGAAATAGCCAATGCAATAAAATGGGGGGATAAGACATTTTTCAGATATATTAGTGAGAAGAGGAAGGGCAAAAGTGGTATTGTCAGACTCAAGGGTGTAGGGGGCGAATATGTAGAAGCTGATAAGGATAAAGCGGAATTGCTTAACAAATATTTTTGTTCTGTGTTCACAGATGAAGAACCAGGAGCAGGACCTCAGAAAACACCCACAAATAGGAACAGAAGCGAGGGACATCTTGAACAATTTTCAGAAGAATGTGTTCGTGAGAAACTCGCTCAACTTAAAGTAGACAAAGCGATGGGACCGGATAGGATACACCCTAGAATACTGAGGGAAATTGGGGACGTTCTAGCAACTCCACTGACTGACCTTTTCAATGCCTCGTTGGAGTCGGGAGTGGTGCCAAAGGACTAGAGAGAGGCTCATGTGGTGCCTTTACACAAAAGCGGAAGTAAGAATGTGGTTGAAAACTACAGGCCAGTTAGTTTAACTTCGGTGGTGAGTAAATTATTGGAAACGCTGCTGAAAGAGAAAATAGTGAGGTTTCTGGAGTCCAGCGGATTACAGGATCCGAGGCAGCATGGATTCACCAGAGGCAGGTCTTGTCAGACAAATCTGATTGATTTCTTTGACTGGGTGATCAGGGAGTTGGACCGAGGGAGAGCTCTAGATGTGGGGTATTTATATTTCAGTAAAGCCTTTGACACTGTTCCTCACAGGCGACTTATAAACAAACTGAGCACCCTAGGGATGGACCCTAAAGTTACTGCTTGGGTTAGAAATTGGTTGGGTGGGAGGCGACAAAGAGTACAAGTAAATGGAGCTCACTCTGAGGAGAAGGATGTTACCAGTGGTGTGCCCCAGGGATCTGTCCTTGGTCCGATTCTTTTTAACATCTTTGTTAGTGATAGAGCGGAAGGGCTGTCGGGTAAGGTTTGCCTCTTTGCAGATGATACCAAAATCTGCAATAGAGTAGACACCCAGGAAGGTGTAGATAACATGAGGAGGGATCTAGCTAAGCTTGAAGAATGGTCTAGAATTTGGCAGCTGGCATTTAATGTTAAAAAATGTAAGGTCATGCATTTGGGCTGCAGCAATCCAAGGGAGCAATACAGTATAGGAGGTGAAGTACTTTTGTCCACTAAAGAAGAGCGGGACCTAGGCGTGGTTGTGTCTGATGATCTTAAAGTAGCTAAACAGGTAGAAAAGGCGACGGCAAAAGCTAGAAGGATGCTTGGGTGCATATGGAGGGGAATGGCTAGCAGAAAAAAGGAGGTGATAATGCCTCTGTATAAGTCTTTGGTGTGACCTCATTTGGAGTATAGTGTGCAATTCTGGAGACCGCACCTTCAAAAGGATGTGAACAGGATGGAGTCGGTGCAGAGGGTGGCTACTAAAATGATTAGTGGGCTTCATTATAAAGCATATGAGGACAGACTTAAGGATCTTAATATGTACACCTTAGAGGAAAGGCGGGATAGAGGTGATATGATTGAGATGTTTAAATACCTCCATGGCATAAATGTTCAGGGAGAGAGCCTCTTTCAATTGAAAGCAAGTTCCGCTACGAGGGGACATGGGATGAGGGTGAAGGGAGATAGATTCAGGAGTGATATGCGGAAATATTTCTTTACGGAAAGAGTAGTGGATCCGTGGAATAGTCTCCCAGTGGAGGTGGTAGAGATGAGGACAGTAACTGAATTCAAAAAAGCATGGGACCAACACAGAGGATCTCTAAAGGTAAAAAGTGGACTGTTGTAGTTGTTGATATGGAAGGACAGACTAGATAGGCCATGTGGTCTTTTTCTGTCATCATGTTTCTATGTTTCTATGTTCTATGTTTCTATGACTTACATCTACATGTTCACCCAGGGACTTTCCCTGAATCTTGCCCCTGTAACAAGAGATAGCAGCCAACTGCACCCGCAGAAAGCTGGCTGCCAGCCCCTTATCGAAACCTGCTTGCAAGAAATCCAAAACCTCTGGAACAGACACAGAAAGGGGCCTTTTTTGATGATCCACGCACCAGTCCTCAAAAACACGCCAGATCCTCACATAGGAAAGAAAGGTTGAACGTTTACGGGAACTCAGCAAAGTGGAAATCACTGCTGCAGAGTACCTCGCTTCTGCAGCCGCGCCCTTTCAATAGCCAGGCCGTAAGCGAGAACCAATCTACCTGCAGCATGCGCACTGGACCCTACGTCAGGAGATCGTACCTCACCGGGAAGCACCAAGGACGATCGGCCAGCAGCCATATGAGATCGGTGTACCACGGGTGCCGAGGTCAATCTGGGACAACGAGAACCACCCAATCTGGGTGTGCCTCTACCCGCTGAAGGATTCTGCCTATGAGCGCCCAAGGAGGAACACATACAGGAGTCCGTCGGTCGGCCACCTCTGAACCAGAGCATCCAAGCCTTCCGACATCCTTTTGTTTCTTCGGCTGAAGAATCGACTCGCCTTGGCCATCTCCCACCGTGCCATGAGATACATCATGGGGGTCACCCAACGGCACACTACCTGCTCGTACACCTCCTGGCAGAGCTCCCACTCTCCGTGGTCCACTCTGTTTCTCCTTAGGTAATCCACCGTTATGTTTTCCACTCCGGCTATGTGCTGTGCTGACAAGGCCGTTAGATGGACCTCAGCCAACTCCAATAGGCCCTCTGCCTCCTCCTCCAAGGGAGGACTGCTTGTGCTGCCCTGACGGTTGATGTATGCCACTGCGGTCACGTTGTCGGACAGTACCCAGACCGCCCTTTGCAGAACTACTGGCTCGAATGCTCTGAGAGCTAGAGCAACTGCAACATTTTGATTGACCACTGAGCCTCCTGAACACTCCAGAGACCCTGGGCGAACTGACCCTCTCAGTGAGCCCCCAGCCGGAGAGAGAGGCATCCGTCGTCAACTGCACCCATAGCGGAGACTCGAGGGGCATATAGCGCTCCAGGCTCCCTGGCCGAAGCCACCACTGCAAGGCCTCCTTGGTCACCGATGGACAGGAAAGGGTCACGGTCATGAGCGGACACTGATGAGACCAGCACCGGAGCAAGGCACCAGTTCTAACATCGCCGCTATGGTTCCCAGAACCTGCAAATAATGCCAGGCTGAGGGCGCCTTCATGGTTAGAAAATGTTGCACCAGCAGCCTCAGCTTCCTTGCCCTGTGATCCAGCAAGAACACCATGACTTTGCCCATGTCGAACCTTGCCCCTAGATACTCGATCTCCTGCGAGGGCCGCAACTTGCTCTTCACCAGGTTGATCACCCATCCTAGACTCCTTAGGAAGTTGACCACCCTGGATGTTGCCTTCTGACTCTCTTCCTCGGACCGCCAGGATCAACCAGTCATCTAGGTACGGGTGTACTAAAACCCCCTCCTTGCACAGAGCTGCAGCCACCACCACGGTGACTTTGGTAATGGTGCGCGGAGCCATGGCCAAGCCGAAAGGCAATGCCTGAAACTGGAAGTGGCCCCCTGGTACTGCAAACCGCAGAAATTGCTGATGAGACTCGCGGATGGGAATATGCAAATATGCCTCTGTGAGGCCTAGAGATGTCAGAAACTCTCCCTGCCTTACTGCTACCACCACACACTTCAGAGTTTCTATCCGAAAATGAGGCACCCTGAGGCAACAATTGACTCCCTTCAAGTCTAGGATCTGCCAGAAGGAACCTACTTCTTTTTTGGGGACAACAAATAAATAGAGTATCGACTGCAGCCGCGTTGGTCGGAGGGAACTGGCACGACTGCCTCCAACAACCGCAGCCACGCAAGCGTCTCCTCCACTGCTGCCACCTTGGCCAGAGACTTGCACGGAGAGAGCACGAAGGAAGGAAGAAGAGATCTTGCAAATTCGAGACCATAGCCTTCTCGCACCACCTCCAAGACCCATTGATCGGATGTGACCCGGGCCCAGGCTGAGAAGAACTGCCAAAGACGTTCCCCCACCAGCAAAACTTCCTGCTGGGCCCCTGTTGTTTCATTGCAGCTTCCTAGGCCCCGAGACAGAGGAAGAGGCGCCAAACCCCTTACCTGCCCCTTGAAACCCCCAGAAGCCCTGCCCCCTAGAGGTTGCGTTCGCGAAGGAGCGGGAAGGCGGCTCTGCTTCGGTCTATTCTCAGGGAGCCTACCTCCCTTAGACTCCCCCAGCACCTTTACCAACTTATCCAGGTCCTCCCCAAAGAGAAGCTGCCTCTTAAAGGGGAGCCTGCTGAGACGGGCCTTAGAAGAACCATCTGCAGTCCAGTTGCGGAGCCAGAGGTAGCGACGGGCCGCCGCCACCACCGAAGCCATGTTCTTAGCTAAGCTCCTGATGAGATCATACTGACTATCTGCCAACTAGGCAGCACCAGATTCAATTCTTGCCACCTCCCCAGGCGACTCGCCAGAAGGGTCCCCAGCCAGCTGGAGCTGCTGAGACCATCGTAAGCAAGCACGGGCTACCCAGGCCCCACACACCGACACCTGGAGGGCTATAGCACTAACGTCAAAGGCTTGCTTCAACAGCGTGTCCAGCTTTCTATCCTGGGAGTCCTTGAGGGCAGCACTGCCCTCCACCGGTATTATGGTCTTCTTTGTGACTGCCGAAACCGCAGCATCCACTCTAGGGGAGCGGAGCAATTCCTTCTCCCCTTCCAGCAAAGGGTACAGCCTAGCCATAGACCGTACCCCCCTTAGCCTGGCTGATCCCACTCCTCTTGAATCATCTGCATAACCACTCGGTGCACTAGGAAAACCTTCTGAGATTTCCTGACCGCCTGGATCAGTGGGTCCTCCAGCACCTCTTCCCCCGCTGGAACCCCTGCTGACATATGCAGAACCTTCAGATCTTCACCAATCAAAGCCAGCAACTCCTCCCCTCCTCCCGGCGGAAAACCTGGACAATTCTTGCTTGCACTTCCTCTGGGAGCTCACCTTCCTCGAGCTCTTTCTCATCCTCCCCCAACTCCCTGTCCGAGACCTCGCCTTCCAGGGCCTCAGACAGAGGGGAACGAAGGACCTCCTCCTGGGAGAGCCTAGCCCGCTTAGGAGGAACACCTGCTTCCTCCTGCCCCTTGGCCTCCGACTGATGCGCTATTGCGGTCCCCTGCGCCGATCCCTGCCCCTGTGTCCCATGCTGACGCATACAGAATGCCTTATGCATCAGCAGGACAAATTGAGGGGAAAACCTCCCCTGCCCTCCGCCTCCAAGCCTCCCAAAGAGGTGGAGGGACTGGGTTGAGGCAGAGGAAGGGCGGACTGCTCCGGGGGAGGAGGAAGGGTAGACACAGACTGGAAGATCGCCTCCAGATGCTCCACTGAATCCTGAGAGGCGGCATGAAGCGGATCCTGAGAATTACCTGCTTGAAGTCCTTGCTCCACCGAGGCTGCCTCAACTGCACAGCCTCTGCACACGCCAGTCTCCGACACTGCCTCCCGGCCGGTCCCACAGACCAAACACTGCGGCCTAGCCAGCACAGCAACATCCCACAAAGGAGTACAGCAAGTAAACTAAATTAACTAGCTTTAAACCCCAAAAAATGGAGAAGAAACCTATAGAATTGTAGAGAAACAAAAGCTCCTTCTTTTTTTCTTTTTTTTTTAAACCAAAACAATTTGAGCAGAAAATGCCCCCAAAAATGGTGGGCATCAAACCCCTGACCCTTGATTAATGGAGGCACTGCACCAACAGCCCCAGAGGATCTCTTACTACCCCGGGGCTTAATCGGGCCTTAATCACAATGAGCGCCGAAAAGCACGCAAAATAAAGAAATAGGGTACATGCTCCGTTGCTGAATTCCCCCTAGCTTGAAGGGCCCGCTGCAGCACGTGGCCAGCGACCACATGGCTGTCCTCGCTGCTCACCGGGTTCTTATTCTACCTTCCACTGCAAGAACTCTGCTTTGCTGTTTCCTCGTCTTCCCGCCCTTGTGCTCAGCCGCCTGGAGGGCTTCGGCAGTGAGGCGAGCAAGACAGCAAGGGCTCCCAGGCACAGAAAATGGCCAGATCTCAGGCAGACACTGCTAACAAAGCTCCTTTGCCTTTTTTTTTTTTTTTTTTAAACGCGGACTGCCCGAAGCCTCCTCCTCTAGACCCCACGAATAGAGGGGGAGGGGGAAGGGGAAGGGGAAGACTCCCAAAAAAGAGCTCTGTCCAATAAATAAAAATAAATAACTAAATAAAGAAAATAAAGTCGGAGGAACCAACGACCTCCACTAAAGCCTAAGTCTCTCCAGAAAGCCTATCCCCTGGCTTACTGACTCCCTACAGCTGCTTGGAGACTGAGCAAAACTGGATCTGGTGGGAGGTGCCAGTGCTATATATATATCCTAAGGTCATCAGAAAAGATGACGTGCTCAGTCTCCATGCTGCTGGAAGGGGGCACAACCCAGAGGAAAGTGACTGGACTGTAGGGAAGGTTAGGAAAGAAAATGAAAGGAGTAGATTCAAAGATTAAAAGTATAACTCGGGCAAGGTCATTGTTTAAAAATACCATCTTAAAAATGCAGAGCAGATGTATTCCACACAGTAAAAATGTAGGGCAAAAGGAGTGAATAACCATGGGGATAAAGGTGAGCCAGTTGATATAGTAACATAGTAAATGATGGCAGATAAAGACCAGTATGGTCCATCTAGTCTGCCCAGTAAGATGGCAAGAGTAGGTGCACATGCCGTTCTGTGCAGGCCACCCCTCCCCATGTCTTTGTATTTGTATTTTCAAAATGTTTTTGACAAAATACCTCATGAGACTCCTGAGGAAATTAAAAAAGTTATGGGACAGGAGGCAATCTCCTGGTATGGTCTGAGGAGTGGGTAAAAAGACAGAAAACCAAGATGGGGCTAAATGGTTAGTTTCCTCAATGGAGAATGGTGAATAGCGAAGTGCCCAATGGATGTGGGCTATAACGGGTGCTTTTAGGGTACATATAAATGATCCGGAAATGGGAAAATGGGTAAGATGATCAAATCACAAGGGGATTGTGAGAAATTGCAGGAGAAACTTACGAGACTGGGCATCCAGATAGCAGATGAAATTTAACGTGGACACTTGTAAAGCAATGCACATAGGGAAGATAACAGAGGCAGGCGGCACCTTACAGACTAACCAATTTATTGTGGCATGAGCTTTTAAGGAACAGTCCAAGTTGTCAGATGCATGAAGTAGAGTAAAGAAGGTGGGTAAATATACATGAAGATAGATTGGGAGAGGAGGGAGGTGGAGTATTTGTTTATTTATTTATTTTAAAACATTTATAGACCAGCATTTGCTTCAGCATTCGAGGCAATGTACAATCCAGAAGCACTGAAAAATGCAGGATAGGACACGGAAAGGACATGGTTCAGCTAACTGACATTTGTAGAGAATGAGAGAAACAACTCCCTATGATCTGAGAAGAGATAATTTCATTTGTACCTGCAGTGAATGATGAAGCCAAATTACAAGTCCACAAACCTAAAACCTAACATCCAGTGCTGGCACTAACCACATACTAGGTTCTACATATTCTAGCGTCTTGTGATCATAAGCAAAGCTCAAAGTTAATGACAGCCAGCCACTGAAGTTAAAATTCAACTTTCAACAGTACAAAATTTGACAATGTAGTTGATAGCTAGCTGTTCTTTACATTCTGGATCAGGACTGACTAGGATCACCCAGAACACACCATGCAAGGAATGAACTCACACTGCCACAACCTCTAGCTCAGGGGTGGAAAATCCTCTGTCCTCAACAGCTGCACACCTGTCAGGTTGTCTGCAAATATGAAATGAATATGCATGAGAAAGATTTGCATACTGTCCAGGCAGGGCCAATACAAGTATATCAGGTGCTCTAAGTGAACCTTCAGCCTTGCGTCCCTTCAATTAACTTTTAGGACTTTAGGCGTCCTCCCCCCTTAGATTCCGATAAATTCAACAATTAGGATGCCCTCAATGCAACCACTCCTAAACAATCCCGTAAAAACACATAAAGAGATGGTTCTGTGCGTTCCTATATGGACCTATCACTTTGCTTTGACTGTAGATGCTCTTGGTTGCCATCCAAAAGGTGCCATCCTAGATGACTACCTAATCTGCCTAAGAGTTAAGCCGGCCGCAAGTCAAGACACTTTTCATGCAAATTTATCTTGTGCATATGCACTAAGGAAATCCTGAAACCTCAACCAAAATGTAGCCCCCAAGGACCAGAGATGTCCCACACCTGTTCTAACTGGTTCCTGAAAGGATGACAAGAATTATTATTTTTTTTAACCCCCAAAGGAAGCCAAAACTTTTCTGAGGGAAAGATGAGAGCAGACAAAGCCTTGTGATTGTTAGTTTGTTGGCAATGCTGGTGACTTCCAGACTGGGATAGAAGAGAGATTGTGAGTTTATTTGGAAAAGTCTGTTTTTGATTTCATTATAAAAGCAAAACGAGTTCTCAGTTTGCTTTAGAGGTTTTAAATAAACTTCTGTTAGGTTTATGTAGGCCCTTATAGTCACTCATCCTCCATAACTCCCACTTACCAAAGTTGTTGTTAAGTGCCGTCGAGTCATGGCGACCCTCTGGATAGCTATCCTAAATTTTGTATGGTCTTGAGTCAGGCGGCTCATTGTTGACAGACTGGTACCCATAGCTGCTGTTATTGTATCGATCCATCCCATTGCTGGCCTTCCTCTTTTGCGTTGACCTTCTATCTTGCCAAGCATGATGTCTTTCTCTAATGATCTCTCTCTTCGCATGATGTGTCCAAAGTATGAAAGTCGAAGTCTTGTCATCTGAGCTTCTAAAGAAAGCTTAGGTTTGATCTCCTCTAGTACCGACTGGTTTGTTCTTCGGGCAGTCCATGGTATACACAGTATTCGCCGCCAGCACCATAATTCAAAGGCATCAATTTTCTTCCTGTCTATCTTTTTTACTGTCCAGCTTTCACATCCATATGATGTTATTGAAAATACCATGGCTTGAACAAGTCAAATCTTTGTATGGAGAGAGACATCTCTGCTCTTGAGAATCTTATCTAGGTCTTTCATAGCCATTCTGCCAAGAGCAATGCGTCGTCTGATTTCTTGACTGCTTGTTGCTTCTTTATTGATAGTTGATCCAAATAGGTTAAAGTTGTTAATGATTTCAATTTCTTCTCCTTCAACGATGAATCTGTTGATTATGCCAGTTGTCATGATCTTTGTCTTCTTTACATTAAGGTGCAGGCCCATTTTGAGACTATGTTCTTTGATTGTGAGAAGCAAATGTTTCAGATCATCTTCACTTTCAGACAGTAATGTGGTATCATCAGCATAGCGAAGGTTGTTGATGAGTCTTCCACCAATCTTCACACCTCTGTTGTCTTCATACAATCCTGCTTCTCTGATGATTTGTTCTGCATATAAATTAAACAGGTAGGGGGAAAGTATGCAGCCTTGTCTTACACCTTTGCTTATTTTAAACCATTCTGTTTCTCCTTGTTCCGTTCGAACTGTTGCTTCTTGATCAATGTACAGATTGTGCAAGAGTACGATCACGTGTTCTGGTATACCCATGCTTCTTAATGTGGCCAAGAGTTTCTCATGGTTTACACAGTCAAAAGCCTTGCTATAGTCGATAAAGCACAAATAGATATCCTTTTGGTATTCTCTAGTCTTTTCAAGGATCCATCTCACATCTGCAATGATGTCTCTCGTTCCTCGCCTTTTCCTGAACCCTGCTTGCACTTCAGGGAGCTCTTCTTCCAGGTATGGTTGTAGTCTCTTTTGAATAATCTTCAGTAGAATCTTGCTGGCATGTGGGATCAGAGCGATTGTGCGATAATTTCCACAGTCAGTTGGATCACCTTTCTTTAGTATTGGTATAAACACAGATCTTTTCCAGTCAGTTGGCCATGATGTTGTCTTCCATATTTCTTGGCAGAGCCTTGTAAGTACGGTAACAGCTGCATCAGATTGCTGTAATACTTCTATGGGAATGCTATCAATGCCTGGTGCTTTGTTCTTTGATAAGGCTTTCAATGCTGCTTCAACTTCTTCTTTCATCACCAATGGTTCCCGATCATAGAAACATAGAAACATGACGACAGAAAAAGACCACATGGCCTATCTAGTCTGTCCTTCCATATCAACAACTACAACAGTCCACTTTTTACCTTTAGAGATCCTCTGTGTTGGTCCCATGCTTTTTTGAATTCAGTTACTGTCCTCATCTCTACCACCTCCACTGGGAGACTATTCCATGGATCCACTACTCTTTCCGTAAAGAAATATTTCCGCATATCACTCCTGAATCTATCTCCCTTCACCCTCATCCCATGTCCCCTCGTAGCAGAACTTGCTTTCAATTGAAAGAGGCTCTCTCCCTGAACATTTATGCCACGGAGGTATTTAAACATCTCAATCATATCACCTCTATCCCGCCTTTCCTCTAAGGTGTACATATTAAGATCCTTAAGTCTGTCCTCATATGCTTTATAATGAAGACCACTAATCATTTTAGTAGCCACCCTCTGCACCGACTCCATCCTGTTCACATCCTTTTGAAGGTGCGGTCTCCAGAATTGCACACTATACTCCAAATGAGGTCGCACCAAAGACTTATACAGAGGCATTATCACCTCCCCTTTTTCTGCTAGCCATTCCTCTCCATATGCACCCAAGCATCCTTCTAGCTTTTGCCGTCGCCTTTTCTACCTGTTTAGCTACTTTAAGATCATCAGACACAACCACGCCTAGGTCCCGCTCTTCTTTAGTGGACAAAAGTACTTCACCTCCTATACTGTATTGTTCCCTTGGATTGCTGCAGCCCAAATGCATGACCTTACATTTTTAACATTAAATCCCAGCTGCCGAATTCTAGACCATTCTTCAAGCTTAGCTAGATCCCTCCGCATGTTATCTACACCTTCCTGGGTGTCTACTCTATTGCAGATTTTGGTATCATCCGCAAAGAGGCAAACCTTACCCGACAGCCCTTCCGCTATATCACTAACAAAGATGTTAAAAAGAATCGGACCAAGGACAGATCCCTGGGGCACACCACTGGTAACATCCTTCTCCTCAGAGTGAGCTCCATTTACTTGTACTCTTTGTCGCCTCCCACCCAATTTCTAACCAAGCAGTAACTTTAGGGTCCATCTCTAGGGTGCTCAATTTGTTTATAAGTCGCCTGTGAGGAACAGTGTCAAAGGCTTTACTGAAATCTAAATACACCACATCTAGAGCTCTCCCTCGGTCCAACTCCCTGGTCACCCAGTCAAAGAAATCAATCAGATTTGTCTGACAAGACCTGCCTCTGGTGAATCCATGCTGCCTCAGATCCTGTAATCCGCTGGACTCCAGAAACCTCACTATTTTCTCTTTCAGCAGCGTTTCCAATAATTTACTCACCACCGAAGTTAAACTAACCGGCCTGTAGTTTTCAACCACATCCTTACTTCCGCTTTTGTGTAAAGGCACCATATGAGCCTCTCTCCAGTCCTTTGGCACCACTCCCGACTCCAATGAGGCATTGAAAAGGTCAGTCAGTGGAGTTGCTAGAAAGTCCCCAAGTTCCCTCAGTATTCTAGGGTGTATCCCATCCAGTCCCATCGCTTTGTCTACTTTAAGTTGAGCTAGCTTCTCACGAACACAGCCTTCTGAAAATTGTTCAAGATGTCCCTCGCTTCTGTTCCTATTTGTGGGTGTTTTCTGAGGTCCTGCTCCTGGTTCTTAATCTGTGAACACAGAACAAAAATATTTGTTAAGCAATTCCGCTTTATCCTTATCAGCTTCTACATATTCCCCTCCTGCACCCTTGAGTCTGACAATACCACTTTTGCCCTTCCTCTTCTCACTAATTTATCTGAAAAATGTCTTATCCCCCCATTTTATTGCATTGGCTATTTCCTCCTCCTTTTGAATCTTTGCCTTCTTGACTACTTTGCTAGCTTCTCTAAGTTTTTCCAAATACAGATGCCTGTCTTCCTCTCTCTGTGATCTCTTGTATTTCATGAAGGCCTCCCTCTTTTTCTTCACTTTTTCAGCTACTTCCTTCGAAAACCATAGCGGTCTCCTTTTCCTTTTGCCTTTATTTACCATTTTAACAAAAAGATTGGTTGCCCTTAAAATATCCCCTTTCAGTTTTGCCCACTGTTTTTCTACATCCCCCAGCTGTTCCCATCCCACTAACGACTCCCTGAGGTATTGGCCCATCTTCGCAAAGTTAGTTTTCCTAAAGTCTAAGATCCTCACCTTGGAATGGATTCTAGCAGCCCTAGTCCTAATACTGAACCACACCATCTGGTGATCACTGGATGCAAAATGATCTCCCACTACAACATCAGAAACACTTTCACCATTGGTAAGCACCAAGTCCAGTATGGCCCCTTCACGTGTGGGGTCTGTTACCAATTGCCTGAATAGTTCTCCCTGTAGAGAATCCAGGATCTCCTTACTTCTAGATGATACTGCAGCAGGAATGTGCCAATCAACATCTGGCATATTGAAATTCCCTATCAGTAGCACTTCCCCTTTCCTAGCAATGCTGCGTATGTCTTCAATTAACTCTCTGTCCACCTCTTCCTCTTGTGAGGGAGGTCTGTATATCACACCAATGCAAATAGATTTCTCTTTCCCTCTTTCTAGTTTAACCCACAATGCCTCCTCTCTCCCTTTTAAGCTCTGTAATTCCAAAGCTTTAAAAGTAGTTTTTACATATAGTGCCACTCCTCCTCCCCTTCTTCCTACCCTGTCCTTTCTGAATAAAGTATAGCCAGGTATAGTTACATCCCAATCATGGTTTTCTGTGAACCATGTTTCTGTAACTGCCACTAAATCCAAGTCAGCCACTCCCACCAAAGCTTCAACATCAGGGATCTTATTTTCCATGCTATTGGCATTTATACACCCTGCTTTCCATATGTTACCCCTGTTACTCATTTCCATAAAGGTATTCAATGTATCACCTACCTGGGGCCTTTCACTTACCTGGGGGCTTTCTTCACCCATCCCCAACAAATCTAGTTTAAAGTCCTCTTCATGAGGTTAAAACGGCTGTTGGTCCACTTGATCTTTATCATATAAAAACTCTGTATATTACTTCCACCTTTTGTTGAACTTCTCAGCATCATTCAACATAGAACCTTGAGCATCTTGTAACATTCCAATTCGAGGCTGGAACTTTTTCTTTAACTCTCGTAGCTTTAGGAAAGCCGATCTTGTTCTTCCTCTAATAGTTTCTGCTTCTATTTCCTTGCATGTGTCATTGTAGTACTTTTTCTTGTCCTGTCTTGCAGCACATTGGAAATCTCTGTTGAGTTCTGTTATTGTCTTTCCTTCTCCTCTGGCTTTAGCTTCTCTGTGTTTCTGGGCAATTTTCAGAGTTTCTTCCGTCATCCATTTTGGCCGTTTTTGCCTTTTCACCTTTTGTAGAGACTTCTCGCTTTCTTCCAACACAATCTTCTTGATGTCATTCCATAACTCTTCTGGAGCTCTGTCATTTGTATCTAAAGCAGCAAATCGATTTTGCAGGCAGTCTTTAAATTCCAGTGGTATATTCTCATGGTCATATTTTGTTGCATTCATGAGTGGTTTTCTCTTTTTCACCTTTAGCTTGAGTTTGCATACTAGTAGTTGATGATCTGTACCACAGTCAGCTCCAGGTTTTGTCTTTGTTGATGTTATAGAACCTTTCCATCATTGACTTCCACAGATATAGTCAATTTGATTTTTATACAATCCATTGGGTGACGTCCATGTATACAGTCGCCGCTTGTGTTGATGGAAGAAGGTGTTTGAGATGAATAGATCGTTGGTCTTGCAGAATTCTATCAGTCTTTCTCCAGCTATGACTATCAGGATATCCTGTTTGCATGTTCTGTCAATTTCAGCTTGTTCATAGAACTCTTGTTCATAGAACTCTTCAATTTCATTCTCTTCTGCAGCTGTTGTTGGGGAATATACTTGAATTATAGTTGTGTTGATAGGCATTCCTCGTAGACGAATAGAGATTAAGCGTTCGCTGACTGCATTTTATTTCATTACAGTTCTTGCAAGTTTCTTCTTTATTATAAATGCAACACCATTTCTTCTTTGTCTTTCATTTCCAGCATAGTAGACCATGTGATCATCTGATGCAGTGTGCCCGATGCCAGTCCATTTCAGTTCACTGACACCCAACAGATCAAGTTGTACACGTTCCATTTCATTCTTGATCACCTCCAACTTCCCTTGGTTCATGCTTCGTACGTTCCATGTTCCAACCCGGAAGACATCTTTACAGCTTCTGACTCTCATTTCATGCGCAGCTACATCAGCAGTCAGACATCCCGAGGGCTTTGATCCAACCACATCATAAATGCTGGCTTTACTCTGAAAAGTCTTCAGCTCTTCCCCAGTAGCTAGTTGAGTGCCTTCCGACCTGGGGGTCTCATCTTCCAGCACTATAGCACAATTTGTTTTGTTGTAACTATCCATTGGGTTTTCATGGCAAGATACAGAAGTAGATTGCCGGGCCTTTCTTCCGTGCAGTTTAAGTTTGGTGTTGTTGCCGTTGTCACAGAAATGTGATCCTCCGCCGTCAACACTATCCCATTCTGCTGTTGCCCAGATGGGTGGGTTGTCTTGGTCTGGCACCTCAGCTGAGACCTGTCCATCTTGGGAGACCCTGCCAGTAGTTAAACTACCAATAGTTTAGCCCTCAGCATCACTGATGCACACAAGCCCTCACAGCACGACAAGCTGCAAACCAAGTGAGGGACTTACCACAGACAGGTCTTTATATTAGTTTATGTATACCTACTCTCTTAACAACTCTAAGTAACTAAACTCACTAATACAAAGCTGCAGAGAGCAGTTGAGCAACAAGATGGGGGCTATCCAATACTTTGCACTGAGTGCCATAATATATGATTATCTCCCAGTTGATGAGAAGCATATGTGTGTGCTAAGTGCAGAGAGCTCCTGGCTCTCAGAGAACTAGTCTGATCTCTGGAGACTAGAGTATCAGAGGAGCTGAGGAAAGCACAGTATATAGAGGAGTTCTACAAGGATACAGCAGAAAAATCCCACCTCCTGTCTGGCAGCCTCAGTGCTGTCTTGGAGGAAAGAGGTCACTTGGAAGAAGAGCATGATCTTGTTGTGTTGGAACCTTACCTCCAATAGATACAAGATCCTCTTGTACCAAGAATGCGTCTTCAGGGGCTTCTGCCCAGGAGGGAAGAGTTAAGATGGCTATTTTAGCTGGTAAGCCCATCATTAGGTATGTAGATAGCAGGGCGGCTACTGGGCATGAAGATCGCTTGATCATCTGTCTGCCTGCTACAAAGGTGGTAGACCTCAAATATCACCTAGATGGGATTCTAAACAGTGCTGAGGAGAAGCCAGCTGCCTTGGTACATGTGGGCACCAATATAGGAAAGTGTGGGAAGGAGATTCTGGAAGCCATAATGAGACATTAAGATAGAAAACTGAAATCAAGGATCAACTGCTCCTTGCTCTCCCAGGGGAGAAAAATGGCATGAAATACTCTCCGTTCCACATGCAGGACCCAAAGGGAAAGCAGTATTCCGGTGTAATTAAGCTCTGGAATTCTTGGCCAGAGGATGTGGTAAAAGTTATTAGTGTAGCTGGGTTTGGACAAATTCCTGGAGGAAACGTCTATAAACTTGGACATTGATCCTGAAGGTGCACCTGCCGCCGAAGACAAAAGTGATGCCAGAACAGCTTCCCTGCAGCAGCAGAGAGAATGAAGAGGTAAGCTCATCTCCGCTCCTCCGATTGGCCTACCAGCGCTCCCAGTCCTTTAAATTTTAAGATCCTGCTGGCGCGCCTGCACAGTCAGGCCCACACCTTTGGGCCTCGCCTTTTTGTATACATTGGTTAGAGTGCAGTATTTATTCTGTGCAGTGTTGTATTCCAGTTGGTGGATGGGGTCCTTAGCTTGCCTCCATTTATGTTCCAGTTTTCGCAGCTTCTGTTTGAGTGTTTTCAGTTCTGGCGAGTGCCAAGGTGCCTTGTGTTGTTTCCTGGAATTGTTTGTTTTGTGGGGGGTGATTGTGTAGGATGAGATGATATTGTTCCAGTTGTTGACTGGATTCCAGATCAGGCAGGTCTTATAAATCTCACACCAAACTCATCAGATCCTCACTAAATCGACCCAGGGAACTATTTGATATAGCTAGGAATCTTCTAAAACACCCTACTCCGCAGAAGACAAGCTCTCAGCTGTGCCCAAATGAAATGGCCAAATATCTTCAGGACAAAAATAACAGAACCACACCCACAAAGGAAAAATGCCCAAAGGGGCAGACAACAATTATCCCCAAAAATGCCTGGAATATCTTTAACAACATTCCACCAGAATAATTGGACACCATAATCTCAAGCTTCAACACTACGACCTCCCCATTCGATCCTTAAACAGTATCATGGATTAAAATAACCAGACAGGAACTCAACCCTCTGCTCCTTAAAATTATACAGATATCTCTCCATTCTGGTTACATGCCAAACAACCTCAAATACATCTCCATCAGGCCACTCCTAAAAAAACAAACAAACCGCAAAGCAGACCCTAAATCATCTTCCTCATATAGACCTATTTCGAGTACACCAGTTATGGTGAAAATCATAGAAAAAGCTGTCCAATTATAATTACGAGACTACTTAGATACCTATGTATCTCTTGACGTGCAGCGACATGGGGTTCGGACCACTACATGGAGTGGAAGCTCTAATTACTGCCCTAATGGACAACTTAATCAGAGGAACTGAGAAATTAGCCCAAGGTTTTTAAACTCATATTCCTAGATATTTCAGCTGCATTTGATTCAATAAACCACCACAAACATCTATAACGACTCCATGTGATTGGTCTCCAACACAAAACCTTAGCATGGCTCCAATCATACCTACAGGATAGCAGCCAACAATTAAAGGTTGGACCACTCTCCTCCTCCCCATTCCAACTCCATTAAGGCTTGCGACAAGGTTCAGCCCTATCCTCCCTACTATTTAACATATTCATCCAACCTCTATGCAATATTATACAAAAACATAAAAGATCTAATACCACTTCTATGCATACGGCATCCTAATATACACAACATTCACCACAAATAATCCAGACTACACAATAGGAAAATGTTTCCAGGTTATATTACAGTGATTCACCAATCATAACTATAACAAAATAGAAGCTCTGCACATCAGAAGAAACCAATCATTCTCCCCAAATCTAACCCTTGCTGGAGCAACAATTCAAGTCAAAAAACTAGTAAAATATCTGGGAATCACACTCGATTAGAACCTCAATTTCCACACCTACATAAAAAATGTCGTCAAAGCAGTCTACCATAAAACAAAGACACTGCATAATCTCCAGCCACTACTTTAAACTACTTCTGCCAAGCCCTCATCACCCCCTATCATAGATTACTGTAACATAATATATCAAGGGCTCCTGAAGGCACAGAACACAGCAGCTAGAATTATAACAGGAACCCCCAGAAGAAATCACATCACTTTAACTTTACAACTCCACTGGCTTCCAAAATATATGAGAGTAAGATATAGAGCACTACTAACCACCTTCAAGACAATCCACAATTCATCAGCACTTACTAATCTATCCTTCATTCAGAAAGATCACGACTCCAGGACAAGAACAGCATTGCAAAACTTGTTAAGTATGCCCAAATGCATAACTAAATGCAACCAAACCACATCCTTGCGAGCCTTCTTCTTATTTGCACCTAATCTATGGAACTCTCTACTCCTGGAAATGTGACTCGCTGACTCCCTCATAGACTTCAAAAGGAAGCTCAAAACACACTTCTTTAAGGACTACTTTGGCACTGTCATCTAACTGCAACAATGCTTCGACCCTCAGCTCATTCCCCCCAACCAACCAACTAGTTTGATCTTACACATATAAACAGAAGAAAACAATATGCCCCAACTCTTCCCACTCCCCTTCGTAAACAGCCTAAATAGTCCTTTCCAATGTCCCATGACTGTATATAATTATATCGAATGTAAACCGCTTCGACTGGTATAAATAAATTAATAACCCAGGCCTTGATAAATTTTGTGCAAATTTAGCACCAGGCCAAAACCTTAGGAGCCAGTGCATGTGGACTCCTCATCACCCCTCCCCTGTTTCTCTTGCGCTGATCAACAATGGTGTGCCTTGTCCGTGTGTGGGATGAAGTGGTGGGTGCCTTTGTGTGGGTAGAGTGCAGGGCTGCAGAGTGTGTGTGTGTGTGTGCTGCAGAACTGGGAGGCCTCTGTGTGTGGCACAGAGGTGGGTTGCCTGTCTGTGTGTGTGTGTGTGTGTGTGTGTGTGTGCGCGCGCGCGAGATGTGTGGTATGGAGGTGAGGTGTATGTGGTGCCTCTGTGTGTGTTTGTCATGTGAAGGTGGGGTGCTTGAGTGTGGAGTGTGTGTGTGTGTGTGTATCTGTACTGTGGGGGTGGGGTGTATGCATGTGTGCATAGTGTAGGAGTGGGGTGCGTGTATGTGGGGGCAGTGTGGGGATGGGGTGCGTGTGCATGGAACAAACTTTCTCTATCTTTGCGTCAAGTCTCTTCTCTCCCTCTCTTCAAATCCATGCTAAATGCTTACCTATTTGAGACCGCATTTGGATCCTAATCCCTTGCTCTCCTTGTGTCTCCTTCCCTATTTGAACCCCCCATTGTTTCTCTTGGATTGTTCTGTCTTGATTAGATTGTAAGCACTAAGAGTAGGGACTGTCTTCTTGTTTGTATAGTGCTACGTACGCTTGTAACGCTATATAAATGATTAATAGTAGTAGTAGTGTGAAAGTGGGGTACATGTGTGTGTGTAATATTGGAGTGAGGTGCTTGTATGTATGTTCTGGGGAGGAGGGGAGAGGGATGCACCCTTTGGCACATACAGATTTTAATTTTTGTCCCCATGCATTCATCCATTTAACCTCCACCATGTACTCTTCACTCCCTGTTCCCCTTCTGGACTCTCTCCTCTTCACCCTCCCATGCCCTCCATTCCCCCATCCTCATTTTTGTAGCCTCTCTCTCTCCCATTTTACTCTTTTTTTTATGAAGGCTCCAATCCCCAACAGGCAAGATCTCTGCTGCATCTAAGCACCGATCATGGCAAAGACTGTTCCTGTTCTGCCCACGGGGATCCAATCTCGTGGGCTGTCTGCTGCATCTACGCCCCAATCGAGCAAGAATCACTTCTGTTCTGCCCATGGACAGAAGGGGTTTTCTGCCCATGATCGGAGGGTGGAATGTGGCACCAGGTATAAATTTCTGGTTGTCATGGTGGCCGCTGCCTGGGCTTTGTCGAGTCCAGCCTTAAACCATTATTAAAGTGAACTGGGGGAAGTCCCCTGCTAGCCCTGGGATAAGCAGCATGGAATCTATCTTTTGGGATCATGACAGGTACTTGTGGCCAGGACACTGAGCCTGATGGACCACTGGTCTGACCCAGTATGGAAAATCGCATGCTCTTATGTTCAAGTATAGCTTTCAGAAGTGCTGCTGATGTCATGGGCCAAAAGGAACACATACCACTTTTAAAAATATTTGCATTTCATACCCGTACTTTTGTCTCTTGATTAACTATGTGCTGTAGAGGAAGAGAAAGTAAGTGTCCCAGACTGAATGTGAGAAGAGAGATTGCACTGCAACCAAAGAAGGATGAAAAAGGGTGCAAGGGAGGGAAAGGAGATGAAAGTACATAAGACTCCATGGTAGGTGGTTTCAAATTTTGTCACACACAGAAAATTGATGCTGTACTTTGGGTTAGTTTAGTTCATTTTGGTTTCTACTCTATTTTTCTTCTATTTCCTCAAAATGGATCAGTTTTAACATTGATCAGATGCAACTCCCAATTTTGCCAAGCGTCTAGCCCTAAGAACAAACAGAATCCCTGAATCCTACAACAGAAAGCATTTGGAAACAGAAGGCAATGAATTTGTTTTTGTTTTCTTTTTTTTTCTTGCTAATTTCTCTCCAGCGAAGTAATGTATCAGACTTTCGAGCTGAATATCTGTTTTTTTTTGTTCAGAGCACTATTACTACTTTGATGCTATACAAACTCAGTAACAAGGGAAGTAATTAATCAACTTTGCTCATTTCCCTATTTAATAGCGTTATCAAAATAATTACCTTGTTTAGTGCTGCCAAATCAAAACATTAGTAATCAGAAAAGTAAGGGTTTATTTGGGCTCTGCGACATCTACAGACAGAATGTCAACTGCCAATAAGAACATTAGAAAACTTTGAACCACATCAGCTACACAGAAAAAAAGTTGTTTCATATGAACACTCAAAAAAAACAAACACATTGGAGGTTATTTTAGAAGCTCTATTCACAATCTGCACTTGCAAATACAATCGCCTACAAAGTTAAATTGCATCCATGTGTATATGGCCATTTTAGAAAAGGCTCATAGTAACATCCTACTGGAACATCATCTAAAAGACTGTGTTGTCTTATCCATTATTTTGTAATAAATCTTCCTGCCAATTAATATACTATTGCAAAGTTCTATTTGCAATAGCTATTCATGAAATAAATCACATTTGCTGAACTCAACAGAAACACAGAAAAGATGCCAACGTTTCAAAACAACATGTTATGTCTTGAACTAATTTAAGATCAAATTCCCCATAGAAGTCCTAGAAGACAGAGTCAGCCCTTCCAGCAGAATCCTTCCTTACTCACTAGTTACTATAATGAGTTCAGCCTCAAAGGAACAAGGCAATAAAAGGCATCTCCTGTCTAGAGGATGTTGAATTAAACTTTTGACTTTTCTTAATTTTACAGCTAGTCCTCATTGACGCACATCAGCATCTTCAGAGCTCAATGCATTTTTCTTTAATGAACTTGGAGGCTAAAAATAACGCTGGTTCAGCTTTGAGTGCCCGGTTGGCTTCTTTCCTTACATAATAAAGGAGAAGTTTTAATAAAGCATATCTCCAGTCACCACCTTATAAAATATAGTGCTGGTATAAAGACAGCTATCAAAGGTGGCAAGTCTCACTCTTTAGGGGTGTGGCACACTCATTTGAAAGTTCTTTCCTTCGCACACTCAATGAGCCCCTTGTCTCAAGCATGAGTGTCTGAGTGTCAATGCACTGATCCTGGTCACTGCTTTCATGAAAGACAAGCCCAAGAGAAGAACAAACAAGTGCCCCCAACCAGCAAGAAGAAATCTAAGCTCACCCTCATGTGTACCACCTGCCCTTGCGCCATCCCTTTATCCCCCCCGCACCTACAAGTAGCAGTGATGCGAAACCTTTGCACATACTTTTAGCCACTGAATGGAGAGCAATTTGCAGCCCAGAGAATTTGCCCATATTGCTTCCACTCTGCATCCTTTCAGAGGCTCCGCAGAATGTCATTTTATGCTGCTTCGTCACGGGCAATATGACATTTAAACCTTTCTAGCTTTATACCCCGGGATACACCATCTGAAAAATCTCACTCTTTGGGATGGTTCACCCTTGGCATCTCCGAGTTAGGCAGATGGCTGTCCTAAATTGCGATCCACGTCACGGTGCTGAGCTGGGTGCTGACTGTGAAGACTGGACATTTGGCACCAGCCATTCTCTGGCTACTGGCACTGAACATCCGTTTTTTGTTTAACTGTGGAAGCCGATATTTACAAAAAACATCAACCACCACAGTTAAATATTGACCCAATAGCGCTGTATGTTTTAAAATACTGCTGTATATCTTTAAATTTTATACAGAAACATAAAAAATGTCAACAGATAAAGACTATACGACCTATCCATTTTGCCCAACCAAAACTATTATGTTCTACAATCTCTTCCTCTCCCCCTCAGAGATCCTCTGTATTTGTCCCATGCTTTCCTGAATTCAGATACAGTTGCCATCTCCACCCTTTCTGCAAAGCAGTATTTCCTCAGATTACTCTCGAGTCCGTCTTCTTTCTCCTTCAACCTATGAGTATCCGTCATGAAAATAGTTCCCTGTACCATAGTTTATTGTGTTACCATGTTATTTGTACAAAGCTCTACCACAGTTTAATATGTTATTTGTAACAAAACTAGTTGTTCGATGTAAACTGCCCAATTGCTGGAAGGGGCGGTATAGAAAAACTGCCAAATAAATAAATAAAACCTATGATCCCTGATTCCAGAACTTCCTTTCAAGTGGAAGAGGGCCACCTCCTGTGCGTTTATATCACGGAGATATTTAAATGTTTTTATTATACCACCTCTCTCCCGCCTTTCCTCCAAGTATATATATCGAGATCTTTTAGGTCTATCCCCCAGAGCTGGTGCTACCATTAGGTGAACCTGCAGCGGTGGCAATTACTTTTAAACAGTGATATAGCACTTAGTGGAGGAGTAGCCTAGTGGTTAGAACACTGGCTTAGTAACCAAGAAACCAGGGTTCAATTCCCACTAGCACTCCTTGTGGCCTTGGGCAAGTCACTTAACCCTTCATTGCCTTGGAAGAAAGGCCTGGCAATCTACTTCCGGTGACACTACCAAGAAAACCCAGGAGCTTCTGGGTCGCCAGGAGTCAGGACTGACTTGAAGGCACACATTGCATAGCGCTTACCATAACTGGGCTTTAGTCTCTTTTTTAATCTACTTTATACAAGCAGAAAAAGGTGCTAAATACAGCCTAATAGAAATGAACTGGCTAAAGGAAAAAATTAGAAAGGACAGCAAGAGAGAAGAGGGGTCTGGACCCCCTCAGGGGCCCAATGGGGATCCTACTGCTCTTCTTTGGCCCATGGGAAACATCTCTGGGAACAGGGTGGCTGTCAGCTTCAGGAGACAAGGCATACCCGCACTCCAAGCAATGCTGGGCCCTAACGGTCTCAATTACATTAGCCACAGCACCTTAGTGTGGGCCAGGGGAGTCAAGCGTGTCTGCCACCTGCTGGAAGCAGGCAAATACTGCCTTCTCTCAGTGCTGCACCAACAGATGTATCTTCTAAAGACATCACTGAAATATACTCAAGTCTGCTTCCATCTGCTGGCAAGAGTGCATAACCCATTTGTTTGACTTGGTCTAGCAGAATGATAAGAAAATTCTGGAAGCAATACCTGTCAAGCTTTCTGGTTGGTATGTCACCACACCAAAGCACCCAGCCAATCTTTGGGAGGAGGATTTTCTGAGCAACAAGTTACCTAGTGCTCTCTCTCGGAGTGGAGCCAAAAGTAGGCCCTATCTCATGATGAGAACTGGCCCTGTCCTGGGGAACAACATATGACACCTAGCCATGTTTCAGGTAAGGTGGTAGCTCACCAGGGCACCTGACCTTCTCTCTCTGAGCTGAGGGAACACAGTACCTAGAGCACCAAGTCATTTTTTTGGTGTGCTTCCCATCAAATCTTGAGCTTCTAAAGTGCTAGTCTCCACTTCAGATCTCTTAACTTCCGTGTTAACTCTTTACTTCACCTCTGAAGATATAAGCCACATTTGCTTAGCGTCCTCTGCTTGACAGTAAATGAGATTATATTAGACTGTCAACTTATCTAGCACACTATCAGCTATCACACACATATGGTTTGGTATCACAAATTCAGTCCCAAAGTTAATAGGGAAGTAATTTTATAAAGCTTTTTTCTGTCTGTAAAATTGCATGGCCACATATAAGCCAACTTTTACATAATCTATGAATGGACATCCTTCGGAGTATAGTATGGAAAGAGCAGAGGAAGAGTTGCGATGTATGCATATATAGTACTGTATAAAATACCCATATGCAAGCACAGAGTGCACACACAACTTTACATTTTATTTGGGACAGGTATAAATTTGTGCATTGGTATTTGAGCATTATTGGGGCTGGAACTCGGAGTCCATTTTGTTGTATTTATTTCTACAAGTTTAAACATGATTTTCAAGAAACTATCCTGTACAGAAAATAAGACTTCGGGTCCATTTTAATTCAGGAAACCAATAATGCAATCTAAAAATCTCTACAGTCCCCAGGTGTTATTAAAGACCTCGAATATCAAGGGACAGCCCAATACCCAATTTTAAAGGAAAAAAGGCCAAAACTAGCCCCACAAGTAAAGAAAGATGAATTGCTAATTGTCTAATCTCCTTGCTGAGCAAAATTAAACAGGAGAGAGAATGAAAGTGTAGGTCTTTCTTGGTGGCTTTGTAAACACCTTATCAGACAAAATTTAGCTGTTTAGGATAACACTCTTGTACGTATTTAATCACACATTTGCATGGAAAATTATGCCAGAAAAGGGCCCCGGAACTGGAGCACTCCAGATCTCAGAAACAAAAATCTTCACCTCCTAACCGGGGTAACTTTGGCTACAGCAGAGAACATATGAACTTTCAAATTATAAAACAAATCATCCTTATGTAAAAAAAAATTTAATCAAAAAGATTATCAGAATCTAGCAGTAAAAGAAACAAGCAAGATTCCTTGCAAAGAAACCTCTTCAACAAACATTTTGAGTATCTCTGAAATATTAAGTCTCTACTTGAGATTTAGGGGCTTGTTTACAAAGCCGCGGTAGCGGTTCACGGTGGTTATCGGAGCCGCGGCCCCATTGAAATCAATGGGGCCGTGGCTCCGATAACGATCGCGAACCGCTACCGCAGCTTTGTAAACAAGCCCCTTAGACTGAGATATGTCCCCTAGAGTCCATCAAATCTTTTTTTCAAGGGGGAAATCAGGGAAATATCTTTCTCTGTAATTGTCAAAATATCAATTAGGTATTTCTTGAAAACAAAAATAGTCGGAGAAAATCTAAATTTTGGAAGTGTTATCAGGTAGATATTCCTCCACCTGACCACATTCTTCAAAGCTTCCATTTTAGTTTGTAAAAATAAATTCCCCTTCACCGAAGAGGCACTGCATATCTATGTTTTTCCCAGCTTTAATTCAATCTCTGAAATACACAGCTGATAGTTCTTTGTAGCAATCTCCTGTTCCCAGGCATTATCTGAGGATTCCTGCAATTGCTTAGATAATTGCAGTAGTGGCCTGACAAAAGATTCAGAGTTTCCCAGGTTACTTCTAAATGTATAACCTGAGGTCTCAGTAAGGTCCCTTTAGGGCAGTCCAAAGAAATCAAATTCTTATGGCGGCACCAGCTGCTGTGGTTACTTACCCAATGGTCACAATGTTGTCCTTCAACATTGGCCATCCAATGAATCTCCCTGCCCATTCTCCTCTTGAGATGCCGCATCCTCTACCACATCGGTCAAGAGCACTGCACGCACCGCCAACTGCTAAAACAGCTCCACAGGTGACATCATCCGCAAATGCCGCAGGAGTGTCAGAGCAGCCGTGATCTTCGACAAATAGTCTGGGCAGTGGTTCGTGTTATCCGGAGTTCACAGATGTACTCAAGTTCAAGGGTGAGGGCAGCTCACATTCTCATACCACTCACCCAGCTGGAGACTCACCACAGCCACCCAATGGAGTCGGCATCATCCCGCAGACCATGAAGGAATCTATTAGACTCCACTAGGTAAACCTATACTTTAGCCTTCTATTTCCCCTACTGTCCATTCCTAGTTAAAAACGCTAAAGGTAATACCAAAAAAAATGGGAAAAAAGGTCAGCAGAGCAACTCTAACATGCTAACACCTTGGGACTGCTCCCAGATAGGGTTCAAAAACTACAGACCAGTTAGTCTAAACTCTGTGGTGAGTAAATTATTGGAAACGCTGCTAAAAGGGAAGATAGTGAGGTTTCTGCAGTCCAATGGATTGCAGGATCCAAAGCAGCATGGATTCACCAGGAGCAGGTCCTGTCAGACAAATCTGATTGATGTCTTTGACTGGGTGACCAGGGAGTTGGACCGAGGGAGAGTCATAGATGTGGTGTACTTAGATTTCAGTAAAGCCTTTGACATGGTTCCTCACAGTGACTTATAAACAAACTGAGCACCCTAGGGATGGACTAAAGTGACTGACTGGATTAGAAATTGACTGAGTAGGAGGCGACAAAGGGTACAGGTAAATGAAACTCACTTTGAAGAGGAGGTGGTTACCAGTGGTGTGCCACAGAGATCTGTCCTTGGTCCGATTTTTTTAAACATCTTTTTAGTAATATTGCGTAAGGGCTGTCGGGTAAGGTTTGCCTCTTTGCAGATGATACCAAAATCTGCAATAGAATAGACACCCAGGAGGGAGTAGATAACATGAGGAGGGTTCTAGCTAAGCTTGAATAGTAGTCAAGAATTTGGCAACTGAGATTTAATGCTAAAAAAACACAGGGTCATGCATTTGGGTTTCAAAAATCCAAGAGAGCAGTACAGTGTAGAGGGCAAAGTACTTCTGTCCACAAAAGAGGAGCAGGACCTAGTCATGATTGTGTCTGATGATCTTAAGGTGGCTAGACAGGTAGAAAAGGTGACAGCGAAAGCCAGAAGGATGCTTGGATGCATAGAGAGAAAATGGCCAGGAGAAAAGAGGAGTTGACAGTGCCTCTGTATAAGTCTCTGGTGCAACCTCATTTGGAGTATTGTGTACAGTTTTGGAGACCGCACCTTCAAAAGGACATAAATAGGATCAAGTCGATGCAGAGGGTGGGGTGACTGCTAAAATGATTAGTGGTCTTCTTTATAAAGCATATGAGGACAGACTTAAAGATTTTAATATGCATAAATTAGAGGAAAGGTCGGATAGAGGAAATATGATAGAGACATTTAAATATCTCCCTGGCATTATTGCATAAAAGGAGAGCCTCTTTTGATTGAAAGCAAGCTCTGCTATGAGGGGGCATAGGATGACGGTGAAAGAGGATAGACTCAGGAGTAATATGTGAAAATATTTCTTTACGGAAAGAGTGGCAGATGAATGGAATAGTCTCCCAGTAGGTAGGAGGTAGCAAAGACTAGGACAATATCTGAATTCAAAAATGCATGGACAACAAAGAGCTCTAAAAGAAAATAATGGACTTTAGTGTTTGATATGGAAGGGCGGACTAGATAGGCCATGTGGTCTTTTTCTGCCATCATATTTCTGTTATGGGAGTCCATTTTATTATGGCACACAGGCACCTAGGTTGCCTTTATAAAATAAGCTAAAAAAAGATCACTTTTTGGACTCTCACAGGGGAGTAATTTTATAATAAGACACTGAAGGTAGATGTCCGTGCATCTATGGATGCTCATTTAGCTTCTGTTAATAACTCGGACAGCACACCCATAGGCTGTAGAACAGAACTATTATACAATTTGATAATCTTATCTTTGAAAAAAACAAATAAAATTGTGATATCAAAATTTAATCATAGTTACAAGAGACAATACAAAAAATTGTTGTTTTCCATTTTTTGCAGACCCTACTTTCTTGTTGATGTAGTCTTACATCCTGGCGCAGTAAATTATCAGTAGAGCCTACTGTACTCCCTACATGGTTTTCTGTCACTGGATAATATAAATATTTGTCAACTTTGCTGACTGTCAGATGTCAGAAGAGGGAGCAGAGTGATCGAGCTGACTCCCAAGGCACCCGAAACAAGTCCAGCGGCAATCACTCACTCAGGGCAAGTTGTGTTCAAAGGCATAGGCTCAAAGCAGAGTTTAAAGCAAAAGAAACTTTTCATGACTATTTTGCTTAGAGGTTAATTGCTTTTCATATCAACTGCTCTTAATGAATGGTGATAAATCACTATCATATTCTACAACTGGCTTGACATAAGGTCCATGGAAAAACAAAAATAAGTTTGGACCTAGAATGAGAGTATAATTAAGAAAAGTATAAAAATTGTAAACAGCTTGTTGTTTTATTGACTGTCTATGGATGGTAGAGCTTGTTTTCTTATAACTAATGATAATCCCTCCTACTTCCATCTGCTGGTTAATACATGATTCCTGCTACAGTGGAGTATATTCTCCTCCTCCAGGTCCTTATGTTGAAGCCAATAAAAAACACAGCTTTTATTTTGGGGTAGGCAGAAGCCATCTGTAAGCCTCAAAGCCCCAAGATATTTTTTTAAAAAGCCACTTGTTCAAAGAGAAAGCTGCATTCATTAATTTAAATGAAAATGGCAAGAAATCCTGGCAAGGGTTCTAATACAGCCTCCCCCCCCCCCCCCTCCCCAACGCTCCCCTCCCACCATCACCACCAAATGAAAAAGATTGTATATATTTTGAAGTTGGCTACCATGACTCAGAATCTTAGGGGACCTGCCATTTGACAATCTAACTTGGCTGGGCTGCATTAATCAAAAAGAAAATCAATTACCGAGCCAGCAAAACTGAAATTAAGAACTAAAGAACCCAGAATTGCCATGTTTCTTTCTCTAAAGCCAAGTTGCATCATCAAACCGACACACTTTAGGAAATGTACGAGCCTCTGCATGCAGAACATTTCTACAAGAGAACTTGGACACAGCAGGGCATAAGCGGCAGAAAGGGGTGGGACACAGGGACCACGGCCCCACCAATGTTTTGCCCAACACAGCATCAGAAACAGAGCGCATGGGGGAAGGGTTGGAGATTGGTTCATTTGGTCCCTCCATCCAAAAATGTGTTCTGCTGCCCCTGCTGCAGCTTCAGGAAAAAAGAGCAGAACACAAACCTTGCCACCGAAGATGCACTCTTTAACCTGTCCTATTGGTAATCCATTACATTTCCTGAATTCCTCCCTTATCACATGTACATATTAAATGCACATTACTTGTAAAATGTATAGCCCCACTATGGAGCCCTTTTACTAAGGTGTGCTATGCAGTTAATGTGAGTTATGGTGTGCGTTAGGTGCACACCAAGGCCTTCGGCAGCCGTTAGTTCCAGGCCAACACAGTACAGGGCAATTTCTGCACTAACTGTGACTTGCACATTGGGGCAGTAAGGAGCCGGGGGTTAGAAGCGGAGAGTGAGCATGGTGAGCACTGCATAGTTAACATGGGGGTTGAGTATCATGCACTATCTACAACCCTTGCAATTAGCATGAATTCGCCTAACACCAACCTCAATAGGTGGAGTTAAGTGCACCCATGCTAAATTATGCATGCAGCTGTAGACCGTTAGGTAATTGCCGAGAACATGCTAGACACATCTCCAGTAGTTCACGTAAAATGGTAAACGCACATTAGTTGCAACACCCCCTCATACTTTAGTACTGTTCTCTGGTTACATGTGCATAAATAGTTGGTGATGGAGGAAGAGTGGTCCATTCTGTGCAAGGGTAGAGAACACAATTAAAGCAGACATTTTTTGATTTAGCTTGCTACAGTCTATAACTCAACAAACTTGTCTAAGAAAGAAGTCTGCATTAGAGAAAAGGTGATGCAGGAAATCTGTTTCAAATGATGATCAACTACTTTTCCATTTATGCCCACTCATGGTTTAGTGGTTAAGTGATGGTATGACACCCAAACTTGTCTCCACTTAGCTTTGATCATAACCTCTAAGAGAAAACTGAAATTTAAAGCTATTTGCTGAACCTAATGGAAGATCTCTGCTTATTTCTGAGAAATCCAAAGGCATTTTAGTGGTCTCTGGGGGAGGGGGGGGGTAGTAAGTATAATGGCTAAATATTTAGGATTGCAGCCTTTATTGTGATGGAAGGTATTTACTGTACAATAATGTACATTTTTAGTATTATGGTATAGTTTTGTGTTATTGCTTTTATGCATTATTGTGATTTATGTCCCAGTGGGCCGACGGAGACATGCTAGCTGCTGTGGTAGGCGTTTATGCTGGAAGTACGGCTTCTCTCAGCTCTCCCCGCTCCATGCTCACAGTATTTATATTTTATATCTGCTTAACCTCCTCCTGCCACCACATCTCCCAAAATGTGGACTGCAAAACAAACTGTCTTCTCCTCTCTTTTCCCTCCATAACTCCTCTCCCCTTTTTCTCCTTTAGTATGAATGCCTTGATCTGCCCTGTCCTTATATTGTAGTTCCTCTCCTTTTCTTGCGGCCAGCCACCTTTTTTTTTGTTTTGTAAACCGCCCTGTGGCTAGTCAAAGGTGCAGTATATTAAGTGATATAATAAAGATAAAGATATCATGGGGACTTTGAGGCCTGTTTCCTCCTCCGAGTTCCTGCTGGTCTTGCACCCTCTGACACCAAGAGTCTGCATCAGAGGAGGTGAAAACGGCAGGGCTCTGGAGGAGGGAATGGGCGTTAAAGTCCCACAGTAATGGTTTCTCTTTTGTAGTCCACTCCTCTGGCAGAGGAAGGAGGTGAGCGGCTTTAAAATAGAAATGCTGCATGAGCAGGAGGTCTCAGGTGAAGCAGTGACAGTGGGACAAGGAATAGCAGCATTAAAGTACATGCTGGTCAGTAGGGAGCTGGGGTGATGCAGGGTCACAGAGAATGAGGAGAAAAGAGGCACAGGAGAAAGGGAGCAGAGTGGGGCATACGAAAATGAAGGGAGAGACTGGACATGGGGAGAGAAGGGATATGGAAGATGGGGGGTGATGAACATGAGGGGAGATGAAGGAGAGATGCTGACACAAGTAGTGAATCCAACAAACAAAATCCAAAATAGAAAGCACTGACAATTCACAAATCTCAGCAACTAAGTCAGGTTTTTGGGCACCGCAATGAGGCAGAAAAATATTTTTAGTCAGATTGTTTGGATGGAAGGGCAGATTAGATAGGTCATATGGTCTTTTTCTGTCATCATATTTCCGTGTTTCTGTTTGTAGTGGGGGAATAAACCCTCAAGAAACACATATTCCTTTTAATCAATTTATAATGCAGGCATTTAAAACATGAAACACTTAGCTTCCGTGTGATCAAGACTCAAGCCGGTACTTCCAAGAAGTTACGCAGTAAGGCTGATACATGCACCGAAAGAGCACTGCATTTCGGACCTGCAATAGTTCAATCCAATCCAGTCCAGTCAGGGTCAGCCAAAAAGAACTCCTTAAGAAAAAACACAGCTGAAGAGAAAGCTTTCTGCAAGTGGAAGAGTATCCTAATGGTTAAAGCACTGGCTTGGGAGCCAAGAGACCAGGGTTCAATTCCCACTAGCACTCCTTGTGGCCTTGGGCAAGTCACTTAACCCTCCATTGCCTCAGAAAAATCCAAGTTATAAATGTCCCCGTTTAATGTATATTACCAAATTTAAGTTACAATGTAAACTGTTTTGACTGAAATGATAAAGTGGTATTAAAAAAAAACCCTGATAAATAAATTATTATGGTATTGTAGATTTCTTCTGTAGGTTCTGAGTGACTTTTACAGAGTTTTGTATTACTTCACAAGATGCCTGGTACTGAAAAGTGTTTATGTTGCTGGTACTGAAATACAAGAATTTCTGTATGCTGAATTTTGTGGGGAAATGTCCTAGTTCTGCTCTGTTGAGGAGAGGGGAGGGGTGTCTGTGGATGCAGAATATATGTTAACAAAAAAGTGAGAACCATAGTGTTATTTATAACAAAATAAAATGGACTTTTCTCTAGCTGTCTCCTTGGATCTGTCTTCAGCTTTTGATTTAGTTAACCATTCTGTTCTTCTCTCCCGTCTTTTCGAAGCAGGTTTGCATGGCATTGCCTTACAGTGGTTCCGGTCATTTCTCTCCGCATGTTCCTTCTCAGTTTCACTGGATTTTGTTTCCTCTCCATCAGATCCCCTTACTTGTGGAGTCCCCCAGGGGTACTGTCACTTCTGCTATTCAACCTACTTATCTCACCTCTAGCTACCATCCTACAAGACTGTGGCATCTCAGCGTATTATTACACAGATGATATCCTTCTTGCATTCTTCACTAGTTCAAATTCACAAGATCTATCTCGTCAGTCTCTGCCTTTTCTCGACTGCCTCATGGCTAAAATCAAACCTTCTTAAACTCAATATAGCAAAGACCTCTGCCACCTGGTTTACCAGGACCTCAGTCCTACCTAGCACATCCCCACTGCAATGTGACACAACTGTCATGCTTACCACCGCTTTCAGATACCTTGGGGTCATTCTTGACTCTCACCTCTCCTTTCATAATCATATAAGTGCTGTGGTCAAGAGTTAATTTCTGGTTCTTCGTCGTATTCGTTCAATCTGTCATTTTCTCTCTCTGGTAGCTCTCACTACTCAGACTCTCACCTTACTCATTTCATGCCTCGACTATTGTAATACTGTTCTCACCGGCCTCCTCAATTCTGAAATCAAAAGGTTACAAATATCCTCAATACCGCAGTCCAATTACTGACCAACGCCTCTAGCTTTGACCACGACACTGCCCCCCCCCCCCCTTCTTCTTCCTCTGCATTGGTTACCTGTTCATTTTCGCATCCATTACACTGGTCCATAAAGTCCTCCATACCGGCACCTCTGCCTATTTTTCCTCCCTGGTCATACCTCATGCACCCTCCCATTCATCGCATATTGTCCGCTCTTCTCTTACACTATGAAGCTCTACTAGTATATTGGTTTGGGGAGGTTTTTGTTTTTTTGTTTTTTAACAGGTTTATTGCTAGATTCTTTCCCATTTCTTTTCTGTGTTTTGAATGGTCTTGATTTATCAAAGCTTCTTTGACATTCCACATTTATATAAAAAAACATTTTGTACATTGACAGTGTATGCTGGGGAGGGGGGGTGTTTGAGAGAGAATATGTGCCTACTGGATGAGGATATATATTTTTTTAATTTCAGTGTATGCATTTTATTTGAGCAGTTTTGAACTTTGTTAAACTAAAAAAAAAAACATTGGTGGAATAAAAATAAACATGTGTTGACATCAAGTGTAAATTTTATATTGTTTGGGCCACTTTGACAAAAAAATCCCCCGGGTCACTATGCTCCTGCAATCCGTCCTTATAAGGAGTGATAGCTGACAAACTGTCATGCTCCATGGTCGGCGGCTGGAGAAGCAGAAGGCTGCGGACCAGCGAATCCAGCTTCAAATGCTGTGGCATGCCGTTCCTTATGATCTTGGGCAAGTCTCAAACCTCCATTGCCTCAGTCCATTGCCTCAGGTACAAAGCTTGATTGCAAACCCTCCAGGGACAGGAAAATACCTACTGCACCTGAATGTAGCTCACCTGAGCTAAATCCAGTTCCTTTTCTCTTAATAGACTGGATAGGGCCGTAGATGACAGCAGAAAAGGACCATGTAAGTGCAATCTCTTCATAACACTATTAACACGTGGGTTAAAGTAATTTGCTTCCTGATACATGAAATTCTAACCGATAAGCGTCCTCAGTTTAACTACTTTTTGTTTTTAAGACAGTAAAGTCCTTATCAAACAATGAGATGTGGAGCAGAGCCAGTTTAAGCTCTTAGAAAGCTAGTACATTTAAAAAAGATACAAAGGAATCAAAATCTTTGTTTATTGGACTGAGTGCTGGTGACTGTACATCCTTGTCTACTGTAAATATTGTAAGAGAAGTTGCTGCTTGTGACTTAATGAGGGGGGAAGGGGACCAGGTAGTTTAGCCTTAAAGGAATAAAACAGATCTTAAAAAGAACAAAAAGGAGAACCTGAAGAAACAGAGAGTACTGAACAGAAACAATTTAAAAGACGATCTGATCTGAGGAATAAGTGAGCTTTGATTCATGAAATATGAGTTAATTTTAATCTTTTTCTGAGCCCTTTTCTGCTGGTAAGAAGGTGAATTTGAACCTTTATTACTTTGGAGGGCGGCCGACTATGAACTTGCATTGATTATTATGGAAAGAGTTAAGGCCTGCCCTTTATGTGATGCAGAAGGCAACAGAGTAGAATAACAAACGAGAGAGAATAAAAAGCTACCCTCTTATGAAACAGAGGGAAGTTGAACAATGTAGCTAGCAAGGAAATTTGTAGAATGGGTTCTTGGAAGTTCAAAGAGTAGCTTCCCTCTCTGTAAGAATTTAAGTTTTTCAGACCCTAACTTAGTAAAAATATTTTTGCTAAACACTGTTCTCAAACTTTGGCAACTAGAAGATCAGTTTTTAAAATGTCAAATCATATTTTTAAACTAAACTCTCAAAACATAAAAAGCAATTAAAAAACAAAAATTGCAAATTTTCTATTTCAAAAACTAGAGGGGGGAAAAAAGAAAAAGCAAGTATCCACAAAATCACTAAAGCTTAAGTTTAAAAACATGGTAAAAATGATGAAAAGAATACAGCAGCAGCTCATTCCAGAGGAGAAAGAGCGTTATGGGTTACCATTTTCCCTGAGTAAAGCATGCGTCACACGCAGATTGGCTCTTCTGAAATCGTGCAGCTGAAGACACACTGCATCAACGTGATTACACCATGTAGGCTTTTCCTGAAGGCCCAAGTGAAAATTTGTAGGTTATTGGGAATGGTTCTGGGTGTCTATTTTTATAAAGGCACATAGGCAGTCGTTTATAAAATTACCCCCATGTGTTAAAGAAAGTCATTTGTATCCTTTACAGGAAACAAGTTGAAAAGTGCTCACCTACAGTGAGAGAAAATGGTGTGTTTCCCTTTTCCTCCACTGGCAGGATGGGGGTGGGACTGTTGAATAAACCATGTTTAATTTGTCTCAGCATGACGTGCATGGGTATGTGGGTGAGTGAGTATAGTGTTGGAAGGGACATGTATATGAAGTGCATATGTATTTGAAGTGATGGTATGTGATTTGGTTATCTATCTCGGAGAGCAGAACTTAGCTGTTCATCTGTGGGAATCTAAGGATAGTTTGTCAAAGGGTGGGGGATGTGTGTGTTGGCAGCAGTGGTGTATGGTCAAGGCCTTTAGTAAATCCCCAGCCCTACTGTGACATCAAAAAACAAATGGAGATTTTTCTCCTTCTGTGTTGTCCTGGCCCAGGCTGGTCTCAAACTGATGTCTCTTGTGTTTGGAAGCAGTGCCTTCCAGGAGGAGCCGTTATGCTTCCTAGGGAGACTGACTCTAGTCAGCTTCTATTTAGCTGTATCTTGTATTTCCAGTACTGTTAGCTCCAGTTTCCTCACTGGCCCAAAGTTTGTTTGGTCTTGAGCTACATGAAAAACTCTTCCTGGACTGTTTGCCTTATAAATCTATTGACTCCTGCTCAAGAGACTTAATCCAGAGACTCTTCTTAAGCCAGAGATTCTGTGAAACCATAGCCAGGTATGTTATACATGGTTTCACAGGATCTGATTATGCTTGGTATAAAAAAGTAATTGGGAATTTCACACAAGCTGCTCTGCCAAGTTACCCAGTTCCAAGTGTAACCTGTGTCTTTTGGGGAAACTGCTAGGTACGTATGACCTAGATTGGCCACTGTTGGAAACAGGATACTGGGCTTGATGGACCTTGGTCTGACCCAGTATGGCATAACTTATGTTCTTATGTTAGGAAGATTTTAAGCTATTCCTGAATCCTTGACAGTCCCCATCATGGCACATGATGGAATGGTCAGAAATCCAGCATTGGTCTAAAATCTCTCTCTTGAAGATGGGTAACTTGGCAAGGCTGCTTGTGTGAAATTTCCAATTACTTAAACTATCAAAGAATTTCTGGCACAAGAAAAGTCTTTGGAGTAAGTCTCTTGAGCAACAGTCAATAGATTCATAAGAAAAAATATCCAGGAAGAATTTTCCATTTAGCTCAAGACCAGACACATTTTGTGCCAATCAGTAATCAGGAACTACCTACCAGAAACACACAACATAGCTAAGTATAGGCTGGCTTGAGGCAGTCACCCAGGAGACACAATAGCTCTTCCTGGAAAAGGGATGCTTTACAACCCAAGGGTCACCAGTTTAAAATAAACCAATAACTGTTAAAACTGGTAAAAAAAAAAAAAAGAAAAAAAATGGTGTGGTTTTTATTTTCCTAGAAACCACTAGTAACTTTTCAGTCATTATTTTTGTTTGGGCAGTAACCACAGGCCTTTTTTAATTAACAGAAAATGCCCTGAAATAAAAACTAATAAAAACAAAACAAAACTTACAAACACAGGAAATTAAACAACCCAAAATTATTTTGCCTGCACACCTCTAGAAATAGCAACTTTAGGCCAGCACATGACTAGAAGTTGAAGTATCTAGGCCTGCCAATGGCACACGACATCAAGTTGAATACAGGCCAGGGGGACCTGTTTTTCGCTTTTTCTTCTTGTGGTCATGTAGTCCCAGTGTCATGCTGATTATGTAGCCAAGTTGGGAGCCATGCTTCTTTCCTGCTCAAGCACCACTTGCCACAAAAATCAGTACTAATACATAGCAGGGCCAGCCTGGAACCCTGACTCCACTGTTGCTCAGCTACTGGGTCCTGTCACTGCATTTCAGTACTAACCCTGCTGATCAAACCACCATCCTATGTTCATCCATCTAAGCTGTAGTGCTGCTGCTCATGCCTGCTAGAATTGGGGAAGTCCAGTTGGAATAATGGGCCATCAAATTGAAAAAAAGAGAAAGATTGGGTTATCACCATCACAGAGGTAAGAGGAGAAAGGGCAATACTGGCTTCACTCACTGCTGCACCAGAAGATATATTAGTGATGAAATCACTGAAAGTTGTTCTGTTCTGCCTCCACCGTGGCTGGGGAGCATAACCCACTTGTCTGGACTGGTCAAGCAGCATGATAAGCAGTTTATTAGCATAAGAACATAAGATATGCCATACTGGGTCAGACCAAGGTCCATCAAGTCCAGTATCCTGTTTCCAACGGTGGCCAATCAGGTCATAAGTACCTAGCAGATTTCCAAAAAGACACACAGGTTCCACAATGCTTGTATTGGGGCAAGCAGTGGATTTCCCAGGTCCTCTATAATAATGGTTTATGGACCTTTCCTCCAGGAAGTTGGCCAAACCTTTTTTAAACCCAGCTACACTAACAGCTTTTACTACATTCTCCATTAATGAATTCCAGAGTTTGATGGCGCGTTGAGTAAAAAAATACTTTCTTTTATTAGTCTTAAACAGGTTTCATTGTAGTTTCATTGCATGTCCCCTAGTCCTTCTTTTTTTTGATGGCATAAACAATTGATCTACGTTTACCCATTCCACTCCATTCATTAATTTATAAACTTCTATCATATCTCCCCTCAGCCATCTTTTTTGTAGGTTGAAGGGCCCTAACCTTTAAGCCTTTCCTCATGGGTATCCTTCCATCCCCTTTAACATTTTTGGTGGCTCTTCTCTGTACCTTTTCTAATTCCGCTATATCCTTTCTAAGATACGGTGACCAAAATTGCACACAATATTCAAGGTGCGGTCGCACCATGGAACGATACAGAGGCATTATAATAGCCTTTATTTTAATCTCTATTCCTTTCCTTAAGATTCCTAGCATTTTATTGGCCTACTTGGCCACTGCTGCACACTGGGCAGTGGGTTTCAATGTTTTATCCACCATGACACCCAAATCTTTTTCCTGGGTGGTGATTTTTCATGTCGAACCTTGCATTGTATAACCATAGTTTGGATTGTTCTTTCCTAGGTGCATTAATTTTGCACTTTTCTACATTAAATTTCAACTGCCATTTGAATGTCCAGTCTTCCAATTTATCATGGTCCTTTTGCAATTTTTCACAACCCTCTCGTGTTTTAACAACTTTGAATAATTTTGAGTCATCTGCAAATTTAATTACCTCAGTCATTATTCCCATTCCCAGGTCATTTATGAATATGTTAAAAAGCAGCAAACCCAGAACAGATCACTGTGGTACGCCACTATTCACCTTTCTCCATTGGGAAAATTGGCCATTTAGCCCTACACTCTGCTTTCTATCTTTTAACCAGTTCCTGATCCACAATAGTACACTGCCTCCTATCCTGTGATTTTTAATTTTGCCAAGAGTCTCATGAGGGACCTTGTCATAGGCTTTCTGAATATCGACCAGCTCACCTTTGTCTACCTGTTTATTCACAGCTTCAAAAAAATAACATTTTAGTAAGACAAGACTTTCCTTGGCTAAAGCCATGTTGGCTTTTTCCCATTAAACCATGACTATCTACAAATTCAGTAATTTTGTTCTTTATAATGGTTTCTGCATTTTTGCCCAGAACTAACATCAGGCTCGCCAGTCTGTAGTTTCCCAGATCACCCCTGGAATCCTTTTTAAAAATTGGCGTTACATTGGTACTATAGATGATGTTAATGGTAGTTCACAGATTACTCTGCAATCTCGTATTTCAGGTCTTTCAACACCCTCAGATGTATACCATCTGGTCCAGGTGATTTGTCACTCTTCAGTTTATCAAATAGTTTAATACATCTTCTAGGTTTATCAACATTTCCTTCAATTCTTCTGATGCATCATCTTTAAATACCATTTCAGGCATGGGTAACTTCTTTACATCTTCTTCAGTAAAGACTGAAGCAAAGAATTCATTCCGTCTTTCCACTTATGGCCTTGTCCCCACTTAGTGCTCCTTTTACCCCTGTACCATCTAATGGTCCAACTGACTCTTTCACAGGATTTTTGCTACAAAGATTTTATTATGTATTTTTGCTTTCACGGCAAGCTTTCTTTCGAATAATCTCTTTGCTTGTCTTATCAATGCCTTGCATCTAACTTGTCAGTGCCTATGCTGTTTCCAGTTTTTGTTATTTGACTCCTTTTTCCATTTCCTGAAAGATGTTTTTTATTGGCTACAACAGTCTTTTTGACCTCACTTTTAAACAATGCTGGCAGTTTTTTGGACTTCCACTTTTCTTAAAGCGTGGAATACAGCTGGTCTGGGCTTCCAATATGGTATTTTTAAACAATGCCCATGCTTGATGTATGCTCCTTGTAGTTTTTTTCTTAACTATTTTCCTCATTTTATCATAGTCTTCATTTTTAAAGTTAAAAGTACTGTCAATTTCTTGCTGTCCTTCCTCCATTTATTAAATCAAACACAATCATGCAATCACTATTGCCAAGTGGCACCAACACCTTTATCTCTTACACCAGATATTGCGTTCCACTAAAGACTAAGTCCAAAATAGCTTCCCTTTTTGTTGGTTCATGAACCAGCTGCTCCAAGAAGCAATCATTTATTTCATCTAGAAACTTTATCTCTTTAGCATAACCTGCCATGACACTGGCCAGTTGATACCAGGGTAATTGAAATCATCCATTATTATTACCGTCTTGTAACTTTTGCTGTTAAGGGCTGTCGAGTCGGTGGCGACTCATGGCGATCCTCTGGATAGTAGTCCTAATTGTGTTCAGTCTTCAGTCAGGTGGCTCATTGATGACAGAGTGGCACTCACAGCTGCTGTTACTGGATTGATCCATCTCTTTGCTAGCTTTCCTCTTTTGTGTTGACCTTCTAACTTGCCAAGCATGATGTCTTTCTCTAATGATCTCTCTCTTTGCATGATGTGTCCAAAGTATGAAAGTCGAAGTCTTGCCATCTGATCTTCTAAAGAAAGCTTAGGTTTGATCTCCTCTAGTACTGACTGGTTTGTTCTTCGGGTAGTCCCTGGTATACACTGCATTCGTCGCCAACACCAAAATTCAAAGGCATCAATTCTATTCTGGTCTATCTTTTTCACTGTCCAACTTTCGCATTCATATGTTCTTATTGAAAATATGAATGCGAAATCTTTGTATGGAGAGAGACATCTCTGCTTTTTAGAATCTTGTCTAGGTCATTCATAGCCATTCTGCCAAGAGCAATGCGTCGTCTGATTTCTTGACTGCTTGTTGCTTCTTTATTGATAGTTGATCCAAGTAGGTTACAATTGTCCACTAGTTCAATTTCTTCTCCATCAACGATGAACTTATTGATTTTGCCAGTTGTCAGGATCTTTGTCTTCCTTACATTAAGGTGCAGGCCCATTTTAAGACTATCTTCCTTGATCTTGAGAAGCAAATGTTTCAGATCATCTTCACTTTCAGTCAGTAATGTGGTATCATCAGCATAGTGAAGGTTGTTGATTTGTCTCCTACCAATCTTCACACCTCTGTTGTCTTCATACAATCCTGCTTCTCTAATGATTTGTCCTGCATATAAATGAAACAAGTAGGGGGAAAAGTATGCAGCCTTGTTGTACACCTTTGCTGATTTTAAACCATTCTGTTTCTTCTTGTACCGTTCAAACTGTTGCTTCTTGATCAATGTAAAGTATTGCCCATGAGGGAGGAGTGGCCTAGTGGTTGGGGCAAGGTACTACAGGCCGGAAGGTCAGTGGTTCAAATCCCACTAGAGGACAGCAACCTTGGGCCGGAAGGACTGGGGTTTATAGTCCCGCAGGTGCTCCTTGTGATCTTGGGCAAGCCACTTAACCCTCCATTGCCCATGTTCCCTGTAAGTATTAGTGTATGTGTCTCATATCCCCTCGTGTTAAATGTATCCCCCAACCGCTTTGACCCGGTGAAAAGCGGGATATAAATGCAGCTAAATAAATAAATAAATAAGTAAAGGCTGTGCAAGAGAACAATCGGGTGTTCTGGCATACCCAGACTTCTTAATGTGGCTCAGAGTTTTTCGTGGATTACACAGTCAAAAGCCTTGCTGTAGTCAATAAAACACATATAGATATCCTTTTGGTATTCTTTGGGTTTTTCAAGGATCCATCTCACATCTACAATGATGTCTCTTGTTCCTTGCCCTTTCCTGAACCCTGCTTGCACATCAGGTAGTTCTCATTCCACGTATGGTTGTAGTCTCTGCCGAATAATCTTTAGTACAATCTTGTTGGCATGTGGGATCAGAGCAATTGTGCGATAATTTCCACAGTCAGTTGGATCACCTTTTTTTTAGTATTGGTATAAACACAGATCTTTTCTAGTCAGTTGGCCATTATGTTGTCTTCCAAATTTCCTGGCAGAGCCTTGTAAACATGGTAACAGCTGCATCAGACTGCTATGATACTTCTATTGGAATGTCATTGATGCCTGGTGCTTTGTTCTTTGATAAGGCTTTCAATGCTTCTTCAACAACCTTCTTTCATCACCAATGGTTCCGGATCATAAGGTACAGGTTGAAATGGCTGTTGGTCCACTTGATCTTTATCATACAATAACTCTATATTCTTTCCACCTTTTCTTGATCTTCTCAGCATCATTGAACACGGATCCTTGAGCATCTTGCAACATTCCAATTCGAGGCTGGAATTTTTTCTTTAACTCTCGTAGCTTTAGGAAAGCCAATCTTGTTCTTCCTGTAATAGTTTCTGCTTCTATTTCCTTGCATGCGTCATTGTAGTACTTCTCCTTGTCTTATCTGGCTGCATGTTGGAAATCTTAGTTAGAGAAGCAATCGCAGAACTTTTCTCCTCTGGCTTTAGCTTCTCTGCGTTTCTGGGCAATTTACAGAGTTTCTTTACCTCTTAACCAATTGCTGCCAATCTATTCAGCAGGCTAGAGTGGCCGCTTTTGGTTTCACTTGCTCCACTGCTTGGCAAGGAAGAAATACAGAACATTTACAATTCAAATACACTACAAATAATTTGGCTGATAACAGCAAGATAAGGAAAAGTCCAATGGCTGATTGTAGAGTTTATTTTTCTCAAATGGATCAGCAGGTCAAGTGTCTGGGAGGTAGCTGAAGTCTTTGTGCGATATTAAGAAAGGCCAGGGCAGACAGTGCTGGTCTCGGCCCTGATCACAGCCTTTTGCAGCACTTCTACCCACGGGAGTTGCAATCCCTGTGAGCAGAAGTGCTGCAACACCAGAATCTTAAAAAAAAAAAGTTACCAAAAGCTAAAGAAATGCAAAGAGACAGCAGACTTGATTTAATAAAGAAGGGAGGGAATGGAAGGCAGAGGGTGAGTGCAAGGGAACAAACTACCTGAGTCAGTACGTCACGCTCCTTCTCTAGCCTTATTCAAATCCAGACCCCTCACTCTCTTGTTCACCACTTACGTGTATCTTATCATACTATAGTCCCCAGTTTTGTGATGTTCTTCTTAATGATTACTTTGTAAGCTCTGATGAGCAGGGACTGACTCTGACATCTATATATACAGTGCTGCGTATATCTTGTAGTGCTACGCAAATGATAAGTTGCAGAAGTAGTAGTAGTAAGGGGGGAGGAGAGAGTCTGGGAATGGAAACAGTGTTGGGAGTGGAGGAGTGACAGCAAAAGAGGGGTTGGAGTGGGGGGAGGGAAGAGTAGAAGCGGTTGGAGAGTGAAGCACCGCCCCCCACTCCACTCCAGGACCATACACATTCAGACACACACACACACGCATGCAGGCACCCCCCACCTTAAGCACAAAACACATAACCTACACACACACACACACATACATACATACATTTATTAAGCTTTTCCCCTTAGAAAATGGGAAACAGCCTTAGTAAATCAGGACCTAACTGTGATACACTTTTTGGGGGGACGGGTTCATGCACTCTGACCTAGGTTTCGGTGGCCACTCCTAGAATCCAAGAAAATTTGCCTTTTCTTCTTTCTTTGATGACTGCCAGGTAATCTGTCATAAACTCCCGGGTGTTCGTCATTGATGACAGCACCTCCGTTCAGGTTTGGGCTGTAGCCCTGGTTTTAGGGGCTTGCAATGCAGACGCCTTGTGCATTCTTTACCTTCTGCACCCCCAGGAACCAAAATCCTTCTAACAACCATACTGGAGAAAGGTCGTAAGGGTTATTGGCCAGCTGACTAGCAACATGGTAATCAATTCTTGGTTATGCAAACAATAACCTGGCTGGCTTGCTTCCCCAGTGCTAAGCATTCCTTTTATCCCTCTCCTATCTAACAATCCTATTAAGTGTTTCGCCTGTTTTATCTTAAGATCGGCAATAAAGTACATTAATTGCATCTTCCAGCTGAAGACTCTGCCCAATTTTTTCAAAGTAAAGCTCTGCTAACACTCCAGCACATTTGAGAAATACCAAATCTATATAAAGATATATCAAAACAGCAAAATAATACACTTTCAAAATCCATTCCAATTTAAAAAAATTAAGCCAGATCCAGCTTTGAAACTCTTCTCTACATATATTTATACATGTGTGAACATACTTCAAAATGCATTAACAGCTTTTCATAAACCCCAAAAAATAAACATTCCAATGATGACAGCCTCGCACATGGTCAAAGATAATTACTGCAATACGTACTAATGTACAATTTATAATTAATAATAATTTGTATACTTAACTTACTGATTTAATTCATTTCTTTTGCCAAGGAAAGACAGATGGTATGTCAACTTACAAATCAGGAAAAACAAAGTCTTCAAGACAAATGTATTCAAAATGGCCTGCCACATAAATTATAGTTTTAAAAAGAGAGTCTTCCTTTTTATTACTGTTGCTACTTTTGAAGCAATCTTTTTCTAATTATCTCTATAAACTATGAACAAATAATTTATGAAGCAACACACTGCAATTCATTTAACAAAATCTAATCCATTATACTACTGCAGAAGCTCGTTTTACTGCTAAAGAAAGGAATGATAATGAAATTTTTCAGATGCATTTTGCTTAGTGAAGAAACTCATAGAAACATAGAAAATGACGGCAGAAAAAGACCACATGGCCTAACTATCTGCCCTTCCATATGCACTACAATAGTCCCCTGTAAGCAATCTAAAAGCACATCTAAGGATCAAGACAGGAAAGAACGCATGGACTCATGAGCTCTGAAATACTCAAGAGTCATCTCCTTAGGTCACCGTTTCATAATTCTCCTAGACAGTTACTTATCTACAAGCACCAACATTAGTCAATAATGATAACCAATTAAAATGTAAGAAAATCTATTTCTGTCGAGCTGAAAAAAAAATCAGGCCAGTCTGAGATGGGTGTGAAAGATATTCTGGATGTAGCATAACGGATTTAGTTTCAGTCTAGTTTCATTTCACTGTCATTTTCCACCTTTGGCTAACTTATCGTAAAAAATGATTAGAAAAGATCCTGCAGATGATTCCATTTATTTGCATGAAGCTTTACAACATGGCATAAACACTGACACACTACTATTTTGTATTCAAGATGACTGCAGCGACACATTCAGGCATCCCAATTCTTCTAGTCTTCTTTTTCCAAGAATGTTCATTAATTAACAACATCAACACCAGAAAAGAAAGACTTCATGTTTAGGGAAGGATGACTTGCAGGATAGGGCTGTCTCATGTCACAACTGGTGACTTGCAGTTATTTGGCAAACCAGTTAATGCCATCAGTAACAAAATTAGTTACAGGAAAGCAGCCAGTTTGCGTTGGCTTCAAAAGGTGACTAAACGCAGCAAATGAAGGCCCACGAGAAAAGCAGAAATCACTTTTCTAATTACTTGCAAAGTGGCATTTCAGAAAGGATGTCCAAGTCAAATCGGAGATGTCCAGGGCAGAACATGACGAGAAATGCCAGGAAATGCCTGATTTTAGTAACAGACATCCTTGATGTGGAAGCATAGGGTGGGACGTCCAGCAGCATAGCAAAATGAAAACATGAGCCTTCATTCCCCATCAGTGTTTGCTACTGGCATGGAAAATATAGGGGACATGAGCAAGGTGAAAGGATCGAAGTCTGAAATTGGCTGGAAGGGAACAGAGAAAAGCAAGCCAGAGGAAGAGCAGAGTTCACAAGGAGGGGTGTAGGGAGAGAGAAGAGGGGAAATGTAGTGAGGAGCAACAGAATGAATGCAGAAGGAGAAGTTTGTATTGGATATGGAAACGGAAGGGAAGCCAATGAAGTGATTTGAGAAGAGGGGTTATATGAGTATTTTTGGGCTGGCGGAAGATTAGTCGTGCAGCAGAACCCTGAACAGAACAAATGGAAGAAAGGCGACCTAGAGGGAGACCAGCAAGGAGTAGGCTGCAACAGTCCAGGACAGAACAACATACCATTTATAAAATGTTACTTCTCCAGATTTCATCTTTGTCTATTGCAATAAATTGATTTATTAAAATTTGCAAAGGGCCATAATATAAGCCAGTCGGCCACAACCAACGTAACTAATTGTCTTTCAGGATGTTCCATAAACGATGCGTTTATTTGTCAGTTTCAAATGCAAGCATCTAATTCATTCACAAAATATTTGAATTCTGTCACTGTAACATAGTAACATAGTATATGACGGCAGATAAAGACCAGTATGGTCCATCTAGTCTGTCCAGCAAGGTGGCAAGAGTAGGTGCACCTGCCGCTCCGTGCAGATCACTCCTCCTCATGCCTTTGTTTAGCGGTGTACCCACCGCTCCGTGTAGGGCACTCTTGATTGCTGAGATATAAGAGATAGTTATGTTTATTCTGATTTTATCCTTTTGCTATAAAGGGATCCACGGTGTCTGTCCCATGCCATTTTGAATTCTGTCACTGTATTTGTCCCCACCACGTCCATCGGGAGGGCATTCCAAGCATCCACCATCCTTTCAATATATATATTGGAGTGGAAGAGTGGCCTAGTGGTTGGGACAAGGTACTTCAGGCCGGAAGGTCAGGGGTTCAAATCCCACTAGAGGACAGCAACCTTGGGCCGGAAGGACTGGGGTTTCTAGTCCCACAGGTGCTCCTTGTGGTCTTGGGCAAGCCACTTAACCCTCCATAGCCCATGTTCCCTGTAAAATAGTTATCTCCAAGTTATAATGCCCTGTTCAATGTAATTTCAGTTTGTTCAATGTAAACCACACTGATGCAGAATAGCGCGGTATATAAGAGAATATATATTGTTATGTTTTCTAAGTATACACAATCATTTATATCATTTTTCCATTCCTGCTCATTATTTTGACATGCAATTCATCAACAGTCAGTAAAATTAGATGGATGGAATGCACATCCAAAACATCCTGGGAAGAAAACTGCTTTTGGTTTTTTTATATTTTCTATGGCATTAAATGCATCTAGTCTGATCTTCCAAGATGTGTTTTTAAACAATATCCATATCACATGCACATCTGTAATTTTTGCAAAGATTCCTTTTAGTTATTTTCTATCCGATTCCCTTAATTTGTTACAGACTTCCTTTTGAAAAACTACTGCAGTAGTTTTATCTACTGTCCATCCTCAGTGACTATGTTAAATTTGATGATGTCACTACTGCCAAGTAGCCCTACTATCGCCACCTCTTGCACCAGATCCTGCATTATATTGAAGATTAAATCTAGAGTAGTGCCTCCTTCCCCCAATTGGTTTCAGGGCCTGCTTTTCCATGAAGCAGTCATTTATGGTACCTAAAAATGTATTTCCCTTGCATATCCCTCATTAAGACATTTACCAGTCAATCCGGGGTTAATTGAAATAGTCAATTATTATTATTATTCTGGCAATTAGTTTTTTAAATTTCTACTAGTATCTCAGTGTCCATTAATATATGACCAATGTAACACCAATTTTTAAAAAGGGTTCCAGGAGTGATCGGGGTAACTACAGACCGGTGAGCCTAACATCAGTACCAGGCAAAACGGTAGAAATCATTCTAAAGAATAAGATTACTGAACATGGTTTAATGGGAGAAAGCCAACATGGATTTAGCCAAGGAAAGTCTTGTCTTACTAATCTGCAATATTTTTTTGAAGGTGTGAATAAACAGGCAGACAAGGGTGAGCCGGTTGATATAGTGTATCTGGATTTTCAGAAAGCAATTTGACAAGGTTCCTCATGAGAGGCTCTTGGTGAAATTAAAAAGTCATGGGATAGGAGGCAGTGTAGCATTGTGGATCAGGAACTAGTTAAAAGATAGCAAGCAGAGGGTAGGACTAAATGGCCAATTTTCTCAATGGAGAAAGGCGAATAGTGGAATACCCCAGGGATCTATACTGGTCCTGCTGCTTTTTACATATTCATAAATGACCTGGAAATAGGAATAATGAGCGAGGTGATCAAGTCTGCAGATGACACAAAATTATTCAAAATTGTTAAAACACAAAGGGATTGTGAAAAATTGCAAGAGGACCTTTATAAATTGGAAGACTGGATGTCCAAATGACAGATGAAATTTAATGTGGACAAGTGCAAAGTTATGTACCTAGAAAAGAACAACTCAAACTATTTTAATTTTTTAACATGTTTCTTAGGTGGTACCTTGCATCGTGTAACGCCACCCAGGCATCATCATGGACAATAAGTTGAAACCCTCTGCCCAGTGTGTAGTAGCGGCCAAGAAAGCAAACAGAATGCTAGAAATCATAAGGAAAAGAATAGAGAATAAAACCAAGGATATTATAATACCTATGTATCATTCCATGGTACGGCCGCACCTTGAATATTGTGTGCCAATCTGGTTGCCATATCTTAAAAAGGATATAGCAGAATTAGAAAAGGTACAGAGAAGAACGATATAAATTGTAAAGGGAATGGAAGGATACCCCTATGAGGAGAGGCTTAAAAGGTTAGAGCTCTTCAACTTAGAAAAGAGACGGGTGAGGGGGGATATGATAGATTTATTTATTTATTTATCTATTTTCTTCTATACCGCCCCTTACAGTGATCAAGGGCGGTTTACATGAAACATCTTAACAATTGTACACAATTGTATACATTTACATTGAACAATCGGATTCAACTATTTACATTGAACAGTCAGATTCAACTATTTACATGTCTACAAATTAATAAATGGAGTGGAATAGGTAAACATAGATCAGTTGTTTACGCCACCAAAAAGTAGAAAGACTAGAGGACACGCAATGAAGGTATAAGACCAATAAGAGAAAATATTTAAGACCAATAAGAGAAAATATTTTTTTACTCAATGCGTAATCAAACTCTGGAATTTGTTATCGGAGGATGTAGTATAAGCTTTTAGTGAAGCTGGGTTTAAAAAAGGTTTGGACAAGTTCCTGGAGGAAAGGTTCATAAACCGTTATTAAAGGCCCGGGAAATCCACTGCTTACCCCATGACTGGCATTGTGGAATTTGTGTGCCTTTTTGGGAACCTGTCAGGTATTTGTGACCTGGATTGGCCACTGTTGGAAACAGGATACCGGGATTGATGGACCTTGGCCTGACCCAGTATGGCATTTCTTATTTCTTTATTCATCCTGGCCAGATGGACAGCAGTATACACCTACCACCATACTTTTCCCCATTACACAAGGGATTCTATCCATACAGACTTCACAGTATATTTTGTTCCCGCCAGACTTCTATGCTGCTTGATTCTATGCCATCCTTAACATAGGGCCCGATGCAGAGATGCTGATTGCAAGCTGTCCTGGCAGCAGCGACCCAGTGTTCAAGCTCGGGGATCCCTCCCCTGGGGCTGGGGCCAGATGCAGGGGGGGAGGTCCCCGCCTCCCGATCCAGGCCCCAGCTGGCCAGCTATGGGTCGGGCAGTGGGAAGAGGGGGCCGAGCCGCGCCAGCCAAGGGAGCTGGCAGGGAAGATGTCCCCGCAGGCAGGCAGGGGCATGCCAGGCTGTCTTCAGGCCTGATTCTCTGTACCATTGGAAAGTTTTATTAACGCAGTCCAGAATCGGGTCCTAACAGGCTCATCCTGCACGGGGACATCTGGAAGGCCTAGATGTGCCCTTTTCGGAATCGGGCTCATACTGTATAGGAGGTAATTTATAAAGCTTTTTCACACATGCAAAGCCCATTTTACATGCAGAAGAAAATAATTTACATACTAGATAATTTTCGTTCCTTGAATCCTGCTAGACCAGTCCAATCGAATGGGTTATGCTCCCTTGTCAGCAGGTGGAGGCAGACATGAGCATCTTACAATGATGTCATCAGAGGTTATGTTTGTTGTTGCTGCACTGAGAGAAGCCAACATAACACTTCCCAAGCATAAGCAAGACTGAAAAACTCAAAAAAACCCTCAACTATTAGTACTAATAACCAGTCAATAAGAATAAACATTTGGAATAAGTATTTGGTTCATTTATCTTAGTGGGTTCCTTGTAAGGCACTGAAAAACCACAATGCAAATCAAAGGCCATTCAAAGGAAGCAGGGCGTCCCAACCTGTAGGAAGAGTCTTCCAGGGTGAGTTCTGGACTGATCTAGCAAAATTACAGGAAAGGAAATGATCGGGTATTTAAAATTTCCTTCTCATCCTGCTAGACCAGTCAAGGTATAGGGAATGTTCCCAACAGTCAGGTCCCAAGGTGGAAAGAAGACACTGTGGACAGATCTGCCCTGCCAAAAGTATCATCCCCCACATACAACCTGTAGTGCTTCACAAAGGCACTCAGATATTACCAGATAGCCGATTCCTCCGGAGACATTAAGGCAGACTCCCTCCAGCACTTGTTTTACAGCCAAAAGGTATACTGAGCCAATGGCCTCCTTGATCCAGCAAGAAATAGAGGACTGGGCCTGTCCTTTCCTCAAACCACTGAAGAGAACAAAAAGTTGGTCCAACTGGCAGAAGGGGTTGATCACTTTCAAGTATCTGAGTAACGCCTGCCTCATGCCTACTAGATGCTGAGAAGGATCCGACCGAAGAGCCACCTCTGAGGAGGACAGAATGACTGCCTGAGTGAGGTGAAAAAGAGAGCACATCTTTCAAAGAAAGGGCTCCCAACAGGGCAAGGCCACCAGAAAAAAAAAACACTTTAAGGGTCAAATCCTTGAGGGAAGCCTTACACAAGGACTCAAAGGCGGGTCCTTTCAATGCCTTTAACGCAAGAGAAAGATACTACTGGGGAACTACTGGATGCACCAGTGGATGAATCTGCTTGACCCCTCCTGAAGAAGCGAGAAACATCAGGGTGTGGCTGCCAAGAACAAGCCCCCTAATACGCCCCCCAGTAGCATGCCAGGTTCACCAGCTGAACCTTAAGAGAGTTCTGAGCCAACACCTGTTCCAAGCAAATCTGAAAGAAAGACAAGAGATCTCCACTTTCCCAGCCTCCAGGGCCTGAGAAGAACATGACCTCTTGAAAACACTCCCAACTCTTGCGTAGGCTAAAGAGGTCAAGGTTCTACAAGTCTTGATCAGGGTAACATAACATAGTAACATAGTAAATGACGGCAGATAAAGACCATTATGGTCCATCTAGTCTGCTCAGTAAGATGGCAAGAGTAGGTGCACCTGCCGCTCTGTGCAGGCCACCCCTCCCCATGTCTTTGTTTAAGGGGTGAACCCACCACTCCATGTAGGACACTCCTGTATGTTGAGAAATTAGTTAGTTACGTTTATTTTGATTTTATCCTGTTGCTGTAAAGGGATCCACTGTGTCTGTCCCATGCTATTTTGAATTCTGTCACTGTATTTGCCCCAACACTTCCATCGGGAGGGCATTCCAAGCATCCACCACCCTTTCAGCAGAAAGGTATTTCCTGACATTGCCTTTCAATTTACCCCCTTGCAGCTTCATGTTATGCCCTCTAGTTTTACAGCTTCCCATCCACTACCACTCCAAGTAGTCCCTCTTAGACAGTCTATGCCTTTCAAGGACCAGGCCATAATCGAGAAGAAAGTTGGACTCTCTATAACCAAGAGAAAAGCAACGTGACCCTATGCACCTTGATTACGTGGAAGCATATTCCAATGTGCGTATCCAGGCACCTGTACAGCCAATCAGAATTGGGACACCCAGAAGTAGACCCAATTCTGATCCTGTAGGGGCTAGACGTGCCCACAGGATCAGAATTGGGTCTAGAGCCTGAGCATTCAGGCCGGGCCCCAATTCCAATCAGCCTGCATGTCCAGCAAATCCCCGGCTAATTCAGGCTCCTGAATGGAGCAGCAGTGCTATGGCATCCCGGCTCTATTCAGAGGCCGTGAATGCCAGCCGCTGCCAATTTTCTTCATTTCCCGCAGCCGGACCCTCAATCCGGCCTCCCATGACCAGGGTCCAACTGTGGAGAACTTCCTGCATCCCCCTTTTTTTTTTTTTTTTTTTTACAGGGCCCGGCAGCTTGATCCCCAAATGTCCAGGGGGACTTATTCCACCTCTGCAGTGTAATAAGTCCCCTTTCTAAGTTCATGTCTCCAGATGTACAGGGCTAACCTCTGAATCGGCCCTGTATGTCCAGGGTCACAGACCGCCCATGCCCCACCTTTGCTCCGACTCTGGAACGTCCCCTCCCGCCGTCTAAGCCTCCCCATACAAATGCATTGTTCATATGGGGAGGCTTTTGCCAGGGCCGGCAGGGGGGGGGGGGGGTGAATAGCGGGGATGGACATCCATCCCTGCTATTCGCTAGACAGAATGACACCCTTAGCCATTATCTAGCTTCTGTTTGCCAGTATCCTTAGAAGATACCTCATTAAATCATGCACTTCTGAGTGACTGTTGGATTTACCAACAATGTAGTTTAAAGCTGCCCTCTCTTGCTCTCTTTCTCCTTTTAATGTTACTGCAGCAATCAACTTAAAATGTAGAGTGTAAAACTGGCATGGTAAGGATCATATTAAGCATGGCCAATCTGTATACTGATTAGTAAATGTATCTGGCTAGTCCAGATTGCTTAGCATTCCCCAGAGGAATGCCACCATAAAATCCATTTCAACTTGTAGTTTGTAACAACAAAATACAATACTAATTTTATTCATTCATTCCGATGTGAAGCAAACCACTTCCCCCACCACCGACATACTGTCTATATATAATTTCATTAGCTTTCAATTAGAAGTTTTCACACACTGCAGAAAATAAATTGATTTTGCATCTTGGTTCTATGATACTAGAAGCTTAAATATTTTTTTCCCTTTCATTGTGCTCTGCCCGCAAATATTAGCCATCATAATAGAATATCACGTAAATCAAATATAGTACTCTTCTTCATAATCTTGCCAGCAGCTCCAGTGGCATGTTTCAATATCTATCCAGTGGAACTCATTAAGAAATCATTATGTATACTAAATTAAAATGCAGGGTCTGTGATCTGCTGACAAAGGGATGACAAAGCTTATCAAATGTATGCCTTGAACCTCTCATTAACTTAGAGTTTTAAACAGGACTGTCATCTCTGAGCAGGTTACCATTACTCAGGGGTATATCTCTGTGCAACGAACTGATCTCAGCCAGGCATACATATGCATTTCTATTCCATATCAGCACAGATGCATATTATATATCATTTAAAATGGATTTAAGTTTGTTATAAAGTTGATAGGGTGTTTTTCCAATTTTTCATCTCAGAAAACAAAACGAACTAGCAGTGACACTTTCACGAGCCAATGATGGAAACATTGCTTGCCTTGGTGCACCACATCAGCAGTCTGATTTTCTATAACGTGTATTCTTTTGCAAAAATGGGAATGTTTAGAACACCAGTATGAGCAATAACTGTATTAAATATACTGAAGCCATCCAACAGTTATCGAGACAGATGTAAAATTTGAGGAGTTCTTTTCTGCATTTTGCTGTTTTAGAGTATTGTTTTTGCTTTATTCTCATTCCAACATTTTTTTAAGATACCAAAATAGAAAACTCTAAGCAAAGCATGACAATGTTCATATGCAAGGACTTGGATAAATAAGACTTTGGCCCACCATTAATGGAAGTAGTTTCAAAGGCAAAAATTGCTGTTCAATAATAAATCTAAATAACTAAATCCATTCTTACACAATCAGTCCCATGCTCAACTTAACTTCATGTCATTTCTGTTTTTATCACAATTTCTAGGAGAAAAGGATGTCTATGTAAGAAGCCGAATGCTTAGAGTATGACCCGTTCTAAAACCAAGCATAAAGCTGACACATGTCCGGCCTTTAGTGCCTGCATGTTCGTCACAGAGCCTCTGGCAGGTGAATAATTAGCCTTGCCTGTAGCATTGCTGAATTGAGCTAAGCTCGTACTGAACATGACACTGCTCTACTCCAGCACACCTTTGATTTCCCAGCTGGCAGCTATCTGAAGACCGTCATTCATGCACTACAGAAACAAAAACATACAAATATCCAGAACTGAGCAAGTTTAATCCCATTACAGTTTACTACAAACACCACCTATGGGCCTGTGTCCAAATCTTCAACATGATCTCTTCCAACTCATAGTAGGCAGTTCAGTATTTGTTCCCTTGTCTCTCTGTGGCAGGCAAACGTTTGACTATGTGGAATACCGAAAAACATCTAAATGATATCTATACTTTTAATACTTCAAATTAACATCTGACAATCAAAAACAGAAGTAAATAGCAGGCAGACATGGAACAGAAGGTATTAATGAAGCAACAGCAGTGAGATCTGTCAGGTCTTCAAAGCAGCAGAACTATTTGGCGTCGAGCATCATTATTGAAAAAAAGATAACATGGTTTTAATATTCTAGGAGAAAAGCTGGCAATCATCCTATCAATATGGTTAATTCCTAAAGAAGCAACAATATGATATCACCTGCTTCAACAAGCAAGCAGAATCAATAAAATCAAACCACACAAAGAAAAGTTCAAGACACTCTTGTCTGCCAGGGAGATAAGCTCCAGACCTCAACTGTGCTAAATTACTCATCCATGAAAATGGCTGAATACCTGGAAATAGTCATCATCCCACAACATTTTTTCACGCCTCGCAAAAGGTATTTTGGCCAGCTCAGGAGATATTTAGCTCCAGGTCATGGAGATTTCCTCCTGTGCATGATTTTATAATCAATTCTAGGTTTCATTAAAGACTGGCCTCTCAAAAGAACAAACGTGAACTGTTGAGCAATAGCCCTGCAGTTGCCTGAAAGGTTTATATGATGGATAAATGGGCAATGTGTCCGTAATGGTGTACTGGTTTATAGAACTATTACCTGCTTCCCCACTGTACATTGAAATGAACATATGGGCGACACCTCCTTTGGAGTACTGTGTGCAATTTTGGAGACCACATCTTCAAACAGATATAAACAAGATGGTGCCGGAACAGAGGGTGGTACTAAAATGGTCAGTGATCTTCATCACAAAACACATAGGGATGGATTTTTTTTTTGAAACTCTATTTATTAATGCTCAACATCGTATGACAACAACAATTTTAAAGGCACATTACATAATTTCCCGGGCAGGGCTGTCTCTTGTCCTCCGCGCCAGGACCCTAAACAAAGCAGTGTCTTGATACATCTATTATTGATATTGAGTTTACTCCCCTCCTCCAGCCCTCCCCCTTCCCCCGCCCCTCCCCACCCCCACCCCTCCCCACCCCCACCCCCTCCCCCTCGCAGCCCCTCCTCCAGCCCTCCCCCTTCCCCCGCCCCTCCCCACCCCCCTCCCCCTCGCAGCCCCTCCCTTCTAATCTACCCTCTCTGGGAACTTCCCTAATGATATCGTCAAATTATTATCTCATACAACAGTAACAGTAATACAACAAGCCCCCTATCTGTCTATCAAGACCCTGCTTTAGTTCATTTATTTATTTAACTGCATTCATGCATTCATGTGTAATACTTTATTGTGAGTACCGGGCCTTAAGGTTTGAATATATGGCTCCCAAATCAGCAAAAAAGAGGTCCAGCGACGAACCTTTCCTCTGGCTCCCCTCTTCTCCAAAAGCATCAACTGATGAAAACAGTTACGCCATTCCGAAAAGGAAGGAGGCGTGGACTCTCTCCATCTATGGAGTAATGGGCCTTTACTCACCAGACATGCTTTCCTTACTAATAAGCGCTCCCACCTCCCTTTTGGGTGGAGTGGTCCAAGTTGATCGAACACCACAAGAGACCCCGTCCAACAGATCTGCTGGTGCAGTACCCTACTGATATAATTACTAATCTGCATCCAGTACTGGTGGATTTTCTGACACCCCCACCACATATGTACTAAATCTGCAAGAGGACAAGAACACTTTGAGCAGCCGCCATCTAACGTGAGATGAGTCCGCAGGACACGTCTTGGGGAGAAATGCGCCCGAATGATACACTTAAACTGTATCTCTCTCCATCTAGCCCCCTCTACCAACCCTGTGATCAGACCCAGGGCCCTATGAATAGAGCCCGGCGCCACCTCCTGGCTCAGCTCCCTTGCCCACGAGGCCTCTTCCGCAGAATAATCTAGCGGGGGGACATATGCGTCCAACCACCTCTTCAACTCAGCGATTGTGGGCGGGGAGTCTGCTCCCAATGCAAAAAACTCTAAGATCTGTGCTGACCGCTCCACCAAAAGCCCTCTCTGTGGGAGCGAGGCAACATAATGGGATACCTGGGCATAAGCAAAATAATGCCGGTTATTCAACTCATATTCCCTGCAAAGAATCACAAAGGATTTGCACTTCCCTTCCTGATCTACCACATGCCCAAGATTCCGTATCCCCAGCCGTTCCCAGAGCCTAAACATAGGTGTGTCCGATCCTGGGGTAAACCGTACATTCCCCTGCAGGGGCAGCCAACTCGAGATTTCAGGTGGTTCACCCCACCATCTATTCAAGTGTTGCCACGTGTACTGTGCCGGTGCCATCAGCACGCTGCTAGTCACCCTGCCAGGCAGACTCGGGCCCTCCAGGTGCAATACCGCCGTCAAAGTTTGGGGGGCCACAAAAGCCTCTTCTAATGCCTGTAGAGTATACACCTCCGTCCTCCCCAACCAGTCTCCAATGTGCTGCACCTGACAAGCCAACGCATATAACCGTAGGTCGGGGATCCCAATCCCTCCATCTCTCCACCTCCTCCGTAAGCGATGTAATGGGATACGAGCCCTCGTCCCCTTCCATAGAAACCGTCTCAATTCCTGATCTATGCGGTTTAAGTCCCGTTTCCGTAGCCCCACTGGAAGGGTCTGCAACCAGTACAATATACGTGGCAGGATTACCATTCCCAGTGCTGCCACTCTACCCATCAGAGACAACGGAAGGGGGGTCCAGGCTTTCAGCTGCGCTCGGGTTTTAAGGAGAACCCGTTCCAGGGTGTTTTTTGTATAACTTCTTCAGATCTCTAGTCAACACAATGCCTAGATATACAAAAGAATCATCTGCCCATTTGAGTGATAAGGTTCCGTCCCAACTCCCTCAAAGTGTTCCTCCCACGTCTAAAGTCTCCGACTTGTCTACGTTAATGCGCAGCCTTGCAAAGCTCCCAAAGCGAGAAAATTCCTCCAGCAGGCTGGGCAGAGATGTTTGTGGGAATAGCAAATGTACCAACATATCATCGGCAAAGGCGGCCATCTTAAATCCGGATCGCCCAATACTCACTCCCCGTATTTCTTTAGTCAGCTCTATCTTCCGCACCAGAGGGTCCAATGACAGCACAAATAACAGGGGAGAAAGAGGGCACCCCTGCCTCATGCCTCTCTCCAAGAAGAAATCATCCGACATCACCCCATTGCAGAGCACTCCTGCCGTGGGCTTCACATAAAGAAGCTCCACCATTTTGCAAAAGGGAGTCCCGAAACCATACTGCGGCAGAAGAAATTTCAGATATGGCCAGCTCACCTGATCAAATGCCTTCTCTGCATCCAAGTTAATTAAAAGCGATTGCAACCCATGCTCTTGGACCCACTCTAACGACGCTAAGATCTTACGCAGATTCCGCACAGCATAACGGCCTTTCACAAACCCCACCTAGGAGTCATGCACCAGCTCCCCTAGGACCTGGGCCAACCGCTCTGCCAATACCTTGGCAAGCATCTTCAAGTCAAAATTGAGCAAAGAGATGGGTCTGTAAGACACCACCTGCGTATGATCTTTACCCAGTTTGGGTATCAAGATAATGTGCGCATGATTCACACCCTATGTAAACGCCCCCTGCTCAACCCTACGGCGGTAAACCTCTACTAGAGTTGGGGGTACCATATCACCTAATAGCTTATAAAATTCGGCCCCTAGGCCATCCGGTCCAGGTGCTCTGCAACAGCTTGCCTTTTGGATCACCTGACAGACCTGGTCGGCAGTTATCGGTGCGTCCAACTGTGCCCGTTGAGTTGCCTCCAGCCTGGGCAGCTGCACGTCTCGCAAATATGCCACACATCCAGGCAACATCTTTCTTAGAAGCCATGGACCAGCTCGGATATAATCAATTAATCCAAGAAGAGACCCACAATAAAGGGAACACCTTGGACTTGGTATTCCTCCTCAGGTTGCCATTACAATTAGAATTGAAGCAACCCAAAATCCACATAACCCAAGTTCCTTGGTCCGATCACTACCAAATTCACATCACCCTATATCCATGCTCCTCAACAAACAAGTTAGTCTTTGACTCAACTAATCAACAACGAAGAAAATTCCGGCAAATCAACAAGGAAACTCTAATAATCTCTCTTAATGAGCACATAACCCATGACAACTATGATGTCGAAGACCTAATTCAACAATGGAACTCTACAATAGAAGCCAACTCGGAGCCAACATGGAAGTCATCAACCAGAGAGACAAAAACTAGAACAGAACCCTGGTACACACCACCATTGCACAAAATGAAAAAGGATTTAAGAAAATTGGAAAGAAAATGGAGACGAACTAAGACTGATCTGCACAAGACAGAATACCTGGAGCTTCTCACCAAATACAAAAATGAGATCAACCATGCCAAAAAAGCGCACCACACCAAAGTGCTCAACAAGGCTATTAACAGACCCAGAGAGCTGTTTGAGCTAGTCAAATCACTCACGAAGCCCTTGCCTGAATTTGACTGCAATGGAAAAATAAAGGCCTAAGACCTGGCAGATCACTATGCTATCAAACTAAATCCACCTATCCTGACTATCCAATCGCAGAATGTGATCACTACTTGCCCCAAACAGCCAAACAGCATGAACTCAAGCTGTAAACCTGAAGAAGGATGGGCTACTTTCCAGTTAATCGACGAAAGACACATCATAAATACCATCTCAAATCTTAATACAACAACCTCGCTTCTAGATCCTTGCCCAGCAGAATGGATCAAATCTACTAAGCAGGAAATTGCCCATCTGATAACGCACATAGTAAATCAATCACTGCAGCAAGGTATCATGCCCGCCCAACTTAAAAGATCTCTAATTAGGCCTATATTAAAGAATAAAGCTCTCAACAAAGAAGACCCAACCTCCTACAGGCCGATATCAAGCATATCCTTCCTTGCAAAGATTATTGAGAAGGTAACCCAACAGCAGTTGCAAGACCACCTAGACGAAAACAAAGTCTTTGACAACCATCAATATGGTTTCAGACCGCACCATGGAGTTGAAACCCTACTCATAGCGCTTCTAGACAACCTCATCAAAGGTCTGGAAAACAAAAGCAAGATGTTCTTACTCATATTCATTGATATATCAGCAGCATTTAACACCGTACATCATCAAACACTCTTGCGAAGACTTGCGAGCATAGGGATAGCAGGAACACCGTTAAAGTGGTTTGAGTCCTACCTAACAAATAGAATGCAACAGGTACGCTTCAATAATGAGCAGGCAAAGCCTTTCCCCCAAACCCAAGGAATACCTCAGGGCTCAGCTATCTCCTCCCTGCTTTTCAATGTTTACATCCAGCCAGTTTGTACGATTTTCCAAAAGCATAACATCAGATACCACTTATACGCAGATGATATCATGTTGTACACACAACTTGATATAAACAATCTGAATTTCAACCAAATAGAAGAATGCCTAGGCGAAATGCAAAATTGGCTCCAATACAACAATATGGCAATAAACCACAAAAAAACTGAAGTGATGTTCATATCAGGAAAACAAGACTTCAAACCTCCTGCTTCAATCAACCTGAACAACACCACCTATCAATCTAAAAATGAGATCAAATATCTAGGAGTACTAATTGATGCTAACCTAAAAATGGACAAACATCTCCGGTTAACCAACAGAGCAATATTTCACAAGCTGAGAGTCCTGCAATCCCTACGCAGCATTATTGACCACACGGATTTCAGGACAGTAACTCAAGCGCTCATCATTCCCCACTTTGACTACTGTAATGCCATCTTGCAAGGTCTTCCGAAAAAAACCTTAAACATCCTACAAATGGCACAAAATGTATCAGCCAGGATCATCATGAATAAGAAGCTGATAGATCACATTACACCAGTCCTGATTGAGCTTCACTGGCTCCCCATCTCTGCACGAATAGCTTACAAAATACTGGTAACAACATTCAAAATCATTCACAAAATATCCCCCTCTTTCATCGATAACCTCATCACCACACAGCCCCCCAACAGATGCCGACGGACTGCTAACCTGAAAACACACTGCGTTCCCAGCAGTATAAGGACTGTCAAAGAGCGAACAAGCAACCGGGCATACACGTACGCTGCACCCATGCTTTGGAACCAACTGCCTCATGAGATGCGCCTGATCAAAAACCTACAGGACTTCAGAAAAAAGCTTAAAACCCATCTGTTCCAATCACACTACAGCATCACCTAGGCGGCTTCAACCATTATCGATGCCCAAGTTGCCCACCTCCCTCCGAAGCCCATGGGTCATAAAAATCTATTTCTCTGATATCTCACAACAATGGCGATTTAAAATGTATATATGTTAATAAGATTGAATAATTGCCGATGTAATATATAACTGAAACCTATGCTGTTGATCAAACTGTAATTTATCTGCTTGCTCAAACTGCTTGATCAAACTGTAACTTTTCTGATTGATCAAATGTATAATTCACGAAAGGATACACTACAAAATACTAGTTACCACCTTCAAACTGATGAATAAACTTTCACCATCCGTACTTAATAACCTAATCAACATAGAACCAATTAAGAGATCTCAAAGAAGTAGAAATACAAACACAATATCATTACCTAAAGATTATAAAAAAGCTAGAAAACTAACCAATAACAGGGCCTTCTCTCACTGTGCACCGTCTCTCTGGAATAACCTACCTGACAATATCCGCCTCCTAACTGAACTCAAAGAATTTAGAAAAAAACTAAAAACACATCTATTCACCTTACATTATACACCTCTGGCCTGCCAAACCATACAAGTTGACTCAGGATAATAATCCCTACAAGGCATACACCCACTTAATCAAAATAAACGCATAATCTGATACTAAAAGATGGTTTTCATGTAATTCAAATTTTATAAAATTAATGTAAATATGTAAAAAGTTTGATTACATCCACTCAATACCACCGGATGAAATCACAGTTTGTATATCTTTAATTATACTGTTAAATGTAAAAAGTTAAATCTGTTCCCTGTAATATGACTAGGACATGATTAACCATGTACCTTGAATTTTCTCTGTTCACTGTAAACCACACTTGATACTTGGGAAAGAGCGGTATATAAATGTGTGCTAAATAAAAAAAATAAAAAATTATAATTCATGTGTTGGTTGTGCACCCCTCCCTCAAATCGGACTGTAATCTTAAATTGTTACGTACATACTCCCTTGTTTTTTACACCGCTGCTGATCGCTGGAAGTGGCGGCATACAAATGTATACCAAATAAATAAATGTCTCCATAGCCGTCAAGGAGCACCCCCCCCCGAGTACAGCTTTTGATAGAAAGAGCGAAAAACCTGGGCAATCGCCCGATTCTCCGTTTGCAGTCTCCCCTGTCATCCCGCAATGCCGCGACTGCACGAGTACCCCTACTGCCCTGGAGGCATCTTGCCAACAGTTTCCCCGGCTTATCCCCAAATCAGTAAAGCTGATATTTATAATACATAAAAAATTTCTTAGCCCTCTGGTGGAGCAGTTCATTGACAGCCGTTTGTGTCTCCCAGGGCTCCTTCCTATTTACCACCGATGGATTGTTTGCTTGTCATCTTCAAGCCCTACTCACTTGCTTTTCCAGTCTAACAATCTGCTGCGCGATTAATTTCTGCTGACGTGCCACATAACCTATGATGTCGCCCCACAGGACCACCTTCGCCGTCTCCCAAAACAGCTCAGAATCATCTTGATGACGCTCATTATAAACTACAAACTCTTGCCACTTCTGCTTTAAGTAAATAAGAAACTCAGCATCTCTATACAAATCCACTGGGAATCGCCAAGTTCTTGCCAGCGTGGCAGTGTCATGCCACTCCATCTCCACCCAGATTAAGGCATGATCAGAGATCTCTGAAGGGCCAATTTGTGCATCTGTTATATGGGTAAAAAGTATTTCCGAGACCAGCACATAATTGATTTGGGCACTCGTACCATGCGCTCAGGACTGATGTGTAAAGTCCCTGTCGCTCGGGTGCAGTAACCGCCAAGGGTCCACCGCCCCCAATCTACGCTGCAGGCTCTGCAGAGCTCTTGTGGTCTATAGCCGTGCGCCCGCTCCGCCCTCCCTAGTCGTATCCATCTCCGTATCTAGCACCCCATTAAAATCACCGGCCAAGATCAGAGGGGCATCAGGCAACTGCTCCACCCGAGAGCCCAAGCGGGCATACAATGCACGATCTAGCGCATTCGGGCTATAAAGGTTACCCAGCACAACAGGCTTCCCCTCCAGCATTGCATACAACACCACATATCTAGCATCTGGGTCCATGTACTCACGTTCCTTGACAAACCTAATCCGTTTGTGTATCAAAATGACCACTCCAGCCTTCTTCCCCTTTGCTGGGGCCCCCCACTCTTGTCCCACCCACTCTCTCTTTAGTTTAGCATGTTCCTCAGCATTCTGGTGGGTTTCTTGCAACATACCAATATCACACTTTTGTCTAGCCAGGGCCTGCAACACTTTGTATCACTTGACAGGGTTGCCTATTCCACATACATTCCAAGAGAATCTTCACGTCAGCAAATAAAAATAAAATACAATTTTCTCGGCATACAGATTATTTGAGGAAGGATCCTCCCCAGCCTGAGGTCCCCCCCTCCCTACGTAGCGTTTGTTCCCTAGTTTGACACTACGAAACTATTGGGCTGCGGTTACCCCCTCCCTGCCCCGCCCCCCCCCCCGCTTTACCGTTCCCCTGAATCCCTGGCTCCCCTCTCTTACTCCACACTCTCCACCTCTCCTTCAGTAAGTGATCAGCTATGATGTGTACGGATTCCCCCTCCCCCTACTTATCCTTAGCCCCCATCCCCTACCTCCCCAACTATCCCAATGGAGTCTTACCCCCCCCCCTCGCCCAGCTCCCCCCGTCTCTCTCTAGCCCTGTCTTCCACTCCCCCCCCCCGCCCTTCAACCCGCTCCTTCTAGGGGGGGGGGCTCTGGCTTTCTCCCGTTAGAGCAGGGGCTCCCCCCAACTATAACAACAATCAAGCAAACCTAGTTGGGTTACCACCATCCTGGGTTATTCCCCCCACAGGCCAAACACACTCCCCTCCCCTCCACCCCTTATTTTACCCTACCTGAAAAGGCACCCTACCGCCTCCAATTGCTCCACCCCAGTTCCATACACACACATCCTGAGTCTACAGGTATAGACTTTCATAATGTCCATTCCGGCCTCTTTTCTCAGCCAGTGTCCCAGCTGCTGTAATTCTGCCAAGATCCAGTCTCATGGTGTTCTAGCCGGCTCTCCGATGTCTGCTGTCTCACGTCGTAGTAGACTCTCTATGTATGAGGAAGCCTCCGTCGCCGAGTCTAGTACCTTGTGTGCTCCTGGCCGGGTACTGCACTGTGAATTTAATCTTGGCATCCACTAGCTTCTGGCAGATAGGCGCATATGCTCGTCACCGCTGGCTCAGGGCTGCTGAATAGTCTTGGGTGACACGCAATTTCATGTTGTCTCTCACAATCACCCCCTTTTGCCTAGCCGCCCTTAACACAGCTTCCTTTTGTGGGAACTGCAGAAATTTCGCCAGGACTACTCGAGGTCATTGATCTCTCGTCTGTTTAGGCCCCACTCTGTGAGCACGCTCTATTATTATGAGCTGCCCATGCTCTGCATTAATAGCCCAATATAGAAGATGCCAGAGATTCCACCTGGGCCTTCAGGTCTCTATCTGGTATGCTCTCGGGGATACCCAAAAAACGGAGGTTATTGCGCCGAGACCTGTTTTCTAGGTCATCTAATTTGGCTTTGTGGTTTGTCAGCATGGCCTGCAGTCTCCTCACCTCATGTGACAGCGTGTCTACCCCCTCCTCCGTCTGCACCATCAGAGTCTCCATCTCCTGCATGCGGTTGCCTAGGGAGCTCACTGAGCTATGCAGCATGTCCATCTTGTTGTTCAACGCCTCGAATTGCGCTGATAAGGCTCCCGCTACCGCTATGGAGATCTCTTCCACCACTGCCAGGGAGACTGGAGAGCTAGGTGTTGCAGGGGGCACCACCATCTTGTGCGACTCCACCGCTCGCTCCTTTTTGCAGCGGCTCGCTTTAACAGATGCTGCCATGCTCCGCAATCCTTTGATTTTGCTCCCCTGCCGTTAGTCCAACTACACTCAGTTTTTTGGGGCTGCTCGGGGCTTATTCACGGCTCTGACCACCGGTAAGAGGGTGAGGGGTCCAGAGCACGAGCGTTTCCCTGCCACTCGCTCTCACCACATCACGTGATCTCTAGGGATGGATTTAAACATCCCAATACGTATAATCTGAAAGAACTGTGGGAGAGTAGAGATATGATAGACATTTAAATATCTCTTTGGCATAAATGCCCATGAGGCAGGCCTCTCTAAACTGAAAGTAAGCTCTGGACTGAGGAAGCATAGGATGAAGGTGAAAGGGGACAGACGCTAGAGAAATCCATGGGAATATTTCTTTATGGAAAGGATGGTGGATATGTGGAATGGTCTCCCAGTGAAGACTATGCAGATGAGAACATGGGACTAGCACAGAATCTCTCTAAGGGAAAAGGAGTTGGTATGCTTGGGCAGACTGGATAGGCTGTATGGTATTTATCTGCCATCATTTTCTGTTTCTATGTAAATATGAAGAATACTAAGCTAACAATATTAAAATAAGAGTTTACTGGATGATTCAAGAAACAGAAGTCAGTTTTCAAAAGCCCTTATGCAGATAACCATGGAGTTTATCCAGATAAGAGCACCAAGAAAGATTCAGAGCACTAAGCAGACAGCTGTGACTGAATACCTCTACAAACCGTCTCGGCACGATCTGCTTGGTGCAGGAGTAGTTTTTGGGTACAGCAAGAGCGGTACTGCCACTATTGGAATAATTACGCCACTCATCCAGAAAGTGGTGATTTTCCATCACTCTCTAGATAAGTTATCCAAATTGGCTATCTTTTTCTGTAGCCAGATAACCTATCCTAACAGTGGCTGAAAATCACCACTATCCAGATAAGTGACATAATTTTCCAGATAGTGGCTGCACAATCCAGATATTCAGTGGCAACTACAGTCATGGCATTTAAATATCTGGGGCTCTGAATATCATTCTCAGAATATACACACACATATACATGTTTTTGTGTATAAGTCCATAACTAATTCACGTGGTGTGATCGAGCAAGTGGGAGACTAACGCTCAAGGTCGCCACTATACATCACCATTATCGTGAGTCTGCTGTGTTGGCTCGCTGGCGCCCTCTTTAGTAAGCTTGGTTTGTTTTTGGACAGACCTCGTGCTTTCACTGTGGGCTTGCAGAGGGGCAGAGTTTGGGCAAAGCATGAATGGTGCATGCAACTATATGTGTAGAACATAAAATTCCTTCATTTGCATATCTACTTACAGAAAGTATGCGCTAACATTGCTATCAGCCTTAGAGACAGTGTACGTGTCAGCGCCTTCATGTGTGTACATTCCTTCATCATAATGCTTTATTCGATAAGGTCAAGTAGACACGGTACTTGACTAGAAAACACGCATAAAGTAAGCACATGTAAACTAGGTGGGACTTTATAAAATTACCTTCCACCTGGATAAAGCTTCTGAAAATCACCAGACAGCCCTAGCCACCAGCACTTATCTGGGCAGCAGGTGCTGCAATCTCGCTTAGTGTTTCTGAATATTGACCCCATTGATTTCTATTTATGCACAGGAAGGGAACTTGTAAGCATGGCAATTTATTAAATCCTGAATGAATACATGACGTGTTCAGCACCCTGATTAAAGCTGGAAAAGTCATGCACCTTGGTTTTACATTTCAGTCTCTCCTGAGTAGGACTCTACTCTGAAAGATGGCAACAAGCAAAATAGGAAGCGAGTTAAAGGACTGGAAACTTTGGATGAACTGCTTCCGCATTCTGTCATAAAAGAAAGGAACAGCAACCCAGCCTACCTTCAAGGGTGTAAATGTTGTAGGCTCCAGAGAGCAAGGGAGAGATTTGCATGCACTGTCTCCATTATATACAAGGCTCCCTAATGCATATTCATTGTGAATATCCTGAAAATCAGAGAGTCTAGGGGGTGCTCCAGGAATGGCTTGAGAAGCACAGAACTAAGGGGCTTCCTCTCTTTTCTTCAGGCCTAGCCAGCTATGTGGAGGCCGCATCAACTGATCAAATACAAAGCCAGAGTAACCACATAGCCACAGCTACTGCTACCATGGACTTGGAGGAGATCCTGTTAAAATCATAGAGGGCATCCGCCATGTAAGCAACTCCAGACTCCAATTTTACAGTCTCCAGGATGTTCAGCAGCTGTTGAACTCAGCACAAGAGTGCTCTGGCTACCAGCCCAGCACAGAAGACCACCTTCGAGCTCAAAGCCAAGGCCACAACGGCATCCTTAAGATGATTCTCTACCTCCCTAACATGAGACTCTTTGAGTGCAGCGTCACCTTCCACTGCAAAAATCGTGCGCTTGGTCATCTCTGTGATGAGGGCATCCACCTGAGAGAGCCCAAAAAACTGATTTTGCTTGCCCCAGGGAAGGAGATATAACGAAAAGAGAATCTTAGGGCCTTTAAGGCCCAATTCCAGATTCTCCCACTGGGAGACCAGGAGCTGTCACACAGGGTCAGGCAAAGAAAAGTAGCAGAAGGATGCCTGTTATCTTCTATAATAGGGTCCACCTGTGATGCCAACACAGGGGCAGGCTCCACAATTTGTGAAGCCACCCTGGCATCCTAAATCAGCACCGAAAGGTCTTCTCTGTGAAAAAGGCAGATCACAGAAGGATTCCACCCTCCTTGAGGGGAAACTGCCCATCCTCCTCAGATTCATCTGCTGGAGAAAAACAGTCCTCTTCAGCAATAAGGCTGGAGTCCCAGAGAAAGGCATGGTTGAAGGAATGAAACTGTGAAATTAGACCTTACCTGCTAATTTTCTTTTCTGTAGCTCCTCCAGTCCAGTCCAGACAATTGGGTATATGCACCCCAACCAGCAGGTGGAAGCTCAACAAAACTCTCAGATCAGTACAAATAGCCTGTGCCAGTATTTGGCACTCACCAAGCAGGAAACCAATGGCCAGGCCAGTCTCTCCCCCAAGCGAACCCACTTAAGTGAAAGCCCTGTGTCCTCTAGCTACCATACCGCCAGCCAATAGGCTCACAGATAGTAAGGCACCAAATCACACCTGCAGCTAGCATCGTAATACACAGAAGATTCTGTTATACTGCATATTCTTTTTTTTTTAAGAGTGTAAAAGAGGAAAGGCAACACACTCACCAGTGCAGGGAATCCTTCAATGCATGCCAAACACTGCTCTTCTTCTTAAGGCTATGCACCTCCCAGCATGACCTAAAACTGACCGGAGATGGGTCCTGGACTGGAGGAATTACAGGAAAAGAAAATTAGCAGGCAAGATCTAATTTCACCTTCTAGTCTAGTCCAAACAATTGGGACATAGCACAGCAGTACTAACCATGGAGGGACCCGAAAGCCTGGCCCTTAAGACCGCAGACCCGAAACAGGTCTCCTGCCGGGCCTGCACATTCAGACAGTAATGTCACACAAAAGAGTGAAGGGAGAACCAAGTGGCTGTCCTACACCATCCCCACCTCGGCCCAAGAGGAAGCCTGGGCCCGTGTTGAATGGGCACGCAGACCTATGGGCACCTACCTGCCCCGCAACAAATATGCGGACCCGACAGCTTCACGAATCCAGTGGATGATGGATGCCTTGGAGGCCACCACTCCTTTATGGGATCCGCCAAAGAGGATAAAGAGCCTCTCAGAACACTGAAAGGGATGTCACCACCAGGTAATGCTTCAAATCCCTCCTGACATCCAGCTTGGGCAGAAATGTCACCTCTTGTGTATCATTCAGTGTCAAAAAAGGAGGGCAGTATGACCATCTGATTGAGATGGAAGGGCGAAACCACTTTAGGCAGGAAGGATGGAACTGTGTGCAGCACCATCCGCTCGTTAGAGAAAACAAGAAATGGCTCTTTGCAGGACAAGGCTTGCAACTCGGAAATAAGCCATGCTGAACAAATCACCACAAGAAAAACTGTCTTTAAGGTTAAGTCCTTCACAGTAGCTTCCGGCAGGGGCTCAAAAGGAGGAGCAGTCAGTACCGACAACACCAGGTTAAGGTTCCAGGGTCAAGACGGGGGTCTTATCTGCTTGATGCCCTGCAAGAAAGTGTAGTTACTCACCTGTAACATGTGTCTGTTCTCCAGGGACAGCAGGAATCAGTCCTCACATATGGGTGATGTCAATGCCAATGGAGCCCGCGTGGAAGCATTTCCCTAGCTTTCAAAGAATGCCTTTGGGATGTGCTAACACACATGCATGGTCCTCTTCCCACCCAAGGGTGCCATCTTGCACAGTCAGATGACATAGCTAGGATGGTAGTAAAATACTAAAACAAGGTAGGGAGGCAACTCCTAAGGGAGGGTTGTGAGGACCGATTCCTGCTGTCCCTGGAGAACACCTGTTGCAGGTGAGTAACTACGCTTTCTCCAGGAACAAGCAGGAAGTCCTCACTAGCTCCAGGCTGCTGAGTAGCGAACCATGACAGCATCAATGGTGGCCAGGACAGGTAGCTGTGAGCTGCAGAAGATGAGTCCCCCAAAACCCTAGTGTCCAGCGGCACCATCACTCCGGTATTTATTTTATTTATTTTTATTTATTTACATTCTCTTATATACCGTGCTATTCTGCATCAGTGCGGTTTACATTGAACAAACTGAAATTACATTGAACAGGGCATTATTTTTAACTTGGAGATAACTATTTTACAGGGAACATGGGCTATGGAGGGTTAAGTGGCTTGCCCAAGACCACAAGGAGCACCTGTGGGACTAGAAACCCCAGTCCTTCCGGCCCAAGGTTGCTGTCCTCTAGTGGGATTTGAACCCCCGACCTTCCGGCCTGAAGTACCTTGCCCCAACCACTAGGCCACTCCTCCACTCCTGAACATAGAAGGGTCAGAGGGCAGAAGTTGCCTACATCCTGAAAAGATTATGGAGTACTGCCTGGCTGAAGGCACTGTCCCACAGGACTCACCCTCCAGGCAGTAGTGAGCTGTGAACATGTGAATTAAAGACCATGTGGCAGCCTTGCAGATCTCCATCAATGGCACTGAGCACAGGTTCGGCACCAATGTGGCAATCGCTCTCCCACGATGCGCTGTGATCTGGTGCTCATAGGCAAGGGCAATACAGTCTGCCACCCAAGTGGAGAGAGTTTGCTTAGTCACGGGAAGCAGTCTGCTGGGGTCATAAGAAATGAAAAGCTAAGGAGCTTTACGATGGCCCTGAATCCGCTGTAGGTATAAGGACAGGGCTCGTTTGCAATCCAGTATGTGGAGTACAATTTCCTCCCGACCAGCGTGAGGATGTAGGAAGAACCACCTCCTGGTTGAGGTGGAAAGGAGATATCACCTTGGGAGGAATTTGAGGCGGGTGCGGAGGGCCTGAAATCTGCTTACTCTCCGAGTGGACATGAGGGCCACCAGGAAGGCAACCTTCCATGAAAGATACACAGATGACAAGTGGCTAGGGGCTCAAATGGCAGTCTAGTGAGCTGTGAGAGAACCACGTTGAGATCCCAACTCCACTGCCAGAGGGCAGACAGGGGGCTTAGATAGCAGGAGGCCCCGGAGGAACCGAAAGACCAGAGGCTGACCCAAGAGGGGTTTTCCCTTGAGGATCGGCTGCATGGGCACCATGAGGGTTTCCTTGGGAGAAGGCTCATACTGAAGAATCTCCAACTCCTTGTGGGTCTTCCTCTGCCTCAGTTTGCACCGAGGGGGCTCTGGCCATGTCCCTGACGAAGTCATGGAAGGCCACGTCCTCAGGGGCGCCAGGGGTGATGGGTCCAAGGAAATATCTCAGTGCCACTTGGTGTCCGGAGAGGCCTCGTCATAAATCTCCCACTTGGAGTTGAGCAGTGATGAGTCCAAGGCCCTGTGACTCCATTCCTCAAAGCTGGCATCGAGGGGTCGGCAGCTTGCCGAGGACTTGGGGTGCGAATCATGGTCACTGGCCTGCAAGGCTCGGATGCCCGAAGAACGGGACCGGGAACCCGACTGGCTCCAGTGGCACTCAGAGCTCGGCTCGATGACCGGGGACTCCCTCACAGACGAGGGTCTGGTCGTTGGGGCAGATGGGGCGGACGAACTGGCCATCATCGCCTGCTGCAGGGCCAGGATAGCAGTGATGTTCTGCTCCAAGGCCGCCATTCCGGTTTCCAGACTAGAATGTTCCTCAGCTTTTGGCGTGGGCACCAAGGATCTTGGGCCTGGTGACAGCACTCTTGTGAGTGTGCCCTCGACGGGGACTACAGACTTGAGGAACCTCACATCAAAAAGTCCTTCTTGAGGACCGTGATGGGGTGCTTCTCAGAGTCACCCAAGTCCCTCCAGGTAGTTTTACTGCGTTTCTCCGGTGCAACCTTGGCAGACTTCGAAGACTTTTTTTTCTTTCTGTCTGGGTGCAAGGTCTCCTCAGAGGAGCTGCCACCACCGCAGGACTCCGAGGATGCTCGGGCCTTGCGGGATGTGCTGTGCTTGGAGCCTGGCATTGGGGAGGCTAGATCCGAGTAGGACCTGGGGAACAATTTCTGCTGCAACTCCAACCTTTTTATGCTGGTTTTACGCGTTATGGCCTGACACAAGTCATAGGAGGTGCTGTCATGGTCCGGGCCCAGGCAGCGCAAGCAGCAGTCATGCGTGTCAGTTACTGACATGATTTGAGCGCAGCGGTCACATTTTTTGAACCCATCGGGAAATAAGGCACGAATGCCAGTCGAGGAAAATCTCAATGAAAAAAAGGAGCAGAGAATGGCGCTGGAGATGGTGCTGGCTCGAGGTGGGAAAAGGATCTGGTTGCCAACTGGGCAAGCTTAACGTTTAAGGAAAATAAAAGGGGATTTTTCCGGGGAAACAGGACTCGTGTCTGTTGGGCTCCGTGGAAAAAAGGAGACTGACAAGATGGCACCCTTGGCCAGGATGAGGACCACGCATGCGAGGTAGCATATCCCAAAGCCTTCCTTTGAAAGCTGGGGAAATGCTTCCATGTGGGCTTCGTCGGCACAGACGTCATCCATATGTGAAGACTGACTTCCTGCTTGTTCCTGGAGAACCTGATGATATCCACATGAGCTACATGAGAGACGCCAAGCAACCGGCCACCGTAGCACACCATAGCCGGCACTTGGACCTTCAAGGAATTTAGGGCCAAGCCCTTGTCAAGCTCAGCCTGCAGGAAACTCAGGATGGCCGAAACAGGCACCCCCGAGGCTCGGATCTCCCACTCTGAGCACCACACCTCAAACAGCTGCCATAGGTGGATGTAGACTAAGGAAGTTGAGTGATGGTGTGCTTGTAGCAAAGTCAAGATCACCACCTCCGAACAGCTGCAACGCCTTAGCCTAGCCCTCTCAAGAGCCAGTCCGTAAATGTCAGCATACGCACCAGCACCTGAGTCAACAGGTTCGGCACTGGAGGTAGTCTTAGGGGCTCATCTGCATGGAGATGCATCAGGTCCGCATACCATGGCAGACACGATCAATCCATGGCAATCAATATCACCCTGCCCCAGTGTGCCTCAATGCGTTGAATTACCCTCCCCAAGGGGGCCAGGGAGGGAAGACACAGAGAAGCCCCTTCCAGGTCCAAGGCTGAACGAGAGCATAGAGGCCTTCTGACATCGTGGACCTTCGACAAATGAAGAAGCGTGGCACCTTGGCATTGTCCAGGCGAACCATCAGAACCATTACTGGCCGACCCCCACGCTTGACCAGGGTCTGAAAGACCTCTTTCGAGAGAGATCACTCCCCTGAATCCAACATGTGGTGACTCAGGTAATCTGCCTGTATATTTGCTGCTCCCGCCATATGTGCTGCTGAGAAGGCTGTGAGATGTGCCTTGGCCCAGTGCAGGAGTGGTAGGGCCTCTTCTGCAACCTGGAAACTTCTTGTTCCCCCCTGGAAGTTGATATACGCCACCATGGTTGCACTGTCTGACAGAATGCGTACTTGCGCCAGACAGTGGCCCCCCCCCCAACCATAGAGAATCGCATCCATGGTGACTATCACCCAGTCCGGAGTCTCCAGGGGCATGATGGTCACCAAGTGCAAAAGCCCATGCTCACAAGTACGCCCCCCATCTCACCCTCATGAAACCCATATGACCCCACTCTCCACCACCCTCCTGAAACCCACTTGCCAACCCCTCATCCCACTATACATAGTTTTGTTTGTTATCAGCTTTAAAAATGTTCGTTATGAGTTCCCCATATGAACTGTACAAGTTCTAATGCTGTTCATAATTTGGTCATTGTAAAATCACAGTTCTTTGAAAACTATTCTGACTTGTAGAAAAGCGGTATATCAAAAATCTGTTAAATAAATAAATAAACAAGTGTGCAACATCCAGCCACCAACCCAGGCTGCTATGCACCGCTCAGGACAACAGAAGATGAACTTCCATAGAATGAACTGTGGGCGACCAACGACTCAGGAGATGCGCCTACAAGGCTCGCATATGCAGGCGGGCCCAGGGGTCCAGTTCCAGAGCGGCTGTTATAGACCCCAGTGCCTGCAGGTAATCCCACGTCACAAAGTTCATCTGAGGTTCTGGATCTGCAACTGTAGTTTCGCCACCCTGTCCTGTCCAGGAGGGTGTCAAATTAGGCATCTAGATACTCCAGGGGCCTTGGCCAGGGACTGCAAGGGCTGCAACTGGCTCTTGACCAGGTTGACTACCCAGCCGAGATCTTGCAAGCAGCGCACCACCGCCTCCATTGAGCACTGGCTGTCCTCTAGGGACTTTCCCCCATCAGCCAGTCTTCCATATAAGTGTGGACCAGAATCCTCTGTTTGTGGAGATGGGCTGCCGCCACCACCATCACCTTGGTGAATACTCGGGGAGCCATCGCCAGGCTGAGGGGCAACGCTTGGAAATGGAAATGACCTCCAGCACCACAAACTGCAGGAAATGGTGGTACTACGTCCAAACTGGACTATGTAGGTATGCCTCTGTGAGGTCCAAGGATGTAGAGAAGCTCTCCCTGGCAGACTGCCACAAGCACCGACTGGAGGGTCTCCATGTGGAAGCGTGGCACCCAGAGGTCTCTGTTGACTCCTTTGAGTTAGAGGATGCGGCATCAGGAGCTCTCCTTCTTGAGGACTACAAAGTAAATGGAGTACTGGCCAGGGCCCCACTCTGCCTGTAGGACTGGCCCCACGGCTTCCAGATGCAGCCGGCACTTGAAGATCTCTGTTACAGCCAGTCGCTTGAGCACCAACCCACAGGGAGAGGCCATGAACACCTCCCAAAGGCTGTGAGAAAATTAGAGGGCATAATCCTCGCAGATAATCTCCAGGACCCAAGCCTCGGAAGTAATCTGGGCCCAGGTGGGGAGAAAGGATCTCAGGTGGCTGCCTACTGGCAGCTCCCCTGCTGGGACCATCAAACCTTCATTGGGTGGGCTTGGCTGGGGATGGGTTGGAAGAGGAGAAACCTCGGCCTCCATGACCACTGCCTCAAAAGGAAGATCTGTGTTGCAGGAAATGGGTCCTTTGCAGGTGACCACCATGGACCATGGCCTGGGCAAGACCCAAGAAAGTCTTTGCCATGACTGTGGCCCGGGCCGCCTCTGCCCACCTTAGGCATATCCTCTGGCAGGTGGGGTGCCTTAGACTTACTCGGAGACTTCACAAGTTTTCCAGGTCTTCCCCAAAGAGTAACTTACCAAAAAAGGGGAGCTTTATCAACCTGGTCTTAGAGGCCAGATCCGCGGACCTATTGCGGAGCCACAAGCGCCACGCTGCCACTACCATAGCCATGCTCTTCGCTGATACCCGTATATGGTCATAGAGGAAGTCTTCCAAGAAGGCCATTCCTGACTCCAGCCAGGCATCTGGGTTTGGCAAGCCATGACCACTAAAGACCCCCTCATCCACTGACCCCTATGATCAATGGAGACAGGCAATGGGCTACATAGGCACCACAAATAGTGCCCTGGAATCCCAGTGTGCTCGTTTCAAAAACCTTTTTGAGAAGCACCTACATACAGCGGTCCTGACGGTCCTTGAGAGTCGTCCTGCCTTCCACGGGAATAGTGGTCTTACAGGTCACCGCCGCCACCAGTGCGTCCCCACTTGGGTCAAGCACAACTTCTTTTCTTCTAGTGGGATAGGATACAGCCTAGCCATGCTACGCCCAATCCGCAAGCCTGCTTCTAGGGTAGCCCATCCTCAGAAATCATGGCCCACAATTGGAAGGACTGAGGCAGCTGCCTGATTCCCTCCATAAGAGGATCATCTGAGTCAAGCACCATAGTCTGCTTCACAACGCCAAATGCTGCAAGGGACTCCGTAATCAAGGCCGGGAGCTCATCCTGATGGAAAATACAAACCGCCATGGATCCTCCACCTCGGGAAACTCCCCTTCTTCTAGGCCCTCCTTTTGCTGCTCCAGGCGGTTCACTGGGCCCTCCAGGGAGCTGGAGGCTTCCCAAGACCCCAGAGAACCCTGTTCAATGTTAACATCTGGTCTGGGGCACTTTGCTAGCGGCCCCCCATTCCACGCCCCCCCCTGGAGAGGAGCGACTGCCTGCCCCGCACCGCAGGAAGGGAGAACTGTCTGCCACATCCCCTACTTCAACAAGGCGGCCTGATGAAGCAGGAGAACAACTCCAGGGAAAAGGAGAGTCTCCCGAGCTTCCCAAACTCCCTGGGCATGCCAACCTGGCAGGCAGTGGATCCAAGCCTGGGTCACGAGCATTGCAGAGGACCGGAGGCCCTAAGTTGTCTGAAATGGGAGAAAATGGCTCATCTAAGATGACGGTGGTTCCTGCCAAAACCACGGGCCTGTTGCCCTCAATCGTGGCCTCACCGCAGTCATCTGACAAAGATGCAGCCCAATCGGGGATATCCGGAGTGTCCCCTAACTCCTCCAATGATGCTTCTCCTGCTTTGTGACAGCTGCGGCACAGTCTGATCTCCGAGAGCTGTGCTTGCCGGCTGCCGCAGAATGCACAATGACCCCTATTCATATGGCTGCTGCACTCGCTCTGCTCCCCCAGCCCAATGAACAAAAGCTTACTGGGGTCTGCAGGTCTTATTAGGGTGCCACCCCCACTGTGGGGACCTACCAAAATCCTCACAAGGCTCTGTGCGTTGATTTGTTTCTTTTTTTTTCCCCTCAACTCAATCAAGGCTGGTAGGCTAGAAGGCAGCAGGCACACACACACAGGCTGCAATCTCCTGTCCCCTCTCAAATGTTGGGGAGACGGAAAGGAGAAAGCCAGGCAGGGGAGGCTCCTGGGGGAAAACGGGGGAGGGATCCAGACCACTGCGTTCTGCATCCCAAGCCAAAAGAGGTCTAGCAAGGCTTTGTAGTCCAGGCACTCAGGCTATAGACACCTGCTAGAGACTGAACAAATATTGGCTCAGGTCAGTGGGCATGGACTATTTGTACTGATCTAATAGTTTTGTTCAGTCTCCACCTGCTGGTTGGTGTGCATATGCCCAATTGTCTGGACTGGATCGCAGCATTTAACCCGAGCGCCTAGGGGTCCTGTTTTAATAGCTGCTGCTCAAAACCAGCAGAGAAAGAGCCCTGGGGCCCCAAGAGACCCAATGGAGGTTGCTGGCCAGAAGCTGAGGCCTCCTCAGTCCTGTCCCTCAGAGCAGATGCCTTGTGGGCCTTCAAGTGGACTGCTTAACCCAAAGGGCTGAAAAAATTGGGGCCTGAGCATTCCCACTGAACAGAGGACAAAGAGAGCCACAGCTAAGCTAACCTCCCATCAGCCCCATCTCTCCTGCATAAGCCCTTTCCTTGCATTCTCTTCACCTCCTTCCCTGTCTTAGGGAATGGTAAAAGTAATGATACCTCAGAGCAGCTGAGCAGCTGACCAGACGTACTTCAAGTGAAACAGGAAAGATATGGATATGTGAAGCTTCTGGTCCTCTATCAATATCACCAATTGCATCACAGGAAATGTAACTCACAGAGATAAAAATTGAAATTAGGAAGATTTTAGGACTTTCATTTTCCATTTGCTAACCTTGTTGAACAAACTCCTTTGGCTAGCAAAAATTTGTATTAAATCTTATGATGATAAAAACTCAGATCAAATAGCTATACTTTGGACAATTAAAGCATTAACAAGCTTTTAAAAAAAGGAGGGGGGGCATTTTCAAAGTGCTGCTGAATATCTCCAGGTGCCATCGCTACCCGCTCCGATACTAATTGGTTTGCCTCAGGATGTTCAGGTGGTGTTCCAGAGCAGAGTGGAAGCAGCACCTGTCGCTAACTGGGCAGCTACAATTTTAAGCCGCTGCCCGGTTAGCGATATGCAGTGAAAGTCAGGTGCAGGTAACCCTGGCCTAATTTTCTCCGTGTTAGCTTACCGGGCAGCAGCTCAATCAGCTTCATGGCAATCCGGCAAACCCTAATAATTCAATTCCGGGGCCAGATATGACCCCAGCACTGATTTCCAGTTTAACTTTCAGTGCTGGTGGCTAGCCGTGTTAATTTCTCTTTTCTTTCGATGTTTTATTTTGTAGAATTTTATAAATGTTTTGAGTTTTACAATCCAGAAATTTTCTGTAATCTAGAAAGTATACGGTCAGTGGGAAATATCTTTCGTTGCCAAAACATAATGGACTGAGGATTCTCAGACAAATTAAGGCTTAACTTTGTTTTGCCAACCTAACAGCTCCTGAATCAACAGGAGGCATCAGCATCAAGCTTGCATCAAGAATGAAGACAGATGTCTCCGACTGACCACAAACTTCGAATGTGTCATTATGGTTCAAGCAATTGAAAAAAGAGCCTACTATTAACTACAGGGAAAAACAAACAAAAAATGGAGGTTTCTGTGAGCAAACAATGAGAAAAATTAAAAGGTTAAGTAAACGTTACTCTTTGTAGGAAAAGTTTCCATTCACAGTAAGACTGAATAACCACAAAGTCAGCATCGTTAAAATGCAGCATGGTAAGGTTTGATACTCTTGGAGTGGTTCACGCAACCAGAATAACTTAACTGTTTCCCCATGCCAGAAAGCAGGAGATTCCTTAGAGCTTTCAAGGCTAGCATTTACAAGCTGGTCATGAGGCCCCCACCAGTCTTCAGGTTATTCACAATGAATATGCATGAAATCTATTTGCATCTATTAGCATGTGTAAATACATCTCATGCATACTCACAGTGGGTATCCTGAAAATCCAAAGTCTGGTGAGACACAGAGACTGAGCAATCCTAGCAGTCAGGAAAGGGGTGAGGGGGCAGGGTTTCCTACTCTTGCTACAAAAGAAAACTTAATAGGCATCACCCAAGAACAAAAACCACCTTATCCAGCAACAAAATAAAAAGAACATTGAGTTTTCCAATTTCAACGAGCTGAAAATGACCTTTGCGATAATGCACCATCCCTGTACTTTCTAGACCATTTCACACTTATTTATTTATTATTTTATTTTTTTATGCTGTGCTCTTTAGAATCAGTGCAGTTTACATGTATACCTAACAGGCACTTTTTATTCCCTTGTCCCCAAAGGGCTCACAATCTAAGTGTACCTGAGGCAAAATGCAATGTGTGCCTTTGAGTCAGTCGTGACTCCTGGCGACCCAGAAGCTCCTGGGTTTTCTTGGCAGAGTCACTGGAAGTAGATTGTGAGGCCTTTCTTCTGAGGCAATGGAGGGTTAAGTGACTCGCCCAAGGCCACAAGGAGTGCTAGTGGGAATTGAACCCTGGTTGTTTGGTTACCAAGCCAGTGTTCTAACCACTAGGCTACTCCTCCACTCCTTAGAATAAGAATAAGGATAAAAGGATCATTAGAATAATGAGGCAATGGAGGGTTAAGTGGATTGCCCAAGGCCACAAGGAGTGGCCATGGGACTAGAGACACCAATCCCTCCGGCCTGAGGTTGCTTGTCCCCATGCAGGAACTGAGCCCCCGGCCTTCCGGCCTGAGGTAACCTGTCCCAACCACTGAGCCACTCCTCCCTCCTCCCTTGCTGCTAAGGTGCAATAGTTCAATAGAAAGGGAAAATCAAGGTCAAGTCCAAACTTTCTCAGTCCTGGAGAGATTCATTGCTCTGGAATAGAACTACTGTTGTCATAGCAGCACGCATTGCTGCCAGTATTATTTGGGTGGGAACAGCATTCCCACAGGGAAGCCATCCTGGCTATTTAAACCAATAGAGTTTCCTCAAACCTAGAATATCCAATCAGCCTTTGTAGATTAAAGAACCAAAATTATGTATTGCCAAGTGATGGGAGTGAGTTCTAAGAGCCCAATTTTTACCAGTTTCTCTCTTTCTGTGCCTAGACATAAAAAGCTTTCAAAAACAAGGTCCCCAAAAATGTATTCACTTTAAAGAATGCCATGCAGGAAAGAAAAATCACCACTGTTTTAGTTTTTGCTGTTATTTTGATACCTTCTTGATGCCTCAGTTGACAATAACTGTGATTTGAAAAAGCAATGAAACAGTAACTGGAGAGCAGCCCAGCTGAGTTTCTAAGATTAACGAACCCCGTATCATTACAGGTCACAGAGACAAGGAGTGTGTATGGCTGAGAGAATTTTTTTTTTATGAGATTCAGTTTTCCAGAATATTCTGAATTGGACAATATTTTCAAAAATTGTCCCGTGCACGTTTTTCCTCATTTCCATAAAACCTGCATAAAATGTTTCTTGGCAAATTCTGTTCTATAAATTCTGTGATGTGACTTGGTATTATTAAGGAAAAATATGCTGCTACCATACTAAGTAGATGAACTAAAATTTGCTTAGCAGAGGAAAAATCTATAGACACACTTTGGCGCCTAGCATTCGCTCAATTGCCTCTCGTTAGCAGCACAGGTCTGCACTGAGGGGCCCTTTTACTAACAGGAGCTATGGTGTTACACTTAACGTACCCAAAGGCACCGAAACTATGGTGCATTAGGTGCAACACCACAGCGTTAACTGTTGGGGGTGCAGAAAGCATTTCCCCAGCAGTTAACGCAAAGCCCTGTCCCTTAGCGCACACATTAGCAAGGGTGCACTTAACTGCATCTATTGAGGTGGCATTAGGTGATCCCACACTAGTGCAGTTAGCGCGTGGTGTGAATTTGGCGCTAACTGCATGGAACATACCACGCTCGCTCTTCATCCCTATTCCGCTCACTCGCAGCAGCACAGGAATCATCCTGCGCTGTTATGGCCCTGTGCTAGCTGGCATCACATGTCCCAACACGCATTCAGCACGCACCAGAACACACGTTGTCAGCGAACGCCCTTCAGTAAAAGACCCCCTAAGAGTTAAAATGGATTTTGGAAAATTAAGATATGCAAATTCCTGTGTTAAACAGCTACTGCAGGAGGCGCCATGGGAAGAGACTTCAACTTTCAGTTAACGCAGAGATAGTTACTGGGCTTTAGTTATTAACATGACAGATAACATGAAGCAATTAACACCACCTCAAGAGGTGTAGCTAATTGCATCGTGATATTTGCCATTCAGTTAATGTGCAGTGACCAAATTTCCCCCTTGGTAACCGTAAGAAAAAAAAATTGGGTACCTCCCCAGCAGCTAACACAAATATTTTGCAGTTACCTTGTGCTAATTTTGAGAATTGCCAAGTGGTAACTGCAAAATCTTACCACACTTTAGTAAATAGATCTCTTAATGGTTTAAATGTTTTAGTGAAATAAATTTTAAGACTTGATATTGCCAAGTGCCTATGTTAACATTAGCATCCATTCGTTATTACTACAGAATTCTATGAAAGTGAAATTTTAGAAATGAAAACTTTCCAGAGAAATATAAAAAAATATATTGGGGAAATGACATATAAGAGCCCCTCCTGGGGCCGGGCACCCAAGTCTGCCACCCATAGATCCTTCCTGAGGCTGAAGAAGTTCTCCATCTTGGTATTCACCTGGGTAGCCAGCAATTTGAATGTTGGAAGGCCCCACCACCTTACAATGAGGTTGAACATGTGAGAGCTTAGTCCCAATCGCTGGGATCCACAGGATTCCAGCTCAAGTAGTTGGCCTGCACATTGTCAATGCCTGCTACTTGGGCTGCCGATAGGGCAAGGTAGATGCTCCTCTGCTCAATGACACAGTTCCACTACCGCAGGACTGCAAGTCCAACCTTGCTTGCAGCGTTGTCCAAAAACACATGGACTGCTTTGCCTGCTAGTTGAGGCCAAAATCTCTCCAGTGCCAGACAGATTGTTCTGGCCTCCAGCCAACTGATCAACCAGGAGGCTTCCTGAGAGGATCAGAGATCCTGAGCAAACTGACCCAGAGAATGAGCTTTCCAGTCCTTCATGCTAGCATCCTTGGTGACCGTCTCTCAATGCAGCACTTCAAGAGGAATCCATTTCAACAGATAGTGAGAATGCAACCACCAATCCAACTGCTCCTTGATCTCCCTGGAGAGGAAGATGTTGATCAAACAACTGGGAACTGGAAGACCAGTGTCAACAGATAACTCTGTAGAGGGTGCATGTGTTTCCTGGCCTAAGGAACTAGCTCCAGGGTTGACACCATGGATCCTAGGACTTGCAGGTAGTCTTGGGCCCGGGAACTTGCCAGGCTGTAGCTGAGCTGATTTGAGTTGGTGCTGTAGCTTGAGAAACCTCTCCTGCATGAGAACACTCTTCCCAAGAGAGTAATAAATCCAGCACCCAGATATTCCAAATCCTGGGAGGGAAACAGGTTGCTCTTTGGGTAATTGACCACCAAATCCAATAGTTCCATCCAGTGAATAGGAGTTGGACCAAATCAACCAATTGTCCAGGTATGTATGAATCTGAATGCCTTATTTGCACTGAAATGCCACTACCACCACCACCATCATCTTTGAGAAGGTGCAAGATGATCTGGCCAAGCTAAAGGGCAGAGCCCTAAAATGAAAAAGGCAACCTGAGATACAGAAGAGGAGGTGCTCCCAGATAGGGAAATGGAAGTATGCTTCAGCAAGGTAGGATAGAAACTCGTTCCTGCCCAACCAATGCTTTAACCAACCTGATGGTTTCCATGTAGAAGTGAGGCACTCAAAGCCTGGCACAGACTGCTTTCAGGTCCAGGAGGACCCATCCTTCATGGGTATCACAAAGTAGATGAAGTAATAGCCCTGTCCCTGCTCTGCAGAGGGCACAAGTACAATAAACTGCAACTGCAGGATGTGCTGCAGATTTTTGATTACCACCCACTCGAATACAATTACTACCACCACTATTACCATTTATCATTTGTATAGCACTACAAGGTGTTCGCAGTGCTGTACAGAGAAAACAGAGACAGTCCCTTCTCATCAGAGTTTAAAGTTTAGTCAAGACAGACAACACAACAACTGGAGACTAGGATATATCTAGGGGAATGGTAAGGAAAGACATAGAATGTGAACAGGAGAATAAGAGGATGAGCATCCAAAAGCAGCCTTGAAGAGATGAGTTTTTAGCCTGGATTTGAATAGGACCAGAGGTGGAGCCTGACATACTGACTCCAGCACATAAGCATGACTGAGGACCTGTTAAGCCATGTGGTCTTTTTCTGTCGTCATTCTTCTATGTTTCTATAAAACGGGGACTGTTGTAGTTGTTGATATGGAAGGACAGACTTGACAGGCCATGTGGTCTTTTTCTGTCATCATGTTTCTATGTTTCTTGACCTCTAAAACCTATTGGTCTGAGGTAATATGGGTCCGTTCTGAGTAAAACAGCTGCAGACACCACCTCCCCGACCGGCTGTACTTTGGAAGGGACCCGCCAGATCTCATTGTGGTGCTTACCGTCTCCCGAGGATGTTGGGAGAAATGAAAGGGTCAACCTTTTTTGTATTTAGACCAATAAAAAGAGTAGGCCCACACGGACTCTTACCATCTTAGGATATCTTCAAGAACCACACAGAATCCTCCAAGAAGCATTCCAGGTACCCCTGGGCCTATCCTCTGGAAGCCTTTGCAGGAGAGCCTTGCCAAGGTCTTTTACCAACGTTTCTGGGTCCTTTCAAAATGCAACCTGAAGGAAAGCTTGCTCAGGTATAACTCTGAAGTGGCATCTGCAGTTCAACTGCATAGCCACAGCCACCACCTGGCCACTGCTACTGCTACCACTAACATGGACTTGGAGGAAATCTTGATCAAGACTATGTACAAAGTACCAGATTTTTTCTCACCACCTTGAGGCTGTCCAGCAACTGCTTGACCCAGCAAAGGAGGGCTATGGTCACAAAGCCTGCACACAGAGCTGCCTGAGTGCCCAAAGCCAAAGCTGTAAAGATATTCTTGAGTAGGGCTGCTCTATCTGCCTCCGCAGGCCTGAGAAGCCTGACTGCCAAATTAGCAAAGCTGCTTTTTTTTTCTTTTTAATTTAGAGCTGTTTTATTACAAGCAGCAAAGAGTCAAATAGAAGCCAACTGAAAAACAAGAAAGAAAAAAAATAGCAGGAAAATCACAAGAGGGAAGGGTGGGGCCCAACTTACCAACTCTTCTCAACGGCCCCAGGGGGTCCTCCTCTCTGCTCTCTGGTCCCCCTGGAAAACAGTTCTGGACACAGGGAAGCTGTTGGCTTGAGAAGAGAGGAGCATACCGGAACTCTGAGCAAATGTTGGGGATACTAGTCTCAGTCTCACAGGGCACAGGCAAGGTAGGCCTGTCTAATACTGCTGCTCCAGTCCACATACCTTGCCACCTGTTGGAGGCAGACAATACTGGCTTCCCTCAGTGCAGGGCTACCCGGTAATTGAGGTAAGTGTGGCAGGGGGATGCCCCTTTCCCCCCCCCCCCCCCCACCAAGCAAGGTTGGCCCTAACCATGTGCAGGCACAATGGGCCGCACGAGTGCCTGGCACTTGGGAGACCTGCTTCAGAGGGAGCCAGTGAGGCCTGAAGCCTGGCACCTCGGCACAGCTGCGGAAGTAAATAGCGGCGATTCCTTTTACTCCTGTGGTCGTGATAAATCATAGCCGCCGGTAGTTCTGAGTTTCTGGAGGTTAAACAAGCGCTTTCTGTCTTGCACAAGAGACAAGAACTGGCCTTGTTTAACCTCCAGGAACTCAGCAGTGCTGGTATCTGTGACTTATCACAGCAGCAAGAGTAAAGGAAAATATCATTGTTTACTGCAGCTGTGCAGAGGTGAGCCAGGGCACTGGGCTTTGGGCCTCACCGGCTCCCTCTGAAGCCGGTCAAGTGCGTGAGGGACAAAGTGTGGGGAGGGGGAGTTGCTGGCACTGTAAGAGGACTGGGGGCTAGAATAAGAAATGGGCTAATGTTGGAGGATAGGGAGACTGCAACTGAAAGGGAGATCATGCTGGAAGGGCCTGGGATTGGAAGGGAGCAGATGCTATGAGGGATTAAAACTGGAGGAAGATTGATAATGGGGAGCTAAAACTGGAAATGGGATGATGCTGGGAGATGGGGAGCCTGGGATTAGAAGAGAGATGATGCTGGGAGGGATTGGGACTGGAGGGGGACTGATCCTGGGAGGAGGGGGCTAGGAATGGAATGAGCTAATGCTGGGGGATGGGGGACTGGAAGGGAGTTGATGCTGGGAGGGACGAGGGGGATTGATACTGGGGGGCTAGGACTGAAAATGGGCTGTTGCTGTGAGTTGGAGGGACTGGGACTGGAAGGGAGATGATGTTGGGAGGAGCTGGAACTAGAAGGGAGCTGATGCTTGGGGAGGACTGGAAGAGGGTGGCGCTGGGGAAGAAAAAAAGAAGCTGGGGAGTGAGTATGGAGAGGGGGACAGATATTTTGTGTGGGAGGGAAGAAAAAAGATCATACAGCAGGAACAGTTGAGAGGGAGGGGCATAAGAATAAATGCTGGGGTAAGGAGGAAGAAAGTCAGAGTTAATGAATATCGGAGAAGGAAGTAGCTGGTTGGGTGGGTGGGTGGAAGGGATGTAGTAGGTGGTACTGGGGAAAGGGAGAGGGGGGAGAAAAGGGACTTTAACTTAGGGGGAGACTTTAAAATTGGGTGGGAGAAAAGAAGACAGAATCTAAGATTGGCTGGGTATGGGGAGAGTACGTGGGGACTCAGATGGTGGGCCCAGGAGTTGATACAACTTTCTATGCATGCAGCTCCAGCATCGTGCAGCACCATCCCCAAACTTCATCTTTCTTTCTCTGAGACAGCAACTTCCGCCAAAGCTGCCCACAGCAATCACTTCCAGTGCACGGGGCCACGGGGCCATTTACCGGACGTGAATGCTATAGGCAGCACTGGCTGCTGCATGCTGACTTAATGAAATAAAGATAAAGCTGGGGATAGTGCTATGAGATCTTTCTGCTGCTGATTCAGAAAGACGATGTCAGGGATGTTGTCCCATGATAGTTTTTCCCAGGGGGAAGACAGAGAGGAGGTGAAAAAGAGAGATGCAATATGCTAGGTGGGGGGGGGGGGGGGGGGGGAGGGAACGAGTGAGAATGGGGAAAAATGGACCAGGAAAAGAGGAAGGGAATGGGAGGATTGGGGTGAGGGTTGAAAAGTGGTAGGTAGATGGAGTAAAAAAAAAAAAAGAGGGTGACTGAGGACTGGATAGTAAGAAAGAGTACTGAAGTCTGAGTGGATAGAAAGAAAGAAAAATAGATGGAAGAAAGTTGAAGGGAAAAGATAAATATGCAAGATGTAACGAAGTGAAGAAAACAAAAGGGGAGACAAGAAATGGCAGACAGACTAAAGACCATAGAAAGAGAGCTAAGAGAAGGCAGAGGAAAAGAGAAACCTCAGATTGGGACCAGCATGATCAGAGAATAAAATAGTCAGACAACAAAGATAGAAAAAATAATTTTATTTTCAATCTTTATATTTTATACAGTACAGGGAAATGCAGCCCTTTCTATTTTCTCTGGTATTGCACTGTATGCAGAATCTGGCTTCTTGGGGTTGCAGTTTAATTGTTATCTACATGTGCTTATTTTTAGGTTGTGATCACTTATTCTGTACTTGGAGAGGGTCTGTGTTTTGAGTGTGTGACCAAGGCCAGGTGTTCTGTTATGATGCAGTTTGTATGTAGGGATCTGTACTCTAGTAATCCGAAATGTTCAGCTTTTCGAATAGGCGTTTGGATGTTCCAGGGCCCGCTGCAGTATTTATAGTGCTGCTTTATTTGGGTAGGCTCCTTCTGAAGGGGGGTAGGGTGTAGCCAGCATTAATAGTAATGAAGGAGGGGGACGCTGATCAATAGGTTGCGGGGGGGGGGGGTGCCTGAAATCCTAGAAACGGCCCTGACTCAGTGATGCACCAGAGAATATATCAATTGATAACATCGTTGAAAGTTGCTCTGGCCAGTCTTCACCTGCTAAATGGGGAGCATAACCCATTCATCTGGACTGATTTAACAAGATGAGGAATGAAATTTTATAAACATGCTTACTAAAAGCAATATACTGAAATAAGAGATTACCAATTTCATCATTCCTTCAACGAAGTGTACATGCATACACAGTTAAGCCCTTACCTCTCAATCTAAAAGTGCAAAGGAAAAAATAGTTAAATAAAGAGAGCATTTGGGGGAATGAAGACGATGTGAGGAGGAAAAGTCCAAATATGAATGTGAGAGTCAGGAGAAGGGAATAGAAAGTGAAACAAAAAGTGAACAGCAGAGCATACTCCTGCAGTACTGAGGAATAAGTTTCTGATTCTGAACATACACTTCACTGACTTTTGAGATCAAGTAGGAACGCGGTAGAAGCAGACTACAAGAAAGACGCTATTTTGGAATAGTTTAATGAAGTCCCTGTTCCTATAGTTAAGATGGGCAGACATGCAAAACACTAACAGTGTAACAGCGTAGGGTCGGTTACCTGAATGAAGCTTCCACTTTGAAGAACCTGAACAGAACACGTCTGAACATGCAGGATCTTCAAGTCAGTAAATACTCTTAACATACTATTATATTCTTAGTAACTACCTTTGGGAAACTTCCTGCCTAATCACCTACTGAATTTATCACTTGAATTCTCATGTCTGAATAAAATGGTAGATGTTCTGTTTACAGTTTAATTTTTATTAGTGCAAAATCTTCCCTATCAGCAATTTAAATCCTCATTTTAAATGGAATCCAGTCCCAGCTTTCTTATTTTTTTCTCTTAACACAGGGTGATGTGCTTTGTCTTGCAATATGGGTAGCTAGAGGACAACAGTAACTCTTTAAAAAAAATGAAACCAAGCTTAATTTTATAACATATAAAACACCAAAACTGGAAGAAACATTAAAATATTTTCAGTTTATATGCTGCCCTGCTCCAAAAGAATGCAAAGCAGCTCTCATAAAACAACCAATTTAGATCCTATCTAATATATATAGGGCAGAAAAAGTTACATGCTTCAGGTATTTCGCCTTTAAGATGGCTCCTGGAAATATTTTGAATGAGAAACCATTTGAAAAGCTCCAGATACATAAGCAAACATGTTGGGAGAGGTGCTAAGGAAGCCTTTCAAAGCTAAAATTACTACCTGTCACATTCAATATACGTAGTTAAGCAGAAAACTATGTGCTAAACCTTCAAAAGAGCATCAACACTCAAGTGTGACAGCAGTCATTGTTATGCCACTGTTTATTTCAGTTCTACAGTGTTACTCTTAACACTTAGTTACCTGCTTACCTTTCTGGGAATTGAACTTTAACTCATATTCCTTAGGAGCCCAGAGTTTCATTGGTGAAAGGAGCTGAAGGTATTTTAAGGAAAAAAATTTACTTACCCTAATAGTTTTCTTTCCTTCAATCCTGATAGACTGATCCGGACATAAGGGTTATGCTCCCTCACCAGCAGGTGGAGGCAGACTTGAGCAACTTTTAGTGATGTCCTCACTAGGTGTATCTAGTTAGTGGGATGGAAACAGCTGGGGGATGTAGAAAAACAGTGGGCAAAATGGAAAGGGAATAAAGAAAGATAAATAAATGTAAAAGGAAAAGGAGGCCGCTGTGGTTCTCAAAAGAAGTAGCTGAAAAGGTGAAGAAAAAGGGGGAGGCCTTCATGAAATACAAGAGATCACAGAGAGAGGAAGACAGCCATCTATATTTGGAAAAACTTAGAGAGGCTGGCAAAGTAGTCAGGAAAGCAAAGGTACAAAAAGAAGAAGAAACAGCCAATGCAATAAAATGCGGGGGATAAGACATTTTTCAGATATGTTAGTGAGAGAAGGTATTGTCAGACTCAAAGGTGCAGGGGAGGAATATGCAGAAACTGATGAGGATAAAGCGGAATTGCTTAACAAATATTTCTGTTCTGTGCTTACAGATGAAGGGACACGAGCAGGACCTCTGAAAACATCCACAAATAGGAACTGAAGTGACGGGGATCTCAAACGATTTTAAGAAGACTGTTTGTGAGGAACTAGCTAAACTAAAAGTAGACAAAGCCATGGGTTCAGATGGGATACATCCAAGAATACTGAGGGAACATGGGGACGTTCTGGCGGCTCCACTGTCTGACCTTTTCAATGCCTCTTTGGAGTTGGGAGTGGTGCCAGAGGACTGCAGAAAGGCACATGTGGTCCCTTTACACAAAAATGGACATAAGGATGACATTGAGAACTACAAGGCCAGTTAGTCTCACCTCTGTGGTTAGCAAATTATTGGAAAGGCTACTAAAAGAGAGAACAGTGAGATTTCTGGAGTCCAATGGATTGCAGGATCTGAGGCAGCATGGATTCACCAGAGGCAGGTCTTGTCAGATAAATCTGATTGATTTCTTTGACTGGGTGACCAGGGAGTTGGAGCAAGGGAGAACCCTAAATATGGTGTATTTAGATTTCAGTAAAGCCTTTGACACTGTTTCGCACAGGTGACTTATAAACAAACTGAGCACCTTAAGAACGGAGCCTAAAGTTACTGCTTGGGTTAGAAATTGTTTGAGTGGGAGGCGACAAAGGGTACAGGTAAATGGAGCTCACTCTGAGGAGGAGGTGGCTACCAATGGTATGCTGCAGGGATCTGTTCTTGGTCCGATTTTTTTTTTTAACATCTTTGTTAGTGATATTGCGGAAGAGCTGTCGGGTAAGGTTCGCCTCTCTGCAGATGATACCAAAATCTGCAATAGAGTAGACGCCCAGGAAGGTGTAGATAACATGAGGAGGGATCTAGCTAAGCTTGAAGAATGGTCTAGAATTTGGCAGCTGAAATTTAATGCTACAAAATGCAGGGTTATGCATTTGGGCTGCAAAATTCCAAAGGAGTGGTACAGTGTAGGGGGTGAGTTACTTTTGTCCACAAAGAGTGGGACCTGGACATAATTGTGTCTGATGATCTTAAAGTAGCTAAACAAGTTGAAAAGGCGACTGCGAAAGTCAGAAGGTTGCTTGGGTGTATAGGGAGAGGAATGGCCAGAGGAAAAAAGAAGGTAATAATGACTCTGTATTGTGTACAATTCTGGAGCCCATACCTTCAAAAGGATACAAGCAGGTGGGAGTCAATGCAGAGGGTGGCTATTAAAATGGTTAGTGGTCTTTGTTATGTAGCCTATGAGGACAAACATAAACATCTTAATATGTATATAATAGAGGAACGGCGGGATAGGAGCAATATGATAGAGCTATTTAAATACCTCCATAGAATAAATGCACAGGAAGGCCTCTTTCAATTGAAGGAAAGCTCTGCTACGAGGGGACATAGCATGAGAGTGAAAGAGGATAGACTCAGGAGTAATATGCTGAAATATTTCTTTATGAAAAGAGTGGATGCGTGGAATAGTTCCCCCATGGAGGTGGTAGATACGAGGACAGTATCTGAATTCACTAAAGTATGGGACAAACATAGATGATCTCCAAAAGTAAAAAGGGGACTATGGTAGTTGATATGGAAGAGCAGACTAGATAAGCCATCATATTTCTGTTTTTATATCTGCTGGTGTAGCATTGAGAAAAGCCAGTATGACATTTCCCAAGCAGTAAGATAGACTGAAAAACTCATAGGAAGAAATGAATAACATTAGTAATAAACAACCCAAATTTGGAACAGTTAATCTGAACAAATACTTGACTCTCTTACCACAGGGAATTCTGCATCAGAACATAATACTGACAATGCCAACAACATCGGTTGGACTCCCCATCCTGTAGAAATGGTCTTCCAGGATGAGTCCTGGACTAGTTTAGCCAGAATCATGGAAAGAAAACGAGCAGGTATGCAAAACTGCTTCTTCCTCTCATCTTGCTAGACCAGTCCTGACTTATGGGATGCACTCAAGCTATCAGGACCCAGATGGAAGGAAGACACCAATCTAGACAGAATTACCTTGCCAAAGGCACCATCTGCCCCAGCTCCCACATGCAACCTGTAGTACTTCATCCAGGTGCTCAGAGAAGACTAGGCAGACACCTCACAGATATCCTCTAAAGACAACAAGACAGACTCCGCCCAGGAGAAGGCTTGTGCCCTAGTGAAGTAATCTTCTACTCCCTCTGGCACACACCTACCAGCTAGAAGGTAAACTGAACTAATGACCTCCCTAATCTAGCAGGGGATAGAGGACTTAGCCACTGCCTGTCCTTTGCCTAGAAGAGAACAAGAGACGATTCAACAGAAGGAATAGTATTCTCCAGATATCTGATCAACGCATATTTATCAGATGCAAAGAAGGGTCCTTCTCTGAGAATAAGGAGGACATGATGACGGTCTAGTTAAGGTAAAAGGGAGACAGCACCTTCAAGATAAAGGACGGCACAGTCCGCAAGGAGACAGAAGCCACTGAGAAGGCCAAAAAGACTCCCTGCAGGACAAAGCCTGTACCTCAGATACCTGCCTGGTGGATGCAATAGTCACAAGGAAAACCACCTTAAGCGTAAAATCCTTGATTGGTCTTAAAAATGGGCTCAAAAGTGGACTTTTCTCCCCTTCAATCGGTTCAAAACTCAGCTGCACAGCTTATCTTCTGCCAGTGTCACTATGCTCATGTAACCCCCCCACCCCCTCTTCTCAAGTCACTTCATTGGCTCCCTATCCATTTCCACCTCCAGTTCAAACTTCTTGTACTTACGTACAAGTGCCTTCATTCTATGGCTCCTCACTACCTTACCTCTCTTATCTCATTCTACACTCCTCCTTGGGAACTCCACTACTCTGGCAGATCCCTTTTATCTGTGCCCTTCTCTGCCACTGCCAACTCCAGACTTTGTTCTAGGCATATGGAGCAACAAGGTGGAATGATAGAACTACCTGAGTCATCCCTATTCAAAACCACCTCTGAGGCTGCTTTTGGATCCTGATGCTCCTCATTCTCTTGTCCACTACTTATGTGTACTGTGCTGAACTCTAGTCCCCAGTTTTGCGATGTTTTTTCATCTTGATTAGATTTGTAAGTTCTGGTGAGCAGGGACTGTGTCTTACATCTATATTTACAGTGATGTGTACACCTTGTAGCGTTATACAAATGATTAGTAGTAGCTGTGGCTGAGCCAAAGGGTAGAGCCCGAAAATGGAAATGAAAGCCCAAGACAAAGAAGTGGAGAAACTGTCAGTGTTATCCCCAGATAGGAATAGAAAAGTAGACCTTAGACAGATCCAGGGAGGTGAGGAATTCCCCTTGCCAGACTAACGCAATAACTGACCTGAGGATCTCCATGTTGGAAAAAGGGACTCAAAGCTTGGCACTCACTGGCTTCAGATCCAAAAAGGTCCAGAAGGAGCCACCCAACTTGGGCACATGTAGTAGATGGAATAATGCTCCAGGCCCTGCTCTATGGAGGGGACCGGTAAAATAGCCTTAAACCACAGGAGGCACTGTAGAGTTTACTCAAGTGCCACTGCCTGATCTGGAGTCCTTAGGGAGCATTCACAAAAGCATTTGTGAGAAGCTAGCTAAACTAAAAGTAAACAAAATGATGGGGTCAGATGGGATATGAGGGAACTTAGAGACATTCTGGAGGCTCCGCTGTATGATATTCTCTGTGCTATTGTTATTATTTTTTTAAGAGTCCGGAGTGGCCTCATAGATCTGAAGATGGTTGGATATAGTTCTCCTCCACAAAAGTGGAACAAAGAGGCTAGGAACTACAGTCTGAGCTCAGTAGTAAGTTAATGGAAATGCTGCTGAAACAGAGGATAGTGCAAATGCTGGAATCCAAAGGATTGCAGGATCCAAGTCAGCACCATTTTACTAGATTTCAGCAAGGCCTTTGACACTTCTGCAAAGGCAACTCATAAATAAACTGAGAGTCCTTAGTATAGATTCTTAAGTGAGTGGATGGGTGAAAACTGGTTGTGGGAGGTGACAAATGGCAGTGGTAAATGGAGACGACTCTGAGGATAGGGACATTATCAGTGGGTCAACCTTTCTTTTCAAGATTTTTGTAAATGATATTGCAGAAGAGTTCTTGGGGGATAACCTCCACAAAGCAGCAGCAATACTACCCTGATCACCTTACTGGGTAGGCTGGATGGGCTGTCATTTTCTTTGCTACTATGTTTGCCAATGACACCAAAATCTGCAACAGGGTATATACCCCAGAAGGGGTGGATAATATGAGAAAGATCATGAAAAGCTTGAAGAATGGTCAATAATTTGACAGCTAAGATTTAATCCTAAAAAAGGCAGTGTCATATATTTGGACAGCAAAAACCCAAGGGAACAGTACAGTATAGAGCAGTGATGGCGAACCTATGGCACGCGTGCCAGCTGTGGCACGCGAAGGCCTTGCAGCTGGCACGCGGGAAGGTCCGCAATTAAGATATGCGGTAAAATTTAAAAAAAAAAAAAACCTGTCTTCTCCCGCTGCCGGGGCCGCCGCGGCAGAATCGGGGGGGCCGCGGGGCCCCCCCTACCCAGCACAGCCTGCCCTCCCCCTCTATCCGCTCTCTCTCGTCGCAGCTCACAGTGACACGCGCCGGCTTTCAGAGAGCGAGGGAAGAGTTTCTCTCTCGCGGCTCTGTTAAGCCCGCGGGGGCTGATGGGAAGTTCCCATCAGCCCCCGCGGGCTTAACAGAGCCGCGAAAGGGAAACTAATCCCTTCGCGCTCTGAAAGCCGGCGTGTGTCACTGTGAGCTGCGACGAGAGAGAGCGGATAGAGGGGGAGGGCAGGCTGTGCTGGGCAGGGGGGGCCCCACGGCACACTCGATTCTGCCGCGGCGGCCCCGGCAGCGGGAGAAGACAGCTTTAAAAAAAAAAAAATTCCCTCGGCTGGGCTGGGCTGGGGGATTAGGAGTGGTGATGGGCTGGGGGAGTTAGGAGTGCTGATGGGCTGGGGGGGGGTTAGGAGTGCTGATGGGCTGGGGGGGTTAGGAGTGCTGATGGGCTATGGGGGGCTGGGGGGTTAGGAGTGCTGATGGGCTGGGGGAGTTAGGAGTGCTGATGGGCTGGGGGGGTTAGGAGTTCTGATGGGCTATGGGGGGGCTGGGGGGGGTTAGGAGTTCTGATGGGCTATGGGGGGGCTGGGGGGGGGTTAGGAGTGCTGATGGGCTGGGGGAGTTAGGAGTGCTGATGGGCTGGGGGGGTTAGGAGTTCTGATGGGCTATGGGGGGCTGGGGGGGATTAGGAGTGGTGATGGGCTGGGGGGGTAGGATTGCTGATGGGCTGGGGGGGTTAGGAGTGCTGATGGGCTGGGGGGTTAGGAGTGCTGATGGGCTATGGGGGGGCTGGGGGGGTTAGGAGTGCTGATGGGCTGGGGGGGTTAGGAGTGCTGATGGGCTATGGGGGGCTGGGGGGGTTAGGAGTGCTGATGGGCTGGGGGAGTTAGGAGTGCTGATGGGCTGGGGGGGTTAGGAGTTCTGATGGGCTATGGGGGGGCTGGGGGGGGTTAGGAGTGCTGATGGGCTATGGGGGGGCTGGGGGGGGGTTAGGAGTGCTGATGGGCTATGGGGGGGCTAGGACAGGAAAAGGGCTGATGGGGAGGGGTTAGGACTTGAGGTGGGTTGATGGGGTTAGGACTGGTAATGGACTGTGGGCTGTTGGGGGGGTTAGAACTGGTAATGGGCTATGGGGGGGTTAATACTGGTAATGGGCTGTTGTCTGATGGGGGCTGTCTGGTAATGGGCTATGGGGGGGTTAGGACTGATAATGGGCTATGGGGGGGGCTAGGACAGGAAATGGGCTGATAGGGAGGGGTTAGGACGAGGTGGGCTGATGGGGTTAGGACTGGTAATGGGCTGTGGGCTGATGGGGGGGTTAGGACTGGCAATGGGCTATGGGGGGCTGACTGGAAATGGTTTGATGGGGTTAGGACTGGAAGTGGGTTGATGGGGGGGGCTAGGACTGGTATTGGGTTGGGGGGTTGCTAGGACTGGAAATGGGCTGATGCAGGGACTAGAAGGGAATGGATGCTGGGTGAGGCTGGAACTAGAAGGGAGCTGATGTTGGGGGATGATTAGAATGGGATGGGGCTGGGAGAGTAAAATGGAGAGGGGAAAAATATTTTGTGTGGGAGGGATAAAAAATCTACAATTGGCCGGGTATTGGGAGAGTAAGTGGGGATTGAGGATGGAGGGGTAAAATTTGAGTGGATGAAATAGGAATGAGGAAAGAGCAAAAGGAGAAAGATTAGTATGTTAAAGCGGATGTAGAGAGAGAGAATGGAAAAAAAAACTAGAAGAGAGAAGAAAGGACAAATGGACAGCAGATGATGGAGAGTTAGCAGAAAACATGAAGAAACCAGAAGAAAGTGGCTGGAGCAATTGCAACTGAAAAAAAAATGCACAAAAGGTAGAAAGATATCTCTTTGACAAGTTATCAGCATGCATGCAACAACAAACATCACATTAATTTTTTTCATGTATAGATTCTTTGGGAATACACCAAGTCCTGACACAGTTAACAGTTTTAAGAAGTTTATCTTTTTTTACTCAGGATACATTTGACATGTTATGTGAATAATACATTTAAAATATATTGTGTAACTGAATCAAATTCTTCCTAAATTCATTAAATTGAATGAAATCATTAAAACATTATAAATTGCCAATAAATTGAAATGAAAACCAAAGGATTGTGAATCAAATTGATTCTCTGACAATACAAAGATTCCAACCTTTACAAATGATGTTACATAGTTCAGGCAACTTTATAAAGAGTTTTTAGATACTAAAATCTTGTTGTTAAGGTTTAATTGACGTGCTGGCACTTTGAGGAAATTCTTTGGTTTTGTGCGGCAGTTTGGGCACTCGGGCTCAAAAAGGTTAGCCATCACTGGTATAGAGGGTGAAGAATTTCTGTGCACCGAAGGACGACGACGACCTGGAGGTGATCATAGCTGACAAACCTAAGGTAGCTGAACAGGTAGGAAAGGTGATAAAGTAGAAGGATGTTTGGGTGCAAAGGGAGCGGAATGGCCAGCAGGAAGAAGGAGGGGACAGTATCTCTGTATAAGTCTTTGGTGAGACCTCATTTGGAATACTGTGTGCAATTCTAAGTGAGGTAACAAGATTATTTTCAAGTATGTTGGGGAGAAGAGGAACGTCAGGGGTGGAGAGTAAGACTGAAAGATGAAGAGGACCATAGTGTGGAGAGTGACAAAGAAAAGGCAGAATTGCTAAACAAATATTTCTATTCGGTGTCCATGGAAGAAAGTCTAGGAGGAGGACTGCAGATGGCCCACAAAGGTACATATGGGAATAGAGTAGATATCTCGCCATTCATAGGCACAGCCATAGAGCTGATGAGATACATCCCAGAATACTAGGGGAGCTCAGAGAGCCCTGCTCAAGGATGTGTTTAATAAACCTTTGGAGAAGGGCGAGATTCCATGGAACTGAATGGCAACAAAGAAGAGGTGGAAAACTATAGGCTGATAAGTCCAACTTCAGTAAATGAAAAAGTAGTGGAGATTCTAGTGAAGGAAAGAACGGTGAACTATCTGCAAGTCCAGTGGGTTGCAAGATCTGAAGCAACATGCTTTTACCAGAGGCAGATCATGTCAAACATATCTAACGGATTTCTTTTATTCAGTGACTAGAGAACTAGATTGAGAGTACATGCTGGATGTGGTCTAGTAGGATTTCAGCAAAGCCGTTGATACTGTTCCTCATATGAGGCTCACAAATAAAGTGTGCAACCTGGGGGTGGGTCCCAAAGTGCTGAACTGGCACCTTCCCACAGGCTGCTCAATTTCATCATGGCTGAATGACAATATGAAAACCTGCAAGAGCTTAGACACCTTGGATGGAGTAAACAAAATGAGAAATGATCTATAAAAACTGTAAGACTGTAGAATGATGCATCTGCGTGCTGAAAAGCAAAAGACCTGTATAAAAAAAGTTGAAGACCTAACCTGGAATACTGTGTTCCATTTTGGAGGCCATATTGCAGTAAAGATATAAAGAAGCTAATGGCAGTCCAGAGAAAAATAACCAAAATGGTCCAGGATCTCCATCAGAAGACATACAAGAAGCCTGAGGACTTTGATATGTATAACACTAGAGGAAAAGAGGTAAAGGGAAGGGATAATACAGAAATCTGAATTATCAAAATGTGAACCTTTTTCAAATGAAAGGAAGCTGCAGATATAGGGCTTAAGATGTGAAACTACAAGAAGGTAGGACTTGAGAACAATGGTAGGAAGTATTTTTTCAAGGAAAGGAGGGTAGATGCCTAAAATATCCTCCTGGATAAGATGGTGGAGATAAAAACCGTGATAAAATTCAGAAAGGAGTGGGATATAAACAGAGGATCTCTAAATAGTCAGAGGATAGAAACCAAGAATTGGACTACAACACCTCAAAAGAAATGACTTTTGAACTTTTTAAGAAGGAATTGAGAAGAGAGGAGGCATTACCTGCATGGAGTGAGAGTTACAACCTTAATCAGCTTCACTACCAAGAGATGAGCAGAGGCCAGACACCGAAGATTAGCAGATAACAAGACACTCTGAGCTCCCATGAGAGATCTAATTATTATTATTATTAGGCAAACAGGTTGAGTTATTTGGTCTTTATCTGTTGTCATATTATGTTACAATAAGTCCCATCATGGCTGGGTCCACTTCGGCAAACATCAGGGACCTAGGGAGCACACCTTCACCTATAACAACCCACTTTCCCTTTGGGCTCAGCCTTCCAGTAGCTGGAAACTGCAAGGACTGAAGCATGGATATTCCTAGCAGAGTGGAGTAGATACCAGACATCAGGCAGACCAGGAGGATGAGAACCATACACAGAACCAAATCCCAAACAGAAGGCAGAGGCAGAATCCAGAAAGAGACAAAAGTAGGGGCAGACAGAACATCTTCACTACCGAAGATTACCAGATAACAAGACACTCTGAGCTCCCATGAGAGATCGAATTATTATTATTATTATTATTAATTTATTAAACGCTACAAGGCGCATGCAACGCTGTACAAACACAAAGAAAGACGGTCCCTGCTCAAAGAGCTCACAATCTAAAAGACAGACGTAACAATACAAGAAGCATGATGTCAAAGGGAAGAGGAGTTCAAGGGTGTATATATGTGGGCAGATAACTAATCACTGGAAACCTTCTTCAGGACCCAATCAGTCCAGTGAATCTTAGGAGGAACTAATCGGGTGGTGCGGCCTCATAGCATGAAAACAGGAAGTAGGACAAAAGGAGGAAGAAACCAGAGCTCAGTTCTTATTCTTATTCTAATGTTTATGAAATTGGTAAAGCCAGGTTTCATGAATATGAAAAGCATCCATCCAGGATCTTTCTTCTGGTCTGTCGTCTTTCCAAAGCTCTACATATTGCGAGCTTCCTCTGGAATGCTGAGAATCTACACTAGATTGAGGTTAGTATTCAGGCCTCTCATCTACCATGACAGGTCCGGGAGGTAATCTCCCTCTCATATGATTGTGTGCTGGCTTAATCAGGAATATGTGGAAGATATTGGGGAACAGGCCCCCCAATATCTTTTTTACCTCATATGGACCAATATATTCAGGGCCCAGTTTAGAAGAAGGTAACTTGAACCGAATATATTTTAATGGACAGCAACACATCATCTTCCACCTTTTACTGGTGCCCTGCATGGCAATGCCAGTCTGCCAGCTGCTTCTCTTTCTGAGTGGCTGAATGCAGCACAGATTGAATAGATTGCCAAAACTTCCCCATATGGTGAGCAATTTGATCCAATGCAAGCATGTTTGTGCATAAAGTCCAGTCTAATCGTCTTGGTGAGGGGAGATGTAACAGCACAATAATTGTTCCAAAATTTGTTTGGTCCCTTCAGTCTGACCATTGGACTATGGGGTGCTATGCTTACGAGAAAAATAATTTTATCCTCATCTGTTTGCAGCCAGCTTTCCAAAATCTGGATATGAATTGGGTTCCCCTGTCAGAGACCATGTCCTCCGGTATACCGTACAAGTGGAAAATGTGTTGTAAAAAGAGGACCACTAACTGGGGTGATGTAGGTAGCTTAGGTAGGGGCACAAAGTTGGCCATAATGTCATGGCTGGGCCCACTGCAGGGGAAGACCAGGGAGAGTGACATATCTGGACAATGAGTGCATCTGGACAAAAAAACTGAAGTGATGTTCATATCAGGAAAACAAGACTTCAAACCTCCTGCAACCATCACCCTGAACAGCAACACCTATCACTCTAAAAATGAGATCAAGTATCTAGGAGTACTAATTGATGCTAACTTAAAAATGGACAAACACCTCCGATAACCAACAGGGCAATATTTCACAAGCTGAGAGTTCTACAACCCCTACGCAGCATCATTGACCACTCGGACTTCAGAACAGTAGCTCAGGCGCTCATCATTCCCCACCTTGACTACTGTAATGCCATCTTACAAGGGCTACCGAAAAAAACCTTAAACATCCTACAAATGGCACAAAATGTATCAGCCAGGATTATCATGAATAAGAACCTGATAGATCACATCACACCAGTCCTGACTGAGCTTCACTGGCTCCCCATCCCTGCACGAATAATATACAAAATACTGGTAACAACATTCAAAATCATCCACAAAGTATCCCCCTCATTCCTCGATAACCTCATCACCACTCAGCCCCCCAACAGATGCCGACGGACTGCTAACCTGAACATACTCTGCATACCTAGTAGTATAAGAGCAGTCAAAGAACGGACGAGCAACCGGGCATACACGTACTCTGCACCCATGCTCTGGAACCAGCTTCCTCATGAGATACGCCTGATCAAAGACCTACAGGACTTCAGAAAAAAGCTTAAAACCCACCTGTTCCAGTCACATTACGGCATCACCTAGGCAGATTCAACTATTACCTTTTCCCACGTTGCCTACCTACCTCCTAAGCATACGGGACTTAGAAAGCTATATTCACTGATATCTCGCATCCATGGTGATTTAAAATGTTTATATGTATATATTCTCTGTTAATATGCTTGCAGATATGGCGATTTAATGTATAACTGTAATTTATGTTGTTGTTCAAACTGTAATTTATGTGGTTGATCAAATGTATAACTGTAATTTATGTGGTTGATGTTCATCCCTCCCTTTAATCAGACTGTATTCTTAAATTGACTTGTACCTACTCCCTTGTTTTTTCCACTAGTAAACCGCTACTGATCGCTGGAAGTAGCGGCATACAAATTTATACCAAATAAATAAATAAATAGGGAGGAGGAACCTTCAGCTTCAGAGTGACACCTAAATTTAGACCAGATTTGTCCAAGTCTGACTAATTTGTAATAGTGCATAATGGCTAATTTAAGATTTGTCCAGCTATTCTATAGATATACTTTTCCAGAAGCCGAAATAATTGGCTGAAAAGCATCTGGAACATAGCTACAAAACAATAGACGTCTTCTGTACCTATAAGAACACAGCAACTTTTTCCAGGGAAAACACATTTTTTATATTTGCCTCTTCAATAGCTCAGCTTTGTTTTGTGACTCTTGCGCTTATGGATGCTTTTATCAAGTATATCGACAGTTAATTCAACTGTGCTAAAAAATCTCTTAAATTGTAACTGCAGAAGAAAAGAATAAGATGTTTTGGGAGCCAGGGGAGATAGGAGCTGCAGGTGCGTACGACCTAAGAGACAGGATTGTGATGAAGTTGTTTCAATTGAATCAGGCCTAGCTCAAACTTACACGGTGATTAAAAAATCTTTGCTTTTAGATAAGTGCAAATACTGAAACGTTCTGTGTAGTTAGGATTTGGCAATTGTTTTATGTGCACCTAGTTTCAGTCATGATAAGCGATTTCTCTTTGATGTATGACTATATAATGGACAACCTTTTGTATAATGGTAGAGAGACTGTTTCCAATGTACTAGAAACTGTTGCTGTCTCTCTTGCCTGGGCAAATAAATAAATAAGGTTCAGTAGCTTAAGTTTTAATATATTGGGTCACAATTTACACTCTCTAGGAGTGCATGCCTGATCGGCCAAAACACCCCTGCTAATATGATTTCATCTAGGTGTTCTCTAGCCAGAATGGTTAGGGGAACGCACATATCCTGCAGGAAATCTAAAGTTGAATTGTTGAAATTCAGTCCATTAAAGGATGACTAGTCTGTCAAGATCCTGAGGACGCCAGGGCTGTGAATTTTTAATTGTTTTCTGCTGAGTAATCATTCTTGGGCATGTAAAAATGCATTAAAACTAATGACAGGGGCTCTGAATTTTCAGGTCACAGAGGGATAAATGCAAATCAAATCATAATTAAAAATGCAACAGAAAAATATTACTTTCTATGGGAATGAGGCACACAATTTCTCACCTGATGAAGTGGGCTTTTTGTCTTCTAAATAAATCAGTTTGTCCTTAAGGTGCCAACACTCTGTCACTTTTGCCACTATAACCCACTGGAAGTCTTCAGTGTCTCAAGGCCTTCAAAGAACTGTCTAGAGAAGAAAGTCTTCTACATTTATAGACTTCTGTTTTCAGTTTATTTTATTTTTCCCAGTAAGTTATACAAGAAAAAAAATACAAGAATAAATATAAGAAAAAACATTTTGCTGTAAAGGAACTCATTTTTCCAGGTAAATGTCGGAGTCAAGACAGCTAAAACAATTAATTCAGCCAAAGAGAAAGAAGGTCTGGCTAGGGAGGTTAGCATTCTACAGCATTCTACTGTTTATAGAGCAGCAGGCTAAGAACTAGGGAAGTCAGCTTCGAAACCCACTGATGTTCCATGGGAGCTTAAGAAAGTCATTTGAACCCAAATACAGACATGTCCTCACAAACACTCACCACACACACCCCTGAACTACACCCACCTCCAACAATCACAAACTCAATGTAATTCTTTTAACTTGAAATTTTGTACATTTTATTTATTTATTTATTTAACATCTTTTATATACCGCGCTATTTGTTTTCAGTGCGGTTTACAAGTAACAGAACTGCACAATCAGAAAACACTGGTGTGCTTACATTATAACAGGTAACTTAAACTTGGAAAAGGGGTAATAAAACTATAACTATGTACACACAGTAAAACTATATACAAAAAACAGTGTAAAAACTGAGCTATGTATAAACATATTGGGTTCTTTAGTATTCACAGGCAGACTATGGTCGGAATAAGATAAGATAGGGCATAAAAGAACTTGAGGCAGAAATTACTTGTGAGGGAATTGGGGAGAAGAGTGAGAGTATGTCGGTTTAGGAGGGCTGATGGTCCGATGTTTATTATCATCCTGTAATAGGCTAAGTTTATAGCCAAATGTATATCCAACTGTTTTGTTACTCCAAAAAGTTACTATGTAAAAAGTTAAACCATCTGACAAAGCAACACTTCTGTAACACCTCTTACCTCCTGCTATGCCAACATTATAATCGCTAAACCCAGGGGCAAGAGAGATGGACCTCTACCAAATAAACCTGCTTTATTTATTTATTTTTAAACATAACCATGTACCAAAAACTATGTACAGAGTAAGGACCAGAAACGGCGGTCCGGCCACTAGCCAAGTAGCCCTCCCCTGCTAGGGAATCTGCCTCACTCTCTCTACTTTCTTCTGCAACCTCCTTACTCAAACCACTGAGAAAGGAATCACCATTCCAAATGGACTCGCCACCCCATGCCACTCTACCTGGGAGGGTCCTGGACTGGCCTGGAGGTACTCAAGGAAAGACAATTAGCAGGTAAGACCTAATTTTGCTTTCCTCTTCATACCTCCAGGACAGTCCAGCCTATGCAGGGGACATACCAAAGCAGTACCTAACCTAGGGATGCTCCAAACCATGCATCGTTGCAAAGGTGTGAAATAACGGCCATGTCGCTGCTCGGCAGATCTCTAAGGGCAGCACCAATGCGAACTCTGCCCATGGTGCTGCTTGCGACATCGTAGAATGGGCCGTAGCCCCACTGATGGGACCTTCCCTCGCATTGCATTGGCCGAGTAAATCGCTTGCTTCACCCAACTAACAATAGAAGCCTTGGAGGCCATGGCTCCTTTCCATGGTCCCCCAAACAACACGAACAAACGGTCAGATATCCGGAAGGACTCTGTCTGCTTAAGATATCTGCGCAGAACTCGACCCCCAAATGTGACAGGCTCAAAATTTCTTTCCTTTTTTTTTTTTTTTTTTTGAAACTAGCAAAAAATAAGAACAGGAAGCATGAGGACCCGGAACACTGACAACGACTAGGCCGAGACCCTGAACAGAAAACACACCATCCTACACGCAAGAGCAAAAAACGCAAAACAGTCGCCCACAGAAATCATACCCCAGGTGGGTCCTGAACTGGACTAGAGGCCCCGCACAGTTCCACCCCCTCCCCCCCCCAAGGCAAGGCAATCTGCGGCGGCCGCAGCACAGCCCGAATTCAGAAATCTATGCTCTATGGCTGCCACACATGATGCACCAGATAAGGACCATGATTCCACGGCCCTATGCCATAAGCACCTTCCCAGACTTACACAGTGGCCGCATATCCTGCAGATGGCCGCTGTCTCGGTGGCCAGTCTCTCATGCCATCTCCTTCTGTTTTTCTTTTTCTTTTATCAACCCACTCTATCTCTGGCCCCCTCCCAAGAGTTGAGGAGGAGGATAGAAAGAGTCTTCTGGCAGGAGGTGGCTGGAGAAAAAGAGAGGAGGGATCAAGCACCACCAGGATCTGCACCCCAGGCCTACAGCACTGATGTAGGCCCAGCCTTACACTGTACAACACAGGCTATGCTCCTTTACCACCTGCTGGAGACTGAGAATACTGGCTTTGTCAGCTAGCACAGGCTGCTTATAGCACACTTTGAGTTGTGTTTTCAGTCTCCATTTGCTGGTAGAAAAGCATAACCCACTCATCTGGACTGGAAGGACAGACTGGAATGTTCTATGTGCATAAAATGAAAATGTCTTCAATAATGTGTTTTTAAACAAAAAATTTCACTTCTCTGAATGCTTGATTAGAATAAACAATTTGTCCCTAAACCTTCTTCAGTTCTCTGTGAGGAACAGCACATACTACCTTGGGAATTTCAATGACTGACACTTAACCAGCAGATTCTGACAGCTGTGCTAATTTAGGAACCATTACTGATAAAGATGAAAACTGTGATCTTATAGGACGTTTTCCTCGTCATCGACCTAAGCCAAGCTCTTATGGCTTACACTAAAATGTGTATGCATCCTTCATTAGTGCTCAGCGTGTACAAAGGAGAAATCCAGGTGAGTTTAATTTCTCAGCAACAGTGTCACAGGATGAACAGGTTTTTCTGTGCCTTTATTATTAAGCGTACCATGGTGTTAGGGGGATTCCTGCCTATTTCTTCCATTTTATAAGTGAACTATATTTTATTACTGTTATGAATTTTTTTTAATTTACTGATAAAAATGTATTTAACCAATGGCTTGCTGATTGCTATAGCTACAGATCCAGTTATGCAATGCACAATAAAGTACCTTTCTTCCCTCCAAACTGAATTTCTCTTGACTTTAAATGAAAGCAGGGGCACAAGGACAGTCCCTGACTTGTTCACATGGAGGTCTATTCCATTCAGGCTGTGCAGCCCCTGTGCCGCCGATCAGATTCGGGGCACACAGAGGTAGACCAGATTCTGATCACGCGGGGGCTAAACATGCCCGCAGGATCAAAATCGGGTCTACGGCCTGGATGTGAAGGCGGGGCCTCCATTCTGATTGGCCTGCATGCCCAGCCACATGCCTGGCTACCTCAGCTATGTTCCTGAATGGAGCCACAGTGCCATCGCGTCCCGTCGCCATGACACCGTGCTGCGATCCCATGCCATGGAAAAGAAAGTTCTTTCCCCCACAGCTCGACCCAGCCTTCCATGGCGAGGTTGGAGCTGCAGGGAACCCCATGCACCTGCTTCCAGCAGCCCGACTCAGGGGTCCCATGACATCCAGGGGGACTTACTCCACCTTTGAGGTGGAATAAGTCCCCCGTCTAGATCAGAGGCCCGGGACACACAGAGCCGACCTCAGAATCGGCCCTGTACATCTGGGGTTGCAGCCCGCCCTCACTCCGCCTCCAAAATGCCCCCTCTAACCCCACCCCATGCTGTTCATATGGGGAGGCTTTTGCCAGGGCCAGCAGGTGGATGAATAGCAGGGATGGCCGTCCATCCCCACTATTTGTGAGACAGAATGACCCCCCCAAAAGGAATCATTTTATAAAACACCCACCCCTATAGAAAAGAAAGTCAGCATCGGGTGTCAGTGGGGGCAGAAGTTTTAAGGTGCACCCCGTGGGGATATTTGAGGCCATTGTCGCTCCTGTAGATCCCAAAGAGGGGTGGCAGTGGCAGCAATGGAGGTTGGATGGGGGGTTAAAGAGATGAAGCTCGCCTAGGGAGTCTCATCTCCTTGCATTGGCCCTGGGTCTGCTGCCCTTAGCATCAGCCTTTGCCCAGTTTGTGCTTGCATTTGATTCCTTCCTGTACTCTGTGCCCACACTGGTGCAGAAAATTCTGGGTAAACACTGTGCAGATGCTGCCGCTAAGGGCGACATGCTTTCCTACGTCGAGTTATCCATGTCTATACTGCAGGATCACCTTATCGTACTCTCTAAGCATACACAGTTTTGTTTAGTTTATAGACACATCTTCCTATGCTACCTTTCAAGAATAACTGCTCCTATTATGATCTGAACTTTTTGCAAAGTCATAGAGGATGGTCCAGCCTGCCATTTCTGAGCAGGGGTTGTCCCACTTTATGATTCTGGAAGGATAAATAAGCAGCTCTATAAGCAGGGGCTAGGTATCTACTCTTCCCAAAAGGAGCCTGGGAAAGTAGGAGAGGCTGTGGGAGCCTAAAAAGGATTCAGGAAAAGCCTCAGTTGCTGCCTCCTTGACGGCTGGCTAGGTCACCAGTGTGGAATTCCAACCCATGAGCCAACAATCTACAGGCTTAACTAAGCGAAAGGGGAGTTTAAGATCCAATGGTATCTAGGCAGAAAGAATCAGCACAGAATCTAGTACCAGAGAAGCCTGGGACAGAAAGAAGTGGTGCCTGGGAATCCAGCTTCCTGGAAGGAGAGAGAAAGAGAGGCTCGCAACCGTGGGTGCCCTGCTCATATCTAAAAAGACTCCGAACTGTAGCAGAAGCAATCTGCCTTCCAGGTGCACCTCTCACCTTCCTACTTTTTGCACTAATTAAATATTTACCCTTTTGGGGAAGGAGATCAAATATTTGCTAGACTTCTATCTCCATTCACTACTACTATTATTTATCATTTATATAGCGCTACCATTCATACGCAGCGCTGTACAGACATAAAAGAGACAGTCCCTGCTCGTCAGAGCTTACAATCTAGTTAAGTCGAGACAAAACACAGAACAGTTAACATATAATACAAAGTGAAAATACAAAATATGGAGCTTGTAGTCTAGACAGGAGCAAAGACAGGGGTCAAGATCTAAAAGCAATGGTGAAGAGATGGGTTTTTAGCCTGGACTTGAATAGAGCCAAGGAGGGTGCCTGGCGTATAGACTCAGGTAGCTTGTTCCAGGCAAAGAGTGCAGCAAGGTGAAAGGAGCGAAGTCTGGAGTTAGCAGTAGAGGAGAAGGGCACAGACAGAAGCAGTCTGTCAGAAGAGCAAAGTACCCGAGAGGGGTTGTAAGGATAGATAAGGGATGAAAGATACTGAGGAGCTGCCGAGTGAATACATTTATAGGTCAGGAGGAGAATCTTGAATTGGATGCGGAAACGGATAGGGAGCCAGTGGAGTGATTTGAGGAGAGGGGTAATATGGGAATGGCATACTGGCGGAAGATTAGTCGAGCAGCAGAATGTTGAATAGACTGAAGGGGGAAGAGATGGTTCGTGGGGAGACCAGCAAGGAGCACATTGCAGTAGTCAAGACGAGAGGTGATTAAAGAGTGGACAAGCGTCTTAGTAGGCGATATACTTGCTATATTCAGGGGATATACCTGCTATAACTTTGATATCTGGAGAGGCATGGAGGCTATATAAACCTTAAATGCACTATACACACTGGTGATGCCTGATTAAGATATCAAGTTTTGGAGTTGTAGTCTTTGTCAACTTTTGTTGCTATGCTGTGGAAACAGAGCGGAGAGGAGAGAGGAGTGAAGTACCTAGCTCGGGACCCCAGTAGGAAGATGAGAACACTACCAAAGGAGCACTTCAAGCCCAAGGGCTTAAACTTCTTATCTTTTGCAGTCAGCAGCTTACTACCATTGATTTACTTTTTTTGAATTGCCTTTTTGGGGCCAATGCAATAAACATGTATTAGAGCTGTGCGCTAAAGCTCAGCTCATAGCTTTCTAATGCAAGCGTAAAGAAAAGCGTTTGCTCTCCAATGCCGTAAACAAATAGCATGCAAAGAAGGTGTGTACAAAAAAATTTACAGTAACATGGGAAAGCACATGAGAAGCATGTGCACAGGGGTCTCTTGCACACAAAAAAAAATTATATCGCTACTCGTGTACATGTGCTGGAATACTATTCTGCTCATACATATTGATATCAGGTAAACTAGCTGTGCACAGCTTTAATACTTGTGCACGTGTGATAAAATGCTGTTTCATGCATAAACATCAATATTATTCTGGGCAGAAACATCACTGTATTGCTGTCAGCAGTCCAGCATTTTACTGCTTATTCCAGCGTAACTCCCCCTCAATTTCTCATCCCCCTGACATTTTTGCTTTTACCATTCTCCTTCAACGAAGCCAGAAAAAAGTTGCAGGTACTTCATGATCGCTGTAAAGAAAAGAAACTGGCATGAAATCCCCATTAACACTAAACACCGAAGAACGAGCAAGGCTAAAAAGAAAAAAAACCTTCAGGTCTTCTGCGCACTTCTTTAATACCTTTGCTACCATAGCACTTAAAGTGAGCAGTGCGCGGATTATCAGCTCACGTGCAAAACACCTTTTTGCACATTAAGCTGTGGCAGTCAAGTAGAAACCTCTGCACAGACACTCTGCTAAATTCAGCACACGGCCACACATGTACTTTCTTGCACCAGCCCCTAATACTTAACCTGTGGAGATCACCATTAAAGGTGTTTTCAGTTAACTACATCCTTTTTGTGCACGGCTTTCTCTTTATTTTATTTATTTATTTAACATCTTTTATATACCGCGCTATTTGTTGTCAGTGCGGTTTACATATAACAAAGTTTGCACTTTCACTTCTGCTTGGGCTTTCAGCATTGTCTCCCCATCCATCTTTTTCCTTGTTTTATAGAGAAACCCCAGTGCCACCTCCCCCCCATGAGAGGTCATCTAAAAAAGTCATTATTTCATAAAATGCATTAACCACTATGCATTATTAAACAAAATTGGAAACTGCAAGCTTTAAATTTGCTTCAGGAGAGTAAATTTACCACAGTCTCCCTAACTTGTAAAGCCTGAATGTATATAAACTATACCACTTCTCAAGGGAAAGTTTGCATATACTTTCCCTTCGAAAATCCACGGAAGGTATGCATACCTGCTATTTATAGTTCCCAAATTTCTTTCAAAAATTTGCACATATACTTTTGAAAACCAAAAAGTATGCGCCTAAGTCCACCCCCCCCCCCCCCCAGTTGCTGTAGATGAGTAGACCGGCTAGGCGATATGGTCTTTATCTGCCCTCAAGAATGCCCCTTTCTGAAAGTGTGTGCAAAATGGCATTGCATGCTTATCTCTACAGGCAATTTTATAAAGCTTTTTCCCCGTGTACACCCTGTTTTACATGCAGAAAGGGGCTTTTATAAAACTGATTGACCACATGCACATGAAAAGCAGGCGCAAAGAGAATGCACTTACATTTATGCGATCTGAGCAAGGGTATTCCTGGAGGTGTAGTTTGGACCGAGTTGCGATATATGTGTCTCTTTCATAAAATATATGCGTGCACACATTTACGCCTTTTTTGGAGCAGGTGTTGATCAGTGCGAAGCATTTAACTGCTGTTGAGATTGGATCTGAGGGCCTAGTTCTAAAAGGCACATTGGCCCCTATTTTGCATTTTATAAAACCTTTTTGGACTTCTCTCATAGGTAGCCTGTTGTAAACTTACATCCTCACAAACTCAGCCATTTTAAAAGAAGCTATATCTGAGCATCAAAGGCTTTTAAAATAACCCACTGGGGGGGATTTTATAAAGGCTTTTCCATAGGCAAAGTCTGCATTACATGTAGGAAAGACCTTATATAAAATTATGTTATGCTACTGAACATTTGAATAGCTTTGCGCACGCCTTGTAACGCGATACAAATGTTCCATAATAGTAGTAGTAGCGGCATGTGTGGGTACACATGGCATATTGATGCACCATATGTACTTGTTCACTGGAGTGTAGTTTGAGTGAAGGAGAAGACTTACGATGTAACAGTTAACAGACAGATACAATACGTGCAGATCCCAGATCCTCATTTACAGTAACTCTGGGGCACGTGTAAATGTGTGCATTGCCATTTTTGCCCTACAGGGGTCGATTCTGGGTGCCTATGTTATAAAGACACATAGAGGTCTATATTATCTTTATAAAATAGGTGTCCTTTTCGACTTCTCACATAAGCATCCTATTATCCAAGTCCCCCATCCTAAATCCCACCCTCTGAAACTGCCCTCAGGACCTACTGGGGCTAACTATGGTGTCCAGCAGGAGGAGGAGGACGGCAGGAGTTGCCAGCATCAAATTATTACCAGTTGGCCCCTGGCTGTAGTTTTGTGGTGCTATTGCTAATAGTTAACACTTAACCCGAATATAGTTGACCCCATCTAACTCTGGAATAGCTAATCCCATGCAACTTCATTGCACAGTATATATATTCTCTGTACATAAGTTATACTTTATTGCTTCACCTGCATGTCTCCCTCCCTCTTCCTCCCCCCACCCTAGCTCCTTTATACGTTTAATGTAATTACAAGTTTCATAAGTTCTCTGTAAACATGTAAGTTTGATGTAAACCGCTTTGATTTAACGATAAGGCGGTGTATAAAAACTGTTAAATAAATAAATAGTTGAGCTCATGCTCCTTTTTTGGCAGCTTTACCTATCAGTACTACCACAAGACTACCACTAGGGGGTCAACTGATACCATTCTAATGCAACCTAGTGATGGGAGAGACCGAGGATCGGTCCTGTGTACCACTACTAGAGATGCCAGATAGTGCCCCAATAGGTTGGATGGGATGCTTAATTTGGGGAGAGGTTAGATTTGAGGTGGGGGACTTGGATCAGTGGGCCAGTTCTGTTTTGGGGCGGGAGGGGGTGGTTTGGGGTGTTTGTTGGCTGGGGAGCTGTGATCTGCGGTGGTGTTTGTTGGGGAGGGATCAGGGAGTGGGCATGAACATAGGAATAATGCCAGCTCCTTTAAGGTTGCTCTCAGGAGCATCGGGCTGTATACATTAGTGGTTGATTCTCCCAGGGAGGAAATAATGCCAGCATAATGCGTTTCATAGGCATTTGAATGTTTTACGCCATGTTATTACATAGCGTGCATTGCAGTAAACTAATGTGCCTTAAGGGCAAATAATGCAGGATTTTGTCAATTAATGCATATTAAATGGAAAAATATCCTACATTTATCCCCTTAGCGCACATTAGTAACCACCTCTCTAAAGATATGTCAGAAATCCCACATATTTGGTTCCTCACTACTTTCTAAGGTGGATTTATATCTCATGTGACATGACAAGAGAACACCACCAGGAGGCAGCATCACCAACTAACTCACATCTAAACTGATCTTGAAGTATCAAGAAATGCAGTCAGAGACCAAGAAAATGTGGCAGAAAGATACAGAAATATTTCCCACTGTACTGGGAGCCACAGGCCTGATAAAGAAGAATTTCCAAGCGCATCTTGACAAACTACCCATACGTGTTACATCTTATGAACTCCAGCAGGAGGCTCTCGTTGGCACGATGCAAGCATTACGCCGAGCATTAACAGTAAATTTGAAAGATTAAGATCATATTCCCCATACCCTGGCTTAGAAGTGAGGTTCACGACTGCCATGGTATGCGCAAAACTAATGCATTTGGAGAAATTACCCCGAATAAAACAAATTGTTGGGTGATCTACAAGGAAAAACGTATTCAGACCCAAGTTAACATGCTGCATTATAAAACACAGACACACTCAGAGAAAGGAAATTACACTACACCAAATGATGTATTAATCAGTCTGTCAAAGAACTCCTTTGTAGCCAATACCTAGTGTTCCACCTCCCTTTAAAGACAGACGGAAGCCACTTGGGGACATGAGGCGAAACATTTGAACAGGCGGCTCAATGTTTAAATTTTCTATTTTCTATATCTATAATCGTCTTTTTCCCCTAAGATGCAGACCAGGTTACTTCATTCGTCATAAACAATATAGAACTGTATATATTTATTAACAAATACAATATTATTAATCCCTGCTATTGGTATAACCTCTCGCCTAAACAACACTTCCCTCCAAAAATACATTTTCCAGTCAGATATCCCATAATTAACAATAAAAATCCCCAAATGAATTAACATATCATGAAACTCAAGTATAATCACTTACAGTACACATACTAACCATCAAACCCAACCCGTTACCCTATACAATGCAAAGTGTGCCTTCAAGTCCATGCCGACTCCTGGCGCACCAGCAGCTCCTGGGTTTTCTTGGCAGTGTGACCAGAAGTAGATTGCCAGGCCTTTCTTCCAAGGCAATGGAGGGTTGTGACTTATGCACAGGAAAAATGAACAGATTTTAGCCCTACTAAATTCCATCCTCGTTCTACCAGTAATTATGTCTGTTGTGTTAACTACTAGTACTAGTAGTTTTACGTCCCTGTGGAAGCTCCATTTGGGGTAAAACCCCCTTTAGATTCATCCCTTTGGGAGGGGGCTCTCTTATTAAACCTGGTTGAAAAATCATTCCTCCTCTTAGACGGTGGGACCGCATAAAGCTTTGCTGTAAAAACTGAAAGGCTTTATACCATAAATTCAAAACGTTTCTCCTTTCTCTTCCAAAGAGTGCAGAGGTCCCAAAAGCTAGTCCCAAATAGATTAGATGTTGCCCCGGTAGAAACATTCTTTTACTACAATCTGGCTTGTTGGCTTTCAGAAGTATATTCGGATTCTTTAAAGGACACCACGGAGACCAGTGTGCTGGTCAAGTCTTTTTCTGTGCCCAGCCAGTAGTGACAAGGTACTAGTAGTTAACACAACAGACATAATTACCGACCACTGACAACTTCCTTGCATGACCTCAATTTCCACAGCAGCAGTCACACGTTAAGGACATTACACGCTTACGGCATGACATCATTCATACGTGAACGCAGCTGTGGTAATTGAGATCATGCAGGAAAGTTGTCTGTGGTTATTTGCTGTGTTGTGTTCACTAAGTGAAGGAGGAGGAGAAAACTTCCAACCCCAGGTATAAATGACTGAACAACTGGCCCAAACTGCCTTCCCATTTCCATGTCAGATGGAAATGACTAACATAGGGGCTGACGTAATAAGCTATGCATTAAGAACATGCACTGAAAATCAGCACACATTTTCTTAACGCACATTAAATAAAAAGCCTAGTAGCTCCTGGTGCAGTAAATTAATAGTATGTAAATTACTGTGCTGATAAAAGAAAAGTGCTGAAAATGTTGCTCACAAAGCAACAGTATAATGCACAGTTTTCTGCATCTGTGCATACATTTTAATTATTCACCGTAAGTCTGCAGAATTGATTCCTTGTCAGTAAAGGGACCTATCACTGCTGAGATGCGATGAATAAATCAAAAGTAAGTGCCAGCTGCGGCAGCATTTAATATTCTGCTTTGAAGAAGGTAAATGTCTCTCCTCTTAAGCGTAGGACTATTATTCTTTAAGAAAAAGTCAAATTTCCTAATTTTTATAAAGCTAGGTAACGATGTTTCAGTATTAAGATATAAGAGCACTAACTCCTCACTTCAGAGTATAAACTAATCTTTTTCCTAAACAGAATTATGCTATGTGTACAATGATTTTTTACAAAGCTTACCCATAAACAAATCCATGAATTGTATCTATGGCGGGTGCATCTGGGGGGCTCCGGTATGGGGGATGAGTACTTGACCTAGAACATCTTTTTAATATATTGGAGGTCAAGGGGGGAGGAGGATTCACTTGGCCACTGCATTTATTTTATTTATTTATTTATTTTTAATATATTGGGGGGAGGGGGGAGGCAGAGGGAACATTTCTTGCTCACCTGCCTCACCTGGGAGAGGTAAGTGAGCAAGAAACATTGTAGGCAAATGATGTGGGCACATAAAGCTAGCACGGCAACCTATCCTAACGCAGCACTTACCACCACCTAAGAGCAGAAGTTAAATTTTCTGAACTAAAAAAATATTCATCAAGTCAGAGGTTAAAACTAATGCCTTCACTGGTATAAGATTTAAATGGCAGTGTGGTAATATGAGCACGTGTTCTTATGTCCGGCCTTGACAAATTTTGTTTGGATATAGGAGCTAGGCCAATATCTTAGGAGCCAGTGGTTGTGACCCTTCGCACCCTCCTCCCTCATCCCCACTGCCTCCATTCTCCACTGACATTCCTTCGTTTACAAACTCCTTCATGTCTGAGGAGGGTGGGAGAGTTTGAAGAGAGATGATCACGTGTGTTTTGTTATGGTAGCAGGGGCTGAATGACACGTCTTTAGAGAGACGCTGTGATAGGGCTGAAGCCACTGAAAGCAAGAACTTAGAAAAAAACGCTGTTCCTTACAAAGCAGCTAACGTGCAGAAGATGCAGTTCCCATGTAGAGCAGCTAGAGGGAGCAGGCATGAACCTACAGAGGTTGAGCTAACACACCCGGGTACTGATTGTGCAGGAGCTAATCCGCTCCACCTGAGGGGTAGCCCGGGAAACTCAAAAGTAAAAGGCCTTTATAAGCAGAGGGCCAACTCAGAAGAAAGGAGAGAAGAAGGAACCTCGGAAGGGAGCTCAGAAAGAGAGAGAGAGAAAGGAGCAGACCCAAAAGAGCCGGAGTGAGAGAGAGACCTGGGAGAGACAGACCAGAAAGAGATCCGTTTGGAAGAAATCCTAAAGGCAGAGAGCTCAGAAAGCGAGAGCCCAGCCGGGAGAGAGTCCTCTGTTCACCAGGATGGTCTGAAACAGGATTAAAAGGTACTGGGAGAAAACGTCCTGACAGGAGATTGATTTGCACTAAGAAGCCAAGAAGCCTGGATTCTTTACAGGGTCTTCCCAAGTTGCAGAGAGGACAGACAGTATCCAGGAGGCTTCCAGAGGGAGTCTGCAAAGGAGACCGTGGCCAGAGAGCGGTGCCTGAGTGGGCAAGTAAGAGACGCCCTGACTTCATGAAGCCAAGGTACGGTGACTATTTTTCCCAAAGAAAGGCCCAGCTCCTAGAACGTCTTTAAAACCAGATAACCAGTCTGAGAGAAAAGGAAGCAGGCAGGAGTTCTTTAAGCCATCACGTAGGGGCATAGGGACAAACCCTGCTATTTACCTGAAAGCCCTAGAACAGCCTAGCTGGAGGCTAGGGAGAAGAAGTACGGACTTTCAAACCACAGCAGCCAGGGAAAGATCAAGTACAGAGGGAGGCACAAATGAACCAGAGCCCATGCAGGTAGAGCCTGTGGACTCAGTTACATTGTCCCAGGAAGAAGTAATGGACTGCTCGGTTTGTGTTACGGGGAGTTTTGAGTCACTCCCCGAGCTGTAACTTATTTAGACAAGCTCTGGTATTGTTTTTGGTTCATATTGGGTGAAAGAGAAAAAGCTCACTAAAATTACTTTGCTCCAAAGTTTGGGAAATCCTGTGTTGTTTTAGCAAGAAGCTGTGAAGTATATAACAGTTCACTTGTTTAACTATGCTTTGGTAAAAACCCTGACAAAGAAGGAGAGCACCTTATTTTCTGTTACCTAGCGAACCTCAGTGCTTGAAAGGGGAACTAAAAGCCTTATTTACCCTCCACTCTGGTCTACACAACTTATTCCTATAAGGAGGAGGACTACAAAGACCAGGGTGCCCCTGGCCTCCAAAAGTCTTTTACCTCCACAAATAATAAATATGCTCAACCTGCCCTTGCAGCCACTGGCCACCAGGGGGGGTTGATGACAACGTATATAGATAGCAAGTGTCGTGTGTGTGTGTGTGTGTCTGTGAGGGGCAATATCGGTTTGCCTGTCTGTGCATGGGATGTGGTGGTGGTTGCCTTTGTGTGGCTGGGGTGCAGCCTGTGTGTATGTCATGCAGAAGTGGTGTGCCTGTTTGTGGGAAGCTTCTGTCGGTTTGAGGGAGGTGAATATATCTTCTGGCATATACGGATTGTCCTTTTGTCCCCATCCATTCATCGCTTTGACCTCCAAGCCTTGCGCTCTTCCCTCTCCCCTTCCATCTCTCCTCATTCTCTCCCTTTTCTCGCTTCCCTAGTACCCTTCCACACCCTGACCTCCATTCCCCCAATACTCCTTACTTTTTTTTTTCCTTAAAGCTATGGCTCCTTTAAAATTTTCCTGCCTTACTTCCCCTCCTCCTGTCTAACCTTAGTTATTTTTCTACACGGCCCTGATCAGCTGTCTTCTGCCCGCAAGGGATAAGATTCCCTGCAAGCGGCTTGCTGCCTTAAGGGCTGCGATCACGGCCTTCCCCTCTTTTTCTACCCAGGGCCGGCAGCCTCACTATCTCCCCAGCTGCCACCACTCCCCCTCAACTGCCACCGCTGCCCCTGCAGCTGCCGCTGATTTTGACTTAAGAGGGGGAGGAGGGAGGCGGGCAGCAGCAATATTTCTAAAAGCGGTGGCTTTTTGCTGCCACTTTTGGAAATACTGCCACTGCCCGCCTCCCCCCCCTAAACGTAATTGGCAGCAGCTGTGGGGGGCCTTGCGGCCACCCATGTGTGTTGCTGCCACCACCCATCCGCGCTGGCTGCCCTAGGCAGCTGTCTAGCTTGCCTAGTGGAAGGCTGGCCCTGGTTCTACACGATTGTGGCTTGCTCTCTTCTGCCCTTGGGAGACAAAGGGGGCGGGGAAGAGAGAGAAAATTCCAGGCACCAGGTGCAAATTTCTGGTCACCATGGTAACCTGGTGCCTGGGATTTGTCGAACCCTGTGTTATGTACACATTTCCTGTGCATAAGTGTCTTTCCTGCATTAGTCACTATGCTATATGCACAAAAAAGTGCTCATATAGCTCAGCGCTGTTGACTGCATTGGCCTCATAGTAATGCAGCAAGATTTTACTTATAGCATTCACATTTTCAGCCATATTAAAGTGATCACTAAAATATTCCCAAAATCTCAAACAATACAGAGCCAATATAAAGCAGATAAATATACCCCAAAAACATTTTAAATTTGTGTTTTTGGACAGTGCGAAAGGAACTAACTCAAGATATCACTATCATGTGAAAAATGTTACAATATAACTCTGGCACTTTTCAATTGGGCTGCATTTGGCTAGTCTAAAACACTCTAATTCACCTTAATTTACAAGTAACCTCTGTACTACATTTAAAGTTGTAATTTTTTTTTTGTTTGAACTTTATTTCCAAAAATTGACAAATACACCGCAAAGCACCAATACAATCCCCCTCCTCCCTCCTCCTCCCTATCCCCCCCGCCCCATACACTATCACAGATCAACAAAACAAGACAAAACACAAACTCTAAAAGCGCATAGCATCATTACACGTTCCCTCAATGCTGGAAGCTTTTGCTTCTAAAAAAAAACAACAACTCCCCACTCCCCACAGGCCACAGGGGAGCACTCTCAGCCTGGCCCCCCCTGGACCTCAATCACCTCCACACACACTCCTACTGTTGTCACACCTTTCCCCCCTTTCCTCTCCAGAGAGCTGTTAGTGTATGCATCGAATAAAGGTTTGCAACACGCATAGCATAGCCACCCAGCCCCGGCAACTCAGGCTGGTTCCAATGTGCTGCCACCTTGCACCACGCTGCCACAATACAGTGTTGCAGCACACCTGAGCGACTGCAAAGCCCCTGCTCCACTCCCTTGTGCAACAGGAAATACGCAAGGTTTCGGGGAAGTGGGTGTCCTACTATCACCTCTATCTGTGTAATCACCTTCTCCCAGTTTCTCTGCGCCTTTGGACAGCCCCACCACATATGAAACAGGGTGCCCTGACCCCTGCCAACACCTCTCAGTCCCAAGAATGCCAGCCTTGTGGAGTCTAACAGATGTAAGATACCATCAAAATAAAAGTTTGTAGCCATTTTCAACTACATTAGAGGCCACCGATAATCCTTTTATGTGATTGAGTTTATCTTCCCATATGCCTTCCCCCCAACTTTCCCCCAGGTCCTGTTCTCACTTAAGCTTATATTCCAGCTTCCCCTGTATTTAAGCTTTTATATATGTAGGGCAGAGGTTACCTATGCCCCAGTGTACCTAAACCAAGGACCTCGAACCAGGATCTGTCACGGACCAGGTCCTGTGCTACTTCTCCCTGTCCCAGGAAATGCTGCAGCTGTAAGAAGCTGAAGTAATCTGTCTCGTCTAGCCCATACAGCGATCGGAGGTCATCAAGTGAATGAAGCAGCTGACTCACATAGAGGACCCCTTTCAATTCACAGCAACACAGCCTTGGTGGCCCAGGTCCCTCCTGTTCCCTGAAGCAGACAGCCAAAGGCAACACCCTTGACACTGTTTTTCCAGCAATCTCGTCGGTAGCGATGCTACAGGTCCAAAGTGTGTTTGCCAAATGGAAATTACACTTACCTGGTAATTGTTGTTCCTTGAATGACGACAGTTTAGTCCTCCACCTCTGGGTTGGGTACCTCCTCCTGCAGCTTGGAGACTGGGCATGTCAAAATCGTGACATCGCTGGATATAGCCTGCTGGTCTCTCCCATCAGCCCCCAGTGTGTCCAGTCTCCATGCAGCAGGAGGTGGTAGAGAGCCTAGGTGCTGGACTCACTTACAGAACTGATAAAGAGCATATTTTAGATAATACATGTTAGGTTTTAAATTTTCTTTACTTCCTGTAAATTGGTTGATTTCTGATAGCTGGCCCTTTAAAAAAAAAAAAAATACAGAGCTTCAGTATTAAGTCCGGCCATGTTCCTTTAGCAGCTCTTCCCTCCTTGGCTTTATGGAGGGAAGCCCAGCAACAGAGACGGCACCCTGATTTCTTCTGCCCCACACTGCCGCGAAGAAGCGGCGCAAGCCGGGGAGGCATTTACAGCAGTCCTCACTGCGAACGCTGCCCTCAACTTGTCTGAGCAGCGAAGCGGTTTGCAGGATGGAGCGGTGATCAGGACCAGCGGAGTAGCTATTCTGCGGCGTTTTTTATTCGCCAAGGCCGGTGAGTGCTCTGTTGCCGCGCCACGGGTCCGTAGGGGTTTGGGCCCTACATCGGCATTTGTTTGGCACCAAGCTGGATCCGTTGTCAGTCGCGGCCTGCTTCCCGCGTTTAGCAGCTGCGTGGCAGCTCGAGCGCTGCTCTCCACTCTGACAGGAGGAACAGAGCAGGGCCTCTGAAGCGGGTAAGAGACCTTCAGCATTTTTACTTTAACGAGGACAACCCCGTTGGTCTTAAGTTTGCTTGCCACTTCATGGATTCAATCAAATTTTAAAAAATGCATTTAGCCAGCAGGTAAGGGCTACTGGTGCTTTTTTCCCGTGGCGAGGCTTGTCACCTCGTGGGAAGCCAGCTGATTTATTTTTCAGCGCCATTTTGGGCAGGCAGTGCCGGTTTTCCTGCGGTTTTAGAGGGAACCTGTTTGTTCTATTTAGGAAGTCTCCTAGTCGAGGTGACTAGCTGAATAGGGTTGATGCCATCTACCCTTTCGGGGGAGGACTCTTATGGCAGTAGTTTTTAAAACTATATGGTTTTATTTCTTTTTGTCCCTTGTGGAAAGTTTATTTATTTATTTAACATCTTTTATATACCGTGCTATTCGTCATCAGTGCGGTTTACATTAAACAAACCTATCTAGACAACATGGTCATAAGATAGTTTACAAATAACAGGGAACTGAACATGGAAGAACTGGGTAAACTATTTACATATAACACAGGTACACTACCAAAAAACTGCCTCCAGTTTTGCAACTGATTCCTATAGATTTTGGGGTGCTGAATCCAGGAAAAATAGTCAAAATGTTCCATCACGTCACGTTTTCTTGCAAAATTAGATTTCTTACCCATATAAGGAATGTTCACATCATTTCTTTTTAGCCGACTGCAGTTTATTTTCTTGGCCCAAAATAGAGGTTGTAATGGTTAACTAACTAGAAACACTCCCTCATGATATTTTAGAGTGTTTTGTATTCATTTTATACATTAACAGGACAATTGGGAGGCGGGGGGCTAAATCCAGTACTCGCGCTGGCGCATGTTCTTTCCTGTTCGCCTCGCCTCGTTCGCTCGCTCACTCAAACACGGTGGTTGCGACATGAACGTTCCTGTCAAATTTCAGTTTCTTGCAAGTTCATTATTACCTTTTGTTTGCTCAGTCGTAATCCAGCTTTATTCCGAAGTGGTTCACTACAGTTGTAGTTTGCAGTGCTGTGTATTTGTGATGGCTCACAGAGCCAGAGGTTGCGTCAACTCTCCGGACAGTTTTTGTTTTATTTGTGGGGAATATACCGTGAAAAAGCGGCAGAGGAACATTTCTGCATTTATTTAAAAAGTATATTTCGCCTATTTCGGTTTGAAGTTAGGCGATGAAGACAAACCATGGGCTCCTCACAAAGTGTGCAAGACATGTGAGGAAGATCTACGCTTATGGATGAAAGGTAAAAAACAAGCATTTCGTTTCGGAATACCTATGATGTGGCGTGAACAAAGAGACCACAGCAGTGACTGCTATTTTTGCTCTTGCATTGTGAAGGGATACAACTTAAAAAATAAGAACGTAATAAGTTACCCCAACCTTCCCTCAGCAATTAGGCCTATGCCTCATAGCAACGAAGTACCTGTGCCTGAACCACCAAAATCTTTGGATCATATTTGTGTGGACGGTTCTGATCATGATGAGACTCATCAGATGGCTTTTCCCGATGAGTCCAGTACTTCCGAGTTTGAAACTGAACCAGATCCGAAACCTGAACTTTTCTCTCAAGCTGAATTGAATGATTTAGTCCTGGATTTAGGACTCCCAAAAGATGCTGCCCAACTGCTAGGTTCTCGGCTTAAACAGAAAAATCTATTGTCACCAGGAACAACTTTTTATTGGTACCGCAACCGCGAGACACAATTTTTGAAGTATTTCAGCAAAGAGGAAGATTTGGTATTTTGCAACGATATATACAGAGTGATGGAAAAGTTTAAACTCAAGTATGATCCTGCTGAATGGCGGCTGTTCATTGATTCGTCAAAAGACAGCATAAAAGGTGTTCTTCTTCATAATGGCAACACATTCGCTTCAGTTCCTATTGCTCACTCTGTTATTCTCCAAGAAAAATACGAGAATTTGGCCCTGATTCTTCAGAAGATTCGTTATGATGAGCATAAGTGGATGATTTGTGGAGACTTTAAAATTCTATCCATGCTATTAGGACAGCAATCCGGTTTCACCAAATATCCCTGCTTCCTTTGCTTGTGGGATAGCCGGGCTCGCGACCTACACTGGGGGAAAAAAGACTGGCCAATTCGGGAGTATTTGAGACCCGGTGAGAAAAATGTTCTTCATGAGATCTTGGTACCTCGTGATAAAATTCAATTACCACTTCTCCACATTAAGTTGGGTCTCATTAAGCAATTCATCAAGTCCCTTCCAAAAGATGGTGAGTGCTTTCGGTACCTTTGCTCAAAGTTCCCCCGACTTTCTGAAGCAAAGCTAAAGGAAGGAGTGTTTGTTGGCCCTGATATAAGGAAACTCATTTCAGATGGAGCATTCGCTGAAACGATGTCTGAGAAGGAAAAAGAAGCCTGGGATTCCTTCAAGGATGTTGTTCTCAAATTCTTGGGGAACAGGCGGGATGAGAACTATAAGGATATTGTTGCCAGGATGCTCAATGCCTTCAAAGAACAAGGCTGTAACATGAGCCTGAAAGTCCATTTCTTGCACTCCCATGTGAACTACTTTCCCGAAAACTTGGGGGCGTACAGTGAAGAACAAGGTGAAAGGTTTCACCAGGACATCAAGGACGCAGAGAGAAGGTACCAAGGAAGATGGAACACCACTATGATGGCTGATTTCTGCTGGTTGCTGCTGCGGGAAACCCCAGATGAAAAATACGCCAAGCAGCGCACCAAGAGAAGCATTCAGGGGAAGAAGAAACGGGCCCACCAGGAGATTGATTGACCCAAGAATGACTTTAAAATCTAAACTGTGTTGACAAATATCGTGTTTTTACTAAACTTTGAAATAAAAATTTGCTAGTTATTACCACAGTGTCAGATCTCATTTATTAGAATTTTATTTTCACACCATCGGGTGTTTGTCTTCATGTATTGCAATGGTGCAGTTTGCGTTTTCTATTCTTACATACATACCTGTACAACATTTTTTGCACATTTCTTTGCTTTGCTTTGTGTCTAACCTCGCTCTTATATGCTCAATGTTTGTGCACATGTATGTGGCTGTTTTAAGTGCAGACAATTTTGCTACCATCACAGTGTGTTTTGTTGACATTACTCTTCTTATGTGCTGCCTTGTTACAATTTTCTTTATTCTTATTTGAATAACTACTAAACAATTAGTATAAAGAATTCATCCAAGAAACTTTTATCTCGATTGCACTCAATCTGAAACGTTCACCTCAAACTGCTAACCCAATGTAGCAAAAAATCTGTACGTGATGGAGCAAATTGGTTACCAGATTTGGATTCAGCGCACCAAAAAACGTAAAAATCAATCGAAACATTAGAGGCAGTTTAAAAAAAAATTTTTTTAGTGTACCTGTGTAATCAGCTATCCTAGACATCTGGTATCTACAGTAATGTACATATATCGATATCGCGAATATCTTGGTTCCTAGGCGTTTAGAAGGGGTATAGTTTTTAAATTGTTGAATTTGAAGGCTTTGGTTTCAAGGGCTTGGTCAGGCGGAGATTTTAAAAAAAAAAAAAAAACGTTAGAAGGGAATCCTTCTTTGCGAACAAATATATAATGTTGTACCCGGTTCTTTTCAGACTAAGGCTGGGTACTTCCGCTAGGGCCAGTATCTTTGGTGCCCCAAGGCCAAGGCCCTATTTGACTCCAGGAGTCTATTTTTTATTTTCCCCTCTTCAGCACTCGGGCAGGCACGGCAGGATGCGTGCTTCAGCTGGCTCAAGTTGGTAGGGGAAGTCTCTTGCAAAGCTGATTTCTTCATTACCTCTCAATCGAAGGTCCAGAGCCTTCTGGCTCAGGGCGTCCAGTGGCATTTAGGCGCATTGGCGGCTTATTCGAACTCGCAGGTGTTTACTACCCTGTTGCGTTTTGGGTGCCTGGGAAAGGCAGCCTCCAGAGTCTAAAGCAGGGCGGAGCGGCCTCTTCCTAGGGGGCCATTTGCAGTTGTTTAGATTTGATTTGATTTGATTTGATTTACTTCAAAGGCTATGTGCTGGAGTCTGTAGATGGGCATGGTGCGGGAGATCCCGTTATATACCCTGGTTCAGATTGCGGGAGTTCCTGGGGAATGTTCCCAGCCCTTCCCACCATGCCGGCCAGGACTCAGAACCTGGTTTGGGATGGGGGCGAGGGGTGTGCCTCCCGCTTCATCCTTAAGCATTCCTTGGGTGATACAGCTCAAATCTTCTTCAGTGCACAATGACTGGATGCAGTCATGTGGGAAGGGCATCATCAAATAGGCCATGGTTGTTGCTGGGCAAGTTTCAGAGTGCTGTGTGTCTGTTCAGGGGAACTGAGATGTTGTTTCTTGGTGACTTTCTTCTGAGAAGGGTCTGACAAAGTCAGAGACACGAATAAAGATGTGTTTAAAAATAAAATAAATAAATAAATACATAAGCAAAATAAGATACTGCATATAGGTTTGTAGTACATATTGCCCTGTGGAAAACAGGAAGTACCTGCACACAAGAAATGTATGGAGTTAGTAAGGCAGTGGTTAGGAGGTAAATGAAATCCTCCCATCTCTCTATGGTCAGGGAGTAGCCGCTCGTTTGGGATTGCCCCAACAAGGTACATTTGCTGGCAGAGCTCAAGGGTTTTGGGGCTTTCGAAGAGCAGGAAGGGGATCCTCAGCTACCTCTTCTGCGACTGCCCGAAAACTTAACATGTATTATCTAAAATATGCTCCTTATCAGTTCTGTGAGTCCAGCACCTAGACTCACTACCTCCTCCTGCTGCATGGAGACTGGACACACTGGGGGCTGATGGGAGAGACCAGCAAGCTATATCCAGTGATGTCACGATTTTGACATGCTCAGTCTCCAAGCTGCAGGAGGAGGTGCACAACCCAGAGGTGGAGAACTAAACTGGAGGAACGATAAGGAAATGAACTATGTTCCCCCATACACCTCTTACCCCAAAGGCCCTGCTCCAGAGGTGCATCCAGGAAAAAGTTTGAATACCCCCCATTCACATTAACACAAGCTTGCGGTCTGGCGTACATAACCTGAATCCATTGCCAGAAGATTGTCCCAAACCCCATCCTACCCAGAACCCGCAACATAAAGTCCCATGACACATGTTTGAAGGCTTTCTCCGCGTCAAGAGAAAGGAGCAACGCTGGCTCCCATCGCTGTCAAGCTGCCCAGATAAGATTGAGGATCTTGCACACAGTATCGGGAGCTTGTCTCCCAGATATAAATAACACCTGGTCCACTCCCACTAGGCTCAAGATAACTTTGTTCAGGCAAGCCACCAAGACCTTCGCCAACAACTTTAAACCCAGATTGAGCAATGAGAATGGGTGATACGAAGCGCAGGCTTGAGGGTCTTTCTCCTCCTTCATGATCAGGGAGATTCCCACCCATCCCATCATGTACGCCAGGGGGACCCCTTCCCAAGATAGATTGAACAGCCTTCCCAGTGGGGCTAAAAGTAGTTCCCCGTATTGCCTATAAAAATCAGCAGTAAGCCCATCCAGGCAGGGAGCCCTGTTCAGTTTAACCTGCTTAATCGCTTTCCAAATTTCATCCTAGCTAATTTTGCACTCTTACTCGGCTGCAGGCCTGGGCTCTAGTTTATTCAGGGGTACAGAATCAAGGTAACCAGCAATGTCAACCTCAGGCATTGGGGTTGGGCTGTATATAATTTCGGAAAAAAAGCTGCAAATGCGCCCCTCATCTCCTCCCCCTCCCGGCACAACACACCTGTTTGGCCATGTTCTAAGATCCAATCAGATGCCATCTCAACTGTCACGCCAAGTATTTCCCTGCTTTGTTACCATCCTCGAAGGTCTCCTGCTGTAGAAGCTACATCAGATACTGGATCTCTTCGGCTTTTATCATGTTAATGTGAGCACGTACTTCGAGCATCCCAGCGCGGACCACCCCTCCCTGCCAGGCACCATCCCATTGCTCTAATCTCAATAAATCAGACCGCAATGATAGCAGCCGATCTCCCTTCTCTTGCTTGATTCTAGTCCCCCATTTAATGAACACTCCCTGGAGTGTAGCTTTAAAGCAGTCCCACATTTTCCCCCACTCTACCTCCCTATTATCATTAATTTCAAAGAATTCACCTACCAGAGTGCAAAAATCGTCAGGCATTGACCAGTCCCTGACTCTTCATAAAGGATTTTGATCTAAGTTTATCAGCCCACTGCACCTCCCTCCCGCATGTACTATCCCTCCCCAGGTCTAATATCATGTTGTAATCCCCGTCCATTATAATGGGTCCCTTTCCCATGTTAGCCAGTTTCTCTCCTAGTTCTGTATAGAAGTCCCCATGGGTACCCGTGGGCGCATAAACGCAAACCAATTTAAACCACTCATCCCCCAGCTGGGCCCACATTAATAAGTGCCTCTCCCTTCTGTCCTTAACAATCTCTCCCACCGACACTCGGAGGTTGGCAGCCAGAAAGCATAGTTACTCACCTATAACAAGTGTTCTCCGGGACAGCAGGAATCAGTCCTCACATATGGGTGACGTTGGCATCAACGGAACCCGCACAGTAATCACTCCCAGCTTTCAAAGAAAGCCTTTGAGATTCAAGCCAGGCATGTGCGGTCACCTTCCCACCCAAAGGTGCCATCTTACCTCAGTATGATGACATGGCTTAATCAAGCATAAAAAGAAAAAAAAAACACTCCATGGGGAAGAGGGAGGGTTATGAGAACTGATTCCTGTTGTCTCTGGAGAACACCTGTTACAGGTGGGTAAACTACGCTTTATCCGGGAACATGCAGGAAATCAGTCCTCACATATGGAACTCCCAAGCTACAGGCTACCAAAAAAAACCTGTAGGAGCCACATGCGACCCAAAAGGCAAACCGTGAAGGGCAGCAAGGAGCGCTGAATAGCTTGAAGTCCAATGATGCAGCCCCAACATTGACAATGGAATCCCCTTTCCAGTAGCCTGGACACAAAGGACCGGAGGGAAGAAGTTGCACTATTCTCCAAATAGGAGATGAATTACTGCCTGGCCAAAGGCGTTATCAAGCCATGAGCTCTCCTCAAAGCAAAAGTGCATATAAAGGTATGGACCGAAGATAAGGTGGCGGCCTGGCAGCTGTCCTACAGGGGGCCTGAGCACAGGTGAGTCACCGAGGCCACCATGGCATGCACATTATGTGTGGTGACATGATACTCCAGAGAGAGTCCAACCTGTTCAAAGGCAAAAGAGATGCAGTCTGCCACTCAGGTAGACAGGGTATGCTTAGAAACTGCAACCCCGAGCTGTCCGTCATAGGAGGCAAACAGCTGTGAGAGGTGGAGGTGTGCTAAGGCTAACTATTCAGCAGTCATGCCGTCAGGGTGAGGGATTGAAGATTGGGATGGAAAAGGGTCCCGTCCTTCTGTGAGACCAAGTCCGGGCCATGGCCCAGAGGTATTGGGGCTGCCTGCGATAGCTGCAGGAGTAGCGGGAACCGCTGCTCCCGGGATCACCAAGGGGCAATGAGAATTATCGAGGCCCGGTCCCAGTACACCTTGAGTAAGGTCTTGGGGATCAGGGGAGTAGACGAGTACACATACAGTAGACTCCTAAACCAAGACAGGAGAGAGGTATCTGCTGCCTCACGTTCCAGTGTTGGCCTCTGAGAACAGAAGCAGAGCAGTTGCACATTCCTGGGACTAGCAAAGAGGTCAAATGTCAGTTCCCCTAAAGTTGAAAGATGGAGATAGCCACAGCTGGTTTGAGGCGCCATTTGTGGGGCTGAAGGACTCTGCTAAGTCTATCTGCGAGCAAACTGTCCTGGCCCGGCAGGTAGCCTGCCCGGAGGATCACGCACTTCTCTGCAGTGAAGGTCCAGAGGCAGACCGCTTCCCAACAGAGGAGATACAAGCCTGTTCTCCCCCTGCTTTTTGATGTAAAACATTGCTACTTGGTTGTCCATTTGAACGAGGACAACTTAGTTCACCAAGTGGGCCTGCAACACCTGAAGGGCATTCATTACAGCTTGGAGTTCCAGGAAGTTGATCTGGAAGGCACATTCCTCCAGAGTCCAGGTGCCCTGTGATTGAAGACCTTTGCAGTGGGCTCCCCAGCCGAGCTTGGAGGCATCCATGGTAAGAATGCGTTGGACCGGCAGGGCCTGGAAAGGGCAGACTGGCCATGAGATTCTGCCGGCTCTGCCACCAAGTGAGGGAGGCCGTGAGAGGCTGGGTGACCCAAACCTGATCTTCCAGCTGGCCCATGGCCTGAGTCCACTGAGAGCTGAGGATTAACTGAGCCTGTCGCATGTGTAGATGGGCCTCAGGGGTTACGTGAACTGTCAAGGCCATGTGCCCCCATAGGCACAGCAGGAGACTGGCAGACACCAATGAGTGATCCTGTACATCTTCTGCTAGGATCGACTGATGCAGCCCCAGTCCAGAGGAAGGAAGGCTCTAGCCTCGGTTGAGTCCAAAAGGGCTCCTATGAACTCCAGGCGCTGGGTCAGTTGCAGATAAGACTTTGGGAAGTTGGTCACGAACCCTGGATGCTGCAGTACCCTTGTGGTGTGATGGGCCACATGGCAAACCTCCTCTGATGAGCTGCCCTTCAGGGCCAGTCATCCAGATAGGGAAAGACAAAGATTCCCAAGCAAGTGGAGGTGAGCAGCGACTACCACCAGGCACTTGGTGAATACCCTCTTGTTCTGCCCTGCTGATCACCTCTCTGGCTTTGCTGTTCTCCCGCTCCAGGACATAACCCTCCCGCCGCCATCCTATCTGGCAGCTTTCTTTGTTGCATGGTTGTGCTAGTCTAGGCAAACTCTTAAGTTCACTTTTCTTTTCTTTTTTCACCGCCAACCCAAACTGTTCCACTGCATTGGGGGTGCTAGCTACGCTCTCGCCAGAAGGCCCTTCTGGGGTAAAGTTTTTTTTTCCTCCAAGGGCTAGCTGAAGCGCAAGCTCAACCAGCCATACTCGACAGCGACGTCAGCAGCCCATCTAAAGCTGTAATTTTAAAATAATTTCTTTTCCACAGCACTAATAATTGAAAGCTGCTTTTATAACTAATTAAGTTTCTGGAAATACCTCAGCAAAGAAGACATTCTGAGATATATTTTTATACTCTGCAAAGAATCTGACAATTCAAAACATACAAAAAAAGGAAAATGGCCAGTTATGTTACTAAACAGAACAGATATTAGCCAAAAAAAACCAAAACCTAATCGGTCTCAAAAATACAACCTATAAAATTAATGCTACAAAGTGGGTTATTTTTAATCCTCTCTAATAGTAGCAATGCTGTTTTTTACCCAGTGGATTACACAGAATATGCAACAGAGAGAAATGTGATAGTAGGGATGTGCTTTCATTTGTAACAAAAGCGGCGATCTGGACAAAACAGGAAATGACAACATTAGCATACACTATTCGCACATGGGGTTGCTCCCATCTGTGGCCTACTAGACTACCAGGTGTTCTGAAAGGTTGGCCAGGGGAGGCGGGGGGAGGAAGGGATGGATAGAGATCCAGAGGATGACTGAGTGGGCTTCTTGGGGGAGGGGGGCATAGACATGTGTGAAGAGAGGATGCTTATTGGGGGAGGGGGCCCTTATTCTTTGGAGGTGCTCTTTCAATAACGCAGCTTGCAGTGATGACCACTAGCCATATCATTCCTTTACCACAGGAGTCACCAACCTGCGGTACTTAGTTGTTACTATATCACATATCATACAAACACCCCACTACGGGTAGGATATATGTAAAATCTTTGCTGTACCCTACTATACCTTATGACTAGTCACTTCTCTAGAGGTCACAGGCAAGTCGCAGAAAACTCAGAAATCTACCACACAAAATTCTTTAAAATAAGTCAAGGAAAAAGGCAAATTTCTATGAAAGTCATATAGCATAAACAAACAAGATGGTTCTGGAAAGATGATGTGAGATATCAGATCGGATCAATGGTGATACTACTGGGGTTAATAGGTAGCATAGTTAGTATAAGTAACCCAAAGGAGAGACAAAATACAAATATGACTATTTAAGATTAACACTCAAGACTGGAGACATTGAGGAGGGGGGGGGGGAATCCTCCAAATAGTTCTTTTGTGTGCCAGTAAGTTAATTACAATTATAATGAGCTGTAATACTAGCAGCCTGTTTTAAAATGATAAGCCGGTATATCATCTGTTTTGAATATTCCTATGGACATGTACTAGCTTTTATCCATAGAGTCACCCTTTTAATTACTAGTGATGAGTTTTTACCTGACCAAAAAAGACAAGGAAAAGGCTTTAGAAAATGTCTTAAGGCATCCAGCTTTTATGGATTCTTATGTTGTTTTTCCATTTTTCATCCTTAAATTTTAATGTGTTTGACCACCAAATTTCCACAGAGTTAATGTCACTTCCACAATAACCAGCAGCATGTCGGTAAGCACAGCTGTGAGCCAGCAACTGAGCAGGTTAGCACGGCAGTCTGTAGCTTATCACCCCATCGCTCCAGCAAACTGCCAACAGAATCCTGACAGTTTGAAAAACAGGTTTCAAACTGACAACTGCTGGCAGGTTTCAGGCTCTAACAGGGCCCTAAAGTGAGAGAGATTTTTAATTTGCTTCGACCACTGACGGAAATTCAGGATCCACTAAATTTCAGGATTACCACCAGGTCTGGCACGACCAATAAGCAAATAAGGCAGTTGCCTAGAGCACTGGTTTCCTAGGGCACCTGTGGCCACTGCAGCCGTCCCTCTCAGGACAAGCAGCACAGCAATGCCACTGAAACCACGACACAGCGCTTGCTTAAACTCTCCAGCATTGCATCGCAGTTCCTGTCTAAGACCTGCTGCTTCTGCCCCCTCAGATGCAGACTTCCAGTTTGCATAAACTAGAAGTCTGTGTCGGGGTGGGGGTCGGCAGGCGCAGCAGGTCATAGACAGGAACCGCGACACAGTGCCAGAGAAGTTTAAGTGTTGTGTTGTGTTGCAGTTCCAATGGCATTGCCACACTGCAGGCCCCAGAGAGGGCCAACAGTGGTGGCAAGATGGAGGCTCATCTAGGGCACTGGCCCCGATTATCACCCATGTCCTTTTTGTCTTGTAAGGCATATACCTGAAGGCTCATGCACCCACAGCACAAACAACTGCACTGTAACAATGTCGCTCCAACCTAAAACAGAGTAAAAGGAAAAGACTGATGACAGAGGAGTGAGGGAAGATAGGTAGTGGTAGGATGAGGGCAGGGGAAACTACTGCAGATGATAGAAGGGAGGAAACAGGGACAGACCATGTAAAAGGGAAAGGGAAAGATAGGTGTGATAATGGTCTGCAATAATCTAACACTTGCAGTAGCTGTGTTGATAAGAGAGAAAAATGGAATTTGCAGGAAAAGAGGAGGATTGTGCATTATTTTCCAAACCTGTCCTATTGACCCCCCACAGACAGGTTTTCAGTGAATCCACAGTGAATATGCAGAAAAAAAGAGGTGCATGTATTTGAGACCCAGTAGATACAAAACGTATCTCATGAATATTCATTGTGGATACTCTGAAAACTCAAAACGCAAGGAGGGAGAGGGCCAAGGAAGGAAAGATGTAAATCGCCTGTAGAGGTGGAGACAGGTCAAGGGTCAAATAAGAGAAAGACCTGGGAAGAAAAAGGGAAACAAAGAAAAGAGACAGATTGAAATAGAGAAGGGAAGCTGAAAAGGAGAACATTCAAAAGGAAAAGGAATTTCATTTTTTTTATTTATTTATAGATTTTCAACACAAATGCTTACAAAACAAGTATACAAGAAACATGACAGTAAATGATTATAAGGAAATAAACTTCTACCCAATCTTGGAAAAATCACATGTCAAAAAGCCCACATCTCAAGGAAGAACAAACTATTATGTAGCAATAAAGAAACAGGAAAAACAAGAGCATACGCCCCAAACAAATCACAGCCATAATTTAACCCACCTCTACCTCACCCAACAGCCCCCTGCTTCTTTCTTTCAGCAAAAAAACCCTCCAAATGGAGAGTTCATGAAGATAAACCTAGCCCCCTGCAGTGTAACTAAATACTTGCAAGGATAACATACAAAAAAGTAGCCCCAAGAGCCAACTCCCTCATCTTAAAGGCTAAAAAAGCCCTTCTTTGGAGTTGAGTGGCCCTTGAGACATCCGGAAAAAACTGAATCCTAGCTCCACAAAATAAAGTGGTTTTATTCTTAAAGCGACTTTTAAAAACAGAGACCTTATCTTGTTTCAGCAAGAAAAGTAACCACTAAAGTAGCTCTGTTGGAAATAGCATCCTGTGAGTCTTCTAAGAATTGTGTCAAGTTAAAAGCCGACTGAGGCTGCAAATCATCAAAACCCTCAGTGCTCACACGAGACCTTCCCACCAGGCAGGTAAAATAACTTAGAAAATACCATCAAATCGGCACCAGGCATAGCCATGGCCTCTGAGGTATTTTCATAACAAGATCTCAGGTGATAATAAATGACAATAGGGGAAATTCAGGAACAAATATTTTTTGCCCTAAACATATTTTCATACATTTCCTATTTCCGATGGATAAAACACTATCTTTAATAGTGGAGGCATTACTTGCCTGTAGGGAGGAACATTGGTTATCACATTTGTGGACTTGATTTCCCAAGGAGTCCACACACTCCTCAACCCTACCCAGACTCTATCGATTCTCCTGAGAGAAAGCGCAAACCCAGGAGACAGTGGTGACCAGAGTTTGCTCCATTCGGGTAACCACCCTTTATATGGTAGCCAGAGAGACCTGAGAATCAGGCACTTCCCCGGAGTCAAATGGAGGTGGAGACCAAGAGACGGGTTTAAAAGATCTTTCGGTGCAGTAAAGGAGTATTCTGTTGTAAAGGCCAACCAGCCACAGCTGAATCGGGTGATGTCTTAGTAGATGGGGGAGGTGATGTCTTAGTAGATGGGGGATGGGGTGGTGTGTGATCCGGAGAATTCAAGGACATCCCTAATGTTTGTAAGGAAAATATATCAGTACCTGCAGAAGGCTTAGGGGGTCTCACGAATAGCGGGGATGGATGTCCCGCTGGTTCAGACCAGGCATACAGAGGGCATGCACGTTCGGGATGGAATTGGGCTGTTACTGTCCTCTTTGGCCTTTAAGTGTTTGTCCATTGGTCTAGTAACCACTTCAAGAAACAACCACTTCTTCCCCTTTCCCATGAGCAATACAAGCAGACCTAGGGAACAGCAAATTGCTCTGGCATTGCTCCAAATGCCTCTTGTATCACACCTCTTTGATCACGCCATGGCCACGCACCAACGGCTGCGTACCTAGCAAGCAGGAGAGATTTTAAACAAGCCCCCAATGATGTCAGGGTCGACCGGGAAACAGCCTGCGTCCTTTGCTGCAGCATGGCTGCCCAATCTCCTCCTCCCCAGGAATTTTAAAAAGCAAAATAAAAGAAAGTAAACACAGGATTGAACAGATTATTATTTTATATATGAAAGAAAAAGTTTTAAGAACTGATATAAAATAAGGCTAATGCTACCACTTCACAAAATGTTTATGGATGTTTTTGTTTGGGTCAACTGTTTTCCTCCCGTTCCTTTATACTTCCCAGCTCAAACAGATGCAGGTCTTGGACTTGGCACTATAAGCCTTCATTCACAACAGATGGGGATCCCACTCCATTTTATATACCCTTAACATAGTTAGCCTGGTCATTGCAAAGATGGTGCTGCTGCGGTAGCTGTATGCTATGCACTACATGTTCATCTATTCTATTCTAACATCCCCACTCCACTCATTTTGTACTGCACATGTGCTCATCTCAACACTTCTCAACATGCTGCATCGTCTTTAGGTAAGGTCCATTTCTCTTGCATACAAAGTTATACAGGACATCCTAAAGCTAGGTAGACACCTGAAAGTCTATGCATATAAAATATATTTTCTTAAAAGCACAATATAACCCCCATTTAAGGAGCAATTCTGAAAATCTGTGGGGAGACTAAGTTTACGGGTACTTGTACTGCTTGATTAACAAGGGAAATTCCTTTAAAACTGTCCCCTCTTGATGTTTATACCCCAAAGGATCCAGAAAGGAGAAATTAGGCCTAACCTGCTAATTGTCTTTCCTTGAGTTCTCTCCAGGCCAGTCCAGGAACTGTAGGGTAGTCAGCCTCCTCCAGCAGCTGAGGACTGAATTACACAGAGTCTTGCTGACCCCCTAGCGCCTCTGACTCAATCTTCTATTGACAAAGCAGTTTACACTAACCAACTAAGAAACTTAAACTTGAACAAATTTAAAAAAACAAGCCTACTTTCACTGAAAATTTGAGAAGCCCTGTATCCCCGCCTCTGACTAGTTTTCTTCTGTACTTTTTTTTTTTTAATGAATACTCTAATCGTCCTCAGGATGGGCGCTACCCTTCCCCCAACCCCAGGAAGGGGGAACAGATAAGCAGAGCCGCCCTGAAGAACTCGCTGCCAGTCTGCCAACACGCCGTGCCTCAGGCTGAAGATAGACTTCCTAACTTCCGAGAACTGTAGCAACGCCCTCTCCAGACTGTCAATCCCCATAGCAATCCTGCTGAACTGCGCAAATTGACTGGGTGAGCCCTGGACTGGCCTGGAGAGAACTGAAGGAAAGACAATTAGCAGGTAAGGCCTAATTTCTCCTTCCTCTTAGTCTCTCCAGGCCAGTCCAGGAACTGTAGGGACATACCAGAGCAGTACCTAAACATGGGTGGGGCTCGCAAGCCCGGCCAGGATAGCAGATGCCCCAGCACTGGCATCCCCCCTAGCTTGTACATCTAGCCGACAATGCTTCGAAAAGGTACAGAGGGACGACCAAGTTGCTGCCCAACAGATGTCCACCGGAGGAATCAAAGTGCACTCCACCCAGGAAGTCGCCTGTCCCCGAGTAGAGTGAGCTCTCAGACCCCTAGGAGGAGTCCTCCCACGTGCAGCATACACTGAAGCAATAGCCTGTTTCACCCACTGGGAAATCGAGGCTTTGGAAGCTGCTCCCCCTTTACGGGACCCTCCAAAAACAACAAACAACCGATCCGCCTTACAGAATGACTCTGTCTTCCTAAGATATCTTCGAAGCACCCTTCCGAGATACAGCCGCCAAAGCCTACGATCCACTCCATCCCCTCCAAGTTTCAGAAAGGTCGGAAGCAAAATTTGCTGATGCAGATGAAAATGAGAAACCACCTTTGGAAGGAAGGATGGCACTGGACACAATACCACCTTTTCTGCAGAAAATTGTATAAAGGGCTCCCTACACGAGAGCGCTTGTAAATCAGAAATCCGCCTGGCCGAACACATCGCCACCAGGAAAACAGTCTTCCCGGAAAAATCCCTCAAACTTTCCGTCGCCGCGGGCTCAAAGGGTGGTTCCACCAGCGCCTCCAGGACCAAGTTCAGATCCCAGGGAGGAACTACCGGTCAGACAGGCGGACGAACATTCTTAACTGCCCAAAGAAAACGAACTACTTCCTGGTGCGCTCCCAACGAGCGACCCTACACTCATCCCCTATAACAAGCCAGCTCCGCCACCTGCACCTTCAGAGAACTCAGGGCGAACTCCTTCTCCAGGCCACCCTAAAGGAAAAGCAATATATCTGGCAGTGTACATATGAACGGCTGAACATCCCTTTCTGCACACCAACCTTCAAATATGCGCCAAATACGGATATAAGACAATGACGTGGAACGCTTCCTGGAGCTCAACATGGTACTGATAACTGCCGCTGAGTACCCACGGCATCGCAAACGCTCCCTCTCAAGAGCCAAGCCGTAAGCGAGAACTGATCCACCTGCAGCATCAAGACTGGCCCTTGGTTCAACAAATTGAGTCGACTGGGCAGCCTCCATGGCTGATCTACCAGCAGCCGAACAAGATCCGCATACCAAGGTCTCTGTGGCCAATCCGGCGCAATGAGAATCACCTGCCCATCGTGAGCTACTATCCTCCACAGTAGTTGACCAATCATCAGCCACGGTGGAAACACATACTGCATACCTTCCACCGGCCAAGTCTGCGCCAGAGCATCAATACCCTCTGACATATGTTCTCTGTGCCTGCTGAAGAATCATGCGGCTTTGGCATTGGAAAGAGTGGCCATCAGATCCATGATCGGCTGCCCCCACCGAACCGTAATGTCATGGAACACGGCCGCATTTATCTCCCACTCTCCTGGATCCAAGGCATGCCGACGGAGGTAGTCGGCCTGCACATTGTCCCTTCCTGCTATATGTGCCGCTGACAAGGCTAGCAGATGGCTCTCTGCCCACCGCAGCAGCAGCTGACTCTCCACCGCCAAGGCCGCACTGCCCATGCCGCCTTGCCGGTTATGTAGGACACAGTCACCACATTGTCGGAGAAAACGCAAACAGCCTTCCCCCCTACCAGGCCTTCGAACTCCTGCAGCGCCAACCTCACCGCCCTCATCTCCAGAAGATTGATCAACCACGCGGCTTCCTCCGTCGAACAGCAGCCCTGCGTCACCCAAGACAGACAGTGCGCTCCCCAACCATAGAGACTTGCATCCGGACATACTAGCTTCTGAGCCAATGGGTGCTCTTGAGGTGACCACCGCAAAAGCAGAGCCCACTGAAGCGGCCGCATTATGGGCCCTGGCCCACGGCACTATAGTCCAAGGCTACTGCCATCAATCCTAGCAGCTGCATGTATCGCCACGCTGTTGGAGCTTTCATGCGCAAAAACCTCCGCACCTGTCCCAGAATCTTCTGTACTCTGACCTTGGGAAGTGACACCGAACCAGCCTCTGTATTGAACAAGGCCCCGAGAAACACCAATTGCCGCACTGGACACAGCTGGCTCTTGGCCTGGTTGACCACCCAACTGAGCTGCATCAAGAACTCCACAATTTGTTCGGTAGCCCTGACCGACTCTCCCTCGGGCCCTGCTCGAATAAGCCAATCGTCCAAATAGGGATGTACCAGAATCCCTTCCTGCCTCAATGCTGCCACGACTACCACCATCACCTTTGTAAACGTGCGCGGCGCCTTGGCCAGACCAAACGGCAGTGCCCTGAACTGAAAGTGCCCCATAGGGATGGCAAAGCGCAGGAACCTTTGGTGTTCCGGTCTGATGGGAATGTGCAGATAAGCCTCTGTGAGGTCTATGGAAGAAAGTACCTCGCCCGGCCTTACTGCCAAAATCACTGACCGCAGCATTTCCATCCGGAAATACGGCACCTTCAAGCTCCCGTTCACGTGCTTGAGGTCGAGAATGGGCCGAAAAGAACCCTCCTTTTTGGGGACTACAAAATAAATGGAGTATCGACCTAAGCCGTAATGGTCTCGGGGTACCGGCACCACCGCTTGCAGGTGCAGTAAGCACTGAAGCGAATCGCGCACTGCCTCTCTTTTCGCCAGTGCTTTGCATGGAGATGCCACGAAAGCTTCTGCAAGAGGCTTGCAGAACTCCAGCGCATAACTGTCGCGACCAATCTCCCAAACCCATTGGTCTGTTGTAATTGCAGCCCAGGTGGAGTAGAACTGCTGTAAACGTTCCCCTACTGGCAACTTCGGCTGGGCCTTTCTGACTTCATTGTGGCTTTTTGGGTGAAAATGCACTCGAGCCTGCTGCCTGGTGAAAACACGTGTGGCAGAGACAAGGCCCAGATATCCCCGGCTGCTCCCACACTTCCCGCAAACTGCTGCAACCAGCAGCACGCACCTGATCCCAAGCAAAACCCCCGGAGATACCCTGAGGCCACAAACATTGACACCGGCAAAATTGCTGAAAAACAAACACCCCCTCCAATCACACCCCCCCCCCCCCGGAGCCGCTTACCTAACAAATTGCAGCTGGATCTGCTTGCTTCCCCCCTCCCTCCGCTAGTGGGAACTGGAGGCAGCAAGGAGTGCTCTGGGGCTCCCAGGCACGTCCTCCTCCAGGCAGTGTTAGTGGCAGCGCTCACCCCTCGAGACAGGCTCTGCCTCTGCTGCCCCTTTAAAGCACCAAAAATCACTCCGGCGTCTACTGTGGTATTTTACTAGCTGGACTTACTGCTTTGCCATAGCACCCCAGACCTTCCCCCCCCCCCTTTTTTTTTCCTAATCCATCAGGGAGCTTACCTAAAAACGGTCCTTCCCAGCTGCTGAGGACTGAAAGACTGAGTCAGAGGCGCTAGGGGGAGCTAGATAGGGGGGTCAGCAAGACGCTGTGTAATTCAGTCCTCAGCTGCTGGAGGAGGCTGACTACCCTACAGTTCCTGGACTGGCCTGGAGAGACGAAGAGGAAGTATTGTTAATCTGGTTTTACACTGCAAAACAAGACTTCATTCACTACAGAATTAATTGGAAATTGTTTTGGAATCAGTTTGAGACACTGAGAGAAGTTAAGGGAGCACTACATGCATAGTTAGCTACTAATACAATTTACAGCATAAATTTTAGATTTACATTGCAGCAGATTATAAGCAGAGCAGAAGTGAATGATGTCCCATCTGTATAAAATCAATGATGTGTGAGCTATTTGTTATATATGAGTAAGAGCAGATTATCTATGACTGAACAATGTTGTGCATGACTGTATGCTACAGACACAGTGGGGTAGATATTCCGACTACTGAGGCCAGTGTTTTTAAAGTGTCTGAACGCCACAGCCAAAATGAAACTGTAGATTCAGTACTGGAGCCTATCCAGCATCCAGTGCTGAATATCCATTTTTGCCAGTGATCGGTCTTATCTGTTTAGCAGCAATATTCATCTGCTAACCAGATAGCAAGATCTGCACAAAGTTTGACAGTCATTCTCCTTACACCTAGCACCATAGACCGAAAAAGTCATACCCAGACTCCCAGCAGTCTGATTATGTCTCCAGACTCTATGGAAGGCCCTACAGGGTGCACTTGCAACTTTTAGGCCTGCCTTCAGGGAGATTTTGAGGACAAAGTCTTTCAACAATTTCTCCAGATCCTCATCAATTAGCAACCCGCCCCTAAAGGGAAGTCTGCTCAGATGCAGCTTGGAGGCAGAATCAGAAGACCAATTTACAGGGTCACAACCACCACTGCCAAGGACTTGGAGGTCCTGATCAGGTAATGTAGGGCACCTGACAAATACTCAGTACCAACTCCTTTTCCACAGCCTCTGGGCTATCCAGCAATTACTAGACACAGCATAAGGGAGCTTGAGCTATCAGACCCACCATAGCACTGCTTGAGAGCCCAGAGCAGAAGCCACAAAGGCATGCAAATCCTCTGTATTTAGGGCATAACTGAACAGCCATCTAAACAGCAAAATATACACAATTTCAGTGACAAAAGAAAAAGCAGAACTTATCACCCTACATGATGTAAGTAAAACATAAGATGTTAAAGTAAAAAAAATCAAAAAAAAATCACACGCAAAACCTTTTCCAAAAAAATAACTACATTAACCTCAGCACCTTCAAGAGGAAGTCAAGGTCAAACGCGTGCTAAGTGTCTATTTACTGCATCATCTTCCTGAGACTGCCTGAACAGTCGATTCACTTTGCAATTACCTTGCTGTAGGAAAAGCTCTAAAAGCTACATAAAATCAATGCAAGCTTTGATACAAAACTACTAAACTTCAACATGCGTGAAGAGGCTCTGCCTGCTAGCAAATGTCTATGAAGAATCACTTACCTGGAAATTATTACTGACAGTTTCAGGGCCTTGAAGGGAGAAAAGGGAAACTAAGAGAAGAAACATATTGTCCCATAGCATTCTCAACTTCTAATCTCTAAAAAACATGGTTTTGCATTATTGTTATGATCTATACTCTGATGCTCATGCTCCTTAGGCAGTGATGAAGAGGAGGGCACAGCCCCCTGAGAGAGTGGCCTAGTGGTTAGTTCAATGGCCTAGAAACCAGGACATTATCACCTGTCCCCTCAGACTGTAATTGTACTCGAGCGGACACTTGTACTTGAATGTAATTCATAATAAAATACTTTTATGTACAACACTATATAAATTAAACAAGAAATTAAAAAACTGCTTTCTTGGTAACACATTACCATCACACCACATCGTAACAAGGCATATGTGCTGATCCGTAGATACAGTGTTTCTCAGACCTGTCCAGCAGACATACCAAGCCAGTGGATGTTCAGAATAGCCACAATGAATATGTGCTAGATAGATCTGCATACACCGGAGAACCAAGATATGCAAATCTCTCGTGCATATGCAGACCACTTGGGTGTGCCGCCAGGAAAGTTATTTTCCAAAGTAATTGTCTTCTTCATATTACAATGCAAAATATTCTATTTAATCATATTCATAACAAAATATAACTTCCTTTGAATAGATCAGATTAGAGAATTTACATCAGAGGTGAGGAACTTGTAGTCCCCTAGGGCTGCAAACCAATCAGGTTCTTCATGGAACAGATTTGAATACAATCATAACAGTGCATAAAGGTCTTTATCATACGTATCCATTAGGGATATCCTTGGAATCCATCAAGGCTGTGGCCCTCAGTGACCAAAGATTCCCCATCCTTGCTCCAGAGTCACTACCCTACGCTCATCAACCTAGATGGTGCCTAAAATTTTCAACAATCCAATCATAATGGGAACTTTGCATCTCATGTACCTTACGGCATGCAGTACCGCAGATGGAACATCAGAGGTCAAGCTACAACAGTCACGACATCAGCCAGATAGATATAAAGGAGCAACATTTAAAGAAAAAGGCAAACACAAACCTATGGTAACCCTCCTTACCATTTTACAGATGAGCCGTCAGCATGTTTTTGACAAACAGCCTGCATGAAAGCCTCTAAAAGGTTAAGAGGGGCAAAGGAACCATGTTACCCCTTACCTAAATGCAGCTGGGTAAAGCAGGGCCACAGAGGCATCAATTAATTGGCCTTGCGTTACAGAGAGTTGCTGGCAGGGGAAATCTGCCCTTATAATGAAAGAAGGGGTTTAACACTCTAGCCACCAAATCCTGCTGTTCTACAGAGTATCAAAAAACTATGAATGGGGTATGTGAAAATAAGGGTTTATGATCCCAATTTCTACACATACAAGTGGACTAAAACATGCAACCAACATACTCATCTGAAGAGGGGTTATTGTAATCTCTTTTAATTGAATTTCTTGAACATATTTAGAGAAATTTAAACAAGAATACTGCTCATTTATGGTGCATATCAAGCCACCAGTAGCTGATTGCCATTTTCAAAGACATTTTACAGGAGGAAGATGAACAAATATAATTATTTTCACATCTTCTGTCAGTCCAAATCTACACATAATGTTCCAATTTAATAAAGTTTGCTCTGTGAGGAGTTGTGCTGTCATTCAATAGTGGATCTATGATGGCACTGAAAGGTGTAGACATAGTAACATAGTATATGATGGCAGATAAAGACCAGTATGGTCCATTTAGTCTGCCCCAGTAAGGTGACCAAAGTAGTTGTAACCGCCATTCAGTGCATGTCACCCCCCGCCCTCTATGCTTTTGTCTAGTGCTGTCCTCACCGCTCCATGCAGGTCACCCCCCTCTATGCTTTTGTTGAGGGTTGTACTCGCCACTACGTGCAGGTCACCCCCTCTATGTTTTTGTTTACGGTTGTACCTGCTACTCTGTGCAAGTCACCCCCCTCTATTGATTGATTTCATTTCACTGAAACAGTCTCACTTTACTGATAGTCCATAAAATAATTTAGAAAAACAATTTGTAAAATTGAAAAAAAACCTGATAACATTTAAGAGTATGCTCATAATGAAATAATATAAGAGGAATAATTTGAGAGTTGATACATTTATGAATTTTTTGAAAAAGTCATTTAAAAGGATATTTGATGAGATGTGAGATTTTTTCCAGATGAATAGACTTAGTAATTGAGCTCACTAAGGGGTTGTTATAGACATTTATCATTGAATACTGCGCACAAGGGAAAAAAGGCCTAATAAAAACAAACAAACAGTGTTATTGCAAGAAGCACTAAAATAATCTGTACGATGGCTTAGTTGCAGTTCTGTGTGTTGAGGATCTGAGCCTAACTCCTGGGTTGACTGGTGCTGGGGATGCTGCAGGAACAGAGCTCTTGACCTTTGAAGGGTGGGAATCCTAAGCATAATGCAATGGTAAAACCCAGTGGCCGTACTTAGGACTCATAACTATAGGATTCTGAAAGCAGGCCTGCTATAAAGCCCTTGCTGAGGATTGCTGTTGCGATGACTTTGTTGGAGACAAAGGGGCATGGTTATTAGGTGTGCTAACTGGTAGAGCGGGGTTTACCTTGTGGCAAGTGCCCCACACTAAAGCTTTTACGCTAAAGGGTCAGCATGCAATTGGGCAGGGACTTGGCGGGTTGTGAGTATGGACAGAACTTCACGGTTAGTGCAGGCATTTTGGGTGTGTGTATCCACAAAGGTACCGTTAGCATGGGTGCACTTAATACCAGCTCAACGAGTGGCAGTAAGTGCAGTCACGTGCCGGTTAGCGTGGTGTGGTGCGTTAAAGCCGTGTTAACAGCCAGGGGCGGCCCAAGGGGGGTGCGGGGCCATGTGCGGAGATTCAGTGTGGGGCCTCATTTGCATAAGTGGCCTTATTTGCATAAATATTTGCATAATGTTACCATACACTAACTTTTAGTAAACATGTCTCTTAATGAGTGTATGGATAAAGAAAGACTAAAAGATTTCTACATTACTATAATCCAGTGCCAACCGCCAGGCACATTAGGAACTACTACAAACGCTGCCCATTTAGAACCAATAGCAAACCCGCCGTATCCTGACAGCATTACCAGGACTCACAAAGCACCATACCCTACCTATCAAAAAGCAACACTGCAAATATTAAACCAATACATTTCAGAGAATACTGGGGAAAGAGAACAAGTGGCAATGTCAAATAGGAATTACATAAATAGAATACCTCAGCTCAGTTACACATGCAGAACATAGACCATCACCAAACAAGGAATCACAATTTAGAAACAGGAAGGCAATAATTAAACTGGGAACCCCAAAAGCCAAACTTGGAATGTACAACACCACTGTAGAAATAAAACTATAAATTAATTTCCTCTTGTACCAAACAAAGCGCAGACATTAATGATGCACATTTCCCAGAGCTTTCATATTCCAGTTAATAAATTCAAAATAAAGAGATATTATCTTTCTACCTTTTGTGCATTTTTTTTCAGTTGCAATTGCTCCAGCCACTTTCTTCTGGTTTCTTCATGTTTTCTGCTAACTCTCCATCGTCTGCTGTCCATTTGTCCTCTCTTCTAGTTTTTTTTCCATTCTCTCTCTCTACATCTGCTTTAACATACTAATCTTTCTCCTTTTGCTCTTTCCTCATTCCTATTTCATCCACACAAATTTTACCCTTCCATCCTCAATCCCCACTTACTCTCCCAATACCCGGCCAATTGTAGATTTTTCATCCCTCCCACACAAAATATTTTTCCCCTCTTCATTTTACTCTCCCAGCCCCATCCCATTCTAATCCTCCCCCAACATCAGCTCCCTTCTAGTTCCAGTCTCACCCAGCATCCATTCCCTTCTAGTCCCTGCATCAGCCCATTTCCAGTCCTAGCCCCCCCATCAGCCCATTTCCAGTCCTAGCTCCCCCATCCATTTCCAGTCCGAGTCCCTTCATCAGCTCATTTCCAATCCTAGCCCCCCATCAGCCCATTTCTAGTCATTTCCTAGCCCCACCATCAGCCCATGTCAAATTCTAGCTCCCCTCCACCCAGCCCAATTCTAGTCTAAGCCCCCCAATGAGCCTACTTCCAGTTCTAGCCCCTCCATGAGTCCATTTCAATTCAAGCCCCCACCACAGCCCATTTCCAATCTTAGCCCCCACCACAGCCCATTTCCAATCTTAGCTCCCCCCAACAGCCCATTTCCAGTCCTATCCTAGCTGCTCCATCAGCCCATTTTCAGTCCTAGCTCCCTTCCCTCACAGCCCATTTCCATTCCAAGCCCCCTCCCCATCAGCTATTTGCAGTTCAAGCCTCCCCTTCCACTCAGCCCATTTCCAGTCCTAGCAACCCCCCAGCCCCCCATCAACCCACTTCCAGTCCTAACCCCCCATCACCCCATTTTCAGTTTAAGCCCCCCTATAACCAATTACCAGTCCTAACCCCCCATCAGCCCACTTCCAGTCCTAACCCCATCAGCCCATTTCCAGTCAGCCCCCCCATAGCCCATTGCCAATCCTAACCCCCCCCATCAGCCCACAGCCCATTACCAGTCCTAATCACATCAGCCCACCTCAAGTCCTAACCCCTCCCCATCAGCCCATTTCCTGTCCTAGCCCCCCATAGCCCATTACCAGTCCTAACCCCCCATCACCCCATTTCCAGACAGCCCCCATCAGCCCACAGCCCATTACCAGTCTTAACCCCCCCATAGCCCATTACCAGTCCTACCCCCCAACAGCCCACAGCCCATTACCAGTCCTAACCCATCAGCCCACCTCAAGTCCTAACCCCTCCCCATCAGCCCATTTCCTGTCCTAGCCCCCCATAGCCCATTATCAGTCCTAACCCCCCATCACCCCATTTCCAGACAGCCCCCATCAGCCCACAGCCCATTACCAGTCTTAACTCCCCCCATAGCCCATTACCAGTCCTAACCCCCCCAACAGTCCACAGCCCACCCAAGTCAAGTCCTAACCCCCTCCACAGCCCATTACCAGTCCTAACCCCCCCCCCATCGGCTCATGGAAAATTTAAAAAAAAAAAAAAAGCTGGCTGCTGCCGCTGCTGCCGCAGCAGCAGCAGAATGGAGTGTCATGCGGGACCCCCTCTGCCTGGCTGAGCTCTCCCGGCCCGGCTGAGCCCCTCTGCGCCGGCTTCCAGATACGCGAAGGGAGAGTGTCTCCCTCGCGTCTCTGTTAAGCCCGCAGGGGCTGATGGGAAGCAGGGGCTGATGGGAAATTTCCCATCTGCCCCTGCGGGCTTAACAGAGACGCGAGGGAGACAGTCTCCCTTCGCGTATCTGAAAGCCGGCGCAGAGGGGCTCAGCCGGACCGGGAGAGCTCAGCCGGGCAGAGGGGGCCTCACGGGACACTCCATTCTGCTGCTGTAGCGGCAGCAGCCAGCTTTTTTTTTTTTTTTTAAATTTAATTTTTAAAAAAGCAGAATGTTCTTTGCGTGGGGCCCCCTGAAACGTGGGGCCCTGTGCAAAAAACATTCTTGCTCAATGGACGGGCCGGCCCTATTAACAGCAGGGGGTGGATGCCCAGAAGTTAGCGTGGGAGTCTGCGCTAACGTTTGGGCACCAACATGGGCTGCTGGTGCGTTTCTTTGTAGATGTGTCCCAAAATATAGAGGAAAACAAACATATTGGAAAATAGATGCTTCTAGTGCTGTAGCCCAACCAGAGCTGGTTATAACTGAGGAGAAGGCAGAAACTACTGAGCAAAAAGAAAAAGGTTATATGGATGTAAAGAAAGTTTGAAGGATGGAGGAATCATCAGGTAACTAAGACGTTTCCCAGCTAGATTCCTGGAGTGAAAATCACCCTATGCAGAATAGATGGTAATCGTAGAAATGTCTATTCATTGTGTTTGGCTCGTTAGCACACTTTAATAAACATAGTGTACACTAAATTGAATTAAGAGGGGCAACCATTGATTTAATGCAACCATAGGATGCACAAGGGATGCCAACTCTGGCCAACATACAAGCAATCCTTCCCAACTGCCGCTGTCTTGGAATACCTACAGTGGGCCCCAGTTGCAGAGCTTCAAGCAACTCATGGGGCGCACAAAGCATACAGCCCACATCACAGACATACAAACAAGAAGCATACAGGGAACGCTGCCTCCTGCGCTATATACAGTATGCACATGGTGCGCTGCCTCTGGTGTATACACAGCATGTACAAAGCACACAGAGCACAACCCACAGACTCCAGCACCATACATGGGGCACAGACTCCGGTACTACACTCAGGGAGCACACAGCATGCAAGCTCTAGTGTCATACACAGAGCCTACAAAGCATTCTGATTCCAGTACAGCAAAGAGCATACCTAAGAGCAGTAAACTCTGGTGCTAGATCTCGGCTCCAAAGCACACAGGTCCCAGGGACTCACATGGTAACTATCCATATGAAGCAGGCTAGCCATCCCCATACAAACAAAAAACATCTATAGAAAATCCTGCAAGCATGACCTGAGATGTTGATATGCAGAAATGTTAGTTGTTCTACAAGCTAGCGCCAAATGACATCTTCTCAAATCTACAGCACCCTGCTGCTTTCACCAGCATGCACAGGCTGTTTACATGCAAGAAGCAGAAACTCTGTGTTACAGCCTAGTGCTTAAGGCTCTAGTAGAGGGTTTCATAGCAAGAGTTTAACACAGACTCTCTGTGCTAGGATGTAATAGGCAAATTACCCAGTGCAAAAGTCAGTGTTAAACTGGAAGAGCAAGCCAAACAGGTGCAAACAGAAGTCAGCGCTAGTTTGGTATGCTGACTCAGACAAACACAGTCATCTGAGGTGAAGTATGATATGATGGGGCAGAAGCATATAAGGCATTTTTTGCCTTATGTAGCAGTCTGACCCCACCTGGTGCATCCCAGCATGGATTGTGCGGGGCCAGGTGCTGCCATTTATTTATTTAACATTTCTTATATGCCATCTTTCATGATATCAAGGCGGTTTACATTAAACAAACTGAAATTACATTGAACAGGGCATTATAACTTGGAGATAACTATTTTATAGGGAACATGGGCTATGGAGGGTTAAGTGGCTTGCCCAAGACCACAAGGAGCATTTTACAAGATTGTGATGTAGGGGCGGGAGCATAAGGGGCAGTGTTCCTGCCCCATCCTTTAAGGTACTGGCAGGGGGGGATTTGGGGTCACTAGGCCACCAGGGCATTGTTTGTTTGGTGGGGGGGGGGGAAATCTGGACCAATGGACCACCAGGGTATTGTTTGTTTGTTTGTTTGGGTGGGGGGGGAAATCGGGGCCACTGGGCCATCAGAGTTTTAGTTGGGGAGGGGGATCGGGGTCGCTGGGCCACCAGGGCAATTGTTTATGTCGGGGGTTGTGTTCAGGGTGGGGCACTGGCCCCCAACAGTGTGCCGATGGCATCGGGGGGACTTACATGATGCCTGGATCATCTGAGGTGAAGTGTCAAACTTCACCTCAGATTATATTTTTGCTCCCAGCCGGATTTTTACAACTACCTGAAGCTGCCATGAAGATCCAGCACTAAAAACAGTATAAAAAACTGCCCTAGTTTCTGCACAGTTTTGTTTTTTTTGTTTTACATCAGGCGCAATTAAGTATTCAGCAATTTGCATGCCCAGTGCATTGCAATTTAGCACAGTTCTTGTTTTGACGTTTTTCCAGTGCTAACTTGCTTTCTGCATCGGAGAGCAAGCCTAGCACGGGAAAAGCAACAGAAAAATGCCACGCTAAGGTTTTCTGCATCGGCCCCATAGTGAACGACAGCATGGTCCATCTAATCCACCCATTAAGGTAGCTGAAGTTGTAGAGTTAGCCAAACATGCACAGACTGTTCTCCGCAAATATATACTGATTGTTACTCTCACAAACATGCACAGGCTGCTACCCCAGAAGGAGCTGTTCCCAAAGTGTGCACAGGCGATCACTTCTGCTAGTGTGCACAGATGGCTGCTGTCACCAGCGTGTCTAGGAAACTGTCTTCACTAGCATGCTCAGGGGCTGCTCTCACAAATATGCACCATGCACGGCTTTTCACCAGCACACACGAACAAGCTGCCCTCACAGCATCCATAAACTATCAGTTTCACAATAGGCATGTTATTACAAGCAGCACAGCTTTCACAAGGAAACACTGATGTCGCAACCATGCCAGAAGCACTACTTGGACCATCTCTTACATGTCTCTGTACAGTGCTGCCTATGCCTTGTAGTGCTATACAAATGATTAGTAATACTAGTACACAGCTGAAGCCACAATAAGCAAGTATAGCAACTGCCACACCATTCCACTCCATTTATTGCATTTATATCTGCAAATCATTTGCATGTCTCAGCAATTACAAAGACATACATAATTAGCACATAAATAATATTAATCAAAAACAAATCAACACAGTCAGTAAAAACAATGAACAGATGAAAATCCCAAAATTTAAAATCCTAAGGAGTATAATCATAGAGAACAAGTAGGTTTTCAGACCCTTCCTCTACTGCTTTCTTCTCTAATCCTAAATTATATTACAGTAATCCAGATTATGCGTAACAAGTGACTGATCTACCGCCCTGAAATCAGAGGGGTCTAAATAGTTCTTCAAACATCGAGTTACATGGAGTCAGTACGATCCACATTGTAAAGACGTAAAGATCCACAACAAAAGATGACCTGAGCACACCATTAACAAGCATTGTTAACGAGTCCCTCAGCCAAGGACGCATGCCAGATCTCCTTAAAACCTCAGTCATCCAACCAACCCTAAAAAAACACAACCTGGATCCCCTCAAACCCACCTCCTACAGACCTATAGCAAGCCTCCCGTTTACCGCCAAACTCATTGAGAAGGTAGTCCAGAGACAGTTCCAAGAACATTTAGATGCTAACAACATGGCTTTCGTCCACTCCACGGAGTCGAGACCCTCATGACATCGCTAATGAACACTCTTGTCATGGGAACTCAAGCCAAGCACTCTGGATATGCAATGATCTTCCTAGACATATCAGCTGCCTTCAACACCATCTCCCACAACATCCTCATACACAGACTACAAGCAATCGGCATCAAAGATAACGTACTCCAGTGGTTCCGTTCATACCTGACCAATAGACAACAATTGATCCGCACAAACATATCAACCTCCCCCCTTTCCAGCAACACCAAGGAGTACCCCAAGGATCCACATTATCTGCCATGCTCTTCAACATCTACCTGCAACCACTCTGCTCATTCATACGCACATACAACATTAACTACCATATCTATGCTCTATGCTCCAATCACAACATCCAACCCAACCAATAAACTCTTATCAGAATGCTTCACCGAATTATCCAGCTGGCTACAAAAGAACAACCTATCCATCAACATAAAGAAAACTGAAGCCCTCATAGTAACAAAGGACCCTGACTTCACACCACCTACGCACCTCGACATTGGCACCACAAAAATACAAATACAGCCACAAATAAGATACCTAGGAATCATCATAAACCAAGCACTCACACTCAATCAACAGATCAAAAAAACCACCGCAACAATCTACCACAAGGCTAAAACAGTACAACGCCTCAGACCTCTCCTTGAACCACAGGACTTCAGAACAGTAATGCAAGCCTTGACACTCCCCCACCTGGACTACTGCAATATAATATACCATGGACTTCCAGCCACTCATACAAACCCACTTCGAACTGCCTTAAACACCACAGTAAGAATTATCAAGAATGCAAAAAAACAGGACCACATCACCCCAGTCCTGAGGGAGCTACACATACTCCCTCTAGAAGCAAGAATCAAATACAAATCCGCCCTACTCACCCACAGAGCTCTCTACCAAACTCAAACTTCCCAGCTCCGCACTCTACTGCCTCAACCAGCCCACAACAGAACAACCAGACAAACCACCAACAACTCCCTCACCATCCCTCACAAAAGAATGAAATACAATCAACGGACCTGCAACAGAGCCTTCGAACTATATGCACCATCCCTCCGGAACTCTCTACCCAATCACATCAGAAGCAACACAGACCCATCATCTTTCAGGAAACAACTTAAAACTGCACTATTCCAAGAATTCCTCGGACCAGAAACAAGCACCCACCACTGACTCCCTCCCAACCACCATGTCTCATCCCCTGAACATATGTCCTATGTAACCATAACACAATGTCTATGTCTATGTCCCAACTAACTGTCAAAAAATCATTATTGTTGGCCACCTGGTGACGGCCCCAAACCCTTCTAATTGATTATTGTATGTTCCACCGCTTTGACCCGGTGAAAAGCGGGATATAAATACAGCTAAATAAATAAATAAATCGTGGGCAAAAAAAGAAACAAGAATCAAGAATGTCCAGATAATGTACTTCCAGTTGAGCTGGAATTCCTTTTTGTCTGAGGGTAATTGTGTAGATAGTACAATGAAGATAAGTGCTGGTTTCATCCTCCTTTCCTAAGGGTCTTTTAGAGGGAAACTTGTCCTAAGCTGAGCTCACGTCTAAGTCCAGCTCCTGCCTGGTTTTTACCTAGAGCCTGTTCCAGCCTTCTGCAGCTTAGATCCTACAGGGACATGCTCACAGTTTGGCATCTTCTCGATACGTGCCACTCCCTGAAGTGCCAGGTGCCTCATGATTGTGCTGGCCATATTTTGTAATGGGCTTCGGGAGGGGGGGGTCCCTCTGAGGCCTACACAGTCATTTAGTAAAAGACAGCCCTGTCTGCCTGCGCTGCAGGAGAGGCATTGCCACTATGGCAATGCCTCTAGGTTACCCTGGGTCCACAATGAGCACTCTGCAGGGCTGCTGCAGCTATTTTCTTTTTCCTTCTTTGCATTGCATCTTGCGTCAAGCAGGCTGTTCAGGCCAAGAGCACCCTGTCTGGCATCCTAGGACTCGAAAGAAATCCAGAGGAAAGGCGGAGGAGGAACAGCAAACAGCTGGATGAGGCCCAAGAAATCCCCGAGGCCTTGTGTCTGCAGAACTGGCATGCAAGTCATTCATCCTGTTAGAACCCTCTTTGGCTTTACTGTACTAGAAATACCTCCATCTAGCTGAAGACAGCAATACTAGTTGGCTCTCTGACTGCACCGGCATATGTAGGGAGATGGGCAGAGTTTCAACCCTGTCTCTGCTTACTAGAAAGAGGGTGAATCCCATTGGAACGGACTTGTTTGACAAGGAAGAAGAGGAACATGTGGTAACTACATTAGCGCTAACTGTTAACGTAGACGATAATGTTGTGCAGTTAGGCGAACCCAAAAGATAGAGCTATTTGCATCGTGTTATCTGCAACGCAGTTAATGTGCAGTAAAGAACTCTTTATGTTAACTGCATGGCAAGACACTAGAAACACAGAGGTTTTGTGGTTACCATGCATTAATTTTGGCAATTAACGTGAAGTGCAAAACCTTACCCAGTTTAGTATATAAACCCCTAAAGAAGGTTGCCAAAAACATTTTGAAACAGAATTTTCAAACACTTTCTGAACTTCATCTAGTGCAAACTGATTGGAAGATCATTCCAAACCTGGGGGACTGTCACAGAAAACACATCTCCACACACTAACAAGCAGATGCAGGCAAGCATAGTTACTCACCTCTAACAGGTGATCTCCGGGAACAGTAGGAATTTAGTCTTCACGTATGGGTATCGTCTGTACCGACGGAGCCTACTTGGGAACGCTCCCCAGCATCCAATAGGAAAGCTTTTGGGAGCATCCCACAGCGCCTGCATGCTGCCTTCCCGCCTTTCCCAACTGTCCCTCTCCAGTTGAGTTTAAAGCTGAGACAAAAGAGAGAGGGAAAGAGAGAGAGGGAAAGAGAGATAGAAAGATACAACTCCTAGGGGACTAAATTCCTGCTGTTCACGGAGATAGCGTAGTTACTCACCTATAACAGGTGATCTCCGGGAACAGCAGGAATAAGTCTTCACATATGGGTACCGTCAACACCGACGGAGCCTGCGCGGGAACGCTCCCCAGCATCCCAAAAAGAAAGCTTTTGGGAGCGTCCACCACGCATGCATGCTGCCTTCCTGCCCAACTACCTCTCTCACTTCAGTTGAGTTGAAAGCTGAGACCAAAGGAGAGAAGTAGAAGAAAAATAGAGGATAGAGTAAGACAACTTCTAGGGGAGGTGGGTGGGTTGTGAAGACTTATTCCTGCTGTTCCCGGAGATCACCTGTTACAGGTGAGTAACTACGTTATCTCCAGGAACAAGCAGGAATGTAGTCTTCACATATGGGGACTCCCCAGCTAAAATGCCTAGGGATGACCCCAGCATGTTGCAGATGTATGTAAGATGGGCCATGCTTCCTCCCAGGGACCTCAGGCATCCAAGAGTGGATGGTGGGAAGGAGTTGATCTAGGAATGGAAGAGATGCTGTAGAACAGCCTGACCGAACAAGGCATCCCGATGGGAGTCCTTGTCTAAACAATAGTGGGCAGTGAAAGTATATACAGAGGCCCAAGTTGCTGCTTTGCAGATCTCATCAATAGCAACTGAACAAAGATTAGCTGTTGAGGCTGCCATGGCTCTAACATTATGTGCTGTGACATGGCCTTCCAGAGGGATTCCTTTACTCTGATAGGTAAAGGAAATACAGTCTGCAATCCACTTAGAGAGAGTTCTCTTAGTGACTGGAAGTCCTAAATGACTAGAGTCAAAAGCCAGAAAAAGCTGAGAAGACTTTCTAAATGGCTGAGTTCTGTGAAGATAAAAAGCCAGAGCCCGTTTATAATCTAAGGTATGAAGATTTCTTTCCGCGCTGGAGGCATGAGGCCTAGGAAAGAAGACTGGGAGATAAACCGATTGGTTTAAATGAAAAGGTGATACCACCTTTGTCATAAAATGAGGATGAGTCCTCAAGACTACTTTGTCATGATGAAACCTCGTATAAAGCCTGCAGTTCACTAATGCGTCTTGCAGAAGTGATAGCTATTAGGAAAATGAATTTCCATGAAAGAAACTTTACCTCCGAAGTAGCTAAAGGTTCAAAGGGTGGCTTCATAAGTTGACCCAGAACAAGATTAAGATCCCATGCCACCGGAGGTGGTTTGATGGGAGGTTTTGTTAAAAGGAGACCCCTCATAAATCTTGAAACGAGGGGATGAGAGGAAATTGGTTGTCCATCGAAGGATTTATGAGATGCAGCAATAGCACTAAGATGGACTCTAACAGAATTGGTCTTGAGACCAGAAGCTGATAAGTGAAGGAGATAGTCCAGAAGAGACTCTACTGGTACCAACAGCGGATTAAGTCCCCTCTGGGAACACCAGACTGAGAACCTCTTCCACTTAAAAGCATAAGAACGTCTTGTGAAAGATTTTCTGGAAGCTAGAAGTATATCCTTCACTTGTTGCGAAAGGCCTAGATCTTGAAACTCTATGCCTTGAGAAGCCAGGCCTTGAGATGAAGGGACTGAGGATTGGGGTGCAGAAGACATCCGTTGTCCTGGGACAGAAGATCCGGAGCACTCCCCAACTCCAGAGGAGTGGCTCGAGAGAGACCTAAGAGAAGAGGATACCATGTTTGCCTTGGCCGACAGAGAGCTATGAGTATCATGCAACCTCTGTCTCTCTGGAGTTTGAATAGGGTTTTGGGGATTAGGGGAATTGGAGGGAAGGCATAGAGAAAATCCTGGCCCCAATGGATCAGGAATGCATTCCTCGGCTGACAATTTCGAGATGGAAGTCTGGAACAGAACCGGGGAAGTTTGGCATTCTGTGGACTTGCAAAGAGGTCTATGTCTGGAGTTCCCCAGACTTGAAAAAGTCGAGCAAGTTGATATGAGTGGAGAGACCACTCGTGTGGTAACAGGACTCAGCTGAGCCTGTCCGCCCAAGCGTTTTGAATGCCTGGAAGGTATACTGCCAACAAATGAATGTGATGCTCTCTGGCAAAGGCTCACAGTTGCAAAGCTTCGTTGCATAATTGCAGAGAGCCTGTTCCGCCTTGTTTGTTTAAGTAAAACATGGCCACTTGATTGTCAGTTTGCACCAGAACTGTTTTGTTTATGAGATGGAAGCAAAAGGCTCGAACAGCATTGGAAATGGCCCTTAGTTCTAGGAGGTTTATTTGTAGAGAAGTCTCCTGTGGGGTCCAGAGACCTTGGGTAGACAGATCGCCCAAGTGGGCCCCCCAACCCAACTTGGATGCATCTGTCATTAGGATAGCCTGAGGTAGGGGTTGCTGAAAAGGAGAGCCTACTGTGAGGTTTTCCAGAGATTGCCATCAATGCAGAGACGCAATCAGGAGTGTGGTAACCCTGATCTTGTCTGACATGCATCCTGAGGCCTGGGACCACTGGGATGCTAAGGTCCACTGGGCCGCTTACATGTGAAGGCGTGTATAAGGAATCACATGGACTGTAGATGCCATGTGTCCTAGAAGCCGAAGCATCTGTCGAGCAGTGAGGAAGGTTTGTAGCACTGCTTGAGATGCCAGTTCGATGATGTGGAGATATCGAGGCTGAGGCAGGAAAGCCTTGGACTACTGCGTGTCCAAGCGAGCCCCTATAAACTCGAGGGATTGAGATGGGGTGAGCTGGGACTTTGGAAAGTTTATGACCCATCCCAAGTACTGCAAAATTTGCATTGTTCGGGAAAGAGCATGACTTGCCTCTAGAGCTGATGGTGCTCGAATGAGCCATTCGTCCAAGTAAGGGAAGACAAAAATTCCTAGAGTCCTCATAAATGCTGCTACTACTGCCATGCATTTTGTGAAGACCCTTGGAGCAGAGGCCAGTCCGAAAGGAAGGACTCTGTATTGAAAATGTCTTCCCTTGACTAGGAATCAAAGGAATTTTCTGTGATCTGCATGAATAAGGATATGCATGTAAGTGTCCCTTAAATCTAGAGAACATAGCCAATCCTGTTCGTGGAGGTATGGAAGAAGTGTGTCGAGGAAGATCATCTTGAACCTTTCTCGGACTAGATATTTGTTCAGTTCTCTGAGGTCCAGGATTGGTCTTAGTCCCCCTGATTTCTTTGGAATGAGAAAATAGGGGGAATAGAATCCTGTGCCCTGCTGGGACATTGGAACCTCTTCTATAGCTCCCTGAGCCAGAAGAGTAGTGACCTCTTGCCACAACAGGTCTGAGACCGGTGGTTGAGATCTGAACTGCTTTATTAACGTGGATGGGGGGCAAGCTGAGGAAATGAAGCTTGTATCCCAGACTCACGATAGATAGAGTCCAATTTTCTGATGTGATTTGTTGCCATCTTTTGGCAAAATGGCAGATACGGCCTGGAATATTTAAAGGTTCTGGGCTTAGAACAGGCAGAATAGCTATGTTCTCTAGACAAGAGTCAAAGACCCTGAGAAGGCTGAGCTTGCTGGGCCTTCTGAGGTTGTGTCTTTCTTTGTCTAGTTGTTGTTGCCCCATCTGGGGAACATGTGTTTGCTGGGTGGAAGATGGATAGAATTTCTTCTTTTGAGAGAAAAAATGTTTTTTAAAAAACGTTTTCTTGGCTGGGTTAGCTGTAGATTTTGACAATCTGTCTAAAGTTGTATTATCAGTGTCAGTTTCGTTAGCTTTGAGTTGCCAATCCTTGCCAAAGAGATTTTCTCCTGTGCAAGGAATGTTACCCAACTTATCTTGCACCCATTCCTCCAAGTCTGAAGCCTGGAGCCAGGCAATACGATGTGCTCCTATGGATATTGCAGAAGTTCTGCTAATACATTCAAAACAGTCAAAGGTAGCACAATTCATAAATTTAGAGACATTCTGAGCATGTTTGACCAAAGTCAAATGATCTGTCTGTTTATCCTCCTGAAGAAAAGGGTTCAAAAGTTCTAAGTCTTTTGTAACCTCTTCAAGAAACATTCCCATGTATAATATATAGGAACTGATTCTTGCTGACAGCATGGAGGACTGAAAGCATTGACGACCAAAGGCATCCAGTGTTCTAGACTCACGACCTGGTGGATTGGAAGAATGTCTCTTCACACTCTTAATCCGTCTCATGGCGGACTCTACCACTATAGAATGATGTGGTAACTGAGTCTTTTGAAACCCTGGACAAGGTGGTACTCGATACATAGTGTCAAGACGTCTAGAATGTGGAGATACTGTTAAAGGAGCTTCCCACATCCTTAACATTATATCATGTAAGATCTGATGTATGGGAAGCATAGCTGCCTCCTTTGGGGCTAAAGAATATTGAAGAATTCTCAATTCTTCTGCCCTAGGCTCCTTTTCAGGTACTACTGTAATGGCAAGACCCTTTGCCATATCACGTACAAAATCATGAAAAGACAGGTCCCTCAGGAGAGGACATTCTGCGTTGAGGAGAAAGAGTTGAATCTTGCAAAAGTTCAGCTCTGGTACCGGTGGAATCATCCGAGTCATTGGAATCGGAAGACTCAAAAGGAGGAAGCACCAGGTTCTCCCGAAGCAGATGGCGTCGGTACCGCTCGATGTTGGTACCGACACGAGTCGGTACCTGATCCCTCATGCTAGAGAGAGATTCCAAGCTCGGCATTGGGGGAAGCATGCCTGTTGAAACAGGTACCAAAGGCACTGGCACTGGTACCGGCATCGGTACCGGTGCCTGCGGAACTGTCTGCAGCGACCTTAGCGGTACCGAAGTAGCTAAAAGAGTCGCTAGACTGCGTTCGATAGCGAGGAGTCTTTTGTCCACCGCTACTGCCGATGCCGGGGTGTCGGTACCAGTGGGAGTGGCCACAACCCCCGAGCATGGCACCAGTAGTTCCATCGAGGTCGAGGCCTCTGGAACATCCTGGAGCCCCGATAAAGCATTGGAACACGAAGACTCCCACCGGGGCTGTTTTGCCGGTAAATTGTCCTCAAGGGCAACGCTAATGGCATCTCGATGCTTAGAGGGAGATCTACCCTTCGAGGACCGGCTAGTCTTAGAAGACTTGTGTTTAGTTACCTGAGATCCCTGGGAAGAAGTCGAAGCCCTGGAAGACATCGATGCTACAGACACTGTGTCTGAAGCAAATAGGGCACCGAGTTGATTTGCTCAATTTTGAAGACTTCTTTTAGTCAACTTCCTGCAGGAGAGACACTCTGCCGGGCAATGGTCAGGACCTAAACATTTAAGACACCAGTCATGGGCGTCGGTAAAAGAAACTGTATCGTCGCATTATGAACATTTTTTTAAACCGGTGGCTGGTTTTTCCATGGTAAGGAAAAAGAGGGCCTAATGCCCAAAATGGCGCCAAGCACCAGAGCAGGGGAAATAAACCCCTGAGAAAAGTAGTAAAAAGAATTACTTTAAAAAGAAAGAAAGAAAGCACCGGTGGTACCGGTAGGCGTCGATGGAAGGCAGACGCGACCACAAAAAATATAAAATAAAAGAAGATTTTCTGTGGTGACAGGGGACACGTCCTGTCGACTCCGCGGAAAATGAAGAACTGAAGTGAGAGAGGTAGTTGGGCGGGAAGGCAGCACGCATGCATGGTGGATGCTCCCAAAAGCTTTCTTTTTGGGACGCTGGTGAGCGTTCCTGCGCAGGCTCCATCAGTGTCGATGGTACCCATATGTAAAGACTACATTTCTGAGAGGCGGAGCTTGCGCGAATCCATGATGGCAGCCTAAGAGCTTAGCTCCCCGGACCTTCGCATGAATCCTATGAGATAACCTGAGATAAAGGAATTAGTAGGCGCTGTAATTACCTCTAATTATTCATCTTGGTATGGCCAACATTAAACCTGCCAAGCTAGACTTTGGAGCAGGCGGTAACGCGGGATCCAAGAGGGCGAAGTCTGATCCCCTCTCTCCCCATAAGATGGCGGCTGCCCGGGAGTCGGAGGAACTGATTCGGGAGTTGTTGGGGGAGTTACGATCGGTGAAGGAGCTGGTGCTGGCGAATGGAGAGGCAATAGGGAAGGTACAAACGGAAATGCAGGAGGTCAAAGAGCGAATGGAGCAGTTTACCACAAGACTGGATTCTATCGGGACGACAGTGGCTGCCCATGAGGAAAAGCTCGCATGTGTCGACAAGATGGCAAAACGGATGGAGAGGTTGGAGCTAAGTTTGGAGGATGTGGCTAATAGAAATCGCCGAAATAATATTCGAATGCTTGGTGTCCCGGAAGGTGCGGAGGGGGCGGACATGATATCTTTTCTGGAACGGTCCCTGCCCTCGATGCTCCATTTGAAAAGTACAGGCCCGATTGAGGTCGAAAGGGCGCATCGGGTGCCAGCGCAGATCAACCTGCACGCCCGCGGACCTCGACCGATCATTTTTTGTTTGCTCCGATATCAGCAAGCGGCACAGATTCTGGAAGCGGCAAGGACTTTGAAATCCATGCTTTTTGAGGGTCATAAAGTTTTATTTTTTCCTGATTTTTGCAGAGCCACGGTCGAAAAGCGGAAGCAGTTTTTGGCATTGCGTCCCCGTCTCCAGCAGCTGCAAGCCCGCTACGGGCTTTTCTACCCTGCCCGATTTAAGATTACTCTACACAATCAAACGAAGTCCTTTGATGTTCCGGCGGTGGCAGCAAAGTATATCGCAGAGCAGGAAGCTCTGCAGATGCAGTGACTGTGTTCTTTGGGCTGAAGGCTTGATTATGTAAGGACAGTAGCTGCTGCGATGCAGGGATTCTCTGTAGCAGAGGGTAACTGTCTGCGGTTTAAGTTTGGATATGTTTGTTGTTGCAATATTGTAAAGGGATAATGGAAGGGGGCAAATACAGCTTGGTATGGGAGGGGGGGGGCTCGTAGTATTAGTGGTACTATTATTAATACTAGTAGGGGTAATAATTGGCCTTTGCCTGGGGATTAACGTGCCATATCAGAGCTGGTAATATGGCAGGGGCGGGATTGGTTGTCAGGGGTTACCTTTATCCTTCCTGCACACATTTAGGTGCCCTGGTCTTGCTCGGCAGGCGCATATATGTGTGTTGCAGGCAGGTCAGAAAGGACAATGTTAATAGTGAGCAATTTAGCATGACAAAGGATGTAATTGATGTACCTAGATAGATTGAACCTGTTGTATTGGAAGACAGAATTTCTCAGATAGCACCAATGGTTAGATGCTAATGGGTCCGGGTGATAGCTGGGGTCTTGGGGGCTATCGTGGTAGTTGTGTATGTTCACCCACTATGTTTTCTCTTTTAAGAGACACAGTTGACACCTTGCAGTTCTGGTTATGTTCCTCCCGCCTGGTCATCCTAGATATTGCTGGAAAGGTAGTGCGGACCAGGAAGAGGGGTGTGTAAGGCTCCAGTGCAATTTAAGATGGGTATAATTAAATGCCTATCCCTAAATGTAAAGGGGATCAACCATCCGATTAAACGTAAAAAAATATTATTGTATTGTCAAAAGCAAGATGCTGAGATACTTCTTCTACAAGAAACTCATTTGTCCTCCAAAGAAACGTTAAAGCTGGCACAAGGTAAATTCTGTTTGGTGGCTCACGCTCCTGCATGTATGAAGAAAAATGGAGTGGCCATTTTGATTAAGAAGTCGCTCAAATATCAAATCTTGTCTTCTCGGGCAGATGCGGAAGGTAGATGGGCGGGGGTGCAACTTCTCCTGGAGGGACGGCAGCTGAGTTTCTTTAATGTATATGGCCCCAATACCGACAGCCCTGTTTTTTATCATGCGCTAGCTGAGGCTGTTCAAGAATATGCTAGATTTCCAGTAATTATCGGGGGTGATTTCAATCTGGCTCTCGACCCTCTAATTGATCGCAAGCCCAGCAGACCTCACAGACGGGAGAGAGCCTTGGAAGTGCTGCACTCGATTATGGAGACTTTCAATTTGGTAGATATCTGGAGGCTGCATCATCCAACTGAAGCAGATTTCACATTTTTCTCACACCCGCATGGTTCTCACTCAAGAATTGATTTTTTTCTAGTCTCAAAAACCTTAGTCCAAAGTATCAGTGCATCAGATATACTCAGCACTACTATTTCTGATCATGCTGCCATAGTGTTTGTCATGGATATCAAGGATGCCTCCTGCAAAAAGGCGGCATGGTTCTTCCCGAGATATTTGCTAGCGGATGAGTCCTTTAAAGCTTATCTACGAGCTGCTATAAAAGAGTACTTTGAGAATAATGTGGCAAGTGATACCCCTGTTTGGGCCTGGTGGGAGGCTTTTACGGCCTCCATGCGAGCTCAGATAACGAGCTATGTGATTGCTAAAAACAAGGCAGGTCGATACGAGCTGAAGATTCTGGACCAACAGATTCGAGCTGGAGAGCGAATTTTACAACGACAATTCAATAGCAGGGTACTGATCCGACTGCAAAAGTTGAGATATAAATATAACTCAGCTCTTAGTGCGGCGGTAGAGCAGGCTACATTCCCTTTGCAAGTACGATATCACGTGGAGGCAAATAGAGCAGGGAAAGTCCTGGCGGCCCAACTTAATCCACGTGCCGAGAAAGCTCACATTGTGGCAATTGAAGATGAGCAAGCTGGCCCTTTATATAAGGATCAAGATATCTCGGATGCGTTCTCGGAGTTTTTACTGTCGGTTATATACGTCTGAAGGAGTTAAGGATCAGGCCGAGATATGTAGTTTTCTGGAACAGATCGATCATCCGTGCTTAGCACCGGATCAGAGGGCCGTCTTGGAAGAACCGATACGGCTGGAGGACATCAAGGAGGTGTTAAACACCATGCAGAGCGGGAAAGCAGCGGGCCCCGACGGATTCCCAGTAGAGTTTTACCAGCTGTTTCTCCAAGACTTGGGGCCGCAATTGTTGCATTACTACCAGAGGCTCCAGGATCAGGCATGTTCCCCTGGCGCCTTTGCAGAGGCTACTATAGTGGTGTTGCCAAAGCCTGGGCGAGACCCAAGCCGGGTGGGAAACTACCGACCTATCTCCTTATTGAACACGGATTATAAGCTATACTCCTCTATTCTTGCTGCACGGCTTAAGAAGGTCCTGCATATACTGATTCATCCAGATCAATGTGGCTTTGTTGCGGGACGATCTACGGTGGATAACGCTCGGTTATTCTGCAACATCTTGGAGGTCGCCAATGGATTGGACTCTCCTTACATCGGTCTATCAATTGATGTGGAGAAAGCCTTTGACAGGGTGGAATGGCCCTTCTTATTTCACACGTTGGAATGGTTTGGACTTCCTTCCTCATTTATTCGCATGGTGCAGTTGTTATACATCAGGCCTGAAGCTAAGATCCTGGCTAATGGAGTGCTGTCTCAACCTTTATTTTTATATAGAGGCACGCGACAAGGCTGCCCTATGTCCCCTTTGTTATTTAATCTGGCCCTGGAACCTCTGCTGCTGTTGCTGCGGCAATCGACTGAAATTAGGGGCATTGAGGTGGAGGATCTTCAAGTGAAAACTTCAGCGTATGCGGACGACTTGTTGCTGTTCCTCACTCCGGAATCGGTTTCCCCTGTGCTTCATCATATTGGGCGGTATTCAGATCTGTCCGGTTATAAAGTTAACTGGACAAAATCTGTTGCGTTCCCCCTCAATAAATATGGGACGCGTTCGATGATACAGCAGTTTGATTTTCAATGGGAGTCCACATCAATCAAATATCTTGGAGTTCAATTCGGCGGTCCACTGGACGAAATTCTCAGACTAAATGGAGTCAAGTTGAAGGAAATAGCACGACTTTTTACAGAGAAATGGTCTCCTTTGCATCTCACGTGGTGGGGGCGTTTGGACTCTCTGAAGATGGTGTTAGTGCCGAAATTGAATTATATCCTGGGGATGATTCCAGCATTTTTTGAGGAATCCGTTTACAAAGAAATTGAGAGGATTCTTTGCCGCTTCCTTTGGAGGGGAAAGACACCTAGGATCGCGCTGAAGAAATTGAAAGCCTCCAAAGAAGCTGGGGGTGTGAATTTCCCAGATTTTTATCTGTATCATCAGGCAGCGATATTAAGTCAAGGCGTTTTGTGGGCGGCGGAGGGAGCTGATAATCGGAGACCTATATGGTTAGAGTTAGAGGAGCGTTTGATTTCTCCGCGCCCACTTCATTTGGCTATGGGGATGAATTTGCCGGAGCCCTCCAGGGCGGGGCGTGTTATCTCGGCCACACAAAGAGCTTTTCATAGTCTCTCCCTTTGCCTGGGGGTTAACAACCCTATCTCAAGAAGAATGCCCATCTGGCATAATCAGGCCTTCAAAATAAATCAGCGGACAATCAATTGGAAAGTTTGGCAACAATGTGGCATTTGGCGAGTGGGGCAGCTGTTTCAAAACACACAGTGGAAGTCCTTTCAAATGATGCACGAGGAGTTTAACCTACCAACGTCCTGCTTTTATCAGTGGCTCCAATTGAAGCATTGTGTGGGGCAGAAGATAAAAAAGCCTGAACTAGTGCGGGACAAATGGGGCCTGGAGGAGTTTGTCAGAGAGCTTGTTGTGCAGAAGGGCCGAACATCGAATATATATGGATTTTTCAGAGGCAAGAGGCCCATCCAATTATTGGGACTAAGGAAGGTCTGGGAGGCAGATTTAGGTATCTGTCTACCGCAGGATCACTGTTTTTCTAATTGGGGGCCACTGGTGCGGCCGTCACGTTCGGCCGCCCTCACCCAGTCCATGTTTTTCTTGGCTCATCGAGCGTTTTGTACGCCGGTTCGAATAGCTAAGTGGAGTAATACAGCGTCCCAATATTGCTGGACTTGTCACAAGGAGATTGGCACGTTAAGACATATGCTACTAGATTGCTCAAGCCTTCAGGGGTATTGGAGGCCTGTTTGGAAGAAGATTCAACAGGTGTTAAATTTTACGCACCCACTCTCCTGGAAGATAATAGTTTTGAGGGCTGCAGCTGAAATACCCAATGTTATCAAAGAAAATTACTTTGCGTTAAATTTTATGCTGGCACTTGCCATTAAAGTAATTCTTATGAGATGGAAAGATTCTGCAAAGTTGAGTTGGATACACTGGTGGAATCTAGTCTGCTTATACAGCCGATATGAAAAAGCATATGATAATATGTATGCCTCCAGGGGTATAGTGGGAGATAATAAAAAATGGTCTGCACTGGATAGCTACTCTAATGTGGATGGGTGCTAGGTGGCGGGGGAGGCTGGGTCTGCAAGGTGTCGGGGGGGGGGGGAGAAGGGGGAATTATTTGATGCTTGTATTAGTGTGTTGTAACAGGAGTTTATTTTTGTTGTGTTATGTTTGTAATGTAAAATGTAAATAGAGTGAATAAAAAAAAAAAAAAAAAAAGACTACATTTCTGCTTGTTCATGGAGATCACCTGTTACAGGTGAGTAACTATGCTATCTCCAGGAACAAGCAGGTATGTAGTCTTCACATATGGGGACTCCCTAGCTGCAGATGCCAGGGAGATGGCCCCAGAAAGTTGTGTGCCCTTGTGAAAGGGCTCCACTTCCCCCCATGGATCTTTTGCATCCTACCAGGGATGGTGGGTAGGAGCTGATTAGGAGCTGGAACAGATGTTGAAGAACAGCCTGACCAAACAAGGCATCCCGGCGAGAGTCCTTGTCTAAGCAGTAATGGGCTGTGAAAGTATGAAATGAAGCCCAAGTAGCTGCTCGACAGATGTCGTCGATAGACACAGACTGAAGATGAGCCATTGAGGCTGCCATGGCTCTCACATTGTGAGCTATGACATGGCCTTCAAGAGGAAGGTTCTTACTCTTATAGGCAAAAGATATACACTGTGCAAGATATACACTAGGATCAAAAGCAACAAAGAATTGAAAGGATTTTCTATGTTGCTGTGTCTTTTGCAAGTAACAGGCCAAAGCTCTTTTACAGTCCAAAGAATGAAGGTTCCTTTCTGCATTTGAGGCGTGAGGCCTTGGAAAGAATACAGGAAGGTAAACCGCTTGGTTCAAATGAAATGGCGAAACCACCTTTGGCATAAAGTGTGGATGAGTCCTAAGGACTACCTTATCATGATGGAACCTTGTATAGGGAGGATAAGCCACCAAGGCTTGCAATTCACTGATGCGACGTGCTGATGTGATTGCAATGAGAAAGATAACTTTCCAGGAAAGAACTTTTAAAGAGGTAGTGGCTAATAATTCAAAGGGCGGTTTCATGAACTGCCCAAGTACCAGATTCAAATCCCATGCCATCGGTGGTGGCTTAATGGGAGGCTTCGTTAAAAGAAGGTCTCTCATAAATCTCGCTATGAGAGGATGAGAGGAAATAGGTTGTCCATTTAGAGGCTTGAAAGAAGCTGCAATAGCATTCAAATGGACTCTCACTGAATTAGTCTTAAACCCTGCATTTGATAAATGAAGGAGGTACTCCAATAATGATTCCAGAGGTATCGCAAGAGGGTTAAGACCCTTCTGCAAGCACCATATGGTAAACCTTTTACACTTAAACGCATAAGAGCGTCTTGTGGAAAGTTTCCTGGAAGCATGAAGGATATCCTTTACCTGCTGGGAAAGGTTAAGGCCGTGAAGTTCTAGGCTTTCAGCAACCAGGCCCTGAGATGCAGAGACTGGGGATTGGGATGCCACAGCATCCCGTCCTCTTGAGAAAGGAGATCTGGAGCAGATCCTAACTCCAGAGGCGGAGCTTGAGAGAGATGTAGAAGCTGAGGGTACCACATTTGCCATGGCCAACATGGAACTATGAGGATCATATGACCTCTGTCTCTCTGAAGCTTGAACAGGGTTTTGGGAATTAGGGGAATGGGTGGAAAGGTATACAGGAAGTCCTGACCCCTAATGGAGGAGGAAAGCATCCCTGGCCTGACAACCTCGAGCTGGAATTCTGGAACAGAACCTGGGAAGTTTGGCATTCAGTGGACTTGCAAAGAGGTCTATGTCCAGGGTTCCCCAAATCTGAAAACATTTTGGCTACCTGGTCTGCATGGAGAGACCATTCGTGTGGAAGCAGAACTCGACTGAGTCTGTTTGCCCAAGAGTTTTGAATGCCTGGAAGATACACCGCAAGGAGATGAATCTGATACTCTCTGGCGAGGGCCCATAGTCGCAAAACTTTGTTGCAGGGCGACAGAGAGCCTGTTCCGCCCTGCTTCTTCACATAGAACATGGCTACTTGACTGTCCGTTTGAACTAGGACTGTCTTGTAGCTGAGCTGGGTGTGAAATACTCCAAGAGCAAGGAAGATTGCTCTGAGCTCCAGGAGACTGATATGGAGATAGGCCTCCTGTGCGGTCCAGGTACCCTGGGTAGAGAGGCCTTGCAAGTGGGCTCCCCAACCCACCTGTGAAGCATCTGTTGTTAGAGTGGCTTGGGGTAGGGGTTGCTGAAAAGGAGAACCTACCAAAAGATTTTTGGGTGACTGCCACCATTGGAGGGACAAAATAAGGCGATTTGATTTTGCTATTTTGTCTGACAGGCAACCTGAAGCCTGAGTCCACTGAGTGGATAAGGTCCACTGGGCTGCCCTCATATGGAGGCGAGCATAAGGAACCACATGCATGGTGGATGCCATGTGGCCTAGCAACTGTAACATTTCCCGAGCAGTGAGGTGAGGTTTTAGCACTGCTTGGGAAGCTAACTGCACAATGCGAAGGCAGCGGGCTGTGGAATGTAGGCCCTTGTCTGTCTGGTATCCAGAAAAGCTCCTATAAACTCTAAGGATTGAGTGGGAGCAAGGTTGGACTTTGGGAAGTTTATGACAAGTCCCAAATACTGAAGGATGCGCATTGTGCGAGACAAAGCAACCCTGGCCTCTGGCTCTGAAGGGGCTCGAATGAGCCAGTCGTCAAAGTAAGGGAAGACGAATATTCCCAGGGTGCGGAGAAATGCTGCTACCACAGCCATGCATTTTGTGAACACCCTTGGTGCAAAGGCCAGGCCAAAAGGAAGAACCGTGTATTGGTAGTACTTCCCTTGAAACAGGAAGCGAAGGAACTTTCGGTGAGTTGGATGGATGAGAACATGAGTGTACGCATCCTTGAGATCTAGAGAACAAAGCCAATCCTGACTCTGAAGGTATGGCAGCAGAGTTCCTAGAGAAATCATTTTGAACTTCTCTCTGAACAGGAATTTGTTCAATTCTCTGAGGTCCAGAATGGGTCTGTGTCCTCCTGTTTTCTTTAGAATAAGGAAAAAGGGGGAGTAAAACCCTGTACCCCGTTGGGGAATGGGTACCTCTTCTATTGCCCCTTGAGCAAGGAGCATAGTGACTTCTTGACCTAACCGGTTATTGAGAGTGGTCTGAGAATTGAACTGTCTTACTATTGTAGGAGGGGGCATGCTGAGGAAATGAAGCCTATACCCCTCTCTTACAATAGACAGAGTCCAATTTTCTGCTGTTATCTGACCCCATCTGGGGGCAAAATGACATAACCTTCCTGGGATGGTGGAGGGCTCTGGGCCGTTCAGGGCCAGGAAGGCAAAGTTCTCTAGACAGGAGTCAAAGCCCCTGTGGAGGCTGAGTCTGCTAAGCCGGTTGAGGCTTAGCTGCTTTTGGTTTCCTTTGTTGCCTAGGTTGTTGGTGCTGTCACATTTGCGCAGACTGACCTAAACTGTGTCCCTGCTGGGTATAGGAGGGGTAAAACTTCTTCTTCTTGCTGAAGAATGGTTTCTTAGAGGATCTTTACCTCACAGGATCAGCTGTAGATTTTGACAATCTATCCAAAGTGATATTGTCTGCATCTCTCATTAGCTTTTTCCTGTCAATTCTTGCCAAAGAGATTCTCTCCTGTGCAAGGTATATTCCCCAGTTTGTCCTGTACCCAGATATCTAAGTCAGATGCCTGGAGCCAGGCAATTCTACATGCACCTATGGCAATAGCAGAGGTTCTGCTTATGCATTCAAAGCAGTCAAAGACTGCACAATTCACAAACTTGGAAACATCCTGAGCATGTTTAACAAGAGCAAGATAAACTTGCCTTTTATCATCAGGAAGGAGAGGGCTCATAAGCTCTAAGTCTCCTGTGACCTCCTTAAGGAACATTCTCATATACAAGATATAGGAACTGATCCTAGCAGAAAGCATGGAAGCCTGGAAGGATTGACGTCCCAAGGCGTCAAGAGTCCTACACTCACGTCCTGGAGAATTAGATGCATGCCTTTTTGCACTCTTTATCCGTCTCATGGCTGACTCCACCACCATGGAAAGGTGTGGTAATTGAGTCTTCTGAAACCAAGGACAAGGAGGAACTCGATACATGGTGTCAAGTCTTCAAGAGTGAGGAGATGTGGTTAGAGGTGTTTCCCACATCCTTAACATAAGATCATGCAAGATCTCATGAATAGGTAAGGTAGCTGCCTCCTTGGGAGCTTTAGGGTATTGTAGGCTCTTTTTCAGGAGCCACTGTGATGGAAAGACCTCGGGCCACATCTCGGATAAAATCCTGAAAGGACATATCCTCTGGTGGAGACATCCTATGCTGAGGAGAAGAGGAATCCTCTGGAAGAAATACTCTGCTATCGGCAGAGCTCTCAGAGTCTTCAGACTCATCCGAGGATTCAAAGTATCTCTGATCCGGGTGATCGTGCAAGGCACGATACCGGTACCAATCAAAGTTGGCATCGGAGTGGTCCAGTACCAACTTGTCGATGCCGGATAGAGACACATGACTCGGTCCCGGTAGAATACCTGCCGATGTCGATGCAGTCGGTGCCCGTACCGGTTGAATTGCCTGAAGCGGTTTCACGGGCATCAAGGCCATGAGAAGAGCCGCCAGACTGCGTTCAATAGCCAAGAATCTCTGGTCTATCGACGCTGCCGATGCTTGGGTATCGGTACCGGAACCCCAGAGCATGGCACCAGTAGTTCTGTCGAGATTGAGGCCTCGAGAACATCCTGGAGCCCCGTTAGTGCTTTGGAAGCCGAAGCCTCCCGCCGGGGCAATTTTGCTGGTGAAAGTCCCTCAAGGGCAACACCAGAGGCATCTCGATGCATAGGAGATCTACCCTTTGAGGACCGGCCAGATTTATGTTTAGTTACCTGAGATCCATGGGAGGAAGATGAAGCCCTGAAAGACGTCGATGCCACGGAGGCTGCATCGGAGGGAAAAAGGGTGCTAAGTTTAGCAGCTCAGTTTTGCCGGCCCCTTTTCAACATCATCCCACAGGCAACACACTCTGAAATAGAGTGGTCAGGACCTAAACATTTCACCACTCATGGGTGTCGGTGACGGAGATGGTACCGCCACACTTAGAACACTTTTTAAAACCCGAAGCGGGTTTTTCCATCTTGAGGGAAAAGAAATTGGGCCTAGTGCCCAAAATTGCACGTGGCACCCGAAAAGAAAATTAGTGGAGAAAGACTCCAGAAACAAAGTTTTTTTGGGTTTTTTTAGAAAAAAGAAAAGAACCACCGGCAGTACTGGTATAGCTTCGAGGGAAGGCGACCACAAAAAAGAAGAATAAGAAGGGATATTTTCTGCGGTGAGAGGATGTGCGACCTGTTGGCTCCACGGAAAACGAAGAACTGGAGAGGGACAGTTGGGAAAGGCGGGAAGACAGCACGCAGGCGCTGTGGGATGCTCACAAAAACTTTCCTATTGGACGCTGGGGAGCGTTCCCGCACAGGCTCCGTAGGTACCGACAATACCCATATGTGAAGACTACATTCCTGCTTGTTCCTGGAGATAGTGCGCTACGCTTTGTGTACAGTTTAGCTAAATTTTATGCACAATTTTGTGTGTTAGACAAATGCAGAAAGGAGTTTTGCACATGAACTGTGTGCAAACCCTCAAGAGACAAAAGCAATTAGCATCTGTCTTGACTAGATTGTAAGACCTCACGAGCAGGGACCGTCTTCACATGTATCTGTACAGCGCTGCGTATGCCTTGTAGCACTATATAAATGATCAGTAGCAGTAGCAGCATGTTTAAATCCACAGTAATGAAGCAATTAGCCATTGAATTCAAATGCAGAGACGTGCACAGAAGACCAGAAGGCTGAACTTTGGGTTTTTAATGCAAGATCTCAAAGACGTAAAGATTAGCTCATAGGTCTGCAGTCACTGCTGGTGAGGAATTTATGCCTGTTAGTGCAGGGTTTCTGCATCAACCTATAACTCTGTATCTGCACTTTAAAGAAAGAACTGAATGAAAGGCTTGCTGAGAAGACCCGAGTGACTTTGCTGGCTTGTATTGGGTCAATGCTGATCTAAACTGTGAGGGAGTAACACACTGCAAGACTTTTAAGACCAATAGCAAAAGCTTGAAGCAACTGCAATGTTTGAAATGATTTTGAATAGTTTGCAGAGTAAACTACAGTTTCTGCTGCACAAAATAAAACAAACTTTTTCCAACAATTTTTGCACAGAGCCTCATGAGAGTCATGAAACTGTCTCCACAGGCATGAAGAGGACATGGCCTACCAGCGAAAGCCAGAGTATCTACTGAGGTCTTTTCAGAGACATGGCCTGCCCACTTCATTTAGCAGCTGTCTTCCAGGGAAAGATGAAGTTCTTTGCTCTTCCTATGAAACACAAACCACCTGTTTCCTTCTAAATCACAAGCAGTAAAAGGAAGACTTACAAGACACAGCTTCACCTGGTACTGACATAGCAGCCAATAAACAGATCAAAGCCCTAAAGGCTATGGCTACAGCACATTAAAAGCATTCTGTGGTTAATAGGTCATACTGAAGTATTCGGGCTTCAGCCTTCTTGCGTATGCTTCATAAATCTTGTCTAATCTCAAGGGCATTTTCTCCTTGGAGTATAATTGTATCTGTCCAAGCAAAACCACTGACATCTATACTGCTTTTTCCCTGTTTAAATTTTTTCTCACTTTTCCAAATGGTGGTCCTTTCCAGCTATCTAAAATGTCTCCTCCTTCTCTTCCCTTCTTTGAGAAGAAATAAATAAATTGTTTCTTAGAGACCTTCACAAAGAGGCTTTCCAGTTAGGGGGCAAATAACCTGTGAAACAGTTGTAAATAGGTGTTAAAACCAAGTGACAGCTCAAAGGGGCAATTTGAAAGGCTCCCTCTATCAAACCAATGGCTGTGTGAATCATCCAGGAAATTGTTACAATATTATTTTAGGACATATCAGGGCACTGCTTTTACTAGGTGTTCCTTCCCTCCTACCAACCCACCTACCCCCAGGCATAATCTTATCTTTATAGGCTCTTCAACCTATTATAGGGGAAGAGGTGGTCAAATTTACTTCATGTTCAGCTGGTTATCCTCACCAGGAATAGATTGATTAATCTTGAGGTAAACTAAGTCCCTTAAATTTATTAGGTACAGTTGTATAAATACAAGTATCCCTAGCAACTTTAAGTAAATAGACAACTTAAAAAGCTAAACAAAACCATAAAACTAAGATGCAGACGGCACTCCAGCAGCAAAATGTGAGCTCTCCAGTCTTTTGCACTGACTGTCACATGTACAATTTTCTCCCAGTGGGTGAGGGATCTTACGTGTGCACTAGATGCAAGGAGCTCTTTGCCCTCAGGAAATGAGTCTGATTTCTGGAGGCTAGAGTGGTAGACTTGGAGGACATAAGTATATAGACGAGACCTAGAGGAACATAGTACTGAAGTCCCACCTCCAGTATGGCAGCCTCTCAGTTGCCATGGAGGAGAGAGGTCACGTGAAAAGAGAGCATCAACTTGGTGAGGCAGGAAGTGATCCTGTAGATAGGACCTGTCCGCCAGGTGATGTAAAACCCTCTCACACCAAGGTGGTTTCTACAGAGCCATGTGCCCACAAGGGAAGGATTAGGACAGTCATTATAGATGGCAATTTGATTATTAGGCATGTAGATAGCTGGGTGGCTGGTGGATGTAAGGATCGCCTCATAACATGCCTGCCTGATGTGAAGGTAGCAGACCTCACGTGCCTTCTAGACAAGGTTTTAGATAATGATGGGGAGGAGTCTGCTGTCTGGTACATGCTGGTACCAATGACATAGGAAAGTATGGAAGGGAGGTTCTGGAGGTCAAATTTAGGCTTTTAGGTAGGAAGATGAAATCCAGATCTTCCAGGGTGGCATTCTACGAATTCCCTCATGTTCCATGCGCACAATCCAAAAGGCAGGCAGAGCTCCAGAGTTTCAATGAGATGTTGGTGCAAAGAAGAGGTTTTTGGATTTGTTAGGAACCGGGCAACACTGAAGGGAGGGGTTTCTCCGAAGTGAAGGGCTCCCCTTTAACCAGAATGGTACCAGGCTGCTGGCATTAACCTTTAAAAAGGAAATAGAGCAGCTTTTAAAGTAGATAATAGGGGAAAGCCAACCATTGCCCAAGAATACATGGTTTGGAAGGATGTATCCTTGAAGGATACTAGCAAAAGAAGGAAGTTAAGGCATCCCGACAGAGGTTCCAATAAAGATAAAAGTAACCCAGATGCCTTAAGTACAGAGCTGAAAGAGTCAAAATTACCCCTATCAACTGATAATCAGATTAATATGAATAAAATACAACCTCTAAAATGCCTGTATGCAAATGCTAGAAGTCTAAAAAATAAGATGGGAGAGCTAGAATATATAGCACTAAATAAAAGGTTAGATATGATTGGCATCTCAGAGACCTAGTGGAAAGAGGACAACCAATGGGACACTGATATCTGGGTACAAACTATAACATAATGATAGGGTAGATCAAATTGGTGGAGGAGTTGTGGTCTATGAGAGGGCATTGAGTTTTGGATTAATGTTTTGCATAGAAAGCCTATGTAAAAAGGTGACGGCAATGTCAGTGGGGATGTACACCGACTGCCTAGCCAGAATGAACAGATGGATGATGAAATGCCTAGAGAAATCAGGAAAGCTAACAAAAATTACAATACAGTCATAATGGGTGATTTTAATCACCCCAGTATCAACTGGGTCAATGTCACAGCAGGACATGCTAGGGACAAAGTTTCTAGATGAAATAAATGACTGCTTCTTGGAGCAGCTGGTTCATGAACCGGCAAAAGGCGAAGCTATTCTGGACCTAGTTCTTAGTGGAACACAGGATCTGCTGCCAGAGATAAGAGTATTGGGACCACTTGGCAACAGTGAGCACAGCATGATTACATTTGATTTAATAAATGGAAAAAGGATGGCAAGGAGATCCACAATACTATCTTTTAAATTTCAAAAGGAAGACTATGAAAAAATGAAGAAAATAGTTAAGAAAACTAAGAGGAGCAGCTACAAAGGTTAAAGATTTACAACAAGCATGGGCATTGTTTAAAAATACTATCCTGGAAGCCCAGACCAGATGTATTCCACGCTTTAAGTAGAACGAAGGTCAAAAACTGGCAGCATGGTTTAAAGGCGAGGTTAGAGAGGCTGTTGTAGCCAAGAAAGCATCTTTCAGGAAATGGAAAAAGGAGCCAAATGACAAAAACAGGAAACATCATAAGCACTGGCAAGTTAGATGCGAGGCATTGATAAAGCAGGCAAAGAAAGAATTTGAAAAAAGCTTACCGTGGAAGCAAAAACATATATTAAAAGCTCTTTCAAGTATATTCATAGCAAAAAACCTGTGAGAGACTCAGTTGGACCATTAGATCATAGAGGGGTAAAAGGGGCACTAAGGGAGGACAAGGCCATAGCAGAGAGACCAAAATGAATTTTTTGTTACAGTCTTTACTGAATATGTAAGTTACCCATGTCTGAAATTGTATTTAAAAGTGGTACATCGGAAGAACTGAAAGAAATATCGATAAACCGAGAAGATGTACTATAAGTATTTGATAAACTGAAGAGCAGTAAATCACCTGGACCAGATGTTATACATGCTCAATTTCCAAGCTCATATCAATAGGCCTACCAACAAAGTTTACTACAAAATCAAGATCCTACAGAACCTATGACCCATATTGGAAGAGAACCACTTTAGAACAGTCTGCCAGGCAATAATCACCCCGCAGCTAGACTACAGCAATATGATAATCCAAGAATACAAGAATACAACTATCCAAGAATACAACCTATCCAAGAATACAACTCATCATGGATAATACGTTGAAACCCTCCGCCCAGTGTGCAGCAGTGGCCAAGAAAGCAAATAGAATGCTAGGAATCATAAGGAAAGGAAAGGAAAATAAAACCGAGGATATTATAATGCCTCTGTATCATTCCATGGTGTGACTGCACCTTGAATACTGTGTGCAATTCTGGTCGCCATATCTTAAAAAGGATATTGTGGAATTAGAAAAGGTACAGAGAAGAGCCACCAAAACGGTAAAGGGGATGGAAGGATACTCCTATGAGGAAAGGCTTAAAAAGTTAGGGCTTTTCAACTTGGAAAAGAGATGGCTGAGAGGGGATATGATAGAGGTCTAAAAAATTAATGAATGGAATGGAATGGGTAAACGTAGATCAGTTGTTTATGCCATCAAAAAGCAGAAAGACTAGGGGACATGCAATAAAACTACAGCGTAACCCATTTAAGACTAATAAGAGACAATATTTTTTTGCTCAATTGTAATCAAACTCTGGAATTTGTTACTGGAGGATGTAATAAAAACTGTTAGTGTCGCTGGGTTTAAAAAAGGTTTGGACAAGTTCCTGGAGGAAAGGTCCATAAACCATTATTAAAGAGGACCTGGGAAATCCATTGCTTGCCCCGGGACAAGCATTGTAGAACCTGTGTGCCTCTTTGGGAACCTGCCAGGTACTTGTGGCCTGGATTGGCCACTGTTGGAAATAGGATACTGGGCTTGATGGATCTTGGTCTGACCCAGTATGGCATTTCTTATGTTCTTATGTTCACCCTTACCTCTGTTAACTCTTAGTGCTTCCACAATCTGTACAAGTTTCATCCATTCTATATACACAGTGAGTTACTAGAAAGACTACACCCTTTTCAAAATGTTCCTTTGTTGCCTTACAGCGTGGAAGAAAAAATGCTTCACAGAGAAATTTAATCTCATCTGATAATTTCCTTTCCTAAAGTCCTGCCACACCAGACCAAACATGTAGGTTTAGGGGGGCCAAGTTGGAGGGCTGAATGAGCATCCTTGAGCTACCCTTGAGAACCAATGATGGCATCACCCCTGGCTCAATCATACAACTGACAGCTAGAAAAAACATGCTTTCACTGCCACGTGCCAAAGATGACCCAGAAACAGTAGTCTGCATATATGCTATAAGATTAGAGGTAGACAATCTGCTCAGTTCTAAACTAATGGGAATCGACCATGACCTATAGCTAGCCTCCACTTGTATGAAGTATCAAACAAAAGGATGCAAATGTGTTCAATCACTGCTAGCACTAAAAACTATAAGAAACTGACAACTTATCTCAAAATGTTTTGGAGGCTTAAATAAGGTACAACGATCTAAGGGGCTTGTTTACAAAGCCATGGTAGCGGTTTCCGATCGTTATCGGAGCCGCGGCCCCATTGAAAACGATAACGATCGGAAACCGCTACCGCGGCTTTGTAAACAAGCCCCTAAGTGTGGATGGTTTTATATTCACTATGCAGGCCAGAGGGGGCACTCTGAGTAAAGCTATACAAATGATTATTATTAGTAGTAGTAGTAATGCTATATAAGCTCAAAGGATGAAGATTCCCAGTACACCACAGGTAAGTCGCAAGGAGGAAGTAGCAAGAAAATGAGCAAAACTGGCTGAGCAGCAAAGAAGTAGACTCCTTTGTTTATTTAACATGAACTGCTATATGTTAATAGGAGTTTGAAAACCTGCAGCTGCTATTCCCCAGTACCAGAGAATCCAAGGTCAAAACTTCCTGACACTCCTTGTGACCTTGCAGAAGTCACTTAACTCTCCTATAGGTCAGTGGATGCATATTACAAAAAATTACCCAGCAACATCCTTGGGGTAGAAGGATTGGAAAAGTTGCAGTGGGGTTGTTGGACCCTGTCTATATGACGGTCAGTTGTAAATGTGTTTCTATTGTTAGAAAAATAAAGTTCAAGAAAAAAAGCAAAATCCTTGAATATCTTTTGGAGCATGATCAGAACAATTCAGATGGGAGGATTATTATTTATTACACCATGGAATTCTTCCAAAAGGGATTTGGGTTTGAGATTTACTCACCTTTTACAAAGCCAAGCTCAAGGTGAGTCACAAACAGGTACACTGAGCAAGGAGCTGCCTCATCAGTGAAGCAAGCAAGATGACAATGGCAACTTCAATAAAGATATAGGCCTCCATGGCCCAAACTGGTCAAAGTTTGCATGTGACAACAATCTCCTAAAGACCTGACAAAGCTGGCCTGTAGAGTGGCAAGAAAGCCTTCTTTGAATCCCATTTGAAGTATGTCAAGGAACACTGAGGAGATACTGAGCAAGTGACATGTTTTGTGGTCTGATGAAACTAAGCTAGAACATTTGACCTGAATGCAAAGCAGTATGTCTGATGCAAACCCAACTGAGAGAACACCAGCCCTACTGTGAATCAGGTGGTGACAGCAGCATGTTATTTCTCAGCATCAGGGACTGGAGCACTTGGCAGGAAAGAAGAGATGATAAATGGAGGAAAGTCACTGAGAAAAGCCTGTTGCCCTGTGAAAGAAAGCTGAAACTGGGATAGAAGTCTACCTTTCAACATGACAACCCAAAGCATACAGCCAAAGCTATAGAATGAAGTGAATGTTCTTGAGTGGTCTATTCAGATCCCTGACCTCAAATGAACTGAAAGTTCGTGGCATAACTCAAAGACTGCTGTCCATCAGGGCTCCAGAAGGAGCTCGACAAAGCTTAGTTTTGTTTTAAAAGAATAGCCTAATACAGGGTTCTCAAGCCAGACCTCTGGACACACCTAGCCAGTCAGGTGCTCAGCATACCACAATAAATATGCATGAGAGACATTTGCATGCATTGCCTCCATTGAATGCGAATCTCTCATATGCATATTCATTGTGGTTATGCTGAAAACCTGACTGGTCTGGTGTGTCCCGAGAACTGGCTTGAGTAACCCCTAGCTAATACTAACACATCCGGTCAAGACCTAGCCCAACAAAATGATAGTTGTAATTGTGCCAAAGGTGCTTCCACTAAGCACTGATTCTCCTAGGACAAGCAGGATGAGTCAGCCACAATTGGTGACGTCATCCGACGGCGCCGAGACGGAAGTACTCTCCATAGCTCAGAAGGGCTTTTGCCCTTCTGAGCATGAGCCAACTGGCCCCACCCCCGGCCCGCCCCTAGCTGACCAGTTTCACTTCTTCCGCCTTGCCAGCAAGACGGACTTTTCTACTCTCCATCAAGTTTTAAGAAATTCTCCTAATCGTATGTATATAACAGTTTCTTGACTTTACCGGTTCAGGTAATATTGCTTAACAATGTTTTCTAAGCTCCCTTCTCGGATCTGGCCCTGCTTAACTTAGATCCCTGCGGGCCATGTCTCCAGACCCAGTTCTGAAGCAATTTCTCTCTGGATTCTGAACTTTGTTCTCCCCTCTCATATGTATATTGCTGTTAACTGCATTCATATTGTCCAGGCTTGTCTCAGATTGCTAAGTCAATGTTCCAAAGCTTCTTCAGAACTAGTTCCCGCAAGCCATGTGCTCCGGACTCATCTTCTTAGTAAAGCCTTGCTGTTCTCTGTTTCAACTTTTATTATGTATACTGCAGTTAGTCTTGCACTAATACTCTGTCTAAGCTTCCAGACTCAGCATCTAACAAGTCCTCACGTTAAACCAGTCTCGACTTACATTCTCCCTTATCAGTATGCATGCTGCAGTTTAATTTGCATCAATATTCTGTCTAAGCGCTAGGGCCGCGCTTAAACTCCTTACAAGCCAGGCGTTCCCTGCAGACGGCACCACAGATGCTCCCTGCGACTACTCACGGACCTTCGGGGACACTTCGAGATCCTGCCAGCTCTGCCGCCGCTCAGGGTGTGCCTAAGGGCCTCCACCCCAGCCGCAGGCCTAAGCCGCCAGCTTGCTGCCGCTCAGGTTGTGCCCAAGGGCCTCCAACCCCAGCAGCGAGCCTGATGTCGAACGCATTCAAGCCTACAGGATCCTCCGGGTGAAAAGACCCTTGCGGCAGCAGTTGCCCTCTTCACACGTGGTTACCATGGGGGCGGCCATCTTCCCGCGACTGGGTACTGCTCTCTGAGCCACGCCCCTTCTTCACGGATTGGCCGCATAAGCTTTGATGACTCATCCAGTCCCTTGGCAGGCATCTCCTCAGGCTGGCCCTCTCAGCTCTGCTCAGCGCCGTGGCCTGGCGCCTTCAGGTTGGACGTCTTCACTGATTGCACGGGACCCTTTACCTCCGGACGTGCAATGGCAGCAGCAGCACTACACTCCGGCTCGGAGAGGCCGCCTTCGGCGCAGAGATTGTCTTCTCCGGCGCGAAGATGTCCTTCTTCGCCACGGAGATGCCCCCTTTGGCCGCAGAGATAATCTTCTTTGGCGCGGAGATGTTTCTTCTCCAGCGCAAAGGTTCTACTGACTCCTCGGCGCCATTGGCTACCTCTGACTCCGCCTCTTCTGCCTCTCCGAGCAGGAACAACGGTAAAGGAGTTTGTCCAGCGCCCGCGCCCAGAGCATCGCTGCCGACGACGCCTCTGCGCTACAGGGACTCCCTGTAAGATATATATATATTGTGTTTGCTGTCCCTGCTGCAAGCCCGACAGACGTCTCTGCAGTCTCATGAGGAGGCTAAAATAGCGGTCACACTGTGCCTCCATACCTCGGAGCAGATGCTCTCATCGAGGGGTCAGAGTGTTGCTGTCGCTGCTGTAAGCCGGCAGACGCCTCTGCACGCTGTGCCTCCACACCTCGGAGCAGATGCTCTCATTGAAGGTCAGAGCGTGCTGTCTCTTCTGTAAGCCCGGCAGACGCCTCCACGCCGGTTCAATCACCCGCTCCAGTGCCAGCGCTGGTCTGTGCACTACAGCTGTCACATGTAGTGCAACCTTATTCTATTGAATAAATAGTAACACTAGCCTTGAAGGCCCAGTATTGGTCTGCGGGATCTAACACAAGGAAATCAGGAGCACTCTGTCTCTGCACCTCTGACGCTCAGGGGCCAGGACTTCGCCCCCAAGTGGGCCCATTTGTATCATACTAAACCCTGAGCAGTATGTCAGCATCTCCATGCTTGCCATACTGGTCGGACCAAGGTCCATCAGGCCCGTCATTCCGTCCCAACAGTGGCCCATCCAGGTCATATGCATCTAGCTGTTTCCCCAAGGGAAACAGGCTCCTCAATGCTTGTATGGGCTCAAGCATTGATATCCTGGGTCCCTTCTTAATAATGGCTTAGGGACCCCCTCCAGGAACTTGTCCTAATCTACACTAACAGCCTTACTACATCCTCAGGCTAGCAGGGATCGTCAGTGGCCCGTGATAGTGCTCCCGCTATCCATGGGGCCTGCTCTCCCCTACGACAAGCAGGTCTCCCGAAACAACAGTGTACATAGGTTAAGTCACTGACAGATGGTGCAGGGGACATGAGTTCAGTCCCCCACGTTGCCTGCTGCAGTGGCTACAAGGTGGTGCAGTGCACACAGACAGTGAGTGCAAGAACAGAAGGTCAGAAGGCGGGCTGAGGCAGTACCTGTCAACCTGCGTTAGCCTCCCTCTCACTTCATCGAGGCTCTCAAAGGATGCAAAGACACTACGTCAGCCCAAACGGAGCTACAGCACATGATTAAGACACTGACCAATGGTGCAAGAATCAGGGTTCCAATCCCCTCCGTGCAAAATGAAGAAGGCTCACCGAGGCAGCGTGTATTATGGGATCCAAAAGTGAGCAGTCCAAATCCCAGCTGGGCCACCTGAAACCCTACTGGTAATTGGCCCCGTATCCCCAGGGATTCCATCAATGCCGTGCCACCCGATACCGTCGGCTGCTCGGGACGCCCCGAGCATCTCAGCCAGTATGGGGCAACCAGATCCCAGCCACGTCGCAAATGGAACCATGGCAGCCAGATTCCAGTCACGTCACGATTGGGACCAGCAGCCTAACTGCCAGCCCTGGTGGCAGTACCTACCACCATCCTACCTGCTACACCACCATGGTTCCCCGGCTTGCGGATCCCCTTCAAGGAGGGGCAGATACTTTCAAAATGGCATGAGAATACGTGACCACCTACCAGGCAATTAAGGGACCTAGATACTGCCCCAGTGGATCGCACTCTGGGACTCCTTCTGCATCTCCTCCCAAAAGAGGTCCCGACTACAGGCTCTATCAGATCCCCAATCAGGACACGCCTGCTGCACCCCTCTCGACACACGATTCACCCGAGCCTCTGCTTGTGCCCCTGGGCGAGCCTCTTCCCCAGGAACAAGCAGGAGTGAGTCTTCACAGGCGACTATCGTCGCTCCGACGGAGCCTGCACGGAAGCGCGCCCCGGCGTCCAAAGGGAAAGTTTCCGAGTGCCTGCCCGAAGTAGAGAAGCAAGTGAGCTCCCTCCTGCCAGGGATAGTGAGTTGATGTCTTACCCTTAGGCAGACCGTCACATGCAGGACAGCTATGCTTGCTTGCCTGCCCTACGAATCGAACTTGCTGTGGCACCCAGAGAAAGGCTTGTCATCCCAACCAGCTACGGTGAGATGCCCTTCCTGTCACTCCTAAAGAATGCTTGCGGGTCCACCTACAGCTACACTTCCTAGAAGATCAGGAAGCTCGAATAACTGCAGGGCATGACCAGCCACTCTTAAGCTCATACCGCATCGGGGTCTATCGGAAACAACAGTCACAGCATACAGAGAGCATGCAGAAGACAACCCTCATCTCTGTGGCAGCACGGTGATGCACCACTCACAGTGGGTTCATAAGCTAAAGGTCGTGGGCTCAGCCCCAGCTGGGACAGGAGCCGCCAGTGTGTTCAGAAACTGAAGGACGCGGGTTCAAGCCCCAACTCAACTGTTGTCGCCGCAACCCCATCCCTGTTCAATGACTCTGTGAGTTACCACAGGGTGGTGCAGTGGACAGGGCCAGTACTTCTAAGACCAGAAGGTCACAGGTTCAAATCCCAGCGCTCCCATATATGCAATAAGGCCGGCAGCTATCGGACAGAGCAGAACCTCAGCACTTAAATCCGGACCGATGGGGCAGGGATCAGGGGTTCAACCCCCCTCAGGACCCGATTAACAGGGCCAGCTGAGGTGTTAGTAACAGGAGGCTCATTGCGGACCTCGCACCTTCTATTCATCTACACTAAGGCCCTTGGTTGTATGTGACGATATCCGCAGATACCACATAAGGGCCAGAGCTTGGTGCAATTACCCGCAGAGACCTGCCTCCGGCTCCCTCAAGGTTGAGGTGCCTAACAGATTGCTGCCCACCAGCATGGGGGGAAACACCTTCCACGTCCCGGTCTCCGCATCGCTTCATTGCTGTCAAGGAGCTCCTATTCCCCTAACAGCGGCAACACGAGGGTGCAGTACATGAATTGGGCCCCTAACAGTGGCGACACGAGGGTGCAATACACACAGACGCTGCGTACGACCACAGAACGTCACAGAACGCCCAGTCAGGCTACTGCCAATACAGTCCCCGTATCAATGGACCCTGCTAAGCATCCAAGCCCTATCAAGGAGCGTGTAAGGGCAGGGAGGCAGACTCAAGGCCAGCCTTGTGAACGCTAGATTGACTTCTTACGTTATGATCAGCCCAAGGGCAGCGCTTAATTGCGTGCAAAAATCTGATTTCAGCCACCTACTCGCACCATGGAAAGTGCGCCACGATCACTTGTTCTGACCTAGGCCGGGAGATGCAAACCATCGCCCCCCCACTCCGTATAGCGGTGCCTAATGCCCTACACTAAGGCCCTTGGTGGTATGTGACGATATGATACCCCAGTCAGTCGCGACCACGGCCTCAAAAAAAAAAAAAAAAAAAAAATTGATCACTCGCCACGTGGCGAACACGAAGTGCAACGGTTGCGAGGGGCACTACCTGCCCTCCCTCAGGCACTAGCGTGCTTCACTCCCTGATAACTGCACGCACACACTCACACCAGGCATAGCCTGACCCTGTCGACAGATTATGATCCTCTACTACATATGCAAACCTACCGCAGGCTTGAAGGGCATCTCTTGCATATCTCGTAGCACAGAGCTTGCTACTCGCTGCTATTATATCAACATAGGATATACCGTGGCCTAATGAGCCCACCTAAGCCAGTCTGTTCTTCTACAGTGGCAAGTCTAGGTCACCATCATCTAAGAGTTACCACATAAGAGCATGATGTAGCCGTCATCACCTATGAGCATTACGTAGTCCTCATCTCCTAGGGATTACCACATGGCATGGTACAGGCTGTGGGCCCTAGCTCCAGTAGACCCACCTATGGATCCAAGCAATGCCCTTACATCGTCTCAATGCTCCTTCACGCCGTAGTGAGGCTCTCATCCACACTACCCTCGTGGCTACTGGACTGAAGCCCCGCTGTACTTGACCACCTATGATCCGCATACTTCGCATCGCAGCTGTTGCATATGCGTGCTTCACGTGCTTCATCATCTGGAGGTCGCCCAGCATCGGCATAATTCACAACCGCAGCTGTTTCATTGCATGCTGCCCGACTGCAAGCCCACAGGCTCTTCCTAAGACATGCCAACTGCAAACCCACATGCTCTTGCTGTGGCACGCAGGAAGGCGCGCTGGCCCTGATGAGGTTACCTCAGCCTCGTCCTTCCCCCATCCACCACAGCGCATGGCTGCTTGGGAGACACCAATTGTGGCTGACTCATCCTGCTTGTCCTAGGAGAAAACGGAGTTACTTACCTGTAACTGAGTTCTCCGGGGACAGCAGGATAAGTCAGCCACACATCCCACCCTCCTCCCCTGGTAGGGGGAAGGACTAGTCCTCTGGAACTGGTGCCCGCCTCCTAGCGGCTAAGGCTCAGCTAGTGACGAACTGGTCAGCTAGGGGCGGGCCGGGGGTGGGGCCAGTTGGCTCATGCTCAGAAGGGCAAAAGCCCTTCTGAGCTATGGAGAGTACTTCCGTCTCGGCGCCGTCGGATGACGTCACCAATTGTGGCTGACTTATCCTGCTGTCCCCGGAGAACTCAGGTACAGGTAAGTAACTCCGTTTTCAGGGAAGTGCAGACTAAACTAATTGCATTTCAGTTTTGCTTTTGGGAATATGCTTTAACGACAGTAAAACATTCCCCCTGAAAGGTGTAAAATATGGTATGTAGATAAGTGGAAATACTCATCGTTAAAATGCACGCAAGTCTAACACACTGATATAACAAAATGAGAAAAATGTTTAAGGGGTATAGACTTTCTACAGCTTCCGTACATCTCATACTTTATTATTTATAGATGCCTTCCTGGCAGTCTTCCTTTCCAGTTGCTCATTCCTTCATCCAAGTAACAGAGCCCTAAGACTATGGGAATGCATCAAACACATTATTTATCGTGGCAATAGACTCCTTCTTTAAGCCTATCAATTCAGGCCATTCCATTCTTCAAAGAGAATATAAAATTTACCAGTTACACTCCTCACTCACTACAAGTGTAATACAATTTGTATATTTCTTCTGCAAACTCTCCCCAGACCTTGAGCTCATTTGTGCTGCATAAAACTGCTAAAATGCATCTATGTGGCCATACCAGTTTGTCCACAGCCCCTCGACAATGATCTGGGAATTAGAAAACTTCAAGTCATCGGAAGCCCAGAAGTCCTATAACATGACATTCTGTGTGTCACGTATAGGATGCTAAATGTATCATCACCTGTGGTGGGGACAGAATGCTGGAGACTCCTTTCAATCCCATTTCCTTCAACTAATGTTTCTTGGGCGTATTCATATTCCTCTCGTAAGAGGACAATTTTCAAACATGCACTTATATAAAAATGGGGTTGTTTTAGAAACAGCATATGCATTATTTCACAGTGCATGTGCTTTTACGCCAAAGAAAAATGAGATGAGGTTAAACTGAGGGAGGATAAGTGCAGAAACGGATTGAGTTTTAGTATGTACTTTATGGACATGGACAGCCCATGGGTACTTTCCATGAAGAATTTCCCTTTCAAACTGAGCGTACAGATTCATCGTACCAAGTTCCCATGGACCAGTAACCTCCATGAGCAGTATGAAATAGTCTCTCAATATTTATGATAAAAAACATTACCTACCAAGAAAAATCTCTCATAAGATTTTCATGAGAGATTTTTCTTGGTAGGTGCATTTTTTTTAATGGACAAGGAAAAATACTACAATGATACATGCAAGGAAATAGAAACAGAAACTATTAGAGGAAGAACAAGCTAAAGCTTTGAGAATTAAAGAAAAAATTCCAGCCTTGAATTGGAATGTTACAAGATGCTCAAGGTTCTATGTTGAATGATGCTGAGAAATCAAGAAAAGGTGGAAAGAATATACAGAGTTTTTATATGATAAAGATCAAGTGGACCAACAGCCATTATGATTCGGAACCATTGGTGATGAAAGAAGTTGAAGCAGCATTGAAAGCCTTATCAAAGAACACCACGGAGTGGAGGAGTGGCCTAGTGGTTGGGGCAAGGTACTTCAGGCCAGAAGGTCGGGGGTTCAAATCCCACTAGAGGACAGCAACCTTGGGCCGGAAGGACTGGGGTTTCTAGTCCCACAGGTGCTCCTTGTGGTCTTGGGCAAGCCACTTAACCCTCCATAGCCCATGTTCCCTGTAAAATAGTTATCTCCAAGTTATAATGCCCTGTTCAATGTAATTTCAGTTTGTTCAATGTAAACCGCACTGATGCAGAATAGCGCGGTATATAAGAGAATGTAAATAAATAAATAAATAAAGCACCAAGCATTGAAGGCATTCCCATAGAAGTATTACAGCAATCTGATGCAGCTGTTACCGTACTTACAAGGCTCTGCCAAGAAATTTCGAAGACAACATCATGGCCAACTGACTGAAAAAAGAGAAATTAGACTTACCTGCTAATTGTTGTTACTTGAGGAACTCCAGTCCAGTCCAGAACCTCTGGGTGGTGTACCTCCTCCCACAGCTTGGAGACTGGGCATGTCAAAATCTTTACGTCACTTTACATATACTGCTGGCACCTCCCACCAGCCCCTAGTGACCTATTGATAAAGCAGAACTAAAGGAGTAATAAATAAGTAGCACAATTATTAACTAAATACCTTAAGCAAATATCCAACCCAATTATTCCCTCCCGCAAACAGAGGAGACTGTTCCCCCCATTGCCGGAGATGATCTGAAAACATCGGAAGAAAGAGAAAGATATAGATAAAGAAAACAATGCCACTCAACAGCGCAGCAGCAGAAGAAAAAGAAGTAATAGCCAGCTAAAATTAACTGGAGCCGTACTAAGCTAGCAATTATCACTCACTTCTACTGTAGATATCGCAATTAAAACAGGCTGTGAATCGTCTACTCAGGTGGGATTCGGAACTGGACTGGAGTTCCTCAAGGAAAAACAATTAGCAGGTAAGTCTAATTTCTCTTTCCTTATCGTCCCTCCAGTCCAGTCCAGCACCTCTGGGATGTAACAGAGCAGTAACTTAATGGGAGGGGCCTGTCATACCGGCTCGCAAAACCGCCGATCCGAAGCAGGCGTCTCCTGCTGCCTGAATGTCCAGGCGATAATGCTTACTGAAGGTACATAAGAACATAAGACATGCCATACTGGGTCAGACCGAGGTCCATCAAGCCCAGTATCCTGTTTCCAACAGTGGCCAATCTAGGTCATACGTACCTAGCAATATCCCCAAAAGACACAGGTTCCACAATGCTTGTACTGGGTCAAGCATTGATATCCTGGGTCCCTGTTTAATAGTGGTTTATGGACCTTTCCTCCAGGAACTTGTCCAAACCTTTTTTAAACCCAGCTATACTAACAGCCCTTACTACATCCTCCGGTAACAGATTCCAGAGTTTGATTACACGTTGAGTGAAAAAATATTTTCTCTTATTTGTCTTAAATAGTTTACCCTGTAGCTTCATTACATGTCCCCTAGTCTTTCTATATTCTGATAGCGTAAACAATTGATCCACGTTTATCCGTTCCACTCCATTCATTAATTTATAGACCTCTATCATATCTCCCCTCAGCCGTCTCTTTTCCAGGTTAAAGAGCCCTAACCTTTTTAGCCTCTCTTCATAGGAGTAGCCTTCCATCCCCTTCACCAATTTGGTGGCTCTTCTCTGTACCTTTTCTAATAACGCTATGTCCTTTTTAAGATACGGTGACCAGAATTGCACACAATATTCAAGGTGCGGTCGTACCATGGAGCAATACAGAGGCATTATAATATCCTTTGTTTTATTCTCCATCCCTTTCCTTATGATACCTAGCATTCTATTTGCTTTCTTGGCCGCCGCTGCACACTGGGCGGAGGGTTTTAACATGTTATCCACGATGACTCCTAAATCTTTTTCCTGGGTGGTGGTTTCTAATGTGGCGCCTTGCATCGTGTAACTATAGTGTGGGTTGTTCTTTCCTAGGTGCATAACTTTGCACTTGTCCACATTAAATTTCATCTGCTATTTGGATGCCCAGTCTTCCAATTTATCCAGATCCTCCTGCAGTTTTCCACAATCCTCTTGTGTTTTAACAACTTTAAACAGTTTTGTGTCATCTGCAAATTTGATAACCTCACTAGTTATTCCCTTTTCCAGGTCATTTATGAATATGTCAAAAAGTAGCGGACCCAGTACAGATCCCTGGGGTACTCCACTATTCACCTTTTTCCATTGGGAATATTGGCCATTTAGCCCTACCCTCTGCTTTCTATCTTTTAACCAGTTCCCGATCCACAATAGTACACTGCCTCCTATCCCATGACTTTTTAGCTTCGCCAAAAGTCTCTGATGGGGGACCTTGTCAAAAGCTTTCTGAAAGTCCAGATACACTATATCAACCAACTCACCTTTGTCTACCTGTTTATGCACACCTTCAAAAAAACATATCAGATAAGTAAGACAAGATCTTCCTTGTCTAAAGCCATGTTGGCTGTCTCCCATTAGGCCATGACTATCTACATGCTGTGTAATTTTGTTCTTTATGATGGTTTCTACCATTTTCCCTGGTACTGACGTCAGGCTCATTGGTCTGTAATTTCCCAGGTCACCCCTGGAACCCTTTTTAAAAATTTGTGTTACGTTGGCGACCCTCCAATCTTCAGGTATTACAGATGATTTTAATGAAAGTTCACAGATTACCAATAGCAGGTCTGCAATCTCATCTTTCAGTTCTTTCAACACTCTGGGATGTATACCATCTGGTCCAGGTGATTTGCTACTATTCAGTTTATCAAATAGTTCTAATATATCTTCCCGGTGTAGCGATATTTCTCTCAATTCCTCTGCAGTATCACCTTTAAATACCACTTCAGTCTTGGGTAACATCCCTACATCTTCCTCAGTAAAAACCGAAGCAAAGAATTCATTCAGTTTCTCTGCTATAGCCTTGTCTCCTCTTACTGCCCCTTTTACCCCTCTATCATCTAATGGTCCAATTGACTCTCTCACAGGCCTTTTGCTACGAATGTACTTGAAAAAGTCTTTATTTCGTGTTTTTGCTTCCGTAGCACGTTTCTTCTCAAATTCCCGCTTTGCCTGCCTTATCAATGCTTTGCATTTAACTTGCCAGTGCTTGTGCTGTTTCCAGTTTTCATCATTTGGTTCTTTTTTCCATTTCCTGAAGGTTGCTTTTTTGGCAACAACAGCCTCTCTGACCTCACCTTTAAACCATGCTGGCAGTTTTTTGGACTTTCTTCCACTTTTCTTAATGCGTGGAATACAGCTGGTCTGGGCTTCGAGGATAGTATTTTTAAATAACACCCAAGCTTGCTGTAAGTCTTTAACCTTTGGAACCGCTCCTTTTAGTTTTTTCCTAACTATATTTCTCATTCTATCATAGTCTCCCTTTCGAAAGTTAAAAGGTAGTACTGTGGATTCCTTTACTATCTGTCCTCCACTAATTAAATCAAACATGATCATACTATGATCACTATTGCCAAGTGGTCCCAACACCCTTATTTCTTGCACCAGATCTGGCGTTCCACTAAGGACTAGGTCCAGTATGGCTTCCCCTCTGGTCGGTTCATGAACCAGCTGCTCCAAGAAGCAGTCATTTATTTCATCTAGAAACTTTATATCCTTAGCTTGTCCTGCTGTGACACTGACCCAGTCGATACCGGGGTAATTGAAATCACCCATTATTACTACTCTGTTGTGACTTTTGTTAGCTTCCTTGATTTCTTTGAGCATTTCATCATCCATTTGTTCATTCTGGCCAGGCGGTCGATAGTATACTCCCACTGCCATCACCTTCCCCTTCATACATGGAATTTCAATCCATAGAGATTCTACAGCAAATTTTGTTCCCTGCAAAACTTTAATCCTTTCTGACTCAATGCCCTCTCTAACATAGAGCGCAACCCCTCCACCAATTTGATCAGCTCTATCATTACGATATAGTTTGTATCCAGGTATCACAGTGTCCCACTGGTTATCCTCCTTCCACCATGTCTCTGAGAGTGCAATCATATCTAACCTCTCATTTAGTGCTATATATTCTAACTCTCCCATCTTATTGTTTAGACTTCTAGCATTGGCATACAAGCATTTTAGAGACTGCATTTTATTAATATTAATCTGGCTATTGGTAGGCATGGGTAATTTGGAATCTTTATGCTCTGTCTGCTCCTTACTCAAGGGCATTTGGGCTACTATACTCCCTTTTGGAACCTCACTGCTTTTGGTAGTATCCTTCAAGGATACCTTCGTCCGAACCATGCGCTCCTGGGTGACTGTCGGCTTTCCCCTATTTTGTAGTTTAAAAGCTTCTCTATCTCTTTTTTAAAGGTTAATGCCAGCAGTCTGGTCCCATCCTGATTAAGGTGAAGCCCATCCCTTCGGAAGAGCCCCCCCTTTCCCCAGAATGCAAAGAAGACCACGTGGCAGCCTTGCATATTTCAACCGGAGGAACCAAAGTATACTCTGCCCAAGAAGTAGCTTGATCCCTGGTAGAATGCGCTCACAAACCCACAGGGACCTGACGACCCTGTAAAATATAAGCTGAAGAAATTGCTTCCAAGACCCATCTAGAAATGGAAGCCTTTGCCGCTGCTTCGCCCTAACGCAGCCCTCCAAAGAGAACAAACAACCGATGAGACTTGCGAAAAAGTTACGATGCCTTAAAATAATGATGAAGAACCCTCTTTACATCTAGTAAGCGGAGAGTATGGTCCGAAACACTGTCCTCCGCCGCCCGCTAAACGGGCAATGACACTGACTGACTCACATGAAAAGCTGACACTACCTTCAGCAGAAAGGACGGCACTGGACGTAACACCACCTTATCTCAAAAAAAGGTAGGAAAGGGCTCTCAACAAGAGAGAGCCTGCAACTCCGAGATTCATCGAGCAGAACAGATTGCCACGAGAAAAACAACCTTCAAAGTCAAATCCTTCAATGAAACCTGACCTAAAGGTTCAAATGGCTCCCTTGTGAACTCCCCCAACACCAAATTGAGATCCCAGGAAGGGATCACCACTCTTCTCGGAGGACGAAGACGAGACACCACCCGCAGGAAACGTAAAACATCTGAGTGGGAACCTAAAGGAGCACCCTGAACCTTACCACGATAACAAGCAATAGCCACCAGATGGACCCTTAACAAACTGGCTGCTAACCCCTTATCAAAGCCATCTTGCAAGAAAGCCAACACTTCTGGAATAGAATCTGACGTCGGACGTGCCTTTCTTGCCTCACACTAAGCCTCAAAAATATGCCAGATGCGCACATAGGCTAGAGAAATCGACTTCTTTCTGGCTGAAAGCAAAGTAGAGATTACCGCTCTGGAATAGTCCTTTTTCATTAGCCTCGCCCTTTCAATGGCCAAGCCATAAGCAAGAATCGATCCACTTGCGGCATTTGCAGCGGCCCCTGAAGAAGATCGTCCCACACCGGCAGCCGCCAGGGACGACCGTCCAGAAGGCGCACTAAATCAGCGTACCACAGATGTCATGGCCAATCTGGAGTGATTAGGAGAATGCACCCTGATGAGACTCGATGCGTTGAACTACTCGACCTATGAGTGCCCAAGGAGGAAACACAGAGTAGCCCCTCCGTGGGCCACTGTTGCAACAGGGCATCCAGACCCTCGGACATCCTTTCTCGCCTCCTGCTGTAAAAGCGCCTCGCTTTGGCGGAGCGCCATGTAGCCATCAGATCCAAAATGGGTGGCACCCACATGCTGACTATCTGAGTGAAGACATCTGCATGAAGTTCCCATTCTCCGGGATCCATGTGCACCTGGCTGAGATAGTCCGCTGTCACACTGTCTACTCCTGCAATGTGCGCTGCTGAGAGCACCTGAAGTCGAGGTTCCATACAATTGAACAAGTCTTCTGCTTCCTTCTCCAGAGACACGCTGCTCGTACTGCCCTGCCGGTTGACATACGCCACTGCGGAGGCATTGTCCAACAAGACTCGGACCGATCGTCCCAGGGGGCTGGATTCGAATTCTCTGAGCGCCAATGCTATCGCCCTCAGCTCCAGCCGATTGATCAACCATTGAGCTTCCTGAGCGCTCCAACATCCTTGTGTGAACAATTCCCTGCAATGAGCCCCCCAACCCGACAAACTGGCGTCAGTCAGGACCGGAACCCACTGCGGCTGCTCAAGAGGCATGCCTGCAGCTAAACATTCTGGCCGAAGCCAACAACGAAGGGCCTTCCTGACCCCTCCTGGAACAGGGCAGGCGTCTTGTCAAGGGGTCCTCCTGATGAGACAAGCGATGCAGTAAAGACCTCTGCAACAGTCGCGTGTGCGCCCTCGCCCAAGGCACTACCTCCAGAGTGGCTGCCATCGTCCCCAGAACCTGAAGATACTGCCAGGCTGCTGGCGCCGCGCATTTCAAAAAACTGCGTACCAAAGAACAGAGTTTTTGGGCTCGGTGCTGCAGTAGAAACACTGATCCCACTCGCGTGTCAAACCGCACTCCTAAATATTCCAGAACTTGAGAGGGTAGCAATTGGCTTTTGGCCACATTGACTACCCAGCCAAGGCTTTCCAGAAACTGTACCACTCTAGAAGTAGCCTGCAGACTCTCTGACCTGGACTTCGCTTGGATGAGACAATCGTCGAGATAAGGATGTACCAACACCCCTTCCTTGTGCAACGCTGCCACCACTACTACCATCACCTTGGTGAAAGTTCGAGGAGCTGTAGCAAGACCGAACGGTAATGCCTGAAACTGAAAATGTCCTTGAGACACCGCAAAGCGAAGAAATCGCTGATGGGCCGCTCTGATTGGAATGTGAAGATACACTTCGGTGAGATCCAGATAAGTCAGGAACTCTCCCTTTCGCACTGCCACGATGACCGACCGCAACGTTTCCATGTGAAAGTGAGGCACCCGAAGGGCTCGGTTCACTCCTTTGAGATCCAAAATAGTACGAAATGACCCATCTTTTTTGGGAACCATGAAATAAATGGAGTAACGATCGCAACTGAGCTGGTCTGGCGGCACTGGAACTACCGCTCTGAGCTGCAATAACCAAGCGAGAGTTTTCACCACCTCCCCCGCCTTGCTGGAAGAAACTCCCGCAATCGTCCCCCTATGGCTTGAACTGCTGCCTGGGCCCTCCTCACTTCATTGGGACTTTTTGAAACCTGAGGATGAGGGATAAGCGAAGCCTCTGCCCGAAATCCTCTGAATGTTTGATCCCGAGAAGGAAACCCACCCCTTTGGGAGCTTCCCAGTCTGGAGGTTCGAAAACGCCGCAAATCGCGTACCTGCCTTTAAGAAGGAATTGGAGCCCGACTGGGCCTTGGCTTATCTTCCGGCAACTGACTGCCTTTGGATTCCCCCAAGTCCTTGACCAACTTGTCCAAATCCTCTCCAAACAAAAGCTTCCCCTTGAATGGGAGCTTACTAAAACGAGACTTGCAGGAACTATCAGCTGCCCAATTCCGAAGCCAAAGATAACGTTGAGCCGCCACGAGCGACGCCATGCTATTGAACAGTCCTCTAATGAGGTCATAATGAAGATCTGCCACAATAAGCCGCTCCGGATTCCAGCCTAGTTACGTCCGCCACCTGTTCCTGCAACTGTTCTGCAGGAAGCTGCAGGCGTTGCAACCATCGTAGACACGCTCTTGCTACCCAAGCTCCACAAATGGACGCTTGAAGATATAAGGCATTGTCTTCGAAGGCCTGCTTTAACAAGGAATCTACTTTGCGGTCCTGTTCATCTTTCAGAGTCGCACTGCCTTCTACTGGAATGGTTGTCTTTTTAGTGACTGCAGACACCACAGCATTCACATGGGGAGAATGAAAGGACTCCCGCTCCCGATCCGACAAGGGATACAGTCGTGTCATGGACCGGACTCCCCTTAGACCTGACTCAGGAAGGTCCCACTCATCTTGAATCATCTGCCTTACCACACGGTGGACCGGAAAAAATGCTATGCTATGGAAGACTTAGACAAGATTCTCAAGAGCAGAAATGTCTCTCTCCATGCAAAGATTTGACTTGTTCAAGCCATGTTTTTTTCAATAACATCATATGGATGTGAAAGCTGGACAGTGAAAAAGAGAGACAGAAAGAAAACTGATGCCTTTAAATTATGGTGCTGGCAGCAAATACTGCGTATACCATGGACTGCCCGAAGAACAAACCAGTCAGTACTAGAGGAGATCAAACCTAAGCTTTCTTCAGAAGGTCAGATGACAAGACTTCGACTTTCATACTTTGGACACATCATGCGAAGAGAGAGATCATTAGAGAAAGACATCATGCTTGGTAAGATAGAAGGTCAATGCCAAAGAGGAAGGCCAGCAGTGAGATGGATCGATACAATAATAGCAGCTACAGGTTCCAGTCTGTCAACAATGAACCATCTGACTGAAGACCAAACACAATTTAGGACAACTATCCAGAGGGTCGCCATGAGTCGACACTGACTCGACAGCACTTAACAACAACAAGATTTTGATAACGAAATGTGTTAATTGCATATACCACTAAAATTTAGGATGTACATATGTGCCAACTCAAATAAGCCTTTTAAGTTGAAGAATGATTGGAGGATGAATATTTTTCTCATGTAAGCTGAAAATAAAAAAAAAATAAAAAAGAGGTGCTAAGGCTGGCTTGGGTATTATTTGCCTCTATCCCAGCTGAGATTGACTACTTTGATTAATTTTTGGCAAGCTTCTGAATTTCATAAAAAAACAACAGAGCACTATGAAAATATCAGAGCGTTAAAAAAACTGCTGCCAATATGATATGAAAGACAAACTATTTTTCCAGATTTTACTGCTACATAACATTCTATAGCACTACTAGGTGCGCACAGTGCTGCACAGATAAGAGACAGTCCTCCTTTCTAAGGTAAAAAAAAATAGTTGAGAGACAAGAATTACCATAAAACATATTGAATGTGTGATGACTAAGATCAAGAAGAATCCAGGCTTTTTGCTTTAAAATCAATCTCAAAGAGGCAAGTCTTTAAGTGGGATTTCAACATGGCTAGAGATGGAGGCAGGATGCCCAAAAACTGCCTTCATCTATTTCATATTAAAAGCCGGCAGTTTCCTGGCTCTCTCTATCCTACTTATTTCAAGTTATAGATTTATATCCCACTTTTTCCAACGAAGGACATACAGAGTGGCTTTTTCTTATTTTACATTTTACATCCAGGTACAGTAGGCATTGTAATCCACCAAGGAATAGAAAAATCGAATTTTGTACCTGAGGAAATGGAGGGTTAAATAACTTGCCCAAGATCACATGTAGTGGCAGTTGGAGTTGAACCAGACTTCCCTAGTTCTCAACCTGCTGCTCTAACCATCAAGCTACTTTCTCACTCATTCCTACAGTGCTACTAGACATACATGGTATTCCTTATTGTGGCACATGTTTAGTAAATTGCGCTAATGGCTAGTGCAAGGTTCACCATGTGCTAATTGTACTGTTCTGTTATTGTATGGCAGCATGATAAAAACCTCACGCTAACCATTTGGTATGGTGACTGGGTAATTTAGGGCCAGAGTGTGGGCGTTACACAGTTACTGTCTCCTCAACAGCTGGTGTCAACTGTGGCTGCAGTTTTAGCATGGTGAAGTGAGTCTCCCAGCTGTAAATGTAATAGGGCACCTCGCCAAAAGTTACCATGTGTCTTCTTCACCTCCCATGCAAATATTTGGGGCTTACCATGCACTAACATAGCCAATTTTAATAAACATGCCCCCTGTTTATTAATTTTTGAAGTAAACTGCTTTGATACTTTTCATAACACGTTTTCTTATATGTTTATACTAAAATAAAGCAAGCACCCTTTATAAATGAAGAAAGCAGCTCTTTAGAAAACTAATCCAAATTTGCGCACTCATTTTTACTGTAATTATACTGTCTGTGCATGACTGTCACGCTCATGTGACCTTTTTAGCGGCGATCCAACTAAGATATAAAACAGTGAAAATGACTCCGTAGGCTTTAATCATTAATACATCTTCAGGAATTAAATAAGAATGGCAGAAGACGACAAATGATTTGCTTTATTTTACAAGATTTTGTTTTTGCTAGTACTATTGATTTAACAAAGTTCACACAGAAGCTAAAGAGACCATATGTCGCACCACACGATAACAAGAAAGAATAGATTTCTAGCACCATTGACCTATGCTGTACAATTCCAGATGCTAATCGTTAAAGCTTTCAGTGCAAAGCTGCATGAGAACTACTAGTGGGAATATCAATATCCACTAAGTATTTCCAAAAGACACCCATCTAATCCCAAATTACATTTTTACATTTTCATTAAAAGTGAAAGGAATAATTAAGACCTAGAATTCTTCCATAAAAATGTCACAATCACTCTATTAATAACAATTTAATTGGCTGTCTGGGTCATTAATTCTGAACAGCATTAGCTCTATAATAAGAGGTCACTTTATAATATACAGAAAATTGACTGAAAAAGGAGACATCTATATACCTGATAATTTTCTTTCCTTGAATCCTCCTAGCCCAGTCCAGCGAGTGGGTTATGCTCCCTTGCCAGCAAGTGGAGGCAGATTTGAGCAACGTTTAGTGATGTCATCACTAGTGCAGCACTGAGAGAAGCCAGAAAAAACTCAACTATGAACATTAATAACCAAACATAAACTGGAACAAACATTTGGAAAAAGTATTTAGTTCCCTTGCCATAAAGTGACTGCATTAGGCACTGATATCGAGAATAAACTCAAAAGACAGCACAGCTTCCGATTCTGTAGGCAGTGTCTTCCAGGGCCATTCCTGGACTGGTCTAGCGGATTCAAGGAAAGAAAATCATGAGGTATGTAAATGTCTCCTTCATCATCATCCTGCTAGAGTCTAGACCAATCCAGCAGCAGCTAGACCAATCCAGATTGATTGATTTATTTAACTAGGCTTATATACCACTTTTCTGCCAGTCAAAGTGGTGTACATTCAGGCACTATAAATACATTTTTCCCTTGTCCCTTAAGGGCTCACAATGTATGTTTTGTATCTGAGGCAAAGGAGGATTAAGTGGCTTGCCCAAGGAGCACCTGTGGGACTACAAATGGGACATACCCAAGCTGAGAAGATGACGACACTGGACAGAATTGCCCTGCCAAAAGCATCTTCTGCTCCTGGCTGCAGATGCAACCTGTAGTGCTTCACAAAGGTGCTCAGAGATGACCAGAGAGCCACCTTACAGATGGAGGAGTTATTGAGAGATGGTGTTCCTCTAGGCTTTGGAGGTTGGCATCGCCACCATTTTGCCCTCCTTACAGTCTTGGCGTGGACCAGAGTTTGGCCCTAAACTCTGTCAAAGTTCTGTTTACAGCCCTGGCATGCTACCAGGAGTGTGTCCATAGCAGTGTACCCAGATTTTTCTCATTTTCTAAAGCAAATTTCTCTGCCAGTGTTCCCAGTAGTTCCTCAATGGAGTCTCTCTGGTGTTGAAAAGGCCCCTCCCCCCCCCCCCTTTGAGTCTATTCATAGGGCCCTTCTCAAGGATTTGACCCTTAAGGTGGTTTTCCTGGTGGCTACTGCATCTGCCAAGTGGGTGTCAGAACTGCAGACCTTGTCCTGTAGAGACCTTTTGATCATCTTGATGGCTACAATTGCCTTATGGATTGTGCCATCCTTTCTCCCAAAAGTGCTGTCTCCTTTTCATCATACTTTGTTGGATGTAATACTTTTATTAAGTTCATTGTAAACCACTTTGATTCCAGAAAGGTGGTATATAAGTGCATATAAATAAATAAATCTGCAGGCTGTCCAGAAAATGCTGAACCCAGCACAAGGGCATTCTGGCTTCCAAGCCTACACAAAAGGCTGCCTGGGAGCCCAAAGCGGAGGCCAGAAAGGCATTCTTAAGAAGGGATTTCTACCTTCCTATCATGTGCTTGGTCACTGCTGTGAGAATTGCATCCACCTGAGTGAGGCCAAAAAACTGATCCAGCTCATCCTGGTGCAGAGGATACAACTGAGAGAAAGCCTTAGGGACCTTAGGCCCAGCTGTGGCTTTTCCCACTGGGAGACTAGAGCTGCTATTTGGTCTCAAGTAAAGAAAAGCAGCCAGAACACCATCTGATACCTTCCAAAATAGAGTCCACCTGTAATGCAGTCACAGCGTCAGGCTCCACATCGTGTAAGACTATCACAGCATCCTAAATCAAAACAAAAATGCCCTCTCTGTGATAAAGGCAGATCACAGAAGGATCCTCACCCTCCATATTGGGAAGCTTCCCTTCCTCCTCAGATTAATAAGAAGCCCTCTTCAGCATCCCAAACAACCTCTGTAAGGAATAATGCTGGGGTCCTGGAGGAATGCACGGGTGAAGGAGCAAAGTGGGGATGTTTACTCCAGTTGCCAGCTGTGGCAGAGCCACCCAAGAGCCCAGGTTCCACCGTAAAGGAGGCTTGGACCTTTGACCCCCTACAAAGGGGACTACGAAGCAGCAACCAAGTACTGAAAATAGGCTGTGAGTGCTTTCAGTAGCTGCTGCTCAAAATCAGCAGAAAAATGGTTCCGAAGGAGAGGCCTGCTGGCCAGGATCTGAGGCTTCCCCACGCCTGTCCCTCTAAGCACATGTCTTGCAGGCCTCTAAGAGGGTTACTTGCCCCACGGGCTGAATAGGTATGTAGGGCTCAGAGGCAGGGTCCCAACAATGCTGAAAAATTGGGGTCAGGGCATCCCGATCACACAGGAGGAAAAAAAGAAAGCATTGCAAAACTGACCCAATAAGAACCACACGTGGCACAATGCCAAGCATGGACCTGCTTACAAGGACCCATGGCATGTATATGTGACTGCTGACAGGATCAGCTCTCAATGTCAAGACACCCCTGATCACTACACCCTGATCTCAATCTTTTCCCCCTAATGACCCCCCTACTCCCCCAAAATAGAAGCCCCCCATCCCTCTCCCTAACCCCACCAGGGGTTCCTAGTATCTAGTAGGAGCAAGAGTGATGCCTACTTGCTTCTGCTTGTACTAGGCCAAGTTCCAAAATGGCATCAAGGACACCTAGCAGGAATGTTACAACACTGTTGCAGAAGGGAGTGAGCATCACTCCTGGTCCCACTAGACAGTAGGACCCTTCCCATCCCCAGTAAGGCCGGGGTGGGGGTTACTGGGAGAAGGGGAGGACATTTCTAAATTATTTAGAAGATACAGGATTAGCACAGGTTATTAAGGTGGCAACTCATGAGGCAGGTCATGTTTTAGATTTATTTATGGTACCAAGCAAGAGGTATATACAGAAAACAGCTTTTTCTATGAAGAAAATATCATGGTCAGACCATGTTTTAATCTATGGCACACTAACGGGTGTATGTGAGTAACCAGAAAAACAAAGGATAGTGACAAGTGTAATGAAATTAGAATTAGTGGGAAAAAAATGTTCTAAGTATGCATGAGGAGATGGATTTGGTAATTAGAGGGATTATCAGTGAAAGGAGCAATAAGTGAATGGACTGATGGCATGAGATCACGGAGTGGCTTCAGAACAAAAAGCTGCAATTTATCCAGGAAAATTTAAGCTGTGGTATACAGAGGATGGGAGGATGCAAAAGCGACAAAGAGACATCATGAATGGAAGTGGCAAAAAAAAGATGGGAGGGGGATAGGGGAAGATTTTAGGCAGGATCAAGAGATTAATAATATTGATACGGGCAGCTAAGAAAAAAATATATTGTCAATGAATTAGAGAAAGCGGGAAATAAGAATAAAGAACTAGTTCAGATAGAGGGGAATTTTAGAAAGGAAGTCCATTTCAAACTGGGACGTCTAAGCCAGAACATCTGAGAGAAGTACAGGCACAGCCAGGTGTAAACATGATTTCACAAACATAGACATGCCCGATATGGACATCTGCGGGGGTGTCTACATAGAATCTGGATGTCTAGGTATAGTATAATGGTTAGAGTAGTGGGCTAGGAACAGGGAAGCCAGAGCTCAAATCCTACTGCTATTGTCATTGACATTGTGCTAAGTACTGAGGATGATGGAGTGTTCTCTCCTTTACACCCTCTGGATGTTTTTCAGCCAAAACAAGCACTTTTTAGAAGCCTGTTCATGCCTGAAGCAGGTCTAAACTTAGACATGACACCAGACATCCAGGATGTTTCTGTGATCAGGCAAGAACGTCCAGGTTCCTGGGAACACCCAGCCATGCCTCCACCATACCCCTGTTCAGACTTGGATATCCTCACACTGGGGACATCCACAGACCCGCCTTTTAAAATGGCTCTGGAGATGTCACTGTGCTATGAACATCTCTATGCCCATTTTTGGATGCCAAAGGACGAGTAGGGTTTCCGAAATGACCCCCATAATGTATAACTGCAAAGAGGTTAGAGGAGAAATTGGGCTCAGTTTGAAGATGTTTGATATACGAGGTGTGACAAAAAAGAAACAAGACTGTGGCAGCCATGTCCATGACTCAATGCCATTTGATTAACCGCTTATGTCACTGTGTTGTGCAACATCTCGCTGCCATTCTGCTATAATATTTTTCATCTCACTCACTCTGTTTTTCTTTTTCAGGTTTTTTTTGTAGCACACTGCTCCATCGCTTTGTCACGCAACTGGAGGTGGCAGAAATATGGAGCTAAGAATCAATTTGAAATTTCTGGTAAAGTTGGAGAAGGGCCCAACTAAGTGTCTCCAACTTCTCCAAAAGGCTTATGGAGAAGATGCAATGTCAAGGCCGCGAGTCTTCGAGTGGCACAAACACTTCAAGACTAGCCGTGAGGATGTGGAGGATGACTCCAAGTCAGGATGGCCTTCCATGACAAAGATGGCTGAGAACATTGACAGAGTGAACCAGCTGGTGCGGAGTGATCGCAGATTGACGGTGTGGATGATAGCTGAGGAGCTCAGCCTGAACAGGGAGTCAGTGCGGACCATCTTGGTGCAGGAGCTGGGAATGTGGAAGGTGTGCATCAAGATAGTGCCCAAGCTTTTATCGGACGACCAGAAGGAGCACCGGGTCAATGTTTGTCAAGACTTGCTAGAAAAGATTGGAGAAGATCCAGAATTCGTTGGCCGAGTCATCACAGGAGACGAGACTTGGGTCTTCCAGTATGACCCTGAAAGCAAGAGACAGAGCCTGCAGTGGAAGATTCGACTGTCACCCAGACCCAAGAAGGCATGCATGTCTAAATCAAGGATCAAGGTCATACTGATCGCATTCTTCGACCAGAAGGGAGTGGTCCATCATGAGTTTGTGCCTGAGGGTCAGACAGTCAACCAGCACTTCTACCAGCAGAACTTCAATCGCCTCCATGACCGGGTTCGGAGCAGCAGGCGGGTTCTGTGGCAAGACAAGTCGTTGTTGCTCCACCACCACAACACGCCCGCACACACTGCACGCTCAGTGTGAGGCAGTTCTTGGCCAACAAACAGATCACAGCTCTCAACCACCCTCCTTATTCCCCAGATCTCGCAATGTGCAACTTCTGGCTCTTCCCCAGGCTGAAGACTGTGCTCAAAGGAACTCATTTTGCCTCTGTAGAAGAGATCAATGCCACTGTGATGAGGAAGCTGAGAGACCTCAAGGAAGAGGACTTTACCGAGTGCTTCTGTATATAGCAAATGTAAATGCAGAAGAGCATTAACTCTGGGGGGGATTACTTTGAAGGGGACAATGCATAATTTCTCTGTAAATTTTGTAATAAAACATTTATGGGACAGTCTCATTTTTTTTTTGTCACACCTCGTAGCTTCGATTTGTCAAAAAAAGTTTAGGATAAGATTTGAACTATTCAAAAAAAAGTTCTGAAATAGGGAATGATGTTGGAGAGTGGCAGGAGGAGGGAAAAGAGGGTCAGCAGAGGGGAAGTATTAAGACACAGAAGAGAGAGGAGTAAACAGATACAGGAAGGATACATACATTTGTATGGCAGGAATAAGTGAAGGAATGTGAACGTTTCAGGAGGCATCGTGCATGATAATTTTGCAGATGACACAAAACTATTTAAAGTTGTTAAAACCCAAGAGGATTGTGAAAAATTGCAAGAGGATCTTGATAAATTGGAAGACTGGGCATCAAAATGGCAGATGAAATTTAATGTGGACAAGTGCAAGGTTATGCACCTAGGGAAGAACAACCCAAACTATGGTTACACGATGCAAGGTTCCACATTAGGAACCACCACCCAGGAAAAAGATTTAGGCGTCATTGTGGATACCACGTTAAAACCCTCGGCCCAGTGTGCAGCGGCGGCCAAGAGAGCAAATAGAATGTTAGGTATGATAAGGAAAGGAATGGAAAATAAAACAAAAGATATTATAATGCCTCTATATCGTTCCATGGTGAGACCGCACCTTGAATATTGTGTGCAATTCTGGTCGCCGTATCTTAAAAAGGATATAGCGATTTTAGAAAAGGTACAGAGAAGAGCCACCAAAATGGTAAAGGGGATGGAAGGATACTCCTATGAAGAAAGGCTAAAAAGGTTAGGGCTCTTTAACCTGGAAAAGAGACGGCTGAGGGGAGATATGATAGAAGTCTATAAATTAATGAACGGAGAGGAACGGGTAAACGTACGTTCCCATTGCTGTCCCTGATTAAGCCTCCTCGTATGAACAAGGAGTTTGTACGGGGAGGCTTAGATGGGGCCAGGAGGGGGCAATGAGGAAGCAGAGTTAGGGCAGGCAGTGGGTTGTCCGTGGCCCTGGACGTAAAGTGCCGATTCTGAAGTTGGCCCTGTACTTCCGAGGTGGGCAGACTGGATGGGGGACTTATTCTACCTTGGAGGTGGACTAAGTTCCCCTAGATGTCAGGGGATGGGAGACCCGGCCGGGAACAAAAAGGTGAGGTGTGCAGGAGATTCCCCGCAGCCTGACCTTAGCCATGGGAGGCCAGATCGGGGGTCGGGCTGCAGGGAAATATGGAAGTGGACAGCGGCCATGGATCACAGTTCCCAAATGGAGCCGCAGTGCCATGGCAACCGGATGCCATGACACCATGGCTCCATTTAGGAGCTTGACTGAGTTAGCCTGGCAGTGGCCTGTATGTCAAGCTGATGGGAATTGGGTCCCAGCTGGCACATACAGGCCTAGATGCGATTCTGGTCCTGGGGGGGTTAGACGTGCCCCACGGGATCAGATTCGGGTCTATCTCAGTGTGTCCGGTTCCAGAGGCCGGGATGCGCAGAATGGAATGTGCCTCCACATCAACAGGCTCACCTTTGTCTACTGGTTTATTCACACCTTCAAAAAATAAAACAGATTAATAAGACAAGACCTTCCTTGGCTAAATCCATATTTTCTTTCTCCCATTAAACCATGACTATCTACATGTTTTGGTTTGCAGCTTGGTTTTGGTTTGCAGCTTGTCGTGCTGTGAGGGCTTGCGTGCATCAGTGATGCTGAGAGCTAAACTATCGGTAGTTTAACTACTGGCAGGGTCTCCCAAGATGGACAGGTCTCAGCTGAGGTGCCAGACCAAGACAAACCACCCATCTGGGCAGCAGCAGAATGGGACAGTGTTAATGGCGGAGGATCACATTTTTGTGACAACGGCAACAACACCAAACTTAAACTGTGCGGAAGAAAGGCCCGGCAATCTACTTCTGTATCTTGCCATGAAAACCCAATGGATAGTTACAACAAAACAAATTGTGCTATGGTGCTGGAAGATGAGAACCCCAAGTCGGAAGGCACTCAACTAGCTACTGGGGAAGAGCTGAAGACTTTTCAGAGTAAAGCCAGCATTTATGATGTGGTTGGATTAAAGCCCTCGGGACGTCTGACTGCTGATGTAGCTGCGCATGAAATGAGAGTCAGAAGCTGTAAAGATGTCTTACACATTGGAACATGGAACGTACGAAGCATGAACCAAGGGAAGTTGGAGGTGGTCAAGAATGAAATGGAACGTGTACAACTTGATCTGTTGGGTGTCAGCGAACTGAAATGGACTGGCATGGGGCACTTTGCATCAAATGATCACATGGTCTATTATGCTGCAAATGAAAGACAAAGAAGAAATGGTGTTGCATTTATAATAAAGAAGAAACTTGCAAGAACTGTAATGAAATACAATGCAGTCAGTGAACGCTTAATCTCTATTCGTCTACGAGGAATGCCTATCAACACAACTATAATTCAAGTATATGCCCCAACAACAGCTGCAGAAGAGAATGAAATTGAAGAGTTCTATGAACAAGTACAAGCTGAAATTGACAGAACATGCAAACAGGATATCCTGATAGTCATGGGTGACTGGAACGCAAAAGTTGGCAACAAAGAAGAAGGCAAAGTAGTTGGAAAATATGGACTTGGCAACAGAAATGAAGCTGGAGAAAGATTGATAGAATTCTGCAAGACCAATGATCTATTCATCTCAAACACCTTCTTCCAGCAACACAAGCGGCGACTGTACACATGGACTTCACCAAATGGATTGCATAAAAATCAAATTGACTATATCAGTGGAAGTCAACGATGTAAAAGCTCTGTAACATCAACAAAGACAAAACCTGGAGCTGACTGTGGTACAGACCATCAACTACTAGTATGCAAACGCAAGCTAAAGTTGAAAAAGAGCAAACCACTCATGAATGCAGCAAAATATGACCTTGAGAATATACCACTGTAATTTAAAGACTGCCTGCAAAATCGATTTGCCGAAGAGTTAAGGAATGACATCAAGAAGGTTGTGTTGGAAGAAAGCGAGAAGTCTCTACAAAAGGTGAAAAAGCAAAAACGGCCAAAATGGATGACGGAAGAAACTCTGAAAATTGCCCAGAAACGCAGAGAAGCTAAAACCAGAGGAGAAAGAAAGACAATCGCAGAACTCAACAGAGATTTCCAACGTGCAGCAAGACAGGACAAGGAAAAGTACTACAATGACACTTGCAAGGAAATAGAAGCAGAAATTATTAGAGGAAGAACAAGATCGGCTTTCCTAAAGCTACGAGAGTTAAAGAAAAAGTTCCAGCCTCAAATTGGAATGTTACAAGATGCTCAATGTTCTATGTTGAATGATGCTGAGAAGATCAAGAAAAGGTGGAAGGAATATACAGAGTTTTTATATGATAAAGATCAAGTGGACCAACAGCCGTTTCAACCTGTACCTTATCATCGGGAACCATTGGTGATGAAAGAAGAAGCTGAAGCAGCATTGAAAGCCTTATCAAAGAACAAAGCACCAGGCATTGATAGCATTCCCATAGAAGTATTGCAGCAATCTGATGCAGCTGTTACCATACTTACAAGGCTCTGCCAAGAAATATGGAAGACAACATCATGGCCAACTGACTGGAAAAGATCTGTGTTTATACCAATACTAAAGAAAGGTGATCCAACTGACTGTGGAAATTATCGCACAATCGCTATGATCCCACATGCCAGCAAGATTCTACTGAAGATTATTCAAAAGAGACTACAACCATATCTGGAACAAGAACTACCTGAAGTGCAAGCAGGGTTCAGAAAGGGCGAGGAACGAGAGACATCATTGCAGATGTGAGATGGATCCTTGAAAAGACTAAAGAATACCAAAAGGATATTTATTTGTGCTTTATCGACTATAGCAAGGCTTTTGACTGTGTAAACCATGAGAAACTCTGGGCCACATTAAGAAGCATGGGTATATCAGAACACCTGATCGTTCTTTTGCGCAATCTGTACATTGATCAAGAAGCAACAGTTCGAACAGAACAAGGAGAAACAGAATGGTTTAAAATAAGCAAAGGTGTAAGACAAGGCTGAATACTTTCCCCCTACCTGTTTAATTTATATGCAGAACAAATAATCAGAGAAGCAGGATTGTATGAAGACAACAGAGGTGTGAAGATTGGTGGAAGACTCATCAACAACCTTCGCTATGCTGATGATACCACATTACTGGCTGAAAGTGAAGATGATCTGAAACATTTGCTTCTCACAATCTAAAAACATAGTCTCAAAATGGGCCTGCACCTTAATGTAAAGAAGACAAAGATCATGACAACTGGCATAATCAACAGGTTCATCATTGAAGGAGAAGAAATTGAAATTGTGAACAACTTTAACCTACTTGGATCAACTATCAATAAAGAAGCAACAAGCAGTCAAGAAATCAGACGACGCATTGCTCTTGGCAGGATGGCTATGAAAGACCTAGATAAGATTCTCAAGAGCAGAGATGTCTCTCTCCATACAAAGATTCGACTTGTTCAAGCCATGGTATTTTCAATAACATCATATGGATGTGAAAGCTGGACAGTGAAAAAGACAGATAGGAAGAAAATTGATGCCTTTGAATTATGGTGCTGGCGGCGAATACTGTGTATACCACGGACTGCCCGAAGAACAAACCAGTCGGTACTAGAGGAGATCAAACCTAAGCTTTCTTTAGAAGCTCGGATGACAAGACTTCAACTTTCATACTTTGGACACATCATGCGAAGAGAGAGATCATTAGAGAAAGATATTATGCTTGGCAAGATAGAAGGTCAACGCAAAAGAGGAAGGCCAGCAATGAGATGGATCGAGACAATAACAGCAGCTACGGGTACCAGTCTGTCAACAATGAGCCGCCTGACTGAAGACCGAACACAATTTAGGATAGCTATCCAGAGGGTCGCCATGAGTCGAATCCGACTCGACGGCACTTAACAACAACATCTACATGTTCAGTAATTTTGCTCTTTATAATGGTTTTTACTATTTTGCGCGGTACTGATGTCAGGCTTACCAGTCTGTAGTTTCCTGGATCACCCCTGGAACCCTTTGCAAAAATTGGTGTTACATTGGCTATTTACCAGTCTTACTACAGATGATTTTAATGATAGTTCATAGATTACTAATAGTAGGTCTGCAAACTGATATTTCAGTTCTTTTAACACCCTCTGATGTATGCCATCCTGTCCAGGTGGTTTACTGCTTTTTAGTTTATCAAATAGTTGTAATCTTTTCAGTTTATCGATATTTCTTTCAATTCTTCCGCTGCATCACCTTTGAATACAATTTCAGGCATGTGTAACTTCCCTACATCTTCTTCAGTAAAGACTCAAGCAAAGAATTCATTCAGTCTCTCCGCTATGGCCTTGTCCCCTCTTAGTGCCCCTTTACCCTCTGTCATCTAATGGTCCAACCAACTCCCTCACAGCTTTTTTGCTACGAATATACTTGGGAAAGTTTTTATTATGAAGATTACATCTGCCCCCAGAACCCTGGTACGCCTTGGTGGGGGGAGGTCTTCTGAGAGGGATTTTCCAATCTGTGGGGAGGCGACTGCTTGAGGTGGGGCCATCTTCTTGGGAGAGAGTTTTCTAGGGAGGTGGCAGTCTCACTGCTGACTTTGGGAGGGAGGGGGGGTCATCTTTCAATACAGGGCCTAGCTTCTCTGAGATGGCAGCTGGGAGCATCAGCTTGTGTGTTAGAAGCCCAATGCTCCTGGCCTGGAAATATAACGCCAGCTTTGTGTTGGTATCATTTTCCCCCTTGGAATAACTGAGCTTGGGCTGATCAACTCAAGCTGCATTATTCCTTTACTACGGGCGCTACTTATCTGCGATACTAAGTTACTGTGGTTTGGTGACTCCCACTGTAAATTCATTCTTAATGCTTCAGTTGGATAACATTATGTTAATTGTTTACTGTACATAGTTATATTGTTATATGTAACTGAACTTGATCTTTGTAAACTGCCTTTGATCTATTGGAAAAAGCGGTATAAAAATACAAATAAATAAATACCAAATAAAAATTAAATTGTGATGAAACATCAGATTTTTCTACCATTTAGTATCTGTCCCTCTCAATTTCCACTTTTCCAACTTTAGGTTTCCTAACTAAAATTATACAGTGCTATCTTGATGAAACTGTATTGCTTTACTCTTTAATACATTCAATTTCAAATGATGCTAATTCAACCGTGCTTCAAAAGTTATTTAATCTCTACAATGCTATTAACTTAATCCCCATTTACCTGACACAACTGAATATCAACAGCAGAAATCAACCTCTCATATCAAACTGACTTGGAATTCTTCCCAAGATTAAATAATGGGAGTGAATCGATGCTTACTGGATTGCACATGGCCAGCTATACTCTGTGGATTCTTTCTTATTCCATTGTACCAGAAACTGTCTATTGTTGTGTGCTGCTGAGTTAGATGATAAAAGACAAAACCCACTTTGTACTTTTGCATAAAATCCATATTCTCTGAAACATTGCTCCAATGAAAAAGGTTCAACTCTTGTCAAAAACTGACACCAACCCACCTCCCTTTTCTAATACTGTGTGCACATAATTAACTACATCTAATAATACAGTTTCTGTACTATACCTCTTACAAAAGCCGATTGAGGAGGAGATAATGATCCTCACTTACTCAACAAAAGTAGATATCTGATTTTCCTTATCATCCTGCTAGACCAGTCCAGATGAGTGGGTTATGCTCCCTTGTCAGCAGGTAGAGGCAGACTTGAGCAACTTTCAGTGATGTCATCACTAGATATATCCACTGATGCAGCATTGAGGGCAGCCAATATTTGTTTGTCTCCAGCAGGTGGCAAGTTGTATGGAATGGTGCAGCAATGCACATAGGCCTGTCTCCCCATGGTGCTGTGTGGCTGAGAGCTATAGGCCCAATATTGCTTCTACTTCTTCTGTTGATCATTCGTATAGTGTTACAAGGCATACACAGCGCTGTACAGACATATGTATCGAGCTCAGGTATGCCCCTGTTTCCTTGAGCCAGTAGCTGCCCTGTGTCTAGCGCTGCTACCCACTGATTCCTATCACTTGGTGGGCCTGAGGAGAGCAGGAGGACCCCACGAGGTGCTGGTGTGGGGCTTGTAAGTTCAGGCCTGAGCTGCCTAGGTTGGCAGGCCTCTGTGGGTGGCAAGCCATGTGCTTCGGCACACATAACCTGCCACTTCTGATCTCCCCCCTCCGACACAACTTCCTGTTGAGGGGGGTCAGAAGCTGCAGGCCATGTGTGTCAAAGCATATGGCCTGCTGCAGGTCGCTGCTGCTGCCTTGCCAACCTGAGCCGTCCCACCGATGGAATCAGTGGCAGCGGGAGGACAGACGATGTGGCTCAGGAGGGGGGCAACACAGCTGGGGCTTCTGCCTGCGGCAGCAGAAACCCTTGGGCCGACCCTGGGTGAGTTGAGCCAAAGCCTCCCTTCCCACTTGCTGTTCTTGCTCTTTATGCTTTTTTGACTTTCTCCTTTCTTATTTAATTTGTTATTTTCCTCCCATTGATATCAGTGGACTGTGTTTGGCTCGCTTTCTGCTTGAAATAAAGCTGCAGTAAATTCAATTTTTTTAAAAAAAAGGTTTGTTCTGCTGCTGGATCTCTCAGGCCTGCCTGGGCATCTGGGGATTCTGTGCTTGGATTTCCCCAGTCAGCTTGACAGGTGATGGGATGTCCTTTTTGGGAATCACATTTTGTCATGGTCCTAGTTTCTTTTTAATGGTTTTCTTTTTCTGCTTTTTTCCCCTTTTGCCACTACAGTGCTTAACCATGCAGCTTGTGATCCCCAATGGTTGTTTTCCACAGCTGCTGGTTTTTGCCATGATTGTGATGGAAATGCCAAGGGCACCTTTATTTCTACATTTTGGGACCCCACAAGTGGCCTCTGGTCTTGTGCTGTTTCTGTGATACCCTACAACTCCTTTGCTGTTTTTTTTCCCTGCTAGTGGGCACCTTGGCCTTTTGAGATGGGTGAATGGCCCCTGCGGAGATGGAGCCTGGCGAGGTGGCCCTAGCCTCCAGCTTGTGGGCTCCTGGGTCCCCCTTTTGAGCTTACTTGAGCTGCAACTTCTCAAACAGCACATGGGCTGTTTACAGTCTTTTGTAATTTCCTGATAGACCCCCTTGAGAGGAGGTCCCAATGCCTTTAGGTGTCTCTGTTACAGGCAGTAAGGGGATCAAGGATCCTCCTTTGTCCTTGCACTTTTCTCTTGGTCTAGGATCCAGGGTTGGTTGAGTGGTTCAAGAGAAATACTTTCTCTACGTTTAAGGAGGATGGGGTGACTCACTCAGCAGGCAACTAGGATCTCTGCAATCTTCTATTTCTCAGAAGGATCTTTTTTATGCCCCTTCAGGATGCTGCATTGGTTCCACAGATAATTGAGCCTGCTCTCAGGCGAAGTTAGTGGGTGGAGCCTCCTTTATTTCCTAGAGGGTTATCTGGCCTCCTGCAGCATATATTCCTCTATCCTATCATAAGCAGTAGTGCATAGGGTATCAGGGAGAAAACTCCTGAGATGAATCCTAAGGACCCCAAGATCTGTCTCAGCTTATACCTTGGGCCCAGGACAATCTGGATCAGCCTCCTGGGTACCTTAGAGTGGTGCCTTTATAATGTCTGTGACAAAGCACACAACCATCGCTATGGAGGGAGGTGCTGCTTTCCATGTATTTCACATTTGGAGAGTTGAGGTCTTCTCTAAGAATGCCTTAAGTTTTCAAGCTGCACTGTGTAAAGCCATTACCGGAGAGCCCAGAGCCTACAAGGCTGAAAGTGAACCACCTAGGTGTTTGGTATCCTCTCCACGTCCTTGACTGTGGTCGTAGCCAGATGATGACTATGAGCCTGGGGAGGCATGCCTAAGGAGACTCCAGGAAGTTAGGCCTAGATGTGCCAAGTGTACCTCTTGTAGAGCCATGTGTAGAGCCTGGAGATGTTTTTTTGGATCTCAGTCCATGAAAGAGTTGTCCTTTTGGAGCCTCAGTGGGCTCAAATCTCCATCACAGCTGCACTCTAGTGCAGCTGGTTGGAGTATGGCTCTGACTGTTTCTCTCCGACAGGAGCTATGCCACATCAGATCAGTTGTTCCTTGGGGTCCTCAATCAAGATTGTATTAGCTCCTTCTGAAAAACACTTGCCTTCTATTCTTAAGGTCACTGGTTCAGGCCACCCTGGGAAGATGCAAAATATTTGAATTACGGCAGTGCCTCTATGGCATACCCTTGTAGAGTCTCCCTGCAGCTCCCTGCTTGTGCAGGTGATGTTCAAGGAAATGCCTCAGTGTCTCCTGCAACTGCAGGCTATTTTACCCATGCCTTCTGTAGAGCAGGGCTAGGGTGGTTCCATCTATATAGTAGTACCAGGAAGGGAGGTTTCTTCTACCATATACTGGATCTAAAGATGGTCGTAGATGAACTCAAGAGTTCCTCTTTTCTGTATGAAGACTATCATTGCATCGATCTGGCAGAGGGAATTACATCTCTAGACCTTATCAAGGCATATTGACGCATTTCCATGTGGAAGCAGTGACAGCAGTTTATCCTCTTCTGTGTTCTGAGCTGCCATTTCCAGTTCTGGGCACTGCTCTTGGCTTAGCCAAGGCTCCCCATATCTTTACCAAGGTAGTGGTAGTGGTATTTTCTGTGCAAGTGGGGAATCCAGTTTCACCTATACCTGGACATCTGGGTGATACAATTAGACTCTCTAGAGCAGAACAGATCGGCCACCGGTGCATCTGATTATTCATCAGTGGAGCCGTTCTCTGGTTTTGAAGGCTCTGAAAGGACCTCTTTTAGAGCCTATTCGCCTATTCGCAAGGCCTCTCGCAAGGATTTGACCCCCTAAGATGGTGTTTCTGGTGATTATAGCATCTTCTAAGTGCGTATCAGAGCTGCAGGCCTTATCCCGCAGGGAGCCTTTCTTTGTCTTCTCAGAGGACTCTATCTCCTTGCAGACTAGGCCGTCTTTTCTCCCAAAGGTGCTATCCTCCTTTCATCTTAACCTGGCTATCATTCTGACCTCCTTCTCAGAGTCCACTTGCAACCTCTAGTAGACATGCAGAGGGTGTTGACAAGAAACCTGGAAATATACAATCGTTCCCACTTAGAGAAGTCAGATCATCTTTCTGTCCTCTTGGCAACCTGGGGAAAGGGCTGGCAACAGTCAAGTCTGCGGTCACCAGCAGGATTGAAGACGCCATTGGGTCATCATACCTTTTGGCTGGTAAACGGATGACAGAGGGAATCAAAGTTCATGCCATTAGGATACAAGCCGCCTCCTGGGCAGAGTCTGCCTTGGTGTCTTCAGAAGACATCTGCAAGATGGCTGCCTGATGGTTTTTCATAGACTTTGCCAAGAACCACAGGTTGCATATGGCAATTGAAGTGTATGGTGTCTTTGGCAGGGCAGTCTTGTCCAAAGCATTGTCATCCTCCCACCCTGGGATCTGACTGCTTGGGTATATCCCACCCATTTGGACTGGCCTAGCAGGATGATAAGGAAGAAGATATTTTACCTGATAATTTTCTTTCCTTGAATCCTGCTAGACCAGTCCAGGACCCACCCTTGAAAACTATCAAAGGTTGGGAAGCACTGCTGCCTTTTGATCGCATTGTTGTTATTGGTGTTGAAGAATTAATTCTGGTAAAAGAACCAAATACTTGCTCATGTTATTGACTGCAAAGTTGAATTGTTGGTTGTTATGCATTCCTAAACTGAAAAACAGAGAAGTGTCATACTGGCTTCTCTCAGTGCTGCGCCAGCGTATATACCTAGTGATGACATCATTGAAAGTTGCTCAAGTCTGCCTCCACCTGCTGACAAGGGAGCATAATCCACTCTTCTGAACTGATCGAACAGGATTCAAAGAGAGAAAATTATCAGGTAAAATTTCTCCATAACAAACTTATCCAGTAACCTACTCAAAAATGATAGCTTGGCAATTGGCCTATAATTTTTCAGCATTATGGCCATTCAAGTTCAATCCCGTCAGCAAAGGTCTAATCTCTGCCATCCTCAATTGCATTAGAAAAATCCCTTGCATCAATGAACTGCTAACTTCATTTTGCAATAGAGCATAATCTAATGATCCTATTATTTTTACCAATTTTATAGCAAGTGGATCTAACTTAGATGACATTGTCCCCATAATACTACTATTTTTTCCTATTATCATAAGAACATAAGAACATAAGATATGCCATACTGGGTCAGACCAAGGTCCATCAAGCCCAGTATTCTGTTTCCAACAGTGGTCAATCTAGGTCATATGTACCTAGCAGTTTCCCCAAGAGACACAAGTTCCACAATGCTTGTACTGGGCCAAGCATTGATATCTTCGGTCACTTCTTAATAATGGTTTATGGACCTTTCCTCCAGGAACTTGTCCAAACCTTTTTTAATCCCAGCTACACTAACAGCCTTTACTACATCCTCCGGTAACAAATTCCAGAGTTTGATTACACGTTGAGTGAAAAAATATTTTCTTTTATTAGTCTTAAATAGTTTACCCTGTAGCTTCATTGCATGTCCCCTAGTCTTTCTATATTCTGATAAGGTAAACAATCGATCTATGAGAGTGAGAGTGACCTCCCAGCAGGACATGCTGTGGCCACCCTGTCCGTGCAGGTGGTGGCCGGGCACTACAATGTCCCAGCCATTGCCCTATGCCCTGTGCAGATGCATCCTGCCCAGGCCACCCTGTCCGGGCTATACCCACAGTACCTTGCTCCTCATTATGCACATTGGCAGGCTAACACTGGAAACAGTGCAAGCAGTTTGGACTGAGTAAGGTGTTGGCAGCCACAACACACTGGATAGACAGACACACACTCCCACACCTATACCAGCATTGTGCAAATATAGAGGCTTTTGGCAGCCCTGGCCACCGCACCAGTCCTGGGCACAGTGCAGGCATGGCTATGGTACGCAATACTGTTGGGGTCACTCCCCGGGGTGGTAAACACTGTCAGAAACCAGAACTGAAACACACTCCACAAACATCAGAAAGGTTGCTATGCTGCAGCTCAATCAGCAAATTGTGCTTAACTTAGGAATTGCTATCTGCCATTAATCATAGCAACCTTTTGATATATGTGTAACGTATTCCCAGGTTTAGGGCGGCATTGCTAAGGTATGCAAGTGCTAGTATTGGGGGATACTGCTGCACGCAGGGCCCAACAGCCTGCCTCTCCATGAGGCTTTGGATAATGGAGCCTGTGGGTGCGGTTTTTCTGCCCCTGTTGGCTGCTGCTCTAGGGCAGAGGTTCCCAACTCCGGTCCTGGTGGGCCAAACACTGTTCGGGTTTTCATGCTGTCCCTAATGAATATGCATGAGATACATTTGCATACCATGGGGGCGGCGCATACAAATGCAGCACAGGCATATTTATTGGAGACAGCATGAAACCTGAATGGTGTTTGGCCCTCCAGGACCGCAGTTGGGGAAACTCTGCTCTAGGTATTGCACATGTTTATGGTGTCTGTGCTCTGTAGGGTAAAATATAGGCGTTTCAGGCATGTTTATGTTATCTGCAATAAAGGTTCTGTCTTTATTACCATGGTTTAGTACTGGGTAAAATATGGGGACTGGGTTTGCAGGAGCCACAGCTGGGACTTGAACCTGTGTCCTTCTGCTTTTGAACACACTGGCTGTGTGTACTGCACCACACTGTTGCCATAGGGACAGTTCATTCCCTGGGGATACCATGACTGTTCATCAGACAGAGCCTGTCTGTTGCAGTGCACGGCACCCACCTAAACAGGGCTAGGCCATGGTCTGCTGTGGGCAGATGCCACTGCCCCCTCCACCACCAGTACCCCTCCGCCACCATGCTGACATGCCCTTATGCTGGTGGTGCGCAGTCTGAGGCCATCCAGTGTGCCGGTAGGCGGCTGCCTATGGTGCGGGATCTGGGGTAGGGGTGCCTGCATAGACGTCCACGCTTCCCCACCACCACTGCCTGCCAATGTTCTGTGCCCTTGGGGGTACCTGCTGGGTACTATCCCCTGTGACACTGTGAGAAACACACTCGTGCACATGTTGGGCCCTCATCAGTTGCTGTCTGGCTGCTGTACAGTTTCAGCATTCCTAAGTGCCACCTAGGCATCTCCCTAGTCCGCACTGTGCCCCAGCTGCACCACAGCATGTGCCGCCTGCAGCCCTCTCTATCCCATTTTCCAGCATCTGTACAGTTGCCCTTTCCGAGATGCCCACCCTGCTGTTGCCACACATGTGAATGCCATAAGAAACCTGTCCAATGAAAAGGGAAAACCCTGATGAGCGCTATTTCAATGTGGGATCATTCACCTTGTAGGGGGACAGAGCATAGACCCTTCCAAAAATGATATATTTTTTTTGGAGCTTTCTCAGTAGTGTTTTTTTATTTTTCCCATTAATATCACTATTGGCCAGTTTGGTTATGGTGATTTTAAATTTTGTTCAGGTCATTTTCCATGTTTATTTGCCCTTTTGTTCCGTGCACATGTATCACAACTACGACTTTTTTTAGGTTTCCCTGGCTTTGCTGTACACTGCTGACAGAAATGGTTTCTCTTTCCTGCAAATGTGCCTTAACGCGAGGGTTTCACTGGCGTTAGTGATCAGACCCGGATTCCACAGCGTTAGTGTGCCTGGAGCCTCTCCTCTCCCACTCTCCACCCATTGACCCCCTCTCTCCGCCCTCTGGGGAGCCTTCCTCCGCCCTTTAGGGCCGGATTTCACGGCGTTATCGAGCGATAACGCGCCTTGATCGCCCGATAACGTACCTTATCGCGCACTAATTCCGCCGCTGCTACATTAAGACGGTTTAGTAAACATACCACTAAACCTTTTTTAAACACAGCTGCACTAACAACTTTATTACATCCTCCAGTAACGAATTCCAGAGTTGATTAATGAGAGACGCTATTTTTTCACTGAACGCATAGTCTTAAATGGGTTACATTGTAGCTTCATTGCGCATCCCCTAGTCTTTCTACTTTTTGATGGCATAAACCATTGATCTATGTTTACCTGTTCGACTCCATTCATTAATTTATAGATCTTTATCATATCCCCGCCAGGCATCTCTTTTCGAGGTTGAAGAGATCTAACCTTTTAAGCCTTTTCTCATAGGGGTATCCTTCCATCCCTTTTACCATTTTGGTGGCTCTTCTCTGTATCTTTTCTAACATTGTTATATCCTTTTTAAGATATGGCAACCAGAATTGCACAGAATATTCAAGGTGCTTTTGCACCATGGAGTGATACAGAAGCATTATAATATCCTTGGTTTTATTCTCCTTGACTTAATGTTTCCTAGCATTTTATTTGCTTTCTTGGCCACCACCAGACACTGGGCAGAGGGTTTCAACATATTATCCATGATGCCGCCTAAATCTTTTTCCTGGGTGGTGGTTCCTAATGTGGAACCTTGCATCGTGTAACCATAGTTTGGGTTATTCTTTCCTAGGTGCACAACTTTGCACTTGTCCACATTAAATTTTATCTGCCATTTGAACGTCTAGCCTTCCAATTTATCAAGGTCCTCACAATCCTCTCATTGCAATTTCTCACAATCCTCTCATGTTTTAACAATTGAATAATTTTGAGTCATCTGCTAATTTGATCACCTCACTTGTTGTTCCAATTTCCAGATCATTTATGATGATGTTAAAAAGCAGCGGACCCAGACAGATCACTGGGGTACTCCACTCTTCATCTTTCTCCATTCAGAAAATTGGCCATTTAGCCCTACCCTCTGCTTTCTATCTTTTAACTAGTTCCTGATGCACAATAGTACACTGCCTCCAATTCCATGACTTTTTAATTTTGCCAAGAGTCTCTGATAAGGGACCTTGTCAAAGGCTTTCTGAAAATCCTGATACTCTATGGGATCTATTCTGTCCTGTGCATAGCGGAGATGGAAGTTCCATTGGGACGTCCATCCCCACTATACGTTCCCAGGCACTGAGCAGTAACCACGGCATGGCTAGGTCCCCCCATAGTGCTATATAGAATTTCTCTCAATTTATGGGTTTTCTTTTCTGGGGCCTTATCTGCTTGGTGGGTGTGCTCACATCTCCTCCAGGAATATGCACTATGGACTAGCTAGCAGACTGTCTCCAGTTATATGTGTATGGCTGGGACACCTTGCAGGGTGCAGCGGCTGGAGACTCACTGTGCTTGTTGCTGGAGAATGTCAGATGGTGGTGGGGTGCAGCTGAGCATTTCCAGGCCTACTGTCTGTCTGCCATTGCCTTATGGATGTGTACAGATCTGCATTGACTGCCCTGTAGGGTGTCTGTTCCCCAGCAGGACTGGGGTTGATGGTCCCCTCTACTGCCACCATGGCAGGGATGTAGAATGTGGATCTGTTAGTGGGAGATCCTGTTTCCCACCCTGAGCCACAGAGGGTGGGTTGGGTGGTGGTACATAATCTGCCTATGGCTCCAAACACCCCCCTTCACTTACATCATGTGACCATGGCACCAACACAGGATATGCACTATTCTGGGTGCATCATAGCCCATAAGGGCTAGATGTGACTGAGAAATACAGATGAATCCTAGGTGTGTCTGCAGGAACTACCTATCTCACACTCTCTCTCTCACACACACACTCACTCTGATGGGGACCTGCAGCATGGCGTATTTCAGCCATGAAAGGTGCTGTGGACCTGGTGCTGGGTGAGCACAGTACACGCACAATGTGACGGTCTGTAGCTACTCTGTGCCACTAACACACACGGTCAGTACCCCCTACCAGGCTGAGGTGCTGTGGGGATGCATACCCCATCTTGTGATCATCTGTAGACTGCTGATTTGCATGTGCAGTGCATCATGGGTACGGGTGGGTTAACCTTATCCTGGTAACCACAGCAGACAGTTTGTGTGGTGACCTGCAGTTCTTCTGTAGCCAGCCAGGGGTTTGTTAGTAGCTGTAGCCCACTGGTTACTTCACTGCCTGTGGAGCCAGAGGTCATGGGTTTGATTCCACAGTGGGGTTATTTGATAGGGCTGTCTGAGGCTTTTTCTTTTTTTAATTTAAATTAGTGCTGCCAGCAAAAACACACTCACAGTGCTGCAACTGTAAGGTGCCTCATAAAGCGCCCCATAAAGCGCCCTAAAAGGTGCACTATAAAGCACCCTATAAAGCGCCTTATAAGGCGCCCTATAGGGAACATTATAGGGTGCCTTGGTGGACAGTGCACTTTATAATGTGCCATTTGGAGTGCCTTATAGGGCGCCTTATGCGGCACCTTAGGTTACGGCACTATGAGGGTGTGTTTGCTGGCAGCACTAATTTAAACTAAAAAAGAAATTGACTCAGACAGCACTGGTCTAAAGTAAAGGGTAATGCCTCAGACAGCTGTATTCATTAAGCCCACTGGGGGATCAAACTCATGACCCCTGTACCATCAGTCAGTGTATTAACCATTGTGCTACACCTCTGCTGCTGTATTTGCAGGTCAGCGCACCTACTTAAGATTAACGCGCGTTAACGTGCACGGCTTCCTCTATCACGTGATAACGCGCGATTGCTACGCTTAGACCGGAATGCCCACTCCTTTTATGGCATCCTGCACATTATCGCCGGGCGCACGTTAAGACGGTTTAGTAAATATACCCCTTAGACAAGTACCTGAGGAAAGGTCCATAAAGCACTATTAAAAGAGGATCCAGAAAATCTACTGCTTGCCCTGAGACAAGCATTATGGAACCTGTGCACCTTTTTGCGAACCTGCTAGGTATTTGTGATCTAAATTGGTCACTGTTGGAAACAGGATACTGGGCTTGATGGACCTTGGTCTGACCCAGTATGGCATATCTTATGTTCACTGACTCCTGTCCCTCCAGCGCCAGGTTCAAAATGGTGCTTCTTGGACCTTAGTGAATTTTGTACTATTACTGCTAGGGGGTCAAGCTGCCATATAAGGGCAAATGGAGGAGGGGGGTCTACCTGAATGGCGGCAGCACCTTCTTGAGGTGAAAACTTTCTCCTTTGGGGGGGAGAAGGGGGTGGCGGTCTTGCTGCTGACTTTGAAAGGGGGTGGGGTAGTGGGTCATCAATCAATACAGGCCCCCGCCTCTTTTCTATGAATGCTGAAGTGTTTTGCATGCATTTACATGCTTTCTATCTCACTGCCATTTAATGTACAGTGTGGTACAAAATTGTTTGCCATGGTAAAATGACACACATTTTTGCCTTTTATAATATGTTAAGGGGCAAAAATCGTGTTTTATTCCCGTAACACACTTTAGCAAATACCACGCTGAATTTAAAAAGGAAGTGAAAAATTTGGTTGAGACTTTGCCATTTAGAAAACATCTACATTTCTACAGTGGTCAAATCTTCTTTTATAATTGGAGAAGAACATGAGGATCAGTGTTATTTAGTTTAGGATGTTTTCCATGTTGATTCATGCTATAGTAGTGAATAAAATAGATTATGGTAATATTGTGTACCAAGTTTTGGCCAGAAATACTTAGCAGCATCTTCATTCACTGCAAGATACTGATGCAAAATTATTATTTGGGGCACATAAATATGACCATATCACACCCGAGGGATCTTCACTGGTTGACTATAAAATGGAAGATTTAAAAATTATCACTAGTACCTTAAAATCAATGTCTAAAATTTGGGGAACCATTTCATTTATTGTTTGATTTGAAAATATTATGTACCTAAAAGATCATTGCGATTGCAAAACCAACTATTGCGACAAGTACCTACTTCATCAGAAATTAGATGTACATCGACTAGAAATCAAGTCTTTGGCATTATGGTCCTGGTCGTGGAATACTTTGCCGTTGCAATTACCCAAGAAGAAATATTTATGGTTTTGGGCATTAATAAAGGCTTGTTGTATACTCATGCATTCAAAAGCTATTAACAGCTAGAAAGTTTGGAGGACATTTCTTTTTCATTGCAAGTTTTTAGATGCATTTAAATATTTGTATTAATTTTTACTTCTGTAAGCCACTTGGATAGTAGAAAACAGCTTGGATCAATGATTAATAATGAAATGAAAAGTAGTCAAGCAATCTGAGGATGCATTCCTTTGCACAGAATAGCTATGAAGGACCTAGACAAGATTTTCAGGTGCAGTGATACGTACAAAGATTGTTGAAAATAGCATGACTTGACCAAGTCTAATGTCATAAAAATGTGAAAGTTGGACTGCAAAGAAGGAAGATGAGAAGAAAATTGATGCCTTCGAATTATGGTGCAGATGAAGACCACTGTGTATACCATGGACTTCCTAAAGGACAAAGCAAACAGTACTAGAGACTAATTCTAAGTTTTACTTAAAAACTCAAATAACTTTGACGTTCATGCTTTTGGCACATCATACAAAAACAAAGATTATTACAGAAAGACATCGTGCTAGGTGAAGTTGTAGGTCAATGCAAAAGAGGCAAGCCAGCAATGCAATGGATCAATACAGTAACAGCAGCTATGGATGTCACTCTATCAAGAATTAGCCAACAAACTGAAGAGTGAGCACAGTTTAGGACAATTTTCCACAGAAGGGAGATTTTCTACTTCTTCCCAATGCAGTTTCTTAAAATCACTGCTTCCACTGGACACGGAGAGACATGCACATGCAGTCCTGCACCTATTTTACAAGAGGCTGTAAATTTGGCAGAGCCTCCTGTAAAATACTTGGATGTGTGAATTCCTCTCTCCATATCCTATTTAAATTCTGTCTTTCTAGCTAGGAATCAGAAAAGCGTCACATTTTTAGCAACAGGGCTGCTATCAGCATGATCACTGTCAGCAATCTCATTATCAGTAGCATAGACATCCTCCTCCCCATCTCTACTACCACTGCCACCATTTTTAACTACCTTCAGCAAACACCTGAAAACCCACCTATTCACCGAACACTTTGGTCCCCCCACCAAACCTCCCACCATAACATAACGCAACCAAAGCAGATTCACAATTGTAAATAGTTGTTTGATACACCACTTAACTCCAGGTTTGTATATAGCACTACAGATTATAACACGTTATATATTTTGTTAGCAAAATGTTGAACTGTTTCAATTGTTAACTGTTAAACATATGTTTTCTGTAAAATATTCTGTTCTCTGGAAAATGCTTTGACCCGGTGTAAAGCGGTATATAAATCTAGCTAAATAAATAAAATAAAATAAATAATAAATAACTAGCTACAACTTATTGCTTCAGTCTAAGTTCCTAGCAGCGCTGTAGGTTTTTGATGAGGCAGATGGTGATGAGGCATCTGCTCAACTCCTTGATAGGCTCTTAGTTTGACATATATTTTAACCTGCGTTGTCTCACTTGTCCAAATTTAAACAGTAAATGATTGCTTGGCACTTTACTGATCCACATGCGCTCAATCATTTTCTGATGCTAGCTGGAGAAGAGTTCAAGAATTCCTTTAGGTGGTCATTTGCCAAAGGTTATCACACCTTATCTGCCACAGTGTCCATTTTACACAATGGTCCCTGCGTCAAATAACACAACTGTGTTAGAGTACACTAAACTTTGGTACATGGCCCTTTTAGTGGCGCTATACTCACTAGGAGAGTATTAGATATTGAAAAAGGGCCATTTGGATGTTGCTGCTAAAAAAGGACAGGCGGCTAATATAGTTATTGCTTCGTTTACATGTTCTTCAAAATGACTGTGCTCTTGATTTTCAGCTATTTTATTTTTGTCTTATCAGTGCTTAGTGCTACCAGATGGCTCTAGGTCATCAGAGACAGGCTAAACTATTCCTGGTTTACTTCCATGGCATTCAAACAGAAATGTCCGATTCATTCAATGAAAGTAAAACTAGGACTAGTTCAGCCAATCCCTAAGGACTGGGAGCTTTCTGGTAACCCTATCAGTGCTCCTCGTTCATCTGGGGAAATATCAGTAGCTGGTGGAGTATGAAGCACCTCTCCTGAAGTGAGATGCCATAGATAAGGGCAAGTAATAATGACGGACGATTATATTGGGAGGGAAGGGAACAAGTAAATAACTCCATATCGGGGATGGAGTGGGGGGCCATGTCAGTCATTTTAATTTTTGGGGGGGGGAGGGGGGATTAAAATTCTGTATACAGAGCGAAAAAGTTGTAAAAACTGAATACGTTTTTTAAAACGTGGAATTTGTTTTCAGGAAACTCCGTTTTCAGTTAAAATGAAGATACTATTACAGCTCACTCTGATAACAGTCAACAACCCACTTGAATAACTGATGGAAGGCTAGATGTTTTCAGGCCAGGGGTAAGGAGTACTGTTTTTATATGAATCATAAGGAAGCCACCCCCCAACCCCATGTGGGAGGAGATAAACTAAGGGGTATGTTTACTAAACTGCGGTAACGTAGCAGCGCCTATGTTAAGGCACGTTATGTAATGTTAAGGCGCCTTAACGTTACATAACACGTCTTAATGTTCCCGGCCGCGGTAAGTCCAGAAAAGGGTGGAGAGAGGGCGGAGAGAAGGGGTCAATGGGCGGGGAGTGGGCGGGGAGAGGCCCCTTTCACACTAACGCGGAGAAATTAAGGGTTGAATCCTAACGCAACTGAAAACCTGGCGTTAGCACACATTTGCAAGAGAGAGAAACCGGTTCTGTGTCAGCAATGTACAGCATAGCCAGGGAGCCCCAGAAAAGTGATAGTAGTGATACATTTGCACCAACAGCATAGTGCCCTGGTATGAAAGGCCACTATGGTGATGGCGCAAATGGGGCATGGGGGCTGCAGGCGGGACATGCAGTGGGGGCTACTGGGGCACAAGGTGGACTAGGCGGTTACCGAGGTGGCACACAGGAACGCAGAAAATGGAAACCAGCAAGACAGCAACTAACCAGGGTCAGACATGCCCATGAGTCTGTGGCCCACAGTGTCCCATCCAGGAGACATTACCCAGCAGGCACCCCAAGGGGCGCATAACATTGACAGACAGTGCCTGGGGAAGCGTGGACATCTATGTAGGCACCCCTACCCCAGAACCCACACCTCAGGCAGCCGCCTACCTGTCCCCTGGATGGCCTGGGATAGCGCACCACCGGCACCGACAGCATATGGTCATGGCGGCATGGCAAAGGGGGTGGGTGATTGTGCTGGAGAGAACAGTGGCACCCACCTGCAGTGGACCTAGGCCATGCCCTGTACCAGAATGTGGTGTGCAGTGCAACAGAAGAGGTCTGGCTAAGGAACGTAAAGATAGCCCCAGGGACCACTATGTTGCTGTGGCAACAGTGTGGTGCAGTACACTCAGCCAGCATGTCCAAGAGCAGAGGGTCAGAGGTTCAGGTCCCATCTGTGGATCCTGCAGAGCATCTCCCCATAGCTTCAGCCCACAATGCAGCCACAACAACAACATGGGCAAACCTCAAAGCAGTGTTGCACAGGGGTACGGACACCCACTCACAAGGGCTCCACTATCCACACCTTCATGGAGTGTCAAGCTGTTGGCCCCAGCACAGAGCTGCAGTTATCACCAGAGCACTACTACTTCCCCCTGCACAGATTAGCAATGTCAAACAAAAACTCACTCCACTAAAACACTTGTTTCTGAATAAATAAACACTGTGCTTGTTTTCATTCATTCAATTCTTCAAATTGTGTTTGTTTTTATTTTTTAGCATTTCCCCTGATGCAGCGATGTTTATCGCGAAACGTTAGTGTGCGCCACAGTGACGTCGGGGTAGCAGGCGGCGGACCATTCCCATGATTTTGTCAAGCTAAGTGATCGTGGTTGGGTTTGGCTGCTGTTTGCTTTGGAATTGCTTTAAAGAGAAAACATAAAGATTGTGAGATTTATTTATTTATTTTTATTTATTTAACAGTATTTCTAAACCGCCTTATCTTAATAATCAAGGTGGTATCACAGCAAGCAATCAGGTAAAGTGTGTGTGTTGTACATGCAGTGAGGATAAAACTTAGTTGTGTGAGGGATGTGTTGGGTGCTTGATTTGTTTGAGCTATATACAGGGTGGGCTATTTACAGTGGTGCTAGAATCATATTTTATATATATTCAGTTGTTTGGGAGGTTTGGAGTGCTGTTATCCGTTCTCTTAGGTTATGTGATGTGACCATAGTGCTCTATGAACAGCATGGTTTTCAGTTGTTTTCTGAAGTCTTTGAGGTCTGGAGTTGCCCTTAGATCGTCCGGTAGATTGTTCCATATTGTTGGAGCAGCCATGGAGAGAGCTCTGTCTGTTGTGTCCTTGCGTGTGTGCTTGTACTCATTTGGGGTGCTGACTCGGTTGCGTGTTTGACTTCTTCTGGGACGTGCGCTGGTTTCCGGTTGTATGAGCAGGTGGAGGCTGTTGGCTGATGTGTGTTCTTTTATCTTAAATAGGTTTATGATAGTCTTGTGAGATGGTGGCGGCATGTGGTCCTTGATGTTAATGGGCTTTGGTTTGGCAAGAAGATCTCGGCTTGTGCCTTGATTGCATTTGCTTTTGCCCGTATTGCTGAGACCTTGCTGCCACTTGTCATTGTTACACAATTTGAAGAATTGAATGAATGAAAACAAGCACAGTGTTTATTTATTCAGAAACAAGTGTTTTAGTGGAGTGAGTTTTTGTTTGATTGCTTTCTACACTCCAATATTGCGACCAAGTAGTTCAGATTAGCAATGTCGGCACTGTGATCAGGACCAGTGCAGCGGGTAGGGTTGTGAACCACCTCCATCTCTGCACAATGCTGAGATAGGTGTGGGAGTGTGCGTATGTCTCTCCATTGTTTTGTGTCTGCCAACACCTCACTGAGCCCACATTGCTCATACTGCTTCCAGCGTTAGCCTGCAAATGTGCATAATGAGGAGCAAGGTATTGTGGGTATGGCCCAGACAGGGCGGATTGGCCAGGTTGCATCTTCACAGGGTGGAAGGCAATGGCTGGGACACTGTAGTGCTCGATCACCACCTGCATGGACAGGGTGGCCACAGCATGTCACGCTGGGGGTCACTCTCACTCTGACTGAGCAGTGACCATGGCATGTCTATGTTCCCAAATAGTGCCACACATTTGTTTCCAGTGATACCTGTGTGTTCCCGGTTTTGGGGCCCAAGCACAGAGATACCTGCTTGGTGTCTGTGCTGTGCATCCCGCCTCTGGATGCACAGGGCTCCCCTGTGAGCATGCACTATGGACTGGTTAGTGGGCTCTCTGCAGTTTGCCTGTGCATGGAGGGAGCACCTTGTAGGATGCTGCAGGTGCAGTCTGACTGTGCTGTCTATTGATGAATGGCAGACCGTGGCGCGGGGCAGTTGAGCCTACCCCAAGCATCACTGCTGGTCTGCAATGGTCACAGGTATGGCACTGGCCCAGCAGCCCTGGAGGGCTGTCATCAGTCAGCAGGACTGTGGTTGCTGGTACTGCAGCCATGCTGCATGGTGCAAGCACCTGTCCAACCACACCCTCATCTACAAAAAGGGTGACTGAGGCCCCTTAGGGTATATAACACATACCACTTCAACCCATAGTGGCAGTGCTACATCGCCCACTGCCCTGATAACAGGTACTCATGGCACCCAGACCTTAACACCGGGTACACACTAATCTAGATGGTGTCCGGTCCCACAGGGCCACATGTGACTGCAGAACACAGCTGGAACAGATGCACCTTCTGTTGCACTGCTGGGAAGATCTGTCACACACTGGCACTGCTGGGGATGTGCAGTAGGACCTATCTCTAGCACCACATGTACTGTGGACCTAGTGCTGGGCGCCCATCCTATCCCTCAGGGTGAACACGGAACCAGCACAATGGCATGGTCCATAGCTACTCTGTGCCAGTATCATGCACTGTCAGTCCATCTTACCACGCTGCAGTACCGGAGAGGTGCAGACCCCATTTGGTGGTCAGCTATAGGCCGCTATTCTGCATGTGCAATGCATCATGGGTGCTGGTGGGGTTACCCTATCCTGGCACACAAAGCAGACAGTTTGTGCAGTGACCTGCAGTCCTTCTGTACCCAGCCATTGCTGTGCAACAGGCCATAGAGGTATAGCCTACTGGTTAGTACACTGACGTTCTAGGTGGAGGTTATGGGTTCAATTCCTTGTTGTTCCCTCCTGTCAAAGGCAGATATTTTGCTTGCCTGTGACAGTCATATCTTTGCAGATCTGTGCTGCCAGCCCATAGTATCCTCACCACAGTTGCCAGCAATCCGTATAAGGCGTTATAAGGCTCCTAATTAGGCACAGTACAAGGCACCTTATTGGGAAGAGTACAAGGAACGTTATAAGGCACCTTATTAGGCACAGTACAAGGCACGTTAAGGCACGTGCATTGTACTGTGCCTAATAAGGTGCCTTATAACATGCCTTATAAAGTACCTTATAACGCGCGTTACCTGATGGCTTGCCATAATGATGTCCCACCCACGCCTTTATATGGGCATCTGTACCTTTACCGCGGAACCTAACGCGAATGACATTACCACAGTTTAGTAAATAAGCCCCTAAGACTCAGCAGACAGCAAGCATGGCACAAGGAATTCTGGGAAACATTAAGGCTAAAAAATATTTTTTATGCCCGTTTTATTTTATCCTGCCTAGAATTGTAGATAGTGCAACGTAGATAAAATGAATATGAGGAATATTGCATTGAATTGCTGCTGCTACTTTCCTTTGATGGAATAGTACTGGTAAAGTAATTTCTTTTTGTGATACTAAGATCATATATTCTTCCGGAGATACACTACTTTGGTTAGACCAAAAGACTTCTAGATGGCACCTTGGTTAAAAGTCCTAACAAAGGAAAAGCCATATTACTTGACAAGTGTTTTGGTGTTTAATGCTGTGAAATCTCTTGCAATTACAGACAACCTGCTTAATCTTTTCACTCTGGCACTGCTACCAGGGAGTCTTCCATGTCCTCGCTGCCAAAGCAGGTATTGCTGCTCATTTGATATGTGATATCATTAAAGACAAAGGAACAAATATATTATTAAGAGAAGGTCGCAGTTGTATCCGTATAAACCGGAACAAAAAAATGAACATGCAATCTGCCCTTTCTACAGAATATTTTTCTGCTGCCATTTTCTGGTACCCTACTCCCAAGCTAAAAAAGAAATATTTTAATAGAAAGGATAGGCTCTTTTACCTCAAATATTCAATAGCTACTCGCTGCTACCATATTTTATTAAGGTTTTTTTCCCCAAGGAATATGCGGTAACATTGAAAAAGATGCTCAAAATTACCAAAACCCTCCCAGAATTCAAGATGGAAAGGTAGAACAAAGAACAGGACCAAGGATGTACGGGTTATGATTTATAGGGTATACACCCCTCCACACATGCTTCGGTAAATCAATGTGGCAGCAAAGGGCATTTTCTCCAAGTCATTATACTCCGTGCAGGTCAGCAAAGGAATTTCCTTCAGTACACAGACTTGCTATTCTGGCTGTGACATTCTTTTTTTTTTTTTAACTAGGTTCCCCCAGAACTATTAGCATGAAAAAAAAATCACTTTATCATATGAAGCCAGAGAAGAAAGAGTTAAAAAAAATCTGCAAAAAAAATCTAGAAAGCCATTCAAACAAAAAATGTTGCTTAAGAATAATAATGCTCAGTGGGAAAAGAGGTGTGATTCAAATCACGTGCTGAAAGAAAAAACAAAGCGGAATATAAATACTGCAGAGAGAAATGAAATCAAGCCAAGATAAAAACACAGATACTTGACTGTCCAAATTTGTTTTAGATTTTACAGGCGGACTAAGTAGTGTGATGGATAAATCATTTCCTTTGCCTTCGGCGCTGTAGATGCCTCTTAACTCCTTGAGAGTCCACAAAGTCACTGCAAATAATTTATAACAATTTTGTTGGAATGGAAATGACTATTCCAGAAGATGATATACAGTAGATGAGGGGAAGACACATTATCCGAGGGAAAAAGGCAATTCATCCCAAACAGTAGCATGCTTCTAAGGAGGAGACTTTTCAAAGGGAGAGGAAATGGCGAGCAACACTATAAATTAGTGGAAAACATTTCCATATAGTACAATATAGCAGACTGAACACTTTCTATTAGAACTACCAAACGTGTCAAAATGCTATCAAAAAAAGGACAATAGAAATTCTGCACAGAATTAAACCAATCAAAAATATAGCAGAGCTCAATACACTGCTTCTAAAACTGCTTGTGATGCAATAATCATAACTCTGATTTCAGGGACAAAATCAATAGATCTTATTAACCATATAAAAAAAATACAGGTAGTCGTCAACTTACGACCTATGCGACTTACGACTGATCGACCGTTTTTCTGGCCATGACTTGCAGCCCGCGAGAGCAAAAACGCCAGCCCTGAATCGTCCTGAGGCGAAACGCCGGCGGAATCCCGATCGGCGTTGCGCTACCGGTCCAGGCAGTAAGAAAAAAAAACCCAGTGAAGATTTCACCCCATGGCTCTAAAGGCACAGCTACCTAATAAAAAATAAATCAAAGAAAATTAAGTGGTCCGACTTACGACCACAATCGATTTACGACCGGTCTGTCGGAACCAGACGTGGTCGTAAATCGACGACTACCTGTATATATGTAGCAGGGGTATCCAAGAAACATATTGTAGGCAACACAGGACTCTGTTAGTGCCAAAAGCACTTAATGGCCCCAAATGCCTTGAACATTTTGCATTATCATTTACCTAAAACTATTAATGTTATTAGCAACACCACCACATAACCATACCACTTCAACAACAAAAAATATCTTCCGTGTAAACCCTTATAAAAAATGTTGTCGTTTTTAAAGAATCTAATCTTTTTAATAGTTCAATCCACTCAGCTTATAGTCTTTGGCAGATGACTTGTACCATAGAGGTGTCCAATCTTCCGTGCACCTTGGTAGCTCAAACACAGTTGTAAAGATGCTCACTAATGCGCTTTTTATGAACACCCGACATCTTGCAATTTTGGTGCTATGGAGTTTCGACAGATGTGCTGCCTGAGACAAGAGCTGCAAAATGACATCATCAATGACATATTGTAACATCAATGTGCAGTTCCCGTCGCAGGCAGCAAGTCTGCCGAAACACCATGGCCCCCAAAATTGCAAGTTGTTGGGCGTTTGTGAATGGTGCACTGATGAGCCTCTTTGCAACAGAGTTTGGGCTACCAAGATGCATAGAAGATTGGACACCACTATGATCTTATTAGACAGCAGAGGGGATAAGTGCAGTTAGGACAGAGAAGATGGGTACAATAAAGACATCAAGCTAAATAAAAGTAGGTGGCTAAAACTGTGGGTAAATTATATGGACAGCTGAATAATGTTCTGTTACAGGGTTTGCACACCAGATGCAATATGAGTGGAATAGTTAGTCACCACAGCCATTAAAGGTTTGGATAAATATCCAAGCTTTCACCTGCTTTCTGAAGTAGAGGTAGTCTTGAGCTAGGCATAGACCCTCGGAGTTCCGAGCATGATTTCTAGTGTGAGGGAGCTACTTCTGAAAAGGCTTACTGGTGGGTGTCATATCACATGATTTCTTTAGACTAGAGTGCAGATACGGATGTTCCTTGAAAGGACTTTAGATGCCTCGTATGAGGCTGCTGAACTCTTTCAGATTCTTCCAATTTTCTGGTTGCTCAATAGGCTCTTATCATGATAAGAGCCCAGAGCTGAACTAATTTTTCCTCCCCCTATGGCTACCGAAAAACCACAGTCTAGTGGAGCCTCCCATGTCATGCTCAAGCGAGAGCCACCCTCAAGTAGTCATTCAATCTTTTCCTCTCAATTATTCTGATTTTCTTCACAGTCGAGAAAATCCATCCACAATCTGCTGGAGACGAAAGAATACTGAAGAGACCTCTGGCGACTGAGGTGAATTGAAGCTTGGGAGGGATGTCATTGAAACCTGGGCTTTTCATTGGTTCTTTGTCTCCACCAATCTGCTTGTAGGAGAACACAACTCACTTCTCTAGACTGGTCTAGCAGGACGATATGGAAGTACAGTTAGCTTCTAATAACCTGCCTATCCCTCAGGGCCTGCCTGCCCCTTGCGATTCAATGTGCAATTGCATTATATTACTCTCCACTGGAAGAACACTAGTGGAGGACTCCTGCACAGTTCAAATGCTGCGTAGCTGGAATGTTGCCCCAAGGAGTTGATTTTAGAAAGGGATGCATGGAAAGCTATGCACATAAGTCCTTATTTTAAAGGACTTGCATACGGGTGGAGTTTGTGCAGAGTATAAATTTAAATGAGTAAATTATAAAATATTATGACTTACACATATTTTGAACAATCCTGATGCAGGCACTTATGCCTGCTCTAGAGCACAAACTTAATGGATCAGTATAGGGATAATAATCTCACAAAGTGACTCTTCAAAATTTCCATATATACCACCAGCTTCCCAATTTTTTGCCGGACTATTACAACAAAAGCTGCTATTAAAGAAGCTGCCCCAATTATCAGTCCATTTTAACCTTTAATATTTAATGGAGATCAATCTAACTTAATTTTAAAATATCACTGTCCAGTAACCAACAAAATGTCGCGTTTCAAACTTGCCCTCTGTTGAGTTCTGCCTCAGGGTGGTAACATTGATATACTCATCTGCAGCGGCGCTCAATCTCTCTTCTGTCCTCTGTAATACAGCAGGAATAAACTCATCTGAAAGGGAGCTTAGTATTTCATCCATCCTTTGATACAGCTGGATATCTGGCCAGAGATGTACATCATGTGACAAAATAGGCCGGAATAAAGCACGTGGCAATGGGCATAAACTGTGCGGGAATTTTTATAATTACTCTCTGTGTGTTTTATCTTCTTCCCTTCCCCCAATTTACTCATTAGTGCATCACAACAATAATTTGGGCAAACCTCTTTGGTTTCTTGACCACTGTCCATGCTAACATCAGCAGTCAAGCTATGCAAACTAACTTCACTGTGCCCCTTCAACAGATGTGAAAGGTGTGAATAGCATATGCATGCGCTAACCGGAAACTGCACAGCAAGGGCCAGGACTGCAAGTAACATACATCCCAAGCGCATAAAAATGCTAAGCTATGAGCAGTTGCGTAAGTTCCAACGAGGGGCCCTCAAGAAAAATTTTGCAGAGGGCCCCTCATTGTCGTGGCAGCACTGGTGTGCTCCCTCCCCACTATATGCTCCACAATGCGCACACCTATGCAGCAAACTTCCTTTGTTTGCCACGTTACCTCCCACGCCAAAGTCTCGTAGTGTGACTGTTATTGCAAGACTTCAGGGCTGGGCCTGGAGCCAAGGCAGCACAGCAAATAAAGTAAGTTTACCATGCATGCACGTGTAGATAGTTACAGGCGTGAGCACAGACTTCGGTGCATGGGCCCTCTTCCATCCCCCCCCCCCCCCCCCGAATTGTGGGCAAAATTTACACCACTGACTGAAGCATCTCCAGTAGGGATGTGCAGGCCAAAATATTGTGTTTCTTTTATTTTTTTGTTTTTTTACTCTTTGTATAATTTTTTTTCCAATAGTGTGCGAACAGAGCATGCTGTTGTACTATAGTGCGCTCTACTGCTTGATACAGTACATTCTTAATCTCCATAGCCATACTTTTCACATTCTGGATTAAGAGTTTTATTTAGAAAAAACCCTCATAAATCAGACCAAATATTTATTTGGCACATACGGATTTCTTTTTCTGAACTGAAGTTACAATGGCCATAAATGCCACTGCACTTAACGCGCCCTTTCCATAACCGTGCTTGATGTTTCAAAGGAAGTTACACAGCCGCATTATGGCTTCATTTCAAAACACAGCCATAAACACCAAGCACTTACAGCAGTCTCAGGCTTTAATTTGAAAAGTTGTCTCCATTAGAGAGATTTTTCTTTTATGACCTATATTTTCATAATTCCAAATGCTTCTTCAAGTTAACAAAAAAGAAAAGACAAAATGCAACTGTGACAGGCACTATTTCTGTGACATCTTCTTTTACTACAACAAAATCCTTTTAGAAGTGTTTGTGTTGATCGGCCCTGCGGGGCACAAAATATAGTGCACTTAATGTCTCACAGCACTGGGGTAAGATGCTGTGGAGCATCAAAAAGCATTAATAGAATTTCCTTGATAACAGTTTTGTTTCCTTTGCTGTTGCAGTATTTGGGAGAGAGGAGAATGGAAGGAAGGCTATTTAGCCATTCACATTTTCGATCTATAATTACTACCATATAATTTGTAGAGCACTGCTAGGTGGATGTAGCACTATACAGATATATGTTAGAGTCCCTGAACTGTGGAGCTTACAATCTAGACATGGCATAACAAGTAAATTGGTTTCAGAAAATGTATTTAATGTGGTAAACATTATTACATGCAAAAAAACAGTTTTAAACTCATTAACATATAGTACTAAATGAACATATTTATCAATAAACAGTGGTTATAGAACTAATACTCAAATAGACAAATGGGGATTTGAGAGAGGGAGGGCGAGTATTGTGCTTTTATGGGTTTTAGTTCAGACTATTTCAGTTTGTTATATCTTTTTAGCGTGTAAAATGGGAAGGTGGACTATAATTGCTTCATATACATTAATACTAAGGATGATGTTTACTAGCGGTTAGCATGCACTGACACCAGAAGCATACATTATTTGCCACAGGGCCCATACGAATAAAACGGGTCCTTCCAAAGAGTGTGCACATTAATGACATAGTGTGCGCTCACCGTTAGTACAGTGGTTTCCAAGCTGAGGTCCACAGACCCTTGCAGGTCCCATGGTACACAGAAAAAAATAAGAAAAAGGCTGGTGGGGACTGGCTTTGGGGATATGAGAGAGAGAGAGAGAGACACTAGAGGGAACTAGCTGGTGGGGGGGGGGGGGGAGAAAGAGACTATGTGGACTGGAGAGAGAAGACAGAAACTGGTAGAAACAAGAAGGGGGAGGGAGAAAGGGCTAGTAGAGACAGACTTGGAGCTGAGGGGAGGGGCAGGAACAATGATGAGGATGGACTGGGGGTCCATGAACATTTGATGTTATTAAGGGGGCCATACAACCAAAAAGATTGGGAACCTCTATATTAGTTACTTCTGCTTGTATTCTGCAAACAAAATTCAAAACTTCTGCTTCAAGAGGTCTGAATTATGCAAATTTCTGCATGCTTTGTTTGTCAGAATAACGAAGCATATTGTTTTTGAGTGGCAATTTAAAATACAATACGGAAAAACATAAGTATCACAACAACGTGCCAAATTTTCAATTATTATGTGCAGAATTCCAGCAGGAGTAATTAGTAAATGACCCTATTAAATGTTCATTTACTATCCTATTATTAAATTTGTGTTTATATTTAATATTGGCTCATTGATTTGTCTGTAATTTATTCAATTTTAATGGTTTATATTGTTGTTGATTTAATATGCTTTGAGGCTGGCAATTTGTTGCACCTGTGTGTCTCTCACTTTTCTGTCTCCAGTCCATTCTTTTTCTTCCATTGTGACATCTATGACGGTGCACATCCCCGCCATTTTCTGATTTCTGATTTAATGAGTCGAGCTTTTAGGAAACACTTGCGTTTGGTCAGAAGAGGAGCATGGCACCACCTCAGGAAGGTTGTTCCAGACACATGGACTGCGAGGTGGAAAAGTACAGAACAAGGAGATGGTGGTGGAGACGTGCAGAGATAGCAAAAGCTTGCCCAGCAGAGGTCAGATAGAGAGAGACAGGGGGAGGGGAGAGGAGAGGAATTGAGACATCACAGAATGAATGCACTTGCCGATGGGCATAAGACGCTTCAACTGCTAGGGATATGCATTTATTAGCACACATTCGGATCATTAGTATGCCTTAAAAATATCAATTTAACACAGTTAATGCACATAAACTTGATTTGTGCATGATAAGTTCAAATGTGTTTTGGGGGTTTTTTTTTTTGCTTTCTTACAAAAATGTTTGAAATGAACCAAAAAACATCTGAAAATTTGGAAAAACGTTTGAAAATGTCCCAAAAGTGAACCAAAACCTGTATCTGTGTACATCTCTATCTTACCGCAAGTGAAAGTAGAGGAGTAGCGCATGCCTTGTAGCGCTTTATAAATGATTAACAGTAGTAGTAATAGTAGCAGCAGTGACTTGAGCTAAGGGTTACACGGTTGTAGCAGCACTGGACAATTAGTTCGTTTAAATTGACTTCATTGGAAAAAGAAGATTCAATCATGGAAGAGTTGTGGGCAGAAAGTTGCAGCAATCATACAGGAGGGGATGAGAGTGTGGATAAAAGCTTTGGTATGATCTTTGCCGTTATCTGCGTCATGTTATATCTTAGTAAATGGAACCGATGTTTCAGCCCTCATGCTGTGGCTTTGTTCAGGGTGAAGAGGTTTTGCAGGGGATCTGTTATATATAGTTATTCTCAAATCGGATTAGTGTTTTTGAAGTGGGAAATTTTGAATTTTGGTGATAAAGTCTGTTGGAGGAAAGGTGGAAAAAATGCAAGTAGGAATCCTGAAGGCAGGGAATTTTGCATTTTAGCAGGAAGCTTGCTATAACGATCTTAGATTCTGGAAGGTGGCAAAAAAATCATTGGCCTCCAAGATCCAGACCTTGTAGGACTATACCTTCTGTGAAAAGGGGGTTGACATACTTTGTTAATGTTGAGTTCTTTGTCCTCCCCCCCCCCCAATTGAGGTTTCATGGGTGTCTTGCTATCTCTATCGCCTCTTTGGCCACCAGCATTGTTCTTTTTACAGGATTTTTGTGTCATCAAATTTGAATGTATGACCAGTTTCCATCACATAGAGGGATACAGCAGATTTCTCAGTGTTACTGAGTTAATGTCTTTTGTGCTCTTGTAGCCTCTCTTCTATGGTGCAGCTGGTTTCACCTATATATGATTGACTGCAGCTGCATGAATTTCATAGATCCAGCAGTTTGGAATTGGGGGATGTGATCCTCCCCTCATGTGAGTGAGAAGGCCAGCTTCCATGATGCATTATATGCCTTTCTGATGTTATTCTTTTTAAGTAGTTTACCTTTGACATAGTGCAGCATTAAAAGTCTTTGTTTTGTCATGGGGTTGTCATCCAATGGTGGCTGCTATTCTCGTGGAGTGGATTGTTAAAAGGTTTTAAGAGATGGCCATTTTGTTACAGCCATTAGCTGAGACATGACCTGGAGGGTGTTCCTTTCTTCCTAGAAACTGTCCGGGTCGCAGACTCAGTGCCCTGCTTACTAGTATGCGCAGGATGCCTCTTTTTTGTGAACAGATGGTGGTGGGACTCTGTAGGTAGTGTCACACCTCATCCGCCCCAGCCGTGACTGCTGGTATTGTTGGGCTATTATGAGGGTGGTAGTTGTGCCTTGCTTCTATATATAAATCACACAGAAGAACTTTCTTTTCTTTTAGGGTTTTATTCCCCGTCCCTTGAGGTTTCTTCTTTTCAAACAACAGAAATTAATAGCTCACTTGGCTTTAAACAAAAGATAACCATGTAACAAAAGTAGCTTCCTTCAGCTGATAACTTTAAACCAAAGGTAAATAATAAACAGCCTAACTGACTGCTTGGCTTGGAGAGAGGGAGAGAGTTGCAGCTCTGCCACTTGTATACTGGAATTTAAGGTTACACAAATCACATTTACCTTAATGATATCTCTGGCTCTATCACAGAGAAAGAACAGTCCATCAATTCTGTATTTGTTAATACTTCAGAATTCTCATATTCCATCATTTCTTGCTCATTGGTATCTCCACTATCCACTTCCAACGTGGAATAAAAATATGGAAGGCTTGCCTCGTCAGCCAAGAAGTTTCTCTTCCTGTGAGCTGCACTGCCTCTCTGGGGAGTATCACCAAACTCTGAGTGATGTCTTTCAGAGCCCTGCCCCCGCTGGTGCCTCAATGCATAGCTCAGGTCCTGGTTTGACCTGCTAGCTGGGTAATTTTGATAGGGTCCCTGCCGGGTCTGCCCTAGCTTTCCAGGCCCAACTGTGCCTGATTGCAACCGGTGTAACGGTGTTTCCCTAGAAGCTGGGAACTCACCGTGAGAAGGGATTTCTTCAGCTTTTCTAGGTAAGTGAAGCCCTCTTCTTTTAACACTTCTATAATCAGGAGAAAAGCTATTATTAGCCTCTGAATATCTGGGCTTTATATGGCTATTTCTAAGCCTCCAGGGCCCTTCCCTTTCAAATGGCAAATAGCCCTTGTATCTACTCTTTGCCCCTGTACCTGCTGTTGCAGTCTTCCTGTATTCTTCTTGCTTTCCAAACACATTCACGCTGTCAGGGTGTTGCCTTCTCCCAGAACCACACAGGTCTCTGGACTCTTTCCAACATTCACACCGGCTCCCCTGCTGCCTTTCAGCTTGTGACCTCTGCTGCTTTAATTCCTCTCTCCAGGATTCCCTCCTTGGCTCCTCTCTCCAGGATTCCCTCCTTGGCTCCTCTCTCCAGGATTCCCTATCTCCAAATGTTTGGTAGTCTGTTTTATCTGCGTATTTCCTGACTCCACCTTCCCTCAGGTGCATTCTATTAGGTAAAGCAGACTCCCTTGCTTTGCTCTCTGGGTGTGTCTTTCTGGGCTCTGTGCACGTGTGCTTAGGTTGTCCCTGGCAACCAATAAACATTCTCCTGTTTATTCTGTCACTTTCACCGTGATCATTCATACTGCTCTGCACCTTCTCAGGCTGCCCTATGTCCACCCTGTGACACATTCCCCCCCTTAAAACATTACTTGCTGCCGCAGTTTCAGGTGGACAGCAAGTAATCTGGGAAAGCGCATCCGCATTCCCGTGCATCTTTCCCGCTCTGTGCTGAACTTCAAAATTAAACGCTTGGAGCGCTAAATGCCAGCGGGTCAATCGAGCATTATTATTCCGCATTAGATGCAACCATTTTAAGGGAGCGTGGTCGGTCACTAATAAAAATTTTCTGCCCGTGAGGTAAAAACGTAGAGCCTCTATGGCCCATTTTATCGCCAAGCATTCCCGTTCTATGGTGGCGTAATTCCTCTCTGCTGGCGAGAGTTTTCGACTGAGGTACGCCACGGGATGCTCACTCCCTTCAAAAACTTGGGACATGACCGCCCCCAACCCCGTGTCTGATGCATCTGTTTGTATAATGAATGGCAAGTTAAAATCTATGCCTCTTAACACGGGGGCATCGCATAACTTTTCCTTAAGGGCCTCAAAAGCTTTCTCAGCTTCAGGAGTCCAACGAATTTGGTTGGGCGCGTTCTTCCTCAGCATTTCGGTGAGGAGAAGGCTTTCCTCTGCAAAATGGGGCACAAAGCGGCGATAGTACCCTATTAAGCCTAGGAAACTCCGCATTTGTTTTTTTGTAACGGGCCTGGGGAACTCTCGAACGCTTTCTACTTTACTGGCTAGTGGTTTAACCTGACCCCTGCCTACTATGTGACCCAGATACTTCGCTTCTCTTGTAGCAAATAAACACTTCTCTGGGTTTAATGTAAGTCCCGCCCTTCTCAAAGCTTTGAGGACTGCTTCCACCCTTGTGAGGTGTTGAGACCAGGTCGTACTGTATACGACTATATCATCCATATACGCGAGAGCGTATTCGTGGTGGGGTCTCAATACCTGGTCTACGAGACGTTGGCATGTAGCCGCAGCCCCATGCAATCCAAATGGCATCCGTCTAAATTGATACAGCCCAATCGGCGTGGAAAAAGCCGTCTTGGGTTTTGAGCTTTTGGTTAGCGGAACCTGCCAGTATCCTTTGCTAAGATCCAATGTGGTTAGATACTTCGCCTGTCCTAGACAATCCAGCAGGTCGTCTATGCGTGGCATAGGATACGCATCAAACTGGGATATGTCGTTAATTTGGCGGAAATCTATACAGAATCTTAAGGTTCCGTTTGGTTTCGGAACCAACACTATGGGGCTGGACCATGGGCTCCGAGACTCCTCGATGATGCCCATGGCCAGCATTTCCTTAACTTGGTTAATAACTTCTTGTTTTCGTGTCTCGGCCATTCTATACGAACGTTGCCTTATGACACGTCCAGGGGGAGTAACTATCTCGTGAGTCACAAGATGAGTTTCTCCGGGTAAAGTGGTCAGGACGTCAGAGAATTTGCTTAATAATTGTGCTAGCTCCCTTTGTTGCTGAGGGTTCAATTCGGAACCTACCTTAGGGGAAGTTTGTTTCTCCCAGTCAGCTACTTGGGGCCCTAGATCCTCCTCGGTCTTTTCCTCCCCAAGGGCTGTTAAGCTCCTCACCTCTCTCATTCCTGTAGCACCAAACCCGCTCTCTCCCCTTTCAGTGGATGGTAGTGACGCTACTTCCTCCACCGCCGGGAACCCTACCCGCTCACAGATTAACTGTGCAACTCTGTCTCCTTTTCTTACCTCAAAATCCTTATCCCCAAAATTGAATAATAAAATTCTTACGGGACCTCTGTAATCGGGGTCAATAACCCCTGCGCCGACATCTATGGAATGTTGCACTGCTAGCCCTGACCTCGACGCTATTCGTCCATAGCATCCCTCTGGTACTTTTATTCGGATGCCGGTGTCTACCAGTGCCTTTCCTCCTCTTTTTACCATAACATCCTCTACGCTAAAGAGGTCATATCCCGCAGCCATTATAGAAGCCCTTTTTGGACCTTTTGCTTGGGGTGTACTCTTGCAAAACTGCAGGGTAAATTTTTGTTTCCCTGTTAAGGGTGCTTCCTGAGACGAAGACCCCTTTTTTATGGTTTCCCGAATAAGGGACTAGGGATAGCAGTCGCTATGGCTTCAGTTTTTACTTCGTCTGCTATCACTGGGGGTTGTACAGGTGGTGGGACCAATATCCCTTGGAGGCCTTTCTCTATCTCCTTACAGAAAGGGATCCAATCACGTCCCAAAACAATGGCATATGGCAGCTTCGGTACTACCGCAACTAATATTTTTCGTAGGGCTCCTAGACCCTGTATGGCTACTTCATGTAGCGGGTAGTGAGAAGCTTCCCCGTGCACACATCTAATGCGGACCTGGCCCTCTACTGGATTTGAGGGAGATGACCGACATTGTTCTATGGTTTCCCACAAGTCCTGAGAGACCATACTCTGATCGGCCCCCGAATCCAGTAGAGCTAAGGCTTGTACTCCCTCAACCTGTACTGCTTGCACAAACCCCTCCGGTATCATCTTCTCTGATCCTACCATCAGGACTGTCTTAACCCTACACTCTTTTATCACGTGGCCTGATCTGCCACACTTATAGCACCTCCTAGTGTTTCTTTCTACATTACTCTTATCAGAGTTATACTCATTCACTCTCCTGGGTGTATACTTTTTACTCTCATCCATCCCAGTCATACCTGTACCTTTTAAAAGGCTTATATTAGATACAGTGGCATGCTTTGCCTCCTTAAACACCTCTGTCATTACAGCTGCTTCTTCAGAGTTTGAGCAATTTTGTAACGTTAGGAACATTTTCCTTTCTTGTGGTACAGTTAACAAGAATTGCTCCAAAACAAGCTCATCTAATACAGACTCTAGTGTCCTATTCTCAGGGTCTAACCATTTATAAAGCAATCTCTTAAGCCTCTGGCACAAAGCCTTTGGAGTCTCACTCTCCAACATTATTGCTTCTCTAAACAGCCTTTTATGTTTAAATCTTTTTTATTCATAGAAAGAATCATACACAATAATACAATGTGGCAAACAACAGTTTGTAAATTAGAACAATATGATGCTACTAACACAACGGCATTATAGAAGGGGAGCCCCAAAAGCAGCCATATAGGCCGTCCCCGAAATAAGCAAGGGAAGCAGCAAGCAGCCAGTTGCAAAGCGTACAGAGAGAGAGAGAAACTAGCCCCCCCACAACTGACACCAGCCGGGGCCACGTTAAGCTATCTAACCCCCTCCAGTCTGCAGCCGACCCCCCCCTGATTCTCCCCTCCCCCCGTTACCCCCCCGTCTACCACCCCCGTCCCCTCCACCCCCCCAGTGCCAGGCCAGGGGACCACCCGTCCCGCTCACTACTTCCAATCCAAGGCGCAGGCCCGGGGTGGGTTCTTCCCCCAGGCCCACCCGCTCACCTGAAATATCGGCCCGAGCCCGGACCGACACCCTACCCCACCCCCCCCGCCCCCCCACCCCCCCAAGAGGACAGCTAAACAAATATAGATACGGAAGAAAGAAGGAGTGTAACAAGGGACCGCTACCAAACCAACCAAGACTCACCTTAATCCCCCAGACATACGCACACCAACCGACGCTATACCACACTCCCAGGCCAACCCTATGGGCGACGCCCTAAAATACGCCGACGCACCCCTGCAGGCAACAATTGCACAGAGGTCCCCACATCTGCAGAAAACGGTCCCATCGCCGCTCGGCTCCAGCAGCATGCAGCTGGTCCATAAGCAGAGCGTTATGCAGCCGTAGTCTCGAGAGCCCATACAATGGCCCCCGCACATCCAACCACTGATGCAACACCGTCAGATGTGCCAGCAGCAACACCAGACGCAACCAGCATAATTGCACAGGCTCCAGCACGTCCCCCCATTCGACTTCCCAGATATCCAACACCGCATTCCGTGCGCTCAGAGGCTCCAGCCAGGAAAAGCAGCGATGAAGGTGGTCACCCACCCTGCCCCAGAAAACCTGAACCGTGGGGCAAGTCCAGAACATGTGGCCCAGAGTCGCCCGATCCCGCCACAGCGAGGACAACAGTGACGCCCTCCTATTCCTGCCCGCCAAGCCCTCAGAGGAGCAAAATAGATACGACGCGTAATCCGATACTGAGTGTCATGATGAGTCACTTGAGTACTGAGAGACGGGATATCCGCCAACCCTCCCAATAGTTGCTCCACACTAACCGCCTCCCCCAAGTCCACGGACCAAGCGGTCGCCAAAGCATCCACCTCCAGGGGAGGCACGCCTTCCCACAACATCCTATGGAGACCAGACACGCGAATTCCCCCGTCTCCCCCCAGCAACGCCAACTCGATCGCCGAACAAACCTCCCCACGCAAGGCTGCCAGAGGAAGCGTACGAAGATAACTCCGAAGTTGATGATAGCGGAAGACATCCCAAGCCCCCAGCTGATAGGAGCGACGCAGCTCAGCGAAGGACATCATAGCCCCTTCAGTAGTTAGCACATGCTCTAAATTCACCACCCCAAGAGAGTCCCAGAACTGAAATGGAGATCGCCCCAAGCCTGGTATAAAGTCTGCGTTACCCCGAATAGGTAGATAGGGGGTGTACAACGCGGAGAGCCGACGACCAGCACAAAAAGAACGCCACGCCTGTCGAATAGGCCTAAGAAGATACTCCCGAAAGACCGGGGGGACAGTCTTAATCGTTTTGGCATGCAACAGGTACCTCAGGTGGAAGGGCGCCAGCACGGCCGCCCACAGCCCCAACGGGGAGCATACGGTCAGATCCCATAACCAGTCGCGGACATACCGCAGCAAACAAGCCACGTTATAGCGCCGAATATCTGGAAACCCCATCCCACCCAGCCCCCAAGGTTGCTGCAAAATCGCCATACGAACCCGAGGTTTCCGCCCCCGCCAGAGGAGCCTGCTGAACAAGCGCTCCAGCTGCCGAATATCAGTTCGCCGCAAAAACAGCGGGAGCGTCTGAAGAGGGTAGAGTATTTTCGGAAAGATCGCCATCTTGCAGAGAGCGATCCGACCCCCCAGAGACAGTGGCAAGTCACTCCACCGGTCTACGCAAGCCGTCACCTCCCGCACTATTTTAGAGATATTAAGCTGGTAAAGATCTTCCAACCGCGCCGGCAGGTAAATGCCCAGATACTTAAAGTGCCCCTTCGCCCACTGTAGAGGGAAGGGCCCTTGCCACCCTGGATGTTCCGCGGGGGCCAAGAAAAGCGCCTCCGATTTATCAAAGTTGAGGCGGAGCCCGAAGGCTCCCCATACTCCTGAATAAGCTTGATTAGGCAAGGCAGACCCGCCACCGGGTCCCCCAAGTGGACCAACAAATCATCGGCGAAAGCAGCCAGGCGAAATTCCTCACCCCCATCCGAACCCCCCGAATTCGCGAAGATGCTCTAATGAGAGTCAGGAGGGGCTCTAGTGAAAGAACAAAGAGGAGGGGCGAGAGTGGGCAACCCTGCCGAGTGCCCTTCTGAATATCAAAGTCGGCCGACATAGTCCCATTGATCATAATTGCCCCAATATGGTGCGCATAAAGTAATCGAACCACATCCACGAAAAACCCAGCAATCCCCACGGCGTCCAGGACCTGGTACATAAACCCCCAGTTGACCCGATCAAAAGCCTTCTCGACGTCAAAGCTAATTAGGAGAGAGGGGTCCCCTGCTAGGCGCCCTGCTCCGAGCGATAGCAAAATCCGCTGCAAGCTGTACGCAACCTGACGCCCGCGCACAAATCCCACCTGGTCGCCATGGACCAACAAAGGTAGGTAGGTCGCCAACCGTTCCGCCATTATTTTAGCAAGGAGCTTAAGATCCACATTGAGTAAGGAAATGGGACGATAAGAACTCGGCAGGAGGGGATCCCTCCCTGGTTTAGGCAGAATAGTTATCAAGGCCTTATTGGCTTCAAACGGGAAATGACCACGCTGTATCAGGTCCTCAAAGTAGCCCACCAAGGGAGGCACCACGGCAGCCCCCAGGGCTTTGTAGAATTCACTGCGATATCCATCTACCCCCGGGGCCTTCCCATTCTTCAAAGTCCGGATAGCGGTCTGAACCTCTTGCCCAGTGAGGGGTTGATTGAGGGCCTCCAGATGCTCCGCTGCGAGACGCGGTAACCCACACCGTTCAAGGAGGAGGCGCCCCTCAACGTCCTTATCGCCATCACTAGCGTAAAGGCGCTGATAAAAGGCCGTAAAGACCTTCTCAATCTCAGCTGAATCACGGGTAATAGTACCATCAGTTTTCCTTATCGCCCCTATCTGCCGAGATCCCCCGGCGGGCCGCAGCAACGAAGACATCAATTTCCCAGCTTTATTCCCAAAGCGATACAGCCGATACCGGTAATATAACATCGATTTCTGGGCCCGCCGATGAAGCAACATCTCCAACTCCGCCTGCAACTCCCGGAGCTTGCGCTGAGCAACCGCGGTCTTGTGACCAGCCACCACTCTACGCGCTTTGCCTAAGTCCCGCTCCAGCTGAAGTATCTGCTGATTCATCTGTTTATGTCGCTGACTGAGATAGCTAATAATATCCCCTCGGAGTACAGCCTTCCCCGCCTCCCAAAGGAGAGCCGGAGACACATCTGACGCCCCATTCTGGGATTCATACTCCTTCCATCGCTGTCGCAAGATCGCCTCAAACGAAGCATCTCCACACAACTCCAAGGGGTATCTCCACAACCGACCAGCCGATGGGCTATGCCCTTTCAGCTCCAGGATCACTATCGCATGATCGGATATAACAAGAGACCCTATGTCCGCCCGGGAGGTCCAGTTAAATACCGAGTCCGCAACTAAAAAGTAGTCAATACGTGACCATGTACCATGCGCCCTGGACATGTGAGTATAATCGCAGTCGCCAGGATGCAGCACCCTTCAAATATCAACTAGGCCATAGGCTTCACACAGTCCCCTCAGGCGTTGTCGCCCCCGGCGACTCCCACTCCCCGACACGCCAGACCGGTCAAGACCGACATCCAAAACCTCATTAAAGTCACCACCCATGATTACCTGGTAGCCGCTAGCCTCCGCCAACAACTGGGAAATATTCTGAAAAAAACGCGCATCATAGACATTCGGACCATAAACCGAGCACAGCAACACCTTGTTCCCAGCGAGTCTCCCCCAGACGCCCACATACCTGCCGTCGACATCCAACACCACCTTTTCCTCGATCCAGCTGACCGACTTGCCAACAAGAATGGCTACGCCCCGCTTCTTTCCCACCGCAGGAGCACCATACACCTGGGCAATAGGACCTGAGCCCAATTTCTGATGTTCCGCATCCGATTGGTGAGTCTCCTGCAACAGAACCACATCCGCCCTCTGGCGCCTCAGGTGTTGTAGAACCTTATAACGCTTTACCGGGGAGCCCAGCCCGCAGACATTCCAAGAGACTATACGCGTGTTCCTAGCCACCACACAGCACCAAACCAGGATACCACTGAAATAGAACCTTTTGCATACTTGAGCAAGGACCCCCCCAGCCAAGGGCCCCTTTCCAAGACAACCCAATCAGGATAAGCCAAAGGAACCAAGCATCCAACACATTCAAAACAGTCCCCCACACATTATCCAAAACACAGCCATCCCGCACTCCCATACATACTACATTGCCCCCCCCTTCCCCTCCCAAACCCAACAGACCCCCCTGCCTACCCATCCCCATCCCCCCCACCCTCCCCCCCCCAACAACACCCCCACTCAAACTATCCACACACCCACAGCCAGTCGTCCTGGTCCCACCAACCCTTCTTGGGCATGCAGCCCCACCCGCTCCTCCCCTACAAGACTGCTCCAATATCTTCCCCATCTCCCCCATTCAGCAACCCTTGGAGGAGAAGGAACCAACATAATAATAGGAATGCAAAAGCAGAGAGTTAAAGAAAGATAGGGGGTCACTACCCCCCTCATCAAGGCTGAGTATCGGATAGGCCGTCCCCCCAGATATTGGCCAGCCCGGGCTACTGACCAGGTTGGCCGTGCTACCGGCCCCCCACGCACCCCACGGCGGCCAGCTCACCCCGTACTCAACAAGCACTTAGGGGGTCCGTCAGTAGTACCTATCCCCACCAACAATAAAGGCCCCAGAACACCCCACGCCCCCCCGGAAAGCAAGCATCAGAGGGATCGCTCTTCCCACATGGCCCGATAAATCACGAGGTCCCCCCAACCCATTCACAACCCCCCCCCCCCCGCCAGCCTCATCAAGTCTCTCAATAAAGGGGGAAGAAAGAGAACAGAGAGAGACTGAGAGCAGGATATGAATAAGAACGGGGAAATGGGAGAGGGCAATGAGGAATAACAAAAAAGTAGTGAGAAATTAGTGAGGTCCCCCAGAATGTCAACTCGGGTGCCCCATTACTGGCAGATAGCAACAAACATACACAGGTAAAATACACAGAGAAGGCTAGCGGCCGTCCAGAGTTACTCCGGTGGTAAGCTCCCCCAGGAACGGCACACAAAGCCGGTGAAAGCATTCCGGGCACCCGAGAAGCATAACGAGAAGTCTGGGAGGCAACAGACCAGGAGATTCTGAGAACAAGGAGAATTTAAATCAGAAGACCAGGAGATTCGGTGAGTACCCACAAGCAAAAAAGTGAAAGAACATGAGAAAGGAGATGAGAAGACCAGAAAGGTAGGCCCCAATCACCTGGTGCCCGCTTGGCGCGAAGAAGAGCCATTAGCTACGCAGGTGAAATCGGGGCCCAGCAGGGAGCTGCCTGAAAGAGGCCACGATAAGTAAAGAGATACAAGCATGCACAAATATACCTTTATCTGGAGCAGGCATGAAATTACACACACCATAACAAATGATTTAGGGGAAGTGGAGGCTTATACAATGAGAAAAGAACTAGTGGTGAGAGACAACCAGACAGGCCATCTCCTCAAGGGGGCAACCAACAGTTGCAGGTCTCGCTCATCATTCTCCCCCCAAAGGGAGAGAACCACAAGGGCCAAACCGCCAGGGCAGTAGACCCGCAACCCGGTCCGAAACAGCAACTAAGTGCCTGAAACCCGCAGGCAAAGCAGGCAGCGCCCCTCCATGTAAGGATTAAACATGCAGAGTGTGTCTCGGCCGTGCCCCACCACAAGCTATACAGAGTACATACTTACTCCCGCTGCAAGGGAAAAGTCCAAAGAGGGAAAGAGTTACCTCCCGCCCAACCAGGGAGCAGTAATCTGTCACAGCAGCCACCATTAGAGAGCCCAGACCAATTCAGCACCCCTTAACATACCCTGTACATATCCTTGCAGCCCACCTCCCCAACCCATCCAAGGATCCATAGCCCCGTTGAAAAAATGTCCAACTCTAACAAGGACAGCCAAACAAGAAGGTACAAACAGGTAGAAACAGGCATAAACAATGAGGCCAGTAGAGCCTGAGCAAGACCCAGGGTCCACAAGCGGTCCAAAGAACAGACACGGCATTTACTATTCGCCGTCCCAACAGCAGGTCCAACAAGGTCCCCGCACTCGCAGAGTATGGATCAAGCCCACATCCAGTCGAAGTACAGCGCTCTTCTAGCCAGGTAAGGGCCGACGCCATCAACCACGCTGCTGGCAGTACGCCATGGCTTCCTCGGGAGATGAAAACAGTCACTGCCCCCCGTCACAGTCCACTTTCAGGCGGGCAGGATAGGCCAACGTAAAACGAAGGCCCCTCTCCACTAGCATGCCGCAAACTTCTTTGTAGGCCCTCCGACGCAAGGAAACTCCCGCAGAGTAATCCTGAAATATGAGGAGGGTATTGGCGCCATTTCCACCGCGGCGCTGCTGCCGAGCCACCCGTAGGACTCCCTCCTTCTGGGCAGCATTAAGAAACCGGGCGATGACGGCCCTCGGTCTGTTGTCCCCTTCACGGTACGGACCCAGCCGGTGAGCCCGCTCCAGGACGATCGCCCCCAATCCTTCGGCTATCGGCAGATGTTCGGGGATCCACTTCTCCAGGTAGCAGCGCAGATCGATCTCCCTCACCGATTCCGCTATGCCTATGAACCGCAAGTTATTTCGGCGGCTCCTGTTCTCCAGATCCTCTAGTTTATCAGCTTGCTTTGCCAACAGCTCCTCCAATTTTTGGATCCGAGCTGAGGCCTGAGTGTGGCCATCTTCCAACGTGCTTATGCGCTGTTCAACCTGCTCCACGCGGCCATTAAAGTCCGCGACGGCTTGCGCCACCGCACTCATCTAGGCAGCCAGGCCGCCGAGGCGATCCTCCAGGGCCAGTACTACCGCCTTAGAGACCTCCGCTACCACCAAGCCCTGTGCAGGCAGGATCTGGCCCTCCACACCACTCTCGGCCATCTTTGCGTCCGCACCGCGGTGCTTTTCCTTCCGGGCAGATTTCGTGGCCATAACCTCTCCAGCCCCAAAGTCGGTACCGCTGCAACCCCGCAAGCACGCTGCTAGGCTGGGCTGCCTCCCCCGAGTGAAATTTGCCGTGGGAAATCAGAGAAGAGCTGATGGGGGAGGAGCTGGCTCCGGAGCTAGGAAAAACACGTCTTCCCTAGCCCACCATGCCACCGGAAGTCTCTAAACAGCCTTTTATAATGCCTCGGGGTCAAACCAAGGCGAACCTTTACTGCCTTTTTTATTTAGGCATAATTATTTGCTAGGCTAGCTGGCATGGCCTTAAAGGCAGATAAAGCCTCTCCGCTTAAAGTTAGAGCGAATCTCATCGCCCATTGTTCTATTGGCCACTTTAAATTTCCTGCTATGCGTTCAAACGCTTCAATAAAGTCATCAGGGTTATCTTCATGCCCCAAATGTCTCATAGCAAGACCTGTATGAGTGTCTACTTGCGGTATGGTTGATTCTTTCTCTGCAGACTTCCTCAGCAGTGCAGTCATCGCTTCCAATAGCGGCCTTTGCTGCTCCTGCATTGCTGCCATGTACTGTTCCTGCAAGTGCTTTAACATTCTGGCCTGCTTTTCTTGCAGTTCGCCCATCCAGGCCAGCATGTCTTGTGGATCCATCCTCTTTTCTTTGACACTGCACCTAGAAATAAAGAGAAAAAAAAAACACCAAGTGCGGTATCACACAGACAAGGTTTCTTTTTCTCCCTTTTTATATCCCCCTTTTTCTCACTGTATCCTTCCCGTCCACCCAGGTTACCAATACCTCGGTTTCCTGGTAGACTCCAGTATGTGAGAAAAGGTCTTTTCACCGCTGACCGGTCTGCCAGCCGAATCCTCTCCAATACCTCACCACTGGCCGGTCTGCCAGCCGAATCCTCTCCAATTCTCCTGGAGCAAACTTTTCCTGCTTTTTTAGCACTGTCCTTTCTTTTTCCAGGCACTTCTTATGCCCCCCGAAAATTTATCCTCAGATTCTACGCCATTTATATGTCACACCTCATCCGCCCCAGCCGTGACTGCTGGTATTGTTGGGCTATTATGAGGATGGTAGTTGTGCCTTGCTTCTATATATAAATCACACAGAAGAACTTTCTTTTCTTTTAGGGTTTTATTCCCCGTCCCTTGAGGTTTCTTCTTTTCAAACAACAGAAATTAATAGCTCACTTGGCTTTAAACAAAAGATAACCATGTAACAAAAGTAGCTTCCTTCAGCTGATTATTATTTACCTTTGGTTTAAAGTTAACAGCCTAACTGACTGCTTGGCTTGGAGAGAGGGAGAGAGTTGCAGCTCTGCCACTTGTATACTGGAATTTAAGGTTACACAAATCACATTTACCTTAATGATATCTCTGGCTCTATCACAGAGAAAGAACAGTCCATCAATTCTGTATTTGTTAATACTTCAGAATTCTCATATTCCATCATTTCTTGCTCATTGGTATCTCCACTATCCACTTCCAACGTGGAATAAAAATATGGAAGGCTTGCCTCGTCAGCCAAGAAGTTTCTCTTCCTGTGAGCTGCACTGCCTCTCTGGGGAGTATCACCAAACTCTGAGTGATGTCTTTCAGAGCCCTGCCCCCGCTGGTGCCTCAATGCATAGCTCAGGTCCTGGTTTGACCTGCTAGCTGGGTAATTTTGATAGGGTCCCTGCCGGGTCTGCCCTAGCTTTCCAGGCCCAACTGTGCCTGATTGCAACCGGTGTAACGGTGTTTCCCTAGAAGCTGGGAACTCACCGTGAGAAGGGATTTCTTCAGCTTTTCTAGGTAAGTGAAGCCCTCTTCTTTTAACACTTCTATAATCAGGAGAAAAGCTATTATTAGCCTCTGAATATCTGGGCTTTATATGGCTATTTCTAAGCCTCCAGGGCCCTTCCCTTTCAAATGGCAAATAGCCCTTGTATCTACTCTTTGCCCCTGTACCTGCTGTTGCAGTCTTCCTGTATTCTTCTTGCTTTCCAAACACATTCACGCTGTCAGGGTGTTGCCTTCTCCCAGAACCACACAGGTCTCTGGACTCTTTCCAACATTCACACCGGCTCCCCTGCTGCCTTTCAGCTTGTGACCTCTGCTGCTTTAATTCCTCTCTCCAGGATTCCCTCCTTGGCTCCTCTCTCCAGGATTCCCTCCTTGGCTCCTCTCTCCAGGATTCCCTATCTCCAAATGTTTGGTAGTCTGTTTTATCTGCGTATTTCCTGACTCCACCTTCCCTCAGGTGCATTCTATTAGGTAAAGCAGACTCCCTTGCTTTGCACTCTGGGTGTGTCTTTCTGGGCTCTGTGCACGTGTGCTTAGGTTGTCCCTGGCAACCAATAAACATTCTCCTGTTTATTCTGTCACTTTCACCGTGATCATTCACACTGCTCTGCACCTTCTCAGGCTGCCCTATGTCCACCCTGTGACAGTAGATAACGATTGGAATGAGTGGTTTTCCGGTATAGTGTGGCTCAGGCTTCCATCTCTTTGTTTTATGATCATTACATCAAGTAAAGGGAGATGTCCATTGATCTAGGTTTCCACAGTAAACTTTATGTTGAGGTGGCTAATATTAAGACGATTCAGAAAGTCGAGATTTTCCCATCCATGGGTCCAAATGATGAACGTGTCATCTACATAGTGGATCCAAAATATGGGTTTTAGCTTGGCACTGTCCAGCAGGATGGATTCAAGAGACTCCATGAAAATGATGGCTACCACTGGGGAGAGACAAGAGCCCATTGCTGTGCCTTCTTTTTGGGCATAATACTTTTCCTGGTACTGGAAAAATATTGTTTTTTAGACAAAATGCTGTTAGGTTGGCCCATTCCATTAGACGTCTGTGTGTTTCTAGTGTATGAAGTGGACTGTGGTAAAGAGGTAGACCACATTAAACTGGCCATGATGTTCATGTTGCTTAGTCTCAGGTTCCTAAGTCCTATTCATCACAACGAACTTAAATTTCACTCCACCCAAGAAGATGCATTTCCAAGATGTACAGCTAGATCTGACCAAAAAAAAGCAACAAGAGTATCTGTAGAATACAGAAGACCAAAGGAACAGATACAAAGACTGGAAGTATTTTCAGGTTTTTAAAACCCCTTTTATTGAACCCCTATGCGTTTCGGCCTCTCGGACTTCTTCAGGGGGATATAGAATAAGGGAGCAAACCTTGAGAGAGCAAAATCATAATTATAAACAAACCATCAGAAGAATGATAAGAACAATAATACTTATAAAATCAAAAAATAAAATTAATAAATGTAAAACATGCAAATCATTATAATGGCCAAAAACGACTTAACAAAATTATTTGAAAGCAAGTATTTACAAAAAGGTATCGGTTGATATATTCATGTCCTTTATGTATTTTATTATCACTTTCTCTATATGTTCCAATAAGTATTAGATAACACACTATTTATATGTTTTATAGTTGTCCTCCTCATCTCATATGTGTGTTTGAATTAATATATTAATTTTATTTTTTTAGTTACTTTTTAATAATTTCTTGATACATATGTGTCATGTTTTATGATTTCATTGATGCTCTCATTTGGTTTTAATATATAATTTATTGAATTTTGTTAAGTCGTTTTTGGCCATTATAATGACTTGCATGTTTTACATTTATTAATTTTATTTTTTGATTTTATAAGTATTATTGTTCTTATCATTCTTCTGACGGTTCTATATCCCCCTGAAGAAGGTTGAGAGGCTGAAACACGTTGGAGACAATAAACGGGGTTTTAAAAACCTGAAAATACTGCCAGTCTTTGTATCTGTTTCTTTGAGCTAGATGCAAAGACAGAAGTAAGATACTTAGGGATGATATTAGATCAGGCACTCTCCATGTCATTCCATATAAAACAAATTACCAAAACCATCTTCTATAAATTACGAATGCTGCAGCATCTTAGACTATATCTTGATAATTCTGATTTTCGTTCAGTACTATAAGCTATTATTCTTCCACATTTTGACTTCTCAAATGGTATTCTACAAGGTCTACCAAAACAGAGCATCACCTACAATTGGCCCAAAATGTAGCTGCCCGTATTATATACAGGAGAAACGCCAATACTATACAAACTATACCTATAATGAGCCATTAAATACAAAATTCTTGTGACTACATTTAAACTTATGAGGGAAATAGTACCATCTTTCTTATCCACCCTAATTAATAGCACACCTAACATGAGATCCAGAAGAAGCTGTAACAACACTACTCTAGGAGTCCCCACCAAGTATCATAACACAAATCGTGCCGCACCTACTTCTCACCTATACTCTGGAATGCACTACCAGATAATCTGAGAAACATTATGAATCTTAAAGAGTTTCACAAAGAGATTAAAACTTACCTATTCAAAGAATACTTTGGCGACGCAACCGAGATATACAAAATATACCCTACATAAAAATGAATATCCTTGAATATACACACTGACCTTACCTAATACATTCTTTATATTTTACCAGACTATTCATCTCCATGGTACCTTATTAGTACACTTCACAAATGCTCATATTCCCATTGTAAATAAGTTGATTGTATAGTACGTTGATTGTAAAAAAAAGTTTACTGTATTGTAAAAGAAGTTATTTTAATTTGTGTAAAAACTATGTATTGTAATGTAATGTTTGTTGGTTAACTGTAAAACGCCCTTGATCTCTAGAAGGGGTGGTATAGAAGAACTTATAAATAAATAAAGGATGAGAAGTACATTATTTATATTTAACTCACATCTTTACAGTTAAAGAAGGAGCAAGACATAAGCACCAAAGGTGGGGAGAACAACTTAGAATTTAAGTCTTCGGGAAGAAACTATGGATCTTAAGATTGCAGACTGAGTAAATCAGAAGGATGTCAGTGTTAATCATGGGATTAAACAAGAAGTGTGAGTGAGGGAGGGAACATGGTGGAATTGGACTGAGAGTGGGAAAGGAACGGGACTGAGATGGGGTTTATATAAGAAAATGATCCCGTGGAGACAGCAGTAGTTTTGTTTTTGTTTTTTTATTGTCTTGCTATAAAGTCCTTCATACGAGAATGCCATCTGGGCGATCTACAATAAAAAAAATATAATGGAAAAAGAAAAGGAGAATGTTTATAATCAATTTATGAGTGAGAAATGAAAGGGGAGGAAGGGAGAGAAGCTCTTAACAGGTTGAGGCCCTAGACCCCCGTCTTGAAGAATTGAGAAAAGGAAAGCTCAAAGAACCAAGCCTTGAGAAGTTTCTTAAATTTAGGAAAGGAGGACCAACACTGTGAAGAAAATTAACCGATGGCTAGAGCAAATTTCAATGAACTCCTGACTACATAATAAAACTTTAAATCACTTCAGGTAAAGTAGTTCTTGAGAACTTGATAGAGCTGAATGACTAGGATTACATATCAAGAGAAAATTGCACATGTGCAAGAAATGAGCAAAGGATGCGTTCAGATCATAATAGAAGATGTTTTTCATGTTTAATTAATGAATACTAAACTTTATATGATATACACTGTGCAATCCAGTGTGAAAGGTAGGCCCTTGTCTGTCTGGTATCCAGCAGAGCTCCTATAAACTCTAGGGACTGAGTGGGAGCAAGGATAGATTTTGGGACGTTTATGACAAATCCCAAATACTGAAGGATACGCATTGTGCGAGAGAGAGCAACACTGGCCTCTTGCTCTGAAGGGGCTCAAATGAGCCAGTCGTCTAAGTAAGGGAAGACGAATATTCCTAGGGTGCGTAGAAATGCTGCCACCACCGCCATGCATTTTGTGAACACCCTTGGTGCTGAGGCCAGGCCAAAAGGAAGAACCCTGTATTGGTAATGCTTCCCTTGAAATAGAAAGCGAAGGAACTTTCGCTGGGTTGGATGGATGAGAACATGCGTGTACGCATCCTTGAGATCTAGAGAACAAAGCCAATCCTGACTCTGAAGGTATGGCAGCAGAGTTCCTAGAGAAATCATTTTGAACTTCTCTTTGAACAGGAATTTGTTCAATTCTCTGAGGTCTAAAATGGGTCTGTGTCCTCCTTCTTTGGAATAAGGAAATAGGGGGAGTAGAACCCTGTACCCTGTTAGAGAATGGGTACCTCTTCTATTGCCCCTTGGGCAAGAAGCATAGTGACCTCTTGACCTAACTGGTCGTTGAGAGAGGTCTGAGAATTGAACTGTCTTACCATTGTAGGAGGGGGCATGCTGAGGAAATGAAGCTTGTACCCCTCTCTTACAATAGACAGAGTCCAATTTTCTGATGTTATCTGCCCCCATCTGGGGGCAAAATGACATAACCTTCCTGGAATGGTGGAAGGCTCTGGGCCGTTCAGGGCCAGGAAGGCAAAGATCTCTAGATAGGAGTCAAAGCCCCTGTGGAGGCTGTCTGCTGAGCCGGTTGAGGCTTAGCAGCTTTTGTTTTTCTTTGCCTAGGTTGTTGCTGCTGTCCCTTTTGGGCAGACTGACCTAAACGATGCCCCTGCTGGGTATAGGAGGGATAAAATGTCTTCTTACTAAAGAATGGTTTCTTGTAGGATTTTTTCCTTGCAGGATCAGCTGTAGATTTAGACAATCTTTCCAAAGTGATATTGTCAGCATCTATCTCATTAGCTTTTTCCTGCCAATTCTTGCCAAAGAGATTCTCTCCTGTGCAAGGAATATTCCCTAGTTTATCCTGTACGCAAAGTTCCAAGTCAGATGCCTGGAGCCAGGCAATCCTACGTGCACCAATGGCAATAGCAGAGGTTCTGCTTATGCCCTCAAAGCAGTCAAAGGCTGCACGAGTCACAAACTTGGAAACATCCTGAGCATATTTGACAAGGGCGAGGTAATCCTGCCTCTTATCAGGAAGGAGAGGGCTCATAAGCTCTAAATCTCCCGTGACCTCCTTAAGGTACATTCCCATATATAATATATAGGAACTGACCCTAGCAGAAAGCATGGAAGCCTGGAAGGTTCGACGTCCAAAGGTGTCAAGAGTCCTACACTCACGTCCTGGAGGATTAGATGCATGCCTTTTTGCACTCTTGATCCTTCTCATAGCTGATTCCACTACCATGGAATGGTGTGGTAGCTGAGTCTTCTGAAACCCAGGACAAGGAGGAACTCGATACATGGAGTGGAGGAGTGGCCTAGTGGTTGGGGCAAGGTACTTCGGGCCGGAAGGTCGGGGGTTCAAATCCCACTAGAGGACAGCAACCTTGGGCCGGAAGGACTGGGGTTTCTAGTCCCACAGGTGCTCCTTGTGGTCTTGGGCAAGCCACTTAACCCTCCATAGCCCATGTTCCCTGTAAAATAGTTCTCTGTGTGCTGTGATTTCCTGTCTAATCAATGTGTTTATACCTCAAAAATTTCCTGTCATGATTTGACAATTTCCAATCTGTAATCAAACCGCTGCTGATCGCTGGAAGTAGCGGTATACAAATGTATACTAAATAAATAAATAAATGGTGTCGAGTCTTCGAGAGTGAGGAGATATGGTTAGAGGTGTTTCCCACATCCTTAACATGAGATCATGCAAGATCTCATGAATAGGTAAGGTAGCTGCCTCCTTGGGAGCTTTAGGGTATTGTAGTATTTCTAATTCCTTTGTCCTAGGCTCTTTTTCAGGAGCCACTGTGATGGAAAGACCTCGAGCCACATCTCAGATAAAATCCTGAAAGGACATATCCTTTGGTGGAGACATCCTACGCCGAGAAGAAGAATCCTCAGGAAGAAGTACTCTGGTATCGGCAGAGCTTTCAGAGTCTTCAGACTCATCCAAGGATTCAAAGTATCTCTGATCTGGGTGATCGTGCAAGGCACGGTTCCGGTACCGATCGAAGTCGGCATCGGAGGGGTCTGGTACCGACTTGTCGATACCGGATGGATAAGCATGACTCGGTCCTGGTAGAATACCTGCCGATGTCGATGCAGTCGGCACCGGTATTGGAGTCGATGCTGGTACCGGTTGAATTTCCTGAAGCGGTTTCAGGGGCATCGAGGCCGTGAGAAGAGCTGCCAGACTGCATTCAATAGCCAAGAATCTCTGGTCTATCGACGCTGCCGATGCTTGGTATCAGATGAAGCAGCCGGTACCCCAGAGCATGGCACCAGTAGTTCTGCCGATGTTGAGGCCTCGAGAACATCCTGGAGTCCTGATAATGCTTTGGAAGCCGAAGCCGAAGCCTCCCGCCAGGGCAATTTTGCCGGTGAAAGTCAAGGGCAACGCCAGAGGCATCTTGATGCTTAGAGGGAGATCTACCCTTTGAGGACCGGCTAGATTTATGTTTAGTTACCTGAGATCCATGGGAGGAAGATGAAGCTCTGGAAGATGTCGATGCCACAGAGGCTGCATCGGAGGAAAAAAGGGTGCTAAGTTTAGCAGCTTGGTTCTGCCGGCCCCTTTTCGACATCATCCCATGGGCAACACACTCCGAAATAGAGTGGTCAGGCCCTAAACATTTGAGGCACCACTCATGGGTGTCGGTGACGGAGATGGTACCGCCACACTTAGAAGACTTTTTAAAACCCGAAGCGGGTTTGTCCATTTTAAAGGAAAAAGTTGGGCCTAGTGCCCAAAATGGCACGTGGCACCTGAGGAGAAAATAACTGGAAAAGACTCCAGAAGAAAGGTATTTTTTGGGAGTTTTTTAAAAGAAAAAAAAGAAAGAAGAACCGGCGGTACCGGTGTAGCGTCGATGGAAGGCAGATGAGACCACAAAAAAAGAACAGAAGGGAATTATTTTCTGCGGTGACAGGATATGTGACCTATCGGCTCCACGGAAAACGAAGAACTGGAGAGGGACAGTTGGGAAAGGCGGGAAGGCAGCATGCAGGTGCTGTGGGATGCTCCCAAAAGCTTTCCTATTGGACGCTGGGGAGCGTTCCTGCGCAGGCTCCGTCGGTACCGACAATACCCATATGTGAAGACTACATTCCTGCTTGTTCCTGGAGATACTGAAAAAAACATTAGAAACTGTAATGCATAACTTCAACAATCCAACTTTGAAACAAAAAAACATGAACAAATATTTAGCTATCTTACATGAATTAACACAGTGTCCCACACACTGATAGCAACAATGTGATGAAAGGTAGGTGGCTTCCCAACATGAGAGGAGTCTTCTACGGTGAGGCCTGGACTGGTCTAGCAGGATTCAAGGAAAGAAAATTATCAGGTACAATTTCTCCCTCCTTATTATCCTGCAAGATCAGTTTAGATGAGTGGGATGTATCCAAGGGACCCAGGGTGGAAGGAAGATAAAGCTCTAGACAGGACTGCCCTGTCAAAGGCGTCATCTGTTCCAGCTCCTACATGCAACCTGTAGTGCATCACAAAGATGCTCAGAGACAACCATGCAGCCACCTTGCAGATGTCCTCTGGAGACACCAAGGAGAACTCGACCCAGGAGGAGGCTTTTGTTGAAATGGAGTGAGCTTCAACTCCCTTTGGCACCTGCTTACTAACCAGAATGTATGCTGACCTAATGGCCTCCTTAATCCAACAGGTGATAGAGGACTTGAATGCTGCCAGTCCTTTCCCCAAGCCACCAAAGAGAACAAAAAGATGATCCAACCGACAGAAAGAAATGGTAATTTGCAGATAAACAGTCAACATCCTCCACATGTCCACTAGATAGAGTGAGAGGCCCTTCTTAAGGTAGTCCTCCAAGGAGAGGACAGAATGACAGTCTGTAAAGAAAGCCTGAAGCCTCCTCCTGCACCTGGCTAATCATCCAAAGGGCTGTCTGTTCTGTAGTCAGAAAGGGTGGACAGGGCTCAGAGGAGGTACCAGAAGTGGCATGGGTCCCTGGGCCCCCTAAGGAGGGGGCTCAACAATGCCACAAAAATCAGGCTCTGGACATCCCCATCAGAGAGGTAGCAACAGCAGCCCACCATGGGAGTCTCAAGAGTCATTATGGTTACACGATGCAAGGTTCCTCATTGGGAATCACCACCCAGGAAAAAGATTTGAGCATCATTGTGAATAAAGCACAGTTACTTACCTGTAACAGGTGATCTCTGGGAACAGCAGGAATAAGTCTTCACATATGGGTACATCGGTACCGACGGAGTCTGCGCGGGAACGCTTCCCAGCGTCCAATCAGAAAGCCTTTGGAAGCATCCCACCACACCTGCATGCTGCCTTCCCGCCTTCCCAACTGCCTCTCCTCAGTTAAGTTTTAAAGCTGAGACAAAGAGAAAGAGAGAGCAGAGAAGGGAAAGATAGAGACAGAGAAAAAACTCCTCCTGGGGAGGTGGGTGGGTTGTGAAGACTTATTCCTGCTGTTCCCAGAGATCACCTGTTACAGGTAAATAACTGTGCTATCTCCAGGAACAAGCAGGAATGAGTCTTCACATATGGGGACTCCCAAGCTCAGATGCCCAGAGGGAGTCCTAGCATGTTGCAAGTCTAGAACGAGCCATGCGATTCCTCAGGACCTCAGGCATCCTGGGGATGGAGGGTAGGAGTTGAATACAGCAAAGGAGCTGTGGAACAGCTGGTTAGAACAGGGCTTCAAAAGGGGAAGACCCTGTATAGAGGTCATAAGTAATATAATATTGTGATCTGGGCCTCCCTTGTTGGCATTGCACAAGTCCACTGAGGTAGATATGGATCTGTTAGAAGAGCCAGTGAATGCGCTTAAGAAGTACCTCACTGAGAAGTAGAGGTAACAAAGTAGAAAAAACAAGTGGAGGTCAGAACCCTTCAGGGTGAGAACAGCCCCAGGGAAAAAAACTGGGGTAGTATAAGAGGTAGAGCTTCAGCGGAGATGCAGAAGGTACTATTGAAGTAAGCTTAAGCTGGTTTGGTCCAAAAATAGTACAATCCTTGGACCAAGAGAATAAATGAGTCTGGCTCAACTGGACTGGGGTTGGAAGCAGTCCATGTAGGGGAGAAAGGGTGTGGAGACCCTTGTATCTGATAAGAAGGAAGGACAGACTCAGGAGCGTTACGTTTTAGAGTAACTGAAGCTCTGCAATGTCTTTTCTAAATGGGGTTAATTAGGAAAGAAAAAAGGGACATGGAGAGCTTCAGGAGTACCTAAACCTAAAAAGGTTATGGTAAGGAAAAAATTTGATAATTACCACAGGAAGTGGTTATAGTGTAGCCCCCTAAATATGTTGGCACAGCATTGATAAGGGTAGTGCCCATCTGTCAGGATCAGGTAGAGATGTAAGGATATCTGAACCTAACAGAGAGATAGAAAAGTAGATGGATACAGATCTATCAAAAAACATATCTCATTATATCTGTAAATATATAAGTATATATATATATATATATTGTGATAATGACAGCAATGCTGAGCAGATGGATTGGGAAAATAATGAGCATTGTACCTTTAAGAGTAAGGACAAGTCAGGTTCCCATAGAAACCGAAAGCTTCTAACTAGAACTGAGCCCAGCTATAGCAGTGATGTAGGAGCTGAGTGGAACTCTAATGAGTTGCACCTGAGTAGCCAGAGGGGTGTGGCTGCTGAAGGAAGCCGTTTTAAACCTGCTTCAGAGCTAGAGTTCAGGAAGAGAGGTGGAGAGAGAGAGAGCACACAGAAGCCACGAGGCGAGCAACGACAGAAGACAGAGCAACGCAGGCAAGGAAGGCAAAGAGGAGAGCAGCAAAGAGGGAAACTTTGGAACCCAGAACTAGCAAAGGAGGATTCTTTAAGGTCCATTTCCTTTACCTCGAGAGCACTAGAAGCAAAGCCAAAACCTCTGTGGAAACTACCCGAAGAACAGGTAGAAGAGTTTACCTATACGAGGGAGGAAAGCTCTGATTACAGAAAAGGCATTGCGACTGAGAAAGGTACGTCTGCCATAATTCCTAGCCAGAGACTTGCTGAGGAGATTGTACAGCAGTTAAAGAACAGTGCTAATAAGAGCAGAGATAGCACTGCTGCGAAAACAGCTCCAGTCAGAAACATTCTTAGTAAGTGTTTTGAAAGAGACGTAAAGGCTGTTGCTAAGAGCTTACGTAAGAATCAGTTTCCTGCACTAGAGAAAGTTACTGCCAATCAGAGGGATAACTTTATTGAACAGCTGCAAGACGTTCTCAGTGACCTGCAGTCTAGAAGTTCCCCTAAGCAGAATTATAATGATTGCAGCGAGGAGATGATTGTTGACGTAGAAAGCACTCCTGATACAACTGATATCTGTGAGATGGATTAGACAACCTTTGCATGAAGGTAATGCAAAGTTGTTTTCTCCTGAATGTTTGCTGTGAAGAAACAGTTTGCCATATGCTTTATTTTCTAATTTTGAATTGCTCCTGTTTCCTATTGTTTTGGAAAGTAATCCGTGTCATGCTTTGAGCCAAGAATCTATGTGTGAAAGGGAAAACCCCAAATAAAAATGTATCTGTTCAAATGACCCTCGTGCCACAACACCTTTGTTTGATAGTAAACCTAGACTACAACTCCCAGCGTCCCTTGCTGCTACCTTAGTCAAAAAGGACACTTGAAGACAAAATAGAGGTCACCCTTGCTCTAGAGTCACCGGCCCTAGGCAGGGGCAGGACAATATATATATATTGCCCATACATATCTCTTTATACATATATACCCTATGGGTGTGTGTGTGTGTGTGTATATATATATATATATATATATATATATATATATATATACACCCATAGGGTATATATGCATATATGTATAAAGAGATATGTATAGGCAGAAAAACACACTGATAGATATAGATAAGTATATATATGTATCTATATATAGCTATATATACCTATATGAATATGCCGGTATATAGACACTTGTCTCCAGGTGTATGGATGGAGAGATATCCATAGAACCTCATCCCCTGTAGGGAGAGAGGAAGATGTATTTGACAGCAAGAAGGCTGATACCTGCTTGAAGAGATATATAGAGAATCCTCTTTTCCTGGTTATGACTGGTAGAGTCAGAGGAAAAGCTTCCCTGACAAGAAGAGTCTGAAGTCTTTACAGAATTTGAGCTCTTGGATAACCAGGATGGCCTATGTAAAAATTGCAGAAGATAACTTCAGTCTGCAGACAGGAAGTCTAGATCTCTCCAGAATTGCAGTATGGAGAATGGATAGAGGACGCCCCTGGAGGAAGATACCCTAGTGACCCACCTATGAGGTCAAGATGGGTATTAGGCATCCTCTAGCTGTCTTTGAAGAAGCTTATCTCTGACTAGAAGATTCAAGGAGATATGGGCCAACTCAGGGAATTGGCCCTCCTTGAGGTTTTCACGGAATGAAAGGCCTGAGGCTTATGCCTCAAAAGAGATTTAAGATGAGATGGTAAGGGTATGGAATACCTGCCAGACATGGAACATGACTGGGGAACCCCTCCTAACCATCTGAGGTTATCTGCTAGGCCAGATACTGATGCTCTCTAGCAAGGGCCCATAGTGCAAAGCTACTCTGTAGAGATGCAGAGAGCATGCTGCAGGTTGGTTAGAAGAAAAAAATGGCTGTGGAAAGCCAGTAGGCGACCAGCTATTCTGCCAAGACAAGGGGGCAAAGAATAGAAAGTAACCAACCAGACTGTGATAATAGGGTTTCCCAAACGAGGCTACTAACCAGTTTGGGACCTAGCAGTAAGGCTAGGAGGATTGCTAGTGGAGGGGAAGCCCTGGTTGTGTAGTGAACAAAACCAGTGGCTTAACCACTAGGAATTGCTGTATGTGCAGCAACTATCAGGGCAGCGTGGAAAAACTTGTTTTCCCTCTTTCTTTTTTGGATTGGGAAAAAGAAAGAACAGACATGGTAGGATTTCCTATAGTCTGATGAGCTGCCCTATGGTAACAAGGGGGGGAACAATTCCAAAAAGGAGAAATCCCCCGGTAGAACAGGCAGAGGACCATAGGGGCTTACCGGTTTAAAGAGTCCCTCTTACAAACCAATGTTATAGGAAGAGGGAGGTAAGACAGAGTTGAAAGAGACAGACTATGGAGGAAGTCTCTGACCGATGAGATGATACATGCCAGTACTGGGAAACAACTGTCTATTGATAGCTGTTACCTCTGTTTCCTCCAAGAGGAAAAGGAAAATCTGTTAAGTATGGGCATGAGCATCATAAGACTCTTAGAGTTAGAGAAAAGATATCTAGGAGGGTTAGGATGAAAATTGGTGCAGATACTTCAAGTGAAAAGAAGCAGACTGCCACCCTAACCACCAACCAAGAGGGACAATGGTCTATTTGAAACCCTGCGACTGCTGGGTTTGTTGACCCTGTTGAGGTTGTGGATTCTTCAGACCAGGGCGATGTTTCCCCTGTTTGGGAACATCTGTGTGATGGGCAGATGATGGACAAAACCTTCTCCCCCTAGGGGAAGAAAGTTGGGTAGGACATTTCCTACCTACTGGGAAAGCAGAAGGCGTAGGATAGCCTCTAGAAACAGGAGTGTCAGTTGTTAACTGTGCAACCTGGAGTAAGGACTCCTTGTTAAAGAGATTTTCTCCAGTGCATGGAGTATTTCCCAGTCTAACTTGTGCCCATTTATCTAAGTCTGAAGCTTGGAGCCAGGCTTTACGTCGTGCCCCTATAGCTATAGCAGAAGTCCTGCTAACAGACTCAAAGGAGTCTAGGGAAGCATGAGTAAGAAACCTAGAGATATTCCGAGCATGACTAACCAGTGAGGAATAGTCTGCACTCTTGGGCTCTGGAAGAAAAGGAGTCAAAAGATGTAATTTCTTTGTGACCTCCTCAAGAGATAGACCCATATAAAAAATATATGAGAGAATTCTTGCTGAAAGCATAGATGCCTGGAAGGTTTGACGTTAAAAGGTATCTAGTGTCTTAGACTCACGACCTGGTGGATAAGAAGAGTGCTTTTTTGTACTCTTCACCCGCCTCATTGCTGATTCTACTACAATGGAATGATGAGGAAGTTGAGTCTTTTGAAACCCTGGAGAGGGGGGCACCTGATACAGAAGATCAGTTACTCTGGAAGGTGGGGGTACCTTTAAAGGAGCTTCCCACATTCCTAGAAGGAGATCCTGTAAGGAATGATGCAAAGGAAGCATGATGTTCTCCTTTGCTTTGCCAGGAATATAGAAGGATCCTGTATTCCCCTGTGTATTATCCTGTCCAGGAATAGAAATGGCAAGTGATTTTGCCATATCCCGGAGGAAAGCCTGAAAAGAAGGATCCCCAGAGGGAACTTCCTTTAAATAGGCTAGATCTGATGAAGAACTAGCATTGGCACCGAGGGATCTATCCAAGTTCATAGGGATAGAAGATCCTGAATTGTGCAGTCTGGGATCCTTAGAGGATGGTCGCCGGTACTGCCAGAAGTCGGGACCAGCGACCGTCGGTAGCACATCGTCCATGCTAGGGAGCGATTCCAAACTCGGTATCGAGGGAAGCGAGCCTGATGGGAGAAGCATGGAAGGCACCGACGGCAATGGTATTGTGGATAACAGTACCGGCTTCGGTACCGTATCCGATACCGGTGGATGAAGGCCAGACGGTGGCAACTCTAACGGCATCCAAGACACCGAGAGTGCCGGATCCGAATCCTCAGAACCGAGCCTTCAGTACCGTCTGGCGTCGGTACCAAGGCGAGTCGGTACCCAGTCCTCCAGACTGGAGATCGATTCCAGACTCGGCATCGAAGGAAGCGAGTCTATCAATGCACGTCTGGAGGGTACCGACGTCGGTACTAGTATCGGTACTGGGGACGATACCGATACTGGAAGGTCGGTCTGCAGCGTATCCAACGGCCCCTTAGGTACCGAGGACGCCAGACGACGATCCTTGGTGAGGAATGTTTCATCCAACACCATTGCCGATGCCGGGGTATCGGTACCGCTCGAAGCGGATGCCACCACCAGGCATGGCTCAGGTATGTTCTGTGAGGGGTGAACCTCAGGAACAACCTGAAACCCCACACAGGCTTTGGAGGCCGAAGACTCCCACCGGGGTTTTGAAGCCAGTGGTTTCTCGAGGGCAAGGCCGTAGGCATCTCTATGCTGTGCATGAGATTTGCCACTCGAGGACTGGCTAGTCTTAACAGACTGTTTTTGGGTTACCTGATCCTGTGTAGAAGAAGATATGGTCGGTACCCTGAAGTTGGATGGGGACCGCGTGTCGAGGGAAACTCGATGTTGAAAACTTCTTCTCACAATACTATTGCAGGAGGGACACTCCGGAGGAAAATGGTCAGGACCCAAACAGGTTAGACACCAATTGTGAGTGTCCAAAATTAAGGTTGTACCGCCACAGTTTGTACATTTCTTGGGGATAGTGGCTGGCGGTTCCATGAAGGAAAGTGGAGAGGCCTAGCAGGCCTGAAAAACCGTGAGACACTAGGAGGGAAAAACTATTCCTTGAAAAGGAAAATTTTTACAAGAAAAGAAAAAAGAAACACTGGCGGTACCGGTGGCGTCGGGAAAGGCAGCCGCGACCACAAGAAAACTAAAAAATAAAAGATGAATTTTCTGCGGTGACAGGAGGACGTCCTGCCGGCTCCGCGGAAAAACGAAAACTGAGGAGAGGCAGTTGGGAAGGCAGCACGCAGGTGTGGTGGGATGCTTCCAAAGGCTTTCTGACTGGACGCTGGGAAGCGTTCCCGCGCAGACTCCGTCGGTACCGACGTACCCATATGTGAAGACTCATTCCTGCTTGTTCCTGGAGATCATGTTAAAACCCTGCGCTCAGTGTGCAGCGGCGGCCAAGAGAGCAAATAGAATGCTAGGTATCATAAGGAAAGGAATGGAAAATAAAACAAGGGATATTATAATGCCTCTGTATCGTTCCATGGTGCGACTGCACCTTGAATATTGTGTGCAATTCTGGTCACCATATCTTAAGGATATCGCGTTATTAGAAAAGGTACAGAAAAGAGACACCAAAATGGTAAAGGGGATGGAAGGATACCCCTATGAAGAGAGGCTAAAAAGATTAGGGATTTTCAACCTGGAAAAAGATGGCTGAGGGGAGATATGATAGAAGTCTATAAATTAATGAATGGAGTGGAACAGGTAAATGTAGATCGATTGTTTACATCATCAGAATGTAAAAAGACTAGGGGACATGCAATGAAGCTACAGAGTAATCTACTTAAGATTATTAAGAGAAAATATTTTTTCACTCAACGTGTAATTTGTTACCGGAGGATGTAGTAAAAGCTGTTAGTGTAGCTGGATTTAAACAAGGTTTGGACAAGTTCCTGGAGGAAAGGTCCATAAACCATTATTAAAAGGGACCAAGGATATCACTGCTTGACCCAATACAAGCATTGAGGAACCTGTGTTTTTTGGGGAGACTGCTAGGTACTTATGACCTAGCTTGGCCACTGCTGGAAACAGGATACTGTGCTTGATGGACCTTGGTCTGACCCAGTATGGAATATCTCATGTTCTTCAGAGGCACAATGCCAGGCTCCTGACATGCTAGCAAGGCTTAACATGGCAAAAAGAAAAAAATCAAAGAAAAAAAACCACCACGAAAAGAACAGCCAAGGGAAAATAAGCAGTGGCCATGTAAAAAGGAACTGCAGAAAAAAAGGACAGCACAGGCCAGGAAAAGAACCATGCAAAAAAGCAAACAACAACAAAAAAACCCAGACCAGGTAGCGTAAAAAGGAACTACCAAGGAAAAGAAAACCAGTACAGGCTAGAACCCCCCCCCCCCCCAAAACAAAAAACAGTACCACGATGGCAAAAAGGGAGACCCAAAAAGGGAAGTCCAACACCCGACAGGCCGAGGCCCTGCTGCCAAAAAAGGTCTGAAACACTTATTTTATTTTATGTTTTTTCATTGGAAGCTGCTTGATACAGTATCACAGAGAGCTAAATACAGCCCAATAGAAATAATGGGTAAAAAAAGGGCTTAGGAAAAAATTCTAGCAAAGAGACAGCAAGAGGGCAGATGGGCCCTTGGAGATCCCCTTTTGCTCCTCTCAGGCCCACCAAGCGCTTGGAAGCCATGGGTAGCAGCGCTGGACACAGGGTCACTGCTGGCTCAAGAGGACAGAGGTATACCCAAGTTCCCAGAAACACTGGGCCTACAGATCTCAGTCACACAGTTCCACAGCACTGTGGTGTGGGCCATGGGAAAGAGGCTTATCTGTACTGCTGCACCAGTCCAAACACCTTGCCACCTGCTATGGGCAGGCAAATACTGGCTTCTCTCAGTGCTGTACCAGCATATATTCCTAGTGATATCATCACTGAAAGTTGTTCAAGTCTGCCTCCACCTGCAGGCAAGAGAGCATAACCCACTCGTCTGACTAGTCTAGCAGAATAAGGAAATATAGACATATATGTAAGGTTACCGGGCTTGCTTCAGCAGCTGAGAGATACATAGCAACAGGATTACACCTCAATTATTTGCCATATATACATAATTTGCATTCCTTATTTGTACAAAAAATATTTTCTTTTAAAGTAAAGATTTTTCAACTTTCTTGTGTAGGCCTGAATCATATTTTGGACCTGATAGTCAAAGCAATTAACGCAGTTAGCAGCCCTGCTATATGCATTAACCGCACTGAGTATCTGCAGGTTCCGCCGCTAGGCACCCTGATGCTAGGTGCCCGCCATCGGAACATTCCGGAGGTGGAGTGGAGGTGGCACCTTTGGATAACCAGGCGGCAGCAATATTCAGCTGCTGCCTGTTTATCCCTCAGCGGAGAAAGGTAGGCACATAAAACACTTTCCTAGCTTTCTCCGCCAAAGCTAACGGGGCAGCGGCTGAATATCGCCACTGCTGGATTATCTTCCGCGTCATCCGGCAACCCAGATATTCAATGCCAGTGAGCCAGATATGGCCCCAGCATTGAATATATGAGTCTAGAGATCAGCAGCAATGGCTAGCTGTTTTAGAAGGGCTAGCTGCTGCCACTGAATATCAGACCCCTTATCATTTTCATTATTCCCTTTTCATCCCTCTTCCTCTTTTCGCCTCATCCTGTCTCTTGTCCTCTCAATATTTCTTACCCACCCCTCTATTCTTGCTCTCTTCTGGCTTCCCATCACATCTAGTTTCTCCCACCACTTCGGAATTCTACCTTTCCCATCCCCTGCCATCTAGTCCTTTCTTAATCTCTCCCTTCAATCTACAAAACCCATCTACCTTGAGAATGAGGTATTAAACAGCGCTAATGAACAGCAATGAAACAGTTCTGCACAGAAAGAAAGGAAGCCGTCGGCGGCCAGGTATCCTGAAAAGAAAATCACTAGTAAAACCTACAAGGAGAGAAGAGGCAGCTCACCGAGGATGAAGAAAGTAAATGGTGGTGTGGTAAAACCTACAAGGAGAGAGGTGGCCTTGCAGGAGCTCAAGAGGAAGAACAATAGCGGACCATTGTAGCGTAAGATGGAAGCAGCAATATTAATGGTCGCGCTGGCATAGTTACAGACTTGCAGCACAGTAGCAGAAGTTAGCAAGGCAGCCAGCATAGATGAATAGTGACAATGACAGCAATCAGTTCCCTTGCTTCTGTAGCAAACAGCAAATTCTGCACGCCATGCCACGGCTACAGAACTGCAGAAAACTGGAGGGCTTAGATATATATAATAAGAAATGACAGAAAGTGTGTGATGTAATGAACATGACTATGTAGATAGGAAGGATTATTTTATCAAAGGCTGCCCAGGCAAGGAAGGTACAAGTTATAAACAATATGTCGCACCTTTAAATAACCTTCCTGTACAGCTGCCACACAACGTCACAACTGTAATGAGGCAGGAGTAATTCTGTGTGTGTAAATTGTAAAATATATGTATATACACCAATTCCACTCCCGCTCCATCCATTCTCCATCTCTGGTAATGAATATGTATATGTTGCATAAGTAGATTCTATATTCTGAGTGCCTATTTTAGTTTACCCCAGGGCAATTTTATAATTACATGGCCAGAAACTGAAATATCTAGAAATCCTTAGCTCTGTTAGGAGCAGGCATAAAGCAGACGAGGAATGGAAGATGATCCCTTCCTTCAAGATGGGAGCTCCTTGAAGATATGCAGAAAGCACAGTTACTTACCTGTAACAGGTGATCTCTGGGAACAGCAGGAATAGTCCTCACATATGGGTACATCGGAACCGACGGAGCCTGCGTGGGAAAGCTCCCCAGCTTCCCAGAAGGAAAGCTTTTGGGGCTTCCCACAGCGCATGCGCGCTGCCTTCCCGCCTTCCTGACCAACTCTCCTCAGTTCGAGTTTAAAGCTGAGACAATAGAGAGAGGAAAGGAAAGAGAAAGAGATACAACTCCTAGGGGAGGTGGGTGGGTTGTGAGGACTATTCCTGCTGTTCCCAGAGATCACCTGTTACAGGTAAGTAACTGTGCTATCTCCAGGAACAAGCAGGAATGAGTCCTCACATATGGGGACTCCCTAGCTAAGATGCCTGGGAGATCCCCTTTCAAGGTTCTTCATCTTCCGATGGATCTCAGGCATCCATTAAGGGAAGGTGGGCAGGAGTTGTTTAAGAATGGAACAGGTGTTTGAGGACAGCCTGACCAAATAAAGCATCCCGGCGGGAGTCCTTATCCAAGCAGTAATGGGCTGTGAAGGTATGAACCGAGGCCCAGGTGGCTGCTCGACAGATCTGATCTATGGATACAGAGTGGAGATGAGCCATTGAGGTGGCCATGGCTCTCACATTGTGAGCCGTGACATGGCCCTCCAGAGAAATGTTTTTACTCTGGTAAGCAAAAGAAATACACTGAGCAATCCAATTGGAAAGTGTTCTTTTTGAGACTGGAAGTCCCAAATGAGAAGGATCGAAAGCAACAAAAAGTTGGGAAGACTTTCGATGTGGCTGAGTCCTATGGAGGTAAAAGGCAAGAGCTCTTTTACAATCTACAGTATGAAGGTTCCGCTCTGCACTGGATGCATGAGGAGCTGGAAAGAAGACAGGTAGGTATACCTCTTGATTAAGATGAAAAGGTGAAACCACTTTAGGCATAAAGTGTGGATTTGTCCTAAGGACTACCTTATCATGATGGAACCTTGTATAAGGTGGATTCGCCACTAAGGCTTGCAGCTCACTGATGCGACGAGCTGAAGTGACTGCAATGAGGAAAATAACCTTCCAGGAAAGAAATTTCAAGGAGGTAGAGACTAAAGGTTCAAAAGGAGGCTTCATAAGCTGACCAAGAACCAAATTCAAGTCCCATGCCACCGGAAGATGCCGAATGGGAGGTTTAGTTCGAGTTAGGCCTCTCATAAATCTTGCAATAAGAGGATGAGAGGAAATAGGTTGTCCATTGATAGGTTTAAGTGATGCTGCAATAGCACTCAAATGGACTCTTACTGAATTCGTTTTAAGGCCTGAATTGGAGAGATGCAGGAGATATTCCAATAGAGAATTCACAGGAAGAGCAAAAGGATAAAGATCCTTTTGAGCACACCAAATGGAAAATCTCTTCCATTTAAAAGCATAAGAACGCCTTGTGGAAGGTTTTCTGGAAGCATGGAGGATATCCTTCACTTGTTGAGAGACATTTAAGTCGTGAAGGTCTAGGCCTTCAGTAACCATGCTCTGAGGTGGAGGGACTTGGGGTTTGGGTGCCACAAAGTCCCCTCCTCCTGAGACAGAAGGTCTGGAGCAGCTCCCAGGTCTAGGGAGGGACCCTGGGAGAGATGCAGAAGTAGAGGGAACCACACTTGGCGTGGCCAGCATGGAGCTATGAGGATCATAGATCCATGATCCCTCTGCAGTTTGAACAGAGTCTTGGGAATCAAAGGAATGGGTGGAAAGGCATATAGGAGGCCCTGACCCCAATGAAGGAGGAAGGCATCCCTGGCCTGAACCCCCTGACACGGAGTTCTGGAACAGAATCGGGGAAGTTTGGCATTCCACGGACTTGCAAAGAGGTCTATGTCCGGGGTTCCCCATTTCTGAAAGATTCTGAGTACCTGATCCATGTGCAGGGACCACTCGTGTGGGAGCAGAACTCGGCTGAGTCTGTCTGCCCAAGAGTTTTGAATTCCTGGGAGATATACTGCCAGGAGATGGATTTGATGCTCTCTGGCGAAGGCCCACAGTCTGAGAGCTTCGTTGCAAAGCGACAGAGAGCCAGTCCCTCCTTGTTTGTTTATGTAGAACATGGCTACTTGATTGTCGGTATGAACAAGAACTGTCATGTTGTAGAGGAGGGTATGAAAGACCTTGAGAGCAAGGAAAATTGCTCGAAGCTCCAGAAGGTTGATATGAAGGGCGGTCTCCTGTGGAGACCAAAGGCCTTGAGTTGATAGGTCTTGCAGATGAGCTCCCCACCCTGTTTGGGAGGCATCTGTGGTGAGGGTTGCTTGGGGCAGTAGTGGTTGGAAGGGGGACCCCAGCAACAGATTTTGAGTGGACATCCACCACTGGAGAGACCAAAATAGACGTTTGGAGGTTTCTATTTGGTCTGAGAGAGCTCCTGAAGCTTGGGTTCACTGAGTGGACTTAGTCCATTGAGCTGCTCTCATATGCAGGCGAGCATAGGGCACCACATGAACTGTGGATGCCATGTGGCCTAGCAGTTGTAACATCTCTCTGGCAGTCAAGTGGCTTCTGGACTGAATCTGAGAGGCCAAGTGCACCAGCCGGTGGCAACGTACCTGGGGAAGATAGGCCCTTGCTGTGGTGGTATCTAGCCAGGCCCCTATGAATTCTAGGGATTGAGTAGGGGTAAGTTGAAACTTTGGCAGATTGATGACAAGTCCCAGATACTGCAGAATGCAGATGGTGCGGTCCAGGGAAGTCTGAGCCTGAGACTGAGATGGAGCTCGGATGAGCCAGTCGTCCAGGTATAGGAAGACAAAGATTCCCTGAGTGCGTAGAAATGCAGCTACTACTGACATGCATTTTGTGAACACTCGTGGAGCAGAAGCTAGACCGAAGGGGAGTACTCTGTATTGGAAATGTTTTCCCTGGAACAGAAATCGAAGGTATTTTCTGTGGGATGGGTGGATGAGTATATGTGTATACGCATCCTTTAGGTCTAGAGAACAAAGCCAGTCCTGACTCTGTAGGTATGGAAGGAGGGTACCCAGCGAGAGCATTTTGAATTTCTCCTTGCATAGAAATTTGTTTAATTCTCTCAGATCTAGGATGGGTCTGTGCCCCCCTGTTTTCTTTGGTATGAGAAAATAGGGGGAGTAGAACCCTGAGCCCTGTTGTAGAAGAGGAACCTGTTCTATTGCCCCCTGGGCAAGCAGGGTATTCACCTCCTGATCTAACAGGTGTAGAAGAGATGGAGGAGAAATGAAATGTCTCACCCTGGGATAGAGAGGAAGGCTGGAAAAATGCAGTTTGTAGCCCTCTCTGATGATAGAGAGGGTCCACTGCTCTGATGTAATCTGTTCCCACCTGGGAGCAAAATGAGTCAGCCTTCCTGGAATGGTGAGAGGCTCTGGTTGTTGCAGAGCCAGAAAGGGTATGTTCTCTAGAAGTAAGTCAAAAACCCTGAGGGGGTTGGGACTGTTGAAGGGTAGCAGCCCCTGCAGGCTTTGTTCTGGCCTGTTTCGCTTGCTGACGCTTAGGAGCAAAGCGAACCTGAGAAGATGATTGGCCAGCATTGGTACCAAATCTTGTCTTTTTGTAGAAAGATTTCTTAAAGTACTTTTTCTTGGCAGGAATGGAAGTAGACTTAGAAAGTCTATCTAAAGCAGCATTTTCTGCGTCCATTTGAGTGGCTTGAACTTGCCACTCCTTGCCAAATAGATTTTCACCGGTACAAGGTAAATTGCCTAGGCCATCTTGTACCCAGGACTCCAGGTCAGAGGCCTGGAGCCAAGCAATTCGACGAGCAGCAATAGCTATGCCAGATGCTCTGCTAGCACCCTCAAAGGAGTCAAAGGCAGCCCTATTGGAGAACTTTGACACATCTTGGGTATGCTTTAAAAGAAACAGGAATTCCTCTTGTCTATCCTCTGGGATAAAAGGGAGAAAAGCTCGTATCTTAAGAGCAAGCTCTTTCAGAAACATGCCCATATAGAGACTATATGAGTTGATTCTGGCAATAAGCATACTAGCCTGAAAGATTTTCCTGCCAAAAGCATCCAAAGTCCTACATTCTCTTCCTGGAGGGGTAGAAGCGTGCCTTTTGGTACTCTTTATCTTTTTCATAGCAGACTTCACCACAATGGAATGGTGAGGAAGCTGTGTTTTCTGAAATCCAGGAGAAGGAGGGACCCGATACATGGTGTCCAACCGACGAGAATGTGGAGAAAGAGTAAGAGGAGCCTCCCATAAATCCATCATGTGTTCTTGGAGAATATCATGAATGGGTAAGGTGACTGCCTCTTTGGGAACCTTAGAGTATCCTAAAATGTCTAATTTTTTGCTCTAGGTTCTTTTTCAGAGGATACTGTAATTGAGAGTCCTTTGGCTACTTCAAGAATGAAGTCCTGAAAGGACAAGTCCTCTGGAGGAGACATTCTCCTTTTTGGGGAAGAGGGCTCCTCAGGAAGAACAAGGGATGCTTCATCAGAATCATCTGAGGTATCAGCATCCTCAGAAGACTCAAAGTATCGCCTATTTGCTTCCAGAGAGCGATACGCATACCGGCCGGTATCGACATCGGGCGTACCGGGAACCGGGTCGGTATCGAGAAAGTCCCCGGAACCGGGGACCGGAACCGGCATTCTACGAGAAGTAGATGCTCTCGGAACCGGTATCGGTTGTGGTACCGGAACCGGGGTCGGAACCGACGGTTGCGGTACCGAGGGCGTTGCAGCGTTAATGAAAGTCATTATGGCCTGCTGCATGGTTTGTACAGAAGTACCCATAGACGCCACGACTGCCTGGATGTCGGTACCGGTCTGAGCCGGTACCCCAGAGCAGTCTAACAGGTGATCGGTCGAGGCCGTGCCATCGATGTCAACCTGTAACCCCATAGGAGGAGTTTTGGAAGCCGGAGCTTCCCGCCGGGGTTGTTTGGCTGGTGCAGGATCCTCAGGGTTGAACCCAAGAGCCTCTCGCTGCTTAGAGGGAGATTTGCTCTTTGAGGACCTGCCTGAAACATGTTTGGTTACCTGAGATCCATCCGGAGAGGAAGACCTGGAGGATGCAGATGCTGGATTATCTGAGGAAAACAGCATATGGAATTTGGCTGCTCGGCTCTGTAAGCCACGTTTGGACATCAGAGAGCAGGAAGGACAATCCGAAATAGAATGGTCAGGTCCCAAACATTTAAGACACCATTCATGGGTGTCTGTGACTGAAATAGTACTAGAACACTTGGTGCATTTTTTGAAACCAGAAGCTGGCTTCTCCATGAGGGAGAATTTGTGAAGGCCTAAAGAAGGCCTCACAAAAAAACACACCAAGTAAGAAAAAGAAAGATTATTATTATTTTTTTTTTTGTAAAATAAAAGAAAAAAGACCGGCGGGTACCGGTTCGGAATCGGGGAAGGCAGACACGCGGCCAAAGAAATAAATTAAAATAACAACTTCTTCAGCGGTGACAGGAACACGACCTGCTGGCTCTGCGGAAAAGAGAAACTGAGGAGAGTTGGTCAGGAAGGCGGGAAGGCAGCGCGCATGCGCTGTGGGAAGCCCCAAAAGCTTTCCTTCTGGGAAGCTGGGGAGCTTTCCCGCGCAGGCTCCGTCGGTTCCGACGTACCCATATGTGAGGACTCATTCCTGCTTGTTCCTGGAGATAGGGCAAGTTGGGAGAGGTAGTCAAGCCTATGAGGAAAAATAACATCAGAGGCCTGACTCAGCTAAAACCCAGACAGAGCTAGATGGAAAGCGGAGCAAGAGTCCCCCGTAGGGGAGGGGTGTGCCCTCCAACTGATCCTGTGTCATGAAGAACATCAGAAGACGAAATTGAGCAGACCATAGAAGTGGATGCTGGCAGCCCTAGCTTGGCTGACACTGAAGCTGACCAAATGGAATTTACAGAATAAGGTACTGAACTGCAGTGACAGCTAACTGCTGGATTAGACTGCAAAAGGCTTCTTCCCCGTTGGGCTTTTCTTTTAGGGTGGCTTGCAGCCAAAGGCAGCAGAAGGGCTGCAGAGAATGGTGCTGCAAATACCCTCCTTTCCCTTAGACAGGAGAAGACCTGAGCGAAAAGGAATCTTATGTGAACTCATTTTTTGCAGATTGACAGGTCTTACAGCTAGAAGGGGGAGGGGAAAGTGAATGTTTGTTTTGGACTGCAGAGCAACAGCCCTGCTGGGGTTTACAGAGCTAATGAAACTGTTGGAGTAGTGCTCAGAGACTAAGCAGCTCAGCTGAGGACAGGAGGATGGTGCTGAGCCTAGGCAAGCACATTTTAAAGGATCAAGCTGATGATTAAAGTAGTCCTTATGAACTGAATTTGAGAATCTAGAAAATTTTGCTAAAAGTTTTCTTCCAAGCTACAGTGAGGCATCTATTGTTTATCAAGAAATCTTCCAGTGCTGTATGGTTGGAGGTGCAGTGATAGCACATAGGTGCCACACGACCAGATAAGAATGAATGTGTGGCTTCTCTGTGATGAGAGTCTTTCGTGAAATACCTAGGTGGACAAGCAAGAGTGCCATCACATCCAGAGAGAGCGCAGCGATTTTGGCAATGGAGCCGCTGGAAAAAAAGTGTCCCCATGCAATATCAAGTGTGTCACTTCAGCCAGAAACAAGTCCCCACCCGATTCCCAACAGCACCTTCTAAACCATGACCCGCTCCTAAGACAACCACCTCTCCCCTCCCCTTAGCTCCTCATCAGAGGCTCTCTTGGTTGAATGGCAGGGGGGGGGGGGGGTGGGCGGGGGACAGAATGATCCCAAGTCACTCCTGCCCCATCTGTGCTTGGGATCAAATGGCATCTCTGACCTTTAGCAGCAATCTCATGGTACTACTGCAAGGGGTCAAGCTGCAAAATAAGAACTCAGTGACCCAGCCGATCCAGGATCATTTCTGCCCAGGTCAGATAAATTTATGCATATACAGCACATATGCTTTAGTTCAATTCAGTTCAAGTTGCTGTTTAACTGCCTTACTATAAAGGAAATCAAAGCGTTTCACAAAAAGAAGTACTGTTGCATAAAATTCAACATTAAACAATACATAAACTTTATAATAAAATATACTAGAATTCAAACAATACCATAATCATGATATTCAAATTGAGCAATGCATTCATTGGTGAGTGGTGAAAGCACAACCTCCTTATTCAGACATTTAAAAAATTGAGCAGATATCATCAGATCATTTATCTTATTTAATAGCCTAATAATTATCCATATAAAAAGGAAGAGGATAGGGGAGCGATGGAGGTGGTATGGGAACTATCCATTCAGCAGCAATAGTTAGATGCTAAACATTTGATTTAAGCCTCACAAATTAAACCAAAGTTCAAAGTATATTTCAGGTACAATAGGTATTTCCCTTTCCCAGAGAGATTATAGTGAAAGTCTGTAAGCAATGGAGGTTGAAATGAATAGCCCAACATTCACTCTCTCCAATATATAAATTAAGGAATCTGACAGCCTCACTAATGTCATCTGATAACATGAAAGATAGGAATGCCATCTGCAATCTGGCTTTCGTGTTCTACATTCCACAGAAACGGCTCTTGTCAAAGTCTCCAGCAACTTGTTCTTCACCAAAGTCTCCAGCGACTTGTTCCTCACCAAAGTCTCCAGTGACTTGTTCCTCACCAAATCCAAAGGTCTCTACTCGATTCTCATCCTTCTTGACCTTTCCGCTGCCTTTGACAATGTTGATCACCACCTTCTCCTCGATACCCTATCCTCACTTGAATTTAGGGGCTCTGTTCTGTCCTGGTTATCTTATCTCTCCCATTGCACTTTTAGTGTATATTCTGGTGGTTCCTCCTCTACTGTCATCCCGCTTTCAAATGGTGTACCTCAGGGCTCTGTCTTAGGACTCCTTTTCTCTCTCTACATGCAGTCTCTTGGTGCACTTATTTCCTCCCACGGTTTTCAATACCATATTTATGCTGATGACTCCCAAGATCTACCTTTCTGCGCCTGAAATCTCTCCAGGAATCCAGTCCCGGATCTCTGCCTGCTTATCAGACATTGCTGCCTGGATGTCTCACTGCCATCTGAAACTTGAACATGGCCAAAACTGAGCTCCTTATCATTCCTCCTAAACCAGCCTCCCCCCTTCTCTATTTCTGTGGATAGCACTACACTCCTCCAAGTTTCCTCATCTTGCTACCTTGGTGTCATCTTTGACTCTCTCTTTCTCTGCACACATCCGACAGCCAGCCAAAGCCTGTTGTTTTTTTCTCTACAACATTGGCAAAATTTGTCCCTTTCTTTCTACACACACTACTAAGACACTTATCCACTCTTTAGTCACCTTCCATCTAGACCATTGCAACCTCCTCCTTGCTGGTCTCCCTCTGAATCATCTCTCTTCCCTTCAATCTGTTCAAAACTCAGCTGTGCGGCTAATTTTCTGCCAGACTTCCATCCTTCCACCTTGCTGCTCCTTATGCCTAGAACAAAGCACCCGAGTCTGTGCATCAGGCTTCATCTCTGGCCCTTTTCAAATACAGGCTGAAAACTCACCTCTTTGAGGCCTCTTTCGGATCCTGATCCACTTAGTCTCCTAACTGCTTCCCTACCATTCCTCTAAATATATCCTTATCCTCAGCTGTTGTGTTGTCTGTCTTGACTAGATTGTAAACTCTGATGAGCAAGGACCGTCTTTTACATATGTCTGTACAGCGCTGCGTACGCCTTGCAGCTCTATACAAATGAGTAGTAGTAGTAGTAGTAGAAGAGAATACCCAAAACTCCTAATACTACGCTCTAGAGGCTGAATATACGAATTAAAGACAATGGCGGATAAGGGGGAATTCTGAGGGAGCCCAGGAGACATCTGATAGGAGGGGATATATCAAGACACTATCTTTACTGTCTGGTATCTATCAGACCAGAAAGATTGCAAAAAATGCCATACTATCTCTTTAATTCCTTAAGTTTTTGCATCCTTGAAACAAGATTAGAAGATCTGCAGCTTGATCTGAAGAAAAAACAAAAAACGAGCACCTTCTAAGGTCTATATGCCACTTTACTTACTTCCATCACAGCACTGTCTCAGTACTGAATCCTGCCTTGAATTCCAACTGAAACTTACTAACTCCTCCAAACACTTGGAGCGGTTAAGTAATTGTTCTTGAGACTAACTGCCCCAGATATGCAAGATTCAAAACCGAATGATAACTATCACAAATGCCAGGATCAGGAAAAGGATTTTTTTTAAATTCTCTGCACGAAAGATTTAATTTATTTAATTATCCGCTTAGTCGAACTTTAGGTTGAAGGCAGATTACAAATGAAGATCGTTTGAACAATACATATGTTACAATTACACAGTTATAATTTACATCAAACCTATAATACAAAATACAGATCAACTACAATTAATACAACTAAAAATTCAAAAAGATAAAATGAAATCAGTCATCTCAAATTTTTTTTATAATAACCAGGTTTAAGAGTTTCCTAAATGTCATATATTCATTGGAATTCCCGATATCCACTGAAAATTCATTCCCGTAGTGCGAAGTTCTGTATTTGTTGATATCATCATAAGTACCCGATGATGACAGCCTATTAGTACTAGCAAAACCTGTAGATCTTTCTGAGTTCAGCTTCACTATATAGAACATATAAGCTGGTGCCAGGCCATGTTGATTTTAAAAGCTAGGTATAATTTATGCACAATTCTTATTCCAATAGGAAGCCAATGCAGCTGTATTAAAAATGGAGTGGCATGCTCCCAACTCTTATCTACCAGAATCAGTTTTGCAGCTGTATTATGCAATAATAGCAATTGAGTCTCTAATCTTCCCGATATCCCAACACAGACAACAATGCAAGGATCAAACTGTGAAAGAATAATCTGAATTATATGTTTTAAGTTAGCGTCAAATAGGTCTTTGGCTAAATGTGGCTCCTATAACAAAGCTTTCCTAACATACCTAACTTGGGTGTCCAGAACACCACCCAAAATCTTCAAGGTATAAACCAATGGCCAAATAATGCAGGACCCTTTTAATCAAAGTATATTTGTTTTTTTCTGGATTAAGTGTTAGGCGGTTCCCGATCAGCTAGTTCTCTATGACTGAAAAATAGTTGCTCGATGAATCATACGTTAGAGATAACTTTTCCTAAAAAGGTATTAATGAAAGAATGCTGTTGGCATACAACAAATATGACACACCCAGGGTCTGATAATCCTTCACCAAAAACACTTAAGAAAATATTACATAAAATCGGGGAAAAAGGTGAGCCTTGGGGAACCTAACAACTTAATCACCAAAGATCCAACAACATTTCTCACCATTTCACCCTATATGTTCTGTCAGCTAAAAATTCAGCAAAGCATTTAAATACTAAACTAGAGATGCCCAGATTGCTTAACCATGGGCATGATGCCACTGTGGCTGTCCGCCTTCACTCCCCCACTCGTCCTCCAAACTCCCTTTGCTGACCTCTGGCCTTCCTGCCACCGATCCCATTAGGCCCCGAGGCCAAATCACCAGTCAAACTCATGCTGTAAGTGGGAAGAAAACAGCCACAGATTTTATTAACAACTTCCAATAACTTCACATTATACCTGCCACATAACACAGAATAACTCAACCTGACACTCATGACCCTGAATGACCTTACCAGCTCAAAGGGGGTAACCTGCATTTTTTCAATCAGTCCAACCTTTCTTTTAAGAGCTTGCTGAGCCAACCTCAGCCTGCCCACCCACTCCATGAGACTGCTGTTCTTGGAGACCCACAATGCCGGCTGCTGCTCTGTATGGTCAGTTATGTTCACTTCAGGACCCAGCTACCTATTCTCCTATGTTGGGGGCCCCTCTTTCCTTTGACTTGTCATATGCGGATAAATCATCCTGGGCCCATGCACCCTCTTTTTTTATTAAAGCTCCCTTTCCCCTGCTGCCAGTCCAGATGCCCCATTTCAGCTCCTGAGCTCTAATATGTCTTCATTTTCCCTTGTTTTGCTAGTGTGGTCCCCATCACCAGCTTGGAAGCTGGTCAACAGGCTATTATCTCCCAGATCCAATACGTAAGCCCATGTGCCGAGTAGAGCTCCCTGTTCCCTTTGCATAACTGTGGATGTTTTAACATTTCCCCCCATTACTTTAACAAAGGTCCTCACTTCAGTATTTAGCCTTTTCAGGCTTTATCTATGCCTTGTGTGTCTCAAGCATCTCTCCATTTCAAGCAGAGAAATATATGGGACCACATGATGCCAACCAGCTTCCATGTTGATTTTATCTGCACCGATTCTCTATTTATCTTTACGATAAGACAAATATTTTTAAATGCTGGAGAGATTGACTAATCTTACATCTGGGAGGCAACAATCTGGAGGTGCTCTTCCTCCAGTCCAATTCATCAATGCCAGCTTCAGCTGATCCCATAGCATTTACTTAGTTAAATTAGCCACTTTTTTATAGACCATTCCTTAGTTGTATTTGCTGGGGTTATTACTTCACTAATGTGGAAAACCCTGTAAGACATCAAACAGGTATGCTGCTCTGAACAGCCAAACCTCGGTTCCATAAATCAGATGTTTGCCCAGAACTGTCTCAATGATAGCTAAGATGACTAGCAGTCTCAATACCGCTACTTTGGCTCCCCCTGCCTCCAAACCTTGATTAGTTTTTGTATTTTGGAATGTTTCTATAACATCTCGCGCCCCTCCCATTTTAAAAAGAAAAGCAATGCCCTGACTTGGGTTCTTGATTCCCCTTTGTCCCTGCACCAGTTGACGAATTCCACCAGCTGGGCACTGCTTATGGCTGTCCACTACGTTGCAAATTGCCCCCGTGTTGCCCGCCCCCTCTGATACAGATTCCAAGTGCTCAGAACCAAGGAACTATTGATCATCCTGGCAGCTTTGCTGACCCTAGTTACCACAGATGAGTTGTCATCCTGGTCGCCTTGTCTTCTGCCCATGGCGTGCTTGTCTCAAACACTCCCACTAAAAATGGAAAAGAGCATCATTAATGTTATTACTAACAGTTGGAACATGCTTTTCAACCTTTACATTCAGCCCATCAGCACAATCATCAGAAGCTTCAATATTCAATACACCATATATGCTGACGATATAATGATATTCACACCAATCAACCTAACTAAACCAGACTACAACAACATAGCCAACTGCTTCAAAGAAATGTCAACCTGGCTGCAAAAAAACAACCTAGCAATAAACTATAACAAAACCGAAGCTCTGATCATAACAAGAGACCAAGCTTTCACACCCACGCCCTCCATCAACCTGAACAATGCCATCATACCAATAAGACAAGAGATAAAATACCTGGGAATAACACTTGACAGGGAGCTCAACCTACAATCCCACATTGCGAAGACCACCAGAAGCGCCTACGTCAAGATGAGGACAATCAGACGACTCAAACCCATCCTTGCTCCCGAGCATTTTCGAACAGTATGCCAAGCCATCATCACACCCACACTAGACTATTTCAACCACATCTACCTAGGACTACCAAAGAAATCAACCCAACCACTTCAACTAGCACAAAACACAGCCGCACGACTCATAACAGACAGCTCAACCCACGAACACATCACCCCCATACTATACCACCTTCACTGGCTCCCAATCAGCTCTCGAGTCCGCTACAAAGTTCTCCTAACCACTTTCAAAATAATGAACAACCTATCTGCAGACAGCCTACAACAATTCATAACAACTGACAACAGCAAAAGACCAAGAAGAAAGGGAACATCGAACAACATCAGAACCCCAAAGGACTTCACCAGAACAAAACAATCCACATCAAAACGAGCGTTCACCCTAGCAGCCCCCGCCATGTGGAACTCTCTCCCCGACCACCTCAGAGCAACAAACAACACCAAAGAATTCAGAAAACTGCTTAAAACTGAACTATTCACAGACTACTTCAAGGACCTCACAGAATGACTCCTAAGATAGCAAAGCCATCCATGTAAATATGTATCTGTAAATATGTACCTTAAGCGCACACTGTATATAGCTCACATCAAAATCATCCACACGCACTCACGCAGCACACTGTATCATTTCTCGCACTGCATGCTAATGACAACCACACCCTTCATTGATTGTTTGCTGTGCCAACCGCTTTGATTTCATGATAAAGCGGTATACCAAGTCCGTTTAAATAAATAAATAAATAAAATTGTGTTGTGTGCATTTAGTTTCAGGCTTCTAAGCACCAGCCTGTGTATTAGCCCCATTAACTTGTCTACCTGAGTTGTCTATTAATTGCGTAAACAGTTGCCACATTGTATGAGCTAAGTATAACCTTTTGGTTCTTGAGCTTGTGATCCCAGATGCTCAATGCCAACACGATTGGGAAGCATTCCATCCTTGGGTCACCCCTTTTTGGTGCCATTCTTGCGGCCACCTATCCATGCACCTATGACCTCAAAAGTAAAGTATCAACCCGAAGCTTCTGGAAGCAACTGCGATTAATTCCAGCTCTCTGTTGCTGAGCAGTGTCTCTCATCAGATGTTGAGAACATTGTATTTGGATAGGAATGCCAAACAAGCGCCCAAATCCTCTTTCACTGGCGCCATCACAGTGAAAGTGATAGCCCCCTTTACGTGTTTTGTTGCTGCCGCTACTTCCCTATTAAAAATCCATCCATGGTCATTACCCTACATGCAAAGTTCAGATGGCCCAGCAAGGCTTGGATTTGTTTTAGTGTAATCTTCTTGGTGGAGACTGTATCCACCATCATCTTCCTCAATGCCACTAGCTTGCTCTGTGGGAAGTTGGTGATCATTTATAGTGTCTATCTTGATTCCCAAGAAAGCCAACATCTGCCCAGGCCCTTCCATTTTATGCTGGGCCAGCAGAAGCCCCATTTCCGTTACTTTGTCTTGAAATGTTGCAAGGCCATCACCACATTCCTTTTCTTCCACTCCCATTAACAAGAAATCATCCAAATAGTGAATGATCCTGCCTTCCCTAACTTCTCAACTGTCCATCAGAAAAATGAGCCGAGTCTCTCAAAGAAAGAACATGAGATTGTGAACCCTATGGGCTAGCATTTATCGTAATAATATTTGCCCTAAAACGTAAAGCCTAATAGCGGGAAGCAAGAGGGATGGAAGGCTGATTTTATGTCTGTTCTTGCCAACCATATGCCCCATCTCAAATGCTTAATCATTTCCAAGGCCTGGTCGAGTGAAACATAACTCACCCAAAACAAGCTCCTGTCCAATTCACTTTCTGGAAAAGACAGGAATTGAATCAGCCTAAAGTGTCATGGCTCCTCCTTTGATACTAATCCTAAGGGGGAGGATGGGGAAGCTTTTTAAATTGTGGAAAAGTTGTTCCAAAAAGGGACTTGCAATTCTCCCCGGGGCCCTTTCTTTCTCTAATTTCTTCTCCATCACACTAGGGTTGTTTGTCGTTGTCTTTAGATTTCAAGCATTTGCCCCATCCCTCAGGCCAAGGTAAGGAATAATGAAGCCCTCCCAAAAATCTTCCTGCAACCATTGTGCCTCCCCCGCATTGTAACCAGCTAGATTCTTTTCCAGGCTGTCTAACTTAATGGCTAATGGGGGCCACCAGCCTGTCTAGGTTCTCTAGCTTCTCAAAACTTTCTCTTTGGATCATTCCCTCTCTTAGGGCACCTGAATTGGGTGTGGTTCTCGGTACATGTGACACATGCATGCTTTAATTTATATTGATTTTGGAATCTACAGAATCCATTGTTGAATAGCCTCCATATGCCTCTCTGTGTTATTGCAAATCTGTTTGCTCTCTATGCATCTTGCCCCCTCTCCTTCACTGCCCCTGTTTCATTGTCATGCCTCCTCCCCATATCTACTGAAATGGTAGCCTATTCCGCTGTCCTGGGCCTTGCCATCTGTACTGTTTTGAGTCATGGTGATAATCTAGAGATTAAAGTCTTTCCTATCCCAGTTTAAGTTACTGTTAGGGCCACTGTCATAGTCCAATCATGCAGTACCCCCCATAAATCTTGTAGACATCACAAATCACACCCTGGTACTTGAGAAGCTCTCTATATTTTTCAAGTGACTTCTTGCATATTATACTTGCCAGTATCTTGAATGCCACACACTAACTGGCAATGCTTTTTATCACTGGCTCCTATTTTTTTGTCAGTAGCTTTACATTCATCCTGGCACTTAACACAGTCACATGGTTTCTCAGATTCATTTTCTAATAAGGAGAATATATCTGTGTATTCGTTATTCCATATCTTCTCTTTTACTTGCAATGAGGCATGGCTGTCAATAGAGCTGGTGGCGCAAATATACTCTGCAGGCTTTGTGCCCCAGGGCTGCTTATTGCCTACTATAGCTACCTTGTTCAGAATTTTGCCAGCTGCTCCACTCTGCATGCCTCATACTGGCCCTCTCTTAGCCTGTAATAGAGCTTCCAGTTTCTCCAGAATATGTATCAACTGGGCCTATTATTCTGAGGGCCTTATGGAGGGGAAAAGCTTTAGAAGGCCTGCATAAGCCCTCAGGGATAGGGTATCCCTACACCATCTGTTGTTGCCCTCAGGGATAGGGTATCCCTACACCATCTGTTGTTCTGTTGTTGACTCAACTATCCAAAAGGAGGAGACAATATGGGAAATAACGGACATCAGATCTCTCAGTGGAAAAGTTCCCCACCTCCTGTCAGACTTCAGTCCTCCTATACTGAAGAAACTAGAATGGGACCCCAACAGCCATCCTCAAGATTCCCCAACAACCTGGGGTACTTCTGTCCTCTAATGTCAGCACAGGAGGGCTCCTGAGCTCCTCAGATAACAGAGCAGAAAGTTGATTTGCGCTGCCTGCATGGGGCTGTGAAAGTAAGCCAGGTGCTCTGAGTTCCCTCACAAACTGCTGGCCCAGCAGGAAAGGCTGCCCTGAGGGCAAAGGTCCTACCATAGCCATCCTGATCAGATAGCTGGTTGGGGGCATCCCAAGATCAACAACATGTCTTCCCCTCCATTTCTAGCCACATGGGAGACATGCAGCCAGCACCCAAAATAGCCATTGCTCCATTTTCGCATGAGATTTTGGGAGGGGCAGAGGGCTCTCACAGGCTTCATAGACTCTGCTAATTCAGCCTGTTCACTGCGGCCCAAAGACACTCCAGCAAGTACCACCGGTGGTCCTGAAACACTGCCATCGCACACTGGGCAGTAGGAGCCTGCTGTGCTCATGACATGCAGACACCACATCATAGTGCCCAGTCTAGCATGCCACATCACTTCCTCCCTCCTCAGCCCAGCAATTACCACAGCCTCTGTCGGAGAACCCCTCACACCCCCACCAACCACCCAGGGAATTCCCCCACAGCTTTCTCTGGTCACCACTCAGCTACTATTTCTCTTTCTTCCTTTTTGCTTTCATCATCAAAATCTTTGAAAAGAGAAAAGGAGAGAAAGAAAAAAGGGAGAAGCAGGGGAGACATCTAAGGACTACTTAAAGCCTTTACTCACTGCCCCCACTCCTGCAGGAGTATCACAGGGCCATGACTACTCATAGAAGTGTTCGGCTCACCAGGACTGGGAGTAGGACCCTCAAAAGTTGGAAGCCAGGAAAGGGCTTCCCTCTGACTCAGTCAGGGTAAAAGTCCATAGACCAATCTCCTAAGAGTCTACAGCCAGGTACTGAAGCTCAACTAGGGACCCCAGACCCTTATCTACACCCAGGAACCCAGGCCACAGAAAACATATCCACTGAATCAATCCAAACTGCAACCATCTGCTGAAGGCAGAGAATACTGTCAAGTTCCAGGGCTGCACCACTCCATATACTGGTGATGATGTCATTGAAAGTCAGTGTTCTCTGCCTCCATCTTTTGATTGTGCAGCACAACCCATTTGTCTGAATTGCTCTAGCAGGGAGATCATCAAATGTATTTATGCTAAAGATATGTTTTATCATCTCAGCTATTATCCAAAAAAACGTAAATGGAGCATCCTGGGAGGTAGGCTTATATTTATGAACAACCTAAAGGAGTGTAATAAGCATCTGAATTATTTCATATCATAGAACATATCAACATCTGGTAATACTATATTCCCATACAGAAAACAGAGAGCTATGTAATTCTGCAGCTACTTTTGAGACCCAGTACTAGGTTACAGAGGAGCAAGATGTGTAGCATCCAAAAGACAGCCTCAAGGCTTAAAGGAAAATGATTTCAAAGTTAATTTCTCCTTCTCTGGATAGAGATCACTGAATTTTAGGATTTCCAATGGAGACATTTCAAACCACCCAATCATTAGAGTTCATAAGGATAGTGTTCTTCTCTAACTCAGCCCACTGCAACGAAAACACAAATAGGCTTCTACATCAACAAAAAGTCAAAAGAAAAAGGAAGCGAATGACCCGTTTCAAACGGATAGGGTTCTAGCACTATTTAATTATGAGGGCTGTTTCTGGGCTTCATTTGCAATTTCTGGTTTAGAACCAAAAGTCAAATTAATTACTTTTTTGATGCTCACTCACCCCTAGCATGAAGAACAAGCAGCAATACCTCAATCACTGAAACGCCAGCTAAACCTTCACGTCACTTTATTTTCACTGGACGTCTGCTTCAGCGTGTACGCGTGTACGCTTTCTTGTGAATAAGCCAGGCCCTGCATAAACCATTCTGACATTTAAACAGACATACACCTCTGTCTACCAATACCTGAAGCCAGGAAAAAGAGGGGAATTTTTAAGTTACCTGTATAGCTGCCAAATAGTCTTAACCCTGGACTTTCCACTAATTTTCAAAGTCAAAAGTACCCATATAATATTAGTTTGGACACTGCCTAATAAAAAAGTACCCATACAGTCTTGAACCTCCTTTTGTGTGGTTATTTTTTCTTTACAAACCAAGGGAATATTGTAAAGAAAATACATAAGCAATAGAGAATGCCCATCTGTCTGGGGAAAAGATAACCGATAACTTAATGAAATGGGACCACATTTGGGATGGGGGAAAACAGGGGGATAAAAGAAACAGCCACAAACTAGGTTTTCAGAGAGATGAAGGCTCAAAAATATGTCTTAATATATTTCTTTGGGAGGGGTTGGGGGGAGGGAAGAGACAGTTCTTCAGCACAGAAGCATTGAAACACAGACTTTATGGAATTGCTCCATTTAAATGCCTCTCCTCCCTCCCCAAATCGCAGACACAGACACACACATACACACAAACATGCAGAGACATATATATCTACACACATACACAAACTCATGCACGATCAGGCACGTATGCACAACAGACACAGAAGGGTTGGAAAGAATTCCATACGCCATGCTCTATATGCTTTCCCCACTTCCTTGATTAAAAAGTGTGTGTAAACCTTTGAACATACAGAGAAATGCATGTGTTGCTTCGGTCCATGTCCCAATTCCACTTCCCAAAATCTACTCCCCCTGCAGGTTGAAGTATACACATGATTATACTATGCATGCATATTTAACCAGGGCAATCTTCAGATAGCTGATTCACATGAGTAAAACATTCTTTTATCTGTGGAAATTGCTTTAAAAATTGTCCCCGATACATTTGAGATCATCCAGTCGTATGCTGGGAAAAGGCAGCCTGCTTAGAACTAAGCTCATTGAATCAGCAAAACTTACTGCACTTAAATGCCAATTAAAGTAAAAATGTCAAGCATTTCAACTTTCTCAATGGTAATCAAAGCTGAATGTATAAAGAGTTGTTATGTTAGCCAGAGCAAATTAAAAAAAAATTACAATTAATCTATCCTGCCCAACACAGAAAGAGTAAGAGGATGTGGGTTTTACTGCTGACTAGCAAGTATGGTTTGGAGGGTCTTGCAGACCAGATTTGGCTAATAAAACTAGAGGAGTCAGCAGCTGCTGTCACAGCATAAAACCCAAAGACGACGCCTCGCTTCTGTGAGACTTCGAGACGCCCTAACCCTGTTTTAAGCTTTATTTATGCATGTATGAATTTGATAGAGGAATTTAAATAATTACAGCAAGTGTTTGCATTATAAGGCACCAATCTGATAAAACAGAAAAGCTTGCAAACGTGTATTTATTTGCATAGCCTGTCTTATTTTCTCATTGTACTATAAAGTCAGAGAGTAGAGTGTATCAGTACAATTAGACAAATCGATTCGACTGCATATTAACAAGGTCATATTAACATCATGCAAATATATATTACTCCCTACACCCCTCCTTGGGAACTCCCTTTCATCTGTGTCCTCCAGACTTCATTCATTCCATCTTGCTGCTCCAAATGCTTGGAACAACATATCTGAGTTAGTACGCCAAGCTCCTCCTCTTGTCCTATTCAAATCCAGGCTAAAAATCCACCTCTTCAAGGCTGTGTTTGGATTCTGATACCCTTATTCTTCCGCTCATCACCTTGCCATTTCCCTTGATTTACCTCAGCCCTAGTTGCTGTCCAGTCTGTTTTGATTAGATTGTAAGCTCTGATGAGCAGGGACTGTTTCTTACTTACAGCGCTATACAAATGATAAGTAGTAGTAATAAAATGAACTGATGCACTTGACATGGAAAATGATTCCTTGGGTACATAAGAAATACCCCTCAGAACGAAGAGGCACATAGAAACGATGACAATTCCAAAACTATGCTTATGGGCCAATGCAGAAAGACTACCGTACCCTTTGTGCACAGATAACGCAACATGTAAGCACAAGTTCCGACACGCCAAATGTAGAAAAGAGATTGACGCACATGTAAACAGCAAAGGAAAAGCAAGCATACACAGTAACGCCAAGCATATTTAAATTATATGCAAATGAGCTGCACATATTAAAATAGCATGCTAATATTGTCTGCACCCAATGCAGATTAACGCGTAGAGGATTATATAAGCAGCTGAAGCGCCAATATCTCCACACCTGATTTCAGGTGGCTTAAATGTCTTGCGCATGCTCACGACAGTACTTTGATGGTATTGAGGGCTTTCCGCAATGCCTGGATCATCTGAGGTGAAGTGTCAAACTTCCCCTCAGATGATCCAGCAATTGGGGAAAGCGCCCGATGCCATCAAAATATTTTCAGGAGATCGGTTCCCTCAACAGAAACCAAATCCTTGATGGCCCAGCAATCTCGATCCCCCCACTCACCCAATAAAACAAAGAACTTTCTGGCCCAGCGGCCCCAATCACACCCATCCACCCACCCAATAACAAAAGGTCTGGTGGCCCCCGAACCTCCCATCCTTCTCCTGGTACGTTTAAGATGGAGCAGGAGCATTGCCCATGTGCTCCTGCCCCTGTGCCACCATCCTAAAAAATGTTGGTGCCTGGCCTGGCGCCTGGTCCGCCCCAGGATGCACCAAGTGGGGTCAAACTGCCATGTACTATAAGTGTCTTATATGGCAATCTGACCCTTCCCAGTGCATCCCAGGAGGGCTCAGGCGCCACCATTTTTAAAGATGGTGGCACAGGGGCAGGAACGTGTGGGCAACACTCCCACTCCATCTTAAAGGTACCGGGGGGGGGGAGGGTTTGGAGACCACCAGGCTTTTTGTTATTGGATGGGTAGGGGGGAGGGATCGGGGCTGCTGAGCCACCAGTGATTTTTCTTTATAGCGTGGGAGGGGGGAAAATCAGGGCTGCTGGGCCACCAGGGTTTTGTTTTGTTTTTTATACTGGGTGGGTAGGGGGAATCAGGGCTGCTGGACCACCAGGGTTTTGTTTTGTTTTTTATACTGGGTGGGTAGGGGGAATCAGGGCTGCTGGGCCACCAGGGTTTTGTTTTGTTTTTTATACTGGGTGGGTAGGGGGAATCAGGGCTGCTGGACCACCAGGAATTTGGTTTCTGTCAGGGGGAGAGGGGTCTGTGTCAGGGACACTGCCCCTCCCCCAATAGTATTTTGATGGCATCGGAGGCTTTCCCTGATGCCTGGATCATCTGAGGCAAAGCATCGACTTCCTCTGAGATGACCCTGTTTCTCTGGGAGAGCATGCCAAACTTGTGCCGACTTCTGTGCGCATGTGTTTGGCTTGCTCTCCCAGTTTAATGCTGATATTTGCATATGCGCCACTTTCTGCATGCTGGCGCTGAAGTGGCACGCTATTGGTAAGCTACATAGATGCCACATAGCATGTGACTTCAGTGCCAGCTTTCTGCATCGGCCCCTTAATTTGTAGGCATAAAGGAAGTGAAACTATCCAGTCAGCAGAGGGGGCAGCCAGGCCAGGGATAGAAGCAACCACCACCTTTGTCGCCTCATTCCCCTGGGCTCCCCCTTCCCCCGTTTTCCTTCCCAGCACATCCTCACACTTGGCTCCTCTTTCCATAACTCCATAAGATCCTTTCCTCATCTCACAAAACCACCTGCCCCTCTAACCCCATTTCCCTCAGTCTGGCTCACTGAACCTTCTCTGGCCTTACTGCCCCTAATCCTTTCTATATTCAATAACAGCCTGTCCTCTGCTATCTTCTCCCTCCTCTGAAAACATTCCCTGGTCAGACCCATTCTGAAAAATTCTTTTTGAAACTCGTTTATTCCATCCCAATATCACCTTGTCTCTACTCTTCCTTTCCTCTCAAAGATATCAGAAAAGTTGCTTTTCTCTCAGCTCACCACCCACCTGGAAACTACACATGCTCTGCACCCCCACCAATCTGGATTCTGTGCCAGCCATAGCATGGAAACTATCCTTCTTTCTTTCTTGGATGAAATTATCAATCTCATGATCAGGATGATATTTCTTTGGCTGTTTCCTTGGATCTTTCATTTGCGTTCAATCTTGTTGACCATCACCCTTCTCACTCATTTGCACAGTCTTAGGATTCACGGCACTGTTCACCATTGGTTCCGTTCCTTCCTCTGTCAGCGATCATTCTCTGTCCTGGGTGGTCCCCTCTTCTTCTTCCTCTTCATCTCTCCCACTCCCCTGTGGTGTTTGCCAGGGTTCAGTTCTCACCTTTTCTTTTCAATGTTTTCCTAACCTCCCTCACTTTCCTCATTCAATAGCGCGGGTTCTCCATGTATTATGCTGACGACATTATTCTTCTGCACAAGCAAGGGAAACACTCTTCCTGCAGCAACACAAGGAACAGGACACAGAAAACAACGTAGAAGGAACAGTTTTTTCATATAGAGAGGTCAGCCCGACATGTATTTCGGCCAGGGGCCTTCAAGGGAAAAACAGCCTTAGCTGTTATTTCATGACATAAAGCTTTGTAAAACCGCAAAGTTTTCCCTTTGTGACGATGCAGAGAACGCTAACTAGAGCGCCAAAGAAAGAAAAAAAATGCTCTAGTTAGCATTCTCTGCATCGTCAAAGGGAAAACGTTGTAGTTTTACAAAGCTTTATGTCATGAAATAACAGCTGAGGCTGTTGTTCCCTTGAAGAAGGCCCTCGGCCGAAACACGTGTCGGGCTGACCTCTCTGTATGAATAAATTGTTCCTTCCACAGTGTGTTTTGTGTCCCGCTCCTTGAGTTCCTTCACATTATTCTTCTGCACTACACTGACCCATTTGCCCCCAATCTGCTGCCCCTGAACACCTGTCTCTCCCACGTCTCGACCTGGTTATAAGAGAACCTTCATCATCTTAATCTCACTAAAACTGCTGCCATATGGTTTTCCTCAGCTGGTCCCCCTCCCTCATTGGCTTCATCATTTCCCTCGGGTCCTATACCTACAGTTGACTTCCCATCTTGGTGTAATCTTGGACTACTCCTTCACCTTCCAGGCTCATCTCTCCTCTTTAATTCGTTGCTCCTTCCTCTCATTCCACTGCAGCCATGCTATTCATTCCTTTCTTTCCCCTTCATCTCTCACCACACTTTTCCTTGCTCTTGATATGTCCCAGTTAGATTATCATAAAGTTGTACTTCTTGGTCTTGCCCAGTATCAGATCTATCGCCTGCAACTCATACAAAATACCACTTCCTATATCATAGCACAAGCTACCCATTTTGAGCACACCATCCACCTTCTAATCCGCTTCCACTGGCTTCCCCTCAAGTATCGACCTCAGTATAAACTCTTGACTCATCCATATGGCTCTACATACCAACAACCCCATATTTGCACTTCCACGCCCTCCCCCTCCCGTGTCCACCATAATACGAGGGTTGCTATTTATATTTCTGGCCTAATAATGAAAAAATAGTAATTAGATCTTACCTGCTAATTAGTGTTCCTGAAGGAACGACAGTCCAGTCCCTTTACTTCTGGGTTACGCAACCCTTCCAGCAGCTTGGAGGCTGAGCCCAACCTTTTTGGAGGTGGAGCGGTATAAATACCCCTGGGACCACCCACCAACTCCAGTATTCGAATGAAAAAGCAGACTTAACGAACATCCATCAAAAAACTTAAAATGTCATACACTAACCTAAATCAATAACTCAATACTCAGGACAAGAGATTATATATATATTTTTTTTTTTTTTGGAAAGTGTAGGAGAAGGAGAGGAGGAACGGCAACGGACGGGGGAGGTGGCTGCTTCTATCCCGTCCGGGCCTGCCCCGCACTCCCTCCCGCCGACCCAGCTCCGCGCTCGGGCCAGCGCTCCTCCATGAACGTGATGTCTTGCCAGTTTCCGGAACCGGGTGGGATCAGGGACTGGACTGTCGTTCCTTCAGGAACACTAATTAGCAGGTAAGATCTAATTACTATTTCCTTATCGTCACTCCAGTCCAGTCCCTTTACTTCTGGGATGTGCCAGAGCAGTTCAACCCTGGGTGGGTTCCGGCAAAACCGGTCCGAAGAACCGCTATCCCGAACCGAGCATCCGCAGTGCTCTGCACGTCCAACCTATAGTGTTTGGTGAAGGTATGCAGCGAGGACCACGTCGCTGCTCTGCAAATATCCAGCGAAGGGACAAGACTGAATTCTGCCCAGGAGGTCGCCTGTGCCCGAGTGGAGTGAGCCCTTAGACCCACAGGGACCTGTTTCCCCTTGAGAATGTAGGCGGAGGCAATAGCCTCTCGGATCCACCTGGAGATCGAGGCCTTTGCCGCCGCCTCCCCTTTGTGTGGACCTCCGAACTGAATGAACAGGCGGTCGGACTTCTGGAATGGTGCTGTGCGAGCCAGGTACCGTTTCAAGACTCTCTGGACATCTAACAGGCGTAGCTTGTTATGCCTTCCCTCCTGCCCCTTGGCCGCGAAGGCCGGCAGGGTGACTGTCTGGTTCACATGAAAAGGAGAGATAACCTTGGGTAAGAAGGACGGCACTGTGCGCATGACCACCTTGTCCTTTAGGAAGGTCAGGAAAGGAGGCTGGGCGGAGAGCGCCTGGAGCTCCGAAACCCTCCTGGCCGAGCAGATCGCTACCAGGAAAACTGTCTTTAGGGTCAAATCCTTTAAGGAAGCTCTCTTCACTGGCTCAAAGGGCTCCCCGACCATGGCATTCAGCACTAGGTTAAGGTCCCAAGGTGGGACGACCACCCTCCGCTGAGGGCGTAGCCGGCTAACTGCCCTCAGGAACCTGGATACGTCCGGGTGCTCCCCTAAGGGTTTGCCCCAGACCTTGCCTCTATAGCAAGCGATCGCCGCTAGCTGGACCCGTAGGGAGCTGTGCGCCAGGCCCTTCTCAAAACCTGCTTGTAAGAATTCCAGGACCTCCGGGACAGAGGCCGAGAGAGGTTTCCGTCGATGCTCTGCACACCAGGCTTCGAAAATGCGCCAGACCCTTACATAGGATAAACAGGTCGATCGCTTCTTCGCCTTCAGCAGCGTCGAGATCACTGCTCCTGAGTAGCCTCGTTTTAGGAACCGCGCCCTCTCAATAGCCAGGCCGTAAGCGAGAATCGATCCACGTGAGGCATGCGGACCGGATCCTGCCTCAGAAGGTCCCTTTTGCAAGGGAGCCGCCACGGGGAGTTGGCGATCAACCTCACCAGATCCGCATACCAGGGGCGGCGAGGCCAATCTGGGGCTATGAGGACTACCAACCCCTGGTGAGACTCCACCCGCTGCAGCATTTTTCCGATCAGAGCCCACGGAGGGAACACATATAGTAGCCCTTTGTGAGGCCACCTTTGAGACAGGGCATCCAAGCCCTCGGACATTCTTTCCTTCCTTCGGCTGAAGAACCTGTCTACTTTGGCTGTAGAGAACCGTGCCATGAGGTCCATGACTGGGAGCCCCCAGCGGGCCACTATCTGTTCGAAGATCTCCTGATCTAGTTCCCACTCCCCGTGGTCTATCTTGCATCTGCTAAGGAAGTCGGCCGTGACGTTGTCCTCGCCCGCCATGTGCTGAGCTGAAAGGGCTAGGAGATTGTGCTCCGCCCACCGGAAGAGGGCGTCTGCTTCCTTCTCCAGGGCAGGGCTGCTGGTGCCCCCCTGGTGGTTGATGTAGGCCACCGCCGTGACGTTGTCGGAGAGGACGCGAATAGCTTTTCCTTGAACTAAGGCCGAGAACGCCTTGAGCGCCAGCGTGACGGCCCTCAGTTCCAGTCTGTTGATGGGCCACTGAGTCTCCAACGGTGTCCAGCGGCCCTGGACGAACTGGTCCTCGCAGTGTGCTCCCCAGCCTGACAGGCTGGCGTCTGTTGTCAATAGTAACCACAGATGAGGTTCGAGGGGCATCCCGCGGTCCAAATTGTTTGGACACCGCCACCAGAGAAGGGACTGTTTGGTTCTCGGGGCGCAAGGTAACTGCATTGCCAGAGGATGATGCTGAGGAGACCATCGACGTAACAGTGCCCGCTGTAGTGGACGCATGTGTGCCCTGGCCCATGGGACTACCTCTATCGCCGCCGCCATAGTTCCCAGAAGCTGAAGATAATGCCAAGCCGAGGGACTTCGCCTGCCGAGAAACTGCGTGACTAGACGCCTCAGCTCTCTTGATCTTGATTGTGACAGGAAGACCTTGCCCCTGAGAGTGTGGAATCTTGCCCCGAGGTACTCTAGGTCTTGTGAGGGAGTCATCCTGCTCTTCAGTCGATTGATGACCCACCCCAATTCTTCTAGAACCTGAACCACTCTGGCCGTTGCCGCATGACTCTCCTCTTGTGACTTTGCTCGGATCAGCCAGTCGTCCAAGTAGGGGTGCACTAATATTCCCTCCTTCCGAAGGAAGGCCGCCACTACCACCATTACCTTGGTGAATGTCCTGGGGGCCGTAGCTAGGCCGAAGGGAAGGGCCTGGAACTGAAAGTGGCCTCTTGGCACTGCGAATCTCAGGAATTGTTGATGGGACTTCCTGACGGGGATATGAAGGTAGGCCTCTGTCAGGTCGAGGGACGTTAGGAACTCCCCTCCCCTTACGGCCGCTATGACTGAGCGTAGGGTTTCCATCCGGAAGTGTGGTACCCTGAGGCAACGGTTGACCTGCTTTAGATCCAGGATCGGTCGGAAGGATTCTTCCTTTTTTGGCACTACGAAGTAAATCGAGTATCGACCAGAGCCGCACTGGTCTGGTGGTACTGGGACCACCGCCCCTAGAGCTATTAGTCGAGCAAGAGTTGCCTCTATTGCCGCCCCCTTTGCTGGGGAACCGCAGGGAGACTGAACAAACGCTGGAGGAATTTGTTTTGAAAATTCGAGAGCATAGCCTTCTCTGATTACCTCTAGGACCCATTGATCGGACGTGACTCGGGACCAGGCGGGAAGGAACAGCCTCAGGTGACCGCCTAGTGGCTGTCCTTCCTCCTGGACCCCCGGCATCTCATTGTTGTTTTCTGGGTCCCGAGAAGGAGGAGGAGGCCCCAAAACCCCGCCCTGCTCCCCGAAAACCTCTGAAGGCTTGTCCCTTCGAGGGAAAACGGCCCCTGGGAAAGGAGCCTGACCTGGCTGGACGAAATCTCCGCGAGTCCCTAGGTTGGGAGCGCACCGGGACTGGAGGGCGCCCTTGTCTTGGTCTATCTTCCGGGAGCCTGCCTCCCTTTGACTCACCCAGGTCCTTAACTAGCTTCTCCAAATCCTCTCCAAATAAGAGTTTCCCCTTAAAGGGGAGTCGGCTCAAGCGTGACTTCGAGGACGCGTGCGCTGCCCAATTTCGTAGCCACAGGTACCGTCTAGCTGCCACGACCGAGGCCATGTTCTTGGCTAGGCTTCTGATGAGGTCATAGTGACTGTCCGCCAAGTAGGCCGCTCCGGACTCCACCTTAGCCGAGTTGGTCTGTAACTCGCCCGTTGAGCCCTCTGACTGGAGCTGTTGGGCCCACCTTAAACAGGCCCGGGCCACCCAAGCTCCCGACACAGAGGCCTGCAAGGCGATGGCGCTTACATCAAAGGCTTGTTTCAGGAGCGTATCCAACTTCCTGGCTTGCGCATCCTTTAGGGCCGAACTGCCCTCCACTGGTATCGTGGTCTTCTTGGTAACTGCTGATACCGCTGCATCTACTCTGGGAGATTTTAGCAGCTCTTTATCTGCCTCTGGGATCGGGTATAAACGAGACATGGTCCTGACTCCCCTTAAGCTTGATTCAGGCTGGTCCCATTCTTCCTGGATCATCTGGCGCACGACCCTGTGGATAGGGAAGACCCTTTGGGATTTCCTGAAGGCCTGGATTAAGGGGTCCTCCAATGCTTCTTCCTGCGAGGGCGTGTCTGAGACCACATTGAGGGCCTTTAGGGACTCATTAATTAGCGCCGGGAGCTCCTCACGGCGAAAGACCCTGACTACCCGTGACTGATCTTCTTCCGGGATCTCTCCTTCTTCTAGCTCCTCTTCATCCTCTTCCAAGTCCTTAAATGAGCTATCCTCCTCCGGAGTACCCTGGGATAGGGATGCTAGGAGCTCTTCGCCGCCCAGACGTGGGCGCTTAGCAGGGATACCGGCGTCCTGAATGGTAGCCCCGGGGGCACTAGCTGATTTGTCCTCTGCTGGCGGGACAGCCTCTTCTGCCCTCCGGCCCTGCTTACGTAGGCAGTAGGCCTTATGGAGTAAGAGGATGAAGTCAGGAGAGAAAAATTCTCCGGGCCCCCCAGCACCGGCGTGGGAGGAGGGTAAAGGTTGAGGAGGCATAGGAAGGTCCGCCGGAGCGGAGATAGGGAACTGGGACTCCTCTTCTCCTTCCAGAGGATTGCCTGATCCCTGGGAGGGCTGCGACATGGCCAGGCTAATCTCCTGTTCCACTGATGCAACCTCCGCAGCACAGCTCCTGCAGATTCCTGAATATGCGGAGGTGCCCCTGCGCGTCCCACAGGAAGGACACCGCGGCTTGGATGCCATGGAGAGGGGAGGGAGAGAGCCGGGACTTCTCTTGTGCGCGGCCAAACCAAGGAAGTATATAAACTCCCCGATAAAGAAAATAGCTTGTAAAGCTTTCCTAATATGGAACCAAGCTAGAGAATCCGAAATTAAACAGCTTAAAATGAAAATAAATTACAATTAAAATTAAAATTAAAATTGGCTTCAGTGAGAAGAATATGTGCCAAAAATTATGCACCAGTAAACCCCCCTGCCAACATAAACTGTGTACTTGCTGTTAGAAGTTCTTCCGATGCTGTGCAGAGGGCCGAGCCAGCAATCTCGGGCCGTAGGCTCCACACGTGGTAGGCCTCAACCACGTGGAGCTCGACCCGGGGAAGGCACTACTGTGCCTTTGCAGTGCTGGGAGAGGAGAGCCAGGGCCGGGAACACCCTCCGGCGCTAGGAGCGGCTTCCTCCTGCTGTCGCTAAACGATCTCCGCGGGCCCGCTGCGATCGCGGCTCCGGGGCTCAACTCCGCGTCCCTTCGGGCAGGAGCGGGACGAACGGAGGAGGCTAGGTGCGGCGTGCCTCCAGCGCTCAGCCACCGGGGGGCTTCGGCGCGAGGCAGAACAGCAGCACAGGACTCCGAGGAAATGCGGGGTAAGCCCGGAGTAGCAGCGAGAGGATCCTGACTTGTCCTCCTCGCTGCTGCCGGTGAAACTCTCCTCCGACGTCCGTCCCCGGGGGGGGGGGGGGGAGGCAGGGGAAAATTTAAAGATATAGAGACCAAATAAATTCAAAACTCAAATGGGATTAAAAGCTAGAGTTAACCCTAAGTTCTATTAAGATTAAAATTAAAGTTAAAGTAAAATTTAAAGTAAAATTCAAGGAAAGGGGGACTCCAGTAAGCCCTAGGCTTACGGAACCCTCCAGCTGCTTGGAGGCTGAGAATACTGGAGTTGGTGGGTGGTCCCAGGGGTATTTATACCGCTCCACCTCCAAAAAGGTTGGGCTCAGCCTCCAAGCTGCTGGAAGGGTTGCGTAACCCAGAAGTAAAGGGACTGGACTGGAGTGACGATAAGGAAACAAATATTTATGATTGAAATTGGTTTTATTGTTTTTCAAAATATTCTCCATGAAGATCAATACACTTTTGCATGCGTTTGAACCAATTTTCGAAGCACTTTTCCACTCCGATTGAGGTAACTCCAAAACTTGCGTTTTGAATGCATCAACCGCATCTTCGGGTGTTGAAAATCGTTGACCACGTAATTTGTTTTTGATGTGCGGGAATAAAAAGAAGTCATTGGGTGCCAAATCAGGGCTGTACGGTGGATGACCCATCAATTCGATGTTTTGGCCGGTCAAAAATTCCTTTGTTTGAGCCGATGTGTGAGAGCTCGCATTGTCATGATGAAGAATTATTCGCCTCTTCTTCGACTTTTTCCGAATTTCTCCAAAGACTTCTGGTAAAAAATGGTCTTGTACCATTCAGAATTGACCGTCCTACGTTGCTCTAACGGCACTGTTGCCACGTGACCGGTAATGCCGAAGAAACAGGCAACCATTTGCTTCAATGTGCTTCTTCCGCGAACAACTTTTGTTGGATTTGGCTCGTCTTGGAAGACCCATACAGTCGATTGCTGTTTTGTTTCGGGCTCATATGCATAGATCCATGATTCGTCACCTGTGTAGATGTTATACACAGTCTTTGATGCACCTTGAACGTATTTTTTCAACATTTCCTTGCACCAATCGACACGAGCCTTCTTTTGAGCGTTTGTCAGATTATGCGGGATGCAACGCGAACAAATCTTTTTTACGGCCAAATGATCATGCAATATCTTATTGATGCTTGTCATACTAATGCCCAAAGATGCCTCAATCTCACGGTATGTCACATGACGATCTTGCTTTATCAGTTCACACACAGCATCGATATTTTCTGGCACAACCACCGATTTTGGACGACCCTGACGGAATTCGTCCTGGAGTGAACGTCAGCCACGATTGAATTCGTTATACCAGTTTTTTACAGTGCTGTAGGATGGTGCTTTATCGCCGTATAAAAAATTAAGTTCATCGATGCATTCTTGTCTTGATAATCCACGTCGAAAGTTATGAAAAATAATCACACGAAAATGTTCACGAGTTAATTCCATTTTTTGCCCGAGATGAATTTTTCAAGTTACTGTAAACAACAAATCATGCTCAAATGATAAAATGTTATGAATAAGGTTATGTTCAACAATGTCAGTGTTCCAATGGAACCATTGGATGGCGCCTGGCAACACTTACTGTTGCTAAGGCCAGAAATATAAATAGCAACCCTCGTATATATGTCAATCAATTTCACTTATCCTCTGCTTCACATGCCAGGTTATAATCCACTTGCACTTCTGCCTTGTACTTCCTCGGACCTGTCCTCTGGAACTCCCTGCCTCCTGACCGCTGCCTTGAGTCCTCCTTCACAAAATTCAAATTTAATCTCAAGACACATCTATTGCAGATTGCTTTTGATCTTTCACCATCCAACCCCTAATCCCCCCCCCCTTTCCTACCCTGTTCTATCCACTCTGTCCTATGCATGAATGCTTAACTTTCCTATCATAATCATGTCATTCCTTTCTCTTTCTCATTCTTTTTGTATGGTATTGTAATTGTGCACCGCCCTACTACCTCGGTTAAAGTGTGGTATATTAAGCATAATAAAACATAAAACAAACATAGAAGAAAAAAACCTGGATTAGGGAGAAGAGGGGCTAGTCTATTCTCTGTTCCAGGCACCCACTTCTCCTCCTCTCCTGTTCCCTACAGGCTGCTTGGAAAGTAGAGTTTGGAGCAAAACACCCCTGCTGTGTTGACTATTTGAAAATAAATGATAGACCTGTGTTTAGGGATCTCCCCCCAGAAATTAAGCCCTGCCCAAGAAATTCAAATGTCAAGATTTGTCAAGACAAAAATGAAATAAGCATATCTAAAACAATGGGGGAGAGAGTGGAGCTCTTCTTCAAACCCTATGCACCACTGCACTGGATCAAGTATAAGAATTAAGGCAGCAGGATGCCGGAAACCCTCCCAGTAGAAAGGGGGACTTGCCTGAAAATCTTGCCCAAGAGCAGGCCCTGCTATATACAGAGCTGCCATGGTGTCTAGAAAGGGCATAAAGAGGACCTATCAGCAAAACAGACAGATCATGAAGACCCTACCTTTTCACCAGGAAAATCACTCTGACCTCCTCAGATAGCTTCTAGTGAAAAGGATTTTCTGTTCAGTCCCTCAACCAATCCCCAGTGGGGAGAAGGTTAAACTCCCAAAGGAACAGATGAATGCAAAGGGCAAAAATGGAAGTCTTGACCCCTCTTAACTTCCCAAGATAGAGGTACTTGTGGGGCCCTGGGGCCTCCTCTTAAGGGCCCAGAAGCCTGGGTCCTATGGGGACCCCCACAAAGAGGGCTTGTCAGGCAACTAGCAGAGACTGAAGACAAGCCATAAATGGTTTCACAGCTTCAGCACAAGAGAGCCCTGGGGTCTCCAGAAGGGCCACAAATGCCAATGGCTTGCAGCTAGGTCCACTCTGGCCCACTCCACCTCTGCCATGCCCAATCAGCCATCTCACATAGTCACGCTATTCAGTGGTTGGAAAAACAAAATGAAGGAGTGGCAGGGGTCACAGAAACGACATCAAACAACCTAAGGCTATAAAGGACATCTCCAATTTTAGAAAACTCTTAAAACATACCTATTCCTAGAACATTTCGGGGAGAAGGAAGATGAAACCAGCATCTGCCCAACATAACCAACAACACGCATGATCTCATAACCCTGACAGTTTGTTACTTTTCATAGTTATAGTTCTTCGCCCAATCTGTTTATTCTTTTTGTAGTAACTTTAATTTAATTATTTATAATGAGTTTTAGGGATTTATTGTTCTATTGTTCAATTGTGTTCCATGTACATGTGCTTGCATATTGTTTAGTTCAATGTAAATTGCTTTGACTTACTGATAAAGCAGTATAGAAAACAAATAAATTAATCAGGCTCTGGATCCCCATGGGGAATCCCAAAATGATGAAAATAGTATGCCTCAGGGATTCCAGTCTCAATCAGAGGAAAATGATGCTGGAGGTCACAGGCTGCACAGGCCACATGGCTGAACACTGCAGCATAAGGTTATGTAGGGCTGGTACCCCTGCGATTCTGCGCCTGCAGATCTCCGGCCTGCTCAGCAGCTGAGGCCTGAACCAAGCTACAGTTACTAGATTGTTTTGCAGACAAATCTGGGACACTTACCAAAGTATGATAGGTTGGTGGGGGGGGGGGGGGCAGGGGCACCTTAATTCCCAGTTTTGAACAACGCGTGAAGGGGGGGGGAAGAGGGGTTATATACCATGCCCCTCCCCCATCCATCCCACGACAGCAATATTACTTTCAAGCAGACAAATCGACAGAAAGATAGAAAGTGATGCGTTTCCCTCAGACCATGCAACATATAGAGAAAATGGTTGTAAATTCTAAAAACTGACATTCAAATAGCTAAAAGAATTTTTTCTACCCCAGTCTCCATTGCTTAATTCAGAGGCAGGAGGCTGCCAAACAGGTGGGAGTCGGGGATACCACTCTAAAATCGGAGACAATCCCTGAAAATCAGAGACATCAAGTAACCTTACTGCAGTGAAAAAACCTGCAAAGGAAGCAGGGCCAGCCACAGCAGAAAGTGATCCCCAGCACCTATCAGGCTGACCAGGGAGACGCAAAAAGGAAGCCCAGCTGCAGAGCAAAGCTTTTTTTTTTTATAAGTTGGAGTTGTTTTATTTACAAGCATCAAAAGAGCCAAATACAGTCTACTGAAAACAATGGGAGAATGGGAGGAAAAACAAAACCTCAGAAAAAAAATGCATATAGATCAACTTACCAACCCCCTCCTGCCCCTCCCAGGCCCACCAAATACTAGAAACCTGTGGAAAATAACGCTGGACACAGGTCGGCGGTTGGCTGCAGGAGAAAGGGGCGTACCCAGCCTCTGAGCAATGTCAGGCCTATAAGTCTCATCACACAGGCCGCAGCACCATGGTGTGAGCCAGAGGAGACAGGCCTATCTGCACTAGTGCACCAGTCCAAACACCTTGCGCCTGCTGGAGGCAGATGAATACTGGCTTCTCTCAATGCTGCACTAGCATATATATACACCTAGCAATGACATCACTGATTGTTACTCAAATCTGCCTCCACTTTCTAGCAAGGGAGCATAACCAGGGCCGGCCCAACCATCAGGCGAGGAAGTTCCCTAAGGGCAGCAGCTTCTGAGGGCAGCAAAGAGCAAAACAACAGACCCTGACCGCTCCACAAACTCAAAGAGCCAGCACGCATTCTTTTATCTGCACGCACTTACATAGAAAGAAAAGTTTAATATTTAAAAGTATGATATTTAGTTACGCATTTTACAGAATTGTTGTGGGAAGGATGGTGTTTCTATGATCTTGACTGCTGACTTTCGTTATCAAAACCTTGGTAAGGGGAAGACTTAGGCTGAAAACTCACCTAGGGCACCCAAAACACTTGGACCAGCCCTAAGCATAACCCACTTGTCTGGACTAGCCTAGCAAGATCATAAGGAAATACTTTTCTCTCTTCCATCTTTTGTCCACAAAACACTCTTCTAATCTCACTCAGCCAACTACCAGGATCTCTTCTCCACTTGCATGATGAGACTTCCATCCTCCCCAATTTCTTCTCTGCCCTTGATACAACGCTCTTGCTGTCTACTCCCATAGTGCCTGCATGCGCAAGTGATTTCTCTTCAGTCAGCTCTATGCTTGAGCTCTGTGGTCAAACGTTCTCTGCTCTGGAGACTTTGCCTCAAGTACTAGTTATACAACTTTCCCGGCTCTTTTCTGCTCTCTGCTACCAGTTGCACACTCTTCCTTCAGCTGTTCTCTGCTCTACAATTCTAGTAAATGACCAATGTTACCGTGTAGTTAGTTTAGATCTAGTAACCAATATTAGAACGGAAGCCATTAAGAACTGTCAAACAATCCAAGAAAAGGTTTATGAAAAAACATTTGTCTTGAAAAAAATGTTTTGTGTGTAAGACCGAAATTCATGCCGTGCAATAATTATAATCAAATGCCAGTCATCCATCATGGTCCTCACACAACTGACACGAGGAAACTTTCAGAACCAGTTGTGTGGGAACCTTTGTTTGAAACTCAGCGCTGTGTTGAAGAATATGGGTAATGCTGTGTAACTGAAGATCAGAAGAGCGACATTTGTCAGTTACTACTGTTTGTTTCTATTTCTTGAGGAAGATGAAAAGTTTATTTCACATTTGTTAAATTTATCATTAAATTAGACAATGATGGGCGACTGTGGCATTTGATTGGTGCATGGTGTGAAATTTGGTCCTATACACAAAATTATTTCAGCCTCGTCATGTTCATATTACCCCTCTTCTCAAGTTACTTCGTTGGCTTCCTATCTGTTTCCGCGTTCAGTTCAAACTTCTCCTGCTGACCTATAAGTGCATTCACTGTGTAGCTCCTCACTACCTTTCCTCCTTTATCTCTCCTACATCCCTCCTCAGAAACTCGGTTCTTCTGGAAAATCACTTCTATCTGTGCCCTTCTCGTCTATTGTCAATTCCAGACTTCACGCCTTTCACTTTGCTGCTCATTCTGCCTTGAACAAACTACCTGAGTCTGTACGTCAGGCGCCTTCTCTAACCCTTTTCAAAACCAGGCTGAAAACTCACTTCTTCACTGCCACTTTCGGATCTTGACTCACCTGATGTCTTTTGTGTTTCCCTACCATTCCCCCTAGATGTATCACATGTCTACAGATACTGTGTTGTCTGTCTTGAGTAGACTGTAAGCTCTGATGAGCAGGGACCGTCTTTTACATGTGTCTCTGCAGCGTTGCATATATCTTTTAGTGCTATACAAATGTTAAGTAGTAGTAGGAGTAGTAGTAGTAATAGTAGAAAGTTGCTTCATAAAATTTTTCTTGGATTGTTTGGCAATTCTTAACGGGTTTGATTCTACGAGAAACACGATTACTATCTTCAGTGCTTACCAGAACTCTCCTGATACAGCCTTCTTTTCATTTTGGTAAAACGCGAGTTGAGATTTGTTTCTGGCTTCTGTACTCGTAGTTTTTGGACCGAGTTTTTATGTACATGCAAAAATATGGTTGTGCGATGGGACCTATGATTGAATACAGTGGGATTGAGACTTGCTTTTTCAGTCATATCGATTTATGCAGAGAGTTACCCCCACTGAGGTCCTGCCAATTTCTCTAACTCTACTTCGAGTTTTTTGAGCCTGAAGGTAACTTTGCTTCTTTCAATATCATAGTGTTTTGTGTATTGGCTAGTTAACGTGCTGTTCAGTGCTAACAGTTGCACTTAGCACCACCAAATGTGTGTCCAAAATACCTGCCCTAACTGCGATGTGCCGTTTCAACCCATGTTCCACTCACAACCCGCTTGACTGCACAGCACCCACATAGCACAGGATATTTAGCATGGGTGCCCATGCTAACTCTGAGCACAGCGTGCTTCCAACGCACTAAACCCCATGGGAACAGTTAGTGCCTGTTAGTAAACATGTCCCTTAGAATACAACAGCATTGTCACATGGTATTCGGTCCATGGTTCTCTGTGCCAGTCTGGAGTTTATAGCAGTTCTGTAAGATGTTTTTAAAAGCATAAGGAGGGTCATTTTACAATCATATGCACAAGTGCAAAGCACTCGCATGCTTAATTCCACCAGCTTCTGCAGTATTTTCAAAGTGAAAACGTGTGCATGCCTTCCCTTCGAACTTTAACCCAGAGAAAGTACCCGTGCACATTTTCACCTGCTAATTTACACCAATGCTCCCCTCACCCCCTCCGTTAAAATACATGCATAGTTTTTAAATGCAAAAAAGCTTGCATACCCCGCCCCTAGGAACACTTCCCCCGAAAGCAAGTAAAGGCATATATGAAATGGTCCTTCATGTACACTTTTACCCATATATAAGGTGAGCAATTTTATAAAAACTCATTTCCGGGGTATAGCACCGATTTATCCATGGAAACAGTTTAGGAACTTGACCTCAAAATGTCCACAAAAAAGAAAATGTTTTTTTCATTAACTAGATACTGAAGACCATGTTTTTGCAGCTGTTAAGCTACTTACAAAGTGCACAGCATAACCCAAATTAACCAACTTCAGATGCCATCACTTTTCGGTAAAGGTGGTGGGGGGGGGGAGTCGTACAACATACTGTTCAAATAATCTTCAATAGGAGCAGACTATGCTGACCTGCTTACAGTCTGTTTTAAAAGTTCAGTCCTCACTCTGAAAAGACGTGATGGACCAGTGCTTAATTTTAAATTCTGCTCTCCCTTCCTGTAATTTTTTTCAGGCCTTTTAAGGTATGCAAAGTCTTTGGTCACTTATTCTTTATTTATATTTTATTTTAATTCATGAATTTTTTTTACAGAAGACAAAGATGACTACTCACTGTGCTAGTGTCTATGTTAATGCTGCCTCAGACAGCTCTAAAAATATTGAACTTTTATACAGTATAGAGGTGATTCTGAACCACTTTCATGACATGCAACTCTTCCCTCTCACTTACATATTATAAAAAAATAACAAGTGGGGAGAGCTGCATAAGAAAATGTTAAATAGGTAACAAATTTCACAGCAGTAAACAATGTTAGTATGCAGAATATAAGTTTTTAAAATAAATACACAAATAAATATATTCTCCTGAAATACACATTTGTAAAATGCCCTTCCAATTTAGTAAAATTCACTTTTCTAAGCGTTGCTCAGCCCAGATGTTGTTTCCTCTGTTCATGGTGCTGTTTCCAAAGTCTTGAATCGGTTGGCCATCCCTTGTGCTTTGTAAACTATGCACATTAAGCAGACATTTTTAGACAAGGGCTGATTTGAAAATGAGCTGCGTAAAGATATGTGCTATTTACACATGTAAGTCACCTGTTTTCAAAGACTTACCTATTTGAATAGGCACTTAGGCGTATAGTTTAGGCCAGCGATGGCGAACCTATGGCACGCGTGCCAGCTGTGGCACGCGAAGGCCTTGCAGCTGGCACGCGGGAAGGTTCGCAATCGAAAAAAAAAAAACCAACCCTGTCTGCTGCCGTTGTCGGGGCCGCCACGGCAGAATCGAGCGTGCCGCGGGGCCCCCCTGTACCCACCCGGCAGAGCCTGTCCTCCCCGTAGCAGCTCTCTCTTTGGAGCTGCAGTCAGACGCGCCGGCTTGCAGAGCGCGAAGGGAAGAGTTTCCCTTTCGCGACTCTGTTAAGCCCGCGGGGGCTGATGGGAACTTCCCAACAGCCCCCGCGGGCTTAACAGAGCAGCGAGGGAACTCTTCCCTCGCGCTCTGCAAGCCGGCGCGTCTGACTGCAGCTCCAAAGAGAGAGCTGCGACGGGGAGGACCGGCTCTGCCGGGTGGGTACAGGGGGGCCCCGCGGCACGCTCGATTCTGCCGCGGCGGCCCCGACAGCGGCAGCAGACAGGTTTTCTTCTTTTTTTTTTTTAAATTTTCCCTGGGCTGGGCGGGGCTGGGCGGGGGGGGGGGGGGGGTTAGGAGTGGTGATGGGCTGGGCTGGGCTGGGGGGGGGGGTTAGGAGTGGTGATGGGCTGGGCTGGGCTGGGCTGGGGGGTTAGGAGTGGTGATGGGCTGGGCTGGGCTGGGGGGGGTTAGGAGTGGTGATGGGCTGGGCTGGGCTGGGGGGGTTAGGAGTGGTGATGGGCTGGGCTGGGCTGGGCTGGGGGGGTTAGGAGTGGTGATGGGCGGGGCTGGGCTGGGCTGGGGGGGGTTAGGAGTGGTGAGTGGCTGGGCTGGGCTGGGGGGGGTTAGGAGTAGTGATGGGCTGGGCTGGGCTGCGGGGTGTTAGGAGTAGTGATGGGCTGGGGTGGGGGGGTTAGGAGTGGTGATGGGCACTGGGCTGGGGGGGTAAGTAGTGTTGAAAGACACTGGGCTGTCTGGGGGGTTAGGAGTGGTGATGGGCACTGGGCTGGCTGGGGGGGTTAGGAGTAGTGATGGGCTGTGGTGGGGGGGTTTAGGAGTGGTGATGGGCACTGGGCTGGGGGGGGTAGTAGTGGTGATGGACACTGGGCTGGCTCGGGGGGGTAAGTAGTGGTGATGTGCACTGGGATGGGTGGTGGGGTTAGGAGTGGTGATGGGTGCTGGGCTGGGGGGTAGGAGTGGTGATGGCGCTGGGGGGGGTTAGGAGTGGTGATAGGCGCTGGGGGGGGCTTAAACTAAAAATTGAGTGATGGGGGATTAGGACTGGGAGTGGGCTGATGGGGAGGTTAGGACTGGAAATGGGCTGGTGGGATTAGGACTGGGAGTGGGCTATGGGGGGCTAGGACTGGTAATGGGTTGGGGGGGTTGCTAGGACTGGAAATGGGCTGAGTGGAAGGGGGCTTGAACTGCAAATAGCTGTTGGGGATGGGGCTTGGAATGGAAATGGGCTGAGGGGAAGTGGGGGGCTTGAACTGCAAATAGCTGATGGGGACGGGGCTTGGAATGGAAATGGGCTGAGGGGAAGTGGGAGGCTTGAAGAAGGGAATGGATGCTGGGTGAGACTGGAACTCGACGGGAGCTGATGTTGGGGGAGGATTAGAATGGGATGGGGCTGGGAGAGTAAAATGGAGAGGGGAAAAATATTTTGTGTAGGAGGGATGAAAAATCTACAATTGGCCAGGTATTGGGAGAGTAATTGGGGATTGAGGATGGAGGGGTAAAATTTGTGTGGATGAAATAGGAATGAGGAAAGAGCAAAAGGAGAAAGATTAGTATGTTAAAGCAGATGTAGAGAGAGAGAGAATGGAAAAAAAACTAGAAGAGAGAAGAAAGGACAAATGGTCAGCAGACGATGGAGAGTTAGCAGAAAACATGAAGAAACCAGAAGAAAATGGCTGGACCAATTGCAACTGAAAAAAAATGCACAAAAGGTAGAACGATATCTCTTTATTTTGAATTTATTAACTGGAATATGTCAGCTCTGGGAAATGTGCATCATTAACATCTGCGCTTTGTTTGGTACAAGAGGAAATTCCTATTTGACGTTGCCACTTGTTCTCTTTCCCCAGTATTCACTGAAATGTATTGGTTTAATATTTGCAGTGTTGCCTTTTGATAGGTAGGGTATGGTGCTTTGTGAGTCCTGGTAATGCTGTCAGGATACGGCGGGTTTGCTATGGGTTCTAAATGGGCAGCGTTTGTAGTAGTTCCTAATGTGCCTGGCGGTTGGCACTGGATTATAGTAATGTAGAAATCTTTTAGTCTTTCTTTATCCATACACTCATTAAGAGACATGTTTACTAAAAGTTAGTGTATGGTAACATTATGCAAATATTTATGCAAATAAGACCACTTATGCAAATGACGTGCTGGCACTTTGAGGAAATTCTTTGGTTTTGTGCGGCAGTTTGGGCACTCGGGCTCAAAAAGGTTAGCCATCACTGGTTTAGGCAGTCACAATCCTGTAAACATGAGTGTAAATCTGATCGCAAGTACTTTCAGTCTGGGCGTGCACTGGGCGGGAGCATAGGTGTAGAGCAAAGTTACACATGTAAATTATAAAATACTACAACTTACGTGCATTCTTGAAAAAGCTAGACACAGGCATTTACACCGGCCATAGAGCAGGTATAAGTGCTTGAATCTAGTTTGCGTATGTCTTTACCTCATTTATGCTCCTATTTTATAAACTAAAGTACACGCCTACTTTTCTTTTAGAAAACAGGCTTCAAATAAGCACAGGCTAATGTGCGTCTTCACGGGAGTTTGTGACATTACCCTCATAGAGGATAATTTTATGAAGAAGCCACCTAGGTTTAGGTGGTAAGAATGTGCGCACGTTGTTTGCATGACATGCACTTTCACGGTGGGTGTGCATATAGGCAGAGTTTGAGTGGAGCCTAGGAGATGCAAGTACGTGTGTTGATTATACAATACTATAATTTATGCACACCTTGTGAAAAGTAGGTGTGGCCATTTACAACAGCTCTAGGGCTGGTATATGTGATTGTATCTTAATTTAAGGCATGTTCTCTGTCACTTGCACTAGTGCTTGACTTTACAACATAGGCGTCAAACAGGCATTAGGCACAATTTTATAACAAATTTACCCTCATACAATGAAGTTTGTTATTGGAATGGAGGTTACTATGTTACTATGTAACAATAGGATTAATCAGACACACAAGTTGATGGCGTCATCCACCGGCACCAAAACAGAGTAGCTGTTAACATACACAGTTATTTGCACGCATTAGCGCCCTTGGGGTGGGGCCTCAGTTTGCATGTAACCTAAATCAACCCTCAGGGAGCTGGACAGGATTTTGTGTCTGATTTACCCTGCTGTCTAAGAGGAGGGGTTTAAGTTTACATATTATGGCTAATTTGTAGAACACTTTTCTTGTAGTCTTACTGATATGAGGTTGGAAGCTAAGATTGCAGTCCAAAGTGACTCCAAGATATTTTATTTCTTTCCTGATAGGCAAAGCATGATGTTTTAGATTGATGATTGAGGGGGAGTAAAGGAGATATTATGTATAATAATGAGAGCTTCGGTTTTATTAAAAATAATAATTAGGTTGTTATGAGAGAGCCAAGTAATCATATCTTGAAGGCAAGTGACTATAGTTGTGTAGTCTGGATTATCCAAATTGAAAGGAGTGTAAATCATTATGTCATCAGCATAGACAGCATAAAAGATATTATAATTGTTAATGACATCACAGACGGGACATATATAGAGGTTGAAGAGCAGGGCAGATAAAGATGAACCTTTGTGGAACACCTTGTGTGGAGGGTAAGATGAATTTTATTTATTTATTTAACTGCATTTATATACTGCTTTTCACCGGGTCAAAGTGGTTTAACAAAAAGGGGGGAGGACAGTAATCAATTTACAGAGGGGGTGGGTGAATGAGGTAACTGAACCTATTCTATCCTGTTATTGTCTGTTGGTAAGGTAAGAATTGAACAAATTGAGAGTAGTGGATTTAGAAGGATGCCGTGGGACAAAGTATCAAGGCTGCAGAAATATCAAGAAATATCAGTAGAAATCCTATTTTGATACTATCAATCCCTCTTATTATGTTGTCAAGAACTACTGTTAGCAGTGATTCTACACTATGATTACTACGGAACCCATACTGGTGGGGGCCTATGTGGGCATGAGAGTCTATATAGTCCTGAATCTGATGGTAGACTGTTTTCTCAAGTATTTTAGTAAGGAAAAGAAGGCTTGAAATTGGACGGTATGCAGAAGGGTCATCCTTCATAGGGTTGATGATCTTTGGTACCAGGAAGATAGTTGCACATTTAAGAGACACTGGCACATATCCCTGAATCAGTAAAGAGAAGACTAACTTATGGATATGAATTGTTTCCCTGACCTGGATGGACGTGAATTGCAAGGCACTGTCCCAAGCATAGTCTTCTAGGGATCCATCAGGAGCCTTCAGAGTCCTGATTTTTCAGTCTGACTCAGAGTAGGAGAGTGAGAATAGTGAAATTAGACTTTACCTGCTAATTTTCTTTTCTTGAGTCCCTCCAGTCCAGTCGCCTGGGTTATGTTCCATTGTCAGCAGACAGGGGACAGAGCTCCTCCTTTCAAGCCAGTATTCTAGTAATAAAGCAGCTTCAAGAAGAGCAAGGTACTCTTCTTGAAGTCTGTAAGAACTATATACATAACTATAGTAATACTGGTGAGAAAAGAAGAAGACAGTTTCCCCCAAAGAGAGACACCAGGACATCTGTCCCAAGATAAGGCCAAGACGGAACAAAATCACCTGATAACGGGAACAAAACACACCTCCTTCATGCCTGGGCTTGCTGATGACACTGAATATGGACGGGTTCCGGACTGGAATGGAGGGACTCAAAGGAAAGAAAATTAGCAGGTAAGGTCTTATTTCACCTTTCTTACCATCCCTCCAGTCCAGTCCAGTCCAGTCCAGACTCCTGGAATGTAACACAGCAGTACTCAAGAAAGGGCAGGACCTGCAAGCCCAGCCTGCAGCACCCTAGCACCAAACTGCACATCCACTCTGGCCTACACATTGAGCTGATAATGACACAAAAACATGTGACGAGGACCTGGTGGCTGCCTTGCAGATATCCACAGGTGGAACAAGACTATACTCTATCCAGAAGCCACCGACATTTTGATAGAGAGCGCACGCAAGGCAGAGTTTGATTACGCATTGTGAAATAATATTTTCTCTTATTACTCTTAAATGGGGTGCACTGTAGCTTCATTGAGTGTCCCCCAGCCTTTCTACTTTTTGATGAAGTAAACAACTGATCAACATTAACTGTTCTACTCCATTCATTAATTTATAGACCTCTATCATCTCTCCCCTTCAGTTGTCTCTTTTTCAAGTTGAAGAGCCCTAACCTTTTAAGACTTTCCTCATATGGGTAATCTTCCATACCCTTTACCATTTTGGTGATTTTTCTCTGTATCTTTTCTAATTCTACTATTTCCTTTTAAAGATATCGCAACCAGAAGTGCACACAATATTCAAGGTGCAGTCGCACCATGGAATGATACAGAAGCATTATAATGTTGTTCTTAAGTGCTGTCTAGCCAGTGTAGACTCATGATGACCCTTTGGATAGTTGTCCTAAACTATGTTCGGTCTTCAGTCAGGCAACTCATTGTTGATAGAGTGGCACCCATAGTTGCTGTTATTGTATTGATCCATCTCATTGCTGGCCAAGCATAATATCTTTCTCTAATAATCACACTCTCCGCATGATGTGTCCAAAGTATGAAAGTTGAAGTCTTGTCATCTAAGCTTCTAAATAAAGCTTAGGCTTCATATCTTCTAGTACTGACTGTTTGTTCTTCGGGCAGTCCATGGTATAAATAGTATTCGTCGCCATCATCATAATTCAAAGGCATCGATTTTCTTCCTGTCAATCTTTTTCCCTGTCCAACTTTCACATCCATATGTAATTGAAAATACCATGGCTTGAATAAGTTGAATCTTTGTATGGACAGAGACATCTCTGCTCTTGAGAATCTGGTCTAGGTCCTTCATAGCCATACTGCCAAGAGCAATGCATCATCGGATTTCTTGACTGCTTGTCATTTCTTTGATGGTTGATCCAAGTAGGCTAAATTTGTTCACTAACTCAATTTCTTCTCCATCAACAATGAACTTATTGATTTTGCCAGGATCTTTATCTTCCATGCATTAAGGTACAGACCCATTTTAAGACTACATTCTTTGAACTTGAGAAGCAAATGTTTCAGATCGTCTTCACTTTACAGCTAGTAATGTGGTATCATCAGCATAGCAAAGGTTGTTGATGTCTTCCACCTATCTTCATTCCTTGGTTGTCTTCATACAGTCCTGCTTCTCTGATGATTTGTTCTGCATGTAAATTAAACAGGTAGGGGGACAGCATGGAGCCTTGTCGTACACCGTTGCTGATTTTAAACCATTCCGTTTCTCCTTGTTCCATTCAAACTCTTGCTTCTTGATCAATGTAAAGGTTGTGCAAGAGAACTATCAGATGTTCTGGTATACACATGCTTCTTAATATGGCCCAGAGTTTCTCATGGTTTACACAGTCAAAAGCCTTGCTGTAGTCAATAAAACACATATAGATATCTTTTTGGTATTTTTTTGTTTTTTCAAGCATCCATCTCATATCCGCAATGATGTCTCTCATCCCTCGCCCCTTTCCTGAAACCTGTTTGCACTTCAGGCAGTTCTCGTTCCAGGTATGGTTATAGTCTCTGCTAAATAATCTTGAGTAGAATCTTGCTGGCATGTGGGATCAAAGCGATTGTGCAATAATTTCCAAAGTCATTTGGATCACCTTTCTTTAGTATTGGTATAAACACAGATCTTTTCCAGTCAGTTGGCCATGACGTTGTCTTTCAAATTTCCTGGCAGAACCTTGTACGTATGGTAACAGCTGCATCAGATTGCTGCAATATTTCAGTGGGCATGCCATCAATGTCTGGTGCTCTATTCTTTGATAAGGCTTTCATTTCTGCTTTGACGACTTCTTTTATCACCAATGGTTCCGGATCATAAGGTACAGGTTGAAACAGCTGCTGGTCTGCTTGAACTTTATCATATAAAAACTCCGTATATTCTTTCCACCTTTTCTTGATCTTCTCAGCATCATTCAACATGGATCCTTGAGCATATTGTAACATTCCAATTTGAGGCTGGAATTTTTTCTTTAACTCTTGTAGCTTTAGGAAAGCCGATCTTGTTCTTCCTCTAACAGTTTCTGCTTCTTTGTATGCATCATTGTAGTATTGCATGCATCATTGTAGTATTGAATGTATCATTGTAGTATTTCTCATTGTCTTGTCTTGCTGCACATTGGAAATCTCTTGAGTTCTGTAATTCCCTCTCTTTCTCCTCTGGCTTTAGCTTCTCTGCATTTCTGGACAATTTTCAAAGTTTCTTCGGGCATCCATTTTGACCGTTTTTGCTTTTTCACCTTTTGTAGAGATTTCTTACTTTCTTCCAACACAACCTTCTTGATGTCATCCTATAACTTTTCTGGAGCTCTGTCATTTGTATCTAAAGCAGCAAATCAATTTTGCAGGCAGTATTTAAATTCTCAAGGTCATATTTCGCTGAATTCATGAGTGGTTTGCTCTTTTTCAACTTTAGCTTGAGTTTGCATACTAGTAGTTGGTGAGCTGTACCACAGTCAGCTCCAAGCTTTGTTTTTGTTGATGTTATAGAGCTTTTCCATTGTTGACTTCCACAGATGTAGTCAATTTGATTTTTGTACAATCCACTGGGTGAAGTCCATGTATACAGTCACTGCTTGTGTTGCTGGAAGAAGGTATTTGAGATGAATAGATTGTGGGTCTTACAGAATTCTATCAGTCTTTCTCCATCTTACTTACTGTTGCCAAGTCCATATTTTCCAACCACTTTATTGCCAACGTTTGTGCTCCAGTCACCCATGATTATCAGCATATCCTGTTTGCATGTTCTGTCAATTTCAGCTTGTACTTGCTCATAGAACTCAACATCATCCTCTTCTGCAGCTGTTGTTGGGGCATATACCTGAATTATAATGTGTTGATGGGCATCCCTTGAAGATGAATAGAAATTAAGTGTTCACTGACTGAACTTTATTTCATTACAGTTCCTACAAGTTTCTTCTTGATTATAAATGCAACACCATTTCTTTTTTGTCTTTCATTTCCAGCTGACGTGATCATCAGATGCAGAGTGCCTGACGCCAGTCCATTTCAGTTCGCTGACATCCAACAGATCGAGTTGTACATGTTACATTTCATTCTTGACCACCTCCAAATTCCTTTGGTTCATGCTTCATACATTCCATGTCCCAATATGCAAGACATCTTTGCAGCTTCTGACTCATTTCAATAAACTTGGTTTTATTCTCCATTCCTTTCCTTATGATTCCTAGCATTCCATTTGCTTTCTTGGCCAGACTGCACACTGGGCAGAGGGTTTCACCTATTATCCACAATAACATCTACATCCTTTTCCTGGGTGATGGTTCCTAATGTGGAACCTTGCATTATGTAACTGTAGTTTGGGTTGTTCTTTCCTAGGTACATAACTTTGCACTTGTCCACATTAAATTTCATCTGCCATCTGGACGTTCAGTCTTCCAATTTGTAAAGGTCCTCTTGCAATTTTTCACAATCCTCTTGTGTTTTAATAACTTTGAATTATTTGGTGTTATCTGCAAATTTGATCACCTCACTCATTATTCCTATTTCCAGGTAATTTATAAATATGTTAAAAAGCAGTGGGCCCAGCACAGACCCGTGGGGTACTCCACTTTCTCCATTGACAGAAAATCAGCCATTTAGCCCTATTCTTTGCCTTCTATCTTTTAACCAGTCCCTGATCTACAATAGTACACTGCCTTCTATCCCATGATTTTTTTACTTCGTCAAGAGTCTCTCATTAGGGACCATGTCAAGAGCTCTGCGCACATCCAAAAGATACAGCTGTTTATCTGCGGAGTCTGAAAACACCTATAAGGGGCCTACTGAGCCACAAGGGCCATTATCTCACCCTACACAGAGGAAATACACAGAGACCAGTTTCTCAGCAATACTCACAAAATCTTTATTACAGGATGCATACAGAATTTGTGTATAAAGAATTTATGCTGAGAAAAAGATTTTGTGAATACTGCTGAGAAATTGGTCTCTGTGTACTTCCTCTGTGTAGGGTGAGATAGTGGCCCCTGTGGCCCAGCAGGCCCCCTACACACTGGAAGTGTCACAGTCTGATTCAGATGAAAATCGGAGCGGAACTTCAGTAAAAAGGATGGAAGGGGGTTCTTAGTGATCAAGAGAAAATGCTTTTACAGGACAACACCTGAAGTTCGAAGAACAAATAGCCACTAAAAACATCACCTTCGGAGTAAGATTCTTCATGGTGGCCTCCCTCAAGGGTTCAAAAGGAGCCTCAGTGAACGCCATGAGAATCAAGGATCGCATCAGCAGACAGAGCTAATTAACAGCTGATATCTGGATGAAAGGTCAAAGAAACTTCTTAAACCCTATCTTGTTAACATTCGAGGGTTTTTACCTGCACCCGCAAGGAATTCAATGCTAAGCCGTTATATACTCCTGCTTGCAGGAAGGCAAGGGTATGCGGAATACAAGCCACCAATGTTCATGCTCCTCACAACATGTTTCAAAAAAATGCCGGACTCTAATATAGGCTAAAGAGGTAGAATGCTTATGAGCTCTCAGTAAGATAGAAATAACCTGTGTCAAATACCCTTTCCATCTCAGCCTAGCCCATTCAAAAGCCAGACCATAAGTGAGAATCGATCTACTTAAGGCATGAGAATCGAGCCTTGGAACAGAAGATTGCCAATCACAGGAAGATGCCACAGGACTCTGACTGACAAGCAGACGAGATCTGCATACCAGGGTCTGCAAAGTCAATCTGGAACCCCCAGGATCACCAGTCCCTGATGAACCTCTATTCCCTGGAGCAATCAACCTATCAGAGGCAATGGGGGAAAGGCATAAAGGAGACCTTCCTGAGGCCAAGGTTGAAGTAAGGTATCCAGACCTTCCGACATTCTTTTGTGATGATGATTGAAGAAGCGGCTGGCTTTGGCATTTGAGGCGGTCACCATCAAGTCCATTGCCGGAGTCCCCCAGTGACGAGTTATGCTATGAAACACAGACTCCTCCAAGGACCACTCGCCTGGATCTGATGACTGAGAAAATCGGCCTGCACGTTTTCCTTTCCTGCCACGTGCAACACAGACTGCACTACTAGATTGGTTTCCGCCCAACGCAGAAGCGGGGCTATCTCCTCCACCAGAACTGCACTGCCTGTGCCCCCCTGGCAATTGATATAGGCTACTGTGGTGGCATTGTTCAAGAAGACTCTCACCACCTTGCCCTTCACTAGTGGAAGGAATTCCAGAAGTGCCAAGAACACCGCTCACATCTCCAGGCAGTTCTGAGACCACTGCCCCTGCGTTACCTGTGACAAGCAATGAGCCCCCCAAACGGAAAGGCTGGCATATGTCATCACCACTGTCCAAACTGGAGAATACAACAGCACACTTGGTGGAGTCCAACAACCAGTCCAGACTGACTCTTACCTCCGGTGGAAAAACTAGCTTCCTTGTTAGAAAATGAATCTGCAATGACCATCAAAATAACGGGGACCTTTGCAAAGGTTGCATGCGCTCCCTGGCCCAGGGGACCAAATCCAACACCGCCGGCACTGACACAAAGATATGGAGGTAGGACCATGCCAATGTAGACTACTGACCTAAGAAGCAAAGAATCTGAGAATGTAAATTCTGAACCCTTTCTAGTGGAAGAAAGATTAACCTCTGCCGAGTGTTGAATCGGACCCCCAGGTAAGTGAGATTCTGAGAAGGGACCAGATGGCTCTTTGCGAGGTTGACCGCCCAACCGAGCTCTTGCAGGACCTCGAGCACCCTTTAGGTGACCACACGACTCTCTGCCAGCGACTTTCCCCAAATTAGCCAATCGTCCAGATAGGGATGCATGAATACTCCCTCATGTTGAAGGGTAGCCACCACAATCTTCGTAAAAGTACATGGAGCCATAGCTAGCCTGAAGGACAGGGCCTGAAACTGAAAAAGATCAATCATAACCACAAAAAATAGGAAATCTTGATGTTCTGGATGAATGGGAACATGCAGATAGGCCTCCATGAGATTGAGGGCCGTTGGGAACTCACCCTTTCTTACTGCCACTATCACGGGGCATAAGGTTTCCTTCCGGGAGCAAGGAACTCACAAGGGTCTATTGACGTACTCAAGACTGAGTATGGGACAAAAAGCACCTCCCTTTTTAGGAACCATAAAATAAATGGAGTAACGACTGTGACCGTACTGGGTGGTGGGAATGGGCATCACTGTCTCGAACCGAATGAGTCTTTCAAGAGTCTCAGCCACAGCCCGTCACTTGAAAGGAACTTTTGTAAAGGGATAACTGAAAGGCATCTCACGAACTCGAACACGTAACCTTCTTGAATGACCTCCAACACACTGATCAGAAGTAATTTGGACAGAGGCGGAGTAAAACCTGCGCAGCTGCCCACCTACCGGCACAAACTCCTCCTAGGTCCCCTTCGCTTCATTGTGGCTTTTTGGAGCCAGACTGACCCCAGCAAAATAGCCTCTCCAATCTCCCCTACCACCTCGAAAAGACTGATCCCTAGAGGGACAGCCAGCTCGCTGATAGGGAGCAAATTGAATAGCTCAGTACCTATGATAATCGCATCACTATCCCTGCACGGGAGGCGCCTGTTTACTACTCTTAGGCTTTTCCTCTAGAAGTTTGGTGGGCTTGGAATCACCCAAATCCTTAACCAACTTTTCTAGAGCTTCCCCAAACAGTAGCTTACCCTGAAAGTGAAGTTTACCCAAATGCGTCTGAGGAAATGTCTGCCGACCAATTGTACAACCAAAGGAATCAACGTGCCACAACAATCGACACCATGCCCTTGGTGGAAGCCCTAATAAGATCATAAAAGGTATCAGCCAAATATCCTGACACCGACTCCAACTTAGCTGCCTCTGAGAAGGAGCCCTGCCTCCCAACTCTATATCCGGCAGGACTTGCAACCACCATAAATAAGCCCATACTACTTAGGCTCTACACACCAAAGCTTGTAACGCTAAGGCATTCACTTGTCCTGCACATCCTTCAAGGCTGCACCACCCTCTATGGGAATAGTGGTCTTCTTATTAACTGCAGAGACCAAAGCGTCCACCTTAGGAACCCTAAGATCCTTCTCACTGGATGGGATGGGGTACAAAGGAACCACAGCTCTGCCGCCTCATAAATCAGCCTCAAGCATTTTCCACTCTGCTTCCATCATTTGCTTAATGGTCCTATGCACTGGGAAGGCTGCTTCAGATGTCTTTATGCCTTGCAACAAGGGATCCTTGAGCAGAACGGCCAGCTCCTGCGGATCCTGTGAAATATTTAGAGCCACCAGTGAATGATCAGTGTGGACAACACTTCCTAACACCCAAATGATATTGTGACCCCCCCCCCCCCCGAGAGTTTTCCCCATGTTCCAGGTCCAGAGGGGAAAACACCCCGTAAAGGCTGGAAGGTTCCTCCAGGGGGTCCTCAGAGGCTGCTGAAATCCCTCCATGTCATCCTGAACCCGAGCCCACTTTGCTGCTGGAGCCCCTAGCTCAGTAAGCCCTGAAGAGACCCTTTTAAGGCTAGACATAGCCTGTTTGATTCCTGAAATTTCCTCTAGGCTCTGTTTAATGCAATAAGCCCGGTGAAATAGCAGGACAAACTCAGGCGAGAAAGGCACCTGCTCAGCATTAAACTGTCTTCCAGATTGTAGTCCTGCAGGCACAGAATCGAATCTTGATCTTCTGCGTTGGTAACAGATGGCAACTCATAATGACTTAAAATGGCCACAGTGCCCACCAAAACCGCAGGAACCAGGGGCCGAGGCGATAAATCCTCCAAAGTCTCTCCCCCAGTCAAAAACGGACTGACAGTATCCCCTGATGAAAGCGGAGTGCTCTGAAGCAAGCTCTCAGCATTTTGTCTTCCTCACATGATCAGCAAAACCCTGCTGCTGAAAGATAGCCCCTCCTGCACCCGCAAGCTGCACAGACCGCCTTTACTGAAGGCGTGTCTGAGCACACGCAAAACTTGAGATAAGCTAAAGAACACCGAAGATACTCAAACACGGCGAAAATCCCTCAGAGAAAATGAAACTAAGTATGGCAACGAACGGAACAACCCCAAAAAACACCGAAAACCCCCCAACCAAGACTTACCACCGTGCTGCCTCAGCCACAACTGCCGACACTGAAGACCGCCAAAGTTCAAGATTTAAAGAAACAGCACCAAAAATATCAAAAATAGGAGGGGACCAATGGCATAGCAGAGCATGGGGACCTGGACGACCAGATATGATGGCGGACAGAGGACCCAATGCTGACTGAACAGCATTAGGATCTGTGAGAGGTGAACTCTCTGACAACCTTCTCTCTGCTTGAAAGATAGCCAGGGACCTTCTTGAATACTCCTCTGTTTCACAAAATAAAGCCCTCCCTTTTTTTTCCTTCAGTTTAGCCCAGACTATGCGCAGCTCATCAACATCTGCTGGAGACTCAGAATACCGGCTTGAGAGGAAGGGCTCTGTCCTCCTACACCATGAGATCATCAAAGCCTGGAATTCTCAGTCTCCAGGCCGGAAGGCTGGGGGTTCAATTCCCACATGGGGACAAGCAACCTCAGGCCGGAAGGACTAGGGTCTCTAGTCCCATGGCCACTCCATTGCTTCAGGTACACTTAGATTGTGAGCCCTTCGGGGACAAGGGAATAAAAAGTACCTGTTAGTATACATGTAAACCGCACTGATTCTAAAGAGCGCGGTATAAAAAAGAAAGCAATAATAAATAATGGGACTGGAGTCTGGAGTGGACTGGAGGGAGGATAAGGAAAAAAAGATATTACAGGATATTGACTGTGATGCTATTTTCTTTAAGCAACTGTTATGCAAGAATTACTATATTTTATTTATTTATTTTAAAAATGTATATGCCTTTTGATGATTGAGAACAGATTTTATTTACAAAATTAGCAGAATGGAATGGCCACATACATTTTACCTACTTAATTTTAAATTATTATAGGGAGGTCTGACATTATCCGTAAAAGAATGCAAATTTTTAATGGTTTATTTTTCCCCCTTGTCTGTGGCTTATACTGGATAGCATAGCTAAAGTGTAGTGACAAGTCAATAAAATTTTAGTAGCATCATACAATTTTCATTAATTTGCTAGCTTGCAGCCAAAGCATCACCCTATAGGCAGTATTAATCTACTTCTCTCTCATTCCAAGTTCTGTCTTAAAGAACCTGGCCTGAAGCCCAAAAATGGAAATTAGTTCCTCAGATTAATTTCCTCCTCTAGAAAGGATTCTTGTTACTGTATTTAAAACAAGGACACCATGCCAAGGCTTTTTATTGACAGGACAATTACTCAAAGACAACAGCATTTAATGTAAGTTGGTAGCCACTGAAGCTCTTTAATGGGATAAATCAAGAGATAAATATTGATCCACCTAAAACAAGACAGCATGCATCAGAAGCTATGCTGCACTCTACAGTACATCACGGGTAAGACTACCATCACTCCAACATACAATGCTCAGCAAAAGAGGTTTTAGCAAGGCCAGAAGATCTATTAGCCTTAAATGTACTTATATGATAGCTAATCAGGGGTGTCCATTTCCAGCCCTGCAGGGCCACAATCCAACCTGGTTTTCAGAATGTCCCTCACGAATATTCATAAACAAGAAAATCCACGCAGCAGAATAAGCAGTATTCGCCATTCCTGACAGTAAGAGAGATAGAATTGAGCTGTGACTACATTGCATGAAGAAACCTGACTCAGTGTAGAGTAACAGTGATCGTTTAATGTTCAGTCAAATTAACGGTTGTGTGTGCTGTGGGAGTGAATTTTCTGATACCCTACTTACCCAGGTTGTTTGACTTGAAGGTTCTTCGCTTTGACAGCTAAGTGATAGTTCCTGCTTGAACTCTGTTATTATTATGCTATTCTAAACTGCATTTTTTAAATCTTCTAATTTGAAAGCACTGGGTATTTTTTAGGGATCCTTGCAAATACCAAATGATTGGTAAGTATTTACAAATTGGTGAGATTTAGAGAAATATATTTAATAGGGAGTTTTTGTATAGCCTATGAAGTTGAGCTCTCTATTCCCCTACGGCCAAATGTCACCACATAGTGGATGAAACATTGTCCTGAGGCGTCTTTCTCCCCAATTGCAAATTTGTTGCATTTATGAACTGTCTCAGCATGAGTAGTCTTGACTAGTGACTTGTTCTAAAGAATTTTTTTGTTCTGGGAGGGTTTTATGTAATAAGAATAAATATTCATTTGGGAGATCCTGAAAACCAGGCTGGATTGTGACCCTCCAGGACTGGAGACGAACACCCCTGAGTTAGATAGCCGAGGACTGGCAGGGCTGACTGGAAGGGGAGGGGAGGGAAAACACAGCAAATCTGCCTAAGTGTGGTAATTCCCTTGAGTTTGACGGGCCTGAGTGTGGCAGCAAAGAGGCCCCCTAAAATGGTTAAGCCTCACATTGGTAATCAGCATGCAGACACTGCCCCTTTAAGCAGCCAAGGCTGCGACCCTAACCAGATCAAGGTTTGACCCTTTAAGAGCCAGAAACAGTGGAAAAACAAAGCCCTGCTGGCTCCAATATTTAGTTCTAGCCAGCAGCTGGAGGGGCCAGTAGGAAAAGCAGAAACTGTGGCAAAACTGCAGGATAGATAAGTAGCCATAAGCCCAGATATGCTAGCCAGTTGAGGAGCTGCATAGTCAGCGACAGCAAATCCAGAAGTGGAAGCAGCCCAGCTGGCACTCTGAAAATGATGCTGGGGGGGGGGGGGGGGGGGGGGGGAGATGCCACAATGAGATGGGGCCCAGGGTAATTCTGCTGAAGGATTGCTCTATGGATAAGAAACACTGAAGGAGAAAGCCAGAAATCTCATACAAACTGATACATGCAGATTTTAGACACATCTGTCATTTGTTTACCAATGGTTTGTCAACATGATAGAATACTGCTGAAATAACCAGATACATTAGTAACAGTGCTCCACTAGGGGACACAACTTATGAGGATTAATATTTTATGTTGAATCATGTTGTGCTTTTTACTTAGGAGCCCTTTTACTAAAGTGCATCAGCATTTTGCGCTTAATATGAAAATGAACATGCGTCAAGTGCAAAACCTCCGCGTTAACTGTCAAGAGGCACAACTAGCATATTCCCAATAGTTAATACGTGGATGCCACTCTAACACACAGTGCTATTACTGCTGGTGCGCTTACCTCCACCGACTGCGCTGGTAGCAACGTTGACAGCTCGTGCATGCAATATATAACCCTGTGCTAACTGCAATGTGCTCACCAGTGCCCACTCTCAACACCTAAACCGCCCATTCAGCACTTTGATGAGCAACTGACAGTTGACGTGAAAATTGGCGTGTGTTAACTGTCATGTCCTCATGGTACTCGTTACCGCAGGCCTGAGCGTGCAGTTAATGCACACCAAATCGTGTATTAATGGCATAGAGCACTTTAGTAAAAGAGACCCTTAGTTTCTATCACTGACAGGACTGGGTGATAATCTATTAGCTTCAACAGAATTAAACTTTATTGTGATCACATCTTCGGACTGCAGTACTGTTCATCGGCACCCGACAATGTTAACCACAAAAACAAACGTCACAGCATGCCATGAGCTTTTAATGTCCTCAAAAAGCAAATACATGCTCTGAAACATATATCAGCCTGGCATGAGCATGTCACACAGGGACCTGTTTAAGGAGCTGCATTAGGCGGCTAAAATGGACATTATTGTGCACTAAGTGGGTGTGGAATGTCTTATAGTTAACATGTGGTAATTACCATGCATTAACTTAATGCGTCAGATAATACAGTGTGATTCATGTCTCTGCAAGAGATGTCACTAACTTTATCCCATTCTCGGACATTCAGCTAATGCGCAGCATCGGGGCTCGAGAAATCTCAGGTGCCAGGTTGCCATAGCACCTAGAAATTACATCTTGCTACCTGAGATTTATATCGGCTACTACCAAAGAACTGCCTCTCTTATGCTCCTCAGCACGTAATCCAGCTCAAAGTTGGAGCCTTCATGTCCACTTCTGGCTATCTCAATCTTGGTGGTTCCTGCCTGGGCTCTGCTGCTAACAGAAAATAAATATGGAGCCAAGTGTTCCATTGCTACTACTACTACTGATCATTACCTCATAATCCAGTCTGAGCTGCGCAGTGCTAGAACCTCCAGCTAGTCTTATAGCCTGAAGTCTCACAAAATTTAGATCATGACACTCCTGGAAGATCCTCCACCACATGGTTTGAATTTAGAGCCAAATCACACAGTGGGGATTATAATCCAACACTTACCTCCATCTTTAGTTTCTAATATTGGCAGATTGCAGGCAGGAAGTACTGGGTTTCAGAGTGTCAGAAGCAGACATGAAGGCTGCACTGCTGCCACCCAGATATTGCTGCCCTAGACCCAGGACATGTTCCTGGGCCATAGAAAAGAGCTGGGCTACCAACAGGTGAGACCCCCCTCCCACCCTCCCGACCTAAGAGATCTCCCTGCCCTCCTCACTGAGGCACATCCTCTCCCTTTCTCTCTCCCACACAGACTTCCCTACCCGGTGGGTTAGAGGAATTCATTTTGGAAATCTTGATTTGGCGCATCATCGATTCCACCACCATTGAGAATCTGTGACATGACTTGAAGATTGCTGTAGACCAACACAACCCATCTAACTTGAAGGAGTTGGAGCAGTTCTGCCTTGGGGAATGGGTGAAAATCCCAGTGGCTAGATGTGCTAATAGAGACATACCCCAAGAGACTTGCATCTGTAATTGCAACAAATGGTGGCTCTACAAAGTATTGACTTGGGGGGGGGGGGGGAGAAATACTATGCACACTCCTGATTTCTGGGGGAGGGTTTGTCTTAATTATGGTTTGTGTCACAATAAAGGATATTTTGCACCTTCAGAGTGGTAGGTATGTTGTATAAATCACATGGTGCTAACCCCCAAAATTCCATTTTAATTCCAGGCTATAATGCGACAAAACAGAACAAACACCGAGGAGATGAATACTTTCACAAGGCACTGTACATTCCTGCTTGTTCCTGGAGATAGAGACTGGGATTGGGATGGGGGAGAAGAGAGCAAAAGACTGGTGTGGGGGTAGGAAAGAGAGACTGGGTGAATGTTGGGGTGAAGGGCTAATGGGGAAAGGCCATGGTGATATGTGAAGCAGGGAAACAACTTTCTCTTTGCTTCACCTATAGAGGAGGGGATGCTGTCACAGGGCTAAGGAGGCGACTGCTGGCGTCTGCAAAGGATGTTCAGTAGCACTTTAAGGGACTGATTAACCAAACTCTTTTCCCACAGACACATCATTGAAAAATAACTTTAATAAATCCGTTTCTAAAAGAGCTGCTGCAACCTTCACTCCTCCCTTCCACTCCCCCAAATGTTGAACTTCACTGGGCACTAAGCAGTTGCTTAGTGCATCACATTTCCAGGTGACCATTGCCACCGCTTCCATCCCTCTCTGGGATCTGCAATCGCATCAATGACTTTTAAACTGCACCTCTGGGATTATCAAAAGCCTCCATAGCTCAATGCTGTCATTGCTTCCACCCTGTCCAATGCAGACTTCCTGTTTCCATGGGGGCAGAAGCAGCTGGAGCCGCTTTTGCTCCCATGCAAACAGAAGTCCACATCAGAGGTGATGGAAACACCACCAGCACACAGCGCTGGAGGCTTCTGGTAAGCACTGCAGTGCACCTTGCACCAGCCCTGCTATTTACATATGTGTTTTCGCAGCCTGCACAGTTCTGAAGGAGGGTGTTGTGAACAGGCCTGAAGAGTATGCATGTATTTCAGATTTTGCAAAGGCATTTTGTTGTTGTTAAGTGCCATCAAGTCGGTGTCGACCCAAAGCAACCCTATGGATAGTTGTCCTAAACTGTATTTGATACAATAACAGAAGCTATGGGTGCCACTCTATCAACAATGAGCCACCTGACTGAAGACCAATCTATCTCTTTTCTGGCCTTCCTCTTTTGAGTTGACCTTCATGTTTACCAAGCATTATGTCTTTCTCTAATGATCTCTCTCTTCATATGATGTGTCTGAATTATGAAAGTCGAAATCTTGTCATCTGAGCTTCTAAAGAAAGCTTAGGTTTCATATCCTCTAGTACTGCCTGGTTTGTTCTTCAGGCAGTCCGTGGTATTATAGTGCTGGTATTCTTCACCAGCACCATAATTCAAAGGCATCAGTTTTCTTCCTGTCTATCTTTTTCACGTTCCAACTTTAGCATCCATATGACGTTATTGAAAATATCATGGCTTGAACAAGTCAAATCTTTGTATAGAGAGAGACATCTCTACTCTTGAGAATCTTGTCTAGGTCCTTCATAGCCATTCTGCCAAGAGTAATGCGTCATCTGATTTCCTGACTGCTTGTTATCTAAGCAGGTTAATGTTGCCCACTATTTCAATTTCTTCTCCATCAACATGAACTTATTGATTTTGTCAGTTGTCAGGATCTTAGTCTTCTTTACATTGAGGTGCAGGCCCATTTTAAGACTATGTTCTTTGATCATGAGAAGCAAATGTTTTAGATTGTCTTCACTTTCAGCCAATATTGTGGTATTATCAGCATGGCGAAGGTTGTTGATGAGTCTTCCACCAACCTTCACACCTCAGTTGCCTTCATACAGTCCTGCTTTTCTGATGTCTTCCTGCGTGGAAGAAAAGCTTGGCAATCTACTTCCATATCTTGCCACGCAAACCCAATGGATAGTCAAAACAAAGACAATTTATATATACTTTAAAAAAAATATCTACAAAATGGCATTAAGGGAGGGAACTGGATTTAACTCATGGTTTTTCTCAGAAGTTCAAGGCGAGTTACATTCAAGTACAGTAGGCATTTTGCTCTCTCTGGAGGGCTTACAGTCTAAGTCTCTACCTGAGACAATGGAGAGTTAAATGAATTGCCCAAGATCACAAGGGTTAGCAGTGGGATTCAAACCTTGGCCTCCCTAATTCTAGCCCTCTGCTCTACCCATTAGGCTACTCCTCCATGCCTATACCTGTTCTAAGGCTCACATAAGCATCAGCTAACTGGGATTTGCAAGAGTGACAGAGGAAACCATGTGTTTACTTCTCTGGTGTTAAATCACCTCTATAAATCCCTTGGATGACTAGTCTTCTAGAATCTAGTATTTTCACTTATCAGTGCCTATATTTACCTCTGATGTTTTGCAAATTCACCACTTATATGTGTAAGTACTGGCGCATACTGTCAGACGGCTGCCTAGGGTGAGAACTTACACAATCTTGACGATGCATATATTCATATGATTCTTGCAAGGTATTGTGGGTAATGTAGTTCATTCACTCCCAAACACAGCTGAAGACAATAATTGAGTTGTGAAACCAGTGGTAAGGCCAATAAAATACTTCTTTTATTGATGGGGTTTAATTCACCCAGCACACGTATGCTTGATAGCAATATAAATGAGGTTACTTGCTTGCAGTGTTTAAATGGATAACATAAAGTCTCAAAGCAAACCAGAAAACAACCTTCAGCTTGTCAGGCAATTAGCTAATGTTTTCTTAGCAAATAATTACCAAATAAAAAGGCACAAAGAAATAAATGAACTTTGCTTGTTAGGTTAACTTCTGCTTATTTTCCACGCAGATCCCAGCAGTGATTCTCCCTTGCTCACACACACAATCAGGTGCAGCTTTAATTACTATCAATTGACCAGCTGAAACCCTTTAGCTGGCTGGCTGCTACTGTGTGAACCCAAATCCTGCTTTAAGAGCGGTTTGCAGTGGAAATAAAGAACAAAGTTAGGTTTCTTTGTGATGGCTGAGGTGTTTGCTCACAGAAAGCTAGCAATAGCATTTAGATAGAGAACAGTCCATGTAATGAATAATTTCATCTGCTGTATCTCCCCCTTCATCAATCAGCATAGGGTCACTATCATACATTGGCACAGACGAGTCTTTCATTAAGGCACTATCATGAGAATGCTTATTCCCTTGCTGCCATTCACTATTATAGATAGGGTCTGGATCAGTGTTCATACCTGAGCCTCTCCTGCTATCATAATTCCTCTCTGTATAGCCTGGCCAGTATGTAATCCAGTTCTGATGTCCAGCCTTCCAATCTTGATCCCTGGACACTGGATCTTCTCTCACATACCTTCTGGCATAGGTCTGAAAATCCTTTCCACGTGCAGTCTTCTCTCTCCTAGGTAGCCACTGGTGATTCCTATCTCTGCCATTCCATTCCTCTGGCTGACTCCAGTCCAATGGACTCTGCTGGCATTTGGAATACCTCCCAGTATAGGTACTGCCTTGGATTCTCCCAGACCTTCCAATGGCCTTTCTTCTCTTCCTTCCAGAGAGTTTCCTTCTTTCTCTATCCGCTTGGCTTGGCTTCTGTTTCTCCAGGTGATGCTTAAACCTGTAGCTGGGCTGGAGCTTGTAGCCGTTGCTGTCTCTTTTCCTGAAGCTGTTATCTGAAGAATAAGCTCTATTCTTATTCTGTTCTAATGTGTGCTCCTCCCTAACACAGCGCAGCTGTGTTGAATCAGGCCCTGCCCTTTGAGATGAGTGCTTAGGGATTACCTCATAGCTCTCTTGATTGCACACACATTTTCTCACTTCAGCCCTTCTCATGGCTGCTGGAAACCTGGTGCATTCTGGGACTGGTAGTCTTTTATGTGAAAACTCTGTTTTCTTGCTTCTACCAGAACTGACAGGTTGCTTGTTCAGAGTCACATCATCTTTTCTATAGCTCCTACCTGAGCTATGATAAGCTTCCTTATCACAATACACATTCAAAACCCCAAGGGAGGCCTATACTTCTATTTTTTTTTAACATGTTCCTTCGTAAAATGGATGTTCCCACTATACAAGCTGCAAAATATTTCCCATGTCCTTATATGTACTTTTCAAAAGACCCCGTATTTAGTGAGCCTTTTATAAAATACTTGGGAAATTGTGCACTTCCAGACTTGGGCTTCCCTTTTGCTACCTAGATGACTTTGAAAATTGGGATTTATAAAAACAAAGAAAGATGGATAAGCATCACAACCTTCCCTGGAGCTTTGCTCAACTGAATGAGACAAAATTTCTAATCAAAAATACAATGATTACCATAAGGAAACTGGACTTTGTAGTCGAAAATCCACCTGTTTTAAGGGCCTTCTGATACCTTATATATGTCCTCCCCTCCCACCAAAGTAGTGAGAAAAAATCTATTAATGCAATCCCATATAGACGATAGAGGTCTTGCCAGCTACTAGGATTAACGAAGTGATAAGCACTAAAAATAAGTCACACTGTGTCTGGGCGTGACAATCCTTGTCATGTGACTGTCAAATACCCAGTTGAGGCGTATAGACTAAAACGAGATAAAAGGCACACTCTGCTTCTGGGTTCAGTACTCGTTAAGTTTAAATATTGCATTAAAACATGAAATTCAGCAGATATAAATTATAAAACCATAGTGCTAGCTTTGCAGTTAAATATTTATACTTTTTTTCCCGCTGGCCATTCTTTGTAAGCTCTGCTATGCTTGAAATATGTAGCACATCTTGGTCCCAAAGATGCAATTTGTTAATTGAATTTTGCATGCCAAGCCTCTACTGGAGCTTAGCTATTAAATATGTCCGACAAAGCAGCAGGCACTCTTGTTGAATATGAATTATTTTACCTTAACAACAATTAATAATAGGCCCTATTGTAAAACCTTCTTTTTTTATTATCTGTGAAAAGCTGATATTTTGGATTGTTTCAGTTGTGATAACAGGGCTTAGGTTATGATGCATGATTTTTAAATTCAAATTTCTATTTTGGGGTCAGGTTTATTAATGGTTAACGCACGTTAATGAAGTTAAAACGCATTAAGTGCCACTGTGCCCACAGAAATAAAAGTGCTCTGGGCACTTAACACACATCTGCAAAAGGATATAATGTGTGTTGATGAAGTTAACATGTTTTTGGAGAGAGAGGATTAATATTTATGTTATATACCGCCCAATTGATACACAACCATTCTAAGCTATTTACAATAAAACATCCATAATAGAAACAAACAGGACTGCCAATTAAAAACTGCTACAGGCAGACAAAAATTAACCAAAATCCTATTTATTTATTTAATGCACAATACTTATTCTGATAAACCTTTCAATTTTAAAACTGCAAATTTTGGAAAAAATACGTAAGCCTAACTACCATAACTTGATCCTAAAAACAAGACCACCCCTTTTCCTAGGTATCAGAGAAACGCAAGCTACAGATTGCAACTTTCTATGGAACCTAAAACAAACAGATTAGGTCTAGCCATTTGGTGTCACCCATCCTTGAGTGATTAAGACCAACATCTCTGTGCCAGCAAGGAAAGAAGGGACCTAACATCCCTGCAGACTGGAGGAGGAGGAAGCAGGCTTGCAAATCTAATGTAGATCTTCCGCAATGCATGGCACAGCACTAGAACCAAGTCATCAAGACCAGTCCTATAATGATTTTATAACATGCAAAATTAACACAAAAGACTTGCAGAAATTCTGCAAGAAAAAGGTCAAACCTAGGCTTTTCCTCCATTTGTGAACTGCACATACCAAACGTCCATTTATATAGAAGCTAATCCTAACTAGTAGGATTTAACAGAATCGGCTTAATCATTAGGTAGACTAAATAGTTACATTGGGTGGCAGCTTCTGGGGATAGCAAACAGCAGCTGCAAAGTAAAATGACAGCTTCCGACAGCCACAAAAAGTTGAAGAACCATCAGTGCATACTTTTATATCTTTTTATGCATTTTTACAGGATCGTTGGTATTGAGGTGATCATTATCATTGAGCTTAATTATCAAAATCTCTTGGGGAGGAGGAACCTACAGGCAGAAAGCTGAAGGTTCGCCTAGAATGCCCAATATGCTTCACCAGCATGAACAGGGTTCGAGTGGCAAGTTCGGTGCACTGCTACGTAGAAGATCCCCATTTCAAACGTCATGCTAAGCTTTCTACTCCCTGCTACAAAGGGAGGATTCACAGCCCTTGAGGGCAGGGGTCATGGTTATTACTTAACAGTGATACCTAGTGGGTAGGTTCAGGGTTCATGCAAGGTTTCAGACAGACTCATGGCGCATGGTGCCCAGGACTGTCACTACACTGCCATATTAGCCATATGATGGAGAGCAAATAAAAAGGAGAAAAAAACAGAAGAATTGACAGTGAAGAAAATCCCAATTCTATTGCTCTCTCTTAAGAGTCATAACCAATGGGATCTAGGGACAGCTGTATTTCCTAGGGTTGAAAACGCAGTAGGTTACGGGACTCATCTCCCAAATGCTTATCACTTGACACTCATTTGTCCATTTTTTTTGTTATTTTGTGAAGGTATGAATAGAACCCCATACATTACTAGATCTGCTTCTCTTTCATGGTGATAGAAGCCTTGTTTGCTTACGAAGAGACTGATCTAGTTGTGTGCGTTCATAGGAAATGAGAAAGCATTTTATGAATTTTCTTGCAGGACTCTGATTCAAGATTGAATCCATGTTGGGATGAAAATCTTCAATGATAACAGATCCTTCCTAGTGGGTCACACAAGATGAATTCAAATTTCCTTAAAAATCTTGCCTATCCTGAGTAATACTGTAATGTTCTCTTGAGATGCAAAGTGTAATTTCACCGTATTAGAATTTTTGAACTTTTGGTTAATGTGAAAAAGGAACTAACAAGAATAAATCTTAATTTTTATTTTCAAGCCTCTGTATACCAATAAACAAAATACAACATAAAATAGACAACGCACAATCTCATCCATTGATACATGAACCAAGATCCAATATTTTCTCATAATTTATAATTAAACTCCTTGCCAAGCTCCACCGCCCCAACCCCACATGGAACTTAGGGTGGTCAAACACTCCTCTCCCAAAAAGACAGGGGTCATCTCTATATCTTCACAACTTTCTTCCGAATACCACAGTAAATGTAGACAAAACAATCTGAAGGGATGCTACAAGAAGACAAGGGCAATGGGTCTACCTATTGAGCACCAGATTCATCAATGTGCAGGTGAGAGACACCCAGTTGAGTTCCCAAATAGACAAGCATTCGCCAGCGAGATTATCAGATGTTATCTGCTGCTCTTCTTTTCCATTTCCATACGAGCATTTAGACAACAGCCCATACCCAAACAGAAACACAACCACCTCTGCCAACTAGGCACGCACTCATCCTACATACACACACAAGAGTATTATACTACGTTATTAAACAACCCCTTATTAAATGTTACCCTTCAATTGTACTGTCTAAATGTTCACAAGTACCCTAATGTTAAATGTAACCCTCCAATTGTGATGTGACGTGACCACCTTGATTGAAGGATAAGGTGGCATACAAATCTGTCTAAATAAATAAATAAATAAATTTCTCTCAGCCTCTTCCTTTGCCCCCTTCCTCTTGCAGTTGGGGAGTTCTCCTCTGACTCTCTACTCTCAGCCACATGGATCATGCCTCCTATCCCTGTTCACTGGACATGCAGCCCACTCTCACACCTTAGTCTAAGTTCTTCTCCTCTCCTCCCCGTCTGCCCATTGCTCTCTTCTTAATTCTCTTTCTTCTCTGTCCTTTATATGATTGCCATTCTTTTTTTCCTTTTCCTTATTTTTAATTTAGATTTTTGTAATCCACTCTGATGCCTTGCTGCCTAGGGCGGTATATCAAATGACGATAAAGATTAACAGAAAGTCAAAAAAAGGAGCACTTGCCATTGAGTCAAGTCAGGGGACTCTACTGAGACAAAATACTCGGGCCAGGAGTAATGCCTTTATCAAAGTTTAATGTCCACCTTCACAGCTGGGAAGTTGGAAAAATCTGGAAATAGCATGACTTCCCCTGTCACGGGGAGCTGGGTATCCAGGAGTGAGGCCAACAAATCCAAAACATGCTTCGAGAAGCACTTGATCACTGGGCAAAGGCAAAACATGTGGCCAAATGGGCTCTTTGCGCAAACAGGAGCTTGCTTTAAATGTTGAGCAGAAAGCCCACCCAGAAGGCATGCTAGGAAGGTATATAGGCCCAGTTCAATAATTTGCACAAGGACTCTCTCCCAGGCCAGGCAGTCCCTTAAAATTACTGTGCAACAAGTTTGCGGTTAAATCAAACTGCACCTCCGGCCTCCATTGAGCAGCAAGCGTTATCAAAATCTAGACTCCCTTCCTAAGTCTCATAGGCTTCGATGGAACACTGACAACTTAATTTCAGCCTCCACTTGCAAACACAAAAAGTCTCCAATGATTCAAAATATCACCCTGGAATTTACCTATCTCCAACACACAATTATAGTGTCAAACCTGAAAGTACGCAAGACATTCTTTGTAGGATAAATGGAACTCAGTGATGAGCTCCTGGAAAGATTTAAGGGTACCTTCCTAAGAGAACAGTTCCCCCCAAGCAGCAGAGCCCCCTGGACTGCCGTATTTCAAATACAGGAATAGATCTTAAAACGGTTTTTGAAACCATCTCATTTGAAAAAAAAAAATAGCAGAAAACGAGAAAACTAAAAGCGCAACAGAAACAGAAAATCATGGCCTATCCAGTCTGCCCATCTATACCAAGGGCAGAGGACAGAACTTTGTTATTTTAAAACATTTATGAACCACCATTTACGTCAGCATTCAAGGCACTGTACAATTAATAAAACAAAGAACCCCAAGGCTCCACCTAGCAGGATCCCCCCTTACACCCCTCCCCCAACACAGACCACCTCAGCTGTCGCTGGCTGCTACTCCCTCCAAGCACCCCATACCCATCCTGCACACCACAGTACACTCATCTCACGGAAGAGAAACATTTTCAATGCTTTCCGAAATGCTAACAATTTAGTCTCCATCTGCACTACCACCAGTAAGGCATTCCACAGAGTCGGGACTGCTAAAGAAAATAACCACACACGCCAGCGTTGTAGGCGGACAGTGGAAAGCCCTGGTATCACCATCATTTGAGTCCCAGCGGAACGCAAAGCCCATCCAGGATGGTACCAGTGCACCAGCTCCTGGAAATACCGGGGCCCTAGGCCCATCAAGGCTTTAAATACCAAAAGCAAGATTTTAAAAATACATCCTTTGCTTAACTGGGAGCCAGTGCAATTGCCGGAAAAATCCCTTATCCTTATCCTTACTGGATAAGCTTACCAGGAAGGGCAATTTTAGAAAAGGATGCCTAACATCTGCAGCAAGTATACGTGTTAACTTTCAAAAGAAAGGTATGTGCACGTTCTCCCTTTTGAAAAATTACCCAAATCACACCTGGAACACTCCCCTTTGAATCTGTGCATCCTGCAGCAATTATATGGTTAATTAGTGGCACAGTAAAATCAGCAATTCCATGTGTATCACCAAAAATGAAATTAGTCACGAGAATATGCAAAAAGCAAAGAGGAAAACACCTCAAAACTTTGTAAGTTTTAGAAGGGCAGATGAAGTTCTGAAGACCTCCTTGTTTACTGCATATTTCAGCAACTAATTTCATTCTGGTGATAGTTTGTCAGTATTCACTATATCCAGGGATACATTAGCTCCATGTGTATGCCATCTATAAATATAAAACAATTCTATTTACACATATAATTTCCATGCAAGGCTTCTAAAAGGACTTCCAATATTATCTAGTTTAAAAGCTAACCTTTAAAAAGGAGATAGAGCAGCTTTTAAACTAATAGGGGAAACCCGAGAGTCGCCCAAGAGCGCATGGTTCGGAACAATGTATCCTTGAAGGATATTCCCAAAAAAATGAAGTTAGGGCACATCAGCAGAGCGGTTCCAATAAAGACAAAGGTATCCCAAATGCCCTTGAGTACAGAGCAGATAGAGCTTAAAGATTCCAAATTGCCCCTGCCTACCGATAACCAGATTAATATGAATACAGTCTCTAAAATGCTTGTATGCAAATGCTAGAAGCCTAAAACATAAGAAGTGAGAGTTAGAATATATAGCACTAAATGAGAAGTTAGATATGATTGGTATCTCAGAGACATGGTGGAAGGAGGACAACCAGTGGGACACTGTGATACCTGGGTACAAACTATATCGTAATGATAAAGTTGATCAAACTAGTGGAGGGTTTGCGCTCTATGTCAGAGAGGGCATTGAGTCACAAAGGATTAAAGTTTTGCAGGAAACATTTTCTGTAAAATCTCTATGGATTGAAATTCCATGTAAAAAGGGGAAGGTGCCTGGCCAGAATGAACAAATGGATGATGAAATGCTCAAAGAACTCATGGATGCAAACAAAAGTTACAGAACAATAATAATAACGGGTGATTTCAAATAACCCGGTATTGACTGGGTCAGTGTCACGGCAGGACATGCTAAGGAGATAACGTTTCTAGATGAAATAAATGACTGCTTCTTGGAGCAGCTGCTTCATGAACCAACCAGAGGGGAAGCCATTTTGGACTTAGTCCTTAGCGGAACACCAGATCTGGTGCAAGAGATAAGAGTGTTGGGGCCACTTGGCAATAGTGATCATAGCATGATCGCGTTTGATTTAATTAATGGAGGAGGGATGGTAAGGAAATCCACAGTACTACCTTTTAACTTTCAAAAGGGAGAGTATGATAAAATGAGGAAAATAGTTAAGAAAAAACTAAAAGGAGCAGTTGCAAAGGTCAAAGACTTACATCAAGCTTAGGTGTTGTTTAAAAATACTATCTTGGAAGCGCAGACCAGCTGTATTCCAAGCTTTAAGAAAAGTGGAAAGAAGTCCAAAAAACTGCCAGCATGGTTTAAAGGTGAGGTCAGAGAGGCTGTTGCCAAAAAAGCATCTTTCAGGAAATGGAAAAAAGAGCCAAATGACGAAAACTGGAAACAGCACAAGCACTGGCAAGTTAAATGCAAGGCATTGATAAGGCAAAGAGAGAATTTGAGAAGAAACTTGCTGTGGAAGCAAAAACTCGTAATAAAGACTTTTTCAAGTACATTTGTAGCAAAATACCCGTGAGAGAGTCAGTTGGACCATTAGATAATAGAGGGGTAAAAGGGGCAGTAAGAGGGGACAAGGCTATAGCGGAGAGACTGAATGAATTCTTTGCTTCAGTCTTTACTGAGGAAGATGTAGGGATGTTACCCATAACTGAAGTATTTAAAGGTGATACTGCAGAGGAATTGAAAGAAATATCGATACACCGAGAAGATGTATTACAACTATTTGATAAACTGAAGAGTAGCAAATCACCTGGACCGGATGGTATACATCCAAGGGTAATGAAAGAACTGAAATAGGAGGAGGAGGAGGAAATAGCCAATGCAATAAAATAGGGGGATAAGACATTTTTCAGATATATTAGTGAGCAGAGGAAGGGCAAAAGTGGTAATGTCAGACTCAAGGGTGCAGGGGAGGAATATGTAGAAGCTGATAAGGATAAAGCGGAATTGCTTAACAAATATTTTTGTTCTGTGTTCACAGATGAAGAACCAGGAGCAGGACCTCAGAAAACACCCACAAATAGGAACAGAAGTGAGGGACATCTTGAACAATTTTCAGAAGACTGTGTTCGTGAGAAACTAGCTCAACTTAAAGTAGACAAAGCGATGGGACCGGATGGGATACACCCTAGAATACCGAGGGAACTTGGGGACGTTCTAGCAACTCCACTGACTGACCTTTTCAATGCCTCGTTGGAGTCGGGAGTGGTGCCAAAGGACTGGAGAGAGGCTCATGTGGTGCCTTTACACAAAAGCGGAAGTAAGGATGTGGCTGAAAACTACAGGCCGGTTAGTTTAACTTCGGTGGTGAGTAAATTATTGGAAACGCTGCTGAAAGAGAAAATAGTGAGGTTTCTGGAGTCCAGCGGATTACAGGATCCGAGGCAGCATGGATTCACCAGAGGCAGGTCTTGCCAACAAATCTGATTGATTTCTTTGACTGGGTCACCAGGGAGTTGGACCGAGGGAGAGCTCTAGATGTGGTGTATTTAGATTTCAGTAAAGCCTTTGACACTGTTCCTCACAGGCGACTTATAAACAAATTGAGCACCCTAGGGATGGACACTAAAGTTACTGCTTGGGTTAGAAATTGGTTGGGTGGGAGGCGACAAAGAGTACAAGTAAATGGAGCTCACTCTGAGGAGAAGGACGTTACCAGTGGTGTGCCCCAGGGATCTGTCCTTGGTCCGATTCTTTTTAACATCTTTGTTAGTGATATAGCAGAAGGGCTGTCGGGTAAGGTTTGCCTCTTTGCGGATGATACCAAAATCGGCAACAGAGTAGACACCCAGGAAGGTGTAGATAACATGAGGAGGGATCTAGCTAAGCTTGAAGAATGGTCTAGAATTTGGCAGCTGGGATTTAATGTTAAAAAATGTAAGGTCATGCATTTGGGCTGCAGCAATCCAAGGGAGCAATATAATATAGGGGGTGAAGTACTTTTGTCCACTAAAGAAGAGCGGGACCTAGGCGTGGTTGTGTCTGATGATCTTAAAGTAGCTAAACAGGTAGAAAAGGCGACGGCAAAAGCTAAAAGGATGCTTGGGTGCATACGGAGAGGAATGGCTAACAGAAAAAAGGAGGTGATAATGCCTCTGTATAAGTCTTTGGTGCGACCTCATTTGGAGTATAGTGTGCAATTCTGGAGACCGCACCTTCAAAAGGATGTGAACAGGATGGAGTCGGTGCAGAGGGTGGCTACTAAAATGGTTAATGGTCTTCATTATAAAGCATATGAGGACAGACTGAAGGATCTTAATATGTACACCTTAGAGGAAAGGCGGGATAGAGGTGATACGATTGAGATGTTTAAATACCTCCGTGGCATAAATGTTCAGGGAGAGAGACTCTTTCAATTGAAAGCAAGTTCTGCTACGAGGGGACATGGGAAGAGGGTGAAGGGAGATAGATTCAGGAGTGATATGCAGAAATATTTCTTTACGGAAAGAGTAGTGGGTCCGTGGAATAGTCTCCCAGTGGAGGTGGTAGAGATGAGGACAGTAACTGAATTCAAAAAAGCATGGGACAAACACAGAGGATCTCTAAAGGTAAAAAGGAAGGATATGGAAGGACAGACTAGATAGGGCCATGTGGTCTTTTTCTGTCATCATATTTCTATGTTTCTATATTTCTAAATATGAGATTGCAGATCTACTATTAGTAATCTGTGAACTATCATTAAAATCATCTGTAATAACTGAAGATTAATTAGAGGATCGCCAATGTAACGCCAATTTTTAAAAAGAGTTCCAGGGATGATCCAGGAAACTACAGACCGGCGAGCCTGATGTCAGTACCAGGAAAAATGGTAGAAACCATTATAAAGAATAAAATTACTCATCATGTAGATAATCATGGCTTAACGGCAGACAGCCAACATGGCTTTAGACAAGGAAGATCTTGTCTTACTAATCTGTTATGTTTTTTGAAGGTGTGAATAAACAGGTAGACAAAGGTGAGTCGGTTGATATAGTGTATCTGGACTTTCAGAAAGCCTTTGACAAGGTCCCTCATCAGAGACCTTTGGCAAAACTAAAAAGTCATGAGATAGGAGGCAGTGTACAATTGTGAATCAGGAACTGGTTAAAAGATAGAAAGCAGAGGGTAGGGCTAAATGGCCAATTTTCCCAATGGAAAAAGGTGAACAGTGGAGTACCCCAGGGACCTGTGCTGGGTCTGCTGCTTTTTGACATATTCATAAATGACCTGGAAAAGGGAACGAGTGAGGTTAACAAATTTGCAGATGACACAAAACTAAAGTTAAAACCCAAGAGGATTGTGGAAAATTGCAAGAGGATCTTCATAAACTGGAAGACTGGGCATCCAAATGGCAGATGAAATTTAATGTGGACAAGTGCAAAGTTATGCACCTAGGAAAGAACAACCCAAACTATGGTTACACGATGCAAGGTTCCACATTGGGAACCACTACCCAGGAAAAAGATTTAGGCGTCATCATGGATGACATGATGAAACCCTCCATCCAGTGTGCAGCAGCGGCAAAGAGAGCAAATAAAATGCCAGGTATCATAAGTAAAGGAATGGAAAATAAAAAAAGGATATTATAATGCCTCTGTATCGTTCCATATCTTAAAAAGGATATAACGTTATTAGAAAAGGTGCAGAGAAGAGCCACGAAAATGGTAAAGGGGTTGGAAGGATACTCCTATGAAGAGAGGCTAAGAAGGTTGGGGCTCTTCAACCTGGAAAAGAGTCGACTGAGGGGAGATATGATAGAGGTCTATAAATTAATGAACAGAGTGGAACGGGTAAACGTAGATCAATTGTTTAAGTCGTCAGAATTTAAAAAGACTAGGGGGACATATAATGAAGCTACAGGGTAACCTATTTAAGACTAATAAAAGAAAATATTTTTTCACTCAACATGTAATCAAACTCTGGAATTTGTTACCGGAGGATGTAGTAAAAGCTGCTAGTGTAGCTGGGTTTAAAAAAGGTTTGGACAAGTTCCTGGAGGAAAGGTCCATAATCCATTATTAAAAGGGACCTAGAATATCACTGCTTGACCCAATACAAGCATTGAGGAACCTGTGTCTTTTGGGGAGACTGCTAGGTACTTATGACCTAGATTGGCCACTGTTGGAAACAGGATACTGGGCTTGATGGACCTTGGTCTGACCCAGTATGGCAAATCTTATTTTATTTATTTATTTATTTACATTCTCTTATATACCGCGCTATTCTGCATCAGTGCAGTTTACATTGAACAAACTGAAATTACATTGAACAGGGCATTATAACTTGGAGATAACTATTTTACAGAGAACATGGGCTATGGCGGGTTAAGTTCTTAATTACCAACCTGTCCTTTAGTGACGTATATGGTATTGGATATTTTGGGCTAGGACATTAATTTGAGGCAATAAAGGTTTCCCCAATTCAGATATTGCCTCCTAGATAGTATCCAAAGTGATAGATATAGGTTGAACAAGTATAAACAGTAAAAAAATAAATAAATAAATAAAAAAAAGGGCAAACCTGGAGCTCCAGCGATGCCAGTGTTCAAGAGATGCCTGTTTCCGGGCTGCACCAGTTGGCTCTCACCTCTCACAACTGGCACTCTGATATTATCCAACAGGGCCAGAAGTTATCATGCTAAAGGTGATATCATGCCCAGAAGAGCCAGTGGGTTCACCTGCCTCCCACAGAACCTCCGGTAGGCCATTACCAGATCTTCGTCCCTGAGCCCTGCTCAGACTAAATAATTATCCATGGGACTTAGTGCGGGTAACTAGTCCACATTTAGAGTGTAACTTTGGCTTTTCCTTTGTGTTTGCCCATATGAGGGCAAAAAAGCTAAGTGAAAATTAAAGTGAGCAGAAGAGTGTTAGCACTCTGCCGCCATCTTGGAGCGTTTACCTAATAGTTTGGAGTCTCCATTACCAGGACCAGCCCAATGATTGGGTAAGGCTAGGTGGTTGCCTAGGGCAGAAATTTTCTGAGGGGTGGCAAAGAGCAGTAGCGGTCAAAGAAAACTAAATCAGCACATTCTTTTACCTGCAGGGAGAGCGGGCGCACACTTAAATATTAAACTTTACTTTATAGGTATTAATATGATGCTCAATTATGCATTTTTACAGGATTGTTACAGGAGGGGTGGTGTTGGGATACTCATGATTATCGAGTTTAAATTATCCAAATTTTGGAGAGTTTAGGGTGGAGAGGGACGGCATAAGGCTGAAGGTTCGTCTAGGAAGCCCACTACCCTTCCACCGGCCCTGCCCTGTCCATTACTATGTACCATACTATTTTCTATTCAGCACGAACAGCTGAAGACTGAAGCTGGAAACTGGTTTGTTGTTTTTTTCCTCTTACAAGCAGCTAAACAAACGGAAGAATATTAGAACTAACAAGTCGGAAAGTAAATGCTAGGCACGTTACCAGCTGACACATTTTGCTGAGTGGATGGTTGGATGAGGAATGTATACATACTGCACTTAGTGACAACGCAGTGTGTGTATGTGTGTGTATAAATGGAGCAAGAGGCAGGATACACGAGTGTGCATGTGGTGTGTGTCAGAGCAGTAGACTAGCAGTCTGTCTGTATGTGATTTGTGTGAGTGCAGCAGAGTGGCAGGAGTACGTGTGTGTGTATGAATGCAGAAGAGTCTCAGGGGTACATTGTGTGTGTGTGTATGTGGATGGGTGCAGCAGAGTGGCAGGGGTGTGCATGGTGTGCCTATGAGTCCAGCATCTCCTTGCTCTGACCCACTCCAGTGTCCAGCATTTCTCCTTCTCCCCTGCAGTGTACACGCTGCAACTCCTCCATGGTGTCAAGCATCATGCCCCCACCCCTCTCCCCACTGACCTTTCCCCTGATGCTGGAACCCTACCTCTCTCCCCCTCCTGAGCTATGCTGCAGTTAAAGTCAATTCAGTGTGGCAGAAGACTTTGGGAACGCTCAAGATTTGCTGCTCCTTCTCCCTACCCTGCCGCAAACCTCCTGTCTAAAGGGCTGGACAAAGGCGGCCTAGAGCGCATGCAAGTGCTTTAAGGCCTGTCTCCCTACGGAATGTACCTTAGCTGCAGCATGGCTTGGGAGAAGGAGGGGAAAGCGTGCTGGGGGCTTAATCCTGGATATCGTGTGGGGGAAGGGGGGCAGGATAGATGCCGCTCCCACGCAGCCAGGTTGGAAACCCTTCTGATTCCTGCCAGTTCTTCATGGGACTCCCTCCAGCTCTTCATCCTCCGCTTTTTGGGGGTGGGGGGGAGGCAGGGAGGAGATTGTCTGTCTGTTCACAAACAGATGCCTAAGTTAAATTCACTCAGCCTGTTTGACCCTTGACAAAATAAGTGCTAAGCTACAGCAAAACACACCTTAAAAAGGGCAAAAATGAAAAATACCTTGCATTAAGATCACGACTGAAAGAATAATGCAAATAAACAAGCCTAATACATATATATATTAAAGCTGTAAATAGCTGTAGTGCTTTAACAGACAACAGGGGCCCATGAATGCAAGGATGTCCGGGGGGAGGGGGGAGGATATAGAACGCACAGTAAGTGTGGTAAGTTTCTCCACAGAGTATAACTGTACAAAGGCTTATATTAACAATGCTAATGGTCTGAGAAACTTGCAAAAGTAAGACAATTCAGTGGGGAGAATTAGTGTTCTATCTATAAAATCAGTTTTACAGTTAGCTATTGCCCATAAAACCACTGTTCTGGGCCCAAAGAAACAATTCACAAGAAAGGTGGTCACACAAGAATGTTCATTGTCTTGGTTGAAGTTGAGCTGCAATGAGAAAAGTGCTCGGTTTAGTTGCAAATCATGCACCTGTTCTACAGTTATTTTTACAGGTCAATAACTGCTATTTTCCAAAGGCAAGAGGCCATAAAGTGGGCAAGAAAAAGTACTACTGAATGGGCCCCTCAGAAACTGAACCAAAATGTTTTTGTTGAACAGCAGCCCGAAGGTAAAAATGTGTTCAGTGACCTGCAACTCCCAGACTGCATCACGCTAGCGTTCATTTTCTTCATCAAGTATAACGAGACTACATGGCTAACCCTCAAACCACACAGAAGCGGCAGAGCTGAGTAAACACAGCTGTGTAGTTATGTTGAGATTTTAAATTAGTTTGGGATAATCTTGAGCGATGCAAGCTCTTTGGAGAGGTTAGCTGCTCATACAATCACATATGACAATACTGCATGATGCTCTTTATAAAGAAGCAATATTAATGAGCGTTTAAATCTGAGTACTGAAAAGTATCTTAAAAGGAACAGTACTGTTTGAATAATAATCATGTTTATTTCTCAGCTACAAGACAGGAGACCACAAAATATTCATATTAAGAAAAATACTAAAAAAATAATCTAAAAAAAATTAAAGGAAAATTCCATATAAGGATATATTTTATATACCTGATAATTTACTTTCCTTGAATCCTGCAGATGGAAGCAGACTTTCAGTGATGTCATCACTCGGTATATCCTCTATTGAAGCACTGAGAGATGTCAGTATTTTCTTCCACCAGCAGGTGGCAAGGTGTGTGGACTGGTGCAGCAGTACAGATAAGACTCGACTACCTGGCTCACACTTTGGTGCACTGATCACTGAGATTGAGTCTGGGAAGGCCCAATGTTGCTTGGAATGCGGGTATGCCTTTATCTCCTGGAATGGAGCTACCCTGTATCCATGCTGTTTCCCATGGGTTACTAGCACTAATGAGCTGGAAGAGGAGTAGGAGGAATCTATGGGGCATCTGGGGGTGAGGAGGGGGAGTTGGTAAATTGGGTCCAGGCCCCCTTCCCTCTTGCTGTCCTTATCTACATGCCATGTATTTTTTCTGTTTTTCCTTTTTCCCTCTCTGCTGCTTTCAATAAATCAGCTCCTCAGATCCCGATGCTCCTCACTCTCTTGTCCACTACTTGTGTATCTTACCTTATTCTAGGCTGTGTTTTTTTTTTTACTAGATTGTAAGCTCTGATGCAGGGACTGTGTCTTACATCTATATGTACAGCATTGCATACGCCTTGTAGCGCTATACAAATGATTAGCAGATCTAGTTCCAAATTTAAAAAGAAAAAAAAATACCTTTGTTTGGCAACTGGGCCTCCCAGGACTGCACGGGTGTCCCGGGCCTTCCTACTAGTATTTCTCTATTCTGCCTGACAAGTGCTGGGATTCCCTTTATGGGACTCCCATTTCGCTGTGGCCCTGCTTCTTTTTTCAAGCACAGTTTTATTAACCTTTCCTGCTGCAGTGTTCAGCCGCAAGGCCTGATGCAGCCAACAATCCTGAGTGTTTTCTCTCCACATCTCCTTATTTTTGGCCCTACTGTGGCTGCATAGCCTGGGGCACCTTTTTTCGGCATTTAGGGACCTCCCCACAGGGGCCTGGGCTGTATGCCCAATGCTATTTCTGTGCCCTCTGTTTCTTCTGCCCTTTTTGCCGCCAGTGAGAACTGCATCCATTTTGGATAGCAGACTAGCCCTGGCAAAGGCCAAGCTTGGTGGGGAGGCCTTAGCTGCAAGCCTTTTGCTCAAGTCTGCCTCTACCTGCTGGCAAGGGAGCATAACCCACTCATCTGAATTGGCCTAGCAGATAAGGAAACTACCACTGCTTTGAAAGAGCAACTCAAGATTCTAGGAGTGAATATACATAGTAAGCTAACTTTTCATCACTATATATTAAATATAGTAAAGAAATGCTTTTTCGTACTCTACCTAATTCAGTCAATCTACTCTATGTTTTCAAGGGGAGCACTGCAAATCTTGATTCACATTTTGATGATTAAAGAAGAAATTAGAGCTTACCTGCTAACTAATGTTCCTTGAGTTACTCCAGTCCAGTCCTGGCACCTTTGGGTATTCACGCCCCACCAGGAGCTTGGAGACTGAGCATGTCATGATTTTCATGGAGCTCCCCTAGACAGACAGTTGGCTCCTCCTCCAGCCTCCAGTATCCTATTGACAAAGCAGACTCATGGAAACAACCATTGTAACTCCCTAATAACTCCCAAAAAGGTGCAATGAAGTGAGTTCGGGCCAGGCGGAAGGTAATTCCCACAGGGGGTCGGCTATAGGAGTTTTACGATGCCTGGAACAGAATCACATCCGATCAGTGGATATTGGAAGTCTTCAGGGATGTCTCATACCCTAGAGTTTGCTCAGCCTCTGCGAGAAGCATTTGTAAATTCCCCTTGCAAGGCATTGCGAAAACAGAGAGCAGTGGAGGAAACGCTGTGATGATTGTTAGGTTTGCAGGTGGTGGCGGAAGTGCCCCCAGACCAATACGAGTGTGGTCAAAACTCCATCTACTTCATGGTGCCAAAGAAAAACGGGACTTTCCGTCTCATACTAGACCTCAAGTATGTGAATCGAGCCTTAAGGGTGCCGCACTTCCGCATGGAGACCTGGCGATCGGTGATAGTGGCGGTGCGAGAAGGGGAGTTCCTGACTTCCCTTGACCTCACAGAGGAGTACCTCCACATATCGGTGTGCGCAGAGCATCAACAGTTTCTTAGGTTTGCAGTGCCAGGAGGACATTTTCAGTTGCAGGCCCTGCCATTCGGACTGGCAACTGCGTCTCAGACCATCACCAAGGCCATGGTGGTTGTGGCAGTGACACTCGGGCAAGAAGGCATTCTGGTTCATCAGTACCTCGATGATTGGTTCATAAAGGCGAAGTCCCAGGAGGAGAGTGTGCGGGTGATGGAACGGGTTATTGCATTTCTTCAGAACCTTGGCTGGGTGGTCAATTTTGCCAAAAGTCGGATCACACCCTTTCAAGACCTGGAATGTCTTGGGGCTCAATTTCAGACGCTGCTGGGAAGAGTGTTGCTGCCGCTCGTGAGAGTACAGAAGCTGCAGGACCAGATTCGGCAGTTCCTATGGATGGAAAGTTCAACAGCGTGGCACTATAGAGGCATCGATCAAAATGGTCCCTTGGGCTCAGGCACATATGAGACCGTTATTGAGAACTCTGTTGTGCAGGTGATCTGCACAGCGTCACCCCCTTTCACAGCACGTGCCTTGCATGGAGGAGGCGAGGAACGCACTCAGTTGGTGGCTCCAGCCAGACAGGCTCCTGCAGGGCATGCCATTAGAGATTCCGCATTGGATACAGCACATAAAAGATGCCAGCCTGGTGGGCTGGGGAGCACATTGCAAAGCTCAGTTTGCACAAGGACTGTGGATGGAGCAGGAGGCACAGTGGTGCATAAATTGGCTGGAGCTCAGAGCAGTGAGGTTGGCCCTGCAAGGCTTTCAAGACTGGTTGCGAGGGAAGGCCGTGAGAGTGTTCTCGGACAACGCTGCAACAGTCGAATATATCAACTGGCAGGGCGGTATGGACAGTGTGCAACTGGAAGAGGAGCCTGGTCTGTTGATGGACTGGGCAGAAAAGAGCCTGTTAGCTCTATTGGCAGTGCATGTGGCCAGGTGAGACAATGTCGAGGTGGATTATCTCAGCAGAGTGAAGATAGACCTGGTGGAGTGGGCACTCAGAGCGTCTTCGAGCAGTTGGTGAGCCAGTGGGAGCAGCCCATAATGGACCTGATGGCAACCTACCAGTCAGCCAAAGCGGCACGCTTTTACAGCAGAAGGAGAAAGCGCATGTCGGAAGGGCTCGACGGGCTTGTGCAGCCGCGGCCTACAGAAGGGCTTCAGTATCTCTTTCCTCCCTTGCCTCTAATCGGCAGGATGGTGCAACGGATAGAGCCGCACGGGGGACTAGTGCTCCTGATTGCCCATGACTGGCCAAGGCTGCCGTGTAAGTGGATCTGCTATGTCTGACAGTCAACAGGCCATGGCGTCTCCCGGCTTGAGAGGATCTGCTGAGTCAGAGATCAATTAGAATGCCGCAGGTGAAATGATTCTCACTTATGGCACGGCTCTTGAGACGGCATGGTTAAGGAAGAGAGGTTATGTGCCGATGATGGTGATAGCAACCTTGCTTAATGCCCTTAGACGGTCCACTTTGCTGTGGAGAGTATTCGTACATTGTTGTGCAGAGCAAGGTTGTTCCGCTATGCGGTGTCGGGTGCCAGAGATCTTGGCATTTCTGCAGGCCAGAATGGGCAAGGGGCTGGCCTGCAGTTCGTTAAGAGTGCAGGCGGCCTGCACTCTCGTGATATAGGGACCGGGTTTGGGGGGTGCCCCTAGCATCATACCCAGATGTAGTTTGCTTTCTCAGAGCAGTAAAACATATGAAGCCATCATTGCGTTCAGTCGTTCCAATGTGGGATCTCAATTTGGTGCTGTCCGTCCTCACGGAGCCGCCCTTTGAATATCTGCTGGATTGCACGGTGAAGGATTTGACGTTAAAGATGATATTTCTGGTAGCCATTTGTTCGGCCAGAAGGATTTTGGAGCTCCAGGCTTTGTCATGCAGGGAGCCGTATCTGGTTATATCTAGGGATAAGGAGGTATTGCGGCCATTTTTTTGCCAAAGGTTAGTATCAGATGGTGTCCCTCCCGGTTTTCTCGGGGATGGAAAGAACAAATATGTCGGACTATCTCCTGAAGCGTTTGGATGTGCGTCTAGTGCTAAAGAGATACTTGTCATGCACAGGACCCTTTCGGAAGTTGGAGCGCCTGTTTGTATTATTTGGAGGGCCACATAAAGGAGAGGCAGCGTCCAAGGCATCCATCTCGAGATGGATCAGAGCAGCTATCTCCTCAGCCTATTTGCTGAGGAGGAGGAGACCCGTTTTGTCGCTTTACAGGTGCATTCTACGTGTACCCAAGCAGCGTCGTGGATGGAGTTTAGCCTAGTGCTACCAGTTGAGATATATAGGGTGGCTACTTGGTCTTCATCTTCATTTGCGAAGTATTACCGTGCAAGCTTCAGTGGAGACGCGTTTTGGTTTGGCAGTGGTACAAGCCGGGTTAGCAAATCCCTCCCGAGGATAGTACTGCTATGGTACATCGCAAAGGTGCCGGGACTGGAGTGGAGGAACAAAATGGAAGAAGAAATTAGACCTTACCTGCTAATTGATGTTCCTTAAGTTATTCCAGTCCAGTCCCAAATCCCTCCCTGTGAACGGATGCGTTCACCGGCTGCAAGAAGTCCAACTAACTCAAGTTTAAGTAGGTTTGGGGCATAAGAAGGTATAGCTACAGATGAAAGGTGAAGAGTTGGGTGTCTGCCAAAGATGGTGGTCTGACATAACTGATCTCCTGTGAAGCGCTTACGCTCATGACAGATGAGCGGAGGTATGTCTCCTTCCCTGGTGGAGAGAGGTTTTTTTTTATTTGCGTTTATAGATAAGTTTCTGTACATGTTAGTTATTAGGGTGGTTTCTGTACATGTTAGTTATAGAGTGGTGGCGGAGGGGAAGAACCCCCTTTCCCTTGCCACAAAATCCCCTCGAGGGAAAAACGCCCCCTCTGATAGGGAGCAAACTGTTGGGCCCGAAATCTTCGAAATTCTCTCTGCTGACTCTTTCCGGGGGTTGATGTCTGTCCCATTTTCTGCTTGTCCTCCAGCAATCTCCCTCCTTTTGTTTCTCCCAGGTCCTTTACTTGCTTTTCTAGGTCCTCTCCAAAAAGGAGCTTACTTATGAATGGCAGTTTGCTCAGCCGAGATTTGGAAGAGACATCCACTTACCAATTACGGAGCCACAAATACAGCCTCACCGCCACCACCGAGGCCATGTTTTTGGACAAGCAGAAAATGAGGTCATATAAGGTATCCACCAGATAAGCTGCCCCTGATTCCAACTTTGCCACCTCTGGGAGTCTAGGCTGCTCTGCTCCCAAGACCTCTATAATCCCTTGCACCCAACAGAGACATGCCCTGGCCACAAAGGCCCCACATACCAAGGCCTGTAATGACAGGGCACTAATGTCAAATGCCTGTTTCAGGAGGGTTTCCAATTTGCGGTCTTTGATATCCTTGAGAGCTGAACCCCCCTCTATGGGGATGGTAGTCTTCATCATGGCCAAAACTGCCGCATCCACCTCCCGCTCTGGAAGGGGGGTAAAGACGCGACATCGTCCTGATACTCCTAAGTGCCCCTTCCAGCACATCCCACTCCTCCTGAATCATCTTACGCACTACCCTATGCATAGGGAACACCTTTTGCTTTGACCTAACTGCCTGGAACAGCGGATCCTCTAAGGGCTCATCTTCCTCTGATACCTCATGCAAACATTCAATGCCTTGGCGAATTGCGCTATCAACGCTGCCAACTCCTCTCTGCGGAACACTCTGACAATGCAAGAGTCCTCTGCCTGCGGGATCGCCCCTTCTTCCAAGTCAGAGTTCAGAGCATCCTCTTCAATCATCTCCTCCATCTCCTGTGGAGTCTCCTCCCAGGGACCATCCTCCATCCTTCGCTTGCTGGTACCTGGCTCCCCTTCAACCATCACCCATGCTACCTCCGCCTCTGCGGCCTGCTTCATTCCACTCCTAGTAGCCGGCATTTCCTCTCCTAGCCATTACTTCAAACCAAAGGCTTTGTGCAACAACAGCAGAAATTCCGGTGAGAAGTCGCCTTGAGGGCTAACCACCTGCCCCTCCCTTGTGACACTCATCTTAGCCAGCTTCTTGCCCTTGTCTTTCGAGCCCTTGGTGATGGGTAGCTCCCTTGCATTCACCCGCACCTCTTGTTCCACCTCTACCATGGCTTCTGTGGAAGACCCTGTGGTCTCACAGTCCGGTAAGCTTTTGGGGGATTATTCCAGCATATCCTCTCGCAGGACTACCTCCATGCCCTGTGATTCTGCCTCGCACCCCTTGCAGAAACTGTCTGTGGACACTGAACTCCCTTGTGACCCACAGGCTATGCAGATTGGCTTAGCTGGCATGCTGTCACTGACTGCCTGCTCCTTTTTTTTTTTCTTTTCACACACTCAGGAAATCCCTAAAAAACATCAACACATTCAAAATAATCAAAACGTGCTCTGAGGGAGAATGCCTGGCTTCCCTGAGCTCCCCTCCTCCATTGATACTTCTGAGGCTGAAGTTTCCCGTGCACCCCCATAATGGCTGCCACCATGTGGCTCCCTCAGCCTGCCTATGACTCACCGCCATTCCCCTGTGCCTGCCAAAACACTCACTGCCTTTGGAACAGACCCCTCCACCAACACTCAGCCAGCCTCATGGCTTCGACATCGAGTGTTGGAAAAGGCGGAGGAGGTCCTGGTTTCTCGCGGCACGACTCCTCCTCACCCTTCAAACTGTGGCTCTGGAGTAGTCACGCAAGTGCATGTGCTGCCAGCAGTGAAGGCTTCTCGTTTCCCCGCTTACTGACGGTATGGGGCACTGTCTCTCAACAGCCGGACCGCATGACAAAACTCCCCTATGGGGAAGATGTGTGGAACCAGCAGCTCACCTCCAAGCCTGCGAGTGCTCTCATCCCCAGCACATGCAAAAATTGTACAATCATTGTCTGCTGACTGTCAAAGCAGAGCTGTGCAGATAAGCAGTGCTCTCTTTGTTGAAACTTAAATTTAAAATTGCAACTGCTGAAATTCTAAAAAAAAATTGTTCCTTCAGTGAGTCCTACTCCAGGGATTCACATCTCTCCAGCTGCTTGAAGACTGAGATACTGGAGGAAGAGCCTGCTGTCTATCTAGGGGAGGTCATGAAAATCATGACATGCTCAGTCTCCAAGCTGGTGGGGCATGAATACCCAAAGGTGCCGGGACTGGACTGGAGGAATTAAATGGAACATCTGGCTTGCTACAATGCTCTAGTTCATGGCCTTACATTAACAACCAATCAATGGCTGTAATCCATTTATAATATAGCTGTACTGTGGCAGGTGCAGGCCTGTGACCCACAGTGTCCGAACATAAGCAGGCCAGCATGGCTAGCTTGACCTGTAAATGAGGCCTGCGGAGAGGCATATAGGATTGCACATCCCCCAATATGCTGCTATTGTAAGATAGAACTCAGTAGAAGTATTGAATTAGCTTAGGTAAGCAGAACTGCAGTATTGAAAGATGGAAAAATACAGAAAAACATGTTTAAAAGTTACTGATAAGAAAAAGTACATCTGCAAAGAAATAATTGGGAGTGCTGACAGATGAGTTGCAGAGCCCAGCTCCTCTGCATGTACAAATTGGTTCTATAACCTTGAAAGTGTGAAAGTAACAAGTTGATGAACTGACCATTGTAATTGGGACTAGAAGGGGGGTATGCAGGTGTCATGCCCACTGGAGGGACATAACTGGATAAACTTATCAGTACCGGGACCAATAGAAGAGGTACGGGAGGTATGGGAGATTACCGGGACCAATGAAATGTTTTTCTATACCTAGAATGGAACAGAAGTCTATAAAAGTTGTTGTAATGCTTGAAAACTTTGCTCAGCCATTTTGAAATTGACTGGTTCGAGACTTGTGCACAAATAAATGATTTGGACCTTCTGAACAGACTCCTGGTATCATTGGTTTGTCTGCGCTTTGCTGCTACATATTCCTTGGTGCGTTGGCCGGGAAGTTGTGGAATCAAAGTGTATATAGGGCAATATACCACGACTTTCCGCCTCTATAGGCTTGGTCCTGCCGGGATCGCGCCCTTCCGACGAGGGCTGCTCCCTGGCGCCACCGGTCCCTTGTATCGGAGGGAGCTGGTCGGACCTCGGCGGGTGACGAGCCCGGCTGGAGTCAACGCCTCGAACCCGAGTGAGGGGAGTCCGAGGTCCAACTCATGCGCCTGCTTGGGAAGTTTGAGGACCGGATCCGGTGAGTATAGTTTTGATTTTGGGTCTAGACAGAAATAGAAAGCGCAGTACTGCCATTGGAACTTGGAACTTTGGAATTTGTAATCTCGAGATATTGGGAATTGGTAAGAGAGCATGATCACCTCTCAAGGAAGAGCCGAGTAGCCTGGCATGGGAATTCGCTGGGTGAAACCCTCATCCTTTTTGTAATTGGGAAATTGGAAAAGACTAGTCAGAACAGATAGAAACGAATGCATTCTGGGATACGTTGCTAGCATGATTGTGTGAACGAAGTGTGAATGAGAGGTCTGGCAGCACGGACCAAGTGAAGGCGGACCCCTGAGTAGCGCATTTCCTGACCGGGCGACCGCGTTCAGGTCGCGAAAAGGGGGAAGCGATTGTCGTCTTGTCTTGTTACTTGTACTCCTTATACGTTTCCAGGACCGTGAGGACCCCTTACCCACGGTCCGCCCTCCTTTTCCCTTTTGTCTGTTGTTGCGCGCACACATCGAAATGGGAGGGGCGGGGTCTACTAGAAACACTCCATTAGAATGTATGATCGCACATTTTAAAGAGGGATATTCAGGAGATTATGGTATTAAAATGACTGCAGCCCGTTTGCAAATTTTGTGTACTAGGGAGTGGCCCGATCTAGACCCCATCTGGCCCCGAGAGGGAACGTTCAAAGTAGAGATTATTCAGTCAATACACCGTAGAGTGCGGATAGCGCACCCCGACCAGTACCCCTATATAGATTCCTGGTTAAGTATTTGTGAAGATCCGCCCCCCTGGGCGCAGCGCTGTTATGAGGAACAGTGCAGAATAATGTTAGCTAAAACAGATTCTAGACAGAAAACGGAACAGCCTAGAATGAAAGAGCAGGATAAGAAAGCCAGAAAGAAGCCCATCCTGGCAGATCCTGATTCCCCAGAAATAACTCTCAGGCAGCCCCGAACCCCAGGTCCAGTAAGAGTAGCCCGGCGTCCTGCCCCAGAAACCCAGAGACGGCCAGAGCCGAGGTGGGACCCAACCCCTGATCCCCCTCCTGGAGAAGAGAAAAAGGAAGAATTAGCGAGAAAAGAAGAGGAGGACCTAAAAAGCGAGTCAGAAGTGGAGACTGAAGAAGAAGGAGAAAGAGAGAATCCCCCAGATGAGGAGGAAAATGTACAAATAATTGAGAAAGCTAGCGTTAGCACTAGCACGCCAGTGAGAGAGAAACCCAAAGCAAAACCTGTTGAGAAAAAGAAAGTGACTCCTGCAAAGGCAACGACAATAACCCTTAGATCCCAAAAGACACCCATAGCAGCTAAACTGTTTCCCTTACGGCAAGTCCCGGGAGTGCCCGTAAAGAATGATAATGATGAAGTGGTAGCGGGACCCCTAACTTATGTGTATCAGGGTTCTCTACAACTGATTTATTAAATTGGAGGTCGCATTACGCCTCCTATACTAGTAAGCCCCAGGAGCTGACAGAATTAGTAACTAGTATTATGGAAACTCACCAACCCACTTGGCCAGATTGCCGTCAGCTCCTGACCACCCTATTCACTACAGAAGAACGAGCAAGAATTAGAAAAGCAGCTATTGAATGGTTGGCAGACAACCCTGCAGCTCCGGCACAGGGGCAGAATATAATAGATCGTAGGGAAGCAGCTCAGAGAGAATTCCCGAATGAAGACCCCCAATGGGATCCAAATACAGATGAAGGATCCACAGCCCTAGCCCGTTTTCGCCAAGGCTTTTTACAAGGCCTGAAAAGGGGGGGCCAGAAAGCTATGAACCTTTCCAAAGTTGCAGGAGTTATCCAAGGGATAGATGAGAGCCCAGCAGATTTTTATGAGAGATTAACTGAAGCATACAGAATGTATACTCCCTATGATCCCGAGGCACCAGGAAGTTTATGTATGGTGAATTCTGCTTTTGTAAACCAGTCTCAACCAGACATTAGACGCAAATTACAGAAGTTAGAAGGGTTTGCGGGCATGAATGCAACACAGTTACTGGAAGTCGCTCATAAAGTGTATGTGAATCGTGATACTGAAAGACAGAGAGAATGTGATAGAAAGATGAAGAAGAAAGCTGATTTTTTGGCTGCGGCCATAGTGGAACAGAAAAGGGGAGGTGTCCCTAGTCGAAGGAGCAGAGGAAGAGGGCGGGGTCAAGGCGGAGGCCGGACCCTGAGACTAGGCGTGAACCAATGCGCCTATTGCAGAGAGGAAGGACATTGGAGAGATATGTGCCCGCAACTCGAAGACGCCCAGCATGATGACGACAGCAGCCATCAGTGGCGAGAAGAAAGACGAAGCTATCCCCGAAGCCGAGGAGGAGCCAATCGAGAACAATTCCAGCGAGAGAGAGGAGGAACCATTCAAGCATTGGCCACACCAGCCCATGATGAGAATGACGTGGATTAGGACAGACCGGGCTCCAAGTTTGCTTTAGGTCTCCAGGAGCCTATGGTCAGAATACAAATAGGAGACCAAATTATGGACTTTATGGTTGATACTGGAGCACAACATTCAGTAATAGACAAAAAGATAGCCCCATTCACTACAAAAGCAGTCACCATTATAGGAGCAACTGGTGCCAAAGCCACAAAGTCTTTCCTTCAAAACCGAATATGCAGTCTGGGAGGACAGCAAGTAACTCATCAATTCCTTTACATGCCCGAATGTCCAGTGCCACTACTGGGACGAGATATGTTAGCCAAGCTTCAAGCACAAATATCTTTCTCTGAGCAAGGAGAAATGCAAATGACAGTAAATCCCCAAACCAAACCAGCAGGAGTGATGCTGCTGACGGTTCCCCGAGAAGAAGAATGGAGATACTATATTGATGATTCGATTCAAGATACCTATTTCGAACAAACTTTGAAAAGTATTGATGCACCACCTGGAGTATGGGCAGAAGGCAGCCCCCCAGGCCTAGCCAAACATATAGCTCCAGTGATTGTAACCCTCAAGCCTAGTGCTACACCAGTGCACGTCAAACAGTACCCTCTCCCAAGAGCCGCAATTGAAGGCATTCATCGCCACCTACAAAGATTGCTTGAGTATGGCCTACTAAAAGTATGTCAATCCCCATGGAACACCCCACTTTTGCCAGTAAAGAAACCTGGGACAGATGATTATCGCCCAGTGCAAGATTTGAGAAGAGTGAATGATGCAGCTGAGACCATACATCCAGTCGTACCCAATCCTTACACCCTCCTAGGACTGATACCTGCTGAAGCTACCCATTTCACTGTACTGGATTTGAAAGATGCATTCTTTTGCATAAGATTAGCCCCTGTAAGCCAAATATTGTTTGCATTCGAATGGCAGGACCCCATCTCTGGAAGAGGGGGCCAACTTACCTGGACAAGATTACCCCAAGGATTCAAGAATTCACCTACCATCTTTAGTGCTGCACTAAATCAAGACCTTTCAAGCTATCCAGTAGCCCCGGGAAAGAGAGTGCTTCTCCAATACGTGGATGATCTGTTGATAGCTGCCGTATCAGAAAGTGAATGTATACTAGCCACCAAAGATCTCTTGCAGTTACTAGAGGAAGCTGGATACAAAGTTTCCAGAGCCAAAGCACAGCTATGCCAAAAAGAAGTGAAATACCTGGGTTTTCGTATCACCCAAGGAAGCAGAAGATTAGGCAGAGAAAGAAAAGAAGCAGTATGTAGAATTCCAACTCCAACAACCAGAAAGCAAGTCAGAGCCTTTCTGGGAGCGGCAGGATATTGCCGAATTTGGATACCCAACTTTGCCCAAATTGCCAAACCACTGTATGAAGCCACAAAAGGAGAAGAGAAGTCACCACTGGAGTGGGGACTTGAGCAGGACACAGCCTTCCAAAAGTTAAAAGAAGAATTGATGTCATCACCAGCACTTGGACTACCAGATGTCCACAAACCTTTCCACTTGTTTGTACATGAAGCACAGGGAAATGCCTTAGGCATGTTGACTCAGAAATTGGGAAATTGGGAGCGACCTGTAGCCTACCTATCGAAACAATTGGACCCTGTGGCCAAAGGATGGCCACCTTGCTTGAGAGCAGTTGCAGCTACAGCGCTACTAGTGAGTGAAGCAGACAAACTCACACTAGGACAGAACATACGAGTCACTGTGCCACATGCAGTCCTTGCCCTTATGGAACAGAAAGCAAATTATTGGCTCACCAATTCCCGAATGTTGAAGTACCAGAGCATGTTATGTGAAAACCCACAGATACAACTTGAAGTGAGCTATGCCCTGAATCCAGCCACCTTGATACCCATCAGTGAAGAACTCCCAGAACATGACTGTATCGAAGTCATGGAGACTGTGTTCTCCAGCCGACCCGACTTGACAGATGTGCCCATAGACAATCCTGACCAAACCTATTATGTTGATGGGAGCAGTCTCATCCTTGATGGACGACGCTGTGCCGGATATGCAGTCGTCACTCAACACGAAGTAGTTGAATCATCAGCCCTAGCCTCAGGCACATCAGCCCAGAAAGCCGAATTGATAGCACTCACCAGAGCATTGTTGTTAGGAGAAAAACTTATACTGAATGTATATACAGATTCCAAATATGCCTTCACTACCCTGCATGCCCATGGAGCTCTCTATAAAGAAAGAGGACTCATCACATCCGGAGGAAAATCAGTCAAATATGGTCCCGAAATATTGATGTTACTTGATGCCGTTTGGGCCCCAACACGTGTAGCTGTCATGCATTGCAAAGGACATCAAGCAGGAAAAGGAGAAGTTGCCCGAGGGAATAGATTTGCAGATGCCTCAGCACGACAAGCAGCTATGACAGGACAAATTGCCCCACAAGCTATGCCAATGCAAGCAGCATTGTTTCCAGTACCTTTGAATCTATGGACCCCACGATATACCACCAAAGAATTGGACTACTATTGTGACAAAGAAAATGGAGTATTGAAAGACGGATGGATTGAGCTGCCACCAGAAGAGGGCAGTCAACCTCCAGGACGAATAGTGATTCCTGAACTGTTAGGGCCATCCTTTGTCAAAGCTTTCCACGAAGCTACCCACTATGGGAAAAGTGCTATGGAAAAAGCACTCAGACCACATTTCTACATCCCTCTGATGACAACCATATCAGCTTCAGTAGCACGACAATGTCAAACTTGTGCCAAGAATAATGCCAAGCAAGGCCTTATTACAGCACCCCGAGTTCAGTCAAGAGGTGTGACCCCCATGCACAACCTCCAAGTTGATTTCACCGAAATGCCAAAAGCCAATGGGTACCATTACCTATTAGTATTAGTTTGTACTTTCTCTGGGTGGGTAGAAGCATTCCCAACCAGAACTGAGAAAGCCCGAGAAGTTACCAAAGTCTTAATGAGAGAGATTGTCCCCAGATTCGGAATTCCAGCAGTAATAGGGTCAGACAATGGACCCTCATTTGTCTCCCAAGTTACTCAGCAGTTAGCAAAAGCTTTGCAGATACAATGGAAACTCCACACTGCATACAGACCCCAGAGTTCAGGGAAAGTTGAGCGAATGAATCGTACCTTGAAAGCCCAAATGTCTAAGCTTTGTCAGGAGACACAATTGAAGTGGCCCCAAGTGCTCCCCATAGCTTTATTCAGAATACGCTCAGCTCCTGTAAAGTCAACAGGATTTTCCCCTTTTGAAGTTTTGTATGGTAAACCCCCACCAATAGTGCAGGGAATCAAAGGAAGTCTAGCCCAAATTGGTTCAGAAATAACCAGACAAGAACTTCTAGCTCTTAGTTTTGTTCTGCAGACTCTCCATACGTGGATCCAAGACCAGTTGCCTATCAACTTGACGGAACCCTTGCATCCCTACCAGCCTGGTACTTCGGTGTGGATCAAAGATTGGAAGAAGACACCGTTGGAACCCCATTGGAAGGGACCGTACACCGTCATCCTGTCTACCCCAACTGCAGTAAAGGTAGCCGAGATCGACGCCTGGATCCACCACAGCAGAGTCAAGCCCGCCGCCGATCCTGAACCAGAGCAGTGGACAGCAGAACAGCACCCTGATGTACCCTTGCGAGTTACTTTGAGACGACAACCAGCAGCTTAGACACTTCATCACAAGTGCTTTGCAGCAGCCAAAGTCTTTCGAAGAGGATTGCTGTTTTCCATGCAACAGCTTTGTTTCAACGAACCCAATTTGTGTGTGATTTGACACACTACTTTGAGACTACATTGACTAAGCCAGACTTCACAAGCCAACTGAAATTACTAATAAGTTGGTCAATGTGTACTGGACAACCTGAGGATCTTCAATCAACACTCAGCACCCGTTAAATTGCTTCATTAGCAAACGGGACGAAGAATAAAAGACCGTCGTGATCAAGATCAGCAAGCTGAGGATTCAGAAGAACTCCAATCAACATCGACATGTATCTTTACTTTTGCTTTGCTTTGGTTGCCTTCTTTGGAGGTTTTGAACAGACTCATGCTTTACCTCCATGCACTGCCTGCATTACTTCTACTAGAATTGGACTGAAAGTAACTCAGACTTTGCTTTATCATTCTTACTATACCTGCAAGGGGACAGTAACTCGGTGTATCTATAACACCACCGAACTAAATGTTTGCACTCATGGAAAAATTAAAACATGCTATAATCCGCATCAGAATCCATCCTATTACACGATGGAAATAAGATGGAAGGATGCAGATGGACCTATATTAGCTGCAACGCCGCCACTTAAGGACATTACTAAACCTGCTGTTTTGAATTTTGATGCATGCAATGCTATTAATAGAGATAGTTATTCCACCTGTGGTACATGGGAGAAAGCGTATCGAAATGACCATAAGTATATGTGTCCAGAAGGGGCCACAGGATGGAGAAAGTGTACAGGTAAAAAGGAACCAGGCTATAGTACTGCCCCAGCAGCAGACTACTATTGCCCGTATTGGGGATGTGTTTTTTATGCTACCTGGAACACTGGTATAACTGATGAGAAAATAGATAAACGAATGGCTACTTTAACCAAGCCAACCACAAATGATAAATGTCAGAAAGATGCTTGTAACCCCTTACACTTACGTATACACAATCCCCATGCATGGAAACAAGGATATAAGTTTGGTTTACGTATTGCTGGAGGAGCAATAGATCCAGGGACCATTGTGTATATCAGATTGAATACTCAAGCCCACCAGTCATCTAAATATCATATTCATAATACTTTTTATGAAGCCATGCATGTAAATAAGTTTGAGATCCCTCACCCCTCACAGAATTTATTTCTAGAATTAGCCGGAGCAGTAGTATCTAGTCTTAAGATCACAGATTGTTATTTCTGTGGCGGAACCCAAATGGGAGATCAGTGGCCATGGGAAGCCCAAGAATTGGATTATTCCATGATTTATAATCAGACTGAATTACATAAGACTACCAGTGAATGGGTGTTAGCGCACTCAATCGTTGGACGTCTTTGCTATGCCAGAACTGGACCCCAGTTCACCCAAAAGGTAGGACAGCTGGTCTGTCTTAGCCAAAAGTACTATAATGCCACAACCAAGAAGATAGCATGGTGGTCAGGAAATGGACATCCTGAACCTCCTAACCCATTAGCCAGATTTCCTGAACTTGCAGGTCTATGGACTAACCTTGCTGAAATCCAAGCCTGGCAGGCCCCACCTGGCCTATATTGGATCTGTGGAAACCGAGCATATGCACAACTCCCACCACACTGGGGAGGAGCATGCGTCTTAGGAACCATCAGACCTTCTTTCTTTCTTTCTTTTAAACACTGAACATGGAGAACAATTAGGATACCCAGTATACACTACCCACCGACACAAAAGAGCACTAAGACAAAAGAGGGAGGCCTTACAGATAGGCAAGTGGGAGAAATGGCAAGGTGATGATTGGCCACCAGAAAGAATTATTGAGTATTATGGACCCGCCACTTGGAATGATGATGGTATGTACGGTTATCGTACCCCAATTTATATGATTAATCGTATTATTCGCTTACAAGCAGTAGTTGAAATAATAACCAATGAAACTAGTCATGCTCTCACGCTTTTAGCTAGACAAAGTACACAGATGCGCACTGCAATATATCAGAACCGCTTAGCACTTGATTATTTGTTAGCAGCTGAAGGAGGAGTATGTGGTAAGCTGAACTTAACCAATTGCTGTTTGAAAATAGATGATAAAGGTCAAGTAGTTGAAGAAATTGCTAAAGATATGCAAAGACATGCTTATGTGCCAGTACAGACGTGGCACTCATTGAAATTTCCTAATTGGTTTGCTAACCTCTTTTCATGGGTGGGAGGATTTAAGACTTTCATCGTATTGGTACTAATCCTTGTTGCTGTTATCTTCTTATTACCATGTTTAATCCCATGTTGTATGCGTTCCATTCATAACACTATTGATAGTACAGTAGAGCGGAAGACCGCAACAAAAATCATGGCTTTATATACAGCCAGTCCTGGTAGAAATCCTTTAGCCAGGATGTGATTCTTCAGAAAGTGATTTAATTCTCACACCTTATTAAGTAATAGGGTGAGATTAATCAAAGGGGGGAATGTGGCAGGTGCAGGCCTGTGACCCACAGTGTCCGAACATAAGCAGGCCAGCATGGCTAGCTTGACCTGTAAATGAGGCCTGTGGAGAGGCATATAGGATTGCACATCCCCCAATATGCTGCTATTGTAAGATAGAACTCAGTAGAAGTATTGAATTAGCTTAGGTAAGCAGAACTGCAGTATTGAAAGATGGAAAAATACAGAAAAACATGTTTAAAAGTTACTGATAAGAAAAAGTACATCTGCAAAGAAATAATTGGGAGTGCTGACAGATGAGTTGCAGAGCCCAGCTCCTCTGCATGTACAAATTGGTTCTATAACCTTGAAAGTGTGAAAGTAACAAGTTGATGAACTGACCATTGTAATTGGGACTAGAAGGGGGGTATGCAGGTGTCATGCCCACTGGAGGGACATAACTGGATAAACTTATCAGTACCGGGACCAATAGAAGAGGTACGGGAGGTATGGGAGATTACCGGGACCAATGAAATGTTTTTCTATACCTAGAATGGAACAGAAGTCTATAAAAGTTGTTGTAATGCTTGAAAACTTTGCTCAGCCATTTTGAAATGACTGGTTCGAGACTTGTGCACAAATAAATGATTTGGACCTTCTGAACAGACTCCTGGTATCATTGGTTTGTCTGCGCTTTGCTGCTACAGTACAACTATTAACAGGGACATATAAATTTGAACATGTCACTCCTTTGTTGCGAGAATGTTATTGGCCTATTAAAGCAAGCATTGTTTTTAAAATTCTGTTATTGACTCACTATGGGGTTTTTTTTACACATGCCTGCTACATTTTTTAGCCAATGTGTTAATTCTACATCTCTTCATGAGATGCCTTCAATCTCTGCAACAGAACTTACTTGAGGTTCCTTCCTTTTGAACATTTACTGCAAATCTACAAGGCAGTCAAATGAGGCAGTGGCCTCAATGAAAGAACTTAAAAGTGCCCTAGAAGTTCATCTATTTAGGTTAGCATTTCCAGAGTAAAACTTGGTAAATTTCGAAGGTCTTGGAGAGAGAGAGAGGGGAGAAAAAAAAGTTTTTTCAGCAGCCAGTTTTATTTTAGCTTTTATTCATCTTTCTACTTTATTTTACCTTTTATTTTATCCCTATTTTTATCCCTCCTTTTATATTGCTTCTTTAAATGTTTATATTATACCCCTTTCAAATAATTTTATCGTTATTTCTTTAACTCCTTGGTCTTAAGTTTGTATTTAAATGTTCTCATTTTTGTGGTCATGAGCATTCTAACCTAAATCATGTTTCTAACTTATATACTGTATATAAAACTCCTAAATATTGTGATAAACAGCATGTCAAACAAAATCAAACTTTCTGATGTGATCACTATTCGGAAAGTACATGTGTCAGGCAGATTGAGCTTATTTTCAATGTGGGCATGTACAGGGGCGGATTTTGGGCGGAGCAGGTCAGAGAGCAAAGTTATGCTACATCAGTCATAGGGCTGGCATAAGTGCTTACAGCTTAAATAAATGTTTGTATCTTCGTACTGGCTTAATTTTATAAAATAGGCACGAAACCTGCATGTTAAAATGTGCACTAACCTAGTCCTGCCTTATAAAAATTTCATTCAGAAAGGTAATTTTTAAATGGATTTCTGTTGGTAAAGCAGTGTTTTTATGCTTAGGGTTTTATAAAATTCTGCAACTGATTTGCACATACAGCCAAACATGTGTTACTTATCTAGTCTAAGTGGAGGCAATCTAGGGGGCAGGACTGAGAGGAGGTTTGCATTTATTTGCACTCTTTTTGTAAATTTAGTTTTACTCATGTATTTGCTGTACTGCTATTCACTAAAGATCACAGCTGTGTACAAACTACTAATAAGAGTAGAAATAGGAAGAAAATACATTTACAAACTTCCAGCAGCAATCAAGGAAAGGGTGACAAGATTAGCAGGTCATCCATTGCATCTGGACCGAAAAACCCCAAAAGCCTGCGAGGAAAAACGATATCGTCAACCCAGCCTTGAATTTAGGAAGGAAAGATCCTAGACGTAAATATTCTGGAATCACATTCCAAAATAGTGAGCTTAGGTAGTGAAAAGCTAATTGATCTGTACATTCTAACTGGGCCCTATAGGGTGTAGGAAGAGAAAGTAATTTATCATTTTGCAAACGAAGGACACACAAGGTATCAAAAGGTCAAACAAGTAACTTGGTTGATCGTATGGAGTGTCCAATTCATCACTGTCAAAATTTTGAACTTCATTATAAAAGCAATAGATAACCGGTGCAATTCCATACAGTGGAGTGACATGATCATACCTATTAGCAAAAACTAATAGACTTTGAAGCCATATTTTGTACATTTCAGACTTAAGGATAGTAGAGATTACACCATTCTAAAAAAGATTACAATAGTCCAACCTACAGATCACTAAAGCATGTACCAAAGTTCTTAGTGCATCTCTCAAGAAATGGTCATATGGTTTGGATGACCACAATTGGCAAATACATCCCTTAGTGACTGTAGAGACCTGCTCTTCAAAGAACAAATGAAGGCCTAAACATCCCAAAGTTGGCGGTTACGAGGCTATTTGGACAGACTGCCAGAACTATAACAGTGAAATGTCTGGAACAGATGACAGGCCCATCACCCACACATAGCTGACTTACAAGTGCCTTCCAGAGACACCAAAGTAAACTCCATCCAGGAGGAGCTCTGACTTCTCCAGCACATGCTTTCCACCCAGAAGACAGGCTGAACCAATAGCCCCCTTAATCCAGCAGGCAATCAAGGCCACTGCCTGCCCTTTCTTCAGACCGCTGAAGAGAACAAAGATGATCCGACCAGAAGAAGTAACTAGTAATCTCCAGGTATCTCACAAATGCCCTCCTCATGTCCACCAGTCGCAGCGAGAAGTCCACCCAAAATGTCATCCTCTGATGAGGAGGACAGGATGACAGCCTGGTTTAGATGAAAGGGAGACTGCACTCTCTTTAGAAAAACCAGATGCTGTTGAGATAACCAAAAAAGGCTCCCTGCAGTGCAAGACCTGCAGCTTTGACACCTCCCTGGCAGATGCAATAGCCAACAGGAAAACACCTTGAAGGTCAAATCTTTGAGAGGGGCTCTCCAAATGGGCTCAAAAAGGGGGCCTTTCAGTACTTTCAACACCAGAGGAGAGACTCCACTGAGCAACAACTGGACAAACTGGCAGATGGATCTGCTTTACTCCCTTGAGGAAGCAGGAGATGTGAAAGTGTGCCACCAAGGGCATCCATTGAATTCACCCATCGTAGCATTCTAGGACTGCTACCTGAACTTGCAAAGAGTTCAGGGCTAATCTCTGGACCAAACAAGCCTATAAGGACAACAAAAACGGGGAATGCTTTCCTGGCCTCCCGGGCCAGAGAGGAATATCATCTCTCAAAGACCCTCCAGACTCTCAACATATTTATCTATTTATTTATTTATAGGCATTTATATACCGCCTGCTGCAAATGCAGTCTAGGCTCTACATTCAAATATATTTCCCTTGTCCCCAAAGGGCTCTCAATCTATGTTTTGTACCTGAGGCAATAGAAGGTTAAGTGGCTTGCCCACAGCCACTAGAAGCATCTGTGGGACTAGAACACCCAATCCTTAGGGCCTAAGACCTAGATCTGGTGACTCCTATTGAGAAACCACAAGCTGACACATAGGCTCAAGGAGGGGAAAAAACAGAAAGATGCTGAAGGCCCTCCAGAATGGGGTCCAGTTGTGAAACCTGTGTGGGGTGGGATCCACAAGGCCACAACAGTGCCATGAAAAAGAGTGGAGAGGTCCTCCCCCTCCTCCACTGACTCTCCCACTAGAGATAGAGAATCCTTTTCTCCATCCCAACCAACCACCACAGGAGATAATGTGAGGCTCCTGGAAAAACAGATGGGCGAAAGGGCAGAACGGGGGACACTCAACCCCTTGCCATGAGCAGGAGACGTGCCAGAGGACTATTAACCTCCCAAATCTTGCAAGGGTCGCTGTCATGAAGGTAGCAAGGACTGGAAACAGCCAGTATGCTGTTTCAGAAGCTGGTGCTGAAAGCTGGTGAAGAAATGGCATTGAGCACTGGAGAGCATGGGGAAACCTGCCTCTTGAGCTCCACAGGGACCATGCGATCATCTGAGACGGCAGGAAAATTGAGAGAGATACAGCAGAGACAAATATGCATAGGGTCTTGGCTCCTGTGAGGGGGGAGGGTCCCCGACAGTAGCGAAAATAACCTCCTTGCCACCCGCAGGAGGCACGGCACTGTGACGGAGCTCAATGGTTAAAAGAAAAAAAATGTGAAGATAGAACTGCTGAAAAGTAAAGGCAAGGAAATGTAGAAAAAAAAAAGGAATGCCAATAAAAAAAAATCCCAGCACCTGTTAGGCCGGTTAGGGAAACTCAAGAAAGGCTACTCCAGCCGCTCTCATAGTCATGAGAGGTCCAAATGCCTGAAAAAAAGCTGGCTTTTCCTTTTTCCTCAATTTGAAGCTCTTTAAGTCCAACCCCTGACCTAACTCCGCCTCTAAGATCATCTCTGCTTGTATATTGGAGTGGAGGAGTGGCCTAGTGGTTGGGGCAAGGTACTTCAGGCCGGAAGGTCGGGGGTTCAAATCCCACTAGAGGACAGCAACCTTGGGCCGGAAGGACTGGGGTTTCTAGTCCCACAGGTGCTCCTTGTGGTCTTGGGCAAGCCACTTAACCCTCCATAGCCCATGTTCCCTGTAAAATAGTTATCTCCAAGTTATAATGCCCTGTTCAATGTAATTTCAGTTTGTTCAATGTAAACCGCACTGATGCAGAATAGCGCGGTATATAAGAGAATGTAAATAAATAAATAAATAAAATATAAGCTTGGACCAATTTTATAACAAACCATTTCCACACAAACCTTTTTAAGCATATAAATGCCTTCTAAAAATGATCTCCCATGTGTCTGTACAGTACTGTGTACATCTGGTATATACAGCGGTTGGGACAGGTTGCCTCAGGTGGAGGTTCGATTCCCGCTCAGAGACAGCAACCTCAGGCTGGAGGGACTGAGGTCTCTAGTCCTAAAGGCACTCCTTGTGGCCTTGGGCAAGCCACTTAACCTGTCGCCTCAGTTACGCATGTAGAATGTGAGCCCTTCGGAGATGAGGGAATATATACAGGACCTGCTTATAAGCCACCTAGAATGCATTTGCAGACAGACGATATATAAATGCCTTAATAGAACAGAATAGAATTAATAATATAGAGGACTGAAGTAATTTAATGGGACGAAACAGCTGCATTCATAACAGTAGTGAACACAAATTTCTCAAAAACGTGGCAAGTTGCCAGTTCATTAAGACTACAAAGTTTCCCTTCATCACTGCTGAAATCTGAGCTTCCATGGATAAATGAATCTAACTTCTAGGCTACAGAACTACAAACTAAACCTTAAACTTACAGCACCAAGAAGAAAGCTGATCTTGAAATCATAAACTGGTTGTCTGCCCACCAAAACCTTCTGCTTGGGTTTAATTTCAGTTTGCTTATTTTCAAGCAGTTCACTATTGCTTCACCATGATCTAAGCCTAAAATTGCATGTCTTCAACATAAAAATCCCTGGGTTAATGTTTCCCTACCTTTTCAAGTCCAAGCTACACCTACATCCTACATTAATAAAAATGGTGGGGGACACACCAGCATCCATGAAGCAGGCAGTGTGGACATGGAGAAGACTTAAGTGACCAACCACTCAAAAGGAGATGGTGCAGGATCAGGAGAAGCTGCAAGCGCTGTGTCCAAGCTGCATGCTGTACAAAGGAGTTCACATTTATCCATGTCTTACATGTGGTTCGTTAAAGCAGAGAGTATTTTCTCTCAGAGTCTGTGCCTCTGGTCCAGATGATTCCTCAGCTGCTTTGGAGCCGAGTGGGAGAAGAGTTGGAAGAGTGCCTTACTGTTGGGGATGATGTGGGCGATTCACTCTGGCTGAAGGCAGAGGTTTCCTCAATCCAGACCTCTGTACAAGCTCTACCTGAGGGTCTTGTTGCTTTCCTACAGGAGCTCTCCAGATAAACCAACAGTAAGGATTTAAGGGTTTGTTTTATTATATTAAATTGTTAGCTCTCTGACTGGGAGCTCTTAAAAGGGTTTTTTGTACATTTTTAAAGCAAGGTTACTTTCTTTTTGGTGCTTTAGTGGGACTTTCCTAGAGCAAAGTAGGTGGTTGAACTCCAGTAACCTCTTCAGCTTTGGGAACTGCTAACACCTAATCAGGAGTTAGTGGGCCTGATTACCTGAGAGCAGCTGAGCTCTCCAGAACAACCAACAGTAAGGATTTAAGGGTTTGTTTTATTATATTAAATTGTTAGCTCTCTGACTGGGAGTCCTTACAAGGTTTTTATGTACATTTTTAAAGCAAGGTTACTTTCTTTTTGGTGCCTTAGTGGTACTTTCCTTGAGCACAGTAGGTGGTTGAACTCCAGTAACCTCCTCAGCTTTAGGAACTGCTAACACCTAATCAGGAGTTAGTTCCCTCCCTACCCCCCCCCCCCTAACGAGTAGTCTTGCTTTATAGGGCACCTCCCCATTTGACAAAGCACAGAGAATTGGACCAGCACATTTTGAATATAATTAAGGAGATTTAACAGCTTTTTCTCTGAAAGGACAGCTGGGAACCGGCTGGTACTTGGTAGATCTCTCTCTTTTGCTTTAACAGATACCTAAGCGCCACGAACAGAACAATGGCTGGGAAAAATCATATCGCTAAAGCTGTTGCCCCCATTACAGCTTCTGCCTCGGTCCAGACAGAGGTCCTAATGCCAGTTGAAGGACCGGTTCCATGTGCAGGGTGCCTGCATGCTGAAGCTCTGAGAAAACAAGTGGAGGAACTCAGAGAGGAGGTGACGAGGCTGAGGAGCATTCAAGACAGTGAGAAGTACATTGATGAGATGCTTCTTGCAGCAACCAAGCTCTCCAGCAGAGGAGAAGATGGGTGCCAACAGAATGTCGATGGTGGGACACAAGTCACCAGGGCCTGCAAAATCACCAATCCAACTTCTCCAGCCCTTGAATTGAAGAACCATTAGGCAGCCTTGGAAGTGGAGGAGGTGAAAGCATCCCTGGAAAGGGAAGAACCAGAGCTCAAGTACCCCAAAGTTGCAGAATCAGTGACCACAAGGAAACGAAGGGTAGTGGTGGTTGGAGACTCTCTTCTGAGAGGTACTGAGGCGTCCATCTGCCGACCAGACTTGATGTCCAGAGAGGTATGCTGTCTGCCTGGTGCCAAAATCCAAGATGTTACGGAGAGTTTGCCGAGACTCATCAAGCCCACTGACTATTACCCAATGTTGCTAATCCATGTTGGAATAAATGATACTCAAGAAGGAGCAGAGACTCCTGCAGATAATCCAAGCAAACACAAGAAGCAGGAGACGTTGGATGAATTGATGGGGTCCCTTTGTATTAAAGATTCATTAATTCATCCAACGTCTCCTGCTTCTTGTGTTTGTTTGGAACAAATGATACTGCCAGGTATACCTAGGAACATATCAAAAGTGACTTCATGGCTCTGGGACAGAGGGTGAAGCAGTTAGGTGCACAGGTGGTGTTATCTTCAATCCTCCCTGTTGAGGGTAAAGGCCAAGGCAGAGAAGCTCACATCCTGGAGATGAATGCATGGCTGCGTGGAAGGTGTCATCAAGAGCGTTTTGGTTTCCTAGACCATGGGATGCTGTTCCAAGGGTTGCAGAGCAGAGATGGCATCCATCTGTCCAAGAAAGGTCAACGCGTCTTCAGTAGTAGACTGGCTAATCTACTGAAGAGGGCTTTAAACTAGATTCATTGGGGATGGGTGAAGAAAGCCCCCAGGTAGGTGATACATTAAATAACTTTATGGAAATGGGTAACAGGGGTAACATATGGAAAGCAGTGTGTATAAATGCCCGTAGCATGGAAAATAAGATCCCTCATGTTGAAGCTTTGGTGGGAGTGGCTGACTTGGATTTAGTGGCAATTACAGAAACATGGTTCACAGAAAACCATGAATGGGATGTAACTATACCTGGCTATACGTTATCAGAAAGGACAGGGTAGGAAGTAGGGGAGGAGGAGTGGCACTATATGAAAAACTACTATTAAACCTTTGGAATTACAGAGCTTAAAAGGGAGAGGGGAGGCATTGTGGGTTGAACTAGAAAGAGGGAAAGAGAAATCTATTTACATTGGTGTGATATACAGACCTCCCTCACAAGAGGAAGAGGTGGACAGAGAGTTAATTGAAGACATGCGCACCATTGCTAGGAAAGGGGAAGTGCTACTGATAGGAGATTTCAATATACCAGATGTTGATTGGCACATTCCTGCTGCAGTATCATCTAGAAGTAAGGAGATCCTGGATTCTCTACAGGGAGAACTATTCAGGCAATTGGTAACAGACCCCACACGTGAAGGGGCCATACTGGACTTGGTGCTTACCAATGGTGAAAGTGTTTCTCATGTTGTAGTGGGAGATCATTTTGCATCTAGTGATCACCAGATGGTGTGGTTCAGTATTAGGACTAGGGCTGTTAGAATCCATTCAAAGGCAAGGATCTTAGACTTTAGAAGACTAACTTTGCGAAGATGGGCCAATACCTCGGGGAGTCGTTAGTTGGATGGGAACAGCTGAGGGATGTAGAAAAACAGTGGGCAAAACTGAAAGGGGATATTTTAAGGGCAACGAACCTTTTTGTTAAAATGGTAAATAAAGGTAAAAGGAAAAGGAGACCGCTATGGTTTTCGAAAGAATTAGCTGAAAAAGTGAAGAAAAAGAGGGAGGCCTTCATGAAATACAAGAGATCACAGAGAGAGGAAGACAGGCATCTGTATTTGGAAAAACTTAAGAGAAGCTAGCAAAGTAGTCAAGAAGGCAAAGATTCAAAAGGAGGAGGAAATAGCCAATGCAATAAAATGGGGGGATAAGACATTTTTCAGATATATTAGTGAGAAGAGGAAGGGCAAGAGTGGTATTGTCAGACTCAAGGGTGCAGGGGAGGAATATGTAGAAGCTAATAAGGATAAAGCGGAATTGCTTAACAAATATTTTTGTTCTGTGTTCACAGATGAAGAACCAGGAGCAGGAGCTCAGAAAACACCTACAAATAGGAACAGAAGCAAAGGACATCTTGAACAATTTTCAAGACTGTGTTCGTGAGAAACTATCTCAACTTAAAGTAGACAAAGCGATGGGACCGGATGGGATACAACCGAGAATACTGAGGGAACTTGAGGACGTTCTAGCAGCTCCACTGACTGACCATTTCAATGCCTTGTTGGAGTCAGGAGTGGTGCCAAAGGACTGGAGAGAGGCTCATGTGGTGCCTTTACACAAAAGCGGAAGTAAGGATGTGGTTGAAAACTACAGGCCGGTTAGTTTAACTTCGGTGGTGAGTAAATTATTGGAAACGCTGCTGAAAAAGAAAATAGTGAGGTTTCTGGAGTCCAGCGGATTACAGGATCCGAGGCAGCATGGATTCACCAGAGGCAGGTCTTGTCAGACAAATCTGATTGATTTCTTTGACTGGGTGACCAGGGAGTTGGACTGAGGGAGAGCCCTAGATGTGGTGTATTTAGATTTCAGTAAAGCCTTTGACACTGTTCCTCACAGGCGACTTATAAACAAACTGAGCACCCTAGGGATGGACCCTAAAGTTACTGCTTGGGTTAGAAATTGGTTGGGTGGGAGGCGACAAAGAGTACAAGTAAATAGAGCTCACTCTGAGGAGAAGGATGTTATCAGTGGTGTGCCCCAGGGATCTGTCCTTGGTCCGATTCTTTTTAACATCTTTGTTAATGATATAGCGGAAGGGCTTTCAGGTAAAGTTTAGCTCTTTGCGGATGATACCAAAATCTGCAATAGAGTAGATACCCAGGAAGGAGTAGATAACATGAGGCGGGATCTAGCTAAGCTTGAAGAATGGTCTAGAATTTGGCAGCTGGGATTTAACGTTAAAAAATGTAAGGTCATGCATTTGGGCTGCAGCAATCCAAGGGAGCAATATAGTATAGGGGGTGAAGTACTTTTGTCCACTTTATCTTTATCTTTATTTAAAACTTATTATACCGCCTAGACCAAGAGGCATGCAGCGGTGTACAATAAAAACAAAGGAGACTACTGATGGATACAGAAAAGAATGCCATTCATTTACAAAAAGGGGATAGCAAAGAGGAAAGAAACAGAGAGAATAGAAAATGAGAAACAGGTTGAGAGGGACCAATCAGCTGTTAGCAGTAGGAGAGAGGGGAGGAGGGATGTCAAAAGCTGTGCAAAAGAGGTGGGTCTTGAGAGAGGCTTTAAAGGTGCGGAAGGAAGATTCCAACCGTAAGGCTAAAGGTAGTGAATTCCAAAGACAGGTGCCGAGGAAAAAGAAGAGCGGGACCTAGGCGTGGTTGTGTCTGATGATCTTAAAGTAGCTAAACAGGTAGAAAAGGCAACGGCAAAAGCTAGAAGGATGCTTGGGTGCATACGGAGAGGAATGGCTAGCAGAAAAAAGGAGGTGATAATGCCTCTGTATAAGTCTTTGGTGCGACCTCATTTGGAGTATAGTGTGCAATTCTGGAGACCGCACCTTCAAAAGGATGTGAACAGGATGGAGTCGGTGCAGAGGGTGGCTACTAAAATGATTAGTGGTCTTCATTATAAAGCATATGGCGACAGACTGAAGGATCTTAATATGTACACCTTAGAGGAAAGGCGGGATAGAGGTGATATGATTGAGATGTTTAAATACCTCCGTGGCATAAATGTTCAGGGAGAGAGCCTCTTTCAATTGAAAGCAAGTTCTGCTACGAGGGGACATGGGATGAGGGTGAAGGGAGATAGATTCAGGAGTGATATGCGGAAATATTTCTTTACGGAAAGAGTGGTGGATCTGTGGAATAGTCTCCCAGTGGAGGTGGTAGAGATGAGGACAGTAACTGAATTCAAAAAAGCATCGGATAAACACAGAGGCTCTCTAAAGGTAAAAAGGGGACTGTTGCAGTTGTTATGGAAGGACAGACTAGATAGGCCATGTGGTCTTTTTCTGTCATCATGTTTCTATGTTTCTATGAGAGAGTATTTCTTTATGCATTTATTTAAACATACTTGTTACTCCGTTCATGCCCAGTCAAGGGTTTAAAGTGGCTTACAGAACAAATACAGACACAACATAGTTCAACAGCAACAAATACACCCCATACACCCCACACTCCCAAAACACAGAAAATGCAATGCCTCCTTAGCAACCTATGGCAAGTCATTCCACAATGCAATTGCTGGTTGATACTCAACTGCACCTGAGGAAACTGGTTTCTATGCTCATTGCAATTTGCGACCAAGGATATAGGAGCAAAATAAATGTGCAAAGATTTAAAATCACAAATCTTTAAACTTAATTCTTTGCAAGGCAGACAGTCAGTTAAGCTATTGCAATAAAAGGGTAACATGCGCATATTTCCCTTTCACAAAAATATCATTTTAGTCACAGAGACCTGTAGATACTAATGTCTCCTGACTTGATACTCCGGGAGCCATTGATATAGCATAGTTACTCACCTGTAACAGGTGATCTCCGGGAACAGCAGGAATTTTGTCTTCACATATGGTATCATCGGTACCGACGGAGCCTGCGCGTGAACGCTCCCCAGCGTCCAATTAGAAAGCTTTTGGGAGCATCCCACAGCGCCTGCGTGCTGCCTTCCCGCCTTTCCCAACTGCCTCTCTGCAGTTGAGTTTTAAAGCTGAGACAAAGAGAGAGAGAGGGAAAGAGAGAGATACAACTCCTAGGGGAGATGGGTGGGTTGTGAAGACTAAATTCCTGCTGTTCCCGGAGATCACCTGTTACAGGTGAGTAACTATGCTATCTCCAGGAACAAGCAGAAATGTAGTCTTCACATATGGGGACTCCCTAGCTACAGATGGCAGGGAGAGACCCCAGAAGTTGTGTGCCCTTGTGAAAGGGCTCCACTTCCCCCCATGGATCTCTGGCATCCTACCGGGAATGGTGGGTAGGAGTTGATTAAGTATGGAACAGGTGTCGTAGAACAGCCTGACCAAACAAGGCATCCCGGCGGGAGTCCTTGTCTAAGCAGTAATGGGCTGTGAAGGTATGAACCGAGGCCCAAGTAGCTGCTCGACAGATGTCGTCAATAGACACAGTGTAGATGAGCCATTGAGGCTGCCATGGCTCTCACATTGTGAGCTGTGACATGGCCTTCCAGAGAAAGGTTTTTACTCTGATAGGTAAAAGAAATGCACTGTGCAATCCAATTGGACAATGTTCTCTTGGCGACTGGAAGTCCCAAATTAGAAGGATCAAAAGCAACAAAGAGTTGAGAGGACTTTCTATGTTGCTGTGTCCTTTGTAAATAAAAAGCAAGTGCTCTTTTACAGTCCAAAGTATGAAGATTCCTTTCTGCATTTGAAACATGAGGCCTTGGAAAAAACACAGGTAGGTAAACTGCTTGGTTTAAATGAAAAGGTGAGACCACCTTTTTCATAAAGTGTGGATGAGTCCTAAGGACTACCTTATCATGATGGAACCTCGTATAAGGAGGATCAGCCACTAATGCTTCCAATTCACTGATGTGACGTGCTGATGTGATTGCACTGAGAAAGAGAACCTTCCAGGAAAGGAACTTCAAGGAGGTAGTAGCTAGAGGTTCAAAAGGCGGCTTCATGAGCTGTCCAAGAACCAGATTTAGGTCCCATGCTACCGGTGGTGGCCTAATGGGAGGCTTAGTTAGAAGGAGGCCCCTCATAAATCTCGCTATGAGAGGATGAGAGGAAATAGGCTGTCCATTTAAAGGCTTGAAAGAAGCTGAAATAGCACTTAAATAGACTCGTATTGAGTTAGTCTTAAGCCCTGCATTAGATAAATGAAGGAGATACTCCAATAATGATTCCAGAGGTATCGCCAGGGGGTCAAGACCCTTCTGCGAACACCATATGGAAAACCTTTTACACTTGAAAGCATAAGAGCGTCTTGTGGAAGGCTTTCTAGAAGCATAAAGGATATCCTTCACTTGTTGAGACAGGTTAAGACCATGAAGGTCTAGGCCCTCAGCAACCAGGCCCTGAGATGCAGAGAGTGGGGACTGGGATGCCACAACATCCCGTCCTCCTGAGACAGGAGATCTGGAGCAGATCCTAACTCCAGAGATGGAGCTTGAGGGAGATGTAGGAGCAGAGGGTACCACACCTGCGGAGGCCAATGTGGAGCTATGAGAATCATATGGCCTCTGTCTCTCTGAAGCTTAAATAGGGTTTTGGGTATTAGGGGAATGGGTGGAAAGGCATATAGAAAGTCCTGACCCCAATGGTGGAGGAAAGCATCCCTGGCCTGAGAACCCTGAGCCGGAATTCTGGAACAGAATCGGGGAAGTCTGGCATTCAACGGACTTGCAAAGAGGTCTATGTCCGGAGTTCCCCAAATTTTAAAAGTTTTGATACCTGGTCTGCAAGAAAAGACCACTCATGTGGAAGTAGAACTCGACTGAGTCTGTCTGCCCAGGAGTTTTGAATGCCTGGCAGATACACCGCAAGGAGATGAATCTGATGCTCTCTGGCGAGGGCCCATAGTCGCAAAGCTTCGTTGCAAAGTGACAGAGAGCCTGTTCCTCCCTGCTTGTTCAGATAGAACATAGCTACCTGGTTGTCCGTCTGAATTAGGACTGTCTTGTAGCTCAGCTGGGTGTGGAACACTCGAACAGCAAGGAAGATTGCTCTGAGCTCCAAGAGATTGATGTGTAGATGGGTCTCCTGTAGAGTCCAGGTGCCTTGGGTAGAGAGATCTTGCAGGTGAGCTCCCCAACCCACCTGTGAGGCGTCTGTTGTTAGAGTGACCTGGGATGGGGGCTGTTGGAAAGGGGACCCCACCAACAGGTTTTGGGTTGACTGCCACCATTGTAGAGACAAAATAAGGCGACTTGTGTTTGCTATTTTGTCTGATAGGCAGCCTGATGCATCAGTCCACTGAGTGGATAGAGTCCATTGGGCTGCTCTCATATGGAGGCGAGCATAGGGAACCACATGCACGGTAGATGCCATGTGGCCTAGCAATTGTAAGATTTCCCGAGCAGTGAGATGAGTCTTTAACACTGCTTGGGAAGCTAACTGCACAATGCGAAGGCAGTGGGGCTGTGGAGGATAGGCCCTTGCTTTCCTGGTATCCAGCATAGCTCCTATAAACTCTAGAGACTGAGTGGGTGTTAGGTTGGATTTTGGGATGTTTATGACCAGGCCCAAATACTGAAGTATACGCATTGTGGAAGATAGGGAAATTCTGGCCTCTGACTCTGATGGGGAGCCAGTTGTCTAAATAGGGGAAGACGAATATTCTTAGAGTGCAAAGAAATGCTGCCACTACAGCCATGCATTTCGTAAATACCCTTGGTGTTGAGGCCAGACCAAAAGGAAGAACCCTGTAGTGGTAGTGCTTCCCCTGAAATAGAAACCGAGGGAATCTTCGGTGAGTTGGATGGATGAGAACATGGGTGTACGCATCCTTGAGATCTAGAGAACAAAGCCAATCCTGACTCTGAAGGTATGGTACAAGAGTTCCTAGAGAAATCACCTTGAACTTCTCCTTGAACAGGAATATGTTCAATTCTCTAAGGTCTAAAATGGGTCTGTCCCCCCCTGTTTTCTTTGGAATAAGGAGATAGGGGGAGTAAAACGCTGTACCCTGTTGGGAAATGGGTACGTCTTCTATTGCCCTGTGGGCAAGAAGTAAATTGACCTCTTGACCCAACTGATTCTGAGTGAAGTTTGAGAATTGAACTGTCTTACAACTGTAGGAGGGGGCATGTTGAGGAAATGAAGCTTGTACCCCTCCTTTACAAGGGAGAGAGTCCATTCTTCTGCTGTTATCTGCTCCCATCTGGGGGCAAAATGACACAACCTTCCTGGAATGGTGGAGGGCTCTGGCCCGTTGAGGGCCAGGAAGGCCAAGTTCTCTAGATGGGAGTCAAAGCCCTTGTGGAGGCTGAGTCTGCTGGGCCGGTTGAGGCTTAGCAGACTTTGTTTTTCTTTGTTTTGATGGCTGCTGTCCCTTTCGGGCAGACTGACCTGTAGAATTCCCCTGCTGGGTATAGGAGGGGTAAAACCTCTTCTTTTTAGAGAAGAATGGTTTCTTGTAGGATTTTCTCCTTGCAGGATCAGCTGTAGCCTTGGATACTCTATCCAACGTGGTATTATCAGCATCCAGCTCATTAGCTTTCTCTTGCCAATTTTTGCCAAAGAGATTTTCGCCTGTGCACGGGATATTCCCCAGTTTGTCCTGTACCCAGAGTTCTAAGTCAGATGCCTGGAGCCAGGCAATCCTACGAGCACCTATGGCAATGGCAGAGGTTCTGCTTATGCACTCAAAGCAGTCAAAAGCTGCACGATTAACAAACTTGGAAACATCTTGGGCATGTTTGACAAGTGTAAGATAATCTTGCCTCTTATCATCAGGAAGGAGAGGGCTCATAAGCTCTAGATCTCCTGTAACCTCCTTAAGGAACATTCCCATATATAAAATGTAGGAACTAATCCTGGCAGAAAGCATAGAGGCCTGGAAGGTTCGACGCCCAAAGGCATCAAGAGTCCTACATTCACGTCCTGGAGGATTGGATGCATGTCTTTTTGCACTCTTGATCCTTCTCATAGCTGATTCTACTACCATGGTGTGGTGTGGTAATTGGGTTTTCTGAAATCCAGGACAAGGAGGTACTCGATATATGGAATCAAGCCTACGAGAATGAGGAGAGGTGGTAAGAGGTGTTTCCCACATTCTTAGCATGAGATCATGGAAGATCTCATGAATAGGCAAAGTAGCTGCCTCTTTGGGAGCTTTAGGATATTGTAAAATCTCCAATTCCTTTGCTCTGAGCTCTGTTTCAGGAGCCACTTTGATGTAAAGACCTCTAGCCATCTCCCGAATGAAATCCTGAAAGGATATGTCCTCTGGAGGAGACATCCTACGTTTAGGAGAGGAAGGCTCCTCTGAGAGAAGTACTCCGGTACCGACAGAGCTGTCAGAATCCTCAGAGTCATCGGAGGATTCAAAATATCTCCTGTCCGTGTGCTCTTGCAAAGCATGATACTGGTACCGATCGAAGTCGGTACCGGAGGAGTTCGGTACCGGAGGAGTCCGGTACTGGCCTGTCGGTACCGGAGGAAACAGCATGACTCGGTGTGGGCAACACAGTCGCTGATGTCGATGCTGTCGGTACCGGTATCGGTGCCGGAACCGGTGTCTATACCGGTTGAACCATCTGAAGCGGTCCCAAAGCCACAAGGAGAGCCGCCAGACTGCGTTCAATAGTCAAGAACCTCTGGTCTACTGACACTGCCAATGCCTGGGTATCCGTACCGGACGAAGTGGCCGGTACCCCAGAGCATGGCACCAGTAGTTCTGCCGAGGTTGAGGCCTGAGAACATCCTGGAGCCCCGATAGTGCTTTGGAAGCCGAAGCCTCCCGTAGGGGCAATTTTGCTGGTACAAGTCCCTCAAGGGCAACGCCAGAGGCATCTCAATGCTTGGAAGGAGATCTACCCTTTGAGGACTGGCCAGATTTATGTTTGGTTACCTGAGATCCATGGGAGGAAGACTTAGCCCTGGAAGAAGTCGATGCCACAGATGCTGCATCGGAGGGAAAAAGGGTGTTAAGCTTAGCAGCTCATTTTTGCCGACCCCTCTTCGACATCATCCCACAGGCAACACACTCTGATATGGAGTGGTCAGGACCTAAACATTTAAGGCACCACTCGTGTCGGTGACGGAGATGGTACCGCCACACTTGGAGCACTTTTTAAAACCCGAGGCAGGCTTTTCCATTCTGAATGAAAAGTTGGGCCTAGTGCCCAAAATGGCGTGTGGCACCTGACAGAAAAAAGACTGGAAAGTCCAGAAAAAAGATTACAAAATTTATTTTTTTTTTTTGAAGAAAGAAGGAAAGAAAGAACCAGCGGTACCAGTATAGCGTCGAGGAAGGCTGACGCTACCACAAAAAAAAATGAAAAAGATGGGATAATTTCTGCGGTGACAGGAAAAACGACCTGCTGGATCCGCGGAAAACGAAGAACTGGAGAGAGGCAGTTGGGAAAGGCGGGAAGGCACTATGCAGGCGCTGTGGGATGCTCCCAAAAGCTTTCTAATTGGATGCTGGGGAGTGTTCCCGCGCAGGCTCCGTCGGTACCGACGATACCCATATGTGAAGACTAAATTCCTGCTTGTTCCTGGAGATAGTATATTACAATAAAGAATGCAGGATATAATCGAAGCATGGGTAACCGTTACATACTGTAGTAACATGACAACAGAAAAAGGCCACATGGCCTATCTAGTATGTCCTTCCATATCAACCACTACAAAAGTCCCCTTATTTCCTTTAGAGATTCTATGTGTTTGTCCCATGCCTCTTTGAATTCAGATACTGTCCTAATCTCTACCACCTCCACTGGGAGACTATTTCATGGATCCACCACTCTTTCCGTAAAGAAATATTTCCACATATCACTTCTGAATCTATCTCCTTCACTTCATCCCATGTCCTTTCGTTGCAGAGCTTGCTTATTTAAACGTATCAATCATATCACATCTATCCCGCCTTTCCTCTAAGATGTACATATTAAGATCCTTTAGTCTGTCCTCATATGCTTTATAATGAAGACCACTAACCATTTTAATAGCCACCCTCTGTACTGACTCCAGCCTGTTTATATCCTTTTGAAGGTGCCGTCTCCAGAATTGCACACAATACTCCAAATGAGGTCGCACCAAAGACTTATACAGAGGCACAATCACCTCCTTTCTCCTGCTGGCCATTCCTCTCCCTATGCACCCAAACATCCTTCTAGTTATTGCTGTCGCCTTTTCTACCTGTTTAGCTACTTTAAGACTATCAGACACAATAACGCCTAGGTCCCGCTCTTCTTTAGTGGACAAAAGTACTTCATCCCCTATACTATATTATTCCCTTGGAGTGCTGCAGCCCAAATGCATGGTCTTGCATTTTTTAACATTAAATCTCAGCTGCCAAATTCTAGACCACTCTTCAAACTTAGCTAGATTCCTCCTCATGTTATCTACACCTTTCTGGGTGTCTACTCTATTGCAGATTTTGGTATAATCCACAAAGAGGCAAACCTTACCAGACAACCCTTACGCTATATCACTAACAAAAATGTTAAAAAGAATGGACCAAGGACAGATCTCTGGGGCACACCACTGGTAACCTCAGAGTGAGCTCCATTTACCTATACCCTTTGTTGCCTCCCACTCAAACAATTTCTAACCCAAGCAGTAACTTTAGGGTCCATCCCTAGGGTGCTCAGTCTGTTTATAAGTTGCAGTGTCAAAGTACAGTGTCAAAGGCTTTACTAAAATCTAAATACACCACATCTAGGGCTCTCCCTCGGTCCAATTCCCTGGTCACCCAGAAATCAATTAGATTTGTCTGACAAGACCTGCCTCTGGTGAATCCATGTTGCCTCGGATCCTGTAATCCGCTGGACTCCAGAAACCTCACTATTTTCTCATTCAGCAGCGCTTCCAATAATTCCACCACTGAAATTAAACTAACCAGCCTGTAGTTTTCAACCACATCCTTACTTCCTCTTTTGTGTAAAGGGACGACATGTGCCTCTCTCCAGTCCTTTGGCACCACTCCCAACTCCAACGAGGCTTTGAAAAGGTCAGGTCAGTGGAGCTGCTAGAACTTCCCCAAGTACACACAGTATTCTAGGATGTATCCCATCCAGTCCCATCACTTTGTCTACTTTAAAGTTTAGCTAGTTTCTCACGAACACAGTCTTCTGAAAATTGTTCAAGATGCCCCTCGCTTCTGTTCCTGTTTGTGGATGTTTTCTGAGGTCCTGGTTCTTCATCTGTAAACACAGAACAGAAATATTTGTTGAGCAATTCCTCTTTATCCTCATCAGCTTCTACATATTCCTCCCCTTCACCATGACAATACCACTTTTGCCCTTCCTCTTCTCACTAACATATCTGAAAGAGTAGTACCGTTAGAAGAGCATGCCTTCTAACATAAGGCTGTAATTTCCTATGATGGTGCAATATACAAAAAGCTCCTTGCGGTACCCCTCTATACGAGTGTCGAATCATAACTTACCATTTACCTTGGTATTCAGGATGTGAATCACAGTCTTGGATTCTAAATGCACTCCCTCAACCTCAGGGTACACACTCTCCCCAACTACACCACAAGAATTCACTTTTCTTCAAATTTAACTTCAAGTGATGATTCTGCAGTCATCAGGATATCTACTCTAACTGAGCATTTGGGGCTAATATATCCCTTATCCTCAACACAACAGCATTCTGAGGAGTAGAAGAGGTGGCTGAGAATTGATCAACATGCATAAGGAAGGATGCAACAGAATTTGCAAAACATGAGAAAAAAATACTCTTCAAAGAATTAGGTCAGCAGTCGAGGAAAAACAAGTGACAAATACAAAGGAACCATTTATCAATCAAGACCAGGCACATGAATGTTAAGAAGAGATGAACTGAAACCGAAGGATGAGAGATTGAAAATTTCAGCCAAAGAAAGTGGATTATGGACGAGATGGTTAACAGTGAGAACACAGAAAACTGATAGAACAAACACAAACAGATGCAGATTCTGTAAGGAAGAGCTAGAAATGGTTATTCATCTTGTAGTTGATTGTCAAATTCTGATGGCAGAAAATTTCTATACAGAAAGGCACAACAAGGTGGCATGCCTCATCCATTGGAAACTTTGTAAATGCCATAACAGTGCTTCACCTGAAAAGCAATGGGATCAAAACCTTAAGAGAATTACGGAGAATGAAGTTATGATAACTTAGGACACTCCCATTCCAATGGATAAGAAGCTGGATGTGAGGAAACCTGACATAGTGGTAGAAAGCACAGTTACTTACCTTAACAGGTGATCTCCGGAACAGCAGGAATTAGTCTTCACATATGGGAGACGTCGCCGACGGAGCCCGCACAGGAATGCTCCCCAGCATCCAATCAGAAAGCCTTTGGGAGCATCCCCCGCGCCTGCGCGGTGGCTTCCCGCCCTTCCTACTGCCTCTCCCCAGTTGAGTTTCATAGCTGAGCCAGAAGGAGAGGAGAGGAAGGAATAGAGAGAAAGAGATACAACTCCTAGGGGAGGTGGGCGGGTTGTGAAGACTAATTCCTGCTGTTCCGGAGATCACCTGTTACAGGTAAGTAACTGTGCTATCTCCAGGAACAAGCAGGAATGAGTCTTCACATATGGGGACTCCCTAGCTGAGGATGCCCAGGGGAGATCCCGTAAGCCCGGCCCAGGACGGGATGGCATTTGCCCAACCTGAATCCCCGGCATCCCCCGAGGGATGGAGGGTAGGAGTTGAGAAGAGAGGAACAGCAAAACCCAAAGACTACAGGGAAAGTAGTCATTAGAATGCATGGAAACATCATTAAGTTTTTAATGAATTAATGACTTAGTACCATGTAGAGCTTACCTACTGAGTTGTAGGAAGTAGGACTGTGATGGAGGTACTGTAGACGCAGTAGCGAGGTCTTCAAGGGAACTTCACCGCAGCGAGGAGGAAGTTCCAAATCCGGAAGGCCAGGAGATCCAGGAGTCAGCTGGGTCAGGAGAAGGACGGCAGGTCTTCAAGGAAGCTTTATGCAAAGCTGAGCACTCCCTTAGGAGCAGAGTCCATAACTCAGAGGACTAACAGTAGAAGACTGGCCGATCTGGATAGCCTATTCCGGAGAAGAGTAGGGGTGTACCCCGGACAGAAGGAGTACACAGCCTGCCCTAGCGAAGAGATAGGGAGACAAGGGTCTGAACCTCCGGGAGGAGGGCATAACTGAAAATAGAAGCTGTTGACTTCACAGCAGTAGAGTACAACCAGTCCGAGGGCCGATCTAAGGAATAGGCAGGCGGACTGGCCGGACCCCGGAGGGGGGGGGGGGGCGTGAGTACCGGCCATTGGGAAAAAATAGGCTGCAGAACACAGGCACTGTGGGCATCCCCCAAAATGCGCCTATCGAGCAGGTGATATCTGGCATATCTAGGCCGTTTGGCATGGAGAACGCCCCACCCCGGCATTAACACAGGTACGCCGAGGAACCTACCTCCATGAGCATAACACTGGTAAGGCGGACCTGCCAGTGATCCACAGAACGTCCACCTGGGGAGGTGGCGTCAAGATCCGTCCGGGAGAGGGATCTATTCCGGTGGAACAAGGGCAGATCGGCGAACGAACAGCACGATAGCGTGAAGGACAGAGGATAGCATCAGTCCGGAAGAACACACCAGGGGGCTAGAGGCCCTATAGGTGTCCCCAGGACCTGCACGCAGAAACTCGCCCCCCACACTAATCGGGGGACATGAGGGCATAGTCCTTGGTAAGCATTGGGGGACTATAGCGGCTGGAAGGAAAATTCCGGTACGGAAGCAATCAGCAGGGGAATACTGGCCGAGAAGGGTTCGGGGACGTACCTAAGGGTAAGCCAGTTGACCGTGGGCCAGAGCTATCATGGAGTAGAGGTGGTCTCCCTCTACAAACGGAAGGAGAATACCTGAACCCCTGGATAAGCCCCGAACCATTTGCCCTACTGAACGAGCCCCAGAGTAGAGCTCAATTGTAAACTTCTGGTAAGAAGGTAAATTGCAGGCAGCCGCCCACCGGAGCCTAAAACTGCTTGGTATGAGAGTTCTGGCACGGGCCCAGGGACTTCAACCCAGGGTGAGGGGTCCCTTGCTTGGGCGCACCTGGCGGGTGGGCGGAGGGGTGACATTTCCTCTTCCTAGGGAAGGAGGGCCTGGTGAGGCGCGCACCACCGCCGGGGGGAAGCCGGGCCCTAGGATGGCTTCTAACGCTGGGAAGGTTAGCGAAGCACTGCGCGACCTGACGTAAGGCTTCGCTATTGAAGAGGTCATCTCTGTCACAGGGAGAATTACCCAGGTTATGCTGTGCCCGTCTACACAACTCGGACGCCTGCAACCATGATGTACGGCGTGCTCTAATGGCAACAGCAGAGCATCTGCTGACCGACAGGAAGGAGTCTAGAGAAGCACGAGAGAGGAACCCAGAGATATTCCTGCAGTGATAAAGAAGCAAGGAGTATTCAAAGGCCTTGGTTGCAGACAAGAAGGGAGACAACAGAGATAATCTCTCGGTGACCACCCGGAGCGACAGACTCATATAAAAAATATATGAAATAATTCTGGACGCCAGCATAGACGTTTGGAAGGTTTGACGTCCTAGGGTATCTAGCGTCTTCGAGGCGCGGCCTGGAGGGCGAGAAGAATGCTTTTCCTTGCTTCCAGCCTTCCTCAGCGCCGATTCCACCACAATGGAACGATGTGGAAGCTGGTGCTGCCGAAAACCCGGGGAGAGAGGCACCCGATACAGAGCATGCATCGCAGTCGACGGTGCCGGAACCCTCAAAGGCGACCGCCAAGCCCCCAGCAGGAGATCCTGCAGGGAGGGATGCAGGGGAAGCATCACGGCGGCTCGTTCCGCAGGGCCTGGAGTTAGGTCCGGGATAGGGATGGCCAGCAAGTCCACCATGTCAAGGAGGAAATTCTGAAAAGACGGCTCTCCCGGAGGGGCTATGCCGTGGGAGGCGGTGGCGGGAGAGGCCGCCAGGGCACCGAGAAGCCTCTCGGGCTGATGCCCACTGGGCAGAGGAGGGGACCAACAGCCCCGGACCGGGGTGGTCAACAAGGCGTCGTCGGCTCCTGGAATTGATTCCAAGCTAGGCATCGAAGGGGTCGATGGCACCGCCGGAGCCGCCGGAATCGCCCTCGGCCCCGAACCCGGGGGCGGCGCTGTCCCCAGCAACTGAAGCAGTTCCGTGGCAGCCGGAGGGCAGTGGCCAACGATCTCCGCTCTGCGTCGCGGGAGGGGACAGGGGCCGATCCCGAGACGTGTCGTGGCCAAGACTTCGAGGCTGGATACCGATTCCAGGCTGGGCATCGAACCGAGCGATGAGACCGACTCCCTTCTAGAGGGCCCCGGCGGGGGCGGCCGCGCCGGCGGTGCTGATCCCGGGGTGCGGATCGGAACCGCGTCGATCGGTGTCGCGAGCATCAAGGGCCCCCGAGGACGAAGCTCGGTGGAGAGGGGGCCATCCGACGCCGGTGCCGATGTCGGGCGGCAGGCACTGCCAGATGCCAGGCCACCTCTCGAGCCCGCCTGACCCGGAGGGAAATCCTTCCAGGGCATACGACCCGTCCCCGAGGGTACCCAGGTCGCCCGACGACGAGCCCCTGTGGGGAGGGAAGTGCAAAACTCCTGCGCCGATGCCGGGGTACCGTTACGGGACGGCGCAGATCCAGGCTGGATCGAAGCGATCGAAGACCCCAGGGCCCCCTTTCTCGGAAAGGGCAGGGCCCTCGACGGCCGTGACGATGCCGGGGGGTCACCCGTCTGGGGCTGATCGACATACCCCGAGGCTCCCGGGGAAGGCCGACGGCGGTCCCTGGCGCTCGACGCCCCTGCTGTCTCCGCCGGAGCGGTGCTGCGCAAACCCGGTACCACCCTCACGCAGGGCTGGGATACCGGCGACCCAGCGTGGGTCGAAGCGACCGGCCCCGAAGGGAGCGAGGCCAGATGACCATCCCCGGCGAAGAGTGGAACCATCGACGCCGACGCACCCGAAGTGGGTACCACCTCCGCGCATGGCCTGAACGTAGGGCCGCCAGACTGTGTCAAGTCGGTCGGCCCTAGAGCTGCCGAGGGCAGCGGCAGGTGATCCCCGGTGGGGAGCGGGTCACTCGACACCAACGCCGACGGGTCGGCACCGCCGGAAGCGGATACCACCCCCGTAGGAACACCATACCGGTAGGAGTCGGTCGGCCCCGGAGGCGCCGAGGACCGCAGCTGACAGCCCCCAGTGAGGAGCGGAACGCTCGACACCGACGCCGACGTCGAGGGGTCGGCACCGCCCGTAGCGGATACCACCCCCGCGCATGGCAGGGATGAAGGAAAGCCAGACTGGACCGATTCGATCGGCCCCGGACGATCCTCGGTGAGGAGCGGAACGCTCGACACCGACACCGATGCCGGGGGGTCTGCACCGCTCGAAGCGGGTACCTCCCTCGAGCACGGCTTGGATATAGGGAGGTCAGACTCGGTCGAGTCGATCGGCCCCGGAGGCGCCGAGGACACCAGCTGACAATCCCTGGCGAAGAATGGAACACTCGACGCCGGCGCCGATGCCGGGGAATCGGCACCGCTCGAAGCGGGTACCTCCCTCGAGCACGGCTCGGGAATGTTCTGTGAGGAACGAACCCCAGGAACATCCTGAAACCCCGTAAATGCTTTGGAGCCCGAGGACTCCCGCCGGGGTATAGTAGCCAAGGGGGACTTGAGGGGTTGGCCGGAGCCGTCACCATGCCACGCATGAGACTCGCCCCTCAAGACTTGGCTAGTCTTAACAGACTGTTGCGTGGTTACCTGATCCTGGAGAGAAGAAAAACCCGATGACCGCGCCTTGGGCGTGAAAACATCATCGAGGGATACCCGGAAAAGGGAAGGTCTTCTCCCGACACTGTAGCCCGGAGGACCCGGGGGGAAAGGGTCAGGCCCCAAACAAGAGAGGCACCAGGCATTGGAGTCCATGTGGAAAACAAAGTCCCCGCAGTGAGGGCACTTCTGGGGCTCCATGTTGTAAGCCCGGTAGGCCTCGGCGCCCAGAGGGAAAAAAGGTCCGGCTAGGCGACGAAAAATAAGTGAGAAAAGAAAAACAAAAGGGGCACAGAGGTGCCGCTGTCGGCGGGAAAAGCCGCGACTACAGAAACAAGAAAAGAAAAAGGTGAAAAGTTCTGCGGTGGCAGGAGGGACGTCCTGCCTGCTCCGCGGAAAACGAAAAACTGGGGAGAGGCAGTAGGAAGGGCAGGAAGCCACCGCGCAGGCGCAGGGGATGCTCCCAAAGGCTTTCTGATTGGATGCTGGGGAGGATTCCCGTGCGGGCTCCGTCGGCGATGTCTCCCATATGTGAAGACTCATTCCTGCTTGTTCCTGGAGATAAACACCAGAACGTAATGGATAATAGAGGTGTCGGTTCTAAGTGATTAGTCTATAAATTGCGTAGAAAGGGAGAAGATCCTGAAATACTAAGAAATGTAGTCAGAGAACAAGAAAATGTGGCAGAAACATACAGAAATATTTCCCACAAGCCTGATTAAGAAGAATTTCCAATCGTAACTTGGCAAGTTGCCTATACAAGCTACATCTTATGAACACCAGAAGGAAGCTCTGTTTGGCATGATGCAAGTACTACGGCAAGCATTAGCCATAAATTTGAAAATCTGAAATCATACCCCACATATCTTGGCTTAGGAGAGAGGTTCATGACTATCATAGAATGTGCCAAACAAACCCATTTTGAGAAATTGCCCCAAACTACATAACTACCATAAACACACACACACACACTGCAAATAATTCCCTAGCTCTAATCTACTGTATTTTACATTATTCAGATATATATTTCATTTTCTTTGTTGTTATTTCTACTGTGAAAGCTATGAACAGAATTATACCGCTTTCTTCTTGGTTGCTCTGTGTACTTCCAATATCTCTTGTCATGGGCTGAACAAGATTAAGGCGCTGACAAACTAGGAACATACTGTACCTAGGGTCCAAGGCTTGGGGGGGAGGGGTCATTAGATGTGCTCAGGATTCAGGAGGTTAGGATTAACAACTATTTGGCTTTTTTCAGGATTGTGCAGATTTTTATATGTTAATGCCCAAATGCTAGAAGAATTCATAATATGTTTGGACATTTTGCAGAGTTTAAAACCATCTTATCTTCAGTTCTCTAATCCTCCCACATGCGAGTGATCCTTCCCTACCTGCTTAAGGTTTTAATGCGTTCACGATTCCAGGAAAAGGATTTAGGCGTCATTGTGGATAACATGTTAAAACCCTCGGCCCAGTGTGCAGCGGCGGCCAAGAGAGCAAATAGAATGCTAGGTATCATAAGGAAAGGAATGGAAAATAAAACAAAAGATATTATAATGCCTCTATATTGTTCCATGTTGAGACCGCACTTTGTATATTGTGTGCAATTCTGGTCGCCGTATCTTTAAAAGAATATAGCGATATTAGAAAAGGTTCAGAGAAGAGCCACCAAAATGGTAAAGGGGATGGAAGGATACTCCTATGAAGAAAGGCTAAAAAGGTTAGGGCTCTTTAACCTGGAAAAGAGACAGCTGAGGGGAGATATGATAGAAGTCTATAAATTAATGAATGGAGTGGAATGGGTAAACGTAGATCGATTGTTTACGTTATTAGAATATAGAAAGACTAGGGGACATGCAATGAAGCTACAAGGTAAACTATTTAAGACTAATAAAAGAAAATATTTTTTCACTCAACGTGTAATCAAACTCTGGAATTTGTTACTGGAGGATGTAGTAAAGGCTGTTAGAGTAGCTGTGTTTAAAAAAGGTTTGTACAAGTTCCTGGAGGAAAGTTCCATAAACCATTATTAAGAAGGGACCCAGGATATCAATGCTTGACCCAGTACAAGCATTGCGGAACCTGTGTCTTTTGGGGAAACTGCTAGGTACGTATGACCTAGATTGGCCACTGTTGGAAACAGGATACTGGGCTCGATGGACCTTGGTCTGACCCAATATGGCATATCTTACGTTCCTATGTTCTTATAGTGTAACTAGTAGCAGAGACTGTGGACAGGATTCAGTCAATGGGAAGGTTGTGGGGGTGGTGCACTGGAATTTCTCTCTAGTTACAGAAAGAGATGAGTTGGATGAAGTTCCTTTGCTGAACAAGTTACATTTCTGTGTGTGATGGGAGCTGGAAGAGAAAGCACAGTTACTTACCTGTAACAGGTGATCTCTGGGAACAGCAGGAATTAGTCCTCACATATGGGTACGTCAGTACCGACGGAGCCCGAGCGGGAAAGCTCCCCAGCTTCCCAGAAGGAAAGCTTTTGGGGCCTCCCACTGCGCATGCGCGCTGCCTTCCCGCCTTCCTGACCAACTCTCCTCAGTTCGAGTTTATAGCTGAGACAATAGAGAGAGGAAAGTAAGAGAGAGAGAGATACAACTCCTAGGGGAGGTGGGCGGGTTGTGAGGACTAATTCCTGCTGTTCCCAGAGATCACCTGTTACAGGTAAGTAACTGTGCTATCTCCAGGAACAAGCAGGAATAAGTCCTCACATATGGGGACTCCCTAGCTAAGATGCCCGGGAGATCCCCTGAAGGGTATGAGACCCTGAAAGGTTCTTCATCTTCCTATGGATCTCAGGCATCCATTCAGGGAAGGTGGGCTGGAGTTGTTCAAGAATGGAACAGGTGTCTGAGGACAGCCTGACCAAACAAGGCATCCCGGCGGGAATCCTTGTCCAAACAGTAATGGGCTGTAAAGGTATGAACCGAGGCCCAGGTGGCTGCTCGACAGATCTGGTCAATGGACACAGAGTTTAGATGAGCCATAGAGGTGGCCATGGCCCTCACGTTGTGGGCGGTGACATGGCCCTCCAGAGAAAGGTTCTTACTCTGGTAAGCAAAAGAGATACACTGAGCAATCCAATTGGAGAGTGTTCTTTTGGAGACTGGAAGTCCTAAATGAGAAGGATCAACAGCAACAAAAAGCTGAGAAGACTTTCGATGTTGCTGTGTCCTGTGGAGGTAAAAGGCAAGAGCTCTTTTACAGTCTAGAGCAGTGATGGCTAACCTTTTTGAGCCCGAGTGCCCAAACTGCCGCACAAAACCAAAGAATTTCCTCAAAGTGCCAGCACGTCATTTGCATAAGTGGTCTTATTTGCATAAATATTTGCATAATGTTACCATACACTAACTTTTAGTAAACATGTCTCTTAATGAGTGTATGGATAAAGAAAGACTAAAAGATTTCTACATTACTATAATCCAGTGCCAACCGCCAGGCACATTAGGAACTACTACAAACGCTGCCCATTTAGAACCCATAGCAAACCCGCCGTATCCTGACAGCATTACCAGGACTCACAAAGCACCATACCCTACCTATCAAAAGGCAACACTGCAAATATTAAACCAATACATTTCAGTGAATACTGGGGAAAGAGAACAAGTGGCAACGTCAAATAGGAATTTCCTCTTGTACCAAACAAAGCGCAGATGTTAATGATGCACATTTCCCAGAGCTGACATATTCCAGTTAATAAATTCAAAATAAAGAGATATCGTTCTACCTTTTGTGCATTTTTTTTCAGTTGCAATTGGTCCAGCCATTTTCTTCTGGTTTCTTCATGTTTTCTGCTAACTCTCCATCGTCTGCTGTCCATTTGTCCTTTCTTCTCTCTTCTAGTTTTTTTTCCATTCTCTCTCTCTCTACATCTGCTTTAACATACTAATCTTTCTCCTTTTGCTCTTTCCTCATTCCTATTTCATCCACACAAATTTTACCCCTCCATCCTCAATCCCCAATTACTCTCCCAATACCTGGCCAATTGTAGATTTTTCATCCCTCCTACACAAAATATTTTTCCCCTCTCCATTTTACTCTCCCAGCCCCATCCCATTCTAATCCTCCCCCAACATCAGCTCCCTTCTAGTTCCAGTCTCACCCAGCATCCATTCCCTTCTTCAAGCCCCCCACTTCCCCGCCGCCCAGTTCCATTCCAAGCCCCGTCCCCATCAGCTATTTGCAGTTCAAGCCCCCCACTTCCCCTCAGCCCATTTCCATTCCAAGCCCCATCCCCAACAGCTATTTGCAGTTCAAGCCCCCTTCCACTCAGCCCATTTCTAGTCCTAGCAACCCCCCAACCCATTACCAGTCCTAGCCCCCCATAGCTCACTCCCAGTCCTAATCCCACCAGCCCATTTCCAGTCCTAACCTCCCCATCAGCCCACTCCCAGTCCTAATCCCCCATCACTCAATTTTTAGTTTAAGCCCCCCCAGCGCCTATCACCACTCCTAACCCCCCCCAGTGCCCATCACCACTCCTACCCCCCCAGCCCAGCGCCCATCACCACTCCTAACCCCCCCAGCCAGCCCAGTGCCCATCACCACCCCTAACCCCCCCAGCCAGCCCAGTGTCAATCACCACTTCTACTCCGCCAGCCCAGTGCCCATCACCACTCCTACCCCCCCAACCCCAGACCAACACTACTCCTAACCCCCCCCCGCCCAGCCCATCACTACTCCTAACCCCCCCCCAGCCCAGCCCAGCCAATCACCACTCCTAACCCCCCCCCCCCAGCCCAGCCCAGCCCAGCCCATCACCACTCCTAACCCCCCCCCAGCCCAGCCCAGCCCAGCCCATCACCACTCCTAACCCCCCCCCAGCCCAGCCCAGCCCATCACCACTCCTAACCCCCCCCCAGCCCAGCCCAGCCCATCACCACTCCTAAGCCCCCCAGCCCAGCCCAGCACCACTCCTAACCCCCACCCCCACCCCAGCCCAGCCCAGCCCAGCCCAGGGACAATTAAAAAAAAAAAAAGAAAACCTGTTTGCTGCCGCTGTCGGGGCCGCCGCGGCAGAATCGAGCGTGCCGCGGGGCCCCCCTGGACCCACCGGCAGAGCCTGTCCTCCCCGTAGCAGCTCTCTCTTTGGAGCTGCAGTCAGACGCGCCGGCTTGCAGAGCGCGAGGGAAGAGTTCCCTCGCTGCTCTGTTAAGCCCGCGGGGGCTGATGGGAAGTTCCCATCAGCCCCCGCGGGCTTAACAGAGTCGCGAAAGGGAAACTCTTCCCTTCGCGCTCTGCAAGCCGGCGAGTCTGACTGCAGCTCCAACGAGAGAGCTGCTACGGGGAGGACAGGCTCTGCCGGTGGGTACAGGGGGGCCCCGCGGCACGCTCGATTCTGCCGCGGCGGCCCCGACAACGGCAGCAGACAGGGTTGTTGTTTTTTTTTCGATGGCGGACCTTCCCGCGTGCCAGCTGCAAGGCCTTCGCGTGCCACAGCTGGCACGCGTGCCATAGGTTCGCCATCGCTGGTCTAGAGTATGAAGGTTCCTCTCTGCATTAGATGCATGAGGAGCTGGAAAAAAGACAGGTAAATAAACCTCTTGATTAAGATGAAAAGGTGAGACCACTTTAGGCATAAAGTGAGGATTTGTCCTAAGGACTACCTTATCATGATGGAACCTTGTGTAAGGTGGATTAGCCACTAAGGCCTGCAGTTCACTGATGCGGCGAGCTGAAGTGACTGCAATGAGGAAAATAACCTTCCAGGAAAGAAATTTCAAGGAGGTAGTGGCTAAGGGTTCAAAAGGTGGCTTCATAAGCTGACCAAGAACCAAGTTTAAGTCCCATGCCACCGGAGGAGGTCGAATGGGAGGTTTAGTTAAAGTTAAGCCTCTCATGAATCTTGCAATAAGAGGATGAGAGGAAACAGGTTGTCCATTGATGGGCTTAAGTGATGCTGCAATAGCACTCAAATGGACTCTTACTGAATTCGTTTTGAGTCCTGCATTGGAAAGATGCAGGAGATATTCCAAAAGAGAATTCAATGGGAGTGCCAGAGGGTTAAGACCCTTTTGAGCACACCAAATGGAAAATCTTTTCCATTTAAAAGCATAAGAACGCCTAGTGGAAGGTTTCCTAGAGGCATATAGGATATCCTTCACTTGCTGCGAAAGATTGAAGTGTTGAAGGTCTAGGCCTTCAGTAACCAAGCTCTGAGGTGAAGGGACTTGGGGTTTGGGTGCCACAAAGTCCCCTCCTCTTGAGACAGAAGGTCTGGAGCCACTCCCAAGTCCAGGGAGGGGGCTTGGGAGAGATGCAGAAGTAGAGGGTACCACACTTGGCGTGGCAAGCGTGGAGCTATGAGGATCATGGACCCTTGATCCCTTTGAAGTTTGAACAGAGTCTTGGGAATCAAAGGAATGGGTGGAAAGGCATACAGGAAACCCTGACCCCAATGCAGGAGGAAGGCATCCTTGGTCTGAACTCCCTGACACGGAATTCTGTAACAGAACCGGGGAAGTTTGGCATTCCACGGACTTGCAAAGAGGTCTATGTCCGGGGTTCCCCATTTCTGGAAGATTCTGAGTACCTGATCCATGTGCAGGGACCATTCATGTGGAAGCAGAACTCGACTGAGTCTGTCTGCCCAAGAGTTTTGGATTCCTGGAAGATATACTGCCAGGAGATGGATTTGATGCTCTCTGGCGAAGGCCCATAATCTTAGAGCTTCGTTGCAAAGTGACAGAGAGCCAGTCCCTCCTTGTTTGTTTATGTAAAACATGGCTACTTGATTGTCCGTGTGAATAAGGACTGTCATGTTGCTGAGGAGGGTATGAAAAACTTTGAGAGCTAGAAAGATTGCTCGAAGTTCCAAGTGGTTGATATGAAGGGTGGTCTCCTGTGGAGACCAAATGCCCTGAGTGGAGAGATCTTGGAGATGAGCCCCCCAACCTGTTTGGGAGGCATCTGTTGTGAGGGTTGCTTGGGGCAACAACGGTTGAAAGAGGGCCCCCAACAACAGATTTTGAGTGGATATCCACCATTGGAGAGACCAAAAGAGACGATTGGAGTTTGCTATTTGGTCTGAGAGAGCTCCTGATGCTTGAGTCCACTGGGTGGATAAAGTCCATTGAGCTGCTCTCATATGTAGGCGAGCATAAGGCACCACATGCACTGTGGAGGCCATGTGGCCTAATAGTTGTAGCATCTCTCTGGCAGTCAAGTGGCTTCTGGACTGAGTCTGAGAGGCTAAGTGCACTAGACGTTGGCAACGGGCCTGAGGTAGATAGGCCCTTGCGGTGGTGGTATCCAACCAGGCCCCTATGAATTCTAGGGATTGAGTAGGGGTGAGTTGGGACTTTGGCAGATTGATCACAAGTCCCAGATACTGTAGAATTCGCCTGGTGCGATCCAGGGAAGTCTGAGCCTCGGACTGAGAGGGAGCTCGGATGAGCCAGTCGTCCAGGTATGGGAAGACAAAAATTCCCAGGGTGCGTAGGAATGCAGCTACTATTGCCATGCATTTGGTAAATACCCTTGGAGCAGAGGCTAGACCGAAGGGAAGTACTCTGTATTGGAAATGTTTTCCCTGGAACAGAAACCGTAGGAATTTTCTGTGGGATGGATGGATGAGTATATGTGTGTACGCATCCTTGAGATCTAGAGAACAAAGCCAGTCCTAACTCTGTAGGTATGGAAGGAGAGTGCCTAGAGAAAGCATCTTGAATTTCTCCCTGTATAGAAATTTGTTCAATTCTCTGAGATCCAAAATGGGTCTGTACCCCCCTGTTTTCTTGGGAATGAGAAAATAAGGGGAGTAAAAACCTGACCCTTGCTGAGGAAGAGGAACCTCTTCTATTGCCTTTTGGGCGAGAAGAGTGGTCACCTCCTGACCCAACAGGTCTAGGAGAGATGGGGGAGAATTGAAACTTCTCACCATGGTATGGGGAGGAAGGTTGGAGAAATGTAGTTTGTAGCCCTCTCTGATGATAGAGAGGGTCCATTGCTCTGATGTGATTTGCTCCCATCTGGGAGCAAAATGAGTTAACCTTCCTGGAATGGTGAGAGGTTCTGGATGTTTTAGAGCCAGAAAGGTTAAGTTCTCTAGTTTTAAGTCAAAAACCCTGAGGGGGTTGGGACTGTTGGGCTGTAGCAGCCCCTGCAGGGTTTGCCCTGGCCTGTTTAGGCTGCTGATGCTTAGGAGCAAAGCGAGCTGCAGAAGATTGTTGGCCAGTATTTGTGGCAAATCTGGCCTTCTTGTAGAAAGGCTTTTTGAAAGATTTCTTCTTGACAGGGGTAGAGGTAGACTTAGAAAGTCTATCTAAAGCAGCATTTTCTGCATCCATTTGAGTGGCTTTGATTTGCCACTCCTTACCAAACAGATTCTCACCCGTACAGGGCAAATTTCCCAACCCATCCTGGACCCAGGGTTCAAGGTTAGAGGCCTGGAGCCAAGCAATTCTGCGAGCCGCTATGGCAATACCTGAGGCTCTGCTAGCACCCTCAAAGGAGTCAAAGGCCTGCTCTGTTGGAGAACTTTGAAATATCTTGGGTATGCTTCAGCAGAAGAAGGAACTCCTCCTTTCTATCCTCTGGGATAAAGGGGAGAAAATGGCGTATTTTTAATGCAATTTCCTTCAGAAACATGCCCATATAGAGGCTGTATGAGTTGATTCTGGCAATAAGCATACTTGCTTGGAAGATTTTTCTTCCAAAAGCATCCAGAGTCCTACATTCTCTTCCTGGGGGAGTAGAAGAGTGTCTTTTAGTACTCTTGATCCTTTTCATAGCTGACTGCACCACAATGGAGTGGTGCGGGAGCTGAGTTTTTTGAAACCCAGGAGAAGGGGGGACACGATACATGGTGTCTAGACGACGAGAATGTGGAGATAGGGTGAGAGGAGTCTCCCATAAGTCCATCATGTGATCTTGAAGAATTTCATGGATGGGCAGGGTGACTGCCTCTTTGGGAACCTTAGAGTATCCTAAAATGTCTAACTTTTTTGCTCTAGGTTCTTTTTCAGAGGATACAGAAATAGAAAGACCTTTAGCTACTTCAATGATGAAGTCTTGAAAGGATAAATCCTCTGGAGGAGACATTCTCCTCTTTGGAGAAGAGGGCTCCTCAGGTAGAGTAAGGGATACTTCAGCAGAGTCATCTGATGAATCAGGATCATCAGAAGACTCAAAGTATCGTCTGTTTGCTTCCAGGGATCGATAAGCGTATCGACCGGTATCGACATCGGGGGTACCCGGAACCGGATCGGTATTGGGAAAAACCCCGGAACCGGGAACCGGAATCCTGGTCGATGTGGAAGGCATGGGTACCGGTATCGGCTGTGGTACCGGAACCGGAGTCGGTACCGCAGGGTGCGGTACCGAGGGCGTCGCAGCCTTAATAAAAGCCAAAATGGCCTGCTGCATGGATTGAACTGTATGATCCATGGACGCCACGACTGTCTGGATGTCGGTACCGGATGATTGAGCCGGTACCCCAGAACAGTCTAACAGGTGATCGGTCGAGACCGTGCCATCGATGTCAACCTGTAACTCCATAGGAGGAGCTTTGGAAGCCGGAGCTTCCCGCCGGGGTTGTTTGGCTGGGGCAGGGTCCTCAGGGTCAAGCCCAGGGGTATCTCGATACTTAGAGGGAGATTTGCCCTTTGAGGACCTGCCAGAGGAATGTTTGGTTACCTGAGATCCATCAGGAGAGGAAGACCTGGAAGATGTCGATGCTGGAGTATCTGTAGAAAACAGCATGTGAAACTTGGCTGCCCGGTTCTGTAAGCCACGTTTAGACATCAAAGAACAGGATGGGCAATCCGGAATGGAATGGTCAGGCCCCAAACATTTAAGACACCATTCATGGGTGTCTGTGACTGAAATAGTACCGCTGCACTTGGTGCATTTTTTAAACCCAGAGGCTTGTTTCTCCATGGGGGAGAATTAGTGAAGGCCTAAAGGCCTCACAGAACTAAAACACCAAGTGAGGGGAAAAAAAAGAAGATTTTTTTTTTTTTTTTTTAAAAAAAGGAAAAAAGACCGGCGGTACCGGTCTGGAATCGGGGAAGGCAGACACGCGGCCAAAGAAATAAATTAAAATAACAACTTCTTCAGCGGTGACAGGAACACGACCTGCTGGCTCCGCGGAAAAAGAAGAACTGAGGAGAGTTGGTCAGGAAGGCGGGAAGGCAGCGCACATGCGCAGTGGGAGGCCCCAAAAGCTTTCCTTCTGGGAAGCTGGGGAGCTTTCCCGCTCGGGCTCCGTCGGTACTGACGTACCCATATGTGAGGACTTATTCCTGCTTGTTCCTGGAGATATGAAGCTCCCAGCCCTCCAAAGAAATGCATTTCTATAGGAAAAGAAGTTCCAACAGCTACAGTATACTAACACTGATGCACAACAACATAGTGATTGTGTGTGCATGTATGTGTGTGTGGAATTATGCAATTGCACTTGTCAAAACCGCCCTCCCCTCTCATCTTCTCTCATTATCACAGATACACAGAGAACCAATACAAATATAAATACAACACATACCCACACACACACATATTCAGTCACACACCAGCAAGCATGTACAGACACACATTGAAGCAACATACAAACAGGCACAGATATACCAGCCCAGAGGGATACACACACACACTCTAAATACCATTGTTGACCTATCTCAGTTCAGGAAGGCACTCAAATACCACCTTTTCCTCCAATACTACTCAGTTAACGGAACCTAGGTACCCCCACTTAAGAAATGATCATTACGTTCATTATGTTACTGGCACTTTAATCATGTTTCGTGTAAATATCTCATGTATATAGTTCGCCCCTGTTATCCATGTTTGTACCCCTGTTCTATGTAAACCAAACAGCTTGTTGTTATGGTCATTGTGTTATAATGTAAACCGCACTGATACCGAATAGTGTGGTATATAAGAAATTGCAATAAATAAAATATACATACAAAACAGACATATGCACACACACACAAAACACATATGCAATACACATTCACAAGCAATGCAGATACAGACAGAAGGGTGTACATCCGCATGCATACACAAGGTTTGGAAGAATTATGTGTGAGCCATGCTCCTGCATGCTTTCCTAACTTATTTTCTTGTTTACTTGATAGGTTTCTTATAATCAGCATTTTCTTAGTAGGTTTTTGACTTGTTTGTATTTTGTTTGAGCTCTAGGTTCTCAATCCAGTCTGCAGAATATACCTAGCCAGTTGGGTTTTCAGAATAACCACAAGGAATATGCATGAGAGAGATCTTACACGGATCTCTCTCACACATATTAATTGTGGTTATCCCGAAAACCTGACTGGCTAGGTGTATCCAGAGGACTGGGTTGAGAATACCTGCTCCAAACAAGTAGGAAAAGCATTGTGGACCACCAACGGTGCAGAATGACCTTTATCTAGGTGAAATCACAGGTCAGCAACTAAAGATGCTAACGAAATGTCAGTTTTCCCTAAACCAGACTGTAATATATCTAATATTAATTACATCAACCATTTAGAACAAAAAAAAATCCCACATAAGAGTGTCTTGATTTGTTTATCTGTTAATAGTTATTTCACAAGTTGAAGCATTAACTTGAGAAAACCTGAAGCATATTGACCATGTTAAAAGCATTTTTGTTGTGGACTGGCTCCATGTAGGGGAGCTGCGTTTAATTCCCAGCCCTACTTTCTGCCAAAAAAGGTTAGCAATCTCGGAATTATGATTTCTTTTTAAACAAAATGCAGCAACCTTTATTTCCAGTTAAAACTCTTCTATCCTACTTGTTTAGGTTTATTATTTAATAGACAGCATGAAGGCAAATCTCATTTTAAACTATGTGCTAAAACAGTATCCTGGCAACAGCAAAATAAAACTTGCTTTACTCACCATGAAAGCTTTCTGCCATATGTTTTTAAAAAAGAGTCTAGAAAGCTTGAAACAAAGAGAAGCGGCAGTCCAATATAAACTTGGCAAACAACAGATCCGGACATTACAAAACCCGTTGTGCCAATTGTTAAAGATGTTTCTGCAGAAGGATCTCAAATGAACTTCACGGGTGGCAAAAAGTAACAGAGAGCAAAGAAATATGGAAATACCAACACCCTTCCTTTGCTTTATATATTAGTCTCTTATTTTCTTTTCTATTAGGCTATTGCATCAATGTCTAACACAATTGAAAAACACTTAATCAAAAAAACGTTTTTCAAAGCACTCAGTCTTATTTTCTGCTTTCATCGATTTGAAAGCGGAAGAACATCTTTAGAGAATTCATTTGTACCAAAGTTGGCTAGCCTTTGTTGCAGATGAAAAGATTATATTCTATGAGGCTTCAACCGTTAAACTCACAGAGGCTCTATAGTACACTATCCACAGGAACGTCTGTCTTACCTTTCAAGTGATTCTATAAATACTGAAGGGTTTTTTTTTTTGGGGGGGGGGGGCTCAACATGTTTTAGAATGACTTTCATTCTCAAAGAGTACCTAATTCTTTGAAATCTGAAAAACAAGCTGTAGTGAGCACCCTCTTCTTTTGACAGGCCATACATCAAAAACTTTATAGTACCGGAAAATAACTTCCCAATTAAATCCATATGTAAGAGATACAGATTGGCAAATGTTTATGTTTGAGGCTTGTTATACTGCTTCTCATACTCCAAACAGAAGCCATTTACAATTTAAAGTGGACAAATAGAAAAGGAACTACAAATAGCACAGTTTAGGAGGAGGAAAGAGTGAGGAAGGGGAGGGGGGAGAGATATTAGCTGTCAATCTGCTTCACCACCCCATTAGCCCACATCTAGGACCTGAGGAACACTAAGCTGGGTTCTAAGGCCTACCTTACTTTTTTTTTTTTTTTTAAAAGAGGGCTCCAAATGAAGAGAGGGAGACAGTGCATTCAAGAGTAAGGGAGTCTTAACGAAAGCATCCTGGCAGGTTGATTCTAACTTAGCCTGGAAAACTGGAGGTACCGAGAGGTGATGCTCCCAGAGGGGAGTGAAGTTACCAAGCTTGCAGGCAAGGGGTGATTAAGGAGGAGAGATGATGGTACTCCTACAAAGGAGTTCCTTTTTTTTTATTAATTATATATTTATTTAAAATATTAATTTTATTAATTTTATATTTTTTATTAATTTATATGTAATAAACATCCAGGTATACACGTGAATGAAAACAGAAAAAGCACGATTCCAAGTACTGTACACCATCAAACCCCCAAAAAGAAGCATTTCACTAGAGAACACACCAGGAAAATTGATCATGCATAATTTGTTTCTGTATTTGGGACTCCCATTTGCTTTATTTCTTTGCCTTTCTCCTTTTTCCTTTTATTGTGGTCTAATAAGCATGATAATTTTTCCTGATGTGTTCTCTAGTGAAATGCTTTTTTGGGGGGGTTTGATTGTATCTGGTGTAATTGGAATTGTGCTTTTTCTGTTTTCATTCAAGGGTATACCTTTCTACCTTTTGACCTGAATGTTTATTGTAAATCGCTTTGCTTAACCAGAAAAAGTGGTACAGCAAAGACAGTAAAATCATAAACCATACTCCTGTGTTTCAGGCCTCCTAAAGCGGAACTAGGATTTTGTAATAGGATTCTATATAAAAGACAACACTTTCTATTATTTTTCTAAAATTTAACTTGTGAACATTTAAATCTACAAATCAAAGACTACGAGACTCGTATCTGGTACTTTCAAAGCTTGATTTTGTTTTAAATTATTTTGCTTTTAAATTGCACACAGCCCTGCCTTCACATATACAGTCTATTTTGACCTTGTTAACAGGATATTACATGCTAAGACATCCTGACCAGACATGTAGTCATGTCCAGAAATCCAGTGAAGAAGCTCCTAGTTCAGACTTCTTTAGAAGACCGTCTAAGAGACTGCAAAGATTCTCTTAGGCCAGAGATGCCTGCTCCATGCCGCCTTGCCAATACCCTGGATTCCTTTACAAGGCTACTATGGATGAACTTCTCAACCTGCTTTATATTAGGTGTCATTACCATTGTCCTGTTTTGCCTAGTAGACCTGTTACTGGGAGAACAGCCAACAGGTCTCAGAGAATGCCCCTGGTCTTGTCTCTGGCTAAGTCTGCAAAACGTTGCACACCCCACTACTTCTGATGAAGTGAGCAGACACTGGGCTCAGGCCAGCCCCTACTTCTCTCTAATGGAACAGCCCGAACGGCAGGTCTTATGGCACAGTCTTGAGCAAGTGGCAATATTAAGTGCTGGTTATATTCGTGTGAGAATAGCAGTAGCAAGTGCTGGTGTCACAAGCGCAGATGACAGCAATGCAAGCCAGCCTCCTGATGAATGCCGACTCAGCCCTTACAAAGAAAAAATCATGAGCGGCAGCCTTACCTGAAACAGACTAAGGGTAATAAATTGTCATAGCAGTGCAATTTATAGTGCTATCTGTCAGCACAACAGGACATTAGACGATCTGTAGTGCTGCCTACTAAAGAATCGTACTCTCAGACTACCAAACAGCCAGCTAACCCTTTCTGGTTCACTTACAAAGTAATCATGTTTGCAAAGCCCAGTACATTTTAAATAAACCAGAACATGCTAACTAATCCTGTTTGCAACAGTCAAAAGAGCTTGAATCAAACAAACATGTAACTATTACTTCAGTTAACCAAAAACAGAAAACTGTCAGAGGCAGAATAGCTACAGGGGCTCTTTTTTCCTCTCCCAGAAAGAAATAATGCTGCTTCAGCTGAGATTAAAAATCCAATCCAGGTTTTCCATAGGCTGGGTTTTCAACCCCTGGTGCCAACTGCGTAGCATCTCTTGGTAACCAGGCTTTCCGGATCAATCAGGATATGTCCCCTGGCAGTTTTCCTGTTTGCTTTCTCTGTTAGCAAACAAATATTTGGGGGTAGATACAGAGCAACAAAAAAGCATAGTTATTCACCTGTAACAGGGATAGCAGGAATTAGTCCTCACATATGGGTGACATTGGCACCAGCAGAGCACTTGTGGAAGCATCTCCCCGGCTTTCAAAGAGAGCCTTTGAGAGATGCCACCATGCATGCGTGGTCCCCTTCCCGCCAAAGGGTGCCATCTTGCTCAGTAAGATGACAAAGCTAGAGCCAACAAAAGAAGATGGCAAAATACAGCAACTCTATGGGGAGGAGGGAGAGTTGTGAAGATTGATTCCTGCTGCCTCTGGAGAACACCTGTTACAGGTGAGTAACTATGCTTTCTCCAGGAACAAGCAGGAATTCAGTCCTCACATATGGAACACCCTAGCTACAGGCTACCAGGAACCTGTAGAAAACATGGCCCAGCCATGAGCAGTTGAAAGCGAGTATGAGGAGAGACTCTAAGGACCCAGAGTCCAGGGAGCAACATCACTCTGGTAGTCTGAACAAAGAAGGGTCAGAGGGTAGGAGTTGCCTAGATCCTGAAGAGGTTACAGAGTACAGCCTGGCCGAAGGCGCTATCCCGTCAGGACTCCTTCTCCAGGCAGTAGTGAGCTGCAAAGATGTGGACTGAGGACCAGGTGGCGGCCTGGCAGATGTTTGCCATAGGGGCAGAGTGCAAGCTTTCAACCGACGTCGCCAAAGCCCTGACTTTGTGTGCTGTGACCCAGCGCTCCAACAAGAACCCAGTCTGATCGTGGGTGAAGGCGATGCAGTCTGCCACCCAGATAGACAGGGTCCGCTTGATAACAGCCTCTCCCAGGTGACAGGCGTCGAAGGAAACAAAAATCTGTGAGGTTTTGTGGTGGCCCTAGGGAAGATGCAGGTAGGAGGACAGAGCCCTCTTACAATCCAGAGCATGGAGAACGGCCGTCACCTTGTCAGCATGCAGCCATGGGAAGAAGATGGGGAGCACCACTTCCTGATTGAATGCAGACACCATCTTCGGAAGGAATTTAGGGTGGGTGCAAAGCATGACCCTTTTCTTATAGAACCTGGTGTAGGGCGGCTCAGCCACCAAGGCCTGAAGTTCACTGACTCTGCGGGCAAAGGTGAGCACCACCAGGAAGACAATCTTCCATGAGAGAAAGCATAGGTGGGTAGCCAGAGGCTCAAATGGCGGCTTAATCAGCTCATCAAGACCATGTTGGAGGTCCCTTTCCACCGGGAGTGGGCGGATGGGAGACTTAGAGAGCAGGAGGCCCTGCATGAACTGAGTAATGAGGGCCTGAGCAGAGAGGGGTTTACCCTCCATAGCATGATGATGCGCCAAGCGTGCACTCAGGTGCACCCTGACGGAGTTAGACTTGAGTCCAGCTTGCAAGAGGTGAAGCAAGTACTGCAGCACCATGTGCACATGGCAAAAGTACAGATCAACCCGCTGATCTGCACACCACACTGAAAATCTGTGTCACTTGAAGGCGTAGGCCCATCTCATGGAGTTCTTACGAGAGGCCAAGAGGACCTCCTCCACCTCCCTTGGGAGGTTGAAGGGAGCTAAGGCTACCCATTCAGCAGCTATGCTGGTAATGTCAGGGACCCCAGGTTGGTGTGGAGAAGGGAGACCTCCTCATAAGATAAGAATATAAGATATGCCATACTGGGTCAGACCAAGGTCCATCAAGTCCCAGTATCCTGTTTCCAACAGTGGCCAATCTAGGTCATAAGTACCTAGCAGTTTCCACAAAATACACAGGTTCCACAATGCTTGTATTGGGTCAAGCAGTGATATCCTGGGTCCCTTTTAATAATGGTTTATGGACCATTCCTCTAGGAATTTGTCCAAACCTTTTTTAAACCCAGCTACACTAACAGCTTTTACTACATCCTCCGGTAACAAATTCCAGAGTTTGATTACATGTTGAGTGAAAAAATATTTTCTCTTAGGTTACCCTGTAGCTTCATTGCATGTCCCCTAGTCTTTCTATATTCTGATGACCTAAACAATGGATCTACATTTAATTGTTCCACTCCATTTATTAATTTATAGACCTCTATAATATCTCCTCTCAGCTGTCTCTTTTCCAGGTTGAAGAGCCCTAACCCTTTTAGCCTCTCTTCATAGGGGTATCGTTCTATCCCATTTACCATTTTGGTGGCTCTTCTCTGTACCTTCTCTAATAATGCTATATCCTTTTTAAGATATAGCGACCACTCCTCAGTAAGTTGCCCAGGGGCATTCCCCAGAGGGACCAGGGGCTCCGTCAAGAGGCAGAGCAACAAGGGGAACCAAGACTGCCTGGGCCATCAGGATCAGGAAAGACTTGTCCCGCAGGACCTTGAAGAAGGTCTGAGCTATTAGTGGCGTGGGAGGGAAGGCATAAAGGCCCTCCAACCACAAGATGAAGAAGGCGTCCACTGCTACCTGGGATGGGTGCAGCTGGTAACAGCAGAAGAGAGGCAGCTGAGCATTGGTCGGGCTGGCAAAGAGGTCCAGACTTAGGGTGCCCCAGAGTCGGAAGAGCCGCTGTGCCACCCTAGGGTATAATCACCATTCGTGCAGCTGGAGGAGCCTGCTCAGCCTGTCCCTAGGGCATTGTCCTAGCCCGTAAGGTACACTGCTCTGAGGAGCATTCCTTGGCTGATCACATACAAACAGAGGGCTACTGCCTCCTGGCAGAGGTGGTGGGAGCCTGTGCCCCCCCTTGTTTGTTCAGGTAGAACATCGCAACCTGGTTGTCCATCTGGATCAGCACAGACTAGTGCTGCAGTCTCTGGTGAAAGGCCCTGATTGCCAGAAAAATGTCTCTGAGCTCCAGCAAATTATTCTGCTGCTGGCTCTCCGCTAGGGACCAGTTGCCCTGCATGCGGAATTCCTCGCAATGGGCACCCCAGTCCAGTAAGGAGACATCCATGGTAAGGACCCTCTGGGGGATTTATGGGCTGAAAGGGCATGCCCTCCTGCAGGTGCTGTGTGGCCTGCCACCAGTCACGTGACTCTGCCAGTTTGCAGGTCACTAAAACTTTGTTCCGGAGCCTGCCTGCGGCTTGTGTTCACTGGTAGCGGAGGCACCACTGGGCGGGCTTTGGGAACATTATGGACTGTGGATGTCATGTGGCCCAGTAAGTGAAGCCTGGACCGCGCCGACACTGTGTGATGGTATTGCACCTCGGTGGCCAGAGCCATGAGGCGACCTGCCCTGTCCAAGGAGAGAAAGGCCTTGGCCTGAAGAGTGTTTAGTCAAGCCCCTATGAACTCCAGGCCTTGTCAGAGTGAGGCGAGACTTGGGGTGATTTATCACGAACCCCAGATACTGTAGGGCACTGATGCTACTGAAAACCCTGCCACACAAACAACCATTACACACACTCTACGACTATCTGCCTCACCCCCGTAATCCACCCACCTATACAACACACTTTCCTCTCATTACCATATAGAACCTCTATTGACCAGATATCTTGTATAAAGTTCCTAGTTTCCAGTAACTACCCCACATATATGTAACAGTTTATCTACCTGTTGAATTGTAACATATAATTCTTTGTAAATAGTTCAGCCACTGTACCATGTAATATGCCCTCGTTGACTGTAAAATGTAACCTGTAACTATGTAAATAGTTCAATTGTTCCATGTAACATGTTTTTGTTTATTGTAAGCCACCCCTGATCTCTGGAAGGGGCGGTATAGAAGAACCAGATAAATAAAAAAATGAATGGGGCGGGCTGTGGCCTGTTGCACCTTGGTGGCTGTCTCTCCCTTTATGAGCCAGTCATCCAGATATGGGAAGAAGGCGGCTCCCTGGAGACGGAGGTAGGCGGCCACCACAGCTAGGCATTTGGTGAAGACTCTTGGTGTGGATGCTTAACCGATGGGTAGTACTTTGTACTGGTAGTGGTTGCCCCCAACTATGAATCTTAGGTACTGCCTGTGGCTGGGATGAATGAGGATGTGGGTATAAGCATCCTTTAGGTCTAAGGAGCATAGCCAGTCTCCCTGCTGGAGGTATGGCAGCAATATTCCAAGGGAAATTCTCTCATACCAGGAACTTGTTCAGGTTTCACAAATCTAGGATAGGCCTTAGGCCCCCTGCTATTTCATGAACAGAACGTACCGGGATTTTGACTTCCTCCAAATGAGGGTCCTTCCTCTGACTCCATGCTGAAGGACGAAGCCTTCAACATATCCCTGATAAACTCGAGGAATGATGTGTCCTCAGGCAGGGACAGATGCCGCAATGTCAGAGGAGGCGGGTCCCATGGGAGGTCATAGTGCTTCCGCGTCCAGGGGATGCCTCGTTTTCAGACTCCCAGTCGAAGTAGTCTGTGAAGGACTCAACGGCCAACCGGTCCTGGGATGCAGGACTTGGGTCAGGGGCCCAGTGGCCCACAGTGGCTACATGGCTGAAGCCATGAGCACTTGCCAGGGAGGATCTTGCTCCCGAGGAGCGGGACCGAGATCGAGACCCTTGCCGAGGACTGACTCGAGGCTTTGGGCTTACAAGAATTGGCTCAGCAACTGGAGGAGTCCTCGGTAACAAGATCTCCGAAGTCTTAGCAGACGCACCAGCAGTGCTGGGCATTGATGCCTGCTGTGTGGCGAGGAAGGCAGTGAGATTATGCTCCAGCATCATCATCCTGGTTTCCCACTCAGCCTTCGACGCAGACACCGGGGTCACAGAGTCCAGCGTCGGTGAGGAGAGGGAGTCCTCAATGAGACAGGCCTTGGGGGTCCGGGACTTGTCGCCGGAAGCCTCCGTGTCCATTCGGGGAACTTTGGCTGGTTGTTTCCGCTCCGACTCTGAGTTCCCTCCACAGACTGCGGGACCTGGCGCGGGATTTCCCCGGTGTATCCGAGTCCCAGGATGAGGTCCTTGAGGATTTCTTCTTTTTGTGTTCCCGCTCCAGGGAATCCTTGTCAGAATGTCCGCAGTCCCGATCGGGCATTGTGGGGACATTATGCGACTCTGAGGACCTGTGCAGGGCCTTGAAGTGTGAGGCTACTGGGGATACCAGGGTAGAGTCTGACCTGTAGAAGATATTGTCCTGCTTCTGTTGCTGATGCTCAATGGCCTTTGTGAACATCTTTTTACAGAGGGAGCAGACCTTCGGGTCATGTCGGCCCCTAAACACTTGAGGCAGCTATCATGTGTATTGATCAGTGAAATGTTTTTTTTTTGTGTACCGATCACACTTTTTGAAACCACTAGCCATTGAGGGCTAAAATACTCAGGTGAGATCGAAGACCCTTGGAGCAGCCAATGGATGAAAAAAGGTGTGAATCGTGCTGGGGAAAAAAACCTAGTATGGTTCCAAGTCATGATACTGGGGCAAGCACACTCGGTGGCAGTAAAGGGACCGTCACAGATAAAAAGAATGAGTTTTTTCACACAAACGAATCAACTTTTTCCAGGGAAAAGAGACAGAATCTTTTGAGCTCTACGGAAAAAAGGAGACTGAGCAAGATGGCAACCCTGGGCGGAAAGGGGGACCATGCACGTGTGGTGGCATCTCCCAAGAGCTTTCTTTGAAAGCTGGAGGAATGCTTTCGCAAGGGCTTCGTCAGCGCCGATGTCACTCATATGTGAGGACTGACTTCCTGCTTGTTCCTGGAGAACAAACAATTATATTAAGAATATGCTGCTTGTACCTTACAAAAGCAATGCCTTTCAAAAAGAACCCCAAAAGCCTTCTTTCCTCGACCACCAGGAGAAGGCAGCACAACTTCTCACCCAGAAGTACCACATGCCAACAACTGTTTGTATTCGTGATATAGTGTCTTTAGCAGTGTAGGCACGTTTCCCTCAAGCAGAAATTTTCAATCCTGCAGCCCTTTATGTCTGTTGAACAATAGGGGAGGCAATGACTCTGAGGATCTCCCCAAGTCATGCAAAAGCACTAGACAGTGCCTGGTACATCCTCCCCAGTTTAATTCTCTCTGGATCAGTGGTTCTCAACGCAGTCTTCTGGGACCCCCAGGCCAGTCAGGTTTTAAGGATATCTACAATGAATATGAATGAGATAGATCTACATACAATGGAAGCAGTGCATGTAGCTTTATCTTATGCATGTTCATTGTGGATATCCTGAAAACCTGACTGGCTTGGGAGTCTCAGAGGACTGAGTTGAGAACCACTAGTCTGGATCTTTGCTGACTTTTTTTTTTTAGATTAGACTCTTGGAAAAAGTCCAGGCAGAAAGCCCTAGGACACAAGCCTTCCTGCCTAGGCTTCAGGATCCTCCTGGAAGGGATCCCGAGGGGATAAGGAACATCTCACTGCTGGCTGACTTCTGGTGAGAACCTCTTAAGGACCTGGGCCCCTAGAACTGCACAAGCAAGCCTGAGAGTCAGCTGCCCTGCTAGATCCTTTTTGGCCTTATTGCATCAAACATGTCGCACCTACTGGAGACAGAACAATATGATCTGCTTTCTTGCTGTGCTTTGTAGGGGACACAAGCAGATTTTCTCCATCAACATCTGTTGGCAGGAGGCAAATCCCACTGGTCTGGCATGCATGAGACCTAGAGAGGGTTTGGATCAATCTATCAAAAATTGAGAGCAAACAGGAAGGGGGCCTGAGCCCAACTTTCCAACCCCTTAGGTGCCCTGTGGGGATCCTACTGTCCTCTCCACTCCAACAGGGGCTAGGAATATGTAGCTAGCAGCGCTGGACACAAGGCAAGCTGGTGGCTCCAGGAGGCAGGGGCAAACCCAAGCTCCAAGCAAACGTTGGGACTATAGGCCAGAGAACTTTAGTCTGGGCCAGGGAGGCAGACAAACACTGGCGTCTCTCAGTACTGTGCCTCTGGATATGACATCACTGAAAGTTGTTCGAGTCCGCCGCCACCTGCTGGCTAGGGAGCATAACATCTGGACTGATCTAGCAGGATAAGGAATATTGAGTTTTCCCAATGTCACTTTGAACTCTCCCTTTAAAACTTATAAAAGACACTTTGCTGACATTTTAAAGATTTCTAAAGAGCTAATTTCACTTGTCAATACAGTGCCTGTTTTGGCACTTAAGGAGGACATTTTAAAAGGATAAGACAGTATTTACATGTGTAAAAAATCTAGTTTAGATGTTATAATAGGTGCAGGGCCTGATATTCAAAGGGATCTGCTAACTGTGTTAATCCCTTTGTCTGGGATATTCAGTGGCACTAACACGGTTAGTCGGATAGTGCTACTGAGTATCTGTGGGTGATGCCTCTATATGCCCTGATAGCATCAAGGCGTTCTGGGGGTGGTACCCAGCAAATAACAGGGCAGCAGCGTATTAAGCCACTGCCCAATTATTGCAAAATTGTGAAAGTCAGGTGCAGCAAAGGCTGGCTTATCTTTTGCTACAGACGCTAACTTGGCAATATCACCACTGCCTGGTTAACTTTATCGCTATCTGGTCAACCCAGATAATCAATACCAGGACCTGGCAATGGCCCTGGTATTGAATATCTGGGTTTAATGTTCAGCGATGAAGGCTAGCCACTTTAGCAATTTAATTACCGCTGTTTTTATACTATATATATATATATATATATATATTTATTTTTTTTTTTTTTTTTTTTTAAACATGCCCAGATTTCAAGGCGCCATGTTTTTGGCATTTGCATGGGCAGAATTCTAAAATATATATGTGCTTCCCAATTTACAAGAAAAGCACATATTTCAAATGTGTCCATCAGCATTTACACTTCTTCTGAATCAGGCATAACTGTCAGCTACTTGCTCATTTGGACCAGATTTTGAGAAGTGAGCGAGGGAGCAATTCTGCTCATCTTTGTGAACTTAAAAACCATCTCAAAAGCCAAAAATTTGAGGTTTAGGAAACAGTTTCTTAGTTGGCTCCTCTTGTACATGCAGTTTTGCAAAATCAGCACTTGCACATGTAAAACCCTGAGCGAAGCCGCTCGTTGCGGGTACCTCTTTTTTGGTAAAATGGCTGTTCCCAGCGTACACGCCAGCAAACATGTGAGTATGCCTGCACATCTTTATACATATTTTACAAAAGGCTCCACATTCAGTGAGTCTTTTGTAAAATACCCAGGAAAGTTTGAATATCCTAGCTTGGACATCCTTTCTCTGACCTAGATATCCTAAACATCAAGAAGGCCAAAGAGATCAGGACGTCTCAAGTAACAGTTTGGATTTCTCTGCTATTCTGGAACTTTGTGTGAGATTTACAGACCACCTGCAGAAAGGGCATATGAATTTATTTATATGTTGGTTAACATATCTGTATTTATTTGTTTTTCATGTACACTCTTAATTACTGAAAAACAAGAATGCAAGTAGAAGAAGCATATGTCAGGTCTCCAACACAGAGACTGTCTTTCACAGATCAAAAACAAAGGATTTGAAATACTGTAGCTAATCAACACAATAACTGTTCCATAAAATTAAAACCTAGAGAAATATATATGCTGGAGGGCATGCAATCTAAACTTGATTATATTCTAGGCAACAATTGGGGGCTAGTCAAGCGGTTGGTTTTAACTACATAATTGAGGCATTGATCAAAGCACATGGTAACGTTTTGAATCACTCCTTACCCAATACAGTAAGCTGTAGAAAATTATTGAATCAAATGCTCCCTTATGTTTTTGTTATTTAAAAGTACAGAAAAACTAGACACATTTTCTAATACTGATCACTTTAGTTCTCCTTTGACTGGAAGACAAGCATCAACCATCTTGCAAATTAGAAAGCAATAAGCTTCTATGTCAGTAGTTCCCCAACTGTGGGTTGTGACTCTAAATGGGGTTGCAAAGTTCAACTGCAGCCAGCAGCCAGTCCATTTTAGAAACATGTGCTATGGATTCACGACATAGAAGATCTGAGCACACCAGTTATCATTGCTTCCAGAAAGAAAACCCCAGACTTTTATAAGAACCATTTCATTTCAAGTTCGAAGTCAATCTCTGGGAGAAATCTGAATCATCACCACGAAACTCTCCTCTACATTTTGTATTGTGACACAGTAGCCGGTATAGAGCACATGGAGGTAGGAGAAAATAAGGAACTTACCTCAGATTTAGCTGAGCAGCAAATACATTCAGCACAGGAGAAGCCAAAAGGCATTAGAATGAATTTTCCTTGTGATAGTCCTGACGTAGTTAGAAACAGAAAGCCTCATCAGGAACACCTGTTCACAAAGACCCACATAGCGTGCAGAGAAGGGAAGCATATAAGTTGCTGGCTAGAACCAGGAAAGGCCAGCAGGGGCAGCGACTCAGGAGGACTGAGCAAGCAACTAGTGGAGCACGTGTCATGCTGAAGGACGTTTGCCGGGAGAAGGAAACAGTAGGTCTGACCCCAGAGCAGGAAGCAGCCAGGGACGTGGCAAGGACCCTGCTAGGTTTGATGGTGGTTGGAGAGTCTGGGAGAGAGCTGTCAGGAGCCCAGAAACAAGAACCAGAAACACAGTTAAAAGGTGGGAACCTTGCTTTTCTGAGGAAAAGGCTAAAAGCTCTGTGTGTTTTAAAGGGCAAGGGCGTGGCACTGGAAGTGACTTTGATGTTGAAAGATATCCAGTGATTCCACCAGGTTGGAAGAGAAAGGAAAGCCAGAAAGAGGCTATCACCATACCAGGCATTCAGAGCCCTAGGTTTGAAGAGCACTTTTTGGGAAAAGTAATCCATGCACCACAGGAGGGCTTTCAGGAAGCCAGCACATGTAAAGAGTGTGACCCTTATGCTATCGGGAGTGAATCCGAATTAATGCAGTGGGAGAATAACAGCTGTACTCCTGACCCGGTCCCTATGGATTGCACAATATGTTTTTCAGATGATGTCATATCTTTATGTTAAGCCTGTGGAAAGCAGCCATGTGCTAGTGTCAAAGGAAAAGAAGATATTTTTCTTTGTAGCAGTTTCCTTTTGTTTTTCTGCTGTTTTGTTTGTGTTGTATCCAAAGAATATCCGTTTGGGAAGGGGAATAAAGCCCTGACATTATTCCTAATCGTCTCTCCGGGCCAGTCCAGGACATCTTGGGTGGTCAATCCGCTCCAGCAGCTGAGGACTGGAATACTGAAAAGGTTTTCCTGACAGCCTATCCAGCTCCCCTAGGTGTCAGCTAATCAGTCTTACAGTCCTCAGCAGCTGAGCTGGTCGTGCTTGGATCAGCTCCCCTGAGATTCGATTAGGAAAGGGTCAGATTTTGGCTAAGGGTTTTCTGTTTGGTTTGGAAGATTCAGTTTTTGTTTTTAAAGGCTGAGTCTTAGTAAAAAAAAATAAAAAAAAAGTTCTATAGAGGAAGGCCGAAATGGCAAATTTTACCCAGGCAAGAATCGCTTCTTACTGACACACCGGCACTCAGGCTTGGGTAATAGCGCTAGTGGTCGGGGAAGCTCCTCAAGACCCTCGCTGCTTAGTCCTCACGAGGTAGAGCCTGCCTCTATTAGGACGTGCGATTCGGCAGAGGATTAGCAGGCCTGGGAGCCCCAGTGTCCTCTCCCTGCATTCCACAGCGTCCGCGCATCAGTTACCCGTTAGCGACGGTGCACCGGTGCTTGCAGGACTGCTAGAGCTCCGGGCAATTTCAAGGGGTGAGTCTCCTTGGGGCACTTGTGTGAGGTATGTAAGCGTTTTTAATTCCTGACCGCAGGGTTTGTTTTCGCGTCGGGGTTTGTTTCCGCGGCACGCGGCTTTTGCGGGGTTCCGTTTCTTTTTTGTGTTCGTGTGCTCTCCGGAGTTAGCGATTAGACTTTGGCCTTTCAGAGGTTTGCTTTGGCGGAGTTAGCATGGCAGATAACCCCTCAGGGTCTTCTCTCGCTTTGCCTTCTGAAGTGGGGGAAAGCGCGGGAACGGCGGCCATTTTGGCGGCTCAGCCTGCGGCGCCCGCGGCTCTTCCTAAGCCTCAAAAAAGAAAATCAAAGTCTGCGAAGCAAGCGGTGGTTCCAGACATGAAGCTTCAGACTGTTCCTGTAGCGCAGGACTCCACTGGTGCTTATTTTTCCCCGGATTTTATCATAGCTATGCATCAAGCTTACCTCATGAAACAATCTCAGGTCTTTCTGCCTCCTAGAGCTGACAATCTTTTAGGCGCTGTGGGGGTAGTTTCCTCAGAGGTTCTCTTGGGGGAGTCTAGCTCTGCAGGATTGCGCCATAAGGAGCCTTCTACGGAGCCTCCTGACCTTCCTAGTGTGCCCTCCCCAGATTTGGTAGAAGAGGATTTTCTCTCTGAGCCAAGTGTGGAGGCTTGGCAGGGGGAGTTGGAGGAGGGCGAGCTGGGTCCTGGGGAGGATCCCAATGTGTTTCGTATGTTCCGTAAGGAGGAACTGGGGGCCTTAATCTCTCAATCTCTTTCTGCCTTGAATTTAGTTCTCCCTGCCGTACCGCAAGAGCCCTTGGAGGATCCCTTACTGCAGGGCTTCAGATCTGAGAACAAGTGTTTCCCTGTCCATCGAGTTATCAAACAGATGATCGAGGCCGAATGGGAGTTCCCGGAAGCATCCCTCAGAGGAGGAAGATCGATGGCTCGGCTCTATCCTATGCCTCAGGAAGAAAAGGACTTGTGGCGTATGCCCAAGGTGGACGCCTTGGTATCGGCGGTGACTAGAAAGACCACCATCCCGGTGGAAGGGGGTACGGTTCTCAAGGATTTGCAAGATCGTCGTTTGGAAGCGCTTTTGAAGCAGGCTTTTGATGCTAGTGCGTTGGCCCTTCAAGCGTCTGTTTGCGGGTCTTATGTGTCTAGAGCCTCCATCCGCTGGTTGCAGGGAGAGCAGTCTTCGGAGAAGGTAGAGGGCTCTCCTACAGACGTAGCGAAGCTGGAGTCGGCGGCGGCCTATCAGGCTGATGCCTTTTATGATTTGGTTTGCATTTCTGCTAAGTCCATGGCTTCTATCATAGCGGTGCGGCGTTTCCTGTGGCTGAGAAATTGGGCGGCGGATGCGTCCTCTAAGGCACGCCTGAGTAAATTGCCGTATAAGGGCAAGTTGTTATTTGGAGAGGCCTTGGATAAGATTGTTAAAGATTTGGGGGACTCCAAAGGAGGGCGGCTGCCGGAGGACCATCCGCGAGCTTCTCGTCCGGGGCCCTTGCAGCGGGGTCACGGTCGTGACTTTCGCAGATTCCGGGGCGCTTGTTTCACGCCCTATCAGCGTGGTCGCTTTGTTTCCAGGGGACATTCCTTTCGTGGATCTAGAAGTTTCGGTCGGGGATTCTTCGGGGCTCAGCAGGCCGCGAACAAGAAATCCCAATGAAGTGAGGCCGGTCCAGGTGGACATGCCTCTGGGCGGACGGTTACAGCTGTTCCTTTCCACCTGGGACAGTATAACCACGGATCAGTGGATTCTGGAAGTTATCCGGGACGGATATGCCCTGGAATTCGCGCACAGAGTTCCCGACTCGTTCGTCCTGTCTCCGTGTGGTCCGCAGGCAAAGAAGGTGGCGGTTGCGGAGACGCTCCGTCATCTATTGTCGCTTCAGGCAGTGGTTCCCGTGCCTGCAGACCAGTGCGGATTAGGTCGATACTCAATTTATTTTGTGGTTCCCAAAAAGGAAGGTTCTTTTTGGCCTATTCTGGATCTCAAACACGTGAATCGCTGTTTGCGTGTGTCTCATTTTCGGATGGAAAAATTACGATCGGTGATTCGCTCGGTTCGGCCGGGGGAGTTTCTGGCTTCCATAGACCTTACCAAGGCCTACCTGCACATTCCTATCCGGGTCGAGCATCAGCGGTATCTTCGTTTCGCGGTTCCCATGGGCCATTTTCAGTTTCGCGCATTGCCGTTCGGTCTGGCCACGGCTCCTCGCACCTTCACCAAGGTGATGGTCGTGGTAGTGGCGGCGCTTCGGAAGGAAGGGATTCAGGTTCATCCCTACTTGGACGATTGGCTGATCAGAGCGCCGTCGCGAGCGGAATCAGAGAAAGCCACGGCGCGAGTGGTGCAGGTATTGGAACGGTTAGGTTGGGTCATCAACCATGCAAAGAGCCATTTGGAACCTGGGCAAAGATTGAAGTATCTGGGAGCGCTCTTCGACACGAGAGCTGCGTCCGTGTTTCTTCCGGGAGACAGAGTGCGGAAGATTTTGGGGCAGGTGACATCTTTTCTACAAATCAAGGCTCCGACGGCTTGGCGATACCTGCAGTTGCTGGGATCCATGGCGGCCTTGGATTTGATGCCGTGGGCCAGGGCTCACATGCGGCCGCTACAGAGGGCGTTGTTGTCCCGTTGGTCCCCTCAAGAGCATCCGCTCTCGCGCAAGTTAGTCTGTCCGGAAGCCGTACGGCACAGCTTGTTATGGTGGACGGTGCCCGGCCATCTTCAAGCGGGAGTTCCTCTAGAGGTGTCGCACTGGGTGTTACTCACGACCGACGCAAGCCTCTCCGGGTGGGGAGCGCATTGTCTGGGTCGGGTGACACAGGGACTGTGGTCGAAGGACGAGCAGTCCTGGTCGATCAATCGCTTGGAGCTCAAAGTGGTTCGTCTAGCTCTGCTAGTCTTTGTGGAAGTTCTGAGCGGGCAGGCCGTGCGGGTTTTCTCCGACAATCAGGTAACGGTTTCTTACATCAACAGGCCAGGCGGCACGGGCAGTGCTCTATTGCTAGAGGAATGCCTGCTCTTGTTTCAGTGGGCGGAAGCCCATCTCGTGGCGATATCGGCGGCTCACGTGGCCGGCAAAGACAATGTGCAGGCGGATTATCTCAGTCGTCATCGTCTAGATCCGGGGGAATGGGAACTGGACGAGGAGGTTTTTCAGGACATTACTCGACAGTGGGGGAGGCCTGTTCTCGACCTGATGGCTACCCAGGCCAATGCCAAGGCCGCGCGGTTTTACAGCCGTCGCAGGGAACACATGTCGGAAGGCCTAGACGGCCTAGTACAGCCCTGGCCTCCCAATCAGCTTCTGTATGTGTTTCCTCCGTGGCCGCTCTTGGGGCGAGTTATCCAAAGAGTGGCGGCTCACAGCGGTCCGGTGATTCTAGTGGCTCCGGATTGGCCTCGGCGACCATGGTATGCCGACCTGATGCGTCTCCTAATAGCGCCTCCCTGCAGGTTGCCCGCACGCAGCGATCTTTTGCGACAAGGTCCGGTACTCATGCCGGAGGTGGAACGATCCTGTCTTACGGCTTGGCTCTTGAACGGCGACGGTTGCAGCGCAAGGGCTACTCCAGCGCCGTAATAGCTACTCTGTTGCAGTCCAAACGGCGGTCCACGTCGTTGGCTTACATTAGAGTTTGGCGTTTGTTTGAAGCTTGGTGCGTGGAGCGTAAGACTTTGCCGGAGAGTGCGTTGCTGCCGGATATTTTGAGTTTTCTTCAGGGGGGATTGGAGAAAGGTTTGGCTCTTAGTACCTTAAGAGTTCAGCTAGCGGCAATAGCCTGTTACAGGGGGAGAGTACAGGGCAGGCCGCTTTCTTCTCATCCGGATGTGCTTCGTTTCCTTCGAGCGGCTAAGAACATTAGGCCTCCGAGGCATCCGATAGTTCCTCCGTGGGATTTGAATCTGGTGTTAAAGGCGTTATCGGCTCCGGCGTTCCTCGGTCATAGTTCGGAGCACCTGCGGGAATTGTCCTGGAAGACAGCGTTTCTGGTGGCTTTGTGTTCGGTGAGACGGATTTCCGATCTTCAGGCCCTATCCTGCAAGGAACCATTCCTTCACTTTTCGGCGGAGAAAGTGGTGTTGAGACCGGTGCCTTCTTTTCTGCCCAAAGTCGTTTCTTCTTTTCACATCAATCAGGTGGTTTCCCTTCCTACCTTTGGTGGGTTGGGGACCGGTGCCTTGGATCGCTCTCTTCGGCGGCTGGCTTGGGTCGCGTTCTGCGTATGTCAAGGTAACGGCGTCTTTTCGCCAGTCCAACCGGTTGTTTGTCCTCTACGGGGGGGCTGCAAAGGGGAAGGCAGCCTCCAAGGTGTCGATCGCTCGCTGGGTGAAACATGCTATTCGCGTGGCGTACGAGACAGACGGTACACCGGTTCCGCAGGGCCTGTGGGCTCATTCCACCAGGGGTCAGGCTACCTCTTGGGCGGAATATGCGTTTTATTTATTTATTTTATTTATTTAACAGTATTTCTAAACCGCCTTATCTTATTAATCAAGGTGGTATCACAGCAAACAATCGGGTAAAGTGAGTGTGTTAAACATGCAGTGAGGGTGAAATTTAGTTGAGTGTGTGTTGTATTGTGTGCTAGATTGGTTTGAGCTATGTACAAGAGTAAATTAGACTTACCTGCTAATTGTCGTTCCTTAAGGAACTCTAGTCCAGTCCCGGAGCATAGAGTTGTCAACCTCCACCAGCAGCTTTGGAGACTGAAAGATGTCATCGTTCTGATGTCACTGGTACAAATAGGCAAGATCCGCCCCCTTTCACCAGCACCTATTGACAAAGCAGACTCAGCAGAGCAACAAATAAGTAGTTATAGGCAAAAAACCAATGTATATTAAATTTATAGGCACTGAAAAGTGCCGCAGGGAAATAAACTAGAAGAAGTAACAGCAAATAACCGCCTGAAACAAGACGGATCTAGCTCATTCTCGCGCCCACCAGGGCTGCCGTAGCAACCCAAAATAGAGGTCCACTGAGACCTAGCTCATTCTATCTCCTCCCAACTTACTAAAATACATCTTCAAAATACTTTAGAATACTTCAGGATACTTCAGGCTGAGCGGCACCTCAAAAAACTGGGAGGGATCCGGGACTGGACTAGAGTTCCTTAAGGAACGACAATTAGCAGGTAAGTCTAATTTACTCTTCCTTAGCGTCCCTCTAGTCCAGTCCCGGAGCATAGAGGATGTAACAGAGCAGTGAACCTCAACGGGCGGGACCCGCCAGCCCAGCCTGAAGCACGGCTGAACCAAAACGGCTATCCCCCGCGCCTGAACATCCAGACGATAGTGCCGGGCAAAGGAATGCAACGAGGACCAGGTCGCCGCCCTACAAATATCCGCCACTGGCACCAAACTGACTTCCGCCCAAGACGCCGCCTGCGCTCTCGTGGAATGTGCCCGCAGGCCCACCGGAACCTCCTTGCCCCGCAAAAGGTAGGCCGAAGCAATAGCCTCCTTCAGCCATCTAGAAATGGAGGACTTCGCTGCAGCCTCCCCCCTGCGCGGACCACCAAAGGAGATAAATAACCGGTCGGATTTCCGGAAAGACGCCGTCCTACGGAGATACTTCTTAAGCACCCTGCGCACATCCAGGCGATGCAATCGGCCACCCGACTGCACCTTCTGCTCCGCGGAAAACACCGGCAACGAAACCACCTGATTCATATGAAAGGCCGAAACCACTTTGGGTAAGAAGGCGGGAACTGTACGCAACACAACCCTGTCCGCCGGGAAAGACAAATAAGGCTCCTGACAAGATAACGCCTGCAACTCGGAAATTCGTCTGGCGGAGCAAATAGCCACGAGGAAAACTGTCTTCAGGGTCAAGTCCTTCAGCGTCGCCCTATTTAAGGGCTCAAACGGCTCCCCAACCAAGGCCGCCAATACCACATTGAGATCCCAGGACGGAACAATCAGCCGCCTCGGCGGTGGAAGCAACAACACTGCCCTCAGGAAACGCCGAACATCAGCATGGGCCGCTAGCCCCTGCCCCTGAATCTTCCCCCGATAACAGGACACAGCCGCCAGCTGCACCCTCAAGGAACTGGCCGCCAAACCCTTCTCCACGCCAGCCTGCAAAAAGGACAGGATCACCGAAACAGAGGACCGAAGGGGATTGAGATTCCGCTCGGAGCACCAACCTTCAAAAACTCGCCAGACTCGGATATACGCTAGCGACGTAGAAGGCCTACGCGCCCGAAGAAGGGTAGAGACAACGGACGCCGAGTACCCTCGGGCCGTCAACCTAGCCCTCTCAAGAGCCAGGCCGTAAGCGAGAACCGATCCACGTGAGGCATCCGCAGCGGCCCCTGCATCAACAAGTCCTCTCCCGGCAGGAGCCGCCACGGCACATCCGCCACCAGACGAATCAAGTCGGCATACCATGGTCTTCTTGGCCAATCCGGCGCCACGAGCACCACCAGACCCCTGTGCCGCTCTATGCGCTGAACCACCCTGCCTATGAGCGCCCAGGGCGGAAACACGTAAAGAAGACCCTCGGTCGGCCACCGCTGCGCCAAAGCATCCAGGCCCTCCGACATCCATTCCCTTCTTCTGCTGAAGAACCGGTCCACCTTCGCTGACTCTAAGGTGGCCATGAGATCCATCACCGGGAGCCCCCAACGTTTCACCAGCAGCACGAAAATCCGCTGGTGGAGAGCCCATTCCCCCGGATCCACCCTGCAGCGGCTGAGAAAATCCGCCTCGACATTGAGGACGCCGGCGACATGCTGGGCGGACAGTGCCGATAAGTTTTCTTCCGCCCAGGCCAAGAGGACGCTGGCCTCTTCCTCCAGGGCCACACTGCCCGTGCCGCCCTGCCGATTGATATAAGCCACCGTCGTGGCGTTGTCCGACAGCACGCAAACCGCTGCCCGATGCAACACCCCCTGGAACTCCCGCAGCGCCCGAAACACCGCTCGCATTTCCAACCGGTTGATGGACCACAGACTCTCCTCCTGCGTCTGCGTCCACGTCCCCTGAGCAAAGGCTCCGTCGTGATGCGCCCCCCAGCCGGCCAGACTCGCATCGGTCGTTAGCAGCCGCCAGGCGGGAGGTTCCAAAGGCACGCCTCTTTCCAGAGTTCCGGGTTGCAACCACCATAACAGGTCCTGCCGCACCGCTGGCGGACACGGAAGACGCTGCGACAGCGCGTCCCTTTGATGAGACCAACGCCGAAGCAGGGCTCTCTGCAACGCCCGCATATGGGCCCGGGCCCACAGCACTACATCTATCGTAGCGGCCATGGTCCCCAGCAACTGCAAATACTGCCAGGCCGTCGGCGCCTTGCGCTTGAGAAACCGCTGCACCAGGTCCTGCAGCGCACGAGCTCTCTTGCCGGGAAGAAACACTAGGCCCTGCTGTGTCTCGAAGCGCGCCCCCAAGTACTCGAGCGTCTGGGAGGGGACTAGCCGGCTCTTCGCTACGTTGACTACCCAACCGAGGCTCTCCAACAAACGGACCACCCGAGCCGTGGCCCTCAAGCTCTCCTCCCGCGACTTCGCCCGAATCAACCAATCGTCCAAGTAGGGGTGCACCAGTATCCCCTCCTTGCGAAGAGCTGCCGCCACCACCACCATCACTTTGGTGAACGTCCGAGGGGCCGTCGCGAGACCGAAAGGCAACGCCTGAAACTGAAAATGTCCCATCGGCACGGTGAAACGCAGGAAGCGTTGATGCTCCTGCCGGACGGGGATGTGAAGGTACGCCTCCGTAAGATCCAAAGACGTCAGAAATTTGCCGGAGCGCACCGCCGCGATGACGGACCGTAAGGTCTCCATCCGGAAGTGGGATACGCGGAGGCAGCGATTCACCCGCTTGAGATCCAGAATCGGGCGAAAGGTACCCTCTTTTTTGGGAACCACGAAATAAATGGAATAACGACCTGCTCCACACTCCTCGGAAGGGACGGGCACCACCGCTCCGAGCTGCAACAGACGCCGCAGAGTGTCTGCGACCGCCCGGTGTCGCGTAGGGGCACTGCACTGGGAAAGAACAAAGGAATCTATGACGGGACGCTGGAACTCTAGAGCATAGCCTTCCCGAATGACCTCCAGCACCCACTGGTCTGAGGTAAGCTGGACCCAGGCAGGGTAGAACTCCCGCAACCTCCCTCCGACGGGAATCACCGCTACCGGGGCCCGCCTCATCTCATTGCGGCTTTTTGGCAGCCGAGGCCTGAAAGGAGCCAAAACCTCTGCCTGCCCCTCTGAAGCCACGAAAGGACTGACCGCGCATGGGAAACCGACTCCGCAGAGATTGAGAGAAGCGGGAGGACCGAAACCGACGAGAATCTCTCGGGAAACCCCGGAACCCCAAAGCCCCACGCCCTGGCTTCGGCTTATCCTCCGGAAGACGACCCCCCTTGGACTCTCCCAAATCCTTAACTAACTTCTCCAGATCGTCCCCAAAGAGGAGCTTCCCCCGAAAGGGGAGCTTACTGAGCCGCGCTCTGGAAGACCCATCCGCCGCCCAGTTACGGAGCCACAAATACCGGCGAGCCGCAACCATCGAGGACATACTTTTAGCTAGCCCCCGGATGAGATCATAGTGAATATCAGACAAATAAGCCGTGCCCGACTCCAGCCGGGTAACGTCCGCCGCCTGCTCCTCCACGAGGGAATCCTGAAGGTGCTGGGACCACCGTAAACAGCCCCTAGCTACCCACTCCCCCGCTATCGAAGCCTGCAGAGACAGGGCACACATATCAAAGACCTGCTTCAGCAAGGTATCCAATTTACGATCCTGACCATCCTTCAATGCCGCTGCGCCTTCAACGGGAATAGTGGTCTTCTTTGTGACCGCAGCTACCGCTGCATCCACCCGGGGCGAACGGAAAATCTCCTTATCCTGTTCAGAAAGCGGGTACAAACGCGCCAAAAGCTTAGTGCCCCGCAACACCGCTTCCGGCGAGTCCCACTCTTCCTGAATCATATTCCGAAAGACCCTATGCAGGGGAAACACCCGCTGAGAAGTTCGTACGGCCTGCAATAGCGGATCCTCCAGCGTTTCCTCCGCTGAGGCGGAACCCGCCGGCATGTTCAAGGTCTTGAGCGTCTCAGCAATTAATGCTGGCAGCTCCTCCCTCCTAAATACGCGGACCACCCTGCTTTGTTGCTCCGCGTCCAGAAGCTCACCTTCCTCTAACTCCTCATCTGAGGCTTCTGCGATTTCGGAATCGTGCGCCAGTCCCTCATCGAACCCAGCCTCTGAGCAGGAACCAACACTCTCTCTGCGCCGCTTAGGAGGGTCCAACTCCCCCTCCAGAAGACCCCCGGACCCAGGCCTTTTTCGGACCGAAGGGCTCTGAGACTGGCTCTGAGACTGAGTAGCCAGCCCAGGCTGGAGCAAGGCAAAGGCTTTTTGCATCAGCGCGAAGAAATCCGCCGGAATTCCAGACACACTGTCCCCCTGGGACCCCTCCCCCGCCCGAGGAGCGTGCCCAGCCGAGGACGGTCCGGCCACTGGCTCCGGCTCCAACAAGGAGGGAGGACCGGACCCCCTGCCGTCCAGGGAAGCTGCTGCCCGCTCCGCAGCGTCTCCCCCCATGGCTTCACCTACACCGTCTGCCTCCAAGGCACAAGCCTTGCACACTCCAGCTTCCAGAAGCTCTCCACGCCTCACTCCACAGACAAGGCAGCGGGGCTTTGCAGGCATTGTACTTAGCACAGTGGAGCAGAGCTAACACTGGCAAAAAACACACCCATTTTTTTTTTGTTTTTTTTGCAAGGTAGTCCACTCAGCTATGCCCAACTAGCTGCCCTGGAACAATTTAAAGCAAAAACGAAGCTTCTAAGGGCTAGAAACAGCAAAGGAAAAAATGCTTTTAAAACGGGATTCAAAATGGCCGCCGCATCATTCGCGCCGGCAAAAAACACGAGGTAAAGCCTGCAGCTAATCCCCAGAGTGACAGAAAGGCTAGCCCAGCGCCCAAAAGTGCTTCCCCAGCCAAACCCCGAAATCGGGGGGTACTCACCACGCTATTCCACCGGGCAGGAGGGAAGACAGCACCAAGTTCCTCAGGCGCACAGCCTTTCACACGGCATCAGCTCCTGGGACTGACTGACACCTCCAGAAAAACCAGCAGCCCTGCTGCAGTCAGTCACTTCTGCCTACTACCTGCTCCTCACCCTTCTGACTCGGGTTCGGGAGCAGGGAGGCTCTTGCACAGCCCTGTGCTCGTCTCAAGCCTGGGGCACTCTGAAGCATGCCAGAGGGGGAGGGAGGAAGAGGGAGAAAAGGGAGAAGGAGATAAAATGCTCCCAGCAGCACAGGGACTCTCACACCACAAAATAAATCAAAAAATCCCCAAGGGCTAAAGAAATGAACCAAGCTCTGCTTATTTGTTCCTCCTGAGCCCAGTCACGGGCTCAGAACCTCCAAGCTGCATGGAGACTGAAAGTACTGGTGAAAGGGGGCGGATCTTGCCTATTTGTACCAGTGACATCAGAACGATGACATCTTTCAGTCTCCAAAGCTGCTGGTGGAGGTTGACAACTCTATGCTCCGGGACTGGACTAGAGGGACGCTAAGGAATGTGTGTTGTATTGTGTGCTAGAATGGTTTGAACTATGTACAATGTGGGCTATATACAGTGGTGCTAAAAATATTTTCTATACATACAGTGTTTAGGCGGAATCATGAGCTGTTGTACATTCTCTGAGGTTATGAGATGTGACCATAGTGTTCTATGAACAGCATGGTTTTCAGCTGTTTTCTAAAGTCTTTGAGGTCTGTAGTTGCCCTTAAATCGTCCGGTAGTTTGTTCCATATTGTTGGAGCAGACATTGAGAGTGCTCTGTCTGTTGTGTCCTTGCGTGTGTGTTTGAATTCACTTGGGGTGCTGACTCGGTTGTTTGTTTGTTTTCTTCTAGGACGTGTGCTGGTGTCTGGTTGTATGAGGGTGTGCAGGCTGTTGGCTGATGTGTGCTGATTTATCTTAAATAGGTTTATGATAGTTTTGTATCTGATGCGTGCACCGATTGGGAGCCAGTGTAAGTCCTTTAAGGTAGGTGTGATGTGCTCCTGTCTTGCAGTACCGGATATTATTCGTGCTGCAGTGTTTTGTGCTAGCTGGAGTGGTTTGAGGGCTTGTTTCGTTAGTCCAAGGTATATCGGATTGCAGAAGTCCAGTAGTGGGGTTATCAGTGCTTGACAGACGGTACGAAAGTGTTCTGGGGCGAGGAGTGGTTTCAGTCTCCTGATGATTCGCATCTTGTAGTAGACTTTTTGGATTGTTTTGTCTATGTGTGGCTTGAGGTTTAGTTTATTGTCCAGAGTAACTCCGAGGTATCTCACTTCTGATCTTATTGGTATAGTAGTGTTTTGTATCTTGATATTTGGCGGGTGTATGAAGCTTTGGTTCCGAGTGATGATTAAAGCTTCGGTCTTCTTGTAGTTTATTGCGAGGTTGTTGTTTTGACACCAACTCGTCATTTGGGTAAGGCAGTCTGTTATCTTAGAGAAGTCCGGGTTGTCGATTGATATCGGGGTGTATATCATGATGTCGTCTGCATATATTGTGTATTGAATGTTGTTCTCTTTCATGATGTTGCATATTGGTTGGATGTAGATGTTAAATAGGAGTGCTGAGAGTGTGGATCCTTGAGGTACTCCTTGACGGACATTTATGGGTCGGGAGGTGTTGTGTCCCACCTTGACCTGTAGCTGTCTTTCGGTTAGGTATGAGTGGAACCATTTCAATGTGATACCATGTATACCAGTGTTCTTTAGTCTTTCCAGGAGCGTGTTGTGGTCCACTGTGTCGAAGGCTGAGGAGATGTCGATGAAGATCATTATGATTCCATTCCTGGTGTTGTCAATTATTCTTAGGATGCTGTCGAAGAGGTAGATCAGTAGCGTTTCGACTCCATGGTTGGGACGAAAGCCGTGTTGGTTGTCGTCGAGTGTTTCATGTTTGTCGATGTGATCCTGGAGTTGTAGTTGAACCGTTTTTTCGATGATTTTTGCCAGGAATGGTATGCTGGAGATTGGTCGGTATGCTGCTGGATCTTTTTTGTCGAGATTTGTTTTCTTTGTGATTGGTCTTACTGAGGCAAGCTTTAGTTGCTTTGGCATGAGTCCTTGAGTGAGTGAGTTGTGTACCATTTTATGTATGGTGTGGATGAAGTTTGATTTGGTGGCTTTGACCCATGACACTGGGCATGGGTCTGTAGGAGCAGTGCTTGTGTTGATTGTAGAGATGATGTGGGATATCTGCTCTGTTGAGGGTGAGTAGAATGTGCCCCAGGTTTTGGTGTGTGCGTCTGTCCTGGTGGTCCCACTGGGTGTTGTACGCTCTGTGGAGTGAAATTTGTCTTTGATGTGGTCGGCGAATTCCTGTGGATCAACTTGTACTTCCCCTTCTGTTGTTTGCTCTTTTGTGAGGATCTTGACTATTTCGAAGAGCTCTCTGGGTTTGTTGATGGAAGTATTTATCATGTTTGTGTGGAATTCCCTCTTTGATTGGTTGATGTGTTCATTGTATTGTTTTTGTTTTGTTAGGTAAAGATGCTGGTCGGCTGTTGTTTTGTTTTTTCTCCATCTCCGTTCAATCTTCCTGAGCTCCCTCTTTTCCCGTCGTATTTTTGCTGAGTACCATGGTTTGTTTTGTCTCCTGTTGTGGTGGTGTTTCTCGTGCCCGCCACCAGATGGTTTGGCGGCGTTAGCTAAAATGCTGTTCCAGCTGGAAACTTGTTCCTCCAGGTCATCTGTAGTAATGTTCAAGTGTTGTATTGTGTCCTGTATGAATTCGTCCCTGTCGAAATGCTTGAATCGTCTTTGTGTGTGTGAGATGTTTGCTCTTTCGTTTGTCTGGTCCTCTTGTGATCGCAGCTTTGTCTCGATTAAGTAATGGTCAGACCATGGCACTGGGGTAATGGTGGGTGGAGAAATTAGGTCTCTTGATGTTAGGTAATTGGATGCGAAGATGAGGTCTGGGGATGATCCATGTCTGTGCGTTGGTGCATTGATTATTTGTGTGAATTGAAGTGAGGTCATTGCTTGGAGGAAGGCCTCTGCGTCTTTGGCATTGGTGGACTTGAGGTTGAAGTCTCCAATCAGTAGCGCTGGTTTGTTGTTTGTTGTTATAGCACAGGCTTCTTCGAGTGTGGAGGCTAATTTGTCGGGTGGAGCTCTGGGTGCTCTGTAGGTTAGGCAGATTGCAATGTGTTTGTTCTTGATGCTGATTGTGTTACATTGCTGTGTATTGGTGAAGCTCTGTGTCTTGAACTTTAGTTTTGTCTTTGCTATTATTAGGACTCCTCCTCCACGCTTGTGGGTGCGTGGGCAGTTGTATGATGAGTAGTTGTTCGGTACTAGTTGGTTGAGTAGTACATTGTCGGTAGGGTTGAGCCATGTCTCTGTGATGCATATTATGTCGGGCTGTCGCTCTTCTATGTGGTCTACAAGAGTGTGTATCTTGTTGCAGACTGATCTGGCGTTTATGAGCTCAATCGTTGTTGTCTTTGTTGAGGAGGTTGCTGTTACATGTGCTTCCTTTGTGCAGGTTTGGGAGTTTGATTTGTGTCTGTTTGGTCGTTTTGTCTGGGATGTTCTGAGTGTTTCTTTGTGTGTGTGCTGTGGTTCTAAATATGGCAATGCTGTTGGTGGGTACCATGTTGTGTTTGCTTGTGGGTAGTGGAGGTGTGCGGTTGGTGGGAGGAGTTGTGTGACGAGTAGGTAGAGTGGGAGGAAGTATGTGGCGTGCATGTTGGGCTTTTGTGATGTTCTGTTAGGGTGATGCCTGTTTTTCTTAAATCTTCGTCTGTTGCTTGTTTTGCTGTTGCTTTTCTTCTGTTATTCTGTTGTTTTTCTTCTGGTGTACTGGTGGCTGTGATTCTCCCTTTGTAGTTCCTTTGTGCGCCTTCTTGCCGCGCTGTTCTTTATACGGCCCCGAGTCTGCCCCGATTGGGCAGCACTCTGCTGCTGGCTGGCTGTGCTCTTGTCGCCGCTCAAATCCCCTGATTGGGGAGAGCTGAACTCGGTGCGGGAGCCTGTCCCGTGGAGGGAGCCTGTCCCGTGGGGGGAGCCTGTCCCGTGGGGGGAGCCTGTCCCGTGGAGGGAGAGCCGGATCCATTAGGGTGTGGGTAGTGGAAGAGAGAGTTTGGTGGTAGAAAATGTGTGATGTTCTGTGAGAATTCTACTTGCGGTTCTGACGTCCTTCGCCTCGGTCTGCTCCTTTGTTGGGTTCTGCTGTGATGTTGTCGGCACTGCTGTTTCCTTCTGCTCACCTTCATGCCGCGCCTAAGGGCCACGCCTAAGGGCCACGCCAAAGGGCCCTCTTGCAAGGCCCTCAGGCGCGGACGCGCCCTGCAGTGACGCCGCTTTTATTTCCTGCCGGCTGCTGCTGTTCGTGCTCCCACTGCCCCGATTGGGCAGGAGCTGAGGAGGGAGGTGGAGTGTCCGGGCAGCGGCGTCTCTGCAAGCAGGGACGCCGCTTTTATTTCCTGCCGGCTGCTGCTGTTCGTGCTCCCACTGCCCCGATTGGGCAGGAGCTGAGGAGGGAGGTGGAGTGTCCGGGCAGCGGCGTCTCTGCAAGCAGGGACGCCGCTTTTATTTCCTGCCGGCTGCTGCTGTTCGTGCTCCCACTGCCCCGATTGGGCAGGAGCTGAGGAGGGAGGTGGAGTGTCCGGGCAGCGGCGTCTCTGCAAGCAGGGACGCCGCTTTTATTTCCTGCCGGCTGCTGCTGTTCGTGCTCCCACTGCCCCGATTGGGCAGGAGCTGAGGAGGGAGGTGGAGTGTCCGGGCAGCGGCGTCTCTGCAAGCAGGGACGTCGCTTTTATTTCCTGCCGGCTGCTGCTGTTCGTGCTCCCACTGCCCCGATTGGGCAGGAGCTGAGGAGGGAGGTGGAGTGTCCGGGCAGCGGCGTCTCTGCAAGCAGGGACGCCGCTTTTATTTCCTGCCAGCTGCTGCTGTTCGTGCTCCCACTGCCCCGATTGGACATTTGTCCCATTGCCTCCGGTGGACATTTGTCGAGCGGCTACGTGGTCGTCTCTGCACACGTTTGCGAAGCATTACCGATTGGATGTTCAAGCACAGGAAGACGCCAAAGTGGGCGCTGCAGCGCTCGTAGCAGGTCTCGCAGGACCCTCCCGCATTTAAGTACTGCTTTGGTACTTCCCAAGATGTCCTGGACTGGCCCGGAGAGACGATTAGGAAGAAGAAATTAGGCCTTACCTGCTAATTGTCTTTCCTTGAGTACTCTCCGGGCCAGTCCAGGTCCCTCCCTGTGTGTGTTTTTTTCTGCGAGTTTTGGTGGCGTCTACTGTGTGTTTGGAGGGGTCTGCTGGCGCAAGGAGCTGTGCAATGCAGTGGTATTGGTTACCGTGGTTCCCTTGGGGACGGGGGTAAACAGCTATCAGACTACCTATGGACAAAAAAAAAAGAGAAACAGGAAAGCATTCTTTACTTGTATGGATGCTTAAATGATAAGAATACGTTCTTGCCTGTGCCGCTGCTTCTCTTAACGGGGCAGTGTGTACTTTAGTAAGCCTTGCGGGGGGATAAGGCAATGCGGTGTACATAGGGAGCTGTTCAGTGGGCGCGCTGTGTAGTTTTGGTTTCTTGTTTAGATTATACGTGTTTTCAGGGCTAGCTTACCTGCTTTGTTACCGAATGACTGATTAGCTGACACCTAGGGGAGCTGGATAGGCTGTCAAGAAAACCTTTTCAGTATTCCAGTCCTCAGCTGCTGGAGCGGATTGACCACCCAAGATGTCCTGGACTGGCCCGGAGAGTACTCAAGGAAAGACAATTAGCAGGTAAGGCCTAATTTCTTCTTTTGCCTTACCATTTGACTGCAAGACTCTTTTTGGTAGAAAGGCAGCGTGAACTTCAAAGCCCTAGGCAGCCGCCTAATAGGGTTCAAAGGAGGTCTATCTTACAGGCCCTCTCACAGTATGTCATGTCATCTATTTGAAACCGCACATCTAGGTTCCCTGTTTAGGAATTTTGCCTGATGTTAAAGGCTTCAAAAGGGCTAAATACTCTGTCAACCACGATAATTAGTGTGACTACAAGTCACATGTTGAGGCTGGCTTGCAATATAATTACTAAAAATAATACAACGAATTAAGACATTTCTCTTTTCAAATTTAGTAAGCAACTAACCTGCTGAAGAAACAGAACTCCTATGCAAGTGGTCTCAATATTCAGCTGAGATAGAAATGATTGTGCATGTAGTACATTATTAGTTTGATAAGGCAAACACAGACATCAACTATTACTACTTCTTATCATTCAAGTAGTGCTACAAGGTATACACAGCGCTGTACAGAGACATGTAAAAGACTGTTCCTGTTCATATGAGCCTACAGTCTAGTCAAGACAGACAAAACAATAGGGCACCAGGATACATCTAGGAGAATGGTAAGCAAACACATAGGAGGTGAACAGGAGACACAGAATCAGGATCCAAAAACAGTCTAAAAAAGGTGAGTTTTAGCCTGGATTTGAACAGGGCCAGAGATGGAGCCTTACATACTGACCCCGGTAGTTTGTACAGGCATAAAGAGCAGAAACATTTAAGTCTGGAGTTAGCAGAAGGGATCTGCCAGAAGAGCAGAGTTCCTAAGTAGGGGTGCAGGGAGAGCTAAGAGAGTAAAGGTAGTGAGTGCACTTATAGGTCAGTAGTAAAAATTTGAACTGGATGCGGAAACACATAAAGAGCCAATGAAGTGACTTGAAAAAAGGACTGACATGAGCATAGCGACACTGGTGGAAGATTAGCTGTGCAGCTGAGCTTTGAAAAGACTGAAATGCGGAGAGGTGATTTACACAACACTACTGCACGCATAATAACCGGAACAGCAAGATACTGCCACATAACCTCTATACTACAGCAACTACACTGGCTTACAATAGCCACATGTTCCAAATACAAGGCCTTATTGATGATCTTCAAAATAATCCATAACCTAGCACCACCAGTTCTTCAACCACTGATAAAAAAGATACCAGAGGACAGAGCAAGAAGAATCTTGAACAACAACACTGAACATCCCCACACACAAGAGGAAAGCCAAACAAACAACATGTAAAAAAAACAAACAAATTTGTTTTTTGAGCCCAAGCAGTTGTTAGCTTTCTTGGAGGCCAGGGAAGTGAGTGATGTTGAGGTTGTTGTAACTTCTCATACAGCTGACGTGTGAGTCTCCCATTCGCCTGTTTGAATGTGTGTTCAATGGTTATGATATTTGTATCATTATATTGTTTGATTGTTGCCTAGTACTCTCCTATTTTCCTTTTTTTTTTTGTGGTCTGACAAGGGGAAAATGAGTATGTGATGGTAGTATCTATTTCCTGTTTAAGATTTTCCATTTTTCCATTTCATTCATGGATATTGTGTGGATGTAAAAATTTGTTAAACCTATAAATATAAAATAAAATAAAAAACAACAACATGTAAAAGAGCATTCTCTCTGTATGCTCTCTCCCTATGGAACGACTCACCTAACTCAGTAAGAGCCATCAAGGACATATCAGAATTCAGAAAAGCAATAAAGACCTTCCTATTTACTGAATACTATGGGAACACCCCATGAACAGTAGATGCAAACTGAAACACCTCAGTATACAGACCCAAATCTTCCCAACTCTCTGCCCCCCATTACCCACCAACCCAACCTAACCCTCTCACCCATCCGGCTCCACCTTCCAAAGAGTATACTCCCTACCTGCTGTAATGTATCACCCACATCAATGATACATGTGAATTATCTATAACCCCATATAATCATCCAAGTTTAACACCCTTGTTCAATGTAAACTTTTATGTTATTGTTGGTTCATGTTATATGTAAACCGCTCTGAATCCTATGATAGGGCGGTATAGAAAAACTGTTAAATGAATAAATAAATAAAAATTTAGAGGAAGACCAGCAAGGAGGTTGTTGCACTAGTCTAGACGGGAGGTGACTAGAGACTGGATAAGGGTCTTAGTAGTGTGTTCAGAAAGGAAGGGACAAACTTTGCTGATGTTATGAAGAACGAAACGACAGGTTTTAGCTATCTGTTGGATGTGTGTGGAAAAGGAAAGAGTCATCAAGATGACCCCAAAGTTGTGAGCCAAGGAAACAGGGAGGAGTAGAGCATTAGCTACTGAAAGAGAAAAAAGAGGAAGACCATGTTCAATTTCAGAAGGTGGCAAGGCATCCAGGTACCAATGTTAGATAAGTAGGCAGAGATCTAGACCTGGATTCCTGGAGAGATCTCATGTACAGAGAGTTAGATCTGAAAGTCATCAGCATAGAGATGGTACTGAAAACCATGGGAAGAGATGACTGCACCAAGGGACTGAGTGTAAAGAGAGAAAAAGAGAGGTCCCAAGACAGAGCCCGATAGCAGTAAAAGATGTTCACATAGCTATGCTTAAAATGCCTCCCATAAGAATCTGTAGAACAGAAAATTCCCTATCATTACTGCAGTCCAAAAACATTTTTTTTGGCGGACCTTATCACTCTTAAATGCCATCCCAGTTTTTCGCCAACATTCATTCTGTCCTTTTAACTATCAGGTAGACCGACAGTATCCAGGAAGACTGGAACCACTGTCCAAGTTTGCAGATGGTTTTTTGAAACCACTTGCAGCAAACGTTGATTCATATTTGAGGGATACCACATATATGCTAAAAATATTGCAGGATATTAAGGATTTGCAGGGAGAAATTACTTGGTCACTTTGGATGTTAACTATATACCAATGTGAATCAAAATGAGGCTTTACAAGTCATTCAGGATATGGACTAAGGAATTTGATACCCCTAAATCTCATGTGCTGTCATTATTGAAAATTATATTGCGCAATAACTTTTTGTTATCAGGGAATTTTTGCCATCAAAAATATGGCATAGCCATAGCCTATCAGAATCTGTTAATATTGGGTGTCACATAAGGATCAAGGAAAGTTAAGTCAAAACGTAATGAAGAAATTTAAAAATTCTAGAACAAGAGAAATTGTGTGAGGTTTGTTATTATGAAACAAACTCTTTATGTGATCAAGTAGTTGATCAATACCTACTATACCTGAATGTAACGCGCCTTGAACTGCTACTGGAAAGGTGTGAGATAAATGCTAATAAATAAAATTAATAAATAGTTCAAAGAAAATATAGCACAATCCTGTTTAACCTATTTTGCATTTGGCTGTGGACCTCACTGAAAAACACAAAAGTATTCAAAACTTTCCAGTGCACAGACAATTCCCTGAGTACATCTGGAAGTATCTGGGCATGCTCGTATTTTTAAGCCTGTCAGAAAAAAAAATCCAAAGATTTCACACTCTCACTCTAAAAGATGATGTGGAGAAAATAGCAGAAAGAGAACCAAGAAGCCAGGGTTCAAATCCCACTAATGCTTCTTGTGACAGTGGTAAGTCACCTCACTCTTCAATACCTCAAGTACCTCTTTCACTAATGTGTGTGACCAGTCAATGTGCGTTAATGCATATTAACACGTTAGCATTATTTAACATGCGTCAAATCATATTATCACTCTTAATCTCAGGGGTCCTATTTTTCATCTATACACTTAACTCAAGTTAGCATGCACTAACTTTTTAATACACATTAGTAAGCCCTCTGGGGACAGGGAAATATCTACAGTACTTGTATTTAAATCGCTTTGAGCTACCAATGAAAAGGCATGAAGTAAATCCAAAAATTAAAAAATGGCTGTAAGGGAAATCAGATAAGAGAAATTTTGAGAACAAAAGATGTCCGAAGAGTTAATTAAATCCAACTTGGAGAACGTAATTATATCGAGGTCTTCACTTTTTTAACATTTTGTCAAAACTTTCAGATTTGAATCTTCAGGGAAATATTACCTTTAACAAATTAAAATTACAAAGTGGTTGCAAACAAATATATTTACCTTCCACGGTATCCACTCTTTTTTAATGATATCTAAAACAGTACTTTCAAGATGACAAGGTTTATAGGCAAGTTTGTTAAAGGTCAATATGTGTTGACAAGCATTAACGCACGTTAAGTGCTGCTGTGTCCTTACAAATCAAAGGGCCACGGCGGCACTTAGCGCACATTAACCTTTGGTAAATATGCCCTTTAGTTTTTAAAATGCTTATACCTTACTGCATGGCCCAATTCCTACCACAGCTGCAATTTCTGGACATGAAACAGCAAGAGTCTCTAATACAAGGGAGGGTACACTACCCCCTGTTCCTCCCCACCAGAGCTCCAGTAGAGAACTGGTGGAGGGAACTGTGAGAACCCCTGGTAGCTTATCCAGGAATACATTAATCATTTATTGCAATCATTTCTAGAATGTACAGGGTGAGCCAGTCAAACCTGCATTTTTGAAATGACTGTAAAAAATAAACGGATGGATATTTCAAAATTTTATTGTTACTATCTTAATGTACATTAAAAAGCATTTAAGAAACAACATTCACTGTTTAAAAATAACGCCAGTAAGATGGTGTCCTTCCCGATTGAGACATTCTTGTAGGCGATTTCTGAAACTGCCCATCACATCACGGAGCATACGCTGAGGAATTCTCTCGATTTCCAACCGGATTCTCCTCTTGAGTTCCCCAAGCGTTGGAGGTCGTTGTTCAAAGACTTTACTCTTCAGGTACCCCCACAAGAAAAAAAATCGCACACTGTGAGGTCGGGCGATCGGGGAGGCCAAGAAATTGCTCCATTTCGGGATATCACCCGATTTGGAAAAACATTGTTGAGAACATTCATGCTCACACGGGCTGTATGACTTGTGGCACCGTCTTGCTGGAATAAGGTTTCATTGTTCATTCCATGTTGACGAAGCTGAGGAATGAAGAACGAATGCAACATTTCCGAATAGCGTTGTGCATTCACAGTAACTGCTTGCTCCCTGTCATTTTCAAAAACATACGGGCCTATGATTCCCAATGAGGACATTGCGCACCAAACTGTTACCTTGCTTGAATGGAGTGGTTTTTGATGGAGTTGTTGAGGGTTTTCATCACTCCAATATCGGAAATTTTGTTTATTCACAAAACCGGAGAGATGGAAATGTGCCTCATCGCTCATCCACAGGTTGTGAACAAGGTCCTCGTTTTCATCAAACATGTCCAACAACGTTTGACAAAAACGCCGTCGAGCTGCAAAATCGTTTTCATTCATAGCCTGAACAACCTGAATTTTGTACGGGTGATGGTGTAAATCTAACCTCAAGATTCTTCGGACGCTCGTGTTTGCTATGCCAAGCGCAGCACTCTGTCGGCGCGCCGATCTCCGAGGGCTTCTTTCCACAGCAACTCTCACGCGGTCAATATTTGCGGGAGTTCGCACTGATCTTGCACTGCCACCCCTTCTGCTTCTCGTTTCACCAATTGCTTCAAAGTTTGTCACCCACAATTTGATTGAATTAACAGACGGCACTGGCTTATTTCGATTAATTTGAAAATTCGTCCGGAAACAACGCTGAGCGGCTGCATAACTACCACTTTGGTAAAATGCTTTCACAGCGAATGAACGTTGTTGTTTAGACCACTGCTCCATGGCGACTGAAATGCTTAGTTGTGGGGGACACAATGGTAACCTTGCTAACTCGCTCCGCCCACTTTCACGGCTCTCCCGCCCTTTTCAAAAATGCAGGTTTGACTGGCTCACCCTTTATTTAAATACTTTTCAAGGTGATTTAAGGCTTAAATTAACTTAAAAAGTATTTAAGTATATTAAATAATTGAGCAAGATTAAGCAGTGCTCGTAATTCTCTGCTGCCATTAACAAGAACCAGCTATACCTGGGACGAGGAGGGGCTAGAGGCCAGGAGGGATTTTATAAAGGTTGGGATGGCAGAAGTTTATTTTCTTCTAATGACTGCACTCAGGCTTCTCTCTCTATTTTCAAGAAAGTCAGCACAGACTGGGTTTCCATTTTTGTGGTAATAAAAAAAGGGCCAGCAGAAAGTTGATGTGTATCATAGGGGAAAACAATGGGGTCACTGTGGGCCAGAGGAAAGGCTTCTCCGCTCTAACGTAATTTCAAGTCTGGCACGTCTCAGGAAAGCAATCCAATGGAACTGGCTCGATAGCAGTGCTGCAGTGTGCCAAGCAGGTGGTCCTTGGAAAGTCGTCCATTACCTGGAATGCCCTACGAGGGAAAGGGGACTCCTGGCCACTGATCAATGGCTATACTTCATGGCCAAATTCAGAGCCCATAATTGCAGGATTTAGAAGCTGTCTTAGTGTATGGCTTCAGGTCCAGGACCATTGAACAATGAACACAGTTACAATGGGAGGAGGAGGGATATAGAATGGGAGAAAATCCCCAGGTAATTTGAAGTAAAAGCTCATGGCACCAGATCCCAACTATAATTCTTACTGAGCTGGGGAGAGGGGCAAATGAGCAAGAAACCATAATATCAAACAAATGGGGAAAACATGAGGAGCATGGCTCAGGGGGAATTCTTTCCAACCTTGTGTCTGATCTAAAGGGACAAGGAATTAGGCAGTTTGAATAGAGTGGTATGCAAACATTCTGTTCATTCAGAAATAATAATAAAATGATATGAAACCAAGTGGACTTTACAGTTTATCCACAGGAGACCACTGTCTCGTGACAAAATGTATTGCCGCACCTCTCCACTATTAGTTAACAGTACACACAGCAGCCAATAGCAGACTGCATGGCTCAGTCACTACGTATCACCATACATTAAGAAAACTATACGGTTCAGTCATGAGATTACAGATTAGAATTTACAAGAAGGAAAATGACATACACATCTGAATCACTATAAGCCAGTCCAGCAGGAAAAGGGGTGTTATATGGGGGTGGGGGAAAAGAGATGGCTGGGCAAGAAAAGCATGAGTGCATGCCTCATGAAATTATTTCTAGTCTGTGTGAGTATGCGTGCACATACATGTTTTATGTATGTGTGTGTCTGTGTTCTGTCCATGGCTGTGCATTTGTGTAAGTCTTGTGTGCATCTGTAACAAAACGAGAAGAGAAGAGGGGCAGTTTTGAAAGGAGTAATCCCCTAGCTGCTATGTTTCAGTGTATCAGTGTTTCTATCCAGCCAAAGCTAGACTTTCTTTCCCACAAAAATGCACTGGGAGATTTTGGAGAGAATTTATTGCTCTGAACCCATTTTCGAAATTCAGTGTGTCTTTTCAATAGTTTCTTTTCCCATGCCTAATGTGGTCTTGTTCTGCTAAATTTTCAGAATGTTATTTGCCCCCAGAGAGACAGATATCAGCCCCATATGCAGAATTTCTTTCCAAGATTCATTTTCGTTAGAAAGGATAAAACAGAGGCTAAGACTAATGCAATAGCGACAGAGCACATTATAAAAGAACATTATATAGGATCATAGTTATTGCAGCACTTCTGGCTTTAATTCTCTTAATGTTACTTTGGTGCACAGCTCTTCAGTTGTATTGCCCTTCCCTTACCACCGATATTTTATCAGTTATATGAACAACACCTCTCCTGTCGCCTTTTATAGTGCAACTATAGACTATCAGCAGTACTAAACGTTGTCTTTGAAAGAAAAAAAGGAAGAAAAGGTTTGGGGGCTTTTTTTTTTCTTTAACATGTAATCATAGCATTACAGTTAAGTGGGTAGTTGGTTATTACTATGTGTCTGCATAATGCTGAATCTCATAGGCATATGGGCAGAATCAAGAAATAATGGAGAAGAAAGAATGTTCTAGCAGAACAAGGTTTGTTTGTTTGTTTTTTATTTTAATAAACTGGAGATAAGAAGTGCCATGCTGAGTCGGAGCAATGGTCCATGGGGGCCAGCATTCTGCTTCTGACAGTAGCCAGTGATGGTTACTAGAAAAAATCCAGTAGATACCAAATGGGAAGATCCCCGTCCTGCATTCTGAAATACAAGAGGGGGGGGGGTCTCCATGCCTGCCTAATAATTACTAATAGACCTACCATATAGAAATTGTACTGAAAGGTTTGTTGTCAAATGTGGTCAATGTTGTGTGCTGACTGAAAAAATACTTCCTTAATTTTTTGGATCAGACAGCTTCCTCCTAATTCCTCTGGGCATCAACCTCAACTAGAACCAGGGCTAGGATCTAGCATTAAGAGTCTTCATTTACAACAACCTGGGGATTTATTCCCCCTATTTTAGCTCTAAGCCTTTCCATTTTCTATCTGGCTGTTTCAGTGGGTTAATGGTGAATTGCTTTGTTAAATGGCAAGGATGCTGATATAAACTGAAGTAGAATATGGTTGTGATTTAAGTGGTACCACAGAACAAAACAACAGAAAAGAGCAAAGACATCATGGACAAAGATGGTGGCATGAGCTAGTTGCTCCATGGAGGCGCGGAGTAGTTTAACTTGCTGAATGTTTATATGGTCCAAGAGCGTGAACAGTACCGTTATAAGAAGTGTAATATAATGTCTGTCATGGCTGGTAAGACAAAAATGGTGCATTTAAAGGAATTTTCCTTTAATGTGGCAACATCGCAGCAGCTGGAGAAGTCTGCGGGAAAGCAGACCATGCATAAGGAAGGCAGACTCCCTCGCCAGACATGCCTGCTTCAGACCCAAATCAGGGGATCGGGCCTTGGTGATGGAACTGAAAGAATGGTTCACTGAATTAAAAGACATAGCAGAGCTGAAAGCTGATCTTGGCAGTGTAGCAGCGGAGCTTAGAGTGGACACTGCACATGTAGGCCACTGTCTAGATGACGCTGAATAGCGATCGGAGGAACAGCAAGGTGCTTTGAAATCCATATGGTATCAGATACAAACGATGGGCACCAGGCATCAAGCACTGGAGTTTAAAGTACTGGACCTGGAGAATAGATCCAGAGCCTTCCAGAATCAGTGGCCTATCAGAACTGCATAACAACGCAAAATGATATGTAGAATGATCCATCAATGATTCACAGTGATCACACTCACAGGGCACTGGGTCCAGAGAGACGAAATAGACTCACATGACACTGTAGTATGCTATTGTGACTTTGGAATTGGAGTCCATCGTGCATCATGCCTGAAAGTTAGGCAGTTCTGATTGGAAAGTGTAGAAAGGGACTTGATGTGAGATACCAGGGCCTGTGAAAGAGTTAATAATATGGAGAATGGCTTGGAATTTTGCTGCATGTGTACAGAAGCCAAGGTTGTATTTTGCAGAAGCAGCTTGACCCGAAACATGCAGGGGGTCATTCTAATCCCCAAATAGCAGGGATGTACATCGGGGTTGGACGTGCACCCCCCCTCCCCCCCCCATTCGCAGGACCATATTCTGGTGTCTTGGCTCCCCACTGTGCAGACGATATTATGATCTTTTCACCATTCGTCACATCGAACCCAAACTACAGTCAACTCTGAGTGGTTTGGGGCAGTTACACAATGGCTAAACTTTCACAACCTCTCCATTAACTACAATAAAAAAGAGGTTTTCTATGTAACCTGAAATGCATCTTTCAATCCACCACAATCAATCAGATTAGCAGAGAGTGAACTACAAGTTAAAAAATGAGGTCAAATACCTGGAAATCATCTTGGACTATGAATTAAACCTACATTAACAAATTTAAAGTACTGTTAAGTCAGCATACTTCAAACTAAGAACCCTGAAGAACCTACACCCCCTCCTAAAATTGGACAACTTCTGGACGGTATGCCAGGCAATAGTAAATGATAATTACACTTACCTGGTAATTGTAGTTCCTTTAGTGACGACAGTTCAGTCCTCTACCTCTGGGTTGTCAATCTCTTCCTGCAGCTAGGAGACTGGTTTGTCAGAATGATGACATCACGGGATATAGCCTGCTGCACTTCCATCTGCATCCCAGTGTAAACTATAACAAAGCAGACTCAAAGGAGCAATCAATAAGTAGCAAAAAACAGAAACACAATTGTACTAGCATGGAGTTCCCCCCCCCCACGGGCAGGCCTTCTTACCTCCTGCCCTATCATAGGGAGAGCACCCGAAGAAGAGCTAGTAACGAAAACAGACTCACCTGTAACTCTCTTCTGCTCGGCACGAGGCCCGAAACCTGCGACAAATATCCGGGCGGGAAGGAGGACTGAACTGTCGTCACTAAAGGAACTACAATTACCAGGTAAGTGTAATTATCATTTCCTTAGCGTTCCTCCAGTTCAGTCCTCTACCTCTGGGAAGTACCAGAGCAGTAATCAATGGGAGGGACCCTTCCAGCCGGCCGACAAGACGGCCGAGCCGAAACGAGCATCCGAAGCCGCAGCTACATCCAACCGGTAGTGCTTACTGAACGTATGCAGAGACGACCAAGTCGCCGCCCTACAAATGTCCCCCGGAGGGACCAAACAGTGCTCCGCCCAAGAGGACGCTTGCGCTCTAGTGGAATGCGCTCTCAAACCCACCGGCACCACGCGCCCCCGGAGCAAATACGCGGAAGCAATTGCTTCCTTAATCCAGCGGGCGATAGACGCCTTAGCCGCCGCCTCGCCCCGACGAACACCTCCGAAGAGAACAAACAGGCGCTCCGACTTGCGGAACGACTCCGTGGCCTTCAAATACTGACGTAGAGCCCTCTTCACATCGAGCCGCCGAAGACCCCGATCCGCGGAACCGCCCCCAAATCCCCTAGAACAGGCAAGCAAACCACCTGATTCAGATGAAAAGGGGACACGACCTTAGGCAGAAAGGACGGAACCGGACGCAAAATCACCCGTTCCTTAGAAAAGGAAAGGAAAGGTTCACGGCAAGACAACGCCTGCAGTTCCGAAATTCGACGCGCGGAACAAATAGCCACCAGAAACACCGTCTTGAGCGTGAGATCTTTCAGAGACGCCCGACGCAAGGGTTCAAAGGGCGACTCGGCCAGTGCCGTGAGCACCAGATTCAGATCCCACGGGGGAACAGCCACCCTGCGCACCGGCCGCAGTCGGACCACCGCCGTGAGAAAACGACGCATGTCGGGATGAGAACCTAACGGACGGCCATTGACCTTGCCCCGATAACAGGACAAAGCTGCCAACTGAACCCGCAAGGAACTGGCAGCAAGACCCTTGTCAAAACCGTCCTGCAGAAACTCCAAGATGGAAGGAATGGAGGCCGAGTTCGGCCGAACCCGACGCTGGGAACACCAATCCTCAAACACACGCCATACCCGAACATACGCCAAGGACGTGGACTGCTTACGCGCCCGTAGCAGGGTAGACACCACCGCCGACGAATAGCCCTTCTTCAGGAGCTTAGCCCTTTCAATGGCCAAACCGTAAGCGAGAACCGATCCACCTGCGGCATGAACAGGGGCCCTTGAAGCAACAGGTCCGACCTGGCTGGCAGCCACCACGGCACCCCGTCCAGCAGGCGGAGCATGTCCGCGTACCAGGGACGCCTGGGCCAATCGGGAGCCACCAACAGCACCCTCCCCGCATGTGCCCCGATCTTTTGAACCACCCGGCCGATCAGGGCCCAGGGCGGGAAGACATAGAGGAGGCCCCCCTCCGGCCACCGGCGAAGGAGGGCGTTGATGCCCTCCGACATCCGTTCGCGCGCCTTCTGCTGAAGAAACGACCGACTTTTGCCGACTGAAAGGTCGCCATGAGATCCATGACCGGCATTCCCCAGCGTCTGACTATTTGCCGAAAGACCGCGGGATGCAACTCCCACTCCCCGGCATCCACGTGGACTCTGCTGAGGAAGTCCGTGGTGACATTGTCCTTGCCGGCGATGTGTGCCGCTGAAAGCGCAGTCAAGCGGAGCTCGACCCACGCGAAGAGCCTGTCGGCCTCCGCCTCCATCGCCGCACTCCCTGTGCCGCCCTGCCGATTTATATACGCCACCGTCGCCGAGTTGTCGGAGAGCACCCGTACGGCATGGTCGCGCACCAAATCCTCGAACGCCTGGAGGGCCCGAAACACTGCTCGAAGTTCCAAACGATTGATCGTCCACGAGGCCTCCAGAGGAGACCAAACCCCCTGCGCAAAGTGGCCCTCGCAGTGAGCCCCCCAGCCCGCAAGGCTGGCGTCCGTCAGCAATGGAAGCCACTCTGGCTGGTCTAGCGACAAACCCCTCGCTAGCGACGAGGGACAAAGCCACCACTGAAGGGACCTCCGAACCGGCTCCGGACAAGGTAGCTGTGTACTCAGCGAATGCTGTTGATGCGACCAACGACGAAGAAGCGCTCGTTGCAGAGGCCTCATATGAAACCGGGCCCAAGGCACCGCCTCCAGCGTCGCCGCCATTGTGCCCAGCACTCGGAGATAATCCCATGCCGAGGGAGCCGACCCCGAGAGGAACTGCCGCACCAGGGACCGCAACCCCTCGGCTCGGTGGTCCGGCAGGAACACTTGACCCTTGAACATATTGAACCGGACCCCCAGATATTCGAGAACCTGAGTGGGCACTAACCGACTCTTGGTCGGGTTGACCACCCAACCCAGATCCTGTAAGAAACGCACCACCCTGTCCGTCACCCGGAGACTTTCCTCCGCGGACTTGGCGCGAATCAGCCAATCGTCCAGGTATGGGTGGACCAGAATGCCTTCCTTGCGCAATGCCGCCGCGACCACGACCATTATTTTGGTGAACGTCCGAGGCGCCGTCGCCAAGCCGAACGGCAGGGCCTGAAACTGGTAGTGGCCCCAGGGTAGGGCAAACCGCAGAAAGCGCTGGTGAGCCTCTCGAATGGGAATGTGCAAGTACGCTTCCGAGAGGTCTAGCGACGTCAGGAATTCCCCTCGGCGTACGGCCACTATGACGGACCGCACAGTTTCCATCCGAAAGTGCGGCACCCTCAAGCACCGGTTGACCCCTTTCAGGTCGAGGATAGGCCGCAATTGGCCGCCCTTTTTGGGCACCACGAAATAGATGGAATAGCGACCCAAGCCGTAATCGGCCTTGGGAACCTCCACGACGGCTACCAGACGAAGGAGCCTGTCCAGGGTCTCGCGAACCGCTGCCACCTTCGCGGGACCCCGGCAAGGCGACATGACAAAGGCTTCTCGCACGGGCCGGGCCAGCTCCAAGGCATAACCGTGCTGGATGATTTCCAACACCCACTGATCTGAGGTGATGAGGGTCCAGGCCGGCAGAAACTCCCGCAAACCGACCTCCAATGGGAGGCTCCACCGCCGGGACCCGCCTCGCTTCATTGGGGCTTACGGGACGCGGGCGCCGGGAGAGAGGAGAATCCGCGACTCGCTCCCCGGAAGCCTCGAAACCCCTGGCCCCTCGAGGGAAACCTCCCCCTCTGGGAACCAACCGGTCGCGGGGAACGGAACTTCCTAAAGTCCCGAAAGGACCCCCAACCACTCGGAGTAGACTTAGCCTGCTTGGGCTTGTCCTCGGGCAGACGGCCCCCTTTAGACTCACCGAGGTCCTTCACCAACTTTTCCAAATCTTCCCCAAACAGCAAACCCCCCTTAAAGGGAAGCTTACTGAGTCGGGACTTAGAAGGGCCGTCCGCTGCCCAATTACGCAGCCACAACGAGCGACGGGCAGCCACCACGGAACCTGTGCTATTGGCCAGCGCTCGAATCAGGTCATAATGTACATCAGCCAGGTAGGCCGCACCCGACTCCATACGATCCAGCTCTTTCACCTCCTCGAGGTCAACATGCGGGGATTGACGCAGCCGTTGGGCCCAGCGCAAACAAGCCCTGGCCACCCAGGCCCCGCAAATAGAGGCTTGGAGTGAAAGAGAGTCTGCCTCAAACACCTGCTTGAGCAGACCGTCAACTTTACGGTCTTGGGGATCCTTCAAGGCTGCACTCCCCTCCACCGGGATGGTGGTCCGTTTAGTTACAGCCGCCACCAGGGCGTCTAGGCGCGGCGCCCGAAAACGATCCTTAGCCGAGTCCGCCAGAGGGTATAACCTGCTCATAGCACGAACGCCCCGGAGACCCGCCTCCGGCTTGTCCCACTCGTCCTGAATCATCCGCTCGACCACCCGGTGTAGTGGAAACACCACCTGAGTCTGTCGCACCGCCTGGATCCTCCAATTCGTCCTCCACGGCTGGAGGGGGAGCCAAATGCAACATCTGCAAAGCCTCCGAAATCAAGGCAGGCAACTCCTCTCTGCGGAATACCCGGACAACCTTGGCTTGCTCTTCGGGCTCCAGTATTTCGCCTTCTTCCAGGTCCTGTGAACCCTCCTCAGGATCCCAGTCCGGGTCCGCGGATTCCAGCCAGGCACCGTCCGACGGGTCCGCGAGCCGTGCGCGCTTCGGAACCGACGGCTCCGCGACCGCCGTCCCTTCCGCTAGCAACTGCGGAGGCTGAGACGCAGGGGAAACTGAGCGCGTCCGCTTGCCTTGCTGGCGCAGACAAAAGGCTTGATGTAGAAGAAGGACAAACTCGGGAGTGAAACCAGAGACGTCGGAGGACGGCGGAGCTGCGGATACCCCGGAGGGTCCCGGCAGCGGCTCTAAATCGGGCTCCTGCTCCAAAATCTGCAGGGGCTCAGCCGCCGCCCCCGTTGTCTCCCCTTGCGCCTCCTGAGACTCAGGAGCCGCCATCTGAAGTTCCACCTCTGAGGAAAGGGCCACGCAGCCCCGGCACACTCCGGTGTCAGTGACCGGGCCTCTGCGGGCTCCACACACCAGGCACAGAGGTCGGGAAGCCATGCGAAACCCCGTAGGATCCCTAAGAACTGGGGCAGGCAGACTCCCTTTATCCGCGGTTTCTCCCTTGTGGGTTTTTTTTTTTTTTTTTTTTTTTTTTAAACTTTGAAAAAGCTGGAGTTATCTGCTAAGGAGGAAGGAAAAACCCCCGCAGCCCCCCCGCTCCCCGGGAACCCAGAGGACCGTTTGTAGAGGGCTGAAGACCAAAAGGCAACAAATCAATAAATTTAAAAAAAAGAAGAAACAAAATTAACTAACTAAAATAACCAAACTAAAACAGTGCAGCAGAACCCCGATACCCAAAACGGGAGGGGATGCTCCGCCACGCGGCTGCCGCGCGGCCCACAAAATGGCCGCCGCAAATGACAGCCGCGAAGAAAAGGGCGCCAACACACAGCGACGAAGTTATCCTGCCGCAAAAAACGTGGCGTGCCCCGAGAAAAGCAGCCTGATACCGGCGAAACACTTACCGGTCAGGTCTGCTCTGCAATGCTTGGAACGCGGGGATCCTCCCGGGCTCTACAGCCTCGACAGCAGCCAATGAGGCAGAGACAGCCCGACTGCAGCACCGGGATACCGGCAGTCAAGAAAGGCTCACCCCCGTAGTGTCTAGAGGGTGAGACTCCTGAGCCAAGCCAAGCAGAGGAAGGAGGTGCAAAGCGATCTGAGCCCGCAGACCCCCCCCCCCCCCAGACAGAAAACTGTAGTAGTGCTACAGGCAGGAATCAAGAAGGCTGTAGCCCAATGCTTTCCCACCGAGTCCTTTTTTTTTTTTTTTTAAAGTGGTACCCACTAACTAATCAACCCCTTAACTACTCTCAAAGAAATCTACGCTCCTTATCCACTACTCCTTAAAGAGCCTCTCCTCAAGGCTCGCCAAACTCCTCCTGCTGCAAGGAGACTGGTTACACTGGGATGCAGATGGAAGTGCAGCAGGCTATATCCCGTGATGTCATCATTCTGACAAACCAGTCTCCTAGCTGCAGGAAGAGATTGACAACCCAGAGGTAGAGGACTGAACTGGAGGAACGCTAAGGAACACCGCTTTTAGATTACAGTAACATCATTTATCACGGACTACCTAAGCAAGCATTATATCCACTCCAATTAGCCCAGAACACTGTAGCTCGGATCATTCTTCGGCGCACTCCTACATCACCCCCATACTGAAGCAGTTACACTGGCTTCTTATCCTCACCAGAATTAAATAAAAGGTGCTCCTCACCACATATAGAGTGATCCACAAGCAATGAGCAGAATGCCTACAGTCACTAATCAGACAGACCGGTCACAACAGGTTAAGAAGACAAAGGGGTATGTTTACTAAACCGGGCTAACGGTTAACCCGGGCTATCTGCCACTAGGTCCCATATTATTCAATGGGACCTAGTTGCAGATAGCCCGGGTTAACCGTTAGCCCGGTTTAGTAAACATACCCCAAAGTAACCAGAATCTCCTCATGGTACCATCCCAGAGAGTTAAGAACAATCAGGCGGCATGCAACCGCATCTACACCCCAGCTATATGGAACTCCCTTCCAGCAGTGCTTCGAGCAACACAAGAGCTAACGGATTTCCAGAAAAGGCTAAAGATCTCTTTCTGGAATCCTTTGGCCTAGACCCAGAACAGGAGTAAGATCTCCTCTACCCTCTTCCGTCAAACCTACTGCCAAGCAGTTAGACATCCAAATAGCTCCCTTATTCTTCCCCTTCAAAAGACATCTGTCCAGACTCTTCAGTCCCTGCTTCTCAGAATATAAATACCCCATGACCAATTGTAAACAAGTCCCCAATAGACCAGTAGTATGCTAACTGTAAATAAGTTTGGACCAGTAATATTCTATCTGTAAACAAGTTTGTAACTAAGCTGGTTTTGTACTGGTGCTTTTTGTTATTGCATGAAGACTGACATCTGTTTTATGTAAAATTTCCAAGAATGGATCAACTGTTCGGAGTTTATTGCAAATCGCCTTGATTAGTAGAAAGGGGATATAGAAGCAGAATTGAATAAATAAATAGTGAAGATAGTTACTCTGTCAAAGTTCTTTTACTTATTTCATATTTTGCCTATTCTCTGTGAGATTCTGCTGGGGAAAGCACCAAGGGTGATTCACAAGATTCTTTGCTGGCCTTGACATGCAGGGAGCATAGGGGTACCAGACTTATAGGACCACCCCAGTTGAAAGCAATTTTGGATTCAATATCCTTATCATCTAAATAATGGGTAAATATCAAAGAGAATCCCTGCACTGGGAGCATCCTTTCATACATGCTGTGGTTGCCCTGGGTGTCACAGTTAGGAGAACCCATTTACCCAGTTAACATTTAAATTTTTGAAGAGCTTTTGCTGGAGGAGAGAAAATACACCCCTTCTACGCCAATATGCTATAATGCTGATATTTCACCTATTATGTCTCTGGGAGTTTTGAATAAATGGGAATTATTGGGAATAAGTTTGGGCCAGTGTTTTAATCAAGGAACAGTCAACAGCTTTTCTGAGTTGAAGGGGAAATATAGTTTGGAAGAACAAACTTTCTATGGCTATTTGCAGTTTAGCCACTTTCTAAATTGAGAGATGAAGAAACAGGAAATCTGGGGAGTAAAGACCTCTTTTATGAGTTTAACTACTAAGCTCAATCAGGTTAAAGAACTAATCTCCAAAATATATGTGTGGATAATGGGAGTGCCCTTGGTTAAGTTAAAGCGCCAAAGAGACTAAGATGTGGATTTAGGGGAGGAATTAGAGGAAGAGAAATGAGTAGATACTTTTTGGACACTATCAAAACCATCCATTTTGGTAGCACTTTTGGAAAACAGGTAAGCAATGCTTTACCAATGGTGCATGACCTGGATAGCTTCTATGTTACTAGCTGTCTCTCCCCCCTTGGAGGTTTCTGGTCATTTACCATGTGGCAGCTGTCAATTTTGTTCTCTGACTCTCTCTGGCCTCACTTGGACTGATCCGGTTTCTGGGCACTCTTATGATCATCGCTGGTCCACTTCTTGCAAATCCACATTTGTGGTTTACTTTTTGCAATGCTCATGTGCATTATTATATGTGGGCCATACCATTCGTTCTATTAAGGCCAGATTGAGTGAGCATGCTTCTCGACTTCGTTTACAAGTTTGTTCTGCACCCATTGTGGGCCACTGTGTGACTCACCGGCACCAGTTCAGTGATCTGCACTGGGGCATTATCAATCATGTCCCATGAGACTCCCGAGAAGGTAATCTAATTTCTCGCTTACAGTTGTTGGAATAGTGTTGGATTTACCGACTGAATTCCATACATCCCCATGGCTTAAATCGGGAGATCAATTGGTTCAGTTCCCCATTGATGGTGGGGTTTTCCCTTCTTCCATTGGCGGTTCTGTTTTGAGTGACTTGATGACTCAGCCAATGATGTTTATGGTTGCCCTTTAGAATATCCAACATGTTACGTGGTGGCCTTTTATGGTAGTTTCTTCATTCTGAAAGGCAGGAGCACGACACTTGATACAGGGACAATTTCATCTGAAATGTGCACGTTGTGCATTTCTCCTGACTGCATTCTACTTATGGATTATACTTTCACAAAGTTAAGTACATCATATCCTTTAATGTTTTAAGAACCGATAATGATTAAAATAGACACTACCGGTTTGTGCAGGTGAGTCTGTTTACTCCTTTCCACCGGCTTGATCCGACAAAAACATATAATTTCTGGAGGGACAATCTGGATTTTTGGTGACTATTCCTTTTGATTTGTCTATGTTACTAATGGCATGACCTCTTATAGGGGTTGTGGGGCCAGAAGAACCTTTTTCCACATGGGGTGGTTATGCCCCCTCCAATGGTGACATATTGGCAAATAGTGAGGAATTTGGTGCTAGAGATCATGTGGTAAGTCCTGCTTCCCTTGCAACTGAAATTATACCTTCTTCCAGTTATCCCACAGGATTTAGGACAAAAGAATATGATGCTATATTTGAATATTATAGTTGCAGATAGAAAGGAAATTGCATCTGCATGGAAATGAATGAGTATACCCTCTAGGGAAATATTGCATAAGCTTAATAAAGTACATGCTATGGCAAGATAAACTGTAGACATTCAGGAAGGACTGGACGCTTTATATAGACTAGCATTGAAGAAAAGTTAATGAGGAAAGAAAAGAGACTTGGAGATCTCTATTATTGCTATTGGTTGTTACCTGGAGTACAATTGATGGGTTTCAGTTGATGACCACTTGCTCGGGTGTATGCAAAAATGGAGGGAGGGGGTTGGAATTAACTTTAAGAGTGTATCGGGCATTAATTGTGTAATGATGTATATTGTTAACCAGCTGCATGACCCAACAACAACTTTCATTACAAAAAAACAAAACAAAACAGCACAAGCCCCAATACAGACCCTTGGGGCACTCCAATACTGAATCTTTTTCCTGTCGAAAAGCTGCCATGTAGTCTTACTCTTCATTTCCTGTCTTTTAGCCAGTATCCAATCCACAATAGGGCACTGATCCCTATCCCATGACTTATTAGAGGAGTCTTTCTGAATGGCTTTTTCACATGCTTCCTGAAAATCCAAATACACTATGGAGGTTCTCTTAGAGGCATCTCTATGTTTAAATAGGATCATTGACTCGTATTTCAGAAAGCCACTATTTAACATGTGGAGATTCACAACATGCAAAGATTTCAAGGAGGCAAGCTTTAGGCATGGCTAAGATGGGCCAAAAATAAACATGTACATTACTCATCTTACAACATGTAAATAAAACAAAAACCCATCAGGTTTTGCATCTGCCCCAAGACACACACAAGTACTGCCTACCAGTTTAGAGATGAAGTCCAAATAAAGGGGAGGGTGCATGGGCGATGGGGTCCTGGTGTCTAGTGGGGGACAGGAGATATTCTGGATTCTCCTGTCTCATCAGCATCCAGGTTCAAAATTGCACCTCTGATCCCTTTAATGGTAGTCTTGTAGTACTACCATTAGGGCTGAAGCTACCAAGTAAGGGCTGTAGGCAAGACTACTGCTAAAGGGTAAGAGACCGTTTTGAACCTAGGTGCTGACAGGACAGGGATGTCTAGGGATCACTCCTGTTGCTCGCTAAACACCAGAGAAACCTCAGGTAAGAGCCAGGGGGGTTGGCTTTGTATGGAGGGGGGGGGGTTACCTATCCTACCACCGGCCCATCTAAGAGGCAGCTGGTCCATCCTGGGGCACACTATCAGGCTTGCTGCAGGTAGGAGCATATGATGTTCCTGGCTATAGCAGCATATGTGAGATGGCAACACTATCTGCATCTCTGTTTCTAAAATCAACAGTCTCACTGCACAGTTATTTTACAAAGGGGTCTCTGGTGGAACCTTTTGTAATATGCAGGGGAGAAATTCAACACATCCCAACCTCAATATGTCAATTCCAATCTAAAATCCTTCATATCAAACAAAAGCAATGAGTGCCTTTGAGTCCATGCTGACTCCTCTGGTGATCCAGCACCTCCAGGGTTTTCTTGGCAATGTGACCGGAAGTAGATTGCAAGATCTTTCTTCCGAGACAATGCCCAAGGCTAAAGGTTTGCTAATAGGAATTGAACCCTGCTTTCTTAGATACTAAGCCAGTGCTCTAACCATTAGGTTACTCCTCCATTCCTCATATCAACCAGCTCACCTTTATTAACACGTGAATTAACATCTTCAAAATTTCCAAGTTGCCAATATGACCTTTCCCTTTGCTGACTCATACCCATTAAGCAGTATCTATCAATATACGGCCCAATAAAGCGTAGTTACTCACCTGTAACAGGTGATCTCCGGGAACAGCATGAATTAAGTCTTCACATATGGGTATCGTCGGTAACGACGGGCTTGCGCGGGAATGCTCCCTAGCGTCCAAAAGGAACACTTTTGGGAGCATCCCGCAGCACATGCGCGCTGCCTTCCCGCCTTTCCAACTGTACCTCTTCAGTTAAGTTTGTAGCTGAGTGAAAGGATAGAGGGAGAGAGGAAAGAGACAGAGAGATAGAGAGACAACTGCTAGGGGAGATGGGTGGGTTGTGAAGACTTAATTCCTGCTGTTCCCAGAGATCACCAGTTACAGGTGAGTAACTACGCTATCTCCAGGAACAAGCAGGAATGTAGTCTTCACATATGGGGACTCCCTAGCTGAAGATGCCAGGGAGATGACCCCAGGAAGCTGCCACCTATAGTGAGGTGCGCCATACTTCCTCCCAAGGATCTCTGGCATCCTACCAGGGTTGGTGGGTAGGAGTTGTACTAAGTCTGAAAGAGATTTTGAAGAACAGCCTGGCTAAAGAAGGCATCCCGACGGGAGGCTTTATCTAGGCAGTAGTGGGCTGTAAAGGTGTGTACTGAAGCCCAGGTGGCTGCTCGACAAATGTCATCAATAGACACATAGTGAAGGTTAGCCATAGAAGCTGACATGGCTCTCACATTATGAGCTGTGACATGGCCTTGAAGAGGAAGACTTTTACTCTCATAAGCAAAGGATATGCATTGTGCAATCCATTTGGATAAAGTTCTCTTGGAGACTGGAAGTCCCAAATGACTAGAATCAAAAGCAATAAAAAGTTGAGAAGACTTTCTATGTTGCTGTGTTCTTTGTAGGTAAAAAGCTAAGGCTCTTTTACAGTCAAAGTGTGAAGGTTCTTCTCTGCATTAGAGGCATGAGGCCTCGGAAAGAATACAGGAAGATAAATTGATTGATTTAAATGAAAAGGCAAAACCACCTTTGGCATAAAGTGTGGATGAGTTCTAAGGACAACCTTATCTGGTAAAACCTAGTGTACGGAGGATAAGAACATAAGAACATAAGATATGCCATACTGGGTCAGACCAAGGTCCATCAAGCCCAGTATTCTGTTTCCAACAGTGGCCAATCTAGGTCATATGTACCTAGCAGTTTCCCCAAGGGACACAGGTTCCACAATGCTTGTATTGGTTCAAGCATTGATATCCTGGGTCCCTTCTTAATAATGGTTTATGGACCTTTCCTCCAGGAACTTGTCCAAACCTTTTTTAAACCCAGCTACACTAACAGCCTTTACTACATCCTCCGGTAACAAATTCCAGAGTTTGATTACACGTTGAGTAAAAAATATTTTCTTTTATTAGTCTTAAATAGTTTACCCTGTAGCTTCATTGCATGTCCCCTAGTCTTTCTATATTCTGATAAGGTAAACAATCGATCTACCTTTACCCGTTCCACTCCGTTCATTAATTTATAGACTTCTATCATATCTCCCCTCAGCCGTCTCTTTTCCAGGTTAAAGAGCCCTAACCTTTTTAGCCTTTCTTCATAGGAGTATCCTTCCATCCCCTTTACCATTTTGGTGGCTCTTCTCTGAACCTTTTCTAAAATCGCTATATCCTTTTTAAGATACGGTGACCAGAATTGCACACAATATTCAAGGTGCGGTCTCACCATGGAACGATATAGAGGCATTATAATATCTTTTGTTTTATTTTCCATTCCTTTCCTTATCATACCTAGCATTCTATTTGCTCTCTTGGCTGCCGCTGCACACTGGGCTGAGGGTTTTAACATGGAATCCACAATGACGCCTAAATCTTTTTCCTGGGTGGTGGTTCCTAATGTGGAACCTTGCATCGTGTAACCATAGTTTGGGTTGTTCTTCCCTAGGTGCATAACCTTGCACTTGTCCACATTAAATTTCATCTGCCATTTTGATGCCCAGTCTTCCAATTTATCAATATCCTCTTGCAATTTTCCACAATCCTCTTGGGTTTTATCAACTTTAAATAGTTTTGTGTCATCTGCAAATTTGATAACTTCACTCGTTATTCCACTTTCCAGGTCATTTATGAATATGTCAAAAAGCAGCGGACCCAGCACAGATCCTTGGGGTACACCACTATTCACCTTTCTCCATTGGGAAAATTGGCCATTTATCCCTACTCTCTGCTTTCTATCTTTTAACCAGTTCCTGATCCACAATAGTACACTGCCTCCTATCCCATGACTCTTTAGCTTTGCCAAAAGTCTCTCTTGAGGGACCCTGTCAAAGGCTTTCTGAAAGTCCAGATACACAATATCAACCGACTCACCTTTGTCCACCTGATTATTCACTCCTTCAAAAAAACATAACAGATTAGTAAGACAAGATCTTCCTTGTCTAAAGCCATGTTGACTGTCTCCCATTAGGTTATGACTATCTACATGCTGAGTAATTTTATTCTTTATGATGGTTTCTACCATTTTTCCCGGTACTGATGTCAGGCTCACCGGTCTGTAGTTTCCCGGATCACCCCTGGAACCCTTTTTAAAAATGGGTGTTACATTGGCGATCCTCCAGTCTTCATTTATTAAAAGAGGGCTGCTACACAGTACCCTGTCTTGTGCTGCTGAGGTAAGCTATATTCTGATTTGATTTAAATTATAGCTCTTAGCTGCTGCTAGGCTCTAACTTCTTATGAAATTTAAACTACAAGCTCTCTGCTGGGTTCTAAATTTAACCAGAAAGCTCTCTTCTGTGTTTTAAATTTAAACTAAAAGTACTTTGCTGTTACTGAGCCCTGGGTGACTATTAAATTTAAACTACAAGCTCTCTGCTGGGTATGAAATGTAACCAGAAAGTTCTCCTCTGTGTTTTTAAATTTAAACTTAAACTGATGCTACTAGGCCCTGACTGATTTAACAAAAATAGTGGGTTCACAGATTAATTAGCTTTAATACAAAGAATTCATTTTAGAAAATTACCAGAAGTATATACTCACAGTTGCAGATCTCTCTCCAGAAGTAATCAGCCACTAACGCTTGCAATTCACTAATGCGATGTGCAGAGGTGATTGCAATTAGGAAGATAACCTTCCAGGACAAAAACTTCAGGGTTGTAGTGGCTAAAGGTTCAAAAGGTGGTTTCATGAGCTGCCCGAGAACTAGATTTAAATCCCATGCCACCGGTGGTGGTCTGATGGGAGGTTTTGTTAATAGAAGACCTCCCATAAATCTGGATATGAGAGGATGAGAGGAAATTGGTTGTCCATTTAGAGGCTTATAAGGAAGCTGTAATTGCACTAAGATGGACTCTTACTGAATTGGTCTTTAGACCAGAATTTGATAAATGATGTAGATACTCTAGTATTGATTCCAAAGATATCACCAGGGGGTTTAACCTCTTCTGGAAACACCATATAGTGAAACGTTTTCACTGGAAGGCGTAAGATCGTCTTGTGGAAGGGTTTTTTAGAGGCCTGAAGGATATCCTTTACCTGTTGGGAAAGGTTGAGATCCTGAAGATTTAAGCTCTCAGCAACCAGGCTGTGAGATGCAGGGACTGGGGATTCGGTGCCATAGCGTCCTGCTCTCTTGGGAAAGGAGATCTGGAACACACCCTAACCCTAGAGGTGCAGCTTGAGAGAGATGTAGAAGCAGGGGATACCACGTTTGACGTGGCCACCGTGGTGCTATGAGGATCATAAGACCTCTGTCTCTCTGAAGCTTGAAAAGCGTTTTGGGGATGAGGGGAATGGGTGGGAAGGCACAGAGGAAGTCCTGACCCCAGTGAAGGAGGAAGGCGTCCCTTGCCTGGCAATTGTGAACCAGAATTCTGGAACAGAACCGGGGAAGTTTGGCATTCAGTGGACTTGCAAAGAGGTCTATGTCTGGAGTCCCCCAGATGTGAAATAGCTTTGTCACCTAGTCTAGGTGGAGAGACCATTCGTGAGGCAGCAGTACTCGGCTGAGTCTGTCTGCCCAAAGGTTTTGAATGCCTGGAAGATATACCACGAGAAGGTGAATTTGATGCTCTCTGGCGAGGGCCCATAGTTGTAAAGCTTCATTGCATAACGACAGAGAGCCTGTTCCGCCCTGCTTGTTCACACAGAACATGGTTACTTGATTGTCCGTTTGGACTAGGACTGTCTTGTAGCTGAGCTGGGCATGGAATACTCGAAGAGCTAGATAGATTGTTCTTAATTCTAGGAGGTTTATGTGAAGACAAGTCTCCTGTGGAGTCCAGGTGCCCGGGGTAGAGAGATGATGCAGGTGTGCTCCCCAACTCACCTGTGATGCATCTGTTGTTAGGGTGGCCTGGAATAGGGGTTGTTGGAAAGGAGACCCCACTAAAAGATTCTCCAGTGATTGCCACCATTGGAGGGACAAGATCAGTCAATGAGAATTTGATATCTTGTCCGACAGACGTCCTGTGGCCTGTGTCCACTGTGTGGATAGGGTCCACTGGGCTGCTCGCATAGGGAACTATATGAACTGTGGATGCCATGTGTCCCAGTAACTGTAGCAGTTCTCGAGCAGTTAGGGAGGATTTTCCCGCTGCTTGAGAAGCTAATTGCACTATGCGAAGACACCGGGCCTGTGGAAGGAAAGCCCTTGACTGTCTGGTATCTAAACAGGCTCCTATGAACTCCAGATACTGGGAAGGGAGAAGTTGGGATTTTGGGAAGTTTATTACCAATTCCAAATATTGGAGGATTCGCATTGTGCGAGACAGAGCAGAGCTGGCTTCTGCAACCGTAGGGGCTCGAATGAGCCAGTCGTCCAAGGAAAAACGAATATCCCTAGGGTTTGCAGGAATGCAGCTACTACTGCCATGCATTTCGTGAATACTCTTGGTGCGGAAGCCAGACCAAAGGGAAGAACCCTGTATTGGAAGTGTTTTCCCTTGAAAAGGAATCATAAGAATTTCCTGTGATCCGGATGGATCAGAATGTGAGTATATGCATCCTTTAAGTCTAGAGAGCAAAGCCAATCCTGACTTTGAAGGTATGGCAGAAGAGTTCCGATTGTTTACGCTATCAGAATATAGAAAGACTAGGGGACATGTAATGAAGCTACAGGGTAAACTATTTAAGACAAATAAGAGAAAATATTTTTTCACTCAACGTGTAATCAAACTCTGGAATTTGTTACCGGAGGATGTAGTAAGAGCTGTTAGTGTAGCTGGGTTTAAAAAAGGTTTGGACAAGTTCCTGGAGGAAAGGTCCATAAACCATTATTAAAACGGGACCCAGGATATCAATGCTTGACCCAATACAAGCACTGTGGAACCTGTGTCTTTTGGGGATACTGCTAGGTACATATGACCTAGACTGGCCACTGTTGGAAACAGGATACTGGGCTTGATGGACCTTGGTCTGACCCAGTATGGCATATCTTATGTTCTTAAAGAAATCATTTTGAACTTCTCTCAGAACAGGTATTTGTTCAATTCTCTGAGGTCTAGAATGGGTCTGTGTCCCCCTGTTTTCTTTGGAATAAGAAAATAGGGGGAGTAGAACCCTATACCCTGCTGGAGAATGGGTACTTCCTCTATTGCCCCTTGGGCAAGAAGTGTTGAGACCTCGTGATCCAGCAGATTGTCTGCAGAGGTCTGGGAACTGAACTGCCCGTAGGATTGTAGGAGGGGGCATGCTGTGAAAATGAAGCTTGTACCCCCTCTCCTACAATGGACAGAGTCCAATTTTCTGTTGTTATTTGGTGCCATCTGTTGGCAAAATGACACAGCCTGCCTGGAATATTTAGGGGTTCTGGACCCCTCAGAGGCAGGAAGGCTAAGCTCTCTAGGAAGGAGTCAAAGCCCTCGAGGGGGCTGAACCTGCGGAGCTGATTGAGCTCTCAGGCCTTTTGGCCTCTTCTGCTGTTTGAATTGCTATTGTTGTCCCCTTTGGGCAACTTGAGTGTGAGGTTGGCTTTGCTGGGTATACGATGGATAAAACTTCCTCTTTTTGCTAAAAGATGTTTTTTTATAGGGTTTCTTTTTGGCTGGAGTGTCTGTAGATTTTGACAATCTATCCAAGGTGATATTGTCAGCATCTATCTCATTAGCCTTTTCCTGCCAATTCTTGCCAAAGAGGTTTTCTCCTGTGCAAGGGATGTTACCTAATTTATCCTGTACCCAAATCTCCAAGTCTGATGCCTGAAGCCAGGCAATCCGTCATGCACCAATGGCAATAGCAGAGGTTCTGCTGATGCATTCAAAGCAGTCAAAGACTACACGATTTACAAACTTGGAGACATCTTGAGCATGCCTGACAAGAGTAAGGAAGTCTTGTCGTCTGTCATCTGGGAGAAGTGGGCTCATCAGCTCCCAGTCTCCTGTGACCTCTTTGAGGAACATTCCCATATATAAAATATCTGAGCTGATCCTAGCTGAAAGCATGGAAGCCTGAAAGGTTCGATGCCCAAAAGCATCAAGAGTCCTGCATTCACGACCTGGAGGATTGGATGCACGTCTCTTTGCACATTTCATGCTTCGCATGGCTTACTCCACTACCATTGAATGGTGTGGCAGCTGAGTCTTTTGAAATGCAGGGCAGGGTGGAAATAGATACATGGTATCAAGTCTCCTAGAATGAGGAGATGTGGTCAAAGGTGTCTCCCACATTCTGAGCATCAAATCATGAAGGATTTCATGAATGGGCAGAGTGGCTGCCTCCTTTGGAGCCTTAGGATATTGGAGAATTTCCAATTCCTTTGCTCTAGGTTCCTTTTCAGGAGCTACCATGATTGAAAGGCCTTTGGCAACATCACAAATAAAATCCTGAAAAGACATGTCCTCCAGAGGCAACATTCTGCATTGGGGAGAAGAAGAGTCTTCTGGGAGAAACACTCTGGTACCGACAGAATTATCAGAATCATCGGAATCGGAGGATTCGAAGTATCTCTGATCACGATGTTCATGCAAGGCACGGCCCCGGTATCGATCGAAGTCGGTACCGAGTTGATCCAGTACCGATCTCTCGATGCCGGCCAAAGATGGCATGGGAAGAATTCCCACCAGGGCCGGTACCGTCGGTGCTGGTACTGGTATCTGTGCCGGTGTCAGTATCGGTGCCCATTAAACCATCGGTGTCAATGGTACCGCAGCTGTAAGGAGAGCCGCAATACTGCGCTCGATAGCGAGGAATCTCTGGTCTACTGACGCTGCCGATGCCTGGGTATCGGTACCGGTGAAGGCAGCCGGGACCCCTGAGCATGGCACCAGTAGTTCTGTCGAGGCTGAGCCCTCAAGAACATCCTGGAACCCCGTTGATGCTTTGGAGGCCGAAGCCTCCCGTCGGGGCCGTTTTGCCAGTGTGGTTCCCTCAAGGGCAATGCCAATGGCCTCTCGATGCTTTGCAGGAGAGCTACCCTTTGAGGACCGGCTTTTATGTTTAGTTACCTGAGATCCATGGGAGGAAGAGGAGGCTCTTGAAGATGTCGATGCAATGGACCTGGCATCCGAAGAAAAGAGGGTACAGAGCTTTGCAGCTCGGTTCTGTCTTCCTCTTTTAGTCATCCCCATACAAGAGAGACACTCCGAAGGAGAATGGTCAGGGCCTAAACATTTAAGACACCAGTCATGGGTGCCTGTGACGGAAATGGTACCGCCACACTTAGTGCATTTTTTAAAACCACTAGCTGGTTTTTCCATCTTTCAGGAAAATTGGGGCCTAATGCCCAAAATGGCGCCTAGCACCGAAAAAGAAAAGTTTCTTAAGAGAAACAATTCAGAATTTTTTTTTTTAAAGAGAAGAGAAGAAACAGCGGTACTGGAAGGCGTCGTGCGGAGGCAAACGCGACCACAAGAAAACAAGATTAAAGAAGAAATTTTCTGCGGTGACAGGGTATGTGTCCTGTTGGCTCCGCGGAAAACGAAGAACTGAAGAGGGACAGTTGGAAAGGTGGGAAGGCAGCGCGCAAGTGCTGAGGGATGCTCCCAAAAGCGTTCCTATTGGACGCTGGGGAGCGTTCCCGCGCAGGCTCCGTCGGTACCGACGATACCAATATGTGAAGACTACATTCCTGCTTGTTCCTGGAGATTGACAGCGATTAACGCAGTTAGCAGACGTGCTAACCGTGTTAATCGCCTTGGCTGGGATATTTTATTTATTTATGAGTTTTCAATATCGCCTTCTCTAGAAATCAAAGAAATTTACAAAGAACAGAATCAAACAGTTACATAAAACAGTTGGGTAACATGTCAAGTAACACACAGTGAAGTAAACTAGAATAAAATATAAAGTAACAACGTGAACTATTTACACAAAACCTTCAGTTTTCACTAGGTTAATCTTTAAGTTGTGAGAATTTAGCCATGCTGTTTCACTGAAACATGTTGTGATCTGATTGGGAGATGGGTTTGTAGTGTCAACAGGTAAATACGACATTATGTCATCCACATAAATGTGATATCCTACTTTGAATTTTTTGAAACTGTAAATAAATATTAAATAGGAGTGCAGAGAGGGAAGAGCCCTGCAGTAAACCTTGTTCTTGTCTATATGATTTGGACATTCTGGAGCTTGTTTTAACCTGTTGAGTGCAGTCTGACAGATAGGACTGAAACCATTGAATAATTGTACCATGTAGGCCTATTTTGCCAGTCTATTGACATGGTTAGTGCCACTGAATATCCTTGGGTGTCACCGCTGCATGCCCTGGATCAGTTGTGGAGCCCTCTTTGAAAACTGTTACCATGATGGCACCCTCCAGTCTTTAGGTACTTGGGCCACTTTGAATCATAGGTTACAGATTACTGATAAAGGGTTAGACATTTCGGGCCAGATATTCGAAAGGCATTTACACATCTTACAGTCCTGTATATTGTGTAAATGCCTCTATCCCAAATCTTTTCCCTTACACGCCCCAATGCTAACCGCATTCCAGGGAGGAGAGAAGGCAGCGGCAGTCAATAACCAGGCAGTGGCGATATTGCATGCTGCCCGGTTATTGACCTTCGGCTAAAAGATAGGCAAAGCAAAAGCTCGCCTATCTTTTAGCCAGAGGAGCTAACCGAGCAGCATGCAATATCACCACTGCGCGGTTAGCTACTGCAGCTGGGAGGCTGTGCAGCAAACCTAGATATTCAGGAGCTAACCGAGCAGCATGCAATATCACCACTGCGCGGTTAGCTACTGCAGCTGGGAGGCTGTGCAGCAAACCTAGATATTCAATGCTGGGGCTGCATATGACCCAGACACTAAATATCCAGGGTTAAAGGTCAGTGCAGACAGAGCACAGCCGATCTAGATGAATATCGGACCCTTCGTGTTTGAGTTCTTTTAGAACTCTTGGTGAATACCATCCACATGTATAACTCTTTAGTTTGTCAGTTTGCTTTATTAAATCTTCTAGGTTTATAATGGTTTGCTTTATTTGCTCTAAATCATCACCAAAGGTTTCCAGTGTGGGTATGATTCTACCATCCATCTCATTAAAAATGGAATTCATTTAGATTTTTCTGTTATTACTACCATATCTTCCCTGAACACTTCTTTTACTCATTGGTCATTCAGCAATCTAAATAGTCCCCTCATGGGTATTTTCCTTCAAATATACTTAGCTATGTAATTACTTTTTGTCTCTTTGGCAAGCAACATTTCAAAGTCTCTCTTGGCCTACCTAATATACAAATTTAATATACATGATTATTTTATTTCCCTGAATACTGCTAAACCAGTCCAAAATGAGTAGGTTATGCTCCCTTACCAGCAGGTGGAGGCAGACTTGAGCAACTTTCAGTGAAGTCATCACTAGATATATCTGCTGGTACAGTACTGAGAGGAGCCAGTAACTCCCCAAGCAGTAAACAACACTGAAAAACTCAAACACAAAAACCAACAATTCAACCTTGCAACAAATATCTCAAACAAGTATTTGGCTCTCATTTCGAAATAACAGTCAGGCACTAATACTGAAGATGCAATTAAAGGCATCAGAACATCCCAACCTGTAAAAAGAGTCTTCCAGTGCACGTCCTGGATTGGTCTAGCAAGATTCAAGAAAAAAAATGGCAGGTATGTAAAATGTCTCCTTCATCCTGCTAGACCAGGCCAGATTTGTAGAATGTATCCCAGCAGTCAGGACCCAGGGTGGGAGAAAGATGCACCCGACAGAAATGTCCTCAGCTCCAGCTTAAATATATGCAACATGCAACATCCCCCCCATTCCAGCAACACCAAGGAGTTCCCCAAGGATCCACACTGTCAGCCATGCTCTTCAACATTTACCTTCAACCACTCTGCTCAGTCATCATGCTCTACGCTCCCATCACAACCACGAACCCAACAAACACCCATCTATCATCATGCTTCACCGAGGTGTCCAACTGGCTACAAGCAAACAACCTATCCATCAACATAAAGAAAACAGAAGCCCTCATAGTCACAAAAGACCCGGACTTCACACCACCTACACACCTCAACATAGGTACCACAAGCATCCAAATACAACCACAAATAAGACACCTGGGCATTATTATTGACCAAGCCCTCTCATTAAAGCAGCAAATTGCCAAAACCTCCGGAACTATATTCCACAAGGCAAGAACAGTGCAACGTCTCAGACCCCTTCTAGAACATCAAGACTTCCGAACTGTGATGCAAGCCATGACGCTCCCACATCTGGACTACTGTAACATAATATACCATGGCCTTCCAGCCACGCAGACCAACCCCCTCTGAACACCACAGCGAGAATCATCCAGAGAGCAAAGAAAACCGACCACATCACCCCAATTCTGAAAGACCTTCACATACTCCCCCTCGAAGCAAGGACTAAATACAAAGCCATCCTACTCACCCACAAAGCCATCCATCAAACACAGAACTCCCAACTTCACACCCTACTGTCTCGACCAGCCCACGGCAGAACTACCAGACAAGCCTCCAGCAATTCCCTCACCATCCCTCACAAAAGAACCAAATGCTCACAACGGATCTGCAACCGAGCCTTTGAATTGTATGCTCCCTCCTTATGGAACTCTCTACCGAGTTGTCTCCGCAATAATGCCAATCTACTATCTTTCAGGAAACAGCTGAAAACTATCCTGTTCCAGGAATACCTTAACACGACCCCCACCAAAAAAGCGAACTAACCTTTGATCTCACCCACCATGACCCCCCAACGCAAACCTGTACTAACCTGTCCATGTCCAAACCCTGTCCCATGTCCAAAGTCTATCCTATGTTGAAATCATCAATGTCGTCTCCCCGGTGATGGCCCTGCCCTATACTTAAATTCCCCCCACCCTTTTATATGTAACGCTGCTTTGACCCGGTGAAAAGCGGGATATAAATACAGCTAAATAAATAAACATGTAGCGCTTCTGAAAGGTGATCAGTGAAGTTCAGGTAAGCTACCTTACACATTTCCTGGGTGGAGTCCACCTTAGTGTTTCCAGAGATCGAGGCCTGTGCCCTACTGGAGTGACCTCATTCAGCACATACTTACTAGACAGAAGGTACACTGTCCTAATGGCCTCCTTAATCCAGTGGGCAATACATGACCACTGCCAGTCCTTTCCTTGGACTGATGAAGACGACAAAAAGATGATCTGACTTGCATAAGGAATTGGTAATTTCCAGATATACTGTATGATCAACACCCTCAACATCTCTACCAGATACAGTGAGGGATCACCCTGAATATCCTCCTCTAATAAGGAGGGCAGAACAACAGACTGGTTAAGTAACAAGTGGACAGCACCTTTGGGAAAAAGGACATGATGATCTGCAAGGAGACAGAGGCTGCCAAGATGACCAAGAAAGGCTCCCTGCAACTCTGACACCCACCTAGTGGATATTATGGCCACTAGAAACACCCCTTAAAGGGAGGCCCTTTCATCACAGTCAACAGAGATCAGACATAAATCCAAGGTATTTCTCTTGGTTAGCACACAAGAGTGTCTCATCCACTCCTTCCCACTGCATTCAGCTTACTTGGACTTTTGCACCTAGATAAATAAAAATATATTTTTTTAGAACATTAAAGAGTCATGCATATCTTGAAAAAATCATCACAAAAACCTCTCAAATTAAAGTTCTTATAGCAGCCATACTCTGATTTCCATTATATATTACCAGCTTATTTACAATCTGCATACTCTCATTATCCCTTTCCCAATATGGGTCTACTGATGTCAATAACATCTGAAATTAGGAGGGAAAATGCCCAATATGCCCTAAAATATCGTCAACTGGAATAAAAGCAAGAAGCCCAAAGGCTTTCCTAGGCCTTACTTTCCACGCTATTTCATTAACAGTCAAACCATTTCTGAATCATAATACCTGAAGAACGAATAAAAGGAAGAACACTGCTGATAACGTGAAAGTATGGTTTAACCTATATCCATATTTCATACTATGACATATATTGTAACAGAGTAAACAGCGGTGACTGTTCTACAAGGATTAACGAAGGCTCACATCTAGGTAGAAAGAAAGCCAGAAAAATCATTCTTTCCTTGGTGCACTTTTCCTTTTCATATTAACAACGGTTGTGTCTTTCACAAACAGCATCTCTCGACAAGGACATCTTTATTTTCCACTACACCCCTTCTAAGGTAGTATGAACTACAAGTTCCTAGAGGAAAGGTCCATAAACCATTATTAAAAGGGACCCGGGATATCACTGTTTGACCCAGTACAAGCATTGTGGAACCTGTGTCTTTTGGGGAAACTGCTAGGTACTTATGACCTAGATTGGCCACTGTTGGAAACAGGATACTGGGCTTGATGGACCTTGGTCTGACCCAGTATGGCATATCTTATGTTCTTAACTAATCGTTTTAGACAATCTCATACAGAGCAACAGTGAAGAAAGAATACAGCAACAGACATGGTCTTTCAGGACTAAATGTGTACACAAAAATATAACGATGCTTAAGTAACTCAAACAGGAAAAAGAAGATAGCCTACCACCTGCGTTTCTTAAGACTGTAAAAAATGTTGAAATTCATGTGCTAATTAATATCCACTCATTCAAATCTGTAAGATTTCTTCATGGATCATTCTTACAGTGTACTTAAAAACAGCTGCTATAAAATAGCAGTTATCTAATACTCAGTTATCTTGAAAAGGCTCATCCAATATTTACAGTTAATCCAAAATAATTATTTTCATCTGATATTTTTCCTTCTATACAAGATTTATTTAGGAGACAATCACAATTTCTACATGTAAAATACAGCATTTATACCTGGAAATGGCAATTTTAGAAAAAGTCAAATTTACATGTAGATCTCCATAATATGCAGAAATTGCAAGCAGTCATGTCAAAGGCATGGCTTAGACAGTTCAAAAATTTACAAGTGTATTCCCAGTTGCACACAGAAAATGCATGTGTATGACCAAAATTATCCATGTTGAAAACAAACTCATTTCAGCCAGCTTTTTACAGGAGGGATAAAGGGGTCCCCCGCCATGTTGAAATTAATAAAGATAGTGGCATCTGTAGTTCAATTGATGGCATTTGCACGTGGAGGTTTGCAAAATGGCCAATATACATGTCTAAGTCACTGAGTTTCCTCTGTTCATTTGTCCAATGTGTACATTTGTAGAATAACTCCTCCGGCTCCACATATTGGCAAAGACATGTGCACTCCAAATGGAGCCTTTTCTAAAATACAGAGAGGGCTGCTACTGCTGGGAAGAAATCTGCACTTGTAAGTACTTACCTCCTGAGGAATTCTTTAAATCTTGTGGAAAAGGGAATTCTTTAGATTCAAACTGATAGTCTGTGAATTTTAAAATTCAGTGTTTTACTAAAATGCCTCTGTTTCACTTCATGGTGAGACCACACCTTGAATACTGTGCGCAATTCTGGTCATCATATCTTAAAAAGGATACAGCAGAATTAGAAAAGGTGCAGAGATGATCGACAAAAATGTTAAAGAAGATGGAAGGGTCCAACAAAGGGCACAACACCACGTGCAAAAGCAGTCCAACAAAGAAACGTGGATAGCAACGAAGGACGTGTGAAAATCTTTATTGGTCAAATCAGCCAAAGGCCCGACACAGGCCGTGTTTCGGAATTCCCAAAGAAGATGGAAGGAAATGCCTATGAGGAAAGGCTTAAAAGGTTCAGGCTCTTCAACTTGGAAAAGAGAGAGCTGAGGAGAGATATGATAGAGGTCTATAAAATAATGAATGGAGTGGAACGGGAAAATGCAGATTGGTTGTTTACTCCTTCAAAAAGTAGAGACTAGGGGACATGCAATGAAGTTACAATGTAGCACATTTAAGACCAATTGGGGAAAATATTTTTTTCAAACTCTGGAATTTGTTACCAGAGGATATAGTAAAAGCTGTTAATGTAGCTGAATTTAAAAGAAGTTTGCATGAGCTCCTGGAGGAAAAGCCCATGAACCAATATTAAAGAGGATTGAGGAAATCCACTGCTTACCCACTGCAGCACGGAATCTATATGTAATGTCTTTTAACTGCTATCAGTAAATTGCTTTGATTCTGCTGAAAGGTGGTATATAAATACAATAAATAAATAAGTAAATATCTTTAGGGAACCTGACGTACTTGTGACCTGGACTGGCCACTGTTAGAAACAGGATACTGAGCTTAATAGACCCTTGGTCTGATCCAGTATGGAATATCTTATGTTCCTCCCGTCTCCATATACTAGCTAAAATTTGCATTCACATGACATGTGCTCACTGAGCAACAGCCAGTGACTGGCATCCTTATAGTGCAGTTTTCTAAACATATTAATGCACATTTTACAAATAACGTCCAAGGGCAATCTGGGACATTCAAGCCAGAATGTCTGAAAAACAGGAGGCGTTCAGGCATGATTTCCCAATATGGATGTCTGCAGGGCCATCTATGTAGATGTGCCTAGAATGGTCCTCCAGACCAGGGGTGTCTAGGAATCCCACTCTGGCTATCACTGTGATTGTGAAGAGTACTGGGGATGGTGGAGTATCATTTTCTCTACACCCTCTGGATGATTTACGGCCAAAACTAGCATGTTCCTAATGCCTGTCTGTTCCTCAAGCAGGTGTAAACTTGGATGGGATCACAACTATCCCTGACATTTCTGAAATCGGGTGGGAACATCGAAGACCACTGCACCACCCCAGACATGCCTCTGCCACATCCCCTGCCTACCTGGATGTCCACACAGTGTTTGTAGGTCGACTTAGCAGAGGGTTTTGGTTATCCAAAAATAAAGGAAAAGTATATAGCCCTCCAAATGTATTAAGAGATGCTTGATCTCTATCTACTGCTATCAAACATAGTTCCACTAACAACTTATAGTATAGAAAGAACTCGTGGTCTCAGACTCAGAATGGCACCAATTCAGGGTAATTTTTCACCTTATTGAAGAGTTCGTGCTCTATTGCATCAACGACCACAACAGTTCTACATCAGAACTATAATTTGAAGCAGTTCTTGTTAGTGTATCGAAGTTTCTCTTAATATTTGTCAAATCCAAAGCTCTAAAGAGACAAAACTTATCTCAAATCAATGTGCTTATCCTTAAACAGAGTCACGAACATCCCCAACGCCACCATTCAGGTACCATCTTTGCATTTCAATTCTTCATCAGGGGGTTTGTGTGTTCGTAAGTCAGCACTATCTGTGGATAGAGCATATAGTTTTCTAAATCATATCTTTTTATACGTTTAGCACTATTCACACATTCAAAGTATACAAAAATGATGTGCTCTTACCATTGAATTATTTTATCAAGCAACTAGTAGTGGTATGCGGTCATATAGAAGATTTCTTCTAATTAACCGGCTTCTTCAAACGCCGCACATGCTGTTTTGGCATTGACTGGGTGGCGGCCGGAAGAGCTGGTAAATCCAGAGCACAAACATTATTGATCCAAGAACAGACTTGGATCTACAGATTACAAACTGTTGCTCCAGGAGGGCTAAACAACATGATTGAGTGGAGAGCATGTATTTAGTTTAGGGTCCTCTAGAGGTCGCTCAGTAGTCGAATTGACATGGGAAACGTCAATTTTTTGACGCAAGTAAGAGTTATTGGTTGAGCTTTTAAAACCCAGTAGATACCCCGATACGCATGTGCGGCGTTTGAAGAAGCCGGTTAATTAGAAGAAATCTGCTATATGACCGCATACCACTACTAGTTGCTTGATAAAATAATTCAATGGTAAGAGCACATCATTTTTGTATACTTTGAATGTGTGAATAGTGCTAAACGTATAAAAAGATATGATTTAAAAACTATATGCTCTATCCACAGATAGTGCTGACTTACGAACATACAAACCCCCTGATGAAGAATTGAAACGCGAAGACGGTACCTGAATGGTGGCGTTGGGGATGTTCGTGACTCTGTTTAAGGATAAGCACATTGATTTGAGATAAGTTTTGTCTCTTTATAGCTTTGGATTTGACAAATATTAAGAGAAATTTTGATACACTGACAAGAACTGCTTCAAATTATAGTTCTGATGTAGAACTGTTGTGGTCGTTGATGCAATAGAGCACGAACTCTTCAATAAGGTGAAAAATTACCCTGAAGTGGTGCCATTCTGAGTGTGAGACCACGAGTTCTTTCTATACTATAAGTTGTTAGTGGAACTATGTTTGATAGTGGTAGATAGAGATCAAGCATCTCTTAATACATTTGGAGGGCTATATACTATACCTGGATGTCCCTGCAGCAGAGACATCCTAAAAAGGCACAGGTAAAATGGCTCGAGGAACGTCTCTGTGATTTCAACATCCACATGCATGTTTTTCGACATCCAAATCACGATTACAGCTTTTAAAAGGATCCCCATTGATATTAAATCATCAACCAATATGTTACCCAATGAATTAGCAAACATAAAATAAGTTGCAGGGTGAACTTAAATCAGTAAAAATGAATGCCAAAAATAGCCAGGGCAATACAGATTTTATTAACATGAAATAACATAAAATCCATTAGAACTAACAACTGAAATGCTAGTCATATAAATGAGAGACGCCTTCTAACAGTCCACTAAGCATGATAACATCGCTCGGGTACGGAGGAATGCTTTCATTGCCTGCGGTTTGGCAGCTTCAGGTGTTTGGTATCTTAGTGCATTTTCTAAGGATAAATGTCTATAGGTATATACCACATACAACTTGATGGACAGTTTAATTTATCATCACAGTTTGTGGGTTTGTAGAGCTTAATAAATATTTATAGGGTATCTTTACCAGCACAGTGTGTCAAAGATGAAAAATGGAAAAAAAAATGGAAAATGTTCAGCATTCTACATTTTTGGCTCACTCGTTTTTATGAAGTTCTATCTTACCTAGTGTCTACATACACCAGGGCAGCGTATAGAACTCAAATTCTTGTTAGGGAAAAGGGTATTACAAGCGATCACATTATACTTTATGAAGGTGATATCGTCACAAGGAATATCAGCAGAATGTCACATATGCTGTGCCTATTTTATAAAAGCCACACAAAGCAAAATAGTGGTGGATATTCCCAATATATAACACAATCACTTCAGCAGAACACTAAAAATCTGTTTTTTCTTGTAAAGAATTTTGAAACATACACTTGTATTATACATTATATTATGTGAGAGTCATCAAAAACACCAGAATGACAAGGGCCAGTCCTTTTAACTGAGGCTTCACAAGGTTTCTTTAACCTATCAAATCACGCCCAAAATACTTCAGCAAAAAAACTTCACTTGACTCTAAAGAGAGCTTGTATAGTCACTGAAAAATTGCTTTGGAATGATCTCGAGAAGATTAAAGTACTTTGCTAAGTTTTAAAGCGCTAAATCCACATTCATGACACCAGTGTTTCCGAATTCCAGCTTGCTTCAGGAGTCAGGGCAACACACAAGTTCCCAACATAGCACTGAATAATATAGAGACAGCAGTTATTCAGACAGCAGATCCAAACCCCATCTTAACAGGGCTCTTGCTCCACCCCCTCTCTAGGAAGCGCTGGCTATACAAGTATTTTTTGGAGACGTGAAATTTATTGCACAGCTACTATGGGCAATGAAAGGAGTGATGATGAGTTAACTACCCTTTGAGACCTCAAACAGACGGACTGGAACTGTGCTGTTCTGGTGTTTTGAAGACTAATATACATCATATAAGTGTATTTTTTAAAATACTTTATAATAAATTAAAAATGTTTTGGTGTCCTGATAAAAGTAACACATATAGTAAATGATGGCAGATAGAGACCAATACGGTCCATCTAGTCTGTCCACGAAGAAAGCTAAAATAGTTGTACCCACCACTCTCCTTGATGCAGGTCACTCCCCTTGATGCCTTTTAGGGTTGCACCTGCCGCTCTGTGCAGGTCACTCCCATTGATGCCTTTTCTTAAGGCTGTACCCTCTGCTCTGTGCAGGTCACTTGCCTTGATGTCTTTGTTTAAGGCTGTACCCTTCACCCTCTCCCCTCCATTTGTTGAAGTTATTTAAGTTTGTTTTGATTCCAAAACTGCTTTGATTACAGAAGAATAAATTAGACTTACCTGCTAATTGTCTTTCCTTGAGTATTCTCCGGGCCAGTCCAGGAACAGTAGGGTTGTCAATCTCCTTCAGCAACTGAGGACTGAAAACTTCAAAGCTTTGCTGACAGCCTCCTAGCTCCCCCTGGTGTCAGAGAGCCAGTCTACGAATGTCCAAGCAGTATATAAAAACAAGAAACAGCAAACTAACCGCCAGGCAACTTACGAACCCCTAAGGTCCGGCACGCAACTCCAAAGAAAACTAGAACTCGCAATAGCCTGCAGCTAAAGCCCCCTGAAAGTCGAACAAGGAACCGTAAGGGAGCCCCCTAATTCAAACCTGCACGTCCACAAGTGTTCCCCTAGAGAATCGAACACCACTGCGCTATACCCGAAAGAACACGGCGGACGAACGCTGCTGCGCGGTCCACCCCCGCACCGATAAGTGCTACCATCTCCTGGGCGGGCCCTGGACTGGCCCGGAGAATACTCAAGGAAAGACAATTAGCAGGTAAGTCTAATTTATTCTTCCTTTTCGTCTCTCCGGGCCAGTCCAGGAACAGTAGGGCAGTACCAAAGCAGTACCTACTTTCGGGAGGGTCCCACTAAGCCCCCCAAAACCACGGACGCACCGACACTAGCGTCCGCCGCTGCCTGCACATCCAAGCGATAGTGCTTCGCAAAAGTATGCAAGGATGACCAAGTCGCCGCCCGACAAATGTCCACCGGTGGAACCAGAGTTCTCTCGGCCCAAGAGGCCGCTTGCCCCCTAGTCGAATGAGCCCTCAAATCTTCCGGCGAAACGTTTCCGCTCGCGTGATACGCTGTCGCAATCGCCTGCTTGACCCAGCGAGAAATGGAGGCCTTGGAAGCCGCTTCCCCTTTGCGGGCTCCGCCAAACAAAACAAACAGCCTATCCAATTTCCGAAAAGGCTGCGTACGTCGGAGATACCTATGCAACACCTTACCAAGATCCAAGCGATGAAGCGAACATTCCCCCGCAATCGCTGGGGTCGACCGAAAAGTAGGCAGTGAGATGGATTGATTCATATGAAAAGCGGACACCACCTTTGGGAGAAAAGAGGGTACCGGCCGTAAAACCACCTTTTCCGCTGAAAACTGCAGGAAGGGCTCCCTGCAAGAAAGAGCCTGCAAATCCGAAATACGTCTAGCTGAACACAAGGCCACCAAAAAGGCGGTCTTCAAAGAGAGCTCTTTTAGGGCTATCCTCTTTCCCGGCTCAAACGGAGCGCGCATCAAAGCTCGAAGAACCAAGTTTAAGTACCAGGGCGGCACAACCGATCTCCGAGGAGGGCGCACGTTCCTAACCACGCGGAGGAACTGACGCACATCCGGATGGACTGACAAACGACGTCCCTGCACCTTGCCGCGATAGCAAGCTAGAGCCGCCAAGTGAACTCTCAGAGTACTGGAGGAACGACAGGACTTCCGACACCCCTGTGGAATGCGGAAGCACCCTGCGCCTTGCGCACCATCCTTCAAAAATCCTCCAAACGCGGATATAAGCCAACGTCGACGACGTCCGTCTCGCCTGTAACATGGTGTTTACTACCGCCACGGAATAGCCTCTCCACCTCAACCGCTGCCCTTCAAGAGCCAAGCCGTAAGCAAGAAGCGATCCACCTGCGGCATGAGAATGGGTCCTTGGTACAACAAGTTCATCCGACAGGGCAACCTCCACGGACGGTCGGCCAACAGATGTATGAGATCCGCATACCACGCTCGTCGAGGCCAATCCGGCGCAATGAGAATTACGTGCCCCTGGTACTGAGCGACTCTGCAAATGACTCGCCCGATCATTGGCCACGGAGGGAAGACATACAGAAGTTCCCCCACCGGCCAGGGTTGAACCAAGCCATCGAGGCCCTCGGCCATGCTTTCCCTGCGCCGGCTGAAAAATCGGAAGGCTTTGGCATTGGCGCAGGTTGCCATCATATCCATCACTGGTTGGCCCCAACGACGCGTAATGTCGTGAAAGACGGCGTCGTTCAAGCGCCACTCTCCGGGGTCTAGGACATTGCGACTGAGAAAATCGGCCTGCACATTGTCCTTTCCTGCCACATGCGCCGCCGACAGGGCTAAGAGATGATCCTCCGCCCAACCTAGCAGCGCCTGACTCTTCTGCAACAGGATCGCACTGCCTGTGCCCCCCTGCCGATTGATATATGCCACGGTGACCGCATTGTCCGAGAACACCCGCACAGCTCTGCCGCTGACCAGACGAATGAACTCTTTCAACGCCAACAATACCGCTCTCATTTCCAGTTGATTGATGGATCTCCGCCGTCCAACTCCCTTGAGCTACGTGAGACAGACAATGGCCCCCCAACCGGAGAGGCTGGCATCCATGGTGACTAACACCCACTCTGGGGGGTCCAGCGGCAGCCCGGCCCGAAGATGCGCAGGATCGCTCCACCACCTGAGACTCTCCAGAACCAGAACCGGACAACTCAACCACTGACTGAGAGGATGCCGCTGCGGAGACCAACGAGACAGCAACGAGTGCTGGAGAGGGCGCATATGCGCTCTGGCCCACGGCACGACGTCCAGGGTAGCTGCCATGGAACCGAGAAGCTGCAAGTATCTCCACGCCGTGGGAGCCTTGAGGCGCAAAAAGGCGGCCACCTGCCTCAACATCTTTTGAACTCTGCCCTCTGGAAGAAACACCGCTCCCCGCTTCGTGTCGAACACTACCCCCAAATACACTAGGGATTGCACGGGCGTCAACTGACTCTTGGACCGACTGACCACCCAGCCTAAGCTTTCGAGAAAGGATACACCCTGGAGGTGGCCGCTGTCGATTCTGGAACCGAGCGAGCCCGGATGAGCCAATCGTCCAGATAGGGATGAACGAGAATACCCTCTTGGCGCAACGCCGCTGCCACTACTACCATGACCTTCGTGAACGTGCGAGGAGCCGTGGCCAGCCCAAACGGCAGCGCCCGGAATTGAAAATGTCCCATGGGAACTGCAAAGCGCAGAAACCGTTGATGCTGGGGATGAATGGGAATGTGCAAGTAGCTTCCGTAAGATCTATGGAGGACAGCACCTCGCCCGGCCTCACGGACCGGATCACGGATTGCAGCGTTTCCATGCGAAAGTGCGGCACCCTTAAACAGCGGTTCACATGCTTTAGATCCAAAATGGGCCTAAAGGAACCCTCCTTTTTGGGCACCACAAAATAAATGGAGTATCGACCGAAGCCGCATTGGTCTGGAGGCACTGGGACCACCGCCTGGATCTGCAGCAACCGCTGAAGGGTTTGTTGCACCGCCAAAGCTTTCGCTGGAGACCCGCATGGCGACCGCACAAACGCCTCCGGAAGCGACTGCTCGAACTCCAGAGAATAACCGGCCCGAATGATCTCCAATACCCAGCGGTCCGTAGTGATGGCGGTCCAGGCGGAAAGGAAGCGCTGCAAACGTCCCCCAATGAGGCTCTCCCCCTGGACCTGCCTCATTTCATTGCAGCTTCTTAGGGGCATTGGACTGAGAACCGCTAAATCCCCGTCCAAATCCTCGAGCCCCACGAAAGGACTGACCCCTGGGGACAAACCGCCCCCTCTGATAAGGCGTAAACCGAGACCCTCGGAATCTGCGAAACTCCCTATTCGGTCCTCTCTGCGCAGAGGCCTGCCTGGGCCCCTTCGGCCGGTCCTCCGGCAGACGTCCGCCTTTGGAGTCCCCCAGATCCTTTACAATCTTCTCCAATGCCTCCCCAAAAAGCAGCTTGCCCTTATAAGGCAACTTACTAAGACGCACCTTCGAAGAAGCGTCTGCTGCCCAATTCCTCAGCCAGAGGAATCTGCGAGCGGCAATGACGGAAGCCATGGACTTGGCTGACATCCGCACGAGATCATAGAAGGCGTTGGCGAGATACGCCGCGGCCAATTCTAACTTCGCGCCCTCAGGTGCCGATGTGCCGTCCAAAGCAAGAGAAGACTCCGTCTGTAGCCACCTAATCGAAGCCCTGGACGCATATGCCCCACAGATGGAAGTTTGCAACGCCAAGGCACTGGTGTCAAAAGCCTGTTTAAGAAGGGACTCCAGTTTTCTATCCTGCAGATCCTTAAGGGCCGCGCTGCCTTCCATGGGAATAGTAGTCTTTTTAGTCACCGCGGAAACCATCGCGTCAAACTTCGGCATGCGCAACAAATCCCTCTCGTCCTGAGGAATCGGATATAAGCGGCCCAACGTCCGTGCCCCCTTCAAGGTGGCTTCAGGATACTCCCACTCGGACTCAACCATCTGCTTAATCACTCTATGTACCAGAAAGCACCTCTGTTCAGCCTTAAACCCCTGCAATAAGGGATCCTCCAAGGGCTCAGCCTGGGCTGCCGGCAAGGCAATATTCAAAGCCGCCAGAGAATGGGAAATAAGCGCCCCGAGTTCCTCCTTTCGAAATACCCTAAACAGATTGGGATCATCGCCAGCTGCAATCTCGCCTTCCTCGAGATCCTCCGGCCATAAATCTAGACCAGACTCTGAAGGAAGCTCTCCTTCCTCTGGACCTGAGAACCCTATAGCCTGTTGGTTTAAATCCCCAGGAGCCACCCCGACGGACAAACCCGCATGTGAAGGCCCTTCTCCGGGGTCCCCCGCCATGCCAGGAACCGTGGGCAAAGCCGGGGGGCTGGGCGCAGCTGCTGCATCTGGTCCCCGCTCCAATCTGAGGCAGTAAGCCTTATGGAGCGATAAAATAAAATCGGGAGAAAAAACGGCAGGAAATCCCTCAGGCACCTGAGCAACAGGAGCAGGGTCCACCACTAACTCGGGAGCTGACCGTTTTGACTTCGTTTTCCGTTTTACAGAGGTTTGTGACAGCGTGGGAGAAACGGCAGCTGCCTTTAAAATGGCCGCCGTTCCCGCCTTGTCACTGGCGGCAGGAAGCTTTCCTGCCACATTTTGTACCCCCGTAGGCTCCTCTATAAGCCCAAAATTGAGAACCGGGATCCCCGAGGCCTAACCACGACGCCCTCCGAGGAAGCTCCGCTCGCCGAAAACCGCCGCCCAGACTTACTGACAGCGCCGCTGCTCCCCCGGCGCTTAGCGAGCGTGGCCCGCACAAACGAAGGAAAACCAGAAAGAAACACACCTGATCAAACAGCAACCATTCAAGCACCGCTGCTCGCGGCAGAGAAGGGGAGAGGTGGACGCAGAGGCTTGATTCTGGGGCTCCCAGGATCCTGCTCTTCTCTCTAGCGCGGCACAGGTCGTCGAGGCAGGCTCTGCCTCTACTGCCCTAACAGGCAGTGGACCGCCGGCTTCCCTGCAGAACCCAATGAGGGTTGTTGTTCTGTGGCTGTTTGAGTTATGGAATTTTTTTTTTTTTTAATCAATTCAAATCAATGCACCCTCAGCCCTCCTAACACCAACCCAGCTAGGGCCAGGTAGGAGAACCGGATAAAGACAAAGTCAGTTTTCTTCTCTCGGAGCCTGTCAGAAACACCTCCTTCAGCTGCTGAGGACTGAAAAGACTGGCTCTCTGACACCACGGGGCGCTAGGAGGCTGTCAGCAAAGATTTGAAGTTTTCAGTCCTCAGTTGCTGAAGGAGATTGACAACCCTACTGTTCCTGGACTGGCCCGGAGAGACGAAAAGGAATGTAGGCATACACATTTGTAGCAGCTCTGAAACAGGTTCAATTGTGCTGTGTATGTACTGGAAAGAACAGGCACATACTTAATTTTAAAAAATATATGCAAGTATAACTGCCAATCCCATCCCTGCTCAACATGTTCTCTGCTCTTCAGAGCAACTATAGATACAGTGCATGAAAGAAGACTATGTGCACCTACTTTGCATCTCACATATACCCTACCAATTTTTATAAGTTGTTCTATGTGCTCAGGTCCTTTATAAAATCACCCCCATGGGCCTAATTTTATAATAGAGTGCCTATGAGATGATCGGATCTTGATTCAAGATCCGATTTTCAGATAAGCATCACCAGCTATTCTCTTTATTACTGCAAGAGTTATGAAAGATTACCGTTTTGAAAGAACTTGGACTTTTCATTATTTGAACCCTTCACAGTTGAAAAGTTTGATCTTGCAGTAGAATGTGATTAGTGGGGAAACAGCTGGATTATGCCACTATAGAAGATATTGATAGATTAATTTTTTGCATAAAAAGGAAAAGAGGGATACCACAGGTCCTTGATGCAAAGAAGGGGATTGGTGTTCCGGGGCATTGCCTCATAAGATTCCTCCCCGTATTAGTCTGAGACCTGTCCCTCGAATATAACAGTGTTTTTCGCTACAGTTAATGAATGGAACTAAACTACATATAAACATGTATTTTATAAAATACTTGTGTATGTTTCTACTTTACCCCAAAATAACAGCAGGAATGCTTACAAGTAGACTGTATAAATCTATGCACAGCCTTACAGTGGGCGTATATGCCTTTTGGGCGTATATGCTCGCCTGCAAAGTTTAAAAGCGCGTAAAAAGCGTAGTTACTCACCTGTAACAGGTGGTCTCTGGGAACAGCAGGAATTGAGTCTTCACATATGGGTATCGTCGGCACCAACGGAACCCGCGCGGGAACGCTCCCCAGCGTCCTATAGGAAAGCTTTTGGGAGCATTCCACCGTGCCTGCGCTGCTGCCTTCCCGCCTTTCCAACTCTCCCTCTTCAGTTGGGTTTGTAGCAGAGACAAAAGGAGAGAAGTAAAGAGAGAGAGAGAGAGAGAGAGTTATACAACTCCTAGGGGAGGATGGTGGGTTATGAAGACTCAATTCCTGCTGTTCCGGAGATCACCTGTTAGAGGTGAGTAACTACACTATCTACAGGAACAAGTAGGAATGTACTCTTCACATATGGGGACTCCCAAGCTTGTAGATGTCAGGGAGAAGACCCCATAGAACAGCTAAACCCAGGCTGATTTGGGTCATGATTCCTCTCAAGAATCTCTGGTATCGAAACGCAGGACGGGGGGTAGGAGTTGTTCTAAGTCTGAAAGAGATGCTGGAGAACAGCCTGGCCAAACGAGGCATCCTGACGGGAGTCCTTGTCTAAACAGTAATGGGTCACAAAGGTGTGGACAGAGGACCAAGGGGCAACTTTGCAGATGTCGTCATTCGACACCGAGCAAAGGTTGGCCATAGAGGCAGCCATTGCTCTCACGTTGTGAGCTGTATCATGACCTTCAAGAGAAAGTCCCTTACTCTCATAGGTAAAGGATATGCAGTCTGCAATCCATTTGGAGAGTGTTCTTTTGGAAACTGGTAGCCCCAGGTGACTTGAATCAAAGGCAACAAAAAGCTGTGAAGCTTTTTCTATGCTGCTTAGTCCTCTGAAGGTAAAAAGCTAAAGTTCTTTTACAATCTAGAGTGTGAAGATTCCTTTCTGCACTAGAGGCATGAGGCCCAGGGAAGAAGACAGGAAGGTAAACAGACTGGTTTAAATGAAAAGTTGAAACCACCTTTGGCATAAAGTGAGGATGAGTCCTAAGAACTACTTTATCATGGTGGAACCTTGTGTAAGGAGGATCAGTCACTAAAGCTTGTAGCTCACTGATGCAGCATGCAGAAGTGAGGGCAATTAGGAAGATTACCTTCCAAGAAAGAAGCTTCAGGGATGTAGTGGCCAAGGGCTCGAAGGGCAGCATCATGAGCTGTCCTAGGACAAGATTTAAGTCCCATGCCACAAGTGGTGGCTTAATGGGAGGCTTAGTTAAGAGTAGACCTCTCATAAACCGCGCTATAAGCGGCTGAGAGGAGACAGGTTGTCCATCAAAGGGCTTGTGGAAAGCTGCAATGGCACCAACGTGGACTCTTACTGAATTAGTTTTGAGACCAGAAGATGAAAGATGGAGGAGATACTCAGTAACGCCTCTACGGGAACTGAAAAAGGATTAAGTTCCTTCTTTGAACACCAGATAGAGAACCTTTTCCACTTAAAGGCATAAGCCCACCTTGTGGAAGGTTTCCTTGAGGCTAAAAGGATATCTTTAACCTGTTGAGAGAGGTTGATATCCCGGAATTCTAAGCTTTCAGCAACCATGCCATCAGATGTAAAGACTGAGGATTTGAGTGCAAAAGCGTCCCATTTTCCTGAGATAGAAGATCTGGAGCACATCCCAACTCCAGAGGTCTGGCTTGAAAGTGACGTAGGGGAATACGAATATCCCTAGAGTCCTTAGAAATGCTGCTACTACTGCCATATATTTTGTGAAGACTCTTGGGGCAGAAGCCAGGCCAAAGGGTAGAACTCTGTACTGGTAATGTCTTTCCTGGAAGAGGAATCGAAGAAACCTCTTGAGTTCTGCATGAATAAGGATATGTGTATAGGCGTCTTTTAGGTCAAGAGAACATAGCCAATCCTGACTCTGAATGTAAGGGAGAAGTGTCCTGAGAGAGATCATTTTGAATTTTTCTTGGAAGAGAAACTTATTTAACTCCCTGTGCAAGGAATATCTGTGTGTATATGCATTTACATGCTTTCATTATCATGTGTTTCTAACCTCCTATTAACCACACTCTCTTTGTTCATCTCAAACCCATCTTCTAATAGACCCAGCTTGTAAACAACTTAGGTATGAGTGGATTAGACCAATTCCTTTCTCCTGTAATGCCCCTAATCTTTGGAATTCCCCCTCCGCCAGATATCTGTTTGGAGAAATCCCATCAAAAATTAAAGAAAATGTTGAAAACTTAGTTCTTTGAAAGATCTTACCTGACTGGCGTTTATTGCTCTCCCAATTTTTACAGTTTTATTTGTTCCACCTCCCATATTACAGCCCTCCCTAAGTCCAACATTCCTGCCCCCCTCCTCCAATGCATCCAGCATCTCTTCCCATTCCCCTTAGCAAGGTGTCCAATCAATCCTCCTCTATCCTCTCCCCCCATTCTCCTTCACCCGAAGACATCAGCAGACCTGGGGGAAGGGGAGTGGCACTGTGGCCCCTCCACATACTTAAACACAGGGCCAAAGCAAGCTTCTTCACTGCGGCAGGCCTAGAAGCACAGGTGTGCATGCAAGCCTGCTGCCCTGGCCCCTCCATCCCATGCATATTCACTGTGGATACCCTGGGATAAAAAGCATGGAACCTGTTTGCCTTTTTGGGAACCTTACAGGTGGCTTATTACTTGTAGTGGCCACTGCTGGAGACAGGATACTGGACTTGATGGACCCTTGATTTGATCCAGTATGGCATAGCTTATGTTCATAAGACCAAAAGGACGTTTCCACAATAGTGCTGGACTTACAAAATAAAAAGCTTTTTGTCTGAAGTCACAGAGGGGTTGATTTTATAATTTGTATTTACTTAGTTATTTACTAGTATTTAGCTCATGCCTTTCCAGGAGTAGATCAAGATGAGTTACATTCAGGTACAGAAGTCATTTCCCTGTCCCCGGAGGACTTACAATCTAAGTTAGTACCAGAGGCAGTGGAAGGTTCAGTGACTTTGTGCATAAACCCTGTTTTACATTCATAAAAAGTACACATGGTAGGTAACAAGGCAGCACTTGCTTTTATGTGACGTACATGTTTGGTGGCATAGCTTGGGTGGAACACAGGCAGTCACAAATTGCACACATAGTTTACAAAATATGCACCAATGTGTATACCTCACTTGGGTGCATTTGCACCTGCTCCCGTGCAGGCGTAAACGTAAGCAGGCGTATTTTAGCCCATGACTCTGCAGGTTTCCTGAAGCTATTTTATAAAGACACATAGACGCCTTTGTATCTTTATACTAGGTGCCTACTTGAACTTCCAGCCTAGATGACCAAATGCAAAATCATCCTGTAAATGAACAGAACCAGAGCAGCGTGAGGTCTGTGCATTTTACCAATTAGTCACTTTTTACACATTAGAAAAGGCTTAAAATGTGAACTTGCATGCATAATACAACAAAGGGCCACACAGTTTGCAATAGTATTGTTTAGCGTTACTCTCTACTTCCCTCAACCCCATTCCCCAACGCCCACTTCAAAATCTCACCCCACAATCACCTAGACAGTCTGGTTCTAAGGTCGTGTGTGAAGTCTCCAACTGCAGTTACAACATAAAGCTTATAGCAAGGATTAGGGAATTGGTTACTAGGGAAATAATTTGGTGACCTCCTGACAAGAGGTTATCAATGTTCATATATTTTTAAATCTTCTTGTAACTTAGCAAAAGCCTAGTTGCTGAAAATCTGCCTCAGCTATGGACAAGAGACGGCAAGTCTAGGGTCTTTTTAGTGACTTTGAAGGAGAACATTCAAATGAAGCAGAAAGTTTGGTCTCTGTCGCAAACTATTTCTTGTTCTTTCTTGGCTTTGCGATTACATAGAACAATGTCCTTGCATGCATCAGACACAGGGTAGCAATGTATACACAAAGGTGTTGAAATAGCACAAGGTTTAAACTTGGTGAGCAGCAGTACCAATACAAAGGCTTCAACCCCATTTCTGTGATGCTATAATCCTTGTTTTGGTAAATAAGAAGGGGCTTGGAGGGAGATATCAGAAGCAAGGGAAGACAGAAATCAAAAAACATTGTGGCCCAGAATCAAAGGGGATTTTGATGCAAAGCTGGCTAATCAGACGCGGAGATATGTAAATGATGCTTTGCAAAGGCTTCCCTTTGCATTCTCCTGGGATTTGGAATATACTGCATTTTACTTTAGAAGTTCTGTGAATAATCATTTCTGAATTACTGAGCTTATTCAGTTAATTCCTGATTTTAGCTGTTGTTAAAATATCATATCAGCTCCTGAATCTGACTTGAAATTGTCATGATCACTTAACCTGACAGTAACCAAATATTGCTAAGCTCTATTTAAAATCTTGCAATTTAATAGAAGTGGCAACTTCCATTATGGTTACTTGAGAGCTCAGCTCTTGACCTGCCAAACTCAGCAAAAAGAGACAGAGAGAGAGGTTTAAGTGCCTCAAAACAAGCAGTGATCTTACTGGGGAAAGAAGAATTTGCTCTCCATCCTCCTCAGACTCACCTTCTGAAGCAAAAGAACCCTCTTCAGTGTCCCAACCAACCCAATAGGGGATAAGGTTGGGTTCCCAGAGGAGTGCTCAGCGAAATGGTGCTTAGTCCCCTGAGCAGCTGTGGCAGCACCACCCGAGGGCCCAGATTCCACCTTAGGGGGTTTGCCAGGTAGCTGCTACTCAAAGCCAGCAGACAGGGAACCTGCAGCCCCAGGGACACGAGGCAAACTGCTGGCCCGAGCCCAAGGCTTCCTCAGTCCTCTGCGTAGTTCCTAATACTTTTGTGAGGGTCGCCTGCCCTGCATGTGGAGCAGAGATTAAAGGATGCAGAGGAGGCTCCAGAACTGGTATTAAGTCCCGGGCAGCCCACAAGGAGACCCAAAAATGCTGAAAGTTTGATCCAGTGCCTGCTGCAGAGCTGATCCTATGCATGTCAGGGAAGACACAGCACCAGGCACGTGACATGCTTGCAAGGCTCCACACAGCTGAGAAAAAAAAAAAAAAACAAAGAAAATAAATCATGGGAAAAAAAATCATCCAAGCAATGCAAAAAAGGAACCACTGGAAAAAAAGATGGCACCACCACAGCAAAAATGGAAGTCCCTAAAAGGGAATCTAAGCACCTGAAAGACCAATTATGAAAACCTAATCTGAGCTTTCCAAATGTCCATAAAGGCCTCGAGAGGACCTACTGCCAGGGGAAAAGTCCTGACAGTTTTCTTGCTTTTTTTTTTTTTAATCTCCTTCACTCAAGCAGAAAGAGGACTAAATACAGTTCAATATAAATAAATGAGCTTAAAAAGGAAATAAAAAAGAAATAGAGAAAAAGCCTGCATGCATTAAGGGACAACAAAAGGGAAGGGAGACATGGGCCCAACTTAGTAACCCCTCTGAGGGGCTCCATGGGCTCTTCCTGCCCTTCTTCAGTCCACCAGTGCTGGAATCTGTGAGAAACAGCTCTGTAAACAGGGTGGCTTGTCAGTTCCAAGAGAAAAGAGCATACCCACATTCCAAACCATGTTGGGCCCTCCTGGACTGGATCACACTGAGAGCCAGAGGACTCGGGCCCGTCTGCGCTGCTGCACCAGTTCACATACCTTACCCACCTGCTGGTTTCTCTCAGTGCAGAACCATCAGATAAACCTTCTGATGACATCACTGAAAGATGCTCAAGTCTGCTTTCACCTGCTGGCAAGGGAGCATAACCCACTCGTCTGGATGCGTCCAGCAAGACAATAAGAAAAAGAAGTTTGGTAGGTTGGTAATTCCAATTCTAGTGGTATAACATGCTGTTGGAAGGAGAGGATTTTCCATGGGGCAGGGACGAGCATAATTTTGAAACCTGAAAAGGATGCAAGAGTTTGTGACTCTTACAGGCAGATATCCTTATTAAATATAGATGGGGATGGTAGCGATGGGGAGCCTGATGCCTATGTTGATCAAAGTGGGTTTATTAAAGGATGACAGGCCTTGGATAACGTTAAACAGATTCTGAATTTAATAGAGACAACAAAAGAAGGCATTCCATCTATGGTTTTAGCTGTAGAGGCAGAAAAAGGTTTTGATAAGATTCAGTGGGGGTTTTTGATACAAGTGCTAGGGAAATTTGGTGAGAGGTTTATTACTTGGTGTGGAAGCTATATTCAACTCCTTAAGCTTGCATCAAGATTAATAGAGACCTTCTCTTTGGAAAGAGGGATGAGGCACAGGCGTCTTCTTTCGCCACTCCTGCTTGCTCTGAAAATGGAGCCCCTGACAGAAAAGGTAAGGATGATGCAGGATCGTCAAGAGAAGTTTAGGGCGGGAAGCAACAGAAAGCATTGCTCTTTGTTATTGGTGATGGATCCAAAACAATCTCTTCCAAAAACTGGATAGGCAATGGAATATGGCCAAGCTTCACATCACTCTGGTGTTGAACATCACTTTGCCCTGGGGTGAGGTGGAGTATTTTGAAGATGGCAATCCCATTTAAATGGGCCCCCCTCTTACATCAGATGTTTGGTTATCTGGATAAAATAGGATATAAGTAAGATATATGATCTCAACTATGCGGCAGCCAGGAAGCAGATTTTAATGAGCTGGAGAAATGACTATTGCCATTGATGCGGCTGCAAAGGATAGCTAGCATTAAAACGGTAGTACTACCAAAGGTATTGTATTTGTTTCAGGCTTTAACGTTAGATATTCCACATAAGGATTTGTTGTGCTCACAAAAAATGTTTTCCAGTATATTTGGAGAAGTCGCACCCTTGAGGATAGCATAAGAGATTTTATATTGTAGTAAAAACAAAGTTGGCTCAGCGGTTCCAAATTTTTTTCTACTATTACATAGCAGCTCAAATAAAGGCACAAGATCAGGCTAAGAAATGGATAGAGATTAACAGCATTACTCCCTCAGATTCCTTTGAAATTTCTGGGGAAAAGAGAGAGGAAAGCAGAAACCATCAGAAATCCCTTTGTAAAGCATCTTATTAAACTTTGGGAAAATCTCTCAGGTTGCAAGAAAATGCAAGGGCAAAGATCCTTTATACAGCTCATGAGATAAAATGTAGGGCTTAAACCAGGGATGAATGATAAAGCGTATTTATTTATCTGTAACAGGTGATCTCCCAGAACAACAGGAATCAGTCTTCACATATGGGTGACATCGGCACTGATAGAGCCCTGCGTGGGAACACTCTCCAGCATCCAATAGGAATGCTTTTGGGAGTATCCCTGCACCCATGCATGCATGCCTGACTTCCCAGCAATTCTCCTTGGTAAGGTATAGAGCTAAGAAAAACAAACAAACATTCTACAGGGGAGAAGGGCAGGTTGTGAAGACTAATTCCTGCTGTTCCCAGAGATCACCTGTTACAGGTGAGTAACTATGCTATCTCCAGGAACAAGCAGGAATGCAGTCTTCACATATGGGACTCACCATCTTCCGGCTACCGTAGATACCAAAGTGGAGTAAGGTGCACCCAACGGGGGAAAAGATCCCGAATTGCAACGAGGGTAGAATATGAATCTGTCAGACTCAGCTCCTTGAGCACACTCTCCGCTCAGTAGAGAGAAGATAGCCAATAGGAAAAGAGGGTCTGGGAGAAGGAGGTGTAACTAAGTCCCAAAAGGTGCTGAAGAACGGCTTGGCCAAAGTTTGTGTCTCTACTGGAGTCCTTGTCTAGACAATAATGGACGGCAAATGTATGAATGGAAAACCAAGTGGCAGCCTGGCAGATCTCTGAGTTGGAGATAGAATGTAGATGGGTAACTGAGGCGGCCATGGCTCGTACGTTGTGAGATGTGACATGACCCTCTAGGGAGAATCTAGCCTATGCATAAGCAAAGGAAATGCAGTTCGCAATCCAGTTGAACAGGGTAAGCTTGGTTACTGGTAGGCCCAAGTGACTAGGATCAGACGACACAAATAGTTGTGAAGAGTGTCAATGGGCTTTAGTTCTGTCCAAATAGTAAGCTAAAGGTCTCTTGCAATCCAGGGTATGCATTGTTGCTTCAGCTCAAGAAGAATGAGGTCTTGGAAAAAAGGTCAGAAGGGAAACATACGGATTGCGCCACCAGAGCTTGTAATTCACTGACATGACAAACTGATGTGAGAGGAACCAAGAAAGCAGCCTTCCATGTGAGGAACTTCAGCGAAGCTGAAGCAAGGGGCTCAAAGGGAGATTTGAGCAACTGAGTCAGGAGAACATTGAGGTCCCAGGCTACCGGAGGCAGTCTGATTGGTGGCCCAGTTAGGAGAAGGCCGTAATGAAGTGTGCTACCAGAGGATGAACGGATATTGGCCGTCTATCGACTGGACGATGAGAGGCCACAATGGCACTAATGTGGACTCGAAGTGAATTTGTCTTTAGTCCTGCATAGAGAGATTGAGGAGATACTGGAGTAGGGGCTCCACCAGGCAAGTAAGTGGGATGAGACCCCTCTGATAGCACCAGTGGGAAAACCTGCGCCATTTGAAGGCATAAGTGTGTTGAGTGAAGTCTTTTCTAGATGCCAGGAGGATATTTTTAACTTCATCTGGAAGATCTAGGTGAGATAGGACTAGTCTTTCAGCAGCCACACCATTAGACAAAACGCTCTCAGATTGGGATATAGAAGCAAGCCCTGATCCTGCGAGAGGAAGTTGGGTGTGCATCCCAGACTGAGAAGTTTGTGTTGCGCTAGTCGAAGGGGCAGGGGAAACCATGGTTGATGTGGCCAGAATGAGGGGATGAAAATCATTGTTCCCCTGTCTAATTGCAACTTGAAGAGCGCCTTTGGTATCTATGGAATGGGTGGGAATGCATAAAGCAGTCCCTGTCTACAATGAAGGAGAAACACATCCAAGGCCTGGCTCTGTGCAGACGGGATCCTGGAGCAGAATCAAGGAAGCTGAGCATTCAATGGAGTAGCAAAAAGGTTGATTATAGGGGTTCCCCATAACCAAAAGATTTGCTGCGCTGTCTCTCGATGGAGAGTCCATTTGTGTGGTCGAAGGACTCGACTCAGTTTGTCCGCTAGCACACTGAACTCCCCCGGAAGGTAAACTGCTTGAAGCAGCATCCAATGAGAGACAGCAAAGGCCCAGAGGTGGACAGCCTCCCTGCAAAGGAGGCGAGATCCGGTTCCCCCTTGTTTGTTTATGCAATACATGGCTACCTGTTTGTCGGTCTGAATGAGTACCGATTGTCTGGTCATCTGAGGACGGAACACCCAAAGGACATTATCAATTGCCTTAAGTTCCAAGAGGTTGATGTGGTAAGATGCTTCCTTGGGGGACCAGAGGCACTGCATAGTTAGGCCTTTGTGGTGAGCCCCCCAGCCCTGTTTGGAAGCATCTGTTATCAGGGTACACTGTGATGCAGACATCTGAAAAGGTAACCCAACGAGAAGATTTGAGGGATGCACTACCACTTGAGGGAGTCTACAAGTTGAGGAATATTGGTGATCTTGTCCACGAGATGACCTGTTGACTGCTTCCACTGAGAGGAGAGAGTCCACTGCACATGACGCACGTGAAGGCTACCATAGGGGTTAACATGGACTGTGGAGGCCATGTGTCCCAAGAGACGGAGCATGTCCCTTGCCCTGATGTGGGACTGGCTTTCACAGTGATCTGCCAGCTCTATAAGGCTGTGGAGTGCCTCCTCGAAGGAAGGCTCAAACTTGTGTAGTGTCCAAACGTAGCCCAATGAACTCCAGTTTTTGAGTCAGAACGAGATGGGACTTTGGGTAGTTGACCACAAAGCCTAGATGTTGAAGCACTGAGATAGTGCGCTGGAGAGACATGGTCACTACCTGAAAGGAATCACCCTTGATGAGTCAGTCATCTAAGGGAAGACAAAGATGCCCAGGGTGCGGAGGTAGGCCACTATTACTGCCAACAGTTTGTAAAAAATCTTGGTGCAGATGCTAGACCAAAGGGTAAACACAGTACTGGTAGTGCAGTCTCTGGAACAAGAAACACAGGTACTTTCTGTGAGAGGGATCTATGAGGATGCGAGTGTAGGCATCCTTGAGATCTAGAGAGCAGAGCCAGCCTTTCTACTGAAAGTATGGAAGTAGGGTTCCTAGCTAGACCATCTTGAACTTTTCCAAAACTTGAAAATTGTTGAGATTCCTGAGGTCCAGGATAGGCTGAACCCCCATCTTTTTGTGGATGAGGAAATAATGGGAATAAACCCCAAGCCCTTGTTGTAGGGGTGGATTTTTCTCTATCGCTCCCTGCGCTAGAAGAGTGACTATCTCTTGCTGAAGCAGGCTGGAGTGAAGAGGATTCATGGGGAATTCCTATGAATAAAGTGGGGGGCAGGTTATGAAAATGGAGCAGATATCCCCTGTTCACAATCCTTAGAGGGCTCTTACGTATTGAGAGGCCATCTGTGGACAAAGTGTACTAACCAGCATGCAATGTGGGAGGTGAGGGGGGTCCTGTAAGGGTAGACTGGCTATGCCCTCCAGGAAGATGTCAAAAAACAGCTGCAGGCTGCGTTTGCTCAGCTGCTTGAGGCTTTGGAGCTTTAATCTTCCTGAGCTGACGTGGTCCCTGCTGCTCCTGATGTTGCTGTTGAGGCTGATAAGAAAAATAAGGCAGGAAGGAAAGGTAGCACCTCTTCTTCTTAGGGTAGAAGAATTTATTGGAGGAAGTCTCCTTCTTAGATGGATCAGCCATCTTTCGAGAAAGGCATTTTAGGGCAAGGTCATCCATCTCTATCTCACCAGACTTTTCTCTTCACCCTCTTCCAAAGAGGTTCTCTCCTGTACAGAGAATGTTAGCTAGTTTATCTTGAACTCACTGTTAAAGGTCAGTTGCTTGCAGCCAGGCCATTCTTCTGGCTCCTAAACAAACTGCTGCTGCCCTACTGGTGGGTTCAAAGGCATCAAGAGCAGCCCTAGTTAGGAATTTTGAGGCATTTTGACCATGATTGACAAGGGCCTGATATGGACCTTGCTTATCAGGTGGCAGCAAGGTGGAGCACTCAACTAGATCTTTAACTACATCCCTCAAAAACATACCATTGTAAAGAACGTAGGAGTTGATCCTGGATGCTAGCATAGCTGCTTGGAAGCATCGATGTCCAAATGCATCGAGAGTCCTCAACTCTCTTCCTGGAGGAACAGAGGAGTGATTTTTAGAACTCAACTTGATGCATTACCGATTCCACAAGCATAGAATGTGGTAGCTAAGGATTTTGAAAACCTGGGCAAGAAGGAACCCTATAGAGCATGTCTAGACGTTTGCTGACCTACGCAACCATCAAAAGAGCCTCCCACATGCGGAACATGAGGTCTTGGATGATAAGATGTATTGGTAAGCATAGCAGCCTCCTTAGGCATCGAGGGATATTGAAGAATTTCAAGTTCTTCAGCTCTCTGTTCCATCTCAGTGATTACCGTCACTGAGAACGCTGCCGCCATGTCTCGGATGAAATCTTGAAAAGTCATATCCTCAGGCGGTGACAGACGTCGCTAATGTGGTGGAGAAGGGTCCAAGGATCCAAGGGTCCAAAGGAATGTCTAGGAGTCCTATGGAGCCTACAGATTCGAAGTTCGATTTCGAGGAGGCGGAATCAGTACTCGGTAAGAAGTCAAAATAGTACCATGGCATTGATGCTGCGCCAATGCACTGAGGCATCGGAACAGAGGTGCCCCGAGACCAGTTCACCTATGAGTTCTAATGGGGGTATCAACTCCAGAGCTTGGCACGGTGCCGTTTCCTTCAGCAATGCTGCCGAGTGCCTCGATACACCAACATCGAGGTTGGGCATCGGGTCTCTGGATCCTGAGGGCATCAAGGGCCCCGGCACTACTACTGCCAGAACAGCAGCCAGACTCCAGTCCATAGGCAGCACCCACTGGTCGAGGAAGACTGGAGGTGTTTGGGTGGATTCCTGCATGGGGTCTTGTGCTACCATCCCAGAACATGGAACTGGGAGCTCACTGGACAACGATGCCTCAGGAGCATCCCAGAGCCCTTCTAGTGCTCTGAAGCAAGTATCCTCCTGCTTTACTGGCCAGTCCAAGTCCAGTTCCCTCTTGAGGCGTCTCAGTGCTGATGCCGGGAATCAGTGTCTGATTCCTAAGCTGAGGTCTTCGATACCCTTTCTGCCTCTCTGGAGGATTTGTGTTTGCTGCTATGTTTGGGCTTTGAGGAGGTATGAGAACCATGCGATGAGGTGGAGCCCGTGAGGGTGCGGAGGCCAAAGAAGAGTGTGCTGGTGGCCAAATCTGGTCATTTGCTGACACAAGGGGCAAGCTGAAGTGTCATGGTCCGGGCCCAAACACTTTAAGCACCAATCGTGCTTATCTGTTGCAGAGATAGTGTTTCGGCACTTTGTACATTTTTTAAAGCCGCTGTGTGGTTTCTCCATGTTTGAGAGGACCAGAGAAACAAAATCAAAAGCAGCAATGGCAGCCTAGGCAAACACCGCAAAGACAAATGAATTGAAAATACAAATAAAAGTAAAAATAAAAAAATAAAATGTAAAAAAGAAACTAGGAAGTTCGATGCAGGACCGGAGCAACAGGAAGATAAAGCATGATGTACCCAACGGCACTTAGACAAGCTTTAAACAGCAGGAAGAGGACGATATCCTAATGGCTCTGCGGCAAAAATATGACTGAGGAGAACTGCTGGGAAAGCAGGAAGGCAGGCACGCGTGTGTGGAGGAACGCTCCCAAAAGCATTCCTATTGGATGCTGGGGAGTGTTCCCATGCAGGGCTCCGTCGGTGCTGACGTCATCCATATGTGAAGACTGCACTCCTTGTTCCTGGAGATTTAGTTTCACCGCTGAGAACTCCAAGGGCTAGGATCTTTGATCCATTTATGCCCAGATGGAGAGATTATCTTTTGAGGAGCTGAGAGAAGAATAAGTTTGGAGAGCTTCCATAAAACATTTTTAAAAGCTATGAAAACATGGCTTTTCCAAAACTCATATGCAGAGCATCTCTGATTTTAGATTCTAATTTTCTTTTAATCTAAGACCTATTTTAATTTACTTTTGTAGAGAATACATTCAGTCTTATAGTTGACCATTAACTTCTTTCTCCTCCTAGGGTTTCCCTAAAACAACTTTCTACTGGAATTAATGCTGTACTACACCACTACTCTGCCCCCCCCTCCCCCAGGTATATACTTGCAAAATTTTGTATTATGATTTGTCTTGTGTAATAAGTGCGGTATTGACTTTTTGATCATATGGACATTATAAACCACCTTGAAATCAATTTTTGTATAAGTGGTGGTATATCTAATAGCTATAAACAAATAACAATTAGATGGCGGCATAGGATGTCTGAGAGTACTCGCAATGAGGCATTTCTTGTGGCATAGGGAATGGGTGCAGCAAGAGAGGCTTTCAGATTTTGAAGTTCTTTGATGATATTCAGATGCACAGACAAGGGTGATTTCAAAAAGCTACAAGTTAGTAAGTGATGGGCCAGGGAAAATGAGCTTTCAGTTAGAATGGGAGGGAGAGCTGGGGTAACTGGGAAGGAAAACAGTGGGAGCAGATGTATAAAATACTACTCAAAGTGTTGGTCTCAAGTTCCACTGTTGAGAATGAATACAAAATGTTATGCTGGTAGTATCTCATCCTAGTTAGGCTACATAAAGTATTCCCTAAGGTCTCATAGCTATTCTGGAGTGGCTGTGGGAGACTTTAAAGTTGGTCATGCCCCAGGATACAGGGGTTTTGGAAGGAGGTGGATTGAGATATTAGGGGGATGATGCAAGGGAGGGTTCTGCTGGAAGCCAGGGGAGCATTGTTGGGCTGGGGGGGGGAGGGAATGGCAGGGGCCGCAAGGACAACTTGTGAGAATGTATATGACTGGTGTGGGATGTGAAATATCACCTCATTGGAAGGCAGCTCAGCCGCCAGGCTTGCTATAGTGAAGGCTGAGAATAACTAGAATTTATATGATGGAGAAACTTACTGCACTACATAATGAAAAAATTCAGCAGTTTGGAAAAGGGTGGAGAGCGCTTGAACAATATATCTATAGTTGTGGGATAGGGTTGGATAGGGCTGTTCAAAGTTTAAGAAATAGACGATGACACCAATCAGGGAGGGTGGGGAGGGGGACAAGGTGATTAATACTGTGAGCGAGTATGTGCGAAGAAGTGATTTCTGTTGTTAGCCTGCTGTTTTAATGGGAAAACGTCAATAAAAAGAAATTAAAAAAACAAATTAAACCCTAATATAAGTGCCATTAGATATCCTCGGGTGCTGCTGCTGAACACCCCGATGCTAGTCAGCTAACATCAGGGCATTCTGGGGGCAGAGGGAGGCGGTACCCAGTGATAACCAGGCAACGGTGATATTCAGACACTGACTGGTTATTACCTTTATCTCTACATTTTATTTACTGCTCTCGTCAAGACATTAGATCGGTTTACAATAAAAGGTCTACGCTATTAAACTAAGGAAACAGAATGCCATAAAAAAATAGGAAAGAGGGAGAGACAGCAGTAAAATCAAAACAGTAAATAAACAAAAACACAAACAAAAGACTCAGGGGGGGATGTCACAGGGGAGTTCAAAGGCTTGTTGGAACAAGTGAGTTTTCAGCAATTCTTTAAACTTAAGGTATGAGGGTTCTAGACGGAGGGGAGGTGGTAGAGCGTTCTAGAGTGAAGGACCGAGAAAAAAGAAGGCCGAGTGACGGGTCTGTTCTAAGTGTGCCTGAGAAGGGGAGGGTAAGGACAAACGATTAGCGTGCAATGAGCGAAGTTGATGGTATGGAGTATGAAGAGAGATAAGATTTGCTAAGTAGAGAGGATTTGATGTGTAAATAGTCCTGTGTGTCAGAATGAGAAATTTGTATTGAAACCTGAAACGGAGAGGTAACCTATGAAGGCAGAAGAGGAGGGGGGTGACGTGGTCAAACCGGCGGGTGAATGTGACAAGACGAGCTGCAGTATTTTGTAAGAGCTGTAAATGCTGAAGCTGATAAGCTGGTAGATTGGCTAGGAACACATTACATTAGTCAAGTCTACTGATGACTAGGGCCAGGACTAAAGTGATCAGTGAACTGGAGGGGAGAAGGGAGCGGACAGCCCTGATTTAACGTAGGGCTGCAAAGGAACTGTGAGTAAGGGTAGAAATGTGGTTGTGAAAGGAGAGAGAAGAATCCAAGGTTACCCCCAAATAACGGAAGGAGGAAGCAAGTGGGATAGGAGTGAGGTCAATTTGAGAAGCAATGGTTGGGCAAGGGCCACTTAAGGAGACACACATAGCTGTGGATTTAGAAGGGTTCAGATGAAGATAATTTTGAGAGAGCCAAGAGGCAACGCGAGAGAGGCAACAGTTAAGCTATGAGATATCTAAGTTAACTGGTGAAGTATGAAATAGGAGGACTATGTCAATAGCATAGATGAAAGAGGAAACTGGATATTGTTGAATTAGGAGGGATAGGGGAGAGAGGAAAATCTTAAATAGCAAAGGGGAGAGGACAGAGCCCTGGGACACTCCACATGTAAGAGGAAAAGAGGAGGAGGTCTGATTGTTAGAGTGGAGAGTAAAGGAACGAGCTGTGAAGAAAGAGCGAAACCACTACCATACTGTGCCACGCAACCCGGTGTCGTAGAGGCGAGAAAGAAGAGTCCAATGGTCAATCAAATCAAATGCAGCTGACAAGAGAAATAATGAGGGCAATGTCTCCACGGTCGTGGGCGACGTGGATTTCATTCATGAGGGCCAGAAGGACAGTTTCTGTACTGTGCCCTGGCCGGAATCCTGCTTGCCGAGGATGAAGGGCATTGGTGGCTTCTACATGTGGATTTAATTGTGAAAATGCAAAGCGTTCCAGTAACTTGGCCAGAAAAGGGAGGTTTGAAACAGGACGCCAGTGGGATAGCACAGAGGGGTCAAGGGAAGATTGTTTCAAGAGGGGCTAGACCATGGCGGATTTCCAAGGGGAAGGGAAGAGGCCAGAGGATAGGCTAGTATTAATGATGGAGACCATGATGGGTACTAATTGCAAGGAAGGTTCGGCCAGCCAGTGGGATGGGACTGGGTCGAGCTGGCAGGTTGTCTTCCTGGACTTAGTGCTAGCAGTAATTCTGCAGAGGTAATAGGGTAGAAGGAAGGCCAGGTATGAGCTAATGCTCGATTGGGAGGAGAGGAGGGTAGGTTCACTTGACCTGAGATAGCCAACTCATCAGGAGAAGTGAGAGGTGAAGGGGAGGGGGAAACAGACAGCAGAGGTGGAGGTGGAAGGCTGGAAAAGGAGGAGCGCAAATTTAGAATTTTCTCTGCAAAAAATGTAGCCAGCGCCTGAGGAGCTGGGGTGGTACTTGATAGATTAGGAGTAGGGGTGGTGGAAGAGAGCTTGCGCAAGATCTTATATAGCTGCCTTGAAGAATCAGCAGCCTCAGAAATTGCCGTGGTGTAAAAAGAGCGCTTAGCAGACTGGACTGCCACGCAGTAATCAGAATAAAGCTGTTGAAACCAGGTCAATGTCTCGGGGGTGGGATGCTTGGACCAGCGGCGCTCTACTTGACGGAGTTGAGTACGCTGGAGATGCAATCCAGGATGGTACCAAGGAGACTGCACTAGACGAGAAGGTCTGGTAGAGGGGCGAAGGGGAGCTAAGTTATCTAGGGCATTAGTGAGAGCAGAATTCCAGAGAGAGACCTGGGTGTCAGGAGAGCGCAAGGCAAAATCTGAAGGAAAGAGAAAGTGAGCGGGTGGGAAAGCACTAAGCGTTGCAGAGGTAATGCGATGTCGTAAACAGGGAGAGGGCTGAAGCTCTGACGATCCGGAAGTATCTGAGAGTGGGCAGGAAACAAAGAAAGAAACACAAAAGTGATCTGACCACAGAACACAATGGGTGGTGGGGACAGAGATCGAGGGAAGTAATGTGGAGGGCGTGAGCACTAAATCTAGGGTGTGTCCTGCTAGGTGAGTAGGGCCGGAGACATGTTGGTGAAGGGAGAGGTCAGTCATGAGATTCAGAAAGACTCGGTCCTTTTTCCTGAAGGGGGAGTCTACATGAACATTAAAATCCCCCAAGATAATAAGGTTAGGAAAATGAAGAACCGATTCTGAGAGAGTCTGTAAAGCCGACTCCCAACGTGCAGTAGCAAGGGATGGGGGAAGGTAAAGTAAAATAAAATAAAGCGGAGGTGAGGACTGGAAATGTAGAAAGCGGGACTCAGGGAGGAAAACAGAAGGAGCAGTAATCTCCTCAATGGCAAAAGTGGAGTGATAAAGGAGGGCCACCCCTCCTCCACCTCTGCCCAACCTGGGGGATGAGAGGGCTTAGTAGCCGGAGGGGAGAGAACAGGACAAGATAGGGGCATCACCTTCCTTGAGCCAGATTTCAGTGAGGAAACATAAGTCATTGGTAAGTGGTGAAAGTTAGGCACCTTAAAGAATAGCCTAACTTTCACTGCCAAAGCTGGTTATCTTTCACCACCAAACCCTGCCTGGTTAGCTTTGCAACTATCCGGTCAACTCGGATATTCAATGCTGGTGACAAGATATGACCCAGGAGGGAGAAGTAGCCTAGTGGTTGGGGCAAGGTACTTCAGGCCGGAAGGTCAGGGGTTCAAATCCCACTAGAGGACAGCAACTTTGGGCCAGAAGTACTGGGGTTTCTAGTCCCACAGATGCTCCTTGTGGTCTTGGGCAAGCCACTTAACCCTCCATTGCCCATGTTCCCTGTAAGTATTAGTGTATGTGTCTCATATCCCCACGTGTTAAATGTAACCCCCAATTGTGTTGTGACCACTTTGATTGAAGGATAAGGCGGTATACAAAAACTGTCTAAATAACTAAAATAAAATAAACATTAAATATCTGGGTCTAAAGTTTAGTGGCAACAGCAAGCTGAATAATCGGCCTTTACAATTTCCTCCAATATGCAGCAGGTTTAAGTTGTTCCAAATACGCTTCCACATGCCCTTATATCATCTTTTGGTAATAGCAGTGTTCTTGCTTTGGGGAGGTTTGCTGGTAGAAGGGAGCAAGCAAGGTATTTTAATATGGATAGAAAATCTAAAAATAAAAACTAACCGCACTTTTATCATCAGTTAAACACAGAGCGTTAGTGTATCAGACCTTCCGAAAATCAATGACATTATCTAGCATAATTCAAAAGAGGCGGTAATACAGCCTCCCACACTGAAAATGCAAATCAGGTAAAGAAAAAAGGGGGAGGAAAGCAAAAAGAATATTCAAAATACACACATTTTATTCCAAAATTAACACGCCACAGATATGAAGATAACAGACAACCAAAAGGTGAATCAGTGCAGCTTTAACAGATAGTTTGTTCCAGGAGAGAGAAAAAAGAATGAACTTTTCTGCAGAATCCAAAACCATGACGACTCATGCAGATACCACAGACTCCGGAGAAATGCACCGCTTCTTTCTACCCCCGAAGCAGACTATCCAGTGAAAACACTGCACTGATGTTCATCTTTTGCAAAGTTGCCCAGTTCCAGAAGAGGGGTAATTAAGCCGGCTCTCAATTTCTAATTTTTTTTTTTTGTGCCTTCAAGTCAGTGCTTATGTCCTGGCGACCCAGCTGCCTTTGGGTTTTCTTGGCAATGTATCACCAGAAGTAGACTACCAAGTCTTTTCTTTCGAGGCCATGGAGGGTAAAGTGACTTGCCCAAGGTTACAAGGAGCGCCAGTGGGAATCAACCCTTGATCTTCAGGGTACTAGGCAGGTGCTCTAACCACTAGGCTACTCATCCACAATTTCTAATAACCCTGTTCAAATGCATTATAGGACCCGTAGCACTGATTTCAATGGGTAGAAATAAGTACTACAAATGCCACACTGCCTTGGCATGTAAGTTCAAAGTCAGGACTGGCCAAAAAGTCTTTCTGCTAGAACTGGGTAACTTGGCAGCTCTACTTTTGGCTCTCAGAAGTTATTTTCACAGTTGTGCTTGTGTATTTTTGGAATAACAATGTATAATGTCCCAATTAAACCAGTGACCAAAAATTCCCAAACCAAAAATAAAGATCCCAGTCAACAAATATAAATATTTAAAATACAAAACTATAAATTTAAAATTAAAAGGGAGCTACTACAGCAAGAGGATGGATAGTTTTTTCTGCCCTCTTTTGATTTGAAGCTCCGACAAATATTCTGGTAATTATATTTGTTGACTGGGACCTTTATTTCTGGTTTGTGTATTTTTGGAGCAGAGCTAAAAATATAACATAATAAATTATGGCAGGAAAGGACCACCCAGACCTTCCAATCTGCCTAGTTATGCTACCCACATGGCTCAGCTGCCAGTCACAAAATGTGAGCACCTGCCCGACATCGCTCCTTCTTCAGGACTGCCTTTTTGCCTCATTCATTTGCACTTCAGCATCTTGGATAGATAAGCATACAAATCCTCACTTAATTCACCCCATGTACGTCAACTTTCGCATAGCTAATCATAAAATCACTGTTATAGTGTAAATACGTGCTGATATCAGCGCTTTTTTTAAATTACTTTTGAAACAATCAAGGATATCATTAGTAAATAACGGGTCCCAATATTGAGAGCGATTGATGAGGTTGGCAGACATTGTCTTTGCCGGAATATTCAACGATACTAAGCAGCTGCTCGATTATCACTGAGCGGCAATGGTTAGACACTTTATAGGGTGGCCTAACTTTCTCTACCAAAGTTTACTGGGCAGCAGATGAAAATCGCCGCTGCCCGGCTTGCTTTGTCGCTATGCAGCTGATCAGAATAATCAATGCTGATGGCTGGATATAGCCCTGACACTGAATATCTGGGTCTACAGTTCAACGGCAGTGGCTAGTCACTGGCTTTAGCAGCGCTAGTCACAGTCGCTGAATATCGGGCCCGATGGGTTTCTATTTTAGCATGAGAGGTTTGGTGACAGTTTCTCACCCATATTCAGGCTTAAACGAGGCTTTTAAAAGTACATGAAAATGTAAAAGACAGTACTATTAGCAGCTCAAAGAGAAGAGTTCCTAACTGAAATTCTGTTTCGTAGATTCGTTTTCACTATCTAGATAGTGCCACTGAAAATTACAGACTGCCCCAGTACAAGCCAGATAATGTTGGGTTGGCGCGTGGTGGAGCACCAAGTTATCCAGAGAGCTGCGATATTCAGTCCACTATCCGATAACTATCTGGACGAATTTAGTAAAACTGCTCTCCGGATCACAGTGCTCAATATATGTGGATATGTTTACTGCCATTGCTGGCATTTAATAAAACCGCTGACCACTGCTGTTAAATAGCAAGCTGTTGGGGACCTAGGCATGAGCCTAGCTCCCCTATGGCTTAATCCTGCTATGGTTAGGAGCCTAGAACCGATTTTCAGCACTAGACACCCAACTTAAGAAATTAATTCTAGATAAGAGTAGGCCTAAATTTATGATTCTAAGTTTTAAGGGCTTGATATTCATCAGAGGCGGCTACTGCGATTACAGGGGCTAGCCGTCCCCGCTGAACACTAAACCCAGATATTTAATGCCGGGGCCATATCTGGCCACCGGCTCTGACTATCTGGCTCAGCCACAGAAGCCAGAAGCTAACCAAGCAGCGGCAATATTCAGCCATTGCCCAGTTAGCCTCAGCGGCAAAAGTTAGAACAGCTTTTCTGCGCAGAGGGATTACCAGACCGGCTGAATTTATTTATTTATTTATTTAACAGTTTCTTCTATACCGCCCCTTCCAGAGATCAGGGGCGGTTTACATTGAACAAAGATTAGCATACTTCCGTATGTCTTACATGGAACAAGTTTTAACTATGTACTTTTTTTTTTTTTTTTTATACTTATATACAGGTTAATTATATTGAGCGTAACTTATATACAGGTTGTGGAACAATGAGCATGACATAGTTAATTAACATAAGTTATTTACATTATAACACAGCTGACCACTTATCCCCAGGTACCGTCCCCTGGAATGCCCCGATGATAGCCACAAAGCATTGGGACATACAGCAGCGGGACCCGGGGATATTCAGCAACACTAACCATGTTAGTGCCGCTGAATATCCCACTTAAGAGGCTTTTACATGATTTGCACCCTCAAGATCTGATGCAGCCAGGCAGAACTCACCGCCTCTACTGCCTGCACCAAAGATGTTTTTGAATGGAGTTTTATATGTGCTGATTCCCTTTCTATCTTCGGTAATCTGTTCTCATTCAGAACTCTGGGGCCTGGTCACTTGAGGGTTAAAGCTGTGGCCTGCTTGCTTCCTTTCTGCTGACAGGAGAAAGGCCAGTCAGCAGCCACTTCACTGACTAGTTTGGCACATTTTTCTGTAGTGAAAGAAGCTCCTGGAGTTGGCAGGAAGCAAATTACTCCCTTTGGGCCTGCAAGTGTTCCAGAGAGAGAGAGGAAATAGGCAGTGTTAAGCAGAATGCGAATACACACACACAAGGAAAGGACAGACCAAATGTTTTAGCAGGGTGAGAAATATCTCTGCTGAACCAGGCTACTGAAGCCTCATAAAGATAACTAATGGGCTGGTATGAAAAAATAAAATCCCTCAGATCAATATTTTGCTTTTGCTGCAGTCCTCCCCTGGACCTAACTGCGGGGCCACTTTTACCTTTGGGCATAATGGGGGACCAGTTGCGGATAGGTAAATTTATCCCCAGAAAGCACAGACCGCTGAAAAACTCTTCTTTGCATGTCCTTCTAATAGTGGTTTTGACATCGCTGTATTAACCAACAGGCCTACAAGAAGTTGGAAATATTGTCGTCATAGGAGGGAGAATGGTACCAGGTTTGCAAGTCGTACAAAGTTCAAGTGTAGCTTGGTACGGCACTGCTTAGCAATGACAAATATATTTAGCAGCATATTGTATATTTCATTTCATTGGAGCCGCCAGTCCATCGGTCAGCCTTATACGCATAGGGAGTCATTTTATAAAGCCATTTTCACACATGCAGGCTAAATGGCCTCTTATACGTCAACCAACAAAGAACATGCACTGACATTTACATGCGCACTTTGCTGGTAGGCATAGCCAAAGGCATGGGCGGAACTTGCATGAACATGCACAGATTCTAAAATTCCTTAATTTACATCTTCCCGTCTGCTACTGTATGAATTCATGACTCCAAAATATCATTCTCTATCCATGAAATCCATCACAGAATTCCCACCAATTTATTTATTTACATTCTCTTATATACCCTGCTATTCTGCATCAGCGCAGTTTACATTGAACAAACTGAAATTACATTGAACAGGGCATTATAACTTGGAGATAACTATTTTACAGGGAACATGGGCTATGGAGGGTTAAGTGGCTTGCCCAAGACCACAAGGAGCACCTGTGGGACTAGAAACCCCAGCCCTTCCGGCCCAAGGTTGCTGTCCTCTAGTGGGATTTGAACCCCCGACCTTCCGGCCTGAAGTACCTTGCCCCAACCACTAGGCCACTCCTCCACTCCAATTAAACTCTCCCTTCTGTCTCTTGGTCTATATAGTAGATACCCTTCCAAAAGATAAACTATATTACAATGAAACTCATAAAACTAAATTTAGTCATAATTATGGGCAGCCCTTAAGGATAAAAATCTCTGAACTCATTACTTAGCCCATAAAATTTTCCTTCTGAAATTCTCTCCAAACAGAGCAAGTACAACACCGTCACCCAATCCACACATTCCCATACCTCTCAATCTCAAATCCTCTACATCCATTCTTCATGTGGCATAAACCAATCAATTATGCTGGACAATAAAAGCCACTGTAAATGAGAGTACCTCAGTGACCCAATGACACAGAGTAAATCAAATTGTTTAAAGTCATTAGTGAGTACATGTATAGTCTCTGCAACCAAATGTATACAAATGAAATTGTCGGGTCAAGCAGCAGGAGAGTACTTGAGATAGGGTCGGTCTGGGACCCGAAACATGCATGTCGTGCAGTTTTAAGCCAGCGAATATGGACAGATGTTGCATCGCCGAAGATGGAGATAAGTAATCACTTGTTGGGCACAAAAATTTTAAAATTAAAAAGGGCTGCACAGACTTTTTGAGCAGAGGGTATTTCTCTCGCTGTTCCTGTCTGCTTGACCCGACAAATTCATTTGTATACATTTGGTTGCAGGGACAATAAAAGCCAGCAAGTAAGTAACCCATTTAAGCCAACGCCAGTTGCCTATAGAATACACACTCTACCTTATTTATGGCTGAACTTTAATAATATGGGCATCCTGCAGGATAAAGGAAGCAAAGAACACCATAGACAGATTTACTCTTTCTTTCTAGAGAACAGTTTAGATTATTGGTTCACATCCTAAAACAACTGGACTACAGCAGTGCACTTTAGGATTTTAACAGTGAAACAGCAATCTAGGTTACAATTATTACAGAACACAATAGCTACATTAATCTTGAGAAAAACAGAAAGAAAAGAGTATCTCCTTTTCTATGTTCATTACAATGGTTACCGGTATAGGTTTAGGGGCCAGGCCAAATTCTTAGGAGCCAGGTGCTTGTGACCTCCTTTCCCCCCCCCCCCCCCCCCCCCCCAAGTCTCAACGCTGGTTTCATGTTCTCAACTCTTGTGAGACCAGTGCCAGAGTTTCTCCACCATGTGGCATCTTTAGTTAGCAACAGTTATAGCTTCAGATACCAAGTGTCTGGGTGTGTGTCGTGCAATGGCGGTGTGCCTCTCTGTGCGTGGTATGTGGGTGCCTTTGGATAGGGTGCTGCAGAGTTAGGGTGCTCGTGTCTGTGTGTGGTGCGGAGGTGAGGTGCCTATGTGTGTGTGCGTCTTTATGTACAGTAATGTGGAGCTGCAGTGCATGTCAATCAAGGGAAGGTGGGATGGAATGCCTGAGTGTGTTCTGGAGGGAGGGGGATGCACCTTTCAGCAAATACACAGTGTGTCCTTTCGTCCTCATGCATTCATTCCTTCAACCTCTAACATCTTGAACTCTTCCTTCCACCCTCCAACTCATCCCCACTCCGTTTTCCTTCTAGAATCTCTCCCCTTCTCCCTCCCCACTAACACTCCTATCCCTCTGCTTGACATTCCTCCCCATCCTCTTCCTTTTGGTTTTTAAGCTACTAGCACTAAACTCCTTCCCCCTCCCCCCTAATCTAGTCTTTTTTTCTTTTTGCAGGTCTCGATCTGTCCTCTTCTGCCCATGGGGGTGGGATCTCCGTGGGCAGCCTGCTGTCTTCCAGACCACTCTCGCAGTCTTCCCCTTCTGTTCTGCCCAAAGGGACCAAATTTCCAACCAGCAGACAAAAAGGGGTATTTGCCCCGTGATCACCCTTTATTTTATTTTATTTTTTTATTTTTTTTAAGGGAAGGGGCAAGAAAATCCCAGGCGCCAGGTACAAATTTCTGCTTGCCATGGAGACCTAGCACATGGGATATGTCAAGCCCTGGGTTATGTGTACAAAATGTGATGTGAGTTTGCTCCAGAATATATGTTGCTGTTTGTTGTCTTAATACAGAATGACAGAGTTTTATGATCAAATGATCACATTAAAGTTTGCATATCCGAATATCAGAAATGTTGGTCACAAAAGACTTTTGATAAACTATTCTCATTTCAGGAAGCACTAGAACAGAATTTGCATCGAAATGATATTAGGAAAATAGGACATTATGCATCATTTCATTGTTGCATTAACACATTTATACTGCATATTTTGTATAATTGGTGTTTCTATCCTGTTTTTATTACACTTGTTATATATCTGTAAGGTTTTATAATTTTATTGCAACTTTACAATCTGCTCTGGATTGCTTATGTGGGATAAAGCAAAATCTAAAATTAAAATTAAAATCAGGCCCTGAAATCACAGGGCCTGATTATCAACAGAAGCTTCATAGGATACACCCTAGAATGCTGAGGGAACTTGGGGACGTTCTAGCAACTCCACTGACTGACCTTTTCAATGCCTCGTTGGAGTCGGGAGTGGTGCCAAAGGACTGGAGGAGGCTCATGTGGTGCCTTTACACAAAAGCGGAAGTAAGGATGTGGTTGAAAACTACAGGCCTGTTAGTTTAACTTCGGTGGTGAGTAAATTATTAGAAACGCTGCTGAAAGAGAAAATAGTGAGGTTTCTGGAGTCCAGTGGATTACAGGATCCAAGGCAGCATGGATTCACCAGAGGCAGGTCTTGTCAGACAAATCTGATTGATTTCTTTGACTGGGTGACCAGGGAGTTGGACCGAGGGAGAGCTCTAGATGTGGTGTATTTAGATTTCAGTAAAGCCTTTGACACTGTTCCTCACAGGTGACTTATAAACAAACTGAGCACCCTAGGGATGGACCCTAAAGTTACTGCTTGGGTTAGAAATTGGTTGGGTGGGAGGCAACAAAGAGTACAAGTAAATGGAGCTCACTCTCAGGAGAAGGATGTTACCAGTGGTGTGCCCCAGGGATCTGTCCTTGGTCCAATTCTTTTTAACATCTTTGTTAGTGATATAGCGGAAGGGCTGTCTGGTAAGGTTTGCCTCTTTGCGGATGATACCAAAATCTGCAATAGAGTAGACACTCAGGAAGGGGTAGATAACATGAGGAGGGATCTAGCTAAGCTTGAAGAATGGTCTAGAATTTGGCAGCTGGGATTTAATGTTAAAAAATGTAAGGTCATGCATTTGGGCTGCAGCAATCCGAGGGAGCAATACAGTATAGGAGGTGAAGTACCATTGTCCACTAAAGAAGAGCGGGACCTAGGCGTGGTTGTGTCTGATGATCTTAAAGTAGCTAAACAGGTAGAAAAGGTGACGGCAAAAGCTAGAAGGATGCTTGGGTGCATACGGAGAGGAATGGCTAGCAGAAAAAAGGAGGTGATTATGCCTCTGTATAAGTCTTTGGTGCGACCTCATTTGGAGTATAGTGTGCAATTCTGGAGACCGCACCTTCAAAAGGATGTGAACAGGATGGAGTCGGTGCAGAGGGTGGCTACTAAAATGATTAGTGGGCTTCATTATAAAGCATATGAGGACAGACTTAAGGATCTTAATATGTACACCTTAGAGGAAAGGCGGGATAGAGATGATATGATTGAGATGTTTAAATACCTCCGTGGCATAAATGTTCAGGGAGAGAGCCTTTCAATTGAAAGCAAGTTCTGCTACGAGGGGACATGGGATGAGGGTGAAGGGAGATAGATTCAGGAGTGATATGCGGAAATATTTCTTTACGGAAAGAGTAGTGGATCCATGGAATAGTCTCCCAGTGGAGGTGGTAGAGATGAGGACAGTAACTGAATTCAAAAAAGCATGGGACCAACACAGAGGATCTCTAAAGGTAAAAAGTGGACTGTTGTAGTTGTTGATATGGAAGGACAGACTAGATAGGCCATGTGGTCTTTATCTGTCCTCATGTTTCTATGTTTCTATCTGTGTTAAATGAATGTTCTACTGTGCTGCCTGTTAATGTATATCATTTGATTTAGAGCTGTCTTTTTGACTCAACTCTAGTTTGATGAACAGGACTAAACAGCTGAGGTCCTGTTTCTACTCACTAGGCGCATTCATTCTATTAGACCTTATCCTAACAATACTACTCTTCAGATCTTGATTTATTTTTCAGTCCTGAGCCACAATGACTACTGTAATTCTTCATATAATGGCCTCAAGCTTTCTATGCTAAAAAAGACTACAGCATATTCGCAACACTGCAGTGAAATAGCCCTTTTACACCCAGAAATTCCATCATGTTTTCCCATTATTGGCTGATAAATGAGAACTACTGGTTCTTTATAACAACATAAAGCACTTCACATAGAGTCAGCTCAGTACTTATTTGATGCTTTGATTTCTTATATCTTTTCCCGACCTCTCCCATAGATATAGTTAGAAAAGTTCTCTTTGTTTCTACCTTAGCTCCTTCCCTATGGAACTCTACTCCATCTTGTCTGCAAAGTGAAACCTTTCATGCAAAGTTTAAGGCTGACTTAAAAAGAATTTTTTCCCTACCCATAGGACATTGAGGTGATGATGGCTGGTGGTTAAAGTTCAGAGCAGTGACTGATGTCAAATTTCTTTTCTTTTCTCTTCTTTCCTTACCTAGCACCTGTCTCTATATCTATATTTATCGTAAACCGCTCTGGTGTTTGTATTATGAAAGACAGCCTATAAAATCCTATAATAAACTATGATATTTTTGTTATATGAATATTCTTACTCTGCTGCTTTAAATATGTATGTTACTGAAACTACATGACATTATTGCTATTACTATGATTTTAATTTCCTTATTTCCAAGTTTACCTCATGTTTTCATTATGTATTACACCGAAATTTGGTTATATCAACATTGTAATAAAAGCATAACAATAGACGTCGTCTATGTCAAGCTACACCTGCTCTGCACCGCCTCGGGTGAATCTTTCATAAAAACAGCTAATAAATCTTAATAAATAAACCCAAGGGTCCTACTTAATCAGCATATTTCCAACTGACACAAAACAGAAGAAACCTTTTCATTAGCAGATTTCTTAAACAAACAGAGTATTCTGCACTGTAGCTTACTAAATTTTCTCTAGCTAAAAGCTCCTCAAGACTGAAGAGATTCTTCCTTTCATATTTAAACAAAATCATATATGCCTTTAGGCAGGGCCAGCCCTAGAGTTGGTTTAAAGTGTTGGCATAGGTAGGCAGACCTTGAGCCTTATACCTACCTTAGCTGTCAAAATCTACTGTAGAGATTTCAGTGCCCTGTTCTTTACCACCCTCCAGAAGTTGCCAACCCATGCAACTGCCCAGTTTGCCTAATGATTGGGCCGGCCCAGCCTGTAGGGGTGATTTTATAAAGGTTTCTCCACATATAATTTCATAAGTTTAAGGCAGCCAAGATGAACTGATTTAAGCCTATTTTATAAGGAAAAGTAGGCACCCACTTTTCTTTATAAAATTACTAGTGTAAGTGACCAAAAATGTACCTTACGTTCAGGCGGAAATATTTAGAGCTGCTTTAGAGCTGGTGCAAACGCCTGCAGCTAGAGTTTTCAAGCCCACAGCAGATAGCGTACTACTCCATCGCACTAGCTCACTTACTCCGGATCTTTCCCATCTTAATTCTCATCTTTCTAGCATCTCTACTTGGTTATTTGAGAATAACCTCCACCTCAATCCTAAGAAATCTGCAGCTCTCTGGGTTACTTTTGGCAGACCTGACCCCACTATGGCTCGTTTGCTCTCAACTTCTTCTATGCCACTTGTTGACTCTCTGCACTATCGGGGTGTTGATCTGGATTCATCACTATCTTTCAATGCCCATCTCTCTTCTCTGCTATGTCGCTGTTTCTGCTCCCTTCACAAAATTCGTGCAGTTCACTCTTTTCTCACCTTCCCCTCCCTGTCTACCTTGCTTCTTACTCTCGCAATTTCAATGTTAGACTATTGCAATACCATTTATCTTGGTCTTCCTCAATACCAGTTACACCGACTTCAACATAGTCAAATATATGCCACCTTTGTCCTCTCCTTTACATCTCGGTTCAAACATATTTCAACTCTCCTCATCCGTTACCATTGGCTCCCTGTAAAATTTTGCATTCAGTACAAACTTCTCACTTTGATACATCATGAACTGCACTCTGGTTCCCCTGTTATCTCTCTGGCTCGTTATTCCTTCACTCTTCCCACTATGCCCTTGATTGCAAAGGATGCTACAGTCTGCACCTTCCCTCAGCTTCTCAAGCCCATTTAGGCTCTACACGATCGTCAGCCTTCTATGTTATTGCCCCTGCATCCTGGAATTCATTGCCCCCTGCCCTTAGACTTGAAACTGTATTCACCAAATTCAAATCACTACTAAAGACCCATCTCTCCAATGCTGCCTTTGAATTATCTATTCCCTAGTGTCCCCCTATTTCCCATTTTCTGGTTGCATGACTTCTTGTGTGCTGCCTTTTCTGTCCTATGATTTCATGGAGCTCTTTTCCTCTTCTTATTTTATTTATACTGTTTTTAATTGTACACCACCTTGCTGGTCCCTCTAAAAGGCCAGGGCCGATGCTAGGCAACTTGGGGAGTTGTGTACTCCGTCCCATGCCTGGAGAGCAGTTAATGTGGTGATTTCAGTCTCACCATCTGATGGACTGGATGCCTGTGGAAGCACTGGATTGAGTGATAGTCACCACAGATGCCATTCTGAAAGGTTGGAGAGCTGCTCGTCTAGCAGACACCAAAGAGCAAGACACCATAAACCAGAGTCTGTTAAGAAACTTTGAGGATTGTGAAAAATTGCAAAAGGATCTTGATAAATTGGAAGACTGGGCATCAAAATGGCAGATGAAATTTAATGTGGACAAGTGCAAGGTTATGCACCTAGGGAAGAACAACCCAAACTATGGTTACACGATGCAAGGTTCCACATTAGGAACCACCACCCAGGAAAAAGATTTAGGCGTCATTGTGGATACCATGTTAAAACCCTCGGCCCAGTGTGCAGCGGCGGCCAAGAGAGCAAATAGAATGCTAGGTATGATAAGGAAAGGAATGGAAAATAAAACAAAAGATATTATAATGCCTCTATATCGTTCCATGGTGAGACCGCACCTTGAATATTGTGTGCAATTCTGGTCACCGTATCTTAAAAAGGATATAGCGATTTTAGAAAAGGTACAGAGAAGAGCCACCAAAATGGTAAAGGGGATGGAAGGATACTCCTATGAAGAAAGGCTAAAAAGGTTAGGGCTCTTTAACCTGGAAAAGAGACGGCTGAGGGGAGATATGATAGAAGTCTATAAATTAATGAACGGAGTGGAACGGGTAAATGTAGATCGATTGTTTACCTTATCAGAATATAGAAAGACTAGGGGACATGCAATGAAGCTACAGGGTAAACTATTTAAGACTAATAAAAGAAAATATTTTTTCACTCAATGTGTAATCAAACTCTGGAATTTGTTACCGGAGGATGTAGTAAAGGCTGTTAGTGTAGCTGGGTTTAAAAAAGGTTTGGACAAGTTCCTGGAGGAAAGGTCCATAAACCATTATTAAGAAGTGACCGAAGATATCAATGCTTGACCCAGTACAAGCATTGTGGAACTTGTGTCTCTTGGGGAAACTGCTAGGTACATATGACCTAGATTGGCCACTGTTGGAAACAGAATACTGGGCTTGATGGACCTTGGTCTGACCCAGTATGGCATATCTTATGTTCTTATGTTCTTAGGGTACAGTTGTAACCACACCCAACACAGACGGCGTTTCAGCTCTTGCCATAGTGCCATCAGGTGTGTGATGGCACTATAGAAATAAATAATAATAAAAACATATACAAATGCACATAAATAAATAAATATCATGCATTAAAAACAACATACATTATAAATAAAACAATAAAAACTATAGAATAGCCATTCTGAACAAAGTGACATGAAACACATGTTTAAAAACCATAAAGGTGCTGAATACAAATCCATACAAGTAAAAGATGAAAATAAAAGCCAACATAAACACCAATCAGCAATGGAAAGGGTAAAGGCAGAATCTTAGGGTGCAAAGATGAGGAGTAAATAATTAACTGAAGAGAAAAAAGAAAAAGAAGACTCATGTGGGCAAAAACAGGAACGGAGAGACGAGGACATTATCTGATACTGAAACACTAATTTTCTTCTATTGTATGGACTCTATGAAAAAAATAAAACAAAAATAGTATATTAAAGAAAATTGTATGTTAAAAACATTTTAGAATGAATTCTTGAAAACCTCCATCACCGGGCCATACCTAAACATTTGTAAGCACTAAAATATGTTATGTAAAAAACACAGTCTTGTCAAAAAACCCTAGATACATCAAGCGGTGAATGAATGGTATATTTTTAATAACATCCGCCAATAAATTAAGAATCCCCAATGAACTATACCAACTAGAATAAAATAAGACATTAAACCCCAGAATACCTTTCAAAAAATCTGCCACATAGTAACATAGCCTTAATATACACTCGATTGTAGTGCAGAGGTATCCTCGAGCCCATGAAAAATCTAAAAAGTATTAGTAAGAATTACCTGGAATACACGCAACAATATTTCCAAGCATAACAACTTCCAAACTAGAGAGGCACTGCCGGACATGGCTTTTTTTATCATTATCTTTGGCGCCAAAAAACCCCCCAAGAAAAACCTTTCAGACCTCAATGCAATCCTTTTTAACAAAAAGTAATAACTCACAACTATCAACCAAATGCTTCACTTTATTAAAACATTCAATGTGCCGGTTTTCAAATAAGTATTTCCTGTTTCTTGTAAGAAACAGGAAATGCTTATTCTTGCCTTTAGAAACTCCACGACCCAGCAGTTTAAAAGAGAGCAGAGCCGCGGCTGCTTTCTTTTTCAAAGGACAAATCGGAGCAGACACGGGGGGGGGGGGAAGGGCTGAAAAGGAGCAGACACAGGGGGGGAGCTGGAAGGGAGCAGATACTGGGGAGCTGGAAGGGAACAAACACTGGGGAGCTGAAAGGGAGCAGACACAGGGGGGAGGGCTACAAGGAAGCAGACACAGCAGGGAGAGCTGAAAAGGAGCAAACAGAGGGGGGCTGAAAGGGAGCAGATACTGGGAAGCTGGGAGGGAGCAGACATGGTGGGGCTACAAGGAAGCATACACAGAGGGGGAGCTGGACGGGAGCAGACATGGGAGAGCTACATGGGGGGGGGGCGTGGAACTGGAAGGGAGCAATGGCATCTCGATACTTTGAAGGAGATCTACCCTTTGAGGACCGGCTAGTCTTTGCAGACTTATGTTTAGTTACCTGAGATCCATGGGAGGAAGATGAAGCCCTGGAAGATGTCGATGCAACGGACATCGCATCTGCGGTAAAAAGGGTACTGAGTTTTGCAGCTCTATTCTGCAGGCCCCTCTTGGTCATCTTTCTACAGGAGAGACAATCCAATGGAGAGTGGTCAGGTCCTAAACATTTGAGACACCAGTCATGTGTGTCGGTGACGGATGGTACCGCCACACTTAGAACATTTTTTAAAACCAGTAGCTGGTTTTTCCATTGTAAAAAAAAAATGGGCCTAGTGTCCAAAATGGCACCCAGCACCGAGAGGGAAAAGGCTTCTGAAGAAAGTACTTCAGAAAAGATATATATATAGTAAAGAAGAAAAGAGAACCGGTGGTACCGGTAGGGGTCGAATGAAGGCAGACGTGACCACAAAAAACAAAGAAGTAACAAAGAATTTTCTGCGGTGACAGGGTAGGCGACCTGTCGGCTCTGCGGAAAATGAAAAACTGAAGAGGGAGAATTGGAATGGCGGGAAGGCAGCACGCAGGACCTGTGGGATGCTCCCAAAAGCTTTCCTATTGGACGCTGGGGAGCGTTCCCGCGCAGGCTCCGTCGGTACCGACGATACCCATATGTGAAGACTACATTCCTGCTTGTTCCTGGAGATAGGAATTTACATTTACATGACCAGCCTTTCATCAACAATCATTGCTTATGATGCAGCAAATGTTTTGGCTAAAAAGGACTGAAACAGAGAATTGTTACAGCCAATCTCTACATGCTGTGTTTCGTATGTTCACTGATATTCCAAAACAGCAGGGGGGAAACAGCTGTCTCGGTAGCTTGTTATTAGTGAGCTTAAAGTTTTACTCCTGCTGGAATTCTGCACAGAATAAGTCAAAATTTTGCACAATTCTGGGATCTATTTTCTGTATTGTATTTTAAATGAAATATCTCACTGAAATTTTGGATAACTCCAACCTTTTGACACAGAATTTTGGCTTCAAGTTACTTAGGGTATGCAAAGGTCAGTCACATTCTTTGTCAAGACAGTAAACTCTATGAGCCTATGAGTCAACGTGTATGTACAAAACATGGAATTTCTGCCTACCAGAATTTATTTCTTTATTTGACTAGATTTTTATACTACCTTTCACGAAGGTCAAAGAGGTGTACAAAGAACTCTGAACAGGTTAAACAACATTTACAAAGAACATTAACTATTTACAGGAAGTGAAAAGAACAATAACTTTTGCAATAAGGTTTGGCAGAGACATGGTGTCTTTAACTATTTACAAACTATTCATCGTTGGGGGGGAGGGGTTGGGTGGGTGGGGGAGGTTAGGTGGAGGTGGGGCCTGAAGTGCAGGGTGAATAGGTGGGTTTTGAGGAGCTAATGGAACACGAGATTGTCTTTGGTGTTTCTTAATGGGTCCGGGAGGGAGTTTGAGGATGTGGAAGCGTAGAGCTCGAAGGATCTGGATGAATTGGATTACTTTGTCAGTTCTTTTTTTCCTAGCAAAAAGGATGGCGGTATCATACGCACAGCATCCCTAAGACGTAGCGTGATCACTGAAAGACCCGCCCCCACGCTAGCCATCCCTCTGCAATCTGGGTCTATGAAAAGGCAACACTGAGTGCAAATTACACCAGTCTTTAGAACACCGCAATTGTTGGGGAAAGAAGATAGGCTACATCTCCTTACTTGGAAACTACATGCTCACAAATATAAAATATGCTCACATATATAAAATATAGAATTGACCACATACTACAAACAGAAATGTACAGACAAAAACTGTACACAGATTTCCAAGTTGGTATATTCAGATTACTAAACCAAAACAAAACCCTTTTTTCGTACAATTGTCTGGCTCAGCATCTGCAGCCCGTGCCTCCCACATTTCGCAGGAAGTGAGCTATTATGTGCTGGCTGCAGCGTTCACTCGTACACCTCCACATTCCCACATGGGCAGGCAGGGATGTGAAGACACTGCTTCTTCCGTGGGAGGTGCACTCCATGTGTGCATGTGGATTTAATAATTGGGGAGCAAATGTCAAATTTAGCAGGCAATGGAAGAAGTAATTAGATCTTACCTGCTAATTACTGTTCCTGAAGGAACGACAGTCCAGTCCCTTTACTTCAGGGTTACGCAACCCTTCCAGCAGCTTGGAGGCTGAGCCCAACCTTTTTGGGGTGGAGCGGTATATATACCACTGGTGCCACCCACCAACTCCAGTAACCTACTGCCAAAGCAGACTTAACACAACTAAGTAATTGTCTAAAACGTAAATAACAAATATAGGAATGGTCACTTTTGCCAGAGTGAAAATGCTATCATTAATGTTACTCTGTACTAAATCTTTAAAGCATATGTTGTATCGTACTTGAACTCATGGCTAGAGAGGTCTCAGAAACTGTAGGCTGCCATTGTTTAAGGTTTTATCAATGGACTAATGCCTAAATGTACATCAACGACCTCATTCTTAAACATATAGCCAATGGTTATTTTTGTGAAAAATTTTTTTAAACAACTTCAATACGTTATCTTCTTTAGCAAGCTTTTATATGAATAAGATAAACCAGTGAACCAGTGCTTATCTGTGTAGTAGAATCCCGACGCTTATTCAAGCGCTGTATCACGCGTTTCACCACTTCGGTTTCATCAGGGGAGTGTTATAAATCGGCACTCTGGTATCACTGCAATGGTTCTCAGACAGCGCTTTTGAGAACCATTGCAGTGATACCAGAGTGCCGATTTATAACACTCCCCTGATGAAACCGAAGTGGTGAAACGCGTGATACAGCGCTTGAATAAGCGTCGGGATTCTACTACACAGATAAGCACTGGTTCACTGGTTTATCTTATTCATATAAAAGCTTGCTAAAGAAGATAACGTATTGAAGTTGTTTAAAAAAAATTTTCACAAAAATAACCATTGGCTATATGTTTAAGAATGAGGTCGTTGATGTACATTTAGGCATTAGTCCATTGATAAAACCTTAAACAATGGCAGCCTACAGTTTCTGAGACCTCTCTAGCCATGAGTTCAAGTACGATACAACATATGCTTTAAAGATATAGTACAGAGTAACATTAATGATAAAACGTAAATAAACCAACTAAAGCCAAAACTCCCTATACAGGTTTTTTTTTTTGTTTTGTTTTTTTTAACAGGAGTAGACAGTAGGAGAGAGGGTCAAGGGGGGAGGCAGGATAACTGCTACTGCATGGGCCTTCCCTCCCGCATGACCTGCCCGCCAGACCTGAATCCGCCCTCGGACTGCAGTCCCGCTCCAGAGAAACGGCCGGAATGGCCCAACAGAGCTAGGGAGGGGATTAGGGACTGGACTGTCGTTCCTTCAGGAACAATAATTAGCAGGTAAGATCTAATTACTTCTTCCTTATCGTCACTCCAGTCCAGTCCCTTTACTTCAGGGAAGTACCAGAGCAGTACCAGCTCGGGCGGGATTTGCCATTCCGGAACGTAGCACTGCATGCGCAAACCTGGAGTCCGCCGAGCTCTGCACATCCAGCCTGTAGTGCTTGGTGAAAGAGTGCAGAGAGGACCAAGTCGCTGCCCTACAGATATCCATAGGAGGAACTAGGCTGAACTCCGCCCAAGAGGTAGCCTGTGCTCGAGTGGAGTGCGCGCGCAGGCCTCCTGGGACTTGCTTCCCCCTGAGGATATAGGCGGAGGCAATTGCCTCCCTGATCCATCTGGAAATCGAGGCCTTGGCCGCCGCCTCTCCCTTGTGAGGCCCTCCGAACTGCACGAAGAGTCGTTCGGATTTCCGGAAGGGCGCCGTGCGGGAGAGGTAACGCTTCAAGGCTCTGGGGACGTCGAGCAGATGGAGCATACTATCTCCCCCTCCAGATCCCTCCGGCGAAAGGGACGGGAGAGAGATGGATTGGTTGACATGGAAGGGGAGATCGCCTTAGGCAAAAAGGAAGGAACCGTCCGAAGGACAACCTTATCCTTGAGAAACGACAGAAAGGGAGGTCGAGAAGACAGGGCTTGTAATTCGGAGACTCGCCTAGCTGAGCAAATGGCCACAAGGAACACTGTCTTTAGAGTCAGATCCTTCAAGGAGGCCTTCTTCAATGGTTCAAAAGGCCCCGCGACTAGGGCATTTAGTACCAGGTTGAGGTCCCAAGGGGGGGGATGACCGATCTTCGTTGCGGGCGGAGCCTTCTGACCGCTTTCAAAAACCTGACAACGTCCGCATGAGCTCCCAAAGCTTTTCCACCCACCTTGCCACTATAGCAAGCGATGGCCGCCAGTTGTACACGCAAGGAGCTGTGGGCTAAACCCTTGTCGAGACCCGCTTGCAAAAATTCCAGCACCTCCGGGACCGAAGCTGACAGGGGGTTCTTCCGGCGTTCCGCACACCATGCCTCAAAGATATGCCAAACCCTTACATAGGATAGACAGGTGGAGCGCTTCCTCGCGCTCAACAGGGTCGTAATAACTGCCGGCGAGTAGCCGCGCTTCAGGAGCCTCGCCCTTTCAATAGCCAAGCCGTAAGCGAGAATCGATCCACATGTGGCATCTGGACCGGCCCTTGCCTCAGAAGGTCCTTCCTGACGGGAAGGCGCCACGGCCGGTCGGCGATCATCCTTACCAGGTCCGCATACCAGGGGCGACGGAGCCAATCCGGGGCAATGAGGATTACTAGACCCCGTTGGAGGACCTTCCTGATTAGGGCCCAAGGAGGGAAGACATAAAGAAGACCCTCTGAGGGCCACTTCTGGGACAGGGCGTCCAGGCCCTCGGACATCCTTTCCTTCTGCCGACTGAAGAATCTGCTTGCTTTGGCGGATGCGAACCGCGCCATGAGGTCCATAACTGGAGGACCCCAAAGAGCTACTATCTGGTCGAAGATCTCCTGATGCAGTTCCCACTCGCCGTGGTCTATCTTGCACCTGCTGAGGTAATCGGCCGTGATGTTGTCCGTGCCGGCCACGTGCTGAGCTGAGAGTGCTTCCAGGCGAACCTCTGCCCACTTGAATAGGGCATCCGCCTCCTTTTCTAAGGCCGGACTGCTGGTGCCACCCTGGTGATTGATGTATGCCACTGCGGTGACATTGTCAGAGAGAACGCGAATCGCTTTTCCTAGCACTGAGGACTGAAGGGCCTTGAGCGCCCGAGCGACGGCTCTCAATTCTAGGCGGTTGATAGGCCATAGGGATTCCAACGCCGTCCAACGCCCCTGGACAAATTGTTCCTCGAAGTGAGCTCCCCAGCCTGCTAGACTGGCGTCTGTCGTCAACAGCACCCACTGTGGAGATTGAGGGGCATTCCGCAACTCAGATTCCTTGGGCACCTCCACCAGAGGAGGGAGTGCTTGGCTCGAGGCGCGCAGGGAAGCTGCCGGGATAAGGGGTGCTGTTGTGGAGACCACCGCCGCAACAGAGACCGCTGTAACTGGCGCATGTGAGCTCTGGCCCACGGGACTACTTCTATTGCTGCCGCCATGGTTCCCAGCAATTGCAGGTAATGCCGCGCTGAGGGGAGCCGCCTGGCCATGAATTGGGAGACTAGGGTTCTCAGGGCCTTTATCCTCGTGCTGGACAGGAAGACCCTGCCTCTGCCTGTGTGGAACCTAGCTCCGAGATACTCGAGCTCTTGGGATGGAACCAAACTGCTCTTTGCGCGATTGATGACCCATCCTAGTTCCTCCAGAACTTGAACTACTTTGGCTGTCGCCCGGCGACTCTCCTCTTCTGATTTTGTCCGGATCAGCCAGTCGTCCAAATAAGGGTGCACTAAGATTCCCTTTTTTCGTAGAACGGCCGCTACCACCACCATCACCTTGGTGAAAGTTCTTGGCGCCGTCGCTAGTCCGAAGGGTAGCGCCTGAAATTGAAAATGACCTCGAGGTACAGCGAATCTGAGGAACTGCTGATGGGACCTTCTGACCGGGATATGCAAGTATGCTTCTGTCAGATCCAACGACGTTAGGAACTCTCCGGCCCTCACGGCTGCTATCACTGCTCGTAGGGTTTCCATCCGGAAGTGAGGTACCTTGAGACAGCGATTGACCTGCTTTAGGTCCAGGATCGGGCGAAAGGACCCCTCCTTTTTTGGGACGACGAAGTAAATCGAGTAGCGACCCGTACCGCATTGGTCTGGCGGTACCGGAACCACGGCCCCGAGCTCTATGAGGCGGGAAAGTGTTGATTCTATGGCTTCTCTTTTTGTTGAGGAACCGCAGGGAGACTGAACAAAGGCTGGAAGTATTTGCTTTGCAAATTCGAGGGCGTATCCCTCTCGAATCACTTCCAGCACCCACTGATCAGACGTGACCCGGGATCAGGCGGGAAGAAATTGCCTTAGGCGACCGCCTATCGGCAGTCTGCCCACCTGGGCCCCCGGTCTCTCACTGTTGTTTTCTGGGGGCCGAAGAAAAGGATGAGGAGGCCGAGAAACCTCTGCCCCGAAACCCCCGGAATCCTTGACCCCTAGCGTTAAAACGACCCCTGAGGAAAGGGTTAGGTCTGGTCGAGCAAAGCCTCCGCGGTTCTCTAGGTTGGTTCCGAGCTGGGCCTGCGAGATGCGTTTGCTTGGGCCTGTCCTCCGGGAGCCTGCCACCCTTGGACTCACCTAGGTCCTTTACTAACTTGTCCAGGTCCTCTCCGAATAATAGTTTCCCTTTAAAGGGAAGGCGACTCAGGCGAGCTTTGGAGGAGGCATCTGCAGCCCAATTCCGGAGCCACAAATAGAGTCTGGCTGCCACCACCGAGGCCATGTTCTTTGCTAAACTCCATATGAGATCATACTGGCTATCCGCCAAGAAGGCCGTACCCGATTCCAACCTCGCCGCGTTGGCTAGAACCCCATCGGAGGGGCCCTCCTCTGCCTGGAGTTGCTGAGACCACCTCAAACAGGCTCGCGCCACCCATGCCCCAGAAACTGAGGCCTGTAATGCAAGAGCGCTCACATCGAAGGCTTGCTTAAGGAGCGTGTCTAGTTTTCTGTCCTGGGCATCCCTCAAGGCCGCGCTGCCCTCTACTGGAATGGTAGTTTTCTTTGTCACTGCCGAAACCGCCGCGTCCACCCTGGGGGACTTCAGAAGTTCTTTGTCTGCCTCTGGGAGAGGGTAGAGGCGAGACATGGCCCGGACCCCTCTTAAAGCTGACTCTGGTTGATCCCATTCCTCCTGAATCATCTGACGCACCACTCTGTGGACCGGAAAAACCTTCTGGGACCTCCTGATGGCCTGGATCAAGGGATCCTCCAATGCCTCATCCTCCGCGGGGGATCCGAAGCCACGTTGAGAGCTTTCAGGGAATCATTTATTAAGGCGGGCAACTCTTCCCGCCGAAAGACTCTGATTATGCGAGAGTGGTCCTCCTCAGGGATCTCCCCTTCCTCCAGCTCCTCCTCTTCCTCCTCCTCCTTTTCCGAGACCTCCTCTTCAGGGATGTCCTGGGAAAGAGAAGTGAGGGGTTCCTCAATCACCAGTCTGGGGCGTTTTGAGGGAATCCCAGGGTCCTGAGCGTTAGGCCTCATGGGTCTGACTAGTTTGCCTTCGGCAGCAGAACCCGCTTCTCCCTGACCAAGCCCCTTCTTACGCAAACAATAGGCTTGGTGCAGTAAGAGCACAAAATCAGGGGAGAAGAAATCCCCGGCTCCCCCTTCTTCTGCGGGAAGAGAGGAGGGAGGTATAGGGGGAAGGGGAGCCTCTGAGCGAGAGGGAAGGGATAACTGGGACACTACTTCCCCTTCTGAGGGGTCCGAGGACCCCTGCGAGGCCTGGGACATGGCTAGGCTGATTTCTTGCTCAACTGAGGAAGCCACTGCAGCGCAGCAGCCCCTGCAGACCCCTGCCTCAGATGCAGTACCCCTCCAAGTGCCACAAGATGGACACCTCGGTTTGCCCGTCATGCTCCTCCGGAGTAGCTAAATAGAAGCACAGTGACCTGAGCCCAACCAACAGGTTTATTTTTTAAAATAAATCACTCAATAAATCAAGAAATAAGTTAACAAATGAAATCAACAAAATAAATCATCCAAATAAACCCCCCTAATAAGATTCCAGGCTCTGCAAATGTTCTCCGTACAGGAGGCCAACGGTAAAACCTTTAACATTCATTTATTAAAGTAATATCCAGAATAAATCTTTTTTAAAATTTTTCAGCCTATAAGCTGAATACTTGCGGTTTAGGAGCTTCTCCCAGGCCCGAGGCCGCGATTCTCAGTAGTTGGCTCCACACGTGGTAGGCCGCGACCACGTGGAGCCCTTAGCGGAGGAGCTTGCAATAAGTGGCCTTTGTGCTGTCCCGCACACTCCGGCGGTGAAGGAGAGGCTGGGAAATGAGACCCGAACGATCCTGAGTCTCGTTTTAGTCCCGGAGCTTCTCACGCGGCTCCTGAGTTCGTCGCTGCCCTCTACCGCGCCGTGGAAGAACAAGGGGGGGCTGAAAGGAATAGCACACTCTCCCTCCTGTACGGCGAGTCCTCTAGCGCTCAGCCTCCGGTGGGGCTTCGGCGCGAGGACGGGTAGGTCTCCCGGCAGGACAGCAGAGGCACAGGCAGCACCGGCAGCGAGAGGAACTTTAACCGTTCCCCCTCGCTGCTGCAGGAAGTAAAGAAATCTCCTCCGGTCCCCGGGCCGGGCCGCAGGGGGGGTGGGGGGTGGGAGCGGAGGAGGGTAGAAAAGGAATACTCCGACAAGAGGAAGGAAAATAAAATTAAGGCAAGATTGCTAATGAAAATAAAGAAGACTAACTAAGCCACTAGTAAAATTAATTAAATAAATTAAATTAAAACAGATTTAAAAGAAGTTAGGACTCCAGTAAGCCCTAGGCTTACGGAACCCTCCAGCTGCTTGGAGGCTGAGAATACTGGAGTTGGTGGGTGGCACCAGTGGTATATATACCGCTCCACCCCAAAAAGGTTGGGCTCAGCCTCCAAGCTGCTGGAAGGGTTGCGTAACCCTGAAGTAAAGGGACTGGACTGGAGTGACGATAAGGAAAAAGCACTGGTACTCGCTACCGCTGAATACTCCCTGAAAAAAAGCCAAGCTCTTCATTCTTTTATTTTTATACAATGCAACGTGTGCCTTTGGGTCAGAACTGCCTCTTGCAGTGTTATCGGAAACAGATGGCAGGCTTTTCTTCCGAGGCAATGAAGGTTAAGTGACTTGCCCAAGGCCACAAGGAGTGCTAGTGGGAACTGAACCCTGATCTCTTGTTTACCAAGCCAGTGCTCAAACCACTAAGGCTGCACCTCCATTCCTCATGCTTTTCTATTTATTATTATTATTATTGTCATGTTTGTGCTCGCATACAATTTAGGCTCAGTAACTCTCCTTCCATTAAGAACGTTTTGATAAGAAAAAATTGTTCTTTCAGCTTTCTGAGAAGCGGAAAAGATCTAATGTAACATAGGTTAAATTTCGAGAAGTGCTCCAATAAACACGCAGTCTGATATTCAAAGGCATTTATTTGGATAAATACCTTGGCCACCACTATCTATAGATATTCAGCAGCAATATTTTATACCTGGGGGAATTTTTGCACCAAAAAAATTAAAATTCTGCATGCTTTATCTGTACATTTCTGCACAAAATTCCCCTATCATAAAGCCTCACTTTCCTCTATACCTGCAATTCCCCTTGCCTTTTCCCTCCTTAGCTCTCTTGCTCCAATCACACTTTTCTCCCCAACCCCCAAGCCTTCCTTCTCTCTCCCTCTAACTTTTAGCAAGATCCCTAAGGTCTACCCTCATACACATACCCCCAGCTCACCCCCCTCCCTCCATTCCCTATGCAGCACACCTTAGCTCTCCTTTACAGCTCTTTCTTTCTTTCTTCCTAAGCACATACCTCCACCTTTCTTTCTCTCCACATTCTCCGGCCCCCTGCCACCCCCTCCCGACTCATCAGTAGCCCATCTCCAGCCCCCAGCACCCTCCCCCAAACTCACCAACAGCACTTCTTTTTTGCCCAATCACAGCGGCTCGTTAACAGAACCACGGAGCATTTCCCTTTGCTCACTCAGCTGTACTAGATTCCGATGCCAGCACCATGCTTTCAAAAGGTAAGCAGAAGCGCTTCCTTTTGAAAACATTGCGTACCAGCATCAGAATCTAGGACAGCCGCAGGAGCAAACGGAAATGTTCCCAAGACTGCGAAAAGGCAAACAGTGAGGCAGGCTTTGGCGTCCATAAAGCTTGTGTGCCCGAGCCTGACTTGCTGCTGGACACCAGTTCCTGCACAGAATTCCACACAGCAGATGCAAACCTCTGCACAGGTGGGGAGGGAGGAGTGGCCTAGTGGTTGGGGCAAGTTACCTCAGGCCGGAAGGTCAGGGGTTCAAATCCCACTAGAGGACAGCAACCTTGGGCCGGAAGGACTGGGGTTTCTAGTCCCACAGGTGCTCCTTGTGGTCTTGGGCAAGCCACTTAACCCTCCATTGCCCATGCTCCCTGTAAGTATTAGCGTATGTGTCTCTCATCCCCTTGTGTTAAATGTATCCCCCAATTGTGTTGTGACCACTTTGATTGAAGGATAAGGTGGTATACAATACTGTCTAAATAAATTCTGTGCAAATTCTCTGTTGCACAGTTGCACAGAATTCCCCCAGGAGTAATATTTGGATAGTGCCACTGAATATCCGTACAGACCCCCACCTCAGCACTAGTGCAGTGAGGGCAGAGAGAGGGACAGTATTCAGCTTGTGGGTCTGGGTCACCAGGAGTCAGCATTGACTGGATGGCACACATTGCATTCTATAACTTCAGGACAGCAAAAAAAAAAAAAGAAAAATGTTCGAAATTATCCAGATAGCGGGTTTAACGACATTATGAGATAATGGCAGCGGGTGCTGCACTGCATAGATATTCAGCAACAGCGGCAATCCAGATAGGAGTAACGGATGTCCATGAATGATTTAAATGCTGCAGCCTGCCGTGGTGTTTAAATACTGACCTAATGAATAATAATGAAGTGTGCAAAAGAATGGGGGAACTTTATGCACCTAGCAAGGCCTTCTCAATGGAAAGAGAGCTACTGATTCTAAAGAGTGTGCAAGCTCAAAAGTGACATATTAAGTACAATTATTAAACAAACTGCAAAATATTCCAGTTCATAACTTTGCACTTCTTGGTAGATGGTATTTAGTGTTTCGTAGTCAAACAACATTTCACTAAGGACTTCTGTCATCACATGAAACTGTAAATTGCTACCGAACATAGTTTTGAAGGGCAAGTATTTAATGAACAAGATTAATTAGGGGCAAGTTTCAGGTTAGCTGACTAGTAATAGTGAAGATAATTTTATTAATGTAGACAGGAAATGAAAGTACAAAACCAACAAATGACCACAAGCAAATCTGAAGGGTATTTTAAAATCTCTTTAAATATATTCACAAAACCGATATAAACTGGAAAGATGGCAATACCGATTTCTTAATTTTCAAACATCAATCCTTCAATCGTTTTGCACTAACCTAATAAAGGGAATTTAACTCTCTACAGCTGGTTACAAATGCATTATAATAGCCCAATAAAAAGGTATCACCTGTAGCATGTTTTCTCATCTGATTTCTATATACTTGAGTAGACCAAAACGTATAGTAACATAATAAATGATGGCAGACAAAGATCAGCATGGCCCATCCAATCTGCCTTTATAAAGCAGAAACTTCACGTTTTGTCACAGCCACAGCATTCCAGCGCTCACTACATTTTTCAGAAACCTAGAGGAAACCTTTATTAACAGCTCTGAACTGAAACAAGAAGCCAGCACATTATTTTTGCAACACTGAACTTTCTGAAGATTAATACTGTTCCTAGAATGCTGGAGGGGGATATTCAAAGGCGTTTACACAGTTGGTGGACCTGCGAACCATGTAAATGTCACTCACAGGGATATTCAGCGACACTAACCCAGTTTAGTGCCGCTGAATCCCCCGTTTGAGCCGCTGAACGCCCTGACACTAAGGGGGTTATTCTGTGCCACGAATATGCGGGGATGAACGGCCCCGCTATTCGTGCCTTTCCCCGGCCACGACTAACTTCCCTGCTGGTTGTGCAGGGAAAGCATAGTTACTCACCTGTAACAGATGATCTCAGGGAAAAACAGGAATTTAGTCCTCACATATGGGTATCGTCGGTACCGACGGAGCCTGCGCGGGAACGCTCCCCAGCGTCCAATCAGAACGCTTTTGGGAGCATCCCACTGCGCCTGCGTACTGCCTTCCTGCCTTTCCCAACTGCCTCTCTCCAGTTGAGTTTTAAAGCTAAGACAAAGAGAGAGAGAGGGAAAGGAAAGAGATAGAGAGATACAACTCCTAGGGGAGGTGGGTGTGTTGTGAGACTAAATTCCTGCTGTTCCCGAAGATCACCTGTTACAGGTGAGTAACTATGCTATCTCCAGGAACAAGCAGGAATGTAGTCATCACATATGGGGACTCCCTAGCTTTAGGTGCCAGGGAGAGACCCCAGAAGTTGTGTGTCCCTGAAAAGGGCTCCACTTCCCCCCATGGATCTCTGGCATCCTACCAGGGTTGGTGGGCAGGAATTGATTAGGTATGGAACAGGTGTTTGAGAACAGCCTGACCAAACAAGGCATCCCGGCGGGAGTCCTTGTCCAAGCAGTAATGGGCTGTGAAGGTATGAACCGAGGCCCAAGTGGCTGCTCGACAGATGTCATGAATAGACACAGAGTGCAGATGAGCCATTGAGGCTGCCATGGCTCTCACATTGTGAGCCGTGACATGGCCCTCCAGAGAAAGGTTCTTACTCTGATAGGCGAAGGAAATACACTGAGCAATCCAGTTAGATAGTGTTCTCTTGGAGACTGGAAGTCCCAAATGAGAAGGATCAAAAGCAACAAAGAGTTGAGAGGACTTCCTATGTTGCTGTGTTCTTTATAAGTAAAAAGCTAGAGCTCTTTTACAGTCTAAGGTATGAAGATTCCTCTCTGCACTTGATGCATGAGGTCCTGGAAAAAAGACCTCTTGGTTTAGATGAAAAGGCGAGAAAGGACTACCTTGTCATGATGGAACCTTGTATAAGGTGGATTAGTTACTAGCGCTTGCAACTCACTAATGCGGCGTGCTGATGTGATTGCAATGAGAAAGATAATCTTCCAAGAAAGTAATTTTAAGGAGGTGGTAGCTAAAGGTTCAAAAGGTGGCTTCATGAGCTGCCCAAGAACCAGGTTTAAGTCCCATGCCACTGGAGGTAGTCTAATGGGAGGCTTAGTAAGAAGGAGGCCTCTGATAAATCTTGCTATAAGAGGATGAGAGGAAATAGGCTGTCCATTTAGAGGTTTAAGAAAAGCTGCAATAGCACTCAAATGGACTCTTACTGAATTTGTCTTAAGGCCTGCATTAGATAAATGGAGGAGATACTCTAGCAAAGATTGCAGAGGTATCGCAAGGGGGTTAAGACCCTTTTCAGAACACCAAATAGTAAACCTTTTCCACTTGAAAGCATAAGAGCATCTAGTGGAAGGTTTTCTGGAAGCATAAAGAACATCTTTCACTTGCTGAGAAAGATTAAGATCTTGGAGATCTAGGCCTTCAGCAACCAAGCCCTGAGATGCAGAGACTGGGGATTGGGATGCCATAACATTCCGTTCTCCTGAGATAGGAGATCTGGAGCAGACCCTAACTTCAGGGAGGGAGCTTGAGAGAGATGTAGATGCAGAGGGTACCACACTTGCCATGGCCAATGTGGTGCTATGAGAATCATGTGGCCTCTGTCTCTCTGAAGCTTGAAGAGGGTTTTGGGAATTAGGGGAATGGGTGGAAAGGCATACAGGAAGTCTTGACCCCAGTAAAGGAGGAAAGCATCCTTGGCCTGAGCCCCCTGAGCCGGAATTCTGGAACAGAACCGGGGAAGTTTGGCATTCCACGGACTTGCAAAGAGGTCTATGTCTGGGGTTCCCCAAAGTTGAAATATCCTGGTCACCTGGTCTGCATGCAGAGACCACTCGTGTGGAAGCAGAACTCGACAGAGTCTGTCCACCCAAGAGTTTTGAATGCCTGGAAGATATACTGCCAGAAGATGAATCTGATGCTCTCTGGCGAGGGCCCATAGTCGCAAGGCTTCGTTGTAAAGCGACAGAGAGCCCGTTCCCCCCCTGCTTGTTCACATAGAACATGGCTACTTGATTGTCCATATGAATGAGGACTGTCTTGTAGCTGAGCAGGGAGTGGAACACTCGCAGAGCCAGGAAAATTGCTCTGAGTTCCAAGAGGTTGATATGCAGACAACTCTCTTGAGGAGACCAGGTGCCCTGGGTGGAGAAGTCTTGCAGATGAGCTCCCCAACCCTTTGGAGAAGCATCTGTTGTGAGAGTTGCTTGGGTTAAGGGTTGTTGAAAGGGGGACCACAGCAACAGGTTTTGAGTGGACCTCCACCATTGGAGAGACAAAATGAGGCGACTTGTGTTTGCTATTTTGTCTGACAGGCACCCTGATGCCTGGGTCCATTGGGTGGATAAAGTCCACTGAGCTGCCCTCATGTGGAGGCGAGCATATGGAACCACATGCACGGTGGATGCCATGTGGCCTAGCAATTGCAACATTTCTCGAGCAGTTAGATGAGGCTTTAGCACTGCCTGAGAAGCTAACTGCACCAAGCGAAGGCAATGGGCCTGGGGAAGATAGGCCCTTGCCCTTGTGGTATCCAGAAGAGCTCCTATGAACTCTAAAGACTGAGTGGGAGTCAGACTGGATTTTGGGATGTTTATTACAAGCCCTAAATACTGAAGGATACGCATTGTGCAGGATAGAGAAGTCTTGGCCTCTGACTGTGTTGGAGCTCGAATGAGCCAGTCGTCCAAGAAAGGGAAGACAAATATTCCTAGAGTGCAGAGAAATGCTGCTACCACAGCCATGCATTTCGTGACCACCCTTGGTGCTGAAGCCAGACCAAAAGGAAGCAGCCTGTATTGGTAGTGCTTTCCTTGAAAAAGGAACCGAAGGAGCCTTTTCTGGGTTGGATGGATGAGGACATGGGTGTACGCATCCTTGAGATCTAGAGAACAAAGCCAATCCTAACTCTGACAGTATGGTAGCAGAGCTCCGAGAGAAATCATCTTGAATTTCTCCTTAACAAGGAATTTGCTCAATTCTCTGAGATCTAAGATAGGTCTGTATCCCCCTGTTTTCTTTGGAATAAGAAAATAAGGGGAATAGAACCCTGTGCCCTGTTGATGAAGAGGCACTTCTTCTATTGCCCCTTGGGCAAGAAGGATGGTAACCTCCTGACCTAACAGGTTGATGAGAGAGGTCGGAGAATTGAACTGTCTCACTATTGTGTGAGGGGGCATGCTTGAAAAATGAAGTTTGTACCCCTCCTTTATGATGGAGAGTGTCCAATGCTCTGCTGTTATTTTCCCCCATCTGGGGGCAAAATGACATAACCTTCCTGGAATGGTGGACGGTTCTGGTCCCTCCAGAACCAGAAAGGCTAAGTTCTCTGGCTGAAAGTCAAAGGCCCTGAGGAGGCTGAGGCTGCTGGGCCGGTGAAAGCCTAGCAGCCTTTGCTTTCTTCTGTTTTGGTGGTTGCTGACGTTTGCTTGAAAACTGACCTGCAGAAGATGCCTGCTGACCATAAGCAGGATAAAATCTTTTCTTTTTAGAAAAAGATGTTTTCTTGAACAATTTCTTTCTAACAGGATCAGCAGTGGACTTGGATAATCTATCCAAAGTGGAATTTTCAGCATCCATTTCATTGGCTTTTTCCTGCCAATCTTTACCAAACAGGTTCTCACCAGTACAAGGGATATTTCCCAATTTATCTTGTACCCAGAGCTCTAAATCAGATGCCTGGAGCCAAGGAATTATACATGCACCTATGGCAATAGCCGAGGTTCTGCTTTTACATTCAAAGCAGTCAAAGGCTGCAAGGTTGGAGAACTTAAAAACATCTTGGGCATGTTTGACCCAAGTGAGAAAATCCTGTCTTTTATCCTCAGAAATGAAAGGACATAAAGTCTGTAAATTATCTGTGACCTCCTTGAGGAACATTCCCATGTAGAGACTATAGGAACTGATTCTTGCAGCAAGCATGGAAGCTTGGAAGACTCTACATCCAAAAGCATCCAGGGTTCTGCACTCATGTCCTGGAGGATTAGAGGCATGTCTTTTTGCACTTCTGATCCTTCTCATAGGCGTAGGGATCCCACACCAACCACCCTAGCTTTTTTCAAGTCTAATTATTCCCATTACCGCTCTAGCGTCCATCAGGCTAAACGCTCATATTTCTCTAATGCAATTCTGAATGCCCCAAACCAGACACGACACCTCTACTCCACTCTGCGATCCTTAACCTCCCTTCAACCCTCTGCGTCGGCCGTTCATACTCATCCCACTCTGTCCCCCTCTCTCTTAGCCTCTTACTTTAGCAACAAGATTTCCACCCTAAGAACATCATTACCCTCCTGTCCTGCCCCAATACTTTCCCCTCCTCCGGTCGCCTCTCCCCCTCCATTGGCCTGTCTCTCTCACTCTTGGACTTCTTTCTCCTTAATTACGTCCCCGGAACTTCATCACCTTATCTCTTCTTCCAGGAAGACAACTTGTCCTCTTGATCCCATTCCCTCCTCTTGGCTTCTAGATCCCTCTCTGGCACTTCTACCTCACATCTTTACTATGTTTAATTCCAGCTTGTCCACAGGTTCCTTCCCCTCTGTTTGGAAACATGCCCTAATCCGCCCTATCCTAAAAATTCCTTCACTCGACCCATTGGTTCCTGCTCACTACCGTCCTGTCTCTAATCTTCCTTTCCTCTCTAAACTCCTCGAAAAATTTGTTTTTGCACAACTCTCCCACTATCTGGATTCTATTAACTTTCTTCACCCTCGTCAGTCTGGATTTCGTCAGATCACAGTGTTGACACTATTCTACTCGCTTTCACTAATGCACTACATGTGGCACACGATCGTGGGGATATTTCGGTGGCGGTTGCTCTTGATCTTTCTGCAGCTTTCGATCTTGTTGACCACTCCCTTCTTCTCCAGCGTCTACGGGAAGCTGGTCTATGTAGTACTGTTTATCACTGGTTTCACTCTTTCCTTTCTTCTTGTTCCTGTGCGGTTCTTTCCCCCTCTCCCTCTATTCCCCCTTCTGACCCCTTCCCTCTCTCTTGTGGAGTCCCCCAGGGTTCCGTCTTAGCACCTCTTCTTTTCAATCTGTTTCTATCTCCTCTTGCTCTCTTAATTCAGCAGTCTGGAGTCTCTGCTTTTCTTTATGCTGATGATATCGTTCTATTGCATCACACTTCCCCCTTCTGTCCTGACCTTTCTGCACTCAATTCCTGTCTTTCTGAAGTAGCTAATTGGTTGACTCTTCACTGTCTTCACCTCAATCTCACTAAGACTGTGGCCATTTGGTTCTCTCACGGCTGTCCACCCCCTCAGCTGGCTCCCTCATTCTCTGGTTCTGCTGTTCCTCTAGTCTCCTCTTTTCGTTACCTTGGTGTTCACTTTGACTCAGATCTCTCCTTTCAGTCACACCTTTCTCACGTCACTAAATCATCTTTCTTCTTCCTTCGTCAAATTTGTGCGGTGCGCCCTTTTCTGTCCCCCTCAGCCCTCTCCACCTTGTTAATGTCTTTAGTTATGTCTCGTGTAGATTTCGCCAACTCTACTCTCATTGGACTCCCCAAGTATCGACTATCTCAACTACAATGGATACAGAACACTGCCGCTCGTCTTGCTTGTCATGCCTCTCTTCGGGATCACATCACACCCTTGCTCTTTCATCTTCACTGGCTGCCCTTTCCCTACCGCTCTCAATTCAAGCTGCTCACTCTGGTTCACAAGGCTCTCCATACTGGCACCCCTCAATATCTTGCTGACCTTCTTTCTTTTCACTCTCCCCGGTACACCCCTCGTTCTTTTCACCTCAACCGTCTCACTCTTCCTTCCCCTTCCCGTGCCCACCTTCAATCCACACGCTCCTCTGCTTTCTTCTTCATTGACCCTGCCCTCTGGAATTCTCTACCCTCCTCCCTCCGCTTAGAACCTCACCACCCTACTTTCAAAAAACACTTGAAAACTCACCTCTTCTCCCTTGCTTTTGATGTGCCCTCCCCTTTTGTATGACCTCCACTCCCCTTGCCCCTACCCTCCTTTTGTTCCCTTTCCTATCCCTTTTCTGTCTCTTCTGTCTATACTATGGTTTTTATAAAGAAATTATAACTGTCCTCTTTTTTTACCCTTTTTCTGTCTCTCCTGTCTATACTATGGTTTTATAATGAAATTGTAATTTCCTTTTCCCTTTCCTTTCCATGGCTTTGGCCATTTTAATACTGATTTTTAATTGTACATCGCTCTGATTTTTGGAGAAGGGCGATTTTATCAAGAAACAATAAACATAAACATAGCTGACTCCACCACAATGGAGTGGTGAGGAAGCTGAGTCTTATGGAACCCAGGACAAGGAGGGACTCAATACATAGTATCTAATCTATGAGAATGAGGAGAGGTGGTAAGAGGTGTTTCCCACATCCTCAACTTGAGATCATATAGAATCTCATAAATGGGTAAGGTAGCTGCCTCCTTAGGAGTTTTGGGATATTGTAAAATTTCCAACTCCTTGGCCCTTGGCTCTGTTTCAGGAGCTACAGTAACGGACAGGCCCCGAGCCACCTCCCTGATGAAGTCTTGGAAGGACATGTCCTCTGGAGGAGACCTCCTACGTTTAGGGGAGGACGACTCCTCTGGAAGAAGCATCACTGCATCGACAGAACTTTCAGAATCCTCAGATTCTTCTGAGGACTCGAAGTATCGTCTGTCCGGATGCTCCTGCAGAGCCCGATACCCGTACCGACCAAGGTCGGTACTAGGAATAACCGGTACCCGAGAATCGGTACCGGAGGGCATCGGAGGACAGGGTACCGGCATAGCAGACACCGATGCCGATGCTATCAGTACCGAAACCGATACCGACACCGGTGCCAGTGCCGGTACCGGTGGAGTTGTCTGTCACAGTACCAAGGGCGTCGATGCCGCAAGGAAAGCCGCCAGACTGCGTTCCATGGTCAGAATTCTCTGGTGCATGGACACCGCCAATGCCTGGATGTCGGTACCGGTGGAGACCACTGGAGACCACCGGTACCCCAGAGCATGGCACCAGGAGATCTGTCAAGACCGAGCCATCTAGAACATCCTGCAATCCCGATAATGCTTTGGAAGCCGAAGCCTCCCGCCGGGGTAATTTTGCCGGTGCAGAATCCTCGAGGGCAACGCCAGAGGCATCTCGATGCTTAGAAGGAGATCTACCCTTTGAGGACCGGCTGGATTTATGTTTAGTTACCTGAGATCCACAGGAGGAAGAAGCAGCCCTGGAAGACGTCGATGCCACCGAAGCCGCATCAGAGGGAAACAGGGTACTGAGCTTGGCAGCTCGGTTCTGCCAACCTCTTTTAGACATCATGGCACAGGACACACAATCTGTGATGGAGTGGTCAGGACCTAAACATTTTAAACACCATTCGTGGGTGTCGGTGACGGAGATGGTACCGCCACACTTGGTGCACTTTTTAAACCCTGAAGCAGGTTTTTCCATGCTGAGGAAAAGTTTTTGGGCCTAAGGCCCATAAAAGGCGCGTGCACCTGAAGAAAAGGAAAAAAGAAATATATATATATTTTTTACAGAAATAAGAAAGAAAGACCGGCGGTACCGGTAGAGCGTCGAAGAAGGCAGACGCGACCAGAAAAAGAAAGAAATTCTTCTGCGGTGACAGGAAACACGATCTGCTGGCTCCGCGGAAAAAGAAGAACTGGAGAGAGGCAGTTGGGAAAGGTGGGAAGGCAGCACGCAGGCGCTGTGGGATGCTCCCAAAAGCGTTCTGATTGGACGCTGGGCAGCGTTCCCGCGCGGGCTCCATCAGTACCGACGATACCCATATGTGATGACTACATTCCTGCTTGTTCCTGGAGATGTTAGATGGGGGCGGGGAAGGGGCAGAGTCTGGGCCGGCAACGTGCGTGCAGGAGGGCTGGCGACATGTGTGGAGAAGTTATTCCACCTCTGAGGTGGAATAACTTCCCTGGACATGTCATTTCTTAAATGCTGGGGTGCAGATGGGGCAGGGAGGGCCGGAGGACATTCCCTGCAGCCCGACTCTGGCCGTAGGAGGCCAGATTGGGGGTCGGGCTGCGGGGAATTAGTTTTAATTTCTGGTGGCCAGCATCGCGACCCTTCAATGTAGCCACGGTGATATGGCAACATGACGCCATGGAGCCGCGGATCTATAGAAGAGCCTTGACTGAGTTAGCCGGGGACAGTCCTGCATGTGCAGGCCGGACTGATTCACAGTCCCAGCCTGCATGTGCAGGACTGTTCGCGGCTCTAATCCCGCAGGGTTAGACATGCCCCGTGGGATCAGAATCGCAATCCCCTCTGTACATCCGGTTCAGACTGGATGCGCAGAGTGGACTGACAACCAGAACAGAATCAGGCCCTAAGTGCTTAGCATCGAGGTATGTCCAAGGGCAGCGCAGCAGGCAATATTCAGACGTTGCCCGGTTACTCAAACCGGCTAAAGTTAGGACGGCTGAAGTTAGGACAGTCAAACCTTTTTGCAATCCAGCCAGCGACTGAATATTGCCACTAACCAGACTGCAAGATCACAGTTCGAGCAACTTGGATTTCAGTGCTGAGGCCCGGATATGACCCTGGCCTTGAATATCCAGGGCAAACTTAAAGCGGCTACAGCCAGCCACTTAACCATGCTGGCTGTCATCGCCGACAATGCCCCCTTAACGTTTCAAAAATAAATTAAGTACAGTACATTTATGGGATAATATATAAAATGTCCAACACTGTGCCTATTTTATAAAGGCCACATAGGACAAAACAGCTTAAAAAATCAATTAACTTATTTGAAGATATTGACCATCAAATTTTTCAACAGCACCTGTGAAATATCTCCATCTCTGTGCATGTACGTATATCACCATCATCATCGATCCAAAAGCCTTTTTTTAAAAAAAGCAAGATTACTTATCTGAACAATCCAGAGATCTCAATTCATGTAGCTTTCAACCTCTAAATTGCAAAAGCAAGCCATTATCCAGCAGTCCACACCTGATATGATTATGTTTTGAAAATATATTTTCTGCTTCAGGGGTGTAAATTTCTCATCCTAAAATGAGCCATCACCAGACATCAAAACCTGATTAAGAATTGGGGAGAGAAGAGCAGTGTACTACCGTGGATCATGGACTAGTTAAAAGATAGAAAGCAGAGAGAATGACTAAATGGCCAATTTTTTCAATGGAGAAAGTGAATAGTGGAGTACTCCAGGGATCTGTGCTGGGCCCGCTGCTTTTTAACATATTTATAAAATGACCTGGAAATGGGAATAATGAGTGAGGTGATCGAATCTGCAGATGACACAAAATTATTCACAGTCATTAAAATACAGGAGGATTGTAAAAAAAAAATTGCAAGAGGACCTTGATAAATTGGGAGACTGGGTGTCCAAATGGCAGATGAAATTTAATGTGGACAAGTGCAATGTTATGCACCTAGGAAAGAACAACCCCTATTATGGTTACACAATGCAAGGTACCACCTTAGAAACCACCACCCAGGAAAAAGATTTAGGCGTCATCGTGGATAATATGTTGAAACCCTCTGCCCAGTGTGCAGGAGCAGCCAAAAAAGCAACTACAACGTTAGGAATCATAAGGAAAGGAATGGAGAATAAAACAAAGGATATTATAATGCCTCTGTATCATTCCATGGTGCAACCGCACCTTGAATATTGTGTGCAATTCTGATTACCATATCTTAAAAAGGATATAGCAGAATTAGAAAAGGTACAGAGAAGAGCCACCAAAATGATAAAGGGGATGGAAGGATACTCCTATGATGGAAGGATAATCCTGTGAGGAAAGGCTCAGGGCTCTTCAACTTGGAAAAAAGACAAGGATATGATAGAAGTCTATAAATTAATGAATGGAGTGGAATGGGTAAATGTACATCTGCTGTTTTCTCCAAAAGTTAAGAAGACAGGGGACAAGTAACGAAGCTACAATGTAACCCATTTAAGACTAATAAAAGAAAAGATTTTTGCACTCAACACATAATCAAAATCTGGAATTCCTTACAGGATGATGTGGTAAAAGTTGTTAGTGTAGCTGGGTTTAAGAAAGGCTTGGACAAGTTCGGGGAGAAAAAGTCCATAAACCATTATTAAAGAGGACCAGGGAAATCCACTGCTTACCACAGGATAAACATCATGGAACCTGTGTACCTTTTGGAAATCTTGACAGGTACTTGTGACCTGGATTCACCACTGTTGGAAACAGGATACTGGGCTTGATGGACCTTGGTCTGACCCAGTATGGCATTTCTTCTGTTCTTATGTTTTGTTTGATTTTTTTAAGCTGTTTTGTCCTATTTGGAATCGATAGATATAATCAAAATAGTCCTCTATTACATCATGGTGATATTTTATAAAGGCAACACAGGTACCTAAGACCTCCCAGCGGTTCACCAATTTACATGTGCGCATGTACTCTGTGGGTGTACAGTAGATATGTATTTTACCAAATAGGTGCATACTTCAAAATGCTGGCGCAGTTCTGCAGAGAAAGATTTGTAAGATTACCCCCTTCAAATATCACCTACATACAAAATATACCTACCAGGATGTGCTAATTCCCGTTATCCTATACATTATACATTTCAATATGGATTTCCAAGTAATCTGAAAGCAATCTTCAGAGCATATTTTTCTATATAAATAGCTAGGAAAAGTCTTCTTTCATAGAATGGAGGACATGTCAACACAATTTATAGTTTAACATAGTTTAAAAAGATACTTCAGTAATATGCATCAGTCATTGGCATAAGTTCTGCCCAAGCAGCCCTGTAATGCGGGGTCCCAGGAGGGAAAGGGGCCCACACAATGATGTTGGCGCATGGGGCAGACTTACTTTATCTTATTTGCCGGGCTGCCTCTGCTCCAGGCCCAGCGTTGTTACTTCACAAAGTCTCACGATAACAACTGCACCACAAGACTTCGGCCCGGGAGGTAACAGCCACCGTGCCTGGAGGAGAGGCAGCACGGCAAACAAGATAAAGTAAGTTTGTTGCATGGGTGCACATCGCGGGGAGGGGCCCCTCATTGGAATTTATGCCACTAGCATCAGTGTTTTATCACCAAAAAAATATGTTGGTCAAATGTGTAGAGGATTAGACTGACATGTTATTTTTATAAACAGTCCTCTATTCTACAAATAGGCTATATAACCACCTAATGGTTGTCACTTCTTTTAGCGCAAATATTCCACAAATATATATGTAGCTAATGGCAGTCTCAGACTTATGGTACTAATTTCAAAACATGACTTTTTGCAAAGTACCAATGTTGCATCAACGACCTCTTAGTATGATGTATAGCTACTGCTTTAAACTGATGTTATCTCTTCTTTAAATTCAAAAATCGCTTATCCTGATTAACTCTGTGGGCACAACTTCAGCTAATCTGGATAAGCACAGAGTTAATCAAGATAAGCGATTTTTCAATTTAAAGAAGAGATAACATCAGTTTAAAGCAGTAGCTATAAATCATACTAAGAGGTCGTTGATGCAACATTGGTACTTTGCAAAAAGTCATGTTTTGAAATTAGTACCATAAGTCTGAGACCTCCATTAGCTACATATATATTTGTGGAATGTTTGCGCTAAAAGAAGTGACAACCATTAGGTGGTTATGTAGTCTATTTGTAGAATAGAGGACTGTTTATAAAAATAACTAGCATCAGTGTAGCAACTCAGCATCTGAAGGTTACATTATAACGTACATACTTTTGAAGTGAAAACTCATGTCCTCATAATCCATCAAAGGCAAGAATAAGCATGTTCTATGCAACAGTGTGTTTGGTTTAAATACATGGTATATAATATATTATACTAAATACATAAATTGAAGATGGATTGTTGTTAAACATACCTGATTCTTCATCCATGCTAAATCTTCCAAGACCACTTCCATCCCTGATTGAGTATTGAATCTCTCCATCCCTTCCAGTATCTTCATCGTTTGCTACAACTTGCAGTACACTTGTTCCAATACGTGAATTTTCTTTGACAGATCCAATCGCTACAAAGTCAGGAAAGTATGGAGTATGGAGATTTTCATTAACATCCACTACTTCAACTTCTACAAATGACACAGAAGAGAGTGAAACTGGGCGTCCTTTGTCTTTCGCACGCACAGTTAAATTGTAGAATTGTTGTTTCTCATAATCTAGTTCTTTGTTCAGCCGTATGGCACCACTAGTTTTGTCTATTTCAAACTTTCCATTGTAATCATTTATCAATGAATAACGTACTTGCCCCCCTAATCCAAGATCCGGATCTTGGGTTTCGACCCAGGCTATTACAGTACCAACTGGAAGATCTTCAAGGACCTTAGCGCTATAGCTTGATGGTATAAAAACTGGAGAGCAATCATTAACATCATCCAAAAAAATCTTCAAAGTGACAACTGAAAACTGCTGATTACCATTTTCTGATTTGTCTCTGGCTTCAATTTTTATACTGTAGTTGGATTTTGATTCCCTATCCAGTTGGTCAGCTACATGAACTACTCCACTAGTGCTATTAATTGCAAATTGCCTTGTATCAGTCAAAAGCGAGTAAATTATTTCACCATTGAGTCCGAGATCCTTGTCTCGTGCTTCTACTTGGATTAACTCTGTACCAACACTATTACTTTCCAAAATATTAACTGAGTAACTATCTTGGAGAAATACAGGCTTGTTGTCATTTGCATCATTCACATTAATAGTCAACAGTCTCCAAGATGATTTCTGAGGATTACCTAAATCATAAACTGTGATATTAAGGAGATACATATCAGTCTTCTCCCTGTCCATTGGCATCAGAACTTTAAGTAAGCCTGTTTCCATATCAATATTAAAACAGCTATCCATATTGCCATCAGAGATTGTATATAGAACCTTCCCATTGAACCCAGAATCTGTATCATAGGCCTTAATTCTAACAACAGTTGCACCAACTGGAAGATCCTCTCTAATGGACACATCAGAAGGAAATGATTTATCAAAGTGTGGAGCCTGTCTATTTATAGAATAAAAATCAAGAAAGCCATCTTCAATGTTCAATTTAACATTTGCTTTTGCCTTTTTGAGCAACTTCTCAGCCAACTTCTGTGCAACTCTGGTTTCTCTACAGCTAAAGCTTTTTGATGACACTTTTCCAGGTATAACTGTTATGTTAACAAACATGGGGTCAGCAAAGTTTTCGCCATCTGTGGCTGTTAATTTAAGTACAAAGTTGCTACTTTTCAAACCAGAATTGATCAAGGACTTTTTAAGTTGCAGGACACCAGAGTCTGGATTTAAATAAAAAAATCCCAGCTCATTTCCAAATATTATTTTGTATTTTACTAGTTCTAATTCATCAATATCAATTGCAGAAACAGCAGTAATATGTCCACCAACTGGAAAGTCATAAGAAATTACTCCCTGACAGGCCACTTTTTCAAATAAGGGCTTGTTGTCATTGATATTTGCTATGTGTACAGTAACGTTGACCTCATTCTCATGACGATATGGTGACCCCCAGTCTGAAGCTCTTACAATAAATCTGTAACTTTCTGGAGAGGACTCAAAATCTAACACCTCAGATGTCGTAATAATACCAGTAAACTGGTTTATGCTGAATGGTAATGAATTCAGACTAGCAATACTATATGTTATGTACCCATTTTCTCCCCTGTCTTTATCAATTGCTGAGACGGCTAAAACGCTAGTTCCTATAGGTACACTTTCATTGACAAATGCCTCATATGAAAGCTGTTTGAATTCTGGTGTATGATCATTGGAATCCTCTAATGTAACATGGACTCTGGCTTTTAGATCTGCTCCACTTTCCGTTACTTCTAGTTCATAATGTTCTCTCTTGATGATGTTCAAATGATGTGCTGTGACAATTAGTCCTGTTCTAGGATTGATCTTAAAATAGTCAGAATCCTCATTATGCATTATTTTATATTCCACATTTTCTGGTTCAGGTTTCAATTTAACAATAGCAACAACTACTCCAGGAGGGGAAAATTCATCAACTGTAATCTCATACAGTTCTCTGTCAAATTTTGCATAGTTAATTCCTTTAGTGGGATTAGCGATGTGAACTATTTTCACTGCAGAAAACTTCTGAGGTGATCCTTTGTCTTTTGCTTGCAAAGTAAGATTGTAACCATAGGAAAAGCTATTCCAGTCAATTGGTTTCTTCGCTTTGATTTTGTATTCATTAATCCATTTACCATCCTTTTCCAGGAAGAACTGCTCTAAAGGATCTCCTGCCACAATTGAAACAGACTCAATCTCTCCATTAGACCCCTCATCGTCGTCGTCCACAGTAACAATGGCATATGTAGGATCTTTGTCCAATACGAAGGGAATATGAGTAACTACACTGATAGTTGGGGCATGTTCATTTATACGTTCAATATGAACATAAAGCTTTGCAGTACTGCTAACGCCATTGTTCCCATAAAGTTTCATTCCACGGTCAACAGCAAGAATTTCCAGATCATATCTATTCTTCTCATCATAGTTCAAACGCCCACTTAAAGAGACAACACCACTGGTTGGATGAACTGAAAAAAGATCTACTTTGTTTTTAAAATAGTAATAAAATTCACCATTAGAACCAATATCTGCATCTGTGGCAGTGACCTGGGTGATACTAGTTCTTAAGGGCGTGCTTTCTGCTATTGTTACGGAGTATGTTGTTGGAGAAAACAATGGCCTCAGGTCGTTCATATCCAAAACCTGTATGTTTACTTTTGTCCATGCTTCCAGGTCCTCTCCTCTGACAGAACCTTTTATTATTAATAAATAGCTGTCCTGAATTTCTCTGTTTAATATAGCAGAATTTCCACCCTTAGTTCTTATTCTGAGAAAACAGAAGTCTCCAATGACAACTTCCTCTGCTTTGAAAAAACCTTCTTCATCTCCAGATACTATCCTGTATTTGACATCCCATGAAAGATCTGCCAAGGCAATACCCATTTTATTTTGGCTGTTAAGATAGGTCCGTGCTGCAGAGTTCTCGTATACAGTTGCATTATACGTAGAATATGTAAAGTGGAAACTAGGTGATAACGCCCCTTGAAGTCCATGGCAGATGCTGGCAAAAATATGGAGAATCAAAACGGTAAGGCAAGAAAAAGACAGCTGTGTGTCTGTCCAGCAGCCCATATTTACAGCCATTCCATCATTCTTCTAGCCTAAAACATAAGAGAAAAGAAAATTATGGAATGAGTAGATGAAGACAATCAACCCGTTTTCATCCATCATATTGCCCTCTCTTCTAACGGGTGTATGTATGTGGAGGGATATAATCAAACCCTTTCCACAGATTAAACATCATTTACCCATGTAAATGGGCTTTTTGATAATTGCCACCCTCTGTGGAGAAAAGTAGCTGCGTATTTTAACAATGTGGATACCTTTATCTGTGGAGTTTAGGAGGCATTCCCAGAGTGGGGTTAGATTGAAGAAAACTCCACATATAGTTCTGAATAATGAAAACTGTGTTCCCTTGAAAAATTACACATAAAAGCTAGTACAAATCAGTGCAGGTAGTTTTACTTGGGCAATAATTAAGAAAAGGCACAGGTGCACTTTTTCTTAGATTATTGTAGCAAACGCAACAGGTAAAAGCACCCGTTGGATACTCAGACCCTAAATTCTTTCCTCATAATGGTGCAGATTCTTCAGAATTTTAGTAACTGCCTCTACTCACTGTACAATCTTTTGCAGATTTGTCTGCCACAATCAAGCTATAGTCCAAGTTTAGGTCTTCTATAAGACAAAATATAGCAAAGTAATCTAAGCCACAAGAGGTTGTATACATGAGAGAGACCAACAAATTAATGGTCCACCTTTGACCAAGAAAAGGATGAACACAGAGCAGACTTAGAAGGCAAAGATGAACTAAAGACAAAGAGTGAAAAAAATAAGCAGAGATTAAAATCAAATTTAGTTTCAGACAGAAGAGGGAGAATTGAGGTGACAACAGGCTTGTCAGACAGTTTGCTTAAGTTTTCAGAGCCTTTGGACAAGTGTTGATTTGCAAGACCATACAATTCTGTGCAACATACTTTGGCAAAAAAAATGTCAATGCAAACAAAATTACTTGAAAGGGGGACTTCAAAATATTGTACCTGGTACAGCTAATAAATTACATTTACAGATACATGATGGGAGATACTACATAGACCAGATGGGCTTCACAGTGTGTTTAACTTTAGTTACAATGTACCATTTGATCTCTAGATCCAATTTAATTCTTATTGAGACATTCGTTGAGTTTATCCCATAATTTTATGAATTCCGTTACTGCTTTTGCCTACACCATCTTCACTGAGAGGCTATTCCATGTACCCCCCCCCCCCATCATTTTATGAAGAAACATGTCCTAATATTCTTCTGAATTCTATTCGCTTGGAGAGTCACATTGAACTTGGATTTCATAATGGAGCACCTATAAAAGCAATCTAAATAAACACCTATTTTTTATAAGCAACACAGGCACACCTATGTGTCTTTCTTTCATTCGTTTATTCAATATTTATCCTATCCTTTCAAATTGCTGAGGACAGGTTACAAATTACATACCTAATATAAAGCAAGCTCCCAGATCGAGCCCCAATAGCTCACAAATATATGTGGCCAAATTTGCACCTGCTCCAAAGTTGGTGCTAATTACTGCATGTACCCACTCTATGCATGTACCCATGTATTTTAAACAACATATGCATATAATGCATTTCCAGCTTCACTCTGCCCAAATTATAGTCCCAGGAGTGCCTAGTGCAGACTGCACAAAAGCAGACATCATACCTTCCATTTGCATCCTTTTTTTTTACATGCATAAGAGGTTGCACAATTTTATAAAAGATTTTTTTTGCATGCAAAACAGGATTTGCATGCAAAAAAAGCTTTATAAAATTAGTCATTATGATTCGCTTAGCGACAACTCTTTCTCTGCACATATCCGACAGATAGCTAAAACCTGACACTTCTTTCTCTATAACATCAGCAAAATTTGTCCCTTTGCTCTGTTGGTTTTCTGGCACTAAATGCATGACTTCACATTTTCTTTGCACTGAATCATTAGTGCTATGCATTTATACAATATTCTTAAACCATTCCTCATTTTATCTGCTCTATCCGGAGGGTCCACTCAGCTTTTTCTCTTTAGCTTACTTCACAGAAAGAAGCGCCAACGGCTAAAAAAATGGATGGATTCACATCCTGAAAGTGACCAGATCAGAGAAAAAATGAGTACTGTACAACTCTGAAAATTCATGTCTGCTCGTTAAACATTAATGAAGCCAAGGTTCAAATACCGCTTCCGCCACTGACGCTCTCTGTGACCTTCAGCAAGTCGCTCCCTCCCATGGACAAGTACCCACCTAAATTGTAAGCTCACTAAGGCAGGAACATATTTATCACCACTGTAGTAGTGCTATAAAAATGATAAGTTTTACATATCATATAATACCACCTTTTAAGAGAAAAATATTTGTTTACACAACTCAGAAAAAGTAAAAGTATTAATGTTCCATGTGATCCTCTTTCTGTAGCACTAAAGACTGAATGAGACAGGCTCATTATTCTTTCAAAAGGAGGTAAACAGCGGTAGCTATATTAATAAAAATATTCTGTTTAAGACAGAGAAAGTTATTGAAAACAGATGATAGGTTTGAAAACTATGAATTACTGGGGATTCTGTGAAGCTTCTCAGACTTTGCCTTCTGCAATACAAATCCTATTCATCTCGACACAGTGTTGGCTAGAAGAGCTAGTTTCTTCTCCAGCACCAAGTAGATGAACACAAGATGGAGGAGAAGCTTTAAAAAATGGACCCAAATTATGTAACTTCTCTAATGTACAAGGCCAATAGCTAAATTATTCATTTGACTTCAATGGGGCCGTGGCTCCGATATGTGAAAGCGCGCGGGCAGGGTTCCGGCGCCCACACGTAACCGGGTTCCCGGCCCGGCGCAGGACCCTGCACGTGGCTTTCGGCAGCGGTGTGGTGGAGGGGTTGACGGCGTGTCAGCGGGGACGCTGCGTGTGTGGTTCAAACTGATTGGCTCCGCTGATTAGTGAAGCGGCGGAGCCAATCAGGGTTTAGGGCAGCATGTGCTACGGCTTGGATTGCCGAAGCCGAGCACATGCGGCGTGGGCCTTGAGCATGAGCAGCCCAACCTCCCACCCTCTTGGTTTGGGTGGGTAGGCGATTGCTTGGGGTGTTGCAGCGGAGGGGGGGTGGACGTCGGAGGGCGTGATCCTGGAGGTTTCCGGGGTCCGGAGCCTTAGGTGACTTGGGGCGAGGGCAGGGTGCCCTCGACCCACACAACCCCTGGAAGACTTTTGCTATTAATATGGCGAAGTTGGATAGGGGTGGAAGGAACTTAGCCAGTCGGGTGACCTTGGCTTGAGCGGAGGTCGCGGTTGCTTTGCTAATTGCACGGCTGGTGACACGTGGCTCTGCTGGGGGGGGGGGTTCGTTTTGACCAGTATTACTGTTTATGTTCATGATGTTGTTTTGGAATAAAGCTGCGACCAGTTGTTACCATATAATGGCTGTAGTTGTTTTTGTGGGGATAAGGAAAAAGAGTTGGTAGGAGGAGGTGGGGGGCCTGGACTCATGAGGGGTGGGCGCGGGTCCGGCTACGGTTATGCACGGAAACCACTACCGCTGCTTTGTAAACATACCCCTAAATGTACAATTGCCTAAGTGAACATATCCCAATTCATTTTTTACCCTAAACCTACCTTCCTCATGAGACATTCTTTGAGAAACACAAGTTATGGAAGAGATATATAGACAATGGTTTGCTTGTTTGGGAAGGAAACAATATGACTATAGAGGAGTTCAAAAAGGGATAGACACACAAGATACACATTTTCAATTTCAGCCTACCTTTGATCTACAACAGATACCCTATTTAGACATCATGATCAAGAAGCGACCTGCAGGATTCCTCACAGATATCTATAGGAAGCAGACTGACCCCATGCAATTATTACACTATGATAGCTTCCACAATCGGCTCCTAAAGAACAGCTTGCCTACTAGTCAATTCCTCAGGATCAAAAGGATCTGTTCCCACCCCGAGAAGCATGTGAGAGACATGTGTGGAAGTTTCATAGTGAGAGGATATCCTAGGACAGTGATGGCTAACCTTTTTGAGCCCGAGTGCCCAAACTGCCGCACAAAACCAAAGAATTTCCTCAAAGTGCCAGCACGTCATTTGCATAAGTGGTCTTATTTGCATAAATATTTGCATAATGTTAACATACACTAACTTTTAGTAAACATGTCTCTTAATGAGTGTATGGATAAAGAAAGACTAAAAGATTTCTACATTACTATAATCCAGTGCCAACCGCCAGGCACATTAGGAACTACTACAAAAGCTGCCCATTTAGAACCCATATCAAACCCGCCGTATCCTGACAGCATTACCAGGACTCACAAAGCACCATACCCTACCTATCAAAAGGCAACACTGCAAATATTAAACCAATACATTTCAGAGAATACTGGGGAAAGAGAACAAGTGGCAACGTCAAATAGGAATTTCCTCTTGTACCAAACAAAGCGCAGATGTTAATGATGCACATTTCCCAGAGCTGACATATTCCAGTTAATAAATTCAAAATAGAGACATCTTTCTACCTTTTGTGCATTTGTTTTTCAGTTGCAATTGGTCCAGCCACTTTCTTCTGGTTTCTTCATGTTTTCTGCTAACTCTCCATCGTCTGCTGTCCATTTGTCCTTTCTTCTCTCTTCTAGTTTTTTTTCCATTCTCTCTCTCTCTCTACATCTGCTTTAACATACTAATCTTTCTCCTTTTGCTCTTTCCTCATTCCTATTTCATCCACACAAATTTTACCCCTCCATCCTCAGTCCCCAATTACTCTCCCAATACCTGGCCAATTGTAGATTTTTCATCCCTCCTACACAAAATATTTTTCCCCTCTCCATTTTACTCTCCCAGCCCCATCCCATTCTAATCCTCCCCCAACATCAGCTCCCTTCTAGTTCCAGTCTCACCCAGCATCCATCCCCTTCTAGTCCCTGCATCAGCCCATTTCCAGTCCTAGCCCCCCATCAGCCCATTTCCAGTCCTAGCTCCCCCATCCATTTCCAGTCCAAGTCCCTTCATCAGCTCATTTTCAATCCTAGCCCCCCCATCAGCCCATTTCTAGTCATTTCCTAGCCCCACCATCAGCCCATGTCAAATCATAGCTCCCCTCCACTCAGCCCAATTCCAGTCCAAGCCCCCCCATGAGCCTACTTCCAGTTCTAGCCCCTCCATGAGTCCATTTCAATTCAAGCCCCCACCACAGCCCATTTCCAATCTTAGCTCCCCCCAACAGCCCATTTCCAGTCCTATCCTAGCTGTTCCATCAGCCCATTTTCAGTCCTAGCTCCCTTCCCTCACAGCCCATTTCCATTCCAAGCCCCCTCCCCATCAGCTATTTGCAGTTCAAGCCTCCCCTTCCACTCAGCCCATTTCCAGTCCTAGCAACACCCCAACCCATTACCAGTCCTAGCCCCCCGTCAATCAACTTCCAGTCCTAACCCCCATCACCCCATTTTCAGTTTAAGCCCCCCCTATAACCCATTACCAGTCCTAACCCCCCCATCAGCCCATTTCCAGTCAGCCCCCCATAGCCCATTGCCAGTCCTAAACCCCCCCATCAGCCCACAGCCCATTACCAGTCCTAACCACATCAGCCCACCTCAAGTCCTAACCCCTCCCCATCAGCCCATTTCCTGTCCTAGCCCCCCCATAACCCATTATCAGTCCTACCCCCCCATCAGCCCACTACCAGTCTTAACCCCCCCATAGCCCATTGCCAGCCCTCATCAGCCCACAGCCCATTGCTAGTCTTAACCCCCCCATAGCCCACTGCATCTTAACCCCCCTCCCCAGCCCACTGCCAGTCTTAACCCCCCCAGCCCACTGCCAGTCTTAACCCCCCTCCCTAGCCCATTGCCAGTCTTAACCTCCCTCCCTCCCTCCCTAGCCCATTGCCAGTCTTAACCTCCCTCCCTCCCTCCCTAGCCCATTGCCAGTCTCAACCCCCCTCCCTCCCTCCCTAGCCCATTGCCAGTCTCAACCCCCCTCCCTCCCTCCCTAGCCCATTGCCAGTCTCAACCCCCCTCCCTCCCTCCCTCCCTAGCCCATTGCCAGTCTTAACCCCCCTCCCTCCCTAGCCCATTGCCAGTCTTAACCCCCCTCCCTCCCTCCCTCCCTAGCCCATTGCCAGTCTTAACCCCCCTCTCTCCCTCGCCCATTGCCAGTCTTAACCCCCCTCCCTCCTTCCCTAGCCCATTGCCAGTCTTAACCACCCTCCCTCCCTAGCCCTTTGCCAGTCCTACCCGCCCCCCCTCGGCTCATGGCAATTAAAAAAAAAAAACTGGCCGCTACCGCGGCGGCGGCATGGAGTGTCCCGCGGGGCTCCCTCTGCCCGGTGGGACTCTCCCGGCGCGGCTCAGCCCCTCTCTGCCGGCTTGCAGATACGCGAAGGGAGAGAGTCTCCCTCGCGTCTCTGTTAAGCCCGCAGGGGATGATGGAAAATTTCCCATCTGCCCCTGCGGGCTTAACAGAGACGCGAGGGAGACTCTCTCTCCCTTCGCGTATCTGCAAACCGGCAGAGAGGGGCTGAGCCGCGCCGGGAGAGTCCCTCCGGGCAGAGGGAGCCCCGCGGGACATTCCATGCCGCCGCGGCCAGCTTTTTTTTTTTTTTTTAATTGCCATGAGCCGGCATATCTCAATTTGCGACCTTCCCGCGTGCCAGCTGCAAGGCCTTCGCGTGCCACAGCTGGCACACGTGCCATAGGTTCGCCATCGCTGTCCTAGGAGATGCATCTAACAAGCATATGATAGAGTTAAAGCATCTGATTGTCCCTCTCTTCTGAAAGGATCCACTAGACCTACAGAATCAAAGATTATCTGCCCAATGATTTTTTCGCATCTCTCTAAAGATACAGCAAATAATCATCAGGGATGAATGGCACATCCTACAGACCATCTCCATTTTTCCACCCAGGCAGTCACTGTAGAGCACAAAAGGAATGCAAATTTGGCTAACATGGTGGTTTCCATCTGTCATGCCCATGAGATCATCCATACTCAAAATAACGGGACACTTTAAATGTAGATGATTCTATCTGTGATCATGCTCTAGTTAAAAAAGGCTTATTTTTACATTCAAAGACCCAGAAGAAATATTTTCTCACTGACTTCTCGAATTGTGAGGCAGAACACATTATCTACATGATTGTCTGTCTCTGCAATTTAGTTTATGTTGAGAATACCAAGCACAATGTTTGGACAAGAATAGTAAAACAGAAGTTGCTTAAAAAGAGGTCAAGATGAAACGCCATTAGTCCAACATTGGACAGAGAAGAACCACAAGATATCCAATCTGAAGTTCTTCGTGATCAAGGTAGTTAAGAAAAATTGGAGAGAAGGGGATGCTGATAAAATATTTTTATGCTTTGAACAGAGATATATCTTCCAAATGGATTCTCTGAGCCCCCTAGGGTTGAATCAAGACATCGACCTCTCCGTTTTTCTATAAGGCTGTTTTTATATTTTATTGCTGTTTAATTTATCACTCACCATTTGACATTTATTTTAGATGTCTTACACAGCTTTTTCATACTTCTAGCCTTGAATACAACCTTGCATTTTATAATGTCTCATACATGTGCCCCTAGACACACTTGTTTAGCACAATTTTTTTAGCACACATTCTCCAGCACATATCTGTGGTACACACACACATATACCCTATCTTTTTTTTCTTTCCTCATTTCAATATACTTTTTAAAATATTATTTACTTTTATATAATTTTTTATGTACAAGCTTCGGAGGTCTATGCATTTTAATCCTCCTCTCCTTCCCCTTCCCTTCTCCTCACCTCCATTTCCCTCCTCCCCCTAGCCTCCTTTTCCAATTTACTCACTATGACTGGTATAGACACTAGAGTCCATCCCCTACAATAATTAATACATTTGCCATTTCATTTACTTTATACAGTTATCAATTTGTTTTAGTATTTAAAATGTTTAATATAGTTTTTATATATTTTTTTAATTAACACAACTATTATGCCTCATTTATTTCATTAATTGTTCCTCCACAATCTTTTCCTATTCCTCCCTGGGGACCATATTGGATTGCACAATCAGCCTAACACCCCTGTGCCCCTAACATCTACCCAAACAATAATACAACAATGCACAGCAACACAACAACCTCCGACAGCTAGATACCGCCACCTACTACACACCCACTTAACCTAACCGGACGCTGGAGTCCACTATACCAATGCACTTAAATCCCCCTATAATTGCACTGCCTATATGTCGAAATGTTGTTAAGTACCCACATGTTAAATGTAACCCACCAATTGTGATACAATGTGACCACTTTGATTGAAGGATAAGGTGGTATACAAATCTGTCTAAATAAATAAATAAACATCCAGATTATATTAACACATATTAATAAAATAATTTTTTCAATTTTTCATCTTTATTCCTTTTCCCTTTGCTTTTTGAAGTGACTTTGTTAGTTTTACCACTAATTTGCTAAGCACTGTTGGCTAGATGTTTTTGCTAATGATGAGGCAGTTTTTGATACTACTGTGCAAAGAGTGGGGATATCAAACCTCTGCTCAATTTAAGGGGTGCTTTGTGACATCCAATTGTTTTGAGACTATACTGGTCTAGTACAGCCAATTAAGGAAGGGAACATTTGGCCTTATTTGCTAATTTTCTTTCCTTGAATATTACCAGATGGGTCCAGATTCTAGTCCTGTTCTTTTCTTCTTATTTCCTTGTTTAGTCCTTGAAGGGAGTAAGGTGCTTGTACTTCTTTCAGATTGTTAGCATTTGTGAGTTTTGGTTAGTATTCTGGATTTCTCCTGAGAAGGAGGGTGTATATTTTTGTGTCTATTCTTTGTTGCAGAAATGCTGTTGAGCTAAGGTTGCATGATGCCCTTATAGCAGCAGTTCTCAACCTGTCGCCACAGGATTTAGCGAGGGTCACCTCACTCCGCTGTTAAAAAAAAAAAAAAAAAGCACACAAGTTGCAGCCGCTGCCAAGTCCGCTTCTCGGCAGCAGCAAACTCACCGCCTCCCTTCCAATGCAGCCGCAGCTCCCTGTCTCTTAGGGAACCGTGGCGGAGCCTGTGAAACTGTTGCGGAGCCCTTCCTGTCTCTCGATGGGTTCCGTGCAGCATTGTCCCGCCTCCAAAGGAAGTTGTTTACCACTTCCTTTGGAGGCGGGACAATGCTGCATGGAGCCCATCGAGAGACTGGACGGCTCTGCAACTGTTTCACATTTTTATGTATCATCTTTGTGATTTTCATCATTCAAAATGGTTTAGATCTCAAATAAAATAATTAAAGTATAAAAGAGAGGAGACAAAAATAAAGTTAACAGTCAACGTCACCATGACATACTGCAGCTCACAATGTTAAAACCCATGAATTTATTCCTCTGCAGGAAATAACAAAGCTTTATCACTTTTCTAAAACTCAATATATTAGTTTCCATTCTTAAATGTATAAGTAAATCATTCAGACATTCAGGACAAGGCACATAAAAGGTCACAGTCCTCCAAGTAGACTTTCAAATGAATGTCAAATTGGAGATTTCTAAAAGACTACCTTGAGAAGAATGTAATTGTTTTTTGGGCAAGTAACATCGCAATTTATTTTGTAAGTAAAGTGCTTTCCCATTTTTAATAGTGTTAAATATTAACACGGGCAATTTAAAACTGCATCTCTCTCTAATGGAAAGCGAATGTAGCTTCCTTAACAGTGGTCGAGCACTCATTTTCTTACCACCCAGCAGAAACCCAGCTATAATGTAATACATAATCTACATCTTTCTCAACAGTTTATCTTTTAAGTCCACATATAGTACATTACAATAATCCAAGACACTTAACAATAATTTTATTATTTATTTAACAACTCTACTAGTCATGGTGGTTTACATAGAACTGACAGGAACGTTACATAGAACAATTCTTAGCAACGTGAACTGAGTCAATTAAACTATTAAACTGGCACATTTAACAAGGCAATAGAGTAACAGCAGAATGCAAACCTTGGAACCTTTGGTGATACGCTAACTGCACAAAGTAATACACAACCTTTGGAAACAAAGATATCTGCACAAAGTAACATACAAAGTAGAGAACGAGTTGTGGGCTGCTCTGTGGACTGTAAGAGTGGTGTGTTTATTGCCTGTGCCTGTGTTTATTGTTCGTAATTCTTTTTCCTCCTAGGTAAGGTTTAAACTGATATACCAATTTTAATTTATACGCGGATTTAGTTACATTAGAGATCTGTTTAATCCCAATTCCATTCCTTTCTATCAGTACCTCCTAAGGATTGACGTTTGTTTACCCAGAGGATAGTAACACCATCAGTCATTGATGATAATGTTCAGGACGTTTTCTCAACATCTCCCATACCTAAACCAGACTGTCATTGTTAGATTCAGTACCAATCCATTCAGACCCAACCAAGTCTTAATCTCATCTAGACAATCATTTATCATCTGCACAGCCTGTGACCAGTCTCCTTCAAATGGAGGTTGCGTAAGTGTAAATTTCTATACCATGCTTCCAAACCACTTTTCCTAGGTGTTTGAAGGTACATGTTAGAGAACAAGGGACAGTGTGTAGCCTGGGACAGCCCCCCCCCCCCCCCCATGATCCAATAATGTTTCGTTGATTAATGGTCGGGCACGCTCATTTTCCTTACCAGCAGAAACTCAGCTGTAATGTTCTGCAGAATCTGCAGTTTTCTCAACAGTTTATCTTTTAAGCCATTGATAAGGCAGGTAAAGAGAATTTGAAATAAAGCTAGCTATGGAAATATAAATGCATAATAAAAACGTTTTCAAGTACATTCTTAGCAAAAAACCTGTGAGAGTGTCAGTTGAACCATTGGATGATAAAGTAAAAGGGGTGCTAATTGAGGACAAGGCCATAACAGTATGACTGAATGCATTCTTTGCTTTGGTCTTTACTGAAGAAGATGTAGGGAATTTACTCATAACTGAAATGGTATATAAAGGTGATGTATCGGAAGAACTCAAAGAAATATCGATAAACTGGGAAGCTGTATTACAACTATTTGATAAACTAATGAGGAACAAATCACCTGGACCAGATGGTATACATCTGAAATATGAGATTGCAGACCTACTATGAGTAATCTGTGAACTACCATTAAAATAATCTGTAGTACCTGAAGAGTGGAGAATGGCCAATGTAACGCCAATATTTAAAAAGGGTTCCAGGGTCGATCTGGGAAACTACAGACCTGTGAGTCTGGCATCAGTGCCAGGCAAAATGTGTGACACCAATATAAAGAATACATGCATATAGTCATGCTATAGTAGGAGAAAGCCAACACAGATTTATTTTATTTATTTATTTATTTATTTAACATTTCTTCTATACCGCGCTATTATAATCAGCGCGGTGTACATCGAACAAAAACATACTACAATGCATACAAGCAACATTGAGTTTACAATGAAACAGGAAATTAAACATGGGATAAACCTGGAAAACTATGTACAAGTTAACTCTATACTATGTACAATACTCTAACTTATTTAGATGTTACATGTGCATTTGTGGGTGGATAGTACACGTGTTATGATTAGCGGTTGGGCTTATGTGTAGGCTACCCATTTTCTGTTTGTATTAAGGTGCTAGGGCAGCTGGGGCATGTGGGAAGCTTGCCAGTTGTGTGTTTACCTCGGATGGTTTCTGGGTAACATTTCGTGAACAGGTGGTGTTTCAAGGCTTTTCTGAATAGGACTAGACTTTTGATGCCACGGATTTCATGGGGAAGGGCATTCCAGTTTAAAGGAGCAAATATGGAGAAGGCCCTGTTGGAGGTAGTCTTTGTGCACTTAGTCATCATCTTGGGGACTACTAAGGTGTTCATTGCAGTGGGCCTCCTGTTTCTATTTTCCGGGGTACCGTGGATTAGCTTGCTGATTGGCGTCGGGGGGTGGTTATTTAGGGCTTTGAAAGTAAGGACTAATGACTTGTATTGGAGTCTGGCATGTAAAGGTAGCCAATGCAGATCTTTCATGATAGGCATTATGTGGTCAGATCTTGATGATCCAGAAAGGACTCTTGCAGCTGCATTCATAGCTAGGCGGAGCGGATTTAAGGTTGATTGTGAGAGACCATGGAGGATGATGTTAGCGAAATCCAGATGTGGGAGGACTAATGCCTGGAAGGTTGTTCGGTAGTCGGTGAAATCCAGTGGGGGGCGGAGGTGACGCAGCGTTCTGATCTTATGATATATTGCCTTTGTGACGTTTTTCACATGTGTTGTCATATCCAGGTGCTGATCAAGCGTGATGCCGAGATAACGGATTGTGGATTTGGATTTCAACTCTACATTGTTGGCATGCAGTGATGGGGGAGGTATGAACTTTCGGTTCCTCGTGACGAATAGATCATCAGTTTTGTCATGGTTGATCCGTAGATTTTGTGTCAACAGCCATTCGGCTACAGCTTCGAAGCATCTGATTATTGGGGAGAGCACTGGTTGGTCAATTGTGAACGGCATGTAAAGGAGGATGTCGTCTGCGTAAGCAAGGCATTGTACGGTGAAGGATCGGATCAAATCACATATCGGCTGCATGTAGATATTAAACATCAGTGTCTGCAGAAATGGTTCTGAGGATGTGTGGCCTGCCTTGACTTGTTGTCACCTATTGGATAGGTAGGATTTGCACCATTCCAGTGCTGTGCTTTGAATCCCCTTTTCTTTTAGGCGTTGAAGTAGTATGTCATGGTTCACAGAGTCGAAGGCGGCAGAGATGTCCAGAAAGATGAGGAAAAATCCTTGTTGGATGCTGTTTATTTCTGTGACCAAATCGTTGAAGAGGGTTGTAAGGACGGTGTCGACTCCGTGTGCTTCCCTGAAGCCGTGTTGGGATGGATCTAGCGGTGCTTCAGTATCGATATGATGCTGGATTTGTTGTTGAGCAGCTTTTTTGATGATCTTGGCAAGCTGGGGGATGCTCGAGATTGGTCTAAACGATTCAACTTTGGATGGGTCTAGTCTGCTGTTTTTCAGTAGCGGCCTGATAGAGGTGTGTTTTAGACTCTGCGGGAACGAACCCGTTAAAAAGGACTGGTTCAGTATTTTGCTCAGGATTTGGCTTAGGTCGTGTCAAAGTTCTCTGATCCAGCTGTCTGGGCAGGGGTCATTGGGTGCTGTGCTGGGATTGATAGAAGCAATAATGTTCTCAACCTCTTTATTGGATACCGTGGTGAAATTGCATAATGGTGTTGCTTGGGGTGCTTTAGGCGATACGGAGGGGTTACTGACACTTATGTTTGTGTTGGTCTTAATCATCTTTGATTGTAAATAGTTTGCGTAGTCCTGTGGCTGAGGCATTGGAGGTTGGGCTGACACCGGCTCTCCTGTTATGGACTTTACTATATTGAACAGGGCATGTGGTTTATTGATGGAGCATTTTAATATATCTGTGTGGTAAAGTTTCCTACTCTGCGTTATCTTCGCACGGTGGGTAATTAAGTATGAGTTGTATGCAGCATGCGTCTCGGGGGAGTGGGTTCGGCGCCACCAGTTTGCGTAGGTGGTGGAGTGATGTCCGTAGGTCCGTGGAGAACCATGGTGCATGTTCCCATTGTCTTCTTTTCTTTTCGGTGTATGATGGACGGGAGGCAGCTCTAAGGTTCTCGTTCCATTTGGATATGAGATTGTCTAAATTGAGGGTTGTGTTGGTCAATAGGGGTCGGAGATTCTCTAGGACTACGCTCTGGTTGAGTGGTCGGAAGCGGGCTGTTGGGGTTCCAGATGTATTTGATATCATTCGACTCTTGTGGAATGTACTTATGGGTATGTGGAATCTGAGTAGATTGTGATCGGACCAAGGCACTGGTGTTACGGACAGTGCGAGGGCATGGGATGTCGTGGCATTGGACTGAGGTGCGAAGATGAGGTCTAGCTTACCTCCCTTAGTGTGGGTGGGAGAGTCGACATATTGTTTGTAACCTAGATCCTCTAGGGCATCTAGGAATGCTGCTGCGTGGCTGTCTTGAAGAGATGGGAGGTTGAAGTCACCAACTAACCAAATTGGAGAGCGTGGAGTGGATGTAGTGCACGCAAGCTCAATTATTGTTGAAAGGTCATCTGGTGATGGAGTGGGTGCCCGGTATAGAAGGTTGATTGTGCAGAGCTCATTTGATATAGTGAGAGAGTCAAGGTGGGTTGAGCTGGAGGTGTTGCACAGTTTGAAATGTAGATCGGCTTTGGCGAGGATGAGCGTTCCGCCTCCTTTCTAAATGGACCTGTGGCATGTGTATAGAGAAAATCCTGGTGGCAGCATCTGATTCAAGAGGACGTTGTCACAATCAGATAGCCATGTCTCCGTGATCATCAAGATGTCAAGGTTGTATAGGGGTATCAGGTCAATGGCTGCAGGCCATTTTGATCGTACTGATCTGGCATTTATCAACGCACACTTCAGTAGGCGTTGATGAAGTTGCTTCTCGGTTTGTGTCTTTTTGATGGTTTGGAGGGGGATGTTAAGTAAATGGGAGTGGGATGTGTGGTTAGTTTTTGCTGTGGTGTGGTGGGGGAATTCAGACCAACTCCTTCCATAGTTGTGTAGGATTGGTATGTAATTGGTACCATGGTTGAAAGCATTTGAGATGCTGGGGAGCCCAAGGGTAAGGAGGGTGATGAATAATAGCAGGAATTTGTACATTCTAGATTGGCAGCAGTACAGTCAATTCGTGACAACAGTGTAAGTAGATGCAGGTTACTAGTGATGACGAGGTTAACTGTGGAAATACTGACAACAGTGCAGGAAGATACTGGTTACTAGCAATCGGGAAATTAATTGCAGAATACTGCCAACAGTACACGTGAATGCAAGTTAATATCAATAGTGACAACAGTACAAGAGGATTCTGGTTACTAGCAATCAAGAGGTTAACTGCAGAATACTGCCAACAGTACACGTGAATGCAAGTTAATAGCAATAGTGAAGCTAACGGCATGCAGATGCGCCTGAGGTGAATCTTTCCAAAACAGTAAGGAGAAGGACTTGCCTACTGCTTGTTCACTGCATATCCAAGTGCATTAATAAAGGTTACAACACATAGCTTTAGTTGCAAAATATAATTAATAGGTAATGCAGGGTTTATGACTAGCCAAGGAAAGTCTTGTTTTACTAACCTGTTATATTTTTTTGGAGGTGAGAATAAATAGGTAGACAAAGGTAAGCCGGTTGATATAGGGGGGGTCATTCTGCTCCACGAATAGCAGGGATGTACGTCCTGCCTGGACGTACATCCCCGCTATTTGTCCCCCTGCCGCTCCTGGTGTAAAGGTTCCCTGTACGAACAGTGCTGTTGTAGGGGGAGCCTTAGATGTGGGTAGTCTGGGCAGGCCATGACTCCGGACATACAGGGCTGATTTTGAGGTCGGCCCTATATGTCTGGGGTTGGCCATGTAAACATGCTAGGGACCACAGTGCCGGACCAGGACAAAATGGTGAGGGGTGCAGGGTGTACCCTGCAGCCCGACCCTGGCCATGGGAGGCTAGATCCGGGGGTCAGACTGTGGGGAAAGAGCAGTTTGGGTCAGCAGGTGGGGATTGTGGCTCTGTAATGGAGCCACAGCGCCATGGGAAGGAAACGCCATAGCACTGCGGCTCCATTAGAGAGCCTGGCTGAGTTAGCTGGGGATCTGCTGGGCATGCGGCACATCAGAATCGGGGCCTGGCCTGCACGTCCAGGCCGGTAGCACCTGATTCTGATCATGCGGGCATGTCTAGCCCCCATGAGGTCAGAATCGGGTGCTACTGCTGTACGTTCAGATTCTGAGGGGCCGCACAGGGGCTGGATGGCCAGAATAGAATTGGCCTCATAGTGTATCTGGATTTCAGAAAGCCTTTGATAAGGTTCCTCATGAGAGACTCTTGTCGAAATTAAAAAGACATGGGATTTGAGGCAGTGTAATATTGTGGATCTGGTTAAAAGATAGAAAGCAGAGAGAAGGGCTAAATGGCCAATTTTCTCAATGGAGAAAAGTAAATAGTGGAGCACTGCAGGGCTCTGTGCTGGGCCCGCTGCTTTTTAACATATTCATAAATGACATGGAATTGGGAATAACGAGTGAGATGATCAAATTTGCAGATAACACAAAATTATTCAAAATTGTTAAAACACAAAAGGATTGTGAAAAATTGCAAGAGGACCTTGATAAATTGGAAGACTGGGTATCCTTTTTCTTCTTTTTTTAATCCCTAGCTGGCATTTGGAGAGAAGGCCATCCACTCAGCCAGTACGCTGCTGTAGTTGTCACTGGATTCCGTGTGTTGCTCACAATACGCTTTCAACCTTGGCATTATTTTTGGCCTCACTGATGGTCAGTAGTTGGTTCCTTAGGTCTTCCTCAATGTGTTCGAGGCCCCTTTTCTTTGGTGCTGTTCGTTGAACTCTCCAGTGGACAAGTCACTCTCGCCAGAGGAATTTGTATGGCAGTCGACACATGTTCATTCTGCAGACATGCCCAAACCAACGCAGTCTGCATTTTTGGATTTGTTCTTCGACTGAGGATTGATGGTTGCACCTTGTCCAAATTGTCTCGTTTTGATGGCAATCACAAAGAGAGACACCCAAAATCTCATGGATCACATTTGAAAGATTTTGAGTTTGTTCAAGTCAGGTTTGAGCAGAGTCCATGTTTCCAGTCCATACAGGAGAATTGGCAGGATCAGCTTTCGGAAGAGGTGAATTTTGATCTTGATGGAAATATTGGCCTCCTTCCAGAGGCACCATTTGATTTAGGCAAATGCTATTGTTTCCTGGCAAATCCTGCTGAGAACTTCAGTGATGGCTGCCACCTTCATCTCCTATACCAGCGATCCCAAGTATTTGAATTCTTGGACCTGCTCAATTTGAATTCCATTAAGGTGAACAATGGCCTGTGATCTATCTGAGTGGAATGGATTAACGTAGATTGGATGTTTACGCCATCAAAAAATAGAAAGACTAGAAGACATGCAATGAAGCTACAATATAACCCATTTAAGACTAATAAGAGAAAATATTTTTTCATTCAACACGTAATCAAACTCTGGAATTTGTTACCGGAAGATGTAGTAAAAGCTGTTAGTGCATCTAGGTTTAAAAAAGGTTTTGACAGGTTCCTGGAGGAAAGGTCCATTAAACCATTATTAAAGAGGACCAGTGAAATCCACTGCTTACCCCAGGACAAGCATTGTGGAACCTGTTGACTTTGGATTGGATTGGCCACTGTTGGAAACAGGATACTGGACTTGATTGACCTTGGTCTGACCCAATATGGCATTTCTTATGTTCTTATGTAATTCCTATATCTCACTTGAAAACATCTACCATCCATAAATGACTCTATCCATGCTAAATCAAAAGCGATTATCTCTTATATCAGGAGCAAAACTATAAACAACCACACAAAAACTCCTGAATCGACTAATTATGTCAGTCCATTAAACCTCTGCCAACTTTTGAATTAATTATCATAGAACAGCCCTATCAGAATAAATACATGTAAAATGGAGAGACCATCAGATATCAACAGGACTTAATAATGTCATGCCAACCTTTTCTTGAATCCCAGATATATATCAATCATTCGTCTCATCCACAAGAAATGTTCTTTTTTAATGTAATTTTTTAGTGCAAAATGAACAGTTTCAATTAATCCACATTCAAAAAATGTCAAAATAGCTTTACTTAGCTCCTCCTTTCTCCAACCATTCACATAGTTCCAACATGAATTCATGTTTCAGGTGGGAAACCTTGCATCAGGGGCTTCATCTTCAATTGGCTTCAGGACTTATCAATTTGGAGTGAAGTTTCAACATGATGATTGATATATATCTGGGAATCAAGAAAAGGTTGGCATGCCACTATTAAGTCCTGTTGATATCTGATGGTCTCTCCATTTTAAATATATTGATTCTGATAGGGCTGTTCTACCGTAATTCAAAAATTGGCTGAGGTTCAATGGACTGATATAATTAGTCAGTTCAGGAGTTTTTGTGTGGTTGTCTATCCATGCTAAAGTAGTACCTCTAATACTGATTTTCCGGCAGCGATCAGTGTTTACAAGGTCAAATGCTGTTGACATGTCCAGTGATTACAAGGGAACTAGTGTCCTTTTGTCAAAACAAAAATATACTTAATCTAATACAACAGCCAGTGTTTCTGTATCACTACCTACCTGAAAGCCTCCCTGTCCTACTAACAAAAAAATCCACTAAGCTGGTAATAAACCTTTTTTTCTACCAGTTTCCCAACATGGGTAGGTTGGATACAGGGAGAAAGTTTTCACAATTCTTTATTTTTGCTCTCCTTTTCTTTAGAATTGGGGAAACCAAAGCTTCCTTTAATTGTAAGGGTACTGCTCCCTCTTTAAGAGGAATTCATCCAACACCTTAAACCAATCCTGTATATCCTCTGAGCTTTATTTAAAAGTTGTGGTGAGTGCAGGATTTAAGGGGGAACACATATTGGTAAAAGCCTTTAGGAAAAATCCAACCCTCTCTACTGTTGTAAGATAGAAAACATCTAACGTTGTATCCATACAGCCATTTAATATCTCCTCATATCTCTGCGCAACTTTAAATTTTCTCTTCTCAACTTTTTTTCTTTTTTTAAGTGCTATCTAGACAGTGCTGACTCCTGGTGACCATCTTTTTTAGATTCTCAGTTTTCTGAACACAGAACTTGGCCAATCTGTCTCTTTCCTGAATATCAACTTGTTCTGCAATTCTCCCTTGCCCGTCTAAACATTGTACTACTATAAATAATTCTATTGATTTCCAGCTTTTTCAATCTCATCTGCATAATTAGACTTTTTACTAAGCTGTATATTAGCTAGATTTCTAAGCTTCTTTCTTCCAAATCCTTCTATTTGACTTCAATTGAGATTTAATCCAAAGTAGTATGACCTCTTCATTTTTCTAGATTTATACCTTAGACGCACCATCTGAAAAATCTCACTCTTTGGACTTCAGTCTCTCTCTGGGATTGTCCATCCTTGACATCTCCGATTTAAAGACCAACTGCAAGCACTCTCCCTCATAATAGACTTTGCAGGAGTAGGTTGGACTGTGCAAAGGAGCTCTCATGTAGTTAGGTTATTTTTACTGCATCAACGAGGAAGAAATCTTTATCCTTGTTTCGAGGGTTGACTAGGGCCCCACGGCTCTAGAGCTGAAGCAGTGTTATGTGCATGATGCCATAGTCAAGGTGGTACAGGTATTCTCTCCATGCCATTGACAATGTATGTGCCTATTACTTCCCTTTATGAAATAGTTGCAAATGCACACCTCTGTGTATGTACATATGTACCATTTCAACACGTGTTTAGCATTTTTTTTTTTTAATTTTCTATTTTGGATCTCTGCTCACTTGGGCCTAATATTTGAAAACAGATGAGCTCTTAAATTTAGGCCCCTAAATTAGGTACTTCTTCTAGCCAATGAGATATTTTTTTCAGTTGCTAGACGGGGGGGGGGGGGGGGGGGAATGGGTCCCATCTGGGGAATTACGAGAGACGTACCAGTTAGGGGCAGGGAGATTTTTCCATTATGAGCAAGTGCTCCATTTTCTAAAGCAGAAATTAGACAAAGTTGGATTAGAGCGGGACTATACAAATTTAGAAGTTATATGGTATGGTAAGAAACAGTCCTTGGGATTAGTGTCCATATTATATAAAGCGGTGAGAGGGGGGAAAAGGGATGAAAAGCTTGGATATATGCTCGCCAGGGAGAGGGAACTGGGGGTTTGATTATTCTTTCAATAAAAATCTTAAAATATTTTTAAAAAAAATGTTTTTCTTAGGTGCATCAGCATAGTTTGTTTTCTTACTGGGGGGAAGAGGGCAAAGGGTGAAAAGGTTATATGAGCCTTGAGGGTCAGTCACCATTGGGTGGGAGCGGCACCTCCACCTCCCATGCCCATGCTTTGGTATATGTGAAATGATATACATAGAATGGAGGCAATGAGACAGTTTTCAAAGAAATTTGCCTAATTAAGCAGTTAGGTAAACTGTCTGTGCTGAAAATTGCCCTTTATTTGATAGTTATGCGCATAGGTTTCACAGCACATGTACCCGTAAGTGCAGAGGTAAATGATGGAATGAGGCAGGGCAAAGTATGAAGAAGGGGTCACACTCAGCTTTCTTCTTACTTGTGGGAACCTCCTGGCTTTTCTCCTCTTAGGACTCTCTCATGAAAGCAGTGATCAGGATCACTGACACTGAAGCTCTAAAGGGCCCCAAGGAGCTTAAGAGTGAGAGAGAGCCTTCAAACGAGCATGACAATCCCAAGCAGTGAGACTTGGCATCTCTGTTAATGCCTGCCATCTCCTGCTGCTTCTGGTAGTCCTATTCCAGACAGCCTTCAGCCATGTTTTCTCTAACATAGCTGCACAACTGTCCCGCCTCCAAAAGAAGTGGTAAACAACTTCCTTTGGAGGCAGGACAATGCTGCACGGAGCCCATCAAGAGACAGGAAGGGCTCCGCAACAGTTTCACAGGCTCAGCCACAGTTCCCTAAGAGACAGGGAACCATGGCTGCATTAGAAGGGAGGCGGTGAGTTTGCCGCTGCCGAGAAGCGGACTCGGCAGCGGCAGCAACTTCTGCGCTTTTTTTTTTTTTTAAATGGTGGAGTGAGGCGACCCCCGCTAAATCCTGTGGCGACAGGTTGAGAACCGCTGCTATAAGGGCATCATGCAACCTTAGCTCAACAGCATTTCTGCAACAAAGAATAGACACAAAAATGTACACCCTCCTTCTCAGGAGAAATCCAGAATACTAACCAAAACTCACAAACGCTGACAATCTGAAAGAAGTGCAAGCACCTTACTCCCTTCTAGGACTAAAGAAGGAAATAAGAAGAAAAGAACAGGACTAGAATCTGGACCCATCTGGTAATATTCAAGGAAAGAAAATTAGCAAATAAGGCCAAATTTTCCCTTCCTTAATTGGCTCTACTAGACCAGTATAGTCTCAAAACAATTGGATGTCACAAAGCACCCCTTAAACTGAGCAGAGGTTTGATACCCCCACTCTTTGCACAGTAGTATCAAAAACTGCCTCATCATTAGCAAAAACATCTAGCCAACAGTGCTTAGAAAAAGCATAAGGAAGACCACATTGTGGCCCTACAAATGTCCCCAGACTGAATTCACTCTGCCCATGAAGTCACAATTCCTCTGGTTGAGAGAGCCTTCAGGACTTGGAGATGAATCAACCCTTGAGAATATCTCTTTGAACCAGCGAGCAATAGTATCTTTCGAAACGGCTTGGTTCTTTTAAGCCCCGCCAAAAAGGATAAACAATCTGTCAGATCTACCAAATTCATTAGTCAGCCCCAAGTAACACATGAGTTTTCCAAACATCCAGAGGTCAAAGAAGGCCAAAATCTTCCCCATAGTCCTCTTTTCGAAAGAGGGCAATTCCAGATCTAAGATGAGACACTTCTCTCAAGAAACTGGAAATAACTGGATGCAAAGCCAAAAGCGCTCCTGCTACGCACTTATGTAAATAGGCCAGTACTGCAACCTGAGCATTTAGCAAATTAACCAACTCCTCCTTTTTTTGTTTTTCCTGCAGAAAAGACAGATGAAATTGCCCTTTTAGCTCATCAGGTCGCACAGTTTCTCTGTACCTTATGGCTTGGCCCGTTAGAGGTCCTGTTTAAGAAAGTAAGACTATGGAGAGGACCTGAAATGTACTTTTACATTTCATTGTGTCACCATGGCATCCATTTTCAGAAGGTCCCACCAGTCCTTGATCAGGTTTTCCTTGATCCAGATATTGTCTGCTAAGAAGATCAGCTTGCACATTCTGCTCTTTCTATATGAGCTGCTGAAAATGCTTGAAGATTTAACTGTGCCCAGTGAAGAATCAAGGAGCCACCGAAACACTTCTTATCCTGAATTGTTTGACACACACTATCACCGTAGCTTTGTCCAAAACGATTCTGGTGGGTATGTCCTGCACAAGAGGAAGAAATGCCCACAGAACATGGGAATGGCCCTCTAAATGGTTTATTAATCAAGTGGCCTCAGTTTTTGACTGTGCACCTTGTGTCACTTGACCCAAACAATGCACTCTCCTCAGCCACTCAAATTAGTGTCTGTTGTTATAATCACCCACCGGGATGTTTCCAATGATGAATCTCTGGTCAGATTTTGAGAGGTCACTCATCACTTGAGACTGAGCCACCAGTGTCAAAGGAAGAAAGTGACAAACTCTGACAGAGACGATTACTAATCCAAAGGATAAAGCTGGAGGAGACACACGTGAGCCCAAAATCCACAGCACTGATTCTATGATCACTGCCATCTACCCGAGAAGTTGCACATAATCCCAAGCCCATGGAGCTCAAGGGTCAGCAAGCCCTGGATCTGTTTGAATTTTCAAAGCTTGAACGCTGGATAGTAACCCTCTTTCTGCTTCAAATGTCAAATCAAACTCCCAATTGCTCAAGAGTCTGAGAAGGTACAAAAGGGCTTGTCTCAAAATTCACTAGCCATCTTGGAAACTGTAAAAAGTGTGCCACTCTCAAAGTGTATGGCTGGCTCTCTTATCGATCTGGCTCTGATTAGCCAATTGCAAGATACATACAAACCAGGATCCCCTCTCTTCAAAGTTTTGCTGCTGTTACCACCACCAGGACCTTTGATAAGGTCAGAGGAGTCAATGCCAAAACCAATGGCAGAGCTTGAAACTAATAGTTGTTTATCCTGAACTGCAAAATGCAAATACCTCTGATGGGATTCCCAAATGGGAGTATGAAGATATGCCTCCAAGTTCCAGAGAAGTCAGAAACTCTCCTATCTATCTGCACAGCTGCTATATGATTGCAAAGTCTCCATGCGAAAATGTGGAATTGTCAACACCCAATTGACCCCCTTGAAATTCAAAACAGAGAGAAAGGTCCCTTCTTTTATGGAAACAATGAATTAAATGGAATATCTTCCTTTGCTAGATTTCATCTTGGGTAATGGCACTGCGGGTCCCTGGTCCAAAACTTTTTTTCAGTGTGGACATTAAGACATTTATGTCAGAGCTCAACAGGGGAAAATAACAAAAGAATCTGCGAGTTGGAAGAAAATTACTGCATCCAAGACCCTTGATCAGACATCGCATGTGTCCACTCCTTGTAAAACCTAGCCAAATGACCACCTCCCTGCTTGTGAGAGAAGTGAACCCTGTTGTCCATCATTGTAAGGATCCAGGAGCCACTCTTTTTTTAAAATTTATTTATAATCAGCCCTGGGTACAATGAACCACAATCCTACAACAGACAACTTCCACCATTATAAAATGTGCATGAACACAAAAACATGACTTTGCCATTGTGATCCAGATCCCTTCATTCCCCATGCTTCTTTTTCTCTTTTCCTTCCCACCCAATCCATGGCCTGCACACTCACCTATGCATATCACAGTGTGAGTCCCCTCTTTCACTCCTTGTAAGTTCCCATTCAAACCTCTCACCCAGCCTAATCTGGGGGCTCCTCCTAAACCAAGATCTTCAATATATATTTTTTCACCAGTAACAGGGCAATCTGGGTGAACATTCGCTACTGGTGGCATCCTCACCTCCGAGGGGCCTCACATCTCCCAATAATAATGAACTATATGTGCACTCTTGTAGCACGTGCATCACATCTTGCAGAACATTTAAAGTGGTGCACCACATCTGTTTGAGGCACACACATTCCAGAGAGGAGTGTACTATGGTACCCTCTCTCACTTTACACTTCCTACAGGTCCCAACCGATTAACGAGACCCTTAGTAAAGCCTCCATATTCTATTCTGCAAAATTCTCTCTTTCTGAGCACCCCACTACTTCCGCATGGTAGGATCACTCTGCACTGAATTACCATGGTGGCGCCTGCAGCAGGAACAGCGCTTGGCATGCTGCGATAGGGCCTCCATTAAACAAAAAACACCAATTAAATCGGACAGAGAGGGGGCTGCAACACAAAACTGCCATTACTAATTAACTGCTACTGAGAGAAAAAACACGCTGCTCCTGGCGCTTAAAAGTAGGCTGCGAAAAAATAGCCAAATTCTAATTGCCTGAACAACTTCAGGCTCAAATTAGAAGTCACAGTTTATCTGAGCAGAAAACATATTGTGACAGCGGCCAGCATAGAAGCTTTGGTGGGGGCAGTGTTCTAAGAGAAGAGAGCGAGTCAGACCTCCACGTCTCCTGCACAACAGACTATTAAATCCTTTTCAAAGTTCTCCAAAATTCTTCCCAGACTAAAGATTTTTGTAGAGGTGGGGAGGATCCGTATGGAGGAAGCCTTAGCAAAACACTGCCCTGAAACCTTCAAAGTAAGGTTTGTGAAAAAAGGTGACTTTTTGGAAAGTTAAACAGCCTGCTTGCCTCCAAATGTAAATTTAGGGTTTCATTTGGTTGTTAACATTAGCACCCAATGGGGATTATGGTCTAGGTAGAAAGGAGCTGACTCTGTACGTACCACTGAGGGCAGTTAAAAGCAGTAGAGCACGATGCACAAGGCCTATGTGTGGCAGTGTTGACAGCCCTACATCCTCTCACATCCCCCCTCCTCATGCCAGCTGCATGACTCCGGGGAAGGGTGCAATGACATCTATAGAAAAACAGATTTAAAAAAGGAAGGAGAAAGCAACTTCGAAGAGACGACTAGTACCAAACAGCTTCAATGCTTCACTGCCATGTTCTACTGCCATGACACTCTGTCTGTCCACTGATCACCACCCTGCCCTGCCGTACAATAGTACTGTAGCCTGGAGCAGCCTGTGTGCATACAAAATCCTCTCCACCTTATACCCAAATCAGAACGTCAAGTAAAGGATCTCACATGCAGCCATTGTCTTGTGGCTGCACTGAGCTCTCCTCTTTCTGTGTGAGGGTGGGAAAAGGATCAGGTAAGTGAGAGGGTGCCAGTGCTGTCTGTAAAATCAAAGCTGGAAATTAGGTGGGAGGCTGCAGTCTTCTTGGTCTTTCAAGGACAGGTGGTCACAGACCCCATCTTTCCCAGCCAGACTTCACCAGGTCTACTATGTTGTCTCGGGCCTTCTCCAGAGACTGACCGAACCAGTCTGACGTCCAGATATGCAAAGGGCAGGACCAGGAACTGCAGAGATGGCCTAGAATACCAAAGTAAATGTTATTACCAATGGGAAAGTGACAATATGCCATGACGAGGGTGAGGTGCACCCCCCTGCCTGACCAATGCAATGACAGACCTTAAGGACCTAATATGCAAATTTTTTCTGAAAGGTGAGTTTTCTCATAAAATGGGAAATGCACGTCTATTTCTGGGGATCGCCCAAACCACACCCCCTAGAAAATTATACTTTACGGGGATCTACATGAGTTAATAGAACTTTGCACACACGTGGAAACAGCAATTTTATAATCTGGATATGTAAATGTTACTATTTACAAGTGTAAAATTTGTCAGACGCTTGCTACCATAGTCCTTATTAGGCGGTCGCCTAGGCCGTGTGGTACAAGCTGCCTTTGTAAAGAAAACTCTGTAGCCGTGTTTAAGGCAAAATTATAATGAGGATTTATTCCCTTTCCCGTGTGGATTTCTGTCCTTCTCATACAGCAAACAAAGGATTAAAGAAACTGTTTCTTCACAGCAAAATAACCAAAAATGCACCGTCTTTCAAAAACAGGAATAACAATGCTCTTGCTTCTTGATTAACATAAAGAGGTAATCTCATCTGATATACAGAGCGTGCAATCCATTGGGCTATAATCAATGTCCTGATTAGTACTCTCCCATTGCATCTGCTCAGTGTCTAAACTTGTAAGTGGGTAACACTTTCCACATCTATCACTCACAGAACTCTCTCTTGAGGTAGCAGCTCTTGGGGCAAGGAACCGTTCTGTATAAGGGAAGTCCTGGGGACATGTACTGGAGCCTATTTCTTTTAGGTTTCCCCCTTCCTTCCACCAAGGGTTTTCCTTCCAGCAATCTGCCTTTGCTTTTCTAGCCGCGCCCACCTCCTGCCCTCTGGAGAAATTAGTGTACTTAGCTTTGTTCCTTGGATAAACAGCTTTCACTTCTTCCTCTCTTAACCAGGCACCTTTACTTGGGCTGTAGCCTGCTTTGCCATGAGAGTTCCTCTCAGCACTTGTTTGGTCCGGGCTGTGGTAAGCTTCAGGAAAGGCTTCCCTTCTGCTGTTCCTTACTGCAGGGACACACCCGAGGCTTCCTGGTCCCAGCAAGCTCTCCTGCTTGTGACCTACGCCCTCCAGCTGCTTACTCACGCTCCTTGGGACGATGCCCCCCTCTGGCTTGGGAGACCTGTGCACGAACACCTCCCTTGCCTTCCAATGCACCTCTCTTGCTTGCTCCTTCATTCACTGCTCCTCCCTTGGCACCTCCTTCTTCTGGGATTTCCCAGCCACTTTTATCCTCCTGGCCCCTGCACGTTGTACGTGCTTCCTGGCCCAGGTGGACGTAATTAGTTTCCTGGCTTTCTGCTGCGTCACAGCCAGTGAAGGGAAAGTTTGTTCTACTACTTTCTGGAACCTTACAAACTGAATATGCTTTCTGCCTTTCTACTGCGTCACACTCAGTACAGGGAAAGCTTGTTCCACCATTCTCTGGCTTCTCATAACCTGAACCTGCTTTCTGCCCTTGTGACTGCAAGGTAAGCTCTTCCTTTTTTCCTATACCCAGGGGTTCTGTGCTGGCCACTGTATCACAAATGTCATGACACATGTAGATGCTGCTAAAACAGTGATTCCCAAAGTCGGGCTAATCTAGGGGGGCATTGAAAGACAAGGTGGCGGCATGGGGGTGCTGCAATGCCCAAGGGTGGCGATGGAGGGATAAACACAATATAACGGTGTGAAAAACTAAGCAAGTATACACATTGTGCAATATACATGTATTTTTATTTAACAGGTTTATATACTGCATTTCCAAAGGCGGTTTACATGGAACAAAACTTCAACATTACAATGAAATTAACTGTATACTAAATGAGCATATCTTTGCATTGTCGCAGGAGAACCAACGGTGCGTGTGTTTACATTACGATTACAACACACATTGAGAAACTGGTATTGCCTCATCAAGTCCATCCATCCTATTAAACATGTTCAATATATACAGTAGGTACACTATTTTATTAAAATTGTTTTTTGAAAAATATGAATTGCTTTTGTATGTAAATTAAAAGCATAGTTACTCACCTGTAACAGGTGATCTCCGGGAACAGCAGGAATTTAGTCCTCACATATGGGTATCGTTGGTACCGACGGAGCCTCTGCGGGAACGCTCCCCAGCGTCCAATCAGAAAGCTTTTGGGAGCACCCCCAAGGCCTGCGTGCTCCCTTCCCACCTTTCCCAACTGCCTCTCTCCAGTTGAGATTAAAGCTGAGACAAAGAGAGAGAGAGGGAAAGGAAAGAGATAGATAGAGAGATACAACTCCTAGGGGAGGTGAGTGGGTGGGTTGTGAGGACTAAATTCCTGCTGTTCCCGGAGATCACCCGTTACAGGTGAGTAACTATGCTATCTCCAGGAACAAGCAGGAATGTAGTCATCACATATGGGGACTCCCTAGCTTTAGGTGCCAGGGAGAGACCCCAGAAGTTGTGTATCCCTGAAGAGGGCTCCACTTCCCCCCATGGATCTCTGGCATCCTACCAGGGATGGTGGGTAGGAGTTGATTAGGTATAGAACAGGTGTTCGAGAACAGCCTGACCAAACAAGGCATCCCGGTGGGAGTCCTTGTCCAAGCAGTAATGGGCTGTAAAGGTATGAACCGAGGCCCAAGTGGCTGCTCGACAGATGTCGTCGATAGACACAGAGTGCAGATGAGCCATTGAGGCTGCCATGGCTTTCACATTGTGAGCTGTGACATGGCCCTCCAGAGAAAGGTTCTTACTCTGATAGGCGAAGGAAATACACTGAGCAATCCAGTTAGACAGTGTTCTCTTGGAGACTGGAAGTCCCAAATGAGAAGGATCAAAAGCAACAAAGAGTTGAGAGGACTTTCTATGTTGCTGTGTTCTTTGTAAGTAAAAAGCTAAAGCTCTTTTACAGTCCAAGGTATGAAGATTCCTCTCTGCATTAGATGCATGAGGCCCTGGAAAAAAAACAGGTAGGTAGACCGCTTGGTTCAGATGAAAAGGCGAGACCACCTTAGGCATAAAGTGTGGATGAGTCTTAAGGACTACCTTGTCATGATGGAACCTTGTATAAGGTGGATTAGCTACTAGCGCTTGCAACTCACTAATGCGGCGTGCTGATGTGATTGCAATGAGAAAGATAACCTTCCAAGAAAGGAATTTCAAGGAGGTAGTAGCTAAAGGTTCGAAAGGTGGCTTCATGAGCTGCCCAAGAACCAGGTTTAAGTCCCATGCCACCGGTGGTGGCCTAATGGGAGGCTTAGTTAGAAGAAGGCCTCTCATAAATCTTGTTATAAGAGGATGAGAGGAAATAGGCTGTCCATTTAGAGGCTTAAGAGAAGCTGCAATAGCACTCAAATGGACTCTTACTGAATTAGTCTTAAGACCTGCATTGGATAAATGAAGGAAATACTCCAGCAGTGATTCCAGAGGTGTCACAAGGGGGTTAAGAGCCTTTTGCGAACACCATATGGTAAACCTTTTCCACTTGAAAGCATAAGAGCGTCTTGTGGAAGGTTTCCTGGAAGCAAGAAGAATATCTATCTTTCACTTGTTGAGGGATATTAAGATCATGGAGATCTAGGCCTTCAGCAACCAAGCCCTGAGATGCAGAGACTGGGGATTGGGATGCCATAACATTCCGTCCTCCTGGGATAGGAGATCTGGAGCAGACCCTAACTCCAGGGAGGGAGCTTGAGAGAGATGTAGAAGCAGAAGGTACCACACTTGCCATGGCCAATGTGGAGCTATGAGAATCATATGGCCTCTGTCTCTCTGAAGCTTGAACAGGGTTTTGGGAATTAGGGGAATGGGTGGAAAGGCATACAGGAAGTTTTGACCCCAGCAAAGGAGGAAAGCATCCCTGGCCTGAGCCCCCTGAGCCGGAGTTCTGGAACAGAACCGGGGAAGTTTGGCATTCCACGGACTTGCAAAGAGGTCTATGTCCGGGGTTCCCCAAAGTTGAAATATCCTGGCCACCTGGTCTGCATGCAGAGACCACTCATGTGGAAGCAGAACTCGACTGAGCCTGTCTGCCCAAGAGTTTTGAATGCCTGGAAGATACACTGCCAGAAGATGAATCTGATGCTCTCTGGCGAGGGCCCATAGTCACAAAGCTTCGTTGCAAAGCGACAGAGAGCCTGTCCCCCCCCCCCGTTTGTTCACATAGAACATGGCTACTTGATTGTCCATATGAATGAGGACTGTCTTGTAGCTGAGCAGGGTGTGGAACACTCGCAGAGCAAGAAAGATTGCTCTGAGCTCCAAGAGATTGATATGTAGATAACTCTCTTGTAGAGACCAGGTGCCCTGGGTGAAGAGGTCTTGCAGATGAGCTCCCCAACCCATTGGAGAGGCATTTGTTGTGAGAGTTGCTTCGGGTAAGGGTTGCTGAAAAGGGGACCACAGCAACAGGTTTTGAGTGGACTTCCACCACTGGAGGGACAAAGTGAGGCGACTTGTGTTTGCTATTTTGTCTGACAGGCACCCTGATGCCTGGGTCCATAAAGTCCACTGAGCTGCCCTCATGTGGAGGTGAGCATAGGGAACCACATGCACGGTGGATGCCATGTGGCCTAGTAGTTGTAACATTTCTCGAGCAGTTAGATGAGGCTTTAGCACTGCTTGATAAGCTAACTGCACCAAGCAAAGGCAACGGGCCTGGGGGAGAAAGGCCCTTGCCTTTGTGGTATCCAGGAGAGCTCCTATGAACTCTAAAGACTGAGTGGGAGTCAGACTGGATTTTGGGATGTTTATTACCAGCCCTAAATACTGAAGGATCTGCGTTGTGCAGGATAGAGAAGTCCTGGCCTCTGACTCTGTTGGGGCTCGAATGAGCCAGTCGTCCAAGTAAGGGAAGACGAATATCCCTAGAGTGCGGAGAAATGCTGCTACAACAGCCATGCATTTCATGAACACCCTTGGTGCTGAGGCCAGGCCAAAAGGAAGCACCCTGTATTGGTAGTGCTTTCCCTGAAAAAGGAACCGAAGGAACCTTCTGTGAGTTAGATGGATGAGAAGATGGGTGTACGCATCCTTGAGATCTAGAGAACAAAGCCAATCCTGACTCTGAAGGTATGGCAGCAGAGATCCGAGAGAAATCATTTTGAATTTCTCCTTGACAAGGAATTTGTTCAATTCTCTGAGGTCTAAGATAGGTCTGTAACCCCCTGTTTTCTTTGGGATAAGAAAATAAGGGGAATAGAACTCTGTACCCTGTTGTTGAAGGTGTACTTCTTCTATTGCCCCTTGGGCAAGAAGGATAGCGACCCCCTGACCTAACAGGTTGATGAGAGAGGTCGGAGAATTGAACTGCCTTACTATTGTGTGAGGGGGCATGCTTGAAAAATGAAGCTTGTACCCCTCCTTTATGATGGAGAGTGTCCAATGCGCTGCTGTTATTTGCCCCCATCTGGGGGCAAAATGACATAGCCTTCCTGGTTCTCAGGGGACCAGAACCTTCCACCATTCCAGGAAGGTTAAGTTCTCTAGATGAGAGTCAAAGGCCCTGTGGAGGCTGAGCCTGCTGGGCCGGTTGAGGCCTAGCAGCCTTTGCTTTCTTCTGTTTGGGTGGTTGCTGACCTTTCTTGGCAAGCTGACCTGCAGAACGTCCCTGCTGAACATAAGCAGGGTAAAATCTTTTCTTTTTAGAAAAGAATGGTTTCTTGAACAATTTCTTTCTAGCAGGATCAGCAGTGGACTTGGATAATCTGTACAAGGTGGAATTTTCAGCATCCATTTCATTGGCTTTTTCCTGCCAATCTTTACCAAACAGGTTCTCACCAGTAGAAGGGATATTTCCCAATTTGTCTTGTACCCAGAGCTCTAGATCAGATGCCTGAAGCCAAGCAATTCTACGTGCCCCTATGGCAATAGCCGAGGTTCTGCTTATGCACTCAAAGCAGTCAAAGGCTGCACGGTTGGAAAATTTAGAGACATCTTGGGCATGTTTGACCCAAGTGAGAAAATCCTGTCTTTTATCTTCAGAAAGGAAAGGACTGAAAGCCTCTAAATTTTCTGTGACCTCCTTCAGGAACATTCCCATGTAGAGACTATAGGAACTGATCCTGGCAGAAAGCATGGAAGCTTGGAAGACTCGACGTCCAAAAGCATCCAGGGTTCTGCACTCACGTCCTGGAGGATTAGAGGCATGCCTTTTTGCACTCTTAATCCTTCTCATAGCTGACTCCACTACAATAGAGTGGTGAAGAAGCTGAGTCTTATGGAACCCAGGACAAGGAGGGACTCGATACATAGTATCTAGTCTACGAGAATGAAGAGAGGTGGTAAGAGGTGTTTCCCACATCCTCAACATGAGATCATATAAAATCTCATGAATGGGCAAGGTAGCTGCCTCCTTAGCAGTTTTGGGATATTGTAGAATTTTCAACTCCTTGGCCCTTGGCTCTGTTTCAGGGGCCACAGTAAGGGACAGGCCCCGAGCCACCTCCCTGATAAAATCTTGGAAGGAAATATCCTCAGGAGGAGACATCCTGCGTTTAGGGGAGGAGGGCTCCTCTGGGAAAAGCATCGCTGCATCGACAGAACTGTCAGAATCCTCAGATTCTTCTGAGGACTCGAAGTATCATCTGTCTGGATGCTCTTGAAGAGCCCGATACCCGTACCGACCAAAGTCGGTACCGGGAGTAACCGGTACCGGGGTATCGGTACCGAAGGTCATCGGATGACTGGGTACCGGCAAAGCAGACACCGATGCCGATGTCGATGCTATCGGTACCGGTACCGATACCGAAGGCAGTGTCGGTACCGGTGGGACTGTCTGTCGTGGTTCCAAGGCTTCGATGCCGCAAGGAAAGCCGCCAGACTGCGTTCCGTAGCCAGAACTCTCTGGTCTATGGACGCTGCCAATGCCTGGATGTCGGTACCGGAGGAGACCGCTGGTACCCCAGAGCATGGCACCAGTAGTTCTGCCGAGGTCGAGGCCTCGAGTACATCCTGGAACCCCGATAATGCTTTGGAAGACGAAGCCTCCCGCCGGGGTAATTTTGCCGGTGCAGAATCCTCGAGGGCAACGCCAGAGGTATCTCGATGCTTAGAAGGAGATCTACCCTTCGAGGACCGGCTGGATTTATGTTTAGTTACCTGAGATCCACGGGAGGAAGAAGCAGCCCTGGAAGACGTCGATGCCACCGAAGCTGCATCAGAGGGAAACAGGGTACTGAGCTTAGCAGCACGGTTCTGTCGACCTCTTTTAGACATCATGGCACAGGACATACAATCCGTGATGGAGTGGTCAGGACCTAAACATTTTAGACACTATTCATGGGTGTCAGTGACGGAAATGGTACCCCCACACTTGGTGCACTTTTTGAAACCTGAAGCAGGTTTCTCCATGGTAAGGAAAAATTTTGGGGCCTAAGGCCCAAAAGGGCTCGTGCACCTGAAGAAAAAGAAAACGAGAATATATATATATATATTTTTTTTTTACAGGAATAAGAAAGAAAAGACTGGCGGTACTGGTAGAGCGTCGAGGAAGACAGACGCGACCACAAGAAAGAAAAAAACAAGAAAGAATTCTTCTGCGGTGACAGGAACACGACCTGCTGGCTCCGCGGAAAAAGAAGAACTGGAGAGAGGCAGTTGGGAAAGGCGGGAAGGCAGCACGCAGGCGCTGTGGGATGCTCCCAAAAGCTTTCTGATTGGACGCTGGGGAGCGTTCCCGCGCAGGCTCCGTCGGTACCGACGATACCCATATGTGATGACTACATTCCTACTTGTTCCTGGAGATTAAAAATTTCAGTTCCATCATTGATGTTATTAAACAATACTATTTATGTTAAATAAATCATTTTATCAAAATTTGGAATGATTTGGGCAATGGGGGATGCTGTAATAAATTTATGGAACTAAGGGGGCGGTGGCTGAAAAGGTTTGGGAATCACTGTTCTAAAATAAGGGACTGAATGGAGAATTCTGCACAAATTTGCACAGCACAAGATTCCCCCAAGTGAATCCTACCTTCCCCGCTTACCTCGGCGCTGCCTTATCTATGCCTACGGACTAAATTCTTTACTGATAATAATCCTAAATCCTTGCTTTAAAGAAAAAAACTGAAAATGAAGAGAGTTTTGTGGTGCTACACACAACAGATCATTTGCATGTATTCTAAAGCATAATAATTATAGGAACAGTAAACATATTAGGCTATCTATGGCAACTCGGATGCCAATCTTCATTTTCTGAATATTATATCCAGAATAAGATTTCCCCTAGCTGTTTATAAAATCATTAGTGATGGGCAGCACAGATGATGCCCATCTTGTGTTTTAAATAAAAATAAGCTCATTCAGGACTTCAATTTAATGACTCTATTGGCCTAAATAAAGTCAATTGAGTTAGTGAAAAAAAAAAAGTGTATGTGCTGAATTTTGACCCCGCCCCTCAAAAGAAATAAACGACCTATGCAGAGACCGTCACCTCCTTTTTCTGCTCATTATGCTCTTTTCCATGTACCCCAACATCCTTCTGATTCTAGCTACCGTCTGTCACAGCGTTTGGCCCCGCTGAGATTAGACACTATCATCCCACGGTCTCTCTACTAGTCTGTGCAAAACAGCTTCTCACATACACCTCCTTTCACTTTCTGTATCCCAAGTACATGACTGTACTTTTTGCACTGCATCTTAACTGTCAAGAAATTTATCAAACCTCAAGCTTTTTAAGGTTCCTTCTCATTCTGTCTACTCTTTGGAGTGTTACAGATCATTATGTCATCTATAAAGAGAGAGATTTTTTTTCTTTTAACCCCTTGGTAATATCATTCACAAAGATACCGAAGAGAACCAGCTTTGGGACCAGTCCCTGAAGCATGCTACTAATTACCTCTTTCCCCTCAGAGTGCATTTCATTTTTCACCACCCTCTGTCATTTATCACTGAATCAATTTCTACTTCAGTACTCACCGCCCCCGGGAGTCCACCTCCAGCATTCTCAGTTTATTTAGAAGCCTCCTGTGCAGGACAGACCCTGCTCAAATCCAATAAAATTACATTTCAGTGCATGTCCTTTACTTAATTCTCTAACTGTCCATTCAAAAGTCTGAACTGTTTGATATGATTAGCTTTGGTAAAACAATGCTGCTGGGATCTTGCAACCCATTGGATTATAAATACTTTACTACCCTTTCCTTCAGATGAGTCTCTATTAATTTTCCCCAACACAGAGGTGAAGCTTACCATCCTGCAGTTTCCAAACTCCTCTCTGTTATCAATCTCATGAGAAAGAACAACCGTCCACCTCCAGTTCCATAGAATCATTTGGTCTCCAAAGATCTCAATCACATTCCGCAGCAGAATCTCCCAGAGCTCCCTTGGTATCCTGACTCCATTTCATCTGGCCTTATAGCTTGTCTACTTTGTTTTGTTCTTATGAAAAAATGGAAATTAGTTATGGTATATGCTTCTATTTAATTTGCACATTGATTCCCCTCTGTAACAAATGTCACCTCAAAAAATTTGCTATGGATATGACTTATTATAGCTCTTCAGAGAGTTAAATGTATGCTGAAAAGTATTCTTATGTATTTCAGGGGTTCCATCTCTAAGGAACACTAGTTCAGAGAGCTCTTATTCCTTCAAAAAATGATCTAAATAGAAAGCCACAATAGGATTCATGGAAAGAAAAAGATATTGTGAACCACTGTGGTCACAAAGGAGCCACTAGAATTTTAAAACAGATCAGAGACCAAACATTCCATCCGACTTGGTCCTCGCTGCAGGCTCCTTTTCATCTGCACCAAGTATAATTTACAACTATATGAAAAGACACAAATGTGTGACAATAAGCAGCGGGAAGACAAACTGATTATCGCCCTCTCTTTGGATATTCATCTTCAAGTTTTCAAACATCCATTTCAAGTTACCCACAATAGCAAAAATGACTAATATAATTTTCAGAAAATTGTTTCTTGGCTTTCATAGACTTCTTTTACAACTGAAAAATGGAAGAGGTTTTATATAGCTCATTTATTGAATAAAGATAGGATTCAGCAATATGAAGAGAAAGAGGGAGGTTAGGGTAGGGGACTTTGCTTCAGAAATTCTCACAACGTCTGAAAAAAAAACACTTTTTTAAAGTTTTTGAGTATCCAAACTAATGATTTGTGCTGTTTTGATTATGTGCATTTGGTTGTAACTGACTCTGGGCATTTTTCAATAGGACAAGCCAAATTATCTAATTTGATAAATTAATACGTCTTAAAAGCAGGTGATAGGTCTAGGCGGGATAAAAATGGTTTTGATAAAAAGTTCTCTTTTCCATTTTGTACTAGGTACTCATAAGTGTGATTTCACAACCTTGTTATAATAAAAAAGCATGATAAAACTGCACAATCATAACCTAGATTCTGTCAAAAAAGTGCAGACTCCCATACTAGTAACAATGTTGTTGAAAGTATAAGGAAACCAACACAAAATTATATCATACAACCGTACAGGAGCTTGCTCCCTGGCTAGAATAACATTAAGGCTAGGCTTAAAATGGAAAATACATGACAGACCATGTGTTTAATATCCAGCATCATCAACTGATTCGTTACCTTGCTTCATTCAAAGTAAGATATTTTCTTTGGCAAAGTATTGCTATGTGGATAATATAAGCTTGCATTCATTACAAGCTGCAAGTCAGACAATTGTCAAATAGAGAAAAAGCCAGCAGAAAGAAAATTAACTTTTTCAGAAGACTGGCCTTTTGCAACAATACTGTAAATTCTAACTTTCTGCAGGCAGATCCTGCTGTGGTCTGAAGGCTATCTACAGCAGATTGGCTTCGTCCCGAAGAGCCTATGTAATTCACGACAGCCAAAGGAAACAAGATTCAACCGCCCATCACTGTGTTATGAATACTCTTTTTTTATTGTACTTTACAGATGTGGAAAACATTTCCACAAAACCCCACTTAACATCGAATATCAATTCACTAGCAAAGATTTCAAAAGAGTCCGCATGATTTAATCTACTACTGTCTTCATTAGATGCTGATATGCTGTTCAAGCGTTCAAAAGTTCTCCTCCCCCTTGAGGATAAAGCTTACCTCTGAGGAGAATAATTTACCACTATGTGAGATCTGTCAAAAAGGGAATTCCAGAGAGCAATGTTACAAGGGATTATAGACAGTCCCATGGTGGCCCAGTCTGCCGGAAACAAAAGATGATATACATTTTTCATGCTTTATGTGCCTTGACTCCAAAGACAATATTTTAATTAACTGGTATTTAAAGCACTATCAAGTACACTGAAAATTAATTACTTTCTGAAGTTTGACAAAAATTACTAGTGATAAGCTCACTTAGGAACCATACAAAACTATCATAAACATATTCAAGATAAAACACCATACATCAGCCAACAGCCTACACACCCTCATACAATCAGACACCAGTACGCGTCCCAGAAGAAAACAAACCCACAACAGAGTCAGCACCCCAAGTGAATACAAACACACACGCAAGGACACAACAGACAGAGCACTCTCAATGGCCGCTCCAACAATATGGAACAAACTCCCGGACGACTTGAGGGCCACTACAGACCTAAAAGACTTCAGAAAACAGCTGAAAACCATACTGTTCATAGAACACTATGGACACATCACATAACTTCAGAGAATGAACAACAGCACATGATCCCGCCTAACCAATGTATGCATGGAACTTGTTTTTGCACCACTGTATATAGCCCACTCTGTAAATAGCTCACACCAATCTAGCACACAACACAACACACACTCAATTTACCCCCACTGCATGTATAACACACTCACTTGACCTGATTGTTTGCTGTGATACCACCTTGATTATTAAGATAAGGCGGTTTAGAAATACTGTTAAATAAAATAAATAAAAATATTTGCTGAAGTGCGGAAAAGCATGCACTAATCGTTACTCAGTCCCATGGTAACTGCTACTGTGAGCTAAAAGCAAGGCGTGTGGTAAAAATTCCATGCTGACTGTCTTTAGCACGAAGGGATGGGATCAGGGAAGTTGCCAAATGTTACCTGTCATGACTGCTGATAGCATGGCTGCACTTAATGCCAACTCAAGATTCAACCTCTTGGCCATCCCTGGACTCCAAAGGACACTGGGGCAGAAGTGGTCCCCCTCAGAGACGCAAAGGCTGCCATGTCCATTAGACCCCAGGAATAGCCCTGGCAAGTCTCAAGGGAGCAGCTGCATCCAAGGTAGTGTACAGAGTACAGGAGAAGGGGGAAGGGAGGCTTATACCATTGGGAGGCTGATACAGGTAGACGGAAGTTTGCAACCACTGCTGCTTGGCTGTGACACTGGGACTGTGCTACCTGCCAAGGCAACAAAGGCAATAAAATAAAAGATATCATAATATGTTTGAATCACTCCATGGTAAGACCCAACCTTCAGTACTGTGTGCAGTTATTTTTGCAACATCTATCTATTTAGATTATCAGAATTTACAGATTATCGGACTAATATATAGTATATATATATATATATATATATATATATATATATATATATATATATATATACACACAGAGAGAGAGAGAGAGAGAGAGAGAGAGTCTGATAATCTGTAAATTCCCAGCGGATTACAATAGCAAATTTGACAAATAAATACATCATACATATACAGTACATAGCATAACAAACAACACAGAGCACAAATACTAAACAATTAAGAAAATGCTTGCGTAAAAAAAGACCTCTTCAAATTTTTTCTAAAATCCAACAAATTAGTCCCCGTACATAACAGCAAAGGTAATTGGTTTCAGATTAATGGAACTGTCAAAGAAAGTTTATCACCTCAAAGCCCATATGGCACTGGGAGCACCAACATTGCCTGTTCCTGAAAACACAAACTATGCATAGCCTGCCAGAACAGTAAGGGAAAGTATACAGGGAGAAACATTCTCACTCGGAGCACCTGAAAAACTAATCTTAGAAACATAGAAACATGATGGCAGAAAAAGACCACATGGCCGATCTAATCTGCCCTACCATATCCCCTTTTTTGCTTTAGAGATCTTCTGTGTTGGTCCCATGCTTTTTTGAATTCAGATACTGTCCTCATCTCCACTACCTCCACTGGAAGACTATGCCACACATCTACCATGCTTTCCGTAAAGAAATATTTCTGCATATCACTCCTGAATCTATCCCTTTCACCCTCATCCTATGAACCCTCACAGCAGAGCTTGTTTTCAATTGAAAGAGGCTCTCATGCATTTATGGCACGGAGGTATTCAAATGTCTCTATCATATCTCCTCTATCCCACCTTTCCTCTAAAGTATACATATAAAGATCTTTAAGTCTGTCCTCATATGCTTTCTAAAGAAGACCACAAACCATTTTAGTAGCCACCCTCTGCACCAACTCCATCCTGTTTATATCCTTTTGAAGGTGCGGACTCCAGAATTGCACACAGTACTCCAAATGAGGTTTTACCAGAGATCTATACAGAGGTACTATCACCTCCTTTTTTCTGCTGGCCATTCCTCTCCCTATATACCCAAGCATCCTTCTGGCTTTTGCCACTGCCTTTTCTACCTGTTTAGCTACTTTAAGATCATCAGAAACAATCACACCCTGGTCCTGCTCTTCTTTTTTAGACAGAAATACTTTGCCCCCTACACCTGTACCACTCCCCTTGGATTTTTGCAGCCCAAGTGCATGACTCTGCATTTTTAGCATTAAATCTCAGCTGTCAAATTCTTGACCGTTCCTCAAGCTTAACTAGATCCCTCCTCATGTTATCTACTTCTTCCTGGGTGTCTACTCTATTGTAGATTTTGGTATCATCCACAAACAGGCAAACCTTACCTGACAGTCCTTCCGCAATATCACTAACAAAGATGTTAAAAAGAATCGGACCAAGGACAGATCCCTGCGGCACAACACTGGTAACTTCCTTCTATTCTGAGTGAGCTCCATTTACCTGTACCCATTGTCACCTCCCACTCAACCACTTTCTAACCCAGTCAGTCACTTTAGGTTCCATCCCTAGGGTGCTCAGTTTATTAATAAGTCACCTGAGTGGAATGATGTCAAAGGCTTTACTGAAATCTAAGTACACCACCATCAAGGGCTCTCCCTTGGTCAACTCTTTGGTCACCCAATCAAAGACGTCAATCAGATTTGTCTGACAAGACCTGCCTCGGGTAAATACATGCTGCCTCGGATCCTGCAGTCCATTGGACTCCAGAAACCTCATTATTCTCTCTTTTAGCAACATTCCAATAATTTATTCACCACAGAGGTTAGACAAACTGCTCTGTAGTTTTCAACCTCATCCTTACTTCTGCTTTTGTATAAAGGGACCAAATGTGCCTCTCTAGTCCTCCGGAACCACTCCCGACTTCAAGGAAGCACTGAAAAGGTCCATCAGTGGAGCTGCTAGAACGTCCCCAAGTTCCTTCAGTATTCTTGGAATGAATCCCATCCAGTCCCACCACTTTGTCTACTTTTAGTTTAGCTAGTTCCTCATGAACACGGTCTTCTAAAAATCATTCAAGATCCCCGTCACTTCTGTTCCTTTTCTGTGGGTGTTTTCTGCAGTCTTGCTCCTGACCCTTCATCTGTGAACAGAAATATTTGTTAAGCAATTCTGCCTTATCCTCATCAGCTTCTAAATATTCCTCCCCTTCACCCTTGAGTCTGACAATACCACCTTTGTCCATCTTCCTCTCACTAACTTATCTGAAAAATATCTTATCCCCCCACCATTTTATTGCATTGGCTATTTCTTCTTTTTTGTATCTTTGCTTCCTTGACTACCTCTTTTTCTTCACCTTTTCAGCTACTTCTTATGAGAACCATAGTGGCCTCCTTTTCCTTTTACATTTATTTACCTTTCATATTTCAAATTTCAGCTTTGCCCATTGCTTTTCTACATCCCCTAGCTGTTCCCATCCCACTGACGACTCCTTGAGGTATTGTCCCATCTTGGCAAAGTTAGTTTTCCTAAAGTTTAGAACCCTCACTTCTGAATGGACTTTATCAGCCCTAGTCCTAATACTGAAGCACACGATCTGGTTATCACTGGAAGCCAGATGATCTCCCACTATAGCATCACAAACACTTTCCCCATTGGTAAGTACTAGATCCAGTATGGCCCTTTCATGTGTGGGTTCTGTTGACAATTGCTGGAATAGTTCTCCCTGTAGAGAATACAGGATCTCCTTACTTCTAGATGACACAGCAGCAGGGATGTGCCAATCAACATCCGGCATATTGAAATCAATAGCATGTCTCCTTTCACAGCAATACTACGTGCACCTATGTACACCGCTTTCCAAATGTTGCCCCTTTTACCCATTTCTACAGAGCATCTAATGTTTTACTTACCTGAAGACCTTTACTTACCTGGGGGCTTTCTTCACCCATCCCAACGAATCTAGTTTAAAGCCCTCTTCAGTAAGTTAGCTGGTCTGCTGTGAAAGACACTTTGACCCTTCTTGGATAGGTGAACGTCATCTCTGCTCTGCAGCCATTGGAAAATCATCCCATGATCCAGGAAACCAAAACACTCGCAATGACACCATCCATGCAACTATGCTTTCATCTCCAGAATGCTTCTCTGCCTCGGCCTTTATCCTCAAAAGGGAGGATTGAGGAGAACACCAGCTGTGTGCACCTATCTGCTTCACTTTCTGTCCCAGAGCCATAAAATCACTTTTGATACACTCAGAGGAAAACCTAGCAGTATCATTTGTTCTAACATGGATGAACAACATTTGATAATAATCAGCAGGCTTGATGAGCCTCAGCAAACTCTCAGTAGCATCTCAGATTTTGGCACCTGGCAGACAGCACACCTCCCTGGACATGAAGTCTGGTTGGTAGATGGATGTCTCAGTGCCCCACAGATGGATCACCAACCGCCACTATCTTTCGCTTCCTTACGGTCACTGATTCTGCAACTTTGGGATGCTTGAGCTCTGGTTCTTCCCTTTCCTTGGAAGGCTTTCACCTCCTCCCCTTCCAAGGCTGCATACTGTTTCTTCAATTTGAGGGCTGGAAGAGTTGGACTGTCAATTCTGCAGGCTCTGGTGACTAATGTCCAACTCTCTTCATTCTGTAGCATACCAACTTCATCTCTGTCAGAGAGCTTCAAGAAGCATCTCATCAATGTACTTGTCGCTGTCTTGAAAGCTTATCAGCCTCGACACCTTTTCTCCGAGTTCCTCCACTTGTTTCATGAGGACTTCACAGTTTGTAAGCATTTTACACAAGGAACCAGGCCCTCGACTTGCATCGGGTTGCCTGGACAGAGGCAGCAGCTCTAATGAGGGCAGTAGCTTTGGCAATACAATTTTTCCCAGCCATCATTCAGTTGATGGAGCTTTGGTACCTGTTGAAGTAAATGAGAGACCGGATGGATATGCAGATGAATCTTCCGGTACTCTGCTGCTGGGATGAGTGCGGGGGCTGTAGCAGCTCTTGCTTGGCTGACTCATGGTGTCCTCTGACGTCCTCTGCTGGGCCTGCTGGGATGGATCTGCAGATGAGTCTTCCGGTACTCTGCTGCTGGAATGAGTGTGGGGGCTGTAGCAGCTCTTGCTTGGCTGAGTTGTGGTAACCTCTGGCGTCTTCTGCTGGGGCTGCTGGGATGGATATGCAGATGAGTCTTCAATACCACATCCTGATTTAAAACAGTCAAATCACTTTAGTAGTGAAATTAAGAATTATCCTTAAAAATAGCTAATCCCTAAAGAAAAGGAGAAATAGAAGACAGAGTACATAGCTTGGTGAGTCATCTCACTGAATGGCTTGTTAGCAGGGAAAACATGTTGAAGATATAAGGAAACTTAGGCCAAAGGGTAAAAAGACCGGCGTCGAACCGAATGGAAAAAAGAATAATTATGAAGAAAAATCAACTTTTTCGCGGGGACACGATGGGTACGTCTGTAGGGCTCCGCGGAAAAAAGAAGACTGGCTAAGATGGCACCCTTGGGCGGGAAGGGGACCGCGCATGCGCGCTGCAATTCCCAAAGGCTTTCTTTGAAAGCTGGGGAAAATTGCTCCGCGAGGGCTCCGTCGGCGCCGACGTCACCCATAAGTGAGGACTGACTTCCTGCTTGGTCCTGGAGAAAACATGTTGAAGACATAAGGAAACTTAGGCCAAAGGGTCAATAGGTGGTTTCATTAGCGTTATCAAAACCATAATTAAAAGTACAATTGGGTAACATACTTTAAAAAATAAGAAATACAAAATACAGCTGCTCCACAAACCTCAAAATATCAGAGCAAGAAGGAAATTCTCTCTCTCATATGATTTCATACTGCCAGTAGCATTTATACGTATTTGCACTGTTAATTTGGCTATATCTATACCTTTATCAAGCATTTCAAGAAAGATTGTGTAGTGGTTATGTTTTGCTGCTGAACTAGGAAGCCAAGTCATCAAATGCTATAAAGCAGCCTTATATGGGATTTCTAGATACACTGCAATGACTCCTCTACGGCGTGAGCTCCACTGGCTCAAGGTTTCTAATTGGTTTGTTTGAGTTTTATTTGATTTTGTGTACATTTTTTATGATTTTGTGCCAACATGTTCTTCATTATTGCTACTTTCACTTTTGGCTATGAAATCAAGACAGCCATAATTGTTTTGTGTGCTGTCCTTTTCGTGACGTAGGGGTGTTAATTTAGATTCACCCTTATTTTTTCATATAAAATGGCTGAATTATAGGCTAAGCAGCCAATGAATATTAAGGGATTCCCATCTATTCTAGCTTTTCAAAAAAAAATTTGAAATCATGGCTTTTCAACTCTTGATTCATAATTCTGTTTCAGCTTTTATATTTGTGGTCTTCTCTTGCTATCAACTGCGTTGAACCACTTAGTTTGAGATAGTAGCGGTATAAAAGTACTTATTAGTATTTACTTGTGGAAGCGTTTCCTAATGTTAGTAAACCTTTTATCACACTGAGAAACAGCCATTGTTCTTTAGGGAGTGCCTCTCAACTCGCTAAGTTGTTAGAGGATCTGTGCCCTTGAGTAACTATATCCTTCTTGAAATGTTTGATTGGCTCAGCCAAAAAACATTTCTACAAAGTGTAGAAACACATTTTATTGTAAGACAGAAGGGGTTAACCATGTTAATTTCAGACTGCTGTGCTTTTATCCTTTCTAATACTTTTCTGAACATAGGCTATAGAAAGTCCTCTTCTCAAGTCACTTCTCTGGCTCCCTGTTACCACACTGAGTTGAAACTTCTCCTACTGACCTACATGTGTATTCATTCTGCAGCTCTTCATTACCTCGCCTCACACCCTTCCTCGGAAACTCCATTCATCAGGCAAATCCATTCTATGTGTGCCCTTCTCTTCCACTACCAATTTGTTTGCTCCACCTTGTTGCACCATACTCCTAGAACAGATTACCTGAGCCAGTCATGTTCCATCTCTGGTTCTATTCAAAACCAGGCAAAAAAACCAACCTCTTTGAGACCACTTTTAGACTTGACACCCCTTATTCTCTTGTTTACCACCCATGCATGTTACAACCATTTCCCCTAGTTCCTAGCCTAATCCCATTTGTTGTATTTGTCCGTCTTGCATAAATAGTCTCTACTAAGTAGAGCGCAGAATGGCTTTCATGTACAGCCCTGCGTACGTCTTTCAGCAGTATACAAATAAGTAGTAGTTATGAGTACTAGTAGAAAACATACAGGAATTGGTTGTTCCAGCACAACCCATCAATATCTGGCTGCTGAAAAGTCTGGGACAGTTTTTGTGGAAGCAAGATATCAGGAGCTCTAGCACTGGAGTGCTTAACTCCTGCATATGAAGACCTCCGACAATACAAATTCTTTTGATAGAAGGCAGTGACTATTCAACCAACCCACTTATAAAACTATCCCTCTCTGCTACATGAAGTTATTCACCTTCACAGTCTACCACAGAACATTCATATTCTTGACCTCGCTTTCAGTCTCCTTGTTGCAGTCCTCATTTAAGTACATTGCAATGCAATGTGTGCCTTCGAGTCAGTGCTGACTCCTGGTGACCCAGAAGCTCCTGGGTTTTCTTGGCAGTGTCACTGGAAGTAGATTGCCAGGCCTTTCTTCCAAGGCAGTGGAGGGTTAAGTGACTTGCCCAAGGCCACAAGGCGTGCTAGTGAGAATCAAACCCTGGTTGCTTGGTTACCAAGCCAGTGTTCTAACCACTAGGCTACTCCTCCACTCCCTAAGTACATTACTATGTGAAAATTGTTGCCTTGATGATCATTTTTCGACAATTCTTTGGTTGGGGGGTATTACAGCATTCTCCACTGCCCTCATTTTCAGAATACTCAGTGGAGCTTTTCCTTGAATTGAGATATCCAACCTAGCGGCTCTCCATCCACATAAACTTACAAATATCTATATTTTTTCTTAATAAGGCTCTTCTTTTTTTCCATATTATCTCCAAGGCCACCATGTCTAAGACTGGGCAATGTTTTGGGGTAGCAGACATCTATTTCATACCCTCTTTCAGTGGCAATAGATGCTGTCAGGGGCGGCCCAAGGGGGGTGCGGGGCCATGTGCAGAGACTCAGTGCGGGGCCTCATTTGCACAAGGTGCTTCATTTGCATAATGTTACCATACACTAACTTTTAGTAAACATGCCTCTTAATAAGTATATGGATAAAGAAAGACTAAAATATTTATATATTACTATAATCCAGTACCAACCGCCAGGCACATTAGGAACTACTACAAACACTGCCCATTTAGAACCCATAGCAAACCAGCCGTATCCTAACAGCACTACCAGGACTCACAAAGCACCATACCCTAACTATCAAAAGGCAACACTGCAAATATTAAACCAATACATTTCAGAGAATAACAATACATGACCTACTGGGGAAAGAGAACAAGTGTCAATGTCAAATAGGAATTATATAAACAGAATACCTCAGCTCAGTTACACATGCAGAACATAGAACATCACCAAACAAGGAATCACAATTTAGAAACAGGAAGACAATAATTAAACTGGGAACCACAAAAGCCAAACTTGGTATGTACAAGACTGTAGAAATAAAACTATAAATTAATTTCCTCTTGTACTAAACAAAGCGCAGACGTTAATGATGCATATTTCCCAGAGCTGACATATTCCAGTTAATAAATTCAAAATAAAGAGATATTTCTCTACCTTTTGTGCATTTTTTTCACTTACAATTGTTCCAGCCACTTTCTTCTAGTTTCTTTGTGTCTTCTGCTAACTCTCCATCTGCTGTCCATTTGTCCTTTCTTCTCTCGTTTAGTTTTTTTTCCATTCTCTCTCTACATCTGCTTTAACATATTAATCTTTCTCCTTTTGCTCTTTCCTCATTCCTATTTCATCCACTCAAATTTTACCCCTCCATCCTCAATCCCCACTTACTCTCCCAATATCCGGCCAATTGTAGATTTGTCTTCCCTCCCACACAAAATATTTTTACCCTCTGCATTTCACTCTCCCAGCTCCATCCCATTCTAATCCTCCCCCAACATCAGCTCCCTTCTAGTTCCAGCCCCACCCAGCATCTGCTCCCTTCTAGTCCCTGCATCAGCTCATTTCTAGTCCTAGCTCCCCCATCCATTTCCAGTCCTATCCGAGTCCCTCCATCAGCTCATTTCTACTCCTTTCCTAGCCCCACCATCAGCCCATGTCAAATCCTAGCTCCCCTCCACTCAACCCATTTCCAATCCAAATCCCCCATGAGCCTACTTCCAATTCTAGCCCCTCTATGAGTCCATTTCAATTCAAACCCCCACCACAGCCCATTTCCAACCTTAGCACCCCCCAACAGCCCATTTCCAGTCCTATCCTAGCCCCTCCATCAGCCCATTTCCAGTCCTAGCTCCATCCTCTCACAGCCCATTTCCATTCCAAGCCCCCTCCCCATCAGCTATTTGCAGTTCAAGCCCCCCCTTCCACTCAGCCCATTTCCAGTCCTAGCAACCCCCATCCCATTACCTGTCCTAGCCCCCCCCATCAGCCCATTACCAGTCTTACCCCCCCACAGCCCATTACCAGTCTTAACCCCCCACAGCCCATTACCAGTCTTACCAGTCCTAACCCCCAACACCCCATTTTCAGTCTTACCCCCCCACAGTCCACTACCAGTCCTAACGCCCTATCAGCCCATTTCCAGTCAGCCCCCCGCCCCAATAGCCCATTACCAGTCCTAAGTCCCCCCATCAGCCCACTTCCAGTCCTAGCCCCCCCATAGCCCATTACCAGTCCTAACCCCCTATCAGCCCATTTCCAGTCCTAGCCCTCCCATAGCCCATTGCCAGTCCTAAGCCCCCCATCAGCCCAATTGTAGTCTTAGCCCCCCCACAGCCCATTACCTGTCATAACCCCCGATCAGCCCACTTCCAGTCCTAACCCCCCATCAGACCATTTCCTGTCCTAGCCCCCCCACAGCCCATTACCAGTCATAAGCCCCCCATCAGCCCACTTCCAGTCTTAGCCTCCCCATAGCCCATTACCAGTCCTAACCCCCCCATCAGCCCATTTCCAGTTCTAACCCCCCCATCAGGCCATTTCCAGTCTTAGCCCCCCATAGCCTATTACCTGTCCTAACCCCCCCATAACCCATTATTTATTTATTTTATTTATTTACATTCTCTTATATACCGCACTATTCTGCATCAGTGCGGTTTACATTGAACAAACTGAAATTACATTGAACAGGGCATTATAACTTGGAGATAACTATTTTACAGGGAACATGGGCTATGGAGGGTTAAGTGGCTTGCCCGAGACCACAAGGAGCACCTGAGGGACTAGAAACCCCAGTCCTTCCGGCCCGAGGTTGCTGTCCTCTAGTGGGATTTGAACCCCCGACTTTCCGGCCTGAAGTACCTTGCCCCAACCACTAGGCCACTCCTCCATTAACAGTCCTAACCCCCTCCCCCCCCACCCAACTAGGTAAATAAAACCCAGAAACTGGCTGCTGCTGCCGCTGCCACCATGGCAGCAGCAGAATCGAGCATCCTGCGGGGTCCCCCCTGCCCTGCAGTCTTCCATTTGCCCTCTTTCAGAGCCGCGCGAAGGGAGAGTTTCCCTTTCTCGCAGCTCTGTTAATCCCGCCGCGGGGCTGATGGGAAATCCCATCAGCCCCGCGGCGGGATTAACAGAGCCGCGAGAGGAGAAGCTCTCTCTCTTCGCGCGGCTCTGACAGCCAATGCTGAGGCCGCATGGAAGACTGCAGGGCAGGGGGGGCCCCCGCAGGATGCTTGATTCTGCCGCTGCCACGGCGGCGGCGGCAGCGGCAGCAGCAGCCGGTTTCTGTTTTTTTTTTACCTAGTTGGGCTGAAGCAAGATGTTTTTTGCGCGGGGCCCCCTGAAGCGCGGCGCCCTGTGCAAAAAACATTCTTGCTCAATGGACGGGCCGCCCCTGGATGTTGTAATGCTCCCAAAGGGAAGCTGGTCCACAGTGTCACCCTCTATCTACAGTACCACTACCGGTATGAAGCACAGTTAAACTATAACTCATCTTTGAAAGTTATATCTGACCTCATTCAGACAAGTCACTTTATCCTAAGACAGGTTTACAATATTGCTCTGACTGAAAAACCCCACTCCCAGATGACACAGGTTCTGAGATGACTGAAGGCATCATTTTTGCCAAGTGATCACCGGACATGATCCTGCACAGATTTTACAACCCTTTCTTTGTCTTCTGTAAAAGATACAGAAAATTAGAATGTTCGTTTTGGTGCACTTCCCAGATAAAGACAATGTCTTATGTGTAAAGCACAGTTACTTACCTGTAACAGGTGATCTCTGGGAACAGCAGGAATAAGTCTTCACATATGGGTACGTCGGTACCGATGGAGCCTGCGCGGGAACGCTCCCCAGCGTCCAATCAGAAAGCCTTTGGAAGCATCCCACAGCGCCTGCGTGCTGCCTTCCCCAACTGTCTCTCCTCAATTGAGCTTTAGAGCTGAGACAAAGAGAGAGAGAGAGAGAGAGAGAGAGAGAGGGAAAGGAAAGAGAGATAGAGAGAGAGACAACTCCTAGGGGAGGTGGGTGGGTTGTGAAGACTTATTCCTGCTGTTCCCAGAGATCACCTGTTACAGGTAAGTAACTGTTATCTCCAGGAACAAGCAGGAATGAGTCTTCACATATGGGGACTCCCTAGCTTTAGATGCCAGGGAGAGATCCCATAAGTTGTGTGTCCCTGGGACAGGGCTGCTGCACTTCCCCACATGGATCTCTGGCATCCCATGAGGGATGGTGGGTAGGAGTTGATTAAGTATGGAACAGGTGTTTAAGAACAGCCTGACCAAACAAGGCATCCCGACGGGAGTCCTTGTTCAAGCAGTAATGGGCTGTGAAGGTATGAACCGAGGCCCAAGTGGCTGCTCGACAGATGTCATCAATGAACCGAGGCCCAAGTGGCTGCTCGACAGATGTCGTCAATAGACACAGAGTTCAGATGAGCTATTGAGGCTGCCATGGCTCTCACATTGTGAGCTGTGACATGGCCCTCCAGAGAAAGGTTCTTGCTCTGATAGGCGAAAGAAATACACTGGGCAATCCAGTTAGATAGTGTTCTCTTGGAGACTGGTAGTCCCAAATGAGAAGGATCAAAGGCAACAAAGAGTTGGGAAGACTTTCTATGTTGCTGTGTCCTTTGTAAGTAAAAAGCCAGAGCTCTTTTACAGTCCAGGGTATGAAGATTCCTCTCTGCCCTTGATGCATGAGGTCCTGGAAAAAAGACAGGTAGGTAGACCTCCTGGTTGAGGTGAAAAGGCAAGACCACCTTAGGCATAAAGTGTGGATTAGTCCTAATGACCACCTTGTCATGATGGAACCTTGTATAAGGTGGATTAGCTACGAGTGCTTGCAATTCACTAATACGACGTGCTGATGTGATTGCAATGAGAAAGATAACCTTCCAAGAAAGGTATTTCAAGGAGGTGGTAGCTAAAGGTTCAAAAGGCGGCTTCATAAGCTGACCAAGAACCAAGTTTAAATCCCATGCCACTGGGGGTGGTCTAATGGGAGGCTTTGTTAAAAGGAGGCCTCTCATTAATCTTGCTAGCAGAGGATGAGAGGAAATAGGTTGTCGATTTAGAGGCTTAAGGGAAGCTGTAATAGCACTCAAATGGACCCTTACTGAATTTGTTTTAAGGCCTGCATTAGACAGATGGAGGAGATACTCCAGCAAAGATTCCAGAGGTATGGCAAGGGGGTTAAGACCCTTCCCAGAACACCAGATAGTAAACCTCTTCCACTTGAAAGCATAAGAACGTCTAGTGGAAGGTTTTCTGGAAGCATAAAGAACATCTTTCACTTGTTGAGAAAGATGAAGATCCTGGAGGTCTAGGCCTTCAGCAACCAAGCCCTGAGATGCAGAGACTGGGGATTGGGATGCCATAACCTTCCGTCCTCTTGAGAGAGGAGGTCTGGAGCAGACCCTAACTCCAGGGAGGGAGCCTGAGAGAGATGTAGAAGCAGAGGGTACCACAATTGCCGTGGCCAATGTGGAGCTATGAGAATCATGTGGCTTCTGTCTCTCTGAAGCTTGAACAGGGTTTTGGGAATTAGGGGAATGGGTGGAAAGGCATAGAGGAAGTCTTGACCCCAGTGAAGGAGGAAAGCATCCCTTGCCTGAGCTCCGTGAGCCAGAGTTCTGGAACAGAACCGGGGAAGTTTGGCATTCCACAGACTTGCAAAGAGGTCTATGTCCGGGGTTCCCCAAATTTGAAAAATCTTGGATACCTGGTCCATATGTAGGGACCACTCGTGTGGAAGCAGAAATCGACTGTCTGCCCAAGAGTTTTGAACACCTGGAAGATAAACTGCCAGAAGATGAATGTGATGCTCTCTGGCGAGGGCCCACAGTCGCAAAGCTTCGTTGCAAAGCGACAGAGAGCCAGTTCCTCCCTGCTTGTTCACATAGAACATGGCTACCTGATTGTCCGTGTGGATAAGGACTGTCTTGTGGCTGTGCAGGGTGTGGAGAACCCGCAGAGCAAGGAAGATTGCTCCGAGTTCCAAGAGATTGATATGTAGACAAGTCTCCTGTGGGGACCAGATGCCCTGGGTGGAGAGGTCCTGCAGATGAGCTCCCCACCCCATTGGAGAAGCATCTATAGTAAGAGTTGCTTGGGGTAGAGGCTGCTGAAAGGGGGACCCCAGCAACAGGTTTTGAGGGGACTTCCACCACTGGAGGGACAAAATGAGGTGACTTGTGTTTGCTATTTTGTCTGACAGGCAGCCTAATGCCTGGGTCCATTGGGTGGATAAAGTCCACTGAGCTGCCCTCATGTGAAGGCGAGCATATGGCACCACATGTATGGTGGATGCCATGTGGCCTAGCAACTGTAACATCTCTCGAGCAGTTAGTAGGGGCTTCAACTCTGCCTGAGAAGCTAACTGCACCAAGCAAAGGCAACGGGCCTGGGGAAGATAGGCCCTTGCCCTTGTGGTATCCAGCAACACCCCTATAAACTCCAGGGACTGAGTAGGGATCAAATTGGATTTTGGGATGTTTATTACCAACCCTAAATACTGAATACGCATTGTGCAGGTTAGAGAACTCTTGGCCTCTGAGTGGGAGCTCGAATGAGCCAGTCGTCCAGGTAAGGGAAGACGAATATTCCCAGGGTGCGCAGAAAAGCAGCTACCACTGCCATGCATTTCGTGAACACCCTTGGTGCAGAGGCCAGACCAAAAGGGAGCACTCTGTATTGATAGTGCTTCTCTTGAAAAAGGAACCAAAGGAACCTTCTGTGAGTTGGATGGATGAGAACATGGGTGTACGCATCCTTGAGATCTAGAGAACAAAGCCAATCCTGACTCTGAAGGTATGGCAGCAGAGGTCCTAGAGAAACCATCTTGAACTTTTCCTTGACTAGGAATCTGTTCAACTCTCTGAGATCTAAGATGGGTCTGAAGCCCCCTGTTTTCTTTGGAATAAGAAAATAGGGGGAGTAGAACCCTGTGCCCTGTTGTTGAAAAGGCACTTCCTCTACTGCCCCCTGGGCGAGAAGAGTGGCAACCTCCTGCTGCAACGGGTTGAGGAGGGAGGTTGGAGAATTGAACTGGTGCACTCTTGTGAGAGGGGGCAAGCTTGAAAAATGAAGTTTGTACCCCTCTCTTATGATGGAGAGTGTCCAATGCTCTGCTGTAATTTGCCCCCACCTGGGAGCAAAGTGACATAACCTTACTGAAATGGTGGAGGGCTCTGGTCCTTCTAGAGCCAGGAAGGCTAAGTTCTCTAGCGGAACGTCAAAGGCCCTGAGGGGGCTGAGGTTGCTGGGCTGGAGCAGGCCTAGCAGCCTTTGCTTTGCTCTGTTTGGAGGATTGCTGACGTTTGGTAGGGAACTGAGCTGCAGAAAATGCTCGCTGACCATAAGCAGGATAGAATCTTCCCTTTTTAGAAAAAACCTTGAATAACCTTTTCTTAACAGGAGCAGCTGTGGATTTGGATAGTCTATTCAAAGCAGAATTTTCAGCATCCATCTGATTGGCGTTTGCTTGCCAATCCTTACCAAACAGGTTCTCACCTGTACAAGGGATATTTCCTAATTCATCTTGAACCCAGATCTCCAAATCAGATGCTTGAAGCCAAGCAATCTTACGTGCACCTATGGCAATAGCTGAGGCTCTGCTTACGCATTCAAAGGAGTCGAAAGCTGCACGGTTAGAAAATTTGGAGATATCTTGGGCATGTTTGAGCCCAGTGAGAAAGTCCTGCCTTTTATCTTCAGACATAAAAGGACTTAAAGTCTGCAAATGGTCAGTGACTTCTTTTAAGAACATTCCCATGTAGAGACTATAAGAATTAATTCTTGCAGCAAGCATGGAAGCTTGGAAGACTCTCCTTCCAAAAGCATCCAGGGTTCTACATTCACGTCCTGGAGGATTAGAGGCATGTCTTTTGGCACTTCTAATCTTTCTCATTGCCGACTCAACCACAATAGAGTGGTGAGGAAGTTGAGTTTTATGGAAACCAGGACAAGGAGGGACACGATACATGGTATCCAACCTGCGAGAATGAGGAGAGGTGGTTAGAGATGCTTCCCACATCCTCAACATGAGATCATACAGAATCTCATGAATAGGCAAGGTAGCTGCCTCCTTAGTAGTTTTAGGATATTGTAAAATATCTAACTCCTTGGCTCTGGGCTCTGTCTCAGGGGCCACTGTAATAGAGAGGCCCCGAGCCACCTCCCTGATAAAGTCTTGAAAAGACAAGTCTTCTGGAGGAGACATTCTTCGTTTAGGAGAGGACTCCTCCTGTGGAAGAAGCATCACTGCATCGACTGACTCTTCAGAATCCTCAGAGGAATCGAAGTATCGTCTGTCCGGATGCTCTTGCAAAGCCCGATACCCGTACCGACCGGGGTCGGTATCGGGAATAACCGGTACCGGGGTATCGGTACCAGAGGGCTTCAGCGGACAGAGTATCGGCATAGCGGACACCGATGCCGATGTCGATGCCACCGGTACCGGGATCGGTACCGATGGCGATGCTAGAGCCGGTACCGGCGGAGTAGTCTGTTGCGGTACCACGGGCGTCGATGCCACAAGGAAAGCTGCCAGACTGCGTTCTATGGACAGAATCCTCTGATCCATTGATGCCGCCAATGCTTGGAAGTCGGTACCGATGGAAGCCACCGGTACCCCAGAGCATGGCACCAGGAGATCTGTCGAGGCCACGCCATCGAGATCATCCTGGAACCCCGTAGCCTCCCGCCGGGGTAATTTTGCCAGTGCAGAATCCTCGAGGGTAACGCCAGAGGCATCTCGATGCTTAGAAGGAGATCTACCCTTCGAGGACCGGCTGGATTTATGTTTATTTACCTGAGATCCATGTGAGGAAGAAGCAGCCCTGGAAGATGTTGATGTCACTGAAGCCGCATCAGAGGGAAATAGGGTACTGAGCTTGGCAGCTCGGTTCTGCCGACCTCTTTTAGACATCATGGAACAGGACACCCAATCTGTTATGGAATTGTCAGGACCTAAACATTTTAGACACCAGTCCTGGGTGTCGGTGATGGAAATGGTACCGCCACATTTTGTGCACTTTTTAAATCCTGAGGCAGGCTTTTCCATATTTAAGGAAAAAATGTTTTGGGCCTAAGGCCCAAAACGCAAGTGTACCTGAAGAAAAAGAACGGAAAAAAGGTTTTGGTTTGGTTTTTTTTACAAGAAGAAAAGAACAAAGACCGGCGGTACCGGTACAGCGTCGAAGAAGGCAGACGCGACACAAAAGAAATAAAGAAAAAATAAGGAAATTCTTCTGCGGTGACAGGAACACGACCTGATGGCTCCGCGGAAAAGAAGAACTGAGGAGAGACAGCTTGGAAAGGCGGGAAGGTAGCACGCAGGCGCTGTGGGATGCTCCCAAAGGCTTTCTGATTGGACGCTGGGGAGCGTTCCCGCGCAGGCTCCGTTGGTACCGACGTACCCATATGTGAAGACTTATTCCTGCTTGTTCCTGGAGATAACTGGTTTATAAAATTATCCTCCAGAAGTCCACCACCTGGAGGCAGAGCTAAAGTATCAAGAACAAATGCATACAGAAAATGATACAATGAAATATTTATTAGGCCCGACACCATTATACTACCCCAACTAATCCCCACAGACAAGCTCTTCATCAGTCATCCACATACAACATGAGGCTTGCTGAGCTTGAGTAAAAGTTTTTAACTTTAAAACAGTTCATAAAAAACATAATCCCTCCCTTTACATTTAAACAGACACTTCCTTGGATATTTCAAAAAGACAGACATTTTCAAGGACACAGCCTGAACATGTTATTGGAGAAATTCCCTCCAATTGGGTTCTAGGGCAAATATTAGGAAAAACAGATATCCTGTGACCACAGGACACAAAAAGACTTTTTTTGAAAAAAAAAAGTTTCATTCTCAAGAAAGGCCTTTGCAAAGGAAGCCACAAGGGTAGCCCTATTAGAGGTCTCCTAAATGGAGGTCTTAAGCAAGGTAGTTAAATTGATTTGACCCACCCTCGCCTAACTAGCTTGCTACAGAAGGGAGAGAGTATCAGAATGCAATATATCAAAATATTGCTTTAATATATCTAATGAAGAGATTGCAACAACATATGAAGGTTATTTGAAGAACATTTTCCATCTTTTCTAGCTTATTCTCCAAAACATTATTCCTCTACATTAAGGCACTAATGGCCTTTTCTAATAACTCAATTTTGCTTAATACATTCACATGTTTTCTCCTGTTCCCCAAAACACTCTTCCAAAATTGAAATTTTTTTTCAGTCTCCCAGAAAATCTACACAGTTGAGAAAAACAAACCAGATAATGGAGCTTCCATCATGGAAATATGGCAAGTGGTTGCTAAGTTAGAAATACCCTGGGATATTTCAAAGAAGGGGGCCCCTCCATTCCATTACATCCGGAGAAAACAACGGGTTTCAAGGGGCTTATTTGCACCACAAAGTCCTCTACCCACTCCCCCTCCCCTATTGCCCTTAATGACCATTGAAACATTAGGAATGCATAATGTAAGTGAAATATTCTCTCCAGAGATCTAGCTCCACTACTCAGATCTTTAACAATTCCTTATGCTTCCACACCGAGAGCTGGAGGGTTAATAGTCTATTAATGCTGTTGAGGAAAAGATAGGGAACAAGGAATGGGATTCAAAGAGGTCTTATCCATCAGCAAATCTTTTATAACATGTGGATATGAACAATTCACTATCTATGTCTTTGAGACCCCACTCAACACAAATAAGTCCATAGGACCTTGTATTCCCAATGGTTTAATTTAGGTTCTATTCCTTCCTTACACTTTTCCTTTCTTTTACAACTGTCTGGCAGTCCCTCCAAGAATAGTGTGTATTGCCTCTGAGGGTCCAGCACCATTCATCATATGCACAGTGGCCACAGCTAGATTGAAATTAATTTAGCTGTGAACTCAAGCTACACGGAAAGTCAAAGCCTGATTGTTGACCTCCCAAGTTTTGTATGTCCAGAGTTACATGTGTTCATAGTCAAACATCTTTTACGTCACAGACCATCTACAGGCAGGAATGGAGCTGGAACGTGAACCTAGATTGGGGTTTTTGACAGCAGGGATTCTCAATCCAGTCCCTGGAACACACTTAGCCACTCAGGTTTTCAGGATAACCACAATGAATATGCATGAGAGAGTTTTGTTTACAATGGAGGCAATGCATGCAAATCTTTTATATGCCTATTCTTTGTACTTATCCTAAAAACCTGGATTGGCTAAGTGTATCCTGAGGACTGGGCTAGAATTCCTGCAGGACAGCAAGTGTCTTGCAGTATGATTAACCATCTTCTATGTCACAGACTGTCTACTGTCAGGAATGGAGTTGAAAGGTGATCCCAGATTGGGTTTCTTGACAGTAAGCATCTTGCAGTATCTTCCTTTTATATATGTTTGTTTCATAAAATTCATCAGAAATGGGAGAACTTACTCAAAATCTCATTTTTTCACACCTTGGGGCTAGTTCAATTCATCTGCCTGACCATAAATCCATCCAAAGATATAACAGTCTCTGAAAATATTCACTGACAGGATCCAAACTTTAGTGAAAGATGGAACAACGGCCGACGCCTACTCTAAGGAAAATGGCACTGATCCAATGCAAGTGTGGTCATTTTCAATAGAATACTTGGTATGATACCATCCATACCATATAACATACTGTTCATTGTAAACCGCACTTGATACTTGTGAAAGAGCGGTATAGAAATAATTGCTAAATAAATAAATAAATAAATAAATACCATTTGAACAGGGTTATAAAATTCATGCAAAAGTCTGAACTACATTTCCTTTCATGTTTAATTAGCTTATTTGATAACAAAACACTATGGAGGTTATTTTTGAAGCCAGCTCTTAGGATGTCCCCAGCATGAGAACGTTCAAGTCTGGATGGGAGCGTGGTGGAAGCATGGCCCAGGCGTTCCCAGAAATCTGGATGTCCCTGCCTGATCTCAAAAATGTCCTGGATGTCCATCATTGCGTCTTAAGTTTCAAACTGCTCCAGGCACAAACAGGCATCTGAAAAGTGCTCGTTTTGGCTGAAAAAGATCCAGAGGATTTATAGTTTATTAGAATTTTGATATACCGCACTTCGGGGATATCAGAGTGGTTTACATTAAAAACAGTAAATACAAGAAAATTAAAAATAATTCCAACAAAATAATTCATAGGAAAGAGACCATTCATATCAATATAAGATAAAGAATACGTAGGTAAGGAAAAGGGAAAGAAACAGCTGGGATAAAGAAGGAAAAATAGTCTATACTAATAAACGGAAGTCAAATAAGGGAATAATTGAATGCAGCGTGAAACAGATGGGTCTTCAATGCAGTCTTGAATTTTTGAAAAGAGAATTCTAGATGGCGGTCTGGAGGCAGGTCATTCTACAGGCAGGGGGCCCAGAAATAGAAGGCAGAGAGCCTCGTTGAGTAGTACCTGCAGGAACATTGGAGACAAATGCTGCCCAGGAAAACATGGGTTCCATACGACTGGGATAGCTGCCATAGAAGAATGGTAACCACAGCACTTCAATGTAATAGCCACGTAGCAGGAATGCAGCCCACGGAACAAACTTAGAGAGCTTGGGAGTGTCAAGTCATTTGGGTGGTGCCTATAAGGCTGCATGTGGGCAGCTGAATCAGGGACAGCAGAGTAGTATAGATAAGGTAGCATGCCATCATCCCCAGTACTCAGCACAATGTTAATGATAGCAGCAGCGGGATTTGAACCTTAGCTGGCCTGTTCCTAGCCCACTAAAAGGGACCCAGGATATCAATGCTTGACCCAATACAAGCACTCTGGAACCTGTGTCTTTTGGGGAAACTGCTAGGAACTTATGACCTAGATTGGTCACTGTTGGAAACAGGATACTGGGCTTGATGGACCTTGGTCTGACCCAGTATGGCATATCTTATGATCTACTCTAATCATTAGGCTATCCTAGATGTCCAGGTTCTGAAATACGGTTCTGGGGATGTCTATGTAGATACCCCTGCAAGACGTCCATATCGGGCATGTCCAGGTTTGTGAAATCATGTCTGCACCTGGATGTGCCTGCTTCCCCCCCCCCCCCCCCCCAGACATTCTGGCTTGTTGTTCCTTATAAAATTCCCCTCCGCATTTTCCACTATATTCATTGCCATTAAACAAAATAAAGCTACAGTATGGTCCTCAGAAAACTTGCTGAAGAGCTTTCTAAACGCAAGTATCTTTGAGGACCAAGCTGCATTTACAGAAAGAAAGTAATAAAGCCACTTCTGCACCAATATGAGACAGCTTCATGCCTTCAGAAAGGGAAAGCAGTCGTCACTGCAACTGCCTGAGGAGGCCGCCCTCCTTCCATAGAAACTGCTGTTAACATCTCTGCTGTCAGGCTCGTGGAAAAGAGCCACCACTGCCGCAAGCCAGGACAGGACTGGACAGGATGTGCCCGACTGAAAAGGAGAGAACATAGATAAGGAAAGGAAAAGGGAAAAGTAACCAGAGAAAGGAGGCCAGAAAAGAGGACGTGAGAAGTGAAACAAAAGCAAAGGGAGGGGGGGACCCAAAAAAGCAAAGGGTGCAGTTGAGAAAGGAGAGGGGGCTGTATACAGACTACTAGAATGAGGTACCAGCGCCACTCTGCAAAGTTTGAGCTGTTGCAGGTATTTTGTGGAATAATTTTCCTTCAGATTTCAAAAACATTTATTCACATTCTTTTCAAATGTATTTCAAGCTCAGTTGAGGAATATTAATGAGGCTTGCAGTGAGGTCATTTCAACTAATAATCTCTCATCTTCAAAAGAGCATACCTCTACATCAGATTTTCCGCTAAAAATTACTGCTGTCAGAGCAAAAGAGATCAACTAAAAATTCCATCCAATATAAATGAATCTTCCTATCATTATGCATAAACATCAAATGATACAGTCCAGACTTGACCTCCCTATCCCCTCCCTCCACACAAACAAATATTTCTAAGCAAAGGAAAAGCTTTGTTCAAATTCAATTCAGTTTCATGACAGGCATGTTTAGGAAAACCGAGGATCCTCATTCAACCTATAGTCATGTCAATGGCACAAACTGCAATGCTGAGGAAGGCATTTTTCCAAGTTGTGTTAAGTTGTCCTGACAGGCCCTCGTGGACACATTAGGGCTGATCAAACAACTCTGTCACTACTGGTATTAGTCAGACCTGTAAACTCCCCCAAAACCTGGTTCGGTATTTAGCAAATTATCCATTGATCTATTTGGCAGATAAGCACACTGTACAAGGCCCAGTTGATTCCACTAGATACAGCAGAAATCACTTACATGTAGGATGACCCCCAATTAGTTTCTCCACAGCCAGAAACAGCCTGATTCACTGGGGAAATCCTCAAGGAGTAAATTTGGGGCGAAGACAGGCACAGGAGACTACTATATGAAAAACAATCTACCTGAAAGATAGATTGCTTTTTTTCTAGTCATACCAAAGTATTCCTTTTAAACTGGAGTAGAAGCTAGAAATTTCAGCAAATACGTCCCTTAAACATAGAAACAAAGGGGGGGAGGACAAAAAATAAGTTAGTTGGTCTTTTAGAATATTTGGCATTTCTTATCAATCATGCATCTATTTTTAGGTGTTTCTCCAGTCTTTTCCTTAACTTTTTACATAAAGGAAAAGAACAAATTGTTAAAGACACACCTTAACTCACAAATGAGCCAGTCAAAAGTATACCAAATGTGCTCATGAATGCAAATCCCTATTATCTAATATCCCAAAACATAAAAGGAAACCAGCCTTTTTTTTTATGAGGGTCATCTTGACTTCTCAGAGATGCTGATCGACCTGCATGAGACCTGATACTTCAAGTTCTGAATCTGTCTGAAATCAGCAACTAACTATTGGAATATTAAAAAGGGGAAGTTCAGGGCTGGTCAACGTAAGAGGAAATGGTGGTATCAACGTGATATGAGTTGTGGGAGGTGCAATTAGCTACCTTATGCCAGTGGTTCCCAACCCACTCCTCGGGACACGCCCAGCTGGTCAAGCTTTCTGGATATTCACGATCAACATATATTGAGAGATATGCAAACAATCGAGATTGAGCATGAAAATCTGTTCTGAAACCTTAATTAGAGATATCCTGGAAACCAGAACTGGTTGATTGGGTGTGCCCTGAGGACTGGGTTGAGTTTGAACTATCCCTCCAAAATCAAATTCAAACTTACCACTTTTCTTCAACAAACTTTCTTGCAAAAATTCAAAATTTCCCATTTTAAACTCATCAATCCAGTTTGAGAACCACTATATATAAAAACAGACAATACAGACGTTCACTACATAACCACTTCACCCTGAAGAAAGCCCCAGCATGATGGCCCAGTAAGTCATTTCTACTTACTAAGAGGTGGCATGACCCGAAAAACTGCAAATACTAGCAGGAGAAGCCTAAAAGAACAAGCACCTGGGACTGTAAGAGCACGTCTACTAGCCGGTCACAGGAGCCCGATAAATCCACGAGGAACACTAAGGGCTGCAGAGACCGAGGAAAACCAGCCAAGTATATAAAATATTGGACTGTGATCCCACTCCAGTATTTACAGTTGGAGATCAGTGCTTTAGTTACTAAGGGTTTGGACGAGGGATGGATCACTAGAAAGGTACATAGTTTCCTTAGTGTTCTCCACCCTAAGATACCTATGATCTATACAGTCCCGAAAATACATAAATCATTATGTTCTCCCCCGGGAAGATCTACCGTGTCCTGCAGAGGTTCTATTCTAGAACCCCTGTCAAAATTCAGTTATATTTTTTTGAAAACTGAAGCTTCTGCTGTTCAATCTTTCATCTGGGATTCCACTAATTTTTTGATTCAACTATCTACCTTGGCTCTACCGGAATCAGAAGTTTTTTTAGTAACCTTAGATGTTGCTGCTTTATACACGAATATCCAACAGGGGGAGGCCTTGGAATCATTACAAACACTATTTACTTCGGCTCCCCCCAGATTGCCGAAATCCTTTTTGTTGGATCTAATAACCTTAGTCCTTACACGTAATTACTTTTTATTTGAAGGCACTTTTTTTCAACAAATTTTTGGCATAGCAATGGGTGCAACAGTGGCCCCGTCTATTGCTACCTTATATATGGCAGAATTGGAAGAACACCATATATATAAGTCACCATTTTTTGCTTATGTGCTGTTTTGGAAAAGGTTTTTAGATGACATTTCTATTTATGGGTTTCGGATCTAATTGCTCTTCAGGATTTCATATCATGGTTGAACACGTTGAAACCTAATATCAAATTTACTGCCCACATGGATTCACAGAAGATACTGTAGAATTTCTGGACATGTTAGTCTACCGTTGTGGGAGTTCTTTACAAACTACGCTATTTAGGAAATTGGTACAAAGAAATAGTTTATTGACTTATCAGAGCTTTCATCCCAAACCCCTTAAGACGAGGACTCCCATATGGTCAATTTCTCAGATTATGCCGTTTATGTTCTTCTCTTGTTGAGTTTAAATATCATGCTCAGGATTTAATAAAGCGTTTAGTATCTCGGGGGTACCCTCAAGGGATAGTGGATAGAGCTTATCGGTGGGCTCGTTACACACATCGGGAATGGTTGTTGCAAACCACTTCTTCTCTGCTCCTGTGGAAGATCGGATGGTGGGAATTCCCCCCTATATGTGCCACAGTTCTGCAGTATTGGATATCCTTCGTAAACATTGGCCGGTGTTATCTTTACTCTCTTGTTTTGATAGGCCATTAATGATAGCTTTCACTCGTGGTTCCAATTTATGAGACATATTGGTGAAATCTACTACTCAGATTGACAGACCGGATCATCCTGCGATAGATTTTAGGGGTCATTTTCCGTGTCAAAACTGGGTTTTTTGTGCAACCACCACATCAGGGATTTCTTGGGTGGACCCTAATACAGATCGTAGTTTTCATTGTCGCTGGTTCACCACATGCACTTCTAGTTTTGTGGTTTACACATTGCAATGCACCTGCCCCTTGATTTATGTGGGTCGGACTACCCACTCTATTAAAGTTCGGTTAGGCGAACATGTGTTTAGAGTATGGCATCGGGTGCTTTCGGCACCGACAGTGGAGCATTGTGTGGAGAAAAATCATTCCTTTGATGAGCTGACCTAGACCATCATTGATCATGTCCCAAAAGATCCACGTGGGGGCGATCGCACTGCTCGGTTACAATGGTGTGAACAACGCTGGATTCATTTGTTGAAGACGGTTCATCCTTTAGGCCTAAATCGGGAAACTGAATGGGCCAGTTTATTTTGACGACACACCAATCAGAAATGGGATTTCCCAGTCATTGTGGGATTTCCCTATTCTGGTTGGAGGTTCTTCTTTTTTGAATGATATAATCTTTCAGCCACTAAAAGTGATTCATCTGCTTTAAATGAGGTTCGCTACAATGACCGACACATCAGAAGTGGGGTTTCCCAGCATTTGTGGAATTCTCCAACATTTATTGGGTGTTCTTCTTGAATGGCATGACCTATCAGCCAATGGTAAATCTTGTGGTCCTATATGATGATTGGTTGCTGTTTGACAGCGGCGTTTAGCGGCGGTTGGCTTTGAAGAATGATTTATGGAGCACTTGACAAAGGGATTGTGACATCCAGAAAAGTGCACGTCGTGCTTTGGATATCTTTGGAACTGCTGTACTAGGATAAGCTAAGTGACGTGCTTTGGATATTTTTGAATTGCTGCACTGAATAAGCTAAGCGATGATTTTGTTTTCCAAAAAATACCGATATTAAATAAAGAACTTTAATGAGAATAAAATGGACATTACCAGTCTGGTGTGGATAAGTTAAAATGTAATCCTCTCTCGGCGGTGTCCGACAAAAATATTAGTACATATCATTTTTGGACTAGTTCAGGGACTTTTTCATGTCTATTGATTAACTTTTGTCACTGATTGTGGGATATTTCATTTAAGACTAAAATGGCAGCAGAGACTGTAAAGATACCCAACAGCAGCAATAGCCAACTTTGCGATAAGAGATTTCAAAATCTATCACAGCAGCCTTGGAAGAATTTTTAAATAAACCGCAATATCTTCTGGATAAGATTTGAGATACTTTTGATCACAAGCTGCAATGGATGGGGGAGCCAGAGTCATGGCCTCAGAGGATCAGAGCATGCACCTAGTCCAGCAAGTCATAGAAATGCAATGATAGAAGGGGACATTACTCAATGAAGTGGACAAGAAAAAGAAACTGATCCAGGAGAAATAATGTACAAGTAGTGGGACTGCCAGAACTCGTTTTGGACCAAGAATTCTACAATTTCTTTGAGAAATGGTTGCCAGCAATGTGGCATGTAGCAAGGTACCTGATACAGTCAGAAAAGGAACAGGCACTCGGGGAAAATCAGCACCTCAAAAGTTTAGAATACAATGGCAAAAAAGGATGAAATGCAGTAGAAGCTAAGAGTGCTAAAACCCAAGCCAGGCAGAGATTTGGAACAGCTGGGGACGTACAGACCCATTTCCTTGCTAAACCAAACTGTTACGATTATAGCCTCAGTGTTGGCAAGCAGGCTAAGGGGTCTCATTCCCTGCCTTAATACATGAAGTTCTGGTGGGTTTCGAACAGGAGCAATATGTGTAGTCCAATCTGTTGAGAGCTTTGCTAATACTACTGCTGCAGGAAGCAAAGGAGGCAGATGTGGTGATGGTGAACTCTGATGCAGAAAAAGCATTTGATAAGATTACGTATCATCTGTTTTGAGTTTTGCCTAAATATGGGATAGAGAGTAGGTTCCTGGATTGAGTGAGAACATTCTAGTCCCAGTCAGTGGCCCAGTTCTGGTGAATGGGAAACGTGCTGAGCTGCTGGATAGAAAGACAGAGAACTAGGCGGGAATACCTTTTGTCCCCAGTGTTATTCTATTTTCTCTGAAGCCTTTGGCTATTAAAGTGCAAAGTCTGGCAGATATGAAAGGAATAAGGGTGGACAGTACCAAAAAGAGCAGAGGTATCCGCACACCAATAAGAGAACAAAAAAGCAGAACCAGGACTGACAACAATTATAGGTGAAAAACCTTGTTTCTAACGCCCTGATGCGTTTCGGCTAAAAAGCCTTCTTCAGGGGGTCTTAAAAGGAGCACAGCTCATCACGTTACTTTGAGCAGCATAGCTGTGCAGAACGTATCTAATGTTTTTAGCGTTCTACATGACAGATTTAAGTCTTTAGCGTTCCATATGACAGATTTAAGGTGTGCTCCTTTTAAGACCCCCTGAAGAAGGCTTTTTAACCGAAACGCGTCGGGGCGTAATAAACAAGGTTTTTCAGGAATAAGGGTGGGCCACACAGAGCACAGCATTAGCCTATTCACAGATAACATGCTCCTTTTTATAAGCAAAGCTACTGTAGAAATAGCCTAGGGGGGGCTATGCAAGCCATTGAAGAATTTGGGAGCTTGTTGAGCCTCAAAATAAACTACAATAAATCTGAAATCCTAGAATTAGATGGCCACCTCCAACAGGACTGGAACAATTTGCCTCTTTAACTAGATATGCATCTTCATTGGATAAGCTAGAGCAAGGGTCTCCAACTCTTGTCCTGGAGGGCACCAAACCTGTCAGGATTTTGGGATATCCCTAATGAATATACATGAGATTTGTGTGCATGCACTGCCCCCATTGTATTCACATTTATCTCATGCATATTAATTAGGGATAGCCCAAAACCCTGACTGGTCTGGTGCCCTCCAGGACCACAGTTGGAGACCCCTGAGCTAGAGCATATCAAAGCTTTTTGTGGGCTAAAAGGGCTCCCTTTGACCTCATTTTGTAGGTGAGGCATTATTTGGAACACTGGAGGCTAGGATGCCTAGTTGTGGGGGTGGGGGGGAGTGGAATAAAATCTTAATGAGGTGGATGAAGACTTAATACAGCTGAATTCCTTCTGGAACAGGCTGACAACTTGGCTCAAATTAATGCGAGACAAATTAGCGGATAAGAATCTAGCTACATTGGCGACTTCACGAACCACAGAGGCAAATCATATGGAAAGATATTGTAGGCTATCAATAAAGTAACAGAGTGTGGGGCTTCAAGAAATGCAGTACAACATCCTACACAGTGCCTATATCACTAAAGTGAAGAGTTCAGTTGAAGTTTAGGACGATGCTAATTGTGAGACGTATACAGAAAGGAACTTTTAAACATGCCTTCTTGGAATGTCATGAGTTGGCAGAAATTTTGGGACAGGCATTGCAGATTATACAGAACAAGGTGAATAAGGAGACAGAATGGACCTATGGGTTGCTAATATTGGGGGATGAAGAGTCACTAAAGGAGCAAAAGCATCCAAGGGCAGTAAGCAAATGTACTCAAAAGCCCTCCTAGTAAAAATGAGACGATTCTGCGTCATTGGGTGGGTGAGGAACATGCTACAGTTAGGCAGTGGGTGCACGCCATGCATGAAATGGCTGGAACATAATTGCAGGCCTAGAAAAGATCATAAGCAGCTAGTATAGCATAGATATAAATGGCTGTGGACAGTCAAACAAAATCCCAAAGCCAGGCTCCAGTGGGGGAAGCAGAAGATGATCAATAGGGGAAAGAGGGTTAAGGTGGGTAGGATAAGGGGAATGTTAGGGTAAGTGGTGTATCTGAGAAAGTATGTGTTGGGGGAGGGAATAAGTCTTCACATATGGGTACGTCGGCACCGACGGAGTCCGCGCGGGAATGCTCCCCAGCATCCAATCAGAACGCTTTTGGAAGCACCCAGCACGCCTGCGTGCTGCCTTCCCGCCTTTCCCAACTGCCTCTCCTCAGTTAAGTTTTAAAGCTGAGACATAGAGAGATAGAGAGAAAGGGAAAGATAGAGATAGAGAAATGCAACTCCTAGGGGAGGTGAGTGGGTTGTGAAGACTTATTCCTGCTGTTCCCAGAGATCACCTGTTACAGGTAAGTAACTGTGCTATCTCCAGGAACAAGCAGGAATGAGTCTTCACATATGGGGACTCCCAAGCTAAGATGCCTGGAGGAGTCCCAGCATGTTGCGAATCTGAGAACCATGCTGATTTACCGAAACCCCAGGCATCCTAGGGATGGAGGGTAGGAGTTGAACTAAAAAGATGTGCTGTGGAACAGCTGGACCAAACAGGACGCCTAGATGGGAGTCTCTGTGCAGGTGATATTTAGTGGTAATATTGAAGAGCAATAAACCAATATGGACCTCACCTGGTGGCATTGTAAAAAGGGTATATGGAGGTTCATGTGGATTTGTGAATATGAACCAACTGAATATTCTCAGGGAGTACCTCAATGTAAGGAGAGGTAAAACTGTGCAAAACACAGGCTGAGGTAGAACCCTTAGGTTGAGAAGAAACAATCCCAGTGGAACTGGGGTAGTTCAAAGAGGTAGGACTTAGCGGAAACCGCAGAAGTCTCTATTAATAAAACTGAAGCTCCTTTGACTTTAAGAGACATAGTTCTTGTAAGAGAAGGGAGTTTCGGAGATCCTTATATCTGATAGCAAAGGAGGATAGGAGTAATGAGGCATTGTAGCCTCCCATTTTCTGAAGATTCAGAAAAAGTCCCTCCTAATTGAAAAGGAAAGTATATGGAAGGCTTCAGGTGTACCTAAACGGAAGGTCATGGTACAAAAACTCCTCAACTGCCACAGGAAGTGGTTGATTATGGAGGACCCTAAGTATGCTGGGACAGCATGGAAAGGGGTAGAGAGTATCTGTCGGGACCGTAGGGGGATATATATATATATATATATATATATATATATATATATATATATATCCCCCCAGGCAGGCAGACAGACAGACAGAAAGAGCATATAGACATATATCTACGCACTATCATATATTGTAATACAAATATATATAGGTAGGTAAATACAGATATATACCTCATATATATGTATATACATATATATATGGGCACAGATATGCAGATGTCCATATACATGTAAATATATATTGTCACACAGTGGCATAAAAATTATTATTATTAGATAGGAGAGTCCATTTTAAGAACCAAGGAAACTTGGTCTAGTGGTTTTAAACTCCAATCCTTTAAAGCAAACAATCAAAACAGAGTGGTAGGGATGAAAAAAGGCTTTTATTCCCTTTACGCATGGGGTCATAAATTGGTCACAACTGAAAATAATGTCCTTAACTTCAGGCACAAAAGAAACACAAGGTTTAAGGAAAACTGTTAACTTCACAGTTGTAGCAGGGCACAAACATAGCTTCCAGTTTAAAGCACATTTGTACAATTCTTCTGCTCAGCACATAATAGACATTCTGCAGATACCCCAAGCCATTCATACGTCCTCCAAAGACTCTGTGCTATGGGAAATGCAGAGAGAGCAATCCATCTCCTCTGGGTCTGGCAACTGTTCCACCAGTTCCACTTGCATCGGCTCAGGAATTGGTATGTCTAATTCTGTGTTAACAGTCTCTGGAATATTGTATTCTGGAGCTTTGTATATTTCCCTTAATACTTTCCAGTGCCTCGGGCCTAGCCTGGAGCGCTGGCCACGTGTCCCCTTAGTATTAACTGGGCTTTCTCTTCTTAGAGATTCCACACTTCTTTCACAAGAACTTTTACAGGGCAAAGGTTTCTTTGTAGGAATATAATTCTCATACCTCTTATTGCAGCAGCACGATGAGGAAAGGTTTTCTCCTTGGGCTGGCTTCCTCCCTTCAGAAGCTTCGTGCCAAGCTTTTCTCTGAGAGTTTGGTTCCTCTCTCACCCGTGGGAACAGCTCTTCTGGAAAATGCCGGCTCTTGCAATAGCCAAAATCCTGGCTTCCTCGCTCAGCCTGGCTTTTCCTTCCCAGCTGATTCCTACTTGCTTCTTGCTTGCAATCCGTATCAGTCTTTCTCCTCTGCCAGCAAACAGCTTTCTCTTTCTCCTTCTGCCCCAGTCCTCGCTCTTTCTGTGTCTGAGCCGGACCTCCTCCTTTCTGTGTCCGTGTCTGTGTCTCTCTCTCTTTCCGTTTAACTTGAGGCAGTGCTTCCTTATAAAGGACTCCTCTCCTTGAGGCTTGTGACATGTTTGTCATGTGCTTCTGACCGGCTAGGCGTGGCCCTTCAGTCTCCCTGACTGCACTCCTGCTCCCTCTAGCTGGTCCCAGTGAATATTGCACCCTGTGCACATCTTTTCCTTGCTGACAAACAGGTTCACTTCTCTCATCAGGGCTCTCATCAGCCTCCGCTGCATCACAATATATATATATGACACATACCCATGTCTGCACATAGGGTATGTGGAGAGAGAAAGATTTATCTAGCATCAAGAAGGGAGGTGCCTGCTTGAGAAGATATTAAAAGAATCCCTTTTTCCTGGTTATGGGTAGGAAGCCAAGGGAGTTCTCTCACTGGCAAGAAAAGTCTAGAGTCTTTTAAGAACTCTAGCCCCTGAATAACCAGGAATGGAGACCTACCTGGATAATGCAGAGGAGGTTTTCAATCTGCAGACAGTAAGTCTGAATCCTTCCGTAACTCCAGCAGGTAGCTGGAGAAAAAGATGCCATGAAATAAAAATACCACATTTACCCTTGATGAGGGTAAAAAGGGTATGGTGCATTTGTGTGCTCAACATGGATCACGGCATGAAGAATTGAGGATGGAAGGAAAAACCAGACAGAGATGGTCTATACTGAAAGAAAAACCATCCCTGGTGAAGGGGTCCCCTGGAGATGTGAAGCAAACCAGGGAACTGGATAATTCTTTAGGTCTTCCCTTAATCAAAGGCCTGTGACCTTTATTAAAGAAGCCTTTAATGGAAATGGTAAGGGCAGGGAGAACCTAGTAGGCCTGCCTAGGTAAAGCCCTTCCCAACCATCTAACATTATGTGCTCTCTAACAAGGCCCCATAGTGTAGAGCTGCTCTGTAGAGATGCAGAGAGCATGTTGCAGGTTAATCACAAGAAAAACTGGTGTTTAAGAGCCAGTAGATATTATGGACTATTCAGCCAAGCCCAAGGATTGGGGAAGGCTAAGTATAGAAAGCAAGGTGATGTGTCTGCAACAATAGCCAGAAAAGGTTCTTAAACCTTCTGCGATCTGGTGGTAAGGCTAGAGACCATTGAAATTGGAGGACAAGCCCTGGTTGCTTGGTCAACAAGTCAGTGGTCTAACCAGTAAGAACCCCTGCAATTCTAAGTATTGATAGGGCAGCAGTAGACATCTTAGGTCCCAGAATTGGGAAAGAAATACAGACGTAAGTAGGAGTGTTGAGACTCCGCTATTGTCTGAAAAGCTGCTAGGAAAAATAAGAATGCAAGGGGGAGACAACTCTGAAAGAAAACTTAGGGGCTTAAGGAAAAGCCCTCAAAAAAGTGGTATCACTCGTACAGACCAAATGTCTTAGTAAGAGTGGCAGAGTTGAAAAGAAGACTTACTGTGAAGTAAATCCTTGATAAGTAGTATGAGAGATGCTGATACAGGAGAAAAGTCAAAGGTAAAGGCATGGTGACCTTATTGACAGCTGTTACTCCTCCTGTAAAGCATAATCATTTTAAGAAGCTCAATGAGCTAATAGTCAGGATGTCTCTTTGATAGGGACATATGTAAATTTTAGGATGGAAACGATGTAGATGCTTGTAGAGGTAAGTAGCAAACTACAGGATCTAAACCTCAAAGAGGAAAAAGGATTCAGGGAAGAGTTTATCAGCAATCTTGCGGCTGCTGGGTTTGCTGAACCTGTTGAGGTTGTGGTTTCCTGAGCCTGGCTGGTTGATTCCCCTGCCTAGAGGCATCTGTATGATGGGTAGAAGATGGATAAAACCTTCTCCCATTAAGGGAACAACGCTTAGTAGTAGATTTTCTACAGACTGGGGTAGAGGAAGGCAAAGACAAGCCTTGTAAAGCAATAGTGTCAGTGGTTAACTGAGCAGCCTGGAGTAAAGTCTCTTTATTAAAGAGATTTTCTCCGGTGCAAGGAGCATTTCCCAGTCTATGTCTGAAGCTTGGAGCCAGGCTCTATGTCGTGCTCCTATGGCTATAGCAGAAGTTGTAACAGACTCGAAAGAGTCTAGGGAAGCACGAGTAAGGAACTTAGAAATATTTTGAGCATGATTGACTAGCATAGAAAAATTTGCTCTTTTAGGCTCTTGGAGGAAAGGGGTCACAAGTGATAAATCTTTTGTGACTTCCTCAAGAGATAATGCCATATAGAAAATATATGAAAGGATTCTTGTTGAAAACATGGATGCCTGGAAAGTTTGACGTCCAAAGGCATCTAAAGTCCTAGCCTCACGACCTGGCGGATAAGAAGAGTGTTTTTTAGTACTCTTAACACGCCTCATTGCTGATTCTACAACCAGAGAATGATGAGGGAGCTGAGGCTTTTGAAAACCTGGAGAAGGGGCACCTTGTATAGAAGATCAGTTGCCCTAGAAGGTGGGGATACCGTTAAAGGAGTCTCCCACGTTCTAAATAGGAGATCCTGCAAGGTCTGATGCAAAGGAAACATAATGACTTCCTTTGGATTGCAGGGGATCTGTATAGGTTGTGGATCCCCTGGTGCAGGGTCCTGACCAGGTATAGAAATGGCAAGTAACTTAGCCATATCAAGCAGAAAAGCTTGAAAAGAAATTTCCCCAGAGGGGAGTCCTCGAGGAAGAGGAGGAAGAACTAGATCTGTTGAAGAACTAGCTCTAGCACCCACCTGCTCATTTAGATTCTTGGAGGGGTGGAGCATCGGATTATCTTTGGAAGATAGTTGTCGGTACCGCTGAAAATCGGTACCATAACCTGTCGGTAGCCAATCGTCCATGCTGGGGATCGATTCCAAACTTGTTATGGAAGGAAGCGAGCCGGGTGACAGCATGGGAGGTACCGACACCGGTACCGGGATCGGTACTGTCGGTGACACCGATGTATGAAGATCAGTCTGTGAAGGCACTACCGGTACCGCGGTAACCGAATGTGGCAGACCTGGATCATCGGTGGAATGTCTACGGTACCGTCTGAAGTCGGTACCGAGATGAGTCAGTACCCAGTCATCCAGACTAGAGATCGATTCTGGACTCGGCATCGAAAGAAGCGAGTCTATCGATGCATGTCTGGAGGGTACCGACGTGGATACCAGCATCGGTACCAGGACCGATGTGGAAAGATCGGTTGGTAGCAGCTCTAACGGCACCGAAGATACTGAGAGCGCTCGACTATGATCATCGGTGTGGAATGTTTCATCCAGCACCATTGCCAATGCCGGGGTACCGGCACCGCTCAAAGCGGATACCACCACCGGGCATGGCTCAGGCATGTTCACCGAGGTAAAAACCCCAGGAACAACCTGAAACCCTGTTAGTGCTTTGGAGACAGAAGCCTCCCGCCAGGGTTTTAAAGACAAAATGTTCTCAGGGGCAAGCCGAAAGGCATCTCTATGATGTACATGAGATCTACCACCCGAGGACTGGCTAGTCTTTACAGACTTTTGTTTGGTTACCTGATCCTGTGAAAAAAAAGATGGAGCTGGTACCCTCAGGGCTGAGGGGAATGGCGATCGAGTTGAGCTCGATGTTGAAAACTTCTTGCAGAAATAGTAGTGCAGGAGGGACAGTCCAGCGGATTGTGTTCAGGTCCCAAACATGGAAGGCACCAATCATGGGTGTCCAAAAGTAATTTGGTAGTGCCACAGTTAAAACACTTTCTAGTGGCTAGAATTTCCATGAGGGAAAAGGAGAGGCCTAGCAAGCCGAAGCCTGTCAGGCACTAAACAGGAAAAAATTTCCCACAAAAGGAAATCTTTGTAGAAGAAAACAAAAAGAAAACACCGGCGGTACCGGTGCGTCGAGGGAAGTTAGACGCGACCACAAGAAAAAACAAAAATAAAGGAAGAATTTTCTGCGGTGACAGGAAGACGTGCTGCCGGCTCCGTGGAAAAACGAAAACTGAGGAGAGGCAGTTGGGAAAGGCGGGAAGGCAGCACGCAGGCATGCTGGGATGCTTCCAAAAGCGTTCTGATTGGACGCTGGGGAGCGTTCCCGCGCGGACTCCGTCAGTGCCGACGTACCCATATGTGAAGACTCATTCCTGCTTGTTCCTGGAGATGAAATGATATGTGACCAGTGGGTAGCACAAGGAAGAGAGGCATGAGTGAAGTAGCCTAATGGCTAGAGCACTGGCTTTGGAGCCCAGAGACTAGGGTTCAAGTCCCACTAGCACTTCTTGCAGCCTTGGACAAGTCACTGAACCCTCCATTGCCTCAGAAGACTTCAAGTTATCAATGTCCGTTTAATGTACATGTTTAACTTATAATGTAAACTGCATTGGCTAAAAATGATAAAGTGGTATAAAAAACCCTAATAAATAATAAATGGTCAAGGGAGCGATGCACAGCAGACCAGGAGAGTTCATCCTACAAGTTGTCAGATATGGGAAGCCAAGAGCTTTGTGATTAGAGTGGGCTCAAGTACGTACAATGCCCAACTAGAGAGAACAATTAGAAGAAGGCAGAAGAGACTAAGAGAAAGGAAGAAAACAAAAAGGTACAGCAACTTAGGAAAGGAGAGGGAAAATGCATTTATCATCTCTTGATTGCCTCTATCCTTTCTGCTCGCCTTCACAATGACCCCTAGCCTATCACTTTCACACAGGGTGGATTCGTTTAAAACAATTTAAAACTGCCAAGTAGAAAACCTTGATCTTAAGTTATTTATCTATGTCTACTTTATAGATAATAATAAAAAGGTGTGCACTCCTTGGCACAGATAACTATTGAAATATCTTATTTACGGCTGCACTTTTCTACCTAGAAGCTACCAACAATACACATTTATTTAAGAAATGACAAAGCTTTGTATGCTAAGATTAACTGCACAGTACATTAGAAAAATGAGAACGATACATTATTTACTAGATAATTAACTTTTGATTTGTACTCAGCTGCCTTGAGATGCTATCACAAACTTAATAAAATCTGTAACATGCAAGTTAAAATTCTTTTATTATTAAAAACCCTGAATACAGAAACACAGGGCATGATATCAGATAAGGACAATCTCAGGCTTCATTCTCAAAACCTTTTCATTTATAGGCTCTTCTGCATCAAGCCCATGTTTTTCTTCATTTTGGGGGAGGGGGGAGCAGTGATCCTTCGAAGCTCCTGCCTCATCACAAGCTCAAGCAGCTCTGACTCTTAGTGGTAGTTTGTGGTACTACCAGTAGAGGTCAAGCTTCCAAATAAGAAGCGCTCCTGATTTGCCAGTTTGACTACTAGGGGTATGTTTACTAAATGGCGGTAACGGCTTCCGTGTGATAATGGAGCCATGGCTCCATTGAAATCAATGGGGCTGCGGCTCCGATATCGCACAGAAGACGCTACCGCCATTTAGTAAACATACCCCCTAGTATCACTAGGGATCAGAGCCACCACTTTACAATTGAGCTGGCAATGGGGAAGAAGCATCCAGAGATCACTCCTGCCCCTCCCCCAATAAGTGCCAGAGGATGGGAAGTTCAAGATTCTGATCATAATATTGGGGGTGGTCTTTTTTTTTTTTTTTTTTTTTAATAAAGCATGCTGTAGTGACTGCATCCAGATAGTGCAGTAAATGCATCCACACTATCTGCTGATGCATTTATAATTTGGTGTCTTCCCTGGGTAACTGCAGGGGAGATCCGGGACCCGCCCCCAACAGTTACTACACAGGCTCTGCACTTATTATGTGGCAAGCGTAAAACACAGTTACTTACCTGTAACAGGTGATCTCTGGGAACAGCAGGAATTAGTCCTCACATATGGGTACGTCGGTACCGACGGAGCCCGAGCGGGAAAGCTCCCCAGCTTCCCAGAAGGAAAGCTTTTGGGGCCTCCCACTGCGCATGCGCGCTGCCTTCCCGCCTTCCTGACCAACTCTCCTCAGTTCGAGTTTATAGCTGAGACAATATAGAGAGAGGAAAGGAAGAGAGAGAGAGATACAACTCCTAGGGGAGGTGGGCGGGTTGTGAGGACTAATTCCTGCTGTTCCCAGAGATCACCTGTTACAGGTAAGTAACTGTGCTATCTCCAGGAACAAGCAGGAATAAGTCCTCACATATGGGGACTCCCTAGCTGAGATGCCCGGGAGATCCCCTGAAGGGTATGAGACCCTGAAAGGTTTTTCATCTTCCTATAGATCTCAGGCATCCATTCAGGGAAGGTGGGCTGGAGTTGTTCAAGAATGGAACAGGTGTCTGAGGACAGCCTGACCAAACAAGGCATCCCGGCGGGAGTCCTTGTCCAAACAGTAATGGGCTGTAAAGGTATGAACCGAGGCCCAGGTGGCTGCTCGACAGATCTGGTCAATGGACACAGAGTTTAGATGAGCCATAGAGGTGGCCATGGCCCTCACGTTGTGAGCGGTGACATGGCCCTCCAGAGAAAGGTTCTTACTCTGGTAAGCAAAAGAGATACACTGAGCAATCCAATTGGAGAGTGTTCTTTTGGAGACTGGAAGTCCTAAATGAGAAGGATCGAAAGCAACAAAAAGTTGAGAAGACTTTCGATGTTGCTGTGTCCTGTGGAGGTAAAAGGCAAGAGCTCTTTTACAGTCTAGAGTATGAAGGTTCCTCTCTGCAGTGGATGCATGAGGAGCTGGAAAAAAGACAGGTAAATATACCTCTTGATTAGGATGAAAAGGTGAGACCACTTTAGGCATAAAGTGAGGATTTGTCCTAAGGACTACCTTATCATGATGGAACCTTGTATAAGGCGGATTAGCCACTAAGGCCTGCAGTTCACTGATGCGGCGAGCTGAAGTGACTGCAATGAGGAAAATAACCTTCCAGGAAAGAAATTTCAAGGAGGTAGTGGCTAAGGGTTCAAAAGGTGGCTTCATAAGCTGACCAAGAACCAAGTTTAAGTCCCATGCCACCGGAGGAGGTCGAATGGGAGGTTTAGTTAAAGTTAAGCCTCTCATGAATCTTGCAATAAGAGGATGAGAGGAAACAGGTTGTCCATTGATGGGCTTAAGTGATGCCGCAATAGCACTCAAATGGACTCTTACTGAATTCGTTTTGAGTCCTGCATTGGAGAGATGCAGGAGATATTCCAAAAGAGAATTCAATGGGAGTGCCAGAGGGTTAAGACCCTTTTGAGCACAGCAAATGGAAAATCTTTTCCATTTAAAAGCGTAAGAGCGCCTAGTGGAAGGTTTTCTAGAGGCATGTAGGATATCCTTCACTTACTGTGAAAGGTTGAAGTGTTGAAGGTCTAGGCCTTCAGTAACCAATCTCTGAGGTGAAGGGACTTGGGGTTTGGGTGCCACAAAGTCCCCTCCTCTTGAGACAGAAGGTCTGGAGCCGCTCCCAAGTCCAGGGAAGGGGCTTGGGAGAGATGCAGAAGTAGAGGGTACCACACTTGGCGTGGCCAGCGTGGAGCTATGAGGATCATGGACCCTTGATCCCTTTGAAGTTTGAACAGAGTCTTGGGAATCAAAGGAATGGGTGGAAAGGCATACAGGAAACCCTGACCCCAATGCAGGAGGAAGGCATCCTTGGTTTGAACTCCCTGACACGGAATTCTGGAACAGAACCAGGGAAGTTTGGCATTCCACGGACTTGCAAAGAGGTCTATGTCCGGGGTTCCCCATTTCTGGAAGATTCTGAGTACCTGATCCATGTGCAGGGACCATTCGTGTGGAAGCAGAACTCGACTGAGTCTGTCTGCCCAAGAGTTTTGGATTCCTGGAAGATATACTGCCAGGAGATGGATTTGATGCTCTCTGGCGAAGGCCCATAATCTTAGAGCTTCGTTGCAAAGCGACAGAGAGCCAGTCCCTCCTTGTTTGTTTATGTAAAACATGGCTACTTGATTGTCCGTGTGAATAAGGACTGTCATGTTGCTGAGGAGGGTATGAAAAACTTTGAGAGCTAGAAAGATTGCTCGAAGTTCCAAGTGGTTGATATGAAGGGTGGTCTCCTGTGGAGACCAAGTGCCCTGAGTGGAGAGATCTTGGAGATGAGCCCCCCAACCTGTTTGGGAGGCATCTGTTGTGAAGGTTGCTTGGGGCAACAATGGTTGAAAGGGGGCCCCCAACAACAGATTTTGAGTGGATATCCACCATTGGAGAGACCAAAAGAGACGATTGGAGTTTGCTATTTGGTCTGAGAGAGCTCCTGATGCTTGAGTCCACCCGGTGGATAAAGTCCATTGAGCTGCTCTCATATGCAGGCGAGCATAAGGCACCACATGCACTGTGGAGGCCATGTGGTCTAATAGTTGTAGCATCTCTCTGGCAGTCAAGTGGCTTCTGGACTGAGTCTGAGAGGCTAAGTGCACTAGACGTTGGCAACGGGCCTGAGGTAGATAGGCCCTTGCGGTGGTGGTATCCAACCAGGCCCCTATGAATTCTAGGGATTGAGTAGGGGTGAGTTGGGACTTTGACAGATTGATCACAAGTCCCAGATACTGTAGAATTCGCCTGGTGCGATCCAGGGAAGTCTGAGCCTCGGACTGAGACGGAGCTCGGATGAGCCAGTCGTCCAGGTATGGGAAGACAAAAATTCCCAGGGCGCGTAGGAATGCAGCTACTATTGCCATGCATTTGGTAAATACCCTTGGAGCCGAGGCTAGACTGAAGGGAAGTACTCTGTATTGGAAATGTTTTCCCTGGAACTGAAACCGTAGGAATTTTCTGTGGGATGGATGGATGAGTATATGTGTGTACGCATCCTTGAGATCTAGAGAACAAAGCCAGTCCTGACTCTGTAGGTATGGAAGGAGTGTGCCTAGAGAAAGCATCTTGAATTTCTCCCTGTATAGAAATTTGTTCAATTCTCTGAGATCCAGAATGGGTCTGTACCCCCCTGTTTTCTTGGGAATGAGAAAATAAGGGGAGTAAAAACCTGACCCTTGTTGAGGAAGAGGAACCTCTTCTATTGCCTTTTAGGCGAGAAGAGTGGTCACCTCCTGACCCAACAGGTCTAGGAGAGATGGGGGAGAATTGAAACTTCTCACCATGGTATGGGGAGGAAGGTTGGAGAAATGTAGTTTGTAGCCCTCTCTGATGATAGAGAGGGTCCATTGCTCTGATGTGATTTGCTCCCATCTGGGAGCAAAATGAGTTAACCTTCCTGGAATGGTGAGAGGTTCTGGATGTTTTAGAGCCAGAAAGGTTAAGTTCTCTAGTTTTAAGTCAAAAACCCTGAGGGGGTTGGGACTGTTGGGCTGTAGCAGCCCCTGCAGGTTTTGCCCTGGCCTGTTTAGGCTGCTGACGCTTAGGAGCAAAGCGAGCTGCAGAAGATTGTTGGCCAGTATTTGTGGCAAATCTGGCCTTCTTGTAGAAAGGCTTTTTGAAAGATTTCTTCTTGACAGGGGTAGAGGTAGACTTAGAAAGTCTATCTAAAGCAGCATTTTCTGCATCCATTTGAGTGGCTTTGATTTGCCACTCCTTACCAAACAGATTCTCACCTGTACAGGGCAAATTTCCCAACCCATCCTGGACCCAGGGTTCAAGGTTAGAGGCCTGGAGCCAAGCAATTCTGCGAGCCGCTATGGCAATACCTGAGGCTCTGCTAGCACCCTCAAAGGAGTCAAAGGCTGCTCTGTTGGAGAACTTTGAAATATCTTGGGTATGCTTCAGCAGAAGAAGGAACTCCTCCTTTCTATCCTCTGGGATAAAGGGGAGGAAATGGCGTATTTTTAATGCAATTTCCTTCAGAAACATGCCCATATAGAGGCTGTATGAGTTGATTCTGGCAATAAGCATACTTGCTTGGAAGATTTTTCTTCCAAAAGCATCCAGAGTCCTACATTCTCTTCCTGGGGGAGTAGAAGAGTGTCTTTTAGTACTCTTGATCCTTTTCATAGCTGACTGCACCACGATGGAGTGGTGCGGGAGCTAAGTTTTTTGAAACCCAGGAGAAGGGGGGACACGATACTTGGTGTCCAGACGACGAGAATGTGGAGATAGGGTGAGAGGAGTCTCCCATAAGTCCATCATGTGTTCTTGAAGAATTTCATGGATGGGCAAGGTGACTGCCTCTTTGGGAACCTTACCCTAACTTTTTCGCTCTAGGTTCTTTTTCAGAGGATACAGAAATAGAAAGACCTTTAGCTACTTCAATGATGAAGTCTTGAAAGGATAAATCCTCTGGAGGAGACATTCTCCTCTTTGGAGAAGAGGGCTCCTCAGGCAGAGTAAGGGATACTTCAGCAGAGTCATCTGATGAATCAGAATCATCAGAAGACTCAAAGTATCGTCTGTTTGCTTCCAGGGATCGATAAGCGTATCAACCGGTATCGACATCGGGGGTATCCGGAACCGGATCGGTATCGGGAAAAACCCCGAAACCGGGAACCGGAGTCGGTATCCTGGTCGATGTGGAAGGCATGGGTACCGGTATCGGCTGTGGTACCGGAACCGGAGTCGGTACCGCAGGGTGCGGTACCGAGGGCGTCGCAGCCTTAATAAAAGCCAAAATGGCCTGCTGCATGGATTGAACTGTATGATCCATGGACGCCACGACTGTCTGGATGTCGGTACCGGATGATTGAGCCGGTATCCCAGAACAGTCTAACAGGTGATCGGTCGAGGCCGTGCCATCGATGTCAACCTGTAACCCCATAGGAGGAGCTTTGGAAGCCGGAGCTTCCCGCCGGGGTTGTTTGGCTGGGGCAGGGTCCTCAGGGTCAAGCCCAGGGGTATCTTGATACTTAGAGGGAGATTTGCCCTTTGAGGACCTGCCAGAGGAATGTTTGGTTACCTGAGATCCATCAGGAGAGGAAGACCTGGAAGATGTCGATGCTGGAGTATCTGTAGAAAACAGCATGTGAAACTTGGCTGCCCGGTTCTGTAAGCCACGTTTAGACATCAAAGAACAGGATGGGCAATCCGGAATGGAATGGTCAGGCCCCAAACATTTAAGACACCATTCATAGGTGTCTGTGACTGAAATAGTACCGCTGCACTTGGTGCATTTTTTAAACCCAGAGGCTTGTTTCTCCATGAGGGAGAATTAGTGAAGGCCAAAAGGCCTCACAGAACTAACACACCAAGTGAGGGAAAAAAAGAAGATTTTTTTTTTTTTTTTTTTTTTTTTTTTTTAAATAAAGGAAGAAAAAAAAGACCGACGGTACCGGTCTGGAATCGGGGAAGGCAGACACGCGGCCAAAGAAATAAATTAAGATAACAACTTCTTCAGCGGTGACAGGAACACGACCTGCTGGCTCCGCGTAAAAAGAAGAACTGAGGAGAGTTGGGTCAGGAAGGCGGGAAGGCAGCGCGCATGCGCAGTGGGAGGCCCCAAAAGCTTTCCTTCTGGGAAGCTGGGGAGCTTTCCCGCTCGGGCTCCGTCGGTACCGACGTACCCATATGTGAGGACTTATTCCTGCTTGTTCCTGGAGATAACTAACATACTTTAGTAAACAGCCCCCAAATATCCACAACCTAAATATGTAACTAAGCAGAGATCCAGAGGAGATACTAGGACACGTGAATCATGAGATCAGTCAGCTGCTCGAGTACCAGGTAAACCAGGATTTGAATTCCACTACTACTCTTTATAGTCATGGGCAAGTTACTTTAACCTTCTCCTGCCTCAGGCACAGGCTGTACGCTCTATGGCTTAGGGAAATACCTACAGTACCTGAAAGTAACTTACCTTGAGTTGCTATTGAAAACGCACAAGTTATTCCTCTCCCACCTTTCTCATGTGAGCAATTATTTGTCAGTCTATTATACACAGATTTGTTTTCATTGTTATTTGTATCTAGCCTACTCCACCTCCCTTCTTTGTCTGCCCACTTTCAGTTACACCCAGTCAAACTAATGAATGTGCTCCCCCTTTTTATTCAGTTCACACTACTTCAGTAGTAGCTCACGGTTGAGCTACATTCAGGTATAGTAGGTATTTCCCTGTCCCCAGAGGGCTCGCAATCTGACTCTGTACCCAAAGGAATGGAGAAATAAGTGTCTTGAACCCTGGCTCACCGGGTTATCTCAGCCTGCCGCTCTAATCATTAGGCTGCTCCTTCACTGCCAATAAAAATCAACATTAAAAGAATGCCTAAGATCCTCATAGTATTAAGATTGTGGATGTCTGGCAATATACTAGCACTGATTTGGCAATACACATGCACTAATTCTTAGTAAAATTTAAGTTTTAGTCTTAAATTGCTTTGCAGTACCCTCTGCGGTTTAAAAGATCGCCCATGTCAAAGACAATTGGAGGAGTCATCAATTACTATATCCTTTCAGGTCCACTGCTTAGGGGTTATTCTATACTATTATCTATGTGCCCCATGGTGAGACATCTATTTAAGCTGAAAGTTATCTGTAAACTAGCATTATTTTTAGATCCTGATAGTTTTGGCAGGATACTACAATCATTAGTACTGTCCAAACTAGATTACTGTAATTCAATCTATGTTAGTCTGCCCATTACACTGAGTTATCTTGCAGGTAGATCAGAATGCTGCCAGATGAATATTATCTGGGGTCTCTCACACTGATCATATCCAATTGTTTCAGTATTCATTGCACTGGCTTCCTATTTTATCACAAGTTAAATTTAATATCTTGAGATTGGTTTAAGTGCACAGTATGAAGAAGCACCAATTAGTGCCAGTAGTATTTTGAAAATCAGCCCCCATGTAAAGCTGTAACAGGTGATCTCCGGGAACAGCAGGAATAAGTCTTCACATATGGGTACCGTCGACACCGACGGAGTCTGCACGGGAACGCTCCCCAGCATCCAAAAGGAAAGCTTTTGGGAGCATCCCACCACACATGCGTGCTGCCTTCCCGCCCAACTACCTCTCTCACTTCAGTTGAGTTGAAAGCTGAGACCAAAGGAGAGAAGTAGAAGAAAAATAGAAGAGAGAGAAAGACAACTCCTAGGGGAGGTGGGTGGGTTGTAAAGACTTATTCCTGCTGTTCCCGGAGATCACCTGTTACAGGTGAGTAACTACGCTATCTCCAGGAACAAGCAGGAATGTAGTCTCCACATATGGGGACTCACCAGCTAAAAATGCCTAGGGATGACCCCAGCATGATGCGGATCTATGTAAGATGCGCCATGCTTCCTCCCAGGGACCTCAGGCATCCAAGAGTAGATGGTGGGAAGGAGTTGATCTAGGAATGGAAGAGATGCTGTAGAACAGCCTGACCGAACAAGGCATCCCGACGGGAGTCCTTGTCTAAACAATAGTGGACAGTGAAAGTATGTACAGAAGCCCAAGTTGCTGCTTTGCAGATGTCATCAATAGCAACTGATCGAAGATTAGCTGTTGAGGCTTCCATGGCTCTGACATTATGAGCCGTGACATGGCCTTCAAGAGGGATTCCTTTACTCTGATAGGTAAAGGAAATACAGTCTGCAATCCACTTAGAGAGAGTTCTCTTAGTGACTGGAAGTCCTAAATGACTAGAGTCAAAAGCTAGAAAAAGTTGAGAAGACTTTCTAAATGGCTGAGTTCTGTGAAGATAGAAAGCCAGAGCCCACTTACAATCTAAGGTATGAAGATTTCTATCCGCGCTAGAGGCATGAGGCCTAGGAAAGAAGGCTGGGGGATAAACCGACTGGTTTAAATGAAAAGGTGATATCACCTTTGGCATAAAATGAGGATAAGTCCTCAAGACTACTGTGTCATGATGGAACCTCGTATAAGGCGAGTCAGCCACTAAAGCTTGCAGTTCACTAATGCGTCTTGCAGAAGTGATAGCAATTAGGAAAATGACTTTCCATGAAAGAAACTTTAGCTCTGAAGTCGCTAAAGGTTCAAAGGGAGCCTTCATGAGTTGACCCAGAACAAGATTAAGATCCCATGCCACCGGAGGTGGCTTGATGGGAGGTTTAGTTAAAAGGAGACCTCTCATAAATCTTGAAACAAGAGGATGAGAGGAAATTGGTTGTCCAAAGGGTTTATGAGATGCAGCAATAGCACTAAGATGGACCCTAACAGAATTGGTCTTGAGACCAGAAGCTGATAGTGAAGGAAATAGTCCAGAAGGGACTCCACCGGTACCAAGAGGGAACTAAGTCCCCTCTGGGAACACCAGATTGAGAATCTCTTCCAATTAAAAGCGTAAGAACGGCTTTTGGAAGGTTTTCTGGAAGCCAGAAGAATATCCTTCACTTGTTGTGAAAGGTCTAGATCTTGAAGTTCTATGCCTTGAGTAGCCAGGCCTTGAGATGAAGGGACTGGGGATTGGGGTGCAGTAGGGATCCGTTGTTCTGGGACAGACGATCTGGAGCACTCTCCAACTCCAGAGGAGTGGCTCGAGAGAGACCTAAGAGAAGAGGATACCATGTTTGCCTTGGCCAGCAGGGAGCTATGAGTATCATGCAACCTCTGTCTCTCCGGAGTTTGAATAAGGTATTGGGGATCAGGGGGATTGGTGGGAAGGCATAGAGAAAATCCTGGCCCCAATGGAGCAGGAATGCATCCCTCGCTTGACAATTCTGAGCTGGGAGTCTGGAACAGTACCGGGGAAGTTTGGCATTCTGTGGACTTGCAAAGAGGTCTATGTCTGGTGTTCCCCAGACTTGAAACACACAGGCAAGTTGATATGAGTGGAGAGACCACTCGTGTGGAAACAGGACTCGACTGAGCCTGTCCGCCCAAACATTTTGAATGCCTGGAAGGTATACTGCCAACAAATGAATGTGATGCTCTCTGGCAAAGGCCCACAGTTGCAAAGCTTCATTGCATAATTGCAGAGAGCCTGTTCTGCCTTGTTTGTTTAGGTAAAACATGGCCACTTGATTGTCGGTTTGCACCAGAACTGTTTTGCTTACGAGATGAAAGCAAAAGACTCGAATAGCACTGGAAATGGCCCTTAGTTCTAGGAGGTTTATTTGAAGAGAAGCCTCCTGTGGGGTCCAAAGACCCTGGGTAGACAGATCGCCCAAGTGGGCTCCCCAACCCAACGGATGCATCTGTCGTCAGTACAGCCTGAGGTAGGGGTTGCTGAAAAGGAGAGCCTACTGTAAGGTTTTCCAGAGATTGCCACCAATGCAGAGATGCAATCATGTGTGTGGTAACTCTGATCTTGTCTGACAGGCATCCTGAGGCCTGGGACCATTGGGAAGCTAAGGGCCACTGGGCCGCTCGCATATGAAGGCGTGCATAAGAAATCACATGGACTGTAGATGCCATGTGTCCTAGAAGTCGAAGCATCTGTCGAGCAGTGAAGAAGGTTTGTAGCACTGCTTGAGATGCTAGTTCGATGATGCGCAGACAACGAGGCTGAGGCATGAAAGCCTTTGACTGCTGTGTGTCCAAGCGAGCCCCTATAAACTCGAGGGATTGAGATGGGGTGAGCTGGGACTTTGGAAGGTTTATGATCCATCCCAAGTACTGTAGTATGTGCATTGCTCGGGAAAGAGCATGACTTACCTCTAGAGCTGACGGTGCTCGGATGAGCCAATTGTCTAAGTAAGGGAAGACAAAATTTCCCAGAGTCCTCATAAATGCTGCTACTACTGCCATGCATTATGTGAAGACCCTTGGAGCAGAGGCCTGCCCGAAAGGAAGGAACCTGTATTGAAAATGTTTTCCCCTGACTAGGAATCGAAGGAATTGTCTGTGATCTGCATGAATAAGGATATGCATGTAAGCATCCCTTAAATCTAGAGAACATAGCCAATCTTGCTCGTGAAGGTATGGAAGAAGAGTGCCGAGGGAGATCATCTTGAACCTCTCTCGGACTAAATATTTGTTCAGTTCTCTGAGGTCCAGGATTGGCCTTAGTCCCCCTGACTTCTTTGGAATGAGAAAATAGGGGGAATAGAATCCTGTGCCCTGCTGGGACTTTGGAACCTCTTCTATAGCCCCTTGAGCCAGAAGAGTGGTGACCTCTTGCCACAACAGGTCTGAGACCGGTGGTTGAGATCTGAACTGTTTTATTAGCATGGATGGGGGCAAGCTGAGGAAATGGAGCTTGTATCCCAGACTCACAATAGATAGAGTCCAATTTTCTGAAGTGATTTGTTGCCATCTTTTGGCAAAATGGCAAATACGGCCTGGCATATTTAAAGATTCTGGGCTTAGAACAGGAAGAATGGCTACATTTTCTAGACAACGGTCAAAGACCCTGAGGAGGCTGGGTCTGCTGAGCCTTCTGAGGTTGTGTCTTTCTTTGTCTAGTTTGTTGTTGCCCCTTTTGGGGAACATGTGTTTGCTGGGTGGAAGATGGATAGAATTTCTTTTTCTTAGAGAAAAAAGATTTTTGAAAAACGTTTTCTTCATTGGGTTAGCTGTAGATTTTGACAACCTGTCTAAAGTTGTATTATCAGTGTCAATTTCATTAGCTTTAAACTGCCAATCCTTGCCAAAAAGATTTTCTCCTGTGCAAGGAATGTTACCCAGCTTATCTTACACCCATTCCTCCAAGTCTGAAGCTTGGAGCCAGGCAATATGACATGCTCCTATGGATATAGCAGAGGTTCTGCTAATACATTCGAAACAGTCAAAGGTAGCACGTTTCATAAACTTAGAGACATTTTGAGTATGCTTGACCAGAGTCATATAATCTGTCTGCTTATCCTCTTGAAGAAAAGGGTTCAAAAGCTCCAAGTCTTTTGTAACCTGCTCAAGAAACATTCCCATGTATAATATATAGGAACTGATTCTTGCTGATAGCATGGAGGACTGAAAGCATCGACGACCAAAGGCATCCATTGTTCTAGACTCACGACCTGGTGGATTGGAAGAATGTCATTTAGCACTCTTAATCCACCTCATGGCGGACTCTACCACCATAGAATGATGTGTTAATTGAGTCTTCTGAAACCCTGAGCAAGGTAGTACTCGATACATAGTATCAAGACGCCTAGAATGTGGAGATACTATTAAAGGAGCTTCCCACATTCTTAACATTAGATCATGTAAGATCTAGTGTATAGGAAGCATAGCTGCCTCCTTTGGGGCCAAAGGATATTGAGGAATTTGTAATTCTTCTGCCCTAGTCTCCTTTTCTGGTACTACTGTAATGGCAAGACCCTTTGCCATATTACGTACAAAATCATGAAAAGACATATCCTCAGGAGGGGACATTCTGCATTGAGGAGGAGTCGAATCTTGTAAAAGTTTAGCTCTGGTACCGGTGGAATCATCTGAGTCATCGGAATCGGAAGACTCAAAACGATGAAGCACTGGGTTCTCCCGAAGCAGATGGCATCGGTACCGCTCGATGTCGGTACCGTAACGAAACGGTACCTGATCCCCCATGCTGGAGAGATTCCAAACTTGGCATCGGGGGAAGCATGCCTGTTGAAACAGGTACCGAGGGGGCACTGGCACCGGTACCAGCATCGGTACCGGTGCCTGCGGAACCGTCTGCATCTTTATCTTTATTAACACATTTGATATACCACTCATACCACAAGGCACAGAGTGGTTCACAATATCAAAAATAAGGCTGCTGAGAAAAAGGAAAAGAATGCCATAATAAAGAGAAAAGAAAGAGATAGAACAGTATAGAGAAAGAATACAGCAAACAAAAACATAGCAGTAATAATACAAAGGAAACAGGTGGTTTGGAAACATCAACGTTCAACGAGGTGGGGGAGATAGGGGGGGAGGAAGGTGAAAAGCAGAGGAGAATAAGTGGGTCTTCAGCATGGTCTTGAAGGTTTTATAAGAGGGTTCGAGGCGGAGGGCAAGGGGAAGCGAGTTCCAGAGTCGGGGGCCCAAGAAGAAAAAAAGCAGAAGAACGTGTAGATTCAAGATGAGCCTGTGACGGAGAGGGAAGGGACATACGATTCAGATCGACTTTAGCGGTATCGAAGCAGCCAAAAGAGTCGCTAGACTGCGTTCGATAGCAAAGAGTCTTTTGTCCACTGCCGATGCCAGGGTATCGGTGCCGGTGGTAGCGGCCACAAACCCCGAGCATGGTACCAGTAGTTCCAGCGAGGCCAAGGCCTCGGGAACATCCTGGAGCCCCGATAAAGCTTTGGAGTCCGAAGACTCCCGCCGGGGCTGTTTTGCCGGTGAAGTATCCTCGAGGGCAACGCCAATCGCATCTCGACGTTTAGAGGGAGATCTACCCTTCGAGGACTGGCTAGTCTTAGAAGGCTTGTGTTTAGTTACCTAAGATCCCTGAGAAGAAGTGGAAGCCCTGGAAGACATCGATGCTACAGACATCGTGTCTGAAGCAAAAATGGCACTGAGTTGATTCGCTCGATTCTGAAGACTTCTTTTAGTCAACTTCCTACAGGAGACACTCCGCAGGGCAATGGTCAGGACCTAAACATTTAAGACACCAGTCATGGGTGTCAGTAATAGAGATTGTACCGCCACATTTTGAACATTTTTTAAAACCAGTGGCTGGTTTTTTCATAGTAAGGGAAAAGAGGGCCTAATGCCCCAAATGGCGCCAAGCAACAAAGCAGGGAAAAATTCCCTGATAAAAGCACTAAAAATGAAATATTTTTAGAAGAAAAGAAAGAAAAGCACCGGTGGTACCGGTAGGCGTCGACGGAAGGCAGACGCAACCACCAAAAATATAAAAATAAAAGAAGATTTTCTGCGGTGACAGGGGACACGTCCTGTCGGCTCTGCGGAAAACGAAGAACTGAAGTGAGAGAGGTAGTTGGGCGGGAAGGCAGCACGCATGCGTGGTGGGATGCTCCCAAAAGCTTTCCTTTTGGATGCTGGGGAGCATTCCCGCGCAGGCTCCGTTGGTGTTGACGGTACCCATATGTGAAGACTACATTCCTGCTTGTTCCTGGAGATTTCATGTTCATCAGGGTACAAATTATCAGATATTCCATCTCCCCAATGAGAACCTTGCACATGCTGTCATGGGCCCAACTCTCTGGAATATGTTAGCAACAATATTAAGGCATGACTATGAGTAGACACAGACTCAACAGCACTTAACAACATTATTCAATCAACTTCTGACAAATATATAGCCTCATTTTGGATACGGACTTTATGTGGGACATAGATCGTCAAGATCATTATATCCAAATTTCCCCGTCTTTTACAAAGGCTCTGCTGAACATGGGGACATTCATGAAATACGGATAAGGATACCAGCAAACACATGTGTGTCTTTGCCATTTGCCAACATGTACAGTGGGAGCAGTGGTTCCGAAAATCTATGCATGAGAGAAAAAAAGAGCAACACCACTCGGCAGCATTCACATAGAAGTGTTGGCAATTGGAAGTACCGATTTTAGCTATTCCTACAAATAAGTGCCAGCATTTCTACGTGTAAGAGCCATATTTCAGACAATTATACGATTAAATTATTATTATTCCAGCCAATTAAGAAGCAAAGGTAGAATTTTATCTTTTAAAGGCTATAAAAAGACATACATGCCTCAGAGGAGGTGAAAAGGCCAAAAGGGAAATGTTTAAAACTAAATATGTATTCCCATCATAAAATGGGAAATATACATAATATTTTGCCCATCTAAACACCACCCCCTTTGAATCTCTGCATTAAAAACATAGAAATATGACAACAGAAAAAGAACATACGGCCTATCTAGTCTGCCCTTCCATATCAAATACCATGGACCCTTTTTTTCCTTTAGAAATCTTCTGTGTTTGTCTCACGCTTTCTTGAATTCAGATATATTTCCCATCTCTACTACTTCCACTAGGAAACTATTCCATGCATCTACTACTCTTATCGTAAAGAAATATTTCCACATATTACTCCCGAATCTATCCCCTTTCACCTTCAAACTATATCCCCTCATTGCAGAGCATGCTTTTAATTAAAGAGGCTCTTCTCCTGTGCATTTCTGCCACAGAGGTATTTAAATGTTTCTATAATTTCTCCTCTCCCCCACCTTTCCTCTAAAGTATACATATTGAGATCTTTGTCTGTCCCCATATGGTTTATAACAAAGACCATTGAACCTCACAAAGTAGCAGAACAGAGTCCCAGAACCCCATCAGCTCCATCAGCCCTGCCACGAGACATGCAACACCACAAAGCTGAGCACAGCTCTGACATCTATTCCCTTTTTTCACCAGAGCAAAAACATTACACCCCCCTCCCCCAAGGACCAAGGGTCTGCAATGGAGAGAGCAAGCAGTGCAACAGCACTGCAGAACCTCCTAAAAAAAAGGAACAAGGGAGAACCAATACAACCAGCTGGCCCAAACTCTTATGTTCCAGGCATGATCTTCTTCCAGAACAGGCAGGTAGGTCCTGGACTCCAGAAAAGAATATTAGCAGATAAGGCCTAATTTCACCTTTCAGATTGTCCCTCCAGTCCAATCCAGACACGTGGGACATAAAGCAGCACTACCACGGGGTGGGGACCAAAATACTGACTTACAGCACCCAAGCCCCAAAATCTATGTCCTGATGAGCCTGCACATCCAGTCTGTAATGATGCGGGGCAAGGAATAGAGTGATGACCATGTCGCCACTTTGCAAATGACGAGGCAGGACTAGACTAAACTCCACCCAAGAAGCCGCCTGAGCCTGATAGACTGGGTCCGCAACCCCGCCAGAACAATGCACCCTTCAATCAGATTCAAAAGCGCCTCAAATCCACTGGGAAACAAACGCCTTAGAAGCTGCCTCACCCTTCCAAGTCCCAGCAAAACACCACAAAGAGCCACTCCAAATGCCAAAATTTCTCCATCGCCTTCAAGTACTGCTTAAAAGACCTACGAACATTGAGCAAGTGAAGATCCCTGGACACAGCCAAATCAGGGGAAATTGCAAAGGCTGGTAAGGTCATCCTTTGGTTGAGGTGGAATGATGAAACCATCTTTGACAAAAAGGAAGGAACCTGGCAGAAGACCACCTTTTCCTTGGTCATCACCAAATAGGACTCCCTGCACAATAGAGCATGAAGCTCCAACTGAATAACATCCCATACCGCATCCCTCTTGGGGCATGGGAACAATGGCCTTGAGTTGTAGAAGATATTCGACCATCATTTGAACTGCTCAGGCCTTAGCAGCAACTCAACAAGGAGAAACCATGAATGAGTCCACGAGGGGACTTGTAAACTCGAGAGCGTAACCCTCGCGGATCACCTCCAAGACCCAGGCATCCATTGTAATCAAAGGCCAGATGAGATAAAAAAGACTTAGGTGGCCAGCTATTAACTGTACCTCCACCAGGGCTCCAAACCTTCATTGGGAGGACATTGGTAGCTCTGGAGGCTCCTGCAATCCCACCTCTGCCACCCCCTTGAACAGAAGGGCCCTTCAGGAGAAAACTGGACCTCTGAGGGTTTACCCCTTAAGCCAGGCGAAACTTCCACATCTCGTGCAATCCAATACTAGAAGAGGACCCACAGCCAGCAGCCTTGGGCTTGTCCTCCAGAAACTGAGAGACTCTAGTTTCTCCAAAGTCCTTCACCAAATTTTCAGATCCCCCCAAACAGTCTCCTTGAAAAGGGAAGCTTGCTCAACCTTGATTTGGAATCAGGTCTGCAGACTAGTTCCACAGTCACAAAAAATGATGGGCCACCACCACGGTCACCATCAATTTAGCAGACGCCCAAAGCAAATCATAGAGATCGGCCAGGAAGGCGGTACCAGATTCCAACTGGGCCCCTTCCTCACAAGCTGCATCCTCAGACAGTGCCGCTTCAGGGATCCTCTGAGACCAGCACAAACAAACCCGTGTGACATAAGAGCCACAAATGGCTCATTGAAGTGCCAAAACAGAAACCTCAAAAGCCTACTTGAGCAGCACCCCCATCTACCAATCCCGAAGTCCTTCAAGGCTGCTCCCCCTTCCATCAGGATTGTAGTCTCTCTGTTCACTGCACACACCAGCACATCCACCCTGAGAAGGCACAAGTGCTTTCTCTTGTCCAGAGGGAGGGGGTAAAGCCTGACCATGGCTTCTACCAAATTGCAAGTTCGCATCAGGGATTTTCCATTCCTAGGGACCCCAAGGAGGCACAATCCTCTGGCTCAGGGGACTGCTCACAGTGCGGGCACTTCCCTGCTGCTGAGGCCCCAAGTCCCCATAGCAAGGAAGGCCCCACACCGGGACACTCCTCCCCCAGCCCCTGCTGCAGCAGAAAAGCTTGGTACAATAATAAAATAAATTCTGGGGAGAAAGCGGACATACCCCCACAGCTCAAGGACCCCCAACAGCACCGGAGGGATCCGGGGTCCCAAGCTGCAAAATCGGAAAGTCCGTTGAAGCAGAGGAGACTGCATTTAAAATGGTGGCAGCTCCTGCAAAAACTGCAAGTGCCCCGGCTTCCCCCGCAGTGCGATCATAGCCGGGAAGCTGCATCACGGTCACCTCTAGGTTTGCAGACCCACCAGCCAAACTCTCCACCGCATCCATGCTATCTCTGACACAGCCATGGCAAAGACTGACCATGGAAAGTAGGCTCCTGCAGATGCCGCATGCTATACATCGAGCCTTCACCGAGTCTGCCATGTGCACATGGTGCGGGAAACTCCCCCCGAAGGATCCCTTCAATCAGGTACTCACTGCAATCCTGGATTCCTGCTGTGCTGTCGCTGCTCTCTCCCAATACTGCCTGAACTTGTCTTTTTTTTTTTTAGCTTTTATTTTCCCTCCCCAAAGGGAAGAAAAGGCAGCAGCACTGAGGACTCAACTTCTGGCCCCCTCTGAGGAGTTGGGGAGGTGGAGAAGAGGGAGCAGCTGCCTCCTACTCACCCAGAATGTCTCGATAAGAGGCTAGGGGAGAAGCTGGGGGAGGGACACATTGCCACTGGGTTCAGCACCCCAAAAACTGCGGCCCAGCACTGAAGAAAAATAGCATGCAGTCTGTGAGACTATTACAGGGAGTCCACAAGGTGCAGAAGAGAAGAAAAAAAAAAAGAAGACAGATAAGCGGGATTTGGTGGAGCTGAAGAGAAAGGATGGAGAGAACTGGCTGGGGGTGAGAGACTGAAAACCTGACACTGGTGGGACTGGCTGCAGGGAGAAGGACTGGTGGAGACAGGAGAAGGGAAGGGAGATAAAGAGGACTAATAGGAACCCCCCCCCCCCCCTTTTACTTCATTCCACACATGGTAACCGTCTTTTTCTCCCTTCCCCTGCCCAGGCCCACCTTGAACTGACCAGTCATGCCGCTTTTTTCTTTGTGAGTCCCGCCCTTTGGAATTCCCTCCCTCACTCCCTCCGCACTGAACCGTCTTTCCCTCGTTTTAAGGCCCTCCTCAAGACCCACCTCTACTACTAGACCTACGATCTCCCTGTTCCTTCGGATCATTCCTCATCATGATATTACCAATTTATCCTTCATCGCAAAGCCCCCTGATCCTACTTGGTACATCAGATACAGCCCACCCTCTCCCCCCCCCCAAACCCTACCTTCCCTCATGTTTGATATCTGTGGTGTTCTTTGTCTGTCACTGTCCTTTGCTATCCTTCTCTCTCCTTTTCTGCTCGCTTTCCTATTAATTTGATGGCGTTCTTTTTCCTCCTTTACTTTCACCAGCTGCAACCTTTTATTATTGTACATCGCTCTGACACCTCGGTACTGGGCGGTATATCAAATGTCACAAATAAAGATAAAAATAAAGATAACAGGCTTGGTACAGAGGGGAAAAGATTTAGGGAAAATGGATGGCATAAATTGGGGGTTCCTGAAGTTCAAGGTTAATAAGGGTGCATACAACCAAAATGTTTGGGAACCTTTGTTTTAGATATACTGACTGAATTTACATATAATTTGTTTTCATTATCTAAGATAAAACTGATACTGGTACTGGCAAGTTTTAATTTGTTATTTAATGTGTTGGACTGGCTGATGTTTTTATACTATAAGTATTTTGTGAAGCAGTAGCTTTGTTTATTCCTTGCGTAGAAGTGCTCAGGACCGATGACTGTACAATTATACCATAAGGATAATGAGGAAGAGCATATCACAGTTTTATGTTTTGAGCGTTACTGTGAAGTTAGTGTTAATGATATATTTTATGTAGTGATTGTGTATGCATTCTTGTACCTTGCCTAGAACTGCAGATGATACAAGGAATGTATTTTTGGATTAAATAAATAACCTGAATTTATCTGGGGTACTTTTGACTTTTTTATAAAATGGTAATGGAACCAATCATTTGAGAATTACATTTATGAATAGTAGATTACATCTGGCTTTTACTTCAACATACTGTCTTGTGTGCTTGTAATCCAATGTTCTTCTAGTCCAGAGTATTATCTTTGTTCAGCACAGCCTATCTACACAGTTTGTTAGATGACAGCATGGCCACTGGCTTGAAGAGCTGATGGATGAGCATGAGACATGAAAGTAGCACCAGCTCAATGTCAAGGTCCTTTCACTTGACTGAGATGGATTGAAAGAGAATAAGGGATACTGGAGAAACATTCAACTCTTCATATTTTGCTTTCCAACATGCCTCAGGCCTTATTCTGCATCATGCCACTTGGAATCTTTTATGATGCCTGTAGGTGTGGCAGGACTGAACACAGGATCATTCTGAAGGTGCTAAACAAAGACAGCCAGAGAGATAAGAAAACCAAATGAAGGTACTCCTATTGCATATCTGCACAAATTCACTGCTGCTATTCATGGGTCATGGAAAAAGAGATACTGGATGGAAGGTCATGTGACGTGGGACATCTACAGATGCCGTGGCAAAATGAGAATGGGGGAAGACAGCAGAAGAGCTCAAGATTGTAAATGGACTTGGACAACATATCAGACTCTGCAAAGGGAAAGTTACAGGGCAAGAAACTCAACACTTTACTTTACCCCTGTTGAGTTGAGTGGTGATACTTTTTGGAATGCCATTGGCTGATATTAATCATATTGTATCATTTGTTGATAAGGGGAAAGGCCTCAGATGATGTCCTTTACTCTTTTTTAGCCAAAAGCAGCTCCAATTGGAGTCTTTAACTGGCTATTAGGACAATTCAGCATGGGTCAGAAACAATCTGTTTTTACTTGCAAGATTATCAAATAGTGAAACATTTTAATAGCAATTTACATAAACCGTGAAACAATAAGATGCAGAGTAAATGTAGGAGTAGATGAATTTAATAATGGATTATATGTGATACTCTAGTCCACACTACAGGATGCAGAGATAGATTAAAAGGGAAATCATTTTCTAAACAATTTTTTTAAAGCATATTGGGAAAGGTATAAACCTTGAATGTAATTATCACCTGTGTAGGAAATGTATGACATTATTTAAAGGATTAAAGAATTCTGAAGTAATTAGCATTACAATTGTTTACAATTAGCTGTGGAGCATTAAGAATTATTATTGTATCATTATGATGATTGTTTGTTTTAGATTGTACTCTACACCAGGCCACCATTGATTACACTTCTGATGCAGCCTAGTCAGCATAACATGGGCCTCTTCAGGTGTGCTAAGTAATAGTTGACAAAACTGATTAAAATATTGTGTCTTAGAAAGACTTAAGTCCATTATATGGTGTTTCAAATAAAATGAAAGGTGTTTTCTGACTCATGACAAATAGTCCTAATAATCAATTAAAGACTCTGACCTGAGCTGCTTTTGGCTAAAAAAGAGTAAAGGACAACATCTGAAGTATTTTCCCCTTACCAACAAATGATATAATACAATTAATATTTGCACAGTGTATTTATTATTTGGATGTTAAGTCAGCAAGTCACCAAAGTCTACCTTGTGGTTTTATTGTTCCAAAAAGTATGCCATTTCTGAGTGATAGGGGAATGCAACAGCAGCCAGAAAAGAAAGTCAATACATGCAAACGCTACAGAAATAATGCAGACGTATATAACGAACAGAAGTGGAATGTGCCTCTAAATCACTAACAAGAATTTGAAGTACAACGCAATCGGTCACTTTATTAGTGGAGAAAAGTTGTCAATATAAGACACAGTGGTAACTTTCAGCAGTGGTTGTTAACCCACAGAGATTCAGTGCATCTAGTTATGTACATAACCAGACCAACCGTGGCGCTCCCCTGGACTCTATCGACATCTACTGATTCAGACTGTCCAGCGTTTAAAAAAAAATAATAAATTACCTTTTAGTATAGTGCTGAGCCACCACAGTGTGGTCACCTAATTATTCCTATTTGTGACTCCCCATTATCGTATAGATTTCTGTGCAAATGTAGACATATTGGGAGGTATATACAAGGACTGTGCCAATACCATACAGTGATATTTTATCAAAATGGGAACCAAACATTCAAAAATATGAAAATGGATAACTGGCTGCCCTCTCAAAAGAATGTGTTTAAAATATGGGGTCACTGTACTGAAAAATTATTCTAATAGTGTTAGTAACAATATCATGAGATTGTTCCAGTTCTTATGTAAAGCATTTTAACTAATTCTGTCTTGCAAAATTCACTATGATGAGTGGTTAACAAACAAAAAACAAACTTGAGGACAAGGTGGTAAGTCAGCAAACCTGCACCTTCCACTGGCATTATGATGTTGTCAAAGCAAGTCAATTACCAGCAATGCCCTGAGGGACAATACCAGCACCTCCTGGAACACAGTGAAACACGTGTTTAGGAGATAATGAAAAAGGATTAAAACAGGTCTGAAAAAGGGGAAAATTCTCTCAAAAGCAGATAGAGTCATTTTGGATGTTACACAGGACACACAGAAGAGGAAGAAAATAAATCTCTTAGTATTACACTCATTAAGAGGCAATGCCTGTGGGGAAACGGTATACACAGAGCAAAGGATGGAAAACAACAAGACGGTAAGGTCCATGGCAACATAGTAGGAAGGCACATGCCTCGTTACAGCAGACTGAGTGAAACAAGTAACCTTTATCTGCTGCCATCATCTAATAATTCTTCATTTTATAGCACTATTAGACATATTATACAGCACTATACAGTGGTGATAAGTATTCAGGTGCAGTATGTCCATACCCCAAAGAACTTACAATTTAAGTGGGTACCTGAGGCAATGAGAGATAAAGTGACTTGCTCAAGGTCACAAGGAGTGAATCCTAACTTCCCTGGTTCAGTCCATTACTCTAACACAGGGGTTTCTCAACCCAGTCCTCGGGGTACACCTAGCTAGTCGGGTTTTCAGGATAACTACAATCAATATGCAGGAGAGAGATCTGTAGGCATTGCCTCCATATCTTTCTCCTACATATTCATTGTGGTTATCCTGAAAACCCGACTGGCTAGGTGTGTCCCGAGGACTGGGTTGAGAACCCCTGCTCTAACCACTAGGCCAGTGAATTTCAACCCTCTCCTGGAGACACACCTAGCCAGTTGGGTTTCAAGATTACCACAATGAATATGCATGAGACAAATATATTGGAAATCTATCATATGCAAATCTCTCTCGTGCATATTCACTGTGTAATCTTGAAAACCCAACTGGTTGCGTGTGCTTCCAAGAAAGGTCTGAGAAGTATTGAACAAGCCCATTTCCTCTCATCTATGTATGGCACTTTAGAAACAAATGAGTTATTTTTTAGCACATCACACTATAAATCAAATCATAAACAGTTACTTTCACTCATAGAAAAGTTCATAATCCACAGGTAAGGCCAATATTCAAAAGTAATTCTACAGTGAAGTACTGGGCGATGGAGTGAAAGAGAAGCCTAGTGGTTAGAGCACTGCCAGAAGATCAATGGTTCAATGCCCACTGGTGCTCCTTCTGACCTTGGGCAAGTCACTTTACCCTCCACTGCCTCGGAAGAAAAGGCCTGGTAATCTACTTCCAGTGATACTGGCAAGAAAACCCAGAGGCAGCTGGCTTGCCAGGATTCAGCACTGACTTGACGGCACTAAAATACACAACTGGCCAATGACTGCATCACGTGAATCAATTTCACATGGACAAGTCTTCGTCTGTCCAAAACATATCCAACGAGTAAAAGGCAGGATCAAGGGCATTCCAGGGATCGGGACCTAAACGTACCCATATAGTGGCAGCATTCAGCCATTCTTTTTATTCATTTAGGGGGTCTGCACAAATCAGTCCTAACCTTAGGGTGCTGGAGGTGAAAGGGCTGAATACTTGCAGTGGAAAATGCTCAGTTGAATATAAAAATATAGTCAAGCGATGCGTTTGGTGGTCCCTGTGGATAAGGAACTATGGTGGGTAAAACAAGAGCTTGTGCCTTTTCGGTGGTTATTCCCATATTGAGGAATCAACTGGAGGAGCTAAAATAAGAGCAGGATTACAAAATATTCCAAAGGAAATCAAAAACCTAGCTCTTTCTTAAATAAATTGTACATGTGAGGGGGAGTCTAGCTGTTGCTGGTTGATGCTGGTTTTTTTTTTATTTTTTTGTTAATGGAGAGAGAATGTGGGTGCTGAGTTTTCATAACTCTTAGCTTATATGCTGATGACTCCCAGATCTACCTCTCTACACCTGAAATCTCTCCGGCAATCCAGATCCAGATCTCTGCCTGCCTTTCTGACATTGCTGCCTGGATGTCTCACCGCCACTTGAAATTAAATATGGCCAAAATTGAGCTGCTTATTTTCCCCCCTAAAACTTCCTCTCTTCTTCCTCCTTTTTCAGTCGCTGGGGATAACTCGGCTTGCAACTTTGGGGGTCGTCTTTGATGCTTCTCTCTCCTTTTTCACCCACACCCTTCTGATAGCTAAGACCTGCCATTTCTTTCTGTATAACAAAATCCGCCCATTCCTTTCTGAACACACTACCAAGACACTTATCCACTCCTTAGTCACCTCCCATCTAGACTACTGTAACCTCCTCCTTGCTAATCTCCCTCTGAATCATCTCTCTCCCCTTCAATCTGTTCGACACTCTGCTGCAGGGCTAATCTTCCGCCAGCCTCATCATACACATATTACCCCTCTTCTCAAATCACTTCATTGACTCCCTATCCATTTCCGCATCGAGTTCAAACTTTTTCTGCTGACCTATAAGTGCATTCAGTCTGCAGCTCTTCACTACCTTTCCTCTCTTATCTCTTCCTACACCCCTCCTCAGAAATTCTGCTCTTCTTGCAAACTGCTTCTATCTGTGCCCTTCTCTTCTACTGTTAACTCCAGACTTTACTCCTTTCACCTTGCTGCTCCTTATACCTGGAATAAATTACCTGAGTCTGTACGTCAGGCACCTTCTCTGGCTCTTCAAATACAGGCTGAAAACTTACCTCTTCACTGCTGCTTTCGGATCTTGATTCACCTGATCTCCTTTGTATTTCCTTACCAATCCCCCTAGATGTATCCCTGCCTACACCTACTGTGTTGTCTGTCTTGACTAGACTGTAAGCGCCGATGAGCAGAGACTGTCTTACATGTCTGTGCAGCACTGCGCACGTCTTGTAGTGCTATACAAATGCTCAGTAGCAGTAGTAGTAATATTTAAATTTAGTCTGCTTTCTTTTAATTTCTTACAGTGCCATATACTGCTTTGATCATTGTTGGAAAACGATAAAGCAGGCTGTAAATGTTTTACATAAAAACAACATTTAAAGGTTAGAACAGCATATTCAGCAGTCCTACCGAAGTGGACAGGGACTATTAATATCAAAGATAAGCAAGAAAATCAGCTGCCTGTCTTTATGTGGTGGCTGTGAAAATTGACTCCAGGACTTACAAACAACTCATTTCCCAAACTATAGTTGTCCATGGCCATGTAAAGTCTGACCTAACAACTTGGTGTCCAACATTAATGTCGTCCAGTTAAGAGGAGCTTCCATTCTCATGCAAGCATGCATTTTATTCATCCCTTTGCTGGGCTTGCCGACACGCCATCCAGCCTGCACCCTCTGCAATGCACCGAGAACAGAATGCATAACCCCTCTGCTCAAGCAACTCCATTGGTTGCCTGTAACTGACCGCGCGAGAGAGAAATCCAGTCTCACTATCTACAAAGTCATCAATGACCTATCCTCAACATACCTTCAATCACTATTTCAAGAAACACGGAGCAATAAAAGGAGACAAACTGGTTCCCCGAATACCCTAAGCATTCCTACGCTGTACACCAAAACCAGCACTACCACATCCAAAAGAGCACTCTCACTATTTGCTCCCTCTCTATGGAACTCCATCCCTGACCAACTTCGGGCCACAAAGGACACTATATCATCATTCAGAAAGGCCCTAAAAACTCACATATTATAAGAGAAGATGTCTTTGAATATCACATAGCTAGACAATTCAATTCCTGCACCCCTTACTCTCCTTCTCCCACCTCCCTTCCCCTCCATGTTGATTCCCCTTCCTACTTATAACCCCCCTATTTTCCCAACTACACCTAAGAAATAACTAAGCTAAATTAAGATTGTTCACCAAGTTGACTGCCCAGTTATAATGTATAATGCTTCTTACAATGTAAACTGCTTTGACTGCAGGATAAAGCGGTATAGAAAAGTTGTTAAATATAATAAATAAATACATAAATTATGCTTAATCTGCCACACATATGTAAACCTTTTTCTTATATATGCACCAGTTATATCTATTCCTTCCCATATATTTTTCTCATCTCATACATGCAGTCTTCCTTGCCACACGAAATTCCATCATAAAACATGTATCAATTGATGGACCATACTGGTTTTTATCTGCCATCATTTACTATGTTGCTATGTTATAAACAAAATTAACCTGGACTTTTTCTCTCTGAAAAATATTTATACCTACCCATGCAAAGTAGCTGAATGATAAAGTAAATAGTGATCTACCTTTGTAAAATAGCTGTCTGATATAATTGCCCTCCCTTAATCCTGCTAAAATGTAAGAATGGTCTTCTGCAGCACACAGACTTTTAACTGGTCTGTGAGAAACCATTTCCAGAAGCTTGTTTTATCTATATGCATTATTCCTCAACAAATTTTCAACTCCACAAAAAATAGATGCAAAGTCCAGAGAGCAAGTATATAACAGGTGCATTCGCTTTGGAAGGAGGCAAGGAGTTTGAAAATGAATAGATTAAACATTTAGGACTGTAGGCATGGGTTCCAGTGACCACTAGGTGTCGTCATATTTCCAAATGATTTTTTTAAAATGGAGAATAATGTGCTATTTAAAGAAACAGTAAATCCAAGTCCATTTTCACCACAATTACAGAATGCTGAAATAAGATGTTAATAAAAAGCACTAATAAGAAATGTTTGTGGATCATTATCGCCCAAGCTCAGCTGCCAATTGTAGTCCATAACATCTGCTGCAGCTCACAGAAACACTTCTTTAATAAATATCTGTTTTAACTCATCCCTACAGAGAAAAATTAACATCTGCAAAGAACCAACATAATGCATCACCAATGTTTCCTCAAACAAGCATTAATAACAGCAACTGCTAACCCAACTTTTGTTGGAATCTAATATTTCAAAAAACAAAGATCTACTAGAAACAGAGAAAATTATTGCTATTTTTTTTTGGGGGGGGGGGGGGTTCTGTTTGCACAGACGTCTATTTACTAAGCCATTTTTTGGCAACAGTGTGCATTAAACTGCAATGAATGCATATTAAAACACTATAACATGTTAATGGTCCCTAAGGTGCATTATGTCACCACAATGCACAAAATTCTGACCCAAAGCAGGTTAATAAAGTAACGAAATGTGTTGCATGCAGATCAAGCAGCATTTTACTATGTGTTTGCAAATCAGCTTCAACATGTTTTTTCCCCCAACACTGAAAATAGCAGCAGATATTACTTAGCTGTAGCTTCCTGTTTGAGTGCTGCCTGCCAGAATGTCACTTCCCTGATACAAATTCCATCAAAACATGGCCCCATGTGCGTACCCATAATGATACTGCCAATCTAAACAAATAGATTTGAGCTATGACTTTTCTAAAAGAACCAGTTTATTTACAAAGAAAAACTAAAAAAAAAACAAAAACACTTTACTGTAAGGCAGGGGTTCTCAACCCAGTCCTCAGGAGACACCTAGACAATCAGGTTTTCAGAATAACCAAAATGAATATTGTGATGCAGTAGCCAGCACAGAACCTATGATAATAGGGGGAAAAGAAGAACTTACCTTGCAGTCACATAAGCAGCAAACACATTCAGGTTATAATGAGCCAAAGAATAGTAGAACAAACTTTCCCCACACCAGATATGACGCAGCAGAAAGTCAGAGAGCTAATCAGGTTCACCTGAGCAGGGAAGCATGTACGACGTGCAAGAGACAAGAGGATAAAAGCAGTTGGAAAATCCCAGCAAGGGAAGGCAGAGAGTTGGAAGGAAGAGAAGAAGTGGGTGTGGCTGGAGGAGTTACAGATGACGAGCCAGTGAGGGAGGAGACGGCTGAACCAGAGAGTGCTGGAAGAGACAGTGCAGGAGTCTCCCAAGCCAGAGGGGGCATCGACCCGAGAAGAGTGACCAAGCAGGTAGAGGGCAGACGTCACAAACAGGAGAGCTTGCTGGATCCAGGAAGCACTGGGTATGCCCCGGTAGCAAGGAGCAGCAGGAGTAAAACCTTTCCAGAAAGTGGCTACAGCCCAGCTCAAACTACTGGTGTTTGGAACTCTCGGGGAAAGGCACGCTACAGCCCAGACAGAAAAGCCTGGTTAACAGAGGAAGGAGTGGAAGCTTTCTACCCCAGAGGAAAAGCTAAGTACACCATTTTCTCTAAAGGGCAAGAGGTGGGCCCGGCCAGGAGAACTAAAGCTAACAGTGGGGAAGAGAATCCTTATTGGAGAGAAAGAGGGAACCTAAGAGAAGCCCCAAACACAGGTCCCCACGACCCTGTTTATGCAGAGCAGCTTCCTGCTATAGGAACCGTTGCCTCCCAAAGAAAGAGTTGTGTCAATAGCAGCCCTGAAGAGTGTTATCCATTTACAGGTCTGGACTGTGAACAAATGCAGTGGGAAAGCACTAGCCAGGAGGTAGAATCCAGTCCCATGGATTGCGCAATATGTCTCTCGGATGAGAGAGAATCTCTGTTAAAGAAGCAAGCTGAAGCAATGTTATAGTTGCTTGGAAAAGGTTCATCTTTATTTTTGCTGTGAAGAAACAGTTTATTTATGTTATTCTTTATTGCTGTATAAAAAAGGAAATCCATAAGGGAAGGGGAATAAAGCCCAGTTATTGTTTTGCCTGACCACACGGCTACAGACTGTTCTTTTAGAAGGCAAACCTGCATCGCATGCCCTAGGCGGGCGCCTAATAGGGGCGGTGTAGAGTCACAATATGCATGAGAAAGATTTGCATGCACTGCTTCCATTATATGTAAATTTCTCTGATGCTTATTCATTGTGGTTATCCTGAAAACCTGACTGGATAGGTGTGTCCCGGGGACTGGGATGAGAATCACTGCTATAAGGGCAGATCACCAGAAGTCGACAGACTCAATGGAACTGAAAAACAGCAGCAACATAAGGACTAATTATAATATTTGTGAACCTGTGAGTTAGCGGTTTGTAGCATATCACATTTTGGTTCTGATAGGAGGCCCCCTTTAAAGCGTAGTTACTCACCTGTAACAGATGATCTCGGGGAACAGCAGGAATCAGTCTTCACATATAGGACTCCCTTGCCCATGACAACCGAGTGAGAGAAACAGCCCAGCGCAGGAACACTCCCCAGCATCCAATGGGAATGCTTTTGCTCCATGCATGCATGCTTGCCTTCCCTCCTAGTCTCCTCAGTCAGGTAAATAGCAGAGAAAAATGAGAAAATACCAGGAAAATAAGGTGACAACTTGAAGTGGAGGCGAGCGGGTTATGAAGACTGTTGTTCCCAGAGATCACATGCTACAGGTGAGTAACTACGCTATCTCCAGGAACAAGCAGGAAGTCAGTCTTCACATGGGACTCTTGTCCAAGACAACCGAATGAGAGAAAGTCCCGGCACATCCAGAGGTTGCAACAGGGATCCGACAGATTCAGCCCATTCAGAGCACTCCTTGCGGGGTGGTCGGATTTATTTATTTATTTTATTTTATATACCGCGCTTTTTACAATCAGCACGGTTTACATAGTATCAACTCAATACATTGAACAAGTACAGATAATACACAGAACAGGTATACAATAAATTAAACATGTTTAAATAACAATAGAATGTTTCCAAAAGCTGAATAGTTAACATGGGACCTGAGGTAGGTAACTATTTACAGGCTGAAAAGAGATATGCTTTAGAAGAGAGGCCATAAGCAGCTACGGAACATGGTCAAATGAAAGCTGGAAGAGATGTGTCTTAATTGCTTTGCGGAAGGTTGACAGGTCGGTGATGAGGCGGATAGGAGGAGGGAGAGAGTTCCGGAGCAGTGGGGCAAAACAGGAGAAGGATGGGTGGTGGGCAAGTTGTCTAGATTTGAAAAAGATTACATTGAGTAGATTGTCTGAATTGAACATCACTTTCAGAGTCCTTATCCAGCCATTTTTTTTAAGTGCCTTCAAGTCAATGCTGACTCCTGGTGACCCAGCAGCCCCTAATTTTTCTTGGCAAGGCATGGCCAGAAGTAGATTGCCAGGCCTTTTCTTCTGAGGCAATGGAGGGTAACGTGACTTGCCCAAGGCCACAAGACATGCCAGTGAGAATCAAATCCAGATCTCCTGGGTAGTAGGCTGTTGTTCTAACCACTAGGCTGCTCCTTCTCTACCCATCCAAGCAATAGTGAGCTGCAAAGGTATGCAGCGAAGACCATGTAGTTGCTTGGCAGATTTCCGAAATAGAGATGGAATGGAGGTTGGCCACAGTGGCGGCCATGGCTCGGACATTATGGGCTGAGACGTGATACTGTAGAGACAACCCAGCCTGCACATAAGCAAAAGATATGCAATCTGCAATCCAGTTTGAAAGTGTCCTTTTGGAAATTGGCAACCCTAGATAACTTTGGTCAAAGGAGACAAAAAGCTGAGAGGATTGACGAAGACTCTGAGTGCGGTCAAGATAGACCTAGGAAAGAAAGTTGGCAGTGAGAAAGACTGGTTTAAATGAAAGGAAGTGACGATCTTTGGTAAGAACTTAGCATGTGACCGGAGAACAACCTTATCATGATGGAATATGGAGCTTAGTCTACCAGAGCCTGGAGCTCACTAACCCTTCGGGCTGAAGTTAATGATACCAGGAAGAAGACTTTCCATGTTAGGAACTTTAAAGGAGCTGACACTAGAGGCTCAAAAGGGCTACACAAGAACAACATTTAAATCCCATGCCGTGGGTGGACAAAGAGGCAGCTTAGTCAAGAGCAGACCCCACATGAATCTGGTCACTAAGGGGTGTGCCAAGATAGGGCGATTCTCTGAGATATGATGAGAAGCAGCAATGGCACATACGTGTACTCGTAAGGAGTTGGTCTTAAGATTCGAGGAGGATAAATGGAGCAGGTATTGGAGAAGATCTGGAATTGGACATGTGAAAGGATCTAGTGTTCTCTGTTAACACCACAATGAGAACCTGCACTACTTGAAAGCATAAGACCATCTAGTTGAATCTTTCCTGGAAGATAGTGGAATGTGCAAAACATCCTCTTGAAAGTCCTAAGTGTGAGAGGACAAAATGCTCAACAGCCAGGCCTTCAAACAAAGAGTTTGGAGGCTGGGGTGCAAGAGAGTCCCCTGCTCTTGAGAGAGGAGTTTGGGTGCATAACCCAGCCTGAGGGGAGGTGCTTGAGGTAGTTGAAGAAGCAGAGGAAACCAAGGTTGTCTGGGCCAGTAAGGGGCAATGGGGATCATTGTTCCCCAGTCGACCTGGAATTTGACTAGTGTTTTTGCAATGAGGGGGAGAGGAGGAAAAGCGTAGAGCAGATCCTGTCCCCAGTGGAGGAGAAAAGCATCCAAGCTCTCCCTGCGAGGAGACAGAATCCTGGGAGGTAGTTGGGCATTGCAAGGAGAAGCAAACATATCGAGTAGCGGCGTCCCCTACAGATGGAATAAGTAATGAGCTACCTGAGGCCTCAGCCTTCACTAGTGTAGATGGAGAATTCGACTTAGCCTGTCTGCTAACTGATTCTCTGGTCCTAGAAGGTATACCACATGAAGGTGAGTTTCCCAAGAGATTGCCCAGTTCCATAGGCATATCACACCCCTGCATAAGGGGAGAGAGCCTGTTCCTCCCTGTTTTTTGACATAGCACATGGCCACTTGGTTGTCCGTTTGAATGGGGACTGAGTGGCCCACCAGGTGGGAAGAGAAGATGCGGATGGCACTGAAGATTGCCCCGAGCTCCAGGAGACTGATGTGAATGGGGATTTCCCAAGCAGAGCAAAGGCCTTGGGTAGTGAGGCCATTGAGGTGAGTCCCCCCCCCCAACCAAGCTTTGATGCATCGGTGGTCAGGGTACACTCTCATACAGACTTTTGAACAGGTAACCCTACGAATAGGTTCTGTGGTGTGAATGGATGTTCTCATCCGAGGAGAAATGGTGACGAGATCCGAGAGGTGACCTGCGGACTGCATCCACTATTGTGATAGAGTCCATTGTCCCTCTCTCATGTTGAGACGGGCATGGGGTACAACATGGACTGTTGAGGCCATATGGCCTAGTAAGCGTGGGAAGGTTCTGGCAGTCACTGATGTTTGCTGCTGGACCTGGTGGCTAGGGTAGTTAGTCAGACATCTGTCATCTGGTACGAAAGCTCATGCCTGGATTGTGTCCAGTCAAGCTCCTGTGAACTCTAGATTTTGAGTTGGAGCAAGGTGTGACTTTGGATAATTTATGATGAAACTTAAGTCTTGAAGGACATGGATGGTTTGTTGGAGGGCGATGGTGATTGCTTGAGCAGTATCTGCCCTTAGGAAGGGAACAGAAAGATCCCCAAAGTCCGCAGGTGGGCTGTGAAAACAGCAAAACATTTTATGAAGACTCTGGGTGCCAAGGCTAGTCCGAAGGGAAGGACTTAATATTGATGATGATTGGGCTGAAACACAAATCTGAGGAACTTCTGTAGTTTGGGTGGATCAGGATGTGTGTATAAGCATCCTTTAGATCCAAAGAGCATTGTTTGGTTGGAGGTATGGAAGAAGGGTACCCAGAGATCATCTTGAACTTTTCTTTGATAAGAAATTTGTTGAGATTTCAGAAATCTTAGACAGGTCTGTCACCTCCCGTCTTCTCTGGGATTAGGAAATATCGGGAATAGAACCCTAGGCCTTGCTGAGATGGAGGAACCTCCTTTATGCCTCCTGTGCAAGCAGAGAGCGGATCACCTGTTGAAGCAAGGAGGTGTTATGGAGATCTAAGGAGGACTGGCTCACAAATGAGTAGGTGGAAGGTCTCCGAATATCACCTGGAGGCCCCGGCTGACTAGTTGTAAGGTCCAGGGTTCTGAGGTGATGTTGACCCAGTGGTCTGCAAAATGCACTAATCTCCCTGGGATGAGCTGAGGAATGGGAAATCTTATGGGACAATTGGCCATGCTCCTTAGGAAGGAGTCATAAATTCTGTGTGGGTTGAATTGTAGGTGCAGATTGGGGCTTGGTAACCTTGGGTTTCCGAGGTTGCTTTGGGCCTTGCTGTCTCTGTTGTTGTTGTGGAGCAGAGTAGGCAAAGTATGAATGGTAGGGTGGATAGAAACGTTTCTTCTTAGGGTAGAATGGTTTCTTAGTAGCAATCTTGTTTTTAGAAGAATCTGCTGTCCTCCTTGAGAGCCTCTTCATGGTGAGGTCATCCGTTTCTATCTCTCCTGCCTTCTCTCTCTACCTCTGGTCAAAGAGATTTTCTCCTTTACAGGGAATGTCGATCAAATTATCCTGGACCCACTGTTCCAGGTCAGATGCCTGAAGCCAGGCTGTCCTAGCACCAATGCAGGCCACAGCAGCCCTGCTGTAGGCCTCAAAAGAATCAAACACTGCCTTTGTCAAGAATTTTAATGTGTTCTGGGCATGTGTGACCAGAACCTCATGAGGTGCCTGTTCGTCAGAAGGCAAGAAGGAGGTGAACTCAGCAAGGTCCCTTGAAACATCCCTAAGGAAAATGCCCATATAGAGCATGTAGGAGTCAATTCTAGAGGCTAACATTGTTGCCTGGAAAGCTTTCATCCCAAAGGCATAAAGGGTCCTTGCTTCTTTTCCAGGAGGCACCAAGGAGTGGTTCGTTTGGTTCTTAATTCTCCTCATGGTAGACTCTACCACCATAGAATGGTGAGGGAGTTGTGGCTTCTGGAGCCCAGAAGAGTGAAGAACTCTGTAAAGGGTGTTGAGTCTCTTACTAACCGCAGGAGTTGACATGGGAGATTCCCACATCTGAGTCATTAAATTTTTAAGGATGTTATGCACTGGGAGGGTTGCAGCCTCTTTCAGTGCCAATGGATACCAAAGAATATCCAGCTCTTCAGCTCTTGGTTCCACCTCAGTAGTCATCGAAACCTCCAGAGCAGCCGCCATATCCTTAATAAAGTCCTGGAAGGACATGTCTTCAGGCTGTGACCGTCGTTCGTAGGGAGGCAATGGATCCGATGGTACATCCCGGTATGGATCGGAATCAATGGATTCCTGGTTGGAGGTCTCTGAGCCGGAATTGGAGTCCGGCAGGAAATCTAAATAGTTTCTATTCGGGCCTCGATACCTCTGATGCTCTGAGGATCTAGGCTGCTTAGACAGAGGGCATCAGGTGAGGCAGTACCGAAGACATCGCTACCGGCTGCTCAGTGGAACGCTGCAAGGCAGGTGACATCTGTGGAACTGTACTGACAGTCTCGTCAGTGCCTCAGGTATCGGTACTGGCTGTGACACACTCGATGACATTGATGCCACTGCCGCTAGGATCGCTTCAATGCTCCTCTCAATGGCGATGCCTCACTCATCGAGCATTGGTACTGGGGAAAGAGTGGCTCTGGACACTATGGTCTGGGCTACAACTCTCAATGCTGGTATCAGGGGCTCTGCTGTGGACTGAGCCTCAGGGGCATCCCCAAGCCTTTGTAAGGCTTTGGAGGGTGAGACCTCCCACCAGGGCTATTTAACTGGATGATCTGCATTGCAGTGGGATGAGTGTTGGTGTTGATTCTGGCACTCTGTGTCCAATGCTGACGCCAACCTCGAGGTCAATGAATGACACCTCGATGCCAAAGCCAATGTCTTATTCATCTTATGCACTGGTGACTCCGAGCAATGCTTTCCTTTTTGTTTAAATGGCGATGACGATCTGGAAGCATGGGATGATTTTGAAGGAATCGACACCCCCAAGGAGTGCACTGAAAGAGCTGAGTCTGTTGGAAACAGCTTAGCCTAAACACTTAAGGCACCAGTCATACTCATTGCGATGGAGATAGTACATGAGCACTTAGAGCATTTCTTGAAATCACTCTGGGGCTTCTCCATTTCTGGAAAAAGGGCGGGCAGCAAAATCAAAATAGGCAATGGAGCCCAAAAGGGCATTAGGCCCAATGAAACTCTGAAGAGAAAATTAAAGAAAAAATGAAAATACATGCGAAAGAAAAAGGAAACAGGAACCGTAATAGATGGGGAGTCAAATCGGTCGAGGGGAAAGCAAAAAAATGAAGTACTCGATGTACCACAGTCTCTTCACGTGGTGAACAAGAGAGACGAGATCCCGACAGCTCTGTGGAAAAAAAGACAACTAAGGAGACCAGGAGGGAAGGCAAGCACGCATACATAGAGCAACGCTCCCAAAAGAATTCCCATTGGATGCTGGGGAGTGTTCCCGCTCAGAGCTCCGTTGATGCCAATGTCACCCATATGTGAAGGCTGACTTCCTGATTGTTCATGGAGATCTTTATTTACTATTAAGTTATTGGTCAGATTATAACAATATCTTGCCAAAATATTGTATTTCAAATAAAGCATACCATGACAATTTAAGTACTAGAAATTTCCTGTTTGAAAAGTTATTTACTGGAATTCCCGAGGCATTAAACCAGTGCTTTCAAACTTTTATTCCATATGACCCCATTTCAACAACTGAAAATTCACGTGACCCCAGATGACAAGGAAATCAAAACAGCAGGTCTCCAGCCTCCTTTCCCTCCCTTCACTCATCTAAAGCAGGAAGGCAGCAGCAACAGTAGTGGCGACAGCAACAGTGGTCAGCACGGGGTCCCTTGTGTCAGTGTGTAGTGTGCGCTTACCCAGGAGGGGGCAAAGGCCTATGAATATTCACTGGCTCACAGGCCACATGCTGACTGGTGACTTGGGAAAGGTCACAGTGAAAGTCCAGAGAGAAAAGGAAATAGCCATGTTTCTCTGACCCCATCCACTGACAATGTGACTCCCCAAGTTTGAGAATCACTGCATTAAACTGAGAAGCTGATTGATCTGATAAAAAGTAAAAAATCTGAAACAATTATGATGTGTAAAAATAATGCAGAAAATATCATTATACAAAATAAGAAATATGCTATATTTTAACTTAGTAAATTAAGGATTAAGGCTTCCCATCTTAAAAAGGAAACCCTCCTTCCCTTTTAGAACTGTGTTTCTGCAAAACAGTAAAAATAAAATAAGGATAAAACAAAAAGACATGCTCTATTATACGGTTTCTACATGTTTAAATACTGACTCACTGAACAGAGCAATATAGAATCTGTATAGGAGATGGTATAACTGAAACTATAGCTCATTATTTCAGACTAGACGGACAAATACTTGCTTAAGGAAAAAAAATTATACCTCTCCAATCACTCAGCTTTCATTAAGATCACAGATATCATGCCCCCGTATTCTTACATCTGAAAACATGGGTTTATATATTTCAGGCAGGTAAATTGCACAGGGGGGTTCCAATTTGACCACACCAGATTAACTAGATTAGGGCTGAATTGTTAGACAAAAAGGAACTGGAACTTGGGGCGGGGGAGGGGGTAGGAGGGCCACAACAGGAGCCAAACCAGCCCACGAGATGGTTCAGGATGTTGGTACCCTAGGCAAACTAAGTCTTACATCCACTCTGTCTGTCTGTCAAAATCTATTGTTTCACTTTAAATGCCCTGCCCTTTGCCCCCCTCCTCCCCCCAGCAGCTTCTGCCCTACGCAGCCACCTAGAACAGAACCCCTCTGCTGCTATGGAGTCTGAAAAGAGAAAAGGCTGAGTGGCTGGCCTGTCCAGCTGAGATTAACATAACTGTGGAAGCCCCGGACCCCCCTCAACTCCCCAGGCATAAGCACGACATAGGCCTTGCTCGCAGCAGCATGGAGAGGGGGGGTGTCAGGCAAAGCATGCAGTCCGTAGGCGTGGGAACAGGTTTCTCAAATCCCACACTTGCTGATTAGTCCAGAGATTGGAAGAATGAAGGGGTAGCGATATGGGCAAGGAGAGAAAGATCTGTTTGAGGTTCCTCACCGGTCTCCCGTTGTGTTCCCCACGCTCCCTCGCATTCTTTAGCAAAGTTGTTACATATGTTCTTGGTTTATTCAGGTTGTTTAAAAGTTGTAATACTGTCCTAGCTGGAAAAGGGGTAGAAAACCCAAGCTGTACAAGAGAATGCGGTAAAAAATAACTAATGAAGCTCGACCAGGAATGTTATTGGTGCTGTGGGGATTGCAGCGCCGGCTGATGGTGGGGAATGGTGAGCAAGTATCCTTTGGGCTCCTCTAGAAGGTGAAGGAGTTTGGGGAAAGGGTTGTGGGGTGATGCCCTTTTATACAGTGGAAGTGAGAACATAAGAACATAAGATATGCCATACTGGGTCAGACCAAGGTCCATCAAGCCCAGTATTCTGTTTCCAACAGTGGCCAATCTAGGTCGTATGTACCTAGCAGTTTCCCCAAGAGACACAAGTTCCACAATGCTTGTACTGGGTCAAGCATTGATATCTTCGGTCACTTCTTAATAATGGTTTATGGACCTTTCCTCCAGGAACTTGTCCAAATCTTTTTTAAACCCAGCTACACTAACAGCCTTTACTACATCCTCCGGTAACAAATTCCAGAGTTTGATTATACGTTGAGTGAAAAAATATTTTCTTTTATTAGTCTTAAATAGTTTACCCTGTAGCTTCATTGCATGTCCCCTAGTCTTTCTATATTCTGATAAGGTAAACAATCGATCTACGTTTACCCGTTCCACTCCGTTCATTAATTTATAGACTTCTATCATATCTCCCCTCAGCCGTCTCTTTTCCAGGTTAAAGAGCCCTAACCTTTTTAGCCTGTCTTCATAGGAGTATCCTTCCATCCCCTTTACCATTTTGGTGGCTCTTCTCTGTACCTTTTCTAAAATTGCTATATCCTTTTTAAGATACGGCGACCAGAATTGCACACAATATTCAAGGTGCGGTCTCACCATGGAACGATATAGAGGCATTATAATATCTTTTGTTTTATTTTCCATTCCTTTCCTTATCATACCTAGCATTCTATTTGCTCTCTTGGCTGCCGCTGCACACTGGGCCAAGGGTTTTAACATAGTATCCACAATGACGCCTAAATCTTTTTCCTGGGTGGTGGTTCCTAATGTGGAACCTTGCATCGTGTAACCATAGTTTGGGTTGTTCTTCCCTAGGTGCATAACCTTGCATTTGTCCACATTAAATTTCATCTGCCATTTTGATGCCCAGTCTTCCAATTTATCAAGATCCTCTTGCAATTTTTCACAATCCTCTTGGGTTTTAACAACTTTAAATAGTTTTGTGTCATCTGCAAATTTGATAACCTCACTCGTTATTCCACTTTCCAGGTCATTTATGAATATGTCAAAAAGCAACGGACCCAGCACAGATCCCTGGGGTACACCACTATTCACCTTTCTCCATTGGGAAAATTGGCCATTTAGCCCTACCCTCTGCTTTCTATCTTTTAACCAGTTCTTGATCCACAATAGTACACTGCCTCCTATCCCATGACTCTTTAGTTTTGCCAAAAGTCTCTGATGAGGGACCTTGTCAAAGGCTTTCTGAAAGTCCAGATACACAATATCAACCGACTCACCTTTGTCCACCTGTTTATTCACTCCTTCAAAAAAACATAACAGATTAGTAAGACAAGATCTTCCTTGTCTAAAGCCATGTTGGCTGTCTCTCATTAGGTTGTGACTATCTACATGCTGAGTAATTTTATTCTTTATGATGGTTTCTACCATTTTTCTTGGTACTGACGTCAGGCTCACCGGTCTGTAGTTTCCCGGATCACCCCTGGAACCCTTTTTAAAAATTGGCGTTACATTGGCGATCCTCCAATCTTCAGGTATTAGAGATGATTTTAATGATAGTTCACAGATTACTAATAGCAGTTCTGCAATCTCATATTTCAGTTCTTTCAACACCCTTGGATGTATACCATCCGGCCCAGGTGATTTGCTACTCTTCAGTTTATCTAATAGTTGTAAGACATCTTCGCGATGTATCGATATTTCCTTCAATTCTTCCGCACCTTTAAATACCACTTCAGTCATGGGTAACATCTCTACATCTTCCTCAGTAAAGACCGAAGCAAAAAATTCATTCAGTCTCTCCGCTATCGCCTGGTCGCCTCTTAGTGCTCCTTTAACCCCTTTGTCATCTAATGGACCAACTGACTCTCTCACAGGTTTTTTGCTATGACTGTACTTGAAAAGGTCTTTATTTCGCGTTTTTGCTTCCGCAGCAAGCTTCTTCTCAAATTCTCTCTTTGCCTGCCTTATCAATGCCTTGCATTTGACCTGCCAGTGTTTGTGCTGTTTCCAGGTTTCGTCGTTTGGCTCTTTTTTCCATTTCCTGAAAGATGCTTTTTTGGCAACAACAGCCTCTCTGACCTCACCTTTAAATCATGCTGGCAGTTTTTTGGACTTCCTTCCACTTCTTTTAAAGCGTGGGATACAGCTGGTCTGGGCTTCCAAGATAGTATTTTTCAACAACACCCAAGCTTGATGTTCGTCTTTAACCTTCGCAACTGCTCCTTTTAGTTTTTTCTTAACTGTTTTCCTCATTTTATCATAGTCTCCCTTTCGAAAGTTAAAAGGTAGTACTGTGGATTTCCTTACTATCCCTCCTCCACTAATTAAATCAAAGGCGATCATGCTATGATCACTATTGCCAAGTGGCGCCAACACCCTTATCTCTTGCACTAGATCTGGTGTTCCACTAAGGACTAGGTCTAATATGGCTTCCCCTCTGGTCGGTTCATGAACCAGCTGCTCCAAGAAGCAGTCATTTATTTCATCTAGGAACTTTATCTCCCTAGCATGTCCTGACGTGACACTGACCCAGTCGATACCGGGGTAATTGAAATCACCCATTATTATTACTGTGCTGTAACTTTTGTTAGCTTCCTTGATTTCTTTGAGCATTTCATCATCCATTTGGTCATTCTGGCCAGGTGCTCGATTGTACACCCCCACTGCCATTGACTTCCCCCTTTTATATGGAATTTCAATCCATATAGATTCTACAGCAGATTTTGTTTCCTGCAAAACTTTAATCCTTTCTGAGTCAATGCCCTCTCTAACATAGAGCGCAACCCCTCCACCAATTTGATCAGCTCCATCATTACGATATAGTTTGTACCCAGGTATCACAGTGTCCCACTGGTTGTCCTCCTTCCACCATGTCTCTGATATTCCAATCATATCTAACCTTTCATTTAGTGCTATATATTCTAACTCTCCCATCTTATTCTTTAGACTTCTAGCATTTGCATACAAGCATTTTAGAGAATGTATTTTATTCATGTTAATTTGGCTATTGTTAGACATGGGTAAATTGGGATCTTTAAGCTCTGTCTGCTCCATACTTGAGGGCATTTGGGCTACTTTACTCTTTTGTGGAACCTCTCTGCTTTTGGTAGTATCCTTCAAGGATACATTCTTCCGAACCATCCGCTCTTGGGCGACTGTCGGCTTTCCCCTAATATCTAGTTTAAAAGCTGCTCTATCTCCTTTTTAAAGGTTAATGCCAGCAGCCTGGTTCCATCCTGGTTAAGGTGAAGCCCATCCCTTCGGAAGAGCCCCTCCTTTCCCCAGAATGTTCCCCAGTTCCTAACAAATCCAAAACCCTCATCCTTGCACCATTGTCTCATCCACGCATTGAGACTCCGGAGCTCTGCCTGCCTTTTGGGTCCTGCGCGTGGAACAGGAAGCATTTCGGAGAATGCTACCCTGGAAGTTCTGGATTTCAACTTCCTACCTAAAAGCCTAAATTTTGCCTCCAGAACCTCCCTACCACATTTTCCTATGTCACTGGTTCCGACATGTACCAAGACAGCAGACTCCTCCCCAGCACTATCTAAGACCTTATCTAGGTGGCGCGTGAGGTCCGCTACCTTCGCACCAGGCAGGCATGTTACCAAGCGATCCTCACGTCCACCAGCCACCCAGCTATCTACATGCCTAATGATCGAATCACCAACTATAACGGCTGTCCTAGTCCTTCCCTCATGGGCACATGGCCCTGGAGAAACGTCCTCGGTGCGAGAGGGTTTTACATCACCTGGAGGACAGGTCCTAGTTACAGGATCACTTCCTGCCACACCAGGGTGATGCTCTCCTGTCACGTGACCTCTCTCCTCCATGGCAACAGGGGTGCTGCCAGACTGGAGGTGGGACTTCAGGACTATATCCCTGTAGGTCTCGTCTATGTACCTTTCTGTCTGTCTTATGTTTTCCAAGTCTGCTACTTTAGCCTCTAGAGAACGGACTTGTTCCCTGAGAGCAGAAAGCTCCTTGCACCTAGTGCACACGTAAGACCTCTCACCAACTGGGAGAAAATCATACATGTGACACTCAATGCAAAAGACTGGAAAGCCCCCATCCCGCTGATGGACTGCTGTCTGCATCTTAGTTTTAAGTTTGTGTCTAGATCTTTAAGTTCTTACTTACTAGGGATTGCTATGGGTATTTATACCAATAAAACTGTACCTAATACGTTTAATATACCTTGTTCACCTGAAGCTTAATTAATCTCAGGTCCTTAGTGTATGACTGATTTGGGTAATGAGCCTCACCTGAAAGCACCTCCTGTCTTTTAAGATGTGTAAGTACCTATAAATCTATGATTATCCCAGGGGAGGGAAATAACGCTTATTAAAAGAGGGCTGCTACACAGTACCCTGTCTTGTGCTGCTGAGGTAAGCTAAATTCTGATTTGATTTAAATTATAGCTCTTAGCTGCTGCTAGGCTCTAACTTCTTATGAAATTTAAACTACAAGCTCTCTGCTGGGTACTAAATTTAACCAGAAAGCTCTCTTCTGTGTGTTAAATTTAAACTAAAAGTACTTTGCTGTTACTTGGCCCCGAGTGACTATTAAATTTAAACTACAAGCTCTCTGCTGGGTATGAAATGTAACCAGAAAGCTCTCCTCTGTGTTTTAAATGCAAACTTTAATTGCTGTTACTAGGCCCTAACTGATCCAACAAAAAACAGTGGGTTCACAGATTAAGTAGCTTTAATACAAAGAATTCTTTTTAGAAAATTACCAGAAGTATATACTCACAGTTGCAGATTTCTCTCCAGAAGTAACAGGCCCCCTTTCTGGTCCTTCAAGAAAGGAGGTCTGGGAGGGGCAGAAAGTAGCTACACTGGGGGTTGTGGCCAGTTGTGTTTTCTCTTCCTTATATCCAGGGGGTTGATTAACGTTGTTTTGAGATATGTATGAATGGCTGAAGTATGTTTTTCCACGACTAAAGCTACAGCTCTTTTCATCCCAACGACTCCATCTCTAGGTGTCTAATTCAGGAGAATTTATTATTAGGCTCACTCAGTGTTTGGAATGTTGAGAGCTATTTGGGTGGTGGGTGAGGAGAATGACTGACTGTTTACTCTGTGAAGGGGAGTTGAGGGAGGAGGGATCTGTTTTTGGAGGGTATATGGAAGGGGGGGGGAGAAAAAAATGTTCTGATTGTTAGTTTGGAACCTAGTCGGTGCATAAGAAACCCCACACCCCTGGAGAGCATTTGTTTTGTTTTAATAAATAGATTACAACTAATTGAGCGGAATCTTTGGAAGGGTGAAGGGGCTTAAAATGGGGGGGGGGGGGGAAGGGGGGAAGGGGGGAAGAGACTCCCACATGCCTATGTTAGAAGTAGTGGAACTGTGTCCCAGGTTGTTCCCGCAGAAATTAAGCCCTGATGTAGATTAAAGTTTGCTTCTGGCTTTAAATAGATAATGCAAGAGTTAATCATCAAGTATACAGCAGGCACAATAAGCATTCATCAATTGTGTGCATTTCTATATACAGCTGTATTTATACCTACATATACAACCTAACTCAAATGACAGAATGAGCGCGAGCATCACCCCGTCTTCCTCTCATTAAATTAGTCTTTGTGGAAACTTAATACTTTCCACATTATGCACCCTAAGCCATGAAATCATTTTAAAATATGGCATAAAATGTAATCTGCTGAAGTAAGGCTCTTCTACCTTGCTTGCCAACGTGTTCCGAGGACATCTAATAATCCTAAAGCGTGCTGAGCTCCAAACACCATCCTAAACGCATTTCCCTTCTTGAATGGAAAAGAACAAGGGAGAAAGTTACAGTTGCTAAGTCAGGGAAAAAAAAATCGTCCATGCTGAAAAGTTAAAGAAAATAACTCCATAACAAGACACCGTGTCTTTCCTATCACTCGACGTCAAATGCAGGAAATCTCAGCCAAAAAGCAATTTGTTAACCTTATGAAAACACCGCGCCCCAACCAGCAGCAAGAGCCTGCGAGCCTTACCTCCCACTCAGAAAGTGACAGAACGCCAGCCTGGGCGCATTTCTCGGCGGACCTCACTAGCGATCCCCAAAGCACCCCAGGCCGCCTGCTTCATTCTGTGGCAGTAGGTAGATAAACAGACACCACCACGGTAACGCTTACTTCCTCTGAACTCTCATTCAGAAAGGAGAGGGAAAGAGAGCACATTTCCACCGAGCAGAGCTAGCCCCGTCCAGCCACCTCATACGTAGCTGAAGCTTTTTAAGTTTGAATCTTCCTGCTCCCAGCCTCTAGCAGGGAAGCCGCTTTGAGAAAAAGCAAGCTAGCAAAGCCAGAGAAGGGGCAAGGGGGGTGGGGGGGAGATGCTCAGGAAGGTAGAGCAAGGATGTGACATACATATGGAATGAGCCTTAGAACAATGCTGACAGGACAGCCCAGCAACTGCACTCTGGGGCAGCAGTTTCACGTCTTTTGAAGGGGGGGGGGGGGAGCAGGGGAGCAGACAGGACCAATTCAACTAAACGTCTGCAGAAAACACACACAACGCGCGCTAGCAGGGAAGGTTGCATGCTTCGCCCGGAAGCCTGCCGTCCCAGGGGTGCGGAATTCCAGTGGACCCAATTAGCAGTGCGCTACGCTCGCTCTTTGGTACGATCAATATAAAATAAGCAGCCTTGAACAATAAAAGAGGCCTGAAGCTGCTGGGAAAAACCAAGTAGGATCATCCGCCGATTAAAACTGCTCAAACCGTGCACAGATTATAAGCAGAAAAAGAAATAGGGTTAGCCTTTTATGTAGTAGGAGCCCATGAAGACAATTCATATGCGTTATGCTTGTACAGAGAAACAAAACTAGTCACCTGATTAATCTATTTCACCACGGCATGTGGTTCTTAATTTACCCTTTTTGCATACAAAAACAATTTTAATTAAAGGCACGCTCTCTCACACACGCACACGTTGTTATTTTTTTTTTTTTAATACAACTGAAAATATTGCTGAGATGATGTATTTCAAGTTTTATATTTTCTTAAGTATTTTAGGGGAAAATTTGACGGCATTGCTCATAACCTTACGTCTTATAGAGCTGCACCCTGAGCTGAAACACACACTTTTCCAGTTTAGGAAACCAAGTGCATTTATGTACATGCTTTTTTCATCTTCCATATAGAAATTGTTTTCCATCAAGGTACTGTGTTCTCAGTTTGTTGTGTTTTTTTTTTTTATTGATCTATCTACAACAGTGTTGCATGGTAATTTCCTATAGGTTCTGCTACTGAGGAAAACAAATCACCCCTTCAGTAACTGCTGAAACTGTCAAGTGGAGCTGCTGCAAGGTAGGACAGGTTTTTTTTCCTTTCTGCTTATACATATTAAACAAGAAAACACCTGTAATCTGAAAATGTGAAACACCAGCTGCTGCGGATGCGCAACCCATACAAATATCTCTCAAACAAAAACTTGCCTTATACTAAGTGGTCAGGGGTTCAAATCCCACTAGAGGACAGCAACCTTGGGCCGGAAGGACTGGGGGTTTCTAGTCCCACAGGTGCTCCTTGTGGTCTTGGGCAAGCCACTTAACCCTCCATAGCCCATGTTCCCTGTAAAATAGTTATCTCCAAGTTATAATGCCCTGTTTAATGTAATTTCAGTTTGTTCAATGTAAACCACACTGATGCAGAATAGCACAGTAGATAAGAGAATATAAATAAAATAAAAATTAACTGTTAGTGCTGGTTCTGGGGCATGCTAAAGGCACACTCAGACACACATGGAGGGAGAGGGGGGCATGGCAGCACAGCCAGATTTTGGTGCTAACTGCCTGTTAAGATTGCAAGTGGGAGGATTAGGAGCAGAGAATAGGCAGGGTGAACACCATGCGGTCAGCAAACCAGCATGGACTGCAGGGCAAGTAATCTGCCAGGAATATGCTTCCATGCCCCCGACAGTTAACGCCATGGTGTTGCAGCTAAACACACTATCAGGCTGATGCAGAAAATTAGCAGTCATTTAAGCACCGAAAATGACACGTTTCAGCACACTTTCTCATTTAAGCTAATGTCAAATGCAGAAAAGAGATGGACGTGCGCATAAATGGCATTGGAAAAACTAGTGGCCAATTAACACCATGAGTATTTAAATTGCAGGCAAATGAGCTACACCGGAGAATCTGGTATGCACATGATTGCTGCATCAGATGCAGAGAGAGGCATAGAGGATTTTGCAACCAGCTTTAGCATCACTCTCTCTATGCCTGGGTCTGAGGTGGCTTAAACCTCTAGTGCAGCGGTTCTCAACGTGGGTCGCGACCCTCACAGGGGTCGCCACAGGATTTAGCGAGGGTCGCCTCACTCCGCCAAGTTAAAAAAATAAAAATAAAAAAAAAGCACACAAGTTTCTGCGGCTGCAGAGTCCAAAGGAAATGGTAAACAACTGCACGGAGCCCATCGAGAGACACGAAGGTTTCGCAACGGCTTCACAGGCACAGCCACGGTTCCTTAAGAGATAGGGAGCCACGGCTGCAGAAGAACAGGGTAGTAGCAGGCAGACAGGGAGAGGGAGGGGGGGCAGACATGGACGAGGGGGGTCTGACATGGACAGGGGGGGCTGACATGGAGAGAGGGAGGGAGGGGGCTAACATGGACAAAAGGGAGAGACAGGGGGACATTCTGGAAAGACGGGATAAATGCTGGACAGAGGGGAGAGACAGTGCGGATTAGGTTATAATGGGCAGATGGGGGGGCTAGGACTGGTAATAGGTTGATTAGGGAAGGCTAGGACTGGGAATGGACTGATCAAGGGGGGTTGGGACTGGTAATGGACTGATAGGGAGGTAGGACTGGTAATGGACTGATGGGGGGGCTAGCATTGGAAATGAGCTGATCGGGAAGGTTAGGACTGGAAATGGGCTGATTAGAGGAGGCTAGCACTGGTAACGGGCTGATGGGGGGGGGGGTAGGACTGGTAATGGGCTAATTAGGGGAGCCTAGCACTGGTAATGGGGTTGAGGGGGGGGTCTAGCACTGGAAATGAGCTGATTAGGGGAGGCTAGGACTAGTGTTCCCTCTAATTTTCTGTAGGCTGTGTGCGCATAAAATCAGCTGTGTGCAGCTTTTGAAGGAAGGTTAAATTTTTGTGTGCCACATAACGACACTCGGAGTTATATACTTTAAAATTTGACTACACATCATAATACAGTATGTACACCACACTGATTTTAATCAAGTTAAATGAAAATAAATGATTACTAAATGAAGCGGGAAATTTATAGTAATTACAATCATAACTTTTAAATTTTAAGACGTCTGTGTTTTCTATCAGAATTAGAGCCTTAATTTTTGTGCGCTCTGTTGTAAAGTATGTGCGCTCGCTCGGTGAGGTGTGTGCGCGCACACACGCGCACAGCTTAGAGGGAACAGTGGCTAGGACTGGTAATGGGCTGATGGGGTGGGGTACGACTGGTAATGGACAGATGGGAGGCTAGCATTGGAAATAAGATGATCGGGGGGGGCTATGACTGGAAATGGGCTGATTAGTGGAGGCTAGGACTGGTATTGGGCTGATTAGGGGAGGCTAGCACTGATAATGGGGTTGAGGGGGGACTAGCATTGGAACTGAGCTGATTGGGGGGGCTTCAACTGGAAATGGGCTGATGGTGGGGAGGGGAGGATAGAGCTGCTGGCCCTGGAAGAAAACTGGGGGCTAAGGCTACAAATGGGCTGATACGAGGGGATGGGACAATGGAACTGGAAGGGAGTGGATCTGAGAGGGGCTGCCATGGTATTTGTACTAGAAGGGACTGGTCAGTGGGGAAGGAGGGGGACTGGAAGGGAATGGACACCAGTGGCAGTCATGGGAATGCAAGTTGACATTGGAAGGTACTGGCAGTGAGAACTGGAAAGGGGCTGATAGTATGGAGGGTTACTGGGACTGGAAATAGGCTGATGGAAAGAAGTGAAGAAAACAAAAGAAGAGATAAGAAATGGCAGATGGACCATAGACCACAGAAAGAGAGCTAAGAGAAGACAGGAAAGCAGAAGCCTCAGATCGGAACTAGCATGATCACAGAAAAAATTGGTCAGACAACAAAGGTAGAAAAAATAATTTTATTTCATATTAGTTATTTGACTACAAAATCATAATAATTTTGAAATCAAATATTGTTACTTGTTATTGTGATTATTTGTGGTTTAAATAAGTAAATGTTATAAATAAAAACATATTGCAAAGGTCTATAATATATTAATAATTCAACAAATGATTACAACGACAATGCGTTAATGGTAAAGGAAGAGAGAGACATTTGATTTTATCATTGGGGGTCATCACAAGTTGACCAATGGTAAAAGGGGTCACGGTACAAAAAATGTTGAGAACCACTGCTCTAATGCGTGCCCCCGACAAGATTCTGATGGCATTGGAAGTGATCGCAGCCCCGTCAGAAAGTTACTCCCTGGTGATCTAGCGGCCCCAGAACCTACTCCCAGTATCTTTCAAAGCAGGAGCACCGCCTACGCACTCTCGCTCTCCATCCACCATCTTGGAAAATGGTGGCACTTGGCCCCGCACAATGCATCCTGCATCTCGCTTGGTGCATCCCAGAATGCACCACACAGAGCCAGGTGCTGCTATTTTCCAAGATGGTGGTCCGAGAGGAGCGTGTAGGTGGTGCTCCCACTTTGAAAGATACCGGGAGGGGGTTCTGGGGCTGCTAGACCACCAGGGAGTGACTTTCTATCAGGGCACCAGCCCCCGACAGTATTTTGATGGCATCAGGAGCTTTTCCAAATGCCATGATCACCTCCGATGCCATCAAAATCCTGTCGGGACTGATTTGCACAATAGCCATGCGATGCCTGTTTCTCTGAGAGAGCATGCCAAACCCGTGCTGATTTCTTGTGCGCATACATTTGGCTTGCTCTCCCAGCTTAATGCTGCCATTTTATGCACAGTTTAATGTGTGGCCATTTGCATATAAGCCCCTTTCTGCCTAGATGCACTGAAGTCGTGTGCTATCTGTGCACTGCAAACAGGCATAAAAATCTGATAGTGCGCGACTTCAGCGCCCACTTTCTGCATCGGCCTATATGGTTTAAGCATTATGAGCGCATTAGCTGCAACACCATAGGGGCCCTTCTACTAAAAGGTGCTAAGTATTAAGTTAACAAGCTGCATGCATCTTCAACAACTGTACCTTCAGCTTTGCTCTCCACCCCTCAATTAACGTTCAGGTCCCTAGAGCAATCCCCCTTAGATATTTTGATTATCTGTCTCAACTATTAGGATTACCCCACCACAACCCCTCCTAGAAAACATCCTGTTAAAATGCATACGATATCATACTTGCAAATATTGTACTCTATGCCCCTTTTACTCATGTAAAGCATGTAGCATACACACACGTTAACACTTAAAGCAAAAGCTTAGCACAGCACACACTACATCCCATGCATTACAGTACCACACGTTAATGCAGCAGTTAATGTCACTTCAGAAGGTGGCGTGAAGTTCATCCACCTCAAATACAACACAGTTAATGCATGGTAAGTGTACGCTGTCTTTGCATTAATTGTATGGGAAGATGCGGGGCACACCCCAGTTAACACAGAGCCTTTCAAGTTAGTGTTTGTTAATTTCGGCCAGTGACTTAAGGTAATGGCAAAATTTTAATGCATCTTAGTTAAAGGAAGAGAGACACAAACGCACAATGGCAGTAAGATGCACTCTCCTTTAGTACAGCGGTTTACTCAAGATGTTTCCTGTTGTAGTGAAAATTTTTGCTGAAGAAAAGTCAGTGTTAAAACCACTGTGTTAAAGAACACAGCAGCAAATATGCAAAACGCTGAATAACAGTTAAAAAATAAAAACACATCACCCTTTTTTCACTCTTCTGCTAGATGCTGAATCTTTACACCAGGTCAGCACTGGAGTAAAAATGCAGAACGGCAGCAAAAGGGTGGTTGATTTTTCTGGCAGTGCTTTTTTTTTTTTTTTTTTAACACAGCTCCAATTTAAAACAAAGGATATTATAATGCCTCTGTATCGTTCCATGGTGCGACCGCACCTTGAATACTGTGTGCAATTCTGGTTGCCATATCTTAAAAAGGACATAGCATTATTAGAAAAGGTACAGAGAAGAGCCACCAAAATGGTGGGGGGAGGGGGATGGAAGGATACCCCTATGAAGAGAGCCTAAAAAAAGGTTAGGGCTCTTCAACCTGGAAAAGCGACAGCCGAGGGGAGATATAATAGAGGTCTATAAATTAATGAATGCAGTAGAACAGGTAAACGTAGATTGATTGTTTACGTCATCAGAATACAAAAACACTAGGGGACATGCAATGAAGCTACAGGTAACCTATTTAAGACTAATAAGAGAAAATATTTTTTCACTCAACATGTAATCAAACTCTGGAATTTGTTACCGGAAGATGACGTAAAAGCTGTTAGTGTAGCTGGGTTTAAAAAAGGTTTGGACAAGTTCCTGGAGAAACGGTCCATAAACCATTATTAAAGGAGACCCAGGAAATCACTGCTTGATGCAATACAAGCATTGTGGAACCTGTGTCTTTTGGGGAAACTGCTACGTACTTGTGACCTGGATTGGCCACTGCTGGAAACAGGATACTAGGCTTGATGGACCTTGGTCTGACCCAATATGGCATATCTTATGTTCTTATGATCTTATGTTTTGTATGCCATTAGTTTAATGCAGAGGAGGAAAAGGGTTTTATTGAGCACGTTAGAACACAGTACACTGAACTTTAGGCACAAAGTTCTAATGCACGTCTTGCTGCACTGATGCCAAAGAGGGCAATTTCCAAAGCTGAGTAATTGGCTATTTAATAACTTACAGGCGAAAGTGCAGATGATTCTATCAGTTTCACATTTTTATAATCCTACCCTCGACTTTCCAAAGTTTCAACTGATTAAAAATAATATATTCAATTAACAAAGTGTTAGGCAAATTATAGCTGCTATGAAAGCTCTTAGGGAATTACATGATTAGGTAGTGATAAGGTAAGCAGGGTCAAATGCTCCTAGGAGTTCAAAGCCCTTCCCATTATCTCACTCTACTGGGGGGGGGGTACAGTAATAGGAAGGTTGCCATAAAAGGAAAACTAGACATCTTAAGAAAGCCAACCACAACAGAAGTTATTAAAGAAACAGACCTGCTATGGAACAGTCATAACCGGGTCAAGCACTTATAGGCCCAGGAGCCCTGATGTTCCTCAAACAGCCCTATTTCGCTTCAGGCTGAGCCCTCCCATGCACAAAGGCTACCAAGACATAAAACACAAGCCTGAGATGTTCTCCACAGAGTAAGTGCAGACTCTGATCACCAGATAGTAGGAGATGGTAGGAGATGGCAGATGATATACAGGAGTACTGTGCCAATGTGGTCTGGACAGGAACAGCACCAAACTGGCAAGCAGATACATGGCCAGTAAACAGGATCAGGTTGGGGCAGACAGAACAGGATCAGAACCAAACAACAAGTAAAGGTCAGCTACAACAGACTGGCAGAAGCAGTAAGACATCTGGAAACGTGTATGTGAAACCTAACCGACGGCAAAGTAGAATTTGTGTTCCCAGGTCTAAATAGGTGCAGGGCACCAATCAGAGAAGATGCATTCTCAGAGAACCATTTAGGCCAAAGATGCATCATCAGAGGACCAATCAAAGCAAATTGCATCATCAAGATGTGACTAGGAACCGTATAAAAGGAAGGAAGAAGCTGAAGCTCACTTCCTGTCTTATAAATTGGTAAGATAAGATTTGCCTTTCCTATATAGACCTACTGTATACCTAACACCGATGATATTTCAGCGTTATTGACTTTTTCCCTGTCTTTGCTGGATTTTTCAGACAATTGACGCTGTCATAACTAAATTGGAAGAGTGAGCAAGATTAATGTGATTACAGATAAATATGTCAAAGACAAAGATTACGTGTTTTAACAATACCAAACCCTTACCAGAATTACTATCATCTGCATTTATATAGTTACAGTTGAAGGCTGATCCGATTCTTAAAATTTTAGGGATTCTGATCGATACAGCTTTGTCTTTTGAAGCTCAAGTTAGTTCAATTGTCTCAAAAACTTTCTTTAAATTACGTCAATTACGCAGAATAAGAGGATATTTTCCTAGAGAACATTTTCAACTTTTGTTTCAAAACTATTTTATCTTATTTAGATTACAGAAACTTGTTATTCTTAAACTGTTCTCAACATCAAAGCACAAGACGTCAACTGTGTCAAAACACAGCGGCACATATAATCTTTGGTGCTTCTCGGTATACTGCAGTAACTCCTCTTAATTGTAAATTACATTGGCTTAAAATTCCCAATCAAATTTGTTTTAAGATTTTGTTTTGCTATTTAAATTGTTTAATGATTTTGTCCCAGAGTATTTTTCAGATTTGTTAGGTCCATCTACAATATGTAATTCTAAATTTGAAAGGAGCTTGTTGTGGGCATGATTTGAGCAGGCAAAAACAATTATACATGTACGTCTTATTTTACAATGCCAATACACGTATAATTCAAAAGATTTCTGCTAGATTTTGCACCTGCTCCAAAACAATTCAACACTTATAAAAGTGCTGATTTTGATTAGGGCTTACAAAAGGGATTAAGGGAGGGAATTCCCTTAATACCCCATAAAAGAAAGGATATTATAATGCCTCTGTATCGTTCCATGGTGCGACCGCACCTTGAATATTGCGTGCAATTCTGGTTGCCGTATTTTAAAAAGGATATAGCAGAATTAGAAAAGGTACAGAGAAGAGTCACCAAAATGGTAAAGGGGATGGAAGGATACCCCTATCAGGAAAGGCTTAAAAGTTAAGGCTCTTCAACTTTGAAAAGAGATGGCTATGATTGAGGTCTATAAATTAATGAATGGAGTAGAACGGGTAAACGTAGATCAGTTGTTTATACCATCAAAAAGTAGAAAGACTAGGGGACATGCAATGAAGCTACACAGTAGCCCATTTAAGGCTAATAAGAGAAAATATTTTTTCACTGAATGTGTAATCAAACTCTGGAATTCATTACCAGAGGATGTAGTAAAAGCTGTTAGTGTAGCTGGGTTAAAAAAAAAAAGATTTGTTTAAGTTCCTGGAGGAAAAGTCCATAAACCATTATTAAAGACCACCCAGGAAATCCACTGCTTTCCCCAGGACAAGCATTGTGGAACCTATGCTTTTTTGGGAATCTGCTAGGTACTTGTGGCTGCATTGGCCACTGTTGGAAACGATACTGGGCTTGATGGACCTTGGTCTGACTCAGTATGGCATATCTTATGTTCTTATGTGGTTAGAGCACTGGCTTGGTAACCAAGCAACCAGGGTTCGATTCCCGCTAGCACTCCTTGTGGCCTTGGGCAAGTCACTTAACCCTCCATTGCCTCGGAAGAAAGGCCTGGCAATCTACTTCCGGTGACACTGCCAAGAAAACCCAGGAGCTTCTGGGTCGCCAGGAGTCAGGACTGACTTGAAGGCACACATTGCATTGCATGTTCATTTCTCCTCTCTTTAGAGGATAAAAAGGAGCTTATTGGCTTTGCCGTTTAATTAGCACAACAATATCTCGTTTTCTGAAATGAGGACAATATTTGTGCTTTGGACATTTAAAAAGGGGAATGCAGACATCCCCACAGCCATTTTAGAAGCGATTCTATAGACGTTCCCAGCGTGAAGATGCCCACGTCATGAAGGAGCATGATTGAGATATGACTGAGGCATTCCGGGCAAGTTGGTCATGTGTGCATGAATTTCAGAAACTGCTAGCACATTCCCACCCAATAGCGAGACTGTCCATTCTATTCAGGTCCAGGGCACAAAAAAGCATCAGAAAAAAAACTCGTTCTGCCATCCAGACACCTAGAGGGCATAGAGACAAAGGCACTCTGATATCCCCTACACTTTCCATGATAACTAAAACTGCAGGGAAATGAGGCCACTTGTTTTCAATTCAGCATGCTGATGCACGTCCCAGCATGCAAAATAGCTTGCATGGACATGCATTCAACCTAGGTGTCCCTGCCCCAAGTGTTTGAGGTGGGGATGTCTATGTGGCCGCCTGTGTGACTGGTCATTTTGGGAACAACCAAGTTGCTATAATCAGGCCAAAATGTAGACTCCTTGGCTTTTTATTGGAGATTTTGCCCTGGATGACCTTTCTAAAATGCCGCTTTATGAGGATAATTTTATAACAAGCCATCTATGTGTGAAGGTCACATAGGTGCCTAGTTTCTTTATAAAACAGGCACCTAAAGCACCAATACAGTAAACTGCACTCTGCTTATATCCACCGTTTACTCAAGATTTTCCTACACTACTCTCATCTTCAATGCAAAAAAGACTTCAGTACAAGAAAAATCTCAAGTGAAACAAGGCATGCAAAATTATTGACAAATTGCTCCCCATGTAAAAAAACTGAACTAGAATTCAGCGCAATTTCTTTTTTAAGCTTCCCTTAATGCTGTCTCTTTATAGCATCTCAGGGGGTGGGTGTACACTTGCAGAATGGGAGTAAAGGGGTCATCTGAGGTGGTGCAACACTTCACCTCAGATGACCCAAGGTTATTTGTGGCACAGTGGTGGCTCCATGGTTGCTTCGATTCCCCCAAGATATGCATCACTGTACTCCTGATCCCCCTCCCCATAAGCCGGGTAGCCTGTGGCCCTGGGCCCCACCCTTCATACCCTAAAGATTTCCCTGATGGTTCATGGATCCTTTATCTCCCCCTCCCTCTCCCTCCTAAAAAAATACACTGTGGCCCATGTTGACCCCCTCAATTCCCTCCCACCCCACACACACTATCCAGCACTGGGTGGCAAGGAGCACTGCTCACTCTACTGCCTCTGCATCATCATCTTGAAAAATGGCAGTGCCTGACCCCATGCGGTGCCTCCCTATGTACCAGAGGAGGTCAGTCTGCTCTAACTGGGGTAAAGAGGAACAATTCAAATTTAAAAAAAAACTTGGGCGCACAAGATCACCAGCATCTCGTCAGCTGCTTCTGTCGGCTTGAGCAGAGCTCCTCTTGCTCATCGGAGCAGCCAATCGGAGTGCAGAGGAACAATTCAAATTTTAAAAGTACTCAGGCACGCTTGCACCTAAGGGCCATGCCAAAGGGCCCTTAGAATGGCCTCTGAGCACATGCAACTATACGACCCCCCAGATCACATACCATACTGCCCAGAGACGTCTACTCCTGTAAGATGCAATTACGTAAATCAGTGCTACCTTTATTTCACCAGCTACAAGGCTATCCTTATACATAATTTCTTTAACATTGTCTACCTTATACACATTCTTACCTGTGTTTACCCTTATTGCACCACATTCACTGTGTTGTTGCGCACTCCCTGGTCATTTGTTAATCCTCTTCTCTTATTATCTTAGAGACTACATGTTACCAGATTTGCCTCCCTCTTTCCTTCTCACTGTTTTCGTTTATTCCTCTGCCATCCCCCTCCCTCTTCTTCTTTGTAACTCTCCTTTACTAACCCCTGTGGCGCCACTTTATTCTTTCTGCTCCCTTCTAATCCTCCCTAACTCCTCCTCTCCCTCCGCCATCTCACCACCCCATTTTCACTCCTTCCCTACTTTCTCCCCATCTTACCCTCCACCCTTTCTTCATCTCTCAAGCTTCACCTTCTTCTTCCTCCTCTCATTGATCCCTTCCCTTCCTCTCTCAAACAACTTCATCCTCGTTTCCACCGTACTGTCTCCTCTCTCCCTTGCAATCTTCTTCTCTTTCTCCTTCTCCTGGTGATATTAATCCCAACCCCGGCCCTTCTTCTCTTCTCTGCCACCATGTTATTAGATCCCCTCTCCACCTCCCTGATCTCATTAATATCCCTCTCCTCTCTCCCCTTGTCATGCGTCCTATGGAATGCTCATTCCATTTCTAATAAACTTCCCTTTACCCATGATCTCGTCATCTCTCATGCTTTCAATCTGCTCGCTCTTAATGAAACCTGGCTACTTCCTGATGACACTGCTTCAGTTGCTGCCCTTCATCACAGTGGCTACCAATTTCTCTCAATCTCCTGGTCCCAATGGCTGCGGTGGTGGTGTTGGCTTTCTACTGTCGCCTTCTTGTCAATTTCAACCCTTCCCTCTACCTCAAACCCATTCCTTTCTCTCCTTTGAAGTTCATTCCATCCGTCTTTTTACTCCCCTTCCTCTCCAGATTGCTGTTATTTATAGAGCCCCTTATAAAGTGTGCCTCTACCTTCCTAATTGATTTTGTTTCTTGGCTCTCCTTCTTTCTGGACTCCTCTTCCCCCTCCCTTATTCTTGGTGACTTTAATTTTTAATTTGATAACCCCTTCAACCACTATGCGTCCAAACTCCTAGAACTTACCTCCTTCTTCAACCTCCAACTCTGCTCCTCTGACCCACTCATCAGCTATGTCACTGCCTTGACCTCTTTTTCTACTCCAATTGTTTACCCTCTAATTTCCAAGCCTCAGTTCTTCCTTTATCTGACCATCATCTGTTAAGCTTCACTCTTCATCACTTCCCCCCCTCAACATCAACCAATCTCCTCTTATAACTCTAGAAATCTTCATGCTATTGATTCATTGACTATCTACTATCATGTCACCCCTTCTTTATCTTTATTAGTCACTTGATATAGCACCGCTCTGATATGGCATCAGAGTGGTTTACAATTACAAAACAGGCTGTATATAAGGTGAAATGAACACCCATAGTTCAGATAGGACAGAGGAGGAAAGAGAGAATAGGCAGTGTGAGAGAGAAGTGGAGCAGACAATTAGGATGGGGGGAGAGGAAGGTCAAAAGCTTGGCGAAACAAGTGGATTTTTAGCTTAGATTTGAACCTTAAGAACAAGAGTTGTGAACGCAGGGTGACAGGTAGGGAATTCCACAGGGCAGGACCTCTATTTTGCCCTCTCAATCTGTTGATGTATCTGTGGCTTCCTTTAAAACCATCCTCTCCTCTTAGACTCTGTTGCTCCTCTCATAACACGTCCTGTGAGATGCACTTCACCTCAGCCTTGAGAACCTCAGCCTTGGTTGTCTTCAACTACCTGCTACCTACGTTCCTGTGCCCTCTTAGCTGAGCGCTCCTGGCTCGAATTCCACTCCCTCTCTGACTTTCTTCACTTCAAAGTCATGCTTACTTCTTTCCTGTTTGCCATTGCTCTTGCTAAGCAAAACTATTTTATCCTTTTGACTAACTAACTGTCTTGCCTCCCAACCCTGCCATCTTTTTTCTACACTCAATTCTCTATTTAAGGTACCTCTGCCTCCTATTCCTTCTCTCTCTACTCAAACTCTAGCTGAATATTTCCATTATAAAGCACATAAGATTACTCTTCAATTCCCCACCAAACCTTCTTATTCTTCTTCTTCACCTCCTCTTCCCCCTCTCCAATACCAACTTTCCTCCTCAATCTTTTTCACCTTTTCATCTTTTTCTAAAATTTCTGATAACAAAAACTCTCGTCTCCTTCTCCAAACCTACTACTTGCTCGTCTGATCCCATCCCCATGCACCTACTCAATTCCATCTCCTCTCCATCATCCCTTCCAACTCACATATTCTTAACCTTTCGCTCTCCACTGCAATCATCCCCACAGCCTTCAAAACATGCTGTAATCTCTCCTCTCCTAAAAAAACCACCTCATGACCCTTCTTGCCCTTCGAATTATCGACTCATCTCCCTTCTCCCATCCATCTCCAGACTTCTTGAACGTGCAGTTCTTCGCTGCTGTCTTGAATTTCTCTCCTCTCATGCCCTCCTCAGTGCACTTCAATCTGGTTTTTATCCCTTTCATTCTAGTGAAACAGCCCCTTGCCAGTCTCCAGTGACTTATTTCTTGCCAAGTCTAAGGCTTTTATTCAGTTCTCATTCTTCTAGACCGATCGGCTGTTTTTGATACTGCTGACCACCTCTTCCTCCTCTTCTCTTGGCTTTTAGGGACTCTGTGCTGTCTTGGTTCTCTTTATATCTCTCCAATTGCTCTTTCAGTGTCTGTTCTGGTAGTTTCTCTTCTACTGCCATCCCTCTCTCAGTTGATGTACTCCCAAGGGTCTGTTCTGGATCCTCTCCTTTTTTCTCTCTATACCCAGTCCCTTTGTGCTCTTATTTCTTCCTATGGTTTTCAGTTTTCAGCTGATGATTCTCAAATCTATCTATCCACTCCTGACATCTCTCCTTCTCTCCAAGATCATATCTCTGCCTGCTTATCTCACATCACTGCCTAGATGTCTAGCTGCCAGCTAAAATTAAACATATCTACAACGTAACTCCTTATTTTTCCTGCAAACCTTCCTCCATTCTGTCATTGTTGACAACACTCATCTTCTCCGTGTTTCTTCAGCCCATAACCTCGGGGTCATTTTCGACTCCTCTCTTTCTCCACTCATATACAACAGATAGCCAAAACCTGTTGCTTCTTCCTTTACAACATTAAGAAAATCCACCCCTCTCTCTCTGAACACACTACTAAAACTCTTACTCATTCTTTAGTCACCTCCTGTCTGGACTATTGTAACCTCCTCCTTGCTGGTCTCCCTCTGTGTTATCTTTCTCCTCTTCTATCCATTCAGTATTCTGCTGCATGGCTAATTTTCTGCCAGCCCCGATACACTCATATTTCTCCTCTTCTAAAATCTCTTCAGCGACTCCCCTTCTACTTCCGCATCCAATTCAAACTTCTTCTAACTCATAAATGCCTTCAACTCATCAACACCACCACGGCACCGAATGACTAATGCCCAGCATACTGGATCAGAGCAATGCCTGTAGAACTCGGCCCAGTCTTGGCCAGGATCATGAGCCTATCCTTCTCAACAGGAACATTCCCATCATCTCTCAAACAGACCTCCATACAACCCCTTCTGAAGAATAACAGACTAGATCCCCAGAAGGCTGAATCATACCGTCCGATCTCAAGTATCCCCCTGCTAGCCAAAATAATCAAGAAAGTCGTCCAAGGACAGATCCAGCAACACATTGACATTGCAGCCCCTCTAGACCCCTGCCAGCATGGGTTTCAGGAATCCCATGGAGTCAAGAGGCTACTCACCTTGCTAACCAATACATTAACCAGAGGAATAGACAATATCAAAAATGGATTTGCACTTATCTTCCTCGACATCGCCACCGCATTTGATTCTGTCAACCATGACCAGCTCCTGACACGCCTCTATGAAAAAGGAATCCAGGGCTTGGCTTGGGATTGGTGTAAATCCTACCTGGCAGACTGATGGCAACACGTACGGATGGGCTCCAAGGCTCCTCTCTATCCGCACTACTCTTTAACATATACATGCAGCCTATATGCCAAATCATCCGCTCCTTAGAAATTTCCTGCCTGATCTACGCAGATGATGTTCTCCTACTTGCCCCAATCAACGTCACGCAACCTGACTTCACAGCCCTAGTGAATTGCTTCAACGCAATCACAGACTGGCTTCATTCCCAGAACCTCCATATAAACTTCAAAAAAACCGAGGTCTTGTTCATTTCAAAGAACAAAAACTTTTCTCCCCCACCACATTTAAGGTGAGAGACACAGAGCTCTCAAGCAAACCCACGATACGCTACCTGGGTGTTACGCTAGACCAACATCTCGATTTTAAAGCGCACATAAACAATACCGTCAGGGTCATATACAACAAGATCAAGACACTACGACACCTAAGACCCAGGATGGCACCAGAGGACTTCCGAACAATCTTCCAAGTGCTGGTAACACCCCACTTCGACTATGCAAACGTCATTCTGCACGGCCTCCCCAAGAACACCCTAAACCCACTACAACTCGCGATGAATGCTGCTGCCCGCGTCCTCTGTGGAGTATCCAGAAGAGACCACATAACTCCTATCCTGAAAGACTTACACTGGCTACCGATCAACTGCAGGCTCACATACAAGGCACTACTCCTGATCTTCAAGGCCATCAACATGATATCCTCCTCCTCCATCACGGCCCTCCTCACCCCCACCCCCAACAACAGATCAAGAAGGACAGGAGCCACCAACACACTGGTAATCCCCATGGAAACTAGGAAATGTGCAGAAGCAACTAGGAACAGAGCCTTCACATTCTATGCCCCAAGGTGCTGGAATAACCTCCCCTCCAACATCAGATCAATCAGGGACCTCATCCAATTCAGGAAAGCCCTCAAGCATCACCTATTCCTTCTACACTTCTCACAACCCAACGGTACCTCCCCACCTCCCATACCCCAATCCACATCAGCAGCTCCCCCCACACATCACACGCAAACCAGGATAACTCCAGACTCCAACCTAACCACTGGATGTGTCAACGATGTCAAACAAATGTAGATATAATAAATCTGTGATATGAAATTAACTAAAATGTACCAAGACCGTAAACTGTAAACAACGGACAAATGTAAATGCATATATACTAAGACTCTAACTCTAAACTACGTGTATATAGTCACTCCAGTTACAAAGTGTATATAGTTACCCCAGCTACTACTCCAAGATACCGCTCCTGTTCAATGTAAGTACAAGGCAGATCTGCCCTGCCCTGTATAAGAATTGTTAATTGTTAACCGCACTGATATTAAAGAGCGTGGTATAGAAAAGCTTTAAATAAATAAATAAAATAACTCCACTGCCCCTCATTACCTCTCCTCTCTACTTTCTCCCTACTCCACCCTCATGAACTCCACTCCTCGGCTAGCTTTCTTCTCGATGCCCTTTTCTTCTACTGCCAACTCCAGGCTTCAATCTTTTCATCTTGCTGCTCCTTATGCCTGGAACAAACTTCCTGTTTCTTTATGTCAAGTCTCTTTTCTCCCCCTCTTCAAATCCATGCTAAAGGCTTACCTCTTCAAATCTGCTTTTGATTCCTAATCACTTATTATCTTTGTGTCTCTTTCCCTTTTACCACTTGTTTCTTCTGTCTTGTACTGTCCATCTTTACTAGATTGTGAACTCTTTGAGCAGGGACAGTCTTCTTTATGTGTTTTTGCAGTGTTGAGTACACCTTGTAGCGCTATATAGAAACATGACGGCAGAAAGAGACCACATGGCCTATCTAGTCTGTCCTTCCATATCACCCACTACAAGAGTCCCCTTTTTTCTTTTAGAGAGCCTCTGTGTTTGTCCCATGCTATTTCAAATTTAGATACTGTCTTTGTCTCTACACCTCCATATTAAAAATGATCAATAGTAGTAGTAAGTGTGCTGTTAAGGGAATTTCAGAGCTTTGGGATCTCTTCTGTTGAGATCGCTCTTTTGTATCTTTTTAGAGGTGGGTGTTTCTGTTGGAATGATTTCCTCCTTTTCTCTGAAGGCGGTTTCTCCTTTTCATGTTCAAGTACTGGAGTTGCCATTTTTTAGGCAGGAAGGCCGGACAGGAATTCTGTCTTCTTATTCTTTAGATGTTCGTAGACTGTTCTTTGGCACCATTTAGAAGTGATAAATGTCTTTAGGAAACTGGACAGACTGTTTTGTTAGGTGCAGTGAAGAAGGGTCTAGAGGCTCGCAAGCAGACTAATGCACATTGGATTAAGGAGGTAGTTTCTTTTGCATTAGATAGCTTTTTGGAAAAATGCTGCTTTTGAGGCAGAGGTGCTTAGAGAAGTCGTCTCTTCATCCCTCCCAACATAATGGGGAATGAAGAGACTAAGAGGACATAGTATATTTTACCTGGGCTTCCAAAATGGCATTTTTAAATAAAATGTCCACACCTCATACAAACCTCTGATCCTGGCAACTGCTTATTTTAGTTATTTTCCAACTAATCAATCATAGTCTCCCTTTTTAAAACTAAATGCTACAGCGGTAACTTTCTTTAATGTCCTCCTTCCAGTGATTATGACAAAATTTGATCACAACGTGATCACTACTGCCAAGCTGCCCAACTAACTGCCCTTCACAGCAGGCAATGCATTCCAGTAGGGACTGGATCTAAAGCAGTTACCCCTTCATTGGTTCTAGGACTAACTGCTCCACGAGGCAGTCATTTACAATATCTAGAAAATTAACCTCCCTAGCATGTCCTGATAAAATGAGCCATTTACTTTTTCATTATTGTTACAACGTACCTGTTTTGTATTGAAGTACCCAACAAATGCCAGTACCCCCAAAAATCCCTATGGTGTTTAAATTCAATTCTTACAGTAGTTATATTTGGATATAGTTATGGAGCCTTAATTTGTGTGTTTTTCCCCAAGATCTGTCTTTTCACTATAAAAGCTAAGGGAGTTTATTTTCCATAAATAAACTCCCTTAGCTTTTATAGTGAAACTTCCTCCATTGCCCATGTTCCCTGTAAGTATTAGTGTATGTGTCTCATATCCCCTCGTGTTAAATGTATCCCCCAACCGCTTTGACCTGGTGAAAAGCGGGATATAAATGCAGCTAAATAAATAAATAAACAATGAATCACTTTTCTCTGACACACAGAATAATTCATCTATTACATTTTAGGATTTATTTATTTTATAAGAATGGGAGAGAATGAGAAAAGCACACATTATTTTATTTAGCTGTATTTATATTCTGCTTTTCACCGGGTCAAAGCAGTCAATTGGGGGATACATTTAACACGAGGGGATATGACACACATACGTTAATACTTGCAGGGAACATGGGCAATGGAGGGTTAAGTGGCTTACCCAAGACCACAAGGAGTGCCTATAGGACTAGAAATCCCAGTCCCTCCGGCCTGAGACTGTTGTCCCCAGGTGGGACTTGAACCCCCGGCCCGAAGTACCTTGTCCTAACCACTAGACCACTCCTCCCTATGACATACTCCTGGCCCTATCTGTTTGTTTTACTGAAATATGCTAGTTTTATTTACTTATTTGTATTTAACTCACTCCTTTCCAACAGTAGTTATATTCAGGCAAGTTATATTCAGGTACCTAGGTATTTCCCTGTCCCCAGAGGGCTTACAATCTTAGTTTGTACCTGAGGCAATGGAGTGTTGAGTGGCTTGCCCAAGGCCACAAGGAGTGTCAGTGGGATCTGAACCCTGTTCATTCTGGTTCTAGGCTGCTGCCCTAAACACTAAGCTACTCCTCCACTCCACAATGGACTTCAAGAACTGACTCCTGTTATGATGTCATACTTCAGGCATTATTAAAGTTGCAACCTTTTATACTCCAATACCGTTTGTCTGTGATGAATGTGATAAGGGAACTAGGATGGGCAAAGAGAGCTCATGCCTGCCCAAGTTAGCAGACCCTGCTCCACTTGTATCTCATGCAAGCATTGCAACCAGCTTGCTATATTTTTTTTAAGTTATCGCTTTATCTACAAATAATCTAAATCTCTTGCACAGACACGGGACTCAAGCACATGAAACGATTGTGAACTTGTTCATATTGCTTCATAATTTTTCATAAAGCTCACAATACTATGTTAAACCTACATGTTTTCTGGAATCAGAGATATAAAAAACTGCAAATGAAGCAATAAATCTTTTCTTGAACAATAAGCATACTTCAAAAATGTGATCAAATTAAACATGAAACCATATTCAAACAAGTAATGAAAATCTTCAAAAGCATTCATAATGGTACCGTTAGCTCATTGAAGAGTGATGTTCCAGTGTTTATACATGCTACACATTCAATTCGCTGGGGTGTGCAAATTTCTTTAAAGCAGGTTCCCAGAAGAATTTATGAAGCAGTACAAAATCTGCAGATTTGTTTCTATTGTGTGCAAACCATTTAAAAAATGATAAAATGACTGCTGTCAAATTCACAGCAGATCCCAAGAAAATCCACTGTGGATCTGCAAAACCTATTAAAAAAAAACACCTGGATAAATTTTTAATTTAGCTTTTGGGAAAATACACGTATTTGTCAAACCTGAACCAAGCTGGGGAAGAGAAGAGAAAGATGAAGTAGGATATGATAATACTATAGGCCCATATTTCCCAACAAGATATTCCACAGATAAGAAAATAATGCCTTAGTCTCAGGTCAAGACCAGTATTCTGGCTCTCATCTCACCATCTCTCAGCAACTACAGGTCCTAGAAGTGGCTTTTCAACATTCAGGAGCTCCTTTATGAACACATGTAGTCACAGATGCCCCTCCTCCCCAGCCACGGCATAAGGTCAGTAGGCAGAAGACATATACAGTACCTAAGCCCTGCTTTGTACAGGAGACAGCACATCCCCCCTTCTCTGAGTCCGTCAGGCCTCTGGTGGAGATTTTTAGTGCTTTCTTAACTCTACGTTTTTTCAAAGGAGTCCTCTCAGGGTTCACATAGCTGTGTGTCACACCAACCTCCCTGAAGCAAGCAATTTTGTTAATGTACGCCTGCTTTGGGCTTAAAAGGTTGCTAAACAGTACCGTAGTCAGACATTAAAAGGAAGAACAGATGATTAAGCAATATTTATTGGCAACATCTCCTAGATTTCTATTACTGCCTTAATGTTACAACAATTTGGAAAGAACGATTGCCTATCTCCTCCTCTTGAAGCAGAAACCTTGCTGGAGGTGGTGTTCTCCATATTTACATTTCTATGGAAGGGAATTAATAAACCTCTAGATTCTTGAGAACAGGGCAGAAAGCAAGAGAGTAAAGAGTAAAGAGATTAATTTATGACTAAATTATTCAATTACATCGACTGGATGGGATTGTGGAACCTATGTACCTTTCTGGGAACCTGCCAGGTACTTGTGACCTGGATTATTTTATTTTATTTAACAGGTCTTATAAACCACCCCATCTTCCATTCAGAGCGGCTTACATTACAACTTCAACAGCTTACAATGAACAGGGAGATGAACCTGGAGAGGTATACATCTGGAATCAGATGGAGAAAGTTCACATACCTGAATTTTTTTCCTTGAATTTTGCTAGACTACTCCAGACAAGTGGGCTAGGCGCTTAGCCAGCAGGTGGAAGCAGACTTAAGCAACTTTCAGTGACGCCCTCACTGGTCTATCCACTGGCGCATCGCTGAGAGAAACCAGTGTGACACTTCCCAAGCAGTAAGCAAGACTGAACAACTCAGAAAAAGCTCAAAAGCTATAAACATTAACCAATCACCATAACTTGTACTCTCTTCCTATCAATCGCTCTGCATCAGACACTAAACCTGGCAATGCATCAAAAGGCAGTAGGGCTCCCAAAATTCTAGGAAGATTCTTTGAAGGCCTGCTTGAGTAAGCCCAAAACTGTCCACATCTAGATATATACCTGATCCCTGGTATGAATAGATATTTGGCCATCACTTTACAGGAGGCATTAAGGGTTCTCAAACTCCTCCTGGAGGAGTACAGGTCATCAGGGTTTCAGGATACCTACATAAATTATTAGATGACAACAGATAAACTAGAATGGTCCATTTACTTTGCCCAGTATGGTGGTTAGGGTTGCAATTGCTCCTCCATGTTTTTAAAGAGTTACATACTTACCCCCAACCCCCCCCCCCATATGCCCTCCTCATGTAAGAAGGAACCCAGCTTCCTCTGACCCTTTTTAAGACATTTTAAATAGTTTCAAGGAACCAGAGTAAGTCACATCATTAAGATGTGACTTACTCTGGTTCCTTGAAACTCTTTAAACCCAAGAGCTCCCATTCTGCTTTGCCTTTTGATAGGTCTCGCGAGTTTCTGGACATGCTGCTGCTGCTTCTCTCTGCCTTCTGTTATGGACTTTTGCTAAGCCTATGGCTACCTCACTGAGTCTGCCTGATCTTCTCTGATCTTGGAAGCTAAGCAGTCAGGCCTGATCGGTACTTGGATAGGAGACCACCTAGGCATTCCAGGTGCTGTAGGCTTCCCTATCATTTCCAAACTTGTTCCACCAGCAATTTTCAAAATAAACACAAGAAATGTACTTGCTACAGAAAAAGAATATACATACAAAGAAAAATATAGCCATATATCAGCGGCAAAAGATACAATAACAAGAATCATTCACTATCCCAAAACAATGAAAAGGGACCAAACAAAAATTATAGGAAAGTACCATCTCAGGTATAGAGGAAATAAGACACACTTAGACCGATTAATTTAGTAATGCTGTACCGGTTATCTGCTTCATTACTTCATAAAGCAGAACAATTCTACAGGCTGTGATGGTAGCTCTAAACTCTTAGCAACTAAAAATGGAGTCAGATGACTAGGCTCAAGGAAGGTATATCTGACCCCCTGAAGTTTAATTAAACATTTACATGGGTATCTGAAGAAAAACAGACTCCTCAACTGTAGAACCTTAGGACGCATAAGAAGAAATTGCTTCCTACACTTCTGAGTGGCCTTTGAAATGTCAGGAAACATCCAGACCCAAGCCCCCATGAAGGCTTCATCTCTTGCCTTAAACTATAATTTCAATAACCAATCATGCTCCGGCTCCAGAGCAACCATAACTAGGGGGGTGGCCTTAGGAAATGTATCATTAGCTGAACTCTCCAAAAACCCAGTTAGGTCCAAAGAGTCAAAAGAAAGCTGCTGACTAGGAGAGAACGTCCCAGATTCCATATCTCTGGCCACCAGCAAGTAGAAATTTCTTGCCAATGAAGGCAGAGACTCCATTGGAATTTTCAAAACTGAGGTGGCATACAAACAGCTCCTTTGGAGATAAAGTAGGCACACGAGGAAAGATCAGCAAAAGTAAATTCCTCTTCCAAATAGAATTCTCCAAAGACTCAATTTTTGCATGGACACTGGAAAAGTCTTTAACCACAGTACTTGTAAGTCTAGAGTCGACCCAAAGAAAAAAGCAGGCAGAGCTAAAGGGGAGCCAGAGAAGCAGAATGGCACCGGATCAAGGTTCTTTTTTTTTTTTAAAAGGCAGATCTGGAAATTAACCAAAATTGATAATTACCATGTTCTCTGTAAACCGCCCCTGATCTCTGGAAGGGGCGGTATAGAAAAGCGCACAAATAAATAAATAAATAAATAAACCAAAAGAAACTGAACAAAGAAAATCTTAAAGCCTACAATCTAACTGCTGCTCCTTATTCGTTCCTCAAATGAGCCCAGCACCTAGGCTCACTAAGTCCCCCTGCTGCATGGAGACTGGACACACTGGGGCTGATGAGAGAGACCAGCAGGCTATCTCCAGTGATGCCACAGTTTTGACATGCCCAGTCTCCAAGCTGCAGGAGGAGGTACACTACCCAGAGGTGGAGGACTGAACTGGAGGAACGATAAGGAAGTCCCGCTAAATCTGGGCTCTTAGCTTCAACCTGGGTTACTTGTGAGGACCCTTGAGCCACCTCCTGCTTCTGCTGCTGCAGAGCCTGCAGTGTACCAGCCAAAGTACTTTGAATAGAGAAGACAGGGAGGCTTTCCAGGGCACTCAGTTTATCCCAAGTCTCAAAATTAAACTGAGTAGGTCTCACCAAAGAGAAATTGAAAGAAACGCTCTCGGGAGGCAAAGGTAATGAGGATTAAACTTCTTCCTGAGTAGACAATGAAGAGAAAGCCACCACTCCAGTGCCTTCTTCCACCGGACCCCTATCAACCGTTGTAGCCGTCAGTGCTGTTCCAAGCACTGCTGCAAACTCTCCTCCTTAACAAGCACGACAGCAGGGGCAGCACAAGACAAATGCTCCTCTGCCTCTGAAGACCCGACACCGCAAACAGAGTGTTGTGCTGGGGCAGATTGCTTCTCCGGACTGAGTGTAATATCCGTCTCAGAGAAATGCGGCAAGTCTCCTTCCACCCCTACAGACTCTAGCAAGCCCGTCGGAGTACCAGCTGCACCAGAGGACCAGATCACCTCATCTAATGGCCCAGAAACCAGCGGCATCTTTGGCACGGTATCGGGCTGCTTGGCCTTATGTTTCTGCAGAATCAGGAAAGGAGGAAAAAAGGTAACCCTGGCCACTGCACTAGAAATTATCTCAACCTCTGCAATCAAGAAACAGCGAATTATCCTGGGAGACCTGAATCTGCCTTCCATACACCCCATGCAGGCCGACACTTTCCTTGAAGCCATGAACCAGCTCGGATATGTTCAAATTATGCAGGAAGCCACTCATAGCAAAGGCAACACCCTGGATATGGTGTTCATATCATCCGACACGCAACTAAATGAAATACGAAAACCTGAAACTCGAGTGACCCAGGTCCCCTGGTCTGACCACTACCTAATTGAATTTGAAATCCACTTACCATCCATAAATGAACAAACTAAAGCCGACCCAAAAATACACCTCCAAAGGAAGTTCCGAAAATTCAACAGTGAAACATTGGTAACATCTATATCTTCACGCTTTGAATACACTCTCACGGACCTAGATAAGCTGGTAGACATATGGAACTCAGGGATCGAAACAGCAGCAAGACCAACCTGGAAAGCCGCAAACGCAGCAACAAGAACAAGAACCGAACCATGGTACTCTCCTACGCTATGCAGATTGAAAAGGGAACTACGCAAGCTGGAAAAAAAATGGAGGAAAACACAAACCGAGGAATGCAAGCGACTATACCTAACACTCCTCATGAAATACAAGAATGAGGTCAATCTTGCAAAAAAGATTCACCACACTAACCTACTCAATAAAGCTCTTAATAGACCCAGAGAGCTATTTGAGCTTGTCAAATCACTCACCAAAACCTCCCAGGACACCGTCTATGCTGACGAAATAAAGGCCCAGACACTTGCAGACCATTACGCCAAGAAACTTCACCCGCAAGTACCCACAATCATCGATCAAAGCATGTCTTTAGTCCTCACCCCTCGAGAAATCGACACCGTCTCTCAGGCAGAGTCTGCAGCAGAATGGAATACCTTCCAGCAATTAGGAGAACAACAGATCATAAACATCATAACCAATTTAAAATCCACCACCTCCTCTCTTGACCCATGCCCAGCGGCTTGGATAAAAGCAACTAAGAAAGAAATGGCAAAACCTATCTCCTACATTGTTAACCAGTCACTCCAACAAGGTACAATGCCGACCCATCTCAAGAGATCACTTATAAGACCCATCTTAAAAAACAAAACACTCAACAAAAGTGATCCTGCATCATATCGACTGATCTCGAGCATATCATTCTTAGCTAAAACAATCGAAAAGGCGGTTCAGCAGCAGCTGCAGGATCACATTGACGATAGGAAAGCCTTAGATATGCATCAATATGGGTTTCGTCAGCATCACGGAGTAGAAACCCTACTGCTGGCACTCCTTGACAACCTCCTCAGGGGTCTCGAGAACAAAAATGCTATGTTCATACTTATATTTATCGACATTTCAGCTGCATTTGATACAGTACACCACGGCACCCTCTTAAACCGTCTTGCATCCATAGGTATAACAGGGACCCCTTTAAAGTGGTTTGCATCATACATATCCAATAGGATGCAACAAGTCCAATTCAACGACGATAAAGCCGATGCCTTCCCCCAAACCCAGGGGATTCCGCAAGGGTCCGCCTTATCATCTCTCCTATTCAATTTGTATATAAAACCGGTCTGTGAGATCTTTCAGAAGTGCAACATCAATTACTACATCTATGCTGACGATGTGATGCTGTACACGCACCTTGACATAACACAACCGGATTTCACTCCGCTAGAAGAATGCCTTGACATGCTACAAACATGGCTTCAACAAAACAACATGTCAATAAACCACAAGAAAACAGAGGTCATGTTTATCTCCAAGAAAACTAATTTCATCCCGCCCACCACAGTCACCCTCAACAAAAACATATATCATACAAAGCCTGTAATAAAATATCTAGGGGTCCTACTAGACAGCAACCTTAAGATGGATAAACACCTCCAAACAATTAACCGAGACATTTTTTACAAATTGAAAGTTCTTCAACCACTTCGCAATATCCTCGAGAAATCTGACTTCAGGACTGTTGCACAAGCTCTAATCATTCCTCACCTAGACTACTGCAACGCCATTCTGCAAGGGCTTCCGAAGAACACCCTAAATATCTTGCAAATGGCTCAAAATGTTGCGGCAAGAGTCATCATGGAAAAAAGAGTCACAGATCACATAACCCCAGTGCTAATGGATTTGCATTGGCTCCCGGTAACCGCTCACATCATTTTCAAACTTCTCATAACAACGTTTAAGCTCATTCACAACATTGCACCCTCTTACCTCGACAACCTAATCACTATGCAACCACACAACAGGAACAGAAGAACCATAAATCTCAACACTTTCTGTGTTCCGATCAGCATAAGAACTGTCAAAGCAGAAACAAGCAATAGAGCATTCACATATACAGCACCAATCCACTGGAACAAACTCCCACACGAGTTGCGACTGACAAATAATTTGAGTGAATTCAGAAGGAAACTCAAAACCCACTTATTTCAGGCTCACTACAACCCGACCTAAGTGCAACACCTTACCTCAACGAGATGGCTTTTGCCTGCCATGACGGCATTTGGAATACCGGTATGTAATCTTGTATATATGTATATTTTAGGCCCCTCCCACGCACCTACAATCAAATGTATTTTTAGATTTGTGAGCCCCAATCCAATGTATAATGTATCTAATTGCTATTTCCTGTGTTATGTAAATCATTGCCCAATCGAAATGTGTATCTTAAAAATCACTGTATTGTACGATACATTATGATTCTGTAAAGTAAACCACTGCTGATCGTAGGAAGCAGCGGTATGCAAATGTTTACTAAATAAATAAAATTTAAAGTCAGCTCGAGGCAATTAAGAGCCCAGTCAGCGTACTTCCGCCATTTTAGGACCACCACTGTCTGACTCTTGACTACAATTTTATCTGCCATTTCTGCACTTCTCCAGCCTCCAGCTATCTGGCAATTGGCGACTAATGTTAAACGTTGTACAGAACACCTTGGGGCTCATGTAAGTCCTGGCAACTTCTGAATACAAAAGAGCTCAACACGAAGGGAAAGGACGTTGTTATAGGTGAACATGCACAACCTAGGCCAAGAGTCCTCTGGTGTTCCCCGCTGAGCTAGTTTTACAGCTTCCTTTCCTTTAGGAAGGATTCATTTCATGTTCATAAACACATTTCAAGTCATGAAACTTCCCTATCATATCTCCCCTGACCCTTCTCTCCCCTAAGCTATACATATTTAGGTTCTCATCACTTATTTTTGGTTCATTTCCTCTACCTCTATTTTGGTTGTTTCAAATAATCCACAAAGTTGCAAGTTATGCAGGTATCTTTAAGATGCATATTCTACGTGCATTTTCAAAGAGAAAAGTAGAAAGGTTACCCTAACTTTATCCAAATAGCACCCTGAATATCGCCACTGTCCAAATAATGGATGCACTCACTCTATCTGAATCTTCATTGCAATCTGGACACCAGTGTTGAACACCTGGATTTTTTTTTTACTGCCATGCTAGCATTTAAAAAGAAAATGACTGCAATGACTGGATTTCAGCCTGTATCATCTACAAATTGCTTGTTGACCTTTATTTCTGAGTAATTTATCAGAAAACATTCACTAGGATAATTGTTGTTTGCAAGCACTTCTTCCACAACTATCAGTAGGCACAGCAGATTAATGCCCCATTGAGCAGCCATCCTCGTAGCAAAGATAACTTTTTCTTTTCAGTTTCATGTAGCAATTTTCCAGTTTTCTGCCACACTACATTTAATCTTAAATATATATATAAAAGAAATAGGCTATAAAAGTCTCTAATGGCCTAAAACAAGACTGGAATCATTCGAGAGCCTTGTTGACAGAGTTCACCATCCTGGGGCTCTTGAGTTAAACAACGATGTCTTCAACAGCAAATGTCACTTTAATCAAGGAGTATGATTATATAGGGCTTTTGCAGAGGATGGAAGGATGATCTGACTAGCGGCAGGAAGAAAAAAAAAGAGAACAGCAACTCCAGAAGGCTAGCAAGTAGGCGAGAATGAAAGATCTTAGAGCAGCTGTGAAAACGCAAAATGCAAGGCTCTAACTATGTAAAACTGCTCCTCAGAACAGAGAGACTTGAGCAAGACATGTAATTAAAAACTGATGATCCTGTAATCAAAATTTACACTAACAGTACCACAGGGTTTTAGACTGCAACTAAAATTTCTGCAAAAGCTAAAAACCTACATCCGGCATTGTCACTGCAGGTGCCAAGGACACAGGCGTCTTTACGATTTGGTTGTTTCAAAGACATAAGCACTGCTTGCCTTCTGCCTCAAAGCTAGGTTGTAATCTCGGCTATCTCCCTATATTGTTTGCCATTCTGAAATCCACATGCATTCAGCAGAGCAACGTTACATTACAAACAGCAGAAAAAGCTGGTAGACACTGGACCAAAGCCTTGAAAAATCAGGTATCAGGAAGAGGATAACATGAGGATTATGTGCTCATAAGAAGAATAGCCACAAGATACAAACAGCGAGACATGCCGTTCATTTCAAAAGTCTTAAAAAAATATTTGTAAGCACAGATGGGCCACAGTTTCTAGATTATGTGAGCGAGAACAAACAGCATACATAATCGTGACACGTGTCACAATGTGGCTCAGTAATTACAGTATGGGCATTGGTACATTTCTAATGCTGTTGACCTATTCTGCATGATTGTTTATGCAGGGGTTTCAGTTGCCTTTACCTCTATGGGTGATGTAATAGACAGGGGAGTGATTTTTCTGTTGACTCTACCCACTAGGAATGGCCCAGAGGAGGTTTGATAAGGTCAACAAGTTCATAAAGTGAAGCATTTTGTAGGGAAGCTTGTGTCTGCCTCCTCTTTACCATACTGAAAAGAGGGAGCACAGAATTCCAGAGTCAATAGGATCCTGGGTGCTGAACAAGGTCTTGGATCAAAGCAAAAATGGGAGATGTTTGCCTTATTTTACCTGAAAAAAGTCGGGAGGTGGGCTGAAAATCTATAGTCAGTATGGGAGTGCACTAGGTTAGAGGATATAGCGTAGTTACTCACCTGTAACAGGTGTACTCTGGGGACAGCGGGAAGTCAGTCCTCACATATGGATGACGTTGGCGTCGACAGAGCCCTCATGGAAGCATCCCCCCAGCTTTCAAAGAAAGCCTTTGGGAGATGCTACCATGTATGTGTGGTGCCCTTCCCGCCCAAGGGTGCCATCTTGCTCAGTTTCTTTTTTTTACATTTAGCCCTTCAGACCTCTGTCTTGTCTTTCCCTGGAAAAAGTTAATTTTCTCGACCTGAGTTTCATACTCTCTTCCAGTAGTGCACCGGTACTCTTCCTGCCACCCGAACTTGCTGCCCCGGCATCGAGTCTAGGGTTCTTAATTTTTTTGTCCCTTCCTCGGTGCCTTCGCACCTTTTTTTCCCAACTGGCAGCGCAGCGAGTCTTCGACCTTGCTGGAGTACTTTTTTCCCCTATGGCTACCAGTGGCTTTAAGAAGTGTGAATGGTGTGCCAAAATAATGTCCCTGACCGACACCCACGACTTCTGCCTTAGCAGCCTGGGGCCGGACCACAACCCCACATCATGCGGCCTCTGTAAAAAGATGTCCACTAAGGCCCTCAAGAGCCTCCAGCATATGGGACTGCACTGGGGAAAATGGCATACAGTATTTCTGTCACATGCTAGAGGAGTTTTGGCAATAGCCAAGATGAGTAGATTTTAGTAGATTACCAGACTCGAGTGTCTTTAGGTTCAGGGTGCTGCTTGGACATGTCTATGCAGCGTTTTAGAAGAGCTACTTGCTGAAGATTTGGTGGCATTCAGACGAGCAGTCCTCATGGAGGATCCCACAGAGTTCAAAAAGAAGTGGAAAATCAGCACCAGAGAGCAAAGAAGAACAAAGAATTTTTATACCATGTCATTTTTACGTTTTCCTGTGGATTTTGATTTTTCTACATCTATGAAATTAAATATGCCGCAAAGGCACATTCACATAATTCCATACAACCAAGTAACCCATGCAAAGGCAGCTAATCAACAATCCCCTACTACTATAGACTGCTTCCTAATAAATGCTAGATCAATAAAAAATAAAATCCCTATCTTACTCAATTACATACATCCATGATAACAAAATGGATATCATGTTCATCACAGAAACATGGCTTGCAGAAACAGATACAGTCATAACCAACCAAATTAACCACCAACAGAAAAGAAAAAAAGGAAGCAGAACCTTGATTATTGCCAAGACAAACTTAAAACCCACCTTAATTGCCAACAAAAGTTATGAAGGACTAGACACCCTCCTAACAAACAATAGCAGCAACATTTTACCTTATTTACAGAGCACCTTCACAGGACACTGACTCCCTAAGCACAATACTTGAAACTATATGCACCAATGATCACCCAACAAACAGTTAATAATACTTGGCGACTTTAACCTTGCCTCACTAAAAATTCCCAAGCTCACTCCTTCTATAAAGCCATGAATTAAATGGATTTCACACAAATTATAAATACTGCAACACACAATAAAGGAAATACCTTGGACCTTATTTTCCTCCTATCTAGGATATTACAAAGTCATACCCTGTCCTACCAAACACAGCCTGTCCCTTGGTCTGATCACTACAGCAGCACATTTGAGGTCCCTTACAAGGACCCAACACCTAGACTAAAACCTGCGCTTCCTCCCAAATCACGTTTCAAACATTCCTCCAAGACATACTCCCTCAATTAAGCCAAGGCACAACAGACATTGATTTACTACTCGACAATTGGAACTATACCATATCTGAAGCAGCAGCTGCCCCGTTATCTGCAAGCAAACAGACCTCCAAAAGATGAACCATATGGTATATTGACGAGTTGAGAACCCTAAAAAGACTCCTCCACAAGTTAGAAAGAAAATGGAAGAGAACCAAAAGCATAGAGGACAAGCATCAATACATGAATACACTCCACAAATACAAATAGGCCATAAACAATGCCAAGAAGGAAAAACCACACTAACATTCTAATGAAGTCTCTCAACAGACCAAGGGAGCTATTTGAAATAGTAAAAATCCTAACCAATCAACTGACATAGAAACATAGAAACATGATGACAGAAAAAGACCACATGGCCTATCTAGTCTGTCCTTCCATAACAACAACTACAACAGTCCACTTTTTACCTTAGAGATCCTCTGTGTTGGTCCCATGCTTTTTTGAATTCAGTTACTGTCCTCATCTCTACCACCTCCACTGGGAGACTATTCCATGGATCCACTACTCCAGGGGTGTCAAACTCAAATACACAGTGGGCCAAAATGTAAAACTTGAACAAAGTCGCGGGCCAGCATTGAACAAATGAACCTTTTAATATGGACCCAAACAAGATTTGCTTTAACATTGAATATGAAGCAACACTTATTACTATACAGTTTATAACTTAATAGTTCAGATATGCAAAAACCAATTTCAAATAAAAAAAACATCAATGACATTCATTTATTAAATAAGATTTAAATAATAATAAATAATAATTTTTAAAATAAAATAACAATAATAAAATTAATCAACCATTCAAGCCCATGTCTTGGAGTAGCAAGAAAAAGTGCATAAAGAAAACGTTAATTATTGCTCAGTTTGCTGCACACTGATCTAATCTGATGTGCCCAAGCCAGATACCTGGCATCTCTTCTTGGATGATAGTTCATCAATGTCTGGGCTCAGGCTTTGAGCTGAGGAAATCCTCAGTATCGAGCGAAGGTGTTCATCAGTCAGACGTCTCCTGTGAGATGTTTTGGTCATCTTCATCGAGGAGAAAAGTTGCTCACATAGATAAGTGCTGCCGAACATGGAGAGCATCTGAGCAGCTTGGGTGCGGAGCTGAGGCATTGTGTCAGGGATGAACTGTGGAAACTGGGCGGCGCCCACAGCATCATACTTTGACTTCAGCGTGTCATTACACTGGAGTTCAATTAGCTCCATTTGGAGGTTGGTTGGTGCGTTTTCCACATTAACTGCAAAGGGATTACTGAGCAGTTCAAACCTACATTTCTGGACATCAAAGTCGGCAAATCGCCGGCTAAACTCAGCGCCGAGTACACTGAGTTTTTCAGCAAACTGTGCGCATGGGAACAAGTTGGTAAAGAACTGCGTTTTCATGGTTTGGCAGCAGGGAAAATGGCCAAGGTTTCCTTGCAGCATCTGATTCTCCCACAGGCACAGTTTAGTTTTAAAAGCCCTCACTGCAGCGTACATGTCTGTGATGATGCGCCCCCGCCCCTGAAGCTGCAGGTTCAGCGCATCGAGATGGCTCGAGATGTCACACAGAAAGGCCAGCTCACACAGAACCTTTTTCTCCCGAAGCTCTGCTGTGTCCTTCCATTTGCTTTCCAGAAACTGACATATTTCCTCATGCAGCTCAAAACATCTATTCAGTACTTTTCCTCGGCTTAACCATCTCACCTCTGTGTGATACGGCACGTCTGCGTATTCCGAACCACACTCCTCCAGAAAAGACTTAAACTGGCGGTGATTCAGACCTTTGGCTCTTATAAAGTTAACTACTTGTGTTACTGTGGTCATAACATGTTCCATCTTTAGGGCTTTGCCACACAATGATTCCTGATGTATGATGCAGTGATAAACAGTTAGTTCACCTGCACAGTTCTCTTCCTGCATCTTCTCCCGGACCCTGCCCACCAGTCCACTTGTTTTACCGCACATCGCTGGTGCACCATCTGTCGTTAATCCCACGAGTTTATCCCACGGCAGCTTTATTTCAGTTACGCATTTGGAAACCTCCTCAAAAATTTCCTTTCCTGTGGTTGTGCCATGCATTGATTTGAATCCCAATAGCTCCTCCGTAACACACATATTTGAGTCCACTCCACGGATGAAGACTGACAGCTGAGCAGTATCAGATGTGTCGCTGCTCTCATCCACAGCAAGGGAGAATGCAACGAAATCTTTTCCCTTTTCCAAAAGCTGGTCATACAGATTGGTGGCAAGATCACATGTGCGATCAGCTACTGTGTTTCTGCTCAGGCTCACGTTTGAAAAGGCTTGCTTTTTCTCTGGGCACACGATGTCACAAACTTTCAACATGCACTTTTTCACAAACTCTCCCTCATTAAAGGGCCGGGCTGATTTTGCGATCTCTGCTGCCACAATATAACTAGCCTTTACAGCAGCCTCACTTTGTGATGTGGCTTTTTTGAACATATTCTGTTGTGAAACCAAACTTCTTTTCATCTCCTCCACTTTCTGGCTCCTTTGAGTCATGTCCAGGTCCTTTTACTTGTCATGGTGTTTTGTTTCATAGTGTCATCGAATGTTATACTCCTTAGTTATAGCCACGTTGACTCCACAAATCAGACAAACAGGTCTGTCTTTTACATATGTAAACAAATATTCTGTCTCCCACCTGTCCAGAAAGTTCCTGTTGTCTGCCTTTCTTTTTGCCATTTTTGGGAAGGGGTTCCACAGTGACAGTTGTAGCTTGAGATCGCTATGACTTCTGTCACACAGGAGAGGGCGTTTCTGGTACCTGTCCTGATTGACGCGCCAAAACAACAGCAAGGCATTATGGGATTTGTAGTATTAGCGATGAATGAATGCGCTGTATAATACCGGCGGGCTAGCTCTAGTAGTCATTTGGTATAGCCTCGCGGGCCAAATATAATTACACTACGGGCCAAATTTGGCCCGCGGGCCAGAGTTTGACACCTATGCACTACTCTTTCTGTAAAGAAATATTTCCACATATCACTCCTGAATCTATCTCCCTTCACCCTCATCCCATGTCCCCTCGTAGTAGAACTTGCTTTCAATTGAAAGAGGCTCTCTCCCTGAACATTTATGCCACGGAGGTATTTAAACATCTCAATCATATCACCTCTATCCCGCCTTTCCTTTAAGGTGTACATATTAAGATCCTTAAGTCTGTCCTCATATGCTTTATAATGAAGCCCATTAATCATTTTAGTAGCAACCCTCTGCACCGACTCCATCCTGTTCACATCCTTTTGAAGGTGCGGTCTCCAGAATTGCACACCATACTCCAAATGAGGTCGCACCAAAGACTTATACAGAGGCATTATCACCTCCTTTTTTCTGCTAGCCATTCCTCTCCGTATGCACCCAAGCATCCTTCTAGCTTTTGCCGTCGCCTTTTCTACCTGTTTAGCTACTTTAAGATCGTCAGACACAACCACGCCTAGGTCCCGCTCTTCTTTAGTGGACAAAAGTACTTCACCTCCTATACTGTATTGCTCCCTTGGATTGCTGCAGCCCAAATGCATGACCTTACATTTTTTAACATTAAATCCCAGCTGCCAAATTCTAGACCATTCTTCAAGCTTAGCTAGATCCCTCATAGACAATGTTAGACCCCTCTATGCAAATCAGTCAGCACGTTCTATTTAACTATTACAGTACAAAAATATGTGCTCCTCCACACGTCCCCTCAATTTACAAACTAGAACCCCCACATGACTTACCAACGCTAAACTCATTCTCAACAATCACCCTAACTCAATTAGACAAAACTGTCACTACGATAAACACAACCACAGCCCCAGGAGACCCATGCCCTCTTTCCTGGATAAAGATAGCACATGATACCTTAGCACCAATAATCCAAAAAATTGCAAACCTCTCAGGGCCACATGCCAAAATCTCTTAGGCATCTATTCGCCCAATTCTAAAATCCAACATACTGGACAAGCTACAGCCAAGCTCCTATAGACCAATATCGAGCTTACCATATCTAGCAAAGATAATAGAAAAAACTGTTCAAAACCAACTACAAGACCACTTAGACTCAAATACTCCTCTTGATCATCAGAAGTATGACTTCAGAGCACATCATGGGGTCGAAACACTTTTCATAGTACTATTTGATACTCTCAAAGGTATAGAAAAACCCAAAAATGCCTTCATAATATTCCTAGATATTGCATCAGCTTTTGATTCCATTAACCACAATATACTTTTAACAAGATTACAACAAATTGGAATCTCCAGAATAGCCCTAACCTGGTTCACTTCATACTTAAAAGTCTGCATTCAGAAAGTAAAAATTGGCCAAAACTCATCCCAACCCTTTAGTCAATTCCAAGGAATATCCCAGGGCTCTGCTCTTTCTGCCCTTTTATTCAATATATACTTTTAACCAATCTGTAAAATTTTCCATAAGCAAAGTTTTCTACCATATTTGCGCTCACAATATCATGATGTACCTCCCATTCAGTACTTCAAAACTTAACCTAGAGCATATCACAGCGTGCTACCATGAAACATATCAGTGGCTTCTAGCAAACAATCTGATGATAAACATAAAAAAAACGGAAGCCATGTTTATAACTAGGGACAAAGAATTCACCCCACCTCCACAGAAGCACCTTGGAGATGCAGCAATCTCGCTGAAAGATTAGATAAAATACCTTGGAATTACCATAGATAAAACTCTCAGTCTTACCACTCACATAAATAAATCTACCATGTATAGAAAGCTCAAAATGCTACAACGTCTAAGACCCCTACTGGAACCATCAGACTTCAGAACAGTCATCCAAGCAATGATCAATCCACATATAGACTACTGTTATAGCGTGTTCCAAGGCCTGCCAAAGCAAACACGAGCCCACCTTCAGCTTGCACAAAACACAGTAGCACAAGTAATATCACACCAATTTTGCACAGCCTACACTGTCTTCCTATAGCCAGTAGAACTAAATATAAGTATCTGGTTATTATATTCAAGCTGTTACATGACATATCCCCATTATTCATCACCACCCTAATATCCAAAACACCACACAACAGAGAAGGGGCTGTACATAAAACTCCCTATGCATACTATCAGATTTCCATAAGACAAACAAAGCAAGAAAAAAGACAGCATTCTCACATTATGCTCCAATCTTATGGAATTCCCTTCCCCCAGGAATAAGAGAAATAAAAGATCTCACGGACTTCAGAAAAAGAATAAACACACTCCTCTTCAATGAACACTTTGGTCAACTCTACTCAGAACCCCTATCCACCTAACAGAAGATAACATAATCTAACCTGTGTTCAGACAGCCACTCACTCACACCACTTATAGACCAACAAAATGTCTCCACCTACCCCACCTCATTGATACCATGAAAACTGTAAATAGTTTGCTATTAATGTTCAGTACTCACTATTATATGTATATATAATCTGTTATATTGTACAAAGTTAACCTTGTTCGATGTAATGTTCAAGTTCTGTTCAATGTAAACCGCCTTGATTGCCAGATAAGGCGGTATATAAGAATGTGAAATAAAATAAACTGTATAAAAATTTTTGATTCACTCAAATTATGGGCTCAATATTCAAACAGACTTATACGTTTTAGTAGCAGCTGTGAAAGGTCCATGTCAGCTATCCATTAATTTTCAACAGCACTATCCGGACAAGATATATGTATAGCGGTGATAGTCCCGGCCATATAGCTAAGCTGTTTAATTTAGGGCTAAATAAAATTGCTTTAACTGTATGTATAGTAGCTGAATATTCACCAGCAGTGACCATATTCTATTTATATTCAGTACCACCACCTATCTATACAGCAACACTGAATATATATATTTATTTAAATACCATGGTTGGTGTTCAACAAAATATGATCACCACCGGCTCGGAATACTGTCTCATACATTGTTATACATAGCCTACTAGAGTGGATCATAAGAACATAAGATAAGCCATACTTGGTCAGACCAAGGTCCATCAAGCCCAGTATCCCGTTTCCAACAGTGGCCAATCTAGGTCATAAGTACCTAGCAATCTCCCCAAAAGACACAGGTTCCTCAGTGCTTGTATTAGGTCAAGCGGTGATATCCTGGGTCCCCTTTAATAATGATTTATTGGCCTTTCCTCCAGGAACTTGTTCAAATCTTTTTTAAACCCAGCTACACTAACATCTTTTACTACATCCTCCGGTAACAAATTCCAGAGTTTGATTACACGTTGAGTGAAAAAATATTTTCTCTTTTTAGCCTTAAATAGGTTACCCTGTACCTTCATTGCATGTCCCCTAGTCTTTTTTATATTCTGATGACATAAACAATCGATCTACGTTTACTCGTTCCATTCCATTCATTAATCTATAGACCTCTATCACATCTCCCCGCAGCTGTCTCTTTTCCAGGTTGAAGAGCCCTAACCTTTTTAGCCTTCTCTTCATAGGAGTATCCTTCCATCTCCTTTACGATTTTAGTGGCTCTCCTCTGTACCTTTTCTAATAACGCTATATCCTTTTTAAGATACAGCAACCAGATTTGCACACAATATTCAAGGTGCGGTAGCACCATGGAATGATACAAAGGCATTATAATATCCTTTGTTTTATTTTCCATTCCTTTCCTTATGATACCTAGCATTCTATTTGCTCTCTTGGCTGCTGTTGCACACTGGGTGGAGGGTTTTAACATGTTATCCACGATGACACCTAAATCTTTTTCCTGGATGGTGGTTCCCAATGTGGAACCTTGCATCGTGTAACCATAGTTTGGGTTGTTCTTTCCTAGGTGCATGACTTTGCACTTATCCACATTAAATTTCATCTGCCATTTGGATGCCCAGTCTTCCAATTTATCAAGATCCTCTTACAATTTTCAACAATCCTCTTGGGTTTTAACAACTTTAAATAGTTTGGTGTCATCTGCAAATCTGATAACCTCACTCGTTATTCCCTTTTCCAGGTTATTTATGAATATGTCAAAAAGTAGCGAACCGAGCACAGATCCCTGGGGTACTCCACTATTCACCTTTCTCCATTGGGAAAATTGGCCATTTAGCCCTACCCTCTGCTTTCTATCTTTTAAACAGTTCCTGATCCACAACAGTACACTGCTTCTTATACCATGACGTTTTAGTTTTGCCAAAAGTCTCTGATGAGGGACCTTGTCAAAGGCTTTCTGAAAGTCCAGATACACTATATCAACCGACTCACCTTTTGTCTACCTGTTTATTCACACCTTCAAAAAAACATAACAGATTAGTAAGACAAGCCATGTTGGCTGTCTCCCATTAAGCCATGACTATCTACATGTTGAGTAATTTTGTTCTTTATGATGGTTTCTACCATTTTTCCCGGTACTGACGTGAGGCTCACCGGTCTGTAGTTTCCCGGATCACCCATGGAACCCTTTTTAAAAATTGGCGTTACATTGGCCATCCTCCAATCTTCAGGTATTACAGATGATTTTAATGATAGTTCACAGATTACTAATAGCAGGTCTGCAATCTCATATTTCAATTATTTGAACACCCTTGCATGTATACCATCCGGTCCAGGTGATTTGCTACTCTTCAGTTTATCAAATAGTTGTAATACATCTTCCCGGTGTATCAATATTTCTTTCAATTCTTCCGCAGTATCACCTTTAAATACCACTTCAGTCATGGGTAACACCCCTATATCTTCCTCAGACCGAAGCAAAGAATTCATTCAGTCTCTCCGCTATAGCCTTGTCCCCTCTTACTGCCCCTTTTACCCCTCTATCATCTAATTGTCCAACAGACTCCCTCAGAGGTTTTTTGCTATGAATGAAAAAACCTTGAAAAAGTCTTTATTATGCGTTTTTGCTTCCACAGCAAGTTTGTTCTCAAATTCTCTCTTTACCTGCCTTATCAATGTCTTGCATTTAATTTGCCAGTGCTTGTGCTGTTTCCTGTTTTCGTCATTCGGCTCTTTCCATTTCCTGAAAGATGCTTTTTTGGCAACAACTGCCCCTCTGACCTCACCTTTAGACTTCCTTCCACTTTTCTTAAAGTGTGCAATACAGCTGGTCTGGGCTTCCAAGATAGTATTTTTAAACACCCAAGCTTGATGAAAGTCTTTAACCTTTCCAACTGCTCCTTTTAGTTTTTTTCTTAACTAATTTTCCTCATTTTATCATAAGTCTCCCTTTTGAAAGTTAAAAGGTAGTCCTGTGGATTTCCTTACCATCCCCTCCTCCATTAATTAAATCAAACACAATCATGCTATGATCACTATTGCCAAGTGGCCCCAACAGCCTTATCTCTTGCACCAGATCTGGTGTTCCACTAAGGACTAAATCCAAAATGGCTGCCCCTCTGGTCGGTTCATGAACCACTTGCTCCAAGCAGCAGTCATTTATTTCATCTACAAACTTTATCTCCCTAGCATATCCTGCTGTGACACTGACCAAGTCAATACCAGGGTAATTGTAGACACCCATTATTATTACTGCTTTGTAACTTTTGTTAGCTTCCCTGATTTCTTTGAGCATTTCATCATCCATTTGTTCATTCTGGCCATGCGATCGAGTACAACCCCACTGCCATTGCCTTCCCCTTTTTACATGGAATTTCAATCCATAGAGATTCTACAGCAAATTTTGTTTCCAGCAAAACTTTCATCCTTTGTGACTCAATGTCCTCTCTAACAGAGTGCAACCCCTCCACCAATTTGATCAGCTCTATCATTATGATATAGTTTGTACCCAGGTATCACAGTGTCAAAGTGGTTGTCCTTCTTCCACCATGTCTCTGAGATACCAATCATATCTAACTTCTCATTTAGTGCTATATATTATAACTCTCCCATCTTATTTTTTAGACTTCTAGCATTTGCATACAAGCATTTTAGAGACTATTTTATTCATATTAATCTGGTTATTGGTAGGCAAGGGTAATTTGGAATCTTTAAACTCTGTCTGTTCTGTACTCAAGGGCATTTGGGCTACCTTTGTCTTTATTGGAACCTCTCTGCTGATGTGCCCTAACTTCATTTTTTTTGGACGTATCCTTCAAGGATACATTGTTCCGAACCATGCGCTCTTGGGCGACTATCAGCTCTCCCCTATTATCTAATGGAGTCCATTAGAGTGAAGAGTGACATTGGGGACCCTCAAAGCATGGTTGCGCATAGGACCCTGAAGTCTGTCTTCTTCCCCAGGACCCAGCCAAAAAAAACCCCAAATGTCTCTGCCTTCATTCCTGTAATCCTTGATATGCCAGGACATACAACCTACCAAGAAGTCTACTACATAAGCTTGAAGGAGGAGCGATGAGAGAAATTCTCAGCAAGGCAGAAATATGTAAGTGGAGTAAGAAGCAGGCGCTTTAGTGAAGAAAAGCAGCAACAATTGTCAAGCTCCAACAAGCAAGAAAACAAACGAAGCAATGCATGTAAGCATTTTTTCCTCAAAAAACTATCACCGAAAAACATTTTATTTACTTTAGTTTAAGTCCATTCCCACTACCACCCCCTGGACAATGCCATCCTCAGATGGGATAGCAAACAAAGCTTTAGGAAGTCCTGCCCCTTCACACACAACCCCCATCATGACATCTAAGCACATAAGATATGCTATGCTGAGTTAGACCAAGGGTCCATCAAGTCCAGTATCCTGTTTCCAACCGACGACAATCCAGGTCACAAGTACCTGTCATTCTCCCAAAAAAGTACAGATTCCATGCTTCATATCCCAGGGGTAAGCAGTGGATTTTCCTGGCCATCTTTAGTAATGATTTATGGACTTTTCCTCCAGGAACTTGTCCGAACCTCTTTCACATCCAGCTACACTAACAGCATTTACTACATCCTCCGGTAAGGAATTTCAGAGTTTGATTACGCGTTGAGAAAACTTCACTCTATATATTTTATTATTAGTCTTAAATGGGTTACATTGTAGTTTCATTGCATGCCCCCTAGTCTTTCTACTTTTGATCTCTATTAAAAAATGATACGTCCAAAACTCTCCATATATGTAAGAAATATATTTATTAATCCTTTTCACTTATTTTCATTTTTCTCTGTTTTTCAAATTTTTCACATGCTGTATATATCATCCACAATAGTCAGGCACTTATTGAATTTCTCTTCAGTGAATTTCAACGTTCAATGTATTTACTCTTCGGTAACTTTCACTGTTCAATGTATTTACTCTTGTAAAAAGTCTTAGGGAAACTATGTGCCACCTTTTAAAACCATCAGAACATTTTCTCTCCTAGGTCTCAGGTCTCAGGAGAGAAAATGTTCTGATGGTTTTAAAAGGTGGCACATAGTTTCCCTAAGACTTTTTACAAGAGTAAATACATTGAACAGTGAAAGTTACCGAAGAGTAAATACATTGAACGTTGAAATTCACTGAAGAGAAATTCAATAAGTGCCTGACTATTGTGGATGATATATACAGCATGTGAAAAATTTGAAAAACAGAGAAAAATGAAAATAAGTGAAAAGGATTAATAAATATATTTCTTACATATATGGAGAGTTTTGGACGTATCATTTTTTAATAGAGATCTATTCACGCCCTACTAAAGTGGACCGTAATTTATAATAGGTTTCTACTTTTGATGGCATAAACAACTGATCTACGTTTATCCATTCCACTCTATTAATTTATAGACCTCTATCTCATCTCCCCTTAGCCCCTGTTTTTCCAAGTTGAAGAGCCCTAACCTTTTCAGCCTTTCCTCACAGAGATATCCCTCCATTCGCTTTTTCATTTAGGGGGGTGTTCTCTATACCTTTTCTAATTCTACTATATCCTTTTTAAGATATGGCAACCAGAATTGCACACAATATTTAAGGTGTGGTCGCACCATGGAATGATACAGAGTCATTATAATATCCTTTGTTTTATTCTCCATTCCTTTCCTTATGATTCCTAGCAGTATTTGCTTCCTTGACTGCCGGTGCACACTGGGCAGAGGCTTTCAACATATTAACCATGATGATACCTAGATCCTTTTCCTGGGTGGTGGTTCCTAATGTGGAATCTTGCAGTGAGTAACTGTAGTTTGGGTTGTTCTTCCCCAAGTGCATAACTTTGCACTTGTCCACATTAAATGTCATCTGCCATTTGGATGCGCAGTCTCCCAATTTTTCAAGGTCCTCTTGCAATTTTTCACAATCCTCTTGTGTTTTAACAACTTTGAATAATTTTGTGTCATCTGCAAATTTAATCACTTCAGTTGTTCCCATTTCCAGGTCACTTATAAATATGTTAAAAAGCAGCAGGCCCAACACCAATCCCTTAGGTACTCCACTATTTACCTTTCTCTGTTGAGAAAATTGGTCATTAAGCCCTACTCTGTTTTCTATCTTTTAAGAGTTTCTAATCCACAATAGGACACTGCCTCCTATCCCATGACTTTTTAATTTTGCCAAGAGTCTCTCATGAAGGACATTGTCAATGGCTTTCTGAAAATCCAGATACACTATATCAACCGGCTCCATCTTTTTTCTCTGGCACACTGGTAGTGGAAGGAGCTACTGGTCTGCACTGGGAAGGAGGAGTGAGCCAGTCCAGTCGAAATAGGTTTGGTACCTTTTTCTGGTCCATTTTTGTAATTTTTTAAAAATGGTGCAGGGAAACCTTCATGTGACAGGAATTGGTTTGTCCTTTGATAAAGCCATCATCTGACGGTAAAACCAACAGCCGGGGTCAGGTGTGAGTGAGCCCTGCTCATGATTAAACTGACTCCCAGTTTGAAGGTTCACCATGGAGGGGGATGAAGTTTGTGTGATTTTTGTTAACACTATTATTGTGTTATAAGGTTGAACCTTCATTGTTTATATAGACTATGTCTATTTGGAGTGATGGATAGTAGACATGGATTATGATGGTAATGTGAATGTTTATTTCATACTGTATATCTATGGAATGATGATGATTATGACCAGGTGGTGTGGCAAGAGATTTATCTTAGCCAATAAAAATCCACGGTTTGAGTTCCGGGTATGATATAACATAAATGCAATATATGTAATGTGTATAAGACTGTAATTGAGGAATGTGCAATTAAAATAACGTGAGTATGTAAGAGTGAATTGTTTTAGGAATTTTTGATACTGTTATTAGTATATTTTATGAGTCCCATTATATTTGGTATATTTGGTATATTTGAGCTACTGCAGCCCACACAATGAGGCATATGTAAAAGGCCAAAAGGTACAATATCCCTAACCCCTCCACTTCAGTATCTCAGGAGGGTAGGCTTACTGGGGCTGAATCGCCCCAAACCTCAGCCCTATCCTCAGCGCTGACAAATTACATAAGAGCTTTCATGAATATCACATTCATTATCTCATTATATAGGAAGTCCAGTGTTACCGATTTATTCGCAATGTTAGGTGACTTGAGAAAGACTCTCAGATGCAAAGTATGACATCCATTTTATAGGTAAAGGTTACTTCAGTTTTTAGCTTTCACATAAATGTGCAGAGAAACAAAGGAAATGGATAATTTTTTAAAAGTAAAAAAGCACAAAAGATGTGCCTATGATGGGCCCTGAGGAAACAATTTTCAGACTATGTGCATAATTGAAAAATATGCTGGTACTTTTTACTCACATTCTTTAGACTAATTTTCAAAGGGAACGTTGTTCTTTGAAAATCAATTCAGGAAAAGTAAGCACGCAATTTAAACCTGCAATTTGTGAACATAATTTTTCCACTTAAAATTAAACACATAGGGGATTATTCTGAGACTAAAATAGTGGAGTCCCAAAGGGATGTCCATCCCGCTATTCGTGCCGGTGGCAGCCCCCGACTAACTTCCCCGCCGGTTGTACAGGGAAGTTAGTCGGGGGCAGAGAGTAGGCAGGCAGTGGGCTGATTCTAATGTTGGCCCTTTACGTCCAGGGCCAGCGAAATGGCCGGGGACGTTATTCCACCTCCAAGGTGGACTAACTTCCCAGGATGTGGTCGGACTGCAGAGAATAAACTTTAGATTCTGGCAGCCGGCATCACGGCTTTTAAATGGAGCCGCAGTGCCATGGCAACATGACTCCATGGCACCGCGACTCCATTTAAAATCCTGACTGAGCTATCCGGGCAACTCCTGTACGTGCAGGCCGAGACTAAATTGCAATCCCGGCCTGCACATACAGGCCTTTATCTTTATTTAAAACTTGATAGACCGCGTGATTCTGATCCCACAGGGCTAGATGTGCCCCGCGGGATCAGAAAACGCTCCCCTTTGTACGTCCAGCTCACACTGGATGTACAAAGGAGATGTACATGCGGGTCAGAATCGGGCCCATAGGGTTGGATGTTATAACTGAATACCTATGTAAGTCCAAAAAGGCATTATTTCAAGCCCATGGGTCTTCATAAAATAGGCTCTTACAATGACCACAGGTAACACACTCTTGCACAAATTTTTGCCTGTTCCAAAGCTGTACACATGTACATCACAACTCTGCCTCCAGTCTACCCCAGACCAGATTATGCTCCCTTCCCAGCAGGCGGAGGCAGACTGAGCAATAGTGAGTATATACTTCTGGGAATTTTTTGGAAGGGAATTCTTTGGATTAAAGCTGATTAATCTGTGAACTCAGTATATTTGTTAAATCAGTCAGGGCCTAGTAACAGCAGTTTAAGTTTAAATTTAAAACACAGAAGAGAGCTTTCTGGTTAAATTTAGAACCCAGCAGAGAGCTTCTAGTTTAAATTTCATACTAAGTCAGAGCCTAGCAGCAGCAAAGTGCTTTAATTTAAATCAAATCAGAATAAAAGGCATAAAAGGCAAAACAGGGACAGTATTCTTTGAGCAATAAATAAAGTCTTCTAGAGACCTTTACAAAGAGGGCTTCTACCTAGGGGGCAAGAGACTTGTGAAACGTTTTAAATAGGTGTTAAAGCCAGGTGGCAGGTCAAAAGGCCATTTTCAAAGACTCCTTCTATGCAAGCAAAGACTGTTAATCACCCAGGAAGTTGGTCACAGCTTACCTCAGAAGCATAGGACAGGGTACTATGTAGCAGCCCTCTTTTAATAAGTCTTATTCCCTCCCTCCCTCCCTCCCTCCCTCCCCAACACCCACCCACCCCTGGGATAATCATAGCTTTATAGGTACTTACATATCTTAAAGGAAAGGAGCTGCTCTCAGGTGCAGCTCTTTATCCAAATCAGTCATATATTAAGGACGAGATATTAATTAAGCTTCAGGTAAACAAGGTATACTAAATGTATTAGGTACACTTTTATTAGTATAAGTATCCACAACAACCCTTAGTAAGTAAAGACTTTAATGATCTACACACAAGCTTAAAACTAAGATGCAGACAGCAGTCCAGCAGCGAGATGGGGGCTTTCCAGTCTTTTGCACTGAGTGTCGCATGTATGATTTTCTCCCAGTTGGTGAGAAATCTTACATGTGCACTAGGTGCAAGGAGCTCTTTGCTCTCAGGGAACGAGTCCGTTCTCTAGAGGCTAGAGTAGCAGACTTGCAAGACATAAGAAAGACAGAAAGATACATAGATGAGACATACAGGGATATAATCCTGAAGTCCCACCTCCAGTCTGGCAGCATCCCTATTGCCATGGAGGAGAGAGGTTATATGACAGGACAGCATCACCCTGGTGTGGCAGGAAGTGATCCAGTAACTAGGACCTATCCTCCAGGTGATGTAAAACCCTCTCACACTGAGGAAGTTTCTCCAGGGCCATGTGCCCATGACGGAAGGGTTAAGACAGCCGTTATAGTTGGTGATTCAATCATTAGACATGTAGATATCTGGGTGGCTGGTGGACGTGAGGATCGCCTGGTAACATGCCTGCCTGGTGCGAAGGTAGATAAGGTCTTAGATAGTGCTGGGGAGGAGTCTGCTGTCTTGGTACATGTCGGTACCAATGACATAGGAAAATGTGGTAGGGAGGTTCTGGAGGCTAAATTTAGACTTTTAGGTAAGAAGTTGAAATCCAGAACTTCCAGGGTAGCATTCTCCGAAATGCTTCTTGTTCCCTGCGCAGGACCCAAAAGGCAGGCAGAGCTCCGGAATCTCAATGTGTGTATGAGACGATGGTGCAAGGATGAGGGTTTGGATTTGTTAGGAACTGGGGAACATTCTGGGGAAAGGAGGGGCTCTTCCGAAGGGATGGGCTTCACCTTAACCGGGATGGAACCAGGCTGCTGCCATTAACCTTTAAAAAGGAGATAAAGTTAATAAAATGCTTTAACAAAATTTACAAGCATAAACAATCTTGTAATGGCAAAAGGGGATGCTTCCAAGAAAACACACAATACAGAATAATCAAAGGTATTTAACAATCACAAGCAAAACCCCACACTAGCCCACAAAAGCACAGATCCAAAATGAACAGGAAAATGAAATTAGAGAAAAGGAAACGAGAGCAACAAAGCAGCCAATTTAAATACTGCAACAAGAGTACTTGCTCATTCCCCCCCCCCCCCCCAACAGAGCCCTGAGAATTCAAAAAGGAAAGCAATTGTGAAGGAAACAAAAAAACAGGAATTCCCATGAAGTTTCACCAAGCATTTACAAGGAAATTTAAAAAAGAATAAACCCCCCAGCTGGAGAACCCGCGGTCGCAGGATCAAAAATTCAGACCTACGCCGACGGGTTTCCTGAGCTAGATCTGGAAAAGCTCGAACCTAACAACCCTTGAACAATACATTCCTTTTACGAAAAAATAACCTAAGCAGCCATTCTCAGTCTGATATTAAAGCAAAATTAACTAAACAGGTCGCTTTCTTAACCAACAACGATTCAGAAGTTTCTAATAAAGCAGAAACACTCAAAACATCAAATTGCTCCTGACCCACTACTGCCCCAGAGGCCAAGGCCTTCCGCGCTGTAGGGAGATAATAAATTCTAACAATAGGAGGGCATGCATCTGGAGAAACCCCCAGTACGTCAAGAAGATACAATTTAAACATTTCTTTCGCTGAAATATTTGGTAACACAGGAAAATTTACCAAGCGCAAATTTGCCAATCTAGAAAAATTTTCTAACCGTTCCAGCCGGGCTTTCGCCTGCTTAGAATCCTTAATAAAGAGATCCGACAAAGTTTCCATCTGTTTAGTTTTTTCGATAGTCTCTTCAAGCTTGATTTTAATCCCGGAGACCTCCTGCTCGAATTGATCAATTCTAGCCAAATTTGATGCCATTTCTAGTTGGATTCCATTTGTTTGTGTAAGGAAAGTTTGTCCCAATTGGTTAATAGCAGTCCATATAGACTCAAGAGTAAACTATGCAGGTTTTGGCAAAGAAAAGGAAACAGTAGACCAGGATTGTTCAGCCGGTAAAACTTCACCAACCTCAGGGAGTTATTGAGGGATCTCGGCGTCTACATTGACCGCCGCCGACAAGTTGTCAACCTCACCAGGAAGAGCCCGCTGATCCATCGAAGAGTCCACTCCCTCCGACTCGCTAGACAGGTGTGGCCCCAACGAAGCCTCAGAAACTCCCAACACCTGGGACACCGTGGCGTCCACCACCCGCCGAGACATATCTGGGCGTATTTGCTTAGAGGGCTGTTGCAAATCCGGGGGCGTAAGATCACTGCTCAAGGGAGATGCCTGGCTACCCAGCCCCTGCAATCTACCAGTCGAGCTACCAACTCCCGGTTGAGGCTGCAAAGGCTCCTGACGTCGCAATACAAACAAATCCAAAGGACCACTCACTGGAGTCGAGGTCACCGGAGAAGCCTGGGGCTGCATACTCCGCTTCCCCTTTCTCTTTTGACCCATCAGTAAAAGCCGTCAGGAGCGTGCACTCACTGAGCCGCCATCTTGGATCTCGGCATTTGTTTTTTCAGAGCAGCTTTTAAACTAGATAATGGGGGAAAGCCGACAGTCGCCCAAGAGTGCATGGTTCGGAAGAATGTATCCTTGAAGGATACTACCAAAAGCAGAGAGGTTCCAAAAAAGAGTAAAGTAGCCCAAATGCCCTTGAGTATGGAGCAAACAGAGTTTAAAGATTCCAAATTACCCATGCCTACCAATAGCTAGATTAATATGAATAAAATACAGTCTCTAAAATGCTTGTATGCAAATGATAGAAGTCTAAAAAATAAGATGGGAGAGTTAGAATATATACTGTAGCACTGAATGAGAGGTTAGATATAATTGGTATCTCAGAGACATGGTGGAAGGAGGACAACCAGTGGAACATTGTGATACCTGGGTACAAACTATATTGTAATGATAGAGCTGATCAAATTATTGGAGGGGTTTCACTCTATGTTAGAGAGGACATTGAGTCAGAAAGGATTAAGGTTTTGCAGGAAACAAAATTTGCTGTAGAATCTCTATGGATTGAAATTCCATGTAAAAAGGGGAAGGCGATGGCCATGGGGGTGTACTATCGACCGCCTGGCCAGAATGAACAAATGGATAATGAAATTCTCAAAGAAATCAAGGAAGCTAACAGAAGTTACAGCACAGTAATAATAATGGGTGATTTCAATTACCCCGGTATGGACTGCGTCAGTGTCACGGCAGGACATGCTAGGCAGATAAAGTTCCTAGATGAAATAAATGTCTGCTTCTTGGAGCAACTGGTTCATGAACCGACCAGAGGGGAAGCCATATTCAACCTAGTCCTTAGTGGAACACCAGATCTGGTGCAAGAGATATGGGTGTTGGGGCCACCTGGCAATAGTGATCATAGTATGATTGCATTTGCTTTAATTAGTGGAGGAGGAATGGTAAGGAAATCCACAGTACTACCTTTTAACTTTCGAAGGGGAGACTATGATAAAATGAGGATAAAATGAGGAAAATAGTTAACAAAAAACTAAAAGGAGCAGTTGCAAAGGTTAAAGACTCACATCAAGCTTGGGTGTTGTTTAAAAATACTATCTTGGAAGCCCAGACCGGCTGTATTCCACGCTTTAAGAAAAGTGGAAGGAAGTCAAAAAAACTGCCAGCATGGTTTAAAGGTGAAGTCAGAGAGACTGTTGTTGCCAAAAAAGCATCTTTCAGAAAATGGAAAAAAGAGCCAAATGATGAAAACTGGAAACAGCACAAGCACTGGCAAGTTAAATGCAAGGCATTGATAAGGCAGGCAAAGGAAGAATTTGAGAAGAAGCTTGCCGAGGAAGCAAAAACGCATAATAAAGACTTTTCAAGTACATTCGTAGCAAGAAACCTGTGAGAGTGTCAGTTGGTCCATTAGATGATAGATGAGTTAAAGGGGCACTAAGAGGCGACAAGGCGATAGATAGCGAAGAGACTGAATGAATTTTTTGCTTTGGTCTTTCCTGGGGAAGATGTAGCGATGTTACCCATGACTGAAGTGGTATTTAAAGGTGCGGAAGAATTGAAGGAAATATCGATACATCGGGAAGATGTATTACAACTATTTGATAAACTGAAGAGTAGCAAATAATTTGGACCGGATGATATACATCCAAGGGTGTTGAAAGAACTAAAATATGAGATTGCAGACCTGCTATTTGTAATCTGTAAACTATCATTAAAATCATCTGTAATACCTGAAGATTGGAGCATGGCCAACGTAACGCCAATTTTTAAAAAGGGTTCCAGGGGTGATCCGGGAAACTACAGACCGGTGAGCCTGACGTCAGTACCAGAAAAAATGGTAGAAACCATCATAAAGAACAAAATTGCTGAACATGTAGAAAGTCATGGCTTAATGGGAGACAGCCAACATGGCTTTAGACAAGGAAGAACTTGTTTTACTAATCTGTTATGTTTTTTTGAAGGTGTGAATAAATAGGTAGACAAAGGTGAGTCGGTTGATATAGTGTATCTGGACTTTCAGAAAGCCTTTCACAAAGTCCCTTATCAGAGACTTTTGGCAAAACTAAAGAGTCATGGGATAGGAGGCAGTGTACTATTGTGGATCAGGAACTGGTTAAAATTTAGAAAGCAGAGGGTAGGGCTAAATGGCCAATTTTCCCAATGGAGAAAGGTGAATAGTGGTATACCCCGGGATCTGTGCTGGGTCTGCTGCTTTTTGACACATTCATAAATGGCCTGGAAAAGGGAATAACGAGTGAGGTTATCAAATTTGCAGATGACACAAAACTATTTAAAGTTGTTAAAATACAAGAGGATTGTGGAAAATTGCAAGTGGATCTTGATAAATTGGAAGACTGGGCATCAAAATGGCAGATGATATTTAATGTGGACAAGTCGAAAGTTATGCACCAGGGGAAGAACAACCCAAACTATAGTTACACGATGCAAGGTTCCACATTAGGAACCACCACCCAGGAAAAGATTTAGGCATCATTGTGGATAACATGTTAAAACCCTCTGCCCAGTGTGCAGCGGTGGCCAAGAGAGCAAATAAAATGCTAGGTATCATAAGGAAAGGAATGGAAAATAAAACAAAGGATATTATAATGCCTCCGTATTGTTCTATGGTGCGACCGCACCTTGAATATTGTGTGCAGTTCTGGTCGCCGTATCTTAAAAAGCATATAGCGTTATTAGAAAAGGTTCAGAGAAGAGCCACCAAAATGGTAAAAGGGATGGAAGGATGCCCTATGAAGAAAGGCTAAAAACGTTAGGGCTCTTTAACCTGGAAAAGAGACAACTGAGGGGAGATGATAGAAGTCTATAAATTAATGAACAGAGTGGAACGAGTAAATGTAGATAGATTGTTTACGTTATCAGAATATAGAAAGACTAGGGGACATGCAATGAAGCTACAGGGTAAACTATTTAAGACAAATAAGAGAAAATATTTTTTCACTCAACGTGTAATCAAACTCTGGAATTTGTTACCGGAGGATGTAGTAAAGGCTGTTAGTGTAGCTGGGTTTAAAAAAGGTTTGGACAAGTTCCTGGAGGAAAGGTCCATATACCATTATTAAAAAGGGACCCAGGATATCAATGCTTGACCCAATACAAGCATTGTGGAACCTGTGTCTTTTGGGAAACTGCTAGGTCGTATGACCTAGATTGGCCACTGTTGGAAACAGGATACTGGGCTCAATGGACCTTGGTCTGACCCAGTGTGGCATATCTTATGTTCTTATGTAACTTTCAGTGATGACATGACAGTAAGCAAGACTGAAAAACTCAGATCTCAAACGCACATTTTTATAAACCAAACAGCACAACTTTGTAACAGATATCTTGAGCCAGTATTTGGCACTTGCCACAATGAAATCTGGCTCCGACCTTGGTACTGAGTAGGGATTCTGTGGCAGCCGGACTCCCAAACCTGCAGAAAAGTGTCTTCCAGGGAAGGTCTTGGACTGGTCTAGCAGGATTAAAGGAAAGAAAATCTGTTTGTATTTCTCCTCCTTATCCTACTAGACCAGTCCAGATATGTGGGAGGTACCCAAGCAGTCAGAATGCAGGGTGGGAAGAAGATGATGCTCAGGACAAAACTACCTTACCAAAAGGTGCCATGTATACTAAACCCCATGAGCAATCTGTAGTACTTCACAGAGGTTCTCAGCAAAGACTAGATAGTTCTCTGAAGATATCAAGATGGACTCTGCCCAGGAAGAAGCCTGCACCTTAATGGAGTGAGCTCTGAATCACTCGGGTACCTGCTTACTTGTTAGAATGTTGACTGACCCAATGGTCTCCTTAATGCTATAGACATTGGATTTGGCTGCTGCCAATAATCTCTTCAGTTCCTGAGGGCAAAAGAGGAGCTGATCAGTGAAAGGAATTAGAACTTGCCATGTATCTGATCAATACCCTCCACACATTCCTCACAAGCAGTGAGGGATCCTTCTGAAGATCCTTCAAGACGGAAGACAAAACGATAATCTGTTTAAGATGAAAGGGGGACAGCACCCTTGGGAGAAAAGAAGGCACTCTGTAAAGAGAGAAGCCATAGAGATGATCAAGAAAGGTTCCCTGCAAGAGAAGGCCTACATTTCGAACACCCACCTGATGAATGCATTGCCCCCAGGAAAACAATCTTAAGTACCAAACCCTTGAGGGGGGCCTTATGAATGGGTTCAAAGAGGAGTCTTTTCAGTCCTTTTCACACAAGAGAGAACTCAGTGAGGCAAATCGGAGAAAGATGGATAGCACTGCTTCACTCCCTTGAAGAACTAGGGGGCACCGAGAAGTGCTGCCATGAAATCCCTTGGATGTGACCCCTGTAGCCTGGCAAGACTGCCATCCAAATCTTGAGAGTTCAGGGACAACTCATGATCCAGGCTGGACTGCACATAAGCTAAGGATGGTAGAAGGGAGCGAGGCCGAAAGCAGGGTGTCTATCACTGCTCCAGAGTACTCTTTTTGGAGCACCATGTCTCTCAAGGACCAGACCAAAAGCAAGAATGGATTGGGATTCTTCAATACCAGGAGCCCCTGCTGCAGTAGGTCCTTCTTTTGAGGTAGCCAGAAAGTGGGCCATGCCAACTGTTTCAAAAAATCCTCATACCATGGCCAAGTGAGGCAGGGCATTTAGGATCAGGATCACTCTGCCCAGATAGATCCCCAGCCTGCATAGAAGACAGCTCATTAAGGACAGGGAGAGACAACAGCATCTCTTTTCAATGTCACTCCTGAAGGGCATTCACGCCTGCCATCCACGATCCTATCTATGGCTGAGAAAGTACCCCACAGCGGCATTCTCCTGAGTGGCCATTAAATTGAACACTGAAAGCCCTATCTCCACATTTTGAAGTTGCACATGCAAGGCCTGAGCTCCTACTCATCCAGAACCACAGAGTGCCGACTCAGGAAATCAGCCTGCACATTGTCAATGCTTGTGATATGCATTATGGACAGAGCAATCAGATACTTCTCCACCCAACAACATAGCTTCATGACCTCAAAAGCCACTTTAGAATAAAGACTGTTGACCAGGAAACCCAGGTCAACTGCTTAAACCAACTCATTGCTTCTGGCGCTGCATATTCCATCTCATTTGACATATGCCAAGAACACCCTGACCACTTTACCCACTAGGAGAGGCCAGGCGGAGTGTTCTTGCCTCCAGGCTGATTGATGTCCAGAAGGCCTCCTGAAAGGACTAAAATCCATGGACCAAATGGGCCAGGCAGTGTGCATCCCAGCCCTTCAGGGTAGCTTTCAAGATGATAGCCACTCAGTCCATGGCTTCCAACAGCATCGAGGCCATCAGATGGCAGAACCTCAAACTCCACCTCAATCATCCCTTTATCTACTAGAGAGAGTAAGGATCATCAAACAACTGGGAACAGGGAAACTAGAAGGTTAACAGATGCCTCTCTAGTGGGTGCATGTGTGTCCTAACACAAGGAATCAGCTCCAAGGGCGATGCCAGAGACCCAAACTCGACCTAGCAGAGTATGAAACCAAACTCTGAAAGAGAAGCAGGTTCTTCCTGGAATAGCTGATCATCAACCTCAGCCTTTCCAGCCTGGAAAATCATAGGACTGTCCATCTCTGGACTTTTCCAGATAATATGATCAAACAGTTGTCCAGGAAGGGGTGAACCCGTATTTCCTTCCTGCGCAGAAACACCGCTAGTAGCAACATAATTTTGGAAAAGGTGTGTGAGGAACATAGCCAGGCCATGGGGCAGGGCCCAGAACTGGAAATGACAGCCCAGAACAACAAAAGCGGAACGCCTCTGATGCTGCTCCCACATGGGAATGGGAATACATGCTTTGGCAAAGTCTAAGGAAGAGAGGACTCTCCTTGCCTGACTAAAGCAGCGACAAGCACAATAGAACTCATATGGAAAAGATGGGCTTTGAGTTTAGCGCCACCCATAGGTCCAGGGTAGATCATGATGTACATGGAATAGCTTCCCTTGCTCTGCTCTGTGGAGGTAGACTACCCTGCAACTTCAGGACATGTTGCTCAAACCTCATCTATCTGAGTGGGAGACTCTACAAGAGAGTCCCATAGAAGCACTACCATTAACTAACAGAAATTTATTTATTTATTTTTAAATCTAAGGCTGGCCTGAACCAGTGACCTTAAGTTGAGAAGGCCGGGGAGGCTATCGTGACTTCAGCCTTGACTGAAAACCCACTGGTCTTAAGTGGTGTGGATCCTTTTAGACAGAAATAGTCAGAGCCACACCCCCAACTGGTAACACCTCGGCAGAGATTGCTGGGGGATTCAATGAAACTGGGGTGATGACTCAAGCACACACAAAGCTCCAAAAAAGGATCTGCCCTTTCTTGGGCTGTGACTCAAGTTCCTATCCATACTTTTAAAGTTAGAGAGCTCTATGCATGGCACTACAAGAGGCACTCCTAGCACCTTTAGGTCAATCTTCCAAGTGTATCTTTGGACAAGCCTTGCCAAGGTCTTCACCATTTTACCACGCCCATCTCAAAGAGCAACAGGCCCATAAAGGGGAGTTTGCTCAGTTGCAGCTTAGAGGCAGCATTCACTGCCCAAGCATAGAGCCAGAGCTATCTGTCCACTACCACTGCCGCCAAGGGCTTGGAAGAGATTCTGATCAACAGAGTTCCAGCCACCTCAGCTATCCTTCTTCCAACTTCATAGACTAAGGCTTCCCAGAACTGGCCGGATTCATCATCAGAGGACTTGACCCCAGGACTGCACACAGCACCGGCTGAGAGTCTAAGGTGGGAGCTGCAAAGGCATTCTTAAAGAGACTCCTGAAGTGCAATGCCTTCCTCCACAGGAATGGATGTGCACTTTTTCACAGCTGTGACCAAAGCCCCCACGCTAGGGAACCTAAAAAGCTGATCATGCTCACCCTGGGGCCAAGGATACAGCCAAGTTAGAATCTTCAGATCCTTAGGGTCCCTCTATGAGGTTCTCTCTTCAATAACCTACACAATATTGCATAGGATCATGTGAAGGAATGAATGCAGTGGGACACCGGACACCTTCCAGGAAAGAAAAGGAACCTGGCAATAAACATCACCCGAAAGCAGACTCCACCCTGCCATAGTGTCCCAAAAAGGGTAGAGAACCGATCAGTAAAATAGGCAGAACACAAAAATCACACTGTTATTCTCAAACTTACCTTCTGACAAAAAGGATTTTCTGTCAAGTATTCCCCCCCCCCACAGGGGATATGTTTGGCTTACCTATAACAGCCCCAAATACAGGCACTTGTGAACCCCAGGATGCCCATAGGGGAGCCCGGGCCTTGGACACCCATGAAGTGAAGCAGCTAGCAAAAACTAAAAACAACCCATTAGCTGTTTGAGGAGCTGAAGCGTAAGCTGATTGAAAAGAAAAGATTAGGGCTCTGGAGGGCCCTCAGGGGCCAATGAGTTTGCAGCTAAGCTCCACTCAGCCATCTCAAATGGCCACAGTGCCCACCAGTGGAGGAAAAAAAAGAAAAAGGCACAGCAAGGGCCTTAGGAAGTGCACTGGGTCCCAAAATGCAAAATAAATAAATAAATAAATAAAATGTTGCCCTGAGCATTCCAGCCAAAAATGTGGCAAAAACCAGCAGCTGTGGAAATAAATGCTGGGGAGGAAGTCACAGGCATGACAAACACACGCCAAAAAAAAAAAAGCAGGACCATGGCAAAAATGGAACTCCAGCATCTAACAGGCTGAACAGGGAAACGTAAGCAGGTAAACCCCAGATGCCCACGCAGGACTGGGAGGCACAGCCATCAAGGCTTCTTTTTCTCAATTTAGAACCGCTTTATTAAAAGCAGCAAGAGAGCCAAATACCGCCTACTGAAATCAATGGAAGAATTAATAACATAACAAACAAAACTGTAAAAAATACAAAAGTCATGCATATAGAGGACAGCAAGAGGGAAGAGGGACCTGGGCGTGACTTAACAGCCACCCTCAGGGGCCACATAGGATCCTCCTGCTCTTCTCCAGCCTTCCAAGTGTGAGAAACCCATGGGTAACAGTGTTAGACATAGAGCAAGCTGTCAGCTCCAGGAGAAAGGGGCATACTCAAGCTCTAAGCAATGTTGGGCCTACAGGTCTCAGTCACATAGGCCACAGCACTGTATGAGAAAAGGGAGACCGGCTACCTGCACTGCTGTAACAGGCCAAACACCTTGCCACCTGACAAGTACTGGCTTCTCTCAGTGCTGCCCCAGTGAATATACCCAGTAATATCACTACTGAATGTTGACCACGTCTGCATCTACCTGCTGGCAAAGGGCATAGGCCACTCTTATGAACTGGTCTAGCAGGATAAGGAAGCAGATAATTTAAATTTTCGCACACATTTTCCATATGCGTTATTCTACATTTATATGCATTTGCTCAATTATACGTATAGTCTTTTCCCTCTTAAAACCTGAAGGCAGAAAAGGGCATTTATAAAACCAAATGGCCATATATGCATCTAAGAAATAGGAATACCTAAAGATGGTGCCTACTTTGACACAATCTACATCCAGGCATTCCTGGGAATGAAGTTTGAGTGGAAGAGGAATAGAGTTACGATATACATGCATATTTCATAAGGTGAAATTAGACTTACCTGCTAATTGTTGTTCCTTGAGGAACGCCAGTCCAGTCCTGCACCTCTGGGTAATGTACCTCTTCCAGCAGCTTGGAGACTGAGCATGTCATTTTTTGATGACACCAGTGTACTTATACAGCTGGCACTGCCTACCAGCCCCAGTAACCTATTGACAAAGAAGACTCACAGGAGCAGTAAATAAGTAGTTAAACATGGGTAAACAAATCTACACCTAAACAAGCTTACTTCCCCCACCATCTGGGAAGGAATCCCCCATCCCCACAGAAAGAGGAAGTTTATTTTGAAGCCTCTGGACAATGCTGTCCAGCATGGAGCGTGAGACCGACAGCTCTCCTAGACCACCCCCAGACGCCGTCCCTAACATACCCCCCCTCCCCGGCTACTTCCACCACCAAGGGAATCAGCTTCAGGACTGAGGGCGCAGAACGGCTTATCCAAAAACAAACACCCTACAGGAGGGATCCGGGACTGGACTGGAGGGATGATAAGGAAGTTGAAATTAGACTTACCTGTTGAGGAACAACAGGTAAGTCTAATTTCAACTTCCTTATCATCCCTCCAGTCCAGTCCTGCACGTCTGGGATGTAACAGAGCAGTTAAATTAATGGGAGGGACCTGCACAACTGGCCTGAAGCACTGCCAATCCAAAACAAGCATCTCCCACTGCCTGGAGATCCAGGCGATAATGCTTAGCAAAAGTATGAACACAGTAAATGTGGTCGCTTTCAATAGAGGGGTTTGGATTACCAAGGACTAGGAAATGCATATCCCTCCAAGTATATCAAGAGATGAATAGATTAAGATTTGCTACTATCGACTATGACTATGTTCTAATCATAGAAGATTGTAAGGAACCCAGGGTCTCAGACTGTAGCAGCAACTTCCCGGGCTTTAGCTCCTATAGGAAATACGTTGCTTCTTTGCATCAATGACCTGTCCGATTCCAATTTGTTCGAAATTGAGCGGATATGCAATAATCTAAATATCTCTTGACTTCGTTTAAAGTTCAAATTTCCACAATTGACATTCTTACTTATGCATTACTGAGATTTCAGGAAAATTATGAACGATGTATCTTAAATAAACGTGCTTATCTCAAAGAAAGAATGACAGACTTCCCCAACGCCACCATTCAGGTACCGGCTTGCGTTTTGTTGATTACCAAAAAAGAGTGGATTTTTCTTAATGAGTCTTCTCCCACTATTGCACGGTTTTACCTGGTTCCCAAAGTGCATAAGGATGTGTGCAACCCGCCCGGAAGACCGATAGTGTCTACAAAAGGAACGATACTAGAGCCGCTTTCAATTTAGACTCCTACCTGCGTCCGTTGATGGTGAATATTCCTTCTTACATTAAAGACACCGCTCATTTTTTAAACATGTTGACAGAACATTCCAAATGGGCATCAAGGACGGACACATTGTTAGCAACACTGGATGTTTCCTCTTTATACACGAATATCCCACAAGAAGCAGCTTATAGCGTGATAATGTCATCTATACGGGATCGTGGAGACTTGTCTAATGAGCACATCTAATTTGTTTCCCACTTAGCTCAACTCACCATCTTTCAGAATTATTTTAAATTTGAGGGAACTCTCGATCAACAGCTGTCTGGGGTTGCCATGGGAGCCACCTGTGCCCCATCGGTGGCAAACTTATATATGGAAGCCTATGAACGTCAATGGCTCACTACATCACCATATAAAGATTGTCTGGTAATCTGAAAGCGTTATATAGATGACGTGTTTTTATTATGGAAAGGTACAGCCCAACGACTACAGGAATTTGGGAGCTGGTTGAGTGGAGTAAATTCAAACATACAGTTTACTTGCATTTTTCATGAGCAACAAGTTGTTTTCCTGGATGTAGTAGTTCGCAGGAGCAGTCATGGTTGGGTCACACATGTTCACAAGAAACCAACAGACAGAAATACGATTCTCCATTACCGTAGCAAGCACCCCAAACAATTACGTGACAGTCTCCCCTTGTCTCAGTTCATCAGGTATCGCAGAAACTGTTCTTGTTCAGAAGAATACAAAATACAAGCTGGTAATTTGATGCAGATTTTTGTAGATAGGGGATACCCTATCCCAATTGTCAGAGTGGCGTATAAGAGGGCCCTGTATAATAACAGAGAATTACTGTTACAGTCTCGGGACAAATCGGAGCTCCTAGATACCGATAATATAAATTATATCACTAAATTCTCCCCACTTAGCGGCAGTATTAAACGCATAATAAAACGCCATCATAATGTATTAAGCACTTTGCCCGGGCTGCAGAAAAAATCCATACGGTATGTTTGGACTCGACATCAGAATCTGAAAGAGAAGCTTAGTCCAGCTAAACACCGGTCCTTTCCGATGACCACACTTGAGAGGATAACAGGACATATGAAATGTGGCGGTTGCAACATCTGTTCCATAACCGAAGAGATTACCAGTTTCACCTATCATGGGGGAACTTATAGGTTGAAAGACTCTACCTCCTGCAACTCTGATCACCTTGTTTATGGGATCAGGTGCCCATGCGGTTTACTATACGTTGGTAAAACTGTCAGGCAATTTCGCGTTCGCATGAATGAACATCAGAGCAGACTTAAATGTCATGTTCAAGAGGCCCCCCTGGTAGCACATTGTGCACAACATCGCCATACCTTTGAGGAGCTGAGATGTTTTGGCATTGAAGCAATAACAGCGGGGAGGGCAGGCAAATCCAGAGCTAAAACTTTACTTATTCAGGAACAAACTTGGATATATAGATTACAAACTGTCATCCCAGGAGGATTAAACAACATGATCGAGTGGGGTGCCTGTGTTTAAGCTTGGTGCGCCTGAAAGGGGAACAGTGATTGTTTCTTTTTCCTGTTACACACATACATCATTGTACGGCTATTTAAACTCCAGCTGCAACATTGGCACGCATGCGTGGCGTCTGAAAGCAAGTCGGTGAGCTAGTAGACAGCCATGAGACTACTCGTTACTTTCAGACCCTTAGATACAGAGAATCAATGATAAGAACGAGCCGTTTTCTGACTACACTGATATGTATATTTTGGCAACTAGACTGAGATCTTAGAAAACGCGTGTTTATTTACTTACAGATAGTGCTATTTCATGAACCAATGATTCCCCCTGAGGAAGAATCGAAACGCAAGCTGGTACCTGAATGGTGGCGTTGGGGAAGTCTGTCATTCTTTCTTTGAGATAAGCACGTTTATTTAAGATACATCGTTCATAATTTTCCTGAAATCTCAGTAATGCATAAGTAAGAATGTCAATTGTGGAAATTTGAACTTTAAACAAAGTCAAGAGATATTTAGATTATTGCATATCCGCTCAATTTTGAACAAATTGGAACTGGAGAGGTCATTGATGCAAAGAAGCAACGTATTTCCTATAGGAGCTAAAGCCCGGGAAGTTGCTGCTACAGTCTGAGACCCCGGGTTCCTTACAATCTTCTATGATTAGAACATAGTCATAGTCGATAGTAGCAAATCTTAATCTATTCATCTCTTGATATACTTGGAGGGATATGCATTTCCTAGTCCTTAGCAAAAGTATGAAGCAAAGACCATGTTGAGACCCTGCAGATTTCCACCAGTGGCACTAAACTATACTCTGCCCACACGGCCACCTGAGCCCTTGTGGAATGTGCACCCAACCCCGCCGGCACTGTTTTACCCTTCAAAATGTATGCCAACGCGATCGCTTCCCTTATCCATCTGAAAAAAGGAGGCTTTGGATGCCGCCTCTCCTCTGTGCAGCCCCCCAAACAGTACAAACAAGTGGTCAGACTTCCGAAAAAATACTGTCCTTGTCAAATAACACTTTTGAACTCTTCTGACATCCATGCGTCACAATTGTGGGATGGCAGGACCCATTTCCGCATTCACCAGAGCCGGTACAGAAACTGACTGATTCAAATGAAAGGCTGAAACTAATTTGGCAAAAAGGAAGACATCGGTCAAATGACCACCTTTTCCCTTGAGGACAAAAGGAAAGGCTCCTGGCAAGATAAAGCATGAAGCTCTGAAATTCGGGGTGCCAAGCAAATCTCCACAAGATATACAGTCTTCAGGGTCAAGTCCTTCAGAGACGTCCGACTCAATGGCTCAAAGGGCTCCCCAGAAAGTGCCCCTAGCACCAAATTGAGATCCCACAGTGGCACCACTGACCTCCTCGGAGGATGTAGGTGGGTCATGCTTCTGGAAGCACAGTACGTCTGGATGCATTCTTAACGCCACCCCATGGACCTTTCCTCGATAACAGGAAATCGCTGCTATTCTGTACCCTCAAGGAACTAGCAGCTAAGCCCTAATCAAAACCAGCCTGCAACAATGCTAGGATGTCCGGAACGGATGCCGTGGATGGGTGAGACTGCCTGTCCGTACACCATGCCTCAAAGACACTCCATACCCAGATGTATGCTAGACAGGTAAACCTCCTCTGCGCCTTCAGCAAGGTTGCTATCACCGGACCCGAATAACCTTTCTTCTTCGGCCTCGCCCTTTCAAGAGCCAAGCCGTAAGTGAGAATCGATCCACCTGCGGCATGTGTACCGGCCCCTGAGACAAGAGTTCCTCTCGAGCCAGAAGCTGCCACGACCAGTATACCACAATCCGCCAATCCGGGGCAATCAGAATGACTAACCCACGGTGAGCCTCTATCCGCTGCACAACCCAGCCTATGAGCACCCATGGGGTGAAGACATAGAGAAGACCCTCCACAGGCCACCTCTGCACGAGGGCATCCAGGCCCTCTGACATTCTCTCTCTTCTCCTGCTGAAAAAATGACTCACCTTGGCCGACTGAAATGTTGAAATTAGGTCCATGATTGGTGTACCCCATTGGTGTACCATCTGCTTGAAAACCACCTGGTTGAGAGTCCACTCGCTGGGATCCACGTGCACCCAGCTTAGGTAGTCCGTCGTCATGTTGTCAATGCCCGCTACATGCACCGCCGATAACACCTGGAGATGACTTTCCGCCCAGCCAAACAGCCTTTCAGCCTCCTCTTCTAAGGCTATGCTGCCCATGCCTCCATGGCGGTTGATGTAGGCTACCGTAGTCGCATTTTCTGAGAGGACCCGGACCACCTTCCCCTGCAACCAGAGTTCGAAGCTCTGAAGCATCAGGACCTCCGCTTGCATCTTCAGCCTGTTGATTGCCCAAAGGACCTCCTGTGGACTCCATTGGCCCTTTGCAATGTGTCCTTCACAATGAGCTCCCCAATCGGACAGACTGGCATCAGTCATCAGCGAGATCCACTGTGGGGATCAGGCAGGGGAGTATCTTGGACAAGGGCTGACATCCCACGGATTGCACCCCCTCCCGGGCTCCTCTCGCTTCATTGTGATTTCTTGGAGCCTGAGGATGAGGCGTGCCAAAGCCCCTGCCTACTCCTCGTAAACCCCAAAACCCCTGTCCCCTGGAGGGGAATCTGCCCCTCTGGTAAGGGATAAAGCAGGCTGTAGGAAAACACTTCAAGTCCCACAAATGTCCTTGAGTTACATTCGGGGAAATTCAGGTAGCTATCTAATGTTTCCTTTCCCGCAATCCCTGGAGCGAGCAGAGAAAACCCCGAAAAACAAAGCCGTGGCAAGCCTGCCTCACATGCAGGGCCATTGGCGGGAGAAACAGACAGGCCGCACTTCTCACTCTTCCCACTTTGCTGCTATCTCCTAGCCACGTGGTCCTAGGCTGCACGCTGACTCAGCATGCTTGTGCCATGAAGAAATTAAAGGAAAAAACCACGCGCCTCTCTCCCACTGTATATTTTTCGTTTTTACCTCAATCCTGTTCCTCTGCAGAGTATCAGCGATGGCTGCCCTCTGCGTCTCCTCTCCCCCTCACGCTCAGCCGCCACTCACTGGCTTCGGCACTGAGGGGGGTAACCGGGAGCTGCCTGTCTGCTCTGCAGTATCACTGTGGCGGCTCCTCACCTAGTGACGGGTTTGAGAGCCGCTGGCACCCCTGGGGCACTCATGCCTTCCTAAAACCACTCCTCCGAACACCTGGGGGGGGGGGATTTCCTCCCTGGGATGTGCTGTCTGTCTTGCCTTTTTCCTTTACTGTTTCAAGAATCCAAAATAAAAAATCCCCTGCAATTTCAGGCAAGGAAAGTAAAATCTAGCCTAAACCTATGCTTCTTAGTTGTCCCTTCAGCAAGTCCAGCAACCTGGCTCACTACCTCCTCAAGCTGCTTGGAGACTGAGCATACTGGGGCTGGTAGGCAATGCCAGCTGTATAAGTATACTGGTGTCATCAAAAGATGACATGCTTAGTCTCCAAGCTACTGAAAGAGGTACACTACCTAGAGGGCGGGACTAGACTGGAGATACGATAAGGAAAATTTGTTTGGAGGTAGAGAGTACATGTAACCTCCGCTCTGCTGAAAACTGACCTCATACAAACATACATTTTTGCATTTTAAAAATTAAGTGCCAATCACACCCCAATGCCATCCAAAGAATGCCTCCCCCTATATGCACATATATGTATGTATATAATGCACTGTACACATTTACACACATTTCAACTTTGTTGTATGTACAGGAATGCCTTTAAAAATTTCACAAAGTGAAAGATTTGCCTGATACAAATCAGAGTAAGTTCTAGAAAGCTGAACATAACATGAAAATAAAGTGTGTGTTGGAGGGAGGGGTAGTGCCATCTTTGAGAGTCCTAGTGATTTTTTTAAAATCTATTTGTTAAAAAAAAAAATCAAGCTGAAAGAATATATTTAGATTATTAAAAAAAAACTTCAAAATTAATATTATCATTTTTACAATTTTGTAGGTATCCATAGTATAAAAAATAATCAGGAAATGATGTACAGCCATTCCGACATATCCTTTAACTTCAGTAGTCAAAAATGATTGGCACCATCAATAAAATTCAAGATACATTTTTATTGATGCAGTTTTAATTCTCTAGTCCATATTTTTCATCCAATCATATTAAGACTATCAAAAATATTATAAAAATCAGAATTACTCAAAAATACTCATTAAAAGTGCTAACAAATCTAGAAAGTAAAGCACAGAACATAAATTGGCTAAGACAAGTGTTTTACTTGAATAAATATTCCTCAGTTTTGCATATCAGACAAAAAAAGCAGTGGAGTGGTCTCACTGAAGTAGGAATCCAGGAGCACTAATTAGGGTAAAGATCAAATTTTCACGCACTTCCAAAAACGGAAAAAAAAGACAGCTGCAACAACACTACCTACTTTGTTCCAGTGATTTATGCTGCCATGAAAGCACAACCTGCAAAATATATATAGATATAGATATATGGTTTACTAGTAGAAAATTCAAGCAATCACAATAGGAAGTCCATCCTTTTAGGGACCTTGCAACCATTGCTTATGACTCCTCGTAGTCCATTACAGGCTACAGTATTCAGTTCAACTGCAAAGTTCAAAAGTATTCCTGTTATCAGTTCAAGGAAAAAGTTTTGCTTTTGTCAGACACGCTCAGTAGCACAAAAGACCTTGACTGGTGCCAGACCCCCCTCTCCAGAAAAAGCTTTAGCGATGGTATATTTACGTTTTTAATATTCCCTGGAGAAATTCGTTTGGCTGCCACTAGCGTCTTAGTTTTTCTCTCTCATTCCTAGGGATTCCACAGTTACAAGATTACAACATAGTCAAATTTCCTAATTTACTGATGAATAATCATGTCTCTATTTAATTTTAGCCCCGGCCTTTACCTTGTGGCTCTCCTCCTTTCTTTTTCACTCTGTGTAATATCCCAGCTCAGTGCAGTCGTTCTTTTGTTCCTCAGTTCAGAGGAACTGTGGTTCTACATGCTTCCAGGCAGCAGTTGTCTCTCAGCAGCCTAAGTTTCAGTTTTAAAGCAGCGAAACCCCACCCACTCTGCACCCAGAGTCCCGTCACTCAGTGTCCCTGAGCACCACATCAGCTGACATGAGCCCTGCATTCTTCAGCTGTCATTCAACGCCTCAGAAGTTTTATCTATGTATCTGCATGTGTTTGGAGATCAAGTGAAAATAAAATGTTCACATATGTTCCCACTGCATTAATATAAAGCCTACTTTAAAAAATTTATAATAACCACAACTTATTTTTTAGTTAATGAATCTTGTTGTGGACCAAAGGTCTGAAGTTAGTGGGTGAAGGCGAAATTAGACCTTACCAGCTAATGGTCTTTCCTCAAGTCCCTCCAGTCCAGTCCAGTCCTTGTGGGTTATCTCCGTCCGCTAGCAGCTAGGAACTAAGCATGTCAGATTTCTGATGTCACAGTAGAACTCCTCCCTTCTTAGGCACCAGAAACCAGTATCCTGTTGATAAAACCAACCACTAGAGAGCATAGCTAGTGATACATGTGAAACAAAATTTGCAGCATACACCAGAAAGGAATAATAAACTGTCACCAAACAAAACTTAATGAAACTATGCACACTATGAGAAGAAAACAACAAGTAGCTAGGCTCATACTTGCCCCTCCACCGATCCCCTTCCATGAAGACCTCAGGAAGAAAAACAATGGAATTTTGCATAGAGCTCTCCAGTGCGAACAGCTGGACACGTCCACTCCGCTCGACCCTAAAAATGCAGAAAAAAGAAACACTGAGAAACAAATTAGGGTCCTGGACTGGCCTGGAGGGGCTCAAGGAAAGACAATTAGCAGGTAAGGTCTAATTTTGCCTTCCTAATCGTCCCTCCAGTGCAGTCCAGTCCTTGTGTGATGTACCAGAGCAGTGACTAAGAATGGGAGGAATTCATTAATCCCGCATGGCGCACTGCCACCCCAAAACGTGCATCAGGAGATGCCTAAACATCTAGGCAGTAATGTCACATAAAAGGTGTACAGTGATGACCACGTGGCCACCCTACAGATGTCTCCTGGAGGAACCAGCCCATGTTCCAGCCAGAAGGTGACCTGTGACCTCATGGAATAGGCTTCAAGACCGCCCAGTACCGCTTTCCTCATCAGAACATAAGCAGAGGTGATAGCTTCCGTCACCCAGCACACCACCGAGGGCTTAGAAACTGCCTTCCCTTTGTGGAGACTGCCAAAAATAAAACAAACGGTCCTATCTGCGCATAGTTTCCACCTGCTTAAGGTCATAGTGCAGGACCCTGCGCACGTCCAGTCGGTGAAGTTGATGACCTTCCTCTGTGTCCATGAGATGGGAACAACCCTGCCAGGTCACTGTTTGATTTAGTTGAAAATTCAATATGCCTTAGGAAGAAAGGACAGTACGGGTCGCAGAACCACCTTCTCCTTGGACCAAAGCAAAAAGGAGGCTCTGCAAAATACAGTTTGTTACTCAGAGCCATTACGAGCCTAGCAAATGGCAACCAGGAACCTCATTTTAGAGTGACATCCTTCCGTAGGGCCCGAGACAGGAGTTTGAATGCTAAGATTAAGGTCCTAGTGCCAGGTGGAGATTCCATGGCATACCATGGTATGCAAGGGCGGATGGAACTGTTTCACCACCCGGAAAAAACAGACCACATCCGGGTGAGCCACCAAGGAGCAACCCTGCACCTGTCTCCGGAAACAAGAGAGAGAGGTGCTATCTGGATCCACAAGGGGTGTAAAGCCAACCCCTTGTCTAGTCCCACTTACAAGAAGGCCAGGATGTCTGGAAGCAAAGCAACAAAAGGCCGGAGCCCCCTATCCTTGCACCAACTCTCAACCACATGCTAGACTATGATATAGGCTAACGAGGTAGAGCGCTTGCAAGACTTAAGCAAGGTAGCTATCACCACTACTGAATATCATTTATTCCTCAGCTGTGCCCTTTCAAGAGCCAGGCCGTAAGCAAGAACCGATCCACCTGTGGTAGGAGAACAGACCCTTGAAAGATCAAGTTTATCTTGTTGGTGTGGTGATGCGGGTGCAGCACAGCCCTCTGAAAGTGAGAAAAAAGAGGTTTTTTTCCATAAAGGGGGGATGGGCTCACCTAAGCATAGGTCCCAGAGAGAAAGTGAAACTAAAACACACACTTGCAGAGCTAGCCTGAAGTCACACCCAGTCTCCAGAGCAGCTGCAGGGAGAGAGAGGGTGGGGCCAGAGAAGGAAGCAGGCTACAGAGCATTTAAACTGCGTCACTCAGCAAGTGAGGGAGAGACGGAGAGAGGCAGAGGAAAGCAGAGAATTGAAGGAATTCCAGGAGTCCAGAGAAGCCAGGAGAGGAGACAGCACTGCAGGGCTGTGAGACCTGGTGATTCTAAAGGGACCAGCCATAACTGCCAAGGCAAGTGGCAGGGCCAGAGGAAAGAAAGGAGCTGGGGAGAGTTCCAGAACTACAGTTCTGACTCTGAGGACAGCAGCTCAAGCTCTGGGCAAACAACCAAACAATTCAGAAAGCCTTGGAAAGGAAGGCTTTCTGCAAGCCAGGTAAACCAAACATTTCCTGTAATTGATTCAGTAAGGGGAAGAAGGGCAAGAGGTTCTGACCCAGTGCCAAAGGGGAGAAGGAATCTCAAGTGGGAAAAGCTTTTTAAACTTTTAAAGAAAGTGCAGCTAAACGTTCCAGAACGTGTCCCAAGCCCTGAGCCTTACAGCACAGAGGAGGAGATGGAAATTGGGTCTTATCAAGATAATCCAGTGTCCTCTGATGAATCTATGGAATGTAGTTTTTGTACAAGCAAATGCTTAGAAGTTTTATTGAAGGCTGTGTGAAAATATAAGAAGTGCTGGTGCTAAGTAAAGCCATTGAGAAGGGCAGATAAAAAGGTGGAAAACCTCATGCTTTAAAAGCAGCCATTTTTACTAATGCTGGAGCTGTGTTAAAATGCTGTTAGTTTCTAAGCTAAGAGGCAGCACACAATCACATGCTGGTTTGTAGCAGCTGGGAGAAGCTGAGAAGATTGTTGGACTGTGCATGTAACAGAGTTTAAACTGTTTTGCTTAAGTGAAGAAGAATTTAAGTTAAAAAGCAAAGAGTGAAGAAACTGCTTTGCTAAAGCAGTGGCGTGTCTCTTTTGAAAAGTTTTTGTTGGAGAAAATATCTTTCTTTCTGTTTGCTGTTTTGGGAACCTTTATCAAGGCCTGTTGCCAATCTGACGCTGCAAAGAAAAATCAAAAATATTTATAACAAATTTTCCTGTGTCAGCCTCATCCACTCGGACTGCTTTAATAATAAGCCCACAACTACACTAGAAGGGCCTCAGCTACTACGTTGAAACATAGAATCAAGTGTGATGACCGGACACCCCCACTAGGCAGCCGCCTAGGAGGGCGCCACGGCGCCACATTGGGGAGCCGCCAGGAGTGCACCACAACCTGCAGGAGCAGATTGGTATACCACGGTCAATGAGGCCAATCCGGAGCAATCAATCAATTACTAATCCCCCATGAGCTTTTATACACTGCAGCAGACATAATACAGAGGAAAGGTATACACGGCTGGGCTATGACATTAAACCTTTCGGACATGGGTTCCCTGCGCCTGCTTAAGAAACAATCTGCCTTGGCATTGTCTACTAATGCCATGAGCTCCTTTACTGGCCATCCCCCATGGACCGTTAGGTCATGAAACACAGCCGCATCGAGCTCCCACTCTCCCGGGTCTAACCGATACCGACTGAGATAGTCGGTTTGAACATTTTCCTTTCCTGCCATGTGAACCGCGGTGAAAGACGTCAGATGCTCCTCTGCCCCCAGCACCACACTACCCATGTTCCCCAGGCAGTTAAGGTATGCCAGCATTGTTGTGTTATCAGAACAGCCCTCCTGAAAATCACAGGAAGTACTGGAGTGCCCAGAAGACCGGTCTCTTTTCCAGTCGATTGATGGACCAGGCCCTCTCATCCGAAGACCACAGTCTTTTTGTCACCTGTGACTCAATGCATGACTAAGGAGGGAGCAGTTTAGCATGGGGAGTCAGGGACAGTCACGCTAACAAACATTCCACCAGCTCAACTACAACCTCCTGCCCTGTGGCTGGCATGCATGAGAAAGGGCAGTTAAGAGCACACCAGATTCCTTTGTGGCACAGGCTCAATCTCACAGATCCTCTCACAAGACTGACCCCATGCTGCAGAGGAATCTGGCATGCCCTTAGGCACACTCTCTCATGCATGCCATGGGGCATGAGATTGAAATTGAACTGCCAGGATGTTTGTTAACATGGTACGATTTTCCCCAACTTCCCATGCTGTAGAGGAAACTGATGTGCTCTTCTTAAGCAACTTTCCTGCTGCTAGCCACAGAGCTGAGGGCTGAGCTGCTGCTGCCCATCTGCCATCGCCAAATAGTTGAAGTGTCAGCTCTGCCTCCAAGACTTCATAGGGCAAGAGTGCCCTGCCAAAGAAATGGAGATAACCCTCTGAGACGCCCCCTCTCTCTCCATCTAACCCCAGGCCCCCATTCTTTATCCATCTGTGACATGGTATATGCCCTGTCATTGGAGAAAACCCTAAAATCCCAGGTTAGGAGAAGGAGACCATACACAGGTTCCCAAGCCCAAGGTCCTGACATTGGCAGGAAGGTTTTTCTGATCCCTGGAATAAGGGGTGAGAAAGGAGGAAAACCTCATGGAACCAAAGCAAGTGGGTGGGGGGGGTTAGTGGAGTCCTCTTAAAGAAATCCTATGGAACCAGCAGTATGGAAGGGAGCCATTGCCTCCAGCCAGGACATAGAAATGAACAACCCTCCAGAGGACTCTGGTGAGATGGAGTGGGAACGAGAAGGCCTTTGTCCCGGGAAGGACTCAATGTCCGAGGCCATGGATGTCTCTGTGGCCGACACCAGGTGGGGCCTGCCAAGAGATGGAAGTGGCTTTGACCGCTATATGGGAGGTAGCAGGCTGACCAGGCAAATGGAGGCCGGATTGAATTACCTGGAGAGATCTGAAACTATTAAAGACTATGTTTAAGGGGCTTGAGAGAGAGCCACTTGTTGGTGAAGTGTGGCAGTGAAAAGGGACAATCTCATTTACATATAAAAACTGGACTAATATGAGGGTTTTCCCCAGACTTGGAGGAAGCCAGGAAAGTACAGATTCTGGTTCCGTGGAGAACAGTGTTGGAACTCTTTTGTTGAACTGTATTGGTGAATGTAACCGTTTATCTTGTTCACCCTGAGCATATAGGGACACTCCCACATAGACTCTCAGACCTTGACTACTTTGAAAGGGGAGTTCCCCAGTGGGAGAGGACTTCCTGGAGACACAGCAATTGCACAGAGATGTTGCAGCGGTAGGAGAGGACTCAGATTTGTGTTCCAGGCCAGAGGAGCACTGCGATGACCAACACCATCCACCAGGAGTTACTGCTGCTCCAATGTCATTTTTCAAAACTGCATTGGTAACCATGTTTCAATAAGATAGTATTTTACAATGATCATATCTCCTTTTTTCTGGTACATCACAATGAATTTTAAGTCACTGACTTCCACCAGCTGAACTGTCAGAGCGCCTCAACACAGGATGTCATCACCTCTTCATTTCTTTGTTGTGCACACAACAAAAAAATGCACATAATTTTACAAGGAGATTCCTATCAACTAGAATGCATGCTGACTTACATGTCAAAGTCTCTGCTGACCCCTGACGTCGTTTACATAAATACCCTGACACTTTGGTTGATTCAGTTATTTTTGATGTACTATATTTACTTGGTATTGTGCTGCAAAGAATGTCATAGAATTTATACAAGGACATGCTACACTGAATGTTTGTTAAAAAGGGTATTGAAGGGGAAAAATGAATCCCCCTTCAGGTACCTTTGTTACAGGTTGAATCCATCTTGTGCTAACGTCTATAGCTCAGGCCTAAGAAAGAAATAGCTCGCTGATGTTTTTCACACTGAAACTGCAAAATCAGCAAAATTGAGCTATGAAATGAGCTAATATCCTGTCCCAGAGAGCTGACACAATGAGAGGCTCTGAAAACTACACAGCTAGTGAAAAGCTGTTACCTGGGCCTCTTGAATGAACAAAGGGGAACAGAACAAAGAACTTAATCTGCAGGAAACAGAGCCAGCACACAGCGACAAGGACTGCCATAATAATGGGAAGACAGGCTGCCACAGAGAAAACAGAGGGTAAAAGATTAAGGAGCAGATATGCTTAAAATAATAGGGAATAAGAAAAGAAAGGAAATCTACTTATCAGCAATTTGTGCCTAAAAGCAGAAATTAGACCTTACCTGCTAATTGTCTTTCCTGGAGATCTCTCCGGGCCAGTCCAGGAACAAGAGGGTTGTCAATCCTCTCCAGCAACTGAGGACTGCAAAAACTGAAGTTTTGCATAGTTGGTATCTGGCTCCCCCTGCTGGCTAACCTTCAGTCTATCCATAACAAAGCAGAAACAGAAAGTAAAGGGAAAAGTCATATGGTGTAAACTAACTACTTACAAGCAGGGAATTACAAATATGCATATATAATTTAATTAAATTTTTTTTTTTTCAATTTTTTTTTTTTTTAAAAACGCAAAAACACAAAACCACCTTGTGCAAAAAACGAAACCAAGAACAAAACCAGTTCGAGAAAAAAACCCCATAAACCAACCTGAGGAAAAAAACCTGACTACCAAATCAACGCTGACTTGCTAATTAAATAACTCACCAACTAGAATTAAACAAAACGGGTGGGTCCTGGACTGGCCCGGAGAGATCTCCAGGAAAGACAATTAGCAGGTAAGGTCTAATTTCTGCTTCCTGATCGTCTCTCCGGGCCAGTCCAGGAACAAGAGGGAAGTACCAGAGCAGTAACTAACCACGGGAGGGACCCGCCAGACTCGCTATGACTGCTGAAGCACCAACGTTAGCGTCCGACCTGGCTGCAACATCCAATCTGTAATGCTTAGCAAATGGGTGAAGCGACGACCACGTAGCCGCTCGACAAATATCAACAGGCGGAACCAAAGCATATTCAGCCCAAGAAGTTGCTTGGCTTCGAGTCGAATGCGCACGAAGCCCCATTGGAGGCGGCTTACCAACTGCCTTATATGCCGCCAATATCGCCTGTTTCACCCACCTAGCAATAGATGCCTTGGAAGCTGCTTCCCCTTTCCGAGGTCCCCCAAATAGTACAAATAATCTTTCTGTTTTACGGAAAGGTTTAGTCCTTCTAAGATATCGCTTGAGCAATCTTCCCAAATCCAAATTTACCAGAACAGCATCAATAGGGAGACCTTCCACATTCCTAAAGGTCGGAAGGGAAATAGCTTGATTAACATGGAAAGCCGAAATTACCTTTGGAAGAAACGAAGGAACCGTCCGCAAAAGCACCCGTTCTTCCGAAAATTGCAGATATGGAGCCCTACAAGAAAGTGCTTGAAGATCTGAAATGCGTCTAGCAGAACATAATGCTACCAGGAAGGCAATCTTCCAAGAAAGCTCCCTAAGTGAAATTTCTTTAGCCGGATGAAAAGGAGGTCGCGCCAAAGCTTCAAGAACTAGGTTCAAATCCCAAGGTGGAATCACCGTCCGAAGAGGTGGACGAATATTTCGTATCGCCCTAAAGAAGCGAAGAACATCGAGATGTGCCGATAGTCTAATTCCCTTCACCATGCCCCAAAAACACGAAATGGCTGCTAAATGAACCCGAAGGGTACTAAGCGCTAAACCTTTATCCAGCCCATCCTGTAAGAAAGCCAAGATGTGAGGCACGGAGGCGGTACGCGGACGAAGGCTCTGGCTGGTGCACCAAGTTTCAAAAACTCGCCAAACTCTTACATAAGCAAGAGACGTAGAACGTCTTCTGGCCTGCAACATAGTAGCCACAACGGAGGCCGAATACCCTCGACGTATCAACCGACGCCTTTCAAGAGCCAAGCCGTAAGAGAGAAGCGATCCACCTCCGGCATGAGCAGAGGCCCCTGAATGAGCAGGTTTGCCCGAGAGGGCAGCCTCCAGGGACTGGCTATGAGAAGGCGAACTAGATCCGCATACCACGCTCTCCTGGGCCAGTCTGGCGCAATGAGAATTACTCGACCACTGTGACGAGCAATTCTGCGAATCACTCTGCCTAACATTGGCCAAGGCGGAAATACATAAAGAAGACCCTTGCATGGCCACGGTTGAACTAGGCCGTCGAGCCCCTCCGACATGCATTCCCTGCGTCTGCTGAAAAACCGAAACGCTTTGGCATTGTCGAAAGTGGCCATGAGGTCCATCACTGGCTGGCCCCACCTGAGGGTCAGCTCGTGAAACACCGCCGGATTCAACTCCCATTCTCCAGGATCTACCACGGTGCGGCTGAGGAAGTCCGCCGTAATATTGTCTCGACCTGCTACATGAGCTGCCGACAGAGCCACCAGATGCTCTTCCGCCCAGAACATCAACCGCTGACTCTCCTCCAGCAACACAGCACTCCTTGTGCCGCCTTGCCTGTTGATATAGGAAACCGTGACCGCATTGTCTGAAAACACGCGAACTGCTTTTTGCCTGAGAAGAGGAAGAAACTCTCGAAGAGCTAACGAAACCGCTTTGAGCTCCAAGAGGTTGATGGAGCAATCCTTCAACTCTACCGGCCAAACTCCTTGAGCAAACCTCTTCTGACAATGAGCACCCCAGCCGGTAAGGCTGGCATCTGTAGTAACTAGCACCCAGTCCGGTTGACATAAGGGCATTCCCACACGTAAATGAGTGGGATCCAACCACCACTGAAGGCTTAAGGTCACATTGGGCAAATTGGGCAACTTGTATTCTAGAGGATGCAGCTGAGGGGACCACCTGGAAAGCAAAGCCTGTTGCAATGGCCGCATGTGAGCTCTTGCCCACGGAACTAGATCCAGTGTCGCCGCCATTGACCCCAGGAGCTGAAGATAACGCCAAGCTGTTGGTGCTTTGAGACGCAAGAAATTTCGCACTTGTGACAAAATCTTCTGCACCCTGCTCTCCGGCAGAAAGACCGCCCCAAAGCGGTATCGAAAATTGCTCCCAAATACAGAAGGCGCGTGACTGGGAGCAACTGACTTTTGGCTTGGTTGATTACCCAACCTAGCTGCTCCAAAAGACTCACCACTCTCGCCGTAGCCATCAGAGAATCCGACACGGATGGTGCTCGAATCAGCCAATCGTCGAGATAGGGATGAACGTGAACACCCTCTTTGCGTAATGCAGCAGCTACCACCACCATCACTTTTGTGAAGGTGCGCAGCGCTGTGGCCAGGCCAAAAGGTAGCGCTCGAAACTGGAAATGTCCCATGTGCACTGCAAATCGAAGAAATTTGTGGTGTTCTGGTCTTATAGGGATGTGCAAATAAGCCTCCGTGAGATCTATGGAGGTTAAGACCTCGTTCGGTTGCACTGACTGAATAACCGAGCGAAGTGTCTCCATGCGGAAATGTGGAACTCTCAAACAGCGATTTACGCCCTTTAGATCTAGAATTGGACGAAAAGAGTCCTCCTTTTTGGGGACTACAAAATAAATGGAGTATCGACCTAAGCCTAACTGGCTTGGCAGGACCGGCACTACCGCCCGCAGACGTATTAACCGGCGAAGGGTATCTGCAACCGCTGCTTGTTTTACCTGCGAACCACAAGGAGACACCACAAAAGCATCTGCTAGTGGAGAAGCGAATTCGAGAGAATACCCATCGCGGATTATCTCCAGAACCCACTGGTCGGAAGTAATGGTGGTCCAGATGGAAAGGAAGGCTTGAAGCCGACCCCCCACCGGGATTTCCGCCTGGACCAGCCGCACTTCATTGAGGTTTTTCGCTGAATTCTGCTTGTCTCCGAAATAACCTCTTCCGAAACCTCGCGCCCCACGAAAGGACTGACTTCTGGTCACAAAGCGACCTCATTGATACGGTGCAAAACGGGCACCACGAAAGCGGCGAAAATCCCGAGAAGCACCCCTCTGCAAAATGCTTGGCTTTTGAGACTTTGGGCGATCATCTGGAAGACGGCCGCCCTTAGAATCACCCAGATCCTTGACAATTTTTTCCAAAGCCGCCCCAAACAGCAGCGAACCTTTATATGGGAGTTTACTGAGCCTTGCCTTGGAAGAAACATCCGCCGCCCAATTTCTTAGCCAAAGAAATCTCCGAGCTGCAACAACGGTTGCTAAGGACTTCGCTGAAATCCGCACCAAATCATAGAAGGCATCTGCTAGATAAGAAGCTGCCGACTCAAGTTTCGCACCCTCTCCCTGGCCCGAAGGAGAAAGAGAGTCACTCTGGATCCAACGAATAGAGGCTCTAGAAACCAATGCCCCACAGACAGACACTCGCAAAGATAGAGCTGAAGAATCAAAAGCCTGTTTTAACAAGGTTTCCAACTTTCTATCCTGCAAATCCTTGAGTGCCGCTCCGCCCTCAACGGGGATAGTCGTTTTTCTGGCAACCGCAGAGACTAAAGCATCTACCTTAGGCATCTTTAGCAACTCCTGATCCTCTTGCGGTAAAGGATATAACCGGCCAATAGCCCGTGCTCCCCGCAAGGAAGCCTCAGGGCATTCCCACTCAGACTCCACCATCTGTCTCATAACCCGGTGCACAGGAAAACATTTCTGCTCCAACTTAAAACCTTGAAGAAGAGGATCCTCAAGCGGCACTACCTGAGACACTGGCACGGGACTATTCAAAGCGGATAAAGTCTGAGCAATAAGAGGACCCAATTCCTCCTTTCTAAAAACTCTAAACAAATTTGGATCCTCACTGGCAGCTAAATCAGCATCATCCAACTCCGCTGCCCAGTCCACACCAGGATCAGAGAGGAGTTCACCCTCCTCCAGTCCTGGATCTCAGAGACTTGCTGAGCAGTCTTATCACCTCTTATCTGTGGTCCGAGAGCCAAGTTAGAGGGACCTTCACCTGGATCCAACACAGAAGGTAGAGTTTCAAAAACTTGAGCATTTTCAGTGACAGATCCCCTGTCCTGAGCATGCTGCCACTTTAAACAATAGGCCTGATGAAGAGCTAAAATAAAATCAGCCGAAAATACTGATTCTAAGCTTTTCTGAGTTTCAACTAATGAAGGAGAAGGAGTTTCTACCACCTTCTCCTGTCTTTTAGCCTTTGCTCTCTTTTTAACCGGCTTTTCTTGCCCCGAAGAAACAGGAGCTGAAACATTAATGGCGGCAGTTCCCGCCGATTCCAAACTGCCACCTGAAACGTTCTCCATTGCCAAACGGAAGAAAATTAAAACACTGCTAAAAACTAAGCAGAAAAGGTTCTAAACAGAAGAAACACAGCCAAAAATAAACAAGATGCCTGCAATCGCCGAAATAAAAGCTAATTAACAAGAAACGCCAACATTGCAGAAGCCCCGCTGAACAAACGCCGTTTCCCGACAGAAATAAAAAAAAGCACCACAAACCTTAAAAACAAGTATCTTTAGCTTAGTTACCCACATTCACTGCCAGTGGAGAAGAAAACTGAAGCCGGAGGACGGCAGGATGGTTTCTGGGGCTCCCAGCACCTTACTGCTGCCTGTGTCCTTAAACGAAGCTGCTGAATAAGGCAGGCTCTGTCTTAGCAGCTCCGTTTCTGAATCAAAGATCATTAAATTAATTTATGGAGAAACGAACCCTGCTAGGGCTCACTCCATACCACTGCTTGTAAGTAGACAAGAAATAAATCAAATAAAATAAAGAAAATCTTTATATAAAATCTTTCAACGGGAGCCAGCCAGGAAAAACCGTCCGTTCCAGTTGCTGAGGACTGCAAGACTGAAGGTTAGCCAGCAGGGGGAGCCAGATACCAACTATGCAAAACTTCAGTTTTTGCAGTCCTCAGTTGCTGGAGAGGATTGACAACCCTCTTGTTCCTGGACTGGCCCGGAGAGACGATCAGGAAATGAATATAAATATAGAGGAGAAATTCTAATAAGCGGACAGACATTAGCTGATCTCACTGGAGTGAGGCTGTCTCTGTCTCCAGGATCTTTTACACTTAAGTCAGGTGCTTTGCTTGTTATAGATGTATTGATGCTATGTATTGATATTGAAATTTGTACCTCATAAGTCAAAAGCAAAGTTTGTGATGTTACAGACCTGGCAAAATAAATAAATAATGTCCATGCTTTTATGGTGGCACGAGCAATTTGTTTAAAACAGGTCCCGTATGTATGATGGGGTTGAACACAAGCAGCCAAACAAAATAGAAAATTCCACAAATAATCTCAGGGGAAGCCCAGAAAAACCCCAACATCTTGGTGACCCCGACGCTGATCACGATGACATCACAGCGCAGTGACATCACCGGGAAGTGTTCTCCTGTGTTCGCTGGACAAAGCACAGGTTGAGAAGGAGGTAAGCATGATTTTGAATTCCTGCAGAAGAAACGTCGAGAGGGTGAGAGACGACATATATACATTGTTTTTCACTTTGCATAGGTAGGAAATTTTGCATAAGTAGGATATTGTAGACTAGTTAGGATGTTTAAGAAAAAGACAAAAGAAACCGATTCTGACACTAGAAAAGTGGACGTACAAGAGCAGACTGCATTACAGAAAGTTATTAAGAGATGTCCACTAAAGAAGAGCGGGACCTAGGCGTGGTTGTGTCTGATGATCTTAAAGTAGCTAAACAGGTAGAAAAGGCGACGGCAAAAGCTAGAAGGATGCTTGGGTGCATACGGAGAGGAAGGGCTACCAGAAAAAAGGAGGTGATAATGCCTCTGTATAAGTCTTTGGTGCGACCTCATTTGGAGTATAGTGTGCAATTCTGGAGATCGCACCTTCAAAAGGATGTGAACAGGATGGAGTCGGTGCAGAGGGTGGCTACTAAAATGATTAGTGGTCTTCATTATAAAGCATATGAGGACAGACTGAAGGATCTTAATATGTACACCTTAGAGGAAAGGCGGGATAGAGGTGATATGATTGAGATGTTTAAATACCTCCGTGGCATAAATGTTCAGGGAGAGAGCCTCTTTCAATTGAAAGCAAGTTCTGCTACGAGGGGACATGGGATGAGGGTGAAGGGAGATAGATTCAGGAGTGATATGCGGAAATATTTCTTTACGGAAAGAGTAGTGGATCCGTGGAATAGTCTCCCAGTGGAGGTGGTAGAGATGAGGACAGTAACTGAATTCAAAAAAGCATGGGACAAACACAGAGGATCTCTACAGGTAAAAAGGGGACTGTTGTAGTTGTTATGGAAGGACAGACTAGATAGGCCATGTGGTCTTTTTCTGTCGTCATATTTCTATGTTTCTATATCCACTTGCTGCTAAAACTTTAGAACAGTTCTGCAAGAAGTGGCGTAACTGGGCACTACGGGACTCCGCTTTTGCCTGGCCAGCAAGCAGTACCCTAGACCCACGTTCGCTACATGACTTTCAAACTAAGATAGAGAAGGACAAAACAGGACAGAAATTAGTGGAACACTTACAACATGTCACATTATGGGTGGAGGTAGCAAAAGAATGTGGGGAGGGTCCCCCTCCTTATAACCCCACACATAATCTGGGAGAAACAGGATTATATCCTACCTTAACTGCAGTTGCAGCTATAGGATACCAAGACCCTATTCCTATAGATCAGGAACCTAAACAATCCAAGGGGACCCTCCACAGTAACTTGAAGGAGACCTCACCCGAAAGGAGATTTTATGACCAAATGCTCCCAGACCCGATAGAAGATCCTGAGATGAGGGCAGTATTTGAGGATATAGGGACAGAGAAAGAAGAGTGGGCAGAAATATCAGGGACAGTTAAATTAGAATATTGTAAGCAGCCAATTTGTGAGAACGAATTAGCTCAATGGAAAGCAGAGTTAGACACCAGTACTGAAAAATGAAAAATGGCTCGTCAAGAAAGCACAGTTACTTACCTGTAACAGGTGATCTCTGGGAACAGCAGGAATTAGTCCTCACATATGGGTACGTCGGTACCGACGGAGCCCGTGCGGGAAAGCTCCCCAGCTTCTTAGAATAGAAGCTTTTGGGACCTCCCACTGCACATGCGCACTGCCTTCCCGCCTTCCTGAACAGCTCTCCTCAGTTTCGAGTTTATAGCTGAGTCAACAGAGAGAGGACAGGAAGATAGATAGATAAAAGATACAACTCCTAGGGGAGGTGGGTGGGTTGTGAGGACTAATTCCTGCTGTTCCCAGAGATCACCTGTTACAGGTAAGTAACTGTGCTATCTCCAGGAACAAGCAGGAATAAGTCCTCACATATGGGGACTCCCTAGCTTAGATGCATGGGATCCCCTGTAAAGGTTCGCCATCTTCGTATGGATCTCAGGCATCCATTCTGGGAAGGTGGGCAGGAGTTGTTTAGGAATGGAACAGGTGCTTGAGGACAGCCTGGCCAAACAAGGCATCCCGGCGGGAGTCCTTGTCCAAACAGTAATGGGCTGTGAAGGTATGAACCGAGGCCCAGGTAGCGGCTCGACAGATCTGATCTATGGAAACAGAGTGCAGATGAGCCATAGAAGTTGCCATGGCCCTCACATTGTGAGCAGTGACATGGCCTTCCAGAGAAATGTTTTTGCTCTGGTAAGCAAAAGAAATACACTGAGCAATCCAATTGGAAAGTGTACGCTTGGAGACTGGAAGTCCCAAATGGGAAGGATCAAAGGCCACAAAAAGTTGAGAAGACTTTCGATGTGGCTGAGTCCTATTAAGGTAAAAAGCGAGAGCTCTTTTACAATCCAGAGTATGAAGGTTCCTCTCTGCATTGGATGCATGAGGAGCTGGAAAAAAGACAGGTAGATATACCTCTTGATTAAGATGAAAAGGCGAGACCACTTTAGGCATAAAGTGGGGATTCGTCCTAAGGACCACCTTATCATGATGAAATCTTGTGTAAGGTGGATTAGCCACTAAAGCCTGCAGCTCACTGATGCGGCGAGCCGAAGTGACTGCAATGAGGAAGATGACCTTCCAGGAAAGAAATTTCAAGGAGGTGGAAAACATTGGCTCAAAAGGTGGCTTCATAAGTTGACCGAGCACTAGATTCAAATCCCATGCGACCGGGGGTGGTCTGATGGGAGGTTTAGTGAGAGTCAGGCCTCTCATGAATCTTGCAACAAGAGGATGAGAGGAGATAGGTTGTCCATTTATATGTTTCAAGGATGCTGCAATAGCACTTAAATGGACTCTTACCGAATTCGTCTTGAGGCCTGCATTGGATAGATGCAGGAGATAATCAAGAAGAGAATTCAAAGGAAGTGCCAGAGGGTCAAGACCCTGCTGAGCACACCAAATGGAAAAACGTTTCCATTTGAAAGCATAGGAACGCCTGGTAGAGGGTTTCCTAGAGGCAGAAAGGATATCTTTCACTGGTTGGGAAAGATGAAAGTCTTGAAGGCTTAAGCCTTCAGTAACCAAGCACTGAGGTGAAGGGATTTGGGGTTTGGGTGCCACAAAGTCCCCTCCTCCTGAGACAGGAGGTCTGGCGCAGCTCCCAGATCCAAGTAGGATCCCTGGGAGAGCTGTAGAAGTAGAGGGAACCACACTTGGCGTGGCCAGCGTGGAGCTATGAGGATCATAGTTCCATGATCCCTCTGGAGTTTGAACAGAGTCTTGGGAATCAAAGGAATGGGTGGAAAGGCATATAGGAATGCCTGATTCCAATTCAGGAGAAAGGCGTCCGTAGCCTGAGCTCCCTGACACGGAGTTCTGGAACAGAACCGGGGAAGTTTGGCATTCCACGGACTTGCAAAGAGGTCTATGTCCGGGGTCCCCCATTCCTGAAAGATTCGGTTTATTTGGTCCAAATGTAGGGACCATTCGTGTGGCAGCAGAACTCGACTGAGCCTGTCTGCCCGAGAGTTTTGAACTCCTGGGAGATACACTGCTAGCAGGTGAATCTGATGCTCTCTGGCGAAGGCCCATAGTCTTAGAGCTTCGTTGCAAAGCGACAGAGAGCCCGTCCCTCCTTGTTTGTTTATGTAAAACATGGCCACCTGATTGTCCGTCTGAACTAGGACAGTGAGGTTGGCTAGGAGGGAGTGGAAGACCTTGAGGGCAAGGTAAATTGCTCGCAGTTCCAGAAGATTGATATGAAGGGTGGTCTCCTGTAGAGACCAAGTGCCCTGAGTGGAGAGAGTTTGCAGATGGGCTCCCCACCCTGTTTGGGAGGCATCTGTTGTGAGGGTTGCTTGGGGTAGCAATGGTTGAAATGGAGCCCCCAACAACAGATTCTTGGTGGAAGTCCACCAGTGGAGGGACCAAAACAGACGATCGGAGGTTTGTATTTGGTCTGAGAGCGCTCCTGACGCCTGAGTCCACTGAGTGGCCAGGGTCCATTGAGCTGCTCTCATATGAAGACGAGCATAGGGCACCACATGCACTGTGGAGGCCATATGACCCAGTAGGCGTAGCATTTCCCTGGCTGTCAAGTGAGTGCTGGACTGAGCTTGGGAGGCCAAACTCAGGAGGCGCTGGCCTCGAACATGTGGAAGGTAGGCCCTTGCAGTGATGGTGTCCAACTGGGCCCCTATGAATTCTAGAGATTGAGTAGGGATGAGTTGGGACTTGGGAAGGTTTACTACCAGTCCCAGATACTGCAAAAGGCTCCTTGTGTGGTCCAGGGAAATCTGGGCCTGTGACTGAGTTGGAGCTCGGATGAGCCAGTCGTCCAGATATGGGAAGACAAAGATTCCCATGCCTCTTAGAAATGCGGCTACGACTGCCATGCATTTTGTAAATACTCTTGGAGCAGAGGCTAGACCGAAGGGGAGTACTCTGTATTGGAAATGTTTTCCCTGAAACAGAAAGCGAAGATACTTTCTGTGGGATGGATGGATGAGTATATGTGTATACGCATCCTGTAGGTCTAGAGAACAAAGCCAGTCCTGACCCTGGAGGTAAGGAAGGAGAATGCCGAGAGACAGCATTTTGAATTTCTCCTTGAAGAGAAATTTGTTCAATTCTCTCAGATCTAGGATTGGTCTGAATCCCCCTGTCTTCTTTGGAATGAGAAAATAAGGGGAGTAGAAACCGGACCCTTGTTGAGGAAGAGGAACCTCTTCTATGGCCCCTTGGGCAAGAAGAGAGGAAACCTCTTGACCCAACAGGGTTAGGAGAGATGGGGGAGAATTGAATGGTCTCAGCATATGATGGGGAGGAAGGCTGGAGAAATGAAGTTTGTAACCCTCTCGAATGATAGAGAGGGTCCATTGTTCTGTTGTGATTTGTTCCCATCTGGGAGCAAAGTGAACCAACCTTCCGGGTATGGTGAGAGGTTCTGGTTGTGTTAGAACCAGAAGTGGCAAGTTCCCTAGGAGCAAGTCAAAAACCCCTGAGGGGTTGGAGCCTGCTGAGCTACAGTAGCTGCTGCAGGCTTAGCTCGTGCTTGTTTGGATTGCTGATGCTTAGCAGTATAGCGAGGTTGAGAAGACTGCTGGCCAGTATTTGAAGCAACTCTGGCCTTCTTATAGTAAGGCCTTTTAAAAGACTTTTTCTTAGTAGGAATTGAAGTGGACTTTGAAAGTCTTTCCAAGGTGGCATTTTCAGCATCCATCTGGGTGGCTTTGATTTGCCACTCTTCCCCAAATAAGTTCTCACCTGTACAGGGCAGATTCCGTAAGCCATCTAGAACCCAAGGTTCCAGATCAGAGGCCTGGAGCCAAGCAAGACGTCGGGCTGCAATAGCAATGCCCGAAGCCCTACTGGCTCCCTCAAAGGAATCATATGCTGCCCTATTAGAGAACTTAGAAAACCTCTAAGAGTTGTTTCACTAGGGAAAGGAATCCCTGCTTTTTATCCTCAGGGATAAAGGGGGCAAAATGCCGCACCTTTTTGGCAAGTTCCTCCAGGAACATGCCCATATAGAGACTGTAGGAATTAATCCTGGCTATAAGCATACTAGCCTGGAAAATTTTCCTACCAAAAGAGTCCAAAGTCTTACATTCCCGTCCTGGAGGGGTGGAAGAGTGCCTTTTGGTACTCCTAATCTTCTTCATTGCAGACTTCACCACAATAGAGTGGTGGGGCAATAGAGTCCTTTGGAAACCAGGAGAAGGAGGGACCCTATACATGGTGTCCAACCTACGGGAATAAGGAGACAAAGTCAAAGGATTTTCCCAGAAATCCATCAGTTGTTCTTGAAGGATTTCATGGATAGGCAGGGTAACTGCCTCCTTAGGGGCCTTTGAGTATCCCAAAATATCCAGTTTTTTGGATCTGGGTTCCTTTTCAGAGGATGTGGTAATAGAAAGGGCTGTAGCCATATCTAAAACAAAGTCCTGGAAGGACAAATCCTCTGGAGGGGACATTCTCCTTTTAGGAGAAGAGGGCTCCTCAGGTAAGTTGAGTGAAAACTCAGCAGAATCATCAGAGGAGTGAAAATCCTCAGAGGAATCGGTGCTTTCCTCTAACGCACGATACGCGTACCGATCGGTATCGATATCGGGCGTATCGGGTATGGAACCGGTATGGAGCGAAAGCCCATACGGTACCGACTTGCGTTTAGAGGTGGACGGCCTCGATACCGGCATGGCGGACGATACCGGTATCGGGCCCGGAACCGCTGAAAGCGGAACCGATGGCGTTGCAGCTTTAATGAAAGCCATGACGGCTTGCTGCATGGACTGTACAGTATCGCACATGGACGCCATAGCTGCCTGGATGTCGGTACCGGAGTGACCCGGTACCCCAGAGCAGGCTAACAGGTGATCTGTCGAGGCCGTAGCATCGATATCAACCTGAGACCCCTGAATTGGCGTTTTTGGAAGTTGGACTTCCCGCCGGGGTTGTTTGGCTGGGGCAGGGTCCTCAAGTTCTAAGCTAAGAGCCTCTCGATGCTTTGAAGGAGATTTGCTCTTTGAGGACTTGCCCACAGAAGGTTTGGTTACCTGAGATCCATCCGGAGAAGAAGACCTGGATGACTGTGATGCTGTATTCTCTGAAGCAAACAGCACATGGAATTTGTTGGCCCGGTTCTGCAGCCCACGTTTAGACATGTGGGAGCAAGATGGGCAGTCCGGTATGGAATGGTCAGGCCCCAAACATTTCAGACACCAGTCATGGGTGTCTGTGACTGAAATAACAGCATTACATTTGGTACACTTCTTAAATCCAGGGGCTGGCTTCTCCATGAGGAGAAATTGAGTAGGCCGAGAGGCCTCTCTGAAGTGACCAAAAAGCTAAAAAATAAGAAAAAAAGAATTATAATTTTTTAAAGAAAGAAAGAAAAGACCGGCGATACCGGTATCGGTATGGGGAAGGCAGGTACGCGGTCTAAAGAAACAAATAAAATAACAATTTCTTCAGCGGTGACAGGAACACGACCTGCTGGCTCCGCGGAAAAAGAGAAACTGAGGAGAGCTGTTCAGGAAGGCGGGAAGGCAGTGCGCATGTGCAGTGGGAGGTCCCAAAAGCTTCTATTCTAAGAAGCTGGGGAGCTTTCCCGCACGGGCTCCGTCGGTACCGACGTACCCATATGTGAGGACTTATTCCTGCTTGTTCCTGGAGATCAAGAGGAACAATTTAGAATAAGCCTAGAAAATCAGCAGGCTGAGTGGGAAGAGAAAGTTAAGGAGAAGGAAGAACAGGATAAATATAAAGAACAAGAACAAAAGAAATTAGAAGATGTCAGACCCACGTTAGGGATAGTGCCACATTCAGATGTGCCTCAGGAGGCTAAATTTTGGTTCATAGATGGATCCCAGAGAGAAGGCAGAGCAGGTTTTGCTATCTGTAGAGTAACCCCACAGGGAGTAGTTACTTCCACAGCACAGTATGAGATGCCCCTAGGATACAGCGCACAGAGTGCAGAAACTGCAGCACTAGCACAAGTCCTGAGAGAAAATGAAAACAAACATCTAGTAATTTGCACCGATTCTCAGTTTGTAAGTAGCTCAGTACACATATATAGTACCATTTGTGCCAAGAGGGGATATTTGTCAGCTAAAGACCAGCCTGTCCAACAAGCTGAGATCTCAATGGAAGTTTTTGAAATGCTCAGAGAAAGAGCAGAGCAGGGCTATTTGACAGCATGTGAGTGGGTTGCAGCACATCAGGAAGTTAAGACATGGGAGCAGTACGGAAACTCGATAGCTGACAGCCTAGCACAAGAAACCACCTGTCCTGAAGTCCCTGAGACTATGGTAGTAACCCGTCAGCAGAGTAGCCAGCATGACTTTTGCAAACTGGAGGATTTACAGGAAAATGTGTTACAGAATGAATTACAGCAATGGATAAATGCTGGATGTAATAAGATTCACAAAGTATAGAGGCACCCTTCGGGGAAGATGTGTGTTTCCTCTGCTGCTTTGATAAATTTGTCAACTATGCTGCACTATGCAGATCATTGCAGTGTGACAGCCATTGTCTCTCATCTTGGGGATACATTGTGGTGTCCTGATATGCGTAAGTTGGTTCAGGCAGTAGTTAGTGGCTGCCACACCTGTATCACTAGCACCCCCCATGCACGTCTTAAACCAAGTGGGGGTGCAATACCAAGATCACAAGGACCTTTTCTGCATTGGCACATCGATTTCACTGACATGCAAGTGAAATGTCAGGGCAGATGATACCTATTGGTTCTGGTTTGTCCTTACTCACTCACAACATGTCACATTATGAAGCATTTCCATGTAAGAAAGAGACCGCTGCTGAAGACCGAAAAGTATTAATGGAACATATAATTCTCCGGTATGGGATCCCTCCCCAAATCTTATCAGATAATGGGTCCCATTTTAAAAATCAATTAGTCAAAGAATTTTCTGAAAAACTGCCCATTAGATGGCGATATGTTGCTGTCTATTCTCCAACCTCAAATGGCCTTGTAGAAAGGTGCAATGGTCTTATTAAAACACAGTTAAGAAAGCTAATGATTGGGAGTGGCCAGACCTGGCTGCAAGCATTATCTCTTTGTCTGTATCTATTGAAAAATAACCCTATCAAGCGGTTAAGTCTAACTCCTCATGAAATCATAACTGGAAGAAGGAGCATGTGCCCAGTTATGAAGTCAGGTACCCAAAATTTGCCTGACTTGTTTTCTGCTTATCTTACAGGACTTCAGACCAGTGTATCCTTGATTCAACAGAAGTTGGCTTCCCGCATACCACCAACAGTGTTAGTCCCATATGCTTTTGAATTGTGTGATCTTGTCTACCACCGGATCCAAGTGAGGGACAAGTGGTACCATCCTATCTACTCTGGACCACATACTGTTACAGCTGTAACTCCAACCACTGTTCAGCTTGATAACGACACTTCGTGGATACACAGCAAAGATATTTTTCCAGCTCCTATCACCAGTAGTGTTCAACAAACTGTGGGTACAAAACAGTGATATCATTCGTGACAGACACTTCTCCGAGAGATCTGGAAAAAGAGAAGCTCCACTTGGACCCACTATAAAGACATTTACCTAGTGCCTGTTTAAGATATTAGTATAACTGATTAATGTGTATACTATCTGAAGCCTATTTATCTCCTGTCAGTCCCTCTGTATTAGATCCGCCTCCTGTAATTTTCATTCTGTTAGTAATCATATTTGTTGTACTTTGCTTAGTATTGCTGCTTTTTAGATTGCTTTTATAATGTATATGGGCCCACCAGTCCCCATTAAATCCCTTCCCTTTCATGGTATGGGCAATTCTTTGTGGAGCATTGGTAGGATCACTTCTAGTTCTTTTCCTTTAATACTTATATAGTCCTCAACCTGCTCCTCTGAATCTCTCTACACAGAAACTGAATAGTTCTTTCAATAGTTCCTTTAATATTTCCCAGGGTAGTCCCTTACGATCCCGAAGGTCCACACCAGGACCTAATCTATGGAAATCCACAGTTCTTGAGGTTGTCCAATTAATGAATATCTTGGACTGTATCATATGCACCCCACTGCCAAAGAGAGTTGGGTATGCACCAGTCAATATAGTGCCAGTACAACCAGTGGAGTACTCGGGGAATCTGGCTTGCCAGGACACTACCGAATACTACACTACTCCATGCTGGGCCCCCTCTAACTGCTCCCATACTTGGGAGCATTTCAATTTATCTGGCCCGGTCCCAGTCCAAGTCTATGCCCCTTCTGATACATCCATATTGTATTGGTAATGGGGGCTAGTCCATTCTGACTCACGCCCTTCACTGAAGTGTAATATCACCTACCATCCTGCACAACAGCGATTTACTGTTTCCCCCAGGTCCATAATTCCTTATAGCTTCTCGGCTCCTTATAGCTTGGACAATTGGTTTGCTATCACTAATGTATCTCTGAATGTTACACCTGCTTATTGACACAACACATACACAGTGGGTCCTATTTATAAAAATGGTTCAGCGGTCCAGACACCTGGACACAGAACTGGTACCCCTTATTCCTCCTATTATTTTCCCCGTAATGATCAATCAATCATAAGGCATACTTCAATTGCATGGGGACACAAAATGAACTGGACCTGGACCAAAAATACCCGATTCTCAGCCCTTGCAGGCCACTATTGGTATTGTCAGGGTTTCCTGTATCAGGCTATAGGTCTGAATCATCTTCCTTGTGCTCTGGTTAGGGCTGAGGCCTATTCAGTGTTAATCCCTCTCAATGTCAGTCATTATTACACAAGGGCCCACAGACACAAAAGAGACACCTCCCCCTGGTATGATAAATCCGAAGATGCTGCTCTCATGACCTCTTATGAATATATTAATTCCACATATCCGCTGACAAAAACACAGCTTGATGCCCTGAGCTATACCTCTTGAATTCCTATATTTTAGACCCCTGCAATTACTGCTGAACTAGGTATGGCTGTACGTAGGTAGCAATGTTTGCTTCATGTCCAAATGCATTCTGTCGCTGAATCCATTACTCTCCTAGCCAAATCCCTTGAGCAAAACAATCAAATGACTCTGCAAAATAGACGAACTTTAGATCTATTGTTAGCAGCTGAGGGAGGGGCATGTAAATTCATTAATGAAACAAATTGTTGCACAGTTATAGCAAACCATACAAATTTTGTACTTAATGCAATGGACAGAATTAGACACTTATCAAAATTACATCTGGATGATTTCAAGAGTGGAATTCAGGTTGGAGCGTGGTGGAATGATATTGCTTCTTGGTTTACAGGCCTAAGCTCTGGCCTACGTGGCTTACTTGTACCCTTGTTTGGTCTGCTCATTGCTTTATCGGTTAGCTGCTGTGTTTTTTCATTTATTCTAGCTTTCTGTAGAAGGTGTTTGACTAAGGTGTCTACCACAACTCTAATTCTTACTTCCCAAAATCAGGCCAATGAATATACTTCCCTAGCCCGTAGACCTAGAGTTACTAATGTAAACGGTAACCTGTCTGATGCCCATCCTCTTATTCCAGAGGGGTTCCACTTGGTAGCGGTCCAATATTCAGGTAACAAGTAACCCTATATGGATTTCCTCTCTTTTCAAGTTCCCTATGTTAGGTATAGAATTAATGGGATTCAGATCTCATGTGGCAACTTGGTCTCGTCATGTCTCCATTTCTTCAGTGAGTGTCACTGGAGTTTCCGGATGGCCGAGTGTAGAAGGGCACACTATGGGGACAGAAGAAGGGACCTGAAGTGGGATTCAAGAGGGGAATGAAGGGGAAAAATGAATCCCCCTTCAGGTACCTTTGTTACAGGTTGAATCCATCTTGTGCTAACGTCTATAGCTCAGGCCCAAGAAAGAAACAGCTTGCTGACTTTTTTCACACTGAAACTGCAAAATCAGCAAGACTGAGCTATGAAATTAGCTAATATCCTGTCCCAGAGAGCTGACACAATGAGAGGCTCTGAAAACTACACAGCTAGTGAAAAGCTGTCACCTGGGCCCCTTGAATGAACAAAGGGGAACAGAACGAAGAACTTAATCTGCAGGAAACAGAGCCAGCACACAGCGACAAGGACTGCCGTGAGAATGGGAAGACAGGATGCCACAGAGAAAACAGAGGGTAAAAGATTAAGGAGCAGATTTGCTTAAGATAATAGGGAATAAGAAAAGAAAGGAAATCTACTTATCAGCAATTTGTGCCTAAAACTGAATATAAATATAGAGAAGAAATTCTAATAAGTGGACAGACATTAGCTGATCTCACTGGAGTGAGGCTGTCTCTGTCTCCAGGACCTTTTACACTTAAGTCAGGTGCTTTGCTTGTTATAGATGTATTGATGCTATGTATTGATATTGAAATTTGTACCTCATAAGTCAAAAGCAAAGCTTGTGAGGTTACAGACCTGGCAAAATAAATAAATAATTTCCATGCTTTTATGGTGGCATGAACAATTTGTTTAAAGCAGGTCCTGTATGTATGTTGGGGTTGAACACAAGCAGCCAAACAAAATAGAAAATTCCCCAAATAATCGCAGGGGAAGCCCAGAAAAACCCCAACAGTATCCATTACATAATTCAGATGCATAGATAAAAATTTAGAGATGCTCACGTACCTCTCCAAATTTCTCACACACATATATATATATATACACACACACACACGTGCACTCTGAAATCTATGCAAACCAATGCCTGGATATTGGATTCACAATAGTTTTGCTACTGGAGAATTTAAATTAAATAGACAATAGCTATTCATAATCCAAATACTTCTCAGAGTAAAACATATCAGTAGTTTCTAATAAATGAAAAGCACCAGCACCAATTGAATTTATAGAGTCAGAAGAAAAGTGACACAGCGTAAGGTGTGCAAAATCAGACAGTTTTTAAAAGACAAGTGCCCTTTGAATTCAAAGTACCTGTAGACCAATGGTTCTCAACCCAGTCCTTGGGACACACTCAGCTAGTCAGGATTGCATGATATCCACAATGAAAACACATGTAACAGATTTGCATACAATGGAGGTAGTGCATACAAATCTCTCATATACATATTCATTGTAGATAACTGAAACCTAGTTAGCTGGGTATCTCCTGAGAACTGGATTGAGAACCACTGTTACAGATTGTTGTTTCTGTTTCTGATCGATCGACCACCCACCCAAAATCTCTCTCTATATTATATCAGATGACATCTGTCCTCTTGGACATGTTTCTGTTGTTGTTACACAGAACACAGGAAAGAGGTATTGTCTATAAATAAGATAAAGTCAAGGGCTAGACAAAAGGATCAAGACAGAGAAACTCTGGCGGAAATACTTCTTTTCTAAGAGGGTAGTGAATGCCCAAAATAGTCTACCAGAAAAAGGGGCAGTGATCAAAACAATGCCAGAACTTAAGCAGACCTTAAGAACTTGAAACAGATATAGGGGGCAGTGATGTGGGCAGTTAATGTACCATCCGGACTGATTACATAAGCTACAGAAGTCATCATTGCCTAATCCTCATATCCAGAACAGCACCTTGACCCTGTTCTCAAAACCTCAGTGACGAGAGACATCAGCATTGGCTCTTAAATGTGTAGGGGTTCCTTGCAGTCATGCATGCCTCTCCTTCCACGTGACAGTACACACCAGTGTGTAAGAAGTAATGACTGAGGGAACGCATGTGTGGTCCCCTTCCCGCCCAAGGGTGCCATCTTCCTCAGTCAGATGACATAGCTAGGAGAGCAGTAAAAAATAAAACAAGGTAGGGAGGCAACTCACAGGGGAGGAGGGAGGGTTGTGAGGACTGATTCTTGCTGTCCCTGGAGAACATTTGTTACAGGTAAGTAACTACGCTTACTCCAGGAACAAGCAGAAGTCAGTCCTCACATATGGGACTCCCTAGCTCTATGCTGCTGAGGACCAAACCACGACAGCACCAACGGCGACCAATCAGATAGCTGCAAGTTACAGAAGGTAAGTTCCCACTGAGAGACTCTGCAGATCCTAGCATCTAGCGACACTATCACTCCAGTAGCCTAAACTCAGAAGGGTCTGAGGGCAGGAGTTGCCTACACCCCGATAATATTACGGAGTACTGCCTGGCCAAAGGCACTGTCCCTGCGGGACTCACTCTCCAGACAGTAGTGAGCTGCGAATGTATGAATTGAAGACCATGTGGCAGCCTTGCACATTTCCATCCACTGGCACTGAACAGAGGTTGGCCACTGATGTGGCCATCACCCTCACGTGATACGTTGTGATACGGTGCTCAAGGGAGAGGCCAGCTCGCTCATAGGCGAGGGCAACACAGTTCACCACCCAAGTGGACAGAGTTCGCTTAGTCACGGCAACCCCAGTCTTCTGGGGTCATAAGACATAAAAAGCTGAGGAGCTTTTCTATGGGCCTGAGTCTGCTGTAAGTAGGAGGACAGGACCAGTTTCCAATCTAGTGTATGAAGTACTAGTTCCTCTCTGCCTGCATGGGGCCGTGGGAAGAAGGTGAGGAGGACCACCTCTTGGTTGAGGTGGAAAGGAGACACCACCTTTGGGAGGAATTTGGGGTATGTGCAGAGCACTACCCTGTTCTTATAGAACTTTGTATATGGTGGATCTGCCACCAGGGCCTGGAGTTCGCTCACTCTTCGAGCAGACGTGAGGGCCACTAGAAAGACCACTTTCCAAGACAGGTCCGCAGGTGGCAAGGGCCAGGAGCTTGAATGGCGGTTTGGTGAGCTGGGAGAGCACCACGTTGAGGTCCCACTCTGCTGCTGGAGGGCAGAGAGGGGACTTGGATAACAGGAGGCCTCAGAGGAACCTGGAAACCAGGGGCTGACTTGAGAGGGGTTTTCCCTCGATAGGGTGGTGGTGAGTGGCTATGGCGCTCAGATATACTCTCACAGAGTTACATTTCAGCCCAGTGTGTGACAGGTGCAGTAGATGCACATGGCAGGAGAAGGGATTCTCCTTCCTTTCCACAGACTAGGCAGAGAACCTTCTCAACTTAATGGCATAAACCCATCTGGTAGAGGGTTTTCGAGAGGCCAGTTGGATCACCTCGACGTCTCCTGGAAGATTGAAAGGAGCCAACACTACCCTTTCAGCAGCCACGCTGTTATTTATTTATTTATTTATTTTATTTATTTAGTATACATTTGTATACCGCTACTTCCAGCGATCAGCAGCGGTTTTTTGATTACAGATTGGAAATTGTCAAATCATGACAGGAAATTTTTGAGGTATAAACACATTGATTAGACAGGAAAGCACAGCACACACAGAGAACTATTTTACAGGGAACATGGGCTATGGAGGGTTAAGTGGCTTGCCCAAGACCACAAGGAGCACCTGTGGGACTAGAAACCCCAGTCCTTCCAGCCCAAGGTTGCTGTCCTCTAGTGGGATTTGAACCCCCGACCTTCCGGCCCGAAGTACCTTGCCCCAACCACTAGGCCACTCCTCCACTCCATTAGCATTAGTAACCCCAAATTGGGGTGCAGGAGGGTGCCCTCTTCCTGAGATAGGAGGTCCAGGGCTTGGCCCAGTGGGACTGGAAGTGCCACTGACAGGGAAAGCAGCAAAGGAAGCCAAGGTTGCCTGGGCCACCTGGGGGAAATCAGTATAACTGATGCCTTTTCGCTCCGTACCTTGAAGAAGGTCCTGGCGACCGGGGGGGGGCGGGGGGGGGGGGGTCGGTGAGAACACAGAGTAGGCCCTCAGACCATGAGATCAGGAAGGCATCTGCCGCCACTCTCTCTGGGTGCAGCTGACAGGAGCAGAAGCAAGTCAGTTGCATGTTGCCCAGAGAGGCAAATAGGTCCATCAAGAGCCTTCACCAGAGGTGGACGAACTGCTTCTTTACTCTTGGGTTTAAGCACCACTTGTGTGGATGATGGACTTTGCTCAATCTGTCTCCTAGGCTGTTGTCATGACCCGTAAGGTACACCACTCGCAGAAGCATGCTGTTGTGTGCTGTGAAGGAGAAGATGACCACCGCCTCCTAGCAGAGGGAGTATGAACCCATGCCCCTCTGCTTGTTGATATAAAACATGGCGACCTGGTTGTCTGTCTGGATCAGCACAGACCGGTGTCGCAGGTGGCGGCAGAATGCTTGTAAGGCCAAGATTGCCCTGACATGGTGAGGGAACACCTGGATGGAGATGATGACCCCCAAGCGAAAAGGGGAACAACACCAGTCAAGGTGAGCCTCTTTCAAAAAGACAAAAGGAGCTGAGAACAGCGCCGCTGTCAGCGATGGCTCGAGGCAGGAGGAGGAACTGGTATGCAAACTGGGAAACTTTTTTTAAAGGATGATTAGCAAGGATCTTTCCGTGGAAACCGGACAGAGGTCCATTGGGCTCCGTGGAAAAAAAGAGACTGGGCGGGAAGGGGACCACACAGTGTGGTAGCATGTCCCAAAGGCTTTCTTTGAAAGCTGGGTAAATGCTCCGCATGGGCTTCCTCTGCACCGACATCACCCATATGTGAGGACTGACTTCCTGCTTGTTCCTGGAGAAACTAAGCTACGTTAAGTACAAATCCTCTGTATTAACTGTATGAAGCGTGGCTAGAGGATGTCTGCTGGGAACTTAATTTGGAGGTAGGGTTAACTAGCATTAATGTCTCACTGATAATGTGGATGCAGTTGAGTACATGATGATTTGCAGTTAATACATATTAAGTGACATTCACCATAAATGCATTGAATCCTGTCTTATATTTTCAAACTATGGATGCTGGATTTCCAATGGGCATGTGCTGCAGTTACAGCCTAAAAAGGGTGAGCTGAATTCTTACTGTAATAACATTTTTTGATGGGGTCAGGCTTGGTGCACTATAAATTGTTAGATTAAATTAAGTTAAATTAACACACATGCTTTAAAAACAGAAACATATTGTGTTTATATGCATTTTGGAACCTGAAGATTCCTGTTGATCCCTCCTCATGGAGCCTATTCTCTAAGCAGCATTAGCTACTTAATCTGGCTTTTAATGCATGTGGACTATGTTTTTCTAAGCTGTAACTTTTTTAAACACATTCTTCTACATTAGACGTTTTAACACAGCGGCTAAGAAAGGAAGGAGAGGGAAATGCTAGATTTTCCCTTTTTGGTTGACCAGAAGCATTTGTGGCCATAACTGCAGCACTCTCTCAGCCGCCATGGTAAAGTCCAAGTTCTGAAATTCTGGAGCATATACAAGGGGTGAAAAAGAAATATAAGGAACTGACCTTTTGATTTCAAATGAGTGCAAAGCATGTGACAACTATGTTTAAACTTAAACCAATTTCTGTTCAAACCAGTAAAGTAATCAAGTTCATCTGAAACTTAAAAGAGTGGAGCGATGGCCTACTAGCAAGAGCAGCCACCTGGTGACCAAAGAGACCAGGGTTCAAATCCCACTCACACTTCTCATGGCCTTGTACAAGTCACTTAACCCTCCATGCCACAGGTAACACTTAGATTGTAAGCCGTCTGAAGACAGGGACATACCTACTGTACTTGATTGAAACACATCTTGAAGTATTACTGGAAAAGCATGAGCTAAACAGTAAGGAGGTTATTCCGAGGCATGAATAGGGATGTCCATCCCCACTATTCGTGCCTTTTCCCAGTCCCATCTACCTTCCCCGCGTCTTGTACGGGGGCGGTAGACGAGGGCGGGAAGGGGGTGGGGATTGGGGGCAGCATTAGGGCGGTCGATTCTAATGTCAGCCCTGTATGTCCGAGGCCAGCGACTTGCACGGGGAAGGAATAAGTTCCCTTAGTCGCCAGGCATCGGTGGGCCCGGGGCACGGATGGGGCGGGGGACATTCTCAGCAGCCTGATCCTGGCCTTACGAGGCCAGATTGGGATCAGGCTGCAGGGAATCCGCTTCAGGAGCAGGTGGCTGGTGGCCGGGGATAGTGGCTCTTCAATGAAGCCGTGGTGCCATGACAACCGGACGCCATGGCACTGCGGCTCCATTGAAGAGCCTTGACTGAGTTAGCCGGGGAAGGCACATTCATGCAGACTGGACAGAATCAGGGTCCAGACCTGCACATACAGGTTCGCAATTCTGATCCCGCGGGGCTTGACGTGCCCCGCACGATCAGAATCGCGACTTCCTCTGTGCGTCCAGTTCCAGCTGGACGCACAGAGGGGCCAGACGTGCAGGATGGAATTGGGCCTTAAATAAATAAATTAATTAAAAATAAAACAGCAGAATTGAAGCTTGCCTGAGACAGACAAGAGGATGCAGTGATAAAGGCGAGTGATAGAAATAAGAGGAGACAAAGTAAGGTCCGTACAGAGCGTTAACTGGGTAAGCTGGCCACCAAAGCCCATAGACAGAACAAAAGAGGTGGAGGAGTGCTCATCATCACCAGAACTGATCTCCAGTTCAAAATGGATGACTCCAACAGTAACAACCACCTAGAAACTGTATCAATCTCCAACAACAAATGCTCCATAAACCTGATTTATAGATCACCTTCAGCGGATCCAGACGACCTGTCAACCATAATAAACCTGGCATCCAACATCCAGGGTCCAAATAAACCTAATTGGATCTTAGGGGATATCAACCTGCCATCATTACAGGACACTCAAGCAACTGCATTCATAGAAGCCCTAGAGATCCTCGGATACACGCAAATGGTGCAGGAACCTACTCACGAGAAAGGTAACATTCTTGACCTCATATTCGTCCCGCAGCTAATTCTTGATCAACCACAATACATCATGCTATCAGTAACTGCAGTCCCATGGTCTGATCATAAACTCATCACTTTTCAGATGCCTACCCTCAACATGCCACCAAAGCCCAAAATGGATAAAAGCAAGACTGCTAACTCAGCTGCCAGAAGTTTCCACCCATTTAACAGAGAACGCATCCTCGCCGAAACATGCACACTCATTGATGAGACTTCCTTAAGCCTAGATGAGTTGATCACCGCTTGGAACAGCAAACTCAGCACGATCGCGATCCGTCCTCCAACAAACAAGGCCCCGAAGAAAAGATCATCAGCCCCATGGTTCACAGCCGACTTAAGGGCTTCACTAACCTTTCTAAGAAGGCTGGAAAAGCGCTGGAGGAAGTCACGCACCAGCAGTGACCAATCAGCCTACATCCAACACCTGACTGCACATCGTAAAGCCATCACAGACAAGATGAGGCAATACCACACAGACACCCTGAGACGATCACTGAATAAGCCACATGACCTGTTTAACTTAGTCAAAACGCTTGCTAAAGAACCGACCCCTGAGCACCATGGCGGTATTCACCCACAGGACTATGCGGTCTACATGCAATCCAAAATGTGCAAGACCGAAAAAATAGTAATACCGGACCCTCCTGATGAGCAAGAGTACCCAGCATTGCTAACATCCTTCAATACTCCTTCAAAGAAAATTATCGAAGATACCATCTTAGCCCTAAACACTACCACTGCGCACACAGATTCTTGTCCTGCATTCTGGATAAAAGACCTGCGATGTGACCTCTCTCCAATTATAGCCAAAATCTTAAACCAATCCTTTACCACTGGCTCTTTCCCACCTACTCTCAAGCAGACCTCCGTCAGACCTCTTTTAAAAAACACCAAACTAGACCCCCAAAAGGTAGAGTCTTACAGGCCCATATCTAGCATACCGATGCTTGCAAAAATCATTGAAAAAATAGTGCACAGGCAATTACAGGATCATATTGACACTACTGCCCCACTAGATCCAGCCCAACATGGATTCAGAGAGTCACATGGAGTGAAAACACTACTCACAGCCCTCTTCAACAATATCATCTCAGGTGTCGATAACATACGACATGGTTTCGCTCTCATCTTTTTAGATATAGCAGCAGCTTTTGACTCTGTATGCCATGAAATTCTCATCTGCCGGCTAAGAGAAAAAGGTATCAGCGGAACAGCGCTCGAATGGTGCAGATCTTACCTGTCCGGAAGATGGCAGCATGTTCGAGCAGACGGGGCTACATCGGAACCATTTCAACAAAGTCAAGGTGTGCCTCAAGGATCCTCCCTATCATCCTTGATGTTTAATATATACATCCAACCCATCTGCAACATCATTAGATCCTTCAATGTCAGTTACATGATATATGCTGACGATGTGCTATTATACATGCCAATATCATTGGATAAACTAGACCTCACCCCTCTGACTAACTGATTCAACACCATATCGGAGTGGCTCCTGTCACAAAATCTGAGAATCCAACACAAAAGACGGAAGTTCTTTTCGTCTCGAGGAATATAAACTTCATCCCACCTAGCTGTGTGAAGGTAAAGGATGCTGAACTACAAGTGAAACCTGCGATACGTTACCTTGGAGTAACGTTGGACCAAAATCTCGACATGAAGAACCACATAGCCAATACCGTAAAGGCGATCTACTTTAAAATCAGATCCCTCAGACACCTACGCACGTTACTCGAACCAGATGATTTCCGCACCATTTATCAAGCCCTGATAATTCCCCATTTCGATTTTTCAAACTCCATATTACACGGGCTTCCCCGGTCCACCCTGAACCCCTTGCAACTTGCTATGAACAGTGCAGCGCGGGTACTCTTTGGGGCATCCAGGAGAGACCACGTGACACCCCTCCTGAAACAGTTACACTGGCTCCCCATTCAAGCAAGGATCAGTTTTAAGACCTTACTGCTGACTTTCAAAGCTGGCAAGGGGCTCACCTCCTCCTCTCTTTCTGACCTCATCCAACCACATGCACCTAACAGACCACGAAGAACCGCAGAGTTGAACATGCTAGTTATCCCAAAAGAAACCACAAGATGCACCAAAACAACAGCTAACAGAGCCTTCCGACTCTGCGCCCCAAGTCTATGGAACACCTTACCAGCACATATCAGAGCAATCCCCAACTTGAGCTAGTTCAGAAAGGCCCTTAAACACTTCCTCTTCATCAAATATCTCACTAACAGCTCCGAACATAATCCCCACTCGAATAGTGAGCACCACAATAGTAGTAGTCAAACAGGCAAGCCCTCGCAACAGGTGTCCCCCACAATGTAAAACACCAAGCAGTTTCCTTTATCATTGAACCACCTATGCATATAGTTGACCCTGTTTCCTTTCTCATTTGAACCACCTATGTATATAGTTTACCCTGTTTCTCCAAGTTCCACTTCCTGTTAAATGTAATGACCAGACATATGAAAGTTGTCGGATGTTTCTGTTCCATGTAAACCGTGCTGATGGCAAATAGTGCGGTATATAAGAAATGTTAATAAATAATAAATAAATAAATAATAATAAATAAGCTAAGTAAGCCAATAGGTCTGTATCTGTCAACTCCATGCCATCACTGATCTTCAGGATTTTCATAGAGAGCTGAAGACCCGCCCTTTTTAGGTAGCATTATGGACTTATACTTGTGTCACCTGTTTGTTACTGTTCTGCATGTGGTGTGTCTATATTCAAGTGATTGCACATGTTTCCTTGTTACCCGCTTTGATGATGTAGATTAAGCAGGATATAAGTTGCATAAAATAAATAAATATAAATAAATAAACAGGGTACAAACTTACACAGAAACATAAAAGCATGATGGTAGATATGGCCTATCCATTCTGCGTCCTTCAAGACCAACTCCTACGGTCCCTTTTTTCCCTTTAGAGATCTTCTGTGTTTGAATTCAGATACAGTCCTCATCTGTACTACCTCCACTGGGAGACTATTCAATGTATCTACCACTCTTTGCACAATACTGCCACATACTACTCCTGAATCTATCTTCTTTCATCTTTGTCCTATGCCCCCTCGTTGCAGAGCTTTCTTTCAAGATCAGATTGATTGCACATAGAAGTTGCTTGAAAACCCAAGAGCATAATGGCTGCCCACTAGTGGTATTCAGAGGGCATCTCAGTTTGAAGATCTGCAGTTGAGTACATTGCAGGTCATCAAAAGGAGTCCTTGGGGAGGTGATTTGAATTTGAGTTTGCTGAGGGCTGAACAGAAATGGATTTTGTTAAATTTATATTCTGTTATACCATCTGGGTTAAATAAAGAAATCAATGGGTCTGTTTTTTTTTAACTTACCGCAATGCCTCTGTCTGGTAAACTGCCATATTTTCTTTAAATCTAGAGAATGTTCCAGCAGTTTTTGGTTTGGAATCCAAGGTCAGATGCACATTTTGGAGGTAAAGTTATAACATCATTCTTGCATGTATTTGGCCACATATGTGGGTGAATGACCTCTTCTAAAATACCAACCAACGTAAAGAGTACACGTTTTGCCGGTAAGCACAGCTGGCTGTACAGTCTGTGTGGAACGCAGGCGGAGTTTTCACGTATATACAAAGATATTTTATACGTGGGCATACATAAGCACGTAGATTAAGTTATAATCTATGTGTGTAAAGTATGTCCACAGTACATACTTATCGTTATAAAACAGCATCTATGTAGATGCCTATGCAGGTGCATACTTAAGGCACCCTACTATAAAATTACCCTCTTTCTGCCGGGAGTAGCAGCCACATAGGGGCCTAAATATGCAGAAGCAACCTAGAACATCGGTGCTGCAAGACACATCCTTCTTCAATTGAAAATTTCACTTGGGGGCCACTCAGGTGAGAAATAAAGGAAAAAAGGGAATTTAACAAGAGAAAGAACTGGCCTGCTAAGGGTGAACACAGAACAGCTTCTGTTGTGTAAAGAAAAAAAGCATTGAAACTATATATATAGTTTATACAATTGAAGGCTAAAGAAACAAAGAAAATGAGCTACAAAGTGGAACAGTGCTCTTTACTGAAAGAATATAAAAAGGTGGCATAAAGATGTGCGATCTAAACGCACATCAAAGATCCCTGTTCCACTGATTCTCGTGCCCTTATGACCTCTGATACTGCAAGAGTACTGGAGTGTGTAAGTCTCCAAAACTAAAATCTGTGCAAACTATAAATAGTGCCTGGTACAACGACGTACTCGCAGAGGGGAGTTTTGGCTTTGTTTTAAACCCTTTTAAGTCACAATAGATTTTATTCACCATCAGTTTAGATATGAAAACTGAAGACTGTACTTTGAAATACGAGAATGCTCAGCACAGTGGGTGTAAAAGAAAGCCAAAGATCCATACTGTAATTATCAGCATAAGATATATTTAATCAAATGAAGATCAAGCATGCCTATGAAATATGTTAGCTATTGCAGTGTTTTCAAATGCATTTCACAATAAGGTGAGCACCTGCTGTCGAGACTTGAGGCTTGATCCATCTGTCTGTCCATCTCCTTGGGCACATGCTAATTTATGCAAGCACAGATGAACGTACATTCTGAGCTGAGGCCAGGCCCTGACACCTAAAAGACAGGGCTTGCAGGAAGGGGGTGCAGAAAGCCCAGGTCCCACTACCAGAAGATTTCAACAATACAGTGACACACCAGAAGGAGGTAGTGGTGGGGAGCCTAGCTTGGCCAACTGACGATGTGAGCTGGCAGTATGATAGAAAGCAATGGTGTCAACCCAAGAAAGACAGCACCTGGGCTCCTGCTAGTCAGCCAACATTTGACCAACCTGTCCAGGGTTCTGAAAGGAGCCAACAAGACAACAAACTGGCCAACGCGAGTGCTGGTTTTCTGCCAACTGCCAGCTTCTAAACTGGCCAGGCCACCCCTTCTGCTGCCCCTGCAGATACCTTACCTCATCTTCTCACGTTTATATCCCTCCTGTTTAGGAGACATGCTTATTCACATGTTCTCTTTAGGGCAAGTCTCAAGGCATAATACTGCACGTTTAACAAGACTGGCCCAACAGCAGCAGGGCATATGTGATTAAAATGCATCTTCTGATGCTGCCTCATGGGAGGGACGGAGCATTATATCTCAGGTCTTGGCATTTCTGCAAGGATAGGGCAGGGATCCATGAGGATGAAGAGGGATACAATGAGAGGGGTGAATATGGGGTTATGCAGATAATGATGTTGGGAGAAAAGAATGCAAAAGGAGAGGGAGGAGAAAAAAAGATGATGGGGAAGAGGGAGGTAGAGTGAAGAAGAGGATAAGGAGAGATGAGAGGGCAGGAGAGAGACAAGAGGAGGAATTAAAATAAGTATGAAGAGAGGGGAAAAAAAGAGAAGAGTGGCATGGAGGAGAAGGAAGGGTGACAGGCGCAAGAGAAGAGCAATAGATGGGGGAAGGGTTAGTATGTGGGAAATTGGGGAATAAGGAGTGTTGTGAGACAGAAGGCCCAGATGGTATATATCCAAGGGCGTCGAAAGACCTGAAATATGAGATTGCAGATCTATTAGTAATCTGTGAACTATCACTGAAATCATCTGTAGTACCAGAAGACTGAAGAATGCCATTGTAATACCAATTTTTAACAAGGGTTTCAGGGGTGATCTGGGAAACTACAGACCAGTGAGCCTGATTTCAGTACTGGGAAAAATGGTAGAAACCATTATAAAGAATAAAATTATTGAACATGTAGATAGTCATGGTTTAATGGTTTATGGTTTATTAAAACATTTGATATACCGCCTTTCGGTCACACCAAAACAGTATACAATAAAAACATCATTTGGAAGAAGAAAAGAATGCCATAAAACCTTGACAGGACAGCATAAGAGAAGGAAAAACAGGGAAAGATAACAAGGAAGAGAGGGAACGAGGGTCAGGACACAAGGAGGCAGAGTCCTGAGAGCCTGTATAAACCGCCCGAGACAGCTGGAGGTCCAGGACATTAATGAACAGTGGGGAGGTCAAAGGCAATGGAAAACAGATATGTTTTCAAGGAGGTCTTAAATTTTGAGTACAGGGGTTCCAGTCTAAGATCAAGTAACAAGGAATTCCATAATGATGGGCCCTAGAAGAAAACGGCAGAATGTCAGGTCCGTTCTAACCAGGCCTGTGCAGGGGAAGGTAGGTATAGCCAATTCGAATGCACAGACCTAAGGACAAAAAAGGTGCATATAGGACTAAGAAGAAGGAAAGCTATGAGGGGATACCAGAATGAAGAACTTTATGAATAATTGTAAGCAGCTTGTCTTGTGAGCGGTGAGACAGTGGAAGCCAATGTGATTGTATGAAAAGTGAAGCGATATGATGAAATCTGGATGCATGATGAAGTAATCATATGGCCGTATTCTAAACTGACTGGAGACGTTTAGTTTGAGAATGAGAAAGACCAAGATAGATGATGTTGCAATAGTCTAGCTTAGCGATGTGTAAGCAGAAGTGTCATGATAGATGACGGAGAGAGAAAAGAACGAATGACATGGATCTGTAAAGTGCAGAAGCATCGTTTCACTACAGCACTAATATGGAACTGAAAGGAAAGAGCTGAATCTAAGATAATACAAAGCTGGGTGACAACTGAAATGTATCGCCTATTGAGAGAGGGATTGACATAAGGTGGAAAGAAAGGACCCAGAGCCATAACGCAGAGGTTTTTGTGGGGTTCAGATTCAAATGATTGCCATAAAGTGAGGATGCAATAGCTGCCAAACAAACATTAACAGTGGAAAGATCAGGAGAAGCAGCATTCATATGGAAAAGCAGCAGGATGTTGCCCGCATAAACGTATGCAGACTCCCTTTTGCTGCTGAATCAGGATAGCGAGAGGTGACAGAAGAACACTGAAAAAGAGAGGGGCAAGAACAGCTCCCTGAGGGACACCACAATGCAGAGTATGGTACGAAGAATCAGAGCCCCGATACATGAAAAGACGGGGAAGAAAGGAAAGAGTGGAACCACTGAATCACTCAAGCCCGCCGAAGCAGAAGGGAATGATCCATGAGATCAAATGCAGATGACAGACAGCATAACATTGCCCTTATCCAATGCTGTATGTACCTCATTCAGAACAGAAAGAACCATTTTATCAGTACTGTGACCTGCTCTGAAGTCAGAGTTGCGAGGATGTAGGAAGTTGGTCTGGGTGAGATGTGTTGATAGTTGGTTAAAAACAAGTCTTACCAGAGGTTTAGAAAGGAAAGGTAAGTTTGAAACAAGGCGAAAATTTGATGGAAGGGAGGAATCCAGGGAGGGGTTCTTTAGAAGGGGGGGCACATGATGGCATGCTTCCAGCATTGCAGGAATGTTCCTGTGGCAAGACTATTATTGAAAATGAGGAGAATGATGGGTAAGCCCTCGCAACATGTGTCCCCAACAATGTAAAACACCAAACAGTATCCTTTTCTCGCTACACTTCTTATGTATATAGTTTACCCTGTTATCCAAGTTCCATATCCTGTTAATTGTAATGACCAGACATATGCAAATTGTCGGATGTTTCTGTTCCATGTAAACCGCGCTGATGTCGAATAGTGCGGTATATAAGAAATGTTAATAAATAAATAAATAAAAGTAATAAAGCCAAGGAAGGCTCAGGAACCCAGACAGAGGGTATAGGATCCAAGATATACGTGGTCTTGGATGATGTGTGATGACTTTGGAAAGAGCAGAGGGAGTGATGGGGTTCAAATGCAACCAGACATGAGAAAGGTTTGGTATAATGGGAGAAAGCCAACATGGATTTAGCCAAGGAAAGTCTTGTCTTGCTAATCTGCTATATTTTTTGAAGGTGTGAATAAACAGGTAGACAAAGGTGAGCCGATTGATATAATGTATCTGGATTTAAGAAAGCCTTTGACAAGGTCCCTCAAGTTTGGCAGCCACATTCTCCATCACCTGTAGTCTATGCAGCTGCTTAGCTTGGAGTCCCAACAAAACTACATTACAATAATCCAGGTGGGAAAATGACTGTCACTTGCACAACTGATTAAAGATGACCCATCTCTAAGTATGACGATATAAGGCGAGTACCTATAGATTACCAACAATTTGTCTCACTGTTACTGTAACCTGCAATTCCATAGTCAGCTAAGAGTCTATAAAGGACCCCAAGTGTCTATCAACCAAGAGAAATGGATGAACTATGTGATAAGGAAGCTTATCATAGCTCAGGAAGGAGCTATAGAAAAGGTGAAGTGACTCTGAACAAGCAACCGGTCAGTTCTGGTAGAAATAAGAAAACAGAATTTTCCCATAAAAGACTACCAGTCCCAGAATGCACCAGGTTTCCAGCAGCCATTAGAGGAGCTGAAGTGGGGAAACGTGTGTTCAATCAGGAGGGCTATGAGGTAATCCCTAAGCACTCATCTCAAAGGGCAGGGCCTGATTCAGCACAGCTGCGCTGTGTTAGGGAGGAGCACTCATCTAAGCAGAATAAAGGTAGAGTTTATTCTACAGAGAATCATCCTCATTATCCTGAGAATCAGCTTGAGCTTGATCATCAGTTTCATCTGAAGGATCATCAGAAGCAGAAGCCAGAGCGGACGGACAGAGAGGGAAAGAAACCCTTTGGAAGAAGGAAGAGAAAAGCCTTTGAGAGGTCTAGAAGAGTCCAGAGCAGTACGTATACTGGGAGGCATTTCAAGGGCCAGCATACACCATTGGACTGGGGGAAGCCAGAGGAATGGTGCTGCAGAGCTAGGAATCACCAGACGGTATCTGTGAGAGAGACGGCTGCACGGGGAAGGGACCCTAAGACCCGTGCCAGAAGGTATGTGAAGAGAGATCCAGTGTCCAGGGATCTGGATTGGAAGGCTGGACATAAGAACTGGACTACATACTGGCCAGGCTATATAGAGAGGAACTCTAACAGCAATGGAAGCTCAGGTATGAACACTGATCTATGCCCTAGCTATAACCTTGAAAGACAGTAGGGAAACAAGTATTCTCCTGAAAGTGCTACATTGGGAGATTCATCTGTGCCAATCCATGATATTGAACCCATGCTTGTTGAAGAAGAGGGAATGATAGCAGATGAAGAATCTGTTTACATGGACTGCTCTCTGTCTAAACTCCTTTGGTGATTTTCTGTTATAAAGTACAGCAACCATCACAAAGAAATACAAACTTGTTCTTTAATCTACTCAGAAAAGCTCCTGTGTAGGTTTTCTAGCCACGCAGTAGAAAGCAAGCCAGCTAAGGGGTTTCAGCTGGATAACTGCTAGCAATTGAGCCTTACCTAATTGCTTGTGAGCTAGGAGAGAATCACTTCTGAATCTATGTGGGAAGATACAAGAAGTTAACCTGAGAAGAACAGTTTTTTTCTTTCTTTGTGGCTTTTGGTTTGTTGTTTGATATATGCTAAGAAAACATTAGCTAATGCCTACAGAAAAGACCAGTTTGTACCAACCAGGTCTTATTTCTTTGCTTTAATTGCCTGACAAGTTTAAATGTTGTTTTCCTGATTTTGATTTTGTTTTTCCAAGATAAACACTGGAAGCAAGTAACCTGATTTATGTGCTACCAAGCATATCTGTGTTGGGAGAAATAACCCCATAAATAAATATCTTATTGGCTTTAACACTTCAGCACAACTAAATTATTGTCAGCAGCTGTGTCTGGTGTGAATGAACTACATTGCCCACAATCCCTTGCAAATCATATAGATATATGCACTTGCCAAGACTGTGAAGATTCTCACCCAGGCAGCCGTCTGACAACTTGCAATGAAAGGGGTCTCTGAAGGCGCATCAACATTTGACCCTCCATCTCATAATATTTTCATCTTTTCCAAGTTAAAACATCCATCCATGTAATCATAGATCTCATGATTGGTGGGTCTCATTGGACATACAAGAACAACAATATCATCCATGTATGAGTAGCAGAAATTCCCCTAAAGTCCACGACATAACCCAGAGAACTCAGATAGAAACTGAATAAAAGAAGTGATAAAGAGGAGCCCTGCGGAACCCCACCTTTCATTGGCCAAGCAGCTGACAACATCCCTTGCCAAGTAACTTGCAAAGACCGATTTTTAAGAAATCCCTAAACCTGTTCCAGACTCCACCGAATCACACCAGAGGGAGTTCAACTGGGCCAGCAACACATCATGAAGCACAAAATCAAAGGCCACATATAGATTCAACTGCATCACAAAGGCTTGTCACCCACTATCTCAAAGAGTTTTTCTATTGTTCAATAATGCAACCAGAACCATTTCTTTAATGCACATACTCCAAAAGCCTGATTGAGTCCTGTCTAAAAGATCAAAATCAGACAGAAAATGCCGCAGTTGCTCAGCTACCACTGTACATATTGAGAATCAGTGGAAAAATGCAGATTCCCTCTCTCACCAGCAACTGCTGAGTTGCTACATCCCCAACTCACCAGCCTGAGAAGCAGACGATCTGATCTGGGTATCGAACCCAGGCCCCACCTCATCACTACCATTGAACTGACCCCCTTGGAAGTAATTTTCAAAAATTCTAAAACTAATGAGATTAACAAGTTCATCCTTCAATATCCTACACTTTTCAATATCCAGTTCACTGTTTATTCCTATTACCACTGAATATAAAACAGACAGTAATTGGACAATTATTACTCTTAAACACAAAAATTTCTCAAAGCCAAATTCTCTTTCCTAATAAACTGTGGAGAAACAGTATTAACCCAGATTTAAAGCAGCCATTTGGACTGCAGCACTAGCAGTAGTAGTATAGCCAATTTTCAATCTGTCAGTCATTCGATCCTGGTCAATTATTTGATTCTATTTAATTACACAACCTATTCTAACCAAAAGTGATTTAATCCTTGAGTAATGTCTCCAAATGAGTTTATTTTGTGCATCTCATGCCTATGCCAGTAGACTAGAAATGATCTCAGTCCCTCAGATTTACTGCTAACATTCATCTCAACACTTGTATTGCGTCAAACATAGCCTCCTTCTAGAGTTCATAAAGTGTAATACATTTAAGTAACCTCTTAAACTGCTCTTGAAAATTCTTTTTAAGCCAGATCTATTGCACCTAATACAAATGACATAATTGCTGTATCCTTCACCATGTTTTCTTGGTCTCTCATTGTACTGTTGATACTTAAGGATCTCTATTCCACACATAGGACATAATAGTCACTTGGCACTAACACCTCTTTCAGTAATGGGAATGGGAGTAGAAATAGGACTGTCCAAAGTGATCACAACTTCTTTCTCCATAATTCTGTCAGGTTGTTATACCAATGTTTTTCTAATACTACTGCTACTTCTAATCATTTGTGCCTCAGACCCGTAGGTGTGGCCACATCTACCTGGATTTCAGCAAAGCCTTTGATACTGTTCCTCATAGGAGGCTTATCAATAAACTCAGTAGCTTGGGGATGGATCCGAAGATGGTAAATTGGATCAAAAATTGGTTGACTGACAGACGACATAGGGTGATGGTAAATGGAGCTCACTCGGATGAAGGGAAGGTGATTAGCGGGGTGCCCCAGGGGTCGGTCCTGGGCCCGTCACTGTTCAATGTATCTGTGAGTGATATTGCTGAAGGACTGAATGGAAAAGTCTGTCTTTTTGCAGATTACATGAAAATTTGCAACAGAGTGGATTCCCCCGAGGGAGTGGTTAACATGAGGAAAGATCTACAAAAGCTGGAAGAATGGTCTAATGCTTGGCAATAAAGATTTAATGCAAAGAAGTACAGAGTCATGCAGTTGGGTAGCAGAAATCAAAGGGAAATGTACGCGATAGGGGGCGAGAGGTTGGTGTGCATGAATCAGGAGAAAGACCTTGGTGTGATTATTTCTGAAGATCTCAAGGTGGCAAAACAGTGCAACAAGGCGGTGGCAAAAGCCAGGAGGATGTTGGGCTGCATACAAGAGGAATCACCAGCAGAAAGGAAGAGGTACTTATGCCACTGTGCAAGTCACTGGTGAGGCCTCACTTGGAATACTGTGTTCAGTTTTGGAGACCGTATCTTGCAAAGGATGTAAAAAGACTGGAAACTGTTCAGAGGAAGGTGACCAAAATGATTTGGAGCCTGCGTCAGAAGCCTTATGAGAAGAGACTTGAAGACCTAAACATGTACACTTTGGAGGAGAGGAGGGACAGGGGAGATATGATTCAGACCTTTAAATACTTAAAGGGAAATAATGAACAAACAAACCTCTTCCAAAGACGGGGAAGCTGTAAAACTAGCGGTCATAAGAGAAAGCTGCAAGGTGGTAAACTGAAAGGCAATGTCAGGAAATACTTTTTCACAGAAAGGGTGGTGGATGCTTGGAATGCCCTCCCGATGGAAGTGGTGGGGGCAAACACGGTGACGGAATTCAAAATGGCATGGGACAGACACAGTGGATCCCTTTACAGCAACAGGATAAAATCAAAGTAAACTGAACCATCTAATTTCTCAACAAATAGGGGTGTCCTGTATGGAATGGTTGGTTCACCCCTAAACAGGGACGTGGGGAGGGGTGGCCTGCACGGAGTGGCAGGTGCAGCTAAGCTTGCCATCGTGCTGGGCAGACTAGATAGACCATGCAGGTCTTTATCTGCCGTCATTTACTATGTTACTATGTATACGGCTATAATGCAGCGCTATACAGAGATATGTAAGAGATGGTCCCTCCTCATCACAGCTTACAGTACAGTCAAGACAGACAAGACAACTGGAGACTAGGATATGTCTAGTCGCATGGTAAGGAAACAGAGTTGAAGAGCAGAAGACTTTTGGGTCGGGATCCTAAAGCATCCTCGAAGAGGTGAGTTTTTAGCCTGGATTTGATAAGGGTCAGAAATGGAGCCTGGCATACCGTCTCAGGTAGTTTGTTCCAAGAATAAGGAGCAGCAAGATGGAAAGATTGGAGACTGGAGTTGGCAGTGGAAGAGAAGCATTTCTGACATAGTACTGCTATAGTGCTTACGGTTTCCAATGGATACTATCATTTTGTGTCTTTCTGCATACAGGCCTAATGACATCAGAACGTCTCAGCTGGTGATGAGATGCATGACCCTTTCCATTTCAATGCCACAAAGAGTTACATTTTTCTGTTTATCATTTGTGTCTATACTATCCTACTACTATTAATCATTTATATAGCGTTACTAGGCACACGCAGCGCTGTACAAACACATATAGAAGACAGTACCTGCTCATAGCGCTTACAATCTAGATAAGACAGACAGCACAATATAAGAGAATAAGGGGTTCAACAGGGAAAAATTCAAGGAGAACAAGGGATTAGGATCCAAAAGTGGCCTCAAAGAGGGAAGCCTTTAGCATGCAATTATCAATTTCTCATCTTTGTGTTTATGTTTATGGGTCTTTAACCATTTCTGTGTCAGGTTTTAATCTACTTGTTTTTCCTTAACGCACTGTTTGAGCTAGTTATTTGTCCTTGTTTGTTGGTCTAATTCTTAAAATAGTATTTTCTCTTTCTTTTCCAAATTCTGCTACTTCTTTCCCCCATGTGCTTGTGGATTCTCTCTCATTCTTTATTCTTTGGAATGCTTGACTAAGTTTAAGTATATACTACAAAAACTTGGTCGTGTTATCAAGCAGCTACTGCTATAAACATAGAAAAGATTTTCTGCTTGAATATTTACCTTATGAAACTAGCAGAACATAATGTTTTTCGTGTACCAAGGTCTCAGTTTAAAACATCGCAGCTTACTATGCAAAGGGGCACTAAGTACCATCTTTTGATTCTGCTGCTGTTTACATCAATGACCTTTTTATTGTGTACACTCTGACCATTATCTTCCTTTTTTTTCAAAACTGTTGTTAAATAGTATTTTTCTCCAATGTTATTGTTTAATTAACTCAAAATAAATGAATTCTCTCAAAACTTCTTCCACGTGATCAAAAATTCACTGCGCTTCAAAGTGGAAATTAAAGAACATAGCCATCTGTAAATGTCCTTGATCAAACTTCTCTACTGTTGCCAAAAAATTCTTTTATATTAAATACTGACTTCATTAGTGCAACCAATATACAATAGACTACTTTAGTACTTAGCTTCAGAAATACTGCTATGTGTTGATATAGAAGCACCGTAAAATTGCAATGTTTTTCAGCTGCAGTATAGATCCCAACGCCGGATATCTAAGGCGCCCAAGCGTTTCACCATATGTTTCATCAGGGGATTTGTTTCAATGCATCTGTAGGGATCACATAACAAACTCAGCCAAAGTGTTTCTTATTATTCTCTGTCTACTTCATTTCAAATTTAACATCATTTCTATTATGTCGTTATGTCGAATTAAAGAAAAACATACCATAAAAGTCTTCGCCTTTCTTTCACTCACAAACGAAGAAAACTGGACTGCTAGCCGGTGCAACAAAGCGAAAAAACGCCGCGCATGCTCCTTGAAAAATCTCATTGATCCTATGGGGATTTAAAGGCTAAAGCTCCTCCTTCTAGCTTTCGGCTATCAATTCAAGTCCTTATGTGCACACTGACCAATCAAGTGAGGCGTTTAAACCGTGAGGACGTACAGTATCTAAAGTAAATATCCAACGTTGTTCTTCATATAATAAAGTTTGTTCCCGGGGTTTTTCCAAAGAAAGAGATGAAAAGAACAAGAAGAAAAAAGCCAACGATACCAGGGGACGATCGCCGGACAGACGTTATCCCAGGCGAAAATAACAGCGCCACATGTAGATTCTGAAATAGTCTGGTTATTAACATTTCTGGTAAACCTCTGTCTAGTGACAGCATACAGTTGTTAAATAAAGGATTATCGTTTGTCCCCCGAATTAGCCATGACCCTTTTCAATTCAGAGTGGACTTTGCTGATTTAATTAGGAAATTAGATCTCAAACATTTTTTCAGCACATCTTCCACGACGACAGACATTCGAGAAGAACTGAATAATATGAGAGTGACTTTACCGATGAAATCCACATGGTCTCCTCCAGGTCCTCTTCCATCAGCACTAACAGTATTTAAAGAGCTAGTAATGGCAGATGTTGCTCTTTTGGAAGCCAACCATAAAGATCAAGTTACAACTTTATCTCGGTCAGAACAGCGAGTCCTTTTTCAATTACAAGATCGGACTGATATAGTGATTCGTCGTGCCGACAAGGGTGGAGCAATTGTGATATTAGATCGCACTTATTATATTTCCGAGGCATTAGGACAGTTACAGGATACGAACACCTATCAAGTCCTTTTGCAAGATCCTACTTTAAAATTGAAAGCTGAAATTAAAAAGATTACTCTAGAAGCGCTACACCTTCACATATTACAACGGAAGGAGTATAGGTATTTAAATAGCGAGTCTTCTACAATAGCCAGCTTTTACACAGTGCCAAAAATACACAAAAACTTGCAAGCTCCCCCTGGACGGCCTATAGTGTCCACGAGAGGGACTCCATTGGAACCAATTTCGACCTTTTTGGATTCGTTCCTGCGTCCACTCTTGCCCCAAATACCGTCATATTTGAAAGACACTACCCATTTTTTAAATGTTTTGATGGATTTGTCAACGTGGGCAGGAGTTACCGATACCCTTTTAGTCACCTTGGACGTAGTCTCCTTATATACCAGCATCCCGCAACAAGCGGCATATACCACTGTGGCACATTTTTTAAGACAACGAGAAGATGTTAGTGAAGAATTGATGGCTCTGTTATTAAAATTGGCAGAGTTAGTTATTTACAACAATTTTTTTCAATTTCAAGATGTGGTGTATAAACAAATTTCCGGGGTGGCAATGGGTGCAACTTGTGCGCCTTCCATTGCCAATTTGTACATGGCACTTTTTGAGGGACAGTGGTTGGGGATATCCCCGTATATGACCAACATCATCATGTGGAGGGCGTTATATTGACGACATTTTCCTTCTTTGGCATGGGAGTACACTAGATTTACTATCATTTTTTGACTGGCTCAATTTATGTGATCCCCATTTGAAATTTACTTTGACATATCATCAAGAACAGATCACTTTTCTAGATGTACAAGTGACTCGTAGTCCTTTAGAATGGATCACTTCAGTTTATAGTAAACCGACAGATCGCAATACGTTTTTGCATTTTAGTAGTGCACATCCAAGAAATTTAAAAGGATTGCCATTCTCTCAATTTCTGAGGTATCGCAGAAATTGCTCTGACATTAAAGAGTTTCGAACTAAGTCACAACAGTTGAAGATCAATTTTCTAAAACGTGGTTATCCTCCTTCTATAATAAAAAAAGCATACACTAGAGCCGTATACAATGATAGAGGGCTTTTATTGGCACCTAAAACAGCCCGGAGAATTAATGCGAATAATGAAAATAGTCCTGTCAATTTAATAACTCGGTTTTCTCCCATGAGCAAGGATATTCAGAAAATCATTCAAAGACACAGTGCAGTATTAAAGACGCTTCCGAGTCTTAAGGAGAAACGCATACGTTGCGTATGGAGTAGGTGTTCTAACTTAAAAGAAAGACTCAGCCCATCAATACTGCGAGCTGACCATCAGAAAAATGAGGAAGAGTTGACCCTAGGCCACAGAAAATGCGGATTGTGCAGTATCTGTGTTTTAACTTAGAACTTACACAATTTGAACATCGTCAAAAAGTTTACAAACTGCGGAAAGCTACCACATGTTTGTCTACATTTGTTGTATATGCAGTTCGATGCCCTTGCTCCCTACTATATATTGGGAAGACAACAAGATCTTTTAAGTCCAGAATGATGGAACATCGAAGCCGTGTGAATAATAAAGTACTAGAGGCACCAATGGTCCAACACTGTATAGAGGCTAATCACAGTTTTGATCAATTACACTGTTTTGCTGTGGACCGAGTAGAGTTTTCTCGGGGTAATAAGACACGGGAACAAACTTTATTATATGAAGAACAATGTTGGATATTTACTTTAGATACTGTACGTCCTCACGGTTTAAACGCCTCACTTGATTGGTCAGTGTGCACATAAGGACTTGAATTGATAGCCGAAAGCTAGAAGGAGGAGCTTTAGCCTTTAAATCCCCATAGGATCAATGAGATTTTTCAAGGAGCATGCGCGGCGTTTTTTCGCTTTGTTGCACCGGCTAGCAGTCCAGTTTTCTTCGTTTGTGAGTGAAAGAAAAGCGAAGACTTTTATGGTATGTTTTTCTTTAATTCGACATAACGACATAATAGAAATGATGCTAAATTTGAAATGAAGTAGACAGAGAATAATAAGAAACACTTTGGCTGAGTTTGTTATGTGATCCCTACAGATGCATTGAAACAAATCCCCTGATGAAACATATGGTGAAACGCTTGGGCACCTTAGATATCCGGCGTTGGGATCTATACTGCAGCTGAAAAACATCGCAATTTTACGGTGCTTCTATATCAACACATAGCAGTATTTCTGAAGCTAAGTACTGAAGTACTAAAGTAGTCTATTGTATATTGGTTGCACTAATGAAGTCAGTATTTAATATAAAAGAATTTTTTGGCAACAGTAGAGAAGTTTGATCAAGGACATTTACAGATGGCTATGTTCTTTAATTTCTACTTTGAAGCGCAGTGAATTTTTGATCACGTGGAAGAAGTTTTGAGAGAATTCATTTATTTTGAGTTAATTAAACAATAACATTGGAGAAAAATACTATTTAACAACAGTTTTGAGAAAAAAAAGGAAGATAATGGTCAGAGTGTACACAATAAAAAGGTCATTGATGTAAACAGCAGCAGAATCAAAAGACGGTACTTAGTGCCCCTTTGCATAGTAAGCTGCGATGTTTTAAACTGAGACCTTGGTACACGAAAAACATTATGTTCTGCTAGTTTCATAAGGTAAATATTCAAGCAGAAAATCTTTTCTATGTTTATGACTAAGTTTAAGGACAGACAATCTGTGGCCATTTTCTTTTGTGCAGCATGTTTTGAGCACTGGGTCTTCTGATGATTGCGGGTATGCCTGAAGGCCAAGGATGGTAGCTCTATAGAGGACATTTTATAAAGGAGGCGCCTAAATTCTGTGAAAGTAGGCTCATAAATGGGGCTATTTTAGCAATTTAGGAGGTGAATAGTTATAAAACCAGCAGCCATGGGTGAGAGAATCGTTACTATGGATTCAGTTGACTATGTAAAGGAGGTGAATTAATAGTTGAAGGACAGGACTTTTTATGGAACTTTCAGAGGTGACCCCCACTGTACGGTTAAAGAAATGGGTAGATTAAACCCTAATGTTAGAACTTGAGCATTTTTTTTTAAACTGAAAAAGGAAGTTACCCCTACAACATACATTCACAAAAGCCTATCATTTCTGCAAGTGGATCTCTCCTTGAACTACTTCCAAAAATGATTTTTTTTCTATATCCTTTCATTCCACATATACAGTCTTATATGATTCATCCCATATGATCAATATATTAAAAGAGATAAGGGGGACTGATCAAGATACCCTCTTAGTGATTCTAGATCACTGGTTCTTAACCTTGTTGGAGGTACTGAACCCCACCAGTTTCATATGCACATTCACCGAACCCTTCTTTATTGAAAAAAAAAATGATTTTTTTTCAAAATCAAGACATAGGTATATGTTTTACTGGTTCACAAAATGAATCGTGCATTAACATCATTGTGTTCAAAGAACAAAACCAATACAATGCATGAACTCACAACAAATTACATACATAACTTTTCACAAAGACATGACCTTTTTTAATACTACCACACTGAAATGGTTTTAATTTTTAACCTTATGTATTCCAATAATGAACTTATTGTATTTATGCTATTTATTATTTTTAACATTTTAACACACACCCATCACCTAATTTCCATCAGGCTACACCGCTACAATAATAATGAATATTTACTACAAATCAGTGTGACTTCTGCTGTTGCCTTTGAGAGACCAGTTCAGAAATGCGTGGCTTCACCTTGGCAAGTGCCACTCTCATGTCATTTTCACAGCAAAGTCTGTTCCTTTTCTTCGTTTTTATGTCTAGCATCCTCGAAAAGGATTGCTCGCAAAGATATGTTGTAACAAATGGTATAAAAATTTCCAGGGCTTTCCTAGCAATAACAGGATACATTACCATTTGTCGACACCAAAACGTTGAGAGCATTGTTGTTCTGAAGAGTTGCTGTTGAACCTAGCTCTGCTGAATTTCAATGATTTCGTCGAGGTATTCATCATTGACATCTGCTGTCTCAACACCAAACGTGAACGGCTGTCTCACCCATGCTGGATATGACTCTCTTGTAGGGAAGTATCAGTCGAGAGACTTTGCAAGCTCATCTAAGTGCGTGGCAATTGCTTGCTTCAGTTCCGTGGGTACAGAAATGTCTCCGATTCCAGACACATCTTCGATCTTACTTACACAGTCGTCCAGCAGGGGAAAGTTTGCGAAGTTATCCTTCTCTGTTCGTCGTTTCCATAATGGTAGCTTTTTTTAAAAAGCCTTCAGGTTTTCTTCCGCTTCGATGATGTTGACTCCACCACCCTGCATCTGCTGATTGAGATGATTGAGAGATGCGAATATATCAGCCATGTACGCTAAAATGAGAATGAACTTAGAATTTCTGAAGCAATCTGCATGACGATGTTGGTGCTCTTGCAAAAACAGGGCTAATTCCACACGCATGGCAAAAACACAATTCAGCACCTGTCCCCGGGATAACCACCGAACGTTAGAATGGTACAGAAGTACCTCGAATTCAGAGCCTATTTCTTTACACAGCTCACTGAAGATGCAGTGCCTCAGTGCACTATTTCGCACATAGTTCACACATTCCACTACAATTTTTAATACTTCTGTCACTTCTGGAGGCAAGGTACTTGTTGCCAACGCATGACTGTGCAGAATACAATGCGTAACAATGATGTGTGGTGCATTGGCTTTCACTAGCGCACCAAAACCAGACTTTCTTCCCAACATGACTGGAGCTCCGTCCGTACAAACTGCAGTAACCATATCCCACGAAAGATTGTTGTCTCTGAAGAAGTCATCCACAAGTTTCTTCACATCGGCTGCCTTAGTTGTTGTTGTAAGAGGCTTACAAAATAAAAAATCTTCCTTTATCATGTCGTCTTTCACATAGCGCACAAATACAGCAATCTGACTTAGATTAGAAACGTCTGTGGTCTCGTCGAGTTGGAGGCTGAATTTTGCCGGGCTTGAAATCAGATCTGCAACTACTTGAGCCAAGATGTCTTTGCTCATGTCCTCTATTCTGTCGCTGATGGTGTCATTTGAAAGAGGAATTTGGGATAATTTAACTTCGGCCGCTTTTCCCAGCATCAGATTTGCCATCTTCAACACAGCTGGTTTTATGAGTGTTTCACCAATGGTGTGTGGTTTGCCCTGCTTTGCGATCAGGTAAGCAACTTCGTACGATGCTGTGAGGATCGGTTTGTTGATGGGTACAAAGCCGAGAGCAGGCAGAGTAGCCTTTTCATCGAATCTGGCTCTCTTCACCTTGAATTCAGCAAGCGTTGTGTTCTTGTATTCCCCATCTCCATGCAGGTTAAGGAAGTGTTCCTTTAGTTTTGCCGGTACTAGACTAGAATTGCTTAACTTGGCATTGCAAATCATGCAGATAGGACGCTGACTCCCATCACGTTCTGTTATATATGCGAATCCATGTTGTACATATTCGTCCGACCACTTTCTTTTTTTGCTTGACATAGTTAGTATGGATTAAAATATTAAGAAAGAAATCACACGACATACCATCACGACAGTCACAAGTCGACTACTGAGTGCACCAAATTCCCTGCAGCACAGATTGGCCAAGCAATGTAGCGTGATCACCTGCAGCCAATGATGGCCAAGCGGGGCGTGTCATCATGAATCATATGAGTCATAAGAACATAAGAACATAAGATATGCCATACTGGGTCAGACCAAGGTCCATCAAGCCCAGTATTCTGTTTCCAACAGTGGCCAATCTAGGTCATATGTATCTAGCAGTTTCCAGTCGGGTGCGTGTCTTGTATCTTGACCTCCGCTGAACCCCTGAGACTGATTCACCGAACCTCTAGGGTTCGATCGAACCCAGGTTAAGAATCACTGTTCTAGATATTGCATCTCTATATACAAAATATATCACAAAAAAAGCATTGGAAGTTATTAGACAAACTCTAGATAAAATATGATGCATGTTTATTCGGATTCCCTCTGATTTCATAACTAGATTGGCAGTATTAGCTTTGACTGAAAATTACTTCTGTTTCCATGGGAAATTATACAGGCAGATAAAAGGCACCACAATGTGGTCATCCACGGCCCACAATATAGTTGCCCTTTATGGTGAAAATTTTGAGGAGAAACATTTGACAGAACATCCATTCCAAAATGACCCCAGTATCACAACAGCTAGGTGTAATTGCGTTAAATTATCCCCAACCCATTTAGAACTGGTATCCACCTTCCCCTCCTCCGCTAACTACAACACCTCAATCTTAAAAACTTTGAATTTTAAACCCAAAAACCAAAACCACCCTAAAAGAACCTACAACTGCCACTGAAGAATGCTTCCAAGTTATCATCACTTACTGAGAGGGGGATTAAAACCTGCACATCATTGGAGAGATGTAAAAAGTCATATAGGGAGCATTCATTGCTCTACATAAAGGAACCCAAAACAGTATTAAACAAATAGGGGTAAAGCATAGTACCTTGAGGCATTCCCTGCAACGAATAAACCAACACTACACACTACCTCCTCTAACTGAACTATTTGTGACTTATGAGATAAATAAGGCACAAATTAAGCCAACATTTGTCTCCTCCCAACTTTGGGAAACAAATCAAAAGCATGTCATGACTAACGCTGTGAAATGTAGCAAAGATGTTTACTGACAACAATAGGCTATGTTGACCCTCATCAAGAAGAACATGCCCTTCATCCATCAATGCAACCAGTAAGCTTTCAGAACTATTAAACTTTCAGAAACCTGCCTGCTTCCCATCCAACACCTGATGAATCTCCAAGAAAGATAAAAGTTGACAAGCTATGGCCTTCTCAATAATCTTCCCCAAATAAGGGAGATTACAGATTGGCCAATAATTCTCCAGCTTACTTACATCAAAAGCATAACCCTTTGGAACAGGGGTTACACCTGCCTGCTTTAAAAGTGCAGGAAAATAACCTCCCAAAGGGAGGCATTAATAATTTGACAAAGGCCAAGACTGTAGCTCTTCTCCCCCCATTCGCCCCAAGATGCAGGGGGGAATCAGACTTGCACATAACCAGATTCATTACTACTAACCACTGATGTACCCTCAGTGGTTATTACAGGGTTAAATTCCATCCAGCCCAAACAATCTGGGGACCACAGGTCCATTCTTGCTCAAAACTCAGACCAAGATATCTCAAGGTCCCCCAAATCTGTTAGAAGGGAAGCTGGCACTACTGCCAGCAATTGACTCAAACAACCCAATTTAGACCAAAAATAAGATGCAATCTCCTCACATGAAAAAGTACAAGCAGGACAAGAGTTCCTAGCCAGAGTTAAAGACTAAACTACCCAGAACAATAGTCCAGAATCAAAGAAGAATTCTCCCAATACGCTTTCTTGGCTTCTTGTAAAGCCTGCTAATATTCAGTTTATTTATTTATTTATTTATAGCTTTTCTATACTGCGCTATTTGTTATCAGTGTGGTTTACATTCAACAACTTGACTACAGGGCAGGGGTAGATCTGCCCTGTGTTTACATAAAACAGGGATAATAACATGGAAATGTAACTGGGAGAACTATATACAATTAAATACCGACAGGTGAAGTTACAGTGAGGTTATTTACAATGAGGCGATTCTACATGCTAGGTTTGATGTCAATATACATATTCAAGTTGTCTTCCGCTTCCAGACTATATAGGAAGTCACATCAAAAAACTTCCTCTAGCATCTTTCTAGACACCAACAGTCTTGTTTCAAAATACCAAGGCCAGAAGTATACTAAGGAGCAGAGTTAAAAAGGCCATTAGACACCTTAACTCTCCATGCTATTAGCAAGCGATCATACAATCCAGAATTCCAATGTGAAATCAACTCATCCATTCCCAAAGGAGCCGTAGGCAACACCAGTAGAATATCAAGGACTTCCTAAGATGAAACATCTCTCTTGGGCCTTATTACGCACCAGCTGGCGTACCAAACTAATGACTGAAAACTTAAAGAAAAAGAGGGTCATTCCATAACATGAATAAGGGAACAGTACATTCGGAAGAGACATTTATGTGCCAAAAACATCCCCGAATGTATTCTGAAACAGTGCTATCATATTTACATGGTACTAGCACGGGGGGGGGGGATCTCAGAATGTGCCCAGAAAGGGCAGAATGGGGCATGGTCAGTCGTGGAGCTGTATAAAGTGTATTTAGAAAAGGCCCATGTACGTTTTAAGTGTTTCCCGGATACGTGCATGTTATTCCTGCTGAAATGTGGAATAAAGCTATGACTTGGAAAATATTCTGCTTTGCTCTGCAGTTCATCCCATATAGAAGAATGGTTGTAAAAGGTATGTGCTGGAATGGTATGAATGCAGTCTGGAAAAATACAAGATGCAGTTACAAAGAACAGACAGAAGTGAGGAAATGTCATAAGGTAAAGAAAAATTTATAAACACCCTTACAAAAACATTAAGAAGAGCAATAGTGTTTATTCAGGCTATACTGAAATGTGCTGTTTGTGCTAAAACAGCTGATCTAGGGGACCCTAACAAACCCTGTGTTCTGAAAACTGGGACTGCAAATGTAGGAATAGTATGTGAGTGAGTCTGGAAACAAATCATGTTGCAGTGAGAAAGGGAGAGCATGTCTGTAGACTTGGGGCATCATGCCATTATGACATAGCAGATGTTAGTTATAGGTTTGGTTTAGCAGAATGATGTCCTTTGTGACTGCAAGTGAGAGTGTGTGGTGTGGGGGTAGCACAGGAGGATCTGGTATGTTGATCTGCAATTCAGGGAGGCCATGAATGCTGGCCGTTATCTGGACCATATGGATGACCAGGTGCCAGTGTGATATCGTTCCATGGTGAGACCACTCCTTGAATATTGTGTTCAATTCTGGTCACCATATCTTAAAGGATATAGAAGAATTAGAAAAGGTGCAGAAGAGCCATCAAAATAGTAAAGGGATTGAAGGATACCCCTATGAGGAAAGCCTTAAAAGGTTAAGGCCCTTCAAATTGGAAAAGAGATGGCTAAGGGGAGATATGCTAGAAGTCTATAAATTCATGAATGGAGTTGAACAGGTAAACTTAGATTGGCTGTTTACCCCATCAAAAAGTAGAAAGTCTAAGGGACACGCAATGAAGCTACAATGTAACCAAATAAGAGAAAATATTTTTTCACTCAACACATAATCAAACTCTGAAATTCGTTACCGGAGGATGTAGCTAAAGCTGTTAGTATAGCTGGGTTTAAAAAAGGTTTGGACAAGTTCCTGGAGGAAAGATCCATAAACCATTATTAAAGAGGGCCCGGGAAATCTACTGCTTGCCCCAGGACAAGCATTGTGGAACCTATGTACCTTTTGGGAACCTGCCAGATACTTGTGACATGAAGTGGCCACTGTTGGAAATAGGATACTCTGAAATTGGTTTCCAGAGGATGTAGTAAAAGCTGTTAGTGTAGCTGGGCTTAAAAATGGTTTGGACAAGTTCCTGGAGGAAAAGTCCATAAACAATTATTAAAGTGAACTGGGAGAAATCCACAGCATACTTAGGATTTGTCTACCCTTTGGGATCTTGCCAGATGCTTGTGGCTTGGATTGGCCACTACTGAAAATAATATACTAGGCTTGATGGGTCTTTATCTGGGGAATAGCACCTGAAATTACAGTTCATAAACACTTAAGAATACAAGGCCTCCAGGCATCAACCACTCTCTATTTTCTCTCTTATGTTTTCCATCCTTCAGTTTCTTATGATGACCTCTTGTTCTAGAACTTTCCATTCTGTGGCAAAAGTTATTTCTGGTACTGCATTGAAGCTCACGGGATATTTTAATGTTTGGATTTTATCTCCTCTTACTCATCTTACTTACAGAGCACATCTTTAACTCCCTTGATCTTTCGGTATAAGGTTTACAGTGTATTTCATGTTGAATCGTTTACATAAGAACATAAGAAATTCTATACTGGGTCAGACCAAGGTCCATCAAGGTTCTGTTTCCAATAGTGGACAATCCAGGTCACAAATACCTGGCAGGTTCCCAAAAAGGTACATGGGTTCCAAAATGCTTGTCCTGGGGTAAGCAGTGGATTTCCCAGGTCCTCTTTAATAATGTTTTATGGATCTTTCCTCCAGAAACTTGTCCAACCCTTTTTAAACCCATTCTACCTGGCACGGACATCATGCTCATCTTTCTTTAACTTCCTGGATCACTCCTGGAACCCTTTTGAAAATCTTACATTACATTGGCTATTCTCCAATCTTCAAGTGCTATAGACAATTTTAAATGATAGTTTACAAATCATTAATAGTAGGTCTTCGATTTCATTTGTGACTTTCAGCACCCTGGGATGTATACCATCTGGTCCGGGTGATTTGCTACTATTTAGTTTGTCAATTTGCCCTCTTACATAGTTCAGGTTCATGATGATTTATTTTAGTTCCACCACATCGCCACCTTTATATACCATTTCTGCTCTCTCTCTCCTTTTTAAAGTTTAGTTCCAGTAGCCTGGTTCCACCCTGGTTAAGGTGGAGCCCATCCTTCCAGAAAAGGCCCCCTTTTACCCAGATTGTTGCCCAGTGCTTAACAAATCTAAAGTTTTTGACCCAGCACCATTGGTCTCATCCACGCATTCAGATTCTGAAGCTCTGCCTGCCTCTTGGGTTCTGCATGCGGAAAAGAAAACATTTCTGAGCATGTTACCCTGGAGGTCCTAGATTTCAATTTTCTACCTAATTTGGGTTCCAGAACTTCCCTCACACACTTTCCTATGTCATTGATACCCACATGTACTAAAGCAACTGACTCTTTTCCCAGCACTGTCTAAAATCTTATCTAAGTGACACATGAGATCTGTCACATTTGTACAATGTAGGCAAATGACCAAATGATCCTCACACCCAACAGTCACAAAGCTATCTATATGCTTAATGATCAAATCACCAATTAAAATGGCAGTCCTAACCCATCTCCCTCCTGGGCCAAAGTCTCTGTAGACACATCTCAGTGCAAGAGGATTTTGCATCCCCTAAGAGACAAGTCCTGGCTACAGGATCATTTCCAGCCACAACAAAGTGATCTCTCCTTCCAGGTTCTCACTCTGTTCCAAGGCAACACTGAGGCAGCCAGACTGGAGGTAGGACTTTTATACTATATCCCTTTAGGTCTCCTAAATATACATCTCTGCCTGCCTCAGCTCCTTCAAGTCGAGCTTCCATAGATTAGACTCATTCTCCGAGACCCAGGAGCTCTTTGCATTGAGGGCACATGCACGAACTTTCACCAAGAGATAATCATGCATGTGGAGGGAGGAATGGCTCAGTGGTTGGGACAGGTTACCTCAGGCTGGAGGGCCGAGGGTTCATTTCCCACATAGGTACAAGCAACCTCAGGCCGGAGGGACTGGGGTCTCTAATCCCATAGCTACTCCTTGTGGCCTTGGGCAAGCCACTTAACCCTCCATTGCCTCAGATACGCTTAGATTGTGAGCCCTTCGGGGATGAGGGAATAAAAAGTGCCTGTTAGCATAAGTTTGTAAACCTCTCTGATACACAGGGTAAAGGACGGTATATCAAGTGCCTAAACCAAACCGTACAAAGTTAGTGCATACGATTCGAGAGTCCCATTTCCCTGCTGGACAGCTGTCTGCTTCATTGCATTAGTGAGTTTAGCAATTTAGAGTTTCTAAAGAAGTAAGGATACCTAAATTAAAATAAAAGCCTTTTAATATTATTTGATATATCTTAGGCCATTATTTTTTGTTTGGTTCCCAATGAACTGCTAATAATTTTTTAAGGGCTAATTACCTTGGCAGAGGAAACACGCTGAAAGACATATTTTATATGAAATTTATCACTAACATGCTATGGTACAATCAAATGCTTTGGGGCAATAACTGCTGCTTTTGAACTATAACCTAAAACTTCATGAAAGACCATTGCAATCTCTGCTGACAAACTCTAGGGAAAAGCCATTAAACGAGGACACCTTACCTTCTTTCCCTTAACCTATATTGCAAATTCCATCTCCAAATTTTGACTGTAAAAGTTGAAAAAGAAAGTGGTGTGGTCTAGTTTCCATTAACAGTCATTCCACAAAGGAGCAATACCACAACAAACTAATAGGAGTCACTTATTTGCAGTACAGCACCTAATTGGCAAAGGTTTCTCATCATTTATTTCTCTCTCTGTGGGAGAGAAGCATGTCTCAAACACACTTTTTATTTAGAGCTGGTTTATACTGCCCCAGGGTAAAACTATCATGTTTAAAAAACACATCTGGCTTCATTAAATGCCTGAAGGTGTTCAAGGCTATGCAAAGAATATGTAATCATTGCTTAAATCCTCCCTAGCAGAAGGCCAAGGAGATTAAAGACAACCACAAAAAATGGCTTGCAGTAATGTCAGCAACTGTACAGAAGGCACCATCATGTTTTAGCAAGCGTTCTAAACATAGGAGAAATACAATTTATTAGACCCAAAGCCTCAAAATAAAACTTTCATGGACTATTACAACTATCAGGCTCAACAAGGAAAATGATGCTTCAAGATTTAACAGTGTGTGGCTCTTGTAACATAGTTTTGCTAACAATCTTAATTGTTACTGAGTTCCTTCAGTGTTTTAATGTAAAGTTATTTGTTATGATTAATAATGATTTTTGCAGTTTTCCAGGTCATGCTGTGTCTTGGTAAGTGGAAGGGACGTTTCAGCCATCATTCATCAGGGTGAGTGGTTATGTAGTGAACGTCTGTTCCTATATACAGTGGTTCTCAAAACAGGACTGGTGGGTTTGAAACAGGGAATTTGATTTTTGGCGTGAAAGTTTGTTAAAAAAAAAGGTGGGAAATTTGAAATTGATTTTGGAGGGAAAGTTTATTGGAAAAAGGCGGGAGTTTTGAAATTTGAATTTTGTCAGGGAGGTCCGTTGGATAAAAGGCAGGCAAGGTGCAAGTAGGAATCCCGGAGGGAGGGAATTTAGATTTTAGCAGGCAGAATGTTGTGACAATCTCAGATTCTAGAAGGTGGAAAAAGCCGTTTCTCTTCAGGACAAGATCTTGTAGCACTAAAACTTCTATGAAAGAGGGGGAGGGTCGCCATGCTTTGTTGATATTGTCCTTTATCTCCATCAAAGTTTCATGGGCGTCTTGCTATATCTACCGCCTCTATGATCCTCCTTGGCCGCCTGTATTCTTTTTCCAGGATTCTTGTGTCATGAAATTTGCTTATGTGGATAGTTTCCATCACGTGGAGGGCTATATTTATTTACGGGTCTTCTCTATACCGCGCTCTTTAAAATCAGTTTGGTTTACAGTTAACCGCAAATTTGTACTTATAAAGAACAGGTTTTGCAACTTGGGCTAACTGGGGTAACTATGTACAGGCTATGCAGTAGCTTGGCTACTCATTTAAGTAACTATACACAGGCTAAGCAGTCGGGTCAACAGAAGTGGAGTGGCAATAGGGCTGCTATAGCAGATGTCTGGGTTACAGAGATTATAAAATGTCTGTTGTGCACTTGTAGCCTTTCCTCTATGGTGTGGCTAGTTTCACCTATATATGATTGGCACAGCTGCATGGAATTTCATAGTCTCCAGCGGTATGGAGCGAGGGGATGCAATCCTTCAGTTGTGTGAGTGACGATGCCAGCTTCTCTGGTGTGTTGTATGATGTTCTGATATTATTCTTTTTAAGCAGTTTACCTATGTAGTCTGTTACTCCTTGGACATGGGGAAGCATCACCAATCTGGTTTTGAGAACCACTGTGTATAAGCACAGACATTCACTGCATAACCACTTCACCCTGAAGAAAACCACAGCATGATGGCTGAAATGTCGCTTCCACTTACCAAGACACAGCACGAGTCAGAAAACTACAAAGTTCATTCAGAAGGGCTTGTCATTAGCAGTACCTGCTAACCAGAAAAGGCTCAGTGAGCCCAATATTCAACAGAACTATCCGGATAGCTTTGCGGTGATGAGAGGAAATATTCAGCGCCACTATCTGGATACTGATGAGACTGTGCATGGGCTGAGCTTGAGAGGAGCCGGCACTTATCCAGTTTCAGCATCATTATATGGATAAGTATCCATATAACCAGGGTGGCAACAAGGAATTAGAGGCACCCTAGGTGGGCTCTCCATTCCACTCCCATTGCCACCATTGCCGCCCCTCTCCAGGGCCTTGGCGGTAGAAACAGCCTTCAAATTGCAATGCAGCGCTTACACTCCGGTGCTCTGTCATGGTTTTCTTCCTTTTACAAAGTGCCTTTCCACCCCTCCAAAACTGGAAGCGGCATTGGAGGGGGGGGGGGGGATGTGGAAACAGCACATTGTGGAATGGAGGAAACCGCAATGCAGAGCCAAAATGTTAGTAAGCGCTGCATCGTGGTTTGAGGGCTATTGCCGCCACTGAGGCCCCGGAGAGGGGTGGAAGAAATGGTAATGGGCGCCCCCCCCCCCCCGATGGCCGGTGCCTAAGGTGATTGCCAGGTTTGCCTAGTGGTTGAGCCAGCCCTGCACATGACTTAGAACAGCAAAAAAAAGCTGTATATGCAGACTGGCTATCCAGACAGTGGTTGAAAAATCATCGCTGGCTACTGAATCTGGATATTTAGCGGTAGCCACTATATACCCAGATTTTTTTTTATCCACTACAGCATTAAAAAAATAATGCTGACCACTGTGGGCTGTTTTACCCTGTTTGTTTTAATTTGTGACGCCCTCCTGAACAGGTAGACATGGTGCAAAAATGGGCTTCTACCAAGTATTGAGTCAAGGGGTTTGAAGACCGCAACAATAATTGAGGATACCCAGAAGAGTAGAAATATTTTCTTCTATTTATATTTTATTTATTTAACTGCATTTATATCCCGCTTTTCACCGGGTCAAAGCGGGATATAAAGCGGGAAATTCTAGACCTCTAAGGCTAAGTTTTCATAATACCTCAAACAAATATGCCTTAGATGGATTTCCATGTAAACTACCTCCATTATATGTAAAATCTCTCATGCATATCCTGAAAATCTGACTTGTTGATGACTTTAGAAGGACTGGAAATGAATACCACTGCTCTAAGGAAGTCATTTACTAATGGTTAGGACATGCTAATGGCTCAGCGTCACAGGGCCCACTTTTTTCCTATAGGCCTTGGAAACTGCAGCTATTGTCTTGATCACCATTAGACGGAAGACTTGTTTCGGCAATGCATCTCTTTTTCCTCAACACTTGGAATTTTAGGAGCAAGATGAAGAAACGGCATGTTGTCTCAATCTCTCTCTGCACATTCAAAATTTGCATTGCAGGCTCCCCTGCCATACATTTTTTTAGTCTTTTCTTAACACCTGCTTTAATCATGGAACTTGGCATCAAAAATGTTTAACAGACATCTTTCCAGCTCTAATTTATTGTCATCTATCTTTACTCCTGAAGGAAGGCAAATAAAAGGAATCACACTGTCCTATAAGTCGTCCTATTAAAGCCTCTTCTGTATAGGCAGGAGTCCGCCTTCTACTCCTGCTTTTCCCTCTGGCAACTTCCTGCTCTTCAACAATTTTTAATAGCTGATGACTTAACAACTTCCCCTGAAAGTGTCAGGTTTATTAAATGTGAATTACATGAATAATCTACCAAATACTGCTTAAACCAGAACACTCTTCTGACTGCAACCCCAAAGAGCTTATATTTCACAAAACAGGACTAACAAGTCATAAGATTTATCTTCCAAGAACTTAGAGGCCAAGGAAATCGGGGCTAAAAGGTCAGGGACTTAGGACCTTTGTTGAACTACATACCCTTCTGTTCCAGCAGCTGCATCTATTTCACAGTGACACCAAATCAGGACCATACCAACCTAGAAATGCACTCTGTGCAACTAATGAATCTGGCAACATCCCCCACCCCCAACGCCACCCGTGTCTTGTGCAGTAAAGTCTTTTTCACCTTCCCGGAAGCCCTGTGATGATATCAATACCCCTTTAGTACTTTTGCCCTGTGCAGATGCACTGTTTGCACAGTCCCCAGTACAGCCCTGCACCAAATAGCCAATTGTTGAGCATCCCCATTAAGCTCAAAGTATTTCTTAAATATCATCGCTATCTTTCTCTCTAGATTATACTTCAGAGGTTTCATGCTGAAATAACATTTTAACTGGACAGATACAACATCATACAACCTACATTAGTCACAGTCTTCCACAGCTCTAATGTCTCCTGAGACACTACAGGAAGACTTTTTTCTCAGATAAACCCACTCATTCCCCACAATTTCTTCCACCTTGGGATGGACTGGAAAACATTTGCTCTCCAGAAGAGTTATCCAGGACTGGTCCAACCCTTTATCCTTTTGAGGTTTCAAGACAGTAGCATCTATTTGTTGAGCAGGCCATTGTCCACATCATTAAAATAGTATAGACTTTAATAAATAACCCATCTCCCTCTCTGACTGAGAAAAGTCAGCTCTCTAGAGAGATTGCGCATCCCACCTTGGATGAAAAATTCTAAGAAAATGCTCAAAGGTCTTAACCTTCCTTTCTCGGTGGGCTCCGTGAACAACAGTAAATTCCAATTGTCCTAACCTGGCAGTTCAGACAATCTACAAACTCTGGATCTATAGACTTCTAGGGCCTGACATTCAGTTGGGTGGATTAAGCATATAGCCCTACCCGCTGACCTCTAAACCTGGATATTCGATGCCACGGCGATGGCAATGAATATCTGGGTTAGGCGCCGAGGGGATTCACCCACAGAGTCCAACCGGGTACCGGCGATATTGGACCACTACCTGGTTAGCAATCCATGGCTAGAACTAGATGAGCCAAAAGCTCGCCTAGTTTTAGCCATGGATAGCTAACTGGGTAGCGATCCAATATCACCGCTATATGGTTACTGGGTCTCCCCGCCTCCGCTCCAGAACACCCCAACACACCCCGATGCTAACCGGATAGCATCGGGTGCGTAGGGGACATAGACGGGAATATTCAACAGCACTAACCATGTAGGTGCTGTTAAATATTCCTGTCTAAGGCATTTACATGTTTTACAGGGCTGTAAAACAGTGTAAATGCCTTTCGAATATTGGGCCCCTTGGAATTCGCATTGAACTTCCCATTCATAGTCCCAGTATCAGTTTCTTTCTCCAGTTCAAGGATCCAAAAGACACTGCTCTCTACTTTCAGTCGTAACTCTCATAGAGCAAGCAATCTACCTTGAGTGCATACATGACCCATAGTCAATCACTGGCAATTAAACACAGTGTCTCCCTACTTGTGACATGAGAACTGCAGCCTGTAAACCCAAATATCTCCCTCCTACAAAAGGCTGACCAGAGGAAATGGATGAAAATAAATATATGTTTCCCTAATACCTCAGAAGAACAAATGCATGAAAGATAAATACCCGAAACAAGCTAAGCACCTTTTAATCCATGGGGAACAAAGAAACTGATATAGACATAAGCAGCACCATAAAGATACTTAACATTAAAAAAGGAGGTCAAATATGCAGTAAAATTACAACTCTCGTTTCCTAGCAACTCATCTAAAATACAGATACACAGGACATGCACTAAAAGTCATCTCAAGAAGCAATATTAAAGTGCCCTCTTTTAAATATATTTGTTTAGTCTGTACTAGGAAGTGGGTTTGTACAGTTTCTCACTTGTGAAACCTTTTATTATTAGAACTAGAATCACATATTAAGAAGCATTGGTATACCAGAACACCTGATCGTTCTCTTGCACAACCTTTACATTGATCAAGTAGCAACAGTTTGTTCTGAACAAGGAGAAACAGAATGGTTTAAAATCAGCAAAGGTGTATGACAAGGCTGCATACTTTCCCCGTTTAATTTATATGCAGAACAAATCATCAGAGAAGCAGGACTGTGTGAAGACAACAGAGGTGTGAAGATTGGTGGAAGACTCTTCAACAACCTTCGCTATGTTGATGATACCACATTACTGGCTGAAAGCGAAGACAAACTGAAACATTTGCTTCTTAAGATCAAGGAACAGTCCTAAAATGGGCCCGCACCTTAATGTAAAGAAGACAAAGATCCTGACAACTGGCAAAATCAATAAGTTCATTATTGATGCAGAAGAAATTGAAATAGTTGACAACTTTAACCTACTTGGATCAACTACAATAAAGAAGAAACAACAAGCTGTCAAGAAACCATAGCCATTCTACCAAGAGCAATGCGTCGTCTGAAGGACCTAGGCAAGATTCTCAAGAGCTGAGATGTCTCTTTCCATACAAAGATTTGACTTGTTCAAACCATGGTATTTTCAATAACGTCATATGGATGCGAACGTTAGACAGTGAAAAAGATAGAGAGGAAGAAAATTAATGCCTTTGAATTATTGGCGATGAATACTGTGTATCCCATGGACTGTCCAAAGAACAAACCAGTCAGTACTAGAGGAGATCAAACCTAAGCTTTTCTTAGAAGCTCAGATGACAAGACTTCAATGGTCATACTTTGGACACATCATGCAAAGAGAGAGATTATTAGAGAAAGACATCATGCTTAGCAAAGTAGAAGGTCAACGCAAAAGAGGAAGGCTAGCAATGAGATGGATCTATACAATAACAGCAGCTATGGGTGCCACTCTGTCAACAATGAGCCACTCGACTGAAAACCAAACACAGTTTAGGACAGCTATCCGGAGGATTGCCATGAATAGACACTGACTCAACGGCACTTAACAGCAACAAAGTCCTGCCTTGATTAACCACGAACACATATGAAATGCCATGTTGAAATGATTAACCACAAACACATATGAAATGCACACCAATGGTCCACTGAACCCAACCATATGTTATGGTCATTATGTTATTTGTATTCTATTGTATCAATGTGCTGTACCTTATCTAGAGTACTTAACATAGTAACACAGTAAATGAAAGCAGATAAAGATGAACATGGCTCATCTAGTCTACCCAGCAAGGTATTTAGGATTTTAACTGCTGCTCTGTGCATGTTACTTCTGCTCTAGGCTTTATACTTTGGGTTTTAATAAATTAAATACATTTTTATCAATATGACCAATCAAAAGCCCTGCCATCACAACCACAGCAACTGGTCAGACCTAGAACATACATATCCCAGGTTCCACAGGGAGCTACAGTCTATGTGGGTACAACCTACCAGTGGCATAAATTCTGTGCAAGTAGCCCTGAGGTGCCAGGTCGGGAGAACAAGGAAAAAGAAGCTCCACCTGCAGCTCTTCCTGTATCTTCTGAAGTAAACTTCCTCACTCTGGAGGCCCCTTCTGAAGTTGCTGCTAGGGAGCCCTTAATTTGAACATCTGCTGTTGGAGTCTATGGCTGTGTTTAAATGTTTGCCCACGTTTCTATAACCTAATAAGCAGTCACTGCTAATTTTTCAACTGAGCACAACATTTCTTCAGCTAGGCATCCCCCCAGAAGCCTGTTCTAGTGAAACTTAGTTCCACTGAGGTACTGGCGCCCTAGACAAACTTAAGTTTTACACCACCTAGCTGTCAAAATCTATTGTTTAGCTTTGAATGCCCAGAAATTGCCACCCTAGGTGACTACCTCATTTGCCTAATGGTTGAGCTGGGCCTACACTTTTGGCACACCTCTGCAGCAAGCACTTGATCTTTTAAATTTTCCTGAGAAATGATTAAGTGTCTCTCCAGAAATAATGTTCATATCTTTTTTACTAATTTGATTTTGTTTTTCACTGATTATCTAATTATTTTGTAGATATTAGGGGGGAGGGAGGGGTTATTATAAAAACTCAAAATTACCTGTTTCTAGTGGAAGGTTGATCCTGCACAAAGGTAACCCATTTGGAGACATTACTCCAAGAGGTATAAGGTAGATATAAATAATGGAGAAAAAAAAAATAAGAAATTGTGAATAAAATTCTGCAGTCCCAGTTAGGGATGGTTTCAATTGAAATGAAAATCTTAAGGAGCCGGAGAAAGCCGTCAGTGATAAAGGAGGGAAAAAATAAAAACACATTTCACAAAGATCTAATCTCTTTTCCCCCCAAAATGGAGCATATTTACTAAAGATTAACACATGATAAACGCCACTATACCTATAGGAAATAAAGAACTCTGGGCACTTACGCATGTTCATGAATGAATGAATTAATTTATTTATCAAATAAATATCAATTCCTGGCGTCCCAGCAGCCACTGGGTTTTCTTGGCAAGGTATGACCGGAAGTAGATTGCCAGGCCTTTTCTTCCAAGGCAAGGAGGATTAAGTGACTTGTCCAGGGCCATAAGGAGTACTAGTGGAAATCTAATTCCAATCTCCTTGGTGTCAGGCCATTACTCTAACCACTAGGCCACTCCTCCACTCCGTTCATGAAATTAATGCGAGTTAAACCTTTAGTAAACATGCCCCTGGATGCTGGATCTCAGATACAACTGTTGCTTACTATTTTATCAGAACACTTACTACTACAGACACCTACAGACACCTACACTACTACAGACACCTACACTACTACAATATCAACACTCTACCCCAGTTCTCATGTTAATAAACATCACACCCATAGTATTTATTGTTCAACCCTAGTTATGTTACCAATACTCCACGTTAATGTTCCTGTTGTACAGGATACTGGGCTTGATGGACCTTGGTCTGACCCAGTATGGCATATCTTATGTTCTTGAAATATATTACCAAATGTGTATAGTGTAACCGCTTTGACTAAAGGATAAAGCGGTATAAAAAACCTGTTAAATAAATAAAATAAATAGATAAGCCTTTACAGCCAAAGCTAACATTAAATAGTTATTCCCGATCCTGATGCTGGAGAGATCAAAGAAAAATTGTCTTAGAGGACACACATTTTTGAGACTTATTTAGCTGTGTGCACGGCTTTAACCGTCAGCTGCCCATTCATTTCAGTTTTAAAAACATTCACACAATGCTGTACTCTGTATCTTTAAGGTTCCCACTGCAATCATCTATTCTATTTTGTCACAAATATAACTTTCACGATGCTACTGAAGTCACTTGATAACACCTATAAAACTATGGAAATCAATCAGACATGTGCTACGCTGGTAATTACACCTCCCTTGCGCTGAGCAATACTAGCATATAGGATTATAAAAGCATTTTATAATGGAATGCAGTTTCTAGTGTTTAAGCTGCCTTTTACAGCATTTTGCTAATGACTTCCACTTATATAAATAAGTCGTTAAGTTTAAGTAGCAAATGCACAAATTCGTCATTATCAGTTATCCACAACAGGTGCCGGTGTTGACACCACTTGAAAGTACAGCTGAAATAAGGAAAATAAACAATTAACGGAATGATTTCTGATGGTTACATTTTACAGTCACTTCACTTTTATAAAATTAATTTTTTGCAACTACCTGTCCAACTCTACGAGGATGGAGAACTGCAAGCAGTGGTCTAAGAAGGTAGATGTTGACTGATGGGGACCACAGAGTCCACCCAATATGCCAATACAGATCCTACTCTATTATTGGCCCCTCCCACCCACGCACTAAGGTCTCCTTGTGTCTGTCCCAAATTTGAATTCAGTCACCATTTTGACTTTTACCACTTCTGCTACAAGTCCATTGTATTAGTTTACCACGTCCTTGGTGAAAAGCTATTTTCTTTCAAAATTCCTTTTGGGCCTCTCAACTTTCAGTCTCATATCAATTTCATGTCAATGGAAATTGGAAAGTACTACCTTTTGGAACTGTACCGAAGCTTTTTCCCCCCTTATGTAAAATACATGTAGATCTGCAGGAAATACACTTCTGTTTCCCTAAACATGGAGTTGGTGCAAGCATTCTGAAAAAAATACACATTTAAAAAAAAAATTGCATCCTTCAGCAGCTTCTACATTCAACGATCCACAGGGTTGCAAGGAGTCGACATCGACTCAATGGTACTTAACGACAACGACAACAAGGATCATGTAAAATACCAGAAAGTTAAGGACAATTAATTGCCCCTCAATCACTTCTCTAAAGCCTTCTTTGAAGCTAGTAGTTACTTTACATGTTGTACGACTCTGAGGAGAGGCAAAAGCCAACAGGGACCTTTTTCAAAATACATGTGCGTTTCCATGCAAAATCAGAAATATACGTTTCAATTGTTGCACCAACACACCCCTTTGAATCAGAGTTTACAAATTTTTATATCATTGTGTTGTTTTTTTTTAAATTGACATCTGTATATGAGTTTTATCCCGATGCAGGCATTCTGCTGAAATATGGGCCATGCTAGATTTTATGTAATCATATGTTTTCGTATTTAATAATGTTTATTTTTATTGAAATATTTGTTTTTTTGTTTTTGTTCTTTCCATTATTCTGGGTCTGCATTTAAAACACTCATTTTTGAGGACAAGGTGGTATAGGAATACCATGCAATGTAATGTCAGACAAAAACAAAAGCCAATCAGAGGGTACAAAGGATGAACACCTTCCTTAGCAGCAGTGGATGATCAACAGGATCCATTTCAGGATGCATGATTGAGTATGTGAGAAAAGCAAAAGGGCAAGGACTATCCCAAGATTACATCCACATTCACTTGGGCAGGCTGTCCTTCTCTACTAATGCTCATTTGTATAGCGCTACAACTTGTACGCAGCACTGTACAGAGACATGTAAGAGACTGTTCCTTTTTATCAGGGCTTACGATTTGGTCAAGACAGACAAAGGAACAGCAGAGGACTAGGATAAGTCTAGGGGAATGGTAAGGAAATACATAGTTGTAGAATTCACGGGTGACCAAGAACCTTATCAGCTTTCATGACCAAGCGGAAGCTCTGCAGTTGAAGCCATTGGAGCTGTGGCAACAAGGAATACAGCCCTCCGACTGCAAATAATCAAAATCTAGCCACCATCCTAGAAACTGCCTGCAGCTCGACAGTTAGGAAACCTCTCATTATGTTAGGTGACTTTAACCTACCTTTCTTGTCCAATAACCAAGAAACATCCTTCAATGATGCGATGGAAGAAATTGGCTTTAAGCAATCAATCAATCAACCAACCCACACCAAAGGCAACATCGTCGACTTAATATTCCTTCCAACTCATTACACAACATCTCAATTTTGCCCACCCTCCTTAACTCAGGTGCCCTGGTCTGACCACTTCATGATACGGTTCTCCCTCCACTACCCGCATCCTACCAGAGTTTATACTGACAATTCACACCAAGGACAGAGGTTTTGCCCATTCAACAAGAAAGCGTTTCTTGAAACAGTCCTTACTAGGTTAGACTCTTGTACCGCTAACCTTTGTGAAGCAGTATCAAACTGGAACTCAATAATAAGGTCAGCTTCAGATCCATTACCATCACAGATGCGCCACAAGCATAGAAGAAATGAAAAATGGTATACTGCCGAACTAGTAACATTAAGGAAAGGACTCAGGAAAATGGAAGCCACTTGGAGAAGGAAGAAAACTCAGGAACTCAGACTGCAATATTTTTCACTGCTTAAAGCCTACAAAGAAACGATCAATACTGCCAAAAAACAATACCATTCCAAAGTAGTGTCAAAGGCTATAAACCGTCCTAGGAAATTATTTGAGATCGTTAAATCTCTGACCAAATTCCCAACTAACAATACACACAGGATCCCTATTAACCCCCAAGCACTAGCTGACCATTTTGCAAACAAACAAAACTGCCATTTCACAACAACCATCCTATCTCACCCAGATAACAACCACCTTGAATGGAGTGCCTTCAACCCTATCACAAACAACTGCTCCAGACAATCACCAAACTTAATACCACAACCTCACTGATAGAGCCCTGTCCAGTGGCATGGATAAAGACAACAAAAGCAGAACTTGCCCCGGATTTGCTGAACATAGTGAACCAATCACTACATCAAGGATTCATAACACAAGACCTTAAAAGGTCAGCAATATGACCTTTGCTAAAGAATAAAACTCTAGACAGCAATGACCCCTCTTCATACCGCCCCATTGCAAGCATTCCGTTCCTTGCCAAGATTATTGAGAAGGTTGTACAGATACAACTGCAGGACTATATAGACTCATCAGCACCATTAGATGAGCAACAATACAGATTCCGCCCATATCACGGTGTGGAAACCCTCCTATTAGCACTATTTGACACTATCATCAGGGGTATCGATAATACCAAGTGAGCCTTCATTCTCATTTTCCTTGATATTTCTTCGGCATTCGACAATGTAAACCATGCCACGCTCATCTCCAGACTCTCCCAACTAGGAATTAAGGATAAAACCCTTGATTGGTTTAAATCCTATTTCACTAACCGGACCCTATATGTACAAATAGATCAAGTCGCATCGTTGCCTTTTCCACAAGAACAGGGCATCCCACAAGGCTACGACCTCTCAGCACTACTGTTTGATCTGTACCTCCAACCTATCTGTACCATTTTTCAATGCCACAAGATAAATTATCACATCTATGCAGACGACATTATGTTGTACTCATCGTTCGATGTATCCAACCCTGAATATGACAATATATCACGCTGCCTAACCGAAGCGGAATTGTGGCTTAAAGCAATGAACATGAATATTAATTTCAAAAAGACGGAAGTACTATTTGTAACAAGAAATACGAACTTCACCCCTTCGACAGAAAGTAACATTGAAAACATCCCCCTACCAGTTAAGGCAGAGGTCAAATATCTAGGAGTCACGCTTGACAGAACGTTCAGCCTTACTCAACACATAAAACAAACTGTTAAAACTATATACTTTAAAATAAGGACAATCCAACAGCTACGACCGATAATAGATAGCACTGACTTCAGAACTGTGGCCCAAACACTAATAACACCTCATCTAGATTATTGCAATGGTATTCTTTAAGGAACTTCTAAGAAAAACCTACACACTCTACAATTAGCCTAAATGTCACAGCAAGGATCATTTATAAAGCAAAAGTAACAGACCACATATCTCCTATTCTCTACGCCCTGCACTGGCTTCCGGTCTCATGTAGAATTATCTATAAATCACTAGTTACTACATTCAAGATCTTTAATAATATAGCACCGTCCTTCCTGGCTACGCTTGTCAATACCCCACAGCAGGTCAAGAAGAGTAGTGAACCTACACATGTTGCTAGTTCCGGATACTCGTACCATTCGAAAGATGAGGCAGAAGACGAGCAACACTGCTTTCTCTTTCTACGCACCCACATTGTGGAACAGTCTCCGATACCATTCGAAAGACGAGGCAGAAGACAAGAAACACTGCTTTCTCTTTCTACGCACCCACATTGTGGAACCGTCTCCCAGTTGAAATAAGAGAAATTAAAGACCTTCAATCATTTAGAAAAGAACTAAAAACCTATCTATTTACTCAGCACTATTACCACCTTCAACATGATGATGTTCAGAATTCACAGGCCAGCACTGACCAACAACCATATTTTGATCCTACCTAGACAAAGCACACACCCACACTTCTTACACAGCTATTTTGCCATCTAGATCACCCAGCTTACGGATATATTTGATGTCACATCTGTAAATAGTTATCTGATGTAATTGAATGTAATTTGAATGTAATTAGTTATGGGACGCGGCATTGCTTGCCACTAGTCCCATCTGTTCCATGCTAAGAGTTAAATAGTTAAGATGTCCTTTAATTGTTCTTTGTAAAAATAATCATAGCTTGCTATTATTAACGTTTTGTTATTTTTTAACTGCCTCTGATCTCTGGAAGAGGCGGTATAGAAAAATGTATAAATAAATACATAAATAAATAAATAAAAATAAAAATACAGACAGATCTATGACTCATCTTCAGCTAGTCACCTTGATTCAGATACTGCCTAGGGCTGCAATCTCTAAAATGAAGATTGCCCTTTTCTGAACAGCCATTTCAATTGCCTTTTTTGCAGTCCTCTGAATATGCAAGTCAGTCATCCTTACAAGCCAGACTTCAAAACACACAGGCTTGATACTCAATTCTGTGGTGATCATAAGTGGCCAGATAGACATATTAACATGACATGCTAATATGATTGGAAAAGGTGAAAAATGACTACTAGTAGTGCAAAACTCCAAACTTGTCCAGATCAAAATGCAAAGGCATTTGAGGCCACCTGTAGGTTCACATTTCATGATACACTACAGTGGCACACCTTTTAAACAGGTGCCAATTTATAACGGTTTTCAGGCAGTCTCTCAAATTGGCAGGCTCCATAGCAATCAGCAAGGCATCCACTCCTTCATAAAAAGGCTGCATCCAGTTCTCCAGCATTTGGGGTTCCTGTCCAAACAAACAGACTTCCCAGCCAATGGCATTCTAAGACCTATGTGTCCAATATCTGTTGAGATGATTATATCCCAGATACCCAATGCAGTCAACATAACTTTAACCTCCTCATTTCTTTCATGTGGTCTTCACAAGTGATCATAATACATCACAATAAGCCTGAGTCATGAGACACTAATTCACCTACCTGGCATGGAAGGCTACGCAGGCAACTGGTGGCACAAGAAGCCTGATGCCTTGGCTTCAAATTGGATGGGGTGGAAAACGTTGGGCTCAACTTAGCTTCTCTTATAAGAGCTGCTACATTGTCTGTCCCCATCCAGAAATCCCCACCAACAATGTTAGTCATACATCTTGTCAACAGACAGTAACAAATATTTTATTTATTTTTATTTCACAGGTTTTTTTTTTCACAGGTTTTTTATACCGCTTTATCATTTCAGTCAAAGAAGTTTAAACAGTAACTTAAACAGGGTCATTGATAACAGATTTTTCTGAGACAATGGAGAGTTAAGTGACTTGCTCAAGACTACGGGAGTACTAGTGGGAATCGAACCCTGGCCTGTTGATTCCAAAGCTAGTGCTCTAACCATTAGCTCTCAGCTGATAGCTCTCTCGTTCCCATTCTTCATATATTTCTACTGACTTATGTTCTTTCAGTGTTTGTTCTGGTGAATCCTCTTCTACTGCTATCCCGTTCACAGTTGGTGTACCCCAACGGTCTGTCTTTGGCCCACTCTCTCTACACCTGTCTCTATGCACAACCTCTTGGTGTGCTCATCTCTTTCCATGGCTTTCAGTATCATCGTTATGCTGATGACTCTCAGATCTACCTCTCTACACCTGAAATCTCTCCGGCCATCAGGCCCAGATCTCTGCCTGCTTATCTGACACTGCTACTTGGATGTCTCACTGCCGTTTGAAATTGAACATGGCCAAAACTGAGCTTCTTATTTTTCCCCCTAAACCCACTTCTCCCCTTCCTCCTCTTTCAATTTCCGTAGAGACCCTACTCCTCCCCGTTTCCTTGGCTTGCAACCCCGGGGTCATCTTTGACTCCTCTCTCTTTCTCCACACACATCCAACTGATAGCTAAAACCTGTCGTTTCTTTCTCTAAAACATCAGCAAAATTTGCCTCTTCCTTTCTGAACACACTACTAAGACACTCATCCACGCTTTAGTCACCTCCCGCTTAGACAATTGCAACTTCCTCCTTGCTGGTCTCCCTCTGAATCATCTCTCTCCCCTTCAATCTATTCAAAACTCAGCTATGCGGCTAATCTTCTGCCAGCCTCGTTATGCTCATATAATCCTCTGCAAGTCATTTCACTGGCTCCCTATCCATTTTTGTATCCAGTTCAATCTTCTCCTACTGACCTATAAGTGCACTCATTCTGCTGCGCCTCACTACCTTTCCTCTCTTATCTTTCCCAACACTCATCCTCGGGAACTCCACTCTTCTGGCAGAAGGCTTCTATCTGTGCCCTTCTCTTCTACTGCTAACTCGAGACTTCGATCCTTTCATCTTTCTGCTCCTTATGCCTGGGACAAACTACCTGAGTCTGTGCATCAGGCTTCATCTCTGGCCGTTTTCAAATCCAGGCTGAAAACTCACCTCTTCAAAACCGCATTTGGATCCTGATCCAGTTAGTCTCTTATGTGTTTCCTTATCATTCCCCTAGATGTATCCTTGTCCTCAGCTGTTGTGCTCTCTTGACTAGATCGAAAGATCTGATGAGCAGGGACCATTTTTTGCACGTGTCTGTACAGTTCTGCATACACCTTGGAGCACTATACAAATGATCAGTAGTAATAGTAGTAGTTTATGGATGAAGACGTCTACAGTATCTAGGATTCTAAATGCTTGTGTTCGAAATTTTTCAGATTGTTTTGTTGATGAAGAATTTTAAACATACGTTTTTTGTTCTAATTAATGTAACAGTGAGTTTAAAACAACATTTTTTTCTCTTGATTTTGGGAGTATACATTTTTTGCCTTTTGCCGAACTTTACAACTCAAAGCAAGCCTTGAGGCATGCCTCTACCTGAGGTGAGGCCTTGTGACTGAAAGCAGGCTCAAGAAGCTGCATAGATAGCCAAGGTGAAGGAAGGGGGCATGGTCACTGGCTAAACACTTGAGATAAGTATTTCAAAAAAAAGGAACACCCCTACAAAAAGACCAGAAGCATAAACTCACAGCAGGAGTAATCTGAAATTCCACAGTAGTAGGGTTTTGTGGTCTACTACTGTGGGATTTCTGATTACCCCTGCTGTGCATTGTTGTGAGGTTTTCCATGGCCTCCAAGTCATAGACCAGATTTTGGTATTTCCATACTTACAAGGCTCTGCCAGGAAATTTGTAAGACAAATTCATGGCCAACTGACTGGAAAAGATCTGTGTTCATACCGATACTGAAGAAAGGTGACCCAACTGACTGTGGAAATTATCACACAATCACTCTGATTCCACATGTCAGCAAGTTTCTACTCAAGATCATTCAACAGAGACTACAAGCATACCTGGAATGAGAACTGCCGTAAGTGCAAGCAGGGGTCAGGATATGGCGAGGAATGAGAGACGTTGCCGCGGATGTGAGATGGATCCTTGAAAAGACAAAAGAATATCACAATGATAGCCATATGTTTTTATAGACTACAGCAAGGCTTTTGACTGTGTAAACCATGAGAAACTCCAGGCCACATTAAGAAATATGGGTATACCAGAACACCTGATAGTTCACTTGCACTACCTTTACATTGATCAAGAAGCAAGAGCTCAAACGGAACTAGGAGAAACAGAATGGTTTAAAATCAGCAAAGGCATACAACAAGGCTGCATACTTTCCCCCCTACCTCTTTACTGTAATTTATATGCAGAACAAATCATCAGAAAATCAGGACTGTATGAAGACAACAGAGGTGTGAAAATTGGTGGAAGACTCAACAACCTTCACCAGTGATGATACCACGTTACTGGCTGAAAGTGAAGACGATCTGAAACATTCGCTTCTCAAGATCAAGGAACATAGTTTTAAAATAGGCCTGCACCTTAATGTTAAGAAGACAAAGATCCTGACAACTGGCAAAATCAATAAGTTCATCAATGATGGGAAAAGAAATTGAAATAGTTGACAACTTTAACTTACTTGGATCAACAATCAAAAAAGAAAGGGCTAGAAGTCAAGAAATCCAACGACGTATTGCTCTTGGCAGAATGGCTATGAAGAACCTAGACAAGATTCTCCAGAGCAGAGATGTCTCTATCCATGCAAAGATTTGACTTGTCCAGGCCATGATATTTTCAATACCATCATATGGATGCAAACGTTGGACAGTGAAAAAAAAGAGACAGGAAGAAAACTGATGCCTCTAATTATGGTGCTGGAGACAAATACTGTATATATCATAGACTGCCTGAAGAACAAACCAGTCAGTACTAGAGATCAAACCTAAGCTTTCCTTAGAAGCTCAGATGACAAGACTTCGACTTTCATACTTTGGACACATCATGCAGAGAGAGATTGTTGGAGAAAGACATAATGCTTGGCAAGGTAGGTGGTCACCATAAAGAGGAAGGCCAGGAATGAGATAGATCGATACAAATAACAGCAGCTATGGATACCACAGTATCAACAATGAGCTGCCTGGCTGAAGACTGTACACAGTTTAGGTCAACTATCCAGAAGGTTGACATGAGTTGATACCAACTTAACGGCACTTAACAGCATGTGAGGAAAAATTTAGGCAAGTACTGCAGGCTGTTGCTGTGTCTCATCTAGACTATTGTAATCTGGTCTATCTGGGATTGCCAGGTCAACAGGTTTCTCATTTGCAGGTTTTTCAAAACAAAGTCGCGGCGCTATCATGAGTGGGTCCAGAAGGATCAGGGCCACTCTGTTTTTAATTCACCTTCACTGGCTTTCTATTAAGGCTTGGGTTTATTTCAAAATTCTGTTTTTTTGTTTATAAAATTGTCTATGAATGGACTCCTGTGTAATTGCAGGATTCAGATGAAATTTATATTCTGAACTGTACTCTATGCTCTGCTAAGAGACTTCAATTAGGTTTACCTTCTGCCAGAGAGAGTTCCATCTGTCCACCACATACTCTAGATGAGTTCCCAGTCTCTAATGATCTCCTGGGGGCAATTTCTCCAAATAGATTAGTTTGGCTATACGATGGCTATACCATGATAGCAGCCAAAGCCAGGGTATGTAGAGTATGATCTCAGTCTCTCAAATTTACTACTATCTCTCACTGTAGTATCTGCCAAAAGAAAGTTCCCTTCTGTAATTCATAAGATGTAACATGTATTGGCAAGTGTGATTGGAAATTCCTTTTAAAATCAGCCTGTGGCTCCCAAGATGATGGGAAATGTTTCTGTATCATTCTGCCACATTTTCTTGGTCTCTTACCACAGTTCTTGATACTCAAAGATCCTCTCCCTCTACTTGATTTACAGAATAATCACTTGAAACTCACAAATCCATAATCAATGCCACTCTGGTGTTTTTCCCCTTTCCATTATGTTAGGTTTCCTAGCATCCAGCTTCTTAACTGTGAGAATGGGAGTATTCCAGGTGAATATTGCCTCTCCATTTTCTGTAATTCTTTTAGGATCGTAATCCCAGTCCTTTTCTGGAAAGCAATGCTGTAAACTTTACAGAGTTTCCAACGGGTGAGAGGTGCCACTTTCTGAATAGAAATTGTCTGCTTCGAGATGAGCAACCTATCTGCCATGTTAAGTCAGAGATGCCATTTCTTATTATTCTTTTCGCCCAGGTTTAAAAACCTGGCTTTTGCATCGCTTTCTGGCTAATAGATGGATTGGCTTATCTCTATAATTTTTATTTTAACTTACAAAGTCATTAATTGCAATTTATGGATGTTTTTTTTATTGTAATCTGCCTTGAACTCTGATGGCAGAATATAAATGTTAAATTAAATTAAAAGTGAGACAGACAGGGCTTAAGTACCTATGATTATTTCATAATTAATAAAGCTGCAGCATTACATCCAAATTGAAGCGAGTGTCAAGTTTTATTTCCCTGAAACAGGGAAGATATGGAGGAGGTTTTATGTCACAGTTGTCTTGGTTATGTCTTATATTAATAAAGTTGTGGTCAACATTATTGACACCCTTGCATTTTTAAGGAATGTTGTGTACAATATCTTGAGAAATAATTAGAAATATTCCAACTGTATATGATCATATTTTAATAGTATGTTCAAAGGTATACAACATAAAAAAGTTGTCTGTTTAACTTAGATACCACAATTTCTGAGAAAAAAACAAAATATGACCTGGACAGGATTAATGGCACCCTTCATTAATATTTGGTTGCACAACCTTTAGTAGTGATGACAGCCTCCAAACATTTCTAGTAGTTATCTATAAGTTTCATACATCTGTCTGATTGTAGTTTCTCCCACTCTTCAACTACGATTTGTTCCAGCTCATGAATGTTTCCAGGATTCCTTTTACCTATTTATTTATTTATATATTTTTTATATACCGCACTCTTTACAATCAGCGTGGTTTACAAGTAATAAATTGTACAGTGCAGCAGAACAATGCGGTGTACATTACAGAAAACAGGTTTTTATAACTTGGGTTAACAGGATAATTATATACGAATATATACATCAATATAAATTTGCACTGTTTGTCGGCAGGTATGCCACAAATGTCACTATGGAATAACAGCACTCTCAGACTAATTGCATATTGGGTAATATACACGTTTCGGCAGTTGTTTCGTACTGTAGGTATGTGTCATGCCCTGGGTATCATGGTGGTGTCATTGGGGTAGGAGGGGGTAGGCTTGGTTGTGTTGTTTCGCTATGGCAGATTTCAGCTCTTTCCAAAGGTTCTAAATTAGAATGAGATCAGGACTCCTTGCTGGCCAGTTTGACACAAACTATTTTTTCATTTTTAATCATTCTTTTGTACTTTTGGATGTATGTTTGGGATCATTGCCCTACTGGAGGATCCATGACCTTCGACCCAGACCTTGCTTTCTGGCACTGTCTAGCAGATTTCACTTCAACATACCTTGGTAGTCCTCCAACTTCATGATTCCTTTACTACGTTCCAGGCTTCCAGTTCCTGAGGAAGCAAAACAGCCCCACAACATTTTGGATCCTCAACCATATTTAACTGTAGGAAGGGTGTTTTTTTCCTTATAAGCTTAATTTCTTTGCCTGTAAATATATTGCTAGTCTGCATTGCCAAAGAGCTCAAATTTGTACACAGAACATTTTCCCAGAAGAATGGTGATTTCTCAATGTTGGTTTGGGCAAAGATCAGGCATGCCTTTTTATGTCTGTCTTTGAGCAGTGTGGTCCTCCTTGGCCTTCACCCATGAAGTCCTTCTTTGTTCAGTGTACGGTGTGGGTTGAAACCATCACTCCAGATTGCTCCAGGTCAGCCTTAAGCTCCTTGGATGTTGTATATGGTGTTTTTCCAACAGTTCACACTAACCTTCAAAGATTTCTTTGATTAATTTTCCTCTTACCACCATGTCTTGGGAGGTTCTTGACAGTTCTATGAACAGAAAACCTCTTACTAACACTGCAAACTGTAGACACAGGAATCCCAAGGTCTTTGGAGATGGCATTGTAACCCTTTGATGTGTGATAATAATGTTTTTTCTGATGGTCTCAGGCAGCTCTCTTGTCTTCACCATTGTGAAAATAAAACAGGAAGTGAATGTGGCCATTTTAAACATTACAGCCATCACTCATTGGTTGTTTCAAGTCATGTGAGTACTGACAATTGATGACAGGTGCGTCTAATTTTACTGCAGTGGGAATGTAGTTCTTCTGTTCAAACTGATTTGAATTGTTTATAAGAGTGCCAATAATCATGTCCTGACAATGTACCAGTTCTTTTATACTATTTCCTTTTTTTAATTGGTCTTGTTTTATTTGATTCTTTTATGTGACAAATATGTGTGCATAAATAGTCCAAAGCCATTTCACTGGCTATTTTTGTTTACGATATATTGAACATTAAGGGGCTGAACCGCAAGGGTGCCAATAATGTTGTCCACAAAGGTAGATATGCATGATTGCTTCCTTTTCATTTCACTCATGGCACTTGATATAAACCTCAGTATACTTAATCGGAAGTACTCCATGATATTGTTTTTCAGTCCCAGAGTACGTTCCCTTCAAACTCTCTCTACATTTTAAGAGATATATACTACTTCAGTCCAATGTGCATTATCTTTTTTTTTTTAATTTACAATAAAACCGATGCTTTCCATTTTTAAAAGCTTATATGCAATTCCCTTCTGACAACATTTAACACCTCCAAAATACCTTGGTATATATTTTTAGCTCTGCTCCAAATACCAATTGTGTTCACACCTAGAATACCAAGTGTGTTCACACATAAAATAGCAGTTGAATTTGAGCATGTCTTGTTTGCTACATGGTCCCATGTGCACAGTACTATATGTTCTCCACCCATTTCACAGCCATCCATTGTAAAGGAGCTAGCAAGAGGACCTATAGATCTGTTTAATGCGCAGGCCATATTTGGAAGGGAAGTCACAGTCGGGTACTTGGCAGGCAGGCCCATGTGGGCCAGTCTACTGTACATGAAGCACTATGCTCGGAAATCAGGACAGCGGTAAGGGAGTGCAGCAGACTGTAATTGCCGATGGACAGTTGAATCAATCAACAGTGATAGGAGTGAGCACAGTCCAGGCCAAAGGGCACATGCAGGATTGCCATCCTCATCATTTGTTACAGGTCTATTCTACTAACGATCTTAAAAAAGAATAGTACTTATTTTTCCCTCTGTTAAGAAGCAGATGCATCTCTCTCATTCTTAAGATAATACCATTTAACTTTTTCAGCAAGCAACAGTGTAGACATTAAAAACATTCTAAATTGTAATATAGTTTTTGAAAAGAAAAACACAAAACCATCCAAACATATACACAGAAATCTAGCTTTGTTCACACCCTAAATATAAAAAAATATATGTTATATTGACATGAGAAGTATGAATGGCTAAACATTTTTAAATTATGGATTTGGGTAAGCCATTTCAGTAGTCTTGTCCAACAAGTTACCTGGAGAAATAATGAATGCTCTGCCACAGACAAGAAGGGCCAGATTAACTTTCACTAACCATGAGTTTCTTCTCATTTGGAAACTGGTAAAGTTTCTGTAACCCTTTGTAGAGCCAGAAATGTCAGATGAGTGCATCAAAAGAAGAAAGGAATATCTAAGAAATCTTTAGTAGGATCAATGAAAAAAAACGATGAGGAGACGTCAGAACTAAAGAAGCTTCAGAAATAGGGATACAGAGAGCTTCAGTTATGACATGACTTTGTGGGTAGCACTGAATAACATCTCCTTCTCTGAGAAAGTTTCCACAGTCACAGAAGGAAAACAGCTACCCCTCATCTTGATAAAGAGATGGTAATATAGACATTGCCAATAGTTGAACAAGGAACTATTCCTATGTACATGAAAGAAAAGAGAGGCCCACTGTTTTCTTCCATCGGAAATAGAACAAATACTATATTGTATCCTGATCTACATTTAGCCAATGCCACCTTACATGAAGGTAGACATGAAAAGTAGGTCTGGGCCATGATGGGCAGCATAGTTCCACCAATAATGAAAGAAAATACGTTCAGCCCACAGTGAACATCAGAAGGTAAAATACTTGCTGGTCCTTCAGGCTGCATTCTGAAAAGACAACATGCTAACGATGGTCCTAAGTACAGAGTTTTGGTTGATGGATGAAAATTCTGATCTTCCAAAGCACAGTCCAGCAGGTAACGATAGCCACTTGAGGTTAATCAAAACCTCAATTTAATAAGTTAGGAAAGATGTAACTCCTTGTTGAATATACCAAAGCTTTGAAAGCACTCTTGGCGAGTGGAACAGATGTATGTTTCTGTTCTCCATCCATTGCCATGCAGTTTCTGCACTCTGCCAAAAGTCTTACATATTTGAATCCTTAATTTATGTGGTTTCTTGACTGCTGGCAATATGCATGCACAGGATAGATGGATGAAAAAGTGGCCTTGTGGTTAGAGCAATATTTGGGTAACCAGGATTCATATGTTGCATTTCCCACTGACATATTTGCAATCAGGATTGTAAATTCTGTGAAAGATTCATGGCTGAAAAAAGTGAACAGCCTTCAGCTAAAATTGGAAAGGTGATCTAGAAAGATAACATTTTATGTAATGGTGGGATGGACAACCATAGTCTGTCCTTACTATACTCTGTATCTTGCACAAAAGGAACAGTCAGGTCAATTTTCAAAAGGACTTATATGTTTATCGCAACTGGTAAACATATAACTCCACTATTCATGGATTTTCAGTTGTTATATGAATAGCAGCAGGTGGAAATCCATCTCACCTATCGCCACTATCCAAATAGTGAATGGTCAGAACCAGGGCAGAGTGAAGGTAGAAACCCACAACTATCTATTTAGCAACAATATTCTGCTACTAATTAGACAGAGGGGGATTTTCAAAGCCATTTAGGCAGATAGGCCTGCAAACCATCTAAATGGTGCTCAATGTTGAAACAATCCTCCGCAGCTGTATTAAGTGTTAATACGAGATCTGTCCAAAAAGAAACTATACTTGCTAAAGAGGGCGCCAGCAAGCCAACACAGCAGACTCACTATAATGGTGATGTGTAGTAGTGACCTTGAACTTTAGCCTCCTACTTGTTCGATCACGCCACGTGAATTAGTTATGGACTACATGCAGTAGACTCATCTCATGTGTCTTTTGCTATTTTATTTATTTATTATTTATTTATTTATTACAATTTCTTATATACCGCACTATTGTCAGCGCGGTTTACATAGAACCAAATGACCATAACAAACTGTTTGGCTTCACATAGAACAGGAGAAAACAACTTGGATAATATGTTTATGCTTTACATAGAACAGGAGTAATAACTTGGATAAACGGGGAATGCAAACTAAACTACTTACATATGTACAATGAGACCGAGTATTGGGAATTCAGTGTGAACATGTGTACAATGGAGTTGATATATTAACTTGAGGGGGTGAGGGAGAGGCACTTATGTAGTGGTAGGGTTAATCTGGTAGTATTGAGTAAATAAATGGGATTTGAGAGCCTTTCTGAATTTTGATAGGTCAGTAATTGCACGGATGCCTGGTGGTAATGCGTTCCAACATTTTGGGGCATAGATACTAAATGCCCTGTTAGATGTTGCGGTTGTGTACTTTGTTGAAGCCTTTGGAATTACTAGCACATTTGTAGATGGGGTTCTCCTTGTTCTGTTGGGAGGAGCTGGCTGGATGATGTTGGTTAAAGAGGGGGAGGTGATGCCATGGATAGATTTGAAGGTGAGTAACAAAGATTTGAATGTAAGCCTTCCTTGAACGGGGAGCCAATGAAGTTGTATTAGGATAGGCGTTATATGGTCGCATCTTGCTGCTCCTACTAAGATTCTGGCTGCGGCATTCATGGCAAGTTGCAACGGATTTAGAGATGATTGAGGGAGACCTTGGAGAATAGCGTTGGCAAAGTCAAAGTGTGGTAAGATAAGTGCTTGGTATATTGTCCGGAAGTCTTCAGTGCTTAGAAGGGATTGCAGGTGTCTGAGTGACCGGATTTTGAAGTATACGGCTCTGACTATGTTGGATATATGGGTTTTCATATCTAGTCGTTGGTCGAGGGTGACCCCTAAGTACCGAATTGCTGATTTGGTTTGGAGCTCAGCTTCTTTAACTTTTATATGAGTTGGGGGGCAGAATTTCTGGTCTCTGGTGATGAATAGCACCTCAGACTTTTTGTGTTGGATCCTGAGGTTTTGTGATAGGAGCCATTCGGAGACTGTATTGAAGCATTCAATCAGTGGCGAAAGGTCCATTTTTTCTGTGGAGAATGGCATAAATAGGAGGATGTCATCAGCATAAATTAGACAGTCGACCTTGAATGATTCGATAATGTTGAAAATAGGTTGCATGTAAATATTAAATAATAGAGATGAGAGGGAAGACCCTTGGGGAACGCCTTGTCGCTGATGGAAGGGTTCGGAAGATCTTGAACCTGATTTTACATGCTGCCATCTGCCATCAAGGTACGATCTGCACCAATCGAGGGCGACGCCACTTATGCCCTTTTCTTTTAGTCGTTCTATTAGCAGACCATGGTGTACAGAGTCAAAGGCTGCCGCAATGTCTATAAAGATGAGGGCGAAACCTTGATGGATGTTGTCGATACCTGTGACGATTTTATTGAAGAGAGAGGTAAGTAGGGTTTCGACGCCATGGTATTCCCTGAAGCCATGTTGCCGATGGTCTAGTGGGGAGGCTAAATCTATATGGTCTTGGAGTTGCCTTTGTGCTTCCTTTTCGATTATTTTGGCTAATAGAGGTATACTGGCTATGGGTCTATAGGATTCAACTTTGCTTGGGTCCAGTTTAGGGTTCTTTAACAGAGGTTAAAGGCTATATTTTTGCAAGTTGAAATATGAAGGATCTTGAAGAGCAACGCTTTTGTGTAAAATTCTGTGTGAAATGAAGTAATTAGATCTTACCTGCTAATTATTGTTCCTGAAGGAACGACAGTCCAGTCCCTTTACTTCTGGGTTACGCAACCCTTCCAGCAGCTTGGAGGCTGAGCCCAACCTTTTTGGAGGTGGGGCGGTATAAGTACCACTGGGACCACCCACTAACTCCAGTATTCGATTGAAAAAGCAGTCTAACCAAAGTTCTATGAACAATCAACAAACAATTAACACACACCACACCTCAAACTCCCTCACGGGATATTTTTTTTTTTTAATAAGAAATAGGAGCCAGGGAAGAGGGAATGCCGCGGAGAGGAAGGGAAGGGGTGCCCGATACTGCCCTAGGCGACTTTCTCCTGCCCTCCTTCTCCCCGACCTGGTTCTACGCTCGGCCAGATGCTTCGCCCTTGACTGATAGGCCTTCAAGTCCGGCCGTGCCGGGTGGGATCAGGGACTGGACTGTCGTTCCTTCAGGAACAATAATTAGCAGGTAAGATCTAATTACTTCTTCCTTATCGTCACTCCAGTCCAGTCCCTTTACTTCTGGGATGTACCAGAGCAGTTCAATCCTGGGTGGGTTCCGGCATACCCGGACTGAAGGACTGCCCGACCAAACCGAGCGTCCGCTGCACTCTGTACGTCCAGCCTGTAGTGTCTTGTGAAGGTATGCAACGAGGACCAAGTCGCCGCTCTACAAATGTCCAACGGAGGGACTAGACTGAACTCTGCCCACGAGGCAGCCTGAGCTCGGGTGGAGTGCGCCCGGAGCCCCCCTGGAACCTGTTTTCCTTTCAGTATGTAGGCGGATGCAATCGTTTCTCTGATCCACCTGTAGATGGAGGCCTTGGCCGCCGCCTCTCCTTTGTGCGGGCCTCCGAACTGGACGAACAGCTTGTCGGATTTCCGGAAAGGGGCTGTGCGTGAGAGGTATCGCTTCAAAATCCTCTGGACGTCTAAGCGTCGTAGCCTGCTATTGCTACCTTCAGGTCCCTCGGCCGGCCAGGATGGAAGGGTGACTGTCTGGTTCACGTGAAAGGGAGACAGAACCTTGGGCAGGAAGGAAGGTACCGTGCGTAGTACCACTTTGTCCCTGAGAAAGGATAGGAAGGGCGGTCGAGAGGACAGAGCTTGTAACTCGGAGACCCGTCTGGCCGAACAGATAGCGACCAGGAAGACTGTCTTGAGGGTTAAGTCCTTCAGGGAAGCCTTCTTGATCGGCTCGAAGGGTTCCCCGACCAATGCATTTAGAACAAGATTGAGATCCCAAGGGGGGATCACGGATCTCCGTTGAGGACGCAGCCGCCTAACTGCCCTTAGGAACCTGGAGACGTCCGCGTGGGCCCCAAGGGGCATGCCGTGGATCTTGCCTCTATAGCAGGCGATGGCGGCTAGTTGGACCCGCAAGGAACTGTGCGCCAGGCCTTTCTCAAAACCCGCTTGTAGGAATTCCAGCACCTCGGGGACTGAGGCCAAGAGGGGTTTCTTTCGGTGTTCCGAACACCACGCCTCAAAGATGCGCCAGACCCTTACGTAGGCCAGACAGGTCGAGCGCTTCCTAGCACTCAACAGCGTTGAGATTACCGCTCCTGAATAGCCCCGCTTCAAGAGGTGCGCCCTTTCAATAGCCAGGCCGTAAGCGAGAACCGATCCACGTGAGGCATTATTACCGGGCCTTGTCTGAGCAGACCCCTTCTGCAAGGGAGCCGCCAAGGACGGTCGGCCAGCAATCTCACCAGATCCGCATACCAAGGACGACGTGGCCAATCCGGGGCAATGAGGATCACCAGGCCTTGGTGGGCTTCCACCCGCTGCAGGACTTTTCCGATCAGGGCCCACGGGGGGAACACGTAGAGAAGACCCTCCGTCGGCCACTTCTGAGACAGGGCATCTAGGCCTTCGGACATTCTTTCCCTCCGCCGACTGAAGAATCGATCCACCTTGGCTGACGCGAAGGTTGCCATGAGGTCCATGACTGGTAGCCCCCAGCGGGCCACTATCTGGTCGAAGGAATCCTTTTCCAGCTCCCACTCTCCGTGGTCTATCTTGTGTCTGCTGAGGTAATCGGCCGTGAGGTTGTCCGTGCCTGCCACGTGCTGAGCCGAAAGCGCTTCCAGGCGGGTCTCTGCCCACTGGAAGAGGGCCCCCGCCTCCTTCTCCAAGGCGGGGCTGCTGGTACCGCCCTGGTGGTTGATGTAAGCTACCGTGGTGACGTTGTCGGAGAGAACGCGAATCGCTTTTCCTAGCACTAGGGACTCCAGTGCTCTGAGCGCTAGGATGACGGCCCGCAACTCCAGTCTGTTGATGGGCCATTGGGATTCCAACTGCGACCAGAGGCCCTGGACGAACTGGTCCTCGCAGTGAGCCCCCCAGCCCATCAGGCTGGCATCCGTCGTCAACAGTATCCATAGATGGGGCTCGAGGGGCATCCCCCGCTCTAGATTCCTTGGGCACCGCCACCAGTGCAGGGATTGTTTGGTTCGCGGAGCACAGGGTAACTGTGTTGACAGGCGATGAAGTTGTGGAGACCACCGACGCAATAGTGCGCGCTGTAGGGGGCGCATGTGGGCCCTGGCCCAAGGCACTACCTCTATCGCCGCCGCCATTGTACCCAGCACCTGAAGATAATGCCATACGGAGGGGATTCGTCTGCTCAGGAACTGTGCAACTAGTAGTCTTAGGTCCCTTGACCGCGCTCGAGACAGGAACACTCTGCCCCTTCCTGTGTCGAATCTTGCTCCGAGATATTCGAGGTCCTGGGAAGGCGTCAACCTGCTCTTTGCTCGGTTGATGACCCACCCTAACTCCTCTAGCACCTGGACCACTCTGCTCGTTGCCATGCGACTTTCTTCTTCCGACTTTGCCCGGACCAGCCAATCGTCTAGGTAAGGGTGTACTAGGATTCCTTCCTTCCGGAGGAAGGCCGCCACCACCACCATCACCTTGGTGAATGTCCGTGGAGCCGTAGCTAGGCCGAAAGGAAGGGCCTGGAATTGGAAATGGCCCCCCGGGACCGCGAATCTTAGGAACTGTTGATGGGCCTTCCTGATCGGAATATGCAGGTAGGCCTCTGTCAAGTCGAGGGACGTCAGAAACTCTCCGCCTCTTACCGTTGCGATGACTGATCGTAGAGTCTCCATGCGGAAGTGTGGTACTCTGAGACAGCGGTTGACCTGTTTCAAATCCAGGATTGGCCGGAAGGAGCCTTCCTTCTTTAGTACTACGAAGTATATGGAGTATCGACCCAGTCCGGACTGGTCTGGTGGCACGGGTACCACTGCCCCGAGTGCGATTAGCCGAGCGAGGGTTGATTCTATTGCCGCCCTCTTTGCCAGAGATCTGCTGGGAGATTGAATAAACGCAGGAGGAATTTGCTTCGAGAACTCTAGAGCGTAGCCCTCCCGGATGACCTCTAGTACCCACTGATCCGAAGTGACCCGGGACCAGGCGGACAGAAACTGCCTTAAACGACCTCCTAATGGCAGCTCTTCCCCCTGGACCCCCGTCGCCTCATTGCTGTTTTCTGGGGGCCGAGGAGAAGGAGGAGGCCCCAAAACCCCGACCTGCTCCCCGAAACCCCCGGAAACCTTGTCCTCTAGCGGGGAAGCGTCCCCTGGGGGGGGGTTGGATCTGGCTGGACGAAATCTGCGAGAGTCTCTGGTCTGACTACGAGCCGAAGCCAGAGGGCGACCTTGTTTCGGTCTGTCTTCCGGGAGTCTGCCACCCTTGGACTCGCCCAGGTCCTTTACTAACTTTTCCAAATCCTCGCCAAAGAGCAGCTTCCCCTTAAAGGGGAGCCGGCTCAGGCGTGCCTTAGAGGAGGCATCCGCTGCCCAGTTCCGTAGCCACAAGCAGCGTCTGGCTGCCACCATAGAGGCCATGTTCTTGGCCAGACTTCTAATGAGGTCATAGTGACTGTCCGCCAGGTATGCTGCTCCTGATTCCAGTCTAGCGGCGTTGGGCCGGGGTTCTCCCGCGGAGGTCTCTGCTGACTGAAGCTGTTGAGACCACCTTAAACAGGCCCGAGCTACCCAGGCTCCCGAGACGGAGGCTTGCAGGGCGAGAGCGCTTACATCGAATGCTTGCTTCAGGAGCGTATCCAATTTTCTGTCCTGTGAGTCTCTTAGGGCCGTGCTGCCCTCAACCGGGATAGTAGTCTTCTTCGTGACTGCTGATACCGCTGCATCCACTCTGGGAGATTTTAAGAGCTCTTTGTCTGCCTCTGGGAGAGGATATAGGCGCATCATGGACCTGACTCCCCTTAGGCTAGATTCCGGCTGGTCCCATTCTTCCTGGATCATCTGGCGAACCACTCTGTGGACCGGGAAGACTTTCTGAGATCTCCTAAAGGCTTGGATTAGTGGATCTTCCAGCGCCTCCTCTTCTGTAGGTGTATCTGAGGCAACGTTGAGCGCTTTTAGGGACTCATTAATTAGTGCCGGAAGCTCTTCTCGGCGAAAGACCCTAATAACTCTGGACTGGTCTTCGTCTGGTATCTCTCCTTCTTCCAGCTCCTCCTCTTCTTCATCCAACTCCCTGTCCGAATAAGCCTCATCTGGGGTGCCCAGGGAGAGGGCTGCCAGAGGTTCCTCCTCACTCAGACGGGGGCGCTTAGGCGGCATGCCCTGCTCCTGAGTACCGGTTGCCAGGAGGCTGGCTGTCTTATCTTCCCTTGACGAACCAGCGTCTCCTGGCCCCCGCCCCTGCTTACGTAAACAATAGGCTTTGTGGAGCAAAAGGATGAAATCTGGCGAGAAAAAATCCCCGGTCCCTCCTTCCCCGGAAGGGAGTGGGGAGGGGTGAAGGGGAGGCGGGGGTACATCCGAGGAAGTAGAAGGAGGTAGCTGGGGTCCTCCCTCCCCCCCTAGGAGGTCACCTGGCCCCTGAGGAGGGGGAGCGATGGATAGGTTAATTTCCTGCTCCACCGAAGCCGCCACGGCGGCGCAGCTCCTGCAGATTCCTGCCTCTGCGGAGGTGCCTCTGCGTGTTCCGCAGGAGGGGCAGCGGGGCTTGGACGCCATGCCCTGGATCCCCTGTAAAAGCGCCCAAACTCAAGATATATTTCTTCCCCTCAGAAGCTCTTAGAAGTGGGAAATCACAATTCAGGATTGAAGGAGTTAAGAAATAAATGCATAAACTGAGTTTAATGATTTAAATATATTAAAGTAAATTCTGTACTTTAAGGAAAAACTTGAAGTAAACTAAAATGAGATTAAAAGAAATTAAAATGGAATTAAGGAGCATGCAATTAAGGTAAATAAATTAAATGCAGAAATGTATCTCCTTTTCCTCCCACGGAGTGTACTTGCGTTTAGTAGATTGTATCTCCTGGGCCCGACTCAGCGATCCTAGCCCGAGGGCTCTACACGCGGTAGGCCTCACCACGTGGAGCCCGGGCAGAGGACCGCGAGACAATTTCCTGGGCCGCGCTGTGCTCCTTGCGGTTCTTTTCCCCCGTAAAGTGCTGCTTTCTTGCAGCCTTCGGTCTGGTGTCTGCCTCTCTTTCTCTCTCTCTCCCGTAGGGCTCCCGGTGAGTAGCGAGGCTCGCCTCCGCGTCCTACTTTCTTGGGACGGGTCCGGCGAGAGGCGCTGTCTGGCGGTGCTGCCTCCAGCGCTCAGCCGCCAACGGGGCTTCGGCGCGAGGCAGATGCGATCCGGAGCAGGGGGCAGGAGAAATCGCCAGAGCCGTTGTTAGGCAGAGGAGCAGGAGCGAAATTGTCTCCGACTCTGCGGGGAAAGAGCACTTCCCGGGCCCGATTCGGGGAGCGGGGGGATGGGGGGGGGGAGAGGAGCTGAGAGAGGGGAATTAAAGAAACAGCATCAAAATAACAGAATTAAAGAAACAGAAGCAAATAAGAGCCAATTAAATTAAAATGAGCTAGGTTAAAACGAAATTAAAGTAAGATTGCTAACAAAAAAGGACTCCAGTAAGCCCTAGGCTTACGGAACCCTCCAGCTGCTTGGAGGCTGAGAATACTGGAGTTAGTGGGTGGTCCCAGTGGTACTTATACCGCCCCACCTCCAAAAAGGTTGGGCTCAGCCTCCAAGCTGCTGGAAGGGTTGCGTAACCCAGAAGTAAAGGGACTGGACTGGAGTGACGATAAGGAACGACTTTTACCAAGACTTTTCAGACGTTGCAGCAAGCTTACGGAGAGGATTGTTTAAGCCGCAAATAATGTTACGAATAGTAAAAACGTTTCAAATTGGGCAGAACATCCACCGAAGACAATCCCAAAAAACTGGACGGCCTTCCACAATGATCACATTAAGAAAGTGTGTGCTTTGATTCTTGAAAATCATTGCCTAACTGCCTGTGAAGATGCTGAAGAAATAAGCATCAGTAAAAGTTTGTATCATACAATTGCGATTGAAAAACTTCAGATGCATCATGTTGTTGCAAAATTTGTCCCACGTCTCTGGAAATATTAACAAAAAGCAAACCATGTCACAATCACTTATCTCCTTATCCATGAATTTTTGGTGAAGCACAAGATGCCTCTAATCCTGCAGCCTCCCAACTCTCCAGATTTGGCCCCTGCAGACTTCTTTTTGTTCCTGAAGTTGAAATCCACTCTGAAAGGTTGCCTGTTATGACATGTTTCAGAAACAGCATAAGGCACATGAGACCAGTTCACTCTACTGCATGTAGTCCACAACTAATTCACATGACATGATCGAGCAAGTGGGAGGCTAAAGCTCAAGGTCACCATTACACAACACCATTATCGCAAGTCTGCTGTGTTAGCTCGCTGGCATCCTCTTTAGCAAGTTTGGTTTCTTTTTGGACAGACCACATATGGCCACAGCAGGACAGAGCAGACAGAGGAAGAGAGGAGGTAGTCACAGCCAAATTAACGCTTAGCACAACTGAGGGAGCATGGTCGTTTGCTACCGCTGCTGTGCTGTACCGAAGCAGCCCAGCCATGGCGTTTTTAGTAAAGCAAGAAGTGCTCTTTTTGCTTTACTAAAAATGCTATAGCTGGGCTGCTTCAGTAGAGCACAGCCTCGGGAGCAAAGGAAAATGCTCCGTGTTAAGTACAGAAAAGGCAGGGAGAGGAAAAGAGATAACTGACTCAGAGTAATGTGGGGCAGGAGGTGGACAGATTGTGAGAGCTGACGGGGGGAGGTTGGGATTAGGGAGCTAAAGCAGAGTGAGGGAGAGAGGAACTAGAAAGGGGTTGAGGCACTGGAAATAGACTGATGGTGATGGGAAGGACTGGGACTGAAAGAGGGCCAATGCTGGGGGGAAACCGTAACTGGAAAGAGACAATTACATAATACTAGGACTGTAGGGGGAAATAGCGACTGGGAATGGACATGGGCTGATACTGGGGTTGCGAGGGCGACTGGGACTAGAAATGGGCTTATGCTGGAGAGGACTGGGACGAGAAAGGAAAGGGATCGAGGCTGGGAGGAGACAAATTTTAGGGCTGGGGGTCCTGGTACTGAAAGGAAGTTATAGTGCTAACAAATGCTGGGGTCAGAGTGGGAAAAAGGAGGAGATTCTGGGAGAGTGAGTAGGGAAAGGAGGACGACAGATAATGTGGAGGCTGAGTGAGAAACCAGGGGAAAGTTGAGAAGGTGGGGAATAAGATCAGATGCTGGGGTAACAAGGAGGAAACGAAGGGTTAACAAGTATTGGAGAAGGCGGTGGGTGGGCGCTGGAGACATGGGGATGTGGGAGAGCAGGGACATGGGCTTAGGTGGAAAATCTAACACTGGGTGAGAAAACAGAAGAAAGACTAACAGAGGATGGGTACTGGGCGTATAAGTGTGGACTCAGGGCTTTGATAGGATTGTGAGTGTGGACTCAGGGGCTGGGTAGGGCGAAAAAGTGGAGACTTGAGGTTGCCTTTGGGGGGGGGGGTAAAATAGTGGAGACTAAGAAATTGACCAGAGATTAGGAGGACAGTGGGGCAAGGTGACTGGGTAAGGGGTATGGAGGCCAACTGCAGAAATATGGGGAAAGGCAAAGGTTTGAAACAATTCCTGCCTTGGCCCCATCCTCACAGGTCACTTCTGGCTTTGGCGCTCCTCACAGTTCGCCTTTTTTGGACTACAAATTAAGCCCTGGGTTCTGCGCCAGCATGGTAGAAAAAAAAACGTATTTATGCATGCATGCATGCTAACTGCTTAGCGAGAATGAACAGGTTGGGGGCAAAAAGTGGACTTTCATTGCACACTGCGGTTAGCACTGGTGTAATTTCTGTGCTGTCAATGTTGCAATTAGTGCAGGTACATTCCACCTCAATAGGTGGCGCTAAGTACACCCACATTAATTGCACATGCACTCATAGGGCAGCGAGGTACTTTTCAGTACAGTAACTACAGGGGGATATGCTGGGCACACCTGTGACAGCACAGGGCAGCTACACTTACCACGCAGAGATTTTCACTCCAAACACATAGTAAGCAAACCAAAATACTGCTTTTTTTGCAAACATGCCCCTTAGTTTAGACTTCCTGGAATAATTGTGGTGGCAGAGGTCAGTAGCAAATATGTTTACTGGGTGCCACTAAATTGCATGTATAGTGGAAGTTAATATATGAACAAACACAGTCAATATTTAAATAAATATGCTGAACCCCTACTATTGAAAACCAACCCGTGTGTGTGCTGAGACAAGTTTAGAGTGACAGGGTCTCAGGACTGGGAAAGCATAGTTACTCACCTGTAACAGGTGATCTCCGGGAACAGCAGGAATTTAGTCTTCACATATGGTTATCGTCGGTACTGACGGAGCCTGCGCAGGAACGTTCCCCAGCGTCCAATAGGAAAGCTTTTGGGAGCATCCCACAGCGCCTGCGTGCTGCCTTCCCGCCTCTCCAACTGTCCCTCTCCAGTTGGATTTATAGCTGAGACCAAAGAGAGAGGGAGAGAGAGAGACATACAACTCCTAGGGGAGGTGGGCGGGTTGTGAAGACTAAATTCCTGCTGTTCCCGGAGATCACCTGTTACAGGTGAGTAACTACGCTATCTCCAGGAACAAGCAGGAATGTAGTCTTCACATATGGGGACTCTCTAGCTGCAGATGCCAGGGAGATAGCCCCAGAAGTTGTTAGCCCTTGTGAAAGGGCTATGCTTCCCCCCATGGAACTCTGGCATCCCACCAGGGATGGTGGGTAGGAGTTGACTAAGGCTGAAAAAGGTGTTGAAGAACAGCCTGACCAAACAAGGCATCCCGGCGGGAGTCCTTGTCTAAGCAGTAGTGGGCCATGAAGGTATATACCAAAGCCCAAGTAGCTGCTCGACATATGTCGTCGATAGACACAGGGTGAAGATGAGCCATTGAGGCTGCCATGGATCTCACATTGTGAGCTTTGACATGGTCTTCAAGAGGAAGGTTCTTACTCTCATAGGCAAAGGATATGCACTGTGCAATCCAATTAGATAGAGTTCTTTTGGATACTGGAAGTTCCAAATAACTAGGATCAAAAGCAACAAAGAGTTGGGAAGATTTTCGATGTTGCTGTGTCCTGTGCAAGTAAAAGGCTAAAGCTCTTTTACAGTCCAAAGTATGAAGGTTCCTTTCTGCACTGGAGAAATGAGGCCTCGGAAAGAATACAGGAAGGTAAACCGCTTGGTTTAAATGGAAAGGCGAAACCACCTTTGGCAGAAAGTGTGGATGAGTCCTAAGAACTACCTTATCATGGTGGAACCTTGTGTAAGGAGGATCAGCCACTAATGCTTGCAATTCACTGAAGCGACGTACTGATGTGATTGCAATGAAGAAGATGACTTTCCAGGAAAGGAATTTCAGAGATGTAGTGGCTAATGGTTCAAAGGGCGGTTTCATGAGCTGCCCGAGCATCAGATTCAAGTCCCATGCCACCACTGGTGGCTTAATGGGAGGCTTTGTTAAAAGAAGACCTCTGATAAATCTCGCGATGAGAGGAAATAGGTTGTCCACTTAGAGGCTTGTAAGAAGCTGCAATAGCACTAAGATGGACTCTTACTGAATTTGTCTTAAGACCCACATTTGACAAATGAAGGAGATACTCCAGTATCAATTCCAGAGGTATCGCAAGAGGGTTAAGACTCTTCTGCGAGCACCATATTTATTTATTTATTTTATTTAACAGTATTTCTAAACCGTCTTATCATAAAAATCAAGGCGGTGTCACAACAAAACAATCAGAAGATGTGGAAGGGGTTCATGCAGTGTTGGGGGAGTAAAGTGCGGGGGGTGGTTCATGCAGAGAAATCGGGGGGGGGGTGATGTGCGTGTGGGGGGGGTGTTCTAGATTAGGGGGGCTATGTACAGTGTGCGCTATGATACAGCATGTTCTATAATACTAGGTACTGTCCAGATAGGTCATGAGATAAATCCTGTGCCGATATACAATCTCTCGTCAGGGTGGGGGGTCTTTGTTGATCAGACCTTGTTGATTAAGTGACGTGTCCATAATGTTCTATGAACAGAGCTGTCTTCAGCTGTTTGCGGAAGTCCTTGAGGTCCGTTGTCGCTCTCAGCTCGTCTGGGAGGGAGTTCCAAATAGTTGGGGCTGCCAGGGAGAGGGCTCTCTCTGTGGTGTCCTTTCGTGTTTTTCTGAAGTCCCTCGGTGTGTTGACTCTGTTGGAGGTTCCTTGTCTTCTCGGGCGGGTGCTGGTGTCTGGATGAATGAGGGTGTGCAGGCTGTTGGCTGAAATGTGGTGCTTGATTTTGAATATGTTTATTATTGTTTTGTATTTAATGCGTGAGCTGATTGGGAGCCAGTGTAGGTCTTTGAGAACCGGGGTAATGTGTTCATGTCTTGTTGAGCCGGAAATGATGCGTGCTGCGGTATTTTGGGCTAGTTGGAGTGGTTTGAGAGTTTGCTTTGGTAGGCCAAGGTAGATGGGGTTGCAGAAATCCATTAATGGGGTGATGAGTGCTTGGCATACGGTAAACCTTTTCCACTTAAAGGCGTATGAGCATCTTGTGGAGGGTTTCCTAGAAGCATAAGGATATCATTTACCTGTTGAGAAAGGTTGAGATCCTGAAGCTCTCTAGGCCTTTAGCAACCAGGCCCTGAGATGCAGAGACTGGGGATTGGGATGCCACAGCATCCCGTTCTCTTGGGAGAGAAGATCTGGAGCAGATCCCAACTACAGAGGTGGAACTTGAGAGAGATGTAGAAGCAGAAGGTACGACGTTTGCCGTGCCCAACGTGGAGCTATGAGAATCATATGACTTCTGTCTCTCTGAAGCTTGAATAGTGTTTTGGGGGTGAGGGGAATGGGTGGGAAAGCATATAGGAAGTCCTGACCCCAGTGAAGGAGGAAGGCGTCCCTTGCCTGACAATGTCGAGCCGGAATTCTGGAACAGAACCGGGGAAGTTTGGCATTCAGCGGACTTGCAAAGAGGTCGATGTCCGGGGTTCCCCAAATCTGAAATATTTAGACAACCTGGTCTGCATGGAGAGACCATTCGTGTGGTAGCAGAACTCGACTGAGTTTGTCTGCCCAAGAGTTCTGAATGCCTGGAAGATACACCGCAAGGAGATGAATCTGATGCTCTCTGGCGAGGGCCCATAGTCCAAAAATGGAATGCACACTTAATCTCAATCCCTGCTCCACCTGTGTAATATTACTGTCACTTCTGTATGTAATTTGTACATAGTTTTCCCTGTCCTCTCTCCAAGTTGTCCTCCCTGTTCGATGTAAACTCGAGAGTGCCCTGTGGTCCTCGAGTCGTTCTGTTAATTGTAAACCGCACTGATGATAAAGAGCGCGGTATAAAAGAAATGTTAAATAAATAAATAAAATAAATAGTCGCAAAGCTTCATTGCATAGCGACAGAGAGCCTGTTCCGCCCTGCTTGTTCACATAGAACATGGCTACCTGATTGTCCGTTTGAACTAGGACTGTCTTGTATCTGAGCTGGGCATGAAATACTCGAAGAGCAAGGAAGATTGCTCTGAGTTTCAGGAGGTTGATGTGAAGACAGGCCTTCAGTGGAGTCCAGGTATCCTGGGTAGAGAGATCATGCAGGTGGGCTCCCCATCCCACCTGAGATGCATCTGTTAGGGTGGCTTGGAATAGGGGTTGCTGGAAAGGAGACCCCATGGGAAGATTTTTGAGCGATTGCCACCTTTGGAGGGACAAAATAAGATGGTCTGAGTTTGTTATTTTGTCCGACAGGCAACCTGAGGCCTGTGTCCACTGAGTGGATAAAGTCCACTGGGCTACTCGTATGTGGAGGCGAGCATAAGGAACCACATGCACGGTGGATGCCATGTAGCCCAGCAGTTGTAGCATTTCTCGAGCAGTAAGATAAGGTGTGAGCACTGCTTGGGAAGTTAGCTGTATTATGCGAAGACAGGGGGGCTGTGGAAGGAAAGGCCTTGTCTGTCTGGTATCAAGATAAGCTCCTATGAACTCTAGGGATTGAATGGGAGCAAGATTGGATTTTGGGAGGTTTATGACTAGTCCCAAATACTGAAGGATTTGCATTGTGCGAACAGAGCAGAGCTGGCTTCTGGAACTGTAGGGGCTTGAATGAGCCAGTCGTCTAAGTAGGGGAAGACGAATATTCCCAGAATGCAGAGAAATGCGGCTACCACAGCCATGCATTATGTGAATACTCTTGGTGCAGAAGCCAGGCCAAAGGGAAGAACCCTGTACTGGAAGTGCTTTCCTTGAAACAGGAATCAGAGGAATCTTCTGTGATTTGAATGGATGAGAATACGAGTATACGCATCCTTGAGATCAAGAGAACAAAGCCAATCCTGACTTTGAAGGTATGGCAGCAGAGTTCCTAAAGAGACCACTTTGAACTTCTCTCGGAACAGATATTTGTTCAATTCTCTGAGGTATAAAATGGGCCTGTATCCTCCTGTTTTCTTTGGAATAAGAAAATAGGGGGAGTAGAACCCTGTACCCTGTTGCGGAATGGGTACTTCCTCTATTGCTCGTTGAGCAAGGAGTGTTGTGACTTCTTGACCTAAGAGATTGTCAAGAGAAGTCTGAGAATTGAACTGTCTTACCATTGTAGGAGGGGGCATGCTGTGAAAATGAAGCTTGTACCCCTCTCGTACAATGGATAGAGTCCAATTTTCTGCTGTTATTTGGTGCCATCTGTGGGCAAAATGACATAACCTGCCTGGGATGTCCAAGGGTTCTGGACCCTTCAGGGGCAGGAAGGCGAAGTTCTTTAGAGAGGAGTCAAAGTCCCTGAGGAGACTGAACCTACTGAGCTGGCTGAGGTTTTACAGCTTTTGGCTTCTTTTGTTGTCTAGGTTGTTGCTGTTGTCCCTTTTGGGTAGACTGACCTGGACGGTGTCCCTGTTGGGTATAGGAAGGATAAAACTTCTTTTTCTTATTGAAAAATGTTTTTTTAGAGGATCTTTTCCTTTCAGGATCAGCTGTAGATTTGGACAATCTATTCAAAGTGATATTGTCTGCATCTATTTCATTAGCATTCTCCTACCAATTCTTGCCAAAGAGATTTTTTCCTGTGCAAGGAATGTTTCCTAATTTATCCTGTACCCAAATTTCCAAGTCGGATGCCTGAAGCCAGGCAATCCAACGTGCACCAATGGCAATAGCAGAGGTTCTGCTTATGCACTCAGAACAGTCAAAGGCTGCACGACTTACAAACTTGGAAACATCCTGGGCATGTTTGACAAGTGTAAGATTGTCCTGTCTTTTGTCATCAGGAAGAATAGGGCTCATAAGCTCCAAGTCTCCTGTGACCTCTTTAAGGAACATTCGCATATACAAGATATAGGAGCTGATCCTAGCTGCAAGCATGGAAGCATCGACGCCCAAAGGCATCGAGAGTCCTGCATTCACGACCTGGAGGATTGGATGCATGTCTCTTTGCACTTTTTATCCTACGCATGGCTGATTACACTATCATTGAATGGTGTGGTAATTGAGTTTTTTGAAAGCCAGGACAAGGTAGAACTCGATACATAGTATCAAGTCTCCGAGAATGAGGAGATGTGGTTAGAGGTGTTTCCCACATTCTCAGCATAAGATCATGTAAGATCTCCTGGATAGGCAGAGTAGCTGCCCCTTTGGGAGCCTTAGGGTACTGGAGAATCTCCAACTCCTTTGCCCTAGGCTCTTTTTCAGGAGCTACTGTGATGGAAAGGCCTTGGGCCACATCACGAATAAAATCCTGAAAGGACATATCCTCTGGCGGAGACATCCTGCGCATGAGGAAAAGAGGAATCCTCTGGGAGAAGTACTCTTGTATCGGCAGAGTCTTCGGAGTCATCAGACTCAGAGAATTCAAAATATCTCCGATCCCGGTGATCTGCAGGGCTCGGTACCGGTATCGATTGAAGTCGGTATCGGGTTGCTCCGGTACCGATCTGTCGATGCCTGAGACAGACGCATGATTTGGTATGGGTGGCATACCCATCGACGTCGATGCCGTCGGTACCGGTACCGGTGTCTGAAGTGGTTTCAATGGTACCGAAGCCATGAGAAGAGCCGCTAGACTGCGTTCGATAGCAAGAAATCCCTGGTCTATCGACGCTGCCAATGCTTGGGTGTCGGTACCGGTAGAAGCGGCCGGAACCCCAGAGCATGGCACCAGTAGTTCTGCCGAGGTTGAGGCCTCCAGAACATCCTGGAACCCCATTGATGCTTTGGAAGCCGAAGCCTCCCGCTGGGGAAGTTTTGCCGGTGAAAATTCCTCAAGGGCAATGCCACTGGCATCTCGATACTTAGAAGGAGCTCTACCCTTCGAGGATTGGCTAGATTTATGTTTAGTTACCTGAGATCCATGGGAGGAAGATGAGCCCCTGGAGGACATCAAAGCAACAGACGCTGCATCTGAGGGAAAAAGGGTGCTAAGCTTTGCAGCTCAATTGTGCCGATCCCTTTTTGACATCATTCCACAGGAGAGGCACTCCGAAGTAGAGTGGTCAGGACCTAAACATTTGAGACACCAATCATGGGTTTCGGTGACGGAGATGGTACCGCCACACTTAGAACATTTTTTAAAACCAGATGTTGGTTTTTCCATTTTTATGGAAAGATCGGGCCTACTGCCCAAAATGGTGCCTAGCACCAAGGAAAAATGTTTCTGAAGTAAAATAGCTCAGAAACTATAGGGTTTTTGTTTTTAGAAGAAAGAAGAATGAACTGGCGGTGCCGGTATAGCGTCGAGAGAAGGCAGACGCGACCACAAAAAACAAAGATTAAAGACAAACGTTTTCTGTGGTGACAGATTACGGGACCTGTCGGCTCCGCAGAAAACGAAAAACTGGAGAGGGACAGTTGGAAAGCCGGGAAGGCAGCACGCAGGCACTGTGGGATGCTCCCAAAAGCTTTCCTACTGGACGCTGGGGAGCGTTCCCGTGCAGGCTCCGTCAGTACAGACGATACTCATATGTGAAGACTACATTCCTGCTTGTTCCTGAAGATAGGTTCATACCTCTAACTCAAAATAGATCACATTCATCTTGAGAGTTTCATCATAAAAGATGAGAAATTGTACATACCTGATCATTTTCTTTCCTTGAATCCTGCTAACCCACTCTTCTAGACTGGTTTATGCTCCTTTGCCAGCAGGTGGAGTCAGACATGAACAACTTTCAGTAATGTCACCACGTAGTATATCTTCTCGTACAGCACTGAGAGAAGCCAGTATGACACTAAAAACTAAAAACTCTAAAAAGCAATCCCAAACCCACAGCAACTATGAATGCTGGCTCTCCCTGCAGTGGGCCAAGTTGTCTATAGTTTGTCCCATGATGCTCCTAATACGTGCACTGTGTTCCACCAACACCTCCAAATGCAAAGGCATACAGTCATTATCTTTGATTTGACTAGGGGAAAGAGGGTATACATCTTAAGATAATACTAAATGGCACCTTAGGACCCTGGTGGTTTTCTTCTCTATCACAGCTCTTAAAAAGGGAATGGGAAACTCTCCTTGGGTTAAATGTTGAAGCTACACAGCTGTGTCCTGGGCTCATCACTTCAAGGTCTAAAGACAACTGGAACTGACTGAATGGCAGCCCAGGAATTTTGATATGCAGGGCAGGGATGCTAGCAAGTAAGTAAAAGAAGTCTTAATGGACTATCTCCAGTTATTTCATGCACAGCATTTTCCCTCCAGTAGCAATACGTGAATATACATATACACGTACCCACACACGCATACATTAGCAGCTGAATGTACGGTATTTAATTCAGTCCCAAAGTTTTCAATTTCACAACAGAGAAGCCTTTAAAACTGCTCTACTCCTCAGACATTGTATGAAGCATGATTGCTAAACATGATAAATATGTATATGTATGCGTGTGTGTATATAAGTTTATTTCAAATTTAATTACTTATCCAGTAGAAAAAAAGCTCTATTTAATGTACAGGAGGAGCATAAAAAATAAAAAGTTAATATTGCAAAAAATATAAAACAATTCATTCATTTCAATATCCTTGAGTGGTCTACTAGATTTTTAAACCTTGCTCATATCACTATAATTACTATTGATCTTTACCTATCCCAGAAAACATTATCATCAACTTGTATAACAAATAGTATGGTAAAAAAATAATAAAAAAAAAGAATATTGTATAAAATTTGTACAATTGAAACATCCTAAAGCAACACTCAACCAGCTGAAAGTCACATGAAGCCCGATTAAGCATAGGGCATCAAGGTAAGAATTTTATTTATTTACAAAGTATTTAATACACCTTTGCTCGCAAAATGAATTACACTGCAGCAGTTTACAACACAACATAAAAATCATAAGTAATACAATAAAAAAGGTAGATCAAACATAAAATGGAAATATGATATGGAAGGGAAAAATAAAAAGGAAAGGAAATGCATATGACAACAATAAATTAACCAACTGATTGAAAACAAAACATATAACAAAAAACAGGATACAAAAATTACACCGAAATTAAAAATATGTATGGCAGATTAAAATTTATAAGTGCAAGAGAATCATAAAGAAAAATACATACTAAAACAAATTTTTTTAGAAACATTAAAACTGATCAAAAAATCATAAAAATAAACTGATAATTAACTAGGAAGTAGCAATATGCATGCCAAATATTTTTGTGCTTATTATGTATTCATTAAAATACACCCTTGCGGATAATCTTCAGGAACTCAACCATCTGTCCCCATTAAAGTCTATTGGGGAAGATATTTTGAAACTTGATGGCAGGTAACTTTAACAGCATTCTATGCCACCAAGAATGACACATACACCCCATGACACCAGAAGAGAATGCCATCAGAATAAGGGCAATCAGAAGGGCAACGTCATCCAAAGAACGCTCAAATGACCACCTCAAGATAGCATGAGGACAAACCAGCGCTACTATTGGTGGAAACACACCAAGGCACTTTGAGAGGAGCAAAACAGGGGACCCAGCCTAGCACCCAGATTAGTTGCAAGGCCCTAAGACTCCAGAGGGGAGCCTAAACAGAAGAAATGGCACAAGCCCAGGTCACAGAAGTGGAGTGAGTTTAGCTAAGATGTATAACCACAAGTTAGAGTCTTGGCACTGAGGGTTTTGGTCTCTGCATAGGAACCTTTAGAGGAAGATCCACCCCCCTCCCAGGGTAAAAGATGCATTTATGGACTGCAGAATCTAAATAAAAATCAGAGGATGCACCGTGGTGAAGATCCCAAAAGCAGTGCGAGTAGGGTTACAGTACTGGCTGCAACAGCCCAGAAGAGTACAGGAAGATCAATACAGCAGTAAGATAAGCTAGAAGCCCCTATAATGAAAGGTTAATACTTCTAGCAGAAGACCGATACTCAACAAGTACTGTAATAGAGGATGGTAGATATGAGAGCTAGGGATGATTCGCCTATCAGGCTCTGTCAGCACTCCATGAATATCCTTCCTGACAGAAATATCATTCTTTGGTCATAAGATATGCCATACTGGGTCAGACCAAGGTCCATCAAGCCCAGTATTCTGTTTCCAACAGTGGCCAATCTAGGTCATATGTACTGTCATGAGGTAGACAGCACAGACCCTGAAATATTAAGAAATAATAGGAAAGAAGAGCTTACCTGGCAGCCACAGGTGCAGTTGCAGCATTCACAATGCAGAGAGGCAGGGAAAAGGAAAACAAACTTTCCACATGGTTTTAGTGACGCAGTAAGAAAAAGTAATTAGACCTTACCTGCTAATTAGTGTTCCTGAAGGAACGACAGTCCAGTCCCTTTACTTCTGGGTTGCGCAACCCTTCCAGCAGCTTGGAGGCTGAGCCCAACCTTTTTGGGGATGGAGCGGTACAAATACCACTGGGACCACCCACCAACTCCAGTAATCGAATGAAAAAGCAGACCTAATGAACTTCCATTAACAACCTATATAACATAACACAGTCTTCTATCTATAAATAAACCCTTCTTTTTTTTTTTTTTTAATATAAGGAATAGATAGTATGAGAGGAGAAAAAGGAGATGGGCGGAGGTGGTGTGCCTGAGGCTGCCCGATCCGATCTTCTACCGCACCCCTTCACCCAGAACTGGCCCCACGCTCGGTCCGTAGCTTCCTTCTGAATGACAGGTCTTAACCGGGTGGGATCAGGGACTGGACTGTCGTTCCTTCAGGAACACTAATTAGCAGGTAAGGTCTAATTACTTTTTCCTTATCGTCACTCCAGTCCAGTCCCTTTACTTCTGGGATGTAAAAGAGCAGTTCAATCCTGGGTGGGATCCGGAATACCGGACTGAAGGACCGCCAGACCAAACCGAGCGTCCGCTGAACTCTGGATGTCGAGCCTGTAGTGCTTGGTGAAGGTATGCAGTGATGACCAGGTCGCTGCCCTACAGATATCCAACGGGGGAACCAGACTGAATTCTGCCCATGAGGTAGCCTGGGCCCGAGTGGAGTGCGCACAGAGACCCGCTGGCACCTGCTTGCCTTTCAGGATGTAGGCGGAAGCAATCGCCTCTCTGATCCATCTGGAGATGGAGGCCTTGGCCGCCGCCTCCCCTTTGTGGGGACCCCCGAACTGAACGAATAGTCGCTCGGACTTCCGGAAGGGGGCAGTGCGGGAGAGGTAGCGTTTCAAGGTCCTCCGGACATCTAGGAGGCAAAGTTTGCTATCCCTACCTTCAAGCCCCTCGGCCGAGACGACCGGGAGGTTAACTGTCTGGTTCACATGAAAGGGAGAGATGACCTTGGGCAAGAAAGAAGGGACAGTTCGCAGAACTACCTTGTCCTTGAGGAATAATAGGAAGGGGGGCCGAGCCGAGAGGACAACGCTTGTAATTCGGAAACCCGCCTTGCTGAGCAGATAGCGACCAGAAAGACTGTCTTCAGGGTTAGGTCCTTTAAGGAGGCCCTCTTCACTGGTTCAAAGGGTTCCCTGACCAGGGCATTCAGCACTAGGTTGAGATCCCAAGGGGGAACGTCCGACCTCCGTTGAGGACGCAGGTGTCTCACCGCTCTTAGGAACCTGGAGACATCCGCGTGCGCCCCTAGGGACTTGCCGCGGACCTTACCTTTATAGCATGCGATTGCAGCCAGCTGCACTCGTAAGGAGCTGTGCGCTAGACCCTTGTCAAATCCGGCCTGTAAGAATTCCAGAACCTCAGGGACTGAGGCGGAAAGGGGTTTCCGGCGGTGCTCCGCACACCACGCTTCGAAGATGCGCCACGTCCTAACATAGGAGAGAGACAGGTTGAGCGCTTCTTAGCGTTCAACAGGGTCGTGATGACAGCTCCTGAATAACCTCTCTTCAGGAGCCTCGCCCTTTCAATAGCCAGGCCGTAAGCGAGAATCGATCCACATGAGGCATTCAAACCGGGCCTTGCCTCAGAAGGTCCCTCTTGCAAGGGAGCCGCCAAGGTTGGTCGGCTATCATCCTCACCAGATCCGCATACCAGGGGCGGCGAGGCCAATCCGGCGCTATGAGGATTACGAATCCCTGGGCCACTTCTGGGACAAGGCATCCAGGCCTTCGGACATTCTTTCCTTTCGCCGACTGAAGAATCGGTCCACTTTGGCGGATGAGAACCTCGCCATGAGATCCATGACCGGGAGTCCCCAAAGGGCCACTATCTGGTCGAAGGTCTCCTGCTCCAGTTCCCACTCTCTGTGGTCTATCTTGCACCTGCTGAGGTAATCTGCCGTGACGTTGTCCGTGCCTGTTACGTGCTGGGCTGAAAGTGCTTCCAACCGAATTTCCGCCCACTGGAACAGAGAGTCCGCCTCCTTCTCCAAGGCGGGGCTGCTTGTGCCGCCCTGGTGGTTGATGTAAGCCACCGCGGTGACATTGTCGGAGAGAACGCGAATTGCTCTCTTTTGCACTAAGGCCTTGAGAGCCCTGAGCGCTAGGCCGACGGCCCGCAATTCTAGTCTGTTGATGGGCCAGTGAGCTTCCAACGGAGTCCAGCTGCCCTGAACGAACTGGTCCTCGCAGTGAGCTCCCCAGCCTACCAGACTGGCATCCGTCGTCAATAGTAACCACTGATGAGGCTCGAGGGGCATCCCGCGATCCAGATTCCTTGGGCACCGCCACCAGCGGAGAGCCTGTTTGGTTCGCGGAGCACAAGGTAACTGCATTGACATCGGATGATGCTGGGGCGACCACCGTCGCAATAGGGCCCGTTGCAACGGCCGCATGTGGGCTCTTGCCCATGGTACTACCTCTATCGCCGCTGCCATTGTTCCCAGGACCTGAAGATAATGCCACGCTGTGGGATTTCGTCTGCCCAGAAACTGCGTGATTAGAAGTCTCAGTTCTCTTGATCTTGTTCGGGACAGAAACACCCTGCCTCTGTTGGTATCGAACCACCCACCCCAACTCTTCTAGAACCTGAATTACTCTTGCCGTCACGGAGTGGCTTTCCTCTTCCGACTTTGCCCGGATCAGCCAATCGTCCAGGTAAGGGTGTACTAGTATTCCCTCTTTCCGTAGTGAGGTCGCTACTACCACCATCACTTTGGTGAACGTTCTTGGAGCCGTAGCTAGGCCGAAGGGTAGGGCCTGGAATTGAAAGTGGCCCCTTGGCATTGCGAATCTCAGGAACTGTTGATGGGATGCCCTGACCGGGATATGCAGGTAGGCTTCTGTCAGATCGAGGGACGTTAAGAACTCCCCGCCCCTTACGGCTGCTATGACTGAACGTAGGGTCTCCATCCGGAAATGCGGAACCCTGAGACAGCGATTGACCTGCTTTAGATCTAGGATCGGGCGAAAGGACCCTTCCTTCTTTGGTACCACGAAGTAAATCGAGTACCGACCAGAGCCGCATTGGTCTGGTGGTACCGGGACGACGGCCCCGAGCGCTATTAGATGTGTGAGAGTTGTCTCTACCGCTGTCCTCTTTGCGGAAGAACCGCAGGGAGACTGAACAAAGGCTGGAAGTATTTGTTTTGCAAACTCGAGGACATAGCCCTCTCTGATAACCTCTAGGACCCATTGATCGGACGTGACCCGGGACCAGGCAGGAAGAAATCGCCTCAAGCGTCCGCCCACCGACGGTTCTTCCCCCTGGAACCCGTCACCTCATTGTTTTCTAGCTCCCGGAGAGGAGGAGGACGCCCCGAAACCTCGACCTGCTCCTCGAAACCCCCTAAAACCTTGTCCCTTCGAGGGGAAGCGGCCCCTGGGGAAGGGGTTTGACCTGGCTGGGCGAAACCTTCGGGCGTCCCTGGGCTGGTTACGCACTGGGGCTAGGGGTCGCCCTTGCTTCGGTCTATCTTCAGGTAGCCTGCCCCCCTTAGACTCGCCAAGGTCCTTTACCAACTTCTCCAAATCTCCAAATAACAGCTTCCCCTTAAACGGAAGGCGGCTCAGGCATGCCTTCGAGGAGGCGTCCGCCGCCCAATTCCATAGCCACAGATAACGCCTAGCCGCCACCACCGAGGCCATGTTCTTGGCTAGGCTTCTGATGAGGTCATACTGACTATCCGCCAGGTAGGCTGCTCCGGATTCCAGCCTAGCAGAGTTGGCCTGAGCCTCGCCTGTTAATCCCTCTGCTGCCTGAAGCTGTTGTGACCACTTTAAACAGGCTCTTGCCACCCAAGCTCCCGAAACGGAGGCCTGCAAGGCAAGAGCACTTACATCGAAGGCTTGTTTCAGGAGGGTATCTAACTTCCTGTCTTGAGAATCTCTTAAGGCCGTGCTGCCCTCAACTGGGATAGTAGTTTTCTTAGTAACTGCTGATACCGCTGCATCCACCCTGGGAGACTTCAGCAGCTCTTTGTCTGCCTCTGGAAGTGGGTATAGGCGAGACATAGACCGGACTCCCCTTAAACTAGACTCAGGTTGATCCCATTCTTCCTGGATCATCTGACGTACTACTCTGTGGACAGGGAAAACTTTCTGGGATCTCCTAATGGCCTGGATTAATGGGTCCTCCAACGCCTCCTCCTCTGCTGGCGTGTCTGAGGACACATTGAGGACTTTCAGGGACTCATTAATTAATGCTGGGAGCTCCTCCCGACGAAAGACTCTAATTATTCGGGAATGATCTTCTTCAGGGATCTCCCCTTCTTCAAGCTCCTCCTCTTCCCAGTCTTTGTCAGAGCCATCCTCCTCCGGGGTGCCCTGGGAGAGGGACGCGAGAGGTTCCTCACCACCCAGACGGGGGCGTTTAGGTGGAATGCCGGAGCCTGGGTTGCTTGCCCTCTTGGACTTGACTTCCGCCGACGGGACAGCCTCTCCTGTCCCTAAGCCCTGCTTACGCAAGCAATAGGCCTTGTGGAGTAAAAGGATGAAGTCTGGAGAGAAAAAATCCCCGGCGCCCCCTTCACCAGAGGGGGGGGGGCGAAAGGGGTGGAGGAGGAGTGGGTAAATCCGAGGACGTGGAGGGAGGGAACTGAGACCCCCCTTCCCCTTCTAAGGGGTCGCCAGGCCCCTGGGAGGGCTGGATCATGGCCAAGTTAATTTCTTGTTCCACGGAGGCAGCCACTGCAGCGCAACTCCTGCAGACTCCTGCCTCCGAGGAAGTGCCCCTGCGCGTGACACAGGAAGGACATCGAGACTTGGCCGCCATGCTCTTGATCCCAGTTAACGAAGCCCTTCTTACTGAGGTGCTTATGCAATGGGCCTAAGCCCCAACAAACTGTACAGCTCAGACACAGAGGCTGAAAGCTCTTATATAACCTGTGTCAGTGTGTGAGTGTGTGCTCTCTCCTCCAGCGGGCTAATAATATCCCGGAAAAGAGACTAACAGGCCTTCTTTTCTTGATAAGACAACTCCTCCTTACAAAATAAAGAACAAAACTAAATTTAAAATTAAAATTAAAATTAGATTAAATTAACTGCAACCTAAGGAATCCAGAACTAAGCTCCTTTTAGTAATGTACTTGCGGTTTACAGCTTCCATTGCTGGCTGGGCCCGGCTCAGCGATCCCTGCCCGTTGGCTCTACACGTGGTAGGCCTCACCACGTGAAGCCTGAACGGGGGACCGCGAGTCTGTCCTCTGGGCCGGCTGTTCTCCTCCCCGGATGCAGCAGGGGGCTGGGAGCCGTCTCCTAAAACGGAACCGCTGAAATCAGTTCCTCCGCCGGAATCGGGTGGCCCGGAGTTCGCCACCACGTCCTTCTGCTGCAGGACGGGTCCGGCGGGAAGAATTAGGCTTCCGGTGTTGCCTCAAGCGCTCAGCCACCAGGAGGGCTTCGGCGCGAGGCAGGGCAGTCCGGCAATGAATTTTTGCGGGAGTCAGTCGGATTCGCAGTCGAAGAGCTCTAAAAGGGTCCTCCTCGGGGCTGCAAGCACAGAACCACCTCCGATGCCCAGCCCGGCCGGGGGGGGGGGGGGGAGGGAGAGGAAAGAGCAGGCAGGAGCAATTAAAGGAACAGTGAATGACTAAATCTAAACGTAAGAAAAAACAACAGTTAAATAAGGTAAGAGGAAACAAAAGTAATAAAGGCAATCTTTTAAAGGATTTAGGTAAAGGGAAGACTCCAGTAAGCCCTAGGCTTACGGAACCCTCCAGCTGCTTGGAGGCTGAGAATACTGGAGTTGGTGGGTGGTCCCAGTGGTATTTGTACCGCTCCATCCCCAAAAAGGTTGGGCTCAGCCTCCAAGCTGCTGGAAGGGTTGCGCAACCCAGAAGTAAAGGGACTGGACTGGAGTGACGATAAGGAATTGAGGGTTCCAATCAGGCTCACCTGGACCCAGACTCACGTTCTACGTTAGTTGAGCAGAGAGATAAAAACAGGTGGGAAATCCCACAGAGGCCGAAGTGGAAGGAGAAAGAGAAAGGAGGAGGGAAGCTGGAGCCTGGATTAGGGCTGGAGCAGGAGTTTGATTGTGAGGAGGAAAGCAGAGACCAAGTGTATAACAGTAGCAGTGGTACACTGAGAACTTCCAAACAAGTACAGTTGTGGTCAATATTATTGGCACCCTTGCAGTTCAACACCTTAATGTCCAATATCTCCTAAAAAAAAAAGTGGTCAGTGAAATGGCTTTGGACTATATATTCACACACATTTGACATATAAACGAATTAAATAAAACAAGACCAATTAAAAAGAAAACTGTATAAAAACTGGGACATTGCCAGGACATGATTATTCTTCTAATCACACAAAGCACAGTTACTTACCTGTAACAGGTAATCTCTGGGAACAGCAGGAATAAGTCTTCACATATGGGTATCGTCAGTACCAACGGAGCCTGCGCGGGAACGCTCCCCAGCGTCCAGTAAGAAAGCTTTTGGGAGCATCCCACAGCGCCTGCGCGCTGCCTTCCCGCCTTTCCCAACCACCTCTCTCCAGTTCGAGTTTTAAAGCTGAGACAAAGAGAGAGAGGAAAGGAAAGATAGATAGAGAGATACAACTCCTAGGGGAGGTGGGTGGGTTGTGAAGACTTATTCCTGCTGTTCCCAGAGATCACCTGTTACAGGTAAGTAACTGTGTTATCTCCAGGAACAAGCAGGAATGAGTCTTCACATATGGGGACTCCCTAGCTGCAGATGCCAGGGGAAGACCCCAGGTTGTGTGTCCTTGAAAAGGACTCTACCTCCCCCCATGGATCTCTGGCATCCAACCAGGGTAGGTGGGTAGGAGTTGATTAGGAATGGAACAGGTGTTTGAGAACAGCCTGACCAAACGAGGCATCCCGGCGGGAGTCCTTGTCCAAACAGTAATGGTCTGTGAAGGCATGAACCAAGGCCCAGGTGGCCGCTCAACAGATTTGGTCGATGGACACAGAGTTTAGATGAGCCATTGAGGCTGCCATGGCTCTCACATTGTGAGCTGTGATATGGCCCTCCAGAGAAATGTTCCTACTCTGGTAGGCAAAAGAAATACACTGAGCAATCCAGTTGGACAGTGTTCTCTTAGAGACTGGAAGTCCTAAATGAGAAGGATCAAAAGCAACAAAGAATTGAGAAGACTTTCTATGTTGCTGTGTTCTTTGTAAGTAAAAAGCGAGAGCTCTCTTACAATCCAAGGTATGAAGATTCCTCTCTGCATTTGATGCATGAGGTCCTGGAAAAAATACAGGTAAATATACCTCTTGGTTCAGATGAAAAGGCGAGACCACTTTAGGCATAAAGTGTGGATTGGTCCTGAGGACTACCTTATCATGATGGAACCTTGTATAAGGTGGATTAGCCACCAAAGCTTGCAACTCACTGATGCGGCGTGCTGAGGTGACTGCAATGAGAAAAATAACCTTCCAAGAAAGAAATTTCAAGGAGGTGGTGGCTAAAGGTTCAAAGGGTGGCTTCATGAGCTGGCCAAGAACCAGGTTTAAGTCCCATGCCACTGGAGGTGGTCTAATGGTAGGTTTAGTTAAAAGAAGGCCTCTCATGAATCTTGCTATAAGAGGATGAGAGGAGATAGGTTGTCCACTGAGAGGCTTGAGGGACGCTGCAATAGCACTCAAATGGACTCTTACTGAATTCGTTTTCAGACCTGCATGGGATAGATGCAGGAGATACTCTAGTAGAGAATTCAGAGGTATTGCAAGAGGGTTTAGACCCTTCTCTCAACACCAAATGGTAAATCTTTTCCATTTGAAAGCATAGGAACTTCTAGTAGAAGGCTTTCTAGAGGCATGAATAACATCTCTGACCTGCTGGGAGAGATGAAAATCTTGAAGGTCTAGGCCTGGGGTCACCAACCTCCAGAGGGCCGCGGGCCGCACAGCCGACTACCGGGAGCCTCGCGGGCCGCACCCCCCTTCTCCCCACCCCCGCGAAAAAAAACAACAAACGCAAAATTATGAAAACAATGGCTGATCACCTTTATTGAATTTAATGAGATGGCTGATGATTCATGCTAGCAGACAAACGCTTAAAGTCCGGCTTCACAGATGACACTGACAGGAGAAGGGACGCTTGCAGGTGGTCGTCGGTGAGCTGCGAGTGCGTGGATACAATGGCGGGAATCCTTGGCGGGCCACACGTAATGTTAACCGGGGTAGAGCCTCGCGGGCCGCACGAAGGGACCTCGTGGGCCGCATGAGGCCCGCGGGCCGCAGGTTGGTGACCCCTGGTCTAGGCCAATGTTCCCTCTAATTTTCTGTAGGCTGTGTGCGCATAAAATATCAGCTGTGCAGCTTTGGAAGGAAGGTTAAATTTTTGTGCGCCACATGACGACACTCGGAGTTATATACTTTAAAATTTGACTACACGTCAGAATACAGTATGTACACCACATTGATTGTACTAGAAAATATTGTAGAACTTGTGAAAACCGTAAATACACAACAACTTTTAAATTTTAAGACATCTGTGTTGTTTTCTATCAGAATCAGAACCAAAGTTTTTGTGCGCTCTGTTGTAAAGTATGTGCGCTCGCTCAGCGAGGTGTGTGCGCGCGCACACGCGCACAGCTTGGAGGGAACAGTGGTCTAGGCCCTCAGCAACCAAGCCCTGAGATGGAGAGACTGGGGGTTTGGGTGCCACAACGTTCCTTCTTCCTGGGATAGAAGGTCTGGTGCAGAGCCCAAGTCCAGGCAGGGAGCTTGAGAGAGATGCAGAAATAGAGGGTACCACACTTGGCGTGGCCAATGTGGTGCTATGAGGATCATGGTCCCTCGATCTCTCTGAAGCTTGAATAGTGTTTTGGGAATTAGGGGAATTGGTGGAAAGGCATAAAGGAAATCTTGACCCCAGTGAAGGAGGAAGGCATCCTTGGCCTGAACTCCCTGACATGGAATTCTGGAACAGAACCGGGGAAGTTTGGCATTCCACGGACTTGCAAAGAGGTCTATGTCCGGGGTTCCCCAAATTCGAAAAATCCTGGCTACTTGGTCCATGTGGAGGGACCACTCGTGTGGAAGCAGAACTCGACTGAGTCTGCCCGCCCAAGAGTTTTGAACGCCTGGAAGATATACTGCCAGAAGATGGATGTGATGCTCTCTGGCGAAGGCCCACAGTCGCAAAGCTTCGTAGCAAAGCGACAGAGAGCCAGTCCCACCCTGCTTGTTCACATAGAACATGGCTACTTGGTTGTCCGTATGGATGAGGACTGTCCTGTAGCTGAGCAGGGTATGGAACACTCTGAGAGCTAAGAATATTGCTCTGAGTTCCAATAGATTGATATGCAGAGACGTCTCCTGTGGAGACCAGATGCCTTGGGTGGAGAGATCTTGCAGATGAGCTCCCCAACCCTTTGGAGAAGCATCTTTTGTGAGAGTTGCTTGGGGTAGCGGTTGCTGAAAAGGGGACCCCCAGCAACAGGTTTTGAGAGGACTTCCACCACTGGAGAGACCAAAAAAGGCGGCTGGAGTTTGCTATTTTGTCTGACAGGCAACCTGATGCCTGAGTCCATTGGGTGGACAAAGTCCATTGAGCTGCCCTCATGTGAAGGCGAGCATATGGAACCACATGCACGGTGGATGCCATGTGGCCTAATAGTTGTAACATCTCTCGAGCAGTTAATTGGGACTTTAACTGAATCTGGGAGGCTAACTGCACCAGACGTAGGCAACGGGCCTGAGGAAGATAGGCCCTTGCAGTTGTGGTATCCAGCAAAGCCCCTATGAACTCCAGAGACTGAGTAGGGGTGAGATTGGATTTTGGGATGTTTATTACTAGTCCTAAATACTGAAGGATACGCATTGTGCAGGTTAGACAAGTCTGGGCTTCTGACTGGGATGGGGCTCGAATGAGCCAGTCGTCCAGATATGGGAATACGAATATTCCTAGAGTGCGGAGAAATGCAGCTACTACTGCCATGCATTTCGTGAACACCCTTGGTGCAGAGGCCAGACCGAAAGGAAGCACCCTGTATTGGTAGTGCTTTCCTTGAAAAAGGAACCAAAGGAACCTTCTGTGTGTTGGATGGATGAGGACATGGGTGTACGCATCCTTGAGATCTAGAGAACAAAGCCAGTCCTGACTCTGAAGGTATGGAAGCAGAGCCCCTAGAGAAATCATTTTGAATTTCTCCTTGAATAGAAATTTGTTCAATTCTCTGAGATCTAATATGGGTCTATAGCCCCCTGTTTTCTTTGGGATAAGAAAATAAGGGGAGTAGAACCCTGAGCCCTGTTGAAGAAGAGGTACTTCTTCTATTGCCCCTTGGGCAAGAAGGGTAGCAATCTCCTGACCTAGAAGGTTGAGGAGAGATGTTGGAGAATTGAACTGTTTCACCATGGTGTGAGGAGGAAGGCTTAAGAAGTGAAGCTTGTACCCTTCCTTTATGATGGAAAGGGTCCATTGCTCTGCTGTGATTTGCTCCCATCTGGGAGCAAAGTAAGTCAACCTTCCTGGAATGGTGAGGGGCTCTGGTTTTTCCAGAGCTAGAAAGGCTAAGTTCTCTAGTTGCAAGTCAAAGGCCCTGAGGAGGTTGAGGCTGCTGGGCTGTGGTAGGCCTGGCAGCCTTTGACTTGGCCTGTTTAGGTAGTTGCTGACGCTTTGCAGCAAAACAACCTGCAGAAGATGTCTGCCCATGAGCAGGATAATATCTTCCCTTTTTAGAAAAAGATGTCTTTTTGAACAATCTTTTCTTAACAGGGGCAGAGGTAGACTTTGAAAGTCGATCCAAAGCAGAGTTCTCAGCATCCATCTGAGTGGCCTTTGCTTGCCAATCCCTGCCAAACAGGTTTTCACCTGTACAAGGAAGGTTTCCCAACTCATCTTGGACCCAGAGTTCCAAATCAGAGGCTTGTAACCAAGCAATTCTGTGTGCACCTATGGCAATAGCCGAGGCTTTGCTTACACACTCAAAAGAGTCAAAGGCTGCACGGTTGGAGAATTTGGAAACATCTTGGGCATGTTTGAGCCAAGTGAGAAATTCCTGTCTTTTATCTTCTGAAATAAAAGGAGCTAAAATCTGCAGATGATCTGTGACTTCCTTTAGAAACATCCCCATATAGAGACTATAGGAGTTGATTCTGGCAGCAAGCATATTGGCCTGGAAAATCCTTCGGCCAAAAGCATCTAGAGTCCTGCATTCACGTCCTGGAGGATTAGATGAGTGTCTCTTTGCACTCTTTATTTTCTTCATGGCAGACTCAACCACAATAGAGTGGTGAGGAAGTTGAGTCTTATGAAAACCAGGACAGGGAGGGACACGGTACATGGTGTCTAACCTCCGAGAATGAGTAGAGGTGGTGAGAGGAGTCTCCCACATGCCCAACATGAGATCATAGAGAATCTCATGAATAGGTAAGGTAGCTGCTTCCTTAGGAGCCTTAGGATATTGCAAAATATCTAATTGCTTGGCTCTAGGCTTTGACTCAGAGGCCACTGTAATGGAGAGGCCCCTAGCCACTTCCCTAATGAAGTCTTGAAAAGACAAGTCCTCTGGAGGAGACATTCTTCGTTTTGGAGAAGCAGACTCCTGAGGAAGAAGTACCAGTGCCTCGACCGAAGCCTCCGACTCATCAGAGTCCTCGGAGGAATCGAAGTATCGCCTGTCTGGATGCTCCTGTAAAGCCCGATACGCGTACCGAGTGGGATCGACATCAGGAGTAAGCGGTACCGGTTCAGTACCGATGGGCATCATAGGACAGGGTACCGTTGCAGTCGACACCGAAGCCGATGTCGATGCAATCGGTACCGGCACCGGAAACGATGCCGGTGGCGGAGTCGGTACCGGCAACGGAGATTGTTGCAGTACCGAAGGCGTTGAAGCCTGCATAAACGCCGTTAGGGTGCGCTGCATGGACAGAATCTTCTGATCCATCGACGCCACCAGAGTCTGGATGTTGGTACCGGTGGAGGCCCAGAACACGGCAACAGGTGATCGGTCGAGGCCGAGCCATCGATGTCAACCTGTGACCCCATAGATAATGCTTTGGAAGCCGGAACTTCCCGTCGGGGTAATTTTGCCAGTGCGGAATCCTCGAGGACAAGCCCGGAGGCATCTCGATGCTTAGAGGGAGATTTGCCCTTCGAGGACCGGCTAGATTTATGTTTGGTTACCTGAGATCCATGGGAGGAAGAAGAAGCCCTGGAAGACGTCGATGCCACCGAGGCTGCATCAGAGGGAAACAGGGTACTGAGCTTGGCTGCTCGGTTCTGCCGACCTCTTTTAGACATCATGGTATAGGACACACAATCCGTGATGGAATGGTCAGGACCCAAACATTTTAGACACCAATCATGGGTGTCGGTGACAGAAATAGTACCGCCACACTTCGTGCACTTTTTAAACCCGGAAGCGGGCTTCTCCATGAGGAGAAAATGTTCAGGCCTAAGGCCCAAACCGCAATGCACAGTTGAAAAAATAAAAGTTTTTTTTTTTAAATAACAAAGAAAAGAAAAGACCGGCGGTACCGGTCTGACGTCGAAGAAGGCAGACGCAACACAGAAAAATAAAGAAAAAAAATAAAGAATTCTTCTGCGGTGACAGGAACACGACCTGCTGGCTCTGCGGAAAAGAAGAACTGGAGAGAGGCGGTTGGGAAAGGCGGGAAGGCAGCGCGCAGGCGCTGTGGGATGCTCCCAAAAGCTTTCTTACTGGACGCTGGGGAGCGTTCCTGCGCAGGCTCCGTCGGTACCGACGATACCCATATGTGAAGACTCATTCCTGCTTGTTCCTGGAGATACTGCCGTTTATCCCACATTAAATTATTGTAAATAACAAAGAGATAAACCCCAAGCCCTCTCACTATTACTAATTCAAAATTTTTGTCGGATGATTTGCCGTGATAGGAACAATCCTCTCTCGTGGCAAAATCCTCCTTTTTATTCTCTTTTTAAAAGAGGAAATCAACCCTCACTCAATCACACCAAGGGATAATACCTCTAAGGATAATTGGAGTATTATCCCTTGGTGTGATTGAGTGAGGGTTGATTCCCTCTTTTAAAGAGAATAAAAAGGAGGATTTTTCCACGAGAGAGGATTGTTCCTATCACAGCACCCTTATAAACAATTCAAATCAGTTTGAACAGAAGAATCACATTCCCACTGCAGCAAAGTTAGACGCACCTGTGATCAACTGTCAGTACTCACATGACTTGAATCAACCAATGGATGGCTGTAATGTTTCAAATGGCCACATTCACTCCCTGTTTCATTTTCACAATGGTGAAGACCAGAGAGTTGCCTGAGACCACCAGAAAAGCCATTATCACCAAACATCAAACTTCAAAGAGGTAAAAGGCCATCTCCAAAGACCTTGGGATTCCTGTGTCTACAGTTCACAATGTTATTAAGAAGTTTTCTGCTTGTGGAACTGTCAAGAGCATCCCAGGACGTGGTGGGAAGAGGAAAATTAATCAAAGAAGTCTTCAAAGGTTAGTGTGAACTGTAGACACCTACAACATCCAAAATGTTTAAGGCTGATCTGGAGCAATCTGGAGTGGTGGTTTCAACCCGCAGCATATGCCGCACACTAAATAAAGGAGGACTTCATGGGCGAAGGCCAAGAAGGACTCCACAGCTCAAAGACAGACGTAAAAAGGCACGCCTGATCTTTGCCCAAACCCATCTTCAGAAACCACAATTCTTCTGAGAAAATGTTCTGTGGACAGATGAAAACAAACTTGAACTCTTTGGCAATGCAGACCAACAATACATTTACAGGCAAAGAAATGAAGCTTATAAGGAAAAAACACCATTTCTAGAGTTAAATATGGTAGAGATTCCATAATGTGGAGCTGTTTTGCTGCCTCAGGAACTGGAGACCTGGAACATATTGAAGGAATCATGAAGTCAGATAACTACTAAGTTATTTTGGAGTGAAATCTGCTACCTAATGTCAGAAAGCTAGGTCTGGGTTGAAGGTCATGATTCCTGCAGTGACCCCAAACATAGATCCAAAAGTACAAAAGAATGGCTAAAAATGAAAAAAATAAGACAGTTTTAAACTGGCCATCAATGAGTCTTCATCTCAATCTAAACCAGAACCTTTGGAAAGAGCTGAAATCTGCCATTGGTAAAAGGAATCCTGGAAACACTCATGAGCTGGAACAAATCACAGTTGAAGAGTGGGAGAAACTACCAGAAGACAAATGTAGGAAACTTATAGATTACTACAAGAAATGTTTGAAGGCTGTCATTATCACTGCCAAGGGTTCTGCAAACAAATATTAGTGAAGGGTACCATTAATCCTGTCCAGTCATATTTTGTTTTTTTCTCAGAAATTACGATGTCTAAACTGCACAGACATCTTTTTTTTGTTGTATACCTTTGAACACACTATTATAATGACATACAGTTGGAATATTTCCAATTATTTCTCAAGATATTGTACACAACATACCTAAAATGCAAGAGAGCCAATAATGTTGACCACAACTGTAGCTCTACACTCCTTCCTCCTCCCAGTTGCATGACAATATAGGGAAACCAAGTAAGAAGAGGTTCATCTTCACAAACTGTTTTCCACCAAGTTGGTTGCTTGCTGTGAACGATAGGAGCCATGCTATCCCCTGCCATATTTTTACTGGCACACTGGTTGGAGGGCAAGACAGGAAATGCTGCACAACTCTGGCCAGACTGCCAATTTGTGTGCCCAGTATATCTGTGTGTATGGCCTCCATTGGTTCTGCAAAGTAAAGTGTCACTGAATTCCGCAGATCTCTGTAGACTTTGGTCAAAGATTTTCCCATACTGGGGCTCATGGGCCACGGCATGTAAAAGCATCAGGAGGGGTGGGGGAAGAGTGGTAGGTGATAGAGTGGTACTCATCTCATGGTACCAGTATTGCTTGATGGCATGCTCAGTACTATTTTCTATGCTGCTTCACACTGCCCCTGTCTCTGGCACTCTCTATCCTCCACCTCAGTCATCAGCTTTTTCTTCCAGTATATCAGAGTGTTGCACTGCACAGCAATAGTTCCTTTCATCTGCAGGTTACAGAAACCAGCTAGATTATATAAGCATTCTCCTTCAGTAGGGGTTGCAACCTTTTTCCTCACTTGACCGTACAAGAAGTCCAGAATCACCAAAACTGCTGCTGTCAATCCCTGTCATTGCAACCCCCCCCCCCCCCTCTAAATTGGCCTGTAAAACAGTCACTACCAGGATAAGAAGGCTCAGAATAGCCTTTGTGGAACCCTGTTCCTTCGTGGCATCCTTAAAAGACATTAGGCCGTCTATCACTTGCACAATATTTTTCCAATCTTGGTAATGTAGGGAGCTTTCGATAGAGATCTCCATCTTTGTCTCCAATGACATCTGATGTAGGACTTCCTGCTGCTCCATTAACCTCTCCAGCATTTCTTAAGTGGAACTCCATTTAGTTGCAACTTACTGCTTGAGCTGATGCACAGGTGACCCTGTTGCTTTCTCCTTCTCACAAAGCTCAAGTACATCCTTCATATTCCAGTGAAAAATACCCTGCTATTTTTCAGCACTTCTTGATCAGCTGCCTCAGAACAGGGTTTTTTATTTTTACTATTTAGCCCATGCCTTTCCAATAGCAGTTCGAGGTGAGTTACTTTCAGGTATGTAGGTATTTCCCTGTCCCCAGAAGGCTTACAATCTAAGTACCTGAGGCAATGGAGGGTTAAGCGACTTGCCCAAGTCACAAGGAGCATCTGTGGGAATTGAACCCAAATCTCTGGTACTAGGCCGTTGCTCTAACCACTAGGCTACTCCTCCACTGCTGCTCTTGCTCCCCAGAAATAGAGTCCCTGATAAGCAGGTGCATTAAGTGTGCAAAGCATCAGATCCCATGAAAGTCCCCTCCTCCTTCACTGCCTTAACCACGTTCACATTCCTTCATCTGTTGCAAAGAAAACTTGCAGCACAATGCTGTTTGAGCAGTATGTACCTGACCTACAGCATTACTCTTACTTTTGCTAAGATAGTGGTCCAAGTATGGCCATCACCTGGCTGTACAGCACAACCCATTGTTACCCCCCTCCTGCTGTACCCCTTCATACTTACAGTCTTCCCCCGACATCCTGCTGCCGCCAGTGCGCTATCAGGGACAGGTAGACGTGGGTAGCTTTCTGACTAGTCTAGATGTCAGTGGTAAAACACACATTACTACTGGCCTCTGCCTTTGCCAGTTCTGCCTATAGATGGTAACACAACTGATTATAGGCTGGGGATCACCTGCCTACTAAAAGATATCCTGCAAGACACTTGGTAATTGGGAGTTAAGAGATACAGAAGCCTCTTAAACCCAGTTTCTCAACTATTTTCAGGGGAGTATCATCCAAGGCTATCATTTCCTAATGGACCATGTCACCACCTTCGATGTCGCCTGCCACTTGCCCCATAACAGTACTGCCAAATACCACCTTATCTCTTCCAATGTAGCTTGCACTTTGATGTGTATTGGGCCTGCTGCCAGGCTGACTGACTAGGGGAAGAGGCCAGGGGTTCCACTTGGTAAAGGGATTTCATTTTTTATGTACCTTTACCACCACTGCTATTTCCATTCATGGATCGTCCCCAGTCTAAGATCAGCAAATTCCTTTGTATTAGAGCTGGAAAGGATGCAATTTTAGCAAATGAAGTTGCATACGTCTGTTCGTAAGAGGGCCCATCAGCTTCCCTCTACTAAAGTGCTTCCTATAGGGGCATAGCATCAATAGTGCACACTGGTGCACAAGCACCACCAACTTGACAAAGGTGCCATGTATTAACCATTCAGTGACTCGATCCTGTGTGCCCCATTCACCAGAGTCTTTTATTTATTTATTGTTATTTATTCATCCATTTTTATATAGCACTTTATTTTAAAGCCAAAGCAGTTTACAGATAACTACTTCCTTGTTCTTTACAAGGAACACATTATAAATAGTGTAGAACTTATAGGCATATATGGTGCATATGCATAAGGGCACCAGAAACTACATGTTTTTACCAGCATATCCAGCAGTTGATGTTGCAACATACACTGTAGTTGCCAGATTTAATAAAACTACACACACATAAGAGGAGCCAATTAAGGTTAGCTAAGTTAAATAACCTTTATTCTTTGTTTTTGGTGTCAAGACACCACAGAGATAAGCACAATTGTCCTTTTAATTAGTGGTAGAGGGCTGACTACCCATTGGTACCTGGCCTGGCCTGGAAGGATAAGGAAGCACAATTGTCCTTTTAATTAGTGGTAGAGACCCTGGATCCAAACAGGTTGTATAAATGGTAACCGGGAAACTTTTAAAATATACAAGTATTCTCACTATAAAATGGGAAATCTTTTTGGATTGTCTAAACCACTGATTCTCAAACCTGTCCTGAGAGACCACCAGCCAGTCAGGTTTTCAGAATATCCACAATGCATTCCATTATAGGCATATCTCTCTCATGCATATCTAATTCCATTATATGCATATCTCTCTAATGCATATTCATTGTAGATATCCTGGACAGGTTTGAGAACCACTGGTCTAAACAAGACCAGAAGCACTCCCCCGGGCTGCTGTTGTTTGCTGTTTTATTGTTGTTTTCTGGTGGAATTTAAATAAAGCATATAAAAAAAAAAAAAAAATGTATGCATTCCACAGCTTCTATGTTTTAAGTATCAGCACTGCAAAACTGGCACTTTGAACATAAAAATATACATATAAACAAATTTTAACAAAAAGAAAGCATTTTCAATGGAGCAATGATGAATGTCAAGCCGTGGTGTCTAGATATACCCCGTGAAGAAATTTGAGCTCTTTGCTTTAAAAAAAATAAAAAATATTTCAGTGGCTATATGGTGCACTTGGAGTGGAATTTAAGGTAAATATTGGGTGTTCTTGCTTACTGTTTATTGTATGTTCATTTTGTAGCAAGAGCTATAGTGTATTTTTGGAGCACCTGAAGCATTTACCTGTAGTATACTTAGGTACGTAGCACCTTTACACATGTAGAAACCATGCAAGCCTTCTAAAATGACTTCCATAAGCTAAATGTATCCTGCTTACTTATGATACCAAAACATGTTTAAAAAGGAAATACTGTTATAAGTTATACTCTGCATACTTGGGCATTATATGGGTTGCCAAATTTATGCCTATTCTTATGCCTCAATTTTAGACTTATCAAGCAGCCCCCATGACTCCCTGACAGGCCTAGCTGTGAACTGGAAAACTGACAGTGAGGAATTTCCATGTAACAATTCAAAGAGGCACACAAACAGAGAATATGACAGATAAGGCCAGCAAGACCCTCTAATGTGACTGATTTACTTCCCAGTGCATGTCAAACTCAAGCTGTGCTTTCCCGTCACATTTTTGCAATCAGAAATTCTATGCTTATGACCATAACGTCTTGAATTTCACTAGTTTTTGCCACACCTCTTCCACTGAGGATGTTCCACACATCCGCCACCTTTCCATAAAGGGATACTCTCTCGTCACTTACATTTTAGAATGCCATTTTAACAAAGTATATTTTTTCTTTTAAGAACGTATAACAGACTAATATCACATTAGATATTGGCACAGTGCATCGCAACTTAACTTACAAGCTGGTTGAGATGAACAGCTGCTTTAATGGCAAAACAAATGTTAGAAATTATATTAATTCAGAAAAAAGGATTGTATTCCCGTGTCAAATGGCATTACTGTTCACTTGTGCAAGGCAATAACTTGTAGGAACATGCCTGAACAATGGGTTACAATCACCCTCCTATTTTATTTCTGAAAGAAACAGTTTTAATTGTACTTCTTAAAAAGATCTCAGTAAAGAGACAGAAATTGCAAAGACATGCATGACAATTGTATTCACAGATTACTCTTACAACAAATAGGCATCCACAGAAGCTTCACTAATATTTACACTTCAGGTGTCAACTAGAGGTACCTGGAAAATACATTAGCAGTTTGCAAATTCCATCAAGAAATGACAGCAACAGAAGGTCACTGTTGGTACTTCTGCATCTGTGTTATAAAAGGCTCAATTTCTGTTCTCTCTACTTCCTACTTTTTGTCAAATGCAATGTGGACTAGAACTTAAGATGTTCAAGTGATCTAATCTACCACACATGCATCTAACAGTAGGTAGAAAAGGCACTGAAGGTATAAATTGCTTTGTACAATTGACAAACTGCATTGTGTGCACATAAAATTGGTCTGCACTTCAAGCCTCTGCTGTAACAGTATGCTATAGCTAATGATACCCATCATTTTTAAACCACAAAGTTTCTAAATCTGACTGGCCATGTCTCTAGGCTTAAAAAGAGTCCACTGCAACAGATGTTATTAATCAGGAACAGGGAAATCGGAGATTCCCGTTAGGGGGCAATCCTCCACAACTATTAACAGAATGCGCACACAATAAGCAATATTGAAATGGGCACTCGGACAGAAATAAAAGTGGTGCTGAGCAGTGATCATCAGAGAGCAAGATGCATAAAAGTACAATAGCTGAAATGGACCACATAAAGGAAAGGGTCCCACACTTGAGGACAACCAACTCTGTCAAGATGTAGGCATACTTCTGGGAGGCCCTGCAGAAAGGGATGATTTGGTCGAAGTAAAAGAATAACAGGCAAAATCTAAAAGAAGCTACAGAAAAAGTAATAAAACAAACAAAAAGCAAGAGGAAAAAGAGATCTTTATGCTTTTGAAAACCAAAGTTGAAAGGGTATGAACAAAAAGCCTAGAATTTAGAAAGCACAAGAGGTGACAGAGGCCAACAGAATACAAAAGCACATCTGAAAAATCCAAGAAAGCAGAGAAAACCAGAAAGCGAAGAGACAACCTATAAAGTAAGAGAAGGAGGAGACTTTCTTTCAAAGGAATAAAAGGGGGGGAACCCACACAAAAGTTGAGAGTAAGAGACAGAACTGCTGAAAAAAAATATATTTTTTGTGCATTAAGTAGTGTTTGAGCAGCAATGAGGAAACAATATTTGATCTATGTTGGTTCTGTTTGTTGGTAATGCTTTGTGTAGTTAATTGTAATGTAAGGTATGTACTGTATTTCCCTGTGTATGCTTTGATGTATGGATAATGTGATGCATGTTTCCCTTACCTTTGTGTAACTTGTGCTGTATTGACCGCTTTGATTGAAGGAAAAAGCGGGATACAAAACTTGTTAAATAAATAAAGAGCACCAATAAAAACATATGCTAGAACTCTAGAGCAAATGCTAAAAGTCTAAAAATAAGATAGGGGAGCTAGACTATATAGCGCTAAATGAAAGGTTAGATTTGACTGGCATCTCAGAGTCCTGGTGGAAGGAGGACAACCAATGAAACACTGATACTTGGAAACAAACTATATCGCAATGATAGGTTAGATCAAATTGGTAGAGGGGTTGCGCTCTATGTTAGAGAGGACATTGAGTCACATAGGATTAATGTTTTGCAAGAAATAAAATACACTATAGAATCTCTATGGATAGAAATTTCATGAAAAAGGGGAAAGCGACGGTAGTGGGCGTGTATTACTGACCACCTAGCCAGAATGAACAGATAGATGATGAAATGATTAAAGAAATTAGGGAAGCTAACAAAAGCTACAACACAGTAATAATGGGTTATTTCAATTACCCCGGTATCGACTGGGTCAATGTCACAGCAGGACATGCTAGGGAGATACAGTTTCTAGATGAAATAAATGACTGCTTCCTGGAGCAGTTGGTTCATGAACCGACAAGAGGGGAAGTTATTTTGGATCTAGTCCTTAGTGGAACACAGGATCTGGTACAAGACATAAGGGTTTTGGGGCCACTTAGCAACAGTGATCATAGCATGATTGCATTTAATAAATGGAAAGAGGACGGCAAGGAAATCCACAGTACTTCCATTTAACTTTCAAAAAGGAGACTATCGTAAAATGAGGAAAATAGTTAAGAAAAAACTAAAACAGCCGCAAAGCATAGTTACTCACCTGTAACGTCTTCTCCGGGGACAGCAGAAATCAGTCCTCACATATGGGCAACATCAGCACCAACAGAGCCCGCACGGTAGCGTCTCCCCAGCTTTCAAAGAAAGCCTTTGGGTTATGTACCCTTCCTGCTCAAGGGAGCTGTCAGAGTCTTCAGACTCGTCGGAGGATTCAAAGTATCTCCTGTCCGGGTAATCGTGCAGAGCATGATACCGGTACCGATCAAAGTCAGTATCGACAGGGTCCGGTATCGATTTGTCAGTACCGGAGGACACAGTATGCATCGGTACCGGTAGTCCACCTGCAGACGTCAATGCAATTGGCCCCGGTACCGATGTAGGAGCTGGTACCAGTACCGGTTGAATTGTCTGAAGCGGTTTCGGTGGCATCGATGCCGAGAGAACAGCCGTCAGACTGCATTCAATAGCCAAAAATATCTGGTCTATCGACGCTGCCAATGCCTGGGTATCGGTACCAGACAAAGCGGCCAGTACCCCAGAGCATGGCACCAGTAGTTCTGCAGAGGTTGGGGCCTCGAGAACATCCTGGAGCCCCGATGATGCTTTGGAAGCCGAAGCCTCCCGCCGGGGCAATTTTACCAGTGTGAGTCCCTCAAGGGCAACGCCAGAGGCATCTCAATACTTGGAAGGAGATCTACCCTTTGAGGACTGGCTAGACTTATGTTTAGTTACCTGAGATCTATGGAAGGAAGACGAAGCCCTGGAAGATGTTGATGCCACAGATGCTGCATCGGAGGGAAAAAGGGTGCTAAGTTTAGCAGCTCAGTTTTGCCGACCCCTCTTCGACATCATCCCACAGGCAACACACTCGGAGATAGAGTGGTCAGGACCTAAACATTTGAGGCACCACTCATGGGTGTCGGTGACGGAGATGGTACCGCCACACTTGGAACACTTTTTAAAACCCGAAGCGGTTTTTCCATTGTAGAGGAAAAAAAGCTGGAAAAGTTTTTTCTTTATTTTTTTTGTTAAGGAAAAGAAAGAAAGAACTGGCGGTACCGGTGTAGCATCGAAGGAAGGCAGACGCGACCACAAAAAAAAAGAATAAATGGGATATTTTCTGCGGTGACAGGAAGTGCGACTTGCCGGCTCCGCGGAAAACGAAGAAATGGAGAGAGACAGTTGGGAAAGGCGGGAAGGCAGCACGCAGGCGCTGTGGGGTGCTCCCAAAGGCTTCCTAATTGGACGCTGGGGAGCGTTCCCGCGCGGGCTCCGTCGGTGCCAACGATATCCATATGTGAAGACTACATTCCTGCTTGTTCCTGGAGATATTACTCACCCTGGCACACCAAGCAATTCACTCCGGCAGCCCGCAATACTTAGCTAATCTCCTTCACTTCCACACTCCTCACCACCTTCTCCGGTCCCTTCACACTGACTGCCTGGCTCTCCCATCGGTTTCCCAAGCGCACCTGGAGCAGACACGTCACTCCGCCTTTTTCTTTCTTGCCTCTGCATTGTGGAAGTCTCTGCCCGTTGCCCGGTGTGCCGAGCCCTCATTTCCTCGGTTCAAGTCCCTCCTCAAAACCCACCTCTTTCAACTAGCCTATGACCTGCCCCCCTCTTCCCTCTAGCCCTTTCTGTCTCTCTTTCCCTATGTCACTACCCTCTGCTTTCTTCCTTACCTGGTATGCTCTCCTGTCTTCTTCAGCCTTCCACTGCCTACTCATCTTTCCTGTCAACTGAATGGCGTTCCTCTCCTTTTCTAACTATGCTGTATTTTACTGTAATTGTGCACCACTCTGTTGCCTTGCTGCCACGAATTAATAAAGATAAAGATATGTATTTAAAGGTCTGTATCATAGCCCTCCACACCCCCCCCCCCCCCGGTCTCTCCTCTCCTCTAGGGTATTCATATTTAGGTTTTCAAGTCTTTTCTCATATGCCTGCTGGCACAGGCCCCATATCATCTCGGTCGCCTTCCTCTGAACCATTTCAAACTGAACACAATACTCCAAGTGAGGCCTCACCAGTAACCTGAATAGAGGCACTAATACCTCCTTCCTCCTGCTGGTTATTCCTCTCTATATGCAGCTTAAGATCCTGTAGCATACAGACAGGAATAACCAACAGAGCAAATACCCTCTGTAGATCAGAGGTGTCTTGTGGCACAAGTCGTCAAAAGTAATTATAAAAGAGCCAATTAAATGATAATTATAGAATATAAACTCAACTTTTATTAACAGTACATTGTCCAATTCATTAATGACTCATTGTTTTTATGTAAGTCCCTGCAGCTTTAAGTTTAAAAGGTTGTCTGCTTAATCAGGGCAGGCTCAATTACTAGGCAAACTAGGCAGTTGCCTAGGGTGGAATCCTCTGGAGAACACCAAAGAGAAGGTCATTCAAAGCTAAACCATAGATTTTTACAGCCAGATGTGTGATAAAGATTAAGACCTGCCTAGGGCACCTATACCTTGAACCACTTCTGAGGCCAGCCCTGTGCTTAAAACATGGTTTTCCAGCAACTATTTCAAAGCTATGGTTTAAGTATCAGGACAACTGCAGCATGACTCTTCACACCAGCCTTTTAAATCTTAAAGCTTTAAGAGCCCATGTGACTACAGCAGAGCAGCAGAACACTTGCAGCATGCTTTCTTCAGACAGCCTGTTACACTTAAAACTGCAGAGACCAGTATTAATACAGTGTAGGGAATCTTATTAGCTGCTTTTTGTGCTGCTGGAACTGCTATATTGCGTTTATGTATTATTTGGATTTTTAAAAGTTATAACGCTTCTGATGCAGACAATATGTGGAAACAGTTATGTCAGGCTTTTTAGCAATGATTTTCTGATTTCAAGTATTGGACTTCTATTGATGACTTTTTGTTTTTATTAGTTTATAGTTATCATTTAATTGGCTCTGTAACAAGAACTTTTGTCACAAGATACTTCCGTTCTTTGGTTTGGTACTTTCTAGTACAACCACAATAATATCTGGGAAAGGCAAGAAACAAAAATGGGTAGAAACCTGTGAAAGAGCCTGCACACTAATCAATGGAAGGCAGTGCCCTGATTAGCCAATATAAAGCCTGAGAGATCCCAGACTCTGCACTGCCTCAGAGACTCCTATATGAATGGCCTTGATCTCGCCACCTGGATTTTCCTGTGGATAAACACATCCTAAATTTACTGTGTATCTTTCTGCCTGGACTTTGTTGCCGGGCGCATTGTTACCTGGGCTTTGTTTTTGGATTGCTGCCTGTATTTACCTTGGACCTTGTTATCTGGACTTTACTACTTTGAAACTTGTTATCTGGACCACCTCTTGGTTTGCTGCCTGGACTATCTTGGAACTTGTGATCAAGGATGAGCTGTTACTGGCTATCAGCCTTTCTGAATTTTCTGCTCCACAGAGGTCAGCCTGCCACCCATTCAGGAACAGTGTGTTCCACAGCTAGCAGCCGCTGATCTTCCTCTGGCATTCGAACTATTGGAGCTATTAGCAGAAATGCCAGACCTACATACTCATCCATTCCCGACATCTTTTCCTCTTCATCATTCCCAAAAGTCTTCTGCTTTCCCTTCAGCCAATTCAGTCTGAGACACAATAGATCCATCACCACGGCAATGTTTCTCAAGCCAGTCCTCGAGTAATCCCCTAGCCAGTCTGGTTTTCAGGACACTCACAATGGATATGCCTGCGACAGATCTGAAAGCATGGAAATATTTCTCATGCATATTCATTGTGAATAGCCTTAAAATCAGGCTGGCTAAGGGTATCCCAGGAATGGTTTGAGAAATATTGGTCTATGTGCTTGCAATTCTGTTTCCCCTCAATCCCTGAGCTCCAGAACATATCTGTACAATTTTAGTGGTTCCACGTCCATCTCCTTTTTTCAAATATTTCAGCACAGATCAGTCTCAATTAAGCTGCAACCTAGAAAGGAAATTTATGTTCCTAGAGAAAACACCTGCACGAGAAAGCACAAGCTCTTGTTTACGACAGAAACAAATCCAAACATAAAAATGCAACCCCATGTGCAGACGTGCCATGAACCAGGAAGATTCATAAATCTTTAAAACCCTAGGAGTCAGTCATTAGGAAACAAGGTAAAACAGGTGTGACAGAACATTTGGGTCAATGGCAGTTACTAAGAATGTAGATTGAAAGCTTTCACTTCCATTATTCAGATCGTCATGCACGGCAGCGGTGTTTGATTTGTACAAGCTACAGAATTCACCTATTAGCCCTTCTGTTACAAGCAAACCTATACTGCACGGACCAGAATCAAAATGTGAAATGCTTTTCCGTTTTCAAACAAACAGATTTTTGGGTCATGTATCTTCTGTTTATTGATGCACCAACTAATCGTAAGATTCTACTACAATGATCCTTCCTTCCGCTAGCACATCACCTGCTAAGAAATGCAAAACTCATTTGTCATTTCTGCATAATTGGGGGAGGGAGGAGTGGCCTAGTGGTTGGGGCAAGTTACCTCAGGCCTGAAAGTCAGGGGTTCAAATCCCACTAGAGGACAGCAACCTTGGGCTGGAAGGACTGGGGGTTTCTAGTCCCACAGATGCTCCTTGTGGTCTTGGGCAAGCCACTTAACCCTCCATTGCCCATGTTCCCTGTAAAATAGTTATCTCCAAGTTATAATGCCCTGTTCAGTGTAATTTCAGTTTGTTCAATGTAAACCACCTTGATATCATGAAAGGCAGTATATAAGAAATATAAAATAAATAAATAAAATAAATAAATAATTGTAACAAAATGCAATGCCAGAAGACATGAATCTCACATGACAACTGGTTTTTATAGCAGCTATCTAAAGACAAGCAATGCCTGCCAGGTATGAAACCCTTAAGGCCACCATCCCCACAGAAAACAAAGTGTCAGAACATAAAAGCAACACACTTTTGACACAAAAGCAGAGAGAAAAAGAAATGCAACAGCCACCTCTGACCCTCTAGGCCTACTTAACAGCATCATCAGATCAAAATACACAAAATGTGCTGAAATACGAAAGTAAATGTTCAAAATCTGTCTTTCATCAAACTTGGACAAGCGTTCCGACTAGAAGGAATGAGTGAGGATCCACAAGCATGCATAGGGAATGGAAGTAACAATTTGCAAAAAGCGAAAAAAACTCTTCAAAGAATTATATCACGCAACGAGGAAAAACATGTGGCAAATGCACAAATATAATGGGAAATACAGAGTGTTACTCCAGGAATCTTTTGTCGATTAAGAACGGACATATGAATGCTTGTATGCAAATGCCAGAAGTCTAAAAAATAAGATGGGAGAATTAGAATATATAGCACTAGATGAGAGGTTAGATAGGATTGGTATCTCAGAGACATGGTGTAAGGAGGACATCCAGTGGGACACTGCGATACCTGTGTACAAACTATATCGTAATGATAGAACTGATCAAATTGGTGGAGGGGTTGCGCTCTATGTTAGAGGGGGCATTGAGAAACAAAGGATTAAAGTTTTGCAGGAAACAAAATTTGCTGTAGAATCTCTATGGATTGAAATTCCATATAAAAAGGGGAAATCAATGGCAGTGGGGGTGTACTATCGACCAACTGGCCAGAATGAACAAATGGATGATGAAATGCTCAAAGAAATCAGGGAAGCTAACAAAAGTTACAGCACAGTAATAATAATGGATGATTTCAATTACCCTGGTATTGACTGGGTCAGTGTCATGGCAAGACATGCAAGGGAGATAAAGTTTCTAGATAAAATAAATGACTGCTTCTTGGAGCAGCTGGTTCATGAACCGACCAGAGAGGAAGCCATTTTGCACTTAGCCCTTAGTGGGACACCAGATCTGCTGCAAAAGATAGGGTGTTGGGGCCACTTGGCAATAATGATCATAGCACGATCTTGTTTGATTTTTTTTTTATTTTTTTTATTTTATATTTATAACATTATACAAAATTTATCAAGAAATACATCTTGAAAAAGAAACTAGAGCAGGAAAAAGAAAATACATCAAGAGTCAATCAAGTCCCTCAAATTAATACAGGTAACATAATATAAACATTCCCCGTTCATCCTAGCCCACCATATGGGGGGATACCTAGAAAGAAATAAACATCCATCAAAATACGAAGGAAAAAAGAGTGTACCTATACAGTCAAATCCTAATCATGCTTGTCCTAAACAGAAGGAGGATCCGTTCCGGCCTCAAAATGTCGGGCATTAATGAAGTCCACCAATTGGGTGGGCTCATAAAAAATATAGGAATGTGACTGATATTTAATCAGACACTTACAGGGAAACTTAAAAAAAAAAGAGCCCACCCAACTGCTGAACCCCAGGTCTTAATAAAAGGAAATCCCGCCGCCTCTTCTGAGTCTCTCTAGATAAATCTGGAAACATAGAAACCTTTAAACATCATATGCCGTTTTTTTAAAAAACATCCTCATAAGCCATTCTTTATCAGACAACAAAGCTAACGTGATCAATAAAGTAGATGGAACTACATGTTGCTCCTGAGAAGATTCCAGCATTTCAGTTACATTTAGGACATCAGCACTAACCACCCCTGGAACCACCCCACCTCCCACTACTCTTTTCCCAGTAGGAAGATAATACACTTTAACAATGGGGGGGATGGGACTCAGGAGGGATACCTAAATTCTCTACTAAATAAGAATGGAACATATCCCTAGGAGAAACCAACTCTACTTTAGGAAAATTAATCATGCGAATATTCGTAGCTCGAATCGCATTCTCCAATATCTCCAACTTAAACCGCATTGGGGCAACATTCTTCCTAAGGCACTCCATGTCCCTCTCCAAAGTCACATTGCTTGCACTAACTTCTAAAATCTCAATCCGAAGCAAAGAAATATTTTCAACATTCTCCCGAATACTATCAGTATTACTAGAAACCTGAGTCACCAAGCTATTAATCTTTGGAAGCAGTTCTTCTCGAAGTTGCATAATCGCAGCACAGATAGTCTTCAGGGTCACCACTTCTGGGACTCCCTGTGCCGAAACAAAAACAGGAACAGAGACATGCTCTTCAACTACCAAGTCCTGCAATCCACCTGCTGCTGAGGCAGGAACCGACTGGGTAGGCACAAGTCCCACACCCACACCTCCCTCTGCGCGCCTCTCCCCTGACTCCCCACTCGAACACAAATCCGGGGGAGCCAGACGGTCCTGGTCATAGACGCCGACCACGCTCTGCTCCATGATGTCACCCAGCAGATCAGCTCCCTCTTCCGGGTTACACGCAGCACCAGTATCTGACCGAGGAACCTTGGAGACTTGGATTAAGCCAGGGGAGGAAGAATCACCACCCGAGGCGGACAGCGAGGACTCCACCTCCAACCGCCGCTCAGCCGAGCCACTCTCCCCATCTACCGCTGACTGCCGTGGCACAGGCGAAACAAAAGCATCCATCGGTCCCGTAACTGTCAAAGGTAATGGTGTAGAAGCCTGGGGTGCCATTGATGGCTGTTTGGCATCCCTAGGCTTACGCTTCTTCCCCATAGGAATCGCCGTGCCACTAGCACACTCCTTCAAAACGCCATCTTGGATCGTGTTTGATTTAATTAATGGAGGAGGGATGGTAAGGAAATCCTTTTAACAGTATTACCTTTTAACTTTCGAAAGGGAGACTATGATAAAATGAAGAAAATAGTTAAGAAAAAACTAAAAGGAGCAGTTGCAAAGGTTAAAGATTTACATCAAGCTTGGGTGCTGTTTAAAAATACTATCTGGAAGTCCAGACCAGCTGTATTCCATGCTTTCAGAAAAGTGGAAGGAAGTCCAAAAAACTGCCAACATTGTTTAAAGGTGAGGTCAGAGAGGCTGTTGTTGCCAAAAAAGCATCTTTCAGGAAATGGAAAAAAGAGCCAAATAACGAAAACTGGAAACAGCACAAGCACTGGCAAGTTAAATGCAACGCATTGATAAGGCAGGCAAAGAGAGAATTTGAGAAGAAGCTTGCCGTGGAAGCAAAATTGCATAATAAAGACACTTTCAAGAACATTCTTAGCAAAAAACCTGTGAAACAGTCAGTTGAACCATTAGATGATAGAGGAGTAAAAGGGGCATTAAGATGGGACGAGGCCACAGTGGAGAGACTGAGTGAATTCTTTGCTTCGGTTTTTACTGAGAAAGATGTAGGGATGTTACCCATGACTGAACTGGTTTTTAAAAGTGATACTGTGGAAGAATTGAAAGAAATATCAATACACCGGGAAGATGTATTACAACTATTTAAGAGTAGCAAATCACCTGGACCGGATGGTATACATCCAAGGATGTTGAAAGAACTGAAATATGAGATTGCAAACCTGCTATCAATAATCTGTGAACTAGTCATTTAAATCATCTGTAATATCTGAAGAATGGAGGATGGCCAATGTAACTCCAATTTTTAAAAAGGGTTCCAGGGGTGATCCGGGAAACTAGACCGGTGAGCCTGACGTCAGTACTGGGAAAAATGGTAGAAACCATCATAAAGAACAAAATTACTGAGTCAAGGCTTAATGAGAGAGAGCAAACATGACTTTAGACAAGGAAGATCTTGTCTTATTAATCTGTTATGTTTTTTTGAAGGTATGAATAAACAGGTAGACAAAGGTGAGTCAGTTGATATAGTGTATCTGGACTTTCAGAAAGCTTTTGACAAGGTCCTTCATCAGAGACTTTTGGCAAAACTAAAAAGTCATGGGATAGGAGGCAGTGTACTATTGTGGATCAGGAACTGGTTAAAAGATAGAAAGCAGAGGGTAGGGCTAAATGGCCAATTTTCCCAATGGAGAAAGGTGAATAGTGGAGTACCCCAGGGATCTGTGCTGGGTCCGCTGCTTTTTAACATATTCATAAATGACCTGGAAAAGGGAATAACGAGTGAGATTATCAAATTTGCAGATGGCACAAAACTATTTAAAGTTGTGAAAACCCATGAGGATTGTGGAAAATTTCAAGAGGATCTTGATAAAATGGAAGACTGGGCATCCAAATGGCAGATGAAATTTAATGTGGACAAGTGCAAAGTTATGCACCTAGGAAAGAACAACCCAAACTATGGTTACACGATGCAAGGTTCCACATTAGGAACCACCACCCAGTAAAAGATTTAGGCATCATCATGGATAACATGTTAAAACCCTCTGCCCAGTGTGCAGCGGCGGCCAAGAGAGCAAATACAATGCTGGGTATCATAAGGAAAGTAATGGAAAATAAAACAAACGATATTATAATGTCTCTGTATCGTTCCATGGTGCGACCGCACCATGAATATTGTGTGCAATTCTGGTCACTGTATCTTAAAAAGAATATAGCGTTATTAGAAAAGGTACAGAGAAGAGACACCAAAATGGTAAAGGGGATGGCAAAATGGCAGTGGGCCTATGAAGAGAGGCTAAAATGGTTAGGGCTCTTCAATCAGGAAAAGAGACGGCTGAGGGAAGATATGATAGAGGTCTATAAATTAATGAATGGAGTGAGTGAAACTTGTAAACGTAGATCGATTGTTTACTTCATCAGAACATTGAAAGACTACGGGACATGCAATGAAGCTACAAGGTAACCTATTTAAGACTAATAAGAGAAAATATTTTTTGACTCAACGTGTAATCAAACTCTGGAATTTGTTACTAGAGAATGTAGTAAAAGCTATTAGTGTAGCTGGGTTTAAAAAAAGGTTTGGACAAGTTTCTGGAGGAAAGATCCATAAACCAGTGTTAAAAGGGACCCAGGATATCACTGCTTGACCAAATACAAGCATTGAGGAACCTGTATCTTTTGGAGAAACTGCTAGGTACTTATGACCTAGATTGGCCACTGTTGGAAGCAGGATACTGGGCTTGATGGACCTTGGTCTGACCCAGTATGACATATCTTATGTTCGTATGAGGAGAGGTGAACGGAAAATGAATGATGAGAGGTTGATAGTTGCTATGCTGGACACGGCTTATGGATGAGATGGTTCACAGTGGGCACTGAAAACACTGGCAAAACAGACATTTATTTATTTAAAAACATTTATATACTGCCGTTTGCTAAAGCATTCACAGTGGTTTACAATAAAATAAAAATACAACCCCACTGACCCCACCCAGCAGGATCCCTACCCCCTTAAGAAGAGAAGTGCTTAAATAGTAATTAGATCTTACCTGCTAATTAGTGTTCCTGAAGGAACGACAGTCCAGTCCCTTTACTTCTGGGTTACGCAACCCTTCCAGCAGCTTGGAGGCTGAGCCAAACCTTTTTGGAGGTGGGGCGGTATAAATACCACTGGGACCACCCCTCAACTCCAGTATTCGACTGAAAAAGCAGATCTACAGAGTTTCCATTAGCCATCAAACATAAAAACTTATCTATCCAACATTGTCTAACTATGCACAATACCTATCTCTAAATACATTTATTTTTTGTTTTGTTTTTTTTGTTTTTTTTTTCTATAGAAAATGGTTAGTGCGAGGAAGAGAGAGAGCGAGAGAGAAAGGGAGGGCGAGAGAGAAAGAGAGAGAGGAGGACCGGACGGAGGAGCAATGCTTAAGGATGCCCGATCCGGCTATTCTCCCGTGTCCCTTCATCTTGAAATGGCCCCATGCTCGGTCCCGAGATTCCTTCTGACTGCTAGGTCCTAACCGGGTGGGATCAGGGACTGGACTGTCGTTCCTTCAGGAACACTAATTAGCAGGTAAGATCTAATTACTATTTCCTTATCGTCACTCCAGTCCAGTCCCTTTACTTCTGGGATGTACAAGAGCAGTTCAACCCTGGGTGGGATCCGGCAAACCGGAATGAAGGACCGCCAGACCAAACCGAGCATCCGCTGCGCTCTGGACGTCCAGCCTGTAGTGCTTGGTGAACGTATGTAGCGAAGACCAAGTTGCCGCCCTACAGATGTCCACTGGAGGGACCAAGCTGAATTCTGCCCAAGAAGTAGCCTGAGCCCGGGTGGAGTGCGCCCGGAGCCCCACTGGCACCTGCTTCCCTTTCAGGATGTAGGCGGAAGCGATCGCTTCCCTGATCCATCTGGAGATAGAGGCCTTGGCCGCCGCCTCTCCCTTGTGTGGACCCCCAAACTGAACGAATAGTCGCTCGGACTTGCGGAAAGGGGCTGTGCGGGAGAGGTAGCGTTTCAAGGTCCTCCGGACATCCAAGAGTCGCAGTTTGTTATCCCTACCTCCGCCCTCCTCGGCGGAGAGAACCGGAAGGTGAACTGCCTGGTTCATATGAAAAGGCGAAATGACCTTGGGCAAGAAGGAGGGGACCGGACGTAGAACTATCTTGTCCTTGAGAAACAGTAGGAAGGGGGGCTGAGCGGACAGCGCTTGGAGTTCAGAGACCCGCCTAGCTGAGCAGATCGCGACCAAAAAGACTGTCTTCAGGGTTAAGTCCTTTAAGGAGGCCCTCTTCACTGGTTCGAAGGGTTCCTTGATCAGAGCGTTAAGCACTAGGTTGAGGTCCCAAGGGGGGACGACTGACCTCTGTTGAGGGCGCAGGCGCCTTACTGCCCTTAAGAACCTGGAGACATCCGAGTGCGCCCCTAGGGGCTTTCCGCGGACCTTCCCTCTATAGCATGCGATTGCCGCTAGCTGAACTCGCAAGGAGCTGTGAGCTAGGCCCTTGTCAAAACCTGCCTGTAAGAATTCCAGAATTTCGGGGACTGAAGCGGAGAGGGGTTTTCGTCGGTGCTCCACGCACCACGCTTCGAAGATGCGCCAAGTCCTAATATAGGAGAGACAGGTCGAACGCTTCCTAGCGTTTAGCAGGGTAGAGATGACCGCTCCTGAATAACCTCTCTTTAGGAGCCTCGCCCTTTCAATAGCCAGGCCGTAAGCGAGAACCGATCCACGTGAGGCATCCGCAATGGACCTTGTCTCAGCAGGTCCCTTTTGCAAGGAAGACGCCAAGGCCGATCGGCGATCAATCTCATCAGATCCGCATACCAAGGCCGGCGCGGCCAATCCGGGGCTATGAGAATTACATATCCCTGATGGGACTCCACTCGTTGTAGCACTTTTCCGATCAGAACCCAGGGAGGGAACACATAGAGTAGACCCTCCGAGGGCCACTTCTGGGCCAAGGCATCCAGGCCTTCGGACATCCTTTCCTTGCGCCGGCTGAAGAACCGATCCACCTTGGCGGTTGCGAACCTCGCCATGAGGTCCATGACTGGGAGGCCCCAATGGGCTACTATCCGGTTGAACGTCTCCTGCTCCAGTTCCCACTCTCCGTGGTCTATCTTGCACCTGCTGAGATAGTCTGCTGTGACGTTGTCTATTCCTGCCACGTGCTGGGCCGAGAGAGCTTCCAACCGAGTCTCTGCCCACTGGAAAAGAGCGCCCGCCTCCTTCTCTAAGGCGGGACTGCTGGTGCCGCCCTGGTGGTTGATGTAAGCCACCGCCGTAACATTGTCTGAGAGTACGCGAATTGCCCTTTTTTGTACTAATGCCTCTAGAGCCCTGAGCGCCAACCCTACAGCTCGCAATTCTAGTCTGTTGATGGGCCATTGGGCTTCCAGTGGAGACCAGATGCCTTGAACGAACTGGCCCTCGCAGTGAGCTCCCCAGCCTGTCAGACTGGCATCCGTCGTCAGTAATAACCACTGGTGAGGCTCGAGGGGCATCCCGCGATCCAGATTCTTCGGGGACCGCCACCAGTGCAGCGTCTGTTTGGTCCGTGGCGAGCAAGGTAACGGCATTGATTGGGGGTGATGTTGCGGCGACCACCGACGCAATAGGGCCCTCTGCAGCGGCCGCATGTGGGCCCGAGCCCATGGAACCACCTCTATTGCCGCTGCCATTGTTCCCAGGACCTGCAGATAATGCCGCGCCGAGGGGATCCGTCTGGCCAGAAACCGAGTTACCAGGATTCTTAGCTCTCTTGATCTTGATTGAGACAGAAAGACCCTGCCTCTGCTGGTGTCGAACCTTGCCCCGAGGTACTCCAGTTCCTGGGAGGGCGTCATCCTGCTCTTCGCTCGATTGATGACCCACCCCAATTCTTCTAGCACTTGAACCACTCTTGTTGTCACGGAGTGGCTTTCCTCCTCGGACTTTGCCCGGATTAGCCAATCGTCCAGGTAGGGATGTACTAGAATTCCCTCTTTTCGTAGAGAGGCCGCTACCACCACCATCACCTTGGTGAATGTCCTTGGAGCCGTAGCTAAGCCGAAGGGAAGGGCTTGGAATTGAAAATGGCCCCTTGGCACTGCAAATCTCAGGAATTGTTGATGGGACTCCCTGACCGGGATATGCAGGTAGGCTTCTGTCAGATCGAGGGATGTTAAGAACTCCCCGCCCCTGACTGCTGCTATGACCGAACGTAGGGTTTCCATCCGGAAGTGTGGAACTCTGAGGCAGCGATTGACTTGTTTTAGATCTAGTATCGGGCGAAAGGAGCCTTCTTTCTTTGGGACTACGAAGTAAATCGAGTACCGACCAGAACCGCGCTGGTCTGGTGGCACCGGGACTACGGCCCCGAGCGTTATCAGTTGGGAGAGGGTTGACTCTACCGCCCCTCTCTTTTCCGAAGAACCGCAGGGAGACTGAACAAAGGCTGGAGGAATTTGCTTTGCGAATTCGAGAGAGTAGCCCTCTCTGATGACTTCTAGAACCCATTGATCGGACGTGACCCGGGACCAGGCAGGAAGAAAACGCCTTAGGCGACCGCCCACCGACGGCTCTCCCCCCTGGACCCCCGTCACCTCATTGTTTTCTATTTGTTTGAGAGGAGGAGAAGGAGGACGAGCCAAAACCTCGTCCTGCTCCTCGAAACCCTCTAAAACCTTGTCCCTTAGAGGGGAACCGGCCCCTGGGAAAGGGGTTTGACCTAGCTGGGCGGAACCTTCGGGAGTCCCTGGACTGGTTACGCACTGAGGGTACGGGGCGCCCTTGCTTTGGTCTGTCTTCGGGCAGCCTGCCCCCTTTAGACTCGCCAAGGTCCTTTACCAATTTCTCCAAATCTTCTCCGAATAACAGTTTCCCCTTGAACGGAAGGCGGCTCAGACGTGCCTTCGAGGAGGCGTCCGCTGCCCAATTCCGTAGCCACAGATAGCGTCTAGCTGCTACCACCGAGGCCATGCTCTTGGCTAGGCTTCTGATGAGGTCATACTGACTATCCGCCAGGAAGGCTGTTCCGGACTCCAGTCTAGCAGAGTGGTCCTGAGCTTCGCCAGATGGGCCCTCAGTTGCTTGCAGTTGTTGAGACCACCTTAAGCAGGCTCTCGCCACCCAAGCCCCAGAAACCAAGGCCTGCAATGCCAGGGCGCTCACATCAAAAGCTTGTTTTAGGAGGGTATCTAGTTTTCTGTCTTGAGAGTCCCTCAAGGCTGTGCTGCCCTCCACTGGAATAGTAGTCTTCTTAGTGACTGCTGAAACCGCTGCATCCACCCTTGGGGACTTCAGTAGCTCTCTGTCTGCCTCTGGGAGAGGGTATAGGCGAGACATGGATCGGACTCCCCTTAGACTAGACTCGGGTTGATCCCATTCTTCCTGGATCATCTGGCGCACCACTCTATGAACAGGGAAGACCCTCTGTGATCTCCTGATGGCCTGGATTAACGGATCCTCCACCGTCTCCTCCTCTGTTGGTGCCTCTGAGGATACATTGAGAACTTTTAAAGACTCATCAATTAGGGCCGGGAGTTCTTCCCGCCGAAAGACTAATTATCCTGGAATGATCTTCTTCCGGGATCTCCCCTTCTTCCAGTTCCTCTTCTTCCCCGTCCCAGTCTTTGTCCGAGCCCTCCTCTTCTGGAGAGCTCTGGGAAAGGGAGGAGAGAGGTTCTTCCCCGCCCAAGCATGGGCGTTTAGGTGGGAGGCCTGAGTCAGGGATGTTTGCCCTCTTGGATATGGTGTCGGCCGTCGGGGCATTCCCCCCTGAGCCCGAACCCTGCTTGCGCAAGCAATAGGCCTTGTGGAGTAAAAGAATAAAGTCTGGAGAGAAGAAATCCCCTGTACCCCCTTCCCCCGAGGGAGGGGGAGTAGAAGGAGGGGGGGAGGGGGTGGGTAAATCTGAGTTTGAGGTGGAAGGAGGCTGGGACCCCCCCTCCCCTTGCAAGAGGTCTCCAGCACTCTGAGAGGATTGGGACATGGCCAAATTAATTTCTTGTTCCACGGAGGCAGCCACTGCAGCACAACCCCTGCAGACTCCTGCTTCCGAGGCTGTGCCCCTACGTGTGCCACAGGAAGGACATCTGGGCTTAGCAGCCATGCTCTTGTTTCCAGGTACCAAAAGAGACTACAGCCATACCTAGAACAAGAACTACCTGAAGTGCAAGCAGGGTTCAGGAAAGGGCGAGGAACGAGAGACATCATTGTGGATGTGAGATGGATCCTTGAAAAGACTAAAGAATACCAAAAGGATATCTATTTGTGCTTTATCGACTATAGCAAGGCTTTTGACTGTGTAAACCATGAGAAACTCTGGGCCACATTAAGAAGCATGGGTATACCAGAACACCTGATCGTTCTCTTGCGTAATCTGTACATTGATCAAGAAGCAACAGTTCGAACGGAACAAGGAGAAACAGAATGGTTTAAAATAAGCAAAGGTGTAAGACAAGGCTGCATACTTTCCCCCTACCTGTTTAATTTATATGCAGAACAAATCATCAGAGAAGCAGGACTGTATGAAGACAACAGAGGTGTGAAGATTGGTGGAAGACTCATCAACAACCTTCGCTATGCTGATGATACCACATTATTGGCTGAAAGCGAAGATGATCTGAAACATTTGCTTCTCACAATCAAAGAACATAGTCTCAAAATGGGCCTGCACCTTAATGTAAAGAAGACAAAGATCATGACAACTGGCATAATCAACAGGTTCATCGTTGAAGGAGAAGAAATTGAAATTGTGAACAACTTTAACCTACTTGGATCAACTATCAATAAAGAAGCAACAAGCAGTCAAGAAATCAGACGACGCATTGCTCTTGGCAGAATGGCTATGAAAGACCTAGATAAGATTCTCAAGAGCAGAGATGTGTCTCTCCATACAAAGATTCGACTTGTTCAAGCCATGGTATTTTCAATAACATCATATGGATGTGAAAGCTGGACAGTGAAAAAGACAGACAGGAAGAAAATTGATGCCTTTGAATTATGGTGCTGGCGGCGAATACTGTGTATACCATGGACTGCCCGAAGAACAAACCAGTCGGTACTAGAGGAGATCAAACCTAAGCTTTCTTTAGAAGCTCAGATGACAAGACTTCGACTTTCATACTTCGGACACATCATGCGAAGAGAGAGATCATTAGAGAAAGACATCATGCTTGGCAAGATAGAAGGTCAACGCAAAAGAGGAAGGCCAGCAATGAGATGGATCGCTACAATAACAGCAGCTACGGGTACCAGTCTGTCATCAATGAGCCGCCTGACTGAAGACCGAACACAATTTAGGATAGCTATCCAGAGGGTCGCCATGAGTCGACTCCGACTCGACGGCACTTAACAACAACAACAAATCCCTGTTTGGAAGGAAAGGCACTGTTCAAATCCCCAGCTCCCAGGATAGCAGAAAGAGTAAAGAATTGATTTTCCTCCTTCCTTAGATCCAATCTATCCTTGAGGGATAGGGAGAGAGAGAGAGAGGGAGAACCAGACCCTTAGCACTCTATCAGCGCCTCTTGCCCAGAGGCCAAACCAATTTAGCAGAAGAAATATTAAAATTTAAGCAAACTACAAATTAAAACTCAAGTAAAACTTAAAAAACAAGCAATGGCACACAAAGCAAACTGCGAGTAATGCTCCCTGGTACTTGCGGTTTTTGCAGCTCAGTGGACCCGACTCAGCGATCTCTGCCCGTTAGCTCTACACGTGGTAGGCCTCACCACATGGAGCCTGAACGGGGGATCGCGAGCGCGTTCTCCGGGTTTCTGTTCTCCCCCCCGGAAGAAAAGCGCCGCCGAGAAAGGCTGCTGGTAGAGAGTGATGGATCCTGAAGGCAGGGAAACTCTTCCGCCGATGAAACTCCTCCGCCGCGATCGAGAGACCTCCGCGATCGGGAGACCCGGGGATCACCGCTGCGTCCTTCAGCTGCGGGAGGGGGGCCCCGACGGACGAAATCTGACTCCCGGAGCTGCCTCCAGCGCTCAGCCACCTTAAGGGCTTCGGCGCGAGGCAGAACAAGGCGGGGAAAGCAGAATATCACCGGTAAACAGCCTGCACCCTGCTACCTCCGGCGCCCGGCCCGTCCTGAGGGGGGGGGGGGGGGAGGGAGGGAGGAAGAGAGCAGAGAAGAATTAAAGGAGCAGCACTGAAAAACCTAGCTGACAAAGGTGAAATCAAAGAAACTAAAGGCAATAAAGGAACAAATGATAAATTTAAAAGTAATCTTAAAGTAATTTAGTTAAAGGAAGACTCCAGTAAGCCCTAGGCTTACGGAACCCTCCAGCTGCTTGGAGGCTGAGAATACTGGAGTTGAGGGGTGGTCCCAGTGGTATTTATACCGCCCCACCTCCAAAAAGGTTTGGCTCAGCCTCCAAGCTGCTGGAAGGGTTGCGTAACCCAGAAGTAAAGGGACTGGACTGGAGTGACGATAAGGAACATCCTGATCCTGAAACCACCTGCCAATAAAACAAACCAAAAAACAGAGAACGCTGCCCCTCATGGAAACAGAAAGGTTTTTAACACCTTCCGGAACAACAAGAGGTTTGTCTCCAACCTGAGTACCAAAGGCAAGGTATTCCACAGAGCTGGCACGAACACTAAAAAAAAGTCTCACTTGCCAGTGCAGCAAACAAACCTAGGACCAACCAGGGAGCTCCAACAGACACTCACCCCCATCCAAGTGCAACACCCTACTGGGCCTATACCATTGCAGCAGCTCTCTCAAGTACCATGGTCCATTGTCCCATAAGACTTAAAATGCTAACACCAACAATTTAAACACACATCTGGATTTAATTGGGAGCCAATGCAACTGTTGCATCACCCCAGCCACCAAATCACACCTCCGTAGGCCCCAAATTATTTGTGCAGCTGTATTCTGCACCACCTGCAACTTATATATGCTGGCAGTCCCACATACAAGGCGTTGCAATAATCCAGGCGCAACAATACCAATGCCTGGACCACCCAACGCAAAGCATCTTGATCTAACTAGAGCCTGAGCTGCCGCACCAACTGCAAATTAACACTGCGAGACCTGTCAAAGGCAGAGCTCACCATCCATGACAACACCTAGATTCCGGATCTCATTCTTCCAGGGCAACCAAACTCGCCAAATAGAGACCCCTGCACACAAACTCTCTTCCTGTAAATCCCCACAAAGTAAGACTTCCAATATGCTGGCATTCAATGACAACCGATGAGACTGTACCCAAGCCGCAATCTCCTCCAAAACAACAATTTGCACGCTGCAGCACCACAGCCTCATCTTCATCAAATTCAATCAAAAGCTGTATATCATCGACATATAAAAAGTCCACAAACCCATATTTCCCATGTAGATGCTAAACAACACTGGAGAACTGGAGAACCCTGAGGGACTCCACAACCTAACTGCCGCACTGAAGAATATCATGTCCCCCAGAGTACACAAAATTGCCAAATGGTCAAAAATGACACCAACCATTGGAGCACCACACATCCAGTCCCCAATGCTTTACAACATATCATCATAATATCCGGATCTACCAAATCAAATATGGCCAATAGATCTAAGGCCACTACTAACACAGTTCTCTCCTTATCCCTAGCCATACCCAAAACATCCATGACTGCCACCACCAAGGACTCAGTACCTGATCCATTCTGAAATCCAACCTGTCCCCAATACAAACCACCTTCCCGCTCCAAACAAGCAGACAATTGCCTAAGAATCACTTTCTCCGCCACTTTGGCCAACCCCAAAGAAAAAATAGGGCGCAGATTAGAACACTGCATATCCGAGCCCTTTTTTGGGATCGGGGTGACCATGGCTTCCTTCAGATCAGTTGGATAGCAACCCTAACCCAGGGGACACATTTATCAATTCCACCAACCAAGCCAAAACCTGTTCAGGAGCCCTCCATAGGAGTTGTCCTGGGACCGGATCTCGATGCATCCAAGTAAGATGCAACTCCTGGAGCAACTCCCGCATATCCTGAACTATGATTGCACTAAAAGAGGACGTCACTTCAGTCTCTACCCCCTCAACCTTTATCTGACCACCTGTGTTCGAAAACCCTCCATTTTCCCTAGGAAATAATCCGCCACTTGATCAACATTCACCACACACACCCCAACTTTTGGTCTCTTATCCTATCCCAGAAAATGGCACATGACCTGAAAAAGAGGAAATTAGACTTACCTGCTAATTGTAGTTCCTGGAGGAACTCCAGTCTAGTCCCGGAATCTCTGGGTTGTCTTCCTCCTCCAGCAGCTTTGGAGACTGAGAAACGTCATCACTTTTGATGACCCTGGTATATATACAGAGGGACCGCCTCCTCACACCAGTAACCTATTGACAAAGCAAACTCACCGGAGCAACAATTAAGTAACAATTCATATTCCAAACAAACATAAACCATCTGAACTAGAAATTAAGAATGGAGACTCACTACCATCTTGATCCCCCTTACCCAAAACAAACTATGGGTAAAAACTGCGAGGCCCGCTCCCTACCCTCCTGGAGCAAGGCGATCTCCTTACCAGTGTCTAGAATCGACACCCCTTTTTGTTCTCAGCCCCCCTATAAGCTTACATTTGCTTACCTGCGTTAACTGCTTGTTTCAGGCTCCAGTTCACCCCTGAACTCCTGGGCGGAATACGGGACTAGACTGGAGTTCCTCCAGGAACTACAATTAGCAGGTAAGTCTAATTTCCTCTTCTTGATCGTCCCTCCAGTCTAGAATCTCTCTCCTCCTGTACGTCTAAACGGTAGTGCCTGACAAATGTATTTAAGGACGACCAGGTTGCCTCCTTACAAATCTCAACCACCAGGACCAACTTGCTCTCTGCCCAGGAAGCCGCTTGGGCCCTAGTTGAATGAGTCTTCAGCCCTTCCGGCACCCACTTACCTTTTAACAGATAAGCCGACGCTATTGCCTCTTTAATCCATCTGGAAATGGAAGCTTTTGAAGCTGCTTCCCCTTTCCTTGGACCCCCCAAAAAGAACAAAAAGCCTATCCAACCTTCTGAAATCAGCCGTCCGTTTAATATACTTCTTCAAGGCCCGGCGCACATCTAGCCGATGCAAACTCACTGTTGCTGAACCCTCGGCACTCTCCCTGAATACTGGCAAAGACATTACCTGATTCATATGAAAAGGAGAAACTACTTTGGGCAAAAAGGACGGAACCGGCCTCAAAACCACCTTCGAATCGAAAAGGACAGAAAAGGCTTCCGGCACGACAAAGCCTGCAATTCTGAAATCCTCCTGGCCGAACAAATGGCTATCAAAAATACCACCTTCAGCGTGAGATCCTTCAAAGACGCCCTTGCCAAGGGCTCAAAGGGTTCTCGCCCTAACGCCTCCAAAACTAAGGACAGATCCCATGTCGGAACCACCTGCCGACCAGGAGGCCTCATCAGCAACACTGCCCGTAGAAACCGCTTCACATCCGGGTGTGCTCCCATGGCCACCCCCTTAATCCTACCTCTATAACAGGCTAGCGCTGCCAGCTGTACCTTCAAGGATGAAGCCGCCAACCCTTTCTGAAACCCGTCCTGTAAAAACTCGAGAACCTGCAGAATTGAAGTCTTTAAGGCATCTATCGCCCTTTCCACGCACCACGCTTCAAACACACGCCACACTCGCACATACGCCAAAGAAGTAGACCATCTCCGCGCCTTCAGCAATGTGGACACCACTGCTGCGGAATATCCCCTTGCTCTCAACCTTGCCCTTTCAAGAGCCAGGCCCGTAAGCGAGAATCGATCCACTTGAAGCATGAACAGAGGACCCTGGGCCAATAGATCCCTCCTGACTGGTAGACGCCAGAGGCGCTCCACCAACAGCCTCCTGAGATCCTCATACCAAGACCTCCTTGGCCAGTCCGGCGCTATCAAGATCACCAATCCCTCGTGTAGCTCGATATGTTGAACCACCCAGCCTATCAACACCCACGGAGGAAACACGTACAAGAGTTGCCCCGTTGGCCAATCCTGAATGAGAGCATCCAGACCCTCTGACATCCTTTCTTGTCTTCTGCTGAAGAACCGATTGACCTTTGCCGAGTGAAAGGTTGCCATCAGATCCATTACTGGCGCCCCCCCAATGATGAACTTTCATGTCGTAAACCTCTGGATGAAGAATCCACTCTCCGGGATCCACCTTCACATGGCTCAAGAAATTGGCCTCGACATTGTCCACTCCTGCCACATGACCTGCCGACAGGGCTTCGAGGTTCAGCTCGACCCACTCGAACAACTCCTCCGCCTCGGCTTCCAGTGCCACACTGCTTGTGCCTCCTTGGCGATTGATGTAGGCCACCGCGGTTGCGTTGTCGGAGAATACCCGAACAGCTTTCGCACGCACATAAGGCTGAAATGCCCTCAAGGCTAAAGTTACCGCTCTGAGTTCCAGCCTGTTGATTGCCCAATGCTTTTCCTGTTCTGACCATTGCCCTTGCGCAATTCTTCCCTGGAAGTGCGCCCCCCAGCCCAGTAGGCTGGCATCCGTTGTCAGGGCTAACCACTTGGGCGGTTCCAAGGGCATCCCCTGCTGCAGGTTTCCTGGAACCAACCACCAGCGCAGTGCCTTCCTTGTCTCGCTTGGACAGGGCAATTTCTGGGAGAGGTCGTCGTTCTGGTGAGACCACCCCCTGAGCAACGCCCTCTGTAACGGTTGCATATGGGCTCTTGCCCACAGTACCAGCTCAAGCATTGCCGCCATTGTCCCGAGCAACTGTAGATAATGCCACACCGTGGGAACCGGCCTCTGCAGAAACTCGCGAACCAACTTCCTGAGATTTGCCGCTCGCTGGGGGGGGAAGGAACACCCTGCCCACTGCCGTATTGAACCTTGCCCCCAGGTAATCCAGATCCTGTGACGGCGTAAATACACTCTTTGCTCCATTGACTACCCAACCTAGGCCTTGGAGACACGCTACGACCCTGGCCGTGGCCCTCTCGCTTTCGGCCCTTAACTTTGCCCGGATGAGCCAATCGTCCAGATAAGGATGAACTAGGATACCTTCCTTTCTCAGCGACGCAGCCAACACTACCCTCACCTTGGTGAACGTCCTTGGTGTGGTAGCCAATCCGAACGGTAGCGCTCGGAACTGAAAATGTCCCATCGGCACTGCAACCTGAGAAACCTCTGGTGATCCTGCCGAATGGGAATGTGTAGGTACGCTTCCGACAAGTCTAGGGAGGTAAGAAACTCCCCTTTCCGTACTGCCACTATCACGGACCTCAATGTTTCCATGTGGAAATGCGAGATTCGGAGACATCGATTCACTCTTTTCAGATCTAGGATTGGGCGAAACATTCCCTCTTTCTTTGGTACCACAAAATAAATGGAGTATCGACCGGAACGGCATTTGCCCATGGGAACCGGCACTATTGCCTTGAGGGCTAATAGCCTCTCTACTGTCTGTTTGACTGCTTTGAATTTTAGATCTGCCTTGCAGGGGGACTGAACGAACGAGTCTGATACTGGCCGTAGAAACTTTAGGGCATAACCTTCTTGGATAACCTCGAGGACCCACTGGTCCGAAGTTAGCTGGACCCAGGCAGGGTAGAAATCCCGTAACCTCTCTCCTACCTACCGACACTACTGCTGCCTAGGTCCCCCTCGCTTCCTTGTGACTTTCTAGGATTCGAGGAGGCGGCTGCAAAACCTCTGTCTGCTCCCCGAAACCCTCGAAACTCCTGGTTTCGAAAGGGAAACCGTCTTCTCTGGCCCTGATTGAACCTAGGGGCCCGAAAACATCAAAACTCCCGCTGCGTGGCTTTAGTAGGCATATTTGACCGCCCCTGCTTTTGCTTATCCTCCGGGAGCCTGCCTCCCTTAGACTCCCCAAGGTCCTTCACAAACTTATCCAAATCTTCTCCAAAAAGAAGCTTACCTCTGAATGGCAGCTTACTAAGCCTAGCCTTGGACGAACTATCCGCTGCCCAGTTACGGAGCCACAAGTACCGACATGCTGCTACCACAGAAGCCATACCTTAGACAATGCCCGGATAAGGTCGTAATGGATATCTGCCAGATAGGCCGTCCCCGACTCTAGTGTGGACGCTTCTGCGCTCGCTGTCCCCATCTGGTCCCCTTGAATCCGCTGAGACCAACGCAAACAAGCTCTAGCTACCCAAGCTCCACAAATAGAAGCTTGCACTGATAACACACTCACGTCAAACACCTGCTTCAGCAAGGTATCCAACTTCCTATCCTGAGAATCCTTAAGAGCTGCGCTACGCTCTACCGGAATAGTAGTCTTCTTGGTAACCGCGGCCACCGCCGCATCTACTCTCGGGGACTGAAACAACTCCTTATCCTGCTCCACCAGCAGGTACAGCCAAGACATAACTCTGGAGCCCTTGAGAGCCGCCTCCGGCAAATCCCATTCTCCTTGAATCACCTCCTTTACAACCTTGTGGATCGGGAATGCCCTCTGCGTCTTCCGAAAGGTCTGCAAAAAGGGATCTTCCAACGTCTCCTCCTCTGCCGACCCCACCGCTGGCATATTCAACGCCTTAAGTGTTTCTGCGATAAGGGCAGGTAACTCCTCTCTGAGGAAAATTCGAACTACCCTCACCTGGTCCTCTTGCTCCGCAATCTCTCCTTCCTCTAACTCGTCCTCCAATTCTAGGTCCTGATCACCCTCCTCTGAAAGACCTACCTCAGACCCCACAGACTGATCTGTGTCTCTGTCCAACCTAGGCCTCTTAGCCGGACCCTTTGCCAACCCAACAGCAACCGGCGTACCTGGCCTCTTATCCGCAGACTCCGGCTCTGCAGAAGGAGACGGGAAAGCTCTCTTAACTCCCCCAAAGACCTGTTGCATTAGCATAACGAAAGCCGGGGAAAAAATTGCTTCCAGGCCCCCTTGCAATGGCGCCGTGGCCGGGAGCCCATTCAGAGCCGAGGAAGGCCCCGCCACAGGCTCCTCCAGCTGAACAGCTGGAGCAACTGGTTCCTGCGAAGGCTCTACCCTGGCCTTGGGACTGTCCTCTAAGGCCTGTTCCATTGCGGTCGCCTCCAGCATACAGCCTCTGCACACCCCCGTGTCCGAGACCGCCCCCCTCTTCGCACCGCAGAGCGCACACTGCGGCCTAGAGTGCATCCCTGTCACTAACCAAGACAACGGACCTAAATAAGGTACAGGACATTCTTACCCTGTACAGGTTGAACCTTGAAAGCACTATTGTAACAAAACTTTTTTATTTTTTTATTTTTTTTACTTCTTTACATACAAGTATACCCCCCTCAGAAGTCCTAGCTGAGAACTGAAGACAGAATTCAAAAACGAAGCTCCTGTTCCCAACCCGGAGCCCTTTCAGGTCACCTTAAGTCAACGGCGCTTCCCGTGCTGTACCATGCGGTCGGGCCTGCCGAGACATACGCGCTCCATGGTCTGGCGTCCCAACACCCGGCGGCTTACCTCAACTGGGATCCACTTTCCCTCCGTTGCCTCAGTCCCTCTGGGCCCACCGTCGCTGACTGGTCTGATTGCCCCCGAGGTGCAACTCACTTTTCTGCCACCGCCGCTTCTGCTGCTCCCCTGCCGACGGCTCTGCACGCTCTCAGGAAAAACAACTTCTGGCGCATTACAGAGCCTTGGGGGGGGGGGCGATTCCTCACCCAGCAATGTGGGATCGGGAACTGGGTCTCCACTATCTTCCCCTCCAAAGGCTGAATCGCTGCACTGTCTGTCTCCCGCAAGCTAAGCAGGAGGGGAGGGGGAGGGCCTCACACACTGTACCACATTTAAAGCTACGGAGCCCCGAAATAAAAACAAAAATACATTTAGAATTTTAAAGAAATTTAAATAAATTCCTCCTCATCTAATCTCTCTAAAAAATCTTAATTGCTCCTCTAGTGAACCCCTAACCTCTGGGCTCACTACTCTCCAGCTGCTTGGAGACCGAGATAACTGGTGTGAGGAGGCGGTCCCTCTGTATATATACCAGGGTCATCAAAAGTGATGATGTTTCTTAGTCTCCAAAGCTGCTGGAGTAGGATGACAACCCAGAGATTCCGGGACTAGACTGGAGGGACGATCAGGAATAGCATGTGGCTTATTCCCAGCAGCCAAGATTTGAGCAGAACAAACTTAGCATCTTGGAGGCTTCGGCAGTAAATGTTAGCTGCTACATGCCACCAGTAACAATCAGCTGCAAGCCCAGTTTTTCGCCACCAGTGCTCTAACTTCCACAAATCTTCTTTCAAACCTTTCAACTCAGTAGTAAACCAAGCATGATTACGAATCCAAGTCTCCCTCACCCAAACCTGATGCACGGGTGCTATTTTATCCAATGCCGCTCGCACCACTTCCAACCATTCCTTTACCAACAGCTCTACAGAACCCACCTGATCCCTTGACTGCTTACTAAGAGCCAATGTCCATAACCTATTCTCATCTATAGTGCCCCACCGCTGACACAGCACGTGTCACACCCCCACATCTTTCCCCCCTACCCACATAAATCTGAAACAATGTAAATAGTGATCCGAATAGGGAACAGGAACTTCCAAGTCCCACAAATCCACAAATCTCTCGGATCCAAACAAACAGTCCAGAATATTACCTTTACAATTAGTCAGACTCCATTACCATCTGCTATAACCCTATTTCACCAAACAAGGACAATAAAAAAAGCACAGAATCTATAGGGCTAACCAAATTAAAATCCCCTAAGACTAGTAAACCAGGATAAGTATATCGAAGCCACCTTATCCCCCAAGGCATCCCATTGGTCCTATGAGAGACCGGGCGGACAACAGACCAACAAATATCCACTTTTGCAGGGCCCTGTATTTCCATCAATAGATCTTCACACAGCGATTGTGGCTTCCATGCACCCTGACTCACAGCCCATTTAGTATGGTAAATAATCACCACAACTCAACCACGTTTTCCTACCTAGGGTACCTGAAGACAAGCATATGCCTCAGGACATGACAAACCAGCCGCTACCCCTTCCCTGATGAGAACCAAGTCTTGGTAATAAAGAAAAAATCCAGACCCTCTACACTAATAATATCTGCTAGCAAATGCCACTTCTGGTAGACTGAATGAGTGTTTATCAGCGCACACTGCACACATTTTCTCTCCTGCACTTCCCAACCGCCCCATACCACCTCCTGTAAAATTCTAGCATTTCTCCATCTCCTATAAGGCTGATTCCCATATCTCCCCCTTCTACCGCCTGCCTAAACCCCTCAACCCATAACAATGCCAATCCCCCCTTCCCTCCCCCTTATTTGAGAAAAAACATCCTCAACACCCAATCCTGACACTACCCCAAACCCCACAACCAATACCACAACACCCAAAATTACAAGGTGAACCCTGGTGTTCCAAGTGACGTGCTAAGTGGCACATCCCTTGGCCGTATCCTTTAGGCAGGGCCTGCCTGGAGCCCGGTAGTTCTTTTTGTAGGCTTGTAACCAGTGTCGCCGAGAATTATGTCAGCAGGTAGGCAGAGCAACAGCAGAACACCCCCTACTCCCCCATACACCAGCCCCAGTATAGGAGAGCAAGCAGGCACAGCAAACAGATGAAAATGGCACAGGAACAGCAAGCAGCAACACTCTTCACACTCACCTGAAGTCCAGTAGTTCTTTTTGTAGGCTAGTAACTAGCATTGCCAAGGATGATGTCAGCAGGTGGGTGGAGCAACAGTAGAACATTCCCTACTCCACAACACAGACATATGTCGATTCTGTGGGAAATACCTGGAAACAGTGACTCACCTCATAGCTGGCTATGAAGTTCTGATAAGCCTCTATATGTATATATTACTCTAATAGCAAATACTGTATTTCCAGATGTAACTGAATAATATTTCACTTTAAATCTCTTTGAAATATGTAAATACGTGAAATTTATCACTGGAGCTATATGTACTTATCTAAAAGACTTTTTCTTTTTGTAGAGCGGGTCTCAGACTATCACGGAGCTCCTTCCATTGACAAAAGCCAGTGTTTGCTCCTATTGTACATCAACGACCCATTTTTTGAAAGTTTTTTGTGTAGATATAAAAGTCTTGGTATTAGTCATCCAAATGAGTGCTCTTCAATTCATCCAGTATTTAAACAATAAAAAGCATAAAGTCAGGCTTATCTTAAAGTGTGGTTTCCCAACGCCAACCTCAGCGCTGCCGCATTTCACGAACTAATTCAGTTTCTTCAGGGGCTGGTAAGCCTATTCTTTATGTTCCCGCGGCGTTTTTTGACTCTTTGCAATAACATGACTTGGGGTTTATGGGCATGACCGTTAAACAACATAAAGAATAGGCTTACCGGCCCCTGAAGAAACGGAATTAGTTCGTGAAACGCGGCAGTGCTGAGGTTGGCGTTGGGAAACCACACTTTAAGATAAGCCTGACTTTATGCTTTTTATTGTTTAAATACTGGATGAATTGAAGAGCACTCATTTGGATGACTAATACCAAGACTTTTATATCTACACAAAAAACTTTCAAAAAATGGGTCGTTGATGTACAATAGGAGCAAACACTGGCTTTTGTCAATGGAAGGAGCTCCGTGATAGTCTGAGACCCGCTCTACAAAAAGAAAAAGTCTTTTAGATAAGTACATATAGCTCCAGTGATAAATTTCACGTATTTACATATTTCAAAGAGATTTAAAGTGAAATATTATTCAGTTACATCTGGAAATACAGTATTTGCTATTAGAGTAATATATACATATAGAGGCTTAACAGCAATATTACTCCGAAGTTTAAGACCAAATAAGATTGTTTCGTCACAAATATGAAGTTCTGATGGCAGAAAGTTTCTATACAGAGAGACACGATAAAGTAGTATGCCTTATCCATTGGAAACTCTGTAAGCACTACAGCAATACTGACAGAAAAGCACTGGGATCATGACCCTAAAAGAATACAGAGAATGAAGGTTATGATCACCTGGGATACTCCCATTCCGTCCGATAAAAAGCTGGATGCGAGGAAGCCGGATATAGTGGTAAAGGAGAAGAACACCAGAATGGCACTGTGTCATTTCCAAGTGACTTCTATGAATCGCACTGAGAGGGAGGAAATCTTCAAGTACCAAGAAATATAGTCGGAGACCAAGAAAATGTGGCAGAAAGATACAGCTATTTCCCATTATGTTGGGTGCCATAGGCTTAACTAACAGGAATTTTCAAGCACACCTTGATAAATTACCCATATATGTAACATCTTACGAACTCCAAAGGGAGATTTTCTTTGACATGATGCAAATATTACGCCAAGCCTTAGCAGTAAATTTGAGAAACTGAGATCATACTCCACATACCCTGGCTTAGAAGTGAGGTTCACGACTGTCACAGTATGCGCAAAACTCACCCATTTGGAGAAACTGCCCCCCAAGAGAAGATGCAGACTGCTATTAATGCCTTCAGTCAAGGTCATCAGCAATTAATACTTGAATAAAAAAGAATTTTGTACTCAAAAGAAACATGCACTTAAGTGTCACCAGTTCCTACCAAATAAACATATTCAGCTCGTTCCTCTGAGATGACAGTGACCATTTTTGTTGGTAAACCTTCCAGGATGGTAGCTATGTTAGCCTGTAGTAGCAAACAAATACACAACAGGTTTGTAGCATCTTAAAGACAAGCTGGATTAAAACAAAACTGATTTACTAATGAATAGGTTTTTGATGACAAAGGGCCCAATATTCAGTTGGACGGGCTATGCCCCACATCAGCGCATATCCCTGTCTGCCGACCTCTAAACCTGTATATTCAATGCCACGGTGACGGCATTGAATATCCGGGATAGGCGCCAAAGGGATTCACCCCCAAAGCCTAACCGGGTAGCGGCGATATTGGACCGCTAACCAATTATCCATCCACGGCTAACCGGGTAGCAGTCCAATATCACCGCTACCCAGTTATCGGGACTCCCCGTCTCCACTCAGCCCCAGAAAGCCCCGATGCTAACCAGATAGCATCAGGGCGTGTAGGGAACATAGATGGGACTATTCAATGCTACTAACCATGTAGGTGCCATTGAATATTCCTGTCTAAGGCATTTACATGGTTTTCAGAACTGTAAACCATGTAAATGCCTTTTGAATATCGGGCCCAAAGACTCCACTTGTCAGATGTAAGTGGTTCACTTTTGGGCATCACCAGTTTCCTGCCTCTACCAGGAATGTTTAAGGGCTCTCTCTCCCCGACAGCATCATTATAATTCTGCAGCACAACAAACCTATACTGGCAGCCAATTATCCAGCACAGCTGTTGACCTTATGCTGTCACTTTTTCAAGGTTATTTAAATATTTAAGCAATCCACATATGAGGAGTTCTGCTTCATTATGAATATTAACATTAACTTGGGAGACCATGATGAATAAGACCCTTCACCTTCAAATTTAGTCACCAATTTCCAGAGATCAGAGAATTTGTTGTATTCTTTATTTCACAGGTTCTTAGCCATCACCAAAATGCAGCAACATCTTAAAAACAAACAAACACAGCACCCTCCTTTCCCGCCTTGAAAACACCCCCGCAGTTCTCAAACTCCTTTGGCCAAACAGCAACAGTGATTTTTCATAAAGGACTATTTGGGAGATGTTCAGGACTGACAAAAAAATAAAATGTCTACCATGACCTGAATAAAGATAATTGGGAAGGGTGGAAGAGGAGCAGAGTTTGCACCACTCTGTCCCTGAAAAGGCCCAAAAGAGAATATTCCTCCACATACAGCTGCCCAGAGCTGCCATCTTGAAACAGGTACATATCCCACTACCCCTTAGAATTTCTGGACCAGCCACTTCTGGTAAGGAATCTGCAGAAAGCCAAACATTGTCAGCAAAAGATTCTATGCCTGTCTTTCTGGTGAAGGAGTCTGCCCTTTTATATGAGGTGGATCAAAAAGTATCAGCACTTCTACAATAACACAAGAAGGATAACACTGACAGTTATTGCACTCAGTCTCCTTCAAAGAAGTCCCCTTCCGATAAAACATTTTCTCCAGCGTTCCTGCCACTGCTGGAAACAATTTTGAAATGCCTCTTTCGTTATGATGTGAAGCTGCTGTGTCAAATTTTGCTTAATGGACTCCAAGTCATCGAATCGCCTCCCTTTCAGTTGTAATTTCAGTTTTGGAAACAAGAAAATAAGTCACCGTGTGCAAGGTCAGGTGAGTAAGGAGGCTGATGGCCTTGCTCGATTTGGTATTTGGCCAAGAACTGCTGGACAAGATGTGATAGAAACATAGAACAGAAACATGACAGCAGAAAAAGACCACATGGTCTATCTAGTCTGCCCTTTATATCAACCACTACAACAGTTCCCTTTTTTCCTTTACAGCTCCTCTATGTTTGTCCCATGCTTTTCTGAATTCATATATTATCCTCATCTGTGATGCATGTGTTGGGGCATTATCGTGATGAATTAACCATTCACCATTCCTGTGCAACTCTGGCATCTTACAACAAACTGTATTTCTCAAATAAGTCAGAAATTGGACGTAGTACTCCTTATTGATGGTTTGGCCTACTGGAGACTACTCGTGATGAACAATACCTGGTTATCAAGGAAAACTGTGAGCGTAACCTTGACAAAGGAGCATTCTTGGGTCAAGGAGAATTTGGAGTCTTCAATTGTGAGGCTTGAGCCTTGGTTTCTGGGTCATAACCTGTAATAATCTTTTTGATGAAATCAGTCATTTTCACTGCATTCCAACAACTCCCTGGCTGCAGACAGACTATCTTCTTTTTGGTCAGGGGACAGGAGTTTCAGCATGAATTTTGCAGACACACGTCTCATCCCCAAATCAACAGTAAGAATTGACTGTATCGACCCGAAACTGATGTCCATGTCTCAGCAAACTTCCTGATAGTCAACTGATGATTTGAGCATACTGTGGCATGCACTGCTTCAACGGTCTTCATTCCTGCTCGTGGATGGCCTTCAGAAACATTCATCACTGTCAACACTTCTGCGGCCCTCTTGGAAATGTTTGTACCAGTCAAACTTGAGCACGACTCATGCATTCATTGCCAAACACTTGCTGTAACTTGTCATAAGTCTCTTTGCACTAATCTCTAAATTTCTGGCAGAATTTAATACAAATTCGTTATTCAAATCTGACGAACTGCTTTTACACGATCCCAAACATCATGTGATTTAAAATGAATAGGTATGCTCCAGCCACACTACACTCTGCATATGCAAAGTACATAACTAGGTCTTTGCATGCTAGCATCGTGGTGGATGTCTTGTTATAAAGCTATACAAGTAGTCTTGATATGTTTTGATTACACCTCATACGAGAAGACTCCTGAGTACAAAGAAAAGTGGATAATCCTATGTCAAGAGCAAGTTGAACAGAGGAGTCAGTGTTGGCTCTAGTGAGCTCCACAGATGAAGATAAAGATCCATAAGTAGGATGTGTGTGTTGCACAGTTCAGACCAAAAAGCTGGTCTCCTCCCTACAGCTAATCCATGCAGCTAATGATGCGCAGTACTCCAGGTGTCCTGTCCTTGCCACTAGTATCAGTCTCACTCAGTACCTCTACTTAGCAACCTACTCCTTGACAGTGGTATGTTCCCACAAATGGAGTCTCCACAATTATGTATGGTACCTATCAGGTCCTTCATTCAGCATCAGCAAACACTGACCTCTATGTAGTTCACCCTCTAACTTCCCATCCATCATCATTAGACCCCTGCTGTACCAAGCAACCCTGACAGCCCACAAGTTTTATCAGGTGGTCAGCTCTTACAATGAAAGATTGCATTACTGAGTGAATATCCTTAGTTCTCAGCCTCAAATGGGTGTTTGCCACAGGTCATGATGGCCCCTTGAGATATCAGGATAAATATACCAGCATTCACCCCACACAATCATCTCTGACCGTGTCATGGATATGCAATGCTGTCATCATTAAGTATAACCCAGTATAGACCACTGCCCCACAATTCAAAATGAGAAGCATAGCCTCTGCCCAAGGCAGCACTGAGATCTTACTTTCACTCCCTGTGATTAGCATTTATAGGCATTTAACTGCCCCTTTTGGGAATCAGTATGTATAGGTACTGACCTTCCCCAGTGCCTTGCATATCACCTCTCACACACTGGCCTACGTCTAGCACTGCACCAGAGGCTGACCTTTAGCAGCACCCGCGAAGACTAGGACTAGGTCAAACAAACATCTTTGATCTCAATGTGCACTGATCTCCATCTGACATGGACAGAAGTAATGGACATGGGTTTTACTATAGCACCACTGCTGAGATGCATGTGGGCCTCATACTGGCAAAGTAAGGAATGCAGTGCAACCAGAAAAGGCGTACCAGTCACCACCTCAGATGAGCAACCTAAAGAATGCTGGTTTACATTTCTGCACAATAGCTGTGTTTTTGTTTTGATGACCCACCTTTCAAAAACTCAGCGAAACAGGCTATAGATGTTAAAATAAATCTAAAGTAAAACATTAAAATTACAACTGAAGCCAAATACAGGCAAATAAAACTCATGTAAATAGTTGCAGAAATGCCGTCCCATGTTTTATCCAAGTTCTCTGACCTTGTTCTCTGTAAAACCAAACAGTTTGTTGTTCTGGTCTGTTATTATATTGTGAACCGCGCTGATGCTGAATAGAGCGGTATATAAGAGCCTGTAATAAATAAATAAATAAATAAATAAATAGTAAATGTTAAGTACCACCAGTAGGTTCTGGCTTTCATTCTGGGTACAGAAGTCACAATCAGCACTGGTTCATCCCAATGCAGACCACACCAATGAGCGTTGTACATCAGCAATGGGAGTTGGCCTCCACTCAGCACAGAAAAAACAATAAGTGCTGGCTATAACCTAGCACAGGAATTCTCAACCGGGGCGGGTGCAAGGCTATCGGGTGCCCTAGACTAACTTTCAACCTTACAACTCCTCCACCAATATCACCACAACACTATCTCTTGCATTAAAATGCTATACAAATGCATTATTGGATATCAATTGGGGGGGGGGGGAATATTCAAACAATTAAGATGGCTAACACAACTGCTAATCACATTAATCAAGGCAAGTGGCCATTTTAGAATAAAACATAACATAAAAACATATGCCATATTAGGTCAGACAAAAAGTCCATCAAGCCCAGTATCCCGTTACCAACAGTAGCCAATCCAGGTCACAAGTATTGGCAGGTTACTAAAACGTAGACAGATTCCATGCTGCTTATCCCAGGGATAAGCAGTGGGTTTCCCCAGTCCCCTCTAACAATGGTTTATGGACTTTTCCTCCAGGAACTTGTTTAAAGCTCTTTTAAACCCAGCTACACTAACAGTTTTTACTACATCCTCTAGCAATGAACTCCAGAGTTTGATTATGCGTTAAGTGAAAATGTATTTTCTCCAGTTAGTCTTAATTGTGCTACATTGTAGCTTCATTACATGTCCTCCACTCTTTCTACTTCTTGAAGGAGTAAACAACTGAAGAGTAGTTACTTACCTGTAACAGGTGTTCTCCAGGAGCAGCAGGAATCAGTCCTCACACATATGGGTGACGTCGGCGCCGACAGAGCCCCCGTGCAGAGCATTTCCCCAGTTTTCAAGGAAAGCCTTTGGGAATGTAGCGCGCCTGCGTGGTCCCCTTCCCACCCAAGGGTGCCATCTTGCTCAGTCTGATGACATAGCTAAAAGACAGCAAAAATCAAAAATAAACTATATGACTTCAACTCCAGGGGAGGAGGAAGGGTCATGAGGACTGATTCCTGCTGCTCCTGGAGAACACCTGTTACAGGTGAGTAACTACTCTTTCTCCAGGACCAAGCAGGAAGTCAGTCCTCACATATGAGACTCCCCAGCTCTAGGCTACCGGGAACCCAAGCTGGCAAAAATGGCTCCCTCTGCAGAGTCTCAGCATCCATGATAAGAATATCCTCTGAGAACGCCCCCGTATGGTAGCCCAACACAAGGGCCAGAGGGTAGGAGTTGCCTAAACCTCAAAGAGATTACGGAGTACCGCCTGTCCGAAAGCACTGTCCCTTCAGGACTCTCTCTCAAGGCAGTAGTGGGCTGCAAAAGTCTGGCTTGAAGACCAAGTAGCGGCCCGGCAGATGTCTGCCAACGGAACAGAGCGGAGATGAACTACTGACGCGGCTTTCGCCCTGACACGGTGGGCCGTGACTTGACCCTGCAAGGGGAGGTTGGCTGCCCTGTACGCCCAGGCGATACAATCTGCTACCCAAGTGGACAACGTACGCTTGGAGACAGGTAACCCCAACTTATTAGGGTCAAAGGATACGAAGAGCTGAGTAGCCCTTCGATGATGCCCCTTCGTACGCTCCATGTAAAAGGACAATGCCCTCTTACAGTCCAGAGTATGCAAGACTGTCTCAGCCCGGCTGGTATGTGGCTTGGGAAAGAATGTCAGAAGAACCACCTCCTGGTTGAGGTGGAAAGAGTTGACAACTTTTGGAAGGAACTTCGGATGAGTCCGAAGGACCACCCTGTTCCTACAGAACCGTGAGTACGGTCTATCAGAAACCAGAGCTTGTAGTTCACTCACACGTCTGGCCGAGGTAAGAGCTACGGCGCTCGGGGTCGGACTCCCGAGATGTCGAAGCCTCTGACGAAGTCCAGGCCTGGCTGGATGCGGAATCAGAGAATACTCTCTCACGCTGATGCTGACGGCTCCGAAGCGCCTTCAACGACATTTTGCTGCACAGGCCACAGACCAGCGGTTCATGGTCAGGCCCGAGGCATCGGAGGCAGCAGTCATGTGTGTCGGTGAGAGACATAAGTTTCTTGCACCGATCACACTTTTTGAACCCGCTGGCAGCCATCGGGGGAAAAAGGGCCCCTGCAAGGTCAAATGACCGGGCTGCCAGTGAAAACACAAAAAGAGCATGAATGCTAGTCACGAAGGACAAAAACTGAAAATCACAGCGGGAAGGGGAACCGGTGTCGACCCAGACAAAAGTACGCAAAAATCGCCAAAAAAAAACAACTTTTCCTGGGTGACACGAACTCACGTCCATCGGGCTCCATGGAAAAAGAAAGACTGAGCAAGATGGCACCCTTGGGCAGGAAGGGGACCGCACAGGCGCGCTGCATTCCTAAAGGCTTTCCTTGAAAGCTGGGGAAATGCTCCGCACGGGGGCTCTGTCGGCGCCGACGTCACCCATATGTGTGAGGACTGACTTCCTGCTTGGTCCTGGAGAATTTACATTTATCCGTTCCACTCCATTCATTATTTTAAAGACCTCTATCATATCTCCTCTCTGCTGTCTTTTTTCCAATTGAAGAGCCCTACTATTAGTCATCTGTGAACTATCATTTAAATCATCTGCAATACCTGAAGATTGGAGGATGACCAATGTAACGCCAATTTTAAAAAAGGGTTCCAGGGGTGATCCAGGAAACTACAGACCGGTGAGCCTGACGTCAGTACTGGGAAAAATGGTAGAAACCATCATAAAGAACAAAATTACTGAACATGTAGATAATCATGGCTTAATGGCAGATAGTCAACATAGCTTTAGCCAAGGAAGGTCTTGTCTTACTAATCTGTTATGTTTTTTTGAAGGTGTGAATAAACAGGTAGTTGACAGGGTCACTCATGAGAGATTTTTGGCGAAATTAAAAAGTCATGGGATAGGAGGCAGTGTACTATTGTGGATCAAGAACTGGTTAAAAGATAGAAAGCAGAGGGTACGGCTAAATGGCCAATTTTCCCAGTGGAGGAAGGTGAATAGTGGAGTACCACAGGGATCTGTGCTAGCTCCGCTGCTTTTTAACATATTCATAAATGACCTGGAAATGGGAATAACGAGCAAGGTAATCACATTTGCAGATGTCACAAAATTATTCAAAGTTGTTAAAACCCATTTGGACTATGAAAACTTGCAAGAGGAGCTTGAAAAATTGGAAGACTGGGCATCCAAATGGCAGATGAAATTTAATGTGGACAAGTGCACCAAACTATGGTTACACGATGCAAGGTTCCACATTAGGGACCACCACCCAGGAAAAAATTTAGGCGTCATCGTGGATAACATGCTGAAACCATCCGCCCAGTGTGCAGCGGCAGCCAAGAAAGCAAATAGAATGCTAGGTATCATAAGGAAAGTAATGGAGAATAAAACAAAGGATATTATAATGCCTCTGTATCGTTCCATGGTGCGATCGCACCTTGAATATTGTGTGCAATTCTGGTCGCTAAATCTTAAAAAGGATATAGCGTTATTAGAAAAGATACAAAGAAGAGTCACCAAAATGGTAAAGAGGATGGAAGGATACACCTATGAAGAGAGGCTAAAAGGTCATGGCTCTTCAATCTGGATAAGAGACGGCTGAGAGGAGATATGATAGAGGTCTATAAATTAATGAATGGAGTGCAATGGGTAAATGCAGATCGTTTGTTTATGCTATCAAATTATAGAACGACAAGAGGACATGCAATGAAGCTACAGGGTAACCTATTTAAGATTAATAAGAGAAAATATTTTTTCACTTAACGTGTAATCAAACTCTGGAATTTGTTACCAGAGGATGTAGTAAAAGCTGTTAGTGTAGCAGGGTTTAAAAAAGATTTGGACAAGTTCCTGAAGGAAAGGTCCATAAACCATTCTTAAAGGGGACCCGGGATATCCACTGCTTATCCCCAATACAAGCATTGAGGAACCTGTGTCTTTTGGGGAAACTGCTAGGTACTTGTGACCTAGATTGGCCACTGTTGGAAACAGGATACTGGGCTTGATGGACCTTGCTCGGACCTAATATGGCATATCTTATGTTCTTCTGCAGTTTTTTGTCACTTCAGTTGCTGAGGAACCTTAGACTGTTTCTGACTGGGTCTGATTTTCGGATGGTATTTCAGGCTGTAATGTTTCCCACCTTGGATTTTGTGAATGTGGTTTTAGTAGGTCTACCTTATTCAACTATTTCAGCTTTACAGCTGGTATAGAACGCTGCAGCATCTAGGGTCCTGTTGGGGAAATTTCATTATGATCATATTAAGTATGTGCATTATCTGCATTGGCTACTGATGCGTCAGCGGATTGTTTTTAAATTTTATGTACTATCATGAAAATTAAGTTGGAGTTGTTTGTGCCTAGCTTGTTTCAGCTGTTGCAGTGGGCGTGCTTCATCTTGGGCATTACAGTCGGGATTCAACCTTCTTTGATATTAGCACCATTATCCTCTAGTAGTTTGCAGGCAAAATTCTCATGTCCTTTTATTTTATTTGTGCCAATGATTTGGAATTCTCTGCCTGATGAAAGTGGAGTTTCACAAAAGATTGAAAACATATCTTTGTATTCAGCTTTTTAGAGATGATGGGTTTTAATACTGTGATTCCGGCACTGAATGAGAACATAAGATATGCCATACTGGGTCAAACTAAAAGGTCCACCGAGACTGGCATCCTGTTTCCAACAGTTCCCAAAAGGTAGACAAAGTTCATGTTGTTTATGGGCAGGGGAAAGCGGTGGATTTCTCAATCCACGTTAAAAATGTTTATGGCTATTTCCTTCAGGAATCATCCAAACCCATTTTAAACCCAGCTAGCCACAGTCAGCCAGTCAGAGTTTCAGGATGACCACAATGAATATGCATGATAGAGATTTGCATACAATGGAGACAATGCACAGAAATCTCTCTCATGCATATTTGTTGTGGTTATCCTAAAAACCTGACGGGCTTGGTGAATCCCAAGGACTGGGTTGAGAACCTCTGACCTAGCTCAGTGTTCCTTAGTGCCAGCTCTACAACTGGCAGAGACGAGTGTTGACTTATCTATAGTGCAACTAGCCAAGAGGGATACTGACTTATGTGCAACGCATGTAGCCAAGAAGGATGTAGCTGGTAATAAGATGTGCACTGGTAGACCCAGTCTTGAACACCAATCATTTTTGGTATGTATAAGAACAAACACATTCTTGTTACTACTGAACTGTGATATTTTATCTCCAAATGAAATGCTGCTGTAAGTCAAGGAGTATCAACCCCGGTGAGACTAGGTAGACAACAACTCTGCTTCCTGCTATACCAGAAAGAAAGAGGACACTCTACCTTCCTACTTAAAACTGGACACTATCCCAGTATGCAGACCAGGGTTCACCTCTACTCACTAAGTAGAGTAATGAATGCTTGGAAGAGAAGTTGTCCTAGAAACCAGCTTAGCCCACTAGGGTGTGTTCCTCAGTAGCTTGCCTGAAAGAGAAACCTAAAGCCAGCCCTGACAGCAAAAAAAATAAAAATAAAAACCACAATACACAGCAGAGAAAGGCAAAACCTTCATAAATCTTTTACCTACTTAAAGAGAAAGCTGCTTGCTGCCTCTCCCCTTCGTGGAGCACCAGGGATAAGACAAAAACCACAGCTCAGCATAACTTCTCTCACAAAGGTATCACATGCCAATCAATTGTTTGTACTTACAGAAAAGCATATTGAGCAGTGTAAACGACTCCTCCAACCCTGCTGTCCATTAATTCTGACAAGCTGCAGGGGAGACAATAACTCTGGGGTCCCCGAGGCCTGTAACAGCATCAGACAGTCTGGTTACCTTCTCCCTCAATTTACACTCTCCAGATATTTACTCCCGTATTTTTTTTCCTCAATGTAAGGCAAACTCAGGGATAAACCCAAGGCCTTTGCAGGTTTATCACCGAGCTTTCGGATCCTGATTCCCTCAGCCTCCCGTTCACCTCCTGTGTGTTTCCTCACTATTCCCCTCGATATATCCTAGTCACCAGTTGTTGTGTTGTCTGCCTTGACTAGATTGTAAGCTCTGATGAGCAGGGACTGTGTTTTACATAAGTCTGAGCAAGGTGAACAAAGGTCCACCAACACACAATTGGTTAAGAGGTCTTGTGCTGCAAAAGTGTGTATATCTTTCTTGAGACTACTCTTACATGTGTCTGGGCAGCGCTGCATATGCCATGTAGCACTACACAAATAAGCAGTAGTAGTAGACGTAATAGTAGTAGCAGTAGTAGTAGTAGAAGTAATAGTAGTAGTAGTAGTAGAAGTAATAGTAGTAACAGTAGAAGTAATAGTAGTAGTAGTAGTAGTACTGTAGCAGCTGAAGTCATGACAGCTGCTGCATACTGCTAGACTGCAACAACTTCCAGGCTTGAACCCTAAAACCTAAAAGGTTCCTATCTGAACTGCAGGGCCTTTATCAAGGGACCCTGGGTGGGGGAGGGGAGGGGAGGGAGGAACAATCCACCACTGATGGACTTCCAGAGAGAACTACTTAAGGCCTCAGGCTCCCTGGGGTACTACATAACAGGCATGAGTCAACCTGCCTTGCCAGAACACCTCCAACCTTGCTGCACCAGACACATCTCCTACCTGCTAGAGACAGAGCAAACTGATCTACTTTCTGGCTGTACCAGCATATATGAGTAGTAAGCGAACACAGGGTTGTCAGATAATCTCCCTAGGTCCAACCCCAAACTGGGTTGAAAACAAGCCCAAAACCGCAACTCACCCTTGGACCTGCCCTTCCCTTGGCCACACCTTCGCCTTTCCCGATTGGCTGGTCTGGCACATGATCACACCATTTCCTTCCCTGGTAGATTGCAAAATTACAGCCAATCATTCCCATTCTGCTACATCTCACTGATCCTGATCACTGAGATGCAGCTTATTTGCTTAATTTTCCACGCTTTTCTTGCCAAAAAAATCCACAATTGTGCTCGGGTAGAATGGACGCGCAAACCCTCCGGAACCTCTCCGGAACCAGTTGAATCCGCAGAGGCAATGGTCTCCTTAATCCAGCGATCCAAAGTAGACTTGGCCACCACGTCACACTTGCATGGGCCAGCAAAAACACAGATAATCCCATTTACCAAAGGCATTCGTAATCACTAAGTACCGGAGAAGCACCCTCTGGACATCCACAAGGCTAAGTTCCTTCTCCTTCTCCTGACACTGCCCCATAGAAAAAGAGGACAGGCAAACCACCTGGTTCACATGAAAGGAAGAAATCACCGTGGGTAAAAAGGAAGATACAGGCAAAATGGAAACAACCTCCTCTGAAAAGGATAGATAAGGATTCCGGCAAGACAAAGCCTGCAGCCCAGAATCCATCTTGCAGAACAAATCACAACCAAGAAAACAGTCTTGGGTGTCAAATCCTTCAGAGTAGTGTTCTTCAACAGCTCAAAGAGCTCTGACATCAAGGCCCTCGGCACCAAAGATCCCAGAAAGGGACCACAGACCAGAGGGGAGGACATAGGCACCGAATCCCCTGAAGAAAGTGCACAACATCTGGCTTTAAGGCTAAAGACTTACCAGTCACTTACTAGCTACTGGACCTCTGAAACAAACTGCTGGATTAAAAAAAAAAAAGTATATATAAATGCAAGTAAATTCACCATCGCTTTATGCTGATTAATGCAAGTTATTCTGGTTGAGAACAACGCCACTCACCATCATGCACAGTTTATAGAACATAGCAAGAGAATGAAGCAGACCTACTGGAATAAAAATTGCTGCTTTAGATTGTTTGAACCAATATATAACCTTCAATTACAAGCTGACATAAACCAGTGCTCAGCTACCATTCCTCATCCCCATTCCCCGCTTGCAATATGAGATTTATAATTTTGCAAAAAGAGAAAAAAAATTACAGCTTCTATTTTAAACCACTGTAAATAAGACAGCCAATATCCACAGAGGGTATTACCAAATGTAATAACGGTATGTCCAGATCTCAACTAACCAAAAATTACACAGTTAAATGCTTTCACTAAAAATTTTACAGGTCTGGCCTACTACCAAGGAAACAAAACAATTCCAAAACTTCAACTTGGCATTTTAACAACTTTCCCCACAATAGAATAAAACAGGAATATTTTTTATATACAGCAGTGATTCAAGTTAAAAGAGCCACTGCAGATCATTTGCAGCCTGCCTGTGAAATATGGGGGACACAACAGGATTATGAGTGTTCCAGCTCCCCAGAGCATGTAGGGGGGGTAAGCAATAAATCTGATCTGATCCGATACAAGATGAAGTGGTGCTTCAGAGGGGACAGCTATAATGAGTTCTTGCTGGCTAGGAATCCACAGAAAGGGGAGGCGATGGGGTGGAGGGAGGTGAAAATCTTCAAGAGGGAAATGGGTTTTAAAATATGGACTTCAAGCAAAATGTGGCAATGCTTAGGCTAGGCAGCGTTTCAGCATTAGAACTGAAACAAATGTTATTAACAACCTTTCTACAGAAAAGCAGGGAGCTGGCCAAAAAGAAAGCACTCCATTACTTAATGAATCCACATACCCTTCTAATTAGTGCTCTGGCACACACTTCCAAAAATGCGCACAGCAGAACTCTAGCTAAGTGATGGTGCCAACAGCATTTAGTTCTTTCCTACATGCAGGCTCCATTGCCTGGTAGGGTAGGCGTTAGAAACGCTCTCACAGTTAAGCACTTCTGAAAATGCAGAAGGTTATACATTTTTTAAGCTAAAACGATTCCGTACATGTACAAAAAGACGTGTTTGCTGGCACTTTCTGCATGTTTTTTGAACACTTTGGCAGGAACAACAAATGACTTTAGAATCCAACTTGAGAGCTGGCCTGGTAGCTCTGCTATGCATAGGACTCAAATCTGAATCCCAGATCAGGTCCTCTACTCCATACACACATTCAACAGATAAACGATAATTTGTTTAGCTATTACATCAGCAAAATTCATCCCTTCCTTTCTGAACACACTACTAAGATCCTTATCCATTCTCTAGTCCTCCCGTCTAGACTATTATAACCTCCTCCTTGCTGGTCTTCCTCTGAATTCTCTCTCCCTACTTCAATCTGTTCAAAACTCAGCTGCACAGCTAATCTTCTGTCATTGTCACTATGCTCATGTCACCCCTCTTCTCAAGTCACTTCATTGGCTACCTATCCGTTTCCGCATCCAGTTCAAATTTCTACTACTGACCTTATGTAAGAGCCTTCATTCAGCTGCTCCTCACTACCTTTCTTTTATCTCACCCTACACTCCTCGTCGGGAACTCCACTCTTCTGGCAGATCCCTTCCATCTGTGCCCTTCTCCGCCACTGTCAACTCCAAACTGCAATCTTTCCACTTTGCTGCTCCTTATGCCTGGAACAAACAACCCGAGTCAGTACTTCAGGCTTCATCTCTGACCCTGTTCAAATCCAGGCTACAAACTCACCTCTTTGAGACTACTTTTGGATCCCGATTCCCTTACTCTCCTGTTCATCCAACATGCATTACCTTAACAGTCTCCTAGATATAGCCTAGTCCCCAGTTGTTGTTTTGTCTGTCTTATGAGCAGGGACCGACTCTTCCCTATCAATGTACAGCACTGTGTATTCCTTGTAGCAATACATAAACGGTAAATAGTAATAAATGATAGTAACGGGGTTATAGGATATCACAGAAGCAGTGTTCAAATTCCCTGGAAGAGCTGGGGGGACAACAGCCACTGATCAGTGACATTTAAACATACTGTTAAGAAAGCCCCAAGGTAAGTGAAAGATTAAATACCTCTGTAGAAACTGGTAAAAGGGGAAACCATCTGGAAAGCAGTGTGTATAAAAGCCCATAACTATATTGAGGCTTTAATGGAAGAGGCTGACTTAGATTTAGTGGCGGTTACGGAGACATGGTTCACCAACAACCATGACTGGGATATAATTATACCAGGCTATACTTTATTCAGGAAGGACAGGGTAGCAAGAAGGGGAGGAGGAGTGACACTATATGTAAAAAATAAAAATTAAAGCTATAGAATTACAGGACTTAAAGGGAGTGAGGAGGCATTGGGGGTTAAACTAGAACGAGGAAAAGGGAAAGCCACAGCCACTTGCATTGGTGTGATACACACATCTCCCTCACAGAGACTAGAACTGACAGGGATTTAATAGAAGACATACGCAGCATTGCCATGAAAGGAGAAGTGCTACTCATAGGTGATTTCAATGTGCCAGATGTTGTTTGGCACATCCCTGCTGCAGTGTCATCTAGAAGCAAGGAGATCCTGGATTTTCCACAGGGAGAACTATTCCAGCAACTGGTAACAGAACCCACACGTGAAGGAGCCATACTGGACTTGGTGCTTACCAATGGGGAAAGTGTTTCTAATGTTATAGTGGGAGATCATCTCACATCCAGTGATCACCAGATGGTGTGGTTCAGTATTAGGACTAGAGCTGATAAAATCCATTCAAAAGCGAGGGTCTTAGACTTTAGGAAAACTAACTTTACCAAGATGGGCCAATACCTCAAGGAGTCGTTAGCGGGATGGGAACAGCCAGGGGATGTAGAAAAACAACGGTTAAACTGAAAGGGGATATTTTAAGGGCAACAAACTTCTTTGTTAGAAAGGTAAATAAAGGTAAAGGGAAAAGAAGGCCGCTATGGTTCTCAAGAGAGGTAGCTGAAAAAGTGAAGAAAAAGAGGGAGGCCTTCAAGAAATACAAGAAATCACAGAGAGAGGAAAACAGGCATCAATATTTGGAAAAACTTAGAGAGGCTGGCAAAGTAGTCAAGAAAGCAAAAACACAAAAAGAAGAGGAAACAGCCAGTGCAGTAAAATGAGGGGATAAGACATTTTTCAGGTATGTTAGAGAGGGAAGTAGAAGCTGATGAGGATAAAACAGAATTGTTTAATAAATATTTCTGTTCTGTGTTCGAAGATGAAGGGCCAGGAGCAGGACCTCAGAAAACAAATAGGAACTGAAGGGATGGGGATCTTCAGCGATTTCCAGAAGATTGTGTCATGAGGAACTAGCTAAACTAAAAGTAGACAAAACGATGGGACCAGATGAAATACATCAGAGAATACTGAAGGAACTTGGGGACATTCTAGCGGCTCCACTGACTGACCTTTTCAATGCTTCTTTGGAGTTCGGAGTTGTGCCAGAGGACTGGAGAGAGGCACGTGTGGTCCTTTTACACAAAAGCAAAGTAAGAATGAGGATGAAAACTACAGGCTGGTTAGTCTAACGTATGTGGTGAGTAAATTATTGCAAATGCTGCTAAAAGATTGAATAGTGAGGTGTCTGGAGTCCAATGGATTGCAGGATCCGAGGCAGCATGGGTTTACCAGAGGCAGGTCTTGTCAGACAAATCTGACTGATTTCTTTGACTCGATGACCAGGGAGTTGGACCGAAGGAGAGCCCTAGATATGGTGTACTTAGATTTCTGTAAAACCTTTAACACCATTCTGCACATAAACTGAGCACCCTAGGGATGGAACCTAAAGTGACTGACTAGGTTAGAAATTGGTTTAGTGAGAGGCGACAAAGGGTACCGGTAAATGGAGCTCACTCTGAGGAGAAGGTGGTTACCAGTGGTGTGCCCCAGGGATCTGTCCTTGGTCGGATTCTTTTTAACATCTTTCTTAGTGATATTGCGGAAGGGCTGTCGGTAAGGTTTGCCTCTTTGCGGATGACACCAAAATCTGTAATAGAGTAGACACCCAGGAAGGAGTAGATAACATGAGAAGAGATCCATGCTAAGCTTGAAGAATATTCAAAAATTTAGCTAAAGCGTTAACATCAAACGTCTGCTTCAACAAGGTGTCAAGCTTCCTGTCCCGACCATCCTTCAGGGCTGCGGCCCCCTCAACTGGGACGGTGGTCTTTTTCGTAACCGCTGCCACTGTGGCATCCACTCGCAGGGAGAGGAAACATCTTGCACTCCTAATCCGACAGGGGGTAGAGATGCGACATTATCCTGGCTCCCTTCAGACCCATCTCTGGCAGGTCCCACTCATCCTGAATCATCTGCTTGACCACCCGGTGCACAGGGAAAAACCGACAGACTTCCACACTGCTTGTATCAACAGGTCCTCCAGAGCGTCCTCATCCGCCGCTGGGCATGCGTGCAAATTGAGGGTCTTAAGCGACTCCACGATCAGGGCAGGCAACTCCTCACGCCAAAACACATGGACAATCTGAGCCTGATCTTCCAGCTCCGGGATCTCCCCCTCCTCAAGCTTGTCACCTTCTAGGTCCGACTTGATCTCCACCTTGTCCCTCTCCAGTCCATCAGATCCAGGAGCCAGTTCCAGCTACATCTCTAAGGGTCTGGCTTTCTTAACCGGCACCGCACTAGGAGTCTCTACCCTCCCCGCGGTGCCTCTCTTCACACCAACCCCTGCCAAGGAGGGGTCACCGCTGCACCCTGCTGGTGCAAGCAGAAAGCCTGATGCAACAAGAGCACAAACTCCAGGGAGAACCCCCCCCAGAGCCCCTGCGACCCCCAGCCCCTGGGATGTCGAGGGGCCAGGAACTGCCCCCAGCGGAGAGGAAGGAGGCTCCAGCAAGGTCTGAGCCTCCTGCACCAGCATGGACACAGACTCCTGTGCCTTGTCCTGTAGTGTCTGCTCCATGCTGGTAGCTTCTGCCGCACAACCACGGCACACACCTTCGTCTGAGGTGGACCTTCACCAGGTTCCACAGACCAGGCACTGTGGACGTGACGGCATGGAAGCAAGCCCGTTACCCTCCGATTGACGATGGAAAGGCCAAGAGTCCCCTATCCTACAGGCCGTGCAAAAATCCTGTCCTTATTTATTATCTTTTTCTTTTTTTAACTAACAAAGGAAACAATTCCCCAACCGGAGCTGTCACGCCCCCCTAGCAGCCGAGCGGGCTATTACAAGTATCACGAAAAAGCGCAGGAGAAACAGAGCAGTCCTGCCTTCTCTCACCGCAGCTGCCGCCAAAAACTACAAGGTGCTAGGCCTGAGTCCCGGCAAAGCCTCTTCATGCCGAAACTCACAGCGCCACAGGAATCCTCCCTACCTGGCATGACACTGGAAGAAAAGAGGGCCTTCTCCAGCTGCCCTGGACCTGACCGCTATCACTGCCGGGCAGTCCGCTGCACTTCCACCGGCCCAACTACCCTCCTCGTGCTCAGCCTGCATGCAGCTTCAGCGTCGAGGGGGAGGAAGCAAGAGCACTCACAACAGCAGCTCAGCACCGGCGGCTCCTTACCCATTTGCGGGATCGGGAGCCGCCCTCCAGCCCCAGATCCCCAGCAGCTGCCTCAACACTCCCCCGGACACACAACGAGGGAGGGGGGATCCTCCTCACTACAGAGCCCTACTCCTCGGGGATAGAGCCTGCCGTATCCTCTCTGCTTCCCTTTTATTTTATTTTTTTTTACTAGACTAAATAAAGAAAGTTGAAGGAGAAACCAACCAAATAAAACCCTAACTAAACAAACTCCTCATTTTCTCCTTCAGTGAGCACCGCACCCTGGCTCATACCTCCTCCTGCTGCTTGGAGACTGAGCATACTGGGAGCTGGTGGGTGGTGCCAGCCATACTAGTACTGGTGACTTCAAGTTTGGACATGCTCAGTCTCCAAGCTGCTGGAGGAGATGCACTACCCAGAAGTGCAGGACTGGACTGGAGAGATGATAAGGAACTTAGGTTTGATCTCTTCTTCTACCATGGACCACATTTTACCCAGAGAAACATTCACAGAGACACTTATTTTAGGTTGCAACTGGAACGCAACAGGAGAATGCACAGGAGCAGAAGCAACATTAACAATTGTTGATAGTTATTTTCTCTCTGTGAGGCAGAAGAAACCTCAGGGCTCAATCAACTGTAGAACATCTTCATTCTTCATTTCAGTGCCTCCCTGAATCACTGACCGCGAAAGTGTTGATCTCTCTTCTGACTCTACCAAGAAATATTCATGAAAGCCACTGCCAGATACACCTTGGCCTTATAATTCTGCATTGGAGCAGCTGCAGTAAAGTCACTAGCCATGCTGCTGAACATCACTGAGTTGAAAGTTTTCCTCCACCGAAGATTCCAGAACAGGGCAACTTCCCAAGATCTTGAATCAGGCTCTATGCTTGGGTCACCAAGCTGTGTCCCATCCTGAAAAAAGGCATCTATAGAATCTACACTGATATAGAAGCATTCAGGTAAGTTCTTGATTTACTCTCTTTTCCCCATAGCCGACAAACCATCAGTGAAACAGCGAGGCTCAGGGAGGCAGCTACTCACCGTTAGCCTTCTTAACTATCCTCTACCCAAGGTTCAGTTTTTAAATGCAATGGCAATATGGTATTTGGCAGTTGTAGAGCCCTAGTCTAAGGACAGGACCTATCTACACAGACTGGTAACCCTAAAAACCAGATCTGTTTGCAACTCGTGAGCACTGGAGTGGAGACACCACCATCCCAGATCTGGGTTATCTTCATCACAGCTAAGGAGTACATTTTTTTCTGGTTTACCTTCTGCACAGTAAGTAAAGACCCATAAAACATATGAAATAAAATTGGCAAAGTCCAGGGTGTTCATAGCAAAAGAGCTTTTCCAGCGTCTCAAATGCATCCTTTCATTAATTAGAAATTATGGCAGAAGAGGACTATGCAAAAACCCTGAATTTTTAGAAAAAAAAAAACACAATCCGTAAAACTCCTACCAAATCTGACCCAACCTAATTGTCCTATACATCTCTCAAATGCGAGGTACAGACAATAAGGAGCCACACATAATTTGCAAGTGAGAGAAAGTCATACAGGCATCGTGCCCCATACAGACAGACCACACTCAAGTCACCCACACAGGTAGAACAAAAAAGAGCTAATCCCTCTGTGTTTGAAAGCTAAATGCCAAAATTACAAGAGTATTTGGCATTTTCTCACCTTATTCATGGCTATTACATGAGGGTAACAGTTATATTAATTTCTAAGAAAAAAAAAAAAAAAAGCCATGACAACTGTATCCAACCAAAGGAGGAAACAGTTTTAAATCTTGCCAAAGCATATCCATCAATGCAAAAAGGAACAAACTGGGTAAAATATACACACATATTCATAACCTAAAATAGAAAAAGGAAGCCGACCAACCAAAGTCAGGTTTAAAAGGTTCTCTGCTGAGATCCTCAAGGGCTATAAACAGATCTTTTTTTGGGGGGTGGGGGCAGAGAGACAGGGACGGGGTACAACAACAAGGCTCCAATTCATAGCTTGGCTTACTCTGAAAACCAGATGTTTGTAATCCTCAAGAATCAAAATTGAGGGCCCCTGTTGTAACAGCCATGTTGGTCATTTGGATTTAGCTAATGCCTTTTCAGTAGTAGCTTGTCAAATTACATTCAGTAGATATTTCTCTCCGTTTCTCTAGACAGTCTACAATCTAAGTATGTAACTGAAGCAATGGAGGGTTAAGTCACTTGCCCACGATCACAAGCAGCGCCAAGTGGACTTGATCCCTGGCTTTCCTAGTGGTTCTCAGCCTGCTGTTCTAACCATTAGGTTACTATTCTAATCCTGCAAGAAGGAGAAATTTTACTTATCTGAGAATTTTCTTTCCTTGAATCCTGCTAGACCATTCCAGACATATGGGTTGCGCTGCCTTGCTGGCAGGTGGAGGCAGACAAACAACTTTCAGTGATGTCATCACTAGGTATATCTGCTGGTGCAGCACTGAGAGAAGCAAGTATGACACTTCCCAAGCAGTAAACAAGAGTGAAAAACTCAGAAACAAATAAATGCTCAAATTAACTGTTCCAAATTTTGGGCTGTTGATTACTAACAACTATTTGGTTCTCTTATCATAATGAATCCTATGTCGGAACATAATACTGACAAGGCACTCAATGACAGCCAAATTCCCAAACCTGAAGAAAGAGAGAATCTTCCAATCTAGAAGGATTCAAAGGACGTATGTAAAATTTATCAGTCCTTATCATCCTGCTAGACCAGTCCAGGCATTTGGGATGTATCCAAGCAGTCAGGACCCAGGGAGGGAGGAAGCCGATGCTCTAGAGAGAACTGCCTTGCCAAAGGTATCCCTTGTTCCAGCCCCTACATGCAACCTGTAGTGCTTCAAACAATGTGCTCCGTCTTATAGGTGTCCTCTGGAGACACCAAGGCAGACTCCACCACTGACTGCTTTGACGTTTGCCTGATGGAAAGCTTTCTGTTATTTATAATTTCTTCTTGGACATTATTTGGGATTAATTGTCCCTGAAGTTGGCATCTTGCCAAAACATGGCCATGTCAGACTTTAATAAAGATCTTTCTATGGAATTCTACTCACCCCTGCTGTGTGTTTATCAGAGTTCATGCCATACCCTGGTCCAGTCTGGATTACAAGAAGGACGAAACCATAACCAATGTTTGCCTTTCTGGCCTCAAAAGGACCATGAGGAACACCACCTCTCAAAAACCCTCCAGACTCTCGCATAAACTGACGACATCAAGGTCCTCCAGGCCTTATGCAGGATGATGACTACCACTCCAGAGTAGCCTTTCCTGGACAGCCTGCACCTCTCAAAGGCCAGGGCCATAAGTACAAAGAGAACAGGGTCCTCCAATATTAGCAGCCCTTGATGCAGGAGGCCCTTTCCTTGAGGCAGCAAGAGAGGGAATCCTGCTGACTGGTTCATGAGGTACGCGCACCATGGCCTGTGAAGCCAGTCTGGTACAATGAGAATCGTCAGGCCTGGATGAGCCCGAATCCAGCGCAGAAGATGGCTCTACAAATGCTACAGAGGGAAGACATACAGAAGTCCCTCTTGGGGGCCACTACTGAAGCAGGGCATCCAAGTCCATCATCTGCAGATCTTTTCTGCAGCTGAGAGTGTTTTTTGCTTTGGCAATCTCTAGAGTGGTCAACAAATCAAATACCTTCACATAGAGGAATTACCAGCAGAAAGAAGAGGTACTAATTCCACTGTGCAAGTCACTGGTGAGGCCTCATTTGGAATATTGGGTTCCGTTTTGGAGACCATATCTCACAAAGGATATAAAAAGACTGGAAACTGTTCAGGGGAAGGCGACCAAAATGATTTGAAGCCTACGTAAGAAGATGTATAATAGACTTGAAGACCTAAATATGTACAACTCTGGAGGAGAGGAGGGACAGGGGAGATATGATTCAGACCTTTAAATATTTAAAGAATATTAATGAACAAACAAATCTCTTCCAAAGACGGGAAAGCTGTAAAACTAGAGGGCATAACATGAAGATGAAAGCGGGTAAACTGAAAGGTAATGTCAGGAAATACTTTTTCATTGAAAGGGTGGTGGATGCTTGGAATGCCCTCCCGATGGAAGTGGTGGGGGAAAATACAGTGACAGAATTCAAAATGGCATGGGATAGACACAGTGGATCCCTTTATAGCTACAGGATTAAATCAAAATAAACATAACTATCTCTTATATCTCAACAAATAGTGGTGACCTACACGGAGTGATGGGTACATCCCTAAACAAAGGCATGGGGAGAGGTGATCTGCATGTAGCGGCAGGTGCACCTACTCTTGCCACCTTGCTGGGCAGACTATATGTACCATACTATATGACCATATCTGCCATCGTATACTATGTTACTATATGACTCATAGAGGTCCGAAGGCATCTCCAGGCTCCCTGCATGGCCCTACAAGAGGCACTCCCATAACCTTAGGCTGGTCTTCCAGGAGTCTGTGGGTGAGCCTCTGCACAATTTTGTTTTGTTTTATCAATCTCCAGATCCTCCCCACAGAACAAGCAACCCTTAAAGGGGGAGACTGCTCAGATGCAGCTTGGAGCCAACATCAGCTGACAAACTGCAAAGTCAGAGCCACAGTCTGGCCACTATTACATCTATGGACTTAGAAGAGATCCTAATCAGATTATATGGGAAATCAGCCACATATGCAGCCTTACTCCAATCTTGCAACCTCCAGGCTCTCAGGGACAACTGCTGTACTCCATATAGGAAAGCTTGTGCCATTAAATCTGCACACAGTACAGCATGAGATCCTAAAGCTGAGACCATAAAGGTTCTTCAGGAGGGCCTCCACCCTCCTATCATGATGGTCCATGAGCACAGTGCCCCCTTCCACCAGGATGGTTGTGTGCTTTGCCACAGCCATGACCAGGACATCCACCTACAGGAGCCCAAAAGGTTGATCCAACTTGCCCTACGGCAGAAGATATAGCCAAAAAGGGACGTGGGGGCCCCCTAAAGCCCAGCTCAGGAGTCTTTCACTAAGAAAAACTACAAGCTGCTGAACAGTATCCGGGAAAAGAAAAAAAAACAGAAGGATGCCCGATACCCTCCAAAACAGGGTCCACTGTTGAGGCTTGCACAGGAGCAGGTTCTGCAAGCTGCAAAGCCACCATAACATCTTGAATAAGAAGAGAAAGGTCTCCCCAATGAAAACAGGTATACTACAATAAGATCTTTGCCCTCCCCTCCTCCAAGCTAGGTTTGATCTTCAGCTCCTAGGATTCATGGCATCACCTCTGGAACTGATCCTATGGGCTAGGGCACATATGTGCCCACTTCAGAGAGATAAGGCAATATAGGATAAAGGTGAAAAAGGGATAGATTCAGGAGTAATATTTTTTGTTTTTATGGAGGGGGATGATGTACATGGAGCAGTGAGTACACCTACTCTAGCCACCTTACTGAGCAGACTAAATGGACCATACTGGTCTTTATCTGCTACAATGTAAGAAGCGGATGGAACACAATGTCCAGGAAAGCATATGGAGAGCACAAAGAGTGCAAACTCCAGATCCAAAGTGCACAAAAAATATCGACCTCCAGGAAATACAAAAATAGGGTAATTGCATAAGGCGCAGCAAAATTAGTGCACGTATTTCACATATATTTTATAAAGTAAGGTACATGCATGCTTTATTTTATAAAACAGAGGCGTAAGTTGTAAAAATGCGTGTTAATTTATGCCAACCCTACAGCTGGTGTAAATGCTCACATCTTAGATTTTGAGAGCACATGTAAATTACAGTTGTTTATAATTTAAGTGCGTATCTGTGCTCTGCCCGCACTCCGCCCCTACAGATGTCCACAGTGAATGAATGTATACACAACTGGCCCAGCGCATATACTTTTAGAAAAGCAACCACATCATCTAGGTGTGTAAATTCCCACTTACACTCACATATGACAAAAAATACTTTGATTTATGCACGACTTACAAACATTACTCCCCAAATGTACAATACACAGACCAAGCAGGACAATACACAGAAAGCAAAGAGTACGCAAACATTAGCACAATACAGTCCCATGCAATACCCAGAGCCTATAGAAACTGCTAACTGCGTCGCAGGACATGCAGAACAATGCTGGCTCCACAGCAACATAGACACAGCCTGCTGGCTTCACAGCAGCATGCTCAGAAGTATGGATTTCATAGCAACATACTCAGAATGCTGGATCCCAGTCAGGCACATCTTTATCGTCTACTCACTGTGAAGTAAAAGCTGCTTTTTGCATTGTCTACCTTTCCAGCTTTGCACAGAACAAGCTTTGCTCTGAACCAATTACTGTTCCTCTGCTGGTGAGGTAATTAAGCACCTGGGGCTCCCCCAATCTGCTCTGGAGGCTAGCCTTACAAACACCTCCAGGCAACAATAAGGTGTGTCTCACTACTTAACTGAGGAGTTCTGAGAGGAGAAAGGGATAGTTACATAGCACAACAAGGTAAGACAGATTATCACAACTCCTCTGCATGCCTGTTCCTTACATAGACCTGTACTGTAAGGAGGGGGCCCACTGAATCTTTATAAATCTGAGCTCAAAGCATATACAATCAAATTTATAAATTATGCCTATACTCACGCTTCAGCATCTTCTGTGATGTGGGGTGCCTGCCCTAACACCAGGCAACTCATGACCGTGGTGCCCATTATTTGTAGAAACATTTGCAGAGAAAGATGATGCAGTACAGTACAGACGAAAGCAGGCCAAATTCCCTGCACAGAATTTACCCCCACTCCTCATGCAGAAGACCTGCCTTTAGGCAATCTCTGTGGCTTCAACTCACCCAAGCTTACTTACTGAGATAGGCTTTAGATGCCGAATTAGCTGACCAATCATACATCCAAAGCCACCTAGGAGCTCCAGCAGACGAAGCCATTCCCAACATGAACCTGATAACGTAAGGTATCAGCCACAAATGTAGCAGCCGACTCCAGTCTGACAGCTTCCTCAGACTCTGGAAATTGCTGAATCCACTGCAAGTGTGCCCATGCTACAACCACCCGAGTACCTAAGTACCTAGGGCTGAAGCCATAAGGACCTGCTTCAAGAGCTGCTCTACTCTATAATCTTGGATATCCTTTATGGCCACACTACCTTCCACCAAAAATGTGGTTGTCTTGGTTACTACTGGTTACCATTGCTATCAGAGTATCAACTATTGACAGGCAAAAGAGACAACTGAGGGCCCCATGCAGAAGACAAAGCTTACTCGTAAGTTTCACACCCCTCAAGGTCAAGTCCAGTGAGTCCCACTCCACCAAACCATTTTGTGGAGGGCCTTATTCAATGAGAAAGACTTCCCTGGATGCCCGAGTCCTCCAAAATGGGGTCCCCTTCCATGGGATCATCTGCTGGAATACCACCCAAGCACATCACAAACACCACTTGAACAATTAATGAAGGCAGCTCATCCAGCCTAAAAAGGGAATAACTGGGGATTTGCCCTTTTCTGATGGGAATAATTCTCTCTCCTCAGGAGAGATGCTACTTACAGGTGACAGAACATATTCCTCCTCAAAATCCAAAGTGTTCTCCATGAAACTTGAACTCTATAGGCAAGAAACCCCATCTGAGGTATCCTGCGAGGGCCTAGGGTGATTTAACCCCCTAAACCCAACTGGAGGACTCCTATATGTCATCTACACTAGAAGACTGGTGTCCTGTGAGTGTAGAGGGAGATAAGGATGCAAAGGCTTGCTGGACACATTCTGTAATCTCCTTCAAAAAGAATGTAATAAATTTGAGATAGCTACAAAGAGGAAACTGTATGGGAACCATTACATTTAAGGTCCGGTTTTCTGCTGCCCTATCAATAACAGCAGCATTTCCCCCCTCCCCACAAAACCCTTCACCGCACAGAAGACCCATAGCGGGAACCAACATGGCCTTACTTCCCATTGAAGCAAGCTGAGAGAGACTTTGCTGCTCTGAAATTACGTCAGGAGCTGTGCCATCAAACATCACCATAGCGGTATTCACGACTCCCTCTGGAACGGAAATAAGCTGGTTAGTATGCTGACACTGTCCCTCCTCCACATCACAGGAGGGACAGAAGGACCCAGCAGCACTACTGAGCCGGCACCTCCATACAGCAAACATTGTCTACCACCCAGCATTTCTCAGTTAATACAGCAGAGCTGTACTGACAGGATTTAAAATTAGACCAGGCCTCTCAATAGTCCATACCGCTACAACTGTGAAAAGGCACAGAAAGAACTGCACTGCAATCATTGCATGCAGCGGTATTCCTGTTAGATGGCTATCTAAAACGATTAAGATCAAAGATATTGAGGAAGATCCAAGACATCAACCTGAAGTATGCTGCATTAACAGAAGAAAACCTGAAATGTATATGCTCCCGCAAGAAATTGAAAGTAGCAGCAGAATCGCTAAACTACAAAGATATAAAGAAAACAGAAAAGAAAGATATCAAAGTAAACTAACAGAGAGAACCCAAAACAGTTCTACAGGGAATTAGGAAACAGAATTAATATGGTAAAAACACCACCAACCAAAGCTGAGAAAGAAACCTTCTGGAGAAACCTCTACGAGGACCCTATAGAGCACAACCAAGAAGCAGAATGATTATCCCACATACAGGGACATTTAGAAAAATCAGATATCAAACTTATGGAATGGTCTGTAGCAATAACAAAAATGCTGGAAAGCAGATTAAAACAAGCTCTGGCTCAGATGGAGTGACCAATGTTTGGCTCAGTTAACTTTACTCCACCAAGACCTGGCAAATTGCAAAAGCCAATTGATCAAGCAGTCAAACGTAACACCCAAGTAACATTCCCAAAAATTATACAAATGCTCAGTAGTAATAGTATAGACCATAGGTTCCCAACTCCAGTCCTGGAGGGCCAAACACCATTCAGGTTTACAGGCTATCCCTAATAAATATGCATGAGATGCATTTGTATGCACTGCCCCCACTGTATTCAAATGTATCTCATGCATATTCATTAGGGACAGCCTGAAAACCTGAATGGTGTTTGGCCCTCCAGGACTGGAGTTGCGAACCTCTGGTATAGACCAATAGCTTGTCAACCTACAATCTATAAGCTGTTCACTGCAAAAGATGCAGACAAAATATATAATCACATTGAAACCAATAGCATCATGGCGATAGAACAAAAGCACAATAAGCAGGGAACATATGGAACAAAGACCAGTTAATGTTGAATAAGGCCATTATGGCCAGCACTAAGCAAAGCAGAAATCTTAGTATAGCATGGATTTGATTATAAGAAAGCTTTTGACAGCATCCCACACTCTTGGATAATAAATTGCCTTGAGATATATAATATAAATCCTGGTTTGATAGAATACATTAAGTTCATCATGACATTGTAGTAAATCACCCTATTTTGGAAATATGAAGATGGTCAATACATCATTCCTAACATCAAAATCCAGTGAGGAATATTTCAGGGAGATTCCCTATCACCACTTGTGTTTTGTATGGCACTTAATCCAATGAGTACTGTCAACTCTTTGGGATACGGATTTAGCCTGAATCCTTAAGAAGATAAAATTCCATTTACTTTTTGTAGACAACCTGAAGCTCTACAGTTCCAGTGACCAACAATTAGCAGAGCAACTCGGTGTAGTGAAAAGCTTTTCTGATTACATCAGGATGACGTTTGCCATAGACAAATGTGCTAATTTTTAGAGAAAAATTGAGCAAATGGAAAACATTTCCCTGTCTGAGGGTTGCGACATCAAAGAACTTAAACAGGAAGGTGTATATAAAAATCTTGGAGTAGAGGACGGAATGACACTCAAGCAGAAATTACTAAACAAATAGATTAGTAAAGAATACTAAAGAACAGGGGTGTCCAACCTTTTAGCTTGCAGGGCCACATGGGCAATTTTTAAAAAAGGTCACGGGCCAGAGCAGCACTATCACAAGTAAAACACAAAATAAATTTTATTACAGCACTATTGAACTATAGTCCCTCGTGAGCTAATCACTTTAGTGTGAAATCTGACATTGTTTCTGCTTGCATAAATAGTCTATGTCTCCTCCAACAGTAGATGGACGCTATCAAGTGTTCATCGCTAAGCAGAGAACTTGAATTAGTTTTTGTGTTCTTCATTCTTGTTTCATTCTTGCTCACAGCAGTAGGTGCTAGCAAACAGAGCAACGAATTTCTTTGCATCCTGTGACAGATTGGGATATCTGTGTGATGAAACGTAACAACTGTAAAAGCTCAGCAGATCATGTTCAGTGAAAGCTCTCTTCAAGTCACTGTCATTTTGAATGTCAATAAGTTCCATTTGATATTTATCAGCAGCGCCTGTAGGAACAACTTCATCGGACAAATATCCAACAGTTCCTCGATGACAGAAAACGTTCCAGTAACTCCTCTCACGAATATCGCAAGTTGGGCAGTGTCACTAATGTTGGTGCTCTCATCAAGTGCCAAGCTGTAAAATTCACAATCATCAGAGATTCCTGAATATTTCTGGCCAGATCGTCAACCCTTCTAGCAACTGTCTAATGAGAAAGACTGACATTTTTCACCAGAGACTTCTTATCCGGGCAAACAACATCCGTAAAACTTTCCAAGCAATCCTTCACAAACTCCCCATCTGTGAATGGTTTTCCTCTCTTGGCTATGGATTCTTCTATTAAAAAGCTTAACAGTTCCAAAGCAGCAACAAAGGTATTATCTTCTTTGAAGAAAGACTGTTGACCAACTATGCTTTGTTTCATTGAAATTATGCGATCAGTTCATTGCTGGCCAACAAGACTATCGAATTTACTAGCATGCTTCATAGTGTAGTGTCGCTTTATGTTTTGTACTGTTTGTGAACAGTGATGGTTACTTGGCAAATCAAGCACAAAATCCGACCAGAATGTTCCATCACCAAAAAATCTTCCGTCCACGAACTTTGGAATGCGTGACACTCAACATCAACTTTACGTTTTTCCCCGGCCTACTTTTATTCGCCGACACCACCATTCACTTTACACTTTGCAAATTTTCCAGACCTGCATCAGAAAATGGAGGCAAAGGCTCAAATAGCTATTCTAAGGTTCACAGCAGAGACACTCTACTACTCTTTCGGTAAGAACTGTAATAATCATGCACCGTGGGCCATGTTGACTAAACATTAGCACACGCTATCTGCTGCAGCATTCATGTTATTCCTATGGGCACAGTGGCAGATAGCGCAAGCTGTTTAGTCAAAAATCTGCCACTGTGCCCATAGGAATAACATGAGTGCTACAGCAGATAACATGTGCTGTTCAGTCAACATGGCCCTGTGTATTATTGCAATTCGATGCTATGAAACTAATCACATTTATTTTTTATGTCTCATGAAAATAAGTTGGAAATAAAGAGATACAAGTCTTCTATGCTCATCTAACAACTTCCATGAATCTGAGATCTCTCTCCACAACCTAAGGCCCTCTTCCTTACTAGAAGTGTTTTTGATATTACTCCAAAGCCTATGATACAGGAAAGATGCACAAACAGCCTTGGCAGTATTAATACAAGGTTCTCTCGCACACACTGTCCCACTACAGAACAGATACTACACGGGTAGCATACCCCACACCTGAATGCAACCACACTTTATTCTATTACCCTGCTCCAGTTGTGCACACATAGTGGTATGTTCATTAAAAGGTTAATGTACCACTGCACCCAACAGAAACAAAAAGGCTGTAGAACTTAACACACATTAAGACCTTTAATAAACATTCCCCATAATGTGTAGCTTTTTAACATTCCTTTTTTTGTTTTTTTTTTACCCAATGTATTGTGTTCTATATTGTTTTAGCCCTTTTTAATGTGTATTGCTCTTCACTGCTGCCTTCTATTTTGCCTAAAGCGTAAGCTTTTCTTTCTTACTTTGGTCTTGTCTCCATGAAATTCCCTGTTCTGCGATTCTTTTGCTTCTACTTTCTTCCTTTACTTTTGCTTTCACAGAATACTTCCAGGGGAGTGGACCTGGCAAGCTGCACCCAGAACACACCACTATTTCTCTGCCCTGCCAGAAAGAGCTGGTGACAGTCTGCTGAGAGTGTCTGTGTAGGTTCAGAGCTGATGCTCTGGTTTTCAGAGATGTCTTTGCCTCTCTTCTTCAGGACTGCCCTCCAGATCTGGTCCTGTGTCTTGTCCTGAATTTTGCTTTGCAAGCTTTTAATTTGGAGGTTCTGCTTGTCCAGACTGTACTACTGCAGCTTAATCTGCCCCAGAAGCTCATCAATTCTTTTGTTCTGAGCCTCCATTAGGGACTGCAACTTGTCCCAGTCCTCGACGAGCGATGGGCGTGAGAGTCGCCCAATCTGGCTCTCGATTCTCCACAGCCACTGCTCCAGGCTCTCCCTGTTCCGGGTCGCCTTCTGCAGCTTGCCCCACTGCTCCTGTGACAGGTTACGGAGCTGATCATGGCTGCTCTCCAGTGCCTCCAGCTTGCCCCACAGTGCCCGGCCCTCCTGTTGCAGCTGGCCGATCCGCTGCTGCAGCTCGCCCAGGAGGCACTGTGCCGGCCCAGCTGCCCCGCGATCTCCCGCAGCTGCCCCTTTGTCTTGTCCATGTGCTCCTTGAGCCCGTGGCCAAGCTGCAGCAGCCCATGGGCGATCACATTCACCTCAGCGCCAACAAGGAACATCATCAAGGGGTGCCGGCGTGCGAGGAGAAGGCGCTCGTGGGTGGGAGGAGGAGGAGCTACGGCGGCTGGCTATTTCTGTCTGAGACACAGTGACTAGGGCTCCTTAATGTAACGTCCGACCTAGACAAAATCTGAGTGCATCTCGGGCCGGATATAAATGCCTGGCGGCTGGACTCTGGCCTGCGGGCCGTATGTTGGACACCCCTGCTATAGATGATTAAAATCATTACTGAAAAGTGCCTTAACGTCACAGAATAAGATACAAGCCATCAATCAGCTGGCAATTCCTGTACTCATATACAGCTTTGGACTAAAGACGGGCCTCTTAAAAATCTTGAAAAACTGGATGTACGAACAAGAAAACTCCTCCATGCCCATGAGGTAATTTACAAGAATCAGTGTATGCCAAAACTGTACATTCCCTAGAGCTGAAGGAGGGCTTGTGGTAGGCGACGGCCTATGATCCATGCTAATTGAACTAAGCAGACAGGCCTGAGCAGCTTGACCTGTAACTGAAGCCTGTAGTTAGGCCCAGAGGAATGAAAACCCCCCTGAATGATGACACCATAGAATTGAAACTTAACTCAGTTTAACTGAACATAGCTAAGCAGAAACGAAACTTATAAAAGACAGAAAACAGCTCTAATTGGTACTGATAAGAGAGCACAGCTTCTATGGAATTAATTAACTCTGCAAAAAAGCAAGGTTACAGTGCCCTGCTTCCCATATGTTTTAACAAGCTCAGCGACCTTGGAGGAGAGAAGTAACAAGTTAGAGACACTGACCATTGTAATTGGGACTAGAAGGGGGGCAACCAGGTGCTGGGCCCAGACCAGAGTCCCGATTGGGTAGCCATATCAGTACCGGGACCAATAGATGGGTGAGAGGGGTACTGGGACCAATGAAAAGTTTGCCTATGCTTAGAATGGACAAGAAAGCTATAAAAGTTGTTGTTTTACTAGAAGCCATTGCTCAGCCATTTTGAAATTGCTTATTGCTTGAGCCATGTGCACATTAAACTGGCTTGGATCCTTGAAAAGACTCCTGGATTTATTTATTGCATGCTTATCTGCTGCTACATTCTTGGTGCATTGGCCGGGAAGTGCGAGTGGTGGATAGTGTTCAAGTGAATAAATCCACGTAATTCGCCTTGAGGTTTGGTCCAGTTGGAACCATGCCAATCCGACGCAGGGGAATCTCCCTGGGCCCACCGATCCTCTTGTATCGGAGGGAGTTCTGCCTGGCCTCGGCAGGCACTGAGTCCAGCTGGCTAACACTTCCGACCCGGGGGAGTCCAGGATCCAACTCAGAAGCTTGGGAACCAGATCTGGTAAGTATAGTTTTGAAAACCTGTCTAGACAGATGAGTTAGAACTGCAGTTTGAAAACTTAGAGAATCATGATTCAGCCTGGTCAGAGCAGACAGGACTGGGTTTTTGGTATGTCTAGACAGAAATAGAAAGAGCAGTACTGCCAGTGGAACTTGGAATTTGTAATCTCGAGATATTGGGAATTGGTAAGAGAGCTCTCAAGGAAGGGCCGAGTAACCCCGCATGGGAATTCGCCGGGTGAAACCCTCATCCTTTTTGTAATTGGGAAAAAGACTAGTCAGAATAGATAGAAAGGAATGCATTCTAAGATACGTTGCTAGCATGATTGTGTGAATGAAGTGTGAATGAAAGGTCTGGCAGCACGGACCAAGCAGAGTGGACTCTGGACTAGCGCAGTTCCTAGTCGGGTGACTGCGTCTAGGTCGCGAAACGGATGAAGCGTTTGGTGTATTGTCCGTCCTGTGTATTTGATTTTTGCTATCTGTTGAAACTGCGAGTTTCCCTTTTGTTATATATGTGAGATTATTCTGTTGAGTAATTTGTGACAGTTCACTGATTAAGAAATTGTATTAATAGAGCAGAATGAAGACCCAAAACACCTACAGTCATTTTTAGAAATCAAAAAGCTGGTCTGACCCAGTTAGTTTTTCTACTGCAGTGTGAAAAACTGACAGGGGGCGTGTCTGAAGGAAAGAATGTCTAGTGTCGTCTTTCTAATCTTGTGCAGGCTTAAATCTCAATGCTGGTAGTTTGTGCTTATTTCAGGCAAATTGTACCTGTTTTATTTAATATGTTTTTGTTCCTTCTGCTGTGGTTATGTAATAAATATCATTTATTTATCATTTAATAAGAATGTTTAGTCAGGATTGTGGGTCCCGATAGTTTTTGGGTTTAGCCTGAAAAGGATTAAGTTTGTATTAATCCCTTATGGGTTGCGGACCAAGTGAGAGGAATTTCTGTCGGCTGTATGTTCAAATTTTCAGTAAGCACTGAAACAGTTTAAATAGGAAATGATAAAGAACTGTTTTTGTTTTTCCTTTGATCTACAAAGTAATTAGATCACTACTTAACATTGATTTAAATTGTTTTTTTCTGGCATCTCTGTCCATGTGAATGCGAAGTCTATTTTTATGAGCAACGTTCAATTGTTTCCCCGCGAGCAGTGGGGTGTGGCTTCTACATAGCCTGCATAAAAAAAAAAAAAAAGGTTCTGGAGAGACAGCTGGAGACTGCAGGAGATTTAGGAATGAAAAGGGACTCCCGATTTGAAAAGTCTCTTCATTTAATCGAAGCGTGATGAATTTATAATTAGTTTTTTCTCTGGTTTCACTAGCTCTGTTTAACCAAAAGTTTTAAAAACAAAGTTTATCTTTTTATGAATGAGTATAAGTCATTTGAATGCATGCTTCCCCTCTGTGCTGGTTACTAATGAACAAATCAGTTAGCTTTTCTGTATTTAAAAAAAAAGAAGGAAAGGTGTACTGTATTTTATGAAAAATATCCGGAATGTCTTTTAAATATTTGCTTCCTGAACTAAAAAATAATTTCTTTTGCAGAGACATGCTGACAGATAGCTATAGTTCTCTCTATAAGAAGCATAATGGATGTATGTGCTCAATCTAAGTGTTTCCTACCTGCCCTATGTTTACAGAAATAATAAGTGTCTTTTCAAGTATGATCAAGAATTTCAGTAAGGGATTTACTGAAGATTATGAAATGTCTCTGTCCCAATCAGGATTTTGCCCCAGAATTTCTAGATATCCTGTCTCGTCTCTCTCTCTCTCTCTGTAAGTAGTTCAGTTCAGAGTGCTTAAGGGGGGGATGGAGCCCACTCCACCGATGATGTCAAACCCCCCCCCCCCCCGGTGGGCGTGAACTAATGTGCCCACAGCAGAGAAGTGGATCCTTAAAAAAAAAAAAAAAAAAAAAAATCAACCTCCTGGATAGAGCATTGCTAGGAGAAACAGAATCCAGGAGAGGGGGGGGGGGGGGGGAAAACAGATTCCCAAGTAGTTTGATAGCCACCACTGCAACAGGGGAATGTCCACCCCCTCCGGACTAGAAGTGAAAGTCAGCTGACCAGACTTGTTTAGAACTGAAAAAAACTGCATTATACACTGAGAAGTTTTAGGACTTGATTGAACTAATGAACGGAAATTGCAAAGAACTGGATGAATTTGCGGGCATAATGGTTAAATGAAAGTTAATCAGAGGGTGTGTGAATTGTGAAAATAAATGTAACAGAGAAAGTGAATGATATTTTAGTTGAATGATGTGAGGAGATTATCCTAATCGAAGGAACAGAGGAAGTGAAAAACTGGGTGTGAGTACGCCCATTATAGAAAAAGAAGGACATTAGAGAAGTGAATGCCCGTATCTTGACTCCCGAGGGAGTACTTGATTGCAAAGTCATAAAACAATAAACCAAGCACAGTGTTTCAGCACGAGAGTGAAGCAGCTATAGCGTGAGTGGCAGCCGAAGAGGGCTACAGCATGGATGAAGACTAGGCCAGACCGGACTCTCCAGTTTCCCTGGGTCCCCAGGAGTCAGTCTGAAAAATAGGGGACCAATATATGGACTTTTATGGGGGATACAGGAGCAGAATACTAAAGCCAGTAGCCCCTGTGTTTTTCTCGCAAAGCCTTTTCTGCAGAACCACATGTGTGAACTAGAAAAAAATAATAATAATAATAATGTACCAGTTCCTGTATATGCCTGAATGCCCTATTCCATTTTTGGGCCGAGACCTGCTTGCAAAGCTTCAAGCACAGATATCCTCTGTTGAAGGAAGAAAAAAATGAAACTCAAAATCTGCTGGCCTGATGGTGTTAACTGTCCCCAAGAAGAAGAATGGCGGTTCTATTCACCTGCATCCAAAGCAACAAGCTGTATACTTACCAACCTCATAGCCCCACCTGGAGGATGGGCAGAAGATAATCCACCTGGCCTAGCGAAGAACATAGCCCCTGCCATTGTCACCCTCAAGCCAGTCAAGAAGCCTGGGACAGGTGAGTACCGCCCAGTGCAGGATCTAAGAAAGAATGAATGATGCAGCTGAAACTATACAACCAGTGGTACCAAAATCCTTATATTCTCTTGGAACTGATCTCTGCTGAAGCTATACATTTCATCATTCTGGACTTAAAAAGATGCCTTTTTCTGTATACGCTTAGCCCAAGACCCCACTACAAGGAGGCGGGGCCAACTCATCTGGACAAGATTACCTCAAGAATTCAAGAACTCGCCTCACTCAGCAAAAGATTTGACAAGTTATCCAGAAACTCAAGAAAAAAAAAAAAAAAAAGAAAAAAATTCTACTTCAATATGTGGACAACTTGCTCATAACCACCAACTCAGAAAGTGAATGTCCACCAGCCACCAGTGAACTCTTGCACCTTTTTAATGAGGCTGGATACAAAGTCTCAAGAGCCAAAGCATAATTATGTCAAACAAGTTAAATACCTAGGATTCCAGTTGTCCAGCGGAATTCGACGCCTGGAACCCTTACCAGAACGCAAAGCAGCTGTATGCAGTATTCCTACTCCAACCACCAGGAGGCAAGTGAGAGCCTTCTTGGGTGCCACAGGGTACTGTTGTATATGGATCCCCAATTTTGCGCTGCTAGCAAAAACCATTGTATCACATTGTATCAAGCTACCAAAGGAATGAAAAAGTCTCCATTGGAATGGGGACTTGAATAGGAATGCAGTCTTTTGATCTTTGAAAACCGCTCTGATGTTATCACCAGTTCTGGGTCTACCCGATGTCCAGAAAACCTTGCAGTCTCTATGTTCATGAGTCGCAAGGAAATGTTCTGGGAGTGTTGACTCAATCTCTTGGACCTTATTTGAGAAGCTGTTACAGCTACAGCCTTCCTAGTAAGCAAAAACTAAAAGAAAAATCCCTTCACAAAGGAAATTACTAGCTAACAAATCTATGAATGTTGAAATATTAGAGTATGTTGTGTGAAAACCCCAGATACAACTGAAGGGTCAGTCAAGCTTTCAATCCTGCTATGTTGTTATCAGTTGGTCTTGATCCCCTGATCATGACTGTTTAGAAATTATGGACACTGTATTCTCAAGCCACCTGGATTTGACTGATGTCCCTCTGGAGAACCCTGAACAGACTTTCTTTGTGGCTGAAGGCAGTTTCATCATCAATGGACATTGTTGTGCTAGATATGCAGTGGTGACCCCTGATTTGGTAGTTGAGTCCTCAGCCCTGGCCCCAGAAACTTCACCACAGAAAGCTGAACTGATAGTCCTCACTAGAGCACTAACAATAGGAAAAGAGCCCTGTCTAAATGTGTACCCAGATTTCAAGTATACCCTTACAACCTTGCATGCATATGGGGCCCTGTACAAAGAATGAGGGTGGATAACCTTAGGAAGCAAGTCCATTAAGTATAGCCCCAAGATATTGATATTAATAGATACATACTGCCTATAGATCTCAGAATTTAGGAAAAGTAGAATGTATGAATAGAACCCTGAAATCTCAGTTGTCTAAACTTTGCCAAGAGGTTTACCTGAAGTGGCCCTAGGTTCTTCCTATAGCCCTTCTTAGGATATACTTAGCCCCTGCTAAGTCTTTAGGAGTTTTCCCTTTTGAAATTCTGTATGCGCAACCCCTGCCTATTGTATAGGAAATAAAAGGAGATATGAGACAGATAGGATCTGAAATTATTAGACATGAACTATTTATTTTATTTTATTTATTTATTTATACATCTCTTCTATACCGCCACTTCCAGCGATCAGTGGCGGTTTACAAGTAAACAAAATTTAATAATAGCATGCTATTATTTTACATAGAACGGGTTTAGAAACTATTTTACATAGAACAGGTTTTGAACTATTTTACATAGAACATTTTAGTAAAAAGAACAGTAAATACAAAGAATAGTAAATAGAGAACAAGGGTTTTTACATAGAACAAAATTATAAACGTAAACATTTAACTATTAAATTGCAACTCAATAATACAATGAAATAACTGGCTATCAATAGTAAATCATCGGCAATGGAATATATTACATTAATTATACTTATTCACATTTTGCTTTCAAAGGGAAAGTTTAATTAGGTGAACAATGTGAATGAGTGAAGGGTTTTATGCCTGTCTAGGTAGGGTCAGTGAGTGACTGCTGATCAGAAGTTTTCTCTGAGTTAGGGTTATCTTCCTTGTGGAGGTTATAGTAGTATAGGGTGAATAGGTGGGTTTTTAGATTTTTTCTAAATAATTGAAGATCCTTAATTTCTCTGATTTCAGCTGGTAGGTTGTTCCATAACATAGGAGCAAAGTATGAGAACGCTGAGTTGCTTGTTTTTTGACTTGTTTTTTCGGATAGAATCAGGTACTTGTAGCATGTGAAGGTTAATTCTTCTTCTTGATCTGTTTTCAAGCGGGATGTTGATAAGAGTGGATAAGAAGGAGGGAGCTATATTGTTAAAAATCTTAAAAGTATTGATTAAGGATTTGTAGGTGATTCTGCATGATACTGGAAGCCAATGGAGAGAATAAAGAATCGGAGATATATGATCTGTTAATTTTGCTTTGGAGATAATCCTTGCGGTGACATTTTGAGCCAATTGAAGTGAGTGGATATTTTTCTTTGAGGTCCCTTGAAGAATACCATTACAGTAGTCTAAATGTGGTGTAATGAGTGTTTGTACTATGGTTCTGAAATCAGTGTTGTCTAGTAATGGTCTAAGTTGTTGGATTGTCCTTAGTTTGAAATAGATTGTTTTTACAGTTAGTTTTATATGTTTGGAGAGGTTGAGGGTCTTATCAAGAGTGACTCCCAAGTATTTGATCTCATCTTTAACAGGGAGAGAATTATTGCCAATGTTGATTTCCATTGGAGGGGTGAAGCTTGTGTTTCTTGTTATAAATAAAGCTTCGGTTTTTTTAAAATTAATAGACATGTTAATAGATTTCAGCCACAGCTCAGCTTCAGCGAGGCAATGACAAATGTTGGAGTAATCTGGGTTAGACACATCAAATGGTGAGTACAACATAATGTCATCTGCGTAGATGTGATAATTAATTTTGAAACGTTTAAATATGGAACAGATAGGTTGAAGATAGAGATTGAACAATAGGGCTGATAGGGCAGAACCTTGAGGGATGCCCTGCTCTTGCGGAAAAGGGGATGATGCATTTTGGTCAATTTGAACATATTGTGTCCGGTTAGTAAAATAAGATATGAACCATTCAAGAGTTTTATCTTTGATGCCTAGTTGAGAAAGTCTTGAAATGAGCGTGGTATGGTTTACAGTATCAAATGCCGAGGAGATATCAATGAATATGAGAATGAAGGCTTGCTTGGTGTTATCAATACCTCTTATGATTGTATCAAATAGTGCCGTCAGGAGCGTTTCTACACCATGGTGTGGTCGAAATCCATATTGATGATCATCTAATGGAACCGTGGAGTCTATATAATCTTGTAGTTGTGTTTGCACAATCTTTTCAATAATTTTGGCGAGGAATGGAATACTTGCAATGGGACGATAAGATGTAGGGTCATTGCTGTCTAGAGTTTTGTTTTTTAACAACGGACGGATAGCTGACTTCTTGAGGGCATCTGGTATACATCCTTGTTGAAGAGATTGATTTACTATGTTCAGTATGTCTGTGGCAAGTTCTGATTTTGTTGATTTTATCCATGCCACTGGGCAAGGATCAAGAAGAGAAGTAGTTGTATTTAGGTTGGAGATTGTTTGAAGGAGCATCTTGTTGCTAATAGGATGAAAGGCTTTCCATTCCTGTAAGTTATTATCTGAGATAGGTAGATTAGGTGGGGTGAATTGGCTGTTAAGTTTAAGTTTATTTGCAAAGTGGTCAGCAATTATTTGTGGGTTAATACAAATTTTGTGAGAATTGTTTGATGGGGATTTGGTTAAAGATTTGACAATCTCAAATAGTTCTCTAGGACGGTTAATGGATTTAGATAACGTTTTAGAGTGATATTGTCTTTTAGCGTTATTAATCGCATCCTTGTAATTCTTGAGTAGTGAGAAGTATTTTATTCTGAGTTCGTGAGTTTGTTTCCTTCTCCATGTGGATTCTGCTTTTCTAAGGCTTTTCTTAAGGGTTGCAAGTTCACTGGTATACCATTTTTCATCTTTTCTCGTTCTGTGTCGAGACTTTGGTGGGTCTGATTCTGATGCTGATCGAATAATGGAATTCCAGTTTGATATCGCATCATCAATGTTATTGATAGAAGGATCTAATCTGGGAAGAACTGATTCAAGAAACTCTTCTCTGTTGAATGGTCGAAATCTATGAACTTGTTGTAGATTGACAGGGGAAGGTTTAGAGTGTTGTTGAAAGAGAAAAGAAAACCTAATAAGATAATGATCCGACCAGGGGACTTGAGCTGTGGAAGGTGAGACATAATGAGGTGACGTATAATAATATGTAGGGATGAATATTAGGTCGAGAGTGTTTCCTCTAGTATGAGTTGGTTGGTTAACTGCTTGCTTGAATCCCATCTCTTCCATCGCTTCTAAGAAAGATGTTTCAAGATTGTTAGGTAGAGATGGTAGGTTGAAATCGCCTAGCAATATAAGTGGTTTCCTTAAAGTAGAATTGCAAGCTGATTCAAGTATGGAGTCAATATTTTTGGTTAGTAGCAGTAGGGGGTCTGTATATCAAGCAGATTGCTATGTCCTTATTTTCAATTTTGAGTATATTTGTGTCATCACGGTTTTCACATAAAGTAGGGGATAACCCAATATTAGATTTAGCTAGTATAAGAACACCTCCACCTCTTGTACGTTTCCTATTGCAAGTGAAGATGGAATATCCTTGCACTTTTAATTGGTTTAGCAGGACTGAGTCGGATTCTGTTAACCATGTCTCAGTAATGCATAGGATGTCAGTACAACTATTGGTTTTAAGTTCTGTTTTGCAGGAGTCTTCATACCTGAGTACAAAATCGATTACTCATCAATTTGCCTGCACCCCTGCATCCTTTCAAGCCTGGAGTCTCGGTGTGGATCAAAGAGTGGAGAAAGATACTGTTAGCCCTGCATTGGAGAGGACCCTATGTCGTCATCCTGTCAACTCCAACTGCAGTAAAAGTCGCAGAATTTGATCCTTGGACCCATCATAATCAAGTGAAGCCAGCAGCTGCTCTTGAACCTGATCACTGGACTACTGTACAGCATCCTGAGACTCCATTGCACCTCACCCTACAACAACAACCACGGACCTAAGACTTATTGGTCCCTCAGAAACTGCACTATTTCAAGACTGTTTGTTTATCTGAAGGTAAGCCTCGCATCTGAAAAAAAAAAAAAACCTGCAATCATCAGAAAGAGACTGTGTTGTGTTAAGAAATTGAATCTTCTAAGAGACTGTGTTTAAATACTCTGAAAAGACTGTTTTGATCTCCTAAAGAGTGAACTGCTCTAAGAAAGCAATAATAGCCTAAGAGACTATGCTATGATATTTTAAGAAATTGAGACATCCCAGAGGACAGTGATACTTTGGAATCTACAGCCCTACTCCTGCCAAAAAGCTGGTAGGTCTACGTACGGCAGAAGCTTGAGGATCTACAATCAACGCTACACCTGTTGCATGCTACTGAGAGCAAAACAGGTCAACGTACAGTAAAGAAGAAGAAGACTTCGTGGTCAAGAATTATCAACAGATTGCACTGGTTTTTCAAAGACTTGCACTAATTCTTCAGAGAACTTTCATCATGATTCTCTACTGTTTCATCGTGATAGCAGCCTTGGAGTGCTTTGAAATGACTTTTGCCTTATCTCCCTGGGCAGCCTGTATAAGTACAACATGAACTGGACCGAAGGTCACTCAGACCTTGTTTTATCATTCTTCCTATACTTGCATTGGTATACTCTCCAATCCAAAAGTTTGTTCTAGATCTTGACTTTCTACAAGGCTATGCAAGCCACCGTTGCAATTCCTCATACCACCACCAGAACTTGTTTCTTGAACTTACTGGAGCAATAGCATCTAGTCTCCACACTTCTGACTGTTTCTATTGTGGAGGAACTAAGATGGGAGATCAGTGGCCCTGGGAGACGCAAGAACTGAACTATTCTATCCTATACAATCAGACTGATTTACATAATACTACTAGTGAGTGGGTATTGGCCCACCCCATTGTTGACAGTTTGTGTTTTGTTCGGACTGGACCACAATCTACTACGAAGGATGGACAGCTGGTCTGTCTAAATCAGAAGCTTTACGACAGCACAACAAAGATGCAACCGAACCTTCTAATCCTTTAGTTCTTTTTCCCACTCTTGCCAAACTATGGACCTTGACTATCTGCCTGTTGCTCCCTTGTTTCTTGCCATTTTGCTTGCAAATGATAACTTCAGTTATTAATAACACTGTAGAGCGTAAGACAGCTACAAAGATATTAGCTATGTGAACTTACTACCCTATACCACAGAGTGATACCTTTACCTAGTATTATGTGATTTGATTCTCACACCTTATTAACATGCGGGTGAGAATAATCAAAGGGGGGAATGTGGTAGGCGACGGCCTATGATCCATGCTAATTGAACTAAGCAGACAGGCCTGAGCAGCTTGACCTGTAACTGAAGCCTGTAGTTAGGCCCAGAGGAATGAAAACCCCCCTGAATGATGACACCATAGAATTGAAACTTAACTCAGTTTAACTGAACATAGCTAAGCAGAAACGAAACTTATAAAAGACAGAAAACAGCTCTAATTGGTACTGATAAGAGAGCACAGCTTCTATGGAATTAATTAACTCTGCAAAAAAGCAAGGTTACAGTGCCCTGCTTCCCATATGTTTTAACAAGCTCAGCGACCTTGGAGGAGAGAAGTAACAAGTTAGAGACACTGACCATTGTAATTGGGACTAGAAGGGGGGCAACCAGGTGCTGGGCCCAGACCAGAGTCCCGATTGGGTAGCCATATCAGTACCGGGACCAATAGATGGGTGAGAGGGGTACTGGGACCAATGAAAAGTTTGCCTATGCTTAGAATGGACAAGAAAGCTATAAAAGTTGTTGTTTTACTAGAAGCCATTGCTCAGCCATTTTGAAATTGCTTATTGCTTGAGCCATGTGCACATTAAACTGGCTTGGATCCTTGAAAAGACTCCTGGATTTATTTATTGCATGCTTATCTGCTGCTACAGGCTAAGCCTCATAGAGATTGATTACTCAAACAAAGCTACTAGCATAGGCCTCCTGGTTACCTAACAGCATCATCGGATCCAAATACACAAAAAGTGCTGAAATATGAAAATAAACATCCAAAATCTATCTCCATCATCAAACTTAGAAAAGCACTCCGATGACTAGAAGGAATGAGTGAGAATCCACAAGCACACACAGGAAAGGAAGCAACAAGAGAAAACCTTTCAAAGAATTAGCAAATGAGGAAAAACAAATGACAAATGCACAATACAGTGGGAAATACAAAGTATTACTTCAGGAGCCATTTGTCAATCAAACCAGGACACATGACTGGTTAAGAGGAGCTGAACTGAATCCGAGGGTTTGAGAGATTGATAGTTGCAGCCCAGGACAGCGGATTACGGACGAGATGGTTTACAGCGAGCATCAAAAAAACTGGCAAAACAGACATATGTTGATTCTGTAAGAAAGACCCGGAAACAGTAGCTCACCTCAAAGCTGGCTGATACGTTCTGATGGCGGAAAATGTCTATATAAGAAAGGCAATATATATATTGGGATGGTATAGATATATAGATGATATATTTTTGCTGTGGAGTGGTCAGAAGGATACACTTGAGGTTCTTTAATTATCTGAATTTGTGTAAAGAATCGATCAAATTCGATATCAATATTCAAAAAATTACTATTCAATTTTTAGATGTAAAGGTCACAAAATATGTAGATCATTTTAGTACAACTTTATACACCAAACCTACAGATAAGAATACCCTGTTGCATTATTCCAGCTATCACCCTATTCACCTGAAGAACAGTTTACCTTATTCACAGCTGTTGAGATGTCGACGTATCTGTTCTTCTAACAGTGAATTTGAGTCACAAGCTCTAAATATGATCTTTAAGTTTAAAAGACGTAGATATCCTGATTTTCTTTTGAAGAAAGCCTACAAAAGAGCGAAATTCAACCACAGGGAGTGGCTTTTGTTACCACCGACCAATAGTACACCCTCTATGTCTCGGTGATCTACAATGTCAGAAAAATCTCCTATTACGTGTGTTTTACCTCATTCCAGCTTGTCTAGCCGTTTAACAGCGTGCATAAGGAAGAGATGGCAATTTTTTTCTTCTCATCCAGTGTTATCTAAGAATATATTACGTATAGCTTATAGCCCTGATAAGAATCTGAGGGATCATCTATGCCCAGCGGTACCTAGACCACCTCGATTGATATCAAACAACACTCATAATAGTTGTGGACGTTGTATCTATTGTAACATTATGAAAGATAAGTTACCTGCTACATTTTTATCTAAATCTTATTATTTAAACAATGTACGAATTGTAATTCATCATATGTGGTGTATGCCTTATGGTGTTTGTGCCCTAAGCTGTACATAGGGAAAACAACGCGCCCTTTGCGTACGAGACTGGCAGAGCATAAGTATAGCATTTTGAAAGCTAAAATTGAAACGCCGCTTGTTCAGCACTGCAATTTATATAACCATAAAATTGATGATTTCAAATGTACAATGGTGGAACAAGTCCCTATAAATATTCGTGGGGGAGATCGAAGCAAGTTATTGTTGCAGCAAGAGCAGAAATGGATTTTTTCCTTAAACACATTAGACCCGAATGGGTTGAACGATAAAATAGACTGGACATTGTTTTTCTGACAATTGTGGATTAGATTGCGAGAAGTTAAGGTTATAGGAAGAACAGAAACAAATTTTTCCTTTTAATATATGAGACCCGGCTGGGTTGATTGGTAGAATTGACTGGGTTGCTATTGGGTTCCATGCGCACATTCCTCTTCTTTCAGTATAGAGTTGTTTAATGAAGGAGTAAAGATGTTGTTGGAAAATGACGTCAGCGCGTAGAAAGTTGGCTTTTAAAACATGATGTCAGACGCGCTTGTTTTAGAAGTGGAGGCACCTTTGGTGCCCGTGGATGAAATTTAGAAAATATTGTATTGGTGTGGAGTTGGTTAAATTAAAGAGTCCCTGAAGAAGCCGGAAAGGTGAAACGAAAGCTTTTGTTGGACTGCTTTGATGAAAATATTGGAAATTTCGTCGGTGTCTTTAACGCCGAATTTTAAAGTGCGTGATTCAGCTAATGGAGTAGCCTGCGGTTTCGGCACTGCCCAGATAAGTATGCAGTTATTACCTGCTATTGAATATCAGCTGTATACCTGAAGCCTGTGTGCTCTTTTTTGCAGGACGGTTGGGATCAATGCATGAGCCTGCAGGCGCCTGCGGCTGTATAATTCACGTATGATTTTAAGAATGTATTCCTTATAAGTAGTTAAAAATATAGGTAAATTTATTAAGAATTTCGAGGTTAATTAAGATTTTGAATCCCGAAAAGTACTTTTTGGAGATGTAATTATTTGGGTAATATAAATTTTGTAAGTATTAAAGATGAATTATAAAATTAAAGGTTTTTGACCCGTGATGTGAAATATACCATCTAACCCTATAGTGATTTGTTTCGCCAAATGTAGGGGTAGGTTTCTCTGAGGTCATTTTACCTTATTTAAGAAATATGATAGATGTAGTTTGCTGAATTGGTTGATATTGTGAGAAGTAAGGAGTAAATAAGGGTTGTTGTTTTTTGTATGCGCAAAACTAACCCATTTGGAGAAACTACCCCAGAGACTCGTAAAACTTCCTCAAGTCCTACTGCTAATTTTCTCTTTTTTACTTTTAAGATAAAACACAGCACAGGATTAGGAGAAGTTAGATAAGGAGGGGGGGAAGCAAGCTCTGCTATAAGGGAAACATGGGAGGAAGGTAAAAGGGGATAGATTCAGGAGTGATATGCGGAAATATTTCTTTACGGAAAGAGTGGTGGATCCGTGGAATAGTCTCCCAGTGGAGGTGGTAGAGATGAGGACAGTATCTGAATTCAAAGAAGCATGGGACAAACACAGAGGATCTCCAAAAGACAAAAAGGGGACTGTTGTAGTGGTTGATATGGAAGGGCAGACTAGATAGGCCATGTGGTCTTTTTCTGTCGTCAAGTTTCTATGTTTCTAGAAACATCAAGTCAAGCTGCCAGAGGCTCCTTGGAGGAAAGGTAATGCAGGCTCAAAGCTAGCATTTTCTTTCCACAAATAACACAGCTTGAGAGGTCAAACACAAGCTGCAATATTCATTTTGCACAATAATGAGCTGCTCTGCATACATTTGCATGTTTGGCACCGCATAATTACTTAACCCGCATGAAGGGCAAATAATGCAAGATTTGCCAAATAATGTGCATAAAATGCACAAAGATGAAATTAGGACTTACCTACTAATTTTCTTTCCTGGAGTCTCTCCAGTCCACTCCAGTCCAGTCCAGATGCATGGGTTATGCTCATCCACTAGCAGATGGAGAACCGAGAACAGCAATCTCAAACCTCTCACTTAAGTAGCCTGTTCTCCCCTGCAGAGTTAGTATAAAGCAGCAGAACAGAGTCCCAGAACCCCAACATTTCCACTAGCCCTGCAGCAAATAGTGCACCAGAATCACTGTGCACACCTGGCCATCGAGTATCTCAACATGTTTTATTTGTTTGTTTGTTTTTTTAAATAGTGTCAAAGCAAGACCCCCCTCCCCCCAAGGACCGAAGCTCGCAACAGGAAGAGCAAGCAGTTCAACAGCACAGCAGAATCTCCTAAAGCCACAAAGAAATAGAGATTGCCTATTCCAGCAAACAGTATATTCAGAATAGGCATAAGACCAAAAAGACAGAAGTCAAGTCCTGGGAGGGTCCTGGACTGGACTGGAGGGACTCCAGGAAAGAAAATCAGCAGGCAAGGCCTAATTTCACCTTCCAGTCCAGTCCGGACCAGATGTGTGGGACTAGCAAAGCAGTACTATCGCAGAGTGGGTACCGAAACTCCAGCCTGTAACACCCGAGCCACAAAATCCGTGTCCTGACGAGTTTGCACATCAAGCTAGTAATGACACGAAAAGAAATGGAGCAATGACCACATCGTCACCTTGCAAATATCCTGGGGTAGGACAAGGCTGAACGCCACCAAAGGTCACCTGAGACCTGGTAGAATGGATTTGGAGTCCTGTCGGGGACAAACACACCCTTTCAGCAAATACGTGGATTCAATGGCACCCTGAATCCAACAGAAAATAGATGCCTTGGCCACTGCTTCGCCCTTGCGAGACCCATCAAATAGCACGAAGAGATGCACCGAGCGCCAAAATACCCCCATCACCTTAAACTACTGCTTAAGCGCCCAGAGGACATCAAGTAAGCGCAAATCCCTAGACTCAGGCGGGTCAAGGGGACCAACAAAGACCGGTAAGGTCAATGCCTGATTAAGGTGGAATGCCGAAACCATCTTTGGCAAAAAGGAAGGAACCGGACGAAGGACCACCCTTTCCTTTATCACCACCAAATAAGGCTCCCTGCACAATAGAGCCTGTAGCTCCAATTAGTGATGTGCTGAGCAAATGGCCATCAAACACCAACTTCAGCATCAAATTCCTCAAGGAGGCTCTCAGAAGAGGCTTAAAATGGGGCCCCCGCAAGCGCGGAGAGAACCAAGTTAAGGTCCCAGGATGGGAAAGGGGGGTGACAAGGCGGTCTTAAGGGCTTGACCCCCTTAAAGAAAAATGGACCACATCCTGGTGAGAGGCAAGAGATGTGCCCTATACCCGGCCCTGGAAGCAAGCCATGGCCACTACCTGTACCTTCAACGAGTTTAAGGCCAAACTCTTATCAAGACCATCCTGTAGGAAAGCCAAAATATCCAGGATAGCGGCCCATAAGGGCTGCACCTGCCCCTCTTGGCAACAAGCCTCAAAGATGCGCCAAACCCGCACATAGGCAAAAGATGTAGAAGGCTTCCACGCCTGCAAAAAGGTATCAACCAACTTAGGGGAGTACCTCCAGTGCCTCAAACATGCCCTCTCAAGAGCCAAGCCATAAGACAGAACCGATTCATCTCTGGCATCCAGACAGGACCTTGCATCAGAGATTCTGCCTCCTGAGGGAGGCGGAGAGACTCTGTCACCTGGAGCCACACCAGGTCTGCATACCACAGCCACCTGGGCCAATCCAGAGCCACCAATCCCACATGCCCTGTGTGAGCCTTGACCTTCTGCAGGACACACCCGATCTGTGGCCATGGAAGACACACAGAGAAGCCTGCTGGGTCAAGGTTGGACCAGCACATCGAATCCCTCCGCCATACATTCCCTGTGCCTGCTGAAGAACCTGAGGGCCTTGGCATTTGTCAATGTCGCCATCAAATCCATCATGGGAAAACCTCAGTGCTCCATAATCAGCTGAAATGCAGTCTCAGACAGAGACTACTCCCCCCGGGTCTATGAGATGACGGCTCAGGTAATCCACCTGCACATTTTCTTTCCAGACCACATGTTCTGACGACAGCAAAAGCAGATGGGCTTCCGCCCAATGTAGGAGTAGAATCGCCTCCACTACCACCAGTGAGCTCCAAGTGCCACCCTGCTGGTTGATGTAAGCCATAGTTGTGGCATTGTCACTCAGAACTCTCGTGGCTCACCGCCAAACCATGGAAAGGAAAACTTCCAGGGCAAGATGCACTGTCCTGGTCTCCAAGCGACTGAGAGACCAACAGCTCTCCTCCGGCAGCCGACAATAAGCCCCTCAATTGAAGAGGCTGGCATCCGTCGTCACCACCACCCAAGTCCAGTGTCTCAAGGGGCATCCCGGCCACAAGGTTTGCAGAGTCAAGCCACCAGTCCAAACTCACCCAGGCCTGTCCCAAAAGAGCAAGGCAAACACCCATCAATTGCACCTGTGGGGCCACGCAGCAAAATTGCTGCCTGGAGGGGCTGCATGTGGCACTGAGCCCAAGGCACTAACTCCAAGGAGGCCACCATTGAGCTGAGTTCCTGCAGATAGGCCCAAATCCTCGGGTGGAGAACCATCCGCAAACTCTGCACCTGCTCTTGCAGCTTCACTATCCTGTCCTCCGGCAGAAAACCTATCCCCCGCTGCGTGTCGAAGCAGGTTCTCAAGTACTCGAAGGACTGTGTCAGGGGATGGGTGACTTAACGAAATTCATAACCCAGTCGAGTTCCTGCAGCCAGCGTATCACTCAGGCTATCACCTCCCGATTCTCCTGCAAGGGTTTTGCTCACATCAACCAGTTGTCCATATACAGATGCACCAGGGCACCCTGCTTCTGCAGGGCTGCCACTACTATCATCACATTGGTGAACACTCGAGGAGTGGTGGCCAGCCTGAAGGGGAGAGCCCGAAATTGAAAATGACCCTGCAGCACAGCGAAACTGAAAAAAAAAACTCTAATTCTCCAGCGAATGGAAATACGCCACAGACAAATCCAGATGTCAAAAACTCCCCTTGTCAGATGTCCACAACGACAGATCACAGGGTCTCCCTGTGAAAACGTGGACCTGGAGGACCCAGTTTACCCCCTTCAGATCCAGAATGGGATGCCAAGAACCTTCCTTCTTGGGTACCACAAAGTAAATAGAGTAACACCCCACACCCCACTCTTCCGGGGGCACAGGCATGACAGCTTGAGCTGCAGAAGACATTCCAGCGCTTCCCAGACTGCCAAAGCCTTGGCAGGGGCTTGACAAAAAAGACACATGAGGGCATCTGTGAGGGGCCTGGCAAACACAAGAGCACAGCCCTTGCAGATGACCTCTAGGACCCAGGCATCTGTGGTAAGCTGGACCCAGACAGGGTAAAATCAAATTAGGCAACCACCTATTCCACTGCACTTCCACCGATGCTCCCAAACCTTCATTGGGATGACTTGGTGGCTCCAGAGCCTCCTGTGGCCCCACCTCTGCTGCCCCAACTACCCCATGAAAGAAGGGACCCTTCAGGAGAAATTGGGACCTCAGAGGATTCACCCGTTGGGCCAGACAGAACTTTCGTGCCTCATACCCTTGATTCCTGGAAGAGGACCCACAGCCCACTGCCTTGGGCTTGTCCTCCAGGAGTCGAGGGATCTTAGTGTCCCCCCACATCTTTCACCAGCTTTTCCAAATCTGCCCCAAACAGCAGCCTCCCAGAGAAGCGGAGCTTGCTTAACCTAGACTTAGAGGGCAAATCCTCTGACCAATTCCATAGCCACAAGAACTGCCTAGTGGTCACACAGTCGCCTTTGACTTGGCCAAGGCCCTAAGCAAGTTGTAGAGGAGGTCAGCTAGGAAGGCGGTCCAAGAATCCAACTGGGCCGCCTCAGCCAGTGCCGCCTCCGGAATATTCTGTGACCTGTGCAAACAGGCCCGCGCCACATAGGAGCCACAGATGGCTCCCTGTAAAGCCAAAGCAGAAACCTAAAAGGCCTGCTTAAGCAGCACCTCCATAAAAAAATCTTGCAGGTCCTTCAAGGCCACTCTCCCTCCACCAGAATGGTAGTCTTCCTGATGACCGCCGCCACCAGTGCATCCACCCAGGGAAGGCATAAGCCAGTGCATTTCAACCCTTTATTCCATATGACCCCATTTTAACAACTAAAAATGTACATGACCCCAGAAGTTGATGAAATCAAACTGGCAGATCTCCAGCCTCCTTCCCCCTACCTTCACTCATCATAAGAACATAAAAACATAAGATATGCCATACTGGGTCAGACCAAGGTCCATCAAGCCCAGTATCCTGTTTCCAACAGTGGCCAATCTAAGTTAAAAGCAGGAAGGTTGCAGCAACAGTAATGGCGGCAGCAGCAGCAACAGTAACAGTAGTAGTAGTCAGCACAGAATTCTTTGTGTCAGTGTGCAGTATGTGCTTACAGACCCCAGTACTCAGGATGGATTTCTGACCTAACAGGAAGCTTACCCAGGAGGTGACCTGGCATAGGTCACAGTGGAAGTCCAGAGAGATAAGGAAATGGCCATGTTTCTGTGACCCGATCCACTGATTATGTGACCCAATTTAGGGTCCCGACTTCAAATTTGGGAAACACTGGCATAAGCGCTCCCTCTCCTCCGGAAGGATGGGGTAAAGCCTGCCCATGCTCATACAGACCCTCAGGCCTGCTTAGGGACTTTCCACTCCTTGTAAACCATGGCCTTCACTACCTGATGGATGAGAACAGAGTGAAGGGGGCTTCCAGACACCCTCAAGGAGCGGATCCTCTGCCTGCTCCATGGGGTCCAGCAGTGGATCATACACAATGCGTAGAGATGCCAAGATCTTGACAGCCAGGGAGGGGCGCTACATTAAAAAGGCCTAATGCAGCAGTAACAAATTTGGGGGAAAAAGGGGACTTGCCCCTGCTGTTCAAAACCCTTCCAATGGCCTTAGGAGGATCTGGGGCCACCAGCTGCAATAACGGAGCTTCCCTACGCTCCGAAGCGGTAGAGGCAGCAGCAGTCAACATGGCGGCTGTTCCCACAAAACCAAAGGCGCCCTGACCTCCCCAAAGGACACTCGTGGCCAGAAAGCCCTCTCACAGTTGCCTCCATTACAATTGGACTGCCAGCCATACTCTCTGTGGTAGCCGTGCTCCCTTTTACACAGACAAGGCAAAGCCTGACCCCAGAGAACAGGCTCCGGCAGCTCCCGCATGCTGCACAACAGCTCCTCTCTGTATCAGCCATGTGCACACCATGCAGGAAAAAAACTCTGACCTGATTCACCGGCTCTTGGAGGCCCCGCTGTGCTGCCATTGCCTCTCCCAGATGCTACCTGCTTATAGACTTTAAAAAAAAAAAAAAAAGACTCCATGCAGGAGCGGGAAGACTCATCCCCTGGCCCCCTCCCAATAGTTGGGAAGGAGGAGAAAGAGTGGGGGAAGCAGCAGCCTCTTATCTGCCCAAAGGGTCCCAAAGAGCAGCTGGAGGAAAGGCTGGGGGAGGAACCCGGTGCTACCGGGTTCTGCACCCCAAAGCTGCAGCTCAGCACTCAAAGGAAAAGAAAACAAACAGCCAGCACAGGCATCCATCTGCTGGAGACTGAGAAGTGCTGGCTCTGCACGGGAGCACAGGCTGCTTAAGTGAGAGGTTTGAGCTTGCTGTTCTCAGTCTCCGTCTGCTGGTGGATGAGCATAACACACGCGTCTGGACTGGACTGGAAGGACGAACTGAAAATTTGTGTTATTCCCTTAACACACATTAGTAACTACCCCTAGAAATGTTATTACAAGTAAAAAACATATTACATGTAAAATCTATTTGGCGGTAAGTAGAGAGATGATTTATGCCACTAGAGAGTGGCATTAAACCTGTCACCATCCTAACTATGAAAGATTAAAAGTTACTCTTTAGACAACTTACTTTTAACCTTTAACAACACTGGAGTTGCTATAATTCTGATCAGATTGTTTGGAATTGATTCTGTTAAGGTCCTGAAGCAACAATTAAACCCTCTGTTACCTTTTTCTGTCTTTCAGTCATCAGCAGGAATGATTGCTGAAGTCAGAGCAAAATAATGTAATTTATACATTTATAGTCAAGTTGCACAGTACAAGCAGCAGCAAGTCTCACATTCTGAGCATTAGCAGAAAAAAAGATCCCAGCTTCATTTCTTGCAACTATTACAGAAACTAAAATATAAATGGAATATAAATGATTTGCAACCGAACAAAAGCGAAGAGCCATGAATACCATGCATATAAAGAGTAAATGGTCCAATTTATTAAAACCGCCCCATCATCACTCGGTATATCCACTGGTGCAGCACAGAGAAGACAGCATGATGCTTACTGCTTAGGAAGTAAGGCTGAAAAACTCAGAAACGCACAAACCAATCAAACAACTTTGGAACAAATATCTCAGGCAAATATTTGGCTCTCTTACTACAATGAAATCTGTGTCATACCATGGTACTGACCGTGCTATGGCAGCCAGATTCCCAAACCTACAGAAAAGAGTCTTCTGGGGCGGACCCTGGACTAGTCTAGCAGGATTCAAGGAAAGTGAATTATCAAGCATGCAAATTGTCTCCTTCCTTGAATCCTGCTAGACCATGCTGATAATTTACTTTCTTTGAATCCTGCTAGACCAGTCCAGATGTGTGGGATGATGATGATGCTAAGGACAGAGCTTCCCTATCAAAGGCACCAACTCTACCAATCCCCACGAGCAACTTGTAGTGCTTCACAAGGTGCTCAGCAAAGACCAGGTAGCCGCCAGATGTCCTCTATAGACACCAAGGTGGATTCTACCCAGCTGACTCACTCCAGCACACACTGACCAGTCAGAATCTACACTGGTCCACTGGCCCCTTTAATCCAGCAGGTAATAGAGAACTTGGCTGCTTCTAGTCCTTATCTTGGACTGCCAAGGAGGGCAAAGAATGATCACACCAGAGGAAAGAACCAGCTCCTCTTCTCAGAGGAGGATCTTCAGAAAGACCCCTCACTGTAAGGCAGAGCTACACTGCTTATAACAAAATCTGCTTCTCAGGAACCCATGTGATACACTAACAAATAGTTTATTTTAAGATAAAAGGGAGACAGCACCTCTGGGAGAAAGAATGGCAATTGTCCTCAACAGAAGCTGTTGAGAGGACAAAGAAAGATTCACTGCAAGACTAGGACTGTAGCTTGGACCCTTGCCTGGGGGGACGCTATAGCCCCCAGGATAACCCCTTAAGGGTCAAATCCTTGAGGAAGGTCTTATGAGTGTGATCAAAAGGGACCCTTTCAGTGCTTTCAACACCAGATAGAGACTCCACTCAGGCAAAACTAGGCCCACAGTTGGACGAACTGTTTCACTTCCCTGAGGAAATGAGACGACATCAAGGTGCACTGTGTAACACGCTAGTACCCCACAGCCTGGGCATGCAGAGTGAAGCGGCCTGATCCCTTCTTTTGATAGTAGAACAGAGCTTGGGGAAAGCACTGCCTCCTGGGAGTTGTAGTATTTACTATCCAAATAAAAGAGAGTAGTTGAGCATGAATGGTTTCAGGCAAATAAACAGGATTTTAATTCCCCTCCGTGCGGCTTTACATACAGGAAATGAAGAACAAATTACCATACATCTTCTGGCGGGAAATAATATAAGAACTGAACAAAAATAGCTTCTTATATCAGCATCACATACGTTTCACAGTAATCCAACTTAAACAAGCATTTCTCGGCTCAAAACCTTTTGGGCTTTTCTTCCAGCTGCCTCATGCAGCTCTCTGAACAGCTTAGTATCAGCACACCGGTATTATATTATCAGAAACAGATAATGTACAGTCCATTTCTTCCACTGGCATGTATTCTACAGCTGGTTCTGTCTCCATTGCTTCATAATGGCTATCAGCTGGGAATGTTTGAAACTGGCTACACGGTGTTTCCAAGCACACACCCAGTTCCTCAGCCCGAGGCTTTTCCCTGCAGCCTTCTGCTAGATACGGTTGAGAATTACCACAGTATTTACTATGAGGAGAGCCCCACCCTTCTGGGCTAACATAAGACCACTTCTTAAAAACAGTTTTGTCTTTGAACCAATCACTCAGCCTACCTTTTGGCTTTCTTACAGGAGATTCTCTCTGCACTTCAGGGTCAGCTAGAGATCCAAACCTTGGAGTTTGTGAGTGCTCCCAAGTGTGATGGCGCAGGCCAGAAAGAGCATAAGAGAGAGGAGAGAAATCCAGGGATTTTCCCAGTGAAAGACAGAGAAACCAGAAGTTCAGGGGTTAAAACTTCTGAATCTGAAAAAAACTCCACACAGAAAGCTAGTAGGCAAGGGACACGCCCTAGTTCCCTAGTAACCAAGCCCATGCACGAGGGAGTGCAAGGGGTGGAGTCAGCAGGCAGTGAGAGAAACTGCAGGTATAAACACCGGAACTTTGAACAGAGAAGGGAGGAAGCCGGGGAGAAGCCGGAGGAAGCAGGAGAGAAGCCGGAGAGGTCAGGAAGTTCTGAAAGCTCAGGACGTGCAGGAGTTCAGAGGGGAATCCCAAGCAGAAGGGAAAGAGCTTGTGGAAATATCTGGAGAGCCCAGCAAAGAGGTCCTCAAACTGCCCAGCCTAGAAGTGCCCGAGAGGAAGGTGCTCAGAGAGCAGAACGGAGGTACACTGCAGGGAAAGGCAACCTTAAGGGAAGGTGCTTTAGGAGATCAGTTTCCACTGACGCTGAATCCTCTACTGAAAGAGAAAGGAGAGACAGAAGTTCCAGTCCTGAAACCAGCCCTAAGGTAATTGGGTCAGAGAATTCCAGGAAGGGAAGAAACTCTGAGAACCCAAGGATATTACCAAAGAGAGGCACTCCAAGGGTGAAAGAAACCTTACCTGAGTTTCCAAGCAGAAAGGCAAAACCAGCCAAGGGTTTTAAAGCTGGCCAGGGAGAGTGCACAGACCATGTGAGTAATCCACAACGTTTCCTAGAAGATTTTACAGAGATTGAGCCAACAGCTGCAAGGACAGCCAGGTGCTTATCTCCACAAAATAAGGTGAGCGTGGCTAAGACTTTTAACCATTCTAAGAGTAAGGAATTGTATGAGAGGAAAGGCATTACCCAGAAGAAGAGAGATACTGCCTTAAAGAAGGTTCTTAGATTGTTAGACCGTTTGCAGCCAGATAGCTGGTTTTAAACATGAGGCTGTTCTAACAGAGTCTGAACCTGAGAGCATGGATTTTGAAAGTGCTATAAACCAAGAGCTTAGTTCTGAGACAGAAATGGAATGTCTTCCTGTTTCATTATAGTAACTAAAGAGGTTTTTGAAAGCATGAAACTAGCAGCCGTGTTCAAAGGCTGAGCCGAGGGGCCTATGCAAATTAGGTTGGCTAGAAAGCCTGAGAAGCTTAACCCTTAATGTGAAAGGCTGCACACAAAGTATATTGAGTCTGCTAGAAGGGCAGATAAAGAAACCTGGTTTGAGAAAGAAAAAGAAAACCTTTTGCAGAGAAAGTTTGGCACTGCTGTTTTGCTGAAGAGACTGCAAATGTTTTAAAACCATTTTTGGAAAGGAGGTTTTTATTTCCAACCTTATTTCAATGGTATGAAGAAATACTTTGTTTGAGTTCAGTAACAAGCTGCATTTGGAAGCTGTTTATTTTGTTACCTGTTTTTCTGGAAATTACCCGCCTTTGTGTTGAATATTTGGGACTGTGTGTAAAGGTTCCTTTTGGCCTTGTGGAGAATAAAATCCTGCGTGCCTATATTACTGCTCGGCTGAAGTTATTTTTGCCCATATCACAACTACACCCTTAGGCACTCTTATAAATAAAAGACTCTCACCACTTCATATACCTAGGAAACCGCCTAGGGCCCACAAAGTCGTGACACAAGTCAGCCTTCTTGGTAATCTTTCCCTTTGGCTGCCTTTCAGACATGGCACCAAACCTGGGCTGTTTCTACCTGGCTTCTTGGCACTGGTTCTCCACTGGTTCCTCTTGCTGGTTTCCCTCTCTGACTTAAACCTCAGAGAATCTTCTATTACCATCAGCTCCTCTGGGTCCTCATTCCCAAGCAGTTCCTCTGCTTCTGAGCTTAACTCCTGTTCCCATAGCTGTTCTCTCAGCTGTTCTCGTGGCTGTTCTCTTGGCTGTTCTAACTTTCTTTCTAATGAGCATTCTTTATATCTCTGCCTTCTAGGGTTTAACCTGACCCCTCCTCCCAGCGGGTGTTCTGCCTTTGCTCCTGACTGTGGAGCTGTACTGCAGCAGGGGCGTGTTTTCCTTTCCTGTGACTCACTCTGCTTGTGGTTTCCCTGGAAACCATGAGCCATGTGCTTTTGTTTTCTGTCAGCTACTGAAGCTAACTCTTCCGTTTTTCCTCTCTCTAAGGGCTCAGAGGGACCTTCTATACCACAACTGTCAATGAAATCCTTTGTGTGCACTGTAGCATGCAGGATCCCCACCTGAACCTTGAGATTTCACAGCCAAGCTCTGGACCAGGCTGGACTGCAAGAAGGACTCTCACATAAGCTAAGGACAAAGAGGACCTCCAGAGCATAAGCAGGGTATCTATTATTGCTCCAGGGTAGCCCTTCCTAGAGAGATTATGCCTCTCAATGGCCAGGCTGCATGCAAGAAGGTACCAGGGCCCTCCATTACCAGGAGTACATGCCGCAGTAGGCCCTTCTCTTAATGTAGCATGAGAAAGGGCCACACCAACTGATTCAAGAGATCTGTGTACCGCAGCCTATGAGGCTAGTCCAGGGCGGGCTTAAAACCTGTGCAGAAGACAACTCACCAGGAGCTAGGGAGGGAGACAAACAGCGTCCCCTCCTAAGGCCACTCGTGAAGTAGGGCATCCAAGTCCGCCATCCACAGATCCTTCCTATAGCTGAAAAAGTTCCCCACAAAGACCTTCTTCTGAATGGCGACCAAGTCGAACACTGGGAAGCCCCATCTCTGCATTATGAAGGTTGCACGCACCAAGGCCGAGTTCCCCCTTGCCCGGATCCACTGAGTTCTGACTCGGGAAACAGGTTTGCATGTTATTTATGCCTTCAGTGTGTACTGCAGATTGGGCAACTAAAAGCTCCTCCACCCAACAACACAGCTCTGTGACCTCGGGAGCCATTTTAAATGAAGACTGCAATGACCAACTTAGAAAGCATTGTACTCCTGCCACAACCCACACCTAGAAGAGGCCATTTACTCTCTTTCCTCGCATGACAAAAGAAGCAGCCGCCTGAGTAAAAGATCCTTAGCCAGGGGCCACACTAACTCACTCTTCTTACACAAACTCCTGCCCCACCTGAGCTGGCTCAGAAGGACCCAAAATGGAGCACATAATCATCACCCTAATGAGCCTTTGCCTTCTACTCACAATCTTGCCATCCAGCTCACTGGCACTACTTCCAACACAGAATCACATCCCAATAGTTTCGACTGGTGGCAGAAAATGGCCAGATGACTCCCACAACTACTCTCATGGAGCTAGCTATCCATACCGCCACCACCTATTACACATCCCACTACAAAACTCTTTGAAAGCCAAACAAAATAAAAGCCCATACCCTAGCAGCCTGAAGTGTGCACTTATCAACTCTCGCTCACTTCGCAAAAAATGGCCAGCAATCACCGAAACGATAACGTCTCATAAATTAGATATCATCATGGTCACTGAGACCTGGCTCTCACCGGAAGACAACACCATACTCAATCAACTACTACCACCTAACTTTGTTGCCTTCACCAGCCACAGGCAAAACAAAAGGGGTGGAGGAGTTGTCGTTATCACCAGATCAGACCTCCAGTTTAAAATGGTTGAATCCAACAGCATCAATACCCTTGAAACAGTAACTATCTCCAACAACACCTGCTCTATAAACCTGATTTACAAAGCGCCTTCTGCAGATCCGGACAACCTGTCTACTATCATAGACATAGCATCCAACACCCAGGGTCCAAATACACCAAATTGGATCTTAGGTGACTTCAATCTGCCATCTCTACAGGACAATCAAGCAGCTGCATTCATAGAAGCCCTAGACATCTTGGGATACACTCAATTGGTACAAGAACCTACTCACTCAAAGGGTAACACTCTTGACCTCATATTCGCCCCACAAGCAGTTCTTCAGCAAGCACAAAATATCACGCTATCATTGAATGCAGTACCATGGTCGGATCATAAGCTCATCACTTTTCAGTTTCCTACCCTCATCAAGCCACAAAGGCCCAATGTGGATTTAATTAAGAACTCTAACCCAACTGCCAGAAGTTTTCACCCGTTTAACATAGAACGCATCCTTGCCGAAACGGACACACTCCTTGATAAGACTTCACTAGACCTAGAGGAACTAATCACCGCATGGAACAGCAAACTCAGCGCAATCGCAATCCGTCCCCCAACAAATAAAGCCCCACACAAAAGACCATCTGCACCATGGTTCACAGCCGACTTAAGGGCATCACTAACCCTCCTACGGAGGCTGGAAATGCGCTGGAGGAAGTCACGTACCAGTAGTGACCAAGCAGCATACATCCAGCACTTACATACACATCGCAGGTCCATCACAGACAAGATGAAACAACACCACACAGACACCCTGAAACGGTCATTAAATAAGCCGCACGACCTCTTCAACTTGGTCAAATCTCTTGCCAAAGAACCCACCCCGGAGCACCTTGGAGGTATACACCCGCAGGACTATGCCGTCTTTATGCAATCTAAAATGTGCAAGACTGACAAAATGGTGATACCGGACCCCCCCCCCCCCCGACGAAGAAGAGTTCCCAACATCTCTAACTGCCTTTGTTACACCTTCAAAGAGAATTATTGAAGACACCATCGTAGCCCTAAATACCTCCACTGCATACTCAGACCCCTGTCCAGCATTCTGGATAAAAGATTTGCAATGTGACCTCGCCCCGATCTTAGCTAATATGATAGGCCAATCTTTTAGCACTCCATGCTCAAACAGACCTCTGTTAGACCTTTATTGAAGAACGCCAAACTAGACCCACAAAAGGTGGAGTCATACAGACCCATATCCAGCATCCCGATGCTCGCTAAAATCATTGAAAAGATAGTGTACAAGCAGTTACAAGATCATATCGATACCTACGCCCCTCTGGATTCATCCCAACATGGATTCAGAGTCACATGGAGTCGAAACACTACTCACAACTCTCTTTGACACCATAATTTCGGGCATTGACAACATACGTCAAGGTTTTGCACTCATCTTCTTGGATATAGCGGCGGCTTTCGACTCGGTTTGCCACGAGATTCTCCTATGTCGGCTAAGAGAAAAAGGCATCAGTGGAACAGCTCTCAAGTGGTGTAGATCTTACCTGTCCGGAAGATGGCAATACGTTCGAGCAGACGGATCCACATCCGAACCATTCCTACAAAGTCAAGGAGTACCTCAAGGATCCTCCCTATCATCACTTATGTTTAACATCTATATCCAACCCATCTGTAACATCATTAGATCGTTCAATGTGAGTTGCATGATATAAGCGGATGATGTCTTATTGTACATGCCAATATCCCTGGATTGCCCAGACCTTACCCCTCTGACTAAGTGCTTCAACACAATATCCGAATGGCTCCTATCTCAAAATCTACGCATCCAACACAAGAAAACGGAGGTCCTGTTCATCTCGAGAAATCCCAAGTTCACACCACCCAGCTATTTGAAAGTGAATAACGCCGAGTTGCAAGTAAAATCAGCCATACGTTACCTCGGAGTGACACTGGATCAGAACCTCAACATGAAGCAACACATAGCCAATAGTATAAGAGCGATCTACTTCAAAATCAGATCCCTCAGACACTTACGCCCGTTACTCGAACCAGGAGACTTCCGCACCATTTACCAAGCCCTCATTATTCCTCATTTTGATTATGCAAACGCCATCCTACAAGGACTCCCCCAGGCCACCTTAAACCTTCTGCAACTTGCCATGAACAGTGCAGCGCGGGTACTCTTTGGGGCCTCCAGAAGAGAGCATATCACACCCCTCCTGAAGCAGCTGCACTGGCTCCCCATTCAAGCCAGGATCAGTTTTAAGACCTTGGTGATGACTTTCAAGGCCACCAAGGGGCTCTCCTCCTCTTCACTATTTGACCTCATCCAACCACTCGCACCTAACAGGCTAAGGAGAACCGCAGAGGCCAATATGCTATTGATACCGATAGACACGACAAAATGCACCAAAACAACATCTAACAGAGCCTTCAGACTCTGCGCCCCAAGTCTCTGGAACTCCCTACCACCACATATCAGAGCAATCCCCAACTTGAGCCAGTTCAGGAAGGCCTTGAAACATTTTCTCTTTATCAAATACCTCACTGATTGCCCTGAACCCCTGCCACCCTTGAATATGGCATCCCCAAGTATGATCAATACCTAATAATATCCACTCTCATTTCATTTGTACATGTATATAGTTACCCTGTTCAATGCACCTGTATATGTATATAGTTTACCCTGTTCTCCAAGTTACTTTTTCCTGTTCAATGTAATGACCTGACTTTTACTTATTGTCGGATACTGTTTTGTTTTATGTAAACCGCGCTGATCGCAAATAGTGCGGTATATAAGAAATGCAAATAAATAAATAAAATTGTTGCTATACACTGCCAGCACCCTGCTTTTGGCATGGAGCGTGCCATCTCACTTGTTGACATACACTACCAGCATGACATTGTCCAAGCAAACTCGGACCACCTGCTTCACAGGCCCCCTGGAACCATCTTCTGGAAGGCGGTAAGATTTTGTATCACCCAGGTCCTTTACCAGCTTCTCCAAATAGAAGCTTCCCCTTAAAAGCCAGTTGGGCCAACTGGACTTTAGAAGATGTGTGTCTGCTGCCCAGTGCCAGAGCCAATCCAAAGTCGTGATACTGTCATCAGGGCACAATCCCTGGCTGACAAACATACCAGGTAATCATGGCATCAGAAAGGAAGACTGAGCAGACTCCAAAAGAGGTAGTATCATCCGGCGGAAGAGACTGAATCACTGGAGCAGGGCTCAAGACATCAGGCTGGCACAAACCGCCAGCTGAAGATAGCAGCTGCCATAGTGAACTGGCTCTTCAACAAATCCACCTTTCAGTCCACAAAATCCTTTAAGGCTGATCCGCCTTCCACAGAAATGGTGGTCCATCTGGTAACCGCTGTGACCTGCACATCTACCTTGGGAATATCAAACCACACAATGCACTCCTTCTCCAGAAGACGTAGATTTTCTTACACATCCTTAGTCCCTTAAGCAGGGAGTCAGGAAAGTTCCACTGGCCGTATCAGATCCTTGATCACGTCCAGAAACAGGAAGACAGTAGTGGATTTCCACACCCCTTGAAGGAGAGAGTGCACTTTCAGCTCCTGATTTGTACCAGGAGCATCTGTCAAATTCAAGGTGTACGAGACCCTAGCAATCAACACCGCCAACTCCTCCCTCCAGAATTGGTGGATCACACCAGACTTTTCGCAGTCTGGTGAAGGCAAGAGTATTTCTTCATCCATGTCAGAGCCCAGCCATCTGAATCCAGGTCACAGTCAAAATCTCAGACAGCTCCCACCTGTTCCCGATCTCCAGGAAGCACCCCTCATTGGAACGCTTAGCTCAAAGCAATCAAACAAGGCTTCCACCTTCAGCCTGTCCCTCATGAGACTGTGCCTAGGGACACCCAGAGGCTGCAGGGTCTGAATTCCCATGCCAGAAGGAAGGATCAGGCCTGTTGCAAAAAGGAAAAGAATTTCAGGAAGGACAATCCAGAGTCCAGAAGCTCTCCTCTCGAAAGTGACCCCCCCCCCCCTACACCAAGGGGCATAGCCACTGCAGACCCACTAGAGGACAAGGAGTGGCTCACAGCACAGTTTCCGGACCCGCCAGCCGGTTGGATATCCTTATTTATTTATTTATTTATTTTATTTATTTACTGCACATTTATATACCGCTACTTCCAGCGATCAGCAGCGGTTTGATTCATGTTCGGGGATTGTCAATCAAGACTGGGGGGGGTGGTATGAACAAAGAACTGGGGTCACAGCACACATGGTTAGCGTCTTAGGGGGTGACTTATACATTCTTACATCTATATATACATATTTACATAATTATACATATAGCAGTTTTGAATACTCTCTCAGTTGATGGTCATAGCTGATTGTAATGACATCGGAATAGGTGAGTTTTTAGCTCCTTCCTGAATTTGGTGATGTCTTTGGTTAAACGCAGCTCACACGGGAGGTGATTCCAAATAGTTGGTGCAGAGAATGAGAACGCTCTACGACTCGTACTTGTTTTCACTGTTCTGAAGTTGGTGGGGACTTGTAGGTTGCCCGAGTTGATAGTTCTTCTGTCCCTATTTGTAGGTTGCGTGCTGATAAGTGATGATAGGAATGATGGGGATATGTTGTTTATTAGTTTGAAGGTGGTCACTAACATCTTGTATTGTATCCTAGCTGCAATTGGGAGCCAATGTAGTTCTATCAGGATGGGGGTAATGTGTTCAGTAATGCCTGCTCCCATTATGATCCTGGCCGTCACGTTTTGGGCCATCTGAAGTATATTTAGTGATTTTTTAGGCAGACCTTGAAGGATGGCATTACAGTAGTCTAGGTGTGGCATTATGAGGGCTTGTGCTACTGACCGAAAATCACTGGGCTCAAGTATTTTCCTTAGTGGTTGTATCACTCTAAGTTTATGGAAGATGGCTTTATTCGTTTTGCGTAGGTGTGTCTCCATTTTCAGGTTGCAGTCGAGTGTTACTCCGAGATATTTGATTTCCTTCTTCGTGCTATACGTGTTGTTGCAGAGAGTGATTGTGGGAGGGGGGTTGAAGTTTGGTTTGCTGGATATATACATGACTTCTGTTTTCTTATGGTTAATTGTCATGTTGTTGTTTTGTAGCCATCTTAACATCTCCTCCAGACAATTTTCGAGCGGAGTATAATGAGGGTCCTCGGTATCTAGTTGCGTGTACAGCATAATATCATCTGCATAGATGTGGTATTTAATATTATGCTTTTTGAAGATGTCACAGAGGGGTTGCATGTAAACGTTGAACAGTAATGCCGATAGGGCTGAACCCTGGGGTATGCCCTGTGTTTGAGAGAACGGTTCAGCTTTCTCCCCGTTGAATTGTACCTGTGGCCTTCTGTTCGTTATGTAAGAGGAGAACCATTTGAGGGGGGTTCCCATTACTCCTATAGATTCCAATTTATTGAGGAGGATCCCATGGTGTACAGTGTCGAAGGCCACCACCACCACCTTCTGCCCTTAGGCAGGCAAGGCCAGGCTAACTGCATCCCCCAGCTGAGAAGAGGTGGGGGGGGGAGTGAAAGCAGGCCCTCCAGGGATGACTCAGAAATTGCTATGCAAGAGCACCAGAGTCCAGAATCTGAAGATGAGGCACCTCGCTTGCCACAGGTCAAACAACATTTCCTTGAAGAAGACATGGAGAGTTAAGGAAAGTATCACAACAGTGCGCGCTAAGGATACGGCGGCCCGAATGGCACGCATTATCTGTGCTTTTACTGCAATGTGCACAGCCACGCAACTGGCATACCCGCCTCGGGCCCCCTCTCCCCTCACCCATGACCCTCCCCCTTCCCCTTCCTCCCCCCTCCCCCCCCCCTTCCCTCCAGTGAATCACCACGTTACGACATGCAGTTTCTTTCACCAACTATTTCGATTTATTGACAACAATGGTTATTAACAGTACAGAAAACTGTTGGCCACAGCATGCACGTCACAATCAACACATCACAGTCTACAAATTCCTTATATCACCTCTTTCTTTTGCTCCCCTCGAGAGACACAGCCAATATCCTACAGACTTTGTACATAGCAGGAGGGAACTCTTTTTGCCGTGAAAGCTTCTCTCAGTCCCTTAGTCTTTTCGTATCCTTCAGTCGAAAGGCTGTTACGCCTGCCGTTCGAGCAGGCTTGGCAACCTTTCTTCCTTACCCCCCCCTTTGCCCGCCGTCAAAGCAAGGCAGGGGGGCTCTCTGTGCGGTGTTCTTGTCACCATCTCCCTCTCTCCGGGGGTAGGGCCGTGTATCTCTCCAATACCTCTCCCCCTTTACTTAAGGCCTAGGCTGTGTTCTCTCTCACCGGGTGCGTTTTTCCAGCCAACCCCGCCAACAGCGACTCCTCGCTTGTTGACGGGGCCCCACCAATCAACGCGCTGCTGTGGCCAACCCTTGCTTCTTCTATAGTTGTTCCACTGCATCTTGTATGCCGCCGAGAAAAATGTCCATTCCGATGTCTGACAAGTGCACTCCATCTGCGCGATACAATCCCGGGCATCTCCCCTCTATGAGGTCGTGCGCAATGCTGCATCCTCCTATGGCCCCCATGAAGCGGGCCATCCATCTGTTCACTTTCTGTCTGGTCCTCTCCATTGCCCTATGCGAGTTCTCGCCTCTCCACACTCGCCGCGGTATGATGTGTGACCTTGCCAATAGCGTCCCGGGAACGTTAGGCGGTCGCCTTGCCTCCTCTTGGTGAGCTCGACGCTGCGCGTGGATGCTAGGTCGTTACCCCCCAAGTGGACCCCAATCCTTGCTGGGTTCCCGGTAGATCTCCTCCTTCAGAGCAAAGACGGCATTAGCTGGTCCCACACCATACCCCTGTGTCCCAGCCACACTACGGCAACCTCTGCACTTGGAAACCCCAGATTCAACCCCTGCGGTCTAGACCGTGTCCTCTTTTGTGCCCAGTGAACAAATGAATGGCCACCTATCTACACTTCCCGCGGTCACAGGTGGTTGCTTATTCCTGCATGGAGCACAATCACAATATATGATTACCGCAGCACTTAACCAACAAATGATCATTCGCTTTGTATGTACACCAAATGTTTCACATTCTCCTTATCCCCACCTTTCGTTTCCGCACTGGACATATATACAATTGGTATCTATCCGAGCGCCATCGGCCTATCGTCATTATCTGTTCTCGGGACATCCCGATGCTGGTTTCCGTTGAAGCAGCTCCAATGCGAAAGGAGTGCGAGCCGTATAAGCTTGCATCCCATCCTGTTTGTTCAATTACTAGCTTGAGTACTCTGATGAATTGGAAACGTGTTAAGGGGGGCACCATTCGCCTGTACGAATCAGCGTTCGTCATTATCTGTTCTTGGGACATCCCGATGCTGGCTGCCGTCGAAGCAGCTCCAATGCGAAAGGAGTGCGAGCCGTATAAGCTTGCATCCCATCCTGTTTGTTAAATTATTAGCTTGAGTACTCTGATAAATTGGAAACGTGTTAAGGGGGGCACCATTCGCCTGTACGAACCAGCGTTTTTTTTTTTTTTTGTTTGTTTTTTTGAGTGCGCCCGTACCTGTTGGTAGGCTAAAGCATTTCTTAGTGGGCATGATGGGTCATGGTGCATTGCCGACAGCACCACCTGCGTCCCTTTTCGCTCAGCGGCGGTCTTGGATCTGCGCCACTGCAGCACTCTTGCTCTAGTGTGTATGCACACGTCGCGCATTTCCTTACCTCCGCGGGCCGTCCTTTGCTCCGATGCTGAGGATGCTACTAGCTCCCCTACCCGAAATGCTCCGTGAAAGGCCCGGGAGAATGTGCATCGGAACAGGCGCGCCTCGTATTCATCGTAACATACTTTGCTAGTTGTTACCATGAGTTGTTGGAGCATATAATGAGTGATCGGGCGGCGCTTGTCTACTTTTCGGGGTTGGCCCAAGGACCAGCCTCGCATCACCTTCTTTATGATGAACTCGGCCTTGGGGCTCTTTTTTTTTTTTTTTTTTATGGCCTTTGCAAAAAGGATACAGCCGCTAGACGGGCTTGTATTGCCGCTTTAATGAAGCCATTGCTTTTACAATGCATAATCCATTTCAGAATCGTTGCTACTTTTAAGCTGGCATCCTGTAATATGCCATTCACTCTGCAAAATGTTCGGTAGTGTTCCCATGCCGCTAGGTATCTGCGCCGGGTATTTTCGCTAAGGCGCCTAATAGGAGCTCCCATAGCCATGCTATTGTTCTCGCCCTCAATGTGCTCAGCTCTAATGGCTATGCCATGGGCAAGGCACAGCAATACAATTCGCCTTAATAGTGTCACCACCCTAGGCGTCTTAGCTCTCATCCTGTTCACCGCCCTACCACCGCTAGGTTATCAATACGGAAGGTGATTGCCCTGTTGGCGAGCTCCGGGGCCCAGATACTGAGGGCAACCATTAGCGGGAAAAGCTCCAGGAAGGTGATATCCCTGGTGGTTCCATCTGCCTGCCACTCCATGGGCCAAGTCTTGGAGCACCATGCCCCTTTATAGTATATGCCGAAACCAATCTCCTCCGAGGCATCGGTGAAGAATTCGAGTCCGGCATTCGCTACGGGGAGCGCTTGCCAAAATGCAAGGCCGTTGAAGGTGTGAAGGAATTGCAGCCGGATCTGTAGGTCTTTGCGTATTTCCTTAGTGACCCTGATGCGCTGGTATCTCTTGGCGATACCTTTTGTTGCCCATGTCATGCGACGGCAGAACACTCTCCCCCTGGGTATCACCCTGCATGCAAAGCATAGCCGGCCCAGCATTGACTGAAATTGTTGGAGTGTCGCTTTCGTCGGCTGTGCAGATCTTGCATATCGTTTCTCATTTTCAGCACTTTTTCCGCTGGCAGGCACGACCTGTGTGCCGGCACATCTAATTGTATACCCAGGACGTGATGATCCCTTTCGGGCCATCAGTCTTTTCTTTTGCTAACGGGATCCCACATGCTCGCGCCGTCTGCTCCAAGGTGATATCCCTGGATATCCAATATCCTTTGCAGTCATCACGATCTTTTCCAATGAATAGGAAATCGTTTAGGTAATGCCATATTGGGGCCTGCTAGGTCTTCACTACCCAGTGTAAGAACGAACTAAATTGTTCGAAATAGGCGCATGATATTGCGCATCCCATGGGCCAACATTTGTCATAGTAGAACTCACCATTGAACGTGAATCCCAGCATTGGAAATGATCAGGGTGCATTGGCAATAACCGGAATGCAGACTCGATGTCTGCCTTCGCTAGCTGTGCTTGCGGCCCCATGCTTCATATGAGCCTAATTGCCTGATCCGTGGTTGACCGAACATAATGCCTGATTAATATAATCGTTGACTGACTGTCCTCCGGGTATGATAGGTTATGGATTAACCGGAATTGTCCCGGCTCCTTTTTGGGTATGACCCCCAACGGGGAGACTACCATGTCCTTGAATGGGAGTGACTGGAAAGGACCAGCTACCCTCCCCATACCCAATTCTTTAGCTATCTTGCTGCGGGCAATCTCATTGCTTCTGTACAGCTGGTGGGTTACTAAGTAAGCTCGTTTGTGCTTTCTTCATCAAAATTAGGGATGGGATGTGGAAACCCTGAGGAAAGCCATCCGCTATACTGATAGCTATTTCCCGCTTAGGGTATGCTCCAAGCCATGACCGTATAGGCTCAAGTCTGATGGTTGTTGGAGCCGACCCCTTCGGTGGGACGTTGTTGTATTGCTCTGAAAGGCTTGGCCTCCCTTGAAACCCTGCATGTGAAGGCAGGGTGTCCCTTTCCACATACTGCGCGGGAATACTTGAATTTACACGGCTGCCCTGTACAACTCCCCGCGTTGAACTGACGGCATGGCCGTTTCCCCGAGAACTGATTGGCCTGCCGCCATTGTATATTCTGACAGGGCTGTTGCCATTGTGTGCTCCACTGCGGCTGTCGCAGCCCATCCTGACACCATAGCCTGTTGGGTGCCATTTCCTCCGTCCACATGTCCCGGATCCTATGGTGCCGTGCTAGGGTGGGATCATCGGCCATAGTCCTCCTGAACTTCACATCGTAGTTGAGCCAGGCCCATCCACCGTATAGTTTATGTGCCCTGGCGATCGTGTCCATGTACCGGGTCAGGTATGGCCCTGCTTCAGGTTCTTTTTTTTTTTTTTTTGGGTACCGACACGGCCAGGGCTCACCCCGCCGCGTGGGTCATGCCAATCCATCTGCTTTCTTTGGGCCGCTCCCGCTGGCGTGCATGTGCCGTCCTTGCCCCTCTGACCTTGCTCCACCCCCGCCTGTCTGAGGGGGTTGGATTTTATTTATTTATTTATTTATTTATTTATTTTTTGAGCTCTTCTTCTGCTTAACTTTTCTTTAATGCATAGCGCATCACATCTGCCCATTCTATGTCCCTCTCACTGTCCGAACTGGACTCGTCAGATGAGGACGTTGATAGCTCTGGCGCCCCCTTTTTGCACCCCGACCTACCAATTGCTGTGGCGCCTTCTTCCTAGTACTGTGACGAGGCTTCACTGCTGCTGCGGGGGCGGTTGCATCGCGGCTAGCCCTCTGCGTCCCTCTCGTGTTTAGGCCGGCCGCTGCTCGTGCTTTGATGCCGCCGCCGCCGCCTTCGGTGCCGCCTTGGCGCCTCGTGGCCTGTAAGCCTTTGGTGTCTCCCTCCTCGGCATCTCTCAACTGGGATAGAATTACTATGCAGAGGCCATGGACAGTCTAACTTACTATCATTCAGGATGCTAGCTATACTCCTGTGCTCCACACATTTCCTCTGACCCTACGTATACTTTAGGGCTGTCTATATCCCTATAATATCCCACTATATAGCCATACATAACCATATCGCTATCTAAACATTCTCATATACATACATTCCCCGCATTACCCAGTCTAGCTTAAATACCTTCCTCCCTTGTGCGTTCTCATATCAGCACCTAAGAAAGCGTCCTAACAGTCTGCCTTACCACCTTTGTCCATTAGATGGCAGCCTTACGCTTTCCTTCCCCAGTTCCATTGCTTTTCTGCTTCTATTTTTCCTTACTCTGCAACCGTTTAGTTGTATAGTTTAGTTTTTTTGTTTTTTGTTTGTTTTTTTTTTTTGCATGTTAACTTGGCTACTCCTACCCCTTTTTCCCCCGGCTGTCCTCCCTGTTCCCTTCAGTGCAATACTGTTTGTTGCCCCCATCTACTTGCTCCTTGCTTGGCCACGTGTACACGTGGTGTACTTTGCTGCACTAGCTTAGCCCCACATAGCCCAGCCTTCTCCCTGCAGCGGCCCCACTCCTGCCCACGTAGCCACAGGTAACAAGGGATTGGGGTTTTCCTTTTTTATTTATTTTTTTTTTTTTTTAAATTGTGTTAGCCACCCTGCTTCATGCTTCCTGCTGCCGCTGCTATCTACCCCCCTTCCCCCTGCCCGGACTCATCTGCCGCTTCAGAAAAAACAAAACTGGGCTCTGCCACTGCCGTAGTGCTGCGAACCGCGTGCTACCTCCCTGGCAGTCTCACCTAACATCCAGGTATTTATTTCTTTATTTTGTTTTTTACTTGCCGTGTGTTTTCTCCGGTGTTTTCTGCGATCGCGCCTTGCCCCGCCTCGCTCCCGGAAGTTGAGGGGTGAGCCGCAAGAGCCCTCGTTGCAGCCTCCGGGTTCCCGATCGATGTCCTGCAGATTGACCTCTCCCCTGTTGCGATACAGGGGGGGTTCTCGTTGTCCGGTGCTGGATTGATGTCCGGTTTTGGAAAAGGGGGCCTCCGGTTCTGATCGCTGTTGTCCGGCTTCCTCCCGGAAAGGGGGGCGAGCGGCAAAGAGGTCGCGCCCGCGCATGGCGCGCTCTTTTGAATGCGGCTCGTTGCCTGCCCCCCCCCTTTGCCGTCCCCCCGCCCCTCCCCCCAGCCCTTGGCTCGCCACCGCGTGCCTGTGCCCGGCCGCGTTGATTCGCAGCCGGGTCTTTACAGGTGCTAGAGTAGGAACATGCATTGGAAATGCTAGTGCACAATGCGCACTACTACTACTGAGCATTTGTATAGCGCTAGGACCGCACAACCGCCAGGCACACAATAGGTAAACAAAAGCTACTAATGAGGGCAGAAAACAGCAGGAAACCCCACACCATGCCAGCAATCCACCCCAAATTGCATCCTAGGCAGACAAAATCGGGAGACCCCTACAAGGACAATGACAAGGTCAAGCGTTGGTACTCACCCTCTAAGAGCCCCAGACAGAGAATTCATGCCGGGCTCAGCTCTACTACCCTGAAACTGTTTCACTGCCTTTGCAGCATTGCATTTAAAAAGGGAGCTAGGAGGCAGATCCCTCTGAGATCCTTCTGCAATCTTCCGGAGAAGGTAGGGTGGACTGAGGAGGAGGGAGGGGGCGTTGAGGTTGTGCGAGGCTACTGCACTCTTCCAGATCCTTCCAATTTCTGGTTGCTCAACGGGCTCTTATGATAAGCTCATGGAGCTGAACCAATTTTCCCTCCTCCTATGTCTACTGAAAAGACCGCAGTCTAGTGAAGCCTCCCATGTCGCACTCAAATGAGATTCACCTTCAAAGTGGTTGCTCACAAGCATTTCATCAATCTTTTCCTCTCAATCTTCAGATTTTCTTCAGAGAGAAGAAAATCTATCCACCATCTGCTGGAGACAAAGAAATACTGAAGCAACCTCTGGTAGCGGAGGCAAATAGAGGCATGAGAGCGATGTTACTGAAGCCTGGGCTTTTCATTGGTTCTTTGTCTCCACCAATCTACTGGTAGAGGAACACAACACACTTGTCTGGCCTAGTCCAGCAGGACGATCTGGAATTGCACCTATCCCACAGGAGTCTCTGCAGGCAAGCCTCGCCAAGGTCTTCCATCACTTCACAGGGTCCTTAAGGGGAGCTACTCAGCATTAACTATGAGGCAGCATTTGCTGATGAAGTGCAAAGCCAGAGCATCGCCTAGCTACTACTACCGCCTCAGTGAACCTGGAAGAGAGTCTGATCAAGCCATGGAGGGCACCAATTATGTAGGCTCCCACCTTGCTGACTCTGGGCTGTCCAGCAGCAGTTGTATCCCTAGCAAGAGGGCTCGATACCAAAAGCCTGCACACAGTGCTGCTGGAGAGCCAAAGGCAGCATTCTTAAGGAGGGCCTCAACCCTTCGAACCCAAGACTTCTGGTGCGCAATGCCTTCCTCCACAGTCATGGTCGGGTGTTTTGTCACAGTCGTAACTAGGGCTCCACTCCAAGGAGCCCAAAGCTGATCCCACTCACCCTGGGGCAGGGGATACAGCTAAGACAGGATCTTAGAGCCCCGAGTGCCCAGTACAGGGATTTCCTCCTCAAAACCTTACAGGCTGCTGCATAGGATTAGGTTGCTAACATTACCCAAGAGCAGGCTCTACTACTGGAGCCGCCACAGCATCCTGAAAGGGTACAAACCAGACTGATTTGTGAAAAATAGGTGGATAAGGGAGATCCTAGCCTTCCACCATGGGAATCATCCTTTCCTCAGACTTACCTTCATGAAAGGGATCTTTTTCTTGAGACCCTCAACCAACCTCCGCAGGGGATAATGCTGTGCTCTCAGAGGAACAAACAAGTTCAAGGATAAGGTAAGTGCCTTGACCCTCTTGGCTGCCCATGCCACAGATGCCACAAGAGGCTGACAAACAGCTAGAAGAAACTAAAAACAGCCCTTGAGCCGTTTCAATAGGTGCAGCGCAAGCCAGTTGAAAAGGGGGGGCTCCAAGAGCCCTGAAAGATCTCCAAGAGCCAAAAGGCTTTCAGACAGGGCCACCCCGCCAGGCTCTGTGTCCACCAGGACCAAGCAGCAATCTCAAAGGGCCACGGTACCCACAGGCGGGAAAGAGCGAGCAAGAGTGGCAGGGGTCAAAGTTAGGGTATCAGGCCCTGGGGCCCTCCTCATGGGGGAGATCCCAAAATGCTGGCAAAAGGGTTCCCCAGATATCCCAGCAACAAATGGGGCAAAAAACAGCTGCCGAAAAAAAATGCTGGGGGATCACAGGCTACAACAGGCTGTGCGTCTGATCTCTGCTGCAGCAAAGTTTTTAAAAAAGACAATGCCAAAAAAAGAGGCAGGTTGCAGCAAAAAGGAAGTCCTAAAAACAGAATCCCAAGACTTGTTGGAATGACCAGGAAAGTGACAAAACACCCATACAGGCCTGAGAAGCCCAGCTAGCAATCACATTTTTTTTTAATACGGAGCTGCTTTATTTGAATGTATCAAGCGTCAAACGCCCATTGAAATCAATGGGAGAATAAAAGCAAGCAAAAATAAACAGAAAAAAACCATTTAAAAAAGACATGCAGAACAGGGACAGCAAGAGGAAAGGGGGGCATGGGCCTGACATACCAGCCCCCCCTCCCCCCCCTCTCAGAGGCCTCTTGGAGATCCTCCTGCTCTTCTCCAGACCACAGGAAACAGCTAGCTCCAGGAGACAGAGACCCAAGCTCTGGGCAACAATGCGCCCTAGCGGACTCAACCACAATGACCACATGTGGGCCAAGAGAATCTGGCCTATCTGCACTGCTGCACCAGTCCAAACACCTTGCACCTGCTGGAGTCAGATTAATACTGGCTTCTCTCAGTGCTGCATCAGTGAATATACCCAGTGATGACATTACTGAAAGTTGCTTAAGTCTCCCTCCACCTACTGGTAAGGGAGCATAACCTACGTCTGGACTGGTCAAGCAGGATGATAAAGAAAAAAAACATTTTACTGCACCTTCATAAACTGACGCCTTAGTCTGCAGCAGAAGATACATTGTATTTTTTTTGTTCCTGCAGACCTTTTCCGTTACAAATGCTTCCATTTCTGATCATAAAAATGAACCTGACAAATGACTTCCAGGCTACACATTCAGACTAGTCACGTCTGGTCCATTAAATACTCAGGTGACAGGTTATGCCCAATGAAATGCAATAACATCCCTTAACTTTAAATTAACTAAACAGTAGGTAACACGTTCTTACTTGACAGAAAGTAAACACAATTTCTGATTAATATATCTGGAAATAAACGTGCAGAGTGGAGATAAGTTGATTCAATTTCACGTTTTGGTTTCAGTTATTACAAAATCTTTAAGACTACTACGACTATTACCAATCATTTGTATAGTGCTACAAGGCGAACACAGCACTGTATAGAGAATTGTAAGAGACAGTTCCTGCTCCTAAGAGCTTACAATCTAGTCAAGAGAGACAACACAACTGGGGACTAGGATATATCTAGGAGAATGGTAAGGAAACACATACGAGATGAACAGGAGACTAAGGGAATGAGAATCCAAAAGCAGTCTCAAAGAAGTGAGGTTTTTAGCCTGGGTTTGAAAATGAGCTGTGGCTATCAGGTGGGCGGGGCGGTGGATGGGACTGGTGCTGTGAGGGGGGTGGCAGTGGAGGAAAGCCTATGACGATGGTGTCTGGGGGGGGCTAGGACTGGAACTGGGCTGATGCTAGGGGGGAACAGGACTGCAACTGAGCTGGTGGTGAAGAGACTTGGACTGGGACTAGAAATGGGCTGATTCTGGGTCAGAGGTGGGCAAAGGGAGGACTAACAAGGTAAGAGTAGGAAATGGAAAGCTCGTAGATAGCTAGATAGTGAAAACAGGGAGACTGGAGACCAGAGGGGAGAGACAAGGAAGAACATCATCTAGCAATACCCAAGTTCAGCCATAGTTGGGACTGTTAAACTCAGCACAAAGTACAGCAAAAGGAGTTCCCTAAATACGAGGGTTATTTTTAAAGTAAGGTCCGATTGGCTGTAGCTTTGTAAATTTTTTTCCCCCTGTAGAAACAAGCATGCGTGCCGCCTCCCGGCATGCCTTGTGCAAAAGCAGATGCCATTTGCAGTCGTAGTGTCACTTTGTACGGTTTATACTGTGACGTTAAAATGTTTAAGACAATTGAGCAGTCCTACAACCGTAAAATACGGTCTGTGATTCCGTTTTTGACAGCAAGGACCGTGTCATCAGCAGACATTCATCACCAGACATGTGAGGTGTACAGTCCCAATGTGATGAGTGACAGCAAAGTGTGTAAATGGGTGAGATTGTTCAAGGACGGGCGGGACAATGCCCATGATGAACCGCAATGGGGTTGACCTTCAATAATCACAGAAGATTTGGTGCGCACAGTTGATGCAAAAATTCATGAAGAACAGCGATTCACGATTTCCACTTTGTCACTGGAATTTCCACAAGTTTCAAGGTCAGTGCTATACAAAATCGTTTCTGAAAAATTGCAGTTCAGAAAACTGTGCTCGCTTTGGGTTCCCAGGCTGCTTTCCGAGGAACACAGTTGCCATAATCTTGCGTGTTGAGATTGTCTGTTTGGCTTTCACTTTGACTGGAAATGACATGTGTCTCCATTCCATCACCTGCCGCTTTGATTCTGGAGTCATGTGAGAAACCCATGTCTCATCCCCTGTAACAATGTAGTCCAAAAGTTCATCTCCTTCCTCAATGTATCGGATCAAAAATGTCAAACCACTAGCCATTCTCCTTTTTTTGGTGTTCCTCGGAAAGCACCCTGGGAACCCATCATGAGCACAGTTTGTCCCGTCCGTCCTTGAACAATCTCACCCATTTACGCACTTTGCGATCACTCATCGCATTGGGGCCGTACACCTCACATATCTGGTGATGAATGTCTGCTGACGACACGGTCCTTGCTGTCAAAAATCGAATCACAGACCATATTTCACAGTCGGAGGGCCGCTCAATTGTCTCTAACTTTTTAACGTCTCAGTATAAACCGTACAAAGTGACGCTACGACTGCAAATGGCATCTGCTTTTGCACAAGGCATGCCGGGAGGCGGCACGCATGCTTGTTTCTACAGGGGGAAAAAAAATTTACAAAGCTACAGCCAATCGGACTTTACTTTAAAAATAACCCTCGAACTAGGAAGAGTTTAAGCACTCATCTGGCTGGTCCCTTCATGTGCAGTCAGAACAGTTGTTGGACAAAACTGTGCCCCCACAAAAGAACTAATTTCAGCCCCCTCCCTTTCAGGCTTGCATGCTCACAGACTCACTCAAAGGACAAATTTAGTACCTTCCCCTGCCCCCACCCTCCCCGTCTGCCCAGGGCAGTCACCCTTCTTGTCCATCCCTTGCAACAAACGCAAACTGCAGCTTTCAAAGACCGAGGTCCCAAATTCACGTATGGCCCTTTAATTTCAAAGTACCGTAATGTCATTGCTATTTAAACAAAGTGGGTCATCCACATTCTTTTCACTTTCCTCTGAGCAAAAGGCAGTATGAGCATGCATGTCTGAATCTGCCAAGAGGTACGGAATTTTCTACTGCAAGTGCAAATACAACAAGAAATCGAAGTCTGACTACTCACCGCCGTTCTTTACTTATAATCCCGTTACTCATGTTTATGATGGGGACCAGTAAACCCCATTGCATCAGCTCTCACATTGTAAGACCTAAATGCATTAGGTGCCAGACAGTATGGGGTCAGTCATTTTAAGCTTAAAGCTCTCTACCTCTTTCAGCTAGCAAATACACATAGGGGGTAATTTTAAAACGCAGCACCTATGTTAAGTAAGCAAGAAGGCACCTATTTTGGCACTATTTTATAGATGCATATGTGACTATATAAAATACTAGCGTAAATCCAGCAGTAATAGCGTCTACATTCAAGGTGTGAACATTACGCCTAGGCAGGAGTACTACTACTACACATCATCTGTATAGCGCTCCAAGGCGTACACAGCACTGTACATGTACAAGTAAGAGAAGTCCCTGCTCACAGAGCTTACAATCTAATCAAGACAGACCACACAACAATTGGGGAGTAGGGCAAATCTAGGGGCACGGGAAGATACAGACAGGTGACAAGTAGAATAAGGGGATCAGAATTCAAAAGCAGCCTCGAAGAGTGGATGTAAATGTCAGCGCTTATTTTATGTGTTTTTTTATAAAATACGTGTGTACATCTAACTCTGCCCAAACGCCGCCCCTGTGCACGCCGACTGTACAAGCATGCACGCTTGAACCACATGTACTTTTAAGAACATTTTACATATGAAAACAATTGCAATCAAAATCCATTATGCGCTGGATGAATCTGGTGCAATGAACAAGGAAATGCACACTTAAGCCGTCCAGGGCTGGCCCATCCACTAGGTGGATTAGGTGTCTGCCTAGGACAGCACACTTTGGGGGGAGGGGGAGAAGGTGGCAGCATGGCCATAGCAGCAGGCCAGGCAGAGCAGTACAGCGAGACGTTGAGCATTCGCATGCCGCTTCCTGCCCTACCTCCCTGGAGCAGACTCAGTCATTCCTAAAAGCAGCACAGCATGGAAGTGGGCCTTTGAATATCTGCGCATATGTACATACGTAAGGCTCGCACGTCCTACCTTTGCAAACAGCGACCATCAGAGGAAGGCCTTAAGTGTACATGTGTGGGTGTTCAAAGACTCGCCGTCGCGCTGTGCTGCTTATAGGAATGGCTAAGTGGACAGCAGTGTTTGGAGCAGCAGCAGTGAAAGGCAAGAGAGGGAAAATGCTGGACACCTGAGAGAAGGTGGGAGGGAAGAGAAGCGAAGATGCTGCTGGGCAGTTGTGGGGGAGGGGGGGAGAAAAGGAGATTCTGATCACTTTGGAGAGAAAGGAAAGAGAGAAAATAGACAAAGGGTTGAGAGGCACTTAGGTGAAGGTTCAGCTAGAGCACCAGATATTCTTGGGCCGGCCCTGAAGCCGCCATGCCAACTGGCATTCAAGTGGAAAGTCACCCACCAAATAGACACCAAATCTGAAATATCTTCTCATGTAACAGCAACAAGCGAACTGGGGGTTGGGGGGTCAGGGAGGAGAGGGTAATGCTGACAGTATCCACAGGCCAGGCCAATCTAAGAACTTTCCTTTCCTTCCTAATTTCTCACACAAATATTAAAGTCTGTAGAAATTCACACTATAAAAAGCAGACCTACAGGTGCTTTGTGTTCATGACTTACTCTTATCTTCAGTAGGTCGAGATTTCTAACTAGCAGCCAACAGGCTATTTATGCAGCCTTAAAAATGTTCAATATAATGAATTTCCATTCTGAGATGCACATTTGCTTATCTTTCAAATGTTTTCATAGCTGGTGCCTACTGGCATAAACAACTGTCTTCACAACAGGGGGTAAGCCAGAGAAGTGAGTTTTGGTTCCTGGACTAATTAGCAACCCCAGTTCATTTCAACTTTAGCTTCTGGAGAGGAGCTCCAACAGCACATTGTATGTAAATGCACCGACATAAGTGTAAGAAAGGGGTGCATCAAGATCAGTGAAAAAGGTACAAAGTGAGAACTTGTTTTATGGTTCTAGTAACACTATTAACTGCTTACCAGTTCCACAACTGCTCATGTAACACCTCCATTAAGTCCCAAAACCCAAATTCACTCAGCCCTTCTGTCAGAATTGCAAGATAATTCTGTTAATATTTGAAGAGTTCTCTCTATGTATTGATTTTTTTTTTTTTGCTATATTTCAATTTCTAACAGCATACACATCAATACAAAAATTACCTTCCACATATGTAAATATTTGAAAGAGTGTCTAGGGAATATAATCCATTTTCTCCTGTAGCTCTTGATGGAAATGAAACAAATCCCTACCTAGGAAATGAAGAGGGTAGAGCACTCAATTCCCCACGTAGCATTTCCTTTTTAAATAGGTAAGTTTGCAATTCAATGAACCCTTCGAGGGAATGTTATGCATTCTTTTATGTCCGTCTGGCTACATTTATTTTAATTGGATCTGGAGTTGAGAATCCCCTCCCAAACAAAGAAGGCACATGAACCTGCTACAAGGGGGGAAAAACAATGCTTTTCCCTACTCACTTTTTGTCATGTAAATATTCCACAATCATATTTCTTTTCTTGCAAGCTTTCCCTTCCACCACCAACGTTCAGGACTCTTTTTACGCCTTTCATTAATTTACTGTAGCAAAGTTGAAAACCAAACACAGCACAGGAGAAATGCTCAATCACCTGATACTGAAAAGTACAAGATACAAAAATAACTTCAGACACTGATGAGGTCTTGCTTGGCAGGCACCGATCGGCAAAGAGTGCAGAATGCACACCATAATCTGTCCTGCCGACTCCTTTTAGATCACTTCACATATTTTGATCCAGGAGTTAAGCTGGTAACCTTAGAAACTACTGAAAAAAATGCAACAAGGAATTGCAAAATCTAGAAAGAGCGGCTGAAAGCATCTGAAAGCGTTTCAAATAACAGTTAAACGCTCGATGTTACTGTAATTGATGTCTTTCCCTTTAAAAAAAATAGCGAAGGTGCAAGTCCATCTACACTACAGGCAGGCAAAGGTTAACATGCCCAAACAAACCACGAAATCGCAAAGCGAAATCTACAAATGTTTTAACACCAGCAGGCAGTGGGTTCCGCTATTCTTACCGATCAGCAATGAGAGATGATCATTTCCATCGCAACGCGATGCACACGAGGCGAAGTGCAGGAGGAAAAAAAAGTCATTCCAAGCAATGATTTATTGTACTGATTTATCGTCAATTAACTGGCAAGAAAATCGTTCGGCATCATCACTTATAAGATGGAAAAAGCGTTAGTCTTTCAAGGCTGAAGACTCTCTCAATTTGCTCTTTTAAATGAAAACCCACCCAACTAGCTAGCTGCATGTGGAAGATAAAACAGACAGCTCAGCACAAACAGCACTTCAGCTCCCCGCCCCCGTAGATCCGTGGCAGAATAGCACATGCATCCAGCAGCAAAAGCTACCAGTTTCCCATCGCCTTACCTCTGTGAGAAAATGAATTCCAAACACCAATTCCAAGAGCACATGTCTACGTTTAGTTTTCGGTAGCACCAAAAAAAGAAGCAACCCCCGTTTGGGCAGGAGGGAGGCAAAAACAAAAGGTTTGTAGGCACCTATAAAATGCACGACCCTTTTTCTTTTTTTAACCCTTCAACTTTTCAGTGGGAAGCTTCCGTGCTCGAGGGCTCTCGCTCCACCAGCCGGCGACGGGGAGAAACTTTGCAGCCAGCGTGCGCGCGCTCTCTCCGCAAGGTGGAAAGTTTGCACGCGCCCCGGGCTCCGAGGAGGAGGAAAAAGAGCAGCAGCAGCCCGGCCGGGATTAAGCGGAACAGCTGCAGCGATGGGCGCGTGCGCGCACCCGCGCCTTCCTTCAGCGCGAGGCGTCGACCAGTATCCGTGGGGGGTCGGAAGCTCAGGGACTGTCCCCGCTCTGGGCTGTGCGAGCTCGCTCTCGATGAAGTAGCGGCGCCGCCGCCGCAGCCTGTTTCAGCGATTTTTTACGGGGGGGTTGAGCTGGACGAAGGATTCCTAGGACGCCGCTCTCTAATCACAGCGCTGCCTACCGGGAGAGCCCCCAAACTCTCTCACAGCGGCCCCTCCTCCTCCCATCTCGCTAGACTCTGTCCGCGGCTCGCGATCCCCATGCTCGCGGAGTGTCTGCGGGAGCCTGTGGAAAATCCGATCACAGTTTGCTGTAATAATAATAAGAGTTATGCCTTGTTTCCGAGTTGCACTCTTTCCGAAATGACCTCGTTCCCCTCAGCTTGGCACAGCCGTCGAGCCCCTACCACCGAGAGCTCCCGCTTACTCTGACTCCACGTGCTGAAAAAGAGCCGCGCGGACCTGGCAGATCGGAATGCGCGTGACAAGCAGGGAATAGACATATGGCTACGGTTCTTTTTTTCTTTTTTTTTCTCTGTGTCAGCTATTTTTATGCTGCTTGGCCGCGGCGACTTGTTCCTGTGAGGAAATGGGGGGGGGGGGGATTTAAGCACCGGCTCCGGGCTCCTTCGAGTGCGCCTAAGAAGTGAGCCTCTTCTCATCTCTTCAGGTGGCAGGAAGCGGCGCTCGCGGCCTCTCTTTGGCTGGGTTTCACGCGCCGGGTCCCAACCCCGAGCTGAGGAGGGTCCCTGATGGGCACGTGGGCCGAGCTCGACCCCCCCTGGGAACACCGTGATGCGATGAAACCACCATTAGCAAATCCTGAAGACAAAATACGTTTTGATGGCCACCAGCAAACTTTGCTTTTAAGGTTAAATGTGAGAAGCAAACGGGAAACTTACAAACTAGAAGTGGACAAGCCAGAGAATTTGACAGGTCAGGAGAGCTGGTGAATGGACTATGACTCAGTAGCCAAACCCAAGTCGAGCTAAATTGTTCAGCATAGAATATGAGGGGGGGGGGGTGGGTTAAGCACAAAAGCACTTTTTTTTTCAAAAGTTTTCATTTTATTTTCTACCTTTTTAAGTATCCTGTCTTTCCTCTCTGTTCTAGCTGCAATAAACGTGGTATGGCTCCCTTCTTCCTTTCCTTTTTTTTCACAGATTATTACTACCCTCTCTCTCATACTCCTGTCTAATACTTCTCTCTCGGGACTTTGCAGGGGTATTAGTTACTAGGCCAGGGGCACTGTTCCCTCTAAGCTGTGCGCGTGTGCGCGCGCACACACCTCGCTGAGAGAGCGCACATACTTTACAACAGAGCGCACAAAAATTATGGCTCTGATTCTGATAGAAAACAACACAGACGTCTTAAAATTTAAAAGTTATGATTGTAATTACTAGAAATTTCCCGCTTCATTTAATTTGATTAAAATCAATGTGGTGTACATACTGTATTCTGACGTGTAGTTAAATTTTAAAGTATATAACTCCGAGTGTCGTTATGTAGCGCACAAAAATTTAACCTTCCTTCAAAAGCCGCACACAGCTGAGCTGATATTTTATGCGCACACAGCCTACAGAAAATTAGAGGGAACATTGGCCAGGGGTCTCAAACACCAATCCTGAAGGGCACCAGATTTTGGGATATCTCTAATGAATATGCATGAGATATATTTGGATGCACTGCCCTCATTGTATTCAAATTTATCTTATGCATATTCATTACGAATAGCTTGAAAACCTGACTGGTCTGGTGCTCTCCAGGATTGGAGTTGGAGACTTCTAGCACAAACCTCCAGCTTTATGCCCCCACCAATAGATTGTGAGTGATCATTAAACTCAGCAATCATGATCATCCCCAAACCACCCCCCCCCAAAAAAAAATCCTGTAAAAATGCATAACTAAAGTTCATACTTTTAAATATTAAACTTTGCTGTGTGGAATTTGTGTGGATGTCGGGCTCTTTTGTTTTGCTTTGACCATTGCAACACCACTGCTTCCAAAATAATCCTGCACAAATGCATAATTGGACACTAAAGTATTAATACTGGCAGTTTCCAAAATCCGTTTACCCAGGAAAATGCCTAGTTACCACAGCAGATGGGTTGTTTGCAAATGGTTCATTACATTATGATTATCAGGACATAGTGTTTGCTGCCCCTCCCCCAGAAGCTTCTCTCTTAAGCAACTGGCCTAGGAGAGAAGCTGGCCATACTCTTGTGTTTCACTTTTTTTTTCTTCCTCTATGCTTCTTTCTCTAGGAGACCCATGCCTCATTTAATCCTTCCCTGTCATATTCATCTCATTCATCTGCGAGGAGCTGCTGTAAGGTTCTTGCTGTGACCCCGTTCCTTACCGATTTACCTGTAAGGCTCTTGCTGTGACCGGTTCCTTACCTTGTAAGGATTTCCTTGTATATTGTATTGTGTTCCATTGACCTTATTTTCCCCTCAGCTATAAGTGATCATCCTACGTTTTGCCCTGGCACAGAATTGGGCTATAGATTCCAGAAATGTTTAGGGGGCATTCTTTGGCCTGCCTCTCTATTATTGCTTTGGGTTAATATGTAATGTTCTCTTCAAGCACTGGGTGGTAGCCCAGCATATGGGAGCTGAATCACACAGTATCTTCTTATACTGCCATCTGCTGCAGGATATGCATAAGCAGTATGCAGGTTTGTAGAGCTGCCAGATTATCCAATTCCAGGAGGGAGACTTTTTGGTCAGTGTGGTATTTGTAGTCCCTTTGTTTACACATTGAAATCAGTGTTGCTGATCCCTACCATGCAGGGATCTCCATCTCCAGTCCTGTAGGGTCACAAGCCAGTCAGATTTTCAGGATATCTCTAATGACTATGCATAAGATAAATTTGAATACAGTGGGGACAGTGCATGCAAATACATTGCATGCATATTCATTAGGGACATCCTGAAAACCTGACTGGTTTGCAGCCCTCCAGGACTGGAGTTGGAGACCCCTGCTGCAATGCATCAGGATAGGTTGTCAGACCTAGCCTAAAATCTCCCTCCTGCATCTGGGTAATTTGGCAACTCAGCTTTTAGGAGATTACTGGTCTGTCTTGCCTTCCCTCCCACATCATCTGTTTAACCTCCAAAGGCTACATGAGAAGAAACTAGCAGATTCGGACTGCAAGCACACACAGCAAAGACTCCGAATAAGTGCTGAAGAGTGGTTTCTGCGGGAGCTGTCTCCTTGTGAACTCTCCATCCTCACTGTTCCTCCTCTCCTAGCTGACATCTGCATGAGCCTGGTAGAAATGGAATATGGAAAGTTAGGTGGGGGTAAGGGTTGGTGTGTGGTGGGGCAGGTGGGAGTGGGTGTGCTGAGGAGAGCACGGAATAGCGGGCCAGTATTCAAAAGTATTGTTCTGGTTTGCAGCACCTGCAGTGTGCTGATGGCCAGCAGTGAAAAGGGATATTCAGCACTGGAGAATAACTGGATTCTGATCCTGAATATTGAGTTTCATTTGTAAAAACCATAGCTGATGCTTAAGAAAATGCCAACTGTGGAGTTTAAATATTACTCCCTTGATTTGTAGCACAGATTGGGGGGGGGGGGGCTGCTAAATGGGAAAACTGAGGGGAGAGGTGGAGTGCTGGCAGGGTCGGCTCCAAAGTCGGTTCAAGGTATTGGCACCTAGGCAAACCTTAAGCCTTATGGCCGTCAAAATCTATTGTTTAGCTTTGAATGTCCAGCTCTTTGCCACCCTCCAGAAGCTGTTGTCCTAGGCAACTGCCTAGTTTGCCTAATGGTTGGGCCAGCCCTGCGTGCTGGAGGACTAAGAGGGTGAGATAAGAATAGAGCCAGAGGGAAGGAAGAGAGAGAAGAAAAACGTGAAGGTGACTAGAGAGCCAGAAAGAAGGTGTGTTGGTAAAGGGTGAGCTGGGAGAGAGGATGATGCCATGGAGGTGGAGCTAAAGCCATAGTAGGAGGCAGAAAGGGAGCCAAAGAGAGGGAGATGGAAGACTGGGGCTCATGGTGGAGCGTCTTGCTTTCCTCCTGCCTCTCATTTATGGTGTCTCAGATGGAAGCAATGATAGAGGCATAGAGACAGCATGATAGCAACAACACTAGAGCTGCCATGGGACAGAACAGCAAAGCTTCAGCATGGAAAAAGTGAAAGCTCCGTGCTATGTGTTCCCCTGACTGTTCCGCCCCTCCTTCAGCATGCACTACCAGTTTAAAATGTTACGTGCTTCTTAAAAAGAGAGGAATATTTCACCAACCTTTTCTAGTGGTGAGAAGTAACTACAGCTGAGCAGAGATGGCAGCTGAGCTGTGGCTGCTTAACCTACAGGAGGGCCTCCCCTTGTCTGATCTGTAGAGCTGATGCTGCTAGACCAGTTCCCAAACCATTCCTGCTCATTGCACAAAAATGCAAAAGGGAGGCAAACCACCTTAAAAAAGGCAGAGAACACACATTCATGCCACCACTAATTTGTATCCTGTTGATTCCAGAGCTCAAGTTTCAGGATCTCTACATTGAATACACATGAAATAAGTTAGCATATACTGAGTTTTTTTTAGAGTATACAAATGTAGCTTGTGCATATTTGTTGTGTATATATATATATATTTATATATTTTAAAAGATTGTGACTTCCAAGTAGATCAATACAATTTGCAAAGATCCATATGAAAACATAAAATCAGAGTAACAGGATAAAAATAAAAGGCACAGCAAATCAAAATCTACATGGTATAAAAGCATATATATGCATAGCATTATAAATAACACAGCAAAGCAGTTAGCATAAAACCTATTAATACCATTCCCCCTTATTTTATCCCTGTCTACACCTTCTGTGTTGTCTGTCTTGACTAGATTGTAAACTCTGATGAGCAAGGACTGTCTCTTACATGTCTGTGCAGTGCTGTGTACATCTTGTAGCGCTATACAACTGCTCAGTAGTAGTAGTAGTTAAATATTGCTGAAATGGCCAGGATATACTGGAAACCTGGCTGATTATTCGGGAACGAGATTGTTGGTTCTAGCCCCTGTTGAGCAGGACTGGCCCTAGAATTGGTTTAAGGTGTTGGCACCCTAGACAAACCTTAAGCCTTATGCCCCCCTGAATGTCAGAATCTGTTGTTTACCTTTGAATGGCCCTGCTCTTTGCTCCCCCCCCCCCCCCCTCAAAAGCTGCCTCTCTAGTTTGTCTAATGGTTTGGCCGGCCCTGTTACTGAGATGTGTCTTCAAAGCATGAGTATTTCAGCTTTCCATTAAGTCAGACAGAGAGGTCTGAGGACAGTGTGACCATTAGATGAACTAGACGATCGCATAGAACGCCAGTGGTCAGAGGGTGCCCATTACCGCCACCGCCGTTCCTCTCTGGGACATGTAAGAAGTGGGAATGGACCACAGCACTGGAAGAGAAGATAACTCCGTCTCTGTGGTGCCTTTTTAATGTATCGCCACCACTGCACATCCTGGAGAGGGACTGCAGCGGGCATGGGGGCTGGAGAAGGGACAGCGCTGGGAATGAGGTTTTTCTAGGGGTGCCTCACACCCTTGCAACAGCCCTAGCCCCAGCCAATTTGTTTTCCAGGCTGTCCACAATACATATACATGAGGTTGCTCCATATATACAGTAGCTTCACATAAACTCGATCATGATGGTGGCTGCCCAGAACTACTGTAGATTAGATGTAGGAAGAGAAAAAATTCTCTGTATCTTCAAGAGCATCCTCAGTCAAGTTCATCCAGACTTGTGAAGCGTGGATCAGTGAAAGCAGAAGCTGTTCTCCCCTAGACAGCCATTGTTCCTTGGATCAGACATGAAAGTAGAGTCTCTGGAGCCAGTTCCTCCCAAGTAGCTGCATCTCTGCGGCTGCCTCATCTTCTTCTAGCTTCACTGTGAAGTTTGAACTGCTCAAGCTGGTGGGTCTTGCAAAACAAGAGGGTTCGAGCCTCAGGTTGACACTAGCAATAGAGGAAGAAGCAGCCCCAGGTAGGAAGTGTTCTTCTCTGGTTGCCTGTGGCAGAGGGAAGCAAGGTTAGTTCAAGGGTATTGGTATTCTAGGTGACCCTTTAGCCTTATGCCCTCTTCAATTAACTTTCTGATCTCTAGATGCCTCTCCCAGATTTTGATAATTAAACACAACAGTGATGAATCATACATGACCTCTCTAGTTACCTGAATAAATGGGATATTTGACATTTTTTTCGCCTTCCTGCAAGTAATAAAGTATGTACCGATGGTTCTCAGAATCTGAGTGGCTGCCAGGACCTATTGCTTTAGCTTTTCTTTGCTGCCTTCGAGGCAACCGCCTAGCCTACCAAATGTTAAGTCGGCCCTGGAGGAGAGGGGTTTAAGGAGGGGGAGGGTTATCGCATATTTGCACCAGGTGGGGAGGGGGACATACCCTGATTGGAAGAATCTGCTGGCAGCAATACCTACTGCCCATAGCCAGAACTGGTGCAAGGATTGGAGGTACCTTAGATGGGTCCCTCCATCCTGCCCTCCCCGCTGCCTCCATTGCCTCCCCCTCTGAGGCCTGCAGCAGCAGCAGCAATGGCTCAGAAAACATGAGACAGTGCTTACCTTAACTCGCCGGTGCTGCCCTCAACTTGCCCGTTCTGCCCTCAACTTGCCCGTTCTGCCCTCTACTCTGTCTCTTCCATTCCCACTTTGACACAGTCTTCCAGTTTTGAAGTCTGCATCAGAGGGGTGGAAGGGACATAGTAGAGGACCTACTTCACCTAATAGTAGCGCTAGCCCTGCCCACAGCCCTATGGCTGTCATACAGCAACTTGCAAGGAAGGCCACAAGCAGTGCTCTCCCTGTGTTCCTAGCACCCTGTATGGCTACCCAGGTTACACACCCTAAAATCCAGCCCTGGCCTTGCTCTGCACATCTTTATGCAAGCTTATGGGATGTGAATATTGTTTTTTTTTCTAGTGCAAAGCTGACTGATAGATAAATGATCTGAGGAGCAGCAGGAAGTAGGGCCATCTCTTCCATTTTCACGTCCCCTGAAACAAACTGAAATCCGAAGAAAGAAAATTACAAAATGTACTAGTCTTTGTGTTTTACCTCAACGAATGTGATTTATGTAAACTTGAACAATGTCCTAATTATATGTGGTCTTTTCTGGCTTAACATGAGCCTTTGTACAGCTCCCAGAAACTGCTGGGCACTTTACAGATTTTATTCCCCTTTTAATGTCTGCAGTGACTGCAAACTAATGTGGCTGAATGAAAAAGGGATCGCTGCCCTGCATATGAGAAAAGAAAAGACAGAGGCCATGGCACTGAACAACAAAAGAAAAGCAGCAAAAATACCATTCCCTGTCCTCATTCACACGACATACAGATTAGTTAACCCTTTCCATACCTCCTATCATTTTCTTTGCAGATGATTTATAAACCCACATTTTCAGACTCCTTTAAATTTCACCCTGGCTCTAATGAATAATCAACGTGGAGCCTAATTGCATACAATTCAGTTGGCCTAGTTCCTGCAAATGGTGGGTCTCACTATTACAACTTAATGCCTCCTTTGTGTTTAGTACTTCAGGCATAATTCTTCCTGCTTACATTCATCCACAGCTGGTGCTTCCACTAGGATGACTAGGCTAATGCCTAGGGCGCTGAGGTTCTGGTGGCAGCAGACGGGCATTTTAAATTTTCTCCAGAGGCCCTATCCCAGTGCTTCAGTCCCCATGGCTGGCAGGAAGGAGGGCACTTACTAATGCAGTTTCCTCTGTGGCATGGAATTTGTATCACAACATCCGTTGTGAGATCCCATTACCTTGCATCTTGCACTAAATTAGCCTTTGTGGAGGAGGAAACTGATGTGTTGTTAAGCACTCTTCTGTTGACCAAAGAGGCTGAGCCGCTGGGGGGATCGATGGGGTAAGGCCTCTGGGCGAGGGGGAGAATTTAAAATTTAATATAATTCCAATTCCTATATTTTGCTACATACCAACAATGGTTCAAAGCAGATTACATAATACAACCTACAATATACATACAGTACTTCCACAGATGAAAAAGATGACACCCTCAGTATCATTACGCATCATCATAAAATCCACTACATTTTCACCAACTATAAAAAGATAGCACTACAAAAGGCCATATAGGACCCTACAGTCCTAACATCTCTAGGTAACCCATTCTATTACTACTACAACTACTAATCATTTGTATAGCACTATAAGGCATATGCAGCACAGTACAGATACATCTAAAAGACAGTCCCTGCTCATCAGAGCTTCCAGACTAGTCAAGATCACAAAGTCACAATGGAGATGTCACATAATCTAACCAGCAAGAACAACCAACATAGCCCCCCCCCCCCCAACCCTCGTATAGAAGATTGGATAACAGCTCATGATACTGCATAGCTCACAATGTATAGAAAAATGTATTATAGCACACGATGTATTATAGCGCACAATGTAAATAGCTCCACCTAATCAAAGACAACACACCAGACACTCCTAACACGATATACACCTCACTGCATGTAAAACACGATCACTCCTTTTGATTGTTTGCTGTGATACTGCTTTGATTGTAAGATAAGGCGGTATAGAAATACTGTTAAATAAAATAAATAAATACATAAAAGATAGACAACACAACAACTGGGGAATGGGAAGGAAACAACTAGGTGGTGAAAGGTAGACTAAGCGGACCAGGATTCCATAACTGCTTAGTAGGAGAACAACCTATCCAACATCCTTTTATGACAGAAATCTCTCATGGAAGGATATGATATTGGTAGATTACTACAAACAACAACAAGAAGAACGTAATGATCTCTTATTTTCCACAAAACCAATCAATTTCATCATGTATTCTGGAGCTAATCCATGTAAAATGTTAAAAACAAAACAAAGCACTAAAACATAAGAACATAAGATATGCCATACTGGGTCAGACCAAGGTCCATCAAGCCCAGTATTCTGTTTCCAACAGTGGCCAATCTAGGTCATACATACCTAGCAGTTTCCCCAAAAGACACAGGTTCCACAATGCTTGTATTGGTTCAAGCATTGATATCCCGGGTCCCTTCTTAATAATGGTTTATGGACCTTTCCTCCAGGAACTTGTCCAAACCTTTTTTAAACCCAGCTACACTAACAGCCTTTACTACATCCTCCGGTAACAAATTCAATAATAATAATCCGAGCTTTCACAGGTAACCAATGTTATTTAAAAACTAAAGGGATAAAAAATCATTCTCGGTGTGATATTTCATCTATTGCCTTTTTGCCGTCTCCAGAACCTTAGTCAATCCTACTACTACATTGTGTTTTCCCTGCTCCTGATACTATGCAAGAATTTAGAAGTTCACTTTGTTAGTTTATTTATTTAGTTATTTTTCTATACCGCTGTATCTAAAAGTCACAGCAGTTTACATGTAACAACATAGCTCAGTTTGTTTATAAGTCGCCTGTGAGGAACAGTGTCAAAGGCTTTACTGAAATCTAAATACACCGCATCTAGAGCTCTTCCTTGGTCCAACTCCCTGGTCACCCAGTCAAAGAAATCAATCAGATTTGTCTGACAAGAACTGCCTCTGGTGAATCCATGCTGCCTCGGATCCTGTAAGTTAAACTAACCAGCCTGTAGTTTTCAACCACATCCTTACTTTCGCTTTTGTGTAAAGACACCACATGAGCCTCTCTCCAGTCCTTTGGCACCACTCCCGACTCCAACTAGGCATTGAAAAGGTCAGTCAGTGGAGCTGCTAGAACGTCCCCAAGTTCCCTCAGTATTCTAGGGTGTATCCCATCCGGTCCCATCGCTTTGTCTACTTTAAGTTGAGCTAGTTTCTCACGAACACAGTCTTCTGAAAATTGTTCAAGATGTCCTTCGCTTCTGTTCCTATTTGTGGGTGTTTTCTGAGGTTCTGCTCCTGGTTCTTCATCTGTGAACACAGAACAAAAATATTTGTTAAGCAATTCCGCTTTATCCTTATCAGCTTCTACATATTCCCCCCCTGCACCCTTGAGTCTGACAATACCACTCTTGCCCTTCCTCTTCTCACTAATATATCTGAAAAATGTCTTATCCCCCCATTTTATTGCATTGGCTATTTCCATAGGTTGAACTGTGTGAAACTGTCAGAGAACCAGAAAAAATGATTGCACAATATGAGTAAGTTGGAGTGAAAATGACAGTTCTGAGTTCAAAAAGATGCTCAAATAATGTAGAGGAACAAAGATGTAATCCCTTCCAAAGTAGGAGACAAGGAAGGAGAAGAAGACTAGCTCGAAAACCAAATCACAAAGGATTTGGAAGGATTGAGCTTCAAGGCGTTCGACCTCATCCAAATAGAAACTGACTTTAAGCAAGCATTTATAGTTGTAAGATCCGGTGAAGCCACATCAGTTGACTGCATAAGAAACAAATCGTCGGCATAAGCATAAGCTGATATTCCAGTGGACTGCATCAAAGTTAGCAGAGGTATGAAAAAGATATTAAACAATAAAGAAGAAAGAGAAGAGCCCTGTGGGACACCGCAGGGTAGTACATGTGATGACAAAATATCATTATGAATCTGGACCTGAAAAGACCTATTCTGAAGAAAAGAAGACAACCAAGAAAAAGCTGTCCCCTGTACACCGATGTCACAGAGCCGAGCGAGGAGCAAATTATGATCAATAAGATGAAAAGCTGCAATCAGATCTAAGGAGACTGCAATAATCGCCATGGTCCAAAGCCCTATAAACCTCATTCAGAACTGCAGCTACCATTGTATCTGTACCAGTACTGTACCTAGCCCTGTGTGAGCGGTGCAGCCGCACAGGGCGCAAAGGCTTAAGGGGCACATTTCGGCTACCTGCTGTTGCCCTGCTACCGCCATTTTTTCTTCTTTCAGTGATGGCAGGGCAACAGCAGGCAGCCAAAATGCACCCCTTAAGCCTTTTCGCGCCATTTTAAGGAGGTATGGTCCCTCCCTCCTCTGATGCAATGTCAGAGCAGGGAGGGACAGATCTGCTTAAAGTGCCAGCAACTTGCACATCGGGGACGCCTCCCCTCTCCTACTTCCGCCTAGCCGCTTTCTGCTCTTGTCCTGCTGCTGGTTCCACTGTGGAAAAAACAGAGGGCGGCAGCAGCAAGGTAAGAGCAGTCAGCGGCTGGAGGAGGTGCCGGGGGGGGGGGGGGGTGTGTGCACCCAATATGCAAGTCACACAGGGCATGATTCTAGCTTGGAACTATGGAGTGAGTGAAAACCCGTCTAGCGTGGATGTAACGAATGGGTGTGTTCAATATGATCCAAAAGCTGGTGAAACTCTACTTTTTCTGTTTAGCCAGACAGGATAGATGAGAAATTGGATGATAACTGGAAATCCAAAGGATTGACCTGCTGATTTTTCAAAATTGGTTGAACAGGCATATTGCCCAATGAAAGGCTATGGTTGATCATGTCCAAAATAAAAGGAGCTAAAGCAAGTGAAGGTTCCTGAAGCCTCGAAGAGGGGATAAGATCAAGAGGGAACGCAGTCTTTTGATGTGATTCAACATCTGAGTAAGTTTGGACATAGAAAGAGGAGTAAAATTAGCCCAGGTGTGGATCGGGCACTTGAGGTCAGAAGAATGAGGAGACAAAAAAGACAAAGATGAAGGGAAAGAGGTCCTCAATGTGGCAACCTTGTCATGAAAGAAGTCTGCAAACTCTTCAGAGGAAAGGGCCAGATTGAAAGGTTTCCGAGGAATCCCATGTTTGCAAAACCAGATGAGAGACTACCTAAAAGATAGCTCTCATAGAAGAAGGTGATTCATTAATGGTCCTTGAAAAAAAGTCATGTTTAGCAGACCGTATTTGGGAATGGTAATAAGCATGCATGCTCTGAAGTCACTTCAGATTTACGGAAGACTAGTTCTTTTGCACAGTTTTCTCAGCTGCTCTAACCTGATGGCAGAGAAGGAATAAGCCATTATGAAACCATGAATGGGAAATTCGTCTAGATTGCATCCAGACTGAACTAGGGGCAATAGAATCTAAGGCCTTAGACAAAGAATCCCTCCAGAAGGATAGACAGTAGAGAAAAGGTATTTATTTATTTATTAACATTTTTTATATACCGCACTATTCGTTATCAGCGCGGTTTACATGGAACAAAGAACCTCAGCCAAGATACAAATATCTGGTTTTTACAGTTAACAGGAAAATCAACTTGGATCACAGGATAACAGTTTACAGGAAAATCAACTTGGATAACAGAATAACAGGAGTAACTATATACAAGACAACTATTTACATCAAAGTGTCAGGGTATGAAAATTGTTATGTAAATCTGTTGAAGTAGTTTAATGTGCTGATGAGACAGAAGGTTTACGTGTTTGGCATGTGGTTGTTGGTGTTCGAATGTGATTGTGCTTCTTTGTTCTCTGGGAAATATTTGAGGAAAAGGTAATGTTTCAGGGCCTTCCTGAAGTGGCTGAGATCAGGGATGGCCCTAACGTGTGATGGAAGGGTGTTCCAAAGTTTTGGGGCACATAGGCTGAAGGCTCTGCTCGATGTTGTGGAGTTGTATTTTATGACTTCCTTTGGTACGGTAAGCATATTTAGTTCCGTGGTTCTTCTTAGTCTGTTGGTTATGATTGGTTGTATCATCTCCGATAACGAGGTGGAGGCGAGACCTTTGTACGCTTTAAAGGCTAGGAGAAGTGTCTTGAAAGTGACTCTCGCTTGAATAGGGTGCCAGTGTAGCTGTTTTAGAAGGGGCGTTATATGTTCCCTTCTGGATGCTCCGAGGAGCACCCTCGCTGCACTATTTAAGGCAAGTTGAAGAGGATTCAGGCTTGATTGAGGGAGCCCTTGTAGAATGGAGTTTGCGTAGTCGAAATGTGGAATGATTAAAGACTGGTACACAGTACGGAAATCGTCTGGATCAATCAGTTGGCGAAGATGTCTGAGGGAGCGGATCTTGAAGTAAATTGCTCTGACTATGTTGGATATGTGAGTTTTCATGTCAAGGTTTTGATCAAGGGTCACTCCTAGGTATCTGATGTGTGGTTTTACTTGCAGTGTGGCATCTTGAACTTCCAGGCATGTAGGTGGTGTGAAATTCGAGTTCCTTGATATAAAGAGAACCTCCATTTTTTTGTGTTGGATTCTGAGATTTTGTGTCAGTAGCCAGTTTGATATGGCGTTAAAGCAGTTGGTTAAGGGAGTGAGGTCCATCTTGTCTAAGCAGATCGGCATGTATAATAACACGTCGTCGGCATATATCATAAAGTTGACATTGAAGGATCTGATGATGTTACATATAGGTTGCATGTATATGTTAAATAGTAGTGATGATAGAGAGGATCCTTGTGGGACCCCTTGTCCCTGTGAAACGGATCTGATATTGCACCATCGGATCGAACGTGCTGCCATCTACCTGATAGGTATGAGTTACACCATTCGAGTGCTGTTCCACAGAGGCCCTTTTCTTGTAGACGGATGATAAGAAGCTCATGACATACTGAATCGAAAGCAGCCGCGATGTCTAAAAAGATGAGTACGAATCCATTCCTGATGTTGTCAATACCGGTGTTTAGGTTATTGAGGAGGGTGATCAGTAGCGTCTCGACCCCATGTGATTCCCTGAATCCATGTTGGCATGAATCCAACGGAGCTACAGAGTCAATGTGATCTTGTAGCTGTCTGTAAACCACTTTTTCAATTATTTTTGCAAGCGTAGGTATACTGGAAAAGGGTCTGTATGAGTCTGCTTTCTGTGGGTCCAACTTGCTGTTTTTTAGTAAAGGTCTGATGGAGGTTTGTTTGAGAGCAGCAGGGAAAGAGCCAGTGTCAAATGATAGTCTGATAATCTTGGATATTGTGGGAGTGAGCTCGTTGCGGAGATCCTTTATCCAGAAGGCTGGGCAAGGATCAGTGTGTGCTGTGGAAGTGTTGAGAGTTGCGATAATGTTCTGGATCATTCTCAATCAGGGAGTGGTGAAGGACATTAAAGGTGTCGGGTGCCCTTGAATTGTAGGGGGGGAAGGTATTGCAATTTTATTCGTCCTGCACATCTTGGATTGTATGTGAGCAGCAAATTCTTGCGGGCTGATTTCGCACTGTTGTTCGGGTGAAGGTTCCTTGGCCAATCTCTTGACCAAACTAAACAGGTCATGAGGTTTATTTAGAGCACGTCTCAAGGTGTCTGTGTGGTACTGCTTCATCTTTTCAGCGATGGTCTTGCGGTGAGTGGCAAGATGCTGCATGTAAGCGGTCTGACTACTATTAGTGTGTGATCTCCGCCATCGCTTCTCAAGCCTCCGTAGTAATTTTAGTGAATCTTTCAGCTCGGGTGTGAACCATGGAGCTGTCGCTTTTTTCCTTGAGGACCTGATCCTTGGTGGACATGAGGCAATGGAGTTAAGTCTGTTGTTCCAACCAGTGATCATTTCATCTAAGTTTAGAGAGGTGTCGTTGAAGAGTGCATCCGTTTCGGCCAGCATACGTTCCCTGTTAAATGGTTAGAAAAATCTTATTGAAGTGGTTGTGTGTTTGTTGAAGTCCGTGTCACTTGAAGGTTGTTTGTTTTGAGTAGGAATCTGGAAGATAATGAGCTTATGGTCTGACCAAGGGACCGCTGTGATTGATGACAGTATGTTTTGTAGCTGATTGTGAGCTGACTGTGGAACAAATATAAGGTCAAGAGTATTGCCTTTTACATGCGTGGATTCCTGCACTACTTGCTTGTATCCTAGGAATTCCAGGGCATCTATGAAGGCGGATGCTTGGTTATCCTGTAGAGATGGTAAGTTCATGTCTCCTAGAATCCAGTTGGGTCTGTTAGAGTTTGGTGTATTGGAAGTGAGGTTTATTATAGTAGATAATTCATCCGGTGAGGATGATGGAGCTCTGTATAGTAGGTTTATAGAACATAAGTTGTTGGAGATAGTGACGGTTTCAAGGTGGTTGTTGCTGGTGGAGTCCTCCATTTTGAACTGGAGATCTGTCTTGGTGAGGATAAGTACTCCTCCTCCTCTTCTGTTTTGTCTGTTGCTAGTGAACACTACAAAGTTGTCAGGGAGCAGTTGGTTGAGGATTACATTATCTTCAGGGGACAACCACGTTTCGGTGACCATGAGGATGTCTAGGTTGTGTGATGTTATTATGTCTGTGACCACTGGCCATTTTTTACGAAGTGAACGGGCGTTAATGAGGGCACACTTTAGGCTTCGAGGATGATGGTGATTTTCTTGCCTTAGATTTGTAGTGGGTTGAAGAGGTATATGTAATAGATAGTGGAGATGAGATCGGTGGGACCAATTTGGATCATGATGATTTGTGCTTGACCATTTTTTCCAGTTGTTATGCAAGATAGGTATATACTTGTGTGATGAGGTTAGTGCCAGGATATTGGGTAGTAAACCTATGAGAAAGAGGTATAAGCCTAATGTTATCTTGATGGGGAGCCCCATTCTCTTCCTATGTAATTGAGGAGTAAAATACTGCCTTGGGATGGGAGGAACTTATAGTGTGATACTGTTGAGTTGATTTAAAATAACTTGGTAGGAGTTATCAAATGTATAGCCAATTAGGTGCAGATGTATAGTAAAGTAGGTACAGATGTTGCCAGATATCAAATGTTTAGCCAAGTAGGTATGGATGTTACCAGAGACCTACTTAAAGAGATACACACTTCTGCGGAAAGGTACTTATTGTCCAACTAAGCAATGGCAGAACGCTACATGAGTTTTGTCTACTGAGAGAGACACAATCTGTAACATGTTAGATGTTGTTTAGCCAAGCATTAACACGAGTTATAAGAAATTTTGCTTATTGAGTTAGAACTAATAAGTTAATAAATACAAAGTATTTGGTCAAGGATAGCAACGTTATAAAGGACTTGTTTGATGTGAGATAATCAATGTACGATACATAATATTTGTGCTTACTTGGCTGAAGGATGGAAGCCTGTTGTCTAGTGCCTCGCCTAAGGGCCACGCCAAAGGGCCCTCAGGCGTGGGCCCGCCAGGCGCGGGAATGCCTGCCGGCGCGCTGAAATTTAAATCTCTGCTGCACGTGGCTGCCCCGATTGGGCAGGGATCAGATGGCCGCAGCTCCTCCCGGTGCAGGAGGCTCGATCCTCCAGAGAGGAGAGCTGATGATGGTGCCGGGGGAGTCCCTGTGTGGAGCGCCTGCCGGCGCGCTGAAATTTAAATCTCTGCTGCACGTGGCTGCCCTGATTGGGCAGGGATCAGATGGCCGCAGCTCCTCCCGGTGCAGGAGGCTCGATCCTCCGGAGAGGAGAGCTGGAAAAAGAGAATCAGCTGCCGGAAATAAGGCCATAGTATCCCATGAAAGATTACGATAAATGTAGCTAGAACAGTGAGGTGGCAAAGATGCCTGAGAATGACTAGGAAAGACAAGATCAAAGCATAAGAGAGCATGATCAGTCCAAGGCAAGAAAGTTGTTCGCAAGTTAGAGAGTAGCATTTTAGAGTTTTGAAGGCTGAGCATGAGATCTAAGGTAGGCCCAACCTATATATGGACAGAAGGACATGCTGACAAATGGCATGATCTAAAAAGAAAAGTATAGAAAGACCTATCACATCCCCTAGAAGGGATATCAGAATGAATATTAAAATCCTCTAAAATTAAAATATCTGGGTAGGAAATAAATGACTAAGTAAAAACTATTGACTTTCATCCCATGATTGCCGGGAGAAGAGCCAGAGGGCAATAAAGAAGAAGCAAATAAGCAAAAGGAGTAGAACCAAACCTAATGAAAAGGGACTCCACACCTAAAGCAGGAGAAAGGGGAGTTTCTACAACCTCCAGTGAAGACTTATACATAAGCATCACTCCACCATCTTTCCGAGAGGTTCTGGGTGAGGAGAGGGCCTAATAACCTGGAGGGAGGCATCAAAAAATGTATGCCTCTTCTCCCTCGCGGAGCCAAGTTTCAGTTAGATTGTGGGTGGGGGTGAGATAAGGTTGTAGGGGGGATGGGGAGGGGAGTGAAAGATGGTATGATTTGTTCATTGAGGAAAGTGGTTATGTTTCACTGGGGAAGCGTTCTAGGAATAGATGAGATTTTAGGTTTCTATGAAATGTCATTAAATCACCCTATGTTCTATGTAAAATCATATAGTTAAGTTATGCTGTAAACCGCTTTGACTTTCAGATAAAGCGATATTTAAAAAAAGGTTAAATAAATAAATACTCAAACCCTTCTTCCTGTTGAGCTGCCAGTAGGTGGGTTAGGGATGGGGGCAAAGGGAGAGAAGGAGTTCTGCTTAGGGCACCCAATATCCTTGCACCAGCTCTGCATTCATCTCTCTGGGCTTTAAACTAGAAGTCAATTTTTCAGTTTCTTACCTTGATCTGGGGTAGATATCCAAGGCCTCCTTCTGCAAGATAAGAAAAGGCTGACTAGTTACATCAAAATCATACAGTATTTCTTAATACTAGATTAACTTCCTCAGTTTGATTCCACCTATAAACTATTTGCTTTCTCAGTCGTACCCTTGCTTGTTTTTCATTGTGTGTCTTACCTGTCTGGCTTGATTAGATTGTAAACTCCAAGGTGTAGAGAATATCCATTTTGGGGGGAATTTTATAAGAACTTGAGTGTGTTACATGTTTATAAACTTGCCCAGAAGCATTTGTGCATAAAAATAGGAGCTCAAAAAATCTAGTACTTACTTATATGTGATAAGGTGGGTGATTTTTATAAAGGCTTTTGTGCACGAGAAGGCAAGGTTGGATTTAAGATGTGAACGCTCCTAGACAGGACTGGAGAGCAATAGGGAGGGAGGCTTCTCCCTCAGCAATCACACATCATGACTCTACAGCAAATGGAATCAGGCTTCTGTTTAGCCCAGGGATTTGATGTCTTCAAAATTTGGTATTCAAGGCAGTTGCTTGTGTTGCCTAGGCCTAAATGCGGCTTGTGTTAAGGTGGATTTTAGATAAGATAGGGAGTGTGGACATTAGACGTCTAGGTCGGGACGTGGAAAAGTCCTATTGTATTTTAAAAGAGGCTCTGCATTTGGCAGTGGTAGGGGGTTTCTAGTGCCTGGAGGCCAATACTAACATTTGCACCCCCCTGACACATCTCCTCTGGCCCTTTCCCCCCTTTCCCAGTGGTACAATTCCAGTTGTCAGAAGGAGAGTGCTAATCTGCTTTTCCTGTCACTGGTGTCTCCAGCCCATGCAGTTTGTAGCTCAGATCAGCTGTCTGGCCTGTCTGGTGCTCCACAGATTTCTACTGTGCACTGGGGGAGGGGGGCATCAGTGACAGGAAGAAGGGGTTAGAGAAGCACCTGGCCTACTTTGCCATCAAATCTTCTTCTCTCCTCTCCTGTTGTCAGCTGGGTTCAGGAAGCAGAGTATGAGGTGGGCAAGAAAAGAGGTAATGGATGGCTCCAGTGAGCATTACGCAGAAGCATTACTAGGTACTTGCAAGAGTCAGGCAGCACCACACGTGTTACATCAGGCCCTAGAACATCAGTATGTTTCTTATTGGTCAAGCAGGACTGCTGCAGATCTGTAAACAGAAACTACATACTACCAAATCCTTCAGCCTTAGTCTACTACTACTACAGCTACTTATCATTTGTATAGCTCTAACAAGCATACACAATCCCTGCTTAATAGAGCTCACAAGACAGACAAATACGAAAAAATAGGGAGTTATGGTAGAAACTAGGGGAAATGGTTATAACACACAGGACCGTACCTAGCCCTGTGCGAGTGGTGCGGCCACACAGGGCGCAAAGGCTTAAGGGGCGCATTTCAGTTGTTTGCCATTGCCTGCTGCCGCCACATTTTCTTCTCTCAGCTGCGGCAGGCAATGGCAAACAGCCGAAATGCGCCCCTTAAGCCTTCTCGTGGCACACAAAGCAGGTCTGGTCCCTCCGGGAGGGACCACACCTGCTTAGCGTGCCGGGAACTTGCACATCAGGTGCGCGCCTCTTCTCTCTCACCCCCATAAATTGGCTAGATGGAGGTGCGGGGGGGGGGGGGGGACATGATGTGCAAGTCGCAGAGGGCGCATTTCACGATCGGTACGGCCCTGATAACACATATGGATGGTAAACAGGAGACTAAGGGGGATCAGGATCCAAAGCATTCTTGAAGAGGTAGCTTTTCAGTCTGGTTTTGAATAGGACTAGAGATAAAGCATGATACACTGGCTCATGTAGTCTGTTCCAGGCGTATGGGGCAGCAAGGTGGAATGAATCAAGTCTCAAGTTGGCAGAGGGAAAGAAGGGCACAGATAGAAGGGATTTGCCTGATGAGCAGAGTTTCCAAGGAGGGGTGTGAGGCGAGATAAGAGAGGAGAGGTAATGAGGAACTGCAGAATGAATGATGAGCAGGAGAAGTTTGAACTGGATGAGTACATGGCTAGGGAGCCAGCAAAGTGATTTGAGAAGAGGGGTTATGTGAGCATAATGATACTAGGGAAGACTGGCTGTGCGGATGAAGTTTGAATGGACTGAAGGGGGCGAGAGATGATTCAGGCGGACACCAGTGAGAAGCAGTTTGCAAAAGTCTAAATGGGAGGTGGCTAAAGAGTGGATAAAAGTCTTGTGTGTTCAGAAAAGAAGGGACAAATTTTGCTGATATTATAGAGAAAGAAATGACTAGTTGTAGCTATCTGTTGGATGTGTGCAGAGAAAGAGAAGAGTCAAAGATGACCCCGAGGTTACAAACTGAGGCAACCGAGAAACACACACAGGCAGACCCAACAAATACAGAAAAAGGGACCACAAACAGAACTATAAACATGCAACCAAAAATTGAACTGGAATCCCCAAGAAGCCAGACTGCATGCATTTTCTCCTGTACTGACCAAATTTCAAAGCCAACTACACTGAGATCCACAGATTGTTTCACACAAAATACAAAACCATACATAAGAACATAAGATTTGCTTTACTGAGGCAGGCCAATGGTCCATCAAGCCCTCTATCCTGTTTCCAACAGTGGCCAATCCAGGTCCCTAAAAAGTAAACATATTCCCCCAGTCTGCTTTAATAATGGTTTATGGACTTTTCCTTCAGGAACTTATTCCTAAACTCAGTTACACTAACATTTTTCACTACATCCTCTAGCAATGAATTTCAGAGGTTAATTACGCATTGAGTGAAGAAATATTTTCTCCGCTTAGTCTTAAATTTATTACTTTGTAGCTTCATTGTATATCCTCTAGTATTTATACTTTTTGAAGGAGTAAATAACTCATTTGTGTTTACTTGTTCTACTCTGCTTATTATTTTATAGATCTCTATCATATCTCCCCTCAGCCATCTCTTCGCCAAGCTGAAGAGTCCTAATCTTTTAAACCTTCCATCCCCTATATCATTTTGGTGACCCTTCTCTGTAACTTTTCCAGTTCCACTATATCTTGTTTTAGATGCACATAGTACTCAAGCATAGAGTGATACAGGACATTATGATGGCCTTTGTTTTATTTTCTATTCCTTTCCTTATAATGCCTAGCATTTATTAGCTTTCTTGGCTGCCACTTCACACTGAGTAGAGGATTTCAACATATTATACACAATGACACCTAGATCCTTCTCCTGAGTGGTGGCTCCTAATGTGGAACTTTACATTGTGTAGTTATAGTTTGGGTTGCTTTTCCCTAAATGCATAGCTTTGCACTTGTCAAAATTAAATTTCATCTGTCATTTGGATGTCTGGTCTCCCAGTTTCTCAAGGTCCTCTTGCAATTTTTCACAATCCTCTTGTAATTTAACATCTTTGAATAATTTTGTATCATCTACAAATTTGATCTCCACACTGGTTGTTTCTATTTCCAGGTCATTTATAAATACGCTACAAAGTAGTAGACCCAGTACAGATCTCTGTGGTACTTCACTATTTAGCTGTTTGACCTCCTGGCACTCAGCATGCCGGCAGGTTTCTATTATCACATCCGCGGGAGAGAAGGCAAATGCCGCTCTTTTCTCCTGCGGCTCTTCAGAGGTGAGCCGGAGCTTCGGGGCTCCCTGGTTCCCTCTGCAAGTGGTCAGGCACAGGGCTCCTGAGATGTGGAGCCATGTGTAGGTAACATTCCTGCACAATGGACGGGCTGGCCCTGCCCTTAAGGGTCCATCCCAAAGTCTCTCAGTTTATTTATAAGTAACCAATGTGGAGCGGTGATCCAGCCAGGGAAATTAATCAACATTCATCTGACAAGACCTACTTCTCTGCTGCTACACTAGTAAATCCATTTAATTTTATAATAGGGTGGATAGGTTAAGTGACCAAGAAAGCACCTGTTTTGGTACTATTTTATAAAGCCACCTAGACACTTTTGTGTCTTTAGAAAATGCTAATGCAAATCCAGCATCAATAGTGCCCACATTTAAGACAGAGAGAAAGTATAAATGTTAGTATATACTTTATGGATGTGTTTTATAAAATAGGCTTCTAAATCACGACTGCCCACACTCCACCCAAACTCCACCCCTGTACATTCCTGCTTTACAAGTATGCATCTGTTTGCACTGCATTTGCATACTTTTAGATGTGACTGTAAGAGTTCCTTTATGCACATAGACTACTGTTTTGCTCACAAAATTGGTTTCTAAAATTGCCCTCTAAATAAGTTGGTGTTCCAGGGAATGGAGAATGAACATAAGAACATAAGATATGCCATATTGGGTCAGATCAAGGTCCATCAAGCCCAGTATTCTGTTTCCAACAGTGGCCAATCTAGGTCATACATACCTAGCAGTTTCCCCAAAAGACACAGGTTCCACAATGCTTGGAGTGGGTGGAGTGGATGGGATTGGCACTTATATTTTGTAAAATACATAAATATGCGCTGATTTCTACCAGAACACACACACACACACACATACATTGAGTTAGTCAACAATCAAAGCATCCACAACCCCTCAACATAGATTCTTAATGGAGTACCAGGGTGGGCTGGTCCATGGCCCAAATAACCTTTTGTTCCATGTTATGTAATTACTAGAACAGTGTGAATATCCAGTGTAAAACATCCCAAGGTTTATTCTTACTCTTTGTCACAAGAGGACACAGTATAAGCCTGCTTGGAAAAAGTTTGTTTGAAGCACTTGAAATATGATTGCTAGGAGTTTAAAAGTCTTAGGTGCAGCTTGTCGTACTATGAGGGCTTGTGTGTATCAGTGATGCTGAGGGCTAATATTGGTAGCTTTACTACTGGCAGGGTCTTCCAAGATGGACAGGTCTCAGCTGAGGTGCCAGACCAAGATAGACCACCCATCTGGACAGCAGCAGAATGGGATGGTGTTGGCGATGGAGGATCACATTTCTGTGACAATGCCAACAACACTAGAATTACCTGAGTAGAAGAAAGGCCTGGCAATCTACTTCCATATCTTGCCACGAAAACCCAATGGATAGTCACAACAAAACAAATTGCAATATAGTGCTGGAAGATGAGAAGGCACACAACTGGCTACTGAGGAGGAGCTGAAGACTTTTCAGAGTAAAGCCCGCATTCATGATGTGGTTGGATCAAAGCCCTTGGGATGTATGACTGCTGATGTAGCTGCACATGCCGTCGGAGAAAAGGAAAAATGCTTCTGCGCTTGTTTACTTCCACAACTGTGCAAAGGTGAGTCGGGGAGCTGGACTTTGAGCCTCACCGGCTGCCTCTTAAGCTGGTTATGCGAGGCCATGTGCGGATGATATTCCTGCACATGCCTTGGGCTGGTCCTGCAGCCCAGGATAGTGTGGTTCACAGCAAAACTGGTAAAATAGACATATGCAGATTCAGTAAGAAAGAGCTGGAAATAGTCACTCATCTCGTAGCTGGTTACGAAGTTCTGATGGCAGAATATTTCTATACAGAAAGGCACATCAAAGTAGTACACCTCATTCATTGGAAACTCTGTAAACACTACATCACTGTACCGGAAAAGGTTTGGGATCATGACCTTAAGGGGTATGTTTACTAATCGGCAGTAGCGGCTTCCGTGTGATATCGGAGCCGCGGCCCATTGAAGTCAATGGGGCCATGACTCCATGATCGCACAGAAACCATTACCGCCAATTAGCAAACATATCCCTAAGAGATTTATGGAGAATAAAGAAATTATGTTAACTTGGGACATTTCCATTCCGCTGGATAAGAAGTTGGATGCGACATAGAGGTAAAGGGAAAAAACACCAGAACAGCATAGAAGTGTCGGTTCCAAGCAATTATTCTGTGAATCATGTGGAGAGGGAGAAGATCCTGAAGTATCAAGAAATGCAGTCAGAGACCAAGAAAATGTAGCAGAAAGTTATAGAAATATTTCCCATCATATTGGGACCCACAGGCCCGATTAAGAAGAATTTCCCATCACACCTTGACAAGTTGCCCATACATGTTACATCTTATGAACTCTGGAAGGAGGCTCTCTTTGGCATGATGCAAATACTATGGCAAGTGTTAGCAGTACATTTGAGAGACTGAGATCATACTCCACATTTCCTTACTATCATGGTATGCGCAAACCTAACCCATGTGGAGAAATTACATAAATTAGATATTGAACTTAATTTAATATATATTAGAAATTCTAGATGCCAATAAACCAGTAACCAAATACCGACCTACTCCCTTCTTCTAACCCAAATGTTCCCCCTTCCCCTTCTCCAGCAACTACTAATGCATAGTTGCTAATGAGCCTATAAACTTGTGCCCTTGGTACAACTGCCTGTTACTAGTTAAATGTAATTCCCAAAAAGTTTCATGTTACCTGTAAACTGCTTTGATCAAGAGAAAAGAGCTATAGAAAGCCAACCCAATAAATAAACAAATAAAGCAAATACATAAATAAATAGCTTCCGAGTGAAAAGAATAAGGAGAAAGCTGATGCAGGTACTCAAGAAAGTCTGGAGATTTTCTTAGGGGACAGATGATACTGACAAGGAAAGGTGCCGACGAGGATCAGGTTTCAATTTAATGGTATGACAAATTTTGTTATTAAACGATGATCATATTCTCTAAAGTTTGTCTGGTCATGTTTATTTATTTTATTTATTTATTTACATTCTCTTATATACCGCGCTATTCTGCATCAGTGCGGTTTACATTGAACAAACTGAAATTACATTGAACAGGGCATTATAACTTGGAGATAACTATTTTACAGGGAACATGGGCTATGGAGGGTTAAGTGGTTTGCCCAAGACCACAAGGAGCACCTGTGGGACTAGAAACCCCCAGTCCTTCCGGCCCAAGGTTGCTGTCCTCTAGTGGGATTTGAACCCCCGACCTTCCAGCCTGAAGTACCTTGCCCCAACCACTAGGCCACTCCTGTTCTATTGAATGTTTGCCTTTTAAAGATTGCTGTCCCTGATGTTTCACCAATACGTGGCCAAGTTGGTCTCCTTTGTTTCTAAACAGTGGTCAACAAAAATAAAGGTCTTCTGAAGATAAGATGCTGCTTGTTCTTCCTAACCTTTACTGTTGTGTTATCATTGCCACAGGCATGGTGGCTGCCTCTGTTTGTTCTTCCTGCAGTGACAGCAGCTTAGCGCCTGTTCTGAAAGTAAGCAGTCTCTGACTCAGGTGTGCCTGTGGTAATAGTGACCCAGTCGCAAAGAGAACTATTTCAACTTTTATTATAGTGGAATAGTGTTGCATCATGTATTAGCAGGCAAGACAGGACAACTAAATTAATCAGTGTCATATTGTAGTGCTGTGCAACAATTCTGTAATAAGAGTGGTTGGTTCCCATCTGTTCTATAAGTTCCTTCTAGATGGATGAATGGGTTTTAACAACTGAGGGAGAGTTCTGTTTGAGTAACAACAATACCAATTAACTTTCAGTCTGCAGTTGAATACAACTAATTTAACATTAACCTGGAATTTGACTTTCAAATCCATTGAGTCAATACAATAAATTTATTTTCATTAGAGCTATCTCACCTTATGTATGCACAAGCTTTTATATTTGTATTGCTACACACATCTGATGGTGCCAGTGTACATAAAGAGTCAGGGACAAAAGCCTACTAGTGAAATGTCATTTTACTCCATAGACTAAAACAAATGGATTTTAACAGTTTTGGCAGAGTTGTTGCACTGTTGATAAAGGCTTAAGATGAGGATGCAGTATGTTTCTCGTGACCTCCTTAGCAATATGCGATGGTGTGTTTACCACTCTGTGGGCAGAAGTGTCAGAAGACAATCATTTTAACAATTTGTCATCATGATGGATTAAAGCTTGGCTTGAAAGCAGCTGATGTTTAGGTGTTAGAAAGGTCAGTGACACAATCATAGTCATGGTAAGTGGGTAGGAGATTAGCATTTTTCTTCTCAAAGACATCCAGGTACTCCAATATTTCTGCAGTGCTATGATTTGATTGTGACTAATGTCATCTCGGGGTTCCCCTCTCAGGGATGGGAAACACAATATGATGTAGAATTCAGAGTGAAATATTACCTTCCCACTGGGCAAATCAATTTGAAGATTATGTTTTCTTAACCAGGAGATTTCTAAAAATGATTTTTTTTCTAAAATGATTGGCAGCAAGTGGGGGGATTTGGAAACTCCAAATGTGATAAAGTTCTCAGTCTGTACAAGACAACTATTGTTGATACGGTCCCTTATTAGAGCAACAAAACTGCAAACAATATATAAAAATTGCTCCAACATTCAACTATGAGAATACGATGTGTGTAAGCAACAAGGTCTCAGACTAAATTGGGACTATGGAGTAGGATATATCATACCTAATCTCCGTACACCCTTTTGCATCAACAACCTTTTTTTGTTGCTTCGAAACTAGTTCTTTTCCTTTTTATCTTCTTTTACCTTTTTTTTCTTTTTAAATATAAATAAAATTTTTTGTAAAGTATGATGATATGTGCTTATCTTAACAGAAAAGGCCCCAACGCCAATCTTCAGCGCCTATGCGTTTCACCAATCATTATGTTTCTTCAGGGGGTTTATATAAGCACTCCCAAACATTCGATGTCAGCTTCAATTCTCTAACCCGCTTCAGAATGCAAACCTCTGGCATCTGAATCTAGTCGCTCTGAACGCAGGTTCAGTTCTCAAAACAAAGCCTTGCAATGCGGCTGTTACTGTGAAACTTTGGCCCAGGATCTAACAGCTGGGCCTGAAACAAAGGCAGTACGACAAACAGATACAGGTAAGTTGTCACACTGCAGTATGCGCTCCCTTTCTGCCTGGGTACCCCCCCCCTCCCGCATTGCAGGGGCTGCTTGGGTGGAATTAACGCCACTGGTGAGTAGATAGAGGGCAGATTATACAGGGTGTGTGGCAAGCTAGTCCATGTTTGGTGTGAGTGGATACTCAGTTGCCACAGCCATTAAAGACTTGGGAGAAGAGTCAGACTTTTATCTGCTTTCTGAAGTACAGGTAGTCTTTAGTTAGGTATAGTTCCTCTGGGAGTGAGTTTCAGAGTGCAGGGGCTACTCCTGAGAAGGCTTGCTGGCAGGTGTTACTTCATGAAATTTTCTTGCTGAGGGTATGTGGTAGGCTATGGCCTAGCATGGTCTGCTACTATGAAAGGCCTGTAAATTAGGCCTGGATCCTAACTCCAATTATAGCTAGAAAAAGAACCAAAAATCTGTGAGAAATGAGAAAACTGTTTTAAAATGCTTAATAAGAAGTTTTTATGAATCCATAAGTCTTCTATTATTCTCTTGTGTGTAAAAGAACAGAAATGTTTCAGTATATGCATTCCTGAAGCCAAGGTTAACCTTGCAGTAGAGAAGTAACGAAATCAAGAACTGCACCATTGTTAGAGCAATCCTAAGGGAGGGTGCCGGTTGCTAGGCTCCGGAGGGATTTCTAATTGGACAGGTGCAGGGAATGTAAGACCAATGAGTAGTTTGCATGTATCGAGTTAGAACCAATAGAAAGCTTTCATGTATCAAACTGAAAAAGAGGTATAAATGGTTATACCGCGCTGATGCTAAAGAGTGCGGTATATAAGAAAATAAAATAAATAAATAAAATAAATTATGTCTCTGTACAAACTTTTGCTCAGTTCCTTTTGAAGCTTTGACTGACTGGGCCTGTGCACAATAAACTGGCTTGGACCCTGTAAGTTGACTCCTGGACTTATTTATTGATTGCACTTTGCTACAGCATATTCTTGGTGCGTTGGCCGGGAAGTGCGAGTGGTAAATGGTATTCAAGTGTATAATCCACGTAATTCGCCTTGAGGTTTGGCCCGGTTGGAACCGTGTCTGTCCGACCGCGGGGGAAACCTCAGGTGCCGCCGGCCCCTTTGAGCCGGAGAGGGTTCCGCCTGCCTCGGCGGGCCATCGGGTCCAGCTGGCCAACACCTCCAACCCGGGGGAGTCCAGGTTCCAACTCAGAAGCTGGTGTGGTATCGGGGACCGGGTCCGGTGAGTAGACATTTTTGTGATTCAATAGAAAGAGCAGCCTGGGACAATGTCTTGCGTGTGCAGGACTAATTTGGTATATTTGGTATAGAATAACTGGGAAATCTCGCATGAGTATGCGCGAGACAAGGGAGCCTGATCACCTCCCATAAGGGCGGTCCTAGTAAGCTCTGCATAAGTGAAAGTGAAAGCGGAAGCTGAAGCCATTGACCCTTCTTGTTTGGAATAGTCAGTCAGAAAACCTGGGCATTTGAAATGTTGAAATATGATATCTTGTTGAAATATGCTTGATTGTGTGAGTGAGAGGTCTTGAAATACGGACCGAGCGAGAGCGGACTTCTAAGTGGCGTAGTTCCTGGCCGGGCAACCGCGCCCAGGTCGCGAACAGGAGGAAGCGAGTGGTGTTTGTCCCCACCAGTGTTCTGTGGGCTGTACGGACCCCTTACCTGCAGCCATACTACCTATCCTTATTGTTCGTTGTCTTGTACGTCATTATGTGTACGTAGGGTACGTAGCGTACGTAGGTATATTGAGTACATAGGCAGCGTACGTAGGTACGTTCAGATTATGGGAGGGATGGAGTCCACGCAAACTCCGTTGGCATGTATGATCAAGAATTTCCGTAAAGGATTTTCGGGTGATTATGGTACGAAAATGACTCCATCTAAATTAAAAATGTTATGTGAAAGGGAGTGGCCCGCATTAGCTACTTCATGGGGGCACCTTTAATGTAGAAACAGTTTTACGAATTCATCAGTTATACTAAGAGTGTATCCTGACCAGTTCCCCTATATAGATTCCTGGTTAAATGTGTGTGAACAGCAGCCCTCATGGATGAAGCGCTGTTATGAGGAGCGCTGTAAAATATTTGTAGCTACTACTAGGGGAACCAGAAAAGCTAAGGAAGAGAAGCCGCCTGTGTATTCTGCCCCAGAGTCCCCAGATATTCTGACCAAGATACCCCAGCACCCACAGAAGTTAGTTCCCACAGCACCATGACCTGAAGTAGAGCCAGATGAAGGGCCCCAGAAAATACCGCTGCCACAGCCTAAGAAGCACCCTACCTCGAGTGATAGTCCCGAGTCAGGCCCAAGCACAGCAGGGGGAGAGTCCTCCTGCCAGTTCAGGGTCACCCACCAAGGAGGTTTGTGTCTGGGAGCCTTACGATTTGAGAAGTGTAACTCACAAGAAGAAGGAGAAAGCAGGGCACCTAATGCCATTACGCCAAGTGCCTGGAATACCTGTTTTAAATGATCAGGGCCAGATGGCACCAGGACCAACCAGCTTAGTTTATGTACCCTTTTCCACCACAGATTTATTGAACTGGAAAACGCATTATGCATCCTACACAGCCAAGCCCCAGGAATTAACAGAATTAATGTCTAGCATTATGCAAACCCATCAGCCTACCTGGGCTGATTGTCGCCAGCTCCTGTCTACCCTCTTTACTACTGAGGAACGAGGGCGAATCGGGCAAGCAGCCCTCCATTGGTTAGAAGAAAACCCTGCAGAAAGGGGAGGAATAAATCCCCTTCAAGCAGCTGTTGCAGAATATCCCAATGAAGATCCCGGGTGGGACCCAAATAATGAAAGGGGGGCGGCGGCCCTAACCAGATTTCGCCAGGCCTTATTGCAGGGCCTGAAGAAGGGAGGCCAGAGGGCCATGAATATCGGAAAAGTATCAGAAGTTCTTCAGGGTCCAGATGAGAGCCCAGCGGCCTTTTATGAGTGGTTGTCTGAAGCTTATAGATTATATACCCCATATGATCCCGCCGCTTAAGAAAATTTACGCATGGTAAATGCAGCCTTTGTTAGTCAGTCCCAGAGAGACATAAAGCGAAAATTGCAGAAATTGGATGGATTTGCGGGCATGAACACAGCTCAGTTAATGGAAGTCGCTCAGAAAGTATTTGTGAATCGTGAAAATGAACGAGACAGAGAAAGTGAACGAAAGATGAAGAAGAAGGCATATCTTCTTGCTGCTGCTATAACCGAAAGACGTGGAGGAGGTTTTCCTAATCAAAGGACCAGAGGACGTGGAAGAGGCCGCGGAGGCGAAAGGCCTCCATTAGGTGCAAATCAGTGCGCCTACTGCAAGGAAGAAGGACATTGGAGAAATGAGTGCCCGCATCTGTACTCCGCCCCTACAAGGGGAGGAGGGAGTCCTTGGAGGCCAGGAGGACGATTTCGAAAGAGGGGAGGAATGAATCGAACACAGTTCCATCAGGAGAAGGAGGAAGTCATTGAGGGAGTGGCAGTAGCAACGGGCTATGACCTGGACGACATAGATGAAGACTAGGCCAGACCGGGCTCCAAGTTCACCCTGGGTCCCCAGGAGCCTATGGTCAGTTTAAAGATAGGGGACCAATACATGGAATTCATGGTAGATACAGGAGCAGAACATTCAGTAGTAGCCAAGCCAGTAGCTCCTTTGTCCTCACGTTCTGTCACCATTGTGGGAGCCACTGGAAATAAAGCCACAAAGTCATTCTTACAGAACCGCATGTGTGAAATAGGGGGGCAGAAGATAACGCACCAGTTCTTGTATATGCCTGAGTGCCCTATTCCACTGCTGGGCCGAGACATGCTTGCCAAACTCCAGGCACAAATATACTTTGTTGAAGGGGGAGAAATGAAAATGACTGTGAACCCAAAGCCTGCTGGATTGATGGTGCTTACTGTTCCCCGAGAAGAAGAGTGGCGGTTCTATGGTGCACCTCCAATAAAGTCAACTAGTCCCTGTATACCTGCCAACCTCATAGCCCCACCTGAAGTATGGGCAGAAGATAATCCACCTGGCCTAGCGAAGAACATAGCCCCTGTCATTGTCACCCTCAAGCCAGGAGTAGAACCAGTGCATGTGAAGCAGTATCCTCTCCCTCGACCAGCCATTGAAGGAATTCACTGCCATTTGATGAAACTGCTGAAGTATGGACTTCTCAAGGAATGCCAGTCACCTTGGAACACCCCCCTTCTCCCAGTAAAGAAGCCTGGGACAGGGGACTACCGCCCAGTACAAGACCTAAGGCAAGTAAATGATGCAGTTGAAACTATACACCCTGTAGTGCCAAACCCTTATACTCTCTTCACTGGCTACTCACTTCACTGTCCTGGACCTGAAAGATGCCTTTTTCTGTGTACGCCTAGCCACCACCAGTCAACTTTTGTTCGCTTTTGAATGGCAAGACCTCATATCAGGAAGGCGGGGTCAGCTCACCTGGACCAGATTACCCCAAGGATTCAAGAATTCACCTACTCTCTTCAGTGCTGCCCTGAATCGAGATCTCTCAAGTTATCCAGTGGACCCAGGAAAGAGGGTTCTTCTTCAGTATGTAGATGACTTGCTCATAGCCACCAACTCAGAAAGTGAATGCCTACAAGCAACTAGTGAACTATTGTATCTTCTCAAAGATGCTGGATACAAAGTCTCAAGAACCAAAGCACAACTATGCCAAACTGAAGTCAAGTATCTAGGATTCCAGTTGTCCAGTGGGATCCGACGCCTAGGACCAGAATGCAAAGAAGCTGTATGCAGTATCCCCATTCCAACCACTAGGAGGCAAGTAAGAGCCTTCCTGGGGGCCGCGGGATATTGTCGCATATGGATCCCCAACTTCGCGCTGATTACAAAACCACTATAACAAGTCACCAAAGGAATGGAAAAATCCCCACTAGACTGGGGACCTGAACAAGATGTAGCGTTCCAGACTTTGAAGAATGCTCTGATGTCATCCCCAGCTTTAGGTCTTCCAGATGTCCAGAAACCTTTCCATCTTTTTGTCCATGAATGACAAGGAAACGCATTGGAAGTATTGACTCAATCACTTGGATCTTGGCAACGACCTGTAGCCTATCTGTCAAAACAATTGGATGTAGTTGCAAAAGGATGGCCCCCTTGTTTGAGAGCTGTTGCAGCAACAGCCCTCCTAGTGGGCGAAGCAGATAAACTCACACTAGGACAAACTCTTCAAGTCACTGTGCCACACTCTGTTCTGACTCTCATGGAACACAAAGGAAACTTCTGGCTAACCAATGCACGAATGTTGAAATACCAGAGCATGCTGTGTGAGAACCCCCGGATACAGCTGAAAGTCAGTCAAGCTCTGAACCCTGCTACGTTGTTTCCAATTGGTCCTGGACCACCTGATCATAATTGCTTAGAAACCATGGACACTGTATTTTCAAGTCGCCCTGATTTGACCGATGTCCCTCTAGAGGACCCTGAATGGACTTTCTTTGTAGATGGAAGCAGTTTGGTCATCAATGGACATTGTTGTGCTGGATATGCAGTGGTGACCCTTGATCTGGTAGTTGAATCCTCAGCCCGGACCCCAGGAACCTCTGCACAGAAAGATGAATTGATAGCCCTCACTAGAGCCTTGACATTAGGAGAAGGACTCCGCATAAATGTGTACACAGATTCCAAATGTGCTTTCACTACTTTGCATGCACATGGAGCCTTGTATAAAGAGCGAGGGTTGATCACCTCAGGGGGTAAGGCCATTAGGTATGGGCCCGAGATATTGATGTTATTAGATGCTGTGTGGGCCCCCAAACAAGTGGCAGTCATGCACTGCCGAGGTCATCAGGCAGGAACAGGAGAAGTCACCCGAGGGAATAGATTTGCAGATGCCGCAGCCCGAAAGGCAGCCACCACAGGACAAATTAGGACTCAAGATACTGTAATGCAAGCAGCCCTATTCCCTGTGCCCCTCAGTTCCTGGGCACCCCGATACACTACAAGAGAGTTAGACTATTATTGTGAAAAGGAGGGAGGAGTCTTGACAGAACAAGGTTGGATAGTGTTGCCACCCCCAGGAGGTAGTCCACCTCCAGGTCCTACAGTCATTCCTGAAGCATTAGGGCCAGCCTTTGTTCAAGTTTTTCACCAAGCCACACACTATGGTAAAACAGCTATGGAAAGAGCCCTGAAACCCCATTTTTGTATTTCACTGCTAGGATCCTTGACTGCCTCAGTGGCACAACAGTGCCTGATATGTGCCAAAAATAATGCCAAGCAAGGTCCTGTTCCACCCCCAAGAGTTCAGTCAGTAGGGGTGACCCCAATGAGTGATATACAGGTAGACTTTGCTGAAATGCCCCGTGCAAATGGATATCACTATATGTTAGTGTTAGTCTGTACATTTTCAGGGTGGGTAGAAGCCTATCCTACCCGAACTGAGAAAGCCCGAGAAGTCACTAGGGTATTGCTTCATGAGATCATTCCCCGATTCGGAATACCATCAACTATAGGGTCAGACAATGGTCCATCATTTGTATCCCAAGTGACCCAACAGTTAGCTCAAGCTCTGCAAATAAAATGGAAGTTACACACTGCTTACAGACCCCAGAGCTCAGGGAAAGTAGAACGTATGAATAGAACCTTGAAAACTCAGTTATCCAAACTTTGCCAAGAAACACACTTGAAATGGCTCCAAATTCTCCCAATAGCCCTTCTTAGGATATGTTCAGCTCCCACCAGATCTTTAGGAGTCTCCCCTTTTGAGATTTTGTATGGGCGACCCCCACCCATAGTGCAGGGAATAAAGGGAGACATGAGACAGATAGGATCTGAAATAACTAGACAAGAACTATTAGCTTTAGGTTCTGTCTTGCAGAAACTCCAAACGTGGGTGCAAGATCGACTACCCATCAATCTGACCGAGCCCCTGCATTCCTTTAAGCCAGGAATGTCCATGTGGGTGAAAGAGTGGAGAAAGACCCCGCTGGTGCCACATTGGAAGGGACCATACGTCGTCATCCTGTCAACCCCCACTGCAGTGAAAGTTGCAGAATTCGAACCTTGGATCCACCACAGTCGAGTGAAGCTGGCAGCTGCTCCAGATCCTGGCCAATGGACGTCAGTGAATGATCCCGAGACTCCATTGCGACTTACCTTGAGGAGACAGCCAGCTTTATAGAGAATCTTCGGAATCCGCCTGCGTCACATGAGAGTGACCAACACAGCAGAAGAAGAAAACTCCACAAGCTCATCATACTCAATCTTCCAGATACCTCCCAAAGACTGTAAATCACAATGTTTTTCCACTATTGCTTTGTGGGAGTGGTGATCCTGGAAATCCTGGAAAAGACTTTTGCCCTACCCCCTTGTGCAGCCTGTATAACCACCACCCGAACAGGACAAAAGATTATTCAAACTTTGCTCTATCACTCCTACTATACTTGCACTGGTACAGTCAGCCGGTGTATTTATAATGGCACCGAACTGAATATCTGTACGAAGGGGAAGAGTAGGACTTGTTATAACCCCCGACAAAACCCTTCATATTATACATTTGAGATACGCTGGAATGATGAAGCTGGAGCCATCTTGAATGTGACAAAACCCCTCACAAACCCCACAAAACCTATCGTCTTGAACTTTGATGCTTGTGATGCAATTATCAGAAATGCTTACCACAGATGTGGGTCATGGGAGTGAGCATACCATGATGATGATAAATATATGTGTCCAGAAGGAGCCCACGGATGGGGACGGTGCACTGGAAAGCATTCCCCAACCACCACTTACACCACTGCACCCAAAACTGACTATTACTGCCCAAGATGGGACTGCGTGTATTTTGCTACCTGGAAAAATGCACCTATGGGACAAGAGGGGGATAATCATAAAGGCAGCTTAACAAGGATCAGACTACCAGAGCCCAAGAAATGCCAGAAAGGTGCCTGTAATCCCCTGCAACTCCTCATAGTTTCAGGGGATTACAAGTAGTCACTTTTTTCAGTATCCTCCTCCTCATCTGCGTTCACCCTCGCCTCTGCACCCTCTACCCCCCTCCTTTGCATCGTTGTTGCACTTCTGATGCCCTTCAGGCTTTTCCTTCTGCCTCTGTGCTCTTTCCGTCGGATTTTGCTTCACGCTCTCTTGAATGTCAGACCTCTCTTTGGAATTCACTGCTCACTAGTGCTCTTGATGAGGTGGCGCCTCTTCGTCCTGTTCCCAGGCAACGTTCTGTTAAGCACTCACAGTGGTACCATCCTTCGCTACGCCTGCAGCGGACTCTGCTCCACCAGGTACAGCGTCATTGGACTAGCCGCCCCTCTCCTGATTTGGTATTGTGTTTTCGTCAGTTATCTACTGCATATCGTTTGGCGGTCCAGGCAGCAAAGCGTGCTTTTTACTCTGCTCAGATCTCGAAAGCTGCCCATTCCTCCAAACAGCTCTTTTCTATCCTTCGAGGGCTTTCCTCTACCAGTTCCTGCGTTGGCCCAGCATCCCAGTTGCCAGACCCTCAACTTCTGGCTACTTTCTTTTCCGACAAGATACATAAGCTGCGAGCCTCTTTTTCGACTCCTTCCCCTCCCTTGCCATTATCCCCTCTGCCCGATTCCTCCTCCGGGGGGTCTCCCACCCTGTTCACCGATCTCTTGTCGTCTCCTTCCCCTTCTTCGCCCAACCAGGCTCTTGCTCATACCTGGACCACTTTTCAGTTGGCCACATCCGCGGAAGTTCTACAGATGTTGCTCAAATCTCGTAAAACAACTTGTGTGCTGGACCTATCCCGTCTCTCTGGTTATCTGAACCTTCTCTGCAACTTGTTCCAATTCTTACCACCATTATTAATTCTAGTCTATCCTCTGGCCTTTTCCCGTCTTTGTGGAAGTCTGCTGCCGTCCGTCCCCTTTTGAAACAGTCCACCTTAGATCCTTCTGTTTTGTCTAATTGGCGGCCAGTCTCCAACCTCCCGTTCTTGGCGAAACTTTTGGAGCGCTTTGTTTTTGAGCAATTGAACTCACATGTTGAGGCTACACATACTCTTCACCCCTGTCAAGCAGGTTTTCGTCATGGGCACAGCACTGAAACTGTTCTTTTGGCACTTCTTAATGAAATTCACGTTGCTCACGATCGTTGTGATCTTACTCTTCTTGTCTCTTTGGATCTTTCTGCGGCTTTCGACCTGATTAATCACCAGACGCTTCTCTCTCGTCTTTTTGACATTAGGTTGCGGGGCTCTGTTCCTCAATGGTTCCGTTCTTTTCTCACTGCTCGCTTGTTCACTGTACACTCGGGTAATCACTCTTCTTCCTCTCTCCCCCTTATCTGTGGTGTTCCGCAGGGTTCTGTTCTATCGCCTCTATTATTTAATATTTTTCTTGCCCCTTTGCCTCTTGCCATTCAGAAGTTTCCGGTGTCTCCGTACATCTATGCGGATGACATTATTCTTCTATGCCATGTCTCTCCCCTCACTTTGGATATTACCCCACTAAATGACTGTCTGTCCCACATTGCTTCTTGGCTCTCGCAGAACTTTCTTCACTTAAACCCCTCGAAATCCATGGCTATGTGGGTATCTCTTAGCGGTTCCTGTCCTACGGTCTCTCCTATGATTGATTCAGTTTCTATTCCTCTTGTTTCTTCTTTCCGTTACCTGGGGGTTATACTTTCCGTTACCTGGGGGTTACACTTTCTTTTCATGAGCACATTTCTTCACTCACTCGGTGGTCCTTTGTGACCCTTCGGCAGATTCGGGCTACTCGTTCTCTCTTTTCCCCTGACTCTTTGGTCACTTTGGTTCTGGCTCTGGTGGTTAGTAGACTTGACTATTGTAATGTTTTCCTAGCCAACCTCCCTAAATATCAGCTTCAACGATTACAATCCATTCAAAATACTGCAGCTCGCCTTATCACTTTTTCCCGGCCGTTTGATCATGTCACTCCCCTCTTTCTCCGTTTGCACTGGCTACCACTCCGTTTTCGCTATCAATATAAGATTCTGATTCTGATTCACCATGCTCTTCATACTGGTCATCCTTTGTATCTTGCGGATCTGGTTTTTCTTCACACTCCTTACCGTCAACTCTGGTCTTTTCACGCTAATCGTTTATCACTACCTTCTCCATCACAAGCCCGTTTAGAGCAGACTCGACATTCCGCCTTTTTCTTTCTCGGTCCATTTCTCTGGAATTCTCTACCACCTTCCCTCAGATTAGAATCCTCTTATCCTTAATTCAAGTCACTACTCAAAACACATCTGTTCACACAGGCTTTTGACCTTCCTGCCAGTTCCCCTCCCTGACCATAATGTTGTCTCCCCATGTTGTGCTGTGTTTTGCTTCCTTTTGTTTTTAGATTTAGCTTTTTTTATTTTAAATTTAACTATTTAGTTATTTGCTTTTATTGCTGTGTGCTGTGCTTTTACTTTCCTTTCATTTTATGGCGTTCTTTTCTATGATTTGCAGTGTAGGCCTTTTATTGTACACCGCTCTATGCTTCGGCAGTAGCGGTTTATCAAATGTTTTAATAAAGATAAAGATAGTCAACCCCAGCCATTGGAAGCAAGGATACAAGTTTGGGTTGCATATAGCAGGAGGAGGTATAGATCCAGGGACAATCTTATATCTGCAATTAAGCACCAAAGCCCATATATCCTCACCTTACCGTATACATCACTCCTTCTATGAAGCTATGAAAGCAGAGTTTGAGGTTCCTCCTACCTCCCATAACTTGTTCCTTGAGTTAGCGGGAGCAGTAGCATCTAGTCTCCACATCTCAGACTGTTTATTTTGTGGAGGAACCAAGATGGGAGACCAATGGCCTTGGGAGGCACAAGAACTGAATTATTCTGTTCCATATAATCAGACTAACCTACATAATACGACAAGTGAATGGGTTTTGGCCCAGTCCATTGTAGGTAACTTATGTTTTGCTCGATATGGACCACTGTATAACATGAACGTGGGGCAGCTGGTCTGTCTCAATCAGAAGTTCTACAACGGTACCACTAAGAAGATGTCTTGGTGGTCAGGAGTTAACGCTACAGAACCTACCAATCCTCTAGTCCATTTCCCCAAACTTGCCAGTATCTGGACTAACTTAGCGGCATATAATTCCTGGCAAGCACCACCTGGACTGTACTGGATTTGTGGAACCCGAGCATATGCTAGACTCCCTCACCACTGGGGAGGCGCATGTGTATTAGGAACCATATAACCTTCCTTTTTCCTTTTGCCTACATCTCAGGGAGAGCTACTGGGACATCCTGTGTACAGAAGTCGACAACTGAAGGAGGCCTTGCAGATAGGCCAATGGGACAAATGGGATGCGACATCTGAAGAATGGCCGCCTGAGAGAATTATCTCATACTATGGACCTGCTACTTGGGAGCAGGATGGGACATGGGGAAATCGTACCCCTGTTTATATGATTAATCGAATAATACGTTTGCAAGCTGTTGTTGAAATAATAACCAATGAAACTAGTAAAGCACTAACTCTGTTGGCTAAGCAAAGTACGCAAATGCGCACAGCCATTTATCAGAATCGATTAGCTTTAGACTATTTGTTATCAGCTGAAGGTGGGGTATGTGGGAAATTGAATTTAAGTAATTGTTGTTTACAGATTGATAATAATGGGCATGTAGTTGAAGATATAGCCACCCGGATGAGGGAGCAGACATTTGTGCCTGTTCAGACCTGGCACAGGCTAAAGATGGATGGGTGGTTTGGTTCATTATTTTCTTGGGTTGGTGGTCTAAAAGCCCTAATGTTGATTGTATTGTTTATTCTAGCCATGTGCTTATGGCTTCCTTGTCTCCTACCCCTTTGCTTATGCATGGTAACTTCAGCAATGGATAACACTATAGAATGAAAGGCAGCTGCAAAGGTGTTAGCTATGTGGCAGTATTACCCTATATCCCACGATGATGCTATTACACCAGTATAATGTGCTAATTGACCAATGAGTAATTTAATTCTCACCCTTCCTCACTTGCGGGTGAGAATAATCAAAGGGGGGAATGTGGTAGGCTATGGCCTAGCATGGCCTGCTACTATGAAAGGCCTGTAAATTAGGCCTGGATCCTAACTCCCATTATAGCTAGAAAAAGAACCAAAAATCTGTGAGAAATGAGAAAACTGTTTTAAAATGCTTAATAAGAAGTTTTTATGAATCCATAAGTCTTCTATTATTCTCTTGTGTGTAAAAGAACAGAAATGTTTCAGTATATGCATTCCTGAAGCCAAGGTTAACCTTGCAGTAGAGAAGTAACGAAATCAAGAACTGCACCATTGTTAGAGCAATCCTAAGGGAGGGGGCTGGTTGCTAGGCTCCGGAGGATTTCTAATTGGACAGGTGCAGGGAATGTAAGACCAATGAGAAGTTTGCATGTATTGAGTTAGAACCAATAGCACACTTGGTGAGGTTGGGGAAGGAAAATTCAGTACTGCCAAATGAGAGGTAATCCTTGGGTTCGGGGATGCCTCTTAGGTGATTGACAGGTCAAGGGAGTACACAAACTACTTGTGGCTGGGCACACCTGAGGCTTTCTTCCTAAGAGAGCTAGAGCTTAGTTGTTCCTTGGTGGTTACTTCTGGGTTAAATTGAGCAGTCAGTGGTGGGATCCAAACGGTCAGGAACCAGTTCTGTCCGTCTTGCCTGCGATCAGGGTGCCCTGACCACTGCTGTGCACTCGACACTGGATTGACGGCATCGGGGGCATCTCCTGATGCCGTGATCCCCCTGATGCCATCACTCACGTGTCAGGCAGGGGGATTCCTGATGCCACAGCACCGGCGTTGCAACGCTGTGTTTGGCCTGGTTCAGGGAACATGGGCCACGGCAGAAACCGGTTCGTCTGAACCAGGCCAAACTGGCTGAATCCCACTACTGAGCATAGTGCCCTTATTCATCATAATACAGGCATAGGTTCAGGTGTCACTGGTGTTCCTTTTCTTCAAGGGTCCGTGGTGGTTGACCTGTAGTGCCCGGCACAGATTCTTGTGGCATTGCCCATAGAGCTTCATTTTCTCAGTTGCTCACTCAGATGAACGTCAGAGGTCAATACAATAAATGCGTCAAGTTCCTTGGGAGGATCCACTTTTTCCTTATTACTTTTTATTTTTCATTTGCCCAGAGAAGGATGCAGGCTATTACAAATCATATACCAGCAAGTACAACATAGGGGCTAGAGAAAAACATATTTCATTTCATTTATTAATTTATAAACCACCTGCCACAATATTTAGGTAGTGTACAATATACAGACATTAAATTCAAAGACACAACCCACATTTACATTCTTTAATTAGGGCTGCACTTGAACAGAATCTATTGTCTTATGCCAGATCAATATCATACCTTTCCTGTTCTCCCCTTAACAAGTAAACTATCTGTTCAAGCCTAACAATCTTGTCCCTTATTAATTGGAATTCAGGGACTTATTTCCAAAAATCTGCTGTCTTCAGCAGTGCCACATGTAGGCAATACAGAATCAGAAACTGATTTTCTTGAGATATGTCACTGACTTCCCACCTACCCAGAAGACAACAGGGAAGAAAGCAGGGGCAGGGGAACATCTTTATGGTTGGAGGGATCAAACAAGTCAATCTCCAGTCCTGCCCCAAAGCTCTCTACTTGCTGATGCTGCACTGGGCAAAATATTAGTGGGGGATACCCCTGTGGCCCACCCCATTCCGCTGTATGGTAGAAAGAATGAGCACGGGGTGTTGGTCATTGCCCTGGTATCTATCTGCATTACCTACCAGAATTGCTACACTTCGCACACTCCCTATCACAGATATCAGTAGTTGTCTTGCTCTGCACAGCCCCTCCAACACCATGAATCTGAATACTAAATCTTGAAAAACAGGTGGGGTATCTATAACCCTGGTACAAAAACCTATACATGAGCTTCTAGCTCTTGTTACAAACTGACGTATTTGAAATATGTGTCCAAATGGCTTGCCAATCTACCTCTAATTCATGTCTCCCCCCCTTCCACCATACACTTCGTCCTAACCATCAGGCAAACTAGGTGATTGCCTAGGGTGGAAGCTTCTGGCAGCCAGCAATAGAGTCTGAAAGCCAGGGGGCATAGGGCTTAAGGTTTTCCTAGGGTGCCAACACCTTGAACCAACTCTTGGACTTGTGTTGTTCAAGCCCCCAACAATCTCTGGAGAGCTTGAGGGTTGCCAGAACTATCTGAGGTACCTTTTTATTCAAAAGAAAGGATGAACCAAGGCCTCTAAGAGTTTTGAATACTTTGAGCAGTACACTACAGGGGAAATGTTCAAACAAATATTTAGCTTAAGAAGAATCATCATTTTGAACAAATTAACTTTCTCAAAAAGGGATAACGGTATTCCAGACTAGTGTTCTAAATTTAATTTAAACTTATTTATCACTGCAGAGTAATTGATACTATACAGAGAAATCAGGCTAACCAGAATGTGAACATCAAGGTAATAAAAACTAGATTCAATAGGCCAGGCAGAAACCCAGGAAATACCCATTTAAGAATATAAGAACATACGATATGCCATACTGGGTCAGATCAAGGTCCATCAAGCTCAGTATCCTGACTCCAACAGTGGCCAATCTAGGCCACAAGTACATAGCAGTTTCCCCAAAAGACACAGGTTTCACAATGCTTGTATTGGGGCAAGCAGTGGATTTCCTGGGTCCCCTTTAATAATGGTTTATGGACCCTTCCTCCAGGAACTTGTCCAAAATGTTTTTAAACCCGGCTACACTAACAGCTTTTACTACATCCTCCAGTAGCAAATTCTAGAGTTTGATTACACGTTGAGTGAAAAAATATTTTCTCTTATTACTCTTAAATAGCTTACACTGTAGCTTCATTGCATGTCTCCTAGTCTTTCTATATTTTGATGGTGTAAACAAACAATCTACATTTACCCATTCCACTTCATTCATTAATTTATAGACCTCTATCTCCCCTCAGCCATCTCTTTTCAAGGTTGAAGAGCCCTAACCTTTTTAGCCTCTCTTCATAGGTGTATCCTTCCATCCTCTTTACCATTTTGGTGGGTCTTCTTTGTATCTTTTCTAATAACACTATATCCTTTTTAAGATAGAGTGACTAGAATTGCACACAATATTCCAGGTGCGGTCGCATTATAATATCCTTTGTTTTATTCTCCATTCCTTTCCTTATGATTCCTAGCATTCTATTTGCTTTCTTGGCTGCCACTGCACACTGGGTGGAGGGTTTCAACATGTTATCCATTATGACGCCTATATCTTTTCCCTGGGTGGGTGGTTCCTAATGTGGAATCTTGCATCGTGTAATCATAGTTTGGGTTGTTCTTTCCTAGGTGCATAACTTTGCACTTGTCCACATTAAATTTCATCTGCCATTTGGATGCCCATTTAAGCCTCACCCGCAGGAGTTGTGCTTTTGGAATAAATTGCGCTTATAAACTGACATCGGACAGTAACACTCTAACAATTCCATAAATCTAGGAGCAGACTTGGATGCCTCAGAGATTAATAAAAGCACACCATCTGCATGCGAGGCAATTATGTGAGTGTCCTGATGAAACTTGAATCCCTTAATCCAGGGCCAGGGCTAGGTCTCCAAAGTAATCCATACCATTCACTATAACATATGTTCTACAATTCTAGTAATGTGACAAGATTCAGGATATAAATCCTATCAGGAGACCAAACTCCTGGAGTACCAAAAATAAGAATCTTTCCGATCAAATGCTTTTTCAGCATCAATGGAAATCAGCAGGTCAAGAACTCCCTCAACTGAATAATATTTAGGAGTCTACAAGTGTTTGTTGGTCTACTGGCCCTTGATAAACCTGGACTAACATAAGAACATAAGAATTTCCATACCAAGGTCCATCAAGCCCAGTATCCTGTTTCCAACAATGGCCAATCTAGGTCACAAGTACCTATCAGGTACCCAAAAAGGTACACAGATTCCACAATGCTTATCCTAGGGTAAGCACTGGATTTCCTTGGTCCTCTTTAATAATGGTTTATGGACCTTTTCTCTAGAAACTTGTCCAAATGTTTTTTAAACCCAGCTACACTAACAGCTTTTACCACATCCACCGGTAACGAATTCCAGAATATGATTACTCGAGTAAAAAAATATTTTCTCTTAGTCTTAAATAGCTTCATTGAGTGTTCCCTAGTCTTTCTTTAAGGAAAGAGTCATAGATGCATAGAATAGTCTCCCAGTGGAGGAGGTGGACATGAGAACAGTATTTGAATTAAAAAAAGCATGGGACAAACACAGAGGATCTCTAAAAGTAAAAAGGGGACTATTGTAGTTGATATGGACTGGCAGACTAGATAGGTCATGTGATCTTTTGCTGCCGCCATGTTTCTATGTTTCCATGTTTCTACTTTTTGAAGGAATATGCAACTGATCTATGTTTATCTGTTCCACTCCATTCATTAATTTATAGACCTCTATCGCTTGGAGACAAGTAGACACAGTTTACCAAGGTCATAAGAGACGAAGAGCTGGGAAGCCCTCCGATGTCCCCGCATACGCTCCAGGTAAAAGGCAGGCGCCCTTTTACAGTCTAGCGTATGCAGAACCGATTCTGCCCTGCTGGTATGTGGCCTGGGGAAGAAGGTTGGAAGAACCACCTCTTGGTTAAGGTGAAACGAGGAAAACACTTTTGGGAGGAACTTGGGGTGAGTACGTAGGACCACTCTGTTCTTATAAAACCGAGTATACGGCCTATCCGATACTAAAGCTTGCAGCTCGCTCACACGTCGAGCAGACATGAGTGCCATCAGAAAGAGCACTTTCCAGGAAAGGAAGCGGAGATGACAGGTGGCCATTGGTTCAAAAGGTGGGCAAGTAAGCCACTGCAAGACCACATTTAAGTCCCACTCTGTAAGTCAAACTCTGGAATTTGTTACCGGAGGATGTAGTAAAGGCTATTAGTGTAGCTGGGTTTAAAAAAGGTTTGGACAAGTTCCTGGAGGAAAGGTCCATAAACCATTATTAAGAAGGGACCCAGGATATCAATGCTTGAACCAATACAAGCATTGTGGAACCTGTGTCCCTTGGGGAAACTGCTAGGTACATATGACCTAGATTGGCCACTGTTGGAAACAGAATACTGGGCTTGATGGACCTTGGTCTGACCCAGTATGGCATATCTTATGTTCTTATATCTCCACTCAGTCATCTCTTTTCCAAGTTGAAGAGCCCTAACCTTTTAATCTCTCCTCATAGGGGTATCCTTCCATCCCCTTTCCCACTTTGGTGGCTCTTTTCTGTACCCTTTCAAATTCTGCTATATCCTTTTTAAGATATAGGAACCGGAATTGTACACAATATTCAAGGTGCAGTCGCACCATGGAATGACAGAGGGGCAGTATAATATCCTTGGTTTTGTTCTCCATTTTTTTCCTTATGATTCCTAGCATTCTATTTTGGTTTCTAGGCTGCCACTGCACCCTGGACAGAAGGTTTCAACATATTATCTACGATGATGCCTAAATCCTTTTCCTGGGTGGTGTTTCCTAATGTGGAACCTTGCGTCGTGGAACCATAGTTTGGTTTGTTCTTCCCTAAGTGCATAACTTTGCACTTGTCCACATTAAAATTTTTCTGCCATTTGAATGTCCAGTCTTCCAATTTATCAAGGTCCTCTTCAATTTTTCACAATCCTCTTGTGTTTTAAGAACTTTGAATAATTTTGTGTCATCTGCAAATTTGATCATCTCAATCGCTCTTCCCATTTAGAGCTCATTTATGAAGATATTAAAAAGCAGTGGACCCAGCACAGATCCCTGGGGTACTCCACTATTCACCTTTCCCCATTGAGAAAATTGGCCATTTAGCCCTACTCTCTGATTTCTATCTTTTAACTAGTTCCTAATTCACAATAGTACACTGCCTCCTATCCCTGACTTTTTAATTTCACCAAGGGGTATGTTTACTAAACTGCAGTAATGTTACAGACCGCCCGTTATGTAACGTTAATACTCGTTAGGTAACGTTAACACACGGTATGTAACATAAATGCGCATTAATGTTACTTAACGATCGTTAATGTCCCCGGCCGTGGTAAACACCGCAGAGGGTGGAGAGAGGGCGGGGGGAAGGGGTCAATGGGCAGGGAGTGGGCGGGGAGAGGCTCCCTGCACACTAACGCGCTGAACTGAAGGGATGAATCCTACCACGAATGAAAACCTGCCGTTAGATGCACATTTGCAGGAGAGAGAAACCATTTAAGTGTCAGCAATGTATAGCATAGACAGGGAGCCCAAGAAACGTGATAGTAGTGTTCCATGTCCAGCACCAGCATAGTGCCCAAGTATGAAAGGCCACTATGGCAATGGTGCAAGTGGGGCATAGGAGGCTGCAGGTGGGTCATGTAGCGGGGACAGCAGGGGCACAGGGTGGACTAGGTGGGCGCCTAGGTGGCACATAGGAACATAGAAACCGGAAATCATCATGACAGCAGCTGACAAAGTCCAAACACAATCCACCTACATCTACCTGGTCCACCCGAGCTAACAGTTGCCAGGGCACTGACCTGACATACTCCCGACCAACCCTCCCCCAAGCGGAAGGAACAGAGTATTGGTAGGTGGTGATGGTGGGGGGGGGGGGGATGTGAGGATGCTCATGTATGCCCCATGCCCCAGACACTGCTCCCTAGGTGACCACCTACCCACACAGTGGATGGTCTGGGACTGCACACTACCAGCACCGACAGCATATGGCCATGTCAGCATGGCAGGGGGGGTGTGCCTGTGCTGGAGGGGGCAGTGGCACCTGCCTGCAGTGGACCTAGCCCATGCCCTGTACCAGTATGTGGTGTGCAGTGCAACATAAAAGATCTGGCTGAGGAAAGGTACAGGTAGCCCCAGGGACCACCATGCATCTGTGGCAACAGTGTGGTGCAGTACACCCAGTGAGTGTGTCCAGAAGCAGAGAGTCACAGGTTCAAGCCCCAGCTGTGGTTCCTGCAGAGCATGTCCCAATGTTTTACCCTACAATGCAGATACAACAGCAACATGTGGAAAGCCCAAAGCAGCAGCAAACAGGGGTACAAACACCCATTCACACAGGCTCCACTATCAAAAGATGCATGGAGAGTCAGGCTGTTGGCTCCAGCATTGAGCTGCAGTTATCACCAGGGCACTACTACTACCTCTTGCACAGTTTAGCAATGTCAGCAATGTGATCAGCACCAGTGTGGCGGGCAGGATTGCCAACCACCCCTATCTGTGTACAATGCTGCAATAGGAGTGTGTGTGTGTATGTCTATCCTTTGCTTTGTGGCTGCCCACACCTCACCGGGCCCACAATGTCCCACTGTTACCAGCGTTAGCCTGAATATGTGCATAATGAGGAGCAAAGTGTTGTGGGTATGGCCCGGCTAGGGCGAATTGGCCAGGATGCATCTTCACAGGGTGTGGGGCAATGGCTGGGACACTGTAGTGCCTGACCACTGCCTGCATGGACAGGGTGGCCACAGCATGGCATGCTGTGAGGGCACTCACTCTGACCAAGCAGTGACCATGGCATGTCTAGGTTCCCACATAGCACTCTATGTTATCAGCCTCTAGTAATCCTGCTGTGTTCCCAGTGCTGGGGCTATAATCACTGAGATGCCTGCTTGGTATGCACATAGTTCTTCTGTGAGCATGCACTATGGATTGGCTAGTGGACTGTCTGCAGTTAGACTGTGCATGGTTGGAACACCTATACTATGTTGTCTGTTGGTGACTAGTAGACAGTGGTGTGAGGCAGTTGGGGTTTTTCAGCGATAACCCCATCATTGCTGCTGTTCTGCCACTGCCCCAGCCACAGGTATGGCTCTAGCCCACCAATCCTGGAGGGCTGTCACATACCAGCAGGATGGAGGTTGCTACACAGGGACTGGGGCACCTGTTTCTTATCTACAAAAAGGGTGATGTAAGCCCTTTGGGGTATGTAACATATACCACTTCAAACTAGTGGTTGGGGCAAGGTACTTCATGCCGGAAGGTCAGGGGGTTTAAAGGATAGCAACCTTGGGCCGGAAGGACTGGGGTTTCTAGTCCCACAGGTGCTCCTTGTGGTCTTGGGCAAGCCACTTAACCCTCCATAGCCCATGTTCCCTGTAAAATAGTTATCTCCAAGTTATAATGCCCTGTTCAATGTAATTTCAGTTTGTTCAATGTAAACCGCACTGATGCAGAATAGCGCGGTATATAAGAGAATGCAAATAAATAAAATAAATAAACTATCAAGGCACTGCTACAGAAACCTCATGCAAGTTTGGAAACCCCTATGCCCTGATAACAGGTGGCCATGTCAGCCAGACCCTAACATGGGGTACACTCTAATCTGGGTGGTGTTTGGTCCCAGAGGGCCACATGTGACTACAGGATACAGATGGACACCAAATTACTTTCAGCTGCACTGCAAGGAACACCTGTCACACACAGGCAGTGATGGGGATATACAGCAGGGCCTATCTCTAGCACCACATGTACTGCAGACCTAGTGCTGAGCACCCATCCTATCCCTCAGGGAGAATACAGAACCTGCACAATGGCATGGTCTGTAGCTACTCTGTGCCAGTATCATGCACTGTCAGTTCGTCTTTCCAAGCTGAGGTACCGGAGAGGTGCAGAACCCATTTGCTGATCAGCTGTAGACAGCTATTCAGCATGTGCATTGCATCATGGGTACTGGTGGGGTTACCCTATCCTGGCACTCAGAGCAGACAGTTTGTGTGGTGACCTGCAGTCCTTCTGTACCCAGCCATTTCTGTGACATACACCACAGAGGTATAGCCTACTGGTTAATACAATGCCATTCTTGGCAGTGTTCATGGGTTCAATTCCTCATTGTTCCTCCTCTCATGCCTGTCCTACTCAAATGTGTGCATGCCTTTAACAGTCATATTTTTGCAGATTTGTGCTGCCAGCCCATAATACCCTCGCAACAATTGCCAACATTCCCTTGGTCCGTCTATCTGTGTCTGTCAGTTGTTTAGAGTCCTGTCTGCCTGTGCAGGCTATCAACCCATGTCATGCACTGATACCCTTTCCTGCATTGTGCCACTTCATGCTTGCCTCGCCTGTGCCTGATCTGCATGGCACCACCACTCCTCTGTCCACCCATCATTTTAACTATCCTGCCACCTCCGCCTCCACTGGGGTACACGTATTCCCATTGCCTGCCACCAACTGTCTTTCCAGTACTTTACATTGCCAACACCCTGTGCTGTGGTACAGTTGCCCCCACCATGTTTGTCATCAGTACTGGCAGCCATATGGGATGCCCACAGATATGGCAGGTCCAACAGCTCCCAGCTCTCCCTCCTTCACTCACCTGTTCATTCCCTTTCCTGAGTGCTCTATCTAGTGTTAGGGCTACATCTGTCTCTGTTTCTCACAGGTCATGCATGTCATCCTGCAGCACCTTGCAGCCCTTAGGCCACACTAACCTAGGGCACCATAACCTTGTTAGGCCACCGTAACCTATGGTTCCGTAAACCAGGGTGCCCTCTAAGGTGCCCTGTCCAGGGGTGCCTAATACGGCATATAGCCTAAGGAGCCCTACTGTATAGGGCACCTTACAAAGTGCCTTATGAGGCACCTTACAAGGCACCTTATAAGGCACCTAACAAGGCACCCTACAAGGCACCTTATAGGGCACCTAACAAGGCACCTTATAAGGCACCTTACTTATACGGCACCTTCCAAGGCATCTTACTTATATGGCATCTTCCAAGGCACCTAACAAGGCACCCTACAAGGTGCTTTACAAGGCACCTTGTAATGTGCCTTGTAAGGTGCCTTATAAGGTTCCTTGTAAAGTGCCTTATGAGGCGCCTTGTAGCGTGCGTTAGTTTGTAGCATGTGTTAGCTGATACGACTTGCTGTAACGATGCACCGCCCATGCCTTTATATGGCCATCTGTACCTTTATCGCAGAACCTAACGTGAATGACATTACCGCAGTTTAGTAAACATACCCCCAAGAGTCTCTCATTAGGGACCTTGTCAAAGGCTTTCTGAATACCCAGATACACTATTGACTGGCTCATCTTGTCTATCTGTTTATTCACACCTTCAAAAAATATAACAGATTAATAAGACAAGATTTTTCTTGGCTAAATCCATGTTGGTTTTCTCCTACTAAATCATGACTATCTACATGTTCGGAAATTTTATTATTTATAATGGTTTCTACTATTTTGCCTGGGACTGACATCTATAGTTTCCCAGATCACCCCTAGAACCCTTTGTAAAACTTGTGTTACATTGGACATTCTCCACTTTTCAGGTACTACAGATGATTTTTTTTTATTAGAAGTTTCCATTTAATACAACAGAGACATATATAAAGAAACATGGGAAATACAACAAAAAAAGGAAAAAAGATCATATCCCGAAGGATTACCCAAGTAATAATGCAATCAGACCACATCCAGGAGAACAGAGGGCAACAATAACCTAGAGCAAATTTACTTTATCAAGCCCTAAATTCCCAGATCCCAATAACAAAACAAGGTCACATATAATAAACATAAATAAAAACTACCCTTAGGTGCCACTACGTACCTCACCCTCCCTGCTCTTCAAAAAACCCTCTAACTGCCGAGGATCCATATAAACATAACGGACACCCAGCAGAGAAACCACACATTTACAAGGAAATCTGAAATAAAAAGTGGCTCCCAATACTATCACATAGGGTTTTAACTGAAGAAAACTCTTACATCGGATTTGAGTGGCCCTAGCCACATCTGGAAAAACCTGAACCAACTGACCACAGAATAAATCAGACTTATACTTAAAATATAACTTCATAATCCTTGATTTCTCAATATCAGCAGCAAAAGAAACTACCAAAGTGGCCCTCCCAGGGATATCATCCACTGACTGTTCCAAAAATTGGGACAAGTCAATAGAAACTGGAGGGGACCCCACTGGTATTCTAACCGGCTTATCCGGCAAGTAATATAACTTAGTAACTTGTATCTTATCTGCGTCTTCCATTTTTAAACATTCCTTAAAGTATTTACGCAACAAAATTAATGGTGAAAGATAATAAGTTCTAGGAAAATTAAGAAATCTTAAATTTTAACTACGTATCAAATTCTCCATCAGTTCAAGCTGCTCATGTAAAAGCAGGGCATCTCTCATCCCTGCCAAACTGGCTGCTTGAACATTGGAGAACTGACGATCTAATCTAGATAATCTATTACTTAATTGAGCAAAGACCACATCCAGTTGCTCAAAGTTAGCAACAACCTCCTTAGAAAAGCTGGCCCTCTGAACAAAAACAGTTTTAAGAAACTGATTTGTCTGAGCAACCATTGTCCAAATATCCATTAAAGTAACAGAGGCAGGAACATACCCCAGCAAGGGTTGAGGAGCCAAAGAAACATCAAAATGTAAACATGACGGCATAGGGACTGAAGAGACATCAGAAAGGGGTGTAACTGAGGGATTAAACTCAGGGATAACCAGTCCCGAAGTCTGTTCTTGCTCACCCAGTGGCTCCAGGGCAGCTAAAGGCTGTGGAGGTGGAGTTCGAGCAATGGGGCTTAAAGTAGCCCCCAACTCAGAGAGTGAAGATAGCATGGGAGAACTTGCCTGGATTGTTATAGCAGAAGAAGAAACATGTCTATCCATAGGGCCCACGATTTTACTCATAGTTGCTGAACTCCCAGAAGACGCCTGTCCCTTGTTCTTCCTTTAGTGCGGCATCCCTCCAAATCCACCTCCTGACACTGAACTGACAACGAAGGGGCAAGTCCTTTTGTTTCGTGTCCCTTTGTTGGAGTGTCCGTGGTCTCATAGAAAAGCCCTGACTTTTAAAGAGGAGGTGCAGGCAGATGACACAGCCAAATGGGTGGAGCCGCAACTCCCACGCCGATCTCTGGGCTTCAGGCAGACTGGAACCAACACTCACTGCTCACTGCGACGTCCTCAGGCTCCAGGCAGTCACCCTCTGCTCCCCACTACAAATGATTTTAATGATAGTTCACAGATTACTAATAGTATGTCTGCAATCTCATATTTCAGTTCTTTCAACATCCTCGGATATATATCATTTAGTCCAGGCGACTTGCTACTCTTCAGTTTATCAAATAGTTATAATATATCTTCCCAGTTTATTGATATTTCTTTCAGTTCTTCCAATGTATCACCTTTAACTGCCATTTCAGGCATGGGTCACTTCCCAACATCTTTTGCAGTATAGATTGAAGCAGTCTCTCTGCTATGGCCTTGTCCACTCTTAGTGCCCCTTTTACTCCTCTATCATCTAACGATCCAACTGACTCTCTCATAGATCTTTTGTGATGAATGTACTTGAAATTTTTTTTTATGCATTCTTGTTTCCATGGCAAGCTTTTTTTCAAATTCTCTCTTTGCTTGCATTATCAATGCCTTGCATCTAACTAGCCAGTGCTTATGTTGTTTTCCATTTTCAACATTTGGCTCTTTTTTCCATTTCCTCAAAGATGCTTTTTTGGCTACAATAGCCTCTCTGACCTTATCTTTATATCATGCTGTTAGTTTTTTGGCCTTCCTTCCACTTTTCTTAGTGTGAAAAACATCTGGTCTGCGCTTCCAAAATAGTATTTTTAAGCAATGCCCATGCTTGATGTAAAACTTCAACCTTTGCAGCTGCTCCTTTTAGGTTTTTCTTAACTATTTTCCTTATTTTTTGATTGTTTCTCCTTTGAAAGTTGAAAGGTAGTACTGTGGATTTCCTTGCCGACCTCTCTCCATTTATTAAATCAAATGCAATCATTCTATAATCACTATTGCGAAGTGGCCCCAAAACCCTTATCTCCTGCACTAGATCCTATGTTCCACTAAGGCAGTGGTTCTTAACCAGTCCTCCTTGAACCCCTAGGCCAGGGGTGGGGAACCCTGGTCCTGGAGAGCCGCAGACCAGTCAGGTTTTCGGGATATCCCTAATGAATATGCATGAGATATATATGCATTAGAGATATCCTGCCAACCTGACTGGTTTGTGGCCCTCCAGGGCTGGATTTGGAGACCCCTGCCTTACACCTCTGTCATTTAAGATTGTGAGTGGGCAAGGAGCAGATGTCCAAGACATCAAAAAGGTTAGATAGAATGTGTCACATTCCTCCTCACTTCTCACCACCACCAAAATATTGTCTATTAGACAACGTTTTGGTGGTGGTGAGAATCGAGGAGGAATGTGACACATTCTATATACCCTTTCGATGTCTAGTACATCTGCACCTTGCCCACTCACAATCTTAAATGACAGAGGTGTAAGGCAGGGGTCTCCAAATCCAGCCCTGGAGGGCCACAAACCAGTCAGGTTGTCAGGATATCTCTAATGCATATATATCTCATGCATATTCATTAGGGATATCCCGAAAACCTGACTGGTCTGTGGCTCTCCAGGACCAGGGTTCCCCACCCCTGCCCTAGGCCATTCGGGTGTTCAAGATAGCCCTAATGAATATGCATGAGATATATATGCATTACAGATATCCTGCCAACCAGAGGCCCTCTAGGGCTGGATTTGGAGACCCCTGCCTTACACCTCTGTCCTTTAAGATTGTGAGTGGACAAGGTGCAGATGTCCTAGACATCAAAAGGGTAGATAGAATGTGTCACATGCCTCCTCAATTCTCACCACCACCAAAAAGTTGTCTAATAGACAATATTTTGGTGGTGGTGAGAAGCAAAGAGGCATGTGACAAATTCTATCTAACCTTTTTGATGTCTTGGAGATCTGCACCTTGTCCACTCACATTCTTAAATGACAGAGATGTAAGGCAGGGGTCTCCGAATCCAGCCCTAGAGGGCCACAAACCAGTCAGGTTGGCAGGATATCTCTAATGCATATACCGTATTTTTCGCACCATAAGACGCACCCGACCATAAGACGCACCTGGTTTTTAGAGGAGAAAAATAGGAAAAAAAATATTCTGAACCAAATAGTGTAATAAAATATTTAATAAAGTATAACAGAATAATATTTGAACCATATAAACTGAACAGCAGTCAACAGTGGCATTAAGAACCATTATCATTGTCATTAACACATAAAGACAAAGGTTTGAGTACTCTAGTCTTCAGAAAACCCCAAGAACTCTTCTTCGCTAGAGTCAGAATTCATGAAGCTCATTTGGTCACAATCACTGACATCACTTTCTTCGCTGTCTTCGTATAAAAAACAGTCTTCACTTCCATCTAAGGCAATTAAACTGGGAACCCCAAAAGCCAAACTTAGAATGTACAACACTGTAGAAATAAAACTATAAATTGATTTCCTCTTGTATTACGTAAATAAAGTGCAGACATTAAAGATGCACATTTCCAAGAGCTGACATATTTCAGTTAATAAATTCAAAATAAAGAGATATTTTTCTACCTTTTGTGCATTTTTTTTTCAGTTGCAATTGTTCCAGCCACTTTCTTCTGGTTTCTTCGTGTCTTCTGCTAACGCTCCATTGTCTGCTGTTCATTTGTCCTTTCTTCTTTCCTAGTTTTTTTCCATTCTCTCTACATCTGCTTTAACATACTAATCATTCTCCTTTTGCTCTTTCCTCATTCCTATTTCATCCACTCAAATTTTACCCCTCCATCCTCAATCCCCACTTACTCTCCCAATACCCGGCCAATTGTAGATTTTTCTTCCCTCCCACACAAAATATATTTACCCTCTCCATTTCACTCTCCCAGCCCCATCCCATTCTAATCGTCCCCCAACATCAACTCCCTTCTAGCTCCTGTCCCACCCAGCATCCGCTCCCTTCTAGTCCCCGCATCATCAGCCCATTTCCAGTCCTAGCTCCCTCCCCTCACAGCCCAGTTCCTTTCCAAGCCCCCTCCCCATCAGCCCATTTCCATTCCAAGCCCCCTTCCACTCAGCCCATTTCCATTCCAAGACCCTGTCCCCATCAGCTATTTGCAGTTCAAGCTCCCCCTTCTACTCGGCCCATTTCCAGTCGTAGCCCCCCCCCTCATCAGCCCATTTCCTTTCCAAGCCCCCCTCCCCATCAGCCCATTTCCATTCCAAGCCCCCTTCCACTCAGCCCATTTCCATTCCAAAACCCTGTCCCCATCAGCTATTTGCAGTTCAAGCTCCCCCTTCTACTTGGCCCATTTCCAGTCCTAGCACCCCCCCCCAGTCCATTACCAGTTCTAGCCCCCCCCATAGCCCATTATCAGTCCTAAGCCCCCCAACAGCCCACTTCCAGTCCTAACCCTTCCATCGCCCCAACTTCATTCTTAGCCCCCCATAACCCCATTTTCAGTCTTAGCCCCCCAATGAGACCACCTGCAGTCCTAACCCCCATCACCCCATTTTCAGTACTATCCCCCATCACCCCATTTTCAGTCCTAACCCCCCCATTACTAATCCTAACCCCCCCCCCCCCATTACTAGTCCTAACCCCCTCCCCCCCATCAGCCCAAGTAAATTTAAAAATGAAAAACAAACCCTGGGCTTCTGCTGCTGCCGCTGCCGTGGCAGCGGCAGAATCAACTGTCCCGCGGCCCCTTCCCATCTGCCCGGCAAAGCATCTTCTGAGCTCCATCAGCGGCAGCTTTCAGGGCCGCGAAGAGAAGAGTGATTTCCCTCTCGCGGCTCTGTTAGCCTGCCGGGGCTGATGGGAATTCCCATCAGCCCCGGCAGGCTTAACAGAGCCATGAGAGGGAAATACTACTCTCTTCGCGGCCCTGAAAGCTGCCGCTGATGGAGCTCAGAAGATGCTTTGCCGGGCAGATGGGAAGGGGCCGCGGGACAGTTGATTCTGCCGCTGCCATGCAGCGGCAGCAGCAGCAGAAGCCGGGGGGGGGGGGGAGGGATGATGCAGTCCCCAGGGACACGGAAGGTCCCGGGGGACCCGCTGCCGCTCTGCAACTTCTTCTATTCGCACCATAAGACGCAGGCACTTTTCCTCCCACTTTTTGGTGAAGAAAAAGTGCGTCTTATGGTCCGAAAAATACGGTATATCTCATGCATATTCATTAGGGCTATCCTGAACACCCGACTGGCCTAGGGGTTCAAGGAGGACTGGTTAAGAACCACTGCACTAAGGACTAGGTCCAAAATAGCTTCCCCTCCTGTCAGTTTATGGACCAGCTGCTCCAAGAAGCAGTCATTTATTTCTTTATCTCTCTAGCATGTCCTGCTGTGACATTCACCCAGTTGATACCGGGGTAATTTAAATAACCCATTATTACTGTGTTGTAACATTTGTCAGTTTCCTTGATTTCTTTTAACATTTCATCATCCATCTGTTCATTGTGGCCAGTACACTCCCACTGCCATTGCCTTCGCCTTTTTACATGGAATTTCTATCCATAGAGATTCTACAGCAGGGGTCTCAAACTCCAGTCCTGGAGGGTCGCAAACCAGTCAGGTTTTCAGGGTATCCCTAATGAATATGCATGAGATATATTTGCATTCAATGGGGGCAGTGCGTGCAAATATATCTCATACATATTCATTAGGGATGCCCTGAAAACCTAACTGGTTTGCGGCCCTCCAGAATAGGAGTTTGAGACCCCTGTTCTACAGTGTATTTTGTTTCCTGCAAAACTTTAATCCTGTGTGACTCAATGTCCTCTCTAACATAGAGCACAACCCCTCCACAAATTTGATCTACCCTACCATTGCAATACAATTTGTACCCAGGTATCACAGTGTCCCATTGGTTGCCTACCTCCCACCTGATCTCTGAGATGCCAATTATATCTAACCTTTCATTTAGTGCTACAGTGTGGTCAACATTATTGGCACCCTTGCATGTTAGTTATGCTCTGTGCAATATCTTGAGAAATAATTGGAAATATTGCAACCATATGTCTTCATATTTTAATAGTATGTTCAAAGGTATAAAACAAAAAAATGACCGAGCAACTTAGACTTAGGGATATGTTTACTAAACTGTCTTAATGTGCGCTCTGCAACGCTATCGCACGATAAGGTACCATATTGCGCGATAACATGCGCTGCGGCGCAAACAAGCGCTGAAGATGGGGAAAGGCTCCCGGAGGGCGGAGGAAGGCTCCCCAGGGGCGGAGAGAAGGCATCAATGGGTGGAGAGTGGGAGGGGAGAGGCTCCCTGCACACCAACGCTGTGAAATCCGAGGCTCAAAACTAACGGCTGTCTAACCCTGGCGTTAGAGCTGATTTAAAGGGAAAAGAAACCATTTCCGTCAGCAATGTACAGCAAAACCAGGGAAACCTACAAAAAAGTGATAAGTGTGATACATGTGCACGGAACAAAAGGGCAAATAAACATTGAAAATGAACAGAAGTAAATGTAAAAAAAACATAACAAAGCTGGGCAATAGTGATAGCAATGGGAAACATCAAAAAACACTCCCAAGAAAGCCCCAAAACAAAGATATGAAGTTTGGAAGGGTCTACGCTCCGTCCCCATACAAGGTGAATGATCCCACAGTGAAATAGCACTGATCAGGGTTTCCCTCTCCATTTGACAGGTTACCTATGGCACATGTTCCACAACAGCAGGGCGGGTATGTCGGAATGGGCAACTGGACATATGCTGGGAAAGGGGATACAGAGGGCTGCAGGCGGCACATGCTGTGGTGCAGCTGGGGCACAGTGCGGACTAGGCAGATGCCTAGGTGGCACTTAGGAATGCTGAAACTGAACAGCAGCCAGACAGCAACTGATGAGGGCCCAACATGGGCACGAGAGTGCTTATCACAGTGTCACAGGGGATAGTACCCAGCAGGTACCTCCAAGGGCACAGAACATTGGCAGGCGGTGTTGGGGGGAAGCGTGGATGCCTATGCAGGCACCCCTACCCCAGAACCCGCACCATAGGCAGCCGTCTACCTGCACACTGGATGACTTGAGACTGCACACCACCAGCACCACCAGCAGAAGGGCATGTCAGCATGGTGGCAGAGGGGTACTGGTGGTGGAGGGGGGCAGTGGCAGCTGCCCAGAGCAGACCATGACCTAGCCCTGTGTAGGTGGGTGCCATGCACTGCAACAGACAGGCCCTGCTGGCCAAACAGTCATGGTATCACCAGGGAATGCACTGTCTCTGTGGTAACATGGTGGTGCAGTGCACACAACCAGTGTGTTTGGAGGCAGAAGGTCACAGGTTCGAGTCCCAGCTATGGTGCCTGCCAACCCAGTCCCCATATTTTACCTACTACTACAACATGCTAATACAGACAGAACCTTTATTGCAGATGACGTAAACATGCCCAAAACACCTACATTTTACCCTACAGAGCACAGACTCCATAAACAGGCGCATTACCTACAGCAGAGTCTCCCAAATGCAGTCCTGGAGGGCCAAACACCATTCAGGTTCCATGCTGCCTCTAATAAAGATGCCTGTGCTGCATATCTATGCACCACCCCCATGGTATGCAGATGTATCTCATGCATATTCATGAGGGACAGCATGAAAACCCGAACAGTGTTTGGCACACCAGGACTGGAGTTGGGAACCTCTGCCGTAAAGCAGTAGCCAACAGGGGCAGACACACCCACACCCACAGGCTCCATTAGCCAATGCGCCCTGGAGAGGCAGGACATTGGGCCCTGCATGCATCTCCCAATTCTAGCACTTGCATACCTTAGCAATGCCACCCTACACCTGGGAATATGGTACACAGCTATCAAAAGGTTGCTATGATAACTGGAAGATAGCAATTCCTACGTTAAGCACAGTTTGCTGATTGAGCTCCATCATAGCAACCTTTCTGATGTCTGTAGAGTGTGCTTCAGGTCTGGTTTCTGACAGTGTTTACCACCCTGGGGAGTGACTCCTACCAGTATTGCGTACCATATCCATGCCTGCACTGTGCCCAGGACTGGTGTGGTGGCCAGAGCTGCTAAACACCTCTATAGTAGCACAATGCTGGCATAGGTGTGGGAGTGTGTGTCTGTCTATTATCCAGTGTGTGGTGGCTGCAAACACCCTCCACAGCCCACACTGCCAGCACTGTTGCCAGTATTGGCCTGCCATTGTGCATAATGAGGAGCAAGGTACCATGGGTATAGCCCGGACAGGGTGGCCTGGCCAGGATGCATCTGCACAGGGCATAGGGCACTGGCTGGGATATTGTAGTGCCCAGCCACCACCTGCACAGACAGGGTGGCCACAGCATGTTCTGCTGGGAGATCACTCTCACCCTGACTGAGCAGTGACCATGACATGGCTAGGCTCCCCCATAGTGTTATGTGGTATTTATGGGTTTCCTTTTGGGGTCCAATCACTGATTTATTTGCTTGGTGTGTATGCTGACATCCCAGTTCTGGGTGCATGCATCTCCTCCAGGGACATGCCCTATGGACTAGCTATCAGACTGTCTGCAGCTAGTATGTGTCTTGCTGGAACACTTTGCAGGGTGCAGTGACTGCAGGAGAATATCAGATTGTGGTGGGGTGCAGCTGAGTATTTCTGGGCCTAATGTCTGTCTGCTATTGTTTTATAGATGTGTACAGAGCTTCATTGACTGCCCTGTAGGGTGTCTGTTCCCCAACAGGACTGCCGTTGGTGGTCCCCTCTACTGCTGCCATTGAAGGGACATAAAACGTGGATCTGTCAGTGGGAGACCCTGTTTCCCACCCACAGCCCCAGAGGGTGGGTTGGGTGGTGGTACATAATCTGCCTATGGGTCCACAAGTGTCAAACCTGACTGAGAAATATAGATGTAGCCAAAGTACGTCTGCAGGAACTACCTATCTCACACACTAGCGCTGCTGGGGACCTACAGCATGGCCTATTTCTGCCATGGAAGGTGCTGTGGACCTGGTGCTGGGCGCCCCACCGCACCCTCAGGGTGAGCACAGTACCCGCACAATGTGACGGTCTGTAGCTACTCTGTGCCAGTAACACACATGGTCAGTTCCCCCTACCAGGCCGAGGTGCTGTGGGGGTGCATACCCTGTAAACGGGGGCACTGGGCGTGAATGTCAACAGTCTTGGCAAAGGCAAAATACTATTATGACTTGCAAAGGATTGTGGGGGATGTAGTCCATTCATACCAGAATCAGCCGTTCACAAAATAATGAGTTGTGTTGCTCGAGTGTAAGCAAAGAAAAATATATTTTATTCATGGGGTTAATTCTCCCACACAGATTTACTTGGTAACACAAAAGGAACTTGCTTCAGTATTGTACTCAGGAAAAACAAATCATGATATAAGCAACTGAACTTCTTAAGCAATCAAACAATAAAGACCTTGATGGGAAACAGAAAAGGTCTTTTTGAGGGCTCCTGCTAATAACTTTTAGCAGTGCTCCAAAAGCAAAAACAAAACCCAAAAGTAACAAAAACTGTTCTTTTTCAAGGATAACTTTCTTCTATTTTCACACACAAACAGAAGTTTCCTTTCAGAACCCACGTGCAATTGTGCATGGCTCAATTACCAATAATTAGCCTGCTGCAAACCCCTTTGCTGGTTCACTTTCTCTACGTGGCTCAAATCCTACCCTAAAGCTTTCTTGCAGACTTTTCTGGGTAGATAAAAGAACAAGTTATAGTTCCTTTTGATGGTTGTTGTATTAGTGAAAGTATTTTAAAGCAAAATCCTAGACAGAGAGCAGTCCATGTATTCTAACTGATCATTTGAAATATCTCCTTCTTCTTCAAATATCATAGAGTCAATATCATGGTCTGGCTCAGAGGAATTCCTTAATGGATCACTCTCAGGATAATACTTGTTTCCCTGCTGTCTTCCAGGTGAAGAGCTAGGGCAGCGATGGCGAACCTATGGCACGCGTGCCAGCTGTGGCACGCGAAGGCCTTGCAGCTGGCACGCGGGAAGGTCCACAAGTAAAATTAAAAAAAAACAAAAACCTGTCTTTTCCCGCTGCCGGGGCCGCCGCGGCAGAATCGAGTGTGCCGCGGGGCCCCCCCTGCCCAGCACAGCCTGCCCTCCCCCTCTATCCGCTCTCTCGTCGCAGCTCACAGTGACACATGCCGGCTTTCAGAGAGCGAGGGAAGAGTTTCTCCCTCGCTGCTCTGTTAAGCCCGCGGGGGCTGATGGGAAGTTCCCATCAGCCCCCGCGGGCTTAACAGAGCCGCGAAAGGGAAACTAATCCCTTCGCGCTCTGAAAGCCGGCGCGTGTCACTGTGAGCTGCGACGAGAGAGCGGATAAAGGGGGAGGGCAGGCTGTGCTGGGCAGGGGGGGCCCCGCGGCACACTCGATTCTGCCGCGGCTGCCCCGGCAGCGGGAGAAGACAGCTTAAAAAAAAAAAATTCCCTCGGCTGGGCTGGGCTCGGCTGGGCTGGGCTGGGCTGGGGGGGGGGGTTAGGATTGCTGATGGGCTGGGGGGGTTAGGATTGCTGATGGGCTATGGGGGGCTGGGGGGTTAGGAGTGCTGATGGGCTGGGGGGGTTAGGAGTGCTGATGCTGATGGGCTATGGGGGGGGCTGGGGGGGTTAGGAGTGCTGATGGGCTGGGGGGGTTAGGTGTGCGGATGGGCTATGGGGGGCTGGGTGGGTAAGTAGTGCTGATGTGCGAGGGTGGGGGGTTAGTAGTTATGATGGGCTATGGGGGGGCTGGGGGGGGTTAGGAGTGCTGATGGGCTATGGGGGGGCTGGGGGGGTTAGGAGTGATGATGGGCTATGGGGGGCTAGGACAGGAAATGGGCTGATGGGGAGGGGTTAGGACTTGAGGTGGGTTGATGGGGTTAGGACTGGTAATGGGCTGTTGGCTGATGGGGGCTGTCTGGTAATGGGCTATGGGGGGGGTTAGGACTGATAATGGGCTATGATGGGGGGCTAGGACAGGAAATGGGCTGATAGGGAGGGGTTAGGACTTGAGGTGGGCTGATGGGGTTAGGACTGGTAATGGGCTGTGGGCTGATGGGGGGGTTAGGACTGGCAATGGGCTATTGGGGGCTGACTGGAAATGGGTTGATGGGGTTAGGACTGGAAGTGGGTTGATGGGGGGGCTAGGACTGGTATTGGGTTGGGGGGTTGCTAGGACTGGAAATGGGCTGATGGGGGGCTAGGACTGGAAATGGGCTGATGCAGGGACTAGAAGGGAATGGATGCTGGGTGAGGCTGGAACTAGAAGGGAGCTGATGTTGGGGGAGGATTAGAATGGGATGGGGCTGGGAGAGTAAAATGGAGAGGGGAAAAATATTTTGTGTGGGAGGGATAAAAAATCTACAATTGGCCGGGTATTGGGAGAGTAAGTGGGGATTGAGGATGGAGGGGTAAAATTTGAGTGGATGAAATAGGAATGAGGAAAGAGCAAAAGGAGAAAGATTAGTATGTTAAAGCGGATGTAGAGAGAGAGAATGGAAAAAAAAACTAGAAGAGAGAAGAAAGGACAAATGGACAGCAGATGATGGAGAGTTAGCAGAAAACATGAAGAAACCAGAAGAAAGTGGCTGGAGCAATTGCAACTGAAAAAAAAATGCACAAAAGGTAGAAAGATATCTCTTTGACAAGTTATCAGCATGCATGCAACAACAAACATCACATTAATTTTTTTCATGTATAGATTCTTTGGGAATACACACCGAGTCCTGGCACAGTTAACAGTTTTAAGAAGTTTATCTTTTTTTTACTCAGGATACATTTGACATGTTATGTGAATAATACATTTAAAATATATTGTGTAACTGAATCAAATTCTTCCTAAATTCATTAAATTGAATGAAATCATTAAAACATTATAAATTGCCAATAAATTGAAATGAAAACCAAAGGATTGTGAATCAAATTGATTCTCTGACAATACAAAGATTCCAACCTTTACAAATGATGTTACATAGTTCAGGCAACTTTATAAAGAGTTTTTAGATACTAAAATCTTGTTGTTAAGGTTTAATTGACGTGCTGGCACTTTGAGGAAATTCTTTGGTTTTGTGCGGCAGTTTGGGCACTCGGGCTCAAAAAGGTTAGCCATCACTGAGCTAGGGCATAGATCAGAGTTCATACCTGAGCTTCCTTTGCTGTTAGGTTTCCTCTCCAGATATCCTGGCCAGTAAGTAGTCCAGCTTTTATGTCCAGCCTTCCAATCAAGATCCCTGGACACTGGGTCTCTTCACATACCTTCTTGCACTGGCCTTAGGGCCCCTTCCAAATGCAGCCGTCTCCTTCACAGGTGCCGTCTGGGAATTCCTGGCTCTGTAACCTCACTCCTCTGGTTTCCTCCAGTCCAATGGAGTATGCTTGCCTCTGGAATGACTCCCAACACACGTACTGCTGTGAACTCCTTCTTTAGACCTCCAAGTTGTCTTTCTCTTTTTCCTTCCATGTTGCTGCTGCTTCTCTCTGTCCTTGAGCTCTGAGTTCCTGTTCCTCTTCTCTATCTGCTCCTGTGTAGAATATGTTTTACTTTTAACTTGCTTAGAGGGATACTCCACCCTAGCACAGCTCAGCTGTGCTGAATCAAGCCCTGCCCTTGGAGATGAGTGATTGGGGGATTACCTCATAGCTCTCCTGATTGAACACACGTTTCCCCACTTCAGCTCCTCTAGAGGCTGATTGAAACCTGGTGCATTCTGGGACTGGTAATCTTTTATGAAAACATTCTGTTTTAGTATTTCTACCAGCAAAGACAGGTTGCTTGTTCAGAGCCAATTCATCTCTTTTATAGCTCCTTCCTGAACTATGATAAGCTTCCTTATCACATACCCCCCTGCTTAAGTTATTACGGACTGGTGCAACTGGTGAAACTTCTTTCCTACAGTCCGTAATACCTACGAGAGTATTATCTTTTTGATGCTCACCTACTTCTTGGCTGGCTTCAGGGTCATTATTATTTACAGGCCTCTCCTTCCAAGATTTAAGTACATTAATGTGGTAGGTCTGTCTACTACCTCTTGCATTTTCTACCACATAAGATACTGGGCTCACCTGTCTAACAACCTTCCATGGCCCTTTCCACTGTACTTCGAATTTTGGGGCTGTACCTGCTACTTGAACCAAAACCTTTTCACCAATGCTTAATTGGTGGCTTTTGGCCTTCCTATCATACCACCCTTTCTGGCGCACTTGACTGTCCTGCAGGTTTTTCTCAGCAACCTGCGAGGTCCTTTTTAAACGTGCTCTCAAGTCACGTAGAAACTGTGGCACCTCCTAATTTTCTGGTTCAGGATCAATCCATTGTTCCCTCAAAATATCCAACAAACCCCGTGGAGCCCTACCATACATCAATTCATATGGAGTTACACCTAGGGACACCTGAATTCTTTCCCTGCAGGCATATAAGGCAAAGGGCAATAACATATCCCATTCTTTTATCTCACCTGCTAACCCCCTTCTCAACATTTGTTTGAGAGTTTGGTTGAATCTCTCCACCAAACCGTTTGATTGAGGATGGTAGGCTGAGGTTTTCACGTGATGAATGCCAAAGGCATCCCAGACCTGGGCCAAATATTTGGATGCAAAATTGGACCGTCGGTCTGTCAACACCTCTCTTGGGAATCCCACTTCGCAAAACAATTTGACTAGCTCTAAAGCTATTGTTTTTGCAGAAACATTCCTCAATGGTATGGCCCAGGGAAACCTTGTTGCCTGATCTACCATAACTAGGATGTATTGGAAACCTCGGGGCGTTTTGACTAATGGGCCTACAATATCCATAGCAATGCGACCAATTGGGTCTGTGATAATTGGCGTGGGAATCAAAGGCACCACCGGTGGGTGAGTCGCTGTAACTCGCTGACACGCTGGACATGCAGCACAAAACTGGGCAGTTTCTTTGAAAATACCTGGCCAGTAAAAATGCATAAGTATTTGATCCAGCGTTCCTTGCATCCCTTTATGACCTCCAACTGGATGATCATGTGCTAATCTAAGTACTAGTCCTTTGAAAGTTGTGGGTACCACCAATTGTTTACGTATGGTCCCATTTCTGGGGTCCGACTCTCTCTATATAATATTTCATTATCTAGTCTGAATCTGGGCAACTCCTCCCTGACCTCCTGAGCATACTTAAAAGCTCGGGTGAGAGCTTGATCAGCTCGCTGTTCTTGTGGAAAGTTAGGAAACTTTGCCACTAACTCAGCTGGCACCCAGGGTAAACTTTGACCAGCCAACATGTCAGCCTTACCTTGTGCTCTGCAAAGTCTCTCACGACGCTTTTGTGCTTTCAACTTTCTTACTTTCCCAGATGGTGGAGTTATTAAATCATCATGAGAGGGTAAGTCTCCTAATAACTCTGCCTGCTCCCCCTCCTCCTTCTGGCTCTCTACCTTAGCCTGTGAGCGGGTGGATACAAGGCCCCTCTTCTTCCCTAGTTCCTTCTTTATAGTTTGGCCTTCTGGAAGCTTAACCATCTTTTTAGCTAGGGACTGAGGACTTCCAAACAAAGGCCCGGGAGCTATTACCATCATTCCTTCTCCCTCCTTCTTTCCTAGCCCTTTCACTAGTCCCTGCTTAAATCTTGGCCAGTCCCTTCCTAGAACCAAATCAAATGGAAGTCTAGGCACCACAGCTAAAATAACTTCCTCTTGTTCCCCCAGGCACTTAACCATTAGCCTATAGGTGGGATATGATGTTGCAGCACCATGAATGCATCTGATGTGAACCTGGATTTCAGGGGTTCTAGGCACAAATCCTTCTTGGGCTTCTATCCTCTTCCAAAGCCTCTTTGACAGCATACTCTGGTCTGCCCCAGAGTCGAACAGAGCATTTGTGGTAATTCCCTGCACATCAACCACCAAAAGGAATCCTTCTTTGGGCTGTTTTAAATCAACACCCATCAAGCTAGTGTGTATCTGGCATCCCCTTTCCAAATGTCCCCATTTTCCACATTTGAAACATTTCTTTTTACTCCACTGTGTAATCTGGGTTGGCACAGTACAATTATTCACAGAAACATTTTTAACCATTTTCTTTTCTGATACAGCACAGCTTGCCTCAGCACCAACCTTCAGAGGGCCACCCATTCTATGGCAAGCCTGCGTGGCTTCCAAGAATCTCTCTGCTAGCATGGTTGCCTCTCCAAGATTCTGGCAATTTTGCTGTATAAGGAAAGTGTGCAAATCTTTAGGCACAGCAGACATAAATTGTTCAAGCATAATAATGTCTAATAACATTTCCACAGTCTTTCCCTCAGGCTCCAACCATTTTACAGCCAATCCTCTGATTCTCTGACTCAGAGCCCTGGGTGTTTCACCCACTCTTAATGCAGTAGCTCTAAACATTCGCCTATACTCTGAAATAGACAACCCTAGGCGATCTCTTATAGCAGCCTTTACATCTCTATAATTCAAAGCTTGAGCTGCTGGCATTGCCCTATAAGCTGCAAGCGCCTCCCCAGTTAATGAGGCTGCCAGCCTTACTGCCCACTGGATCTCTGGCCATGTTAATGCTTGTGCCACTCTCTCAAAAGATTCAAGGAAATCATCAACATTATCATCTGGAGTCAGCTTCCCAAAACTAAATGCCCCAATTCCCTGATTGAGTCCCACATTGTCCACATGTGGTATACCAGTTGTTACTGCTGGTCTTGCATCCGGTCCACTTTGGTTATGAAGAGCAATTAAGGCTTCCACCAGATCAAGCACTGGCTTCTGCTGGTCCCTTAATGCTTTAATTGCAGTGTCCTGAGCCTGCTGCGCTAGCTCCTGTTGCCTGCTAAACTGGGCTGCCATCCAGCTGGCCAGTTCCCTTGGATCCATCTTGAATCCCTGCAAGAAAACAAAAGAAAAAAAAACACAGAGCAGTACCCTCCAAACAGGTGTTTTTCTCCTATTTGTTTTTTCAGTTACCCCTGTGTTTTACTCCCATCCACCACTAGACATGCCCAGGTACTTATTACCTTATGCCAGTGATGAATCTAGCTCACACAGGGTCTTTTCCTCCTGGAACAGCCACCTGGAACAGCTACCTCTTTTTTCTCCAAAGTGTTGTTAAGGGAAAAATCCTTTTTCCAGCTTTTAACTTGAACTTTTTTTCTTTCAGATTTCAGTTGTAATCCTTATATATCATGTACATCCTTTGCGTAAAAGCAATCCGAAAAACTATGCCAACTGTAAATGGGGGCGCTGGGCGTGAATGTCCACAGTCTTGGCAAAGGCAAAATACTATTATGACTTGCAAAGGATTGTGGGGGATGTAGTCCATTCATACCAGAATCAGCCGTTCACAAAATAATGAGTTGTGTTGCTCGAGTGTAAGCAAAGAAAAATATATTTTATTCATGGGGTTAATTCTCCCACACAGATTTACTTGGTAACACAAAAGGACACTTGCTTCAGTATTGTACTCAGGAAAAACAAATCATGATATAAGCAACTGAACTTCTTAAGCAATCAAACAATAAAGACCTTGATGGGAAACAGAAAAGGTCTTTTTGAGGGCTCCTGCTAATAACTTTTAGCAGTGCTCCAAAAGCAAAAACAAAACCCAAAAGTAACAAAAACTGTTCTTTTTCAAGGATAACTTTCTTCTATTTTCACACACAAACAGAAGTTTCCTTTCAGAACCCATGTGCAATTGTGCATGGCTCAATTACCAATAATTAGCCTGCTGCAAACCCCTTTGCTGGTTCACTTTCTCTACGTGGCTCAAATCCTACCCTAAAGCTTTCTTTCAGACTTTTCTGGGTAGATAAAAGAACAAGTTATAGTTCCTTTTGATGGTTGTTGTATTAGTGAAAGTATTTTAAAGCAAAAGCCTAGACAGAGAGCAGTCCATGTATTCTAACTGATCATTTGAAATATCTCCTTCTTCTTCAAATATCATAGAGTCAATATCATGGTCTGGCTCAGAGGAATTCCTTAATGGATCACTCTCAGGATAATACTTGTTTCCCTGCTGTCTTCCAGGTGAAGAGCTAGGGCATAGATCAGAGTTCATACCTGAGCTTCCTTTGCTGTTAGGTTTCCTCTCCAGATATCCTGGCCAGTAAGTAGTCCAGCTTTTATGTCCAGCCTTCCAATCAAGATCCCTGGACACTGGGTCTCTTCACATACCTTCTTGCACTGGTCTTAGGGCCCCTTCCAAATGCAGCCGTCTCCTTCACAGGTGCCGTCTGGGAATTCCTGGCTCTGTAACCCCACTCCTCTGGTTTCCTCCAGTCCAATGGAGTATGCTTGCCTCTGGAATGACTCCCAACACACGTACTGCTGTGAACTCCTTCTTTAGACCTCCAAGATGTCTTTCTCTTTTTCCTTCCACGTTGCTGCTGCTTCTCTCTGTCCTTGAGCTCTGAGTTCCTGTTCCTCTTCTCTATCTGCTCCTGTGTAGAATATGTTTTACTTTTAACTTGCTTAGAGGGATACTCCACCCTAGAACAGCTCAACTGTGCTGAATCAAGCCCTGCCCTTAAAGATGAGTGATTGGGGATTACCTCATAGCTCTCCTGATTGAACACACGTTTCCCCACTTCAGCTCCTCTAGAGGCTGTTTGAAACCTGGTGCATTCTGGGACTGGTAATCTTTTATGAAAACATTCTGTTTTAGTATTTCTACCAGCAAAGACAGGTTGCTTGTTCAGAGCCAATTCACCTCTTTTATAGCTCCTTCCTGAACTATGATAAGCTTCCTTATCACAACCCCATCTTGTGTTCATCTGTAGATGGCTGATTTGCATGTGCAGTGCATCATGGGTACGGGTGGGCTAACCCTATCCTGGTGACCACAGCAGACTGTTTGTGTGGTGATGTGTAGTCCTTCTTCAGCCAGCCAGGGCCTTGCTAGCAGCTATAGAGCTGTAGCCCACTGGTTACTTCACTGCCTGTGGAGTCAGCGGTCATGCGTTCAAACCCACAGTGGGGTTATTTGATAGGGCTGTCCAAAGCATTATCTATTTTTAATGTACATTAGTGCTGTCACCCTTCAGTAATATTTGGTTGTGCAACCCTTGACAATGATGACAGCCTTCAAACGTTTTTTTGTAGCCATCTATATGTTTCTTACATCTGTCTACTGGTAGTTTTTTTCATTCTTCAACTGCGATTTGTTCCAGCTCTGGAATGTTTCCAGGATTCCTTTTACGAATGGGAGAGTTCAGCTCTTTTTAGATGTTCTCAATTGGACTGAGATCAGGACTCATTTCTGGCCAGTTTAAAACAGTCCATTTATTCATTTGTTAACCATTGTTTTGTATTTTTGGATGTATGTATTAGGTCATTGTCCTACCCATGACCTTAGACCCAGACCTTGCTTTCTGACACTAGGTACACATTTTGCTCCAAAATACCTTGGTAGTCCTCTGACTTCATGATTTCTTTGATACATTCCAGAAAAACAGCCCCACAACATTATGGACCTTCCACCATATTTAACTGAGGGAGGGTGTTTTTTAAATTATTAGCTTCATTTCTTCGCCTGAAAACTGTATCGCAGATCTGTATTGCCAAAGAGCTCAAGTTTGGTTTCATCTATCCACAGTACATTTTCCCGAAAGGATTGTGGTTTCTCAAACTGGTTTTGGGCAAAGATCAGGTATGCCTTTTTATGTCTGTCTTTGAGCAGTGGGGTCTTCCTAGGCCTTTGCCCATGAAATCCTTCTTTGTTTAGTGTGTGGCATATGGTATGGTTTGAAACCACCACTTTAGATTGCTCAAGGTCAGCCTCAAGCTCTTTTGATATTGTACGTGGTGTTTTCCCAATAGTTTGCTTTAACCTTTGAAGACTTAATGGATTCATTTTCCTCTTCTAACCAGCTTCTGGGAGTTTCTTGACAGTTCCATGAGCAGAAAACTTCTTAATAACATTGCAAACTATAGACACAGGAATCCCAAGGTCTTAGGAGATGGCCTTGTACCCTTTTGAAGTTTGATGTTTGGTGATAATGGCTTTTCTGACAGGCGGCTCTCTTGTCTTCACCATTGTGAAAACGGAACAAGGAGCGAATGTGGCCATTTTAAACATTAGAGCCATCATTCATTGGCTGATTCAAGTCATGTGAGTACTTACAATTGATCACAGGTATGCCTAATTTTACTGAAATGGGAATATGGTTCTTCTGTTCAAACTGATTTGAATTGTTTATAAGGGTGCCAATAATCATGTCCTGGCGATGTCCCAGTGGTTAGACTGTTTCCTACTATTTCCTTTTTTAATTGGTTTTGTTTTATTTGATTCTTTTATGTGTCAAATATGTGTGCATATCACTGGCCACTTGTTTTTTAGGAGATATTGGACATTAAGGGGTTGAACTGCAAGGTACCAATGATATCGACCACAACTGTATGTATTCTAACTCTCCTATTTTTGTTTATACTTCTAGCATTTACATACAGGCATTTTAGAAGTTGTATTTTATTCAGATTAATCTGTTTATCAGTTGATAGGGATAATTTGGAATTTTTAAACTCTATCTGCTCTGTACTTAAGGGCATGTGAGTTACTTTTATCTTTATTGGAACCTCTCTATCGGGATTCCCTAACTTCTTTCATTTGCTAGTATCCTTCAAGGATACATCTTTCTGAAATATGCACCCTTGGGCAATTGCCGACTTTCCCCTATTATCTAGTTTAAAAGCTGCTCTATCTCCTTTTTAAAGGTTAATGCCAGCAGCCTGGCTCCATCCTGGTTAAAATGGAGTCCATCCTTTCAGAAAAGTCCCTCCCTTCTCCAGAATGTTCTCCAGGTCCTTACAAATCCAAAACCCTCTTCCTTGCACTATCGTCTCATCCATGCATTGAGACTCTGGAGCTCTGCCTGCCTTATGGGTCCTGTGTGTGGAATGGGAAGCATTTCAGGGACTGCTACCTTGGAAGTTGTGGATTTCAACTTTCTATCTATAAGCCTAATTTGGCCTCTAGAACCTCTTTACTATACTTTCCTATGTCATTGGTACCAACATGTACTAAGACAGCAGGCTCCACCCCAGCTCTGTCTAAAACCTTCTATAGGTGGTGCGTGAGGTCTGCTAACTTTACACCAGGCAGGCATGCTACCAGGCGATCCTCATGTCTACCAGCCACCCAGCTATCTACATGCCTAATGATTGAATCATCAACTATAATGGCCGTCCTAACCATTCCCTCATGGGCACATGGACTTGGATAAACCTCTTCAGTGAGAGAAGGCTTTACATTGCCTGGAGGACAGGTCCTATCTGCAGGATCACTTCCTGCCACACCAAGGTGATGCTGTCCTTTCACTTGCTCTCTCTCCTCCCTGGCAACAGACAGGCTTCCAGACTGGAGGTAGGTCTTCAGTACTACGTCCATGTAGGTCTTGTCTCTATACCTCTCTGTCTTTCTTAGCTCCTCCAAGTCCGCTACTCTAGCCTCCAGAGATCAGACTCATTCCCCGAGAGCAAAGAATTCCTTGCACCTAGTGCAGATGTAAGGCACCTCACCAACTAGGAAAAAATCATATGACACTCAATGCAAATGACTCAATAGCTCCCATGTCGCTGATTGACTTCTGTCTGCATCTTAGTTTTAATTTTTTTTTAAAGATATTTAAATTGTTTACTTATTTAAAGTTGCTAGGGATAGTTTTACAAACACAGGTATATCTCATAGGTATAAGGGACTTTGTTCACATCAAGATTAATCTGATCTTTCTTTATCAACAGGGTTATCACGAGCTACGATCCTCTCTCACACAACTACGGAGACTTGAACGCCGATGGCGCCGATCGCGTTCAGAGGATGACCAGACTGCTTACCGCACCCACCTTGCAATACATCGTGAAACAATCACTACTAAAATGAGACAACACCATACCGACACCCTAAAAAGGTCTCTGAATAAACCACGGGACCTCTTCAACTTGGTCAAAGCCCTCTCAAAGGAACCATCTCCCGAACAACATAGCGAGATTCACCCGCAAGAATTTGCCGATTACCTGCAATCCAAGATCGTGCAAACTAACAAAGTGTCAGTAATTTCATACCAAGTTCCGACGGACCTATCCCCACTGAACATACTCTCCACACCACCCACTAAACTTATCCAGAACACCATAGCATCCCTCAACACCTCTACTGCCCAGACTGACCCATGTCCAGCGTTTTGGATCAAGGAGCTACGTGATGTGTTCAGCCCTGTCATCGCAAATATAATGCAGATCTCCTTCACAACAGGATACTTTCCCTCTTCACTCAAGCAGACCTCCATTAGGCCCCTACTGAAAAACCCCAAACTAGACCCCAAAAGAGTTGACTCTTATCGGCCAATAGCCAGCATCCCTCTATTAGCCAAAATAATTGAGAAAGAGGCACAACGGCAAATTCAGGACCACATTGATGCTGCTGCTCCCTTAGACAACTGTCAACATGGCTTCAGAGAACATCATGGGGTCGAGACACTACTCACTACTCTATTCAACGACATCATCACAAGAATTGACAACATCCGTCAAGGTTGTGTGCTTATATTCTTAGATATAGCCGCAGCATTCGACTCCATCAGCCACGAAATACTCCTCGAAAGATTGAAAGAGAAGGGAATCTGCAACAGTGCACTAGAATGGTGCAAGTCTTACCTGGATGGCAGATGGCAATACGTGAAGTCTGGATCAGAAGAGTCGATACATTTCCATCAAAAGCAAGGGGTACCCCAAGGCTCCTCACTATCCTCCTTACTCTTCAATATTTACATGCAACCCATCTGCAATATCATAAGATCTTTCAATGTGAACTGCCTGATATATGCAGATGACATCCTCTTATACATGCCTTTCTCCACAACTCACATGGACCTGACCCCACTCACGGATTGCTTCAATGCAGTGTCAACCTGGCTCCAATCACAGAACCTACGCATCCAACATAGAAAAACTGAAGTACTATTCATCACCAGAGACCCCAACTTTACTCCCCCACCCCACGTCAGTGTCAAGGAAGCCGACCTGCAGACTAAAGAGGCAATAAAATACCTGGGAGTAACTGTCGATCAACGACTGGACATGAAAAGTCATATAAGCAATATAGTCAAAGCTGTCTATTTCAAAATCCGTTCACTCAAGCACCTACGCTCACTGTTGGACCCAGAGGATTTCCGAACCATATATCAAGCGCTGATCCTGCCACATTTCGACTTTGCAAATGCCATCTTACAAGGGCTTCCCCAATCCACACTAGCCCCCTTACAGTTGGCCATGAATGCCGCAGCCAGAGTCATCTACGGAGCTTCCAGAAGCGACCACGTAACGCCCATTCTCAAACAGCTGCACTGGCTACCTATCCATGGGAGGATCACCTTCAAAACCCTTCTATTAACATTCAAGGCAATCAAAGGCATTTCCGCCCCCTCACTCACGCATCTTTTCCACATGTTTCCCCCCAACAGATCTAGAAGAGCAACATCTGTCAACCTGCTAATCACACTAAAGGCATCGACAAAGTGCAACAAGACAACCACAAACAGAGCGTGCAGTTTCTATATCCCCAGATGCTGGAATGCTCTACCCCCTGACATTAGAGCCATAACCAAGCTATATCAATTCAGGAAGGCACTCAAAACCTACCTCTTCATCCAATACTTCCCAGACAACCTTTGAGCCTAGATATCCCTCAAGAAATCACCCCTCTAGAGATGCCCCCTTACTTATGACCTGATTTTACCTATCCTGCAGTGTAAATAGTTCATATATATAGTTAACCCAGTTATCCAAGTTTCTTTTCCCTGTTCAATGTAAAACCAGACACCTTGTCGTATGGTAGTTATGTTATAATGTAAACCGCGCTGATGCCGAATAGCGCGGTATATAAGAAACTGTAATAAATAAATAAATAAATAAATAAATAAATCACACATTCAAAATGCAACTGTAAAACCTTTGCCAAAATGTTTATGTCTACATTAATGACAGAAATCAGTCTATAAGAGGTACAACTATTAGGACTTTTGCCTTTTTTATGAATAAAGGTAATAGATGCTTCAATCAGGGAACTGCCCTATAAAGAAATCCCCTGTACAACCCCCCGTAAGCTCCAATTTTTTCTTTTGTCGGACCCCAATGAGGGAGGTTAAGATGGACTACAAAACCACACCCGTCAGAAGAGGTCCATTTTAATCACACCATTCTTAAGTGAATATCATAAAAACTTAGCTTAAAGTAGAAAACGTATCTTGAAAATGTTGAGAGAAAAAAAGAAGAAACCAACACGAGAAGAACCAACTTAGTGTGAGCTGCGTGTGGGCACTTGACACAGGGACGACGGATCCCGAAACGTGCACGTCGTGCTTTTTCTCTCAACATTTTCAAGATACGTTTTCTACTTTAAGCTAAGTTTTTATGATATTCACTTAAGAATGGTGTGATTAAAATGGACCTCTTCTGACGGGTGTGGTTTTGTAGTCCATCTTAACCTCCCTCATTGGGGTCCGACAAAAGAAAAAATTGGAGCTTATGGGGGGTTGTACAGGGGATTTCTTTATAGGGCATTTCAATTATCTCCGGTGAAGGGATTTTTTTGAGTGATCAATCAGGGAACTAGCCGCACTGCAGTTTCTGCTCCATATCATTAAAAAGCTCTAGCAGAATGAGGCAAACAAATCCTAAATACTCTATAGAAGTCTACTAGGAATTCATCAGAGCCCGGACTCTTGTGGAGCAAGAGGATGGAGATAGATTTCAGAATCTCCATCAACGTAAGGGTGGCAGTAAGAGCTTCTTGAATTTGTGCTGAGAACTGAGGTAAATTACAGCCCTGGATGAATTGTATCACCTCTTCTTCTGTGCCCTCATCTGAATCAGTATATACTGTAAAGCAGTAAAGAATTCTCCAAACACAGAGGCCAGAAAACATATATTCTTAGACATTACTTCTGCCTTTGATTCCATTAACCATTGTCTTCTTATTGAAAGGCTTAAGCAAATTGGGATATATGGCGCCACGCTTTGTTGGTTTCAATCTTACCTATCTGGCCGTTCACAGCAAGTAAAAATTGATACAAAGAACCTCTAATGTATATAACCAACAACAAGGTTTACTCCAAGGTTCAGACCTCTCTGCCCTATTATTTAATATCTACCTACCGTCTTTGTCACATTATTCAGATTCAAAGTTAGTTATTGCATCTATGCTGATGATATAATGTTGTACCTATCCTCTGACATAGCAAAACCTAACTTCAACCATATTATATCATGCTTCAATGAAATATCACAATGGTTGAACTCCATAGCCTAAGGATAAACTACAAAAACCCCCAAAGTACTATTTGTTACTAGGAACCAATCTAAATGTTAAAGACACCATTCTAGAAGTAAAAAACGAAGTCAAATATCTTGGTATCACCCTTGACTAGACCCTGAGCTTAATGACCCACTTAACATTAACCACTATAACAAATTAAGAATGATACAACAGTTGAGACCTTTAGTATCAAACTAGATCTGCTCTTCAAGCAATGATATTCCCTCACATAGATTATTGCAACAGCATTTATTTATTTAACAGGATTTAGATACCGCCTATTCGTTAAATCAAAATGGCTTACATTCCAACTCTGTTTACATTGTAAAAAGGTGATTTACATTCCAACTCAAACTGTTTACATTATAACTTTATATAAAGGGTGGGTCACACAGTATGCAGGAAACTTACCAATAATCAATGCTTTAACAGTTGGCATAATTTATTTACAAATTGGGGTTGTGTAAGAACATAAGAACATAAGATATGCCATACTGGGTCAGACCAAGGTCCATCAAGCCCAGTATACTGTTTCCAACAGTAGCCAATCTAGGTCATACGTACCTAGCAGTTTCCCCAAAAGACACAGGGTCAAGCACTGATATCCTGGGTCCCTTCTTAATAATGGTTTATGGACCTTTCCTCCAGGAACTTGTCCAAACCTTTTTTAATGTATGATCACAACACACCATGGGTCTACTTGTTTCCGAATGAATACTATTCAGTAGCAAAGCATAAACAACTGTTCATTCAGCCTCTAATAAGAGTTATAACATCTTATAGTGACGTTGCTCAGCTGATCTCAGATAAACACTTGCACCACATTCTAGTCTCAACGAAACTTCAATTGTGTGCTGGTTCGCATCAATGATCTGCTGTGTTTTTCTCTTTCTTTTATATAGATTCAAATTTTAAAAAAGAGTACTTAGCTTGTGGGTATGACTTCTTTTTCACCCAATTTCTAGGTTGTGTGGCAACACAACCTGCTAGCACATCTATTGCTTCTTAGAAATAACAATCCCAACGCCGATAATTCAGGCGCCTCGCGTTTCTCTATGGCGGGTTCATCAGGGGATACTTAGGGGTATGTTTACTAAACTGCGGTAATCGTAAATAACGCGCGTTATGTAACGTTAACGATCGTAAGCGCATCATAACATGCATTATGATGCGCTAACGATCGTTAACGTTACATAACGCGCGTTAACCGTAGTTAACGATCGTAAACTCCCGCGGCGCGGTAAAACACCGCAGAAGGTGGAGAGAGGACGGAGAGAAGGGGTCAATGGGCGGAGAGTGGAAGGGGAGAGGCTCCCTTCACACTAACGCGCTGATCTGAAGAGCTCTATTCCATCGCGAATGAAAACCTGCCGTTAAATGTACATTACAGGGAGAGAAACCATTTCAGTGTCAGCAATGTACAGCCCAGGCAGGGAAACCTAAAAAAAGTGATAAGTGTGATACATGTGCACAGAACAAAAGGGCACATAAAGACTGAAAATGACCCCAACAAACTGGAAAAAGACCATAACCAAGCTGGCCAATAGTGGTAGCAATGAGAAACATCAACCCCTCCCCCTCCAAGTAAGCTCCATAGAACAGATATAAATCATGGAAGGGTCTATACTCCATCCCCATACAAGGTGAATGAGCCCACAGTGATATAGCGCTGCTCAGGTTTTTCCCCACCATCGGACAGGGTTCGTATGGCGTGCACATGTCCCGCAACATCAGGGCAGGCAAGTCGGAACGGCAACTGGACAGATGCCGGAGAAGGGGATACAGAGGGCCGCAGGCGGCACATGCTGTGGTGCAGCTGGGCCACAGTGCGGACTAGGGCGATGCCTAGGTGGCCCATACGAATGCTGAAGCAGCAGAGCAGCCAGACAGCAACTGCTGAAGGCCCAACATGGGCACGACTGTGTTTCCCACAGTGTCACAGGGGATAGTACCCAGCAGCTACCCCCAAGGGCATGGAACATTGGCAGGCGGTGCTGGGGGGAAGCGTGGACACCTATGCAGGCACCCCTACCCCAGAACCCGCACTATAGGCAGCCGCCTACCTGCACACTGGATGGCCTGAGACTGCGCACCACCAGCACCACCAGCAGAAGGGCATGTCAGCATGTTGACTGAGGGATACTGGTGGTGGAGGGGGCAGTGGCAGCTGCCCAGAGCAGACCGTGGCCTAGCCCTGTGTAGGTGGGTGCCGTGTATTGCAACAGACGGGCCCTGTCTGACGAACAGTCATGGTATCACCAAGGAATATAGTGACTCTGTGACAACAAGGTGGTGCAGTGCCCAAAACCAGTGTATTCTGAAGCAGAGGGTTACAAGTTCAAGTCCCAGCTGTGGTTCCTGCCAACCCAGTCCCCATATTTTACCCACTACTACAACGTGCTAATACAGACAGCACCTTCATTGCAGATGACGTAAACATGCCCAAGACACCTACATTTTACCCTACAGAGCACAGACACCATAAACATGCACATTACCTAGAGCAGAGCCTCCCAACTGCAGTCCTGGAGGGCCAAACACCATCCCGGTTCCATGCTGCCTCTGGTAAAGATGCCTGTGCTGCATTTCTATGTGCCACCCCCATGGTATGCAGATTTATCTCATGCATATTCATGAGGGACAGCATGAAAACCCGAACAGTGTTTGGCACCGCAGGACTGGAGTTGGGAACCTCTGCCGTAAAGCAGCAGCCCACAGGGGCAGACACACCCGCACCCACAGGCCCCATTATCCAGAGCCTCCTGGAGAGGCAGGACTTTGGGCTCTGCGTGCATCTCCCAATACTAGCACTTGCATACCTTAGTAATGCCACCCTAAACCGGGGAATATGGTACACATCTATCAAAAGGTTGCTATGAGTACTGGCAGATAGCAATTCCTAGGTTAAGTACACTTTTCTGAGTGAGCTGCATCATAGCAACTTTTCTGATGTCTGTGGAGTGTGCTACAGGTCTTGTGTCTGACAGTGTTTACCAACCTGGGGAGTAACTCCTACAGTATTGCTACCATAGCCATGCCTGCACTGTGCCCAGGACTGGTGTGGTGGCCTGGGCTGCCCAACACCTCTATAGTTGCACAATGCTGGCATAGGTGTGGGGAGTGTGTGTCTGTCTATCCAGTGTGTGGTGGCTGCCAACACCCTCCACAGCCCACACTGCTAGCACTGTTGCCAGTATTGGCCTGCCAATGTGCATAATGAGGAGCAAGGTACAGTGGGAATAGCCTGGATAGGGTGGCCTGGCCTGGATGCATCTGCACACGGCATAGGGCAATGGCTCGGACATTGTAGTGCCTGGCCACCACCTGCACGGACAGGGTGGACATAGCATGTCCTGCTGGGAGGTCACTCTCACCCTGACTGAGCAGTGACCATGGCATGGCTAGGTTCCCCCATAGTGCTATGTAGCATTTCTCTCATGTGATATTTATGGGTTTCTTTATGGGACCCAATCACTGACTTATCTGCTTGGTGTGTATGCTGACATCCCCGTTCTGAGTGCATGCATCTCCTCCAGGACCATGCACTATGGACTAGCTGGTGGACTGTCTGCAGCTAGTATGTGTCTTGCTGGAACACCTTGCAGGGTGCAGCGGCTGGAGGCTTGCTGCTGGGGAATGTCAGATAATGGTGGGGGGCAGCTGAGCATTTCCAGGCCTGCCGTCTGTCTGCTATTGTGTTATGGATGTGTACAGCTCTGTCTGTTTCCCAGCAGGACTGGGGTTGTTGGTCCTCTCTACTGCTGCCATTGCAGGGACGTAGACTGCGGATTGATTGGTGGGTGATCCTGTTTCCCACCCTGAGCCCCAGATGATGTGTTGTGTGGTGGTACATAATCTGCCTATGGGTCCATACACCCGCCCTGCCCTGCCCTGCCCTGCCTTGCCCCGCCTTTCACCTACAGCAGGTAACGATGGCACCAACACAGGATATGCACTATTCTGGGTGCAGCATCACCCATAGGGACTAGACATGACCGAGACATACAGCAGGACACAGATGTATCCTAGGTGTGTCTAACGGAACTACCTATCACACACTGCTGGGGACCTGCAGCATGGCGTATTTCAGCCATGAAAGGTGCTGTTGACCTGGTGCTGGGTGCCCCACCTCAACCTCGGAGGGGCCCTGTACCAGCACAATGTGACTGTCTGTGGCTACTCTGTGGCAGTGCCACACACGGTCTGTTCCCCCTACAAGGCCGAGGTGCTGTGGGGGTGCATACCCGATCTTGTGCCCATCTCTCGACTGCTGTTTTGCATGTGCAGTGCATCATGGGTATGGGTGGGTTACCTCTATCCTGGTACCCACAGCAGACAGTTTGTGTGGTGATGTGCAGTCCTGCAGCCAGCCAGGGTTTTGTTCACATCCTTATAAGGTGTCCTATAGGGGACATTATAGGGTGCCTTGGCGGACAGTACACTTTATAATGTGCCCTATGGAGTGCGTTATGGGATGCCTTATGCGGCACCTTATACACATCAAATGCCTCACCAATCGCTACTTAAATGTAAAGGGTGCTGCCTCAGCCAGCCTTATACATTAGGCCTACTGGGGAATCGAACCCTTGTACCATCAGTCAGTGTTGCAACCATTGTGCTATAGCTCTGTTGCTGTGCTTGTATGCCTGCGCGCCTTCTTAAGATTAATGTGCGGTAACGTGCCCTGTAGCGCTCGTTCATTTATGGAGCCTTGTAACGCGCGTTCTCGGCGCGTTCTCGGAAACGATGTACCGCCCATGTCCTTATTTGGGGTTTCTGTCTCTACCGCGGCTCCTAACGCGAATCTCACTAATGCAGTTTAGTAAACATACCCCTTAGATGCATTCTTAAAGTCTTTTGAATGTCTCTTTCAAAAGACTTTAAGAATGCATCTAAGTATTCCCTGATGAACCCGCTATAGAGAAACATGAGGCGCCTGAATTATCGGCGTTGGGATTGTTATTTCTAAGAAGCAATAGATGTGCTAGCAGGTTGTGTTGCCACACAACCTAGAAATTGGGTGAAAAAGAAGTCATACCCACAAGCTAAGTACTCTTTTTTTAAAATTTGAATCTATATAAAAGAAAGAGAAAAACACAGCAGATCATTGATGCGAACCAGCACACAATTGAAGTTTCATTGAGACTAGAATGTGGTGCAAGTGTTTATCTGAGATCAGCTGAGCAATGTCACTATAAGATGTTGTAACTCTTATAAGAGGCTGAATGAACAGTTGTTTATGCTTTGCTTCAAACCTTTTTTAAACCCAGCTACACTAACAGCCTTTACTACATCCTCTGGTAACAAATTCCAGAGTTTGATTACACGTTGAGTGAAAAAATATTTTCTTTTATTAGTCTTAAATAGTTTACCCTGTAGCTTCATTGCATGTCCCCTAGACTTTCTATATTCTGATAACGTAAACAATCATTTACGTTTACCCGTTCCACTCCGTTCATTAATTTATAGACTTCTATCATATCTCCCCTCAGCCGTCTCTTTTCCAGGTTATAGAGCCCTAACCTTTTTAGCCTTTCTTCATAGGAGTATCCTTCCATCCCCTATACCATTTTGGTGGCTCTTCTCTGAACCTTTTCTAATAACGCTACATCCTTTTTAAGATACGGCGACCAGAATTGCACACAATATTCAAGGTACGGTCACACCATGGAACGATATAGAGGCATTATAATGTTTTATTTTCCATTCCTTTCCTTATGATACCTAGCATTCTATTTGCTCTCTTGGCTGCCGCTGCACACTGGGCCGAGGGTTTTAACATGTTATCCACAATGACGCCTAAATCTTTTTCCTGGGTGGTGGTTCCTAATGTGGAACCTTGCATTGTGTAGCCATAGTTTGGGTTGTTCTTCCCTAGGTGCATAACCTTGCACTTGTCCACATTAAATTTCATCTGCCATTTTGATGCCCAGTCTTCCAATTTATCAAGATCCTCTTGCAATTTTCCATAATCCTCTTGGGTTTTAACAACTTTAAATAGTTTTGTGTCATCTGCAAATTTGATAAGAACACTCGTTATTCCACTTTCCAGGTCATTTATGAATATGTCAAAAAGTAGCGGACCCAGCACAGATCCCTAGGGTACACCACTATTCACCTTTCTCCATTGGGAAAATTGGCCATTTAGCCCAACCCTCTGCTTTCTATCTTTTAACCAGTTCCTGATCCACAGTAGTACACTGCCTCCTATCCCATGACTCTTTAGTTTTGCCAAAAGTCTCTGATGAGGGACCTTCTCAAAGGCTTTCTGAAAGTCCAGATACACTATATCATCTGACTCACCTTTGTCCACCTGTTTATTCACACTTTCAAAAAAACATAACAGATTAGTAAGACAAGATCTTCCTTGTCTAAAGCCATGTTGGCTGTCTCCCATTAGGCCATGACTATCTACATGCTGAGTAATTTTATTCTTTATGATGGTTTCTACCATTTTTCCCGGTACTGACGTCAGGCTCACCGGTCTGTAGTTTCCCGGATCACCCCTGGAACCCTTTTTAAAAATTGGTGTTACATTGGCAATCCTCCAATCTTCAGGTGTTAGAGATAATTTTAATGATAGTTCACAGATTACTAATAGCAGGTCTGCAATCTCATATTTCAGTTCTTTCAACACCCATGGATGTATACCATCTGACCCAGGTGATTTGCTACTCTTCAATTTATCTAATAGTTGTAATACATCTTCCCGATGTATCAATATTTCCTTTAATTCTTCCGCCCTTTAAATACCACTTCAGTCATGGGTAACATCCCTACATCTTCCTCAGTAAAGACCGAAGCAAAAATTCATTCAGTCTCTCCACTATCGCCTTGTCGCCTCTTAGTGCCCCTTTAACTCCTCTATCATCTAATGGACCAACTGACTCTCTCACAGGTTTTTTGCTACGAATGTACTTGAAAAAAATCGTTATTTTGCGTTTTTGCTTCCGCAGCAAGCTTCTTCTCAAATTCTCCCTTTGCCTGCTTTATCAATGCCTTGCATTTGACTTGTCAGTGCTTGTGCTGTTTCCAGGTTTCATCGTTTGGCTCTTTTTTCCATTTCCTGAAAGATGCTTTTTTTGGCAACAACAGCCTCTCTGACCTCACCTTTAAACCATGCTGCCAGTTTTTTGGACTTCCTTCCACTTTTCTTAAAGCATGGAATACAGCTGGTCTGGGCTTCCAAGATAGTGTGCTGTGTTTGTTTAGTGTTGTGCATTGATCAGGGTCTGATGATGGTGTGGATGGTCAGTCAATGATGCTCTATGTGATGTTACTAAAATGTTCTATATACAGCAGTGTCTTCAACTGTTTCCTGAAGTCCTTTGTGTCCCTCGTATTTCTAATATCCTCCAGAAGGGAATTCCATAAGCTTGATTCATATAGAGATAGTGCCCTGTTGGATGTTGTCTGGTTTTGGATTATTCACTTGGAGTAACTAATATATTTTTACAGTTTAGCCTCATCAGGCAGCTTTCAGGATGACTTTTTATCAGGTCCTGGAGTGACTCAGCTGATACGTTTTGTAGGATTTAAAATATATTAAGTGTTGTCTTGAACCTGGCATGATTCCTCATTGGTAGCCAGTATAATTGGGCCAGTGTCGGCATTATGTGATTATATTTAGCTATTCCAGTGATAATGTGGACAGCCATGTTCTGGACCATATGCAGGGGGTAAATAGATTGTGCTGACAGGCCTTGGTACAGTGAGTTGCAGTAGTCTAATCCCGGTGTGTCTATGGCTTGCAGAACTATACAGAAGTCATTCTGGCTTAGGAGAGGCTTCAATTTCCAGATGATTTTCAGCTTATGTGTTGTTCTGTTGATTCTGTGTTGTTCTGTTGATTTGGCATTCTGTGTTGTTCTGTTGATTTGGCATTCTAGGTTTACGTTCTGATCCAGGATGACCCCTAGGTATTTGATTTCTCGTTTGGCGTTTATGTTTCTGTTCTTTAGGACTATCATGCTAGGAGGAGTGAAGGTCTTGTTTCTTGTTATTATGAGATCTTCTGTTTTGTCATAATTTATGTTGAGGTTATGTTCGCTGATCCATGTGCAAATTTCCTTGAGACATCCTGTTATGCTTATGTAGTCCGGTTTTTTTGACATTGATACCTATGTACAACATGATGTCATTGGTGTATATTTTGTAGTGAATCTTGTGTTTCTTGATGACATCATGAATTGGCTGAATGTAAAGGTTGAAAAGTAGAGATGATATTGCTGACCCCTGTGGGACTCCCTGCTTTATTGCAAAAGGAAAGGATGTGTCTCCTCCACATCGGACGTATTGTTGTCTGTTCTCTAAGTATGACTGGAACTATTCCAATGTGTTTTTGTACCATTTCAATGTGTTTTTTGTATCTCCTGTAGGTGTCTCAAAAGTATGGTGTGTGATACGGAGTTGAAGGCAGATGGTATGTCGAGGAAAATTAGTATAAATCCCCTTTTTATATTGTCTATTCCTCTGATAATGTGGTCAAAGTGTTCTGTTATTAGTGTTTCCACAACATGGTTAGGCTTGAATCCATGTTGATGTGGATCTAGGGGTGCATGTAATCCTATAGTTGTAATACTGTCTTTTCTATGATTTTGGTCATGAAAGGTAAGTTTGAAACTAGTTGGTATTCTATAGGATCTGCCTTGTCAAAGAACTCTTGAAACAAGCATTACATAACCTACAGACGGCTAAACATGTGGCTGCATGCATAACTCAGAAAGCACACATTATGGACCACATAACCCCGATCTTATACAGTCTCCACTGATTACCAATCCACAGCAGAATTAAATATAAACTACTGATGATCACGTTCAAACTGCTGAGGAACATGGCACCATTGAATCTATCCACACATGTTAAAGTAATCTTAAATGAACGACTAAGAAGAAGATGTATGCAAAGCACACTAATTGTTCCCCCAGAGTAACGTAAATCTAACCATTCTACCACTAATAGAGCTCTTTCCTTTTACTACACCAATACTATGGAACTCTCTCCGAGAGAAACTAAGGTCTACCTTGGATCACACCATATTTCGTAAAGATCTCAAGACACACCTTTTTATTTATTTATTTATTTAACTGTGTTTATATACCGTGGATCTACGAGTCTAAGTGGTTTACAGATAACAACTTGGCTATGTTGGCTTACATGGAACATGCACAACTTAATGGGGTACCTAGAACTAGCTTATATTTTTAATGAGCATTTTGGAATACTGGACGAGCCAAAAAACTTCACCCAACTTAATCCTCCAATTCAATCCTTTGTTACCAGTACCTAACCCTTCCTAACTATCTACATGCCTGGTCTTTCAAAACTACATTGTAAATAAGTTAACTGGTATTTTCTGAATTTAATAGTACAATTCTACATTGTACACAAGTTATCACTATTTGAGTTAAATACTTCAATATTGTTCTATATATAATTCCCTTTTACTGTATTTTTAAACGTGTTCTGATGTAATGTTTTTTTTCTTCCTTGTAAACTGTTGTGTTTACATGAAAAGGCGAGGCAGTATAAAGAAAAAAACAAAACAAACCTCTTAAATAAATAAATATGAGTAAAGACTTGTATACCCTAGAGGAGAGGAGGGATGGGGGATATGATACAGACCTTTAAATACTTAAGGGGATTAATGAACAAACAAACCCTTTTCAAAGATGGGAAACTGCAGAATTAGAGGGCATGAAATGAAGTTGCAAGGAGGTAAACTTAAAAGCAAATCAGGAAGTATGTTTTCATGGAAAGGGTGGTGGATGTCTGGAATGCTCTCCCGAAAGAGGTGGTGGGAGCAAAAGCAGTGACGGAATTCAAAATTGCATGGGACAGACACAGAGGATCACTATATACAAGAGGATAGAATCAAAGCAAATATATATAGTAACTTCATAAACAGAGAGGGGTAACCTGCCTGGAGTGGAGGTACAATCTTAAGCAAAGTTATAGAGGGGGAGTAACCTGCACAGAGTGGCAGGTGCAACTCTATTATTCTAGCCACCTTACTGGGCAGACTAGATGGACCATGCTGGTCTTTATCTGCCATCATCTATTATGCTACTATGTTAACTGGAAGATATTTAATGGTCGCTGAAGTATCTGCCACTGCTCCAGTTATTTTGCTCATCTGCCTTTGCTTTGGAAGATGTGCATGCAAGGTCCCAAATTTTTATTGCCATACTCACTAAATATTTGTTGCCCAAACCAAAACGTCTTCTCAATCTGATCTGTCTGGAGAATGGTCAATTGGTCTCTTAATAGAGTCAGTTCTTTATTAATTTTGCACACTACAGTCTTGCTTATGTTTAATTTTGAGCTACCTTATTTATTTATTTCAAACCACTCTACGTGGTTTATATAACTTACACACACAACAAAATTAAACAACAAAACACATAACTTTTCCTGTCTCATCAGTCATGACCCCCAAATCCCTAACAACTTGAGTCACCCAAATTTCCATGACCCATCTTGTCCTCGAGGATGATCTGCACTTGTTTCCTAAGGGGTATGTTTACTAAACTGTCTTAATGTAGCAGCAGCGACGTTATCATGCGATACGTGACATTATCACGTGATAATGGGCTTTATCGTGCGAGAACATCACGTATTGCGCGATAATGTCTGCGGCAGCATTAAGGTGCGCAGAGGGTGGAGTAAGGGGTATGTTTACTAAAGGGCGCTATTTGTGCTGCTGCGACATTATCACGTGATAAGGTACCTTATCACGCAATAATGGCGCTTTATCGGGCGCAGATTTACCTTAGCGCGCGATAACACGCGCAGTGGCGCAAACGAGCACTAAGGGTGGAGAAAGGTTCCCAGAGGGCGGAGGAAGGCTCCCTAGGGGCGGAGAGAGAGGGTCAATGGGTGGAGAGTGGGAGGGGAGAGGCTCCCTGCACACTAACGCTGTGGAATCCGGGGCTGAAAACTAACACCAGTGAAACCCTTGCGTTAGAGCAGTTAAAGGGAAGAGAAACCATTTACGTCAGCAATGTGCAGCAAAGCCAGGGAAACCTACAAAAAGTGATAAGTGTGATACATGTGCACAGAACAAAAGGGCAAATAAACATTGAAAAGGACCTGAACAAAATGGAAAAAAACCATAACCAAGCTGGCCAATAGTGATATTAATGGGAAACAGCAAAAAACACTACCAAGAAAACTCCAAAAAAAAAGATATTAATTTTGGAAGGGTCTATGCTCTGTCCCCATACAAGGTGAATGATCCCACAGTGAAATAGCGCTGATCAGGGTTTTCCCTTGTTATTGGACAGGTTTCCTATGGCATGCACATGTTCTGCAACAGCAGGGTGGGCATGTCGGAACGGGCACCTGGACAGATGCTGGAAAAGGGGATACAGAGGGCTGCAGGCGGCACATGCTGTGGTGCAGCTGGGCCACAGTGTGGACTAGGGTGATGCCCAGGTAGGCCATAGGAATGCTGAAACAGTAGAGCAGCCAGACAGCAACTGATGAGGGCCCAACATGGGCACGAGTGTGTTTCCCACAGTGTCACAGGGGATAGTACCCAGCAGGTACCCCAAGGGCACAGAACATTGGCAGGCGGTGCTGGGGGAAAGCGTGGAAATCTATGCAGGCACCCCTACCCCAGAACCCGCACCATAGGCAGCCGCCTACCGGCACACTGGATGACCTGAGACTGCGCACCACCAGCACCACCAGCAGAAGGGCATGTCAGCATGGTGGCAGAGGGGTACTGGTGGTGGAGGGGGTAGTGGCAGCTGCCCACAGCAGACCATGGCCTAGCCCTGTGTAGGTGGGTGCCATGCACTGCAACAGACAGGCCCTGTCTGACGAACAGTCATGGTATCCCCAGGGAATGCACTGTCCCTGTGGCAACACAGTGGTGCAGTACACACAGCCAGTTTGTTCAGGAGCAGAAAGTCACAGATTCAAGTCCCAGCTGTGGTTCCTGCCAACCCAGTCCCCATATTTTACCCACTACTAAACTGTGGTAATAAAGAGGGAACCTTTATTGCAGATAACATAAACATGCCTCAAACGCCTATATTTTACCCTACAGAGCACAGACACCATAGACATGTGCAATACCTAGAGCAGAGTTTCCCAAATGCGGTCCTGGAGGGCCAAAAATCATTCAGGTGTCATGCTGTCTCTAATAAAGATGCCTGTGCTGCATATCTATGCGCCGCCCCCATGGTATGCAAATGTATCACATGCATATTCATTAGGGACAGCATGAAAACCCAAACAGTGTGTGGCCCACCAGGACCGGAGTTGGGAACCTCTGCCCCAGTGCAGCGGCCAACAGGGGCAGAAACACCCGCACCTACAGGCACCAATATCCACAGCCTCATGGAGAGGCAGGATGTTGGGCCCTGCGTGCAGCAGCATCTCCCAGTACTAGCACTTGCATACCTTAGCAAAGCCACCCTAAACCTGGGAATATGTTACACATATATCAAAAGGTTGCTAGATTAATCTCAGATAGCAATTCCTAGGTTAAACACAATTTGCTGATTGAGCTGCATCATAGCAACCTTTCTGATGTTTGTGGAGTGTGTTTCAGTTCTGGTGTCTGACAGTGTTTACCACCCCGGGGAGTGCCCCAACAGTATTGCATACCATAGCCATGCCTGCACTGTGCCCAGGACTGGTGAGGTGGCCAGGGCTGCCAAAAGGCTCTATATTTGCACAATGCTGGCATAGGTGTGGGAGTGTGTGTCTGTCTATCCAGTGTGTGGTGGCTGCCAACACATTACTCAGCCCACACTGCTTGCACTGTTTCTAGTGTTAGCCTGCCAATGTGCATAATGAGGAGCAAGGTACTGTGGGTATAGCCAGGACAGGGTGGCCTGGGCAGGATGCATCTGCACAGGGCATAGGGCAATGGCTGGGACATTGTAGTGCCCAGCCACCACCTGCACGGACAGGGTGGCCACAGCATGTCCTGCTGGGAGGTCACTCTCACCCTGACTGAGCAGTGACCATGGCATGGCTAGGTTCCCCCATAGTGCTGTATAGCATCTTTCTCAAGTGATATTTATGGGTTCTCTTTTCTGGGGCCTAGTCACTGACTTATCTGCTTGGTGGGTGTGCTCACATCTCCTCCAGGAACATGCACTATGGACTAGCTAGCAGACTGTCTGCAGTTAGTATGTGTATGGGTGGAGCACCTTGCAGGATGCAGCGGCAGGGGACTCACTGTGCTCGCTGCTCGAGAATGTTGGATAGTGGTGGGGGGCAGCTGAACATTTCCAGGCCTACTGTCTGTCTGCTATTGCTTTGTGGATGTGTACAGATCTGCATTGACTGCGCTGTAGGGTGTCTGTTCCCCAGCAGGACTGGGGTTGATGGTCCTCTCTACTGCCACAATTGCAGAGATGTAGAACGTGGATCTGTTGGTGGGAGATCCTGTTCCCCCACCCTGAGCCCCAGAGGGCAGGTTGGGTGGTACTACATAATTCGCCTATGGGTCCAAACACCCCCCACCCCTTGTCACTTAAATCATGTGACCATGGCACCCACACAGGTTATGCACTACTCTGGGTGCATCATAGTCCACAAGGGCTAGACGTAACTAGGAAATACAGATGGACACAGGTGTATCCTAGGCGTGTCTGCAAGGACTACCTATCACACACTGGCACTGACGGTGACCTGTACCATAGCCAGCTCAGTTAAACCAGGTGCTGTGGACATGGTGCTGGATGCCCCACCTCACCCTCAGGGTGAGCACAGTACCCGCACAATGTGATGGTCTGTAGCTACTCTGTGCCAGTAACACACACGGTCAGTTCCCCCTACCAGGCCGAGGTGCTGTGGGGGTGCATACCCCATCTTGTGATCATCTGTAGACTGCTGATCTGCACGTGCAGTGCATCATGGGTACGGGTGGGTTTACCCTATCCTGGTAACCACAGCAGACAGTTTGTGTGGTGACCTGCAGTCTTTCTGTAGCCATCCAGGGGTGTGTTAGTAGATATAGAGATGTAGCCCACTGGTTACTTCAATGACTGTAGAAGCAGAGGTCATGGGTTTGATCCCACAGTGGTGTTATTTAATACAGCTGTCTGAGGCTTTTCCTTTTCATTTAAAGCAGTGCTGCAAGCAAAATGCACCCTCACAGTGCTGTAACCTTAAGGTGCCTCATAAGGCGCCCTATACAGTGCCCTATAAGGTACCCTATAGGGCACATTATAAGGTGCCTTAGCAGACAGTGCACTTTATAATGTGCCCTATGGAGTGCCTGATAGGGTGCATTATGCGGCACCATAGGTTACGGCACTGTGAGGGTGTTTTTGCTGGCAGCACTAATTTAAATTAAAAAACGAAATGCCTCAGACGGCACTGATTTAAATTAAAGGGTAATGCCTCAGACAGCCTTCTTACATAACACCACTGTGGGATCAAACCCATGACCACTGCCTCCACTGTCATTTTCCTACAGTAACATGGCCTGGAAACTGCCTTAGCTGTGGGTCTCCCCTATCCCAGTAAGCACAGCAGAATGTATGTGCATTGACGTGCAGTTGTTGTGTAGTCAGTCCTAGCTATGACAATGGCCATGGAGGCATAGCACACTGGTTAGTACAGTGACCATATAGCCAGCTTTCATAGGTTTGAATCCCCAGTGCAACAACATCAGGAAGAGTGTCTGAAGTGGCACCTTTTTGCATGGCTGTAACAGTTAGACACATCTCTGTAGTGTGCGGGTAACTTCAACATACCCACTCACCCTAGTCCTGTAGACTACGGTGGCGCTGAGCATGGGCCGTAGAAGGCGCATTACAGGGCACCGCAAGCTAAGGTGCCCTATAATGCACCCGCTGGCCAATGCCGGGGAGCCTCACTGCCGTAACTTAAACACCAATTCACCAATTAAATTAATAAATGGTGGTGTGGCGGCGAGATCAGGTGTATGGGGACTGGAGAAGTGGCCCATACCGTTAGTGGCGCGTTTCACTGTTCAGATAAGAATACTATGACGTGATCTGGCTGTCAAAATCCCACATGTGCTGTGCACTGTAATTGCGCCAGGTAGCGTGTAGTACCGTGAGATAGTGCGTGTACGTGCGTGACACGGCGCATGCGCCATGTGCGTCATCGAGCTGTTGCGCACGTACACACGCTATCTCCAGAGTGAAAAAATAGACAGGCGTTCACGAAAGCCCGCATTTACCCGGAGGGAGCTTAGGATCCTGAGCGAACTGACCTGCACCAGACAGAGCCGTTTGTTCCCGGGCACAGCAAAGAGGCAGGACCTTGCACGGGTGAGGAGAGCATGGGTGCGCCTCACCAGACAGTACAACCGATCTGCCCCTGTGAAGTGTATGGGAACAGGTCACACAATGACGGTTGTGCAACACAAATACAGCAAGCATCACATATCATACATGCAGAACATGATGGAAATACCACTCTGTGGGCAAAGCTGTTGCCACTGTAGATGAGTATGTTGTGGATTGCAATCCTGCCCTATCCCCAGAACGCCCACAGACCTGATCACACGGGTCTATTACACATCCTGGTGTTATGTTACCTACGTGTGATGGGGTCCCAAATGTCTGCTCCATCCCCAGGAGGCGTCACACATGGTTACAGAGGTCTAGCATAGATCCTGGTGTTAGGTTAACTGCATCTGTGTCAGTCTCAGAGCTCTGCCTTAACCCCAGGTGGCCCTTGACCTGATTACAGTGCTCCATTAGAGATCCTGGTGTCAGGGTACCTGCATCTGTTTCATTCTCACAGCTCTGCCCTAACCCCAGGTGGCCCTTGACCTGATTACAATGCTCCATTAGAGATCCTGGTGTCAGGGTACCTGTATCTGTTTCATTCTCACAGCTCTGCCCTAACCCCAGGAGGCCCTGGACCTGATCACAGAGGTCAATTAAAGATCCTGGTGTTAGGGTACCTGCATATGTTTCATTTCACAGCTCTGCCCTAACTCCAGGAGGCCCTGGACCTGATCACAGAGGTCAATTAAAGATCCTGGTGTCAGGGTACCTGCATCTGTTTCATTCTCACAGCTCTGCCCTAACTTCAGGAGCCCTGGACCTGGTTACGGAGGTCAATTAAAGATCCTGGTGTCAGGGTACCTGCATCTGTTTCATTCCCACAGCTCTGCCCTAACCCAGGAGGTCCTGGACCTGATTACAGAGGTCTATTATAGATGCTGGTGTCAGGGTAACTGCATCAGTTGGGGTTTCACAGCTCTGCCCTAACCCCAGGAGGCCCTGGACCTGATTACAGAGGTCTATTATAAATCCTAGTGTCAGGGTAACTGCATCAGTTGGGGTTTCACAGCTCTGCCCTAACCCCAGGAGGCCCTGGACCTGATTACAAGGTCTATTATATATCCTGGTGTCAGGGTAACTGCATCAGTTGGGGTTTCACAGCTCTGCCCTAACTCCAGGAGGCCCTGAACCTGATTACAGAGGTTAATTAAAGAACTTGGTGCCAGGGTACCTGCATCTGTTTCATTCTCAGAGCTCTGCCCTAACCCCAGGAGGCCCTGGACCTGATTACAGAGGTTTATTATAGATCCTGGTTTCAGGGTAACTGCATCAGTTGGGGTTTCACAGCTCTGCCCTAATCCCAGGAGACCCTGGACCTGATTACAGAGGTCTATTATAAATCCTGGTGTCAGGGTAACTGCATCAGTTGAGGTTTCACAGCTCTGCCTAACTCCAGGAGGCCCTGTACCTGATTACAGAGGTTTATTATAGATCCAGGTGTCAGGGTAACTGCATCAGTTGGGGTTTCACAGCTCTGCCCTAACTCCAGGAAGTCCTTGACCTCATTACAGAGGTCTATATCCCAGCTAGGTGTGTTGGTACATGCTCCTGTTGCAGTCGGCCACAAATGCCCTATTCACAGGAGGCCCTAGTTGTGTCCACACAGGTAGAGTACATCCTGGTGTTCTGGTAGTGGTTCCTGGTGATGTGTTCAGGGCCACCCAATCCCTGCGCGATGCCAGAACACATCACATATGTTCCAATACAGATATCATGGTGGCATGGCGTATGTGTCTGCGGATGTGTGTAGCTTATGCAAACACACAGGTGTGTGCCGGACCCCACAGGGGTCAAGAAACACCTCCCCTGTAGACCAGCATACTTACCCCACACATGGCATGGTGCTGCCATATAATGCAAGGAGAGCGTAGGATCTGGGTAAGGCTGGTCTGTGGGGTTGCCCAAATGACACGTAGGTGGCATCCCACACATGCCCAGACCCACAGCCATACATGCAGGCGGCACTGGCAACAGGTAGTATAAGACCCACTGGCATGAGCAGCAGCAGCACCCTGCTGTACGCAGTGATGTGTGATATGCGTTGGGCACCCACCAGAGATATATGGTGGAGTGGAGGAGTGGCCTAGTGGTTGGGGCAAGGTACTTCAGGCCGGAAGGTCGGGGGTTCAAATCCCACTAGAGGACAGCAACCTTGGGCTGGAAGGACTGGGGTTTCTAGTCCCACAGGTGCTCCTTGTGGTCTTGGGCAAGCCACTTAACCCTCCATAGCCCATGTTCCCTGTAAAATAGTTATCTCCAAGTTATGATGCCCTGTTCAATGTAATTTCAGTTTGTTCAATGTAAACCGCACTGATGCAGAATAGCGCGGTATATAAGAGAATGTAAATAAATATCTGGCCCTTAATGTTCCCACCCATTGCATTTCCACCCAGGTGAAGGACCTACGTAAAAAGGGACGTGAGTTGCGGCTGCACTGCCCGGGTGTCCTCGAGCGGCTACAATGGAGGGTGCTGCAGCAACATGGCGGTGAGTGTTGCGGCCCCTGCAGCGCAATATAGCATGTCACAGTGGGCCAATGGCCTGTGGGAGGCCACATTATGTTTATGTGGCATTGTAATTGCATGATGGTGTGCTAATGACTGTCTTCCCCTGCAGAAGCTGCTGCTGCTGGTGAGGGGACATCAACCTCAGGGCCACCCACAACACGCCCCACAGCTGCAGTCCAGCCGGTGGAGGAGGAGGAGGAGGAGGAGGCAGAGGAGGAGGAGGTGGAGGAGGAGGAGGTGGCAGAGGAGGAGGAGGCGGTGGAGGAGGAGGCGGCAGAGGCGGAAGAGGATGACGGGGACATAGAGGGGGTGGAGGGTGGGGTGGGGCGGGAAGGAGGGGAGGGTGAGAGTATGTGTGACATTTTGGAGAGTGAGGAGGAGGAGAGCGTGGAGGGTGGCGAGGGTGGGTGGGAGGTGACAGGGGGGGAGGAGCGGGGTGTGGAGGGGGGGAGGGTGGGAGGGAACACAGGACAGCACAGGGCACAGTGGGCCCCTGCCAGCTGCCACATGTGTGTGGCAATGGTGCCCATCTGGGTGTAGCTATGCCACCCATTGCCACAGACAGGGCCCACGCACATGCCACCAAACAGACACCTGGCACCTTGTGTGTATGTGGTGGCAGGTGCATCCGGGACCTGTATGTGGCAATGGATGGCATGCTGCAATGCCAGCGGGCCCAGGACCGCACCATCCGGTGGCTGGCAGGCTCCATTCAGTGGATGGCTGTCGAGATGCAGCGTGTGGCTGGTATGGGTGGTGCATCTCGACAGCCATCCCCTGATGGGCATCCCAGGAGCGTGTGATGGTCCCTGTGGTGCCCACACACATGCTCTGTGCTGTTATGTCTCCTGGGACCCAACATGTGGGCTTTGGTATACAACACCTGTTGTACATATGTTTTTAAATACAGTTGGGTTACTACATCACAATGGTCATGTGTCTCCCTTACAGATAGACTGTGGATGTGAGCATGGGACATGTGTGTAGATCCCTATGTGTATGCATGGTAGACATAGGTAACATACATGGACTGTCTCCACACGCAGTTGTGGGGGCTGCCCATGTGCGTAGGCGTCTGTGTCCTATTGTGCCCCTGTGATGTGCCAATGTGCAGTGTGTCCCAACAGTTATGGTCACATGCATGCTGCCTGTGATGTGTGGGTACAATATCTGATGCACCATGCTTGTGGGGCAATAGGGGAAAAGGCTAGCAGCAGGTATGTGGCAGGAAGGGTAAGAGGGGATGCTGTACCCAGGAGCTTTACAGGGGGATAGCTGGTGAGGGCGAGACAGGTCAATGCAGGTCCCGAGGATGAGCGGTGGGGGACTACAAGCGCTGGTGAACATTGATCAGCTGACTGAAGCGAGCTACCTTTGTCTGCCTGTGCTGCATGCAAGCCTATGTGGGTAGACAGCCACGTATTCCCTGGTGTGGGCAGGGAGGATGGTCACACATGTGTGTCTAATGATGGAGAACATATAGGGTGGGAGAGGGTGACAGATCCTTACAACAGACATGTACCACCGTGAACATGTTGATGTGCAATGGGTGAGTTTGGGTAAACCCCCACGCATAGGTAGGAGGGTGACCACCTGCCACAGTTCATGGCACACAGGGCATGGTATAACCTATGTGTGATGATTGGTGGCAGTACCGACACCACACCCCTGAAGGATATGGGTAGGCACATGTGGGCAGGGTGACAACATGGGGTACAGGGTACATAGGGGATCACAGTGCCACACATTGGAAACAAACACATAAGTTGTAATAGGTTGTGATGTATTTATTTATAATGTTCACATCCTCCATGGCCGGCCACAGCGACCACAGCCCAATCCACCCCTCTGTCCTGGGACTGCTGGTGCCGCCTCTGGTGCCGGTGCTGGCTGCTGTGTATGGGCAGCCATGGCCTCCTGGGCATCCTCAATATGGAGGAGTGCCCCTGCCATTGTGTCCACTGTGGCACACAGCTGGTGGATCTCCTGGTGAATGGCCAACAGAGCCTGATGAGTGCCTGTGGGTGGGACACAAGGTGATGTGTGAGACACCTGTTACAACCCCCACTGTGACACATGTACATGTCAGGCATATCCCACCAGATCAGTCTGCAGAAAAATCATGCATGCAACAACTAGCAGCGCATGACCATGTTTACATCTGTGTGTCCCATGAGCCATTCTCATGCCAGGAATGGGTCCTGATGAGGGTTCGTGTGAATCACAGATCTCACACATGGTACAGTGTTGCAGTTCAATGTGTGAATGCTTGATCTGCGCACTGGTTATATGAGATAAGCCAGATGACGTGAGGAGTCATGGCACACACATACATATATCTGGGGAGCCCTGTTTTCTATACCGCTGGCACACAGTACAGATTACGCTGACAAACTATACAAGGTACCAATACCCATGGGGAGTGGTCAGTCAAGTAAGCTGTCTAGGTGACCTGGGATAGGTGTTTACTGCTGTGCGCTTCTGTGGGTTATATGGGCTTGAACAGTGTGTGTGTGTGTGTCTGAGCTCCTCACACATGCTGACACCGGACAAGCCATGCTATCAGAGGGTGGAACGCACATGGCACAAACCCCCCCCCCCACACATATGAAATGATCTGCTATGTTGCCAACATATTGTGGTGCAAATGCAATCACATTGTGGATGTTACGTCAACCCCCATGGGTATTGTTGTGTATGCTGTTACCCACCTTTGGCATCGTGCCTTGCTGAGGCACTGTGGGCCCGCAGCTCTGCCAAGATCGTAGCCATGCTTGTGGGAGGGGTGGCTGATGTCCCTGGTGCCTGCACGGTGTGGTGACTCCCCTCCATCTCCATACCCTCTAGAGGCTGTGAGTTGCACCTAGTGGCCCCCACTGTAGCGTTGACATCCGGTGGCGTGTCCTCTGCCTCGGCCAGCACATTGTTTCCTGTTGTGCCCATGGCATTGCTGGCAGTGTACCTGTACATTGCGGCCTCTGGCCCCTCACCTTCCTGAGGCCCTGCCACATCTTCCTCCTCATGTGCCTCCATGGTCCTGTAGTTACCTGGGGGTTGGAAAAGGGTACACAGCACAAATGAGTTTGCGCAGTGCACCTATGTACACTTGTGTAGTACATCCCCGCCAAAAACAATGTGTTGTCCGCCTGTGCCTGCTGTTGGTGCACCTACAATAGGGACAGCACAGGTGCCTTCAGTGTGCTGTGCCTGGCAGGGTGTGGGGGGGGGGATAGCAGCCTCATTCCCTGGTGTAGCTGTGCCACATGGGATGCAGTGTGTGGGGGCTGGTGTGCTGAGTGCTGTGCCCCTATCTGCAGTATCAGGTATGGACTGTCTGCCTGACCTTGGATGTGGCCTCAGCAATACATGTGGCCGTGGTGCATGTGGGAGTCCTGACTGGGATTGTGTGGCATCATTGTGTGTGTGAGCGATGTGCTTGCATTGCCCTGAGTGGTATGGATGTTAGGTGTTGCAGGATGTGTCTGTGTCAGCCAGATGTGTGGGGGGGGGGGCCCTCTGCTTTGCAAGGCACTGTGTGGTGTGGGTGGACAGCTATCCCATACTCCATGGGTATGGTGGGGTGTCTGGGGATGGGTGGAGCACTGCAGGGTATGGGGTTGCACCGTGTGTGGGTGTATGGGAATGTGTGTGTGTCACTGCAGGATGTGTATAAGGGCTGCTCCCAGGTGTTGTGGGGGTTGTGCTATGTGTATTTTGTATTGGTGTGGCAATGTGCCTTCCAATGTCTTGTGAGGTTGGTTGGGGTATCCCCACTATATGTTGGCCCCAAAAGAGTGTTAAGTGTGTGACATGTGTGTGGTGTGTTTGCTGCCGTTTGTTTGCATCTACGTCATCATCCTTGTGTGTTAGCCCCTTCCCTGTCAGTGGTCTGGGATATGTCCCTGGATAGGTAGGTGCATACAGACGTCATATGTGTTTTTGTGGTGTGTGTGGGTACCCACAGGACAATGTGTTCTGGGCTAGTTGTATGTCCCTCTTGTATGTCTCCCCTGTCACAATGTGCTTGGTGACTGGCTGTAGAGGTATGATGACTGGCTGTGACCTATATGCCAGGTACTATTTTTGCAAGTAGACCTCAGGGGGACAGAGGACGCAGACTGCTAATGATGAACACACCCCATATGGAATAGGCACAAAAAAATAACTAAATGTAAGCCCTCATAAGCCATATGTGAGGAAGGAACGCTAGACCAATCTGGGTAGGATAACTCCAGTAGTAGAGGAATCCGACCTCAGTTAGTCCCCCAACCACATATCCTTAGGAGGAGGAGTACTTCGAAGGACAGACAAGCCCTGTAATCGCTTGAACTCTGCATATATCAGTGGCCAAACTCACCTATATGAAAGGCCCAGAGGGTCCAGTAGCACAGCCAAATTTCACAGCACTAGAGAGCAACAATGTAAACGTGATCTAAGGAGGTTATCTGAGTACTGTCAAATGATATCCCAATATGGCTCTTTACTGTTACATTGCTGCTCATGTATGCTGTGATGCTCGTTGATTACAGTGGGATATCATTAGCCACTCCTCAGATAGGTCCTTTATATCACTGTTATATTGCTGATCTGTAGTGCTGTGAAATGTTGCTATGCAGCTTAACCCTCTGGGCTTTGCATGTCTGTTTTCTGGACCATTGATGTATGCAGTGTTCAATCAGATATGGGCCTTGTCCACCACGCCCCCTGCTTCTCCACTGCATTGATGTTCTCGACTACATTCAGGACTGTGTCTATCATGCACACAGGCCCAGATACCTGTCACACATACCCTGTACCTACCCTGCCATGTGCTGCTGTGTCATCACCCCACAGTTGCCTGTGTTAGGGCACACATGCTCTCAGGACATGGTCCACCACCAATCCCCTCCATGTGCCACATGTGCTTGGGCATGCCCTGTACATGTCCTGCATATCTACTACTACTACTCTACTACTACTACGAAGCATTTATAGGGCGCTATCAAGTGCACGCAGCACTGTAAAAGTGGAAACACAAAAATGACAATCCCTGCTCAACAGAGCTTATAATCTAAAAAGACAGAGCACTAATAGGTGTGGAAACAGGTTTGGAAAAGGAGCAAAGAGACAAGAGCAGGGGAGACAGGACAAAGGAAGGAGGTAGGAACAAGTGTGAGAGGAAGACAGAAAGGTGAAATTAAAAAGAGGAGGAATGGAGAACAGCACACTCATGAGCCAAAGGCAGAGGCAAAAATATGAGCTTTGAACTCAAGTGTGAGGAGGGGCAAAGAAGATGCCTGACGCATGGACAAAGGACGTTTATTCCAAGCGTAAGGAGCAGCAAGGTGTAAGGTGCATACCTACCTGCCTGTGGATGGGCGGTGTCCAGTGCTTCTGGCAGTCCATGCAGGTAGATGGGCCCAAGATGGTCTGTGAGCTCCTGCTCCAGGGGTGTGAGAGTTGGGGCAAAGGGGGCACCCCCATCGGTGCCCATGGCATGTTGCCTCTCCGCCACCATGTGTGCACGGACACCACGTTTAATGTCATTAAATCTCTTTCTCAGGCTGTCCAGGTCCCTGGTTGGTCCCCCTGCCTGGGCTACAGCCTCCTGCACCTCCTCCAAAACATGTGTACGTGTTGCCACAGTGGTGCTGTTGCTCAGCCAGCCATAGAGCACCTCATACCGCTCCAACACACTGGCCAGCAGGATGTGGTTATCTTGCTGACTGAATCTCACAGCCCTCCTCCGTTCCTCAGCTGGCACTGGTATACGCCTTCGTTTGGCACTGGGTGGCCCCCTGTGTGGGCTGCGACACACCCGATGGGCCTGCAGCCACCACCACAGGCCCAACACTCCCTGCTGGCTCTGGGTCCTGCTGAACAGGTGGCCGCCCCTCCTCCCCTCCTGCCATGTCCTGTTGCTCCATCTCCCTGCCCTCTGTGCCCTCTCCCTCCCTGTCACACATCCCTGCTCCTCGGCTACTCTGCTACACCTCACACCTGCTCCTTGCCCCACCTCCTCTCCCTGCTGCCTGCTCCTCAACTCAGCTCCTGTCTCTCTTTCCTGCTCCTCGCCTCCCCTCCTCTCTCTCTCGCCTGCTTTGCCACACACACCTCTCCACACCAAACTTGCCTCTGACACTCTCCACTACCACTCACCAACCCAGCCCCTCTCTACGACACACCTGCTTCTGACACTCTCCTTGCTTCACCAACAACCAACAGCGCACGCCTTCTCTCCCTTGCCTACACAAACCCCTCAATGTGTACCAGATGGAGACACGGAAGGTGCGTGGACGGGATACCATGTTACACATGCACTGTGCGTGAGCGTGAGGCTTGGCGCATGCGCATCACGTCACGCAGCACATGCGCATGTCTCACGCTCACGGGCAGCGCATGTGTAACATGGTGTCCCGCGCACGTGCAGCCCACCACCCAAACACCTAGGACCTGCACACATACGCAGCTCTGTTGACAGTCCAAGACAACACCTACATTGCGGACCCTAGTGAAAGGAAGATATGGCCACACACACAAAGACGCTTTGATGGGAGGGGAGGGTTTAGGTGCACATATAGGATATCCATGCTTTGCCATTATCAATTTCACACAGTGGGATGACATGCAGCCATCAGTGTCAGGTGGCAAGCAGACATCGGGGTGTGGTTTGGCAGACATAGCTCAGGCATCGAGAGATATATTTGCAACTCATCAGCACACAGCTGGTAATGTAAGTCAAGGTATGAGATAGACACACCAAGGAAATGTATATCAACAGAGGATAAGGAAGGAGCCCCTGGATATTTCCCTGTGTTACAGGTACTGACAGCGGGGTAGCAGAGGACATTGAGACACCAGAACACACACTGAAGGGGCAGTGGGAGCGATATGGGGGACACAGGATATTACTGCGGCCTTAGAGCCGAGCAGGGACACGGTAGCAAAGAGACAGTTCTAGTCCACATTTTTTACAGCAGCGGAGAGATGAGGAAGGGGACAGACAGAGTACGGACCCTTGTAGTTTGCCATACACACTTCAGTGATAACTTTAACATGAAACGAATATGTACAGTGTGATGGGGAACAGTCAGTCTGTAAAGGATCTTGGGGGGTCTGTGAGCTGAGGACTTGAAGGTGCCGTGTGTGTTGCACAGCTACAACATGACTTATATATGTTTCTCTTGTGTTTCTCAATCCACAGGACATACTTGGTGACCCTCCTGGTGCTGTGGTGCATTAGCAGGTGACTGAACGTCATCCAACATGCAGTAGTCTGGGGTAGGTGGACCTACAGCTACTTTGTCTGTGACGACAGTCAGGGGGAGCACATGTCTGCAGTGATCTGTCATATTGTACATATGTTGTTCACCTCTTTGCCCTGCACCCCCATACCCCATATGTTGCTGTTGGCACACATATTCACATGTGTTCCTGGCCAGTTCGTCTTCTCTAACACTGTCTCTGGGACACATCCAACAGAGCTGCGTGTGTGTGCAGGTCCTAGGTGTTCGGGTGGTGGGCTGCACGTACACCCTTCCCTGACATTGTAGCATCAGCCAATAGCAGTGTATCATTGCATTTGACAAGCCTTTATCTCCACTATTCTCCAATTGTGCACATACAGGCCGTATGCTACTGCTGGCACGCTCACCTTAGCATACTGTGTGGGTGTGTGTTTTTTGGTTGGCTGTGTGATGATACAGCGTATAGGAATTTTGCATTATCATGTGGTGTGAGGGGTCTGTACACCTGGGGAGCAGTGGTGACTGTGCTATCTCTACCTTACTGCTTTTACCTTGTGAACATTGTGGACATGTGTTGTGTGTTGTGAGCTGACCTATCTCTTGTGTGCTGACAGACCATTGCGCGACAGCATTTTTGTATCACAGATATCGCCATAATGTGGACATGCATCAACAGTGGCTGGACATGGGGACACGGTGATTCGACACATTTCAAATGACATCTTCTCTCTTCACTGTGACGTATTGTGGCCTTTGAGAGCCTCAGGGGATCCCAAACAGACACTTGATGCAAACACACGGTAGGTTACACCTTTGGTCTTTTGGGAATGACATCAGCCTTTACATGTTAATGATTTACTGTTTGTTTCATGGACATTTCATGTTGGGTCTCTGTACACGAATGCTGATGCACATGGGGTGGAGCTGTGAAACGCCTGTGTAACATGGGCATGGACATGACCATATCCATGTGACACCCTCGTCTGCAGTTCCAATTCCAAATGTCCACAACATGCACTGTGTTCTGTGTTGTGATCATGTTATGTTTGGTTGTGTGACATTTCATTACGTACATATTGATGTTTGACTCTCTGCAATTTGGGCTGATGTTGCAAGCAGCATACCAATACATTGTTTATCCTCTTCTGACACAGGGCAGAGGACACACAAAGCACATCTACTACAGTGCATCCAGCATCACCATCACCCACCTGTTGGAGGACACAACCACACCATGGAACTATCCCTGGGAAATGGTGCCATAGGATGTTTGACCTCTGCATGTGGGACACATGCATAGGATGGACAGTATTATTGTTGGACTGCTCCTTTGGGCATGACAGGCCTGTCCAACACACCGTTGCTGCCGTGCTCTGGCTGGGTGTCATGTTCATCGCAGGAGACACACATGACCTTTCCAGTACTGTGGCATATTGGGATGTCACGCTTGACTATGCCTGCCCAGGGTTTCAAGGACAGTCTTAACGTGACTTGTTGGATTGAAGACCCCTTTGCACTGTGGACACTATGTACTGGTCCCCACGTGTGCAGCAGGGACTGACATTGTTGCTGTATGTTGTACATCCTTCTGACATTGTGTTGTTGTGTTTTGCCCATGTGTGTGACATGGAACACAGGATATGCTCATCTGTTTGGTTCAACACGAGCATACAGCCATGTGTGTGGCACAGGGGGAGCAATGGAGAGGTCCTCTTGTCCATGTCCACCTATCCTCCACACAGTATTTGCCACCACACCACTTTACTGCACACCAACAACTTGGATTGATGTTTGCACTCACCAAAGGTGTTTCCGTGCATGTGTGGCATCACTGTATCATGTTTCAACGTACACGGTGCATGTGCATGTGACTGACTATGTTGGTGCAACACAGAATGTGGCAATATGGCTTCTGTGTGGGTTACTGTAACATGTTTGACCTTTCTTTCCATCTCTATATACGGGTTATTGTGTTTGTTTACTGTACAGACGTGACACTCTGCATTGATTTACAAACCTAGCATTGCATGTCTGCACATTCCTATTTATCCCCTGAGGTAACGACACTCACATTGCCCTGTTATATTTGGTGTGTGGCAGTGCGAGTGTCCATTTTCTTCCTTCATTTGTGCATTCCATGTACCGTGATATATGTGTACAGACACTGTATCCACACCAACCAGTGCAGGGGACCTTCTGCATAGTGTTATCTCTGCATGTTTATGCGGTTTATTTCATTTGAATTCTCTGTGTTCATGTGCTTCTGCTACCTGTTAGCAGATCCTCATTGTGCATTTGACGATTGTTTTGGTTTATATTGTTGCTGCTTTGATTCCTTTATCAGGCATTATGTGACAGCTGTAACATATATTTTGATATCAGTGTTTACACTTTCTTACTTTTAACAACATATGCTGTTTCATTTGTGTGCCTCCTGTGTTGGCAGACAGATATGTTTTTATGATGATTGATGTGTGTTGGGCCCTCATCATGCACTGCCTACTGTCTACATGCACACATATGTAACTAACACATTTGGGGCGTGCAGCAACATGTGGGGGGTGGGGGGCTAATGCATACTGCACACCATGCACCTGATGCACATTATCTCTCCTGCCCATTATCTGTAGACGGACCAGTGACTTTTCTGTAACATGTGGGTTGCTGCCCTGCAAAATGAGTTTTCAAATTTTCCCGTTATCCACTCACCTTGATATTATGATAGGCGGTATCTACACTATCTGTGATGATTAACCAAAATAAAATTATGTGTTGGACGTACATTTGTCTCTGCTGCTGCTTGATCACACTGACACACGTATTTAGTGATTTCCTGGTCATGTACATGGTCCACCTATGCTCACATCCTTGTACGGTGCCAGCTGTCTATCTGCCAGCCGTTTGCCACATCACTGGGTGTTACAGGTTCCCATACACACATTCCCTTTGAGGTAATATTTTTGCATTGTGCTTGCTTTGGTTGTTTGAGATAGTGGTTATGGACATGTGTTGTAACACCATAGGTTGCAGGTTTGATCCCCACATGGGGTTTACTTATTTTTTTCTGTTGTGCTAACCTGACCATGAGCTACCTGCAGGTTCATCACCTATGCACACACCCTTCCATCTCTTCACTGTACACCAAAATGTGCCCTCTGTGCTGCCTATCCATCACATATTAGCTGTTACATATGTCTCTTTCACTTGGGGGATTGGCATTGCTGTGGTTCAGCTGGTCTGTGGCATACCTATTTGCAGGTTCAATTCTCACATGCTCCTGTTCTGTTCCATATTTTGCCCTGCTCCACAGAGCATCCCCTGCCGCCCTTTGGGTTTAGGTTCTTTCCTCTTTTGCATGCTGTATCCACTGCATAACATTTCATTGTGTGTGTGCATGTAGTTATATGTGGTTCTGGTCCCAATTACAGACTGTAATCTGATCTGTACACACCAGATCTGCATGTGCATTCCATCATGGTTACTGTTAGAGGTTTGCCTATCCTGGCAGACAGCAGGCTTCTTGTGTGATGCCCTGAAGTATTCTTGTATGCAGCCTTTGCTAATGACCTCATGTTGGTGGTGTGGTCTACCGGTTTGTGCATCAACATTTGTGTTAATGGTCATAGGTTTGATTCCCCTCTGTTCTCTTTGATTTGTATGCCTGTCCTGCACAGCTACTTGTCATATCTGTGCAGATCTGTGCTGTTAGCACATTGTACCCTTATCACAGTTGCCAACCATCCTTCTGTCCATCTATTTGTGTCTGCCAGCTGTGTGCCATCTTGCCCTGATGTACAAGCTGCTACCCCATGTCCTGCACTGATACACGTTTCTGCATTGCAGCTCTTCCTGGTTGCCTCTCCTGTGTGTGCTCTGTATGGCACTGCTACTCCTCTGTCCTCCTGTCATTGCACCTATCCTGCCACCTCTACCTCCTCTGCTGGACACGTCTTCCCATCCTCTGCCACACACTGTCATTGTTGCATGGTACATTACCATCACCCTGTGCATCGCTACAGCTGCCCCCAATATGTTTGTCCATTTTTCCAACTGCCATATGGGCTGGACGCAGATTTGACTGGTCCATCAGCTCAGATCTACTTCCTTCCATCACTTGTGCATTGTCTTTCCTTGATGCTCTGTGCAGTGTTAGGGTTACATCTGTGTTTGTATCATACCTTTCTTGCTTTTCAACTTGGGGGTCCTTACTGCCCTTGGCCAACATTTCTTGAGTCACCTATACATCCTTGGGGCATCGTTAGCCACACATTAGATTAAGCCAGCTTATGGGGTGCCTACTATGGTGCCTTGGGAGTTGACAACCTTTTGACATGCCCTCTGGGGCACATTATAACCTGCCCTGGCTGACGAGGTGCTTTAGGATGTGCCTTCTGGTGTGCCCTAAAAGGTGCATTAGGTTATGGCACTGGGGTGCAGGTATTTTTAGCTGGCAGCACAGATTGTTGGACTGTTTCTAGCAGGAAAAGGATTTGCCTTGTCCACCCTTATTCATTACACCCAATGGGGGGATTGAGCTCATGACCCCTGTTTCAGCAGGCATTGTATTAACCAGTGTGCTACACCTCTGTTGCTGTGATTGTAGGTCAGCATGTGAAGTTGAGGTTAACGCGTGGTAATGTGCACGGCTTCCTCTATTGCGCGATAACCGGTGATTGCTACCTTATGACCAGAACGCCCACTCCTTATATGGCACACTTCACAGTAACACTGCAACTAGCGCTGGTAACATTAGGATGGTTTAGTAAACATACCCCTAAGTGTTTTTGTTGTGGCTTATATAGGTAGGGTTGCCAACTTTTTCACCGAGAAAAGCCCGACACCTGTGGCTCGCCATGCTCCACCCATTCTCCTCCCCTAGTCCCACCCCTGCCCCGCCCCCAGCCCCACCCACAAAAATTACCGAGGATACGTGTAGGCTAACTTCCTTGGTCAGATAATAATTAACTGGGAACCCCAAAATCCAAACATGAAATGTACAACACTGGAGAAATAAAACTATAAAGTAATTTCCTCTTGCACTAAACAAAAACGCAAAGATGTTAGCAATACACACTTCCCAGACCAGACATATTCCAGTTAATAAATTCAAAATAAAAAGTATTTTTCTACCTTCTGTTTGGGCATTTTTTCAGTTGCAATTGCTCCAGTCACTTTCTTCTGGTTTCTTCGTGTCTTCTGCGAGCTATCCATTTGTCCTTTCTTCTCTTTTAGATGTTTTCCATTCTCTCTCTATTTCTGCTTTAACATACTGATTGTTTCCCTTTTGCTCTTTCCCCCAATTCTTTCCTTATTCCTTTATCATCCGTTTAAATTTCACCCTTCCATTTTCAAGCCCCTCTTACGCTCCCAATACCCAGCCCATCATAGACTTTTCTTCCACACAAAATATTTTTTCCCCTCTCCATTCTCATTCCCCATCCATTCTAGTTCTCCCCCAAAATCAGTTCCCTTATAGTTCTAGACCCACCCAGCATCCACTCCCTTCTAGTCCCATTCTCCCATGCCCCACATCAGCCCATTTCCAGTCCTATTCTAGCTCTTCATCAGCCCATTTCCAGTGCTAGCCCTCACATCACAGGCCATTTCCAGTCCTAGCCCCCACCATCACATCCCATTTGCAGTCCAAGTTCCCCTGCACCATCACAGCCCATTTGCAGTCCTAGTTCTCCCCCCCCACCATCACAGCCTATTTGCAGTCCAAGTTACCCCCCCCCCATAGCCCTTTTCCAGTCCAGGTCCCCCTCCCCATAACAACCCATTTCCAGTCCATGTCCCCCCCCCCTATAGCCCTTTTACAGTTCAGGTCCCCCCCCCATCACAGCCCATTTCTTTCCAGTTCAAGTCCCCCCCCCCATAGCCCTTTTCCGGTCCAGGTCCCCCTCCCCATCACAACCCATTTCCAGTCCATGTCCCCCCCCCCATAGCCCTTTTACAGTCCAGGTCCCCCCCATCACAGCCCATTTCTTTCCAGTCCAAGTCCCCCCCATAGCCCTTTTCCGGTCCAGGTCCCCCCCCATCACAACCCATTTCCAGTCCTCGTTGCCCCCCCCCCATAGCCCTTTTACAGTTCAGGTCCCCCCCCATCACAGCCCATTTCTTTCCAGTCCAAGTCCCCCCCCATATCCCTTTTTCGGTCCAGGTCCCCCCCCCATCACAGCCCATGCAGTCCTTGCCCCCCCCCGACCAACACCGCAGCTGTCTGAGAGGCTTCAGAGGGAGCCGGGTAAGCTCGCGCGAGGCCCCGGCTCCCTCTGTACAGCCGCCAGCGTGAAGAGCCTTTTCCTTCACGCTGGCGGCTGTATCTGTGAAGCCGCGAATGCTGGGAAAGGTTAAAGGGTATTGCCTTTAACCTTTCCCAGCAATCGCGGCTTTACAGATACAGCCGCCAGCGTGAAGGAAAAGGCTCTTCACGCTGGCGGCTGTACAGAGGGAGCCGGGGCCTCGCGCGAGCTTACCCTGCTCCCTCTGAAGTCCGGTGTGTGGGCCGGCCCTGGGTGGGGTTTTTTTTGGATTTCGGGTCGGAAGAAAAGCCGTTTTTTTGCTCGGGCCGCTCCCGATCTTGCGGACAGAGCAAAAAAACGGCTTTTCAAGGGCCGGTTTTACATCTGCGCCGGCAGCCGGCCTGGCCATGGAAAAACCGGCCAGGCCGGCTGAAAACCGGCCAGTTGGCAACCCTATATATATAGGCGATTATCCCACCTTACATCACTGCCTTAAATATTTGAGTACATTGAAGAGTACAGAGCAGAGGAGTACAATTCAGCAAAATCATCAAGTGCTTTATGCACTAGATTGACAAATTCTGGATTTTTCAAAAATGTTGCCATTCATCCCTCTTTGAACACAAAGTCAAAAGGATAGGACAGTGATCAGATATTTGACTAGTGAAATCCCCTTTTATGGTTGGTGTTTGAGAGTGTGTTGAATAAAGTAGAATCAAAGATAAATTGTCACTGTCTGCTGCTGAAGAGGTGGCTGTTTGGGAGGTCAGATGAGGAACAAAATTAAAGGAATAGTCTGCTGTGCTAGCAGAGCTGGAAAGTAAACATTTAGGGGGGATATGCAAATCATTGTGCTGAAGGAGCAAGGGTAATATTTGCTCACATTTATATCTATTATTATGATTTCACTTTAAATCTATAGGGAATAGAGTAGGGCAATAAAGTGCACCCACACTAGACAGAGGGTGGAGAAGCAAATTCTGGGGCCAGTGGAAACTGCTCACCCTAAGAGAAATGTATCATTTGGCAATGCCACCTGCAGCCCTGTGCAGGGCCGGCCCGTCCATTGAGCAAGAATGTTTTTTGCACAGGGCCCCGCGTTTCAGGGGGCCCCGCGCAAAGAACATTCAGCTTTTTTTTTTTTAAATTACATTTAAAAAAAACCCCTGTCTCTGGCTGCTGCCGCTGCCGCGTCCGTCGCAGCAGCGGCAGAATGGAGTGTCCCGCGGGGCCCCCTCTCCTCGTTGAGCCCTCTGCAAGGGCTTTCAGATTCGCGAAGGGAGAGTGCTCCCTCGCGTCTCTGTAAAGCCCGCAGGGGCTAATGGGAAATTTCCCATCAGCCCCTCGCGTCTAAAGGGGCAGATGGGAAATTTCCCATTAGCCCCTGCGGGCTTTACAGAGACGCGAGGGAGCACTCTCCCTTCGCGAATCTGAAAGCCCTTGCAGAGGGCTCAACGAGGAGAGGGGGCCCCGCGGGACACTCCATTCTGCCGCTGCTGCGACGGACGCGCGGCAGCGGCAGCAGCTAGAGCCAGGTGTTTTTTTTTTTAAATTTGCCAGAAGGGAAGGGAAGAAGGGGGGGGGGTTAAGACTGGTAATGGGGTGGGGGGCTGATGGAGGCTGTCTGGAAATGTGCTGGGGTGGGGGTTAGGACTGGAAATGTGCTGGGGGGGGGGTTAGGACTGGAAATGTGCTGGGGGGGAGTTAGGACTGGAAATGTGCTGGGTGGGGGGGGGGGTTAGGACTGGAAATGTGCTGGGGGGGAGTTAGGACTGGAAATGTGCTGGGTGGGGGGGGGGTTAGGACTGGAAATGGGCTAGGGGGGGTTAGGAAAGCTAATGGGCTGGGGCTGATGGAGGCTGACTGGAAATGGGGTGAGGGGGGGAGTTAGGACTGAAAATGGGCTAGGGGGGTTAGGATTTGAAATGGGCTGGGGGGGGGTTAGGACTGGAAATGTGCTGGGGGGGGGTTAGGACTGGAAATGTGCTGGGTGGGGGGGGGGGTTAGGACTGGAAATGGGCTTGGGGGTGTAAGTAATGCAAATGGGATGGGGATGATGGAGGCTGACTGGAAATGGGCTGGGGGGGGGGTTAGGACTGGAAATGGACTAGGGGGGGTTAAGACTGCTAATGGGCTGGGGCTGATGGAGGCTGACTGGAAATGGTGTGGGGGGTTAGGACTGGAAATGGACTGGGGGGGTTAGGACTGGAAATGGGCTAGGGGGGTTAAGACTGGTAATGGGCTGGGGGTTGATGGAGGCTGACTGGAAATGGGGTGATGGGGGGTTAGGACTGGAAATGGGCTGGGGGGGGTGGTTAAGACTGGTAATGGGCTGTGGGCTGATGGGGGCTGTCTGGAAATAGGGTGATGGGGGGTTAGGATTGCTAATGGGCTATGGGGGGGTTAGGACTGCTAATGGGCTATGGGGGCGCTAGGACAGGAAATGGGCTGATGGGGAGGGGTTAGGACTTGAGGTGGGCTGATGGGGGGGTTAGGACTGGCAATGGGCTATGGGGGGCTGACTGGAAATGGGCTGATGGGGTTAAGACTGGAAGTGGGCTGATGGGGGGGTTAGGACTGGTAATGGGTTATAGGGGGGGCTTAAACTGAAAATGGGTTGATGGGGGGCTAGGACTGGTAATGGGTTGGGGGATTGCTATGACTGGAAATGGACTGAGTGGACGGGGAGGCTTGAACTGCAAATAGCTGATGGGGAGGGAGCTTGGAATGGAAATGGGCTGTGAGGGAAGGGAGCTAGGACTGAAAATGGGCTGATGGAGCAGCTAGGATAGGACTGGAAATGGGCTGTTGGGGGGGAGCTAAGATTGGAAATGGGCTGTGGTGGGGGCTTGAATTGAAATGGACTCATGGAGGGGCTAGAACTGGAAATAGGCTCATGGGGGGGCTTGGACTGGAATTGGGCTGAGTGGAGGGGAGCTAGGATTTCACATTGGCTTGATGGTGGGGCTAGGAAATGACTAGAAATGGGCTGATGGGGGGCTAGGATTGGAAATGAGCTGATGAAGGGACTCAGACTGAAAATGGATGGGGGAGCTAGGACTGGAAATGGGTTGATGGGGGGCTAGGACTGGAAATGGGCTGATGCAGGGACTAGAAGGGAATGGATGCTGGGTGAGACTGGAACTAGAAGGGAGCTGATGTTGGGGGAGGATTAGAATGGGATGGGGCTGGGAGAGTAAAATGGAGAGGGGAAAAATATTTTGTGTGGGAGGGATGAAAAATCTACAATTGGCCGGGTATTGGGAGAGTAAGTGGGGATTGAGGATGGAGGGGTAAAATTTGTGTGGATGAAATAAGAATGAGGAAAGAGCAAAAGGAGAAAGATTAGTATGTTAAAGCAGATGTAGAGAGAGAGGATGGAAAGAAAACTAGAAGAGAGAAGACAGGACAAATGGACAGCAGACGATGGAGAGTTAGCAGAAAACATGAAGAAACCAGAAGAAAGTGGCTGGAGCAATTGCAACTGAAAAAAATTGCACAAAAGGTAGAAAGATATCTCTTTATTTTGAATTTATTAACTGGAATATGAAAGCTCTGGGAAATGTGCATCATTAACGTCTGCGCTTTGTTTGGTACAAGAGGAAATTGATTTATAGTTTTATTTCTACAGTGTTGTTGTACATTCCAAGTTTGGCTTTTGGGGTTCCCAGTTTAATTATTGCCTTCCTGTTTCTAAATTGTGATTCCTTGTTTGGTGATGGTCTATGTTCTGCATGTGTAACTGAGCTGAGGTATTCTGTTTATGTAATTCCTATCTGACATTGCCACTTGTTCTCTTTCCCCAGTATTCTCTGAAATGTATTGGTTTAATATTTGCAGTGTTTCCTTTTGATAGGTAGGGTCTGGTGCTTTGTGAGTCCTGGTAATGCTGTCAGGATACAGCGGGTTTGCTATGGGTTCTAAATGGGCAGCGTTTGTAGTAGTTCCTAATGTGCCTGGCGGTTGGCACTGGATTATAGTAATGTAGAAATCTTTTAGTCTTTCTTTATCCATACACTCATTAAGAGACATGTTTACTAAAAGTTAGTGAATGGTAACATTATGCAAATATTTATGCAAATAAGACCACTTATGCAAATGAGGCCCCGCACCGAGTCTCCGCACATGGCCCCGCACCCCCCTTGGGCCGCCCCTGGCCCTGTGCAGAAAAGAGCCTGGAGAAGAGCTGGTTGGTATTTAAAAGCATCAGGTGTCTTTATCTAAAAAACCCTTATCCCTCATCTGAGAGGGGAGGTGGAAACTCCTCCTGCTCTGCAGGCTCTTCTCATGAAGATAGCACTTGAAAGTTTTCTGGGAACCTAGGCAGGTTTAGAGTGAAAAAACCAGAAGATAGGGTGGATGGTTTCTTCCTAACTCAGGGAGTGGGGAGACTCTGGAGAGCCTAATCCAGGCTTGGGAGTCTAGTGGTGGATCAGCTCATTAGAGAACTGCAGTGGCAGATCAGTTCCAAGGGAGAGAGCTGCAGTGGCAAAGTCCCTTCCAAATTAGGTGCCATAAAACCCAGGAGGAGCAAACAGTTTTTCCTGACTGTGCAGGAGTGCAAAAACTCTCCTGATTGGAGGAGAGTTTGGAGGAGGTGGAGCCAATGCTACAGTCTCAGAGATTGGTCAGAACTACAAAACCTTTCTCTTCATAAGCAGAGCTGCAACAATTGTTCCTGATTGGGCAGGAGTGCAAAACCCTCTCCTGATTGGAGGAGGTGACGCCAAGGCTAGAGCCTCAGCGATTGGACAGAACTACAAAACCTCCCCCTTCACAAGCAGCCACTGGTCTAGAGCTTTAGCAGTGGGTGAGACTTGGGCTGGTGGGCAGAGGGAAAGGGAGGGGAGTTAGCAGACAGGTTAATAATGTTAAATCCATAAACTTTAAAGGATTACTTAAATCATTTCGTATAAGGTTATAGTTGGTTGTTTGAACTGCCTGTATTGCTATTTCACCTTACCTGCTCAAACCACTTATCATAATATGGGTTGTACATACTGCATAATTTTATCACAATACTTGATGTATATATTTTGTAAATAAATATTTTGAATATATTTTGTAAATAAATTGTAAATGCTATTTAAGTCAGCCTTGTTCACAGCAGTGTTTGTTTAAGGAGTTTCCTGGGGTGAAAGGAGGGAAATCCTGCCTGCTAACACCTTTCTTCCCCAGGTGGAGACACCAGCCGTCAAACTGAAAAGGACCGACGGAGCCCGCCCTCGAGGGGACTCCAGTCAGGTCAATCCCGGACCCAGAAGCGCACCCAAGGAGGCACTAAACTAGGAAGGATTGCACACTCAATGAATCAATCCAGCTGTGCGTCCTGTGAATCAGGGAATAAAAAGTGTAGTCTCGGTAGTCATGGTTATGCTCCCTCCAAACATCTTTTAGAACAAATAACTTCACAGCTCTTTGGATCTCTGCAGGGGGTGGAAATGCAGCAACTGCTGACCCAGATATATCTATGACTGGGTTCAAACAAAAATATGCCAGTTCATCCTCCTCCCCGGTAATCAATTATGATGCTGCCAGTGAAAAGAAACTCTTACGGACATGTTTACTAAACCGTGTTAGGTTTTTGCAGCTAATGTGCTGTGTTACATAAGAACATAAGATATGCCATACTGGGTCAGACCAAGGCCCATCAAGCCCAGTATCCTGTTTCCAATAGTGGCCAATCTAGGTCATACGTACCTAGCAGTTTCCCCAAACTGGGTCAAGCATTGATATCCTGGGTCCCTTCTTAATAATGGTTTATGGATCTTTCCTCCAGGAACTTGTCCAAACCTTTTTTAAACCCAGCTACACTAACAGCCTTTACCTTTAGCTGCAAATGTGGTGTGCTATCTGTTGGGGTGTGCACAGCATTTCCCCAGCACATTATGCACTGAAATTGCAAAGAAAGCGACCTGACAGCACCATGGATGTACATAACGCCCCTAGTGAGGTGGTGTTATCTGCACCTGTGCTGTTTGCAGCTTTGATGGTGACCACACTGTTGTGCCTGCGATAACAATGCATTCCAGATATGCCCATTTTCTGCCCCTAGCATGCCTACTCTTGCACGCAACATGCTTTCTGCAGATAGCAGAGAAAATCACTGCGCTATCTGCATTTTGCCTGCGCTATTTGTTAATGAGGGCTGATAGTGCGCACTCTGAACAGCGTTAACAGGTAGCGTAGCTTAGTAAAAATACCCCATAAAGAAGTTGTTCAAACCCTCATTTGGTCGTAAATATTTACCAGTGTAAGCACTCTGTCAAGCAACTTCTCCAATACCAAAAACTGGCCCTTAGTGATCACATGGGAGGGGACAATCACCAGGGGCAGAGATTTATGAATCAAAACGCTCATTTGGTCTATTATATCTTCCAGGTTCACTGAGATTTGCTTCTGTTCCTCAAGAATTGTTACCATTAAATACCATTTTTGGTATCAATAGTTCCCTTACATCTTCCTTAGTGGGGACTGAGACAAAGAATTAATTTAGGGGTTTATTAAAGTAGCTCTATTCATGCTTTAGGCATCTGAAAATGGGCATACAGATATCCAAAGCATGGTGATATCAGGCACCGTCTCTGACCCCTTTCAAATCCAGCCTGAAAACTCACGTCTTCGCTGCTGCTTTCAGACCTTGACTCACCTGATCTCCTTTGTGATTCCTTACCATTCCCCCTAGCTATATCCCATGTCTATAGTTACTGTATTGTCTTTCTTGACTAGATTGTAAGCTGTAATGAGCAGGGTCTGTCTTTTACATGTGTCTGTGCAGCGCTGCATACATCATGTATGTCAGTAGAAGTAGTAGTAGTAGTAATATCCCTGGAACGATTTTAGAAAGCTGTTTTAAAGACATCATCAGCATGAGGATGATCAAATCAGAATGGGGGGCGTGGTAATGGGGGGCATGGTATGTCTGGGTATTCCCAAAAACTTGTACTTCCTCGCCCAATTTTGGAAACACCCTGCATGTTCTGAGCCATTTTCAAGTTTAAACCTGCTCCAGGCACAAATAGGCATGGGAAAGTTCTTGTTTTGCCAGCCAAACATCTGGAGGGAGTGGAGAAGGAGGTACACTTATATCCCCTATATTTTCCATGTTGACAATGAACGCTGATGGAGACTGTGCTGTTTTCATTTTGCCACATTGATGGACTTCTCCAAATTCAAACTAACTTGTGACAGATGTTCCCGACCCATTATTTTGTTGTGGAGACATCTATGTGCATGCCAGTGCCGGCATCCATGTTAGAGGCATCTATGGGGTATGTTTACTAAACCGTCTTAATGTGCGCTCGGCGATAGTGTGCAGGCTGCCATAAAAAGAGTGGGCATTTCAGTCTTAAAGTAGCAAAACGGGATTATCACGTGATAACGTGCGCTGCTGAGCACATTAACGGGCTAAGCACCACTAAGCGCCGCTAAGCGCGTTAACGCGCGGTAATCTTAAGTAGGCGCCCAGACATGCAAACACAGAAACAGAGGTGTAGTACAATGGTTAATGCACTGACTGATGATACAGGGGTCATGAGCTTGACATGTAAGTATTGTTTCTTGAGGCATTTTATTTGTATTTTAATTATTGCTGCCAGCAAACACACCCTCACGTGCCATAACCTAAGGTGCCACATAAGGCACCCTATAAAGCACTCCATAGGGCACATTATAAAGTGCACTGTCTGCCACGGCACCCTATAATGTCCCCTATAGGGCACCCTATAAGGCGCTCCATAGGACAACATATAAGGCACCTTATATGGACTGTAACCACTGTGCCTTCTGAGGCACCTTATGGTTACAGTACTCTGAGGGTGTTTTTGCTGGCAGCACTAATGTACATTAAAAATTGATAATGCTCTGGATAGCCCTATCAAATAACCCCACTGTGGGTTTGAACCCATGACCTCTGGCTCCACAGGCATTGAAGCAACCACAAGGCTACAGCTATTAACAAGCCCCTAGCTGGCTACAGAAGGACTGCATGTCACCACACAAACAGTCTGCTGTGGTTACCAGGATAGGGTTAACCCACCCGTACCCATGATGCACTGCACATGCAAATCAGCAGTCTACAGATGATCACAAGATGGGGTATGCACCCCCACAGCACCTCGGCCTGGTAGGGGGAACTGACCGTGTGCAGCCCCACAGCCTGGTAGGGGGTACTGACTGTGTATGTTACTGGCACAGAGTAGCTACAGACCGTCACATTGTGCGGGTACTGTGCTCACCCTGAGGGTGAGGTGGGGCACCCAGCACCAGGTCCACAGCACCTTTCATGGCTGAAATAGACTATGCTGCAGGTCCCCATCAGTGCTAGTGTGTGTGATAGGTAGTTCCTGCAGACACATCTGTATTTCTCAGTCATGTCTAGCCCTTATGTGCTATGATGCACCCAAAATAGTGCATACCCTGTGTTGGTACCATGGTCACATGATGTAGGTGAAGGGGGGGTATTTGGACACATAGGTGGATTATGTACCACCACCCAACCCACTCGCTGTGGCTCAGGGTGGGAAACAGGATCTCCCACCAACAGAGCCACACTCTACCTCCCCGTAATGGTGGCAGTAGAGAGGACCATCAACCCCAATCCTGCTGGGGAACAGACACCAGACAGGGCAGACAATGCAGATCTGTACACATCCATAAAGCAAGGCAGACAGAAGGCCTGGAAATGCTCAGCTGCCCCCCACCACTATCTGACATTCTCCAGCAGCAAGCCTCCAGCTACTGCACCCTGTAAGATGTTCCATCCAGACACATACTAGTTGCAGACAGTCTACTAGCTAGTCCATAGTGCATGTTTCTGGAGGAGATGCATGTACCCAGAACTGGGATGTCAGCATACACACCAAGCAGATAAGTCAGTGATTGGGCCCCAAAAGGAAACCATAAACATCACATGAGAGTAGCACTATGGGGGAACCTAGCCATGCCGTGGTCACTGCTCAGTCAGGGTGAGAGTGACCTCCCAGCAGGACATGCTGTGGCCACCCTGTCCGTGCAGGTGGTTGTCAGGCACTACAATGTCCGAGCCATTGCCCTATGCCCTGTGCAGATGCATCCTGGCCAGGCCACCCTGTCCGGGCTATACCCATGGTACCTTGCTCCTCATTATGCACCTTGGCAGGCTTACACTGGCAACAGTGTGGGCTGAGGAAGGTGTTGGCAGACACCACACACTGGATAGACAAACACACGCTCCCACACCTATGCCAGCATTGTGCAAATATAGAGGTGTTTGGCAGCCCTGGCCACCGCACCAGTCCTGGGCACAGTGCAGGCATGGCTATGGTACGCAATACTGTTGGGGTCACTCCCCAGGGTGGTAAACACTGTCAGACATCAGACCTGAAGCACACTCCACAGACAGCAGAAAGTTTGCTATGATGCAGCTCAATCAGCAAATTGTGCTTAACTTAGGAATTGCTATCTGCCAGTAATCATAGCAACCGTTTGATAGGTGTGTACAATATTCCCAGGTTTAGGGTGGCATTGCTAAGGTATGCAAGTGCTAGTATTGGGAGATGCACGCAGGGCCCAACATCCTGCCTCTCCAGGAGGCTTTGGATAATGGAGCCTGTGGGTGAGGGTGTGTCTGCCCCTGTTGGCAGCTGCTCTAGGGCAGAGGTTCCCAACTCCAGTCCTGGTGGGCCAAACACTGTTCGGGTTTTCATGCTGTCCCTAATGAATATATTCAAAAAATCCTCAAGGAGCCAATCTAACAAAACACACATCCGAAACCCCAAGCAAGGCAGACAAAAACAAAAACAAAAAACACAAAAAAACAAACAGCAAGTGAGACAGAAAAACCAGAAAAACCAGATGGGATAAATATATTAGAGGAAAAAAGACCTCAGTAACCCTCCATGCAGATAAGGGAGGAAACGAGTCGCACATGAAGGGAACAAGTCCCGTAAATCATGAAAGGACTCTCTTTACATCAAAGGTCTACAAAAAAACCTCGAATACCCCACCAGCTGGTATAGCTTAAAGCAGAGCCAGACAAGAAAAAAGACATTCAGCGTGAAAGATAGTCAGCGTTAGAAAAAACCCAGAACTTATCTGAAGTCCAAGAAGAAAATATCCAAATGTCCAAATGTCAAATGAGCCCCGACACCAGATGTTTCGCCTTGCGGCTTCCTCAGGGAGCTTCAACGTGTGGGAACTACAATTTGAAAGAGGGACGCTGGCTGAAAAACGCTGACTTAAGAAGCTGTGTGGAGCGATAAGCTGTGTCAAATCACGGCATCTATGAAACCCCTAATGAATATGCATGAGATACATCTGCATACCATGGGGGCGGTGCATAGACATGCAGCACAGCCGTGTTTATGAGAGGCAGCATGGAACCTGAATGGTGTTTGGCCCTCCAGGACTGCATTTGGGAGACTCTGCTCTAGGTAATGTGCATGTTTATGGTGTCTGTGCTCTGTAGGGTAAAATGCAGGTTTATTGGGCATGTTTCTGTTATCTACAATAAAGGTTCTGTCTGTATTAGCACGTTTTAATAGTGGGTAAAATATGTGGACTGGGTTGGCAGGAACCACAGCTGGGACTTGAACCTGTGGCCTTTTGCTCCTGAACACACTGGCTGTGTTCACTGCACCACCGTGTTGCCATAGAGATGGTGCATTCCCTGGAGATACCATGACTATTTGTCAGACAGAGCCTGTCTGTTGCAGTGCACGGCACCCACCTAAATAGGGCTAGGCCATGGTCTGCTCTGGGCAGCTGCCACTGCCCCTTCTACCACCAGTACCCCTCTGCCACCATGCTGACATGCCCTTCTGCTGGTGGTGCTGGTGCTGCGCAGTCTCAGGCCATCCAGTGTGTGGGTAGGCGGCTGCCTATGGTGCGGTTTCTGGGGTAGGGGTGCCTGCATAGCTGTCCACGCTTTCCCCCAGCACCGCCTGCCAATGTTCCGTGCCATTGGGGGTACCTGCTGGGTACTATTCCCTGTGACACCGTGGGAAGCACACTCTTGCCCATGTTGGGCTCTCAGCAGTTGCTGTCTGGCTGCTCTACTGTTTCAGCATTCCTATGGGCCAGCTAGGCATTACCCTGGTCCGCACTGTGCCCCAGCTGCACCACAGCATGTGCCACCTGCAGCCCTCTGTGTCCCCTTTTCCAGCATCTGTCCAGTTGCCCATTCCGACATGCCCACCCTGCTGTTGTGGAACATGTGCACACCATAGGAAACCTGTCCAATGGAGAGGAAAACCCTGATCTGCGCAATTTCACTGTGGGCTCATTCACCTTGTATGGGGACAGAGCATAGACCCTTCCAAAATTCATATCTTTTTTTTTGGAGCTTTCTTGGGGGTGTTTTTTGATGTTTCCCATTGATATCACTATTGCCCAGCTTGGTTATGGTTTTTTTACATTTTCTTCTGGTCATTTTCACTGTTTCTTTGCCCTTTTGTTCCGTGCACATGTTTCACACTTATCACTTTTTTGTAGGTTTCCCTGGTTTTGCTGTACATTGCTGATGGAAATGGTTTATTTTCCCTTTAAATCAGCTCTAACGCCAGGGTTTCACTGGCGTTAGTTTTCAGCCTCGGATTTCACAGCGTTAGTGTGCAGGGAGCCTCTCCCCTCCCACTCTCCGCCCATTGACCCTCTCTCTCTGCCCCTGGGGAGCCTTCCTCCGCCCTCCGGGAGCCTTTTTCCACCTTCAGCGCTCATTTGCGCCTTAGCGCGCATTAACGCACGCTAAGGAGCCTTATTGTGCGATAAGGCGCCATTATCGCACGATAAGGCGCCTTATCGTGCGATAACGTGGGAGAGCGCATGTTAAGACGGTTTAGTAAACATACCCCTATGTGTCTAAAATTAGGCTGAAATATAGACGTCACTGGCATTTTTCTATGTGTTTTGCCCAGGATATCTCAGATTGCACTTGGATGCCCTTTCTAAATTGCCACTTTTAGTCTCTTTGCTCTGGCCTTGCCCTTCCTGAGTGCCCCTTTTACCTCATGATTATCTAAAGGTCCAACTGACTCCCTCATAAGCTTCTTGTTTCGAATGTCCCTGAAAAAGATTTTGTTATAAGTTTTTGCCTCTGTGACAAGCTTCTTTTCAATGTTTTGTATCTATTATGCTAGTATTTATGCTATTTCTTGTTTTCTTCATTTGGATGCTTTTTCCATTTTTTTGAAAGATGTTCTTTTGTCCTTAATGATCTCTTTTGTGTCATCCTTTAATCATGCTGACTATTGTTTGGTCTTCTTTCTGCCTTTTTCAATACGTTGAATACATCTGGTCTGGGCTTCCAAGATGGTATATTTGAACACTGTCTATGACTGATATAAATTCTTAACCTTTAGAGTTGCTCCTTTTAGGTTTTTTTTTTTACTGCTTTACTCATTTTATCATAGTCTCCCAATACTCTCATAAAGTGCAAGTGTCACTGATTAATGAACCCCAAGAAATATCCTCATTTACCATCAGAGTCCTCTGGAAATGACAGGGTTGTCAGGTGCATTGGCTGTGATTAGGCTAGAGGTGGTGATTGTTCGATATTCTCTGACTGCAAAGAGCACTTCCTGGCACACAGTCTGATTTTCTGCAGCCAACACAACAACTGGTTTCCATGGGATTTCAATTAATTGTGTGGGGGCGGTTTCAATCATTCTGTATTACTGAGGAGCACTGGAGATGGAATGAGATTGAAAGCAAACCTGTCACATTGCTGGCCCTTGAGTATTTATAGAGCTTAAGTCCAATTTGTGGGTGCTAAAGCTGAGTCAGACATGGGGTGTCCTTAGCACATGTTGGAAGGTACAGAAATCAGGAGCTGTACTTGCATCTAGAACAAGCTGAAGGAAGAGCTGGAGTCAGAACTATCAGTCAAGTAGATGGAGATCCAAATCTGGAACTTGCAAGTAGCAAGAGCTGCAACTAGCAATGGGGTGTGGATTTAGCTCCTGCCTTTTTTAGTAGTAGCTCATGGTGAGTTATATTCATGTACAGTAGGTTTCTTCCTGTCTCCAGAGGGCTTACAATCTAAGTCTGCACCTGAGGCAAGGAAGCTCTAAGTGATTTGCCACTGTTTATCTCTAGGTGGATTGGCCATTGTCAGAAATACTGTAGGATACCGGGCTTGATGGACTTTGGTGTGCCTCAATATAGCAATTCTCCTGTTGTTATACTACTGAAGATCACAAGGAGTGGTATGGTATTTAAACCCCCTACTTCTTCGTTTTCAACATGTTCCTCTAACCATTAAGCCACTCCTCTGCTCTTGATGGTTAGCTATTATAAAGCTCAGTGGTAAGACATGGGAGGGGGGCTGGGTGTTGAATTAGCATGGTAACTTCTATACTTATAAACCAAGGATGTAGAGAACCAAAAGGAAAAGAACAAAAAATGACTTAGATAGGGAGTGATATCCTACGATGGTCACAGTTTTACGACTGGCAGCTAGACTACAGAATGGCAATGTACCTAGCAGCAACCTGGGATAAGAAAGACCAGTGTTCAAATCCCATTGACTGGCCTTGGGAAAAACACTTAACCCTCCATTGTCTCAGGTGCAACCTTAGATTATAAGCCCTTCAGAGGCAGGGTAGTGCCTGATTACAACTCACCTTGATCTTCTATTGGAAAGATGTGAGCTAAATACATGCTCTCAGCAGTTTGGACTTTTAACTTGGCAGATTGGTTGAGCCAATTAATCGTCATCTGTCACCATCTTTACACTGCTGTCATATTATGCAGATTGTTGCAAACATACAAGGCTTCTGGGTGCAGTCAGCAGTAGAGATGAGCCAGACAGACACCTTCTTGGAACAACAGAATACAGGAAGCGAGGCAGTCTAAGCAGTGATTTATAGGTAAACTAATTATGAAAGAAAGCGTAGAAAGCAAGTTTCATCCAGAAATGAAGGAATTTACTTTCTGGGAGATGGCACATTAGCAGTCTGTAGATATGCATGGATCTGAAAACTCTCACCCCATCAGTGTCCTCATGTACGTCCTGAAATTGTAATGTGCTTAGGACATCAACCACAAAAGTTATATGTGAGGGTCACCTGATGCAGTGAACATAGTGACAGCATGCTAGTTCTGCTCCAACTGCTATACAACTACATTATATAAAGGAAATCATCCTCCAGCTCTCAGACTTGGGCCCAACATGTTTAAAAAGCAAGCAACGAGATTTTTACTAGCTGCCAGAAAATGTATAAGCCCCCTGGCTGCCAATTTTCATTAGCACTCTCTGGAGAGTGCTGGCAAAAAATCTCTACCCGCCTCAGTGCTGGGGCAGACAGAGAGAAAGGGTAGAACAACTAGTTATATGGTTAGCAGCGATATTTATTTATCCATTTTTATATACCATCTTTTTCTTCAATCAAAGTAGTTTACAGGGTATGGTTAGGTACATTCTAAGTAGATATGTAGAGGGGTAGGGGGGTAAGGGGTAAGGGAACAAGTAGGGCAGGCATCGGTTGACTGTGGTTGGCTAAGGGCTCTGGGAGGGTCCGTAGTGTTCGGAGAAGAGTAGTGTCTTGAGCATCTTCCGAAAATCCTTAGCGTCACTTGTGGTTCTCATTCAGTCCAGAAGTGAGTTCCATAATGCAGGTACCATGAGTGCAGGAGCCCTTCTGGTTGTGGATTGATTGGATCATTGATATTCAGCAGGGGTGATGAGATTGTTTACCATACTGCTTCGCCTGAGCCTTGTGCTGGAATCCTTGGTTACTATATTCTGAAGGGAAGCAGCCGAGATGTTGTGGAAGATTTTGAATATAATTATGGTTGCTTTGTTTACTTTATGTGGTTTACTTTAGTCAACTAAATATTGCTGCTACTCATATAGCTACTGGTGGTCAGTAATGAAGTTGTTTACTCAGTGCCACTAATCATCCATATAGTGAGGCTGAATAAACAGATGACCTGATATTCAATGGTGGCAGATAGCCAATCTAATGTGGCAAGCTGCTGCCGCCAAACTTTAAATTCATATTCAATGCTGGGACCCGGTTAACCTCCGCAGCGAAAGTTGCACCTTGCTTTCTCCACGTAGCCATAAATGGGCAGTGACTCAACATCGCTGTTGCCTGGTTATGGCTGGCTGCCGCCCACGGAATGCTCAGATGTTTACTGGTTAGCACTGGGGCATGAAGCGGCAGTAGCCGTGGATGTTCAAGGGCGCTAACTATATTAGTGCATCTGAATAGAAACATAGAAACATGACGACAGAAAAAGACCACAAGGCCCATCTAGTCTGTCCTTCCATAACAACAACTACTACAGTCCACTTTTTACCTTTAGAGATCCTCTGTGTTGGTCCCATGCTTTTTTGAATTCAGTTGAATTCAGGGAGCAACACAGTTAGTAGAGCTGCTAACAATGTTATTCCCTTTGAATATCAGGCCCAGATGTTTTAAAATGCTGCAGAGCGATTAAAAAATGCTCTGACCACAGGAACTGAATATTGACCAGTGCATTTCTAATTGTCATTAATGTAATCTTGGACACTGATGGAATTGCAAACATTTCATATTGAGATGAATATAGTATCTGATTTGGTATATACAAAGTTACAAGATCTATCAGGTAGGTTGATGCTAATTGTTGGAAATTTTGAAAGTCAAAATTAATATTTTGAATTTAATCCTTCACTCTACTGGTAACCAATGAAGTTTTTTCAAATTAAGTTTGTATCCCACTTTTGGCCTACATATATTTAAGATTCTAAATTCAGGTGCAGTGGGTATTTTTCTATTGCTTGGAGAACTTATGCTCTGTTTTTGTACCTGAAACACTGTAGGGTTAAGTAACTTGCCCAAGACCACAAGGAGTGGTAGTGGGATTTGAATTTAGATTCCTTGGTTTCAGTACCATCTTGAACCATTAGGCTACTCCTCCACATAAAAACACCACTGTCTGACCATGAACCTTAGCTTCAACAAGCAGGGCCTGTGCAAGGATCTGAGTTGCCCTGGGTGAGCCCTCCAATCTTTCACCCTCACCCCACCTGCTGCCAGCCTCGCTTCCATTGATGCCGCTATTGTCTCTCTCCAGGGCCTGCATTGGTGGGGATGGCTTACCTGAACTCTCTGGCGCTATGTCACACTTCTTCCCTTTTATATACCGTCGCTTCCACTCCCCTCCAAGGCAGATTTCTGGTTTGCATAAGAGGAGAAGAGCCTCTTTCAATTGAAAGAAAGCTCTGCAATGAGAAGGCATAGGATGAAGGTAAAAGAAGATAAACTCAGAAGTAATTTGCGGAAATATTTCTTTATGGATGTGTGGATGCGTGGAATAGTCTCCCAGTGGAGGAAGTAGAGACAAGGTCTGTATTTGAATTCAAGAAGGACAAGCCCAAAAGGAGTGGAGTGGAAGATTAGCCTAATGGTTAGAGCACTGGCTTGGGAACCCAGAAACCAGTGTTTAATTCCCACTAGTACTCCTTGTGGCCTTGGTTAAGTCACTTAACCCTCCATTGCCTCAAAAAAAATCCAAGTTGTCAATATCCCTGTTTAATGTACATTACCAAGTTTAATTTACAATGTAGACTGCTTTGATTGAAATGATAAAGTGGTATATAAAACCTGTTAAATAAATAAAAGAACTCTTATGAAAAAAAAAAATCGGCCTGTAGAGCTTAGTAGTTGGTATGGAAGAGCAGACTGGATAGACTGTATGGTCTTTATCTGCCATCGTGTTTCTATGTTTATATATAACTGTATATTATGAACTTGCAGGTGGTGGGAGGGTTCAGATTGACTGATGAGGAGGGAGTGATTGGTTAGGGACAGATTAGTTGAAGTGGCAAGGGGGAAGAGCAGTCTGGAAAGCTGATGAGGACAGGAGGGAGCGGTGTGTGCGTGAGAAAAAGAAAGAGGGTAGGGATGTGCAAGGAAAAGGGACCACAGATTGATTAGGGACCAACCCAATTCAAGTCTCCTTCCCTTTCTCTGCTGCTTCTATTCTCATTTGAGATCCCCATCTGCCTTCGCTCTCCTCCCCTTTTTCTCCCATCTCCAGTCCTCTCCCCCTCTTATGAATCCCTGATATTCTCATCTTCTCCTTTCCCTCTGATCATCCATCCCCAATCCTCTCACCTTCTCTTCTCCCTCTGCTCCTCCATCTCTGATCCTCTCACCTTGTCTTCTCCCTCTGCTCCTCCATCTCTGATCCTCTCACCTTGTCTTCTCCCTCTGCTCCTCCATCTCTGATCCTCTCACCTTGTCTTCTCCCTCTGCTCCTCCATCTCTGATCCTCTCACCTTGTTTTCTCCCTCTGCTCCTCCATCTCTGATCCTCTCACCTTGTCCTCTGTCTCTGCTTCCCCATCCCTGATCCTCTCATCTTGTCTTCTCCCTCTGCTACTCCATCTCTGATCCTCTCACCTTGTGTTCTCTGCTCCTCCATCCATGGTCCTCTCCCTCTGCTCCTCCATTCCTGATCCTCTCCCTCTGCTCCTCCATTCCTGATCCTCTCACCTTGTGTTCTCTGCTCCTCCATCCCTGATCCTCTCACCTTGTCCTCTTCCTCTGCTCCTCATTCCTGATCCTCTCACCTTGCCTTCTTCCTCTGCTCCGGCATCTCTGATCCTCTCAACTTCTCTTCTCCCTCTGCTCCTCCATCACTGATTCTCTCATCTTCTCTTCTCCCTCTGCTCCTCCATCCTTGATCCTCTCACCCTGTCTTCTCCCTCTGCTCCTCCATCTCTGATCCTCTCACCTTGTTTTCTCCCTCTGCTCCTCCATCCCTGATCCTCTCACCTTGTCTTCTCCCTCTGCTCCTCCTCCATCCCTGATCCTCTCACCTTGTCTTCTCCTTCTGCTCCTCCATCCCTGATCCTCTCACCTTCTCCTCTCCCTCTGCTTCTCTATCCCTGATCATCTCACCTTCTCTTCTCCCTCTGCTCCTCCATCTCTGATCCTCTCACCTTGTCTTCTCCCTCTGCTCCTCCATCTCTGATCCTCTCACCTTGTCTTCTCCCTCTGCTCCTCCATCTCTGATCCTCTCACCTTGTCTTCTCCCTCTGCTCCTCCATCTCTGATCCTCTCACCTTGTTTTCTCCCTCTGCTCCTCCATCTCTGATCCTCTCACCTTGTCCTCTGTCTCTGCTTCCCCATCCCTGATCCTCTCATCTTGTCTTCTCCCTCTGCTACTCCATCTCTGATCCTCTCACCTTGTGTTCTCTGCTCCTCCATCCATGGTCCTCTCCCTCTGCTCCTCCATTCCTGATCCTCTCCCTCTGCTCCTCCATTCCTGATCCTCTCCCTCTGCTCCTCCATTCCTGATCCTCTCACCTTGTGTTCTCTGCTCCTCCATCCCTGATCCTCTCACCTTGTCCTCTTCCTCTGCTCCTCATTCCTGATCCTCTCACCTTGCCTTCTTCCTCTGCTCCGGCATCTCTGATCCTCTCAACTTCTCTTCTCCCTCTGCTCCTCCATCACTGATTCTCTCATCTTCTCTTCTCCCTCTGCTCCTCCATCCTTGATCCTCTCACCCTGTCTTCTCCCTCTGCTCCTCCATCTCTGATCCTCTCACCTTGTTTTCTCCCTCTGCTCCTCCATCCCTGATCCTCTCACCTTGTCTTCTCCCTCTGCTCCTCCTCCATCCCTGATCCTCTCACCTTGTCTTCTCCTTCTGCTCCTCCATCCCTGATCCTCTCACCTTCTCCTCTCCCTCTGCTTCTCTATCCCTGATCATCTCACCTTGTCTTCTCCCTCTGCTCCTTCATCCCTGATCCTCTCACCTTGACTTCTCCCTCTGCTCCTCAATCTCTGCTCCTCTCACCTTGTTTTCTCCCTCTGCTCCTCCATCCCTGATCCTCTCACCTTGTCTTCTCCCTCTGCTCCTCCTCCATCCCTGGTCCTCTCACCTTGTCTTCTCCCTCTGCTTCTCCATCCCTGATCCTCTCACCTTCTCCTCTCCCTCTGCTTCTCTATCCCTGATCATCTCACCTTGTCTTCTCCCTCTGCTCCTCAATCTCTGCTCCTCTCACCTTGTTTTCTCCCTCTGCTCCTCCATCCCTGATCCTCTCACCTTGTCTTCTCCCTCTGCTTCTCCATCTCTGATCCTCTCACCTTCTCTTCTCCCTCTGCTTCTCCATCCCTGATCCTCTCACCTTGTCTTCTCCTTCTGCTCCTCCATTCCTGATCCTCTCACCCTGTCTTCTCCCTCTGCTCCTCCATCCCTGATCCTCTCACCTTGTCTTCTCCCTCTGCTCCTCCTCCATCCCTGATCCTCTCACCTTGTCTTCTCCTTCTGCTCCTCCATCCCTGATCCTCTCACCTTCTCCTTTCCCTCTGCTTCTCTATCCCTGATCATCTCACCTTGTCTTCTCCCTCTGCTCCTTCATCCCTGATCCTCTCACCTTGACTTCTCCCTCTGCTCCTCAATCTCTGCTCCTCTCACCTTGTCTTCTCCCTCTGCTCCTCCTCCATCCCTGGTCCTCTCACCTTGTCTTCTCCCTCTGCTTCTCCATCCCTGATCCTCTCACCTTCTCCTCTTCCTCTGCTTCTCTATCCCTGATCATCTCACCTTGTCTTCTCCCTCTGCTCCTCCATCCCTGATCCTCTCACCTTCTCCTCTCCCTCTGCTTCTCTATCCCTGATCATCTCACCTTGTATTCTCCCTCTGCTCCTCCATCCCTGATCTTCTCACCTTGTCTTCTCCCTCTGCTCCTCCATTCCCAATCCTCTCACCTTGTCCTCTCCCTCTCTTCCTGCATCCCCAATCCTCTCACCTTGTCCTCTTCCTCTGCTCCTCCATCCCTGATCATCTCACCCTGTCTTCTTCCCCTATTCCGGCATCTCTTGTCTTCTTTCTCTGTGCTTTCACCTTCTCCTGCTAATGCTCTTCTAGCATTTGCATTGTACCAAACACATTCCTAGATCCTGTACAAAATAATATGTACAGACAATATATTGAGGTGAGTATGGAAATTCTTTATAGTCAAGCCAGCCATGCCTAAACAGCTGGGACGAGTTTTATTTCCTGAGGCTGCATTTTCTTGGTTCCCAATTGCATCTTTTTGTACTTGATGATTTGTCTCCCTGATTTTCCTAATGCTGAATAATCTGGGGCTTCCCAAACCTGTCCTGGAGACCGCATGGCCAGTGAGGGCTTCAGGATTTCCTCAATGAATATGTAGGAGATAAATTTGCTGACAGCGGAAATTCAGCATATGCAGATTTATCCCTGTATATTAATAATGGATATCCTGAAAACCTGACTGTGTGTGGGGGTTGCCATTACAAGAAAGCCATGGAATAGTTGCTAATTGCTTCTTCTTCTATTAGCAATGTTGTTTTTGTGGTTTTCTCCTTTATCATTATGTTTCGTTTTCTAGTAACCTAGAAACATAGTAAGTGACAGCAGATACAGACCAACATGGTCCATCTAGTCTGCGCAGTAAGGTGCCAGAATTGTAGAGTTGTACATGTTGCTCCAGGCAGGTTACCCCTTTCCATTTAGAAATTTACATTTGTTTTGATTCCATCCTCTTGATATGTAGTGATTCTCTGTGTCTGTCCCATGCCTTTTTGAATTCAGTCACTGTTTTTGCTCCCACCACCTCCTTCAGAAGGGTATTTGAGGCATCCACCACCCTTTCTGTGAAAAAGTATTTCCTGATGTTGCTTTTAAATTTACTTCCTTGCTGCTTCATGTCATGTCCTCTAGTTGTATAGCTTCCCAATCTTTGAAAAAGGTTTGTTTGTTCATTAATACCCTTTATGTATTTATATGTCTGTATTATATCCCCTGTCTCTCCTGTCTTCTAGGGTATATATATGTATTTATGTCTTCAAATCTTTTCTCATATTCTTTCTGACACAGGCCCCAAATCACCTTGGTTGCCTTGCCCTGAGGCTAGACGTTTGAAGTTACATGCTCACCACATGGCTAAATATTGATCTTAAAATATCCTTGTATATTGACAAAATTCTTGTATTCTCAGGTAATGTAAAGAATCAGCTAGGGCACTGCAAACTATTCTATGAAAATATGGTGGGTTGTTTGGCTACACAAACAACAGGACTAATCTAAAGTCTTCCCTGCTGGTCAGTAGGTTGGAATATCCCAAAGGCTCTTGTGGGATTTAAACTCATTAGAAATGTATTTATTTAAAAGGGTTTTTTTAAATACTGCTTTATCATTTTAGTCAAAGCAGTAACTTAAACTTGGTAATGTACATTAAACAGGGACATTGATAACTTGGAGGGTTAAGTGACTTGCCCAAGGTGTTCAAGTGGGAATCAAATCCTGGTCTCTTGGCTACCAAACCAGTGCTCTAATGATTAGGCCACTCCTCTACTCCAAATATGTTTCAGTACTTAAAGTTCCAAATTATCAAAAACATCTGAGAGTTATTCAAGGCTAATTATATCCCCATTATACAAAAGATTAAAGAAGATCCTGCTATCTGGATGGATCTTATTGTATCATGGGAGGGCGGGATTAACTTGCTCAAGATGAATGTTTTACTTCCACTAATATATTTATTTCAGCATGTATCTTGCAATATCCCAGTAGCAGTTCTTGCAGGTCTGAACAATATTATGTCCTGTTTTATTTGGCAAAACAAATCACCCAGAGTTAAAACTGAACACTTTGGAGGAACCAAGATGGCGTCACAGACATAGGAAATATATTGCCGAGCTCCTGGTCTTTGAGTTTCCTTAATTCTTTTTGCCTATGGATAAGTGTGAAGCAAAGGTCTGAGGTATCAGTTTTATAGACAGCTATCCCTGGATCTTCACAGGTCGTGTTGTTTCTGCATCTTTAGAACTGGCCCTTGTTGTTACATCAAAGGAGGGAGCTTGGTGTTGCTTGAGGGTAAGGCATCACTGAGTTCCGCGTGCCGGGAGCTGCCAAGTAGGCCAGTGTCTGAGAACCTCTCTTTATCCAGCATAGCAAAAGGAGGAGAGCACCCAGAGTTAGGCACTGAAGCAGTGGTAGAAGGAGTTGCACCCGTGCAGATCCTGGAATAAGCCCTAGCACAGAGGTCCCCGCTGGCTTGGCAACTGGTGGATTGTTGGTCAAAGGAGTTTGTACAGCAAATAATCCTACGGTGCAAATCGTTGCTCCCATACGGGTAACACTACTAAAAAAAACGTCAGATGCAAATGTGTGAAATTCCCACAGAACGACTAAAAAAAGCACACAGGAATTCTGGGAACACTTCCAAAAGCAAAATATTTCATATTATTATTTCAACAATTATAAGCCAGAACACTAACATTGATATAACAGACCTCAGTATGGGGCACATTTTCCAATCATTGCTCTCACGTTTTGGCCGTTTGAGACCAGTAATTAGAAAAATGGGAGGTATGGTTTGCGCTGAGATATTTGCCCTGTACTGTGGTCTCTATTATATCAATTTTAGTGCTCTGGTGTATAACTATTGAAATAATAATATGAAATATTTTGTTTTAGGAGGTGTTCCCAGGATGTATATGTGCTTTTTATAGTGGTTCCATATTGCATAAGCCTTCTCCTTTGATCATTCCTAAGATTGATTCTCATCTCTCCGAGGCTACCTTTGGATCCTGTCTTCAACGACATCTATATTTAATAACTTCCCTAAGAATTCCATGGTTCCACGTTGTTCTGTTTATCTTAGCAGAATGTAAGCTCTGTGGAGCAGGGATTTTCATTTATGTGCATTCCTACAACGCCGCGTATGTCTAATAATGGTACATAAATGATACGTAGTAGCAGTAGTAGTCATAGTTCTAGTACATTACATTGGACTGCATTTGCCATGCCCTTACCTTTCTGAAGCGTACTATACATTCGGGTTGGGAGCAGTGGAGTGGACCTTAGGGACAGTGCAAGAATTGGAGGGCAAGGTTGAGTCTCAGGCTGATAAAATCAGCTACAAAGAAACTCCAGTTGAAGTTGCTCTGCTTGAGTGCAGAATAGTGCACTTTACATAGGAAGTTGGAGTTTGTGGAGAACAGGTTGAAGCATTTGAATTTAAAGATATTCAACTTCTCCCATGTGTCAGCAATATCCTATGAGAGCTGTTCAAGAAATATTTGACGGAAATGTTTAAGGTGACCTCAGAGGCTATCCCACCCCTGCACAAGGTGCTTTATTTGCCCTTCAAGAGGCATATCGCCCAGGAAGATGGAGGGAAGTTCTTCATCTTTGAACTTATCACAAGTGTCATGGATAGTCCCGACCTTCCTGCGATGTTAGTGTGGTGGGCAGATATGGTGACCCAGTAAAGTACCCTCCTAGTTTCCTTTGTCTTCACTTTGTATAAGGATTCTATAATGAATTTAGATATAGGAGTGCTTTGTTTATGGGTCAATGATTCTGAATTTTTCTTGATTTCTGCAAGCGAATGCAGAATCGGTGCAAGCTATTTCTACTGGTGCAGTAAGAAGTTTCAAATTTGGGTAGGGAATATTTTCTTATATTTCCTTCTATATTTTTGTTACAAGTTGTTGACATTCAAAATTTTTTCTGTAGCCCAAAACATTTATGTGATTTTCTTTATAGTAATATTTTACCATAGTTAAGGACAAATTATGAGCAAAAATCAGTCTGGTAATGAGAATCCTGATGCTGGTCCATCCTCTTCTCTGGTGCTGCAGACTCCAGCAAGTATTACTGCAAGTATATTCCCTCTGAATCTGTCCTCTTAAAGACACAGGGGCTCATAAACTGGCAGGTATTCCTATACTGCTAGCCTGCAAAACCCTATACTGTACCTTTAAAAGCACAGACTTGGAGAGAATTTGTTGTTTTTTTTCACATCAGCTGCCCACTGGGGGATGCCCGATCCCCCCAAAGGGCAATCCATCCCTGACCATAGTGGATTCTGGCCTGGTGATAGCATGCATGTTCTGGTGCTTTTTCTTTAGGGATTGTTTTTTCACTCTCTTTTTTAATCCCGTTGAATTTGTAATCGTTCCCCGATTGCTTTTGGTGGGCTCTGGAGTTTCTGCAGATTTTCTTTTCTTGTTTAAAGATGTTTTATGATTAGCTTTTCATTTCGTTTATCTGATAGGAACCTATTTTAGTGGAAAGTTATTACTTCTGATAATATGCTGTAATATTATAAAAATAAAATAAAATTTAAAAACCAGCACATTATAGATAAACAAAGGCAAAGCAGTATGTTGCTGCACAACCTTTGAGCATTGTATGGGGTAGCTGGATTGTTATTTGGAAAGGATTTGTTAGGTAATGATCCAGGGGTGGCAGGCTACCATTTGGAGGCATACCAAGCCAAAGCAGTTCACTTCACCTTCTCCTACATTGGTGTGTGGGATATGTGGGGACACTCCATTTCTGACCAATGGCATCACCAGGGCCGGCCCAAAGGTTTCTGCTGCCCTAGGCAGAAACCTCAAACTCACTGCCCCCCTCAAGGTGCCACTGCCCCCAACTGCTGCCAATTCCATGTGGGGGGATGGAGACAGGCAGTGGCAGTATTTCCAAAAGTGATAGCTTTTTGTCACTTTAAAGCAGCGGCCAAAAGCAGCCACTTTTGTAAATACTGCCGCTGCCCACCTTCCCCGCCAAACGGAATCAGCGGCAGCTGGGAGGGTGGCACAGCCGGTTATGTGTGCCACAGCTGCTGCCCATTTGGGCTGGCCGCCCTAAGCGGCTGCCTAGCTCACCTAGTGGATGGGCCAGCCCTGGGCATCACACATAAGGGGCTGTCCCCATATATTTTGCTGCTGAGGTCCTGGAAAGTATACCTGTTTGAGTCTTGCCAGTCACAGTACAGATGTTTTATGTTGTATGTAACTGTAGTGCACTGTGTTGTACTGTTATTTTCTCATATCTGCACATACATAGAGTTAAAAAAAGTTATTAGGAACACACACGCATGTATACATTGATGTCATAAGCCCTCTTTTGTCTTGTAAAAATGATTTGGCCCACAATCTGGTTCCACTTTAGGATCTAAAAACATTTTCCTAGTCCATAATAATTTTACCATAAATTAGAATTTGTTTCATTTTTGGAGGGCTTACTTTATTATCTTAAATTCATATTTTTTATTAGCTTTCTTTTCATTATTCTGTATTGTTATGTTGTATGCAATATTGTAATAAAAGTTGTTAATTGTATACTTATAGATTTTATTTTTGCATTACTGGTACTAATAAACATTTTAATAAAAACTTCATTTTAAAATATGTAAATGCGCCTTTTATGTTGATGTAGGCTACGCTTTACATCATTGAAAAAATATATTTCTGTAACTGGCAATGGTTATGAAGAGAAACAAATCAGTTTTAGTATAACTATCCAAAGACAGTAAACCTTATTTCTGATTTACCATGCTATTAAATTCTGGTGATATAAATGTACAGAGCCCTTATTTTATTTTTGATGCTAATAACATCAGCTACTGAACCTCTTTACTGTAACTCAGGTCTGTTTTTCAAGCATTTGATATTCAAGCTCAGATGTACACATGGTGCAATTAGTGAAATCATTGGTCAACCTAAATTAATATTATACGTTCAGTAACTAGAACTGAACTTTGGATATCCATGAGCAGGATCAGCTCTGGGGTGGGTGGTGTCCTGTGCACAGGGTGTGGGTTTGGGGGTGTGTGTGCACCCAGCCATGTCCCGCCAAGTCAGAGAGGGTGGCTCCCCTCCTGCTGCTCCTTCAGACAGAGTGGGCTGATTGGGAAACCATGTAGCGCTTCTGATTTTCAAGTGCTTGGGACTCCTAGGGGTGTGTTTACTAAGCAGCGGTAGCAGCTTCCATGCGATACTGGAGACGCGACCCCATTGAATTCAATAGGGCCTTGGCTCAGATATCGCAAAGAAGCTACTACTGCTGCTTAATTAACATAACCCCTAGTGTAACCCCTTGTTGTGTACAGCTTGAGTGACCACCCTGCTTGCCCTCTCGTAAAGTCTGCCATGAGTGAGAATGAGAGCAGTTCACCCCCAGCAGTTTTGCACTCAAGAAAGTGAAAAATATCAATAAAGTAGGATTTTTGCAACTATCTCTTGTCAGAGAAAAAAAAAGATGAATGGTTGCTATACAGTGGAGGACAGCTTCAATGGAAAGGACGCTGCTCCTGACTTGCTTTTTTGCACTGGGCAGTGCTTGCAAGCATCCTTCAGCAGGCTGAAATGGTGAGTTGTGCCCTGAACCACTGACATCATCTACTGGAAAAACGCGGTATAAAAATTTACAATAAAATAAAAATAAAAATAAATAAATCAGCACTCAGCATCCGCCTCCCCTGTTATGTTCAAACAGGGTCATTCTGAGGCGCGAATAGCGGGGATGGACGTCCCAACATTCCCGCTATTTGGGCCCTCTTCCAACCCTGATAACTTCCTCGCACATTGTACAGGGAAGTTAGATAGGGTTGGGAAGGGGGTGGGAAAAGGGCGGAGTGGGGGTGGCTTAGGGCAGACAGTGGGCGGTAGCCCTGGATGTACAAGGCAATTCCAATGTTGGCCCTGTACGTCCAGGGCCGGCTGCTTGTACGGGGAACTTATTCCAACTCTGAGGTGGAATAAGTTCCCCTAGTTGGCGGGGGACAGTGGGCCCAGCCATCGGAGGAGGTAGGAGGAAGTAGAGGGGATTCCCCACAGCCCGACCCTGGCCTTGGGAGGCCAGATCAGGGGTCAGGCTGGGGGGAATGAACAGTTTGGTCCAGCAGCTGGGGATTGTGACTTTTGAATGTAGCCACAGAGCTATGGCAACCAGACGCCATGGTGCTGCTGTGCCATTCAAAAGCCCTGTTTGAATTATCCGGGCAATTATCTCGGCTAACTCTGTGTGTCCGGTTCCGACCAGGTGCCCAGAGGGCCGGGACATCCAGGACTAAATCGTGCCCAGACTGTTTATTGAACCAAAACACTTAAATGGGCTGCCAAACATTCTGACCCCAAAACAATCAATATAACATCGCTATCGCAGCATATATAATAATGGTATTACATTTTGCATTTTTGCCCAAACCCACTACCCTTCTATCCCCCCAATCCAATTGCCATGGCCCACACAAAAATACAAATAAACCAATCAAAGCTCTTGAGATGTGGGTGCTCTTAGTCACTCCCATGGATGTTAGGCCATCCAATCCCACTCACTAAAATACCCCTTCTCACCGCCAAAACTGCCTTCTCTTGTCCCCCTCCAACCACCAGCCAACCATCAAGCAAACTGCCATGCATCTCAACTATTGAACAGCCCCTCCACCCTCCTACTGATATCCCATCCCCCTATCACCAATGGTGGAATAGCCGGTTCTCCCCACATGCTACCACAAATCATTCAAGACTGTGACCCCTCGGGGCAGTTGTTGGATATAATCATCCCACACCGCTTGAAAACTGGGTAACCGTTGCTGGGAGGTTTTGACCGCATTCTGCCACTGCTAATAATTGGGGGGGGGGCTCTGCACTTTTCCACCCCTGCAAAATAATACGCATTTCTAGTGCCCAAGACAATTTTAATCATCGCCTTCGACTCTGGCCAGTGACCTCCACTCCCTCCATCTCATGGAGTAAAACAGATTGCGGGGTCAGTCCCCAATGCTGGCGAAGAACCCTTTCGATAAACAGGTGTATCGCCTTCAAATAGTCTTTCACCCAAGGACAGGACCACAATAAATGGATCAACAGGGCTTCCTCCTCACCACACATAGAGCAGCTGGGCCAACCATCATATGCCATCCGCCACAATCTACCCGGTGAGAAATAGGCCCACCGGACCACCCGATATTTCTGATCCCGGAGGGAGACCATAGCCGTGAACCAAGGTATTTTACCAATCAAATTCCAAAGTCCCTCTCTCCTCCTCCCCTGTTAAACTGGTTCCAGTAGTGGCATTTTATTATCTGTCATCTGTGGAAGAATGCTGCACTGTAAGAGACTTGTTACTGGTCTACCTTTTGCATTGTGCAGTGCTTGCAAGCCTTCTTTAGTCAGCTGGGATGCTGAGCTCTACCCAACTTCATTGGTGTCATCAGCACTCGATGTTTACCTCCCCTTATTTGGCAATTTTACCTTTAGCTGTAGTACTGCAAAACTACCCCTAGGTGTCAGTCCTTGCTATTTACCAGCCAACAGTCTATGGGGCAAAAGCGAATTGGGATATTCATGCCCCCGATGTCAATGGACCTACTAGGGTGAGTAGGGGTGAATTGGGGGCATGGAGATGGGGGATGGGGGTGGGTCAGCCCTTGGTGTTTCTAAGAGCTAGGGCTTCAGGGGAAGGGAGAGGTTTAAAAACATTTTAGTCTCACATTGGGGTTCGGTAGGGGGCCGATCCATTGGGCCACCAGGAAGTTGAGGTTTCTCTGGGGGAAGGGGTTTGGAGGGGGAGAGGATGTGATTTGGGCTGGAGGGTCCTTTAACTTTTGTGAGCTGTCATGCAAAGGAGCACACATTTGCTTTGGCAGCTTAGGAAAATTACTACAGCTGTGGGACTGTAATTATTTTTTCAGTGAAAAAGCGCTCACAAATACTTTTTTTTGTACATTTTCACTTTTTGTTTTGTATTAACGAGCAGCTTTGCATGATTTGGCATCGCAACAGCTTATTAATGCAAAATTTGCATAAACATGTACCCAAAGTGTGCGTTGCACAAAGGTTTACTACCATGAAGTGCACTTTCGTGAAGTGAATTAAAGAAAGTGCATTTTGCACAAAAATAAAGCAAAACACCTTCATCTTCACAGCCCATGATAAGAACTTAGGGGAGATATTCAAAGGCATTTATGTGGTTTGCAGATCTGCAAACTGTGTAAATGCTGCTCACTGGGATATCCAGCAGCACTAGCATAGAAATGCAGAAACATAGAAACATGACAGCAGATAAAGTCCACATGGCCCTTCCATACCAATGACTAAGCTTTACAGTCCCTTTTCTCCCTTTAGAGATCTTCTGTGTTTGTCCCATGCATTCATGAATTCAGATACAGTCTTTGTCTCTACTACCTCCACTGGGAGACTATTCCATGCATCTACCACTCTTTCCGTAAAGAAATATTTCTGAAAATTACTCCTGAGTCTATCCCCTTTCACTCTCATCCCCTGCCTCCTCCTTGCAGAGCCTTCTTTCAATTCAAAAATGTTCTCCTCCTGTGCATTTATGCCATGGAGGTATTTAAACATCTCTATCATATTTCCCCTCTACTGTCTTTCTTCCAAAGTATACATATTTAGATCTTTAAGTCTGCCCCATATGCCTTATGATGAAGTCCACTGAACATTTTGGTAGCCGCCCTCTGCACTGATTCCATCCTGTTTATATCCTTTTGTAACTGTGGCCTCCAGAATTGCACACAATACTCTAAATTAGGTCTCACCAAAGACATACAAAGGCACGATCACCTCCTCCTTCTTGCTGGCCATTCTCCTTCCTATGCATCCAAGAATCCTTCTGACATTTGATGTCTTTTCTACCTGTTCGGCTATCTTAAGATCATCAGAAACAATCACCCTTTGGTCCCGATCTTATTTCGTCGACAGAAGTACTTCACTCCCTATACTGTGCTGCTCCCTTGGATTTTTGTAGTCCAAACAGGGCCGGCCCATCCACTAGGAAGACTAGGCAGTCACCTAGGGCAACAGACCTCTGTAGATGGCACATGGTCTGCTGCTTCTGACCCCCCTCCAACAGGACGTTGTTTGGAGGGAGTCAGAAGTGGCAGGCCATGTGTGCTGAAGCTCGTGGCCTGCTGCCGGCCACTGCTGCTGCCACCATTCCAAGTCAAGCCATCCCCTGCCCCACCTCGCACATGGAATTGGCAGCAGTGGGGACGGTGGCTCAGCAGAGGGGTAGCATGGCTTGGCGGGGGGGGGGGGGGGGCAGCATGGCCAGGGCTTCTGCCAGGGGTGGTAGAAACCCTTGGCCCTGAGCCCAACTGTGTGAGCTTGCGTGAAATCTCAACTGCTAAATTCTCAATCATTCTTCAAGCTCTACAAGATCTCTCCTCATGTTATCTACACCTTCCTGGGGGTCTACTCTATTCCAGATTTGGAATCATCTGCAAAAAGGCAAACCTTACCTGATAGCTCTTCTGCAATATCACTTAGAAAAATATTAAAAAGAATTGGACCAAGGATAGATCCCTGTGGCACACCACTGGTAACATCCTTCTCCTCAGAGTGAGCTCCATTTATCTGTACCTTTTGTTGCCTTGCACTCAATCAATTTCTAATCCAATCAATCACTTTAGGGTCAATCCCTAGGACACTCAATTTAATTATACGTTATCTATGCGGAACTGTGTCAAAGACTTTACTGAACTCTAAGTACACCACACCTAGGGCTCTCTCTCAGACCAACTCTCTGGTTGCCCAGTTAATTAGATTTGTCTGACAAGACCTGCCTCTAGTAAAGCTATGCTGCATCAGATCCTGTAATCCATTGTATTCCAGAAGCCTCACTATCCTCTGTTTCAGCAACATTTCCATTAGTTTGCTCACCACAGAGGTTAGACTAACTGATCTGTAGTTCCCAACCTCTTCCTTATTTCCACTTTTGTGTAAAGGGACCACATATGCCCTTCTCCAGTCCTCTGGGACTGCTCCTAATTCTAAAGAAGCATGGAAAAGGTCAGACAGTGGAGCTGTTAGAACTTACCTAAGTTCCTTCAATACTCTGGGATGTATCCCATCTAGCCCCATCACTCTCTCTACTTTTAGTTTAGCTATCTCCTCGTGAACACAGTCTTCTGAAAATCTTTCAAAATCTGCCTCACTTCAGTTCTTATTTCTCTGTGTTTTCTGAGGTCCTGCTCCTGGCCCTTCATCTGTAACATAGATCAAAAAAATTTGTTAAGCAATTCCGCTTTATCCTCATCAGCTACTACATATTCCTCCCCATCACCCTTGAATCTGACAATACCACTTTTTCACTTCCTTCTCTCACTAATATATCTGAAAAATGTTTTGTCCTCTCATTATACCACACTGACTATTCTTTCATCCATTTGTATCTCTGCTTTTCTGACTACTTTCCTAGCTTCTCTTAGCTTTTCTGAATATTGATGCTTATCTTTCTCTTTCTGTGATCTCTTGTATTATGAAGGCCACCCTCTTTTACCTCACCTTTTCAGCTACTTCTTTGGAGAACCATAGTGGACTCCTTTTCCTTTAATATTTAATTGCTTTCCTAATAAAATAGTTTGTTGCCCTTAAAATATCTCTTTTCAGTTTCAACCACTGTTTTTCTACATTTAACCCAATTAGGGCTGCTGAGTATCCCTGATTTGGGCTGCTAAATGCCCCGATGCTAAGTGCTTAGCATTGGAGTGTTCTCTGGGGCGGCACTGTGGGTTAACTGGGCAGTGGTGATATTCAGCCACTGTCCTATTATCCCTAACTGATTAAAATTAGGACAGCTGAATGGCTTCCCTTTAAATGTGACCAAGGTCTTTTAGGCATTAAAGCTTGGATAGCAATTAGTGGCAAAAGTTCAAATGAAGGATCCTCAAGCAAATAATCAGAAAGAACCCCCAGAGCAGGTGGAATCCACTTCAGAAGATATGGAAGATGCTACAAGTCGATCGCCGTCTTCCCTGAGTACTCCTGCATTACAGGGACAACTTGAGTGGAATTAACCCCACTGGTGGCAACTGATTGAAGGCCATATGCTGGAAAGCTTAGCTAATTAGAAGGAAGAGGTGTGATTAGTGGTGTAATCTGCTACCAATGAAAAGGTATGAGCTAAATCCTAATATTATAACTATGAAAGCTTTTGATTTTTCAGGTAAGGATTTTGAACTGGAATTTAACATTGTTGACACCAAAGTTTATTTATTTATTTAAAATATTTATAATCCACTGATCCAACATCCTTGGTGGATCACAAGATATAGATACTTAATACAATACATAAATACAAACACAACTCATAAACAGACATACAATTAAATCCAGTTCTATTAACAATAAAAGCCTTTCTAAAAAATTATGCTTTTAGCAACCTTCTAAAATTAAGTATGTCAGCTAGTTCAGAAAGAGAGGTCAGTAACTGATTGCACAGCTTAGGACCCTTGAAGGGAAGTGCACAATTTCTTGTTTTGGAAAGTCTGCCAAAACAAAGAGAGAGTATTTCTAACAAAAACTGGATTTGTGAACATATCCTTCTCCCAACAGAATAGTAGTTAATAAGGGAATATTCTGCATAAATACCTGAAAATCATCAATATAACTCTAAATTGCACCCAATACATCGCCAGTAACTAATGAATCTGTTGCAAAGTTGGTGAAATATGATCAGAACATCTAGTAACTGCAACGTTTTTCGATGTCCTGAAACAACATTAGAGCACATCTTCCTAAAGAGTGTGGTTCATTAAGCTCTTTTTTCTACATACACAGAATGGGAGAACAGTCCAAAGTCTTTCATTATTCATTATCCACTGTATCTTTCATCGCTCCTTTGCCTCCCTCACTTACAATCCCCAGCTTAAAGAATCAAAAGTACTTGATTAGATTTGCTTAGTAAACTGTGCCTTGGAGTGCCACTTCCTTTCTCCAATCGACATGTGCTCAATCGGGAAGGAAAATGTACAGTGCTAGAGTATAACCTTATAGTTCTGCAACCATACTGACAAACTTTAGAACAGAAAATTATTAAAAGAACTACTAACTAGCTGGGAAAACAGTATCAAATTCTACATTTCAGTGTAGTGTTTGATCCATTGCTTTCTATATAAAATGCATGCCAAGAGAATATTGATGCTTTAAATATGTCTTTAAGAGAACATGAAAATTGAGGTTGCCATGGCAAAAATTCTACTGAATATTCTTCTTCTCTCCGGATTGAAGTTTTAGCAGAGACCTTCTGGGAGGAGAAATATGAAAAAAAAAAATCCAGGCTAAAAAGTCATATTTTTATTTCTGTTTGCAGATTTTGTGTTTTCTTTGAACATTAAAATTAATTTGCTTTTCTATTTTTCGGTGAGCTCTCTTCTCCCAACAGGATTAACTTTACAGGTCGGTAAATCTCCTTTAAGACATCAAAAACACATATAAAAACACGTGACTGCCACTATTTCAAAATGAATTTACATCATCACGCAATAGATTTCTCCTTTGTTTCCTCTCATTTCATACCCTGGTGTACCGTACCTAGCATCAAAAAATCAAGACTTATTTGGAATCCAGTTTTATAGATGACATGGAGTGGAGTGGAGGAGTGGCCTAGTGGTTGGGGTAAGGTACTTCAGGCCAGAAGGTCAGGGGTTCAAATCCCACTAGAGGGCAGTAACCTTGGGACAGAAGGACTGGGGTTTCTAGTCCCACAGGTGCTCCTTGTGGTCTTGGACAAGCCACTTAACCCTCTATAGCCCATGTTCCCTGTAAAATAGTTATCTCCAAGTTATAATGCCCTGTTCAATGTAATTTCAGTTTGTTCAATATAAACTGCACTGATGCAGAAAAGCACGGTATATAAGAGAATTAAAATAAATAAATGAAGAATAATGGTGTGCATACAGATTTAAGATTTAGTAATTTGGTATTATATTGGCATTAGTGAATTCAGTTTATCTTGCTTGTGAAGACACTGTAGTTGTTAATGTTTATGTGTGTGTAGGGAAGGTTTGCGGGAGCAAACAAATAACAATTATAGTCTAAATACACATACAAATGTGATTTATAAGTAGAAAAAAGAACCTCAAACCGAACTTATTGCTGCACATGTAATATATACACAGCAAGAAAGGCTTAGCATTTCCCAGAATTCCTAATGCGTGTTGCGCAATCACTGCTGCCTCGGCAAGTGCAAAGCATTTTTGGGAAGGGCAGTCCTCTTCAAGATGACAGGTGTTGGCTATGTTATCATCAAATACGTGGACAGCTGTTTTAATAACTTGGTGTTCACATCAGTAACCAAAGAACTACTGCAATGAGTTACTACAGAATTTGGGAAGGTAGAAGCTGGAAATCAAGAAAAGCCCCTGTGAGCCAGATGCCAGAGAAGATGGATCTTTCTGCATTACAGAGTGAGAGATGACATTCCACTGAGTTAGTCCTTATCTTTCTACAGGAAGATTTAGTACAGGTCCGCCATGATTCATGAAACATTTTGACTACTGTTTGTGCAGCCTAATGATATTTTTATAGTCACTCAAAGTACCGATAGCCCTGTTAGAAAGAGTTGTCATATACTTCCTTTGGTTCAGTTTAGAATCTAACTTTTACTTTTCAAAGTGCTTTAATTCTGCTATCTAGGCAGTGGTTCTCAATCCATTTCTGAGAGGCTATCCAACAGGTCTGTTTTTCAGATAGATAAATACATGCACATACATTTATAGGATATCCAAAATGAGTACACCAGAGACAAATGTAACCTATTATATGCTCCTGTTATAAGGCCATTTGTTAAGTCATAGTGACACCTCTAAGCCTTATGGATTGGTGCATAATGAAATGCCACATTTATCTCAGAATTCTTAGGATTCTTGTCATGACTTATGGAATGACCCTAAGTCTGAGTGTTGTAAGTATACACGCACTGGAACAACATCCCTCACATGCTTTTCCAGAAACTTTTCTCCGTGGTTAGATCATTATTTTTGTGAATATTTGAATCTACCTGTATTAAGGGTTTTTTTCCAGTTTGCTGTTTTTCAATCTTGCCCATTGATAATGAAAGGTATCTTACTTGGGAAAAATCTTTGGATCACAGGGAAGGTAATTTTACAACTGCACATGGGTCATAGAATCTCCGGAAGACCGCCCTCAAATCTTAGCCAACACTGCTGCAATGCAGCTAGTGGCTCTGAATAGGAGTCTTGGAGTTCGTCCTGTTGCCTCTGCTTTTCTGTGTTGACACAACCAGTTTCTTCAAAACATGTGGGTGACACTTCCTGTACTGATCTCATGATGTGCAAGTACAGCATGCTGGAGTGTTGGCCATGAGTTTTTGAATAAGTTAAATCTGCTTACACAGAGCAGCCTTAGGAGGCAGGGGTATCCTTAGCACTTGGGACATGGCCTTGAGGAAAAATGCGGGCAAGGATCACCATGCCCTGTCAGCAGACGACCTGAAGAGATGACTTTCAAGCTTCCCTTTGGATGCAGTTGGAAGTCCTAGGAAGGAGAATGGTGAGAATGAGTGAGAGATGCAAATTGGTGCTAAAGTATGGGATGAGTGGGGAATGCATCATAAAGAGCAAAATTGCTGAACATGGCTTAATGGGAGACAGCCAACATGGCTTTAACCAAGGAAAGTCTTGTCTTACTAATCTGTTATGTTTTTTTGAAGGTGTGAATAAACAGGTAGACAAAGGTGAGTCGGTTGATATAGTGTATCTGGATTTTCAGAAAGCCTTTGACAAGTTGCCTCATGAGAGACTTTTGGCCAAATTAAAAAGTCATGGGATAGGAGGCAGTGTACTATTGTGGATCAGGAACTGTTTAAAAGATAGAAAGCAGAGGGTAGGGCTAAATGGCCAATTTTCCCAACGGAGAAAGGTGAATAGCGGAGTACGTCAGGGATCTGTGCTGGGTCTGCTGCTTTTTGACATATTCATAAATGGCCTGGAAAAGGGAATAACGAGTGAGGTTATCAAATTTGCAGATGACACAAAACTATTTAAAGTTGTTAAAATACAAGAGGATTATGGAAAATTGCAAGAGGATCTTGATAAATTGGAAGACTGGGCATCCAAATGGCAGATTAAAATTTAATGTGGACAAGTGTAAAGTTATGCACCTAGGAAAGAACAACCCAAACAATGGTTACACGATGCAAGGTTCCACATTAGGAACCACCACCCAGGAAAAAGATTTAGGCATCATTTTTCCCGGTACTGATATCAGGCTTACCGGTCTGTACTTTCCCTTTTAAAAATTGGCATTACATTAGCCATCATCCAATCTTCAGGTATTAAAGATGATTTTAATGATAGTTCATAGATTAATAATAGTAGGTCTGCAATCTCATATTTCAGTTCTTTCAACACCCTAGGATATATACCATCCAGTCCAGGTGATTTGCTAGTCTTCAGTTTATCAAATAGTTGTAATACATCTTCCCGGTGTATCAATATTTCTTTAAATTATTCTGCGGCATCACCTCTAAATACCATTTCAGTCATGGGTAAAATCCCTACATCTTCCTCTGTAAAGACTGACGCATAGAATTCATTCAGTTTCTCTGCTATGGCCTTATCCCACTTAGTGTCCCTTTTACCCCTCTATCATCTAATGGTCTAACTGACTCTCTCACCGTTTTTTTGCTATGAATGTACTTGAAAAAGATTTTATTACACGTTTTTGCTTAGACAGCAAGCTTCTTCTCAAATTCTCTCTTTGCCTGCCTTATCAATGCCTTGCATCTAACTTGCCAGTGCTTATGTTATTTCCACTTTTCATCATTTGGCTCTTTTTTCCATTTCCTGAAAGATACGTTTTTTTTGCAACAGCCTCTCTGACCTCACCTTTAAACCATGCTGGCAGTTTTTTGGACTTTCTTCCACTTTTCTTAAAGTGTGGAATATAGCTGGTCTGGGCTTTCAAGATAGTATTTTTAAACAACACCCATGCTTGATGTAAATCTATAACCTTTGTGACTGCTCCTTTTAGTTTTTTCTGAACTATTTTCCTCATTTTATCAGTCTCCCTTTTGAAAGTTAAGAGGTAGCACTGTGGATTTCCTTACCGTCCTTCCTCCATTTATTAAATCAAATGCAATCATGCTATGATCACTATTGCCAAGTGGCCCAACACCCTTATCTCTTGCACCAGATCTTGTGTTCCACTAAGGAATAAGTCCAAAATGGCTTCCTCTCTGGTCGGTTCATGAACCAGCTGCTCAAAAAAGCAGTCATTTATTTCATCTAGAAACTTTATCTCCCTAGCATGTCCTGCTGTGACACTGACCCAGACAATACCAGGGTAATTAAAATCACCCATTATTATTACTGTGCTGTAACTTTTGTTAGCTTCCCTGATTTCTTTGAACATTTCATTATCCATTTGCTCATTCTGACCAGGCGGTCGATAGTACACCCCCAATGCCATCGCCTTCCCCTTTTTACATGAAATTTCAATCCATAGAGATTCTACAGAAAATTTTGTTTTCTACAAAACTTTAATCCTTTGTGACTCAATGCCCTCTCTAACATAGAGCACAACCCCTCCACCAATTTGACCAGCTCTATCATTAAGATATAGTTTGTACCCAGGTATCACAGTGTCGCACTGGTTGTCCTCCTTCCACCATATCTCTGAGATACCAATCATATCTAACCTCTCATTTAGTGCTATATATTCTAACTCTCCCATCTTAATTTTTAGACTTCTGGCATTTGCATACAAGCATTTTAGAGGCTGTATTTTATTCATATTAATCTGGCTATCGGTAGGCAGGGTTAGTTTGGAATCTTTAAGCTCTGTCTGCTCTGTACTCAAGGGCATTCTCTGCCTTTGTTGTCTGACCATTTTATTCTCTGATCATGCTGGTCCCGATCTGAGGCTTCTGCTTTCCTGTCTTCTCTTAGCTCTTTTTCTATGGTAGATAGCCCGTCTGCCATTTCTTGTCTCTCCTCTTGTTTTCTTCACTTCCTTCGAGCCTGGATATTGATATTTTTCCTTTTAGCTTTCTTCCATGTCTTTCTTTCTTTCTCTGTATGCATACAGAAAGAAATTACCAGCAGAAAGGAAGGGGTACTAATGCCACTGTACAAGTTTCTGGTGAGGCCTCATTTGGCATATTGTGTTCAGTTTTGGAGGCCGTATCTCGCAAAGGATATAAAAAGGCTGGAAGTGGTTCAGAGGAAGGCAACCAAAATGATTTGGAGCCTGCATCATAAGACTTATGAGAAGAGACTTGAAGACCTAAATATGTACACTCTGGAGGAGAGGAGGGACAGGGGAGATATGATTCAGACCTTTAAATACTTAAATGGACAAACAAACCTCTTCCAAAGACAGGGAAGCTGTAAAACTAGAGGGCATAACATGAAGCTGCAAGGGGGTAAATTGAAAGGCAATGTCAGGAAATACTTTTTCACTGAAAGGGTGGTGGATGCTTGGAATGCCCTCCCGATGGAAGTGGTGGGGGCAAACACGGTGAGAGAATTCAAAATGGCATGGGAGAGACACAGTGGATCCCTTTATAGCAACAGGATAAAATCAAAATAAACATAACTATCTCTTATATCTGAACAAATAGGGGTGACCTACACGGAGCAGTGGCACACCCCTAAACAAAGGCATGGGGAGAGGTGACCTGCACGAGCGGCAAATACACCTACTCCTGCTGCCTTGCTGGGCAGACTAGATGGACCATGCTGGTTTTTATCTGCCGTGAAATACTTTGTTACTATGTTTCTCTCTCTCTCTTTCTGTCAACCCAGATTTCAGTATTCCTTACTATCCTTTTCCTTTTTAGCCATCTACCTACTGCTTTTTAACCTTCACCCCAGTCCTCCCTTTCCCCAGCTCTTCTTCCCTGGTCCATTATTCCCCATTCCTTTGCTCATTCTCTCTCCTCCTCTATTATTATTATTATTACTACTAGGAATTTATAAAGCGCTGCAACATACGAAGCGCTGTACAAACATAAAAAGAGACAGCCCCTGCCCGTTAGAGCTCACAGTCTAGTCAAGACAAAATATGAAATAAATTAGATAATACAAATAACAATTATCAAGACAAGAATAAATGTTTATGGAGAGAACAAGAAAGGACGAGTTTGGAACAAAAAGCAATACTGAAGAAATGGGATTTCAATTTGGATTTGAAGATGGCCAGGGAGGAGGCTTGGTGGACAGAGACAGGTAGAGAATTCCAGGAAAAGGGATAAACGAAGACAATTAGATGAGCGGAGTAGGCGAGAGGGGGTGTAGGTAGAGATGAGGGATGAAAGGTAATGAGGGGCAGAAGAATGAATACATTTATAGGTTAGAAGGAGGAGTTTGAACTGGATACGGAAGCGAATGGGGAGCCAGTGAAGTGACATGAGAAGAGGAGTAATGTGTGAAAAACGAGACTGACGGAAAATCAGACGAGCTGCAGAATGTTGAATAGACTGGAGAGGAAAGAGTTGGTTAGCAGGGAGGCCAGCAAGGAGAAGATTACAGTAATCAAGGCGGGAGGTGATTAAAGAGTGGACAATCAGTTTAGTAGTGTTATCAGAGAGAAAAGGGTGAATCTTGGAGATATTGTAAAGAAAGAAATGGCATGTTTTAGCAATGTTTTGGATATGTAAAGAGAAGGAGAGAGATGAGTCAAAGATAACACCAAGGTTCCTTGCCGAAGAGACAGGAAGGATAACAGAGATTGAGAAAGGGGGAGGAGGAGGGGAGGCATTAGGGGGAAAGACAAGGAGTTCAGTTTTGGCCATGTTCAGCTTCAAGCGGTGGTAGGACATCCAGGAAGCAATGTCAGAGAGGCAGGCCGAGATCTTAGCTTGAATTTCAGGAGAGATAACAGGCGTAGAGAGGTAGATTTGAGAGTTGTCAGCATAGAGATGATAGTGAAAGCCATGGGAAGAGATAAGGGCACCAAGGGATTGGGTATTCTATGTCTATCATCTCATCTGTTCACCCCCCCCCCCCATCTAGTGTCTATCTCTATCCCTCCATCCAGTAGGCTGAGGCAGAGGCAAACTGTCTGGGCCTGCCTGACTCACAGTCCAAGGCTTGCAGCTGCACAGCCTCCCTGCCTCTGCTCCGTTGAGTCAGTCGACACTCAGCAGTGGTGTTTCTTTCCCCTCCCCCCAGAACACACACAATATCTGCCCCCTCTTCCTTTTCACTCCCTCAGTTCCTGCCTCTTTCCACACCTGATCCAGCATATTCCAGCATCAGTCCCCTTCCAGCTCCTTTCCAGTTCCCCCCTGCATAAACCCATTTCCTGTCCAGCCTCAACATCAGCTCCCTTCCAGTCCCAGTACCTCTCTCAGTATCAGCCTATTTCCGGTCCTAGTAGCCCTCCCCAGTGCCAGCCCCCTTTCCAAATCTCCTCTTCCAATGTCAAACCCCTTGCATTCCCAGCACCGCCACTGGTGTCCATTCTCTTCCAGTCCTCCTCCTTCATCACTAGGACTGGAAATAGACTGTTTCTTACTAGTCACCCTGGCAAAATGCCAGGCAAACCTGGATACCACTTGCACCTCAGCATTTTATTGCCTCACCCCTCTACCTTGGGGAAGAAGCTTCCTTTAGGAAATTTAAATAAGGTCTTAAAGCATGCTACTACCCACTAGCCTTTGGTATTAAAGATGAATTGCAGTATGTCCTGGGATACTTTGGAGCACCCTTCTTCCCCATCTTCTCTTTTAGCCTCTGACTTCTGCTGATTTTGAAGACTTGTTCCGCTGATTTTGAAATCTGCTTTTCTTAATTTTATAATGTAATTCTTTTATTTCCTTCATTCTTTATTTTATTTTTATCTATGTGTATTTTTAAAATTTTGTAAACCGCTTTGATGAAACTGATAAGGCAGTATGCGAAGTGCGACAATAAACAATAATAAACAATATAAGGGATTGTCCAAAACTGCAATTGCCATACTTGGAAAGTCTACCATTTTATTTTATTTCATGCTGTAGTAATAACAGTATTCTGACATACAGTTTTCAAATTTAAAAAATCCATGAAAACAATCCCTCTCATGATTGTACAAGGACACTCCAGACTATGCTTCTTACTGACCATTGGGATGCATCATTCAAGCATTAGCTGTGAGCCTTGCAAAGTACTTGAAGTAGGAATTAATTGCTGGCAAAGCATCCACTTTTACAACTTAAGTAAAACATGTAACCCTAGATATGCCTCATTTGTCAATAATCTCACTAATAAACTAAAGCTACTGAACTGTTCCTTCTGACTTTTCAATGTTTTTTGTATTGATGTAGATGTAACCACTAAAAATATATTTTTCTGCACAACCTAAACAAAAAACCCCATAAATTGAGTTTTATTTTATTTATTTATATGGTTTATATACCGCCTAATCTTATAGCTAAGGCGGTTTACATAGAACAAATCAATGCATCGCTACATGGAACATTCAAGAGTGAACAAAAGTGGAAATGAACAAGGTAATTTGAACAAGATTAAGAGCAGTGAACTTCAAGCAAGATAACTTTTTACAATATACAATAACAGATCAGCCATATGTCTAGAGGGAATCTGCCAAGACAGATGTCAGGCATGATGTACTGTAGGTAGGTGAGGATAGGCAGGATCGTACCTAGCCCTGTGCGAGTGGTGTAGCCGCACAGGGCGCAAAGGCTTAAGGGGTGCATTTCAGCTGTCTGCCGTTTGCCTGCCACTGCCACTTTTTGTTCTCTCAGCGGTGGAAGGCAACGGCAGACAGCTAAGTGCACCCCTTAAGCCTTCTCGCGGCACAATAAGCAGGTCTGGTCCCTCCCTCCTCTGACGCCGTGTCAGAGGAGGGAAGGACCAGACCTGCTTAGCGTGCCAGCAACTTGCACATCAGGCGTGCCTCTTCTCTCCTGCCTCCATAAAGTGGCTAGATGGAGATGTGTGTGTGTGTGTGTGTGTGGGGGGGGGGGGGGGGGACGTGCCCAATGTGCAAGTCGCACAGGGTGCGTTTCACGATCATTACAGCCCTGAGGATAGGAATGGGTGTAGGGGGAAAGAGGAGTGATTGTGTTCTTGTTATCATCTCCAAAATGTTCCTTGAAGAGGTGTGGCTTTAATTTCTTTCTGAAGTCCACGAGGTTGGTGATTTTGTGTAGGTGGTCCGGTAGTGCATTCCATATGATTGGAGCATAGAGAGGGAAAGCCTTGTTGGAGGTGTTTTTTTGTTCTTTCAGAATGTGTGGGTCACCAGTAATGTGTTCTTTTGGGATGTTCTGCTACGTCATCTAGTCTTGGATACCTCGCCGTCCAGTTCTTCTGCATGTGTTCAAGCTAAGTGTTTTAAATTCACATATATATATATATATAAATATATAAAAATTGATTAAAAGGAACGTTTGTTTCGAGAGAGGGGTATTCCCTTCCCTGACAGACAGTCCAACAAAACATTTTTTTCTAACTTTTTCAGTTTTGCTCTTTTTAGCCCAAGCATAATTATTTGGTGTATTTTGCAGTTGTGGTTGTTTTGGGTTCTTATTTATAGAAGGATATAAGATAGCATGGAGTAGAAGCAGAACATTTGCTTGTATTTCACCAGCCGTCTGCTGAAGGGAGGGTCTGTGATAATCTGTGAGAGGAGAGGGGACATGCCAAGTTAATGAATTACAGTTACAGTTTAATTTATTTGACATACCGCCAATCATGCACCATAACTAGGTGGTGTACACTTAAAATTACAATATAAGGCATCATGCAACAGTAGAAAGCAACAGGACGGAACACAAGGAATTAAAGATTGCTTTGCTTTATGCAACAGAAAGCCTGCAATTGCAAGGAATTTTTGAAATGTGCTGCTGAGGCCGTCAGTGTTGCCAGTAGACTCTGAGAGGGAGAGAAACCCTGATTGAGGATAATTAATTTGTGGCTACTAATGATTAGGGTTGCCATGGACAGGCACCCTCCTTACCTCTAAACCCAGAGGGATAAGGAACCAATGAGCCCAGTGAAGATAGAAGAGTGTGCTCAGTGTTGACTTTATAAAGGCTGCTTAAAGAAAAGGCTTTGTTTGAACCTTACCTGATTGCTGAAGGAAAGACAGTTCAGCCAGAGGCCAGATTTAACAGTGATAGCATTTGCATAACAACTGTGAACAACTAAGAAGAAAGATTACCCTGTTGTGAACTACAGACTGCCTTACCAGGTACATGCCCTGGGTTATATGTTGTTAAATTGTTGAATTCTGAATCAATTTAACTCTCAGAGACTTTGGGGAAAGTAAGGCTGTTTGCCACACTGAACTGAGAAACCAGAACTTTGCTGTTTGTTAATGAGCTTCTGAAAACAACACAGACTCTGTTGCTGGACTTACTACCCCAGGGACTACATTTCCCAAGGAGCATTGCGTTTAGGATGGCCAACTGGCTCCAGATTTTAGGGACATGCTGATCTAGTCTTGGTTTTACTTTATTAGCTGAATGGACTTGCTATCTGGATTTCCTTAGAGAAAGCAGCAGTAAAACCAGGACTGGATCAGGGTGTCCTTAAAATCTGGAGCCAGCTCGCTACCCTAATTGTGTTGCTCAAAGGGAAAGGTTTCAGTCAGAGAATTGTCGGCTGATAAACATCCAGAACTCAGTGACGGTAACTGAGCCAGTGAACTTTCTTTAATATAATCTTTGTTGGCTCTGTATGTAAAGTTACCTATGTCCCCGATTTTCAGGGATTGTCCCCGATTTTAGAGCTGTGTCCCTGACTTCCACCTCTTTGGCAGCGTCTTTTCCCTATTTCCAGCAATGGGGACAAAGGGGATAGAAAAAAAATATTTTAATTTTAATAATTTGAATATGTCGGTTTTTAGAATGTAAATCCATTATCTTCATATTTTGCACAGTCTGGGAGAAATGCATCACTTTCTATTTCTGTCGATTTGTCTGCTTGGAAGTGATGTTGTTGCTGTCATGGGAATGGATGGGGGTGCAGGGTAATGACTTCTTCGCTCTTCCAGCCTTATTGCTCAAATGAAACAAAGGTGTCTCTTCCTCCCTCCCCCCCCCCCCCCCACTTCGGATAAGTATCCCAGATTTGCCTGCCAAATATCTAGTAACCCTATCTGTATGTGAATTAAAACAGTGGATTTTGCTAAAGGACTCTTGTAGTCATTCTGACAAGTTTTAAATGGGGAAATGATGGAGGAAACATCATGGGGTAGTGGCAGGTGTATCTTGAAGCATCCCATACAGAACAACAGCATGTACAGTACATGTATATTTTATAAAATATGTGCACCTCTGGTCTCCCCAAGCCATGCCCCCAAGAATGCTTACACGCAGAAGGTGTAAAAGTAAGTGCATGCTTACCATGTGTCTACTTATTGTATAAAAGTCCTTTTCTGGTGTAAAGCATGCTTTACACTTGGAAAAAGCTTTGTAAAATTACTCCTAGGAAGGCACATTTTATTACGGACGTTCAAATGCAAACCGGAGCATCCAAGCCAAAATGTCCGGAATAAAAGGCAAGCACAGCCAAGTTCAGGCACAATTTTCCAAAAATGGACATGGTCAATATGGACATCTGTGGAGATGTCTACATAGATGCCCCAGCACGAAATTTGATACGGGGGACATTTAACAGACATGCAGTAGTGGTGTAAATATGAAACACTTTTATTAGACAAAAAATAACATTGCGATTGTAGAGCATACTGAGAATAGTGGAGCACTATCTTGTGTTCAAACAAGCACTTTACCAATGCTTATTTGTGCCTGGAGCAAGTATAAGGTTGGATGAAGGCACAGACATTCCTGAGGTTTCTGAAATCGATCAGGGACATCTACATCCGCCGCCCCACCCCGGACATGCCTCCGCTTTGCCCCCTGGCCTAATTGGATATTCCTGAGCTGGGGACATCTCTATACATGGTTTATAAAATGGTTCTGGGGCCATCTCTGTGATTTGGATGTCAACATGCACATTTTTGGACCTCCAGATTGCATCTAAGCTGTTTAAAATCACCTCCATAATTACTACTTTGTATAATGTGTCTCAAGAAATATGGAATTGTTTAATTTCTACCTTTATTGTTGCAGAAAGACAATTTGCTTTGATTGCTGCTTGTCATACGCAAAGTCTTGAGTGCCTCAGTGATGTTGAGAGCTATGCCATTGGTAAATTAAACTACTGGAAGGGTCTCCCAGGATGGACAAGTCTCAGTTGAGATGCCAAACTGAGATAAACCAGCAGCAGTACGGGAAAGTTTGGCAATGGTGGATCACATTTCTGTGACAATGGCAACAACATTGGCATTACCTGTGTGGAAGAAAGGCCTGGCAATCTACTTCTGTAACTTACCATTAAAACCTAGTGGATAGTCAGAAACTATCTACAGGGTCACCATCAACTCTGTGGCACTTAACACCAATACAGCATCATCAGCTAGACAGCTTGGGGTGGGGGAATGGAGACAGGTTTGCTTGTTCCCACCAACCAGAAAGATGTTCAACTGCTTCTGGCATGAATTATAATTCTCATTATTAAACGGCTTAAACATTAGGCAAGACTAGATGGACACTTAGGGCAGCAGCTTCTGGGAGGGGTGGGGGGCAGCAAAGAGCCATCAGCACATTCCCTTACCTGCAGGAAGAATGGGCACTCACGAAATTTAACATTTAAAAGTGTGGGGCCCGATATTCAAAAGGCATTTACACAGTTTACAGCCCAGTAAAACGTGTAAATGGCTTTACATGGTTAGTGCCGTTGAATATCTCCTTCAAAACCCGCTACATGCCTCGATGCTCTGCGGTTATCACTGGGGCGTTCCAGGTTGGAGCGGAGGCAGAGACTGCCGCTAACTGTGTAGCAATGATATCGCATCACTACCTGGATAGCAATCCACGGTTAAAACTAGGCTGGCTTTTGGCTTGCCTCATTTTAGATGCAGATGCTAACTGGGTAGCGGTGCAATATCGCTGCTACCCAGTTAGCCTCGGCGGCTCTGAGGGATGGGCAGGGCTATGTACCGTAGCGGTGCATAGGAAGCCCAGCTGAATATCAGGCCCATGATATGTAATACGATATCTGGGGATTACAATAGACCAGCAGCTTAACTTTAAAGAGCATATAAAGAATACCACTAAGTCCATTTACAACAAAATACGGACACTAAGACATCTAAGACCTTTACTAGCACTGGACGACTTCAGAACTGTATTCCAGACATTAGTAATGCCACACTTTGATTATGCCAACATCATCCTACATGGACTCCCTAAAAGCTCTCTCAATCCTCTTCAAATGGCAATGAACACAGCAGCCCGCGTTCTCTCCGGCATCTCTAGAAAAGAACACATAACTCCCATACTTATGGACCTACACTGGCTACCAGTACAATGCAGAGTCACCTACAAGGCATTAATCCTGTCATTTAAAGCAATTAACTGGATATCTTCCACATCCCTCTCATCACTCCTGACAAGTATCCCTACTAACAGACTAAGGGGTATGTTTACTAAACCGCGCAATTGTGCGGGGCGCACTTGAGCATGCGCTAAGGTACCTTAGCGCACGCTAATAGTGCGTTTTTGTGCCCCGCACACGTGCGCGCTGCACTAACGGGTCCGCACAAGTGCGCGGCGCGCTGATGTGCGATAGAAGCGTGGAAAGGCATTCTGAGGGCGGAGGAAGGCTCCCGAGGGGCGGAGGGACGGGGTCAATGGGTGGAGAGTGGGAGGGGAGAGGCTCCCCACACAGGAGTGGGGCTGAAATTCAACTAAAAAAATACCGCGAGTGAAAACCTCGCGGTAGAGCCGATTTAAAGGGAAGAGAAACAATTTCTGTCAGCAATGTACAGCAAAACCAGGGAAACCTACAAAACGTGAGCAGTGTGATACATGTGCACAGAACAAAATAGCAAATAAAAATAGAAAATGACCACACCAAAATTCTAAAAAATTATAATCCAGCTGGGCAACAGTGATATCAATGGGCAACAATAAAAAACACTCCCAGGAAAGCTCCAAAAAAAGGAAATGATTTTTGGAAGGGTCTACGCTCCGTAGACCCTTCCAAAAATCACTTTTTTTTGGAGCTGTCCTGGGAGTGTTTTTTACTGTTGCCCATTGATATCACTGTTGCCCAGCTTGGTTATGTTTTATTTCCCTTTTTTTTGAGGCCATTTCTAATGTTTATTTGCCCTTTTGTCTCCATACAAGGTGAATGAGCCCACAGTGAAATTGTGCAGAGCAGGGTTTCTGATTTCCTTGGCCAGGTTTCCTATCTCCAAGGACTGCACTGTCTCTGTGGCCACAGTGTGGTGCAGTGAACACAGACAGTGTGTTCAGGCGCCAAAGGTCAGCAGCTCAAGTCCCAGCTGGGGCCCCTGCAAACCCAATCCCCATATTTTACCCACCACTAAACCGTGATAGTAAAGACCAACCTTTTTTGCAGAGAACATAAGCATGGTCCAAACACCTCTATTTTACCCTACAGAGCACAGACACCAGAAACATGTGCATTACCTAGACCACAGTCCCCTCAATGCAGTCCTGGAGGGCCACATATCATTCAGCTGTGATGCTGTCACCAATATAAGGCCATGTCAGCATGGTGGCAGAGGGGTACCGTTGGTGGAAGGGGCAGTGGCTGCTGCCCACAGCAGACGGTGGCCTAGCCTCCTTCACCTGGGTGCAGTGCACTCCAACAGACAGGCCCTGTCTGACAAACAGCCATGGACTCCCCAGGGAATGCACTGTTGTGCTAAGACGGTGGTGCAACGGACACAGCCAGTGCCTTTAGGACCAGAAGATCACAGGTTCAAATCCCAGCTGGGGCTCCTGCCAACCCAGTCCCTTTATTTTACCTATGAAGAAAACATGGTAGTAAAGACTGAACCTTTATTGCTGAAAACATAAGCATGGGTCAAACACCTATATTTTACCCCACACAGCACAAACATCATAGAAATGTGCATTACCTAGAGCAGAGTCTCCCAAATGCAGTCCTGGAGGGCCAAACACCATTCAGGTTCCATGCTGCCTCTAATAAAAATGCCTGTGCTGCATATCTATGCACCACCCCCATGGTATGCAGATGTAGCTCATGCATATTCATGAGGGACAGCATGAAAACCCGAACAGTGTTTGGCACACCAGGACTGGAGTTGGGAACCTCTGCCGTAAAGCAGCAGCCAACAGGGCCAGACACACCCACACCCACACCCACAGGCCCCATTGGCTAATGCCTCCTGGAGAGGCAGGACATTGGGCCCTGCGTGCATCCCCCAATACTAGCACTTGCATACCTTAGCAATGCCACCCTACACCTGGGTATACGGTACACAGCTATGAAACGTTTGTTATGATTACTGCCAGATAGCGATTTCTACGTTAAGCACAGTTTGCTGATTGAGCTCCATCATAACAATCTTTCGGATGTCTGCGGTGTGTGCTTCAGGTCTGGTCTCTGACAGTGTTTACCACCCTGGGGAGTGACCCCCAACAGTATTGTGTACCATATCCATGCCTGTACTGTGCCCAGGACTGGTGTGGTGGCCAGGGCTGCTAAACTCCTCTATAGCAGCACAATGCTGGCCTAGGTGTGGGAGTGTGTGTCTGTCTATCCAGTGTGTGGTGGCTGCAAACACCTTCCACAGCCCACACTGCCAGCACTGTTGCCAGTATTGGCCTGCCAATGTGCATAAAGAGGAGCAAGGTACCATGGGTATAGGCCAGACAGGGTGGCCTGGCCAGGGTGCATCTGCACAGGGCATAGGGCACTGGCTGGGCCATTTTAGTACCCGGCCACCACCTACACAGACAGGGTGACCTCAGTATGTCCTGCTGGGAGATCACTCTCACCCTGACTGTGCAGTGACGACAGCATGGCTAGGCACCCCCATAGTGCTATATAGTATTTTTGTCATGTGATATTTATGGGTTTCCTTTTGGGGGCCAGTCAATGACTTATCTGCTTGTTGTGTGTGCTGCCATCCCAGTTCTGGGTGCATGCATTTCCACCAGGAACATGCACTATGGACTAACTAGCAGACTGTTTGCAGCTGGTATGTGTCATGATGGAGTGCCTTGCAGGGTGCAGTGGCTGAAGGCTTGCTGCAGGAGAAAATCATGATAGTGGTGGGGTGCAGCTTAGCATATACAGGCCTAATGTCTGTCTGCTATTGTGTTATGGCTATGTACAGAGCTGCACTGACTGCCCTGAAGGGTGTCTTTTCCACAGCAGGACTGGGGTTGATGGTTCCCTCTACAGCCACCATTGCAGGGAGATAGAATGTGGATCTGTTGATGTGAGACCCTGTTTGCCACCCTTGGCCCTGGAGGAGGGTGGTGGTGCATGGCCCACCTTGGGGTCCATGGGGGCTACACCTGACTGACACAGACAGATATATCCAAGGTGTTTCTGCAGAAACTACCTATCTCACACATTAACATGGCATTGGATCTGCATCATGGCCTATTTCTGCCATGGAAGGTGCTGTGGACCTGGTGCTGGGCGCCTCACCGCACCATCAGGGTGAGCACAGTACCCGCACAATGTGACGGTGTGTAGCTACTCTGTGCCAGTAAAACACACGGTCTGTACCCCCTACAAGGCCGAGGTGCTGTGGGGGTGCACATGGTCAGTTCCCCCTACCAGGCCGAGGTGTTGTGGGGGTGCATATCCCATCTTGTGTTCATCTGTGGACAGCTGATTTGCATGTGCAGTGCATCATGGGTACGGGTGTGCTAACCCTATCCTGGTGACCACAACAGACTGTCTGTGTGGTGACATGCAGGCTCTCTGCAGCCAGCCTGGGGCTTGCTAGCAGCTGTAACCCAATGGTTACTTCACTGCCTGTGAAGCCAGAGGTCATGGGTTCAAACCCACAGTGGGGTTATTTGATAGGGCTGCCCAAAGCATTATCTCTTTTTAATGTACATTTTTGCTGCCAGCAAAAACACCCTCAGCGTACTGTACCCATAAGGTGCCTCTGAGGGCGCTTTATAGGGCGCCCTATAGGGCACCTTATGGTTCCCGTCCATGTAAGGTGCACTATACATTATCCTGTGACGCAACTTATAGGGTGCCCTTTAGGGGACATTTTAGGGTGCCGTGGCGGACAGTGCACTTTATAATGTGCCCTATGGAGTGCCTTATAGGGTGCCTTATACGGCACCTTCAATTACGGCACGTGAGGGCGTGTTTGCTGGCAGCAATTAATAAAATAAAAATAAAGTGCTGCAGGAAACAAAATGTACATTGCAAAGCTGATGCCTCAGCCAGCCTTACGTATTAGGCACACTGGGGAGCAAACTCATGACCCCTGTATCAGCAGTCAGTGCCTTAACCATTGTGCTCCACTGCTGCTCCTACTTGCATGTCAGCGCACCTACTTATGCTTTTCATTCCTTAAACTGCACAGTGCTGCCATCAAAACCAGTACTCTGACCTTGCGGTACCTCATACGGCACCCTATAAAGCGCCCTATAAGCAACATTCTAGGGTGCCTTGGCGGACAGTGCACTTTAAAATGTGCCTTATGGGGCGCCTTATGTTAACACGCTTTTAGAGTGCGTTTGCTAGTAGTGATAATTAAAATAAAAATAAAATGCTTCCTAAAGCAATCTTCCCCATAATAGGTAATGCCTCAGACAGCCTTGTTCATTGGGCACTGTGGGGGATTGAACCCCTGATCCCTGCACCATTGGTCAGTGTCTTAACCATTATGTTGTGGTCCTGTTACTGTGCTTGCACATCAGCGCGCTTCCTTATGCCGCCCAATATTAAAATGCCTCCTAAAGCAATAGCATGCTGCCTTATGCCACCCAATATTAAACTGGCTCCTAAAGTAACGCCTCAGCCAGCCATCTTCATTGGGTACTATGGGGGATTGAACCCCTGATCCCTGCACCACTGGTCAGTGTCTTAACCATTGTGCTGTGGCTCTGTTCTTCTGCTTATACATCAGCGCGCCACTTATGCCTCCCGCGCAGCTTTCTCATGCGCTAATGTGCGGGGCGCACATGGGCGCCGCGCACCTTAGCGCATATTTAAATCCCGTTTTTTCTTTTTCAGAAAGAAACGCCCACTCCTTATATGGCACCCGCACACTAGCGCGGCCCGCACATTACCGGGGTTTTAGTAAACATACCCCTAAGAAGATCAACAACCAACAATACGCTATCTATACCACCTGAGTCCATCAAATGTACCCAAACAACTAGAAACAGAGCATTTACACTATATGCTCCTAAGTGTTGGAACAATCTCCCACCTCATATAAGATCAATTACTGACCTCTCGCAATTCAGAAAAGCTATTCAACATCACCTATTCTGCCTTTATTTTATCCACACGATCCTAGTACACTCACATCCAACACCTTTTCTCACCCACACAGCATCTGACATACCAACAACATAACCCCCAGTGACTTACAAAGAATCCACCATCAAGAACATTACGATTACTACATTACGATTCTATTACATAATTTAACCTAAATAATCTATAAGCTCCTTTGTTTGATCTGTATATAGTTACCCTGTTACCTCCAAGTTACAATCCCTGTTATAATGTGAGCAAAAGATCCTGTTCTAATGCAAATGTTGTTACAATGTAAACCGCACTGATTCCAAATAGCGCGGTATATAAGAATTTGTAATAAATAATAAAATAATAAATGATGTCAGTTATACATTTTTAGAGGATTACTGTAGGAAAGGTGGTGTTCAGATGATCATGACTGTTGAGTTTAATTATCAAAATCTCGGGGTCAGAGTCAGCATAAGGCTAAAGGTTTGCCTAGGGTGCCCAATATCTTGGACTGGTCCTGTGGATGGACCTACGTACGTTGTGTAGCTCTGCTCATGTTCTCATTGTATCAGGATCATATTGGTATCCTATTCTTTTCCTCTTCATGTATATTTTGTTTTGTTCTGAACCTCCATATTAATTGTGCTGACCTTTGGGATTTGGGATTAGATTGTTATCCTATCTGTTATACTAGTTATATAGACTGCTTTGATGTTTACTTGTAACTGACTGGCAGTGTAGCAAATGCCAATAAATAAATACATACATACAGTTGTGGTCAACATTATTGGCACCCTTGCATTTTAGGTATGTTGGGTGTTGGGTGCAATATCTTGAGAAATAATTGGAAATAATCCAACTGTATGTCATAATATTTTAATAGTATGTTCGAAGGTATACAAAAAAAAAGATGTCTGTGCAACTTAGATGTAGTAATTTCTGAGAAAAAAACTAATTATGACCTGGACAGGATTAGTGGCATCCTTCACTAATTTTTTCTCGCACAACCTTGGCAGTGATGTCAGCTTCCAAACATTTCTTCCAGCCCTCTATAATTTTCCTACATCTGTCTGGTGGTAGTTTCTCCCACTCATCAAATGCAAGTGGTTCCAGCTCATGAAGGTTTCCAGGATTCCTTTTATCAATGGCAGATTTCAGCTCTTTCCAAAGGCTCTCGATTCGACTGAGATCAGGACTCATTACTGGTCAGTTTAAAACAATTTTTGCCTTTTTAACCATTCTTTTGTACTTTTGGATATTTGTTTTGGGTCATTGTCCTGCTGGATGACCCATGACCTTTGACCCAGACCTAGCTTTCTGACATTAGGTAGCACATTTCTCTCCAAAATACCTTAGTAGACCTTTGATGTCATGATTCCTTTAATATGTTCCAGACCTCCATTTCCTAAGGCAGCAAAACAGCCCCACAACATTATGCAACGTCCACCATATTTAACTGTAGGAAGGGGTTTTTTTTCCTTATAAGCTTCATTTCTTCACCTGTAAATGTATTGCTGGTCTGCATTGCTAAAGAACTTAAGTTTGGTTTCCTCTGTCCAGAGAACATTTTCCCAGGAGGATTGTGGTTTCTCAAGGGGGTTTGGGCGAAGATCAGGTAAGCTTTTTTATGTCTGTCTTTGAGCAGTGGGGTCCTCCTTGGCCTTCGTCCATGAAGTCCTTCTTTGTTTAGTGCATGGCATATGATTCAGGTTGAAACCACCACTCCAGATTTGCTTTAGGTCAGCCTTAAGCTTTTTGGGTGTTGTAAGTGATGTTTTTCCAACAGTTTGCATTAACCTTGGAAGATTTCTTGGATTAATTGTCCTCTTCCCACCATGTCCTGGGAGTTTCTTGACAGTTCCATGAGCAGAAAACTTTGTAACAACATTGCGTACTGTAGACACAGGAATCCCAAGGTCTTTGAAGATGGCCTTGTACCCCTTTGAAGTTTGGTGTTTGGTGATAATGGCTTTTCTGATGATCTCAGGCAGCTCTCTTGTCTTCACTATTGTGAAAATGGAATAGGGAGTGAATGTAGCCATTTCAAACATTAGAGCCATCATTCAGTGGTTGATTCAAGTCATGTGAGTACTGACAATGGATCACAGGTGCATCTAATTTTACTGCAATGGAATGTGATTCTTCTGTTTGAACTGATATGAATTGTTTATAAGGATGCAAATAATCATGTCCTGTTTTTATACTGTTTCCTACTAGTTCCTTTTTTAATTGGTCTTGTTTTATTTGATTCTTTTATATGTCAACTATATGGGCATATATAGTCCAAAGCTATTTCGCTGGTCATTTGTTTTAGGAAATATTGGACACTAAGGGCCTGATTCCGTTCCGGATGTCGATCCCATCTGTATATCTGGTCTGAACTGGACGTACAGAGGGGATCACGATTCTGATCCCACAGGGCACGTCTAGCCCCATGGGATCAGAATTGTGATCAGTCCTGCACTTGTAGGCCGGGACTGCGATTCAGTCCAGCCTGCACGTGCAGGACTGTCCCCAGCTAACTCAGTCAAGGTTCTTCAGTGGACCCATGGCGCCATGGCACTGTGGCTCCATTGAAGAGCTGTGATGCCGGCTGCTGGACTGCAGGACCTCATTCCCCAGAGCCCGACCCCCAATTTGGCCTCCAAAGGCCAGGGTCGGGCTGCAGGGACTGCCTTCAGGCCCTCCTGCCCACTGCAAGCCCCGGGCCTGCCGCAAAATGACTTAGAGGGAAGTTATTCTACCCTGGAGGTGGAATACCTTCCCCGTATAAGTTGCCATCCCTGGATGTACAGGGCCGACATTAGAATCGGCCCTGTAGTCATGGGCCAGTGACTGCCCAGACTCCACCCAGACTCCGTCCCCGAGCTGCCCCTTCTCTGCCCTGTCTAACTTCCCTGCACAACCAGTGGGGAAGTTAGTCACAGCCGGGAAAAGGCATGAATAGCAGTGATGGATGTCCATCGCCGCTATTTGTGGCACAGAATAATCCCCTAAGGGGTTGAACTGCAAGGGTACCAATAATGTTGATCACAACTGTACATACATAAAAAAAGCTTACACCTCACATATCTTATAGAAATATGTACAGCATAACCAATGGGATTGTATATATTTTGGTCTTGGGCAATGTTTATGTTCCTATGCAAACATCTATGCACAGATTGTGTGAAAGTAAGTGCCCATTTTCTGTGTAAGTTACTGAAATAGGTGACCATGCAACTTGTGTCTCTTGGGGAAACTGCTAGGTACATATGACCTAGATTGGCCACTGTTGGAAACAGAATACTGGGCTTGATGGACCTTGGTCTGACCCAGTATGGCATATCTTATGTTCTTATGTTTATAAAAGCCCTTTTCTGTGTGTAAAACAGGTTTTACACACAGAAAATGGTTAAGAAAATTAGCTCTACAATCCACTTTGATTTACTGCCTCTGCCTTTAACATACCTTTAGGAATGTCTCCCCTCACCCTGGTCAAAGGTATACACACTATGGAAGCTTATATGTGTTTTTAGTCAGATTGAGTGAGGCCCATTTTCAGACAGTCAGTCTATCCATATAAATTTCTATTGCATTAAGCCTTTTACCAGAGCATGAGATTCTGTAAGTTCCTCCCTCTTTTTCCCCCATTTCTTAAGAAACATGAGGAATTCCCCTGGAACCAATATTACAACCCACCACTTGCAGTACAAATAATCAGCTAATTTTGGATGAGCTTCAAGTTGAAACAAATCATTATTTAATTTCCTTCTTCATAACATCAAACCACGGTTTCCAGACTAATTAGAATTTCAGACTACTTTTCCTTCTGGATTTGTAATTTTTTTCCCATAGTATATACTTCTTAAAAGCTATTCAAGTCTTCATTTGCTGCAGGAGGATCAACTTTCCTCCAAGCAACTGCAGCTGTACTCTGGGCAGTTATCAATTACTGAGCAACTTGCACATTATTCATCTTATATACCGTCCCTACTGGCAGCCCTCCCCCAAAATTCTTCAGGGTCCAAAAGAAAGTTCATATCATCACTTCAGCCATCAGGCCAGCCCTACTATTTTTCTTAGCCATCCAATAGTATACCTTTTCCCATATCGTTAAATTCTTATGGACTTTAGTAACGCAGAATAATTCAGTTTATTGAGAGACTTATTGTTCTTCATAATGTTTATCCCCAAATATTTAATATACATTTTAGTACATTTAAAGGGTTATTTTAGAAGGCTTAGTTAGCATTTACCCATATTTACATGTGTAAATAGGCATTCCTTATGTGTAGTTAGTGATTTTAGGAAACACACAGGGGTATGTTTACTAAACCGTCTTAAAGTGCGCTCTGCGACGTTATCGCGCGATAAGGTACCTTATCGCGCGATAGTGTCGCATCTTGCGGCGCGCAACTACGTTATCGCGAGATAATGTGCGCCGTGGCGAAAACGAGCGATGAAGGCGGGTAAAGGCTCCCAGAGGGCGGAGGAAGGCTCCCCAGGGGCGGAGAGAAGGGGTCAATGGGTGGAGAGTGGGAGGGGAGAGGCTCCCCGCACACTAACGCTGTGAAATCCGAGGCAAAAAAATATCGCCAGAGAAACCCTCGCGTTAGAGCCGATTTAAAGGGAAAAGAAACCATTTCCGTCTGCATTGTACAGCAAAACCAGGGAAACCTACAAAAAGTGATAAGTATGATACATGTGCACGGAACAAAAGGGCAAATAAACAGTGAAAAGAACCTCAACAAAATATAAAAAAAACATAACCAAGCTGGGCAAAAGTGATCTTAATGGGAAACATCAAAGCATACTCCCCAGAAAGCTCCAAAAAAAAAAAAATATGAATCATGGAAAGGTCGACACTCCGTCCCCATACAAGGTGAATGATCCCACAGTGAAATAGCGCTGATCAGGGTTTCCCTCTCCATTGGACAGGTCTCCTATGGTGTGCACATGTTCCACAACAGCAGGGCGGGCATGTCAGAACGGGCAACTGGACAGATGCTGGGAAAGGGGACACAGAGGGCTGCAGACGGCACATGCTGTACTGCAGCTGGGCCACAGTGCGGACTAGGGTGATGCTTAGGTGGTCCATAGGAATGCTGAAACTGTACAGCAGCCAGACAGAAACTGATGAGGGCTCAACATGGGCACGAGTGTGTTTCCCACAGTGTCACTGGGGATAGTAACCAGCAGGTACCCCCAAGGGCACGGAACATTGGCAGACAGTGCTGGGGGGATACCTGGACAGCTATGCAGGCACCCCCACCCCTGAGCCCGCACCATAGGCAGCTGCCTACCCGCACACTGGATGGCCCAAGATGGCGCAGCACCAACTCCACCAGCATTAGGGCATGTCAGCATGGTGGCGGAGCGGTACTGGTGGTGGAGGGGGCAGTGGCTGCTGACCACAGCAGACAGTGACCTAGCCCTGTCCAGGTGGGTGCCGTGCACTGCAACAGACAGGCCCTGTTGGATGTACAGTCATGGACACCCCAGGGAATGTACCACATCTGTGGCAACACAGTGGCACAGTGCACACAGACAGTGTGTCCCAGAGCAGAACGTCACAGGTTCAAATCCCAGCTGTGGCTCCTGCCAACCCAGTCCCCATAATTTTTCCACTAAGAAAACATGGTAGTAAAGACTCAACCTTTATTGCTGAGAACATAAGCATGGGTCAAACGCTTATATTTTAGCCTACACAGCACACACACCATAAACATGTGCATTACCTACAGCAGAGTCCCCCAGATGCAGTCCCAGAGGGCCACAAATCCATCAGGTGTTATGCTGTCTCCAATAGAAGGACATGTCAGCATGGTGGCAGAGCGGTACTGGTGGTGGAGGGGGCAGTGGCTGCTGACCACAGCAGACAGTGGCCTAGCCCTGTCCAGGTGGGTGCCGTGCACTGCAACAGACAGGCCCTGTCGGATGTACAGTCATGGACACCCCAGGGAATGCACCATGTCTGTGGCAACACAGTGGCACAGTGCACACAGACAGTGTGTTCAAAAGCAGAACATCACAGGTTCAAATCCCAGCTGGGGCTCCTGCCATCCCAGTCCCCACATTTTACCCACCACAAAAATGTGATAATACACACAGAACCTTTAGTGTATATAACATAAACATGCCCAAAACATCTACATTTTACCCTACAGAGCACAGACACCAGAAACATGTGCATTACCTAGAGCAGTCCCCCAAATGCAGTCCTGGAGGGCCACAAATCATTCACGTATATGCTGTATCTAATAAAGATGTGTGTGCTACATTTCCATGCGCCGCCTCCATGGTATGCAGATGTATTCATGCATATTCATTAGGGATAGCAGGACAACATGAACAGTGTTTGGGCCACCAGGACTGGAGTTGTAGACCTCTGCCCTAGAGCAGTGGCCAACAGGAGCAGAAAGAACCGCACCCACAGGCTCCATTATGGAAAGCCCACGGAGAGGCAGGATATTGGGCCTTGCGTACATCTCACAATACTAGTACGTGCATACCTTACCAATGCCACCATAAACCTGGGAATATGGTACACATATATCAAAAGGTTGCTATGATTTATTTATTTATTATTTATTTATTTAACATTTCTTATATACCGCACTATTATCATCAGCGCGGTTCACATGGAACAAAACATATACATACAGGATAACTGTAGTGCATTTTACAAGTAACAGGGATTAGAGAACTTGGAAGAAACAAGGTAATCTAAATAAACTATATACAATGAACTATATACAGTAAGTACAGTCGAAATTCACTGATTACTGGCAGATAGCAATTCCTAAGTTAAGCACAATATGCTCATTGAGCTGTATCATACCAATATCTCTGATGTCTGTGGAGTGTGTTTCAGGTCTGGTTTCTGACAGTGTTCACCACCCTGGGGAGTGACCACAACAGTATTGCATACCATAGCCATGCCTGCGCTGTGTGCAGGACTGGTGAGGTGGCCTGGACTGCAAAAGCTCTCTATAGTAGCACAATGCTGGCATAGGTGTGGGAGTGTGTGTCTGTCCATCCAGTGTGTGGTGGTTGCAACACCTTACTCAGCCCACACTGTTTGCACTGTGTCCAGTGTTAGCTTGGCAATGTGCATAATGAGGAGCAAGGTACTGTGGGTATAGCTCGGACAGGGTGGCCTGGGCAGGATGCATGAGCACAGGGCATAGGGCAATGGCTGGGACATTGTAGTGGCCGGCCATCACCTGCACGGACAGGGTGGCCCCTGCATGTCCTGCTGGGAGGTCAATCTCACCCTGAATGAGCAGTCACCATGGCATGGCTAGGTCCCCCCTAGTGCTAATAGCATCTCTTTCAAGTGATATCTATGGGCTGCCTTTTATGGGGCCCAATCACTAACCTATGTGCTTGGTGGGTGTGCTGACATCCCGGTTTTGGGTGCACACATCTCTTCCAGTAATATGCACTATGGATTAGCTAGCAGACTGTTTGCAGGCAGTCATATGCAAAAGCCGCAATGTTGCATTGAACCCATGACCCCTGTACCATCAGGCAATTTTTCAACCAATGTGCTACACCTACCTCCACTAGGTCTGTATGCCAGCACACATGCCTAGGATTCACACACAGTAATGTGCTACACCTACCTCCATCGTGTCATAATGTGCGGTACATAACCTATTGAGTGAGTCCAATGTTTAGGCCAGAAGGCCCCCTCCACCCCCCCCCCATGGCATCCTGCACATCATTGCTGGATGCACATTAAGATGGATTTATGAACATACCCCATAGGCACACAAAACCCTATATCACCAGGGTGAGTGACAGCCCACGTTGATGGGCTCTCAGGGCTCCTGGGTATAGGGAGAATGTATTCAACTGTCTGGTCACACACAACCATATCACCAGGGTGAGTGATAGCCCACTTTGATAGGCTCTCAGGACTCCTGGGAATAGGGAGATTGTATAGAACTGTCTAGGCACACACAACCATATCACCAGGGTGCCTGACAGCCCACTTTGTGGGCTCTCAGGACTCCTGGGGATAGGGAGAATGTATTCAACTGTTTCGGCACACAGAACCATATCACCAGGGTGAGTGATAGCCCACTTTGATGGTTTCTCACAACTCCTGGGGATAGGGAGAATGTATTCAACTGTCTAGGCACACACAACCATTTCACCAGGGTGAGTGATAACCCACTTTGGTGGGCTCTCAGGACTCCTGGGTATAGGGAGAATGTATTTAACTTTTTAGGCACACAGAACCATATCACCAGGGTGAGTGATAGCCCACTTTGATGGGCTCTCACGACTCCTGGAGATACGGAGAATGTATTCAACTGTCTAGGCACACAGAACCATAGCACCAGGGTGAGTGATAGCCCACTTTGATGGGCTCTCAGGACTCCTGGGAATAGGGAGATTGTATAGAACTGTCTAGGCACACACAACCATATCACCAGGGTGCCTGACAGCCCACTTTGTGGGCTCTCAGGACTCCTGGGGATAGGGAGAATGTATTCAACTGTTTTGGCACACAGAACCATATCACCAGGGTGAGTGATAGCCCACTTTGGTGGGCTCTCAGGACTCCTGGGGATAGGGAGAATGTATTCAACTGTTTAGGCACACAGAACCATATCACCAGGGTGAGTGATAGCCCACTTTGATGGGCTCTCATGACTCCTGGGGATACGGAGAATGTATTCAACTGTCTAGGCACACAGAACCATATCACCAGGGTGCCTGACAGCCCACTTTGATGGGCTATCAGGTCTCCTTGGTGTAACTGTTTAGCCAATCATTGCTATATGAAAACGCATAGCACACCGGTTCCAACAGTACCCTAGGAACCAGTGTTGGTGGGTTCGAGACCCAAGTGTGAAAACGACAAGGAAAACTTATAATTTTGTTTTCTAATGTCAGACACATCAGTGCAATGTCTGTCTGCATCATAGATCTGTATAAATATTGTTGGGGACACCATACCTGTGCGGCAAAAAAATTCGCACAGCGCGGGCACAACTGCACGTGGCGCGCATGTTGTGGTGCGCATGCGCAGGTGGGGTGTTGCGCATGCGCACGTGTTGTGTCGTGCGTGCATTCCTCATTGGTGACAGTGTAGAACATGGCAACCAGATACAGGAAGCCTGCCTTCACCACCCGGGAGCTACGCTGCCTGGCACAGTTGATTGCTGTGCGCCAGCACAAACCTTTTCCAGGTTCATCAAGGCGTCAGGACCAGATCAGGGTCCGGAGGGCGTGGGATCGGCTGATCCGGTGCTATAATCATCTGGCTGATTACTCACGTGAGGTAAGTGTATGGGGACAGGTTAGTAGATCCACATATATATATCCAGTGTTAATTGTAGCTGTGCATGCTGATGTGTGTAGGTAGTCTATCTCAGTGATGTGTATCAGGTAAATCCACATGCCATATTGTCTATATATCACATCTGAGTGGCTTGCCCTGTACCCAGGGGGCTAAGGACCTGTTCACAGAGTTCCTGATGCCATCCTGGTGTCATGGCAGCTGCTGCTGGTGATATGCTACAACACATTGTAACATAGGTAGCCCATAGATCAGACTAAGGAGGGTTTCTAAATATCCTGCTGGTATGATGGGGTCTGCATTTGCAGGGTAAAACATCTGCCCCACCCCCAGGGTCTGTGAAACGTGCCCAAAATGGTATGTTAGTCCCAATGGTAATATGTGTGTGTGTGGCCCAGCAATCCAAAACATCTGCCCTACCCCCACTTGGCCAGAAAGTCCAAATAACTGGGTCCATAGCACCCCTGCTGGTATGGAATATGCTGCTGTTGCTGTTTTCCAATCCACCCTACCCCCAGGAGTCCTGAAAGCCCATCAAAGTGGGCTATCACTCACCCTGGTGATATGGTTCTGTGTGCCTAAACAGTTGAATACATTCTCCCTATCCCCAGGAGTCATGAGAGCCCATCAAAGTGGGCTATCACTCACCCTTGTGATATGGTTCTGTGTGCCTAAACAGTTGAATACATTCTCCCTATCCCCAGGAGTCCTGAGAGCCCATCAAAGTGGGCTATCACTCACCCTGGTGATATGGTTCTGTGTGCCTAGACAGTTCTATACATTCACCCTATCCCCAGGAGTCCTGAGAGCCCATCAAAGTGTGCTGTCAGGCACCCTGGTGATATGGTTGTGTGTGCCTAGACAGTTCTATACATTCTCCCTATTCCCAGGAGTCCTGAGAGGCCATCAAAGTGGGCTGTCACTTACCCTGGTGATATGGTTCTGTGTGCCTAAACAGTTGAATGCATTCTCCCTATCCCCAGGAGTCGTGAGAGCCCATCAAAGTGGGCTATCACTCACCCTGGTAATATGGTTCTGTGTGCCTAAACAGTTGAATACATTCTCCCTATCCCCAGGAGTCCTGAGAGCCCATCAAAGTGGGCTATCACTCACCCTGGTGATATGGTTCTGTGTGCCTAGACAGTTCTATACATTCACCCTATTCCCAGGAGTCCTGAGAGCCCATCAAAGTGGGCTGTCACTCACCCTGGTGATATGGTTCTGTGTGCCTAAACAGTTGAATACATTCTCCCTATCCCCAGGAGTCCTGAGAGCCCATCAAAGTGGGCTATCACTCACCCTGGTGATATGGTTCTGTGTGCCTAGACCGTTCTATACATTTACCCTATCCCCAGGAGTCCTGAGAGCCCATCAAAGTGGGCTGTCAGGCACCCTGGTGATATGGTTGTGTGTGCCTAGACAGTTCTATACATTCTCCCTATTCCCAGGAGTCCTGAGAGCCCATCAAAGTGGGCTATCACTCACCCTGGTGATATGGTTCTGTGTGCCTAAACAGTTCAATACATTCTCCCTATCCCCAGGAGTCCTGAGACCTGCGTAAGGTGTACTGTCAGTCACCCTGTTGCTATGGTGTATGCAGCTGATGATGTGTGCTAGGACACCCAACCCCCAGGGGGCCAGAGACCTGATTGCAATGGTGGGTATGTCATTCAGATATTGTGTTAGGTTATAGCAGGTAGGTTGCACATCTCCCGTAGTCTGTGAGGTCAGCACCTCATCACACTCGTCTTTGATGTATCCAGATGGTATGCTAGGTGCAGATGTGGATGTGTGTAACAGCACCCCACCCCCATGAGCTATGAGATCTGATTACAAAGGCCTGTAACAGAGCCATGTCCCCATAAATGTATGCTGAGTCAGGTCACACATCTGCCCACTTGCTACGAATCCAAAACCTTATTGCAGATGAACATTAATGATGGTGTTGGAAGGATACATACACCTGTTGTGGTTGCACAGCACAAACAGAAACCCTGACATGAGCACAGGTGGCAATAGCCTATTCTGGTGCAATGGCCCCTCCCCCTGTTGTTTGCAACCACACCTGCCGTAAGCATACAAGGCCCAGGTCATAGGAACATAACAACATAAGATAGCCCATACTGGGTCATTCCCTTGTCCTTCACGCCCAGTATGCTGTTTGCAACAGTGTCCAAACTAGGTTATACGTACTGTGATAAGGAAGCTTATCATAGCTCAGGAAGGAGCTATAGAAAAGGTGAAGTGACTCTGAACAAGCAACCTGTCAGTTCTGGTAGAAATAAGAAAACAGAATTTTCCCATAAAAGACTACCAGTCCCAGAATGCACCAGGTTTCCAACAGCCATTAGAGGAGCTGAAGTGGGGAAACGTGTGTTCAATCAGGAGGGCTATGAGGTAATCCCTAAGCACTCATCTCAAAGGGCAGGGCCTGATTTAGCACAGCTGCGCTGTATTAGGGGGGAGCACTCATCTAGGCAGAATAAAGGTAGAGTTTATTCTACAGAGAATTATCCTCATTATCCTGAGAATCGGCTTGAGCTTGATCATCTTCATCATCAGGAGGGTCATCAGAAGCAGAAGCCAAACCGGACGGACAGAGAGGGAAAGAAACCCTTTGGAAGAAAGAGGAGAAAAGCCTTTAAGAGGTCTAGAAGAGTCCAGAACAGTACGTATACTGGGAGGCATTCCAAGGGCCAGCATACACCATTGGACTGGGGAAAGCCAGAGGAATGGTGCTGCAGAGCTAGGAATCTCCAGACGGTACCTGTGAGAGAGACGGCTACACGTGGAAGGGACCCTAAGACCCGTGCCAGAAGGTATGTGAAGAGAGATCCAGTGTCTAGGGATCTGGATTGGAAGGCTGGACATAAGAACTGGACTACATACTGGCCAGGCTATATAGAGAGGAACTCTAACAGCAATGGAAGCTCAGGTATGAACACTGATCTATGCCCTAGCTATAACCTTGAAAGACAGCAGGGAAACAAGTATTCTCCTGAAAGTGCTCCATTGAGAGATTCATCTGTGCCAATCCATGATATTGAACCCATGCTTGTTGAAGAAGGGGAAATGATAGCAGATGAAGATTCTGTTTACATGGACTGCTCTCTGTCCAAACTCCTTTGGTGATTTTCTGTTATAAAGTACAGCAACCATCACAAAGAAATACAAACTTGTTCTTTAATCTACTCAGAAAAGCTCTTGAAGCAGGATTTGACCCACACAGTAGAAAGCAAGCCAGCTAAGGGGTTTCAGCTGGATAACTGCTAGCAATTGAGCCTTACCTAATTGCTTGTGAGCTAGGAGAGAATCACTTCTGAATCTATGTGGGAAGTTATCAGAAGTTAACCTGAAAAGAACAGTTTTTTTCTTTCTTTGTGGCTTTTCGTTTGTTGTTTGATATATGCTAAGAAAACATTAGCTAATGCCTGACAAGTTTTAATGTTGTTTTCCTGATTTTGATTTTGTTTTTCCAAGTTAAACACTGGAAGCAAGTAACCTGATTTATGTGCTACCAAGCATATCTGTGTTGGGAGAAATAACCCCATAAATAAATATCTTATTGGCTTTACCCAAAAGCACAACTAATTATTGTGAGCAGCTGTGTCTGGTGTGAATGAACTGCATTGCCCACAATACCTTGCAAATCATATAGATATATGCACTTGCCAAGACTGTGAAGATTCTCACCCAGGCAGCCGTCTGACAGTACCTAGCAGTATCCCCAAGAGAGACACGTTACACAATGCTTGTAGTGGGTCAAGCATTGCTATCCTGGGCCTTGTAGAAACCCAAATGTCATGGTAGTGGCCCCTGGCAAGGTGAATAGGGCCACCCACACAATGTTCCATGTATGGACACAGCACCCATGATTGTTAGGATATCATTTTGCCAGTGTGGTTGGGTCCGAGGATGTGCGTAGATCATGACAACACAAATGTGTTCAACAGACCACATACGGGGTTAGGGAGGTTACCATGGACACCATCATTGGGAATCAAAATGTGGCATGGTCATGCAATGTCATACAAGGAGGCCTCAGGGGACTGGAATGATGTGCTCAGGTTGCCAGGCACACTGCACATAGGTGTCACTGCACACATGTCCAGAGACACAGCTACGCATGCAGGTGGCACTGGGAACAGGTAATCGCCTGGAACAAGCAGGAAGTAGTCCTTACATGTGGGTATCATCGGTACCGACGGAGCCTGCGTGGTAACGGTCTCCAGTGTCCAATAGGAAAGCTATTGGAAGCACCCCACAGCGCCTGTGTGCTGCCATCTTGCCTTTCCCAAATGGCACTCTCCAGTTCATTGTTTTCCACAGAGCCAGCAGGTCATTGTTCCTGCCATTGTTGAAAAACAGCTACTGTAGTGCCACTCCTGTGGCAGTGCCTGCCTGTTTTTCTTTACTGGTACCACTGCTCTTCTAATTTTTTTTTCTAAAAGGTCAGATTCCCCCACACAAAGAAACCTTTTTAACAAAAGAGCAACAATCCCCTTTGTAGGTCTCCCCCCGGTTTGGCATTAGGCCCTAATCCCTCCTCCATCATGGAAAAGCACTCCTCAGCTGCAGAACATATGCTGATAATGTGCTGGTACCTTCTCAGTCACTGACAACCATGATTGGTATCGCAAATGCTAATGGCCAGATCAATGCATGTCTGAATGTTTGGCCTGTGGGATGTTATCCAAGAGTGGTTGGCAGAACAGAGCAGCCAAGCTCGGTACCCTCTTTCCCGCCAACGTGCCCTCGGTGGCAGCCATGTCGTCAAAGGCTTCCTCCTCCTCCCGTGGATCTCAGGTAACCAAACACAAATCTGTCTGTTCCTGAAAGGGTACATCCCCCTCAAAATATCGGACTGCCACTGGCATTGCCCTTGAGGAGCACACTCGGGGCAAACAGCCCCAGTGGGAGTCCCTGGCCTGCAAAGGCACTTTGGGACTCCATGAAGTTCTGGAGGCCTCAGCCTGGTCCGACCACCTGGTGCTATGCTCTGGGGTCCTGGCTTTGGCCAGTACTCAAACACAGACATCGTCAGTGTTGATTGACCAGAGGATCATGGCCATCGAACGCAGTCTGGCAGCTCTTCTTTCGGCATCAAAGACCTTGGTTCCACCCCAGACCCTGCAAAGTGCAGCACCGGTATGTGCAGCAATTGCAGGACCGGCATTGGCAAACGCACCAATGGTGCTGATGAGTACCGGTATCTACACACCGGTACCGTGTCACTCCGATACTGAGGCCAATTGGTACCGATACCTCACTTTACCTGAGCCTCCGTAGAGAAGATACATCCAATCTCCTGAGGGGTCTGATGACTCTGACAGCTCAGAGGGTAACGATGTACCTCTCCAGGACAAGCATGCCTTTCCCAAGAGGAGAATGTCCCCTCCTCAGGATATGTCCTTCCTGAATCTCCACACACATGTAGTCAAGGCCCTCTCCATTTCATTAGTAACTCAATGTGAGCACAGGCCACGGGAGACAGAGATTCACCAATATCACCAAACTCCATAGGAGGCAGACATCCTGCCAATACATCAGATCTTAAGGAATCCTCTTTTGAGAATGTGGAAGATTCCTCTTACCACCTCTCCACATTCTCACATGTGCCTACTATGTATCGTGTGCCTCCGTTGCCTGGTTTGCAGAAAGGACACCTCCCTGATCACTCCATCATGGTGGAGTGTGTTAGGAGGAGAATTAAACGTTACAAACAACATGCCACCAACCCTCCTGGTAGGGAGTGTAAGACATCAGATGCCTTTGGTCGCTGTGTCGTCCAAACATCCATGCTCTCAGGCAGGACAGGTTCCTATATCATGTACATGGGAATGTTCCTGACGGAGGTCACACGAGATCTACAACTGGTAAGTCCACATCTCGCAGATCACAGAGGTCATTACTATGTAGCACCTGTCAAGCATGCCCAGAACATTTCAAAAGTTGTGAACAAGGCAGCTTTTGACTGTTTTCATGCAAAGGCAGAGTCTCTGCCATTGCCATTGGGGCAAGGAAACCTGGCTGGCTGCAAGCCTCTCACCTGGAACACTGGGTACAGGATAAACTGGCCAACACCCCCTGTAGTGGTGAAAACTGGTTTTTAAAAACCGGCAGGACAAGTATACCTTGACAAGGCTTTCAAATATTGTAGATCCTGCAAAGATGAGAGCCTTAGAAAAGCGCTTCCTCTCCAAAAAGAAAGGATACTATCAGTCCTATGCTCAGCAAGGACAACCTGCAGTACAAGCTGCTAGAAAGGGTCAACAAGCTACTAAGCAGAGAAAGCCGAGAGCTACTCTGCCTCAGCAGACCCAGCAGCCTCAGCCCCCACAGGGCCTTTGACTCCGTGATGGAGTACCTGCCCTTCCTGGCCCTCCAGGGAAAGCAACCGTCAACAATCCCAGGAAGATTAGGTCACCTCATCCACAGATGGAGGCAAATAACATCAGAACCCTGGACTGTGTCCATCATAGAAGAGGGTACAGGCATCATTCACATAGTCTGCTGCCTCCTACAATAGTAAGGACATTCAGTTTGCAAACGTCCCCCCAACTGAATCCTGAGGTAAAACATCTTATACCTCAAGGAACAATGGAAGAGGTACCTCATCTCCAACAGGGTTCTGGGTTCCCCCCCCCCCCCAATTTCCTCATACCAACAGAAAAAGGAGGTCACAGACACATCTGACATTTCAGAGAACTGAACAAGTTCCTGTTCCAAAAGACATTCAAAATGATTTCTCTAGGAAACGTACTTCCTGACCTACACAGGCAGAACTGCCTTTGTTCTCTAGATCACAAGGATACGTACACCCATCTTCTCTGCCAACAAGCACAGCGAAAGTTCCTTTGGTCCCCCCATCAAGGAAACCACTATCCAGAAAATGTTTTTCCTTCAGCCGTGCCTCAGCACCCTGAGTATTCACAAAGTGCATGTCTGTGATAGCCGGTTTGGCAGTACCAGGGGAATTTGTTTGTGGCCCTACTTGGACGACTGCCTCATCCAGGCACAGTCACAAACACATGCCCAGGCCTCTCTCTCTTACACAATGCGTGGACTCCAATATCTAGGCCCTGTCAGAGATCTCGTGGAATCCTTTCTGACTCCCACGTAAACGCTGGAGCTCATAGGAGCAAGGCTAGATACCAGACTGCCAAAGACCTACCTGACTCTGCCTCACTGTCCGTGCATTGTGCAACGTGTTTGGACAGCACTACAAAAAACTCACCTCTCGCCTCGAGAGATGCATCAGCTGCTGGGTCACATGGCAGCTACGGTGCATGTGGTCCCCTACGCTTGTCTCCACATGAGACCAGCCCAATGGGCCCTCTCTTCCCAGTGGACGCAAGCAACAGGCTGTCTCTCAGATGTGATAGTAAACTCAAACCGCCATACCCTGTCCCTGGACTGGTGGCAGTCAGCACAAAACCTGTTGGAGGGGGTCACCTTTCCTGCAAACCCCTCCTCAGATCCCACTAACAACAGCTGCCTCCAAAGTGGGGTGGGCTGCACATGTACTGGACACCTCCACCCAAGACACCTGGAATTGTCAGGAGAGTCATTTCCACATAAATCTGTTTGAGCTCTGAGCAATTTGCCTGGCTCTTCATGTCTTCCATTCCCTTCTACAGGCCAATGGAATACTACTTTACGCAGACAATCAGGTAGCCATCGTCTATGTGAACAAACAAGGAGGAACAGGCTCTGTCCCTTTGCAATGAAGCTCTTCAACTGTGGTTGTTTGCCAGACAGCAGCAGATCCATCTCCTGCCAGTCCATCTCCCTGGCAATCAGAACTCTTAGCCATAGAAACTCAGTCGTGTTCTGCTTCCACACAAATGGTCTCTACACATGGACCAACTCTGTAGAGTATTGCAACTCTGGGGAACTCAAGATTCATACCTCTTCGCAAGTCCATCATATGCCAAACCTACCCGGTTCTGTTCACGAATCCCAGCTCAGAGCTACCAAGCGAGGGATGCTGTCCTCCTCAACTGTGGGCAGGAATATGCATTGTGTGTTGCACAGCTAGAACATGACATATGTATGTTTCCCTTGTGTTTCCCAATGCACAGGACATAGTTGTTGAAGCTCCTGGTGCTGTGGTGCATTGGCAGGGGACTGTACATCAGGCCAATGGAATACTACTTTACGCAGACAATCAGGTAGCCATCGTCTATGTGAACAAACAAGGAGGAACAGGCTCTGTCCCTTTGCAATGAAGCTCTTCAACTGTGGTTGTTTGCCAGACAGCAGCAGATCCATCTCCTGCCAGTCCATCTCCCTGGCAATCAGAACTCTTAGCCATAGAAACTCAGTCGTGTTCTGCTTCCACACAAATGGTCTCTACACATGGACCAACTCTGTAGAGTATTGCAACTCTGGGGAACTCAAGATTCATACCTCTTCGCAAGTCCATCATATGCCAAACCTACCCGGTTCTGTTCACGAATCCCAGCTCAGAGCTACCAAGCGAGGGATGCTGTCCTCCTCAACTGTGGGCAGGAATATGCATTGTGTGTTGCACAGCTAGAACATGACATATGTATGTTTCCCTTGTGTTTCCCAATGCACAGGACATAGTTGTTGAAGCTCCTGGTGCTGTGGTGCATTGGCAGGGGACTGTACATCAGTCAACATGCTGTGGGCTGGAGTAGGTTGAACTACAGCTATATTGTCTGTGCCAGCAGTCAGGGGGAACACATGTTCTCGGTGATCTTTCCTATTGTCCAGATGTTGTGGTTTACCTCTTTTCCCTGCACCTGCCTAAACCATATTTTGCTGTTGACACACATATCCCCATATGTTTCTATTCCAGTATGTCTTCAGCAACACTGTCTCTGGGACATGTCCAACAGAGCTGCATGTGTGTGGAGGTTGTAGGTTTATGGGTGGTGGCCTACACGTGCACCCTTCCCCGACATTGTACCATGAGCCAACACCAGGGTATCATTGCATTTCACAGGGCCTTTATGTGTACAAATCTCCACTTGTGGACATACAGGCCATATGCTACTGCTGGCACGCTGCCCTTTGCATACTGTGTGTGTGTGTTCTTGTGTTGGCTGTGTGATGATACAGTGTTCAGGCTTTTTACATTATCATCTGTTGTGAGGGGTCTGTACACCTGGGGGGCGGTGGTGACAGTGCTATCTCTACCTTACAGGTGTTTACCGTGTAACCATTGTGGACATGTGTTGTGTGTTGGGAACAGAACTGTGTCTTGTGTTCTGACATACCACTGTTGACCTGCTTTTTGTATCACAGATATCGGCGTGACATGGTGACATGGAGATTCTACATATTTCGCTGACATTGTGTCCCTTCACTGTGACCTGTTATGGCCTTTGAGTGGCTCAGAGGATCCAAGACATACACCTGATGCAAGCACAAGATAGTTTGCACCTTTGTTCTTTTAGTAATGACATCAGCCTTTACATGTTAATGATTTACTCTTTGTGTCATATACATTTCATGTTGGCTCTGTGTTCACGAACGCTGATGCACATAGGATGGAGCTCTGAAACACCTGTGTCACATGGGCATGGACAGAAACATATCCATGTGACACCCGTGTGTATGCTTCCAATTCTAAATGTCCCCAACATGCAATGTTTATTGTGTTGTGATCATGTCATGTTTGCCTGTGTGTCCCTTCATTATGTGCTTCTTAATGATTGACTCTCTGCAATTTGTGCTGATGTTGCAAGGCGCATACCAATACAATATTTCTCCTCTTCTGACACAGGGCAGAGAACAAACCAGACACATCTATTACAGTGCATGTGGCATCGCCATCACCCACCTGTTGGGGGACAGAACACCATGGAACTTTCCCTGGAAAATGGTGCCATAGGATGTTTGACCTGTGCGAGTGCGACACATGCCTAGGATGGACAGTATTATTTTTGGATTGCTACTTTGCCCATGACAGACCTGTCCAACACACTGTTGCTGCCGTGCTCTGGTTGGGAGTCATGCTCATCGCAGGAGACACACAGGACCTTTCATGTACTGTGGCATATTGGGATGTGACACTTGACTATGCATGCCCAGGGTTGCAAGGATAGTCTTAACCTGACGTGTTGGATTGCAGATACGCTTTGGACTTTGCACACTGTGTACTGGTCCCCACGTGTGAATCAGGGACTGCCATTGTCACTGTATGTTGCACATTCCTCCACAGTTGTTTCTTTTGGCCATGTGTGTGACATGGAACACAGGATATGCTCATCTGTTTGTTTCAACACAGTGTGGCATAGGGGTAGCGATGGAGAGGTCCTGTTGTCTATGTCCACCTAATCTCCACCTGGAGCTGATACAGGTTTTGCAACAACACCGCTTTAATGCACGCCAGCATCCTGGATTGATGTTTTCAATCAACAAGGGTCTTTGTGTGCATGTGTGGCATCACTGAATCATGTTGAAATATCAATGGTGTCCATCCTAGGCATGTGTCGCACTCGCACAGGTCAAACATCCTATGGCACCATTTTCCAGGGAAAGTTCCATGGTGTTCTGTCCCCCAACAGGTGGGTGATGGCGATGCCACATGCACTGTAATAGATGTGTCTGGTTTGTTCTCTGCCCTGTGTCAGAAGAGGAGAAATATTGTATTGGTATGCGCCTTGCAACATCAGCACAAATTTCAGAGAGTCAATCATTAAGAAGCACATAATGAAGGGACACACAGGCAAACATGACATGATCACAACACAATAAACATTTGCATGTTGGGGACATTTAGAATTGGAAGCATACACACGGGTGTCACATGGATATGTTTCTGTCCATGCCCATGTGACACAGGTGTTTCAGAGCTCCGTCCTATGTGCATCAGCGTTCGTGAACACAGAGCCAACATGAAACGTATATGACACAAAGAGTAAATCATTAACATGTAAAGGCTGATGTCATTACCAAAAGAACAAAGGTGCAAACTACCTTGTGCTTGCATCAGGTGTATGTCTTGGATCCTCTGAGCCACTCAAAGGCCATAACAGGTCATGCCGATATCTGTGATATCTGTGGAGGAATGTGCAACATACAGTGACAATCATGAACATGTGCATATGAATGACTATGTTGGGAAAACACAGCACGTGGCAATATGGCTTCTGTGTGGTTTACTGTAACATGTTTGCCCTTAATTTCCCTCTCTATATACTGTTTCTTGTGCTTGTTTACTGTACAGACGTGCCGCTCTGCATTGATTTACAAACCTTGCATTGCTTGTCTGCACAGTCCTATTTATCCCCTGAGGTGATGACACTCACATTGCCACGTTATATTTGGAGTGTCACAGTATGAGTGTCTGTTGTCTTCCTTCAATTGTGCATTCCATGTACAGTGATATATGTGTACAGACACTGTCTACACACCAATCGGTGCGGGGGGACCTCCTGCATGGTGTTATCTCTGCATGTTTCTGCAGGTAGTTTTAATTTGAATTCTGTCTCTGTTCATGTGCCTCTGCTACCTGTTAGCATATCCTCATTGTGCATTTGATGATTGTTTAGGGTTACATTGTTGCACCTTGGATTCCTATATCAGGCATTATGTGATAGCTGTAACATTATTTTCAATCTGTGGTTCTAAAGTTACAACGTTTCAAAAACATATGCTGTTTTCATTTGTGGGCCTCCTGTGTTGCCAGATAGATATATTTTAGGGAACAGATCAGGATTGATGTCCCTCATCATGCACCGCCTACTGTCTACATGCACTCATATGTGAGTAACACATTTGAGGCGTGCGTCAGCATGTGGGGGGTGAGGGCCTAATGCATAGTGCTGCACATTATGTCTCCTGCCCCTCATTTGTAGACGGTCCAGTGACCTTTCTGTCTTTCACCTTGGATCCACTCACCTTGATATTATGATGGCGGGATCTAAACTATCTGTGAAGATGAACCCAAATAAACATATGTGTTTGATATACATTTGTCTCTGCTGCTGCTTGATCATGGTGACAAACTTGCAATACAATGTGTGCCTTTGAGACAGTCCTGACTCCTTGTGACCCAGAGACTCCAGGGTTTTCTTGTCAGTGTCACTGGAAGTAGATTGTCAGGTCTTTCTTCCAAACTAATGGAGGTTTACGTGACTTGCCCAAGGCCACATGGAGTGCTAGTGTGAATTGAGCCCTGGTTGTTTGGTGACCAAGCCAGTTTTCTAAACACTAGGCTACTCCTCCACTCTTTGATCACATTGACACTTGTATCTACTGATTTGCTGGTCATGTACATGGCCCACCTGTGCTCACATCCTTGTACGGTGGCAGCTGTGTATCTGCCAGCCATTTGCCACATCACTGGGTATTACAGGTTCCCATACACACCCTCGCTTTGGGGTATTTTTTTTGCATTGTGCTCAGTGTGCTGTTTGGGGTAGTGGTTAGAGGCATGTGTTATAACGCCATAGTTTGCAGGTTTGATCCGCACATGTGGTTTATCTTTTTATTTTCTGTTGTGCTAACTGGACCATTAGGTACCAGCAGGTTCATCACCTCTACACACACCCTTCCCTCTCTTCACTGTACACCAAGGTGTGCCCTCTGTGCTGCCTAGCCATCAGATATTATCTGTTACATAGGTCTCTTTCTTTATGGTGTTTACATGGCAGTGCATTTGGGGGTTTTGTATTGCTGTGGTTCAGCTGGTGTGTGGTACACCTGTTTGCATGTTGAATTCTCTCCTGTCCTGTTCCAGATTTTTCACCAGCTCCACAGAGCATCCTCTGCTGCCCTTGGGGTTTAGTTTCTTTCCTCTTTTGCATGCTGTATCCACTGCATAACATTTCATTGTGTGTGTGCATGTGTCTCTGGTCCCAATTACAGACTGTGATGTGATCTGTACACAGCAGATCTGCATGTGCATTTGGTCATGGTTACTGTTGGTTGGGGGTTTGCCTGTCCTGACAGCCAGCAGGCATCTTGTGTGATGCCCTGCACTATTTTTGTATGCAGCCTTTGCTAATGAGCTCACGTTGGTGGTGTGGCCTACCGGTTTGTGCATTGCCATTTGTGGTAGTGGTCATAGGTGTGATTCCTCTCTGTTCTCTTTCATTTGTATGCTTGTCCTGCAGAACTAGTTTTCATTCGTGTGACAGTCATATCTGTGCAGATCTGTGCTGTGAGCACATTGTACCCTCATCAGAGTTGTGAACCATCCTTCTGTCCATCTTCTGTCTGCCAGCTGTGTGCCATCCTACCCTGATGTGCATGCTGCTACCCCACGTCCTGCACTCCTACACATTCCTGCATTGCAGCTCTCCCTGGTTGCCTCTCCTGTGTGTGCTCTGCATAGCACTGCTACTCCACTGTCATCCTGATATTTCACCTATCCTGCCATTTCTGGCTCCTCTGCTGCACACATCTTCCCATCCTCTGTCACACACTTTCATTATAGCATGGTACATTACCATCACTCTGTGCATAGCTACAGCTGCCCCCGATATGTTTGTCCATTTTTCTAGCTGCCACATGGGCTGCAGCTGATTTGTGTGGTCCATCAGCTCTGATCTACGTCCTTCTTTTACTTATGCATTGTCTTTCACTTTCTGCTCTGTGCAGTGTTTGGGTTATGTGTGTGTTTGGCACATACCTCTCTTGCCCTTCAAAATGGGGGACCTTACTGCTCTTGGCCAACGTTTTTGGGTTCACCTATACATCCTTGGGGCATCTTACGCCACACCTTCTATTCAGACAGCTTATGGGATGCCTACTATGGTGCCTTGGGAGTTGGCAACCTTTCAACATGGCCTCTGGCGAACATTATAACTCCTCGCCTTTGCTGACGTGGTTGTTTAGGATGTGCTTTCTGGTGCACCCTAAAGGGTGCATTAATTTATGGCACTGGGGTGGGGTTCTTTTTAGATGGCAGCACAGATTGTTGTACAGTTGCAAGCAGAAAAAGGAACTACCTCAGCCAACCTTATTCATTATGTACACTGGGGATTTCAACTCATGGCCCCTGCACCATCAGTCAGTGTCTTAACCATTGTGCTACACTGCTATTCCTCCTTGCATGTCAGCGCACCTACTTAACATTTTCATGCGTTAAAATGCACAGTGCTGCCATCAAAAACAGTGCTATAACCTTGCGGGGCCTCATACGGCACCCTATAAAGCGCACTATAAGGAACATTCTAGGGTGCCTGGGCGGACAGTGCACTTTATAGTATGCCCTCTGGAGTGACTTATAGGGCGGCTGATGCGGCACCTTATGTTACAGCACTTTGAGAGTGTGTTTGCTAGCAGCACTAATTAAAACAATATTAAATTGCCTCATAATGCAATATTACACATAACAGGTAGTGCCTCAGCCAGCCTTATTCATTGGGCACAATGGGGAATTGAACCCATGACCCCTGTACCACCAGTCAGTGTCCTAACCATTGTGTTACACTGCTGTTTCTCCTTGCATCTCAGCGCACCTACTTAACATTTCCATGCGTTAAAATGCACAGTGCTGCCATCAAAAACAGTGCTATGACCTTGCCGTGCCTCATAGGGCACCCTATATGGCGCACTATCGGCCACCCTTTGAGCAACATTGTAGGGTGCCATGGCGGACAGTGCACTTTAAAATGTGCCCTCTGGGGTACCTTATGGGGTGCCTTATGCAGCACCTTATGTTACAGCACTTTGAGAGTGCGTTTGCTAGCAGCAATAATTAAAATAAAATTAAAATGGCTCATAATACAATATTACACCTAACAGGTAGTGCCTCAGCCAGCCTTATTCATTGGGCACAGTGGGGGAGTAAACCAATAATCCCTGCATCATCAGTCAGTGTCTTAACCACTGTGCTACACTGCTGTTCCTCCTTGTATGTCACAGCGCACCTACTTAACATTTCCATGCGTTAAAATGCACAGTGCTGCCATCAAAAACAGTGCTATGACCTTGCCGTGCCTCATAGGGCACCCTATATGGCGCCCTATCGGCCACCCTTTGAGCAACATTGTAGGGTGCCGTGGCAGACAGTGCACTTTAAAATGTGCCCTCTGGGGTACCTTATGGGGTGCCTTATGCAGCACCTTATGTTACAGCGCTTTGAGAGTGCGTTTGCTAGCAGCAGTAATTAAAATAGCTCATAATGCAATATTACACATAACAGGTAGTGCCTCAGCCAGCCTTATTCATTGGGCACAGTGGGGGATTGAACCCATGACCCCTGCACCATCTGTTAGCGTCTTCACCATTGTGCTGCAGCCCTGTTCCTCTGCTTGCACATCAGCGCGCCTACTTATGCTTCCCGCGTGTGTTTCTTGTGCGCTAATGTGCGCGGCGCACACGAGTGCGCAGTGCACAAGAGCGCGCGATAATCCTGGTTTGCTAGGTTAAGACTGAAACGCCCACTCCTTATATGGCATCCTGCACACTAGCGCCGGGTGCACATTAGGACGGTTTAGTAAACATACCCTACAGTTTTCAAGAGGGCATATTTAGGCGTGGTGTGGGAGGACTTTAAAAATATATATGTATTTTCCATTGAAAAAAAAATCTATTGCCATTTACATCTTCTCTGAATCATGTATAAGTATGAGCTAACTACTCATTTGAACCTGGAAAGATTGAGCGAGAGGGTAATTGTGCTTATCACCCTGACCTTAAAAACTACCTCAAAGGCCAAAGAGCTTAGATTTAGAACTCAGCTTCTTAAATACCTTCTTTTGTATGCATACTTTTCCAAAATATGGGACTTACAGGTGGACGTGCATGTGTGGGCACTTACTTGCATATCTGTAAGCTGCAAAATTGGAACGTACATGTAGAGCACCCTAAAATAAGCCACTCTTTTTTGCATATGTTTATTCGTGAAATAGCTGTTCTTGCTCTGAGTGCCAGCAAATATGCTTATATTTCCTGTGCCCTTAAAAGCAATTTACAGTGGGCCTTTTGTAAAATATTTTGAAAACTTTGAACATCCTGACTTTCCCTTTTCCGACTTAGATGCCCTATGCAAAATTGAGCTTTAACATGGGAAAATCCCCTGTATTTGTGCCAAAATGGTCACATGTAGATTTGTTAAATTCCTCTAACTTGCTCTTGTTAGCTTTAAGACCTAACACCATGTCATATTCATCAAGTTCTCCCATGAAATTAGGTAGGGTCTGGTATAGTTTTGTTATTGTAAGCTAAACATCTTCTATGATTAGAGTTTTGAAACCCCTTCTCTGTTTATATTGATGCAAATCTCTCTGCTAGAAGTTCTGGGCCCGATTTTTGAAAAGTATTTACACGGTTTACAGCCCAGTAAAACATGTAAATGCCTTAAATGGGGATATTCAACGGCACGTACACAGTTAGTGCTGTTGAATATTCCCTTCTAAGTCCCCTAAATGCGCCAATGCTATTTGGTTAGCATCAGGACGTGTTGGGAGCGTTTCAGGGAGGAGTGGCGGCAGAGACTGTTACTAGCTGGACAGCAGTGATTTTGCATGCTGCCTGGTTAGCGACCTGCGCCTAAAAGGTGAGGAAAACCCTTGCCTATCTTTAAGGTGCAGGAGCTAACCGGGCAGCATTCAATATAGCTGCTGCCCGGTGGCTTCCTGTGTCTGCGGCAATCACCGGATATTCAATGCTGTCCCTGCAGCATTGAATATCCAGGTTAGAGGCTGTCAGGAAGGGCTATGTGCCGATGATGCTCATAGCCCTTCGAATATGCGGCTGACTCAATATTGGGCCCTCCATAACTACAGCAAATTAAACTGGGAACAATGGACAACTTTGCTCACTGCCTCTATCCAAAGTAAATATTTTTGAATAGCCTTCATCAAGCCATGCGGGTTTTAGGCTGAAAATAGAAAGTTATCTTAGAAAATGAGTCCCAAACACAATTTTTCGAAGTATTTGATCCATACAAATCCATTGTGCTGTCTGAATGCTATGGAATGTTTTATTTTCCATATATTGCCTTCTTGGAATAGAATTTGTTTAATCCAAATGAATTAAACTTGGATTAATTCCTTAAAATCTCTAAGTTAAAAATGGTGGGCAATATTTTTATGACTGTATTGAACAATGATTTATGTCTATACAATCCACCTATTATCTCATCTTTACATTTCTTAGGTATTTATTTATTACTGGCTCTTGATATCTTGCTTATGGTCAATAAAGATACTAATGCAGCTTACAGTTAAACATCCATACAAAACATAGACAATATATAATATATAACAATGCAAACAACAATATAACCCTCTCCGTTGTACCAATGAAATACTTCTGAAACTCATACTCAGTCCCCAAAATGCTTCACAGAATAGCCGGGTCTTTACCCCTTTCTGAAACCATAGAAAATTAAATTCTATCAGTATCGTCTCTGGAAGACTATTTCCCAGCTCCTGCACAAAACACAGAAAGCTACACCTTTGGGTAACAGTTAAGCTGATCTGTAGAATATGCGTGCCTATGTATAGCTGCTCCCGTAGGCTTACTATGGGCAGAACGGAGGCATAGAATACATGCACTCAGCACGTCTAAAAGTGTTATATCAGCATTTGTTTGCTATTGAGGCTAGATCTGGGAACCTAACTATCTTTATCACCATTAAAATCATAGAATCAGATATTTCAGTTGAACAGAGTAGCTCACAGTCCAGTTGACTCCTGAAGATTTAATAAAATTTAGAGAAGGCCATTCAGTTCCAGTGAATTAACTCTCTTTAAGGGGCATGTTTACTAAAGTGTGCTACCTAGTAGCATGGGGTGTAGCACACCATTTGGGTGCCATGTTAAAAGGTAGCGGGGGGGGGCATGTGCTGAAAACCCAGCACTATCTTGGTAGTGCGAATGGGGATGGTGACTGGATGGGATGGGCATTCCTGTGGCAACACAGTTAACCTAGATGTTTGTAGCCCATCCTACCTGTGTTCAGCACAAGCAGCATGAGTAGGACTAGCACCACCTCAGTGGGTTGCATTAGTTGCACTTGCAGCTAGCTTGCAGACCCATGCTGGTAATGCGGCCCAACCTGCGTTGCCATGTGGGGCTTAGTAAACATACCCCTAAGCCTTTAATAACACTCCTGAAAAACTACAGAACCTAGATAAGATATTGTGTGGGGACTACAGTATAAAGCCTTTGTGTTTAGTGTTGGGGATGTATCCAACATTTTGCCATTCAATCAATGCGGAAAAAAGTTCTTTGCTTCTTTACCGAATGATAGATATTACAATGAAGTTAGCAATTTGAGCAGTGTTGCATGCAGGGCAGGAGTGGAGGAGGTCCTCTTCTGCCTCTACCACTGCTGGACTACCAGGAAGACCCTGGGGCAGGGTTAGAGTCAGTGGGGGGTCCCGGCTGGCTATCAAAGACAGCTCTGTTGAGATGGGAGGGGGGAGGGGGAACAGTCAGCCCTATGATGTTGGATGCTGTCCAAGAGGTGGGTGCAGATGGTAGAGGGGGATTGGGGAGTCTGTATGGAAGCCACAGGTCCTCTGATCCACAGCACTGGGCTTAAGATTGAACTGGGGGGCTGGAGGGGGATGTGGGAACTTTCAATACAGCTGCTGCCACCTCACAATTGGCAGTAACCATGATGCTGTCCTGCTGATTGCTTGGCTGCACATAACACCATCTCTGGAGCCATGCTATCAGCAATTTTGACAGCCAGTGCAGGCAATTGCCCTCCAGCTGCCATGCCTTTTCTCTGCTCCAATCCCTCCTCTCCCTGCATTTACCATGGAATATTCAGATACTGTAGAAAATCACCACACTATCTCTGTTTCTCCTGTACAGCTATCAGTGTGGCCTAAAAGCACAAGCTATTTATTCATTTGTCATTAGTATTTAGCTCATGCCTTTCCAATATTTATTTATTTAACATTTCTTATATACTGCTTTTCATGATATCAAGGTGGTTTACATTGAACAAGCTGAAATTACATTGAACAGGGCATTATAACTTGGAGATAAGTATTTATAGGGCACATGTACAATGGAGGGTTAAGTGGCTTGCTGAAGAGCACAAGGAGCACCCGTGGGACTAGAAACCCCAGTCCTTCTGGCTCAAGGTTGCTGTCCTCTAGTGGGATTTGAACCCCCAGCCTGAGGTAACTTGCCCCAACCACTAGGCCACTCCTCCCTCAAGTTATAGTCAGGTACTGTAGATTCCCTGTCCCGAGGCAATTGAGGGTTAAGTGACTAGCCAAAAGGAGTGTCAGTGAGATTGAACCCTGGTCTTTCTGATCCCAGGTTGCTACCCTAACCACTGTCTGCTGCATTGACAGCTAACACGGTTTAGTAAACTTTTCCCTTAGCATATCATTCCTTATAGACGAAGCAGATTTCACAAATTTTATGAGCCTCTCATACGGCATGATACTGTTTATTTCTAATTCTCTAAATCAACCTAGAATTAATTGCTATATCTAGTTCATGTTTTGGAGCTTTATTCAGACTAAAATCAAGTTCCCAGATAGAGTAGCCTGAAGTTTGCTCCTATGTTTACATTTCTCAAGTTTCTTTTTTGAACCAGTTCTTTTATGAGTTCTCTGTCTGGCAGGTATGATTCTTCTCTGACCTTTTATCTGGTGGCATCTTTTTCTTGTAATATTTTATTTTTCTCTTGTATTCTTCACTGCTTTATCTATAGATTAGCCTCTGGGCACTGTTTTGAAACAGTCTCATGTTAAATCCAGTAGAATTTCCCTTGCATTCTTTAACATAAATTCATCCCTATTCGATCATTCATTTTATTGTCTTCTCTATTTAAATCTCTAGATCTACCCGTTTGTAGCTTTGTGGCATCTTCTGATGTTTGTTTTCTTGCCTAAGACATGTTTTAATCTTCCTTTTGATCTCCGTGGAGGACCTCTGCATACTGTACCAGAGACCATAAAAAGGATGATTCAAGGAGTATATATCAGAAATAATAAGCCAGGAAGAGAAGGCAGGTAGTAAAACCCGTCTCACAGGAGGGTGAGAGAGAAGCTGTGAACAGGAGGCTGAAGTCAGGGATTTTTTTCATTTGTATATGAGAGCTATAAAGGAATTCTCTAAGAGAACTGGACTATGTTAAATGGCTACAAAAACAATTTATAGAAACGTGTAAATTCATTCATGGAGTACCCATGGAGTGTTCCTTGGCTGCCCGAGGTTGCCTCCAATGGGCAAAGGCAAAGGGAGCTACAAGGTGGATAATGGGCAAGATTTGTGTAGTGTGATATTCTGGCCCATCTGTACTTCTGGAGATTTGTAAGGGTCAGAGTGACGAGAAATGATAGATCAGGAAGAAAAGACTGTATCGTTCTTCCAGCTTGGCTTTGGGAGGTAAGTAGGAGTTTCTGAAGGGTGGGAAGAAAGAATAAGGAAGGGGCTGCTTGGGAGGGGGTAGCCAGTCTCTGAGAGGATGGTCGTTCTCCTGACTTGTCATTTACAATACAACTATGAGGAATAAAGGATTTCAAGGGTTATTGTTCGCCCCCATCAATAGATTAAAACTTGCAACTTCTTGCATGCAGGGAGGCATTTAGGTGTAATTTTAAAAAGTATTTCTGTGCATAAAACTATGCTTACTTCTAAAATGGCCTTTTCTAGAACTGCCCAGAGTATCATAGTAACATAGTATATGACGGCAGATAAACACCAGTATGGTCCATCTATTCTGCCCAGCAAGGTGGCAAGAGTAGGTGCACTTGCCACTCCATGCAGGTCACCTCTCCCCATGCCTTTATTTAGGGGTGTACCCACCGCTCCATGTAGGTCACCCCTGTTTGTTCAGTTATAAGAGATAGTTATGCTTATTTTGATTTTATCCTGTTGCTATAAAAGGATCCACTGTGTCTGTCCCATGCCATTTTGAATTTTGTCAGTGTGTTTGCCCCCACCACGTCTATTGGGAGGGCATTCCAAGCATCCACCACCCTTGCAGTGAAAAAGTATTTCCTGACATTGCTTTCAGTTGCAGCTTCATGTTATGCACTCTAGTTTTACAGCTTGTGGCACTGCAGACCAGCTGCAGGCAGAAGGAAAGGTTTTAAACACAGAAAAAAGAGGTAAAGACGAGCTGCAGCATCATGAGGAGCCACATAGAGGGAGCCAGAGAGACCTCTGGAGGTCTGAAGAACCACGCCAACACCCAATGCAGAAAGGGAAGAACTCCTCTTAAATGCTCAGATGACTGGAGGAAGCCAGAGAGGCAAGGAGAGTGGCAAAAAGACTCTGATTCAGACTCCGGTTGGAGAGAAAGAGAGAGGCAAGGAGAGTGGCAAAAAGACTCGGACTCAGACTCCGGTTGGAGAGAAAGAGAGAGACAAGGAGAGTGGCAAAGAGACCGGTACAGAGAAGGAGGTTGGCGAGAAAGAGAAAGACAAGGAGATTGGCAGACAGCTCCAGATGGGCAAGGAGACTGTCAAGGAGTCTTGCAGGAAGTTCCAGTTCCAGATTTTTACAGATATCTGGAGGATCCAGGGAGAGGAGTCCTGACCAAGGGATCCGGCCTAGCAGACCCAGCCAAGCCAGGTACAGAAACCTACTTTAAACATTGCAAAAGAGGAAAAGATATACTTTCCAGGAGGGAAAGGTTTTATAAAGAAGCTAACCCTGAAAGAAGGTGGACTATAACAGAGAGTCCCAGGCCTAACTTTAATAGGAGCCAGCAACTGTTAGAAGGAGCAACAGTGAACGGCAGTGAAAGGGGTGAAAGAGGAATTGAGAAGGGTCACTTCCAAAGCCGTGGAAGAAAGGAACCATGGCACCAGTATACCCTGACTACAGCAGAAGGCAGAACTAGGAACCAGAGGCCTACCTGGGCACCTGAGAATCCAAGACCCAGCAGGTCCAAGCCTCAGCCTTCACCTCCCGGAGACCGCCTTAGAAGAAAAGGTAAATGCCAATTTTATAATGATGATTTTATGAATGCTGTGACCCAGAAAGAGTCAGGCCCTAGAGCATGCTGTCCTTCAAGAGGCCTTCATGAAACAAAATACAGACCTGCAGTTAACAGGAAGCCTACTAGAGAAGGAACTGTATGCAGGAGAGACTGTCCTCAGTATAAAAATATACAAAGCCAGGACTTACCTTGTAACGCTGACTATTGGCGCATCATCCAAGCGCTAGGCAGAAAGCCTGAAGGAGAGCCTTCAAACATTCTGGACTGTGAGCCCATGCAGGTCGAATACCAGGAGGACCCCTTGGACATTCCCATGGACGTTAACTATTGCCTATCAGAAAGGATTGAGCCCTAGCAGAGGCATAGCTGTGGTTTGGGGATAAAAGTTGGATGCTGTATTTCATTTACCTGTGCTGTGAAGTTAACAGTGTTTTCAGTACGTGTTTTCCTTTAACCTGAAGCAAGGATATTTCTTTTCATGTGTTGTTGTATTCTGGGCTAAAGAACCTGTTTGCAAAGAGGGAAATAAAAGCCTTACAATTTCCCTATACTCGGACTGTAAATTCTTGGGAGTGTTAGTTATACAGAAGGCTACCAGGCCTGTAGAAGCCTGGGCCCTGCAAGAGAACCAACCTCCTCCACAAACAAACTTTTCTCCTCCCTGTCCACGCCCTTCTGTCGTGCCACGCCATCACCACTAGGGGGGCAGTGTGACAAGCTTCCCCGTCTTTGAAAGAGGTTTGTTTGTCCATTAATATAAACTAAATACTTAAAGTCTGAATCATTTCTCACCTGTCCCTCCTCTCCTCCAGAGAGTGTACATATATAGTTCTTCAAGCCTTTTCTCATAAGTCTTCTGACGCAGGCTCCAAATCATTTTGGTCGCCTTCCTCTGAACTGCTTCCAGCCTCTTTATATCCTTTGCGAGATACGGTCTCCAAAACTGAACACAATATTCCAAGTGAGGCCTCCTCCACCAGTACCTCTTCCTTTCTGCTGGTAATTCCTCTCTGTATGCAACCCAGCATCCTTCTGGCTTTTGCCACTGCCTTCTCACACTGTTTCGCCACCTTGAGATCGTCAGAAACAATCACACTGAGGTCCTTCTCTTGGTCCATACACACCAATCTCTCACCCCCTATTGCATACAGTTCCCTTGGATTTCTGCTTCCCAAATGCATGACACTGCACTTCTTCACATTAAATCTAAACTGCCAAGCATTAGACCATTCTTCCAGCTTTTGTAGATCTTTCCTCATGTTCCCCACTCCCTCAGGGGAGTCCACTCTGTTGCAAATTTTGGTGTCATCTGCAAAAAGACAGACTTTTCCATTCAGCCCTTCAGCAATATCACTCATGAATATATTGAACAGTACCAGCCCCAAGACCGAACCCTGGGGCACACTGCTAATCACCTTCCTGTCATCTGAGTGAGTTCTGTTTACCATCACCTTCTGTCATCTGTAAGTCAACCAATTTCCGATCCAGTTCACCATCTTGGGACCCATCCCCAAGCTGTTGAGTTTATTGATAAGCCTCCTATGAGGAACAGTATCAAAGGCGTTGCTGAAATCTACTGTAGGTAGATCACATCCATCGCATGCCCTCGATCTAGTTCTCTGGTCACCCAGTCAAAGAACTCAATCAGATTTGTTTGGCAAGACTGTCCTTTGGTAAAACGATGTTGCCTCGGATCATTCAACCTGTTGGTTTTGAGGAAGTCCACTAGTCGCTCTTTCAGGAGTGCCTCCATTACTTTTCCTGCCGCTGAGGTAAGGCTTACTGGCCTGTAGTTTGTCACTTCTTCCCTATTACCACTTGTGTGGAGAGGTGCCACATCAGCCCTTCTCCAGTTCTGTGGAACTTCTCCGTCTCCACGGATCTATTAAAAACATCCTTTAAAGGCACTGCAAGAACCTCTCTGAGCACTTTCAGTATCCTGGGGTGTATCCCATCTGATCCCATAGATTTGTCCACTTTCAGCTTTGCAACCTATTCTAACACATCATCTTTTGTGAATGGTGAGGTATCTACTCCATTCCCATTTGTATATTTGTCAATCACAGGTGGTCCTTCTCCAGGATTTTCCCTAGTGAAAACAGAGCAGAAGTATTTGTTTAGCATTGTCGCTTTTCAATGTCACTTTCCACAAATCTGTTCCCAGCACTTTTGAGTCCTGCAATTCCAACTATGATTTTCCTCCTCTCCCAAATATACCTGGAAAAAGTCTTGTCGCCACACTTCATATCTTTAGCCATCTTTTCTTCTGCCTTTGATTTTGCTATCCTTATTTCTCTTTTTGTCTCTTTTAGTTTTATCCTGTATTCTTTTCTGTGTTCCTTTGTTTGCGAGCTTCTGAATTTTGTGAAAGCTGTGTTTTTCGCTTTTATTTGGGCAGCCACTTCTTTGGAGAACCAAATAGGTTTCCTTTTCCTCTTGCTTTTATTTACTTTCCTTACATCTGTGTTGCACCTTTTATTGCTTTCTTTAGTTTAGCCCATTGCAATTACACTTCCCTTAACCCCTCCCACCCTACCAGCTCCTCCTTCAGGTACTGGGCCATTTTACTGAAGTCAACATTTTTGAAGTCTAAGGGGTATGTTTACTAAACCTTCTTAACGTACGCGCTGTGCAATTAGCGCGCGCTAAGGTACCTTAGCACACGCTAATGACACTTTACGGGGCACAAATGTGCCTTAGGGGTATGTTTACTAAACCGCGCTCAAGTGCACGGCGCACAAGAGCGTGCGCTAAGGTACCATAGCGCACGCTAATGATGCATTTTTGTGCCCCGCACACGTGCGCGCCGCACTAACGGGCCCGCTCAGGTGCGCGGCCCGCTACTGTGCGAGAGAGGCGTGGAAAGGCTCCGAGAGGGCGGAGGAAGGCTCCCCAGGGGCGGAGGGAAGGGGTCAATGGGTGGAGAGTGGGAGGGGAGAGGCTCCCCGCACAGGAGGGGGGCTGAAATTCAACTAAAAAATACCGCGAGTGAAAACCTCGCGGTAGAGCCGATTTAAAGGGAAGAGAAACCATTTCTGTCAGCAATGTACAGCAAAACCAGGGAAACCTACAAAATGTGAGCAGTGTGATACATGTGCACGGAACAAAAGGGCAAATAAACATTAAAAATGACCCTAACAAAATATAAAAAAATTATAATTAAGCTGGGCAATAGTGATAGTAATGGGGAGCATCAAAAAACACTCCCAAAAAAGCCCCAGAAAATAAATATGAATTTTAGAAGGGTCTACGCTCCGTCCCCATACAAGGTGAATGATCCCACAGTGAAATAGCACTGATCAGGGTTTCCCTCTCCATTGGACAGGTTACCTATGGCATGCACATTCCCACAATAGCAGGGCGGGCAGGTCGGAATGGGCAATTGGACAGATGATGGGAAAGGGGATACAGAGGGCTGCAGGCGGCACATGCTGTGGTGCAGCTGGGGCACAGTGCGGACTAGGCAGATGCCTAGATGGCACCTAGGAATGCTGAAACTGAACAGCAGCCAGACAGCAACTGATGAGGGCCCAACATGGGCACAAGAGTGTTTAGCACAGTGTCACAGGGGATAGTACCCAGCAGGTACCTCCAAGGGCACGGAACATTGGCAGGCGGTGATTGGGGGACGTGCGGACAGATATGCAGGCACCCCTACCCCAGAACCTGCACCATAGGCAGCCGCCTACACGCACACAGGATGGCCTGAGACTGCGTACCACCAGCACCACCAGCAGAAGGGCATGTCACTATGGTGGCACAGGGGTACTGGAGGTGCAGGGGGGCAGTGGCAGCTGCACAGAGCAGACCATGGCCTAGCCCTGTGTAGGTGGGTGCAATGCACTGCAACAGACAGGCCCTGTCGGATGTACAGTCATGGACTCCCCAGGGAATGCAACATATCTGTGGCAACACGGTGGTGCAATGCACACAGACAGTGTGTGCAAGAGCAGAAGGTCACAAGTTCAAAGCCCAGCTGGGGCTCCTGCCAATCCAGTCCACATTTTTTTCCCACAACTAAACCGGTCTAGTAAGGACAAACCTTTATTGCTGAGAACATACGCATGGTGAATACGCCTATATTTTACCCCACTGAGCACAGACACCATAAACAGGCACATTACCTAGAGCAGAGTCTCCCAAATGCAGTCCTGGAGGGCCCCACACCATTCAGGTTCCATGCTTCCTCTAATAAAGATGCCTGTGCTGCATATCTATGCACCACCCCCATGGTATGCAGATGTAGCTCATGCATATTCATGAGGGACAGCATGAAAACCCGAACAGTGTTTGGCACACCAGGACTGGAGTTGGGAACCTCTGCCGTAAAGCAGCAGCCAACAGGGGCAGACACACCCACACCCACACCCACAGGCCCCATTGGCCAATGCCTCCTGGAGAGGCAGGACATTGGGCCCTGCGTGCATCTCCCAATACTAGCACTTGCATACCTTAGCAATGCCACCCTACACCTGGGTATATGGTACACAGCTCTCAAATGTTTGCTATGAGTACTGGCAGATAGAAATTCCTACGTTAAGCACAGTTTGCTAATTGAGCTCCATCATAACAATCTTTCTGATGTCTGCGGTGTGTGCTTCAGGTCTGGTCTGTGACAGTGTTTACCAGCCTGGGGAGTGACCCCCAACAGTATTGCGTACCATATCCATGCCTGTACTGTGCCCAGGACTGATGTGGTGGGCAGGCCTGCTAAACCCCTCTATAGTAGCACAATGCTGGCATAGGTGTGGGGGTGTCTGTCTGTCTATCCAGTGTGTGGTGGCTGCAAACACCCTCCACAGCCCACACTGCCAGCACTGTTGCCAGTATTGGCCTGCCAATGTGCATAATGAGGAGCAAGGTACCATGGGTATAGCCCAGACAGGGTGGCCTGGCCAGGATGCATCTGCACAGGGCATAGGGCACTGGCTGGGACATTTTTGTGCACGGCCACCACCTACACAGACAGGGTGACCTCTGTATGTCCTGCTGGGAGATCACTCTCACCCTGACTGTGCAGTGATGACAGCATGGCTAGGCACCCCCATAGTGCTATATAGTGTTTCTGTCATGTGATATTTATGGGTTTCTTTTTGGGGCCCAGTCACTCACTTATCTGCATGTTGTGTATGCTGACTTCCCAGTTCTGGGTGCATGCATTTCCACCAAGAACATGCACTATAGACTAACTAGCAGACTATTTGCAGCTGGTATGTGTCTTGATGGAATGCCTTGCAGGGTGCAGTGGCTGAAGGCTTGCTGCAGAAGAATATCAGATAGTGGTGGGGTGCAGCTTAGCATATCCGTGCCTAATGTCTGTTTGTTATTGTGTGATGGATGTGTACAGAGCTGCATTGACTGCTATGTAGGGTGTCTGTTCCCCAGCAGGACTGGGGTTGATGTTCCCCTCTACTGCCACCCTTGCAGGGAGGTAGACTGTGGATTTGTTGATGGGAGACCCTGTTTACCACCCTCAGCCCTGGAGGAGAGTGGTGGTACATAAACCCTCCTAGGAGTCCATAGGGGCTACACCTGACTAAGACAGACAGATAGGTAGTTTCTGCAGAAACACCTTGGATCTATCTATCTCACACATTAACACTGCTTTGGACCTGCAGCATGACCTATTCCTGCCATGGAAGGTGCTGTGGACCTGGTGCTGGGCGCCTCACTGCACCCTCAGGGTGAGCACAGTACCCGCACAATGTGACGGTGTGTAGCTACTCTGTGCCAGAAAAACACACGGTCAGTACCCCCTACCAGGCCGAGGTGCTGTGGGGGTGCACATGGTTAGTTCCCCCTACCAGGCCGAGGTGTTTTGGGGGTGCATACCCCATCTTGTGTTCATCTGTGGACAGCTGATTTGCATGTGCAGTGCATCATGGGTACGGGTGTGCTAACCTATCCTGGTGACCACAGCAGACTGTTTGTGTGGTGACATGCAGTCTCTCTGCAGCCAGCCTGGGGCTGGCTAGTAGCTATAGAGCTGTAGCCCCATGGTTACTTCACTGCCTGTGAAGCCAGAGGTCATGGGTTCAAACCCACAGTGGGGGTTATTTGATAGGGCTGCCCAAAGCATTATCTCTTTTTAATGTACATTATTGCTGCCAGCAAAAACACCCTCAGCGTACTGTACCCATAAGGTGCCTCTGAGGGCGCTTTATAGGGTGCCCTATAGGGCACCTTATGGTTACCGTCCATATAAGGTGCACTATACATTATCCTGTGCCGCAACTTATAGGGTGCCCTATAGGGGACATTTTAGGGTGCCGTGGCGGACAGTGCACTTTATAATGTGCCCTATGGAGTGCCTTATAGGGTGCCTTATGCGGCACTTTCAATTACGGCACGTGAGGGCGTGTTTGCTGGCAGCAATTAATAAAATAAAAATAAAGTGCTGCAGGAAACAAAACGTACATTGCAAAGCTGATGCCTCAGCCAGCCTTACGTATTAGGCACACTGGGGAGCAAACTCATGACCCCTGTATCAGCAGTCAGTGCCTTAACCATTGTGCTCCACTGCTGCTCCTCCTTGTATGTCAGCGCACCTACTTATGCTTTTCATTCCTTAAACTGCACAGTGCTGCCATCAAAAACAGTACTCTGACCTTGCGGTACCTCATACGGCACCCTATAAAGCACCCTATAAGCAACATTCTAGGGTGCCTTGGCGGACAGTGCACTTTAAAATGTGCCTTATGGGGTGCCTTATGTTACCACGCTTTGAGAGTGCGTTTGCTAGTACAGATAATTAAAATAACACTAAAATGCCTCCTAAAGCAAACTTACCCATAATAGGTACTGTCTAAGCCAGCCTTGTTCAGTGGGCACTGTGGGGGATTAAACCCATGATTTCTGCACCATTAGCTATTGTCTTAACCATTGTACTGTGGCTCTGTTCTTGTGCCTGTGCATCAGCGCGCCACTTATGCTTCCTGCGCAGCTTTCTCATGCGCTAATGTGCGGGGTGCACTTGAGCGCCGCGCACATTAGCGCATGTTTAATCCCGGTTTTGCTTTTTTCAGCCTGAAATGCCCACTCCTTATATGGCATCCGCACACTAGCGAGGCCCGCACATTACCGGGGTTTTAGTAAACATACCCCTTAGTGCGCGCTCATGCGCTCAGCGGCGCAAATGAGCGCTGAAGGCGGGGAAAGGCTCCCGGAGGGCGGAGGAAGGCTCCTCAGGGGCGGAGAGAAGGGGTCAATGGGTGGAGAGTGGGAGGGGAGAGGCTCCCCGCACACTAACAATGTGAAATCCGAGGCCAAAACTAACGCAAGTGAAAACCTTGTGTTGGAGCTGATTTAAAGGGAAAAGAAACCATTTCTGTCAGCAATGTACGCAAAACCAGGGAAACCTACAAAAAAGTGATAAGTGTGATACATGTGCACGGAACAAAAGTGCAAATAAACATTGAAAATGACCCCAACAAAATAAAAAAAAATCATAATCAAGCTGGGCAATAGTGATAGTAATGGGAAACATCAAAAAACACTCCCAAGAAAGCCCCAAAAAACAAATATGAATTTTGGAAGGGTCTACGCTCCGTCCCTATACAAGTTGAATGATCCCACAGTGAAATAGCACTGATCAGGGTTTCCCTCTCCATTGGACAGGTTACCTATGGCATGCACATGTTCCACAACAGCAGGGCGGGCATGTCGGAATGGGCAACTGTACAGATGCTGGGAAAGGGGATACAGAGGGCTGCAGGCGGCACATGCTGTGGTGCAGCTGGGGCACAGTGCGGACTAGGCAGATGCCTAGGTGGCACTTAGGAATGCTGAAACTGAACAGCAGCCAGACAGCAACTGATGAGGGCCCAAGATGGGCACGAGAGTGTTTATCACAGTGTCACAGGGGATAGTACCCAGCAAGTACCTCCAAGGGCACAGAACATTGGCAGGCGGTGTTGGGGGCAAGCGTGGATGCCTATGCAGGCACCCCTACCCCAGAACATGCACCATAGGCAGCTGCCTACCTGCACACTGGATGGCTTGAGACTGCACACTACCAGCACCACCAGCAGAAGGGCATGTCAGCATGGTGGCAGAGGGGTACTGGTGGTGGAGGGGGGCAGTGGCAGCTGCCCAGAGCAGACCATGGCCTAGCCCTGTGTAGGTAGGTGCCATGCACCGCAACAGACAGGCCCTGCCGGACAAACAGTCATGGTATCACCAGGGAATGCACTGTCTCTGTGGCAACATGGTGGTGCAGTGCACACAACCAGTGTGTTTGGAGGCAGAAGGTCACAGGTTCAAGTCCCAGCTATGGTGCCTGCCAACCCAGTCCCCATATTTTACCCACTACTACAACATGCTAATACAGACAGAACATTTATTGCAGATGACGTAAACATGCCCAAAATATCTACATTTTACCCTACAGAGCACAGTCTCCATAAACAGACGCATTACCTACAGCAGAGTCTCCCAAATGCAGTCCTGGAGGGCCAAACACCATTCAGGTTCCATGCTGCCTCTAATAAAGATGCCTGTGCTGCATATCTATGCACCACCCCCATGGTATGCAGATGTATCTCATGCATATTCATGAGGGACAGCATGAAAATCCAAACAGTGTTTGGCACACCAGGACTGGAGTTGGGAACCTCTGCCGTAAAGCAGCAGCCAACAGGGGCAGACACACCCACACCCACAGGCTCCATTAGCCAATGCCCCCTGGAGAGGCAGGTCATTGGGCCCTGCGTGCATCTCCCAATACTAGCACTTGCATACCTTAGCAATGCCACACTACACCTGGGAATACGGTACACAGCTATCAAAAGGTTGCTATGATTACTGGCAGATAGCAATTCCTACGTTAAGCACAGTTTGCTGATTGAGCTCCATCATAGCAACCTTTCTGATGTCTGTGGGGTATGCTTCAGGTCTGGTCTCTGACAGTGTTTACCACCCTGGAGAGTGACCCCCAACAGTTTTGCGTACCATATCCATGCCTGCACTGTGCCCAGGACTGGTGTGGTGGCCAGGGCTGCTAAACACCTCTATAGTAGCACAATGCTGGCATAGGTGTGGGAGTGTGTGTCTGTCTATGCAGTGTGTGGTGGCTGCAAACACTCTCCACAGCCCACACTGCCAGCACTGTTGCCAGTATTGGCCTGCCAATGTGCATAATGAGGAGCAAGGTACCATGGGTATAGCCCGGACAGGGTGGCCTGGCCAGGATGCATCTGCACAGGGCATAGGGCAATGGCTGGGACATTGTAGTGCCCGGCCACCACCTGCACAGACAGGGTGGGAGTTCACTCTCACCCTGACTGAGCAGTGACCACGGCATGGCTAGGTTCCCCCATAGTGCCCTATAATATCTTTTTCATGTGATATTTCTGGGTTCCCTTTTGGGGCCCAATCACTGACTTAACTGCTTGGTGTGTATGCTGACATCCCAGTTCTGGGTGCATGCATCTTCTCCAGGAACATGCCCTATGGACTAGCTATCAGACTTTCTGCAGCTAGTATGTGTCTTGCTGGAACACCTTGCAGGGTGCATTGGCTTCAGGAGAATATCACAATGTGGTGGGTTGCAGCTGAGTATTTCCGGGCCTAATGTCTGTCTGCTATTGCCTTATAGATATGTACAGAGCTACATTGACTGCCCTGTAGGGTGTCTGTTCCCCAGCAGGACTGCGGTTGGTGGTCCCCTCTACTGCTGCCATTGCAGGGATGTAAAATGTGGATCTGTCAGTGGGAGACCCTGTTTCCTACCCTCAACCCGAGAGGGTGGGTTGGGTGGTGGTACATAATCTGCCTATGGGTCCATAAGGGTCAAACCTGACTGAGAAATACAGATGTATCCAAAGTGTATCTGCAGGAACTACCTATCTCACACACTAAGACTGCTGGGGACCTACAGCATGGCCTATTTCTGCCATGGAAGGTGCTGTGGACCTGGTGCTTGGCGCCCCACCGCACCCACAGGGTGAGCACACTACTCGCACAATGTGACGGTGTGTAGCTACTCTGTGCCAGTAACACACATGGTCAGTTCCCCCTACCAGGCCGAGGTGCTGTGGGGGTGCATACCCCATCTTGTGTTCATCTGTAGACGGCTGATTTGCATTTGCAGTGCATCATGGGTACGGGTGGGCTAGCTCTATCCTGGTGACCACAGCAGACTGTTTGTGTGGTGACATGCAGTCCTTCTGCAGCCAGCCAGGGGCTTGCTAGCAGCTATAGAGTTGTAGCCCACTGGTTACTTTGCTACCAGTGGACCCAGAGGTCATGGGTTCAAACCCACAGTGGGGTTATTTGATAGTGCTGTCCAAAGCATTATCTATTTTTAATGTACATTAGTGCTGCCAGCAAAAACACCCTCAGTGTACTGTACCCATAAAGTGCCTCAGAGGGCGCTTTATAGGGCACCTTATGGTTACCGTCCATATAAGGTGCACTATACAGTATCCTATGGAGCGACTTATAGGGTGCCCTATAGGGGACATTATAGGGTGCCGTGGTGGACAGTGCACTTTATAATGTGCCCTATGGAGTGCCTTATAGGGTGCCTTATGTGGCACCTTAGGTTACGGCACATGAGGTGTGTTTGCTGGCAGCAATTAATAAAATACAAATAATGTGCAGCAGGAAACAATACTTACATGTCAAAGCTGATGCCTCAGCCAGCCTTAAGTATTAGGCACACTGGGGATCAAACTCAAAACCCCTGTATCATCAGTCAGTGCCTTAACCGTTGTGCTACACTGCTGTTCCTCCTTGCATGTCAGCGCACCTACTTAAGAGTTCCATGCGTTTAAATGCACAGTGCTGCCATCAAAAACAGTGCTATGACCTTGCCGTGCCTCATAGGGCACCCTATATGGTGCCCTATAGGCCACCCTTTAAGCAACATTGTAGGGTGCCTTGGCGGACAGTGCACTTTAAAATGTGCCCTCTGGGGTACCTTATGGGGTGCCTTATGCAGCACCTTATGTTACAGCGCTTTGAGAGTGCATTTGCTAGCAGCAGTAATTAAAATAAAATTAAAATGCCTCATAATGCAATATTACACATAAATAGCAGCGCCTCAGCCAGCCTTATTCATTGGGCACAGTGGGGGATTGAACCCATGACCCCTGCACCATCTGTCAGTGTCTTCACTATTGTACTGCAGCCCTGTTCCTCTGTTTGCACATCAGCGTGCCTGCTTATGCTTCCCGCGTGTTTCTCGTGCGCTAATGTGCGCGGCGCACAAGAGCACGCAGCGCACAAGAGCGCGCATGCTAATCCCGTTTTGCTACTTTTGACCGGACCGCCCACTCCTTTTATGGCATCCTGCAGACTAACGCGGCGCGCACGTTAAGAGGGTTTAGTAAACATACCCCTAAGACTTTGAGTTTGCTGTGATTGGATTCCACCTTGGCTTTTATCTCAGGCCACACCGTGTGATGATCACTGTTGCTCACATGGGCACCCACCTGGATATTCGACATGCTATCTCCGTTGGAGGAGCACCATATCCAGCACGGAGCTCTCCCTGGTCGGTTCCATCACCATTTGTTTAAGTAACACATCTTGGAAGGCAGCCACAATTTTTTTTACTTCTTTCCAGATTTGCAGAAGGAGTACTCCAATCCACATCGGATAGATTAAAGTCACCCAATATGTCACTTCCCCCTTCATGGCTATCTTTGCAATATCAACAATCAATTCGCTATCCATTTCTTAGGCTTGAGTTGGAGGCCTGTAGACCACACCAGTATGTATGACAGTGCCATCTCCTCTTTCCAACACAATCCAGAGCGCTTCTTCTTTTCCCCACGTCTGCTGCATTTCAGCAGCTTTAATATTGCCCCCAGTATTTGACCTAGGTGAGGCATTCTCAGAGATGGACTTGGATGGGGCTTATTTATGAAAAAGTGTGTCAGAACATAAAATAAGCCTGTAAATTTGTACATACCAAAGAGCAGGTGTTTATATGTGCATGTACTTTCCATGGGGTAATTTTAAAAGGGAAAGTATATGTATACATTCCCTTGTGAAACTGGTGTAACTTAGGGACAACCTTACTTCACAAGTTAGGAAGCCTCCTAGAAAATTCCCTCTTAAAGATTAGTTTTCCAAAGGGTTTGAGATTTTAGGCACCTTAACTGGCCCCTTTGAAAACTTTGAGCATCTCTCAGCAACCCCTTGGCAATCATCCCTCCTCACACAAGAAGCCTTCACTAAGCTCCTGAAAACAAGCTGGTAGGAGGATAACATTGTATCTCCTTCTGGCTTATCCCCTCCTTCCTCTCCTCAGTTCTTCCCTGTTTTCCTCCTTCCTCTCCTTCTGCTGGGGATGTACGAGGCCATGGACATTACTAGTAACCCAGGGCATAACTCAATAGGCAAACTAGGCAGCTCCTTAGAGCACCAATGTTCCCATGGCACCCATTGCTTCAACTCCTGTTCCTCTCCAGGACCTGCAGTGGTGACAATGCCATTGAAATGGCAATGCAGTGCTTACTGGAGCTCTCCGGCACTGCGTTGCTATTCCTTTTTTCTATGATCTTCTGCATCTGCCCCCTCTGACCTAGGAAGTCGGTGCTAGAGAGGTTGGAAGTGACAGACTATTGCCACTACTGCAGGTCACAGAGAGGACCAGCAGTAATGGCAATGGGGTGAGGGGCAGCAGTGTGTGTGTGTGTGGGGGGGGGGGGGGGAGGGGTGGCAGGATTGAGGGCTTACCTAGGGTGCCTGATATCCTTGCACTGCACCAGCCAGACCCCATCTGATTACTCACTGTTCAACCTTTTCCTCATTGGCAACAGAAGAAAGATTTAATGAGACATCAACCCCTGCTGCCACAAGAATAGTCCCATGCTATGTTTAGAAGCCACGCAAGACTAGTCCGTGGTGGCAGGAGATGATGCCTCATTAAACACGTCTGCTAACAATGGGGTAGAAGTGGGGGGTGGAGAGAAGAATTAGGGGAAAATAGTAGGGTAGAAATCCAGAGAATTGGGCAGGGCTTTGATTTACCCCAGGCCAAATTTGATGGCTGAAATTTGGAATTCAAAGGGGTGGTAATTCATTTTTTGGGGTGGTATTTGCTATCCTTTGCTGCCCCATAGCACACTTATGCTCCTACTACTGTCAAGCAGCATCATGTCAGGCAGCATCATGTTATGGAGTTTAGGCAGGTTTGACGAGGGGGGATTCTGTTTCGGTGAGGGCAGTGGCTTCAGAAGGTTTCAGAGGAAGGAGGATACTGGTGGTAGCAACTTCAGTAAGTTCATTTATGCTTGCTTTAAATTCACAGAAATCATGGTTCTATTTGTAGTCTGGATCCACTGGGGGGGGGGGGGGGGTGTGTGGATCCACTGGGGGGGGGGGGGGGGGGGGGTGTGGGGAGGGGAGGTCCAAAGACAAAGCCAAGAAAATAGTCTCAAATGACTCCTTATTGTGTACTTTGGATGCTCCATGGTCTGGCCTTAACATACTGTCTGGACCTCTTAAGATGTTAAATGGGGTAGAGCCTCTAGGGTTCTCTAACATCTGAAGAAACTATCAGATATTTGAAGTCTGAATCATTTCTGAAGAGCCTAGGAGAGTCTTAGGGGTATGTTTACTAAACCGTCTTATTGTGCGCCCGGCGATAGTGTGCAGGCTGCCATAAAAGGAGTGGGCGTTTCAGTCTTAAAGCAGCAAAACGGGAGTATTGCGCGATAACGCGCGCTGCTGCGCACATTATCGGGCAAAGCGCCACTAAGCGTGTTAATGCGCGGTAATCCTAAGTAGGCGCCCAGATATGCAACCATAGAAACAGAGGTGTAGCACAATGGTTAATACACTGACTGGTGATAGCGGGGTAATGAGTTCAATCCCCCAGTGTGCCTAATGCATAAGGCTGGCTGAGGCATCAGCTTTGACATGTAAGTATTGTTTCCTGAGGCAGTTTATTTGTATTTTAATTATTGCTGCCAGCAAACACACCCTCACGTGCCGTAACCTAAGGTGCCGCATAAGGTACCCTATAAGGCACTCCTCCATAGGGCACATTATAAAGTGCACTGTCCGCCATGGCACCCTATAATGTCCCCTATAGGGCACCCTATAAGGCGCTCCATAGGATACCTTAGAAGGCACCTTATATGGATGGTAACCATAAGGTGCCTCAGAAGGCGCTGTATAGGGCGCCCTATAAAGTGCCTTCTGAGGCACCTTATAGTTACAGTATACTGAGGGTGGTTTTGCTGGCAGAACTAATGTACATTAAAAATAGAAAATGCTTTGGACAGCCCTATCAAATAACCCCACTGGGGGTTTGAACCCATGACCTCTGGCTCTACAAGCAGTGAAGTAACCAGTGGGTTACAGCTGCTAACAAGCCCCTGGTTGGCTGCAGAAGGACTGCATGTCACCACACAAACAGTCTGCTGTGATCACCAGGGTAGGGTTAACCCACCCGTACCCATGATGCACTGCACATGCAAATCAGCAGTTTACAGATGAACACAAGATGGGGTGTGCACCCCCACAGCACCTCGGCCTGGTAGGGGGAACTGACCGTGTGTGTTACTGGCACAGAGTAGCTACACACCGGCACATTGTGTGCGTACTGTGCTCACCCTGAGGGTGAGGTGGGGCGCCCAGCACCAGGTCCACAGCACCGGCCATGGCAAAAATAGGCCATGCTGCAGGTCCCCAGCAGTGCTAGTGTGTGAGTTAGGTAGTTCCTGCAGACACACTTTGAATACATCTGTATTTCTCCATCAGGTTTATTTTATTTATTTATTTCTCTTATATACCACACTCTTCAACATCAGTGCAATTTACATGGAACAATTATGTTTTACAGTGGGTTAACCATAAAAATAGATAACAGGTAGCTCAACTTGGATGGTCAAAAATTAATTATTAAATTAACTATTTACACACATTTAAACATAGTATTATTTACATAATATACATCATGTGAGAGAACATTGCATTACATTGGACGTAGAGCTGTCTGATGGAGAGGAAAACCCTGCACAGCGCAATTTCACTGTGGGCTCATTCACCTTGTATGGGGACGGAGCATGGACCCTTCCAGAATTCATATCCTTTTTTTGGTGCCTTCTTGGGAGTGTTTTTTGATGTTTCCCATTGAGATCACTATTGCCCAGCTTGGTTATTTTATTTTTCCATTTTCTGCTGGTCATTTTCACTGTTTATTTGCCCTTTTGTTCCGTGCACATGTATCACACTTATCACTGTTTTGTAGGTTTCCCTGGTTTTGCTGTACATTGCTGACAGAAATGTTTTCTCTTCCCTTTAAATCAGCTCTAACGCCAGGGTTTCAGTGGCGTTAGTTTTGGCCTCGGATTTCACAGTGTTAGTGTGCGGGGAGCCTCTCCCCTCCCACTCTCCAGCCATTGACCCCTTCTCTCTGCCCCTGGGGAGCCTTCCTCCGCCCTCCGGGAGCCTTTCTCCGCCTTCAGCGCTTGTTTGCACCGCAGCGTGCATTATCACGCGCTAAGGTACCTTATCGCGCGATAACGTCACAGAGCGCACAATAAGACAGTTTAGTAAACATATCCCTTAGATGGCTTTGGCTGGAGGAGTGGCTCAGTGGTTGGGACAGGTTACCTCAGGCCAGAGGGCCAGGGGTTCAATTCTTACATGGGGACAAGTAACCTCAGGCCAGAGGGGCTGGGGTCTCTAGTCCCATGGCCACTCCTTGTGGCCTTGGGCAAGTCACTTAACCCTCCATTGCCTGAGGTACACTTAGATTGTGAGCCCTTTGGGGACAAGGGAATAAAAAGTACCTGTTAGCATACACATGTAGACCACCCTGATGCATAAGTAAAGGGTAGTATATCAAATGCCTTAGCCATAGCTTCCTTTCTTTATTCACAGCTGGAACCTCACTGCAGACTTCCATTAGTTCTGTCCTCCTCTTGCTTCCTTGTTACTAATTATGCCAAGCTAGCCTTTGGAAACTCTTCTTTTTCCAAGGCTTAGTTAGCCATGGCAAGAGAGGCTCCTTCAGCATTACTCCATTGTGAGCAATTGCTCTCACTGAAAAGCCTGCAACCCACTATGCACAGGCCTCATAGTTCCCCCTAAAACCATAACACAGTAAAGAAAATATACCACAAAATTTGGACATTAAGACACCTACGGCCCTTGCTGGACCCCGAAGATTTCCGAACAATCTACCAAGCACTAATAATCCCACATTTCGATTATGCCAATGCAATACTATATGGCCTCCCGCAAACATCACTGAACCCCCTACAGCTGGCAATGAATGCAGCTGCCAGGGTTCTATACGGAGTCTCAAGAACAGACCACATCACACCAATCCTAAAGAAACTCCACTGGCTACCAGTCCAAGGCAGAATATGTTTTAAGATACTTTTTCTGTCATCATGTTTCTAGTAATGGCCTTCAAGGCCATAAACAATCAACCCCCCCACATCCATCACCAAGTTAATCCATCTCACACCCCCTAACAGGTCCAGAAGATCCACAGCTATTAACACACTGATTATCCCTAAGGAAACAACGAAATGCACCCACATGACATCTAATAGAGCCTTCATGATCTACGCACCTAGATGCTGGAATGCCCTCCCTACGGCCATCCGAACAATCACTGATCTGACCCAATTCAGGAAGGCGCTGAAACGCCACATATTCATACAGCACTACCCAGACAACAGCCCCATAGGTCAGCCAGCAAGCATGTCCACCAAGCACCAAGACCCCCACACCAGCACACCTGAGTGCAGCCAGCCCAAGGTTGCAACCTCAAGTAAGAAGCACTGCGCACGGCACAGCTATTAATGTATATAATATAAATAAGTTTGTGACAGTTATCCCAGTTTCTAGCCAAGTTATATTTCCTGTTTTATTGTAAATACAATACAGTCAAGACTGCATTGTATAAGCCACAGTTAAATGTACACCGCACTGATATTGAATAGCGCGGTATAGAAGAGAAATTAAATAAATAAAATAAATAAAAGATGGAAACACCCATTGGCTAGTGTTGGATCTCAAGCCCATCCTCAATTATACCATTCTACACGATGACTAAGGTGTTTGGGAAGGCCAAAGAGGGGTGGAGCTTGAGCAAGATGGGATAGGGCATGGCAGGGAGAGTTTAAAATCCTTGGGATGGGGGAGACGACACTAATGTCAGCAGTAAAGCGATAGTTGGGACGCTTGAAAAGAGCACAGGAGGGATTAACCCTTTTGCTGTGTGACTCTGGTACAACTGCATTAGCTGAATCGTCTCTAGTACCTTTGCTATTGATGGCAACATGCACACTGAATACACTTCAGGGAATTACATGCCAAGAAATCTAAGTAATGTCTCAAAAATTCTAAATAATTCAACAAATTAATACAATATTTAAACAGAACAGTATCTGCAGTATTCTGGAAATATATGCAGGTACTTTAACATTTGGCTCCCAGTCAGCCCTAGTCCCATAGCCCTCCATCTTCCTGTTGACTATGAGAACAGTGGCGTTCAGCAGCATTGTAACAGAAATCCTGTGGTAACAGGCAACCATAAAATGATTTGCCTATCAGTTATTTTCATGGAAAAGCCACCTACACACATTTCCAGATCATCGCCTGGATTTTACTCATGTTTTCAGTAGTAACTCAAGGCAAATTGCATTCAGATATTTGTCTGTCTCCCTAGGAGTCTTACAATGTAAGTTTAGACTTGGTGAAATGGAGAGTTAAGCGACTTACTGACACGCTTTTAAACCGTGGGCTATTCTCCATTATTTACTGATGGCAACATTTTCTGACAAAAATAACACATGTATGTTGAAAATACAGACATGCACACATTGCTTCAGTCTCTGCTTTAAGCTTGTCTCCAGGAATAACAACTAGTAGCAGAGCTAATAAACTCATTTCAGCCCACATTTTCCTTAGGTTATTCTCATGGAATTGGAAGACTCCTTTGATCTTGGAATTTCTATTTTATCCCTTCAGCACAGAAATGCCACTGTGTGCCTGCGTCTGCTATAAGCTGCATGGATTTAGCATTCATTAATAACTGGATTGCTAGCATGCATGTTATTGTTCATGTGTGTATTTGTTGGACCGTGCTGTCTGAAGTGCGCACCAGTCTATTCCATAGAGATTTGTATAAGCAATTCAGACTAAGTTATCACTTTTTTAGTGAGATCTCCTACCCAGAACATACATAACTTTCAGAGAAGCTTTCTAAAAGGTAGTCATAAAGCCCCCATCTTTTCCATAATCTCCCCCTCTGACTTTCCTGTAACTGTCTCGCACGTCCCTGCACTGACCACTCCCTGCCCCTTTTTCACCCCATCTGCATTAGGTGTTTAATGCAGCAGTCGACAAAAATTAATTGCATTTACTAAGGGGTAACGTTTTTTAATGCATATTAAAGAGGCAATTTTATAAGGCGCTGCCTACATTTAGGCAGCAAGCATAGATGCAAATGGGGGTATTTTAGCCATTTGTGCATATAAGTGTCCACTTAAGTGCATAAATGAACGTGCTTGTGTTACGCCCCATTCTGTAAGTATGCGTGTAAATGCAGTGGTGCATACTTTATCCGTGAATGGGCAAGGGGCAGAATTTGGGTTGAGCACAGGCGGGGAGCAAGGTTGTATATGTAAATTATATAAGGCTAGTTTACGTGATTGCACCATTAATTTACATGCATTTTTGACCACTTAATACGATTATTTTATAAAGAAAAGTAGACATCTACTTTTCTTTATAAAATAGCACCAATTAGGTGCCTACTTTCAGGCATATAATAAGTGCTTCCATATAAAATTACCCCTCATTAGGATAATTTTATAACAGGGTGCTTAGGTTAAGGCAACTGTGGCTAGGCCTAGCAACAAAGTTTGCACCTTTATGACCATGTGCATCCTTCTACACTGAGAGACCACTGACACGCACATTGATGACTTAATAAAATAACCTCATAAATGTTTAATTCCCTTTAAAACCTGTGTGAAACACCTAACACAGTTTAGTAAATACAGTAAGCCTCATAAGCACTGCTTCATGTGCAAAAATGGCTTTTAAAACTGTCCTCCCTTGTTATATTGGAGATGACTTTGAGAATATGTGCCCGATTCAGAGTTGCGGGTTGCAGGTCGCAAGCAGTCCAGAACCTATTCCCACGCCTGCTCTCCCCACATGGCTAGAGATGCAGGATGGGGAGAGCTGGCGGGGGCGGGAAGGGAAAGGATCTTGGCGGAGTCCCCCCCTGGGGCCGGGGCCGGGTATGGGAGGACACTGCCACCCGATTTAGGCCTCGGCTAGCCAGCTGTAGGTCAGGTGGTGGGGATGAGGAGAGTCTTAGCAGCGTGAGTAAGGGGCACCTGCGGGGAGGACGTCCCAGCAGGCAGGCAGGGGTATGCTGGGCCATCCTCGGGACTGATTCTGTGTACCGTGGGAACGTTTTGTTCCTGTGGTCCAGAATCAGGTCCTAACGGGCCCATCTTGCTTAGGGACATCCCCGTGCCCCTTCATGAATCGGGCTATATGTGTTCTTGTAAACCACATATCCTCCCGATCTTTAATTACAAATGAGGTGGGTAGATTGTGTTTGAAGATCAGGTCAATTAGTGTGGGCTAAAAATGTACTTCATTATGTTTTCTATTTGTTGAATTTTTTTCTGTATGATGATTGTACGCGTTCTATAAAATCCTGGGACTCCTTCTTCAGGCTGTTCCTGGGACTTCTTCTTCTTCTCTCTCTCCCTGCATCAGAAGAAGTTATGGAGCTATTCTTGTGGTTTCCCTTTCTGTTTCTCATTAGGGATCTCTTATGTCTATGGTTTCCTGCTCAGGAAGGACTTCCCCAAGCTCCTTTTCTGGTTAGCTATTTTGTAGCCCCCTAAAACGTGTTTTTCCAGTAAGAGGGTGCAGTTTTTCCCTCTTACTGGGTTTCTCTCTAAAGCACTCTGTTTTCCTTTTTCTGCTTAATTATTTTTGCCATTCTTTGTCTTTGGGGTTAGAATCTATATATAACCAAAGCATGGAACATATTCAGCAATGATCAATTACCAGTACCATGCATTTTATCTATCTATTTAGCATTTATATAGCGCTGCAAATGTATGAAGTGCTGTACAGACATGTAGGAGAGACAGTCCCTGCTACAGTTCGTAGGCCCTAAAAGATCCAATTTTTTGCATCAAGAGAAAAGCAAAGCTGATCAGAGACAAAGAAAACATAACTAAGCCACCATATTTAATAAAACACGTGCATGGATATCTAAAGAAAATATAGACTCCCATATTGTGAGCCTCTTGCCACATATCAAGAAATCCAAAATAAAGTCAGGCCAAACAGAGCTGGCAAAGTTGTTGCTTGGTTGGTGGTTGCTAGGTGCAGTAGGCGGTGCTTTTGTTAAATTCTGGTGACATCAGACGCCATGCGATTTAAATGAAGAGTGATTTATTGAAGTGGAATGGCTTGGAAATGTTTTTGATATCCACAAATGCAGACTGTGGCTGTTTCCTCAGAGCAATCCTGTATAGCATATGAACTTTCCTGACGCAGAGCCCTTACAAAAGTTTTTCGGGTTCGAAATGCGGTACTGTGTCAGAGCGAGTTTATTAACATTATCAGGAGCTCCTTGGAAGGTTCCACTTATGCCATTTGTTAAGCTAAGTGCCTTCATTTTATTTCATATATAAAAGGTCTACAAAAATATATCAAAAGATTGATTAGAAGGGCAAGTTTGTTTCACTGGGGAAACTTTCCCTGTCTACAAACAGTCCGACAAAAATTCTTAATTTGTTAAACTTTGCCAACTCTGTTTGGCCTGACTTTGTTTTGGATTATTGATTGGTCAGTGCTGATGTGTTGGGGTGATATTTTCTGACATATCGAGAAATAACATTTTCTTTGCTAGATCAGGATAAATCCATATTCTTTGTCCCAGAAATGCAGACTGCATGCGTGAAAATAAAGGTGCAAAATCAGGCTGAAGTCTTGTTCGAAATACTAATAGAACCAGAAAGTATCATGGAACCTACGTTCTTCAGAACCACAGAAATCCATTCCTGATCCTTTCCCTTGGGGTACTTCCACGTCTGTAGCAGACACTTCAGCTTATTTAGGAACTGGCAAATAAAAAATTCTGCAACTTATAAAAGCTTCCATGGGACAATTCATGGGACCTCGGGAAGTTCTGTAGATGAAGGTTTAATTGCCTGGCATAGATCTTAAACGGCTTCATCTTCCTATGCATCCCAATTTTGTCTTGAATGACAACAGAAGTCACTTTCTTGACCTCCACTAGAGCTTTCTCTACTGTGTTTATCCTCCCAAGTTGTTCCTTGTTCCATATTTCAACCTCTGGGCCAAAAAAAACAACAACCCAGAGGTACATGCTGATAAAGAAGATCCCATTTTATCCAATGCTGCTCAAATCGAGTAAAGTGTGTGGTTATGATTTATTATGCTTTCTATGCCACCTTGTCAGGTTAGGCAAAGCGGTTTTCACAATCAAAACTTAAATAAAAGGAATTGACAGCAAAGAAAAGAGATAGGCAAGACAAAGCAGATGCAAGGTACCACCATGTGCAAGGAGAGAGAGATAGCAAAGGGCAGGGAAACATGATCACACAAGTAGGCAAGTAGGGCCGACGGGGGAGAGGGGGACGATCCCGCCGGCCCGTCGACGAGGACAAGTGGGACCCCCCCAACACCAGACGGAGGACCCGCCGATTACAACAGTCATCAACCTCTCGGGGCTGGAATTAACTCGAGCCCAAATGGAGGTATTGGACTTGGGTCTCTCTTTCATTCCCACAGTACGGTATGACCCCTTTGCTATGAGAGTGGCTTTATTTCGGTTTTTTAGGAAACTACGAGTCATTCAATTTTTTGCCGATCATCCTGGTCCAAAGGATGATTCTATCCTTCATCCTAAATCCCGGTGGATCCCTTCGGGGGTACCGGATCCGATGGTTTCTACCTATCAAGCCTTGGTGCTACATGATTTATCACAGTGTGAGGAACGCTTTTCAAGATCTTTTTCGAACATTTCTACCACGCACCGCCAAGCTGTTCAAGATTTAGCGACCAATCCGGCATTAGTCATTCGGGGTGCCGACAAAGGGGGAGCGGTAGTACTACAATCAACATCAGCATATGTTCAGGAATTGTTGTCACAATTGAGTGATTTAAAATACTACCGGCCTTTGGCGGCGGATCCCACTGTTCCTCTACAAATTACCATTCGGTCTTTGGTACGGGAGGCTCAGGTGAAAGGTTGGGTCACTTCTCGGGAGGCTCAGTTTTTGGTCCAACGCCATCCTGTTATACCGGTTATTTACACGGTTCCCAAGGTACATAAGTCCTTATCGGCCCCCCTGGGCCGTCCCATTGTTTCCTGTAGGGGCTCTGTGCTTGAGCCTCTTTCGAAGTTTATTGATGTTTTCCTAAGTCAAGAGGCTTGTAAGGTTCGCTCATATCTCCGAGATACTACTCACTTCCTTACCATTCTTGCTGGACTTACAACTGCATCAGATGATCTCATTTTAGTCACCTTAGACGTGACCGCTTTATACACGAACATCCATCAGGAAGAGGCTCTACATCTTCTTGAATCCGCTTTTACCACGGCTCCGTCAAGGATACCAAAATCCTTTTTATTGGACATCACTAGATTGGTGTTGACCAAGAATTATTTCCTTTGTCAGGGGCAGTTTTACCAGCAGTGCTATGGAATAGCAATGGGGGCCACTTTAGCTCCCTCGGTGGCCACGCTGTATTTGGCGGCTATGGAAGAGCAATACATTTATCCTGCTGATTATTTTCGTCATGTTACCCTGTGGTTGCGTTTTTTGGATGACATTTTTTTGCTATGGTCATCCACCGAACCACATTTATGGGAGTTTTTGTCTTGGTTGAACACCCTTAAGCCCAACATTCAATTTACAGCTCATGTGGATCATCAGCGGCTGGAATTTCTTGATGTTGTAGTGGTCAAGTCAGCCGGCAGTTTCTCCACAACGCTTTTTCGTAAACCAACCCAAAGGAACAGCCTGTTGCGCTATCATAGTCACCACCCTGCTCCTTTGCGCCGGGGGCTACCTTATGGACAATTCTTGCGGTTACGCCGCATTTGTTCTTCCCTATCAGATTTTAAGTTTCAAGCAAAAGCCCTCCAGTCCCGTCTTCTTGACAGGGGGTACCCGCGGAAGGTGGTTCATCGGGCGTACCTACGGGCCCGGTTTTCTCATCGTGAGTGGTTGTTGGATCCCTCCCTTACTTCTCAGGCGACACCAACGGAGGGGGATTCACCGGTTATTACTGGAGTACTACCTTTTATGACTGACGCTGCTCAGGTCACAAGTCTGCTGAGGAAGCATTGGCACATTTTGCAATTGCATTCATGCTTTAGAAAGTCTTTACGTTTTGCCTACACCAGGGGGTCTAATCTTCGCGACCGGTTGGTTCATTCTTTATGTCCCCCTCTTCTTCCCACTGTACCTCCTTCGACCGATAGGAGACAGGGGCACTGGGCTTGTCATAATTGCAAGTATTGTTCTATTACTATTGAGGGGACTCAATGGACTTTTCCCTTAACGGGGAGAACCTACACAATTTTGGGGAGTTTCACGTGTCAATCATCCTATGTCGTTTACATGATATCCTGCCCCTGTGGTCTTTCTTACATTGGCCGTACTGTCCGACCAGTCCGCATTCGACTGAGTGAGCATGCTTCCAGATTGCGCAACCAAGTCCTTTCAGCACCGATTGTAACACATTGCCTGGCTACGGGCCATGTTTTTTCTGATTTGCGCTGGCGAATCATTGATTCCGCGCCAGTTAGTTTGCGGGGTGGTGATCGGGAACATCGCCTTCAGTTGCGAGAACAGCGATGGATCTTCCGACTACACACTGTGGAGCCTTCGGGTCTCAATTTGGAATGTGATTGGTGGAGTGTTCTCTGACATCTGTGGCATCATCTTTTGGGATTTCCTCACACGTGACTTATGTGTCCAATCAGTTGTCATTTTGTCATGTTTAAATATGCCGGGGATTTTGGTCTTCTTTTGAAGGCGACTTTTCAGTTCACTATTGGGCACTTGATACAGGGCTGCTGACGCCCGAAACATGCATGTCGTGCTTTTTGAACCAATTTGAAGTTTCTTCGCCTTGTTTTACAGATAAGTGTGTTCACACTATTTTCACTATTAATGCTTGTTTGCTTGTTTGAATAAAACGGGCCCGTCCGGCGTCGAGGCGGGAGTTTTTCCCCTCCCCCCTCCTGCCAGTCAGGTCCCGACAAAAACATCTTGTTTCACAAGCTGACTATAAGTATTGGGGATATCCTTGTGGCTTTCCCAATGACTTTCAGTTTTTTGTTCAAGTAGGAAGAAATGACATTGGTTTAAGGGAGGCCAAAGTGGTAATACTTATAGCAGACTGATCTTTTTCTGGGGCTCCACTGAAAACCCCGATACCTCTCAAGGCTGCATTCTGTGACAATGCTTCTGCATTCTCTTGATTGACACGCATCTTCACTGGCAGGCCCAACCACACAGTGGGTCAGTTCATCTGCTGGCAATGTGATCTCATCCAGCAGCACCGGGACGTCACTCAACTCTGGAGTGCTCATTAGCCTCAATAGCAATGTTATCTGGTTTGAAGAGCTAAATGATACATCTCCACCCAGCCAGCCAGGGTCTCCTTCAAACATCTGCTGGCAGCAGGAACACTCTTTTCCATTTGCCGAGCGCATTCTACTACAAAATGGGCTGTGCTCCTCTACACAGAATCAGCCGCCAAATCTTCAGATAGGTAAGATGGGTTAACTGGCATAATATCAGAAAATGCCATGGAAAATCACAGTGAGAGAAACGGCTTAAGAGCTAGGAGTACCACAGATGCTCACACTGCTTTCTTATTCATTTGTTTTCTTCCTTCTTTTTCCCTCATTAGTTTCTTAACCACCCCTTAGTTATTGGGCTTTAATGAACCATAAATACCATATTGGAGTTTGCTACCTTTTCATTTATTTTCCTGCCAGGTTTTGTCTTCTATGATTTTGTGATTATATTTCCTGTACAAGGTTTCTATGTGAGAAGACATTTGAAATGAATAAATATGAAATAAAAAAAGAATCTATCTATGGCCACTCTCTTACAGACACCATCGCAATATATATTGCCCTTAATGTAACAAAATAATGCAGGTAATAATGTTAGCTTTGATTTATAGGATATGGGATAAGACCAAATAATTTTAGAAGGCAAATGTAATCTTTGGTTGATAAATCACTTTTGTCTCTTTGAGAGTGATTTTGGTCATAGTAAGCTATAGACCATGAGGTCAACATTCAGTTACATGGATAATGTGCAATTTGGATCGTTCAAACGGTTTCAAATCATACATGCATTCAGTGATGTTTAGGTAGCACAGCTGAATATCCACATAAAAGTGGAAATGTCCAAATTAGAAGTTTCAAGTTATGCCTGCTATTTCTGCAGCCCACTTGGCTGTTTATTTTCTAGTTTCAATGGCTGTTGTAGGGCAGCTACCCAGAGGAAGCACCAGGTAGTTCAAACTCAGGGACAGGATTCTCTTCCATGGTTGTCACGACTTTTTTCCAGGAGAGTGGTAATTTGGAGTAGGTCTCTGGAGGCAGGTATGCTCACTTAGCTAGGGAATGGAAAAAGGCAGCCATCCCTAAAGATCAGGAGAGCCTGTGTCCAATTACCAAAAGGCAGTGATTCATAGCTTCCTGGGAGACCAGTGTGGAGAGGGAGTTTCTCTGAAAGCATGTAAGCTACAGCCAGGTCCCTGAAAGCATGTAAACTACAGTCTAAATCTGTCCCTGAAAGCATGTAAGTTACAGTCTAAGTCCTCCCTTTCCCATCCAATCTTGTCCTGAGGAACTCAGTGAGAAGGAGGAGGTAGAAACTACAGAACCATTAGCTTTACCTGACTGAGGGAAAGGCACTATGAGGCAGGTATGGAATGAATATCTTTTTTTGTAACATTATTTATTTAAGTAAACGAGGATCATCAAACCAACACTAAACAAGAAAATAAGAACAACAGTGTGACTATTACAGCTTAGTGTGACACAGAGATAAACTTCCAAAGTCATTGTCCCTGCACTATACAGATAAAAACTAATACAATTAAACTATCCAGGAAAGGAGCTGTACACTTCAAGGATGCCATTCCGTGCAGCTCTCCTTACATGTCAGGAAGTCCAGGTTGGTACCTTGTTAGAGACTGCTGTACTGGAAGGCTCTCAGGTGGGCGTGCTGCCCACCTGGTTGAAAACTTCCGATCACATGGACATCCTCTCCATCTCGAACACTATCCCACCTCATATGCACAGGAATCATCCACCGCACAGACTGCACAGGCCACCAATATATAAACCATCATTAAAAACAAAAAGAAAAGAAACAAAACACCTTTGACAGTAAGTTTAACTTGGTGCACTATTCATTGGTAAATGACTGGGGTAAGGCTGAGGCAAAAGGCAGAACAGAGGCCAGAGGGAGAGGAGAAGAGTCAAAGAGAGAGAGAGGGGAGGTCAACGCCATATGTCCTTTTCCAAAGAAAGATCAAGCTCAGAGATTACCCATATTAGTAGTCGCTACCAAGAGCCCAATCCAGAAGAGACCCAACGACAGTATGGTCCCCAGACCTCTTCAAATCATCCCATCTGCCCTTCAACATACAAGATAACTTATCCATACTCATCAGCCTATTCACATGCAATCTCAAGTCCAGGGGCTCAGGACCCTACGCGTCTCTCCAACAATGAGCAACCACTATCCTGGCTGTCATCAAAAGAAGTTCAGGCAATCTGTGGCTATCACTAGAGGATCCCCCAGCGGAGTCCATACACCCCAACAAACAGACCCCAGGATCTAGAGGGAGGGCAGCATCAGAGATAGTATTCACCCAACTATTTGCATCCAGTATTCCTGAGCGCATGGGCATGTCCACCACATATAGTGAAAGGTCCCAACGGATCCATAACGCCTCCAACAGACATCAGTACCTCATAGCCCTAATTGATGCTGGTGATGTGGGGTCATATAGACCCATACTAACAATTTATATTAAGTCTGTTAACAGTTAGTACTATGGGCACAGCAGTAGCTGCACCTTTGGATACAGCACCACTCTGCCAAAATGAACGCCCATTCCAGAAAATGATGCCATGCCTCCACATGTGAGCCCTGTCCAGGGAAATAGAGATCCAGAAGAGCACAGTATAGCCGTGCCAAGACCCCTCGCCAGCATATCTCACCCTGAAAAAGAATGCCTTCCAGCGCCTATGGAACATGCGTTACCTGGGACCAATGTTCCTCCAGGACAATGAAAAAGCACACCTGAAAATACTAGAAAAAAGGGGTATGAACTCCACCCCTCCTAATCAAGTGGTCTAGACTCATAGAAGACCCGTTCTCCACCAGATCCTTAAATTGGTAAAGTCCATTCATGTTCCAACAGTGCAGCAAGGCTGGGAAAGCTCCTGCACTAAAGGGGCAATAATCTGCGAGTTTGGCATCTGGGAAGAGAAGTCCCTCTCCCTCATGTCTACACACCTGTGCCAGGACTTGAATCATAGAGGCTAACAAATCATGACCTTCTACCATTTCCCTCCCCCCTTCCCACCTCGAAAACCAATAGAGACGACAACCAACATCCTTCCATGGCCACTCAATGGACATCAGGGGGCCAAATATAGTGGTACCATAGACCTCGGAGCATGGCCGCATTATAATATAATTCTAGTTTAGGGAATCTCAGACCTCCTTCTTTGATGGGGTGCATAAGACTCTGCCAACCAATTCTAGCCTTATGAGCACCCCATACAAATCTACGGAAACCTTTTTCCAGCTTCTTGAAGAAAGCGGGTGACATCCGAATAAGCAATTGGGAAACAAAATAAAAAAGCTTAAGCAGAATCACCATCTTCTGCGCTGCTGCTTGACCCATCCACCCAAGGGTAAGGTCTCTCCATTGATGCAATTCCTTCTTAATGGCAGTAACCAAGTAGGTTCCCTACTCTGGAAGATACCTTAACTCCTAAATACTTATCAGGGGAGGTAGCCAGGCAAAATGGGCACCCTGCTCACAAGGACATCAGGAATTCCCCCAGTGGCAATACCTCGGACTTATTGAGGTTGACTTTATTCTTTAAAGCCAGATATCAAGGCAAAGTCCTTCAATATCTGAATCAGACTCGGTAACAACACTGAAGGGTCCTCTAAGAAGATAAGCGTAACGCCCGCATAGAGGGATACATGGTGTGGGGTAATACCCACTGTAATAGGCGAACACCTGAAGAAGACCAGATGCAGCAAGCCAAAGGTTTGATTGCAAGGGCAAACAACAAAGGGGAGAGAGGGCAGCCCTGACTAGTTCCCCTATACAAGGGAAAGCAGGCTGCTTCTCCATTAGCAACTATGCCTTGGGGGCTAACTATGCCTTGGGGGCTGCATACAAAGCCCAGACCCAGCTAATGAAGTGCTCCCCCAGGCCAGACTTAGCCATGACAGCAAAAAGATGGAATAAACTTTATTTATTAAGGGCATATTGGCTTGTGGAGGCACAGATGGGAGGAGCAACGGAAGTGTTGTACAGCAGCTATGGTGTGGATGCCTCCTACCTTGTTCTCTCCCTGTTGTCCAGTAAAGAATCCTTTTGAGGAAGAGAAATGCTACAAGATTTAAAGCCAGTTTTGATATACCAACGCTAACATGAAGTTGTAGAGAGAACTTTGGACTTGTTCATGATGTAAGCCCAGAAAGAGTTACCGACATTGTTTGAGCTGGTACAGCAGCTGTGTGGGAGTAACTGAGAGACTGTAAGCTTGTGTGTGTGAAGCTGCAACGGCAGCCGAGGAACATAGGGATTCAAACACAGCCACTGAAGTATTTAAAGAAACATTTTTTCCTTTTTCTTTTGTTCCTGAATGGGCTATGCATGCAGACATTGCTCTGCTACAGGGACTTTGAGGAGAAAATACAGTGAAAGGCTCAGGGCCAGCAAGCCTAAGCAGAGAACTGTAAGTAGAGGGATTTCAGTAAAGAATGCTTTTGGATCAGTTTTCTATTTTTGTTCTTTTTCATTTTTCTTTGATGTTGCTGTTGTTGGAGGAACAATGAACTGGCAAGCCACGAGAGACTTTTGCACAGGTCCTAGGAACCCTGGGTTGGATTATAAGAACCTAAGATATGCCATACTGGGTCAAACCAAGGTTCATCAAGCCCAGTATCCTATTTCCAGTAGTGTCCAATCCAAGTCACAAGTACCTAGCAGTTTCTCCAAAAGTCACAGGTTCCATGATCCTTGTATTGGGGCAAGCAGTGGATTTCCCCTTTAATAATGGTTTATAGACTTTTCCTCTAGGAACTTGTCCAAACCTTTTTTAAACTCAGCTAAACTAACAGCTTTTACTACATCCTCCATTAGCGAATTCCAGAGTATGATTATGTGTTGCGTGAAAAAATATTTTCTCTTATTAGTCTTAAATGGGTTACACTGTAGCTTTATTGCATGTCCCCTAGGGGTATGTTTACTAAACAGCGATAACGTAGCAGCGGCACAATCATCACGCGATACGTAATGTTATTGTGCGATACGTGACGTTATCGTGCGATAAATGAACGTCATCGCGCGATAACGTGCTGTATCTCCCGACAACGTCCCTGGTGGCGCTAAGGCACAGACAAGGTTGAGTATGGCTCCCCAGAGGGCGGGGAGAAGGGGTCAATGGGCGGGGGGTGGGTGGGGAGATGCTCCAGGCACACTAGCGCCATGAAATGAAGGTTCGAAAAATAGCGCGAGTGAAAACCTGGCGTTAGAGGCAAAAGTGAAGGAGAGAGAAACCATTTCAGTCAGCAATGTACAGCAAAGGCAGGGAGACCAAGAACAGTGATAGTAGTGATACATGTGCTGCACCTCAAGATAGTGCCCAACTATACATGGGGCACAGGGGATTGCAGGCGTGACATGCAGTGGGGCAGCTGGGGCATAGGGCAGGCTAGATGCCTAGCTGACACATAGAAAAACATAAACGCAATATCAGCAACTGATCAAGGTCAAACATGCCCACGAGTGTCTGTGTCTCACAGTGTCCCAGGGGACAGTACCTAGCAAATACCCCAAAGGGCACAGAACATTGGCAGTCGGTGCCAGGGGGAAGCATGGATGTCCATGCAGGCACCCCTACCCCAGATTACACACCATAGACAGCCACCGGCACACTGCATGGCCTGGGACTGCGCACCACCAGCACCACCGGCATAAGGGCATGTCAGCATGGTGGCGGAGGGGTGCCCGTGGTGGTGGGGGCAGTGGCATCTGCCCACAGCAGACCAAGGCCAAGCCCTGCCTAGGTGGGTGCCGTGCACTGCAAAAGACAAGGTCTGTCTGACGAACAGTAATGGTATACCCAGGGAATGACCTGCCTCTGTGGCAACAGTTTGGTGCAGTACACCCAGCCAGTATGTTCAGGGGCAGAAGGTCACAGGTTCAAGTCCCAGCTGTGGCTCCTGCAGACCATGTCCCTATATATTACCCAGTCCTAAACCATGGTAATAAAGAAGGAACCTTTATGCAGATAAAATAAACACGCCATAAACGCCTATATTCTACCCTACAGAGCACATTCACCATAGACATGTGCAGTCCCTAGAGCAGAGGTTCCCAACTGCAGTCCCGGAGGGCCAAACACCATTCAGGTTTCATGGCTGTCCCTAAGAAATATGCTTGAGGTGCATTTGTATGTACCGCCCCCATTGTTTGCAAATGTATCCCCTGCATATACATTAGGGACAGCATAAAAACCTGAATCGTGTTGGGCCCACCAGAACTGGAGTTGGGAACCTCTGCCCCAGAGCATCGGCCAGATCCACTATCCAAAGCATCATGGAGGGTCAGGCTGTTGGGCCCTGCGCGGAGCAGCATCTACCAATACTAGAACCTGCATACCTTAGCAATGCCGTCATAAACCTTGAAACACGTTTCACATATATCAAGCGGTTGCTATGATTAATGTCAGATAACAAGTCCAAAATGAAACACAATATGTTAACAGAGATCCATCAGAGCAACCTGTCTGATATCTGTGGAGTGTGTCTCAGTTTATGTCTCTGACAGTGTTTACCACCCCAGAGAGTGACCCCAACAGTATTGAGTACCATAGCAATGCCTGTGCTGTGCCCAGGACTGGTGTGGCAGCCAGGGCTGCCAACCACCTCTATATTTGCACAATGCTGAAGTAGGTGTGGGAGTGTGTGTATGTCTATCCAGTGTTTTGTGGCTGGCCACACCTTGAGGAGTCAACAATGCTTTCACTGTTTCCAATGTTAGCCTGCCAATGTGCATAATGAGGAGCAAGGTACTGTGGGTATGGACCGGACAGGGCAGCCTGGGCAGGATGCATCTGCACAGGGCATAGGGCAATTGCTGGGACATTGTAGTGGCTGACCACCACCTGCAGGGACAGGGTGACCACAGCATGTCATGCTGGGGGGGGGGGGGGTCACTCTCACCCTGACTGAGCAGTGACCATGGCATGGCTAGGTCCCCACATAGTACCATACAGTCTTTCTCTCAAGTGATATGTGGGAGTTTCTCTGGTTGGGGCTCAATCACTGATATATCACCTCTGGGTGCACACAGTTTCACCAGGAGCATGCACTATGTACTAGCTAACAGACTGTCTGTAGCTAGCATGTGTGTGGCTGGAGCACCTTGCAGGGTGAATGTCAGATGGTGTTGGGGGGCATTTGAGCATTTACAGGCCTGTCTGCCAGTACCCTGTGTGATACAAACAGATCTGCCTTGGAGGGCACCCCTTGCCCTGCAGGGCTGGGGTAGCTGGTCCCAGAGCTCTACATCATGTTCCTCTGTTGCTGCCATTGTGAAGATGTAGAGTTCTGTTGGTGGCAGATCCTGTCCCCTCTCCCCCCACTGGCCTTGAGAGGACAGGTTGGTAGGTGTTACCCCTTAATCCTCATGTGGGTCCAGGCACTCCTCCTACCCTATAGGGTGCAGTAGGTGATGGCAATGAGGTGAGGGTGTTTCTGCTGGCAGTAGAGATGTGTCAGACTTTTACATGCAGCAAAAGAGATTGCCTCAGACAGCCATATCAGATGAGACTCCTGAAGGATCAAACTCATGACCTCTGGCTTGTTGGTCATCGTATTAACCAGTGGGCTACAGCTCTATACACCTTCTCACAGCACTGTCACGAAGTAACACGCGTAAACAGCCAATGCGCCTTCTATTGGGCGATACACAGTGCATGCTACGTGGATGCCGGCACGCCCACCCCCTATATGGCATTGCTGACATTATCGCTGGGTGTTTCGCCGGTAACATGAGGCCGGTGTAGTTCACAGACCCCATAGCAGATATCAGTGTGTCCACCAAAAATAAACCAGCACCTCAGCTGGAAAACCTAAGGTACCCTGTAAAGTGCCTTAGCTGTGGGTATACCCGATCCTGGTAAGCACAGCTGAGATTTACTGGGTTGACCTGCAGTTGCTGTGTAGTCAGCCCATGCTATGAGAAAAGGCATAGCATACTGGTTAATACGATGCCCTCAGAGTCACTCCTTATGGGTTTGAATCCCCACTGCACCAACAGGAAGATGAGTGTTAGTAACAGTCAGACACATCTCTACACCTCTCTATATGCCTGATCTACCGCGCACCCACCACAAACACCGACCTACCAAGGATACTACAACTCATCTCCGAGAGCACCAGCTCCACAAAAGAGCAAATAATCCTAGGAGACTTCAACCTCCCATCTCTCCAAGAAGAACAAGCAGGAATCTTCATCAACGCCATGACAGCAATGAACCTGATACAGATCATTCAAGAACCAACACACGACAAAGGGAACACACTAGACCTCGTATTCCTAAACTCCCAAACCACCTCCTCATACAAGAACCCAGAGATCTCACCTGTACCATGGTCAGACCACTACATCATCAACCTATCCCACGCCTACCAACATATGAATAACAAGGAGAACAAGCAACATACGAGAAGATTTAAAGCATTTATCAAAGAAGACTTCCTAGCACAAACTCTACCTAAACTCCAGACAAACTCCAACAACATCGATGATCTAATTTACAACTGGAACACCACAATCTCCTCAGCATCCAGCGCACCAACAAACAAAAATAACACCAGTCTCACATCCTCAAAAGCCCGATGGTTCACCCCCAGCCTCCGGAAACTAAAAACCAAACTCAGAAGAACAGAAAGAAAACGGAGAAAAACCAAAAACGAAAAGGACAAAATAAAATACCAGTCCGAACTCGATGCATACCACTCGGAAACTGACAAATCATAAACACAGCCATAAATAAACCTCGGGAACTCTTTCAGATTGTCAAAAAACTGACAAGGACACCTAATAACTCTGACCAGCTACCAAATATCCCACCAGAGCTATTAGCCAGACAAAACAAACAGTTTCAACAACCACAAAATCCACAACTGAATTCCGAGACAACCAAAACAAACCACTGCACCATCATGAACAAAGACTGGAGTACGTTCGATGCAACCACAGAAGAAGAAATATCATCTACCATCTCCTGCCTAAACACCACCACCTCCCCGCTAGACCCCTGCCCCATTGACTGGATAAAGAAATCCAAAGAAGACCTGACCACACCATTAACCCACATTGTCAACGAATCCTTCACCCAAGGACGAATGCCAGACATCCTCAAAACCACAATCATTCGACCAACCCTAAAAAAGCACAACCTAGATCCCCTAGACCCCACCTCCTACAGGCCGATAGCAAGCCTCCCGTTCACCGCCATGATAATCGAGAAAGTAGTCCAGCGCCAGCTTCAAGAACATTTAGACATCAACAACATACTGGACCCGCAACAACACGGTTTCCGTCCGCTACATGGAGTCGAGACCCTCATGACCACACTGCTGAACACCCTCATCATAGGAACCCAGGCAAAACACTCCGGATATGCCATGATCTTCCTAGATATATCAGCAGCCTTCGACACCATCTCCCACATCATACTCTTACGCAGACTCCAAACAATTGGGATTAAAGATACCGTACTCCAATGGTTCCAATCCTACCTAACTAACAGACAGCAATTAATCCGCACCAGCACCTCAACCTCGCCCCCCTTCCAGCAACATCAAGGAGTGCCTCAAGGATCCACACTATCAGCCATGCTCTTCAACATCTACCTCCGACCGCTCTGCTCAGTCATACGCACCCACAACATCAACTTCCACATATATGCTGACGACATAATGCTCTATGCCCCAATTACAACCACAAATCCAACAAATGAACATCTAACAGCATGCTTCACCGATGTATCCAACTGGCTACAAGAGAACAACCTATCTATTAATATAAAGAAAACCGAAGCTCTCATAGTAACAAAAGACCCGGACTTCAAGCCACCTACACACCTCAACATGGGAACCACACAAATTTGGATACAGCCACAAATAAGATATCTGGGCATTATCACTGACCAAGCTCTAACCCTCAAGCAACAAATCTCTAAAACCACCGGAACTATATTCCACAAAGCTAAAACGGTACAACGTCTCCGACTTCTCCTTGAACCTCAGGACTTTAGGACAGTAATGCAAGCTATGACGCTCCCACATCTGGACTACTGCAACATAATCTACCACGGACTACCCGCCACACAGACCAACCCCCTCTGAACTGCCTTGAACACCACAGCAAGAATCATTCAAAATGCAAAGAAGCGAGACCACATCACCCCAATTCTGAGGGGCCTACACATACTTCCCCTTGAAGCAAGAATTAAATACAAAGCTATTCTACTCACCCACAAAGCCATCCACCAAACACAAGGCACCCAGCTCTGCACCCTCCTGTCTCGTCCAGCCCACGGCAAGACAACTAGACAGACATCCAGCAACTCCCTCACCATCCCTCACAAAAGAACCAAATGCACACAAGGGACCTGCAACAGAGCCTTTGAACTTTATGCTCCGTCCCTCTGGAATTCTCTACCAACTAGCATCAAGAACAACAGCAATCTCTTGTCATTCAAAAAACAGCTAAAAACCATCCTATTCCAAGAATATATCAAAACAGAAACAAACTCCCACAAATAACTGTCCAATAACCCACTCATCAAGAACTTATGATCAAAATTATGTTACCTCGTCCATGTCTATGTCCATCCTTTCCTGAAATCATCAATGTTGCCCTCCTGGTGATGGCCCTACCCTATAACTGATTACCCCCCCCCCTTTTTTTTTTTTGTTACACCGCTTTGACCCGGTGAAAAGCGGGATATAAATACAGTTAAATAAATAAAATAAATACAATCAGTGACACAAACCTAATATACTATAACCTTTGTCCTGTGCCTCTAAGGAGAGTCATGGCATTGCATCGGCAAAAGCACATCATAAGGCACCTAAAGCTAAGGTGCACCAGATGCGGTCCAGGCCAAACGGCGTAAGTCATGCAATGTTGTAAACTAAAGCCAGCCACCGTGTCCACCAGTCTCTGTATACGACGTGTATACATGCAGCCCCAGCAATAGTCCGTGACACGTGTGCGGCGTAGTAGGGCATGGCACGATACAGCGCATGCGCGGCGTACGTGCGTGCGTCATCAACACATGGGCATCCCCCAAAATGGTGACGCGATCCCGAAAGCCAGCATTTAGCTGCCACGACCTACGACTGCTTGCAGCCTTAATCTGCACCAGGCAGCCGCGCCTCTTCCCAGGCGCCTCAAAATGCCAGGATCTGGAACGCATCAGGAGGGCGTGGGTGCGAATAACAAGGCGCTTCAACCGTGTAGCAGACTACCCATGTGAGGTAAGTGTATAGGGACATATCACTAAATGGAAGGGGTGCAACACAAGATCCAGCAATAAAAACACATAAGACATGCACCACATGTGCGAGACACATGTATGTGGGCAACCCTGTGATATAGCTGTCTGCTTATGTTGCTGTGTGCATGTATGCCAATCCCCAGGAGCCACAGACATGAAAGCAGAGGTGCAGAGGTTAGCGCGGTGTGATGTAAGCTGCCCCTGTTGCAGTGCACACCTATGCCCAACCCCCAGGAGTTGCAGCCCCCATAACAGAGCTCTATTGGGCATCCCTGTGCCACGATGGCTGCTGCTATGACACATTACCAGCTCTGGCCAATCCCAAGGAGACATCGGATCTGATCACAGAGGTCAAGTAGTCATCATGGTGCACTGGTAGTTGCTGCAAATGGAGTACCACAGCCCTGCCCCTTCCCCAGGAGGCATCAGATCTGATGACAGAGGTCCAGCAGTCATCCTGGTGGTGTAGTAGTTGCTGCTGTTTATGTGTGGAACATCACCCATGGCCTCGAAGGCTCCCAGACCTGTGCACAGAGGTGTATCAAACATCCTGGTGTCAGGTTGGTTGCTCCAGTTGTAGTGTCACAGGTCTGCCTTATCCCCAGGAGGCCCCAGACCAACTGACACAGGTCTATTCTCCATCCTGGTGTTATGGTGGTTGTTGTTGTTGCAGGTTCCCAGCTCTGCCTTATCCCCAGGAGGCATCAGACCAGATTTTACAGGTCTATTCTCCATCCTGGTGTTATGGTGGTTGTTGTTGTTGCAGGTTCCCAGCTCTGCCTTATCCCCAGGAGGCATCAGACCAGACTATACAGGTCTATTCCCCATCCTGGTGTTATGGTGGTTGCTGTTGTTGCAGGTTCCCAGCTCTGCCCCAACCCCAGGAGGCCCTAGACCAGACTACACAGGTCTATTCTCCATCCTGGTGTTATGGTGGTTGCTGTTGTTGCAGGTTCCCAGCTCTGCCCCAACCCCAGGAGGCCCCAGACCAGCTGACACATGTCTATTCTCCATCCTGGTGTTATGGTGGTTGCTGTTGTTGCAGGTTCCCAGCTCTGCTCCAACCCCAGGAGGCCCCAGACCAGACCACACAGATCTATTATACATCCTGGTGTTATGGTGGTTGCTGTTGTTGCAGGTTCCCAGCTCTGCCTTATCCCCAGGAGGCATCAGACCAGACTATACAGGTCTATTCTCTATCCTGGTGTTAGTGTGGTTGCTCTTGTTGCAGGTTCCCAGCTCTGCCTTATCCCCAGGAGGCATCAGACCAGACTATACAGGTCTATTCTCCATCCTGGTGTTAGGATGGTTGCTGTTGTTGCAGGTTCCCAGCTCTGCCCCAACCCCAGGAGGCCCCAGACCAGACTACACAGGTCTATTCTACATCCTGGTGTTATGGCAGGTGCTTCTGTGTATGCGTGGAACATCACCCTATCCCCGGGAGGCCCCCAGACCTGTTGACAGAGTTGCAGTACACATCCTGGGGTCATGGTAGTTGCTGCAGTTGCCATCTCACAGCTGTGGCGCACCCCCAGGGGGCCCCAGCCCACAACACAGAGGCCTATCAGTCACCCTGGTGTTATGGCTGCTGCTGCTGTTGCAGGCTCCCAGCTCCGCCACATCCCCAGGAGGCTGCACACCAGATTCCAGTGGTCCACCAAGCATCCCGGTGTAATGGTGGCTGATGTTGGTGCAGATATCCAGCTCCCCCACACCCCCAGGTGTCCGAGCCCACACCACAGAGGCTGGAGCAGCATCCAGGTGTCATGGTGATGGCTCCTGTTGATGTGGGACGGGCTGCCCAACACCGAGGTGTGTGCTGGACTGCTCTGAGGGTATGGAGTCACACCCCGTATAGATCAGAATTGGAACGCCCCCCCATGCCATGTTGCTGTCATGTCATGCCATGAGATGGCAGGGACATGGCATGGGGTGGGTGTGAGGCGGCGCACAGGGCATGTAGGTGTCACACCACACATGCCCAGCCTCATGCCCACACATGCAGGTGGATCTGCCAACAGCTAATATGGGACTTCTTGCTCATAGCAGGAGGGGCCCCCATTGCACGCAGACATGTGTGCCATGTGGTTCACCATGGGCAGGGATACAGGGCCCTAATGGTTGCAAACATTGCTTATCCCCCCAGGTTGAGGACCTACGGAAGAAGGGCAGAGAGATGAGGCTACACTGCCCTGGATACCTCCGCCGCATGCAGCGGGAGGCAATGGCCGGGGGTGACGGTGAGTGTCCCAGCCTTTGCATTGCACCACACCATGTCCCAGTGGCACGGCAGCCTGTGATGCCACATGCAATGTGTCTGTGCCGTAACAAACGCATGACACTCTGTTCATACCTGCTTTCTCCACAGAGGCTGCAGATGCTGGGGAGGGGAACTCTGCACCCACACCACGTGGTGGCAGCCCCCCATGACCACTGGAGGTACCAATGTGGAGAACGTACCTGCAGTGGCGGAGGATGCCATGGATGTGGGGAGGACTACATGGAGGGTGGGGAGGGGTGGGAGGAGGGTGCTGGGGAGGTGGAGTGGGAGGGTGAGGAGGGTGAGGGGGAGGGTGGGGGGGAGAGTGAGGGGAACAGCCAGGGCGGGGGGCCATGGAGGGTGGGGAGGGGGCATGTGCCTGAGGGCGGATGCAGGTCAGCACAGGGCACTGGGGGCCCCTGCCACCTGCCCCATGTGCATGACCAAGGTGTCAGGCCAGGTGTGGGACCCCCACACATTGCCACACACAGGGCCAATGCAGATGCCACCACCCAGACCACAGCCACTTGGTGTGGATGTGGTGGTAAATGTGTGGGTCTCCTGTGTGTGGCGATGGGCATCGTTATGCGGATCCTGAGTGACCAGGGCCATGCCATCAGGCAGCTGACAGCTGCTGTTGAGGGTATGGCTGAGGTGATGCGCTGCCAGCATTATCATGGCATGTTCACGGCGCATCCCCAGCCATACCCCCATGGCGGGCCCCCGGGTGTGTGATCAACATATATATCTGTGGCCATCTCCCAGTGTCTGCAAGGTAGTTAAGGGCATGCACAGATGGCAAAGGTGGCAACCCTAATAGCCAAATGTATCCCCACTAACGTGTGAGATGGATGTATATGCTGGGCTAACGACAAATGTGAACCAGTTTTAATTTTAACTTGCCTGTGGGAGGGTTATTTATTTATTTATTTTATTTTATTTTAGCTGTATTTATATCCCGCTTTTCACCGGGTCAAAGCGGTCAATTGGGAGATACATTTAACACAAGGGGATATGACACACATACGCTAATACTTACAGGGAACATGGGCAATGGAGGGTTAAGTGGCTTGCCCAAGACCACAAGGAGTGCCTATAGGACTAGAAATCCCAGTCCCTCCGGCCTGAGATTGCTGTCCCCAGGTGGGACTTGAACCCCCGGCCTTCCAGCCCGAAGTACCTTGTCCTAACCACTAGGCCACTCCTCCCTGTGTGGGCATGAGGGTGTTGTTCCGTTGTATATTTTAAGGTTTGTATGGCACCTACCAACACATATTTGTATTAAAACATTGTGTAGGCAGCCAAATCTTGCAATGGTCATGTGTCCTTTGTACATACATGCTGTAGCGGTGAGTGTGGCACCTGTGTGCATGTCCCAGTGTGTATTTGTGCCACATACATTGCCCCTGCCCCAGAACAGGCTGTGTGGAGCATCATGTGCGATGCTGGATGTATCCCCTGATGACATCGTGATGTAACCATGTGCTGCACCGTCAAACAGACATGGACACATGCACGTTGTCATGGATAGTCAGTCTGTAGCATGGATGCAGCACATGATAGGATGGTGAGGAGATGCGTATGTGGTACCCATGATGCAGCCTAGATGTGATGTATGCGGGGATCCACGTGTCTGACAGGGTGTTAGTTGGTGCGTCTCACCAAGATGGGGTCTTGTGGGGGTGAAGGGGCAGCAGCTCACTACAAGCGCTGTAGGGGGGTAGACACCTGACAGCAGCTAGGTATATCTGTACATCATGTCTGTCTGCCAAGCATGTGCGGTTAGTATGCCATGGTGACCCTGGTGTGTGTCTGACAGATGGGTCACCCATGTAGATAGCCTGATGTGGATGATATGCAGGGACAGAGGGGAGATATACCCCACAATGTTGGTGAACAAGCATACATATACAGCAGGAGAAAGGGGGAGGGAAGGTGTAACGCCAGGCATATGTATGGCCGTTAACACATGGCACGGTGCATAGAACACAAGGCATGTGTGGACCGCTCTGTCATGACTGATGCTGGTGCATACACCCCACCAGCCTGTGACATGGTAGGGCACATGTGATCATGGTAACCCCAATTGGGACAGCCCACTCAGGGAACCCCTGACACAGAAATGGACACGTGCACATTGGTGACCAAAGGTAATGCGTTATTCAATGTGGTGGACAGTCCAACATAAAGTCACAGACCTACGGCCTGCGTGACCGCCCATGCCAACACCCCCACCCCTCCCATGGCCCCCCACACCCCTTGCTGCTGCTGCTGCCTCTGATGGTGCCTCAGGCCGCAGGATACGTCCTGCCACGGCTTTGAGGGCATCTGCCACCCAGCCTATTCCAGCTGCGATGTCCATGGAAGTCCCTCGCAGCTGCCGTGTCTCCAGGCTATGCTCCCTGACATCCTTGCGGAGCCCACACACAGCCCGCATGAGGGCCTGCAACGCCTGGCATTGGGCACGCTGTACCTGCTGCTGGCCATGCATCTATGCCCGTATAGCAATCAGCGCGTGGTGAGTACCTGTGGGAGGGGAACAGGGTGACTTGTGAGACATCTGTTGCTTAGACCCCAACGTGTATGAACTGCCCATTCCCCACTGAGCCACACCAAACACCAGAGACATGGCCAGGGGGGGGCATATGTATATGTGGAGGCCCACTGTTATCGTGTGTGTGTGTGTGGTCCCACTGCTGTGTCTGGGGGTTGGTGTGCCACACCAGCACATGCAACCATCCTGCCAGTTGCCTACCTGTAGCATCCCTGCGTGCCGATGCCATATGTGCCTGCAGCTCCTGGAGGATGACATGCATTGTGCCCATTGTTGCAGTCGATGGCCCTGGCGGTGGCAGTGTGGGGCTGACCCCCACATCCTCAGGCCCCTTGCCAGCCACTGTGGTGCCTGTGTACCCGCTCCGCTGGGGTGACTGTTCATCCTCTTGGGTGGCCACCTCCTCAGGCAGCACATCAGCCCATGTGGTATCTGGGGTATAGCTGATGGCAGCCTCTGCATGTGGCGCCTCCTCGACCTCTGCTGGCTTGGGCTCACTGCCATTATCCTCCTCGGCCACCTCGATGGCCTGGGTGTTACCTGGGGGGGGGTAGAACAAGGCACACAGTAGATATGGGGTTGTCACAGACACAGATGACAGACGGAGAGCACATTGTAACGTGGACACATATTTGTTTATGTACACCTTGCTTTCCTCTGTTTCTCTTACTTGGTCAGCCCTAGGGACAGGAACTCTGCTGCTTGCCCCTTCTTTACCCCCAGTTCCTCCTCCACCACACATGGTATGCACAAAACTAACCCATTTGAAGAGATTGCCCCATTTTGTAACCCACATCTGGGGTGAGGACATCCATGTCTGACTGGGGGCATGGGGTGAGCATGTGTGGGGTACACCCGGAACTTGGATGTCCTCACCAGATTTCAGATATGCCCAGGACGTCCTGAGCTGTATCCCAGCCTACATCTGCCCAAGGCATGAATAGGTAGTTGTCAGACAGATATCTGGAAGGTGTTGAGAAGGAGGTTCGATTCTAGCCCATATATGTTCCACGAACAAACACTAACGGTGAATGCGGACTCAGGATTCTGTTTTTATAGGTTTGGCCACACCTGCTCCCAGGACATGGGCCTGCAACAGCCCGTGGCATGCCCAGCATGTGCGTGGTAGATAGCGGTATGTGTGCTGCATGTCTCTAACATACCTGCTTGTGGGTCAGCCATGTCCAGCGCCGGGGAGAGGCCATGTATGTAGATCAGGCCTAGACACTCAGCAAGCTGCTGCTCCAGGGGCATGAGGCTTGGGATGAAGGGGCTGCCCCCACCAGTGCCACTAGCATGTCGGCGTTCTACAGTCATGTGTGCACGGACCCCCCACCTGATATCATTGAACCTCTTACAGAGGCTGTCAAGGTCCCTTGGTGGCCCCCCCAGCCTGTGCCACGGCCCCCTGCACCTCCTCCCACACTTGGGTCCTTACGCTAACAGTTGTGCGTGAGCTCATGTGCCCATACAGCTCCTCATAGTGTTCGAGGACACTTGCCAGCAGGTTGTGGTTTTCCTGCTGGCTGAATCGTATGGCCCTCTTCCTCTCCCCATCCGGCACAGGCGTCCACCTACTCTTGCCTGTGTTATGCCCCTCAGGCTGCTCCTGGGTGGGGTCGGATATACCCGATGGGCCTGCAAACCCGGACTCAGAATGACCCATCCCTCCCGTCCCTGGGGACTGTGGCCCTGGTGTTTCCCCGGACACCCCACCTATCATGTGCAGCCACAGCATGTCCCTGCTCTCCCTGTCCTCCCTCTGCATCCCAGACCTGTCTGACCTCCTATGGCCCTTGCCCCCTCCCCTGTCACCTTCACCAGCCCTCACCACCTTAGCCACTCACCAGCCCTGCCTCCTGTCACCCCCACCACGCCCCAACCCAGTCACTCACCACCACCGCCTACCACCCTTGCCACTCACCTCTCCCACCACTCACCAACCCAGCCACCCACCTCCCCCAGCACTCACCAAGCCCACCGCTCACCTCTCCCACCACTCACCAACCAAGCAACCTACCTCCCCCACCAATCACCAAACCTGCCACTCTCCACGCCTAACCTGCCTCTGACTCTCCGTTCGCTTCACCACTGATAATGCACGCCTTCCACCTTGCTCGCCAGCACCAACCCCTCATCATGTACCAGGTGTGCACGTTCATTTATGGTATGTTTAGATATCTGCGCTGTGTGCGCGTGTTGCGCATGTGCAGAGGCAATGCGTAGAGTGCATACGTGGAACCATGCACCGCATATGCACAAGACGTGTACATGTCTGTGCATGTGCGGCGCACAGTTCTGCTGACCCCTGTCGCCTGTGGGACAGCCACGGAACCAGGCAATGCACATGCGCATGCAGGCGATGTATTTGCATGGGAGGCATACGCATGTGCGGCAGCAGCTCACACCATACCGTTCATTATGGCTTGCGCATATCCAGGTGCAGCACATGCGCAGACATGCACACATCTTGTGCATGTGCGGTGCATGGTTCCGCTGACCCCTGTCACCTGTGAGATGGGTGCATATCCAGGCGCAGCACATGTGCATGCATGTACATGTCTTGCACATGTGCTGTGCACAGTTCTGCATATGCACTCTACGCATTGCCTCTGTGCATACGCAACGCACGCATACACACGCAGATGTCCAAACATACCATATATGACCGTGCACACCTGGTACACACTGAGGGGTTAGTGCAGGTGAGCGAGGTTGAAGGCGAGCGTTATTGGTGGTGAAGCGAATGGAGGGTCAGAGGCAGGTTAGGCATGGAGAGTGGCAGGGTTGGTGAGTGGTGGGGGAGATAGGTGGCTTGGTTGGTGAGTGGTGAGAGAGTCGAGCGGCGGGCTTGGTGAGTGCTGGGGGAGGTGTGTGGCTGGTTTGGTGAGTGGTGGGGGAGGTAGGCGACACGGTTGGTGAGTGGTGAGTGAGGTAGGTGGCACGGTTGGTGTGTGATGGGTGTGGTGTGTGGCAAGGTTGGTCGGTGGTGAGTGTGGTGTGTGGCTGGGTTGTTGAGTGGTAGGGGAGGTGTGTGGCTGGGTTGGTGTGTGGTGGGGAGGTGAGTGACAGGGTTAGCATGAGGTGGTGAGGTGAGGGGGGTTGGGTTACTAGTATCCGCTATGGCGGCTTTTGTGGTTGCTTCATGTACACTGGGGGATGTGCAGGGCTTGCGATTGCCTGATGAGGGAGATGGTGTCCATGGGGCTGGGGCACAGGGCGGGGGTGCAGGCCCACTACAACACCGACCTGCAGCTGTGTGGGCAGGCCAGGCAGGGGCTGTGCCGGCATGGCGCAGGTGGCGTGCTGAGTTGCAGGCTCGCCAGCCTCACCTCTACAGGCCCAGGGCCTGGCTCCAGGACATGCGTGAGGACCAGGTCATTTCCCTCTACCGCCTGAGCACAGGGGCTATTAGGGAGCTCTATGAAGATCTAAAACCTGACCTCAAGCCCCTGACTGGTGGGTCACATGCCATACCGGGTTTGGTCAAGCTCCTTGGTGCCCTACATTTCTTTGCCTCTGGCTGTTTCCAGTCATCTGTGGCTGCAGTGGGTGGCATGAGCCGCCCCACCTTCTCACGCTGTCTCCACCAAGTACTGCGTTCCATGGTCAGCTGGGTTGAGAATTACATTGCATTTCCCAACACTAGGCAACAGTGGGGGACCCTGACCCAGGCTTTTGAAGCATTTGCCTGGTTACCACACGTGATGGGTGCTATTGATTGCACACATGTTGCCCTGGTCCCGCCCAGAGACAGGGAGGCAGTGTTCCGCAACCGCAAACACTACCACTCCCTGAATGTTCAGGTTGTATGTGATGCAGGTATGCATATTCTAAATGTGGTCCCGCGGTTTGCAGGGTCCACCCATGACTCCTATATCCTGTGTCACTCGGCACTGTACAGACAATTTGAGGCCAGTCAATTTGAGGACTGTATACTGCTGGGTGGGTATTTGTCATCTCTGACATGCACATCGTATACCCCTGCTAGCCATCTGCACACATGTCTGTCTGTGACGTGTGTCCCGAGTTGTGTGTGTGTGTCATCTGTGTGTGTGGGAGCTGACGCAGGGGGGGATGACTCCAGGTCTTCTGTGCTGCGGTGCTGTGTGTTGGTGGCAAACTGACAGTTGATGTTACATGCCATTTGACATTGTGTGTTTAGGTTGGCACCGTATGACACACATGTATGCTTCCTGTTTATCAACAATGTGGTGCTGTCTATGCCATCCTGCCTACCACGGTGGGGTACCTGTTTCTGTCGCACCATCTGTGAGTGGACAATAGCATGACTGTCACATGCTTGCACATGTGTGCATCTCTGCCCTTGTCCAGGGTACATTGCATGTGTGTCTCTGATGTGTTCAGGGCTGGCACTACTACCTTTGGCCTCTGGTGTCTGCCCATGTATATGCTGTGGTTCTGGATAATGTTGTTCCGTGCTCTGTATCTCACACCTCCAGACACTGGCACTTAGTTGTTGTGTCCCATCATGTGTTCCCCTATGTTTCTGTCTGACCTGTAGGTGCTGTGGGGTTGAACATACATTCATGTATGCATGTTTGTGCACATCAGCTCCTGATTTAACGTTCAACATTTCTTTCTGCAGGTGACGCAGGATATGGGTGTTGGCCCTGGTTGCTAACCCCTGTGCGTCTACCACAGACACGTGCAGAGATGAGGTACAATGAGGCCCATGGCTCCAGTTGCTCCATCATCGAGCGCACCTTTGGCATTTTGAAAAGTTGCTTCAGGTGTCTGGATAGGACCGGCGGGGCCTTACAATACCAACCCATGACAGTGGCAGAGATCATTATTGCCTGTTGCATCCTGCACAACATTGCTCTCAAGCACGATATCGATGTCAAAATTAATGAGGATCTGGAAGACGATCCAACGTGCCCTCCTGTACGTGACCGTGGTGACACACGTGAGGGCGCAGCACTCACGAGGCATCTGATGGAGGAGCTATTTTCATGCGAGTACTGGATGTTTTGGGAATAACATTTGGATAGATATATGTACTACTACTACTACTGAGCATTGGTATTGCATTACCAGTCATGTACAGCACTGCACTGACATTGCTGACACAATGCCTGGCCATCTGAGCTTACAATGTAATCCAACCGCTAACACAGAAGGTGTGGGCAGGGGACAACAGCGGGTGGAGGTGATTAATATAGTCAGGATTATTAGGCTTAGGCGATGTGGTAGGCTGTCACACAGGGTTTTGAGATGGTTGGTGAGGGTGGCCGCCCTGAAGCCACAGGTAGTTCCAGGCATTGGATGCTGCAAGGTAACAGGTGTGTGGTCCTGCGTTAACAGTGGTGGAGCGGCCCATAGATAGGACCAGTTGGCTTGATGTGTGGGCATGACATTTGGGGGATATGAGGGGATTGATTGGATTGTATGCTCTGATGAGCAGGGACTGTGTATTACATGTTTCGGTATGGCGATGCATACAGTTGTTAGCACTGTTTACATGCTCAGTAGTAGTAGTAGTATTGTTATGCGAGTCATGGTACAGGGCAACCACAGTGTGACTGCATGTATAGATCAGCAGGTGCATCTTGACTTCGCCTGTAGCCTGTGAGGTGTCGTGACAGGTGGGGTGATATTGTCATACTGAGGCTGTCGGTAGATTAGCCATGCAGTGCAGTGTTGCATACATTGCGGTGGACAGAGATGATTTTGAGGCAGAGCAGCAAGGTGTAGGTTACAGTGACCAGGATGGCAGGTGATGAAGGGGGGCGTTTTATTTGTGTGTTCTGGGGTGACGGCAGGAATCTTGCTGATGTTATCTAAGGGGACACCACAGGCCTTAGCTACATGATGGGTGTGTGTGGGGAAGGGGAGCGAGGGGTCATAGAGACCTGCTACCTTGATGACCACGTCGACAGAAGGTGTATCCAACCTATACACAGACACTGTAAAGGTTGGAGAGGGTTTAGGGGCGATGCCCAGATGTCTGGTCTTGGCCATGCTCAATTCATGCAGCGGGGGAACCTGCAGCCAGCAATGTCAGGGGGCAAGCTGAGGTCAGGGTGTGGATTGCCAAACATAGTTCATGCATGGAGAGATATCTTTGGGACACATCAGCGTACAGCTGCTACTGATAGCCAGGGGATGTGCCTGCTGCACCAGGGAACTGGGTATGGGGCCATGGGACTGTAGCCGCCCCTGCATATATCCCTTTCATACAGCACCTGGGAGCAGGTTAGCAGGGGAGGTGGACCCACAGGAACACACACTGAAGGTGCTATGGGGGACATATGGGGGAAGCAGGATTGTACCGGGACCTTTGGGCCGAGCACGTACAGGGTAGCGTGGTGATGGTTGTGATCAACGGTCTCGAGGGCAGCAGAGAGGTCACAAAGGGGATGGACAGGCTACAGGCCCTTGGACCTGGCCAGGAACACATCAGTGGCGGGTTTGGGTCGGGACAATTAGGTACAGTGTCATGACGAACTGCCAGACTGTGACGGATCTAGGGGGTTATGAGAGATGAGGACGTGAAGCTGGTGTGTTTGTTGCACAGCTCGAACATGACATATGCATGTTTCCCTTGTGTTTCTCAATCCACAGGACATGCTTGGTGATGTTCCTGGTGCTGTAGTACAGTGGCAGCTGTGTGTACCTCATTCAACATGCAGGACACTGTGGTAGGTGGACATACAGGTAATTTCTCTGTGTGGACAGTCAGGAGCAGCACATGTCAGAGGTTATCTGTCTAATGCACATATGTTGTGGGTGACCTATTTAGCGTGCTCCCCCGTACCCCATATGTTGATGTTGGCCACACATATCCACATGTGTTCGTGCCCAGTTTGTCTTCTCCAGCACTGTCTCTGGGACACATCCAACAGGGCTGCGTGTGTCTACAGGTCCTAGGTGTTCTGGTGGTGGGCCACACATACACCCTTCCCTGACATTGTAGCATCAGCCAACAGCAGTGTATCATGGCATTTGCAATACCTTTATCTCCATTATTCTCCAATTGTGCACATACAGGCCGTATGTTACTGGTGGCACGCTCACCTTCTCATACTGTGTGTATGTGTGTTTGTGGGTGGCTCTGTTTTGATACAGTGTGCATGCCGTTTGCAGTAACATGTGGTGGGCGGGGTCTGCACACCTGTGGAGCGGTGGTGAGTGTGTTATTTCTACCTTACTGGTGTTAACCGTGTGCACAGTGTGCGCGTGTGTTGTGTGTTGACCTATCTCATGTGTGTTGACAGACCACTGCACAACAGCATTTATGTATCCCAGATATCACCATAATTTGGACATGCGGCAAAGGCGGCTGGACATGGGGACATGGTTATTCGGCACATTCGTTCCATCCATGCTAACCATATGTTTCTTCCCCCCCCCTCCCAAGCACATTTAGAATCGACTCGATCTTCAGCTTTCTTTTTTCTCGGTCCAAGGCTTTGGAACTCACTTCCCCACTCCCTATGTCTAGAATCCTCTTACCTATCTTTTAAAGCTAAACTGAAAACCCATATCTTTTGTTCTGCATTCAACCTCCCCCTCCCAGCTCTGTCCTCTTCCCCTCCCTAGTTCCTTATTTCCTTTCTCCTGCGCCTTCCTGTATTGTCAATGTGTTCCCTCTCTCCCTTCATGTCAGCCTTCTGTATCCCCCAACTGTAATCTGCTTCTATCTCCTTTTCTTAAGATTTTATGGCGTTCCTTTTCTGCTTCTCTTTTCGCAGCTCTCTTTCTTTTAATTTGATTTTATGTATTGTGAACCGCCCAGATGCTAATCGTATTGGTCGGTATATAAAGTTTTAATAAACATAAACATAAACATTTTGATGACATCTTCTGCCTTTACTGAGATGTGCTGTGGACTTTGCCTGCCTGTGAGGATCCCAAGCAGACATTTGCTGAAGACACACAGTAGGTAGCACCTTGGATCGTTTGGGTGTAACATCAGCCTTTATATGTTTGTGTTTTGCTGTTTGTTTCATGGACTTTCCTGTTGGGTCTCTGTGCACCAACGCTGGTGGACATGGGGTGCATCTGTGATACGCCTGTGTTACTTGGGCATGGACATGACCATATCCATGGGACACGCTCGTCTGTGGTTGCATTTCCAAATGTCCACAACATGCACAATATTCTGTGTTGTGATCATGTTATGTTTGCCTGTGTGACATTTAATTAATTAATTTATTTAGACAGATTTGTATGCCACCTTTTCCTTCAATCAAGGTGGTCACGTCACAACACAATTGGAGGGTTACATTTAACATTAGGGTACGTGTAAACATTTAGACAGTACAGTTAAGTGACAGTATTTAAACAGTACAGTTGAGGTAACATATAACATAAAGGTATTTACTAACGTGGTGTGATGAATTTGTTCGTGTGGATGGGGTGGGTGTGTGTTAGTTGGCATTGATGTTAGTATTGCTGTTTGGGTAAGGGATGTTGCTTGAATGCCCATAGGTTTCTATAAATAACCATGTTTTGAGGTCTTTGCGGAAGTCTAAAGCTCTCAGGCTCATTGGTAGGGAGTTCCACATTGAGGATGCCAGTAGTGATGGTGCTCTTTTTGAGGTTGTTTGTTTGGTTTTGTGATAGCCTGCAGGGGTGCTGATCATGTTGTTATTATTGGTTCTTCTTGGTCTATTGCTGATGTCTCTTGTTATAATGCTTTGGAGTATGTCCGCTGAGAGATGGTGAATGACTTTGAAGATTATCATGATTGTTTTGTATTTAGTTCTTGCCACCATTGGGAGCCAGTGTAGTTGTTGTAGGACGGGAGTGATGTGCTCGGTCCTTGGGGTGTCTGTAATGATGCGTGCTGTAGTGTTTTGTACCATCTGTAGTGGGTGTAGTGTTTGGTGAGGAAGGCCTTGGTATAGTGAGTTTCCATAATCAAGCAGAGGTGTGATGAGTGCTTGACATACTGTGCGGAAGTGGTCTTGATGGAGCATTGGTTTGATTTGTCTGACTGTTTTCAATTGATGATATGCCTTGTTTACAGTTTTGTTGATGTGAGATTTTAAGTTCAGAGCTCTGTCTAGTGTTATGCCCAGATATTTAACTTCTTCTTTGACTATTATGTGTTTGTCTAGGATGCTTATGGTTTGTGGGGGTGTGAATGTGGAGTTCCTGGTAATGAACATTGCCTCAGTTTTGTCGTAGTTGACTGTTAAGTTGTTGTCTATGAGCCAGTCATTCATGTCTTCGAGGCATTTTGTTATTAGTGTGGTGTTTAGTGCCAATAAGTTGACTGGAGCGTACACCATGATGTCGGCAGCATAAATGTGGTAGCATAGATTATGGTTCTTGATGATGTTGCATATGGGCTGAATGTAGATGTTAAAGAGCATTGAAGATAGGGCTGAGCCTTGAGGTATTCCCTGTGTGACGGGGAATTGTAGGGATTTCTTTTGATCACATTTGACTTGTTGCATTCGCTCTTCCAGCTATGATGTAAACCACTTTAGGGTATTCTTGCATAGTCCTATCTGTTGTAGGCATTGCAGTAGCTTAGGGTGTGACGCGGTATCGAAGGCCGTCGAGATATCCATGAACACTAGGAGGAAGCCGTTCTTTATGTTGTCAATGCCTCTTAGGAGATTGTCAAAGATGGAGGTGAGTAGTGTTTCCATGCCGTGTTGGGACTTGAATCCCTGCTGATGTATGTTCAGAGGGGCATTGATATCTATATGGTCCTGAAGTTGCCTTTGGACTGCTTTTTCCATGACTTTAGCAAGGAATGGCAGGCTAGAGATGGGACGGTATGATTTTGGTTCGGATGGGCTCAGATTGCTATGTTTATTGGTCGTATCATTGCATGCTTTATGGATTGCGGCATGTATCCTTGTTGGAGTGAATCCTTGACGATTTTATGAATGTGATGAGAGAGCTGGCTTTTTGTGGCTTTGATCCATGACACTGGGCATGGGTCTGATGGTGAAGTTGTTGTGTTTAGACCAGATATAATGTCTTCTACTTGCTGTTTTGTTGGTATGTTGAAGCTCTCCCATGTTTGATGTTTCTTTTTTATTGTGTGATCATTTGTTTGTTGTGAGGCAGAATTTGTTTGGCTTGTGTTTTTTGACTTCATGTAGTCTGCATATTTTTGTGGGTCAAGATGGTTGGTGCTTTATTGCGTGTCATCCTTAGTGAGCTTTTGGATAATGCTAAAAAGTTCTCTTGGTCTATTGGTAGATTTCATGATTAGGTTGGTATGGTGTTGTTGTTTGCATTCATTTATTAGATTGTTATACTCCCATTGTTTGTCTCTGTATTGTGTTAGGAAGTTATGTGTCTTTTTCTGTCTCCATTTTCGTTCTAGTCTTCTTAGTGTGCACTTTCCAACTCTTATTTCTTGTGAATACCATGGGGCTTTGGATCTTTTGCACGTTTGTGGTTCATTGTTGGTTGGGGCAGATGCTGTGTTGGTTATTATTGTGTTCCATTTTTCTATATTAAGATCCAGGGTGTCTTGTTCCTGATGAAGTTGTGGATTGATTTCATTGATGAATGAGTCTCTGTCAAATGTTTTGAACCGTCTGATTATTCTTCCATCTTCTTTGCGTTGGGTGGGGTTATTCAGGGTCATGGTGAATTCAATTACATGGTGGTCTGACCAGGGGACTTGGGTGATTATTGGTTTTGTAGTTTTTTTCTGTTGCACCAATTGTATTGGCATGAATATCATGTCCGGAGTTGTACCATGTTTGTGTGTTGGGGCGTTAATTGTCTGGCAGTATTTTAGTGACACCATGGCTTTTAAGAATGTTGCAGTTTCTCTGGAGGGTGCGGATGTTAGGTTGTAGTCTCCTAGTACAACTAGAGATTTGTGTCTTCTGTTGTGTGTGCATATCGTTTCAATTACTGTGGATAGGTGTTCAGTTGTGGTTCCAGGTGGTCTGTACGTGAGGGAGATGGTTAGGTATTTGTTGGCTATAGTGAGTGTGTTGGATTTGATTGTGTTAGTGGAGGCTATTGTTTTGAATCTGAAATCCTTTCTGGTGAGTATTAGTACTCCTCCTCCTCTCTTTTGTGCTCTGATGCAGTTGAATGCTGAGTATCCTGTAGGGGTTACTTGTCATGAGGTGGATCAGCCAGAGCCTATGGAAATAGGAAAAACTGAGCAGGACAGTTCTAATAATGACAGGCTAGAGCAGCACATGGAGCAGGGTTGCTATAGGCAACGTACACAAACTGAATTACCAGGTGTGAGAGCACGCCCAAGCAGTAGGTTACCTCACAGGCCATTAGGTAATAAGGGACAGCTGGGAGGAGGCGGGGCTCAAGGAAACACCAAGAGTGACGCAGTTAAAATTCACTCACCGGAGGTTAGAGTCAGAGCCGATTGCAGAGCCGATTGGGGAACTGATTGGAGAGCTGATCAGAGAGCTGGACAGGGAGCCAGAGATTCACACGGAGTCTTACACAAAGTTCTAGAGGAAGAAACCCAGGAGAGAATACCAGGGATTTGCTTCAGAGAGCAGTGCACAACTGAACAAAAGCCCAGTGGACTTTGCCACGAAGGTATTTCTGGAACCAGACTGAGAAAAGCTGTGGGAAAGAATCTTCCAAGTAACAGGTACAAGGAGGGCAAGAGTTTTTATCTTGAGGATACTTTTGTGCCCAAACGAAAGCAGAAAGAGAAAGGCAGTGAGAGGCTTTCATCTTGGCAAAGCTCCGTTAAGTTCCCTATACCCAGAAGCTCCATGAGAACTAAGCCAGAAGGTAGGCTTATTCCTTCTAGTATAAGGGAAGCTGAAAGTAAGAGTTTTACCTACACTTATCCAAGAGTGTGTGGCTCTCAGGAGGGAAACTCTACTGTGTGTGGTAACCTCCCATTTTACTCTAGCAGAGAGGAGGAGGGGAGCTCTCTTAACCGAGAAGAGGGACTGTTTAAAAATAGCCTAAGTTACAATCCTAGGGAGTATAGCTCCGCAGAAGTATGTAAAGAAATGCAGTGTGATTTCTGTGAGGAAACATCTTCTGAGTCTTGCATGGATTGTACGTTAATAATTTCTGATGAGATTTCTTCATTGTGCTGAAGTGGCTACAGAAATTCTGTTTAAGGAAAACAGCAGTGAAGAAACTTGCTTGTTTAAGAAAAAGGACTGTTTGCATTACCTTTTGTTTATTGCCAAGCTGAAGATACAAGCATTTATTTTGTTCCAGTAGTTTACTTTTATTTTTATACCAGAAGTATGGTCTTTTGTCTTTTGTTCCAATGTGCAGAAAATTCACCCGGGAAGGGAAAATAAAAAGTCCTCTCTTTAAAGCCTTGCTATTCATCTACAACTACATTCTTATATTAGCTTGTGGGACTACAGTTCCCAGGTGGCATTTCAATACCTTCTTGATACCAAATCCCGCTGTTTAAGAAGAGGCCCCACTATAGCTCCCATGCTTTAAGCCTCTGGGAACCTATAGGTGGGTGACATACTTAATTTAATATAACCTGGTCTGAGTCATCGAGCCAGGTCTCAGTGATACATGTTATATCAAGCTTCTTGTCTTGGATTAGGTCAAGGATAGTATTTGGTTTGTTCCTGATAGATCTGGAGTTTAGTAGGGCACATCTGATGTTTGTTGATATGATTTGGTTTATATGTCTATTATTTATGAGGTGAGAGGGTGTGTTACGTGTGTCCCTGTATGGTTTATGAGCTGTATTCTTTGCTTGTTGGCATTCTTTGTGTATGTGTGATGGTGGTGTGCATCTAGATTGGGTGGTATATAGGTTTATCAGGGGTATTTGTTTGTTTAGTCTGTTGCTGTATGTGCAGAGTGCAAACATGTGGAGGAATGTGAGGTAGGCCATAAAGTAGTGGGTAGTGGAGTGCATTTTATAACGTGTATTTGCTGACCTGGGTTGTAGTTTGTTGAGTGGGGTAGTAGGCTTGTGTAGCGTGAGTTGTTTATGAACCAGGCTATGCAAATTGTTATTAGGCTATGCAAATTGGATAGCAAGTTCTATGCCATTAATCTACAAACAGTTGATTGCCCAGACAAGGTATCAGTATTAAATTCTAAGCAATTAATCTACAAGCAGTTGATCAGTTTACAAGCAATTGGTTGTCGAGGCAAAGGTCTATGCAGTTAATCTACAAGCACTTGGTTGTTAAGGCAGGTTCTTTGCAATTAATCTACAAGCAGGTGATTGTCCAGGCATGGTTTCATAATTAGGTTCTATGCAATTAATTAGCAAGCAGTGGATTTTTCAGGCAAGGTAACAGTGTTATTTTATGCAAGCAATGGATTGTCCAGGCAGAACAAGGGAGCAGACTTAACTTACAATCGGTAATTTGTCCGGGCAGAGCAAGGTAGCAGACATAACTGACAATCAGTGATTTGTCTATTCAAAGTATGGCAGCAGATTTAACTTCGATGGATAATGGCTTGAGACGCTGTTAATTGGCCGCTGCTGGGTCTGCGCCTAAGGCCCACACCAAAGGGCCCGCCTGGCAGTGGTGCTTTTTAGTTGCTGGTTGCTCCTCCTCCCACAGCCCCGATTGGGCTGGAGTCCCTGAGCGGGAGGGCTTGTTGGCCCGCTCAGGTGCTCTACCCCGATCGGGGGAGCCTGATGATGGCCATGGGTTCCTTTTGCTTTTCCCGCCGGCGGCGGCGCTTTTTAGTTGCTGGTTGCTCCTCCTCCCACAGCCCCGATTGGGCTGGAGTCCCTGAGTGGGCGGGCTTGCGGGCCCGCTCAGGTGCTCTACCCCGATCGGGGGAGTTTGATGATGGCCGCGGGTTCCTTTTGCTTTTCCCGCCGGCGGAGGCGCTTTTTAGTTGCTGGTTGCTCCTCCTCCCACAGCCCCAATTGGGCTGGAGTCCCTGAGCAGGAGGTACTGATGTTTGACTCCCTGCAATGTGCCCTGCTGTTGTGTCCAGCATACCAAGACAGTGTTTGTCCTTTTTCTGACACAGGGCAGCGAACACACACAGCACATCTACTTATATGTATCTGCGGGCGACATCACCCACCTGTTGGAGGACACAACAACACCATTCAACTATCCCTGGGAGATGGTACCATAGGATGTTTGACCTCTGCGAGTTGGACACATGCCTATGATGAAAATTACTGTTGGACTGCTACTTTCCATATAACAGGCCTGACCAACACACCGTTGCTACGGTGAGCTGGCTGGGTGTCCTGTTGATTGTGCGAGACACACATGACCGTTCGAGTACTGTGGCACATTGAGATATCACACATCACACTTGACTAAGCATGCCCAGTGATTCACGGACAGTCTTAATGGGACATGTGAGGTTGCAGACGCCCTTTGCACTCTGGACACTGTGTACTGGTCCATATGTGTGCATCACGGACTGGAATAGTCGCTGTATGTTCTACATCCATCTGACATTTTGTTAGTGTGTGTTGGCCATGTGTGTAACATGCACCGCACGATATCCTCATCTGTTGAGGTCACGGGGCATACAGCCATGCGTGTGGCACAGGGGCAACATTGTATACGTACTCTGATATATGTCGGCCTACCCTGCACTTGGACATGACACAGTTGTTACCACCATACCAGTTTAATGGCTGCCGACATTTTGGATTGATGTTTGCCTTCACCAAGGGAATTACAGTGCATGTGGGGCACTGTACACAGTGCATGTGCATGTGACTGAGTATGTTGGTACACAAGAGCATGTGGCAGTGTGGCTTCTGTGCGGGGTTCTGGCCCATGTTTGACCTTTCTTTCACACTCCATCTACAGGTCATTGTGTTTGGTTACTGTACAGATGTGCTGCTGTACATTGATTTACCAACATAGTATTGCATGTCTGCACAGTCCTCTTTATCCCCTGACGTTCCACCACTCACCTTCACCCATGACATTTGCAGTGTGGCAGTGTGATTGTCCATTTTCATCCTCCATTTGTGCATCCCATGTACCGTGATCTATGTGTATGGTTCATGTATCCACAAGACCCATTGCAGGGGACCTGCTGCATGGTGATATCTCTGCATGTCTGTGAGGTTCCTTTTTGGTCTTCTCTGGGATCATGTGCCTCTTGTACCTGTTACCTTATCCTCATTTTGCATTTGGCCTTTGTTTTGGGTTACATTGGTGACGCTTTCATTGCTATACCATGCATTCTGTGGCAGCTGTGACATATATATCTGTGTGTACACTTGCTTGCATGATGCTACTTATGCTTTTTCAGGCTTTTGCCACCTGTCTTGGCAGACGGATATGTTTTTGGGGACAATTCATGACTGATGTGTGTTGCTCCCTCATCATGGGCATCTGGGAAGGGCAGCAACATGTGGGGGGTGGGGGTATACTGTATAGTGAACACCATGCAGCTACGACATATTATCTCTCCTGCCCATCATCTGTAGATGTGCCAGTGACTTTGGGGTGACATGTGGGTAGCTCGCATGCTCAATGTGTTTTCAGTTTGTTCACTGTAAACCAACCAACTTGATATGATGACAGGTGGTATATACAATATGTCTACTGATTGACCACAATAAAAGTATGTGTTTGACCCACATTTCTCTCTGCTGCTGCTTGACCACACTGACACATGTCTTTTGTTATGTTCTGGTAATGTATATGGCCCACCTGTGCTCACATCCTTGTACCGTGGCAGCTGGCTATGTGGCAGCCGTCTGACACATCACAGGGTGCTAAGGGTTTCCATATTGACATTCCCTTTGAGGGGACATATTTGGGTTGGGCTTGCTGTGGTTGTTTGGGGTAGTGGTTGCAGACATGTGTTGGCGCACCATAGGTTGCAGGTTCAAGTCCCACATGTTCATTCTTTTTGTCCTTGTTTTGTGCTAACCTGACCAGGAGCTGCCTGACGATTAGTCACCTCTCCACACACCCTTCCATCTCTTCACTTTACACCACAGTATGCCCTTGATGCAGCCTATCTGTCGCATATTAGCTGTTACATATGGCTCTTCCTTTGTACTGTCCATGTTGGTTTGGGGGATTGGCATTGCTGTTGTTGATCTGATCCGGTCCATGTCTGTTTGTAGGTTCATGTCTCACATGCTCCTTTTCTGTTCTGTCCCCCATTTTGCCCTACTCCACAGAGCATCCCCTGCCGCCCATTGGGTTTAGGTTCTTTGCTCTTTTGCATGCTGTGTCCACTGCATAACATTTCATTGTGTGTGTGTATGTGTTTATATGTGGCTGTTGTCCAAATTACTGACTGTGATATGAGCTGTACACACCGGTTCTGCATGTGCATTGCATCTTCGTTACTGTTGGGGTTGCCCTATCCTGGCAGCCAGCTGTGTTTTGGTGTGGTGCCCTCCAGTGTTCTTGTATGCAGCCTTTGCTGTAACACTCATGTTGGTGTTGTAGTCTACTGGCTTGTGCATTGCCATTTGTGCTACTGGTCATGGGTTTGACTCCTCTCGGTTCTAATTGTTTTATGCCTCTCGTCCACACGTACTTTGCATTCCTGTTACAGTCCTATCTGTGACGATCTGTGCTGCTGGCACATTATACCCTCATCACTGTTGCCAAACATCCTTCTGTCAGTCTATCTGTGTCTGCAAGCTGTGGCGTCCTGCCCTACTGTGCAGGCTGCTACCCCATGTCCTGCACTGGCACCCTTTTCTGCATTGCGGCTCTTCAATCTTGCCTCTCCTGTGTCTGCTCTGCATGGCAGTGCTACTCCTCTGTCCTCCTGTCATTGCACTTCTCCTGCCACCTCTGGCTCCTCTGCTGGACACGTATTCCCGTCCTCTGCCACACACTGTCATTGTTACACTTTACAGTACCATCACCCTGTGCATCGGTACAGCTGCCCCTGATATATTTGTCCACTTTACCAGCTGCCACATGGGCTGCTCACAGATATGGCAGGTCCATCAGCTCAGACATCTACTTCCTTACATCACTTCTTCATTGGCTTTCGTTACTGCTCTATGCAGTGTTAGGGTTACATCTGTGTTTGACCCATACATTTCATGCTTGTGAGTTTGGTGCACCTTACTGCCCTTGGCCAACATTTCTTTGGTCACCTTAATATCCTTGGGGCATCTTTTGCAACATCTTGGGTTCGGACAGCTTCTGGGGCGCCTTATGTGATGCCTTGGAGGGTACCACCCATTCATGCCACCCTCTGGGCCACATTCTGACCCACCTTGGTTGCCGTGGCACTTAATGATGTGCCTTATGATGCGCCCTAAAAGGTGCTTTAGATTAGGGCACAGGGATGAGTGTTTTTTTGGGGGACACTGCAGATTATTGAGATGTGTCTGATTGTTCAGGTGGGAAAAGGGATTGGCTCAGACAGCCTAATCACATATCACCACTGTGGAATTAAACTCATGATGGCTGTATCAGCAGTCACTGTATTAACCAGTGTGCCACTCCTTTCATCACAGCTCAGCGCGCGAACTTAGGGTTACCGCGCGATGACATGCCATGGCACATCTATCGCGAGATGTTGGCCAAGGCGCCCTCTATCGTGTGATACCCCGCCATTGCTTCCTTTATGCCGGAACGCCTACCACCTTATATGGCATTCCTCACGTTATCGCTGCAACTAGCACTGGGAACATTAGGACCGTTTAGTAAACATACCCCCTACTCTTTCTATATTTTGATGGCGTAAACAATCGATCTACATTTACCCGTTCCACTGCAGTCATTAATTTATAGACCTCTATCATATCTCCCCTCAGCCGTCTCTTTTCCAGGCTGAAGAATCCTAACCTTTTTAGCCTCTTCTCATAGGGAGAGAAGCAAGCTGTGGTGTTTTACCTTTGTGTGGCAGTGAAGCAACTGCAATTAGAGATTATATCTGGGACACTTGTTTCTCTCATTTTCTTTTTTAATGATAAAATAACCACACTATAAATCTCATTTCAAATGCGTCCAGGAGCTGATGTTCTAGACTCCTGAGGTGACAGATGTGAGATCCATGTAAAAATGAAAAGCATGCCTTGAGAATGCGTAAGCCCAGATGGATCCTATGAGGGTGACCAGTGCGTTGCTGACAAAACATATAAGTTAGACCTCTAAGTTGAATCACCTTGGAAAGCATTGAATTCTGTCTCCTTTTTGGATGGATAATTTGGATGGATAATGATTAATAGATTCAAAATGATCTGTTCAACCCCTGGGAATATTTTTTATAAAGAGCTCTTGTGACCTGGATTGGTCACTCTTGGAAAAATACCAGGCTGGAAGGACTTCTGGTCTGACCCAGTATGGCAATTCATATTTCCTGGCGTGGACAACTGCATAAGTGCTTTTGAGTATCAAACTGCATGCTTTCACATATAAAATATTTTAAATCTATCCTGATGGCATATGCTAAAGTAAATCAAACCATGACCATAAACTCCTTAACTGATAATTGTCATAGCCTAATCACAAAAACACAAAAACGCTCAGACAGCACTCTACTCAATCTACCTAAAAGAGAGGAAAAAAGACCTCAGTATCCCTCTAGGCTCAACTAAAGCCCAAGTAATATAGGAGGGCGAGTCTGACCAGGATGCAGGCACCTTTAACCAGCACAGACTCAGTACATCAAAGGTCAAGAAAAAAACCTCTCTATAGGATCTCGGCAGAGTGACCTTCAGACACAAACAGCTGTATTAAATCTTCCTCCCAATGCTTAATTCGTCCAACTTTATCATTCATTGTGTTCAGTGTCCACTATGTGCTATATGTGGTGCAGACCCAAAGTCCAGGCGCTGTGAGGGTTCTCAAAATGTTATTGTGTCCTTTGTAGAAATCCAATAAATATAAAGCACTGTGGAAAAAAATGTCTCATGTATGGTATTCTACTATGAACCCAATGCAATATCTTCATATAGCACTATGACAATTTCAACATGTCCAATGGCATATTCATAGTGCTGCTGCAAATTCATTCACATTTAAGTTCAAATACTCTAAATAAACACATGTCATTATGGAATTTTAACATTAAACATAGTTCGGAAACATAGGAGGAAATTCAAAAACATAAAGCACAGCTTAATCAGACACTGCAGTGGGAGCTTCCGCGGCAGTAGTGAACTGTATACACTGACCCACAAGAAGCCGCTAATAGCCAGTCTCTGCTGAATGAATAGATAAGCAAAGTCAGTAGAGTCGCTTCCACAGCATAGTCTTTCCATACAGAACAAAACACTGTGGGGCATGTTTACTAAAGTCCGCAAATCTGCGCGCCGCAAAATAGCGCACGGCAACGCGGCATTGAAACGCGCAGAAACGCGTTTAAATGCCCCGCACACGTGCGTGTCATCCCCGCACAGGTACGCGGCACACTAACGGGCCCCGTACAAGTGTGGGCCCGCAAATGTCCGATAGAGGCGTGGAACGGCTAAAGGAGGGCGGAGGAAGGCTCCGGAGGGGCGGAGGGACGGGGTCAATGGGTGGAGAGTGGGAGGGGAGAGGCTCCCCGCACAGTATCGGGCCCGAATTTCCATGTACAACATAGCGCGAGTGAAACAGTCGCGGTAGAGGGCATTTAAAGGGAAGAGAAACCATTTCCGTCAGCAATGTACAGGAAAACCGGGGAAACCTGCAAAACGTCAGCAGTGTGATACATGTGCACAGCACAAAACTGCAATGAAAAATAGGAAATGACCACAACAAAAGCATTACAAATAGTAAATCAGCTGGGGAACAGGTATAGTAATGCGCAAAAGTAAAACACACACCCAGAAGAGCTCCAAAAAAATAAAATAAAATAATTTTGGAAAGGTGCACGGAGCGGAGACACCTCCAAAAACGTCTCCGTGTATTAGACCCTTCCTGGGAGTGTTCCCTATGGTTGCCCATCAATAGCACTGTTGCCCAGCTGGGGAATATGCTATCCCCCTCTGTTCCGACGTCATACCCGTGTTATATTTGCACGTTTGTCACCAGACAGGGTGAAGGAGCTCACAGTAATAATGTGCAGAGCAGGTTTTGCGACCCCACCCTGCCAGGTCTACTATCTCCAGGGACTGCACTGTTTCTGTGGCCACAGTGTGGTGCAGTGGACAGAGCTGGTACCTCTAGGACCAGAGGGTCACAGGTTCAAATCCCAGCTGTGGCACATGCCAGCACAATCCCAATATTTTACCCACCACTAAACAGAGATAGCAGAGACACCCCTTTATTGCACAGAACAAAAGCATGTTGCAAACACCCATATTTTACCCTACACCACACACACACCAGCACAATGAGCATCACCAACAGCCGCGTCCCCCAAATGCAGTCCTGTAGTGCCACAACTGTAGGGGCTAAGGACACGTAGGTAGAGGTTAAGTAGGTAGGGTTATGTATGACAGATGTGCCTGTACATGCCCTCACCCCACGTGCCAAGGGCCAATTGTGTCCCTGGTTCATGATCACGTAATGGGTGCCCCACGTTCCCCAAAAACCTTGCTAAAGAACAACAGCTAGACCACTATACCATGTGAGCCAAATACAGTCCTGGGGTGCCACTACGCAATCAGGTCATATGCCTTTGCAAGGATAAGGACATGCCAGCATGTCTGCGGAAGGGTTCAGATGGTGGAGGGGGCAGTGGCTGCTAGCCACAGAGGACAGTGGCCAGGCCATGTGCAGGCTGGCACCGTCCACTGCAACAGACAGGCCCTGTCGGATGTACAGTCATGGACCACCCAGGGATTGCAGCCAATCAGTGGCTACACGGTGGTGCAGTGCACACAGACAGTGTGTGCAAGAACAGAGGGTCACAGGTTCAGAGCCCAGCTGCAGCTACCACCAACCCTGTCCACATATGCACCCCACAGCTACACTGTGGTAGTAAGGACAAACCTTTATTGCTGAGAACATAGGCATGGTCAATACGCCTATCTTTTACCACACCAAACACAGACACCATAAACAGGCACATTATCTACAGCAGAGTCTCCCAAATGCAGTCCTGGAGGGCCAAACACCGTTTGGGTTCCATGCTTCCCCTGAGACAGATGCCTGTGCTGCAGATGTCTGCACCACCCCCATGGTATGCAACTGTAGCCCATGCATATTCATAGGGGACAGCATGAAGGCCCGAACGGTGTCTGGAACACCAGGACTGGAGTAGGGACACTCTGCCGTAAAGCAAGAGGCAACAGGTCCAGACGCACCCACACCCACAGGCCACATTGGCAAAGCCTCCTGGGGGGGGGCATCTCCCAGATCTAGCTCCTGCGTACCCTAGCAATGCCACCCTATACCTGGGTACACGGTACATAGCCCACAAACGTTTGATGTGGGTACTGGCAGGTAGACAGTCCTACGCTCAGCACTGTTTGCTCCTTGTGCTCCAGCAGAACAAGCTGTCAGCTGTCTGCGGTGCGTGCCCCAGGTCTGGCCCCTGACAGTATTTACCACCCTGGGGAGTGACCCCCAGCAGAACTGTGTACCATATCCATGCCTGTACCCTTCCCAGGACCGGTGTGGTGGGCACGTCGAATGACCCCCTCAATAGTAGCACAATGCTGGCATAGGTGTGTGGGGGGGGTGTCTGTCTATACAGTGTGTGTTGGCTACAAACACCCTCCACAGCCCACACTGCCAGCACTGTTGCCAGTATTGGCCTGACAATGCGCATAATGAGCAGCAAGGTACCATGGGTATAGCTCAGACAGGGTGTGCTGGACAGGATGCATCTGCACAGGGCATGGGGCACTGGCTGGGACATTGTAATGCCCAGCCACCACCTACACAGACATGGTGACCTCTGTATGTGCCGCTGGGGGATCACTCTCACCCTGAGCGTGCAGTGATGACAGCATGGCTAGGCACCCCCATAGTGCTGTATAGCATTTCTCTCCTGTGATATATATGGGTTTCCTGTTGGGGCCTCTTCATGGACTTATCTGCTTGTGTGCTGCCACCCCAGTTTGGGGTGCATGCAATTGCATCAGAACTATCCAGCAGACTCTGCACAGCTGGTATGTGTCTTGATGGAGCGCCTTGCAGAGTGCAGCAGCTGATGGCTTGCTGCAGGAGAATATCAGATAGTGCTGGGGTGCACCCCTGAATATCCAGGCCTACTGTCTGTCTGATAGTGTGTTATGGATGTGTGTGGAGCTGCTTGGACTGCCCTGTAGGGTGTCTGTCCCCCAGCAGGATGGGGGTTGATGGCCCACTCTACTGCCATTGGGGGGGGGGGGGGGAGGAAGGCTGGGGATCTGTTGATGGGAGACCCTGTTTGCTGCCTGGGGGGGGGGGTAGGTGCGTTGCCCACCTAGGGGTGTGGAACCACCAACTACGACAGAAGGGGTATCCATGATGTTTTTGCAACACCTTCTTATCACACAGGTTATTACTGTTCTTGAGCTCTGGCATGGCCTCATTCAGCCATGGCCGGTGTTGTGGACCTGGTCCTGGGCGCCACCTCCCACCCTCAGGGTGAGCACATTACCCGCACAATGTGACGGTGTGTAGCTACCCTTCGCCGGCAGTCCTCCCGCTCAGGCCCCCCACCAGGCCGCGGTGCTGTGTGGGTGCACACGGACAGTTCCCCCTACCAGGCCGGTAGCTTTTGGGGTGCATTCCCCATCTTGTGTGCATCTGTGGACAGCTGATTTGCATGTGCAGTGCATCATGGGTACGGGTGGCCTAACCCGTCCTGTCTACAGCAGCAGACTGTCTGTGGGGTGACGTGCAGGCTCTCTGCAGCCAGACAGGCGCTTACTCAGCGCTATAGTGCTGTAGCCCAATGGTTCTGTCACTTCCTTTATAGCAGGAGGTCATGGGTTCAAGTCCACAGAGGGGTTCTGTGATAGGGTTGTCCAGAGCATTGTCATTTTTTACTGGACATATGTTTATGGCATCAAACACCCTTGGCATACTGTACCCATAAGGGTGCCTCTGAGGGTGCTTTATAGGGCGCCCAATAGGCCACCTTATGGTTGCCATCCATATTGCATGCACTATACATTATCCTGTGGCGCAGCATACATGGTGCCCTATAGGGGACTTGCTAGGGTGCCTTTTGCGGACTGTGCACTGTAACATGTGCCTAACGGGCCTCCATATATTAACACGCTGTTAGAGCGGGTTTACTGGTAGTGGGTAATAAAATAAAACTGTAAGGCCTCCTACAGCACACCTCACCATCATACTTACTGCCCCAGCCAACCTTGCTCACTGGGCACTGTGAGGGGTTGAACCCCTGACCTCTGCACCATTGGTCAGTGTCGTAACCATTGTGCTGTGGCTCTGTTCCTGTGTTTGAGCATCAGCGCGCAGCCTTGTAACCATCAGCGCGCCGTCTTGTGGCGCACAAAATTAACAGCGCGCCACCTTCTGCCGCCCCCAATGAACGGTGCGCTGCCTCATGCCGTTAAAAATAAACAGTGTGCCGCCTTAAATTAATATGCCTCCTTCACCATTTTTTCCAACTACATTTGATGCCTCAGCTGGCCTTTTTCATTGAGCACAATGGGGGCTTGAACCCATGGCCCCTGCACTATTGGTTATTGTCTTCACCGCTGTGCTACGGCTCTATTCCTATATGTGCACAGCTGCGCCCCACTTAGCCTTCCCACGCGCTAATGTGGGCCCCGCACATTAACGCGACGCGCACACATACGGTCTTTTTTTTTCCTTTTTCGGCCTGAACCGCCCACTCCTTATATGGCACAGGCACACTACCGCGGCCCCGCACGTTAGGAATGTTTAGTAAACATGCCCCTGTAAAATCTTCAGAGCAATCAACAGCAAAGTCTTATACAAAACAGCAACTTAACTCGGGCTGGTAAAACAGCACTTCTCCTCAGCACATCAATCAGACACTCTCTCAGTGCCCCGACACCGGGTGTTCCGCACCCGTGAGCTTCATCGGGGGCTGTAGCCAAAGAGACCATCTGCCGAAGACACAAAGTAAAACTCAAGTATGCTCCAATTGAAATCCAAAACACATTACATAGAAAATGTGGCTATGTATAATACCCAACTCACTTGACAGAGAACATGTGATCAAATATCCCAGCACCACTGCAACGGCTCAACCGACCCTAAATGCCAAGTCCTATCATCCTTAAAAAGAGGCTCTTGATGACATCAGCATCTAAAATGAGGCCCCATGCCTACACATGAGAAAACCTTGCCAGAAGACTTTAACAGATCTGGGGCAGCAGTCTCTGGCCAGATCAGAACGAAGAACCCATCCCAAAATGAAGTACACAACACGTACAGCAAACCAGCGTTTTTGTGTTTTTGTGACTAGGCTATGACAATTATCAATTAAGGAATTTATTGTTGTGGTTTGATATTCTTTGGCTTCTTGTGAGGGTTTTTGGTGAATTATATGTGCTAAAGTAAAATGTCAGCATGGTATTTAGGCACATTTCCAATTGTTACCAAGCAAATGCAATGTGTGCCTTCAAGCCAGTGCTGACCCAGAAGCTCCTGGGTTTTCTTTGCAGTGTGACTGGAAGTAGATTGTCAGGCCTTTCTTCAGAGGAAATGGAGAGTTAAGTGACTTGCCCAAGTCCACAAAGAGTACTAGTGGGAACTGAACCCTGGTTGTTTGGTTACCAAGCCAGTGTTCTAACCACTAGGCTACTCCTCCACTCCCACTATTACCATAATAGGACATAAATACATATCAAAATGACCGTAACATGGGAAATAAGATCCCTGATGTTGAAGCTTTGGTGGGAGTGGCTGACTTGGATTTAGTGGCAGTTACAAAAACATGGTTCACAGAAAACCATGATTGGGATGTAACTATACCTGGCTATACTTTATTCAGAAAGGACAGGGTAGGAAGAAGGGGAGGAGGAGTGGCACTATATGTAAAAACTACGATTAAAGCTTTGGAATTAAAGAGCTTAAAAGGGAGAGAGGAGGCATTGTGGGTTAAACTAGAAAGAAGGAAAGAGATATCTATTTCCATTGGTGTGATATACAGACCTCCCTCACAAGAAGAGGAGGTGGACAGAGAGTTAATTGAAGACATATGCGGCATTGCTAGGAAAGGGGAAGTGCTACTGATAGGAGATTTCAATATGCCAGATGTTGATTGGCACATTCCTGCTGCAGTATCATCTAGAAGTGGATTCTCTACAGGGAGAACTATTCAGGCAATTGGTAACAGACTCCACACGTGAAGGGGCCATACTGGACTTGGTGTTTATCAATGGTGAAAGTGTTTCTGATGTTGTAGTCGGAGATCATTTTGCATCCAGTGATCACCAGATGGTGTGGTTCAGTATTAGGACTAGGGCTGTTAGAATCCATTCAAAGGTGAGGATCTTAGACTTTAGGAAGACTAACTTTGCCAAGATGGGCCAATACCTCAGGGAGTCATTAGTGGGATGGGAACAGCTGGGGGATGTAGAAAAACAGTGGGCAAAACTGAAAGGGGATACCGTATATACTCGAGTATAAGCCGACCCGAATATAAGCCGAGGTACCTAATTTTACCACAAAAAACTGGGCAAAACTATTGACTCGAGTATAAGCCGAGGGTGGGAAATGAGGCACCTACTAGTCAATGTAAAAAATAAAGATAGAGACCAATGAAATTACATGAATATTTATTTAAACGAAAAACAGTAAAATAGCTCTGTAAGTGGAAAATGGGGTCAACAAAAACAATATGGTATCAAAAATACCGTATCTTTAAAAGTACATCAACCTTAGCTTAATCAGCAACCAAGCTAACACACAAGAGCTAAAATCCTTCAAAACTGGAGTTCTCCTCCTCAGCACATTACCAGTCCTAAACCCCCCCAGCCCACAGCACATTACCAGTTCTAACCCCCCCCAGCCCACAGCACATTACCAGTTCTAACCCCCCAGCCCACTACCAGTTCTAACCCCCCCAGCCCACAGCACATTACCAGTTCTAACCCCCCCAACCCACAGCACATTACCAGTTCTAACCCCCCCAGCCCACAGCACATTACCAGTTCTAACCCCCCCCAGCCCACAGCACATTACCAGTCCTAACCCCCCCCCTCAGCCGCGGCAAAATCGCATGTCTCGCAGGGCCCCCCCTGCCCGGCAGAGCCAGCCCTCCCTCCCTCCCTCCATGTCAGCCCGCCTCCCCAATCCCTCCATATCAGCCCCCTCCATCCCTCCATGTCAGCCCCCCTCCCTCCATCCATATCAGCTCCCTCCATCCATATCAGCTCCCTCCCTCCCTCCCTCCATGTCAGCCCCCTCCCTCCATCCCTCCCTCCCTCCATCCATATCAGCTCCCTCCCTCCCTCCCTCCATGTCAGCCCCCTCCCTCCCTCCCTCCCTCCCTCCATGTCAGCCCCCCTCCCTCCATCCATCCATGTCAGCTCCCTCCCTCCATGTCAGCTCCCTCCCTTCTTCTGCAGCCGCGGCTCCCGGCCTCTTAGGGAGCCGCGGCTGTGCCTTTAAAATCATCTCGGAGCCCTTCCTGTCTTGACGGGCTCCGTGCAGCATTGTCCTGCCTCCAAAACTTCCTTTAGAGGCGGGACAATGCTGCACGGAGCCCGTCAAGACAGGAAGGGCTCCGAGATGATTTTAAAAGCACAGCTGCGGTTCCCTAAGAGGCAGGGAGCCGCGGCTGCAGAAGAAGGGAGGGAGCTGACATGGAGGGAGGGAGTTGATAGGGAGGGAGGGGGCTGACATGGAGGGAGGGAGCTGATATGGATGGAGGGAGGGGGGCAGAAGTTGCTGCCGCTGCCGAGTCCGCTTCTCGGCAGTGGCAAACTCACTGACTCCTTCTTCTGCAGCCGCGGCTCCCTTCCTCTTAGGGAACCGCGGCTGTGCTTGTAAAATCATCTCGGAGCCCTTCCTGTCTTGACGGGCTCCGTGCAGCATTGTCCCGCCTCTAAAGGAAGTTTTGGAGGCGGGACAATGCTGCACGGAGCCCGTCAAGACAGGAAGGGCTCCGAGATGATTTTAAAAGCACAGCCGCGGTTCCCTAAGAGGCAGGGAGCCGCGGCTGCAGAAGAAGGAGTCGCTGAGTTTGCCGCTGCCGAGAAGCGGACTCGGCAGCGGCAGCAACTTATGCGCAGAGACGTTGACTCGAGTATAAGCCAAGGGGGCCGTTTTTCAGCACAAAAAATGTGCTGAAAAACTCGGCTTATACTCGAGTATATACGGTATTTTAAGGGCAACCAACCTTTTTGTTAAAATGGTAAATAAAGGTAAAAGGAAAAGGAGACCACTATGGCTTTCGAAAGAAGTAGCTGAAAAAGTGAAGAAAAAGAGGGAGGCCTTCATGAAATACAAGAGATCACAGAGAGAGGAAGACAGGCATCTATATTTGGAAAAACTTAGAGAAGCTAGCAAAGTAGTCAGGAAGGCAAAGATTCAAAAGGAGGAGGAAATAGCCAATGCAATAAAATGGGGGGGGGGGGGGGAAGACATTTTTCAGATATGTTAGTGAGAAGAGGAAGGGCAAAAGTGGTATTGTCAGAGTCAAGGGTATAGGGGAGGAATATGTAGAAGCTGATAAGGATAAAGCTGAATTGCTTAACAAATATTTCTGTTCTGTGTTCACAGATGAAGAACCAGGAGCAGGACCTCAGAAAACACCCACAAACAGGAACAGACGCTAGGAACATCTTGAACAATTTTCAGAAGACTGTGTTCATGAGAAACTAGCTCAACTTAAAGTAGACAAAGTGATGGGACCGGATGGGATACACCCTAGAATACTGAGGGAACTTGGGGATGTTCTAGCAGCTCCACTGATTGACCTTTTCAATGCCTCGTTGGAGTCAGGAGTGGAGCCAAAGGACTGGAGAGAGGCTCATGTGGTGCCTATACACAAAAGCGGAAGTAAGGATGTGGTTGAAAACTACAGGCCAGTTTGTTTAACTTCGGTGGTGAGTAAATTATTGGAAACGCTGCTGAAAGAGAAAATAGCAAGGTTTCTGGAGTCCAGTGGATTACAGGATCTGAGGCAGCATGGATTCACCAGAGGAAGGTCTTGTCAGACAAATCTGATTGATTTCTTTGACTGGATGACCAGGGAGTTGGACAGAGGGAGAGCCGTAGATGTGGTGTATTTAGATTTCAGTAAAGCCTTTGACATTGTTCCTCACAGGAGACTTATAAACAAACTGAGCACCCTAGGGATGGACTCTAATGTTACTGCTTGGGTTAGAAATTGCTTAAATACCTCTGTGGCATAAATGTTCAGGGAGAGAGCCTCTTTCAATTGAAAGCAAGTTCTGCTATGAGGGGACATGGGATGAGGGTGAAGGGAGATAGATTCAGGAGTGATATGCGGAAATATTTCTTTATGGAAAGAGTAGTGGATCCATGGAATAGTCTCCCAGTGGAGGTGGTATAGATGAGGACAGTAACTGAATTCAAAAAAGCATGGGACAAACACAGAGGATCTCTAAAGGTAAAAAGGGGACCGTTGTAGTTGTTGATATGGAAGGACAGACTAGAGAGGCTATGTGATCTTTTTCTGTCGTCATATTTCTATGTTTCTATGTTTCTAAAATCATTCCCATTGACAGTGGAAATTACATGGCTGTGGAAAGAGACATTTAGGAGACATTCCAGCTCTCAGTAGGAGTAAACACAAGAGCTCTCAGTAGGAGTAAATCACAAGAGCTGACCAGAGACACGGACAACAACCAAACGAAGACCAGCGACAACTTCGTTCCACGGCTGGAGCTCCCCTAGGGTTGAGCTCGCGCACCTTCATTCTTCCTACTATACCCGCAAACGCAGCAAGTATATCTTACTTCGAATGCACCTATACTGATATATCTTCTTAATAGACTATTATTTTAATTACATGAGATTACTACCCCTGCATCTCAGCTACTTTATCATTGTTATATTCAGTATGCTAATTCACTAGCATTATTAATTAATGAGTCTTATTAGTATACTGAGGCAAGTGTACACTACCAGTAACTCAAACCCATTACTGACTTAATCTTTATCACTCCAAATGCTATGGTTAGATGTTTACTACTGAAAGTATCTCAGTTATAACCACTGACTGATTTATACTGTTGCCAGTAAGTCATTTATAACCACTAACTGATTTATACTGTTGCCAGTAAGTCATTTTATAACCATTGTCTGATTTATACTGTTGCCAGTAAGTCATTTATAACCACTGACTGATTTATACTGTTGCCAGTAAGCCATTTTATAACCACTGACTGATTTATACTGTTGCCAGTAAGTCATTTTATAACCATCGTCTGTTTTATACTGTTGCCAGTAAGTCATTTTACTACTGTCCATCACTGTTGCAAGCAAGTCTTTACTCTGTATAAGATACAACTGTTGCCAGTAATAGTTACCTGTCATTGCTATTCTTAGGCACATACCAACTGCTAGCAATATAATCTACAACAAACCCTTCCTACACATTGAACATGTCGCGCTCAAACACCTTGATGCTAAAAATAACTTACAGCTGTATATTATTGATTATCCTAATTGACCTAACACTAAGCTTATCATCCAAAAATCACATGGCAATACCTATAATAAAAACAACAATGAGAAACTACAACCACATTGGACACACAAACCCAAACCACCATGCAAAAATAAATTACCACTGACTTATACAAATAAAACAAACTAATTCACTACAAATAACTAATGTATCTAGCATCAACAACACTACTTCTCTAACTTGAATCCTTATAAATGCCCACTCAATGAAAAACAAACTCCCCATTTTCAACGATTTAATAGCAGATGCAAAACCTGATATTTTATGCGTAACGGAAACCTGGCTAACTGAAACGGATACAGTCTATTTAAAGCAACTTAATAGCGAAGACTACGATATAAACTATACACATAGAACCAACAAAAAAGGAGGAGGAGTACTTATAATGACAAAAAAGAGATTAAACGCAAGAACAATACCATCAACTATAGCCAACAATATTGACACTTTAATTATAAAAACCAAAATATTCAGAATTTGCCTAATATATAGACCCCCTGATCAAAAAGCAAATAGCCTAGACTCACTAATTGAATTCCTAGGCTCATCTACAGAACAAAATCCCATAATCATGCTTGGCGATTTCAACCTCCCCTCACTTCCAGCATCAGAATCCAACTTGTTCCTAGAATCCATATCAGACATGGACTTTCACCAAATAATCAATACAACAACACATATAAAAGGAGGCACTCTAGACCTTATTCTCCTCCCAAACACACTCTTCAAGCTATTCAACCCTGATTCCATAGAATGCTTACAAATACCTTGGTCTGATCATTACATTATCAAAACAAACCACATTCCACACCAATAACACTAATAAAAACACACGAAGTGACCCCACTACAAAATTCAAAACATTTAATGAAATTGAATTCTTGGATACAACAATACCCTACCTCTCATCATCCCCAACGAATCTAGATGAAGCCGTCAAAAACTGGCATGACACAATCAACAATGCTGCCAAACTTGATCAACGAATCAAAAAGCCCACTAATTTAAAAATAAACAAAACACCATGGTTCAACAACACGCTAAAACAAATGAAAAAAGAACTAAGAAAAATAGAGCACAAATGGCGCAAAACCAAATCATTCATCAACAAGGAAATATATAACAACTATCTCAAAAAATACAAGGATACTTTAGATAGCACAAAAAAATCTTATTACGCGGCAATCCTATCAAAATCGTATAACAGACCACGAGAACTATTCTCCATTGTTAGAAATCTAACTAATAATCCCCAAACATCTAACAATGAAATCACCGATATTTCGGTACAAACCCTAGCCAATCACTATCAAAACAAATCTACACAACCTAGAATGACTCTAGACAATATCAATACGGTTCATCATTGCTCAGATGAATGGTCAGACTTCCATCCAGTATCAAAAGATTCACTAAAGAATATCATTTCCAATCTCAACACCACAACTTCCTTTCTTGATCCATGCCCTGTAACATGGATAAAAAGTACACTTCCAATACTTCTATCATACATTCTCCCCATAGTCAACCTCTCATTACTTCAAGGACATCTCCCATCCATGCTCAAACATGCTCAAATCCGCCCAATTCTCAAAAACAACACGCTTGACAAAACATCACCAAAATCATACAGACCCATCTCAAGTATCCCTTTTTTGGCTAAAATAATAGAAAAAGTGGTACAAATCCAGACACAAGAATACCTAGACTCATCCTACCCACTTGATGAGCACCAATATGGATTTAGACCTCAACATGGAGTTGAAACACTCTTAACAGTCCTAACTGACGTACTACTGAGAGGGATTGACAATCATAAACAAGCATTTATACTCCTATTTATTGACATTTCGGCAGCATTTGATAGTGTTCATCACACTATAATGCTTAATAACCTGAAACAAATAGGAATAAATGCCACTGTACACAAATGGTTCACCTCTTATCTAAACAACAGAACGCAAAATGTAAGAATAGGCAACCAAACATCAACCATTTATAAACAAGAAATTGGACTCCCACAAGGCTCTGTGCTATCAGCCCTCCTGTTCAATATTTACATAAAACCAGTCTGCAATATTTTTAAAAAATTCGGAGTATACTATGCAGATGATATTATGATGTACATCCCTTTCATAATCCCTAACTTACCAATAAAACAACTATCAGATTGTTTCAATGAAATAACAACCTGGCTAAAGGCTCAAAACCTCCACATTAATCATTCAAAAACAGAAGTCCTAATTGTAACAAAAAAACAATCATATATCCCTCCAACCCACATAACAATACAAAATCATGACATTAAAATAAAAAACGAAATAAGATACCTAGGTGTTATATTAGACACACATCTGACGATGACTACTCATATCAGAAACACTATAAAGAAAATATATTTTAAACTCAAAATCCTTAAACAACTTTGCCCATTAGTACACCTACAAGACTTCATTAATATAATCCAGGCTACAATAACCCCACACTTTGATTTTGCAAACCTAATACTTTTAGGAATAACGAAACAAAACATCAAAAGAATCCAACTAGCACAAAACGCCGCAGCTAGAATTATAATGAAAACAGACTCATTCCAGCACATAACACCAATACTAGCATCCCTTCACTGGTTGCCAATTCAAAGCAGGATAATATATAAAACTACAATAACTACATTTAAAGCCTTAAATCACATGGTTCCAATCCCACTAAGCAACCTAATCAGTATGGAATCTCAAAAAACTACGCACAGAAAAGGACACTCAAATAAACTAAATTCTCCTCATGATTTCATAAAAGCAAATAAATTAACTAATAACAGAGCTTTTTCTCATGCAGCCCCATCTACATGGAACTCCCTTCCAGAGGACCTACGATCTATAAACGAAATTATGGAACTCCGTAAAAAACTAAAAACCTATCTATTCTCCATGCACTACGGCAACATAGATAATCCCTCGATATACTCAGATAAAGACTAAAATCACCTGACTGAGTAATACTAAATCCAACAACTTAACAGAAAAATCACTGAACTAAAAACACTATGATTCAACCCTAAAGTACCTACAACTTGTATTTGTATATAGTTTATTGTACATAGTTTACAAGCCAGTTTTATGCTGTTATGTATTAGCTCATGCTGTTAACCATTATATTGTTTATTGTTACAAAATGTTCGATGTAAAACCAAGCTTTTGCTTTGTGGATTTTGTTTTATTGTAAACCGCAACTGAACTCTGGAAGATGCGGGATATAAATGATTGTTAAATAAATAAATAAATAAATAAACACTGTATATTACAATTTTTGTTTCTGGAAAAATTTCTTATGAGTTCTTTTTAGATGCATCTACCATTGTGGTCAACATTATTGGCACCCTTGCATTTTAGGTATGTTGTGTACAATATCTTGAGAAATAATTGGAAATATTCTAATTGTATGTTATCTTAACATTTTAATAGTATGTTCAAAGGTATAGAACAAAAAAAAGGTGTCTGTGCAACTTAAACATAGTAATTTCTGAGGAAACAACAAAATATGACCGGGACAGGATTAATGCCACCCTTCACTAGTATTTGGTTGCAGAACCTTTGGCAGTGATGACAGCCTTCAAATGTTTCTTGTAGCCATCTGTAAGTTTTGTACATCGGTCTGCTGGTAGTTTCTCCCCCTCTTGAACTGTGATTTGTTTCAGCTCATGAATATTTCCAAGATTCCTTTTACCAATGACAGATTTCAGCTCTTTCCAACAGTTCTCTATTGGATTGAGATCAGGACTGATTGATGGCCAGTTTAAAACAGTCATTTTTTTCATTTTTAATCATTATTTTGTACTTTTGGATGTATGTTTTGGGTCATTGTCCTGCTAGAGGACCCATGACCTTCAACCTAGACCTAGCTTCTGACACTAGGTAGCACATTTTGCTCCAAAATACCTTTGTAGTCCTCTGACTTCATGATTTCTTTAATGTGTTCCAGGCCTCCAGTTCCTGAGGCAGCAAAACAGCCTCACAACATTATGGTACCTCTACCATATTTAACTGGGAAGGGTGTTTTTTTCCTTATAAACTTCATTTCTTCACCTGTATATGTATCACTGGTCTGCATTGCTAAAAGACTTGTTTGGTTTCAACTGTCCACAGGACATTTTCCCAAATGTGTATACTTCCTCCAATGTATACACATTGAGATCTTTAAGTCATCCCCATATGCCTTATGACAAATACATTAACGATTTAGTAGCCACCCTCTAAACTGACTCCATCCTGTTTACATCCTTTTGAAGGTGCGGTCTTCAGAATTTTACACAGCACTCCAAATGAAGTCTCCCTAGAGACCTATACACTAGAGAATTCCTTTTTTCTGCTGGCCATTTCTATACTTTGCACCTACTACAACTACTATCTATCATTTGTATAGCACTACAAGGCATATGCAGCACTATACAGAGACATATAATGGATCACAGTAGGCTCTAGAGGTTGTGACCTGTAACATGGGGACACCCTCTCCATCAAGAGATATCCCTGCATAATTCCTTCTCTGCCTTGGAAAATGAGAGTGCCCAATTAGGGGAAACTGAAGTGACCTTAAATGAGAAGGTTAACACTTAATCTACTGGTAATACCCCAAACGTGAACAAAACAAATCACAAAACAGGAAACTATTATTTGGAGACTCCATCATCAGAGTGATTAACTTGGGAACACAGCCCAAGGGAAAGAAGATGGTTAAATGCCTCCTAGGTTCTTCAGTCAGGCAGGAACGCAAACCAAATTGTTAGCACAGTCAGTGCGGAAAGTAAGCATTCCAAAACTTATGATGTCATTCACTTGGGTACAAATGACCTGGCCAGAAATAGTATCTCTACACTACAAAATGGACTTTCAGCTTTTGTGAGGGAAACTTAAACCCACTGTCAACACCATAGTGTTCTCAGAAGTTCTACCTATTCATGATAAGAGGGAAGAGAGGTTGCATCACATAACCAACTTTAATACATGGCTCCAAACTTGATGCAAAAGAGAAGGATTTAGATATATAGGCAACTGGGACAATAGACGGAACAACAAGAGGCTGTACTGTGTTGTTGGACTGCATCTCTCTGTGGCAGGAAAAAGGATCCAAAGTGAAAAATTCAGGCAATATGTGGGCAAGCATTTAAACTGGCAAAAGATGGTGATGGATGGGAAAAACTTAATTCAGGATGCAGGAGTGACGCAAGGGTGAAGCGGAGCCATGTGCGGAGACTCACTGCGGGGCCTCATTTGCATAGCCACTGGACCTCATTTGCATACATGTATTTTATTTTAAAATGTATATGTTGCCCATCCAAAATTTTAGGCGGCTTTCAAAGGAGTCCTTTACAAGATTAGTTTTTGTCCTGACAATGACTTAGGGTCATGTTTACTAAATATTAATGTGTGTTAAGTACCACTGCACCAATAGAAATAAATGGGTATTGCTGCACTTAGAGCATATTAACATTTGTGAATGCACATTAACTTTTAGTAGATATGACTCTTAATGAGGCAACACTGCAAATATTAAACCAATACATCTCAGAGAATACCAATACATCTCCTACTGGGGAAAGAGAACAAGTGGCACTGTCACATAGAAACTACATGAACAGAATACCTCAGCTCAGTTACACATGCAGAACATAGACCATCACCAAGCAAAGAAAAATCTATGTTTGGCTGAGTATTGGGAGAGTAAGTGGGGACTGAGGATGGAGGGAGAAATATGAAGAAAATAATTAAACTGGGAACCCCAAAAGCCAAATTTGGAATGTACAACAAAACTGGAGAAATAAAACTATAAATTAATTTCCTCTTGTACTAAACAAAACGCAAAATGTTAGTGATACACATTTCCCAGAACTGACATATTCCAGTTGATAAATTCAAAATAAAATAGTTTTTTTTCTACCTTTTGTTGTTTGGACATTATATTTTTCAGTTGCAATTGCTCCAGTCACTTTCTTCTGGTTTCTTCCTGTCTTCTGCTAACTCTCCATTATCTGCTATTTGTCCTTTTTTCTCTCGTCTAGTTTTTTCCATTCTCTCTAAATATGCCTCTAACATACTGATCTTTCCTCTTTTGCTCTTTCTCCATTTCTTTCTTTATTCCTTTTTCATCCACTCAAATTTCATCCCTTCATCCTCAGTCCCCACTTACTCTCCCAATACTCAGCCAATCATAGATTTTTCTTCCCTCCCACATAAAATATCAGTTCTCCTCTCCATCCTCACCCCAGCTTCTTTTTTTCTCCCACCAATCCCAGCTCCACCCCCTTCTGATCCTCCCCCAGCATCAGCTCCCTTCTAGTTTCAGCCCCTCCCAGCATCCACTCCCTTCCAGTCCCCTTTGCCCATCTCCCCTACATCAGCCCATTTGCAGTCCTAGACCCCCAGTATCAGTCCTCCTCCACTCCCTCCCAGCATATGCTCCCTTCCAGTCCCAGTCCCCCATCAGCCAGCATCAACCCATTTCCAGTCCTAACCCCTCAGTATTGGTCCTCCTCCAGTTCCTCCTAGCATCAGTTCCCTTCCAGTCCCAGTCCCCCATGCACATCCCCAGGCCATTTCCAGTCCTAACCCCCAGCATCAGTCCTTCTCCAGTCCCTCCCAGCATCAGCTCCTTTCCAGTCCCCCAGCATCAGCCCATTTCCAGTCCTAACTCTCCAGTATCAGTTCCTTTCCAGTCCTAGCCCCCCATCCCCAGGCCATTTCTAGTCCTAACCCCCCAGAATCAGTCCTCCTCCAGTCCCTCCCAGCATCAGCTCTCTTCTAGTCCCAGTCCCCCATCCCCCAACATCAGCCCATTTCCAGTTCTGGCCACCCTGTTCCCATTCTAGCCCCTAGTCCCCCCCCACGCTCTATCCTAGCCCCCTATTCACATTCTCGTTCTAGCCCCCAGTCCTCCCCAATCTGTTCTAGCCCCCAGTATCCCCATTCCTGTTCCCATTTTAAACCCCAGTCCTCCCCCTGCCATACATCAAAAGGGGCCCTGCGTGGCCCGTTTAACATCCTGGCACTGAGTGCACTGGTGGGTTCCTTTTATCACAGCCATGGGATAGAAGGCAAATGCTGCTCTTTACTCCCATAGCTGTTCAGCGGTCAGCTGGGGCTTCGGCCCTCTCCGGATCCTTCTGCAGCCGGCCAGGCGCAGGGCCCCCCGAGGTGCCGGACCATGTGCGGGCAACATTCCCACAGAATGGATGGGCTGGCCCTGTTGGAGTATTCCTTCTGCAAATCTGGAAAGAAGTAAAAAGATTGGAGATGCCTTCCAAGAAGCACTGCTCAGACAACTGGTGATGGAACCGACCAGGGAAAGTTTGATGATGGATTTAGTACTCACTAATGGAAGTTAGCGTGTTGAATGTCCGGGTAGGTTCCCATTTGAGCAGCAGTGATCATCACAGTGTGGTTTGAGATAAAAGCCAAGGGAGAGTCCAATCACAGCAAACTCAAAGTCCTGGACTTCAAAAACGCTGACCTCCGTAAAATGGGAAAGTACCTGAAGGAGAAATTAGCAGGGTGGGAGGAGATAAGGGAAGTGGAATTGCAGTGGGCTAAATTAAAAGAGGCAATAAAAGGGGAAACAGATACATATGTAAGGAAAGTAAATAAAAACAAGAGGAAAAGGAAACCTATATGGTTCTCCAAAGAAGTGCCTGTACAAATAAAGGCAAAAACCACAGCTTTCACAAAATTCAGAAGATTGCAAATAGAGGAACACAGAAAAGAATACAAGATAAAGCTAAAAGAGACAAAGAGAAAAAAGGATAGCAAAAGCAAAGGCATAAGAAAAAATGGCTAAAGATGTGAAGCAAGGAGACAAAACTTTTTCAGGTATGTTCAAGAGAAGAGGAAGATCAGTGGTGCAATTGCAAAACTCAAAAGTGCCGAGGACGGATTTGCGGAAAGTGATATTGAAAAAGCAAAAATGCTAAAGAAATACTTCTGCTCTGTATTCATGAAAGAAAATCCAAGAGAAGGGCCATATATGAGTGACAAATACACATACCATTCAGAGAAGATGATGTGTTAGAACAGCTTGCAAAACTGAAAGTGGGCAAAGCCATGGGACCAGATGGGATGTATTCCAGGATACTGAAAGAGCTCAGAGAGGTTCTGCCAGGGCCTTTAAAGGATGTTTTTAATAGATTTTTGGAGATGGGACAGGTTCCATAGGATTGGAGAAGGGCTGATGTGGTACCTCTTCACAAAAGTGGTAATAGGGAAGCGGCAGCAAACTATAGTTACTTCTGTGGTGGGAAACGTAATGGAGGTGCTCTTGAAAGAAAGAACAGCGGACTTTCTGGAAAACAATGGATTGCATAATTCAAGGCAACATGGTTTTACCAGGGGAAGATCATGCCAAATAAATTTGATTGAGTTCTTTTACTGGGTGACCAGAGAACTAAATCAAGAGCATGCGATGGATGTGATATACCTAGATTTCAGCAAAGACTTTGATACTATTCCTCATAGGAGGATTATCAATAAACTGAGCAGCCTGGTTATGGGTTGCACGGTGTTGAACTAGATCACAAATTGGTTGACTAACAGACAACAGAAGGTGGTGGTAAATGGAACTCATTCAGCAGAAAGGAAGGTGTGTAGTGGTGTGCCTCAGGGATCGGTCCTGGGACTGATACTGTTCAATGTATTTATGAGTGATATTGCAGAAGGATTGAATGGAAAAGTCTGCCTTTTTGCAGATGACACAAAAATTTGCAACAAAGTGGACACTTCTGAGGGAGTGGACAACATGAGGAAAGATCTAAAAATACTGGAAGAATGGTCTAATGGTTGGCAGTTATGATTTAATGCGAAGAAATGCAGAGTTATGAACTTGGGATGTAAAAATCCGAAGGAATTATATGCAATAGTGGGAGAGAGGATGGTGTGCACAGACCAGGAGATGGATCTCTGAGTGCTAGTGTCTGAGGATCTCAAGGTGGCAGAACAATGCAACAAGGCAGTAGCCAAAGCCAGAAAGATGCTGGGCTGCATAGAGAGAGGAATAACCAGCAGAAAGGAGGAGATATTAATGCCCCTATACAGGTCATTTGTGAGGCCTCACTTGGAGTATTGTGTTCAGTTTTGGAGACCATATCTCACAAAGGACATAAAAAGACTTGAAGTGGTTCAAAACCTGTGCCAGAAGACGTATGAGAAGCGACTTGAAGACCTAATATGTATACCCTAGAGGAGAGGAGGGACAGGGGAGATATGATACAGACTTTTAAATACTTAAAGAGTATCAATGAAGAAACAAACCTTTTTCAAAGAAGGAGAAGCTTTAAAACTAGAGGGTATATGATGAAGCAACATCAGGAAATAGTTTTTTTTACCAAAAAGGTGGTGGATGCATGGAATGCCCTCCCAATGGAGGTGGTGGGGGCAGAGTGATGGAATTCAAAATGACATGGGACAGACATAGTAGATCCCTTTATAGTAAGAGAATGAAATCAAAGCAAACTTAAATATCTCTTAATAGAGGAGGGGAGCTGCAGTTACAACCACTCTAGCCACCTTACTGGGCAGACTAGATGGACCATACTGGCCTTTATCTGCCTTCATATACGATGTTACTATGTTACCATGTAAGAGACAGTCCCTGCTCATAAGAGCTTACAACAAGTGGGGAATAGGATATATCTAGGGGAATGGTAGGGAAACACATAGGAGGTGAATGGGAGACTAGGAGGGTCAGGATCCGAAAGCAGCCTCAAATTAATGATTTTTTAGCCTGGATTTGAATAGAGCCACAGATGCATCCTGACGTACCAAATCAGGTAGTTTTGTTCCAAGCTTAAGAAGCAGCAAGGTAGAAAGATCGAAGTCTGGAGTTTGTAGTGGAAGAGAAGGGCACAGATAGAAGGGATCTGCTAGAAGAGCGGGTTCCCGAGGAGGGGTGTAGGGGAGATAAGAGAGGAGAAGGGGTGTAGGCCACTTTGCCACTTTATGGTCATCTGTAGGTCCTGCTCTTCATCGCCTATACTGTAACACTCCCTTGAGTTTTTACAGCCTGATTCATGACCTTACATTTTTTTAGCATTAAATCTTAGCTGCCAGATTCTCAATTATTCTTCAAGTTTCATTAGATCCCTCCTCATGTTATCCGCATCTTACAGGGTGTCTATCCTGTTGCAGATTTTGCTATCATCCAAAAGAGGCTTACCTTTCCCGACAGACCTGCCGCAATTTCCAATTCCTTCCTCAATATCCTATGCAAAATGGTTTTTGAAACAGAGAAACATGAAGGCAGAAAAAGACCACATGGCCTATCTAGTCTGCCCTTCCATATCAACCACTACAATAGTCCCCTTTTTTCCTTTAGAGATCCTCTGTGTTTGTCCCATGCTTCTTTGAATTCAGATACTGTCCTTGTCTCTACCACATTCATTGGGAGACTATTCCACGCATCTACCACTCTTTCCATAAACAAATATTTTCGCATATTACTCCGGAGTCTATCCACTTTCACCCTCATCCTATGTTCCCTTGTAGTAGCACTTGCTTCCAATCGGGAGAGACTCTCCTCCTGTGCATTTATGCCGTGGAGGTATTTAAACATCTCTATCACATTTCCCCTATCCCACCTTTCCTCTAAAGTATACATATTAAGATCTTAAGTCTGTCCTCATATACTTCATAATGAAGACCACTAACCATATTAATAGCCACCCACTGCAGCATCTCCAACCTGCCTATATCCTTCTGAAGGTGCAGTCTCCAGAATTGCACACAATACTCCAAATGAGGTCGCACCAGAGACTTATACAGAGGCATTATTACCTCCTTTTTTCTGCTGGCCATTCCTCTCCCTATACACCCAATCATCCTTCTGCCTTTCACAGTCGCCTTTTCTACCTCTTTACCTACTATAAGATCGTCAAACACAGTTATACCCAGGTTCTGCTTTTCTTTTGTGGACAGACGTACCTCACCCTCTACACTGTACTGCTCCTTTGGATTTTTGCAGACCAAATGCATGACCCTGAATTGTTTAGCATTAGTTTCAGCTCCCAAATTCTAGACCATTCTTCAAGCTTAGCTAAATCCCTCCTCATGTTATCCACTCCTTCCTGGATGTCTACACTATTGCAGATTTTGGTATCATCCACAAACAAGCAAACTTTACCCGACAGCCCTTCTGCAATATCTCTAACAAATATGTTAAAAAGATTCAGACCAAGGACAGATCCCTGAGACACACTACTGGTAAACCTCTTCTCCTCAGAGTGAGCTTGATTACCTGTACCCTTTGTTGCCTCCCATACAACCAATTTCTAACCCAATCAGTTACTTTAGGTCCATCCCTAGGGTGCTCAGTTTGTTTATAAGTTGCCTGTGTGGAAAAGTGTCAAAGGCTTTAATGAAATCTAAGTACACCACATCTAGGGCTCTCTCTCGATCCAACTCCCTGGTCACCCAGTCAAAGAATTCAATCAGATTTGTCTGACAAGATCTGCCTCTGATGCATTCATGCTGCCTTAGATTCTGCAATCCATTGGACTCCAGAAACCTCACTATTCTCTCTTTTAGTAGCCTTAAGAACATAAGATATGCCATACTGGGTCAGACCAAGGTCCATCAAGCCCAGTATCCTGTTTCCAACAGTGGCCAATCTAGGTTATAAGTATCTAGCAGTTTCCCCAAAAGACACAGGTTCCTCAGTGCTTGTATTGGGTCAAGCAGTGATATCCCGGGTCCCTTTAAATAATGGTTTATGGACCTTTCCTCCAGGAACTTGTCCAAAACCTTTTAAACCCTGCTACACTACAAGCTTTTACTACATCCTCCGGTAACGAATTCCAGAGTTTGATTACACGTTGAGTGAAAAAATATTTTCTCTTATTAATCTTAAATAGGTTACCCTGTAGCTTCATTTCATGTCCTCTAGTCTTTCTATATTCTGATGATGTAAACCAATCAATCTACGTTTACCCGTTCCACTCCATTCATTAATTTATAGACCTCTATCATATCTCCCCTCAGCCGTCTCTTTTCCAGGTTGAAGAGCCCTAACCTTTTTAGCCTCTCTTCATAGGAGTATCCTTCCATCCCCTTTACCATTTTGGTGGCTCTTCTCTGTACCTTTTCTAATAACATTATATCCTTTTTAAGATACGGTGACCAGAATTGCACAAAGTATTCAAGGTGTGGTCGTACCATGGAATGATACAGAGGCATTATAATATTCTTTGTTTTATTTTCCATTCCTTTCCTTATGATACCTAGCATTCTATTTGCTCTCTTTGCCACCGCTGTACACTGGGTGGAGGGTTTTAACATGTTATACACGATGACACCTAAATCTTTTTCCTGTGTAGTGGTTCCCAATGTGGAATCTTGCATCATGTAATCATAGTTTGGGTTGTTCTTTCCTAGGTGCTTAACTTTACACTTGTCCACATTACATTTCATCTGCCATTTGGATGCCCAGTCTTCCAATTTATCAAGATCCTCTTGCAATTTTCCACAATCCTCTTGGGCTTTAACAACTTTAAATAGTTTTGTTTCATCTGCAAATTTGATAACCTCACTCGTTATCCCTTTTCCAGGTCATTTATGAATATGTCAAAAAGCAGCGGACCCAGCACAGATCCTTGGGGTACTCCACTATTCACCTTTTTCCATTTGGAAAATTGGCCATTTAGCCCTACCCTCTGCTTTCTATCTTAACCAGTTCCTGATCCACAATAGTACACTGCCTCCTGTCCCATGACTTTTTAGTTTTTCCAAAAGTCTCTGATGAGGGACCTTGTCAAAGGCTTTCTGAAAGTCCAGATACACTATATCAACTAACTCACCTTTGTCTACCTGTTTACTCACACCTTCAAAAAAACATAACGGATTAGTAAGACAAGATCTTCCTTGTCTAAAGCCATGTTGGCTGTCTCTCATTAAGCCATGACTATCTACATGTTCAGTAATTTTGTTCTTTATGATGGTTTTTACCATTTTTCCCGGTACTGATGTCAGGCCCACTGTTCTGTAGTTTCCCAGATCACCCCTGGAACCCTTTTTAAAAATTGGAGTTACATTGGCCATCCTCCAATATTCAGGTATTAAAGATGATTTTAGTGATAGTTCACAGATTCCTAATACCAGGTCTGTAATCTCTATTTCAGTTCTTTCAACACCTTTGGATGTACATCATCCGGTCCAGGTGATTTGCTACTCTTCAGTTTATCAAATAGTTGTAATACATCTTCCTGGTGTATCGATATTTCTTTCAATTCTTCCGCAGTATCACTTTAAAATATCACTTCAGTCATGAGTAACATCCCTACATTTTCCTTAGTAAAGACCGAAGCAAGGAATTCATTCAGTCTCTCCGCTATGGCCTTGTCCCCTCTTAGTGCCCCTTTTACCCCTCTATCATCTAAAGGTCCAACTGACTCTCTCACAGGATTTTTGCTACAAAAGTAATTTAAAAAGTTTTTATTAAGCCTTTTTGCTTCCACAGTAAGCTTCTTCTAAATTCTTTCTTTGCCAGCCTTATCAATACCTTACGTCTAACTTGCCAGTGCTTGTGCTGTTTCCAGTTTTTGTCATTTGGCTGTTTTTTCCATTTCCTGAAAGATGCTTTTTTGGCAACAACAGCCTCTCTGACCTCACCTTTAAACCATGCTGGCAATTTTTTGGACTTCCTTCCACTTTTCTTAAAGTGTGGAATATAGCTGATCTGGGCTTCCATGACTATATTTTTAAACAACACCCAAGCTTGATGTAAGTTTTTCACCTTTGCAACTGCTCCTTTTAGTTTTTTCTTAACTGTTTTCCTCATTTTATCATAGTCTCCCTTTTGAAAGTTAAAACGTAGTACCGTGGATTTCCTTACCATCCCTCCTCCATTAATTAAATCAAACGCTATCATGCTAAGTGGCCCCAACACCCTTATCTCTTGCACCAAATCTGGTGTTCCACTAAGGACTAAGTCCAAAATGGCTTCCCCTCTGGTCAATTCATGAACTAGCTGCTCCAAGAAGCAGTCATTTATTTCATCTAGAAACTTTATCTCCCAAGCATGTCCTGCCGCGACACTGACCCAGTCAATACCGGGGTAATTGAAATCACCCATTATTATTACTGTGCTGTAGCTTTGTTAGCTTCCCTTTGAGCATTTCATCATCCATTTGTTCATTCTGGCCAGGCGGTCGATAGTATACCCCCACTGCCATTGCCTTCCCCTTTTTACATAGAATTTCAATCCATAGAGATTCTACAGCAAATGTTATTTCTTGCAAAGCTTTAATCCTTTGTGACTCAATGCCCTCTCTAACATAGAGCACAACCCCTCCACCAATTTGATCAGATCTATCATTGTGATATAGTTTGTACTCAGGTATCACGGTGTCCTACTGGTTGTCCTCCTTCCACCTTGTCTCTGAGATTCCAATCTTATCTAACTTCTCATTTAGTTCTATATATTCTAACTCTCCCATCTTATTTTTTAGACTTCTAACATTTGCATACAAGCATTTTAGAGACTATTTTATTTATATTAATCTGGCTATTGGTAGGCAGGGGTAATTTGGAATCTTTAACTCTGTCTGCTCCTTACTCAAGAGCATTTGGGCTACTTTTGTCTTTATTGGAGCCCCTCTGCTGATATGCCCTAACTTCATTCTTTTGGTAGTATCCTTCAAGGATACATTGTTCCGAACCATGCGTTCTTGTGTGACTGTCGACTCTCTGCTATTATCTATTTTAAAAGCTGCTCTATCTCCTTTTTAAAGTTTAATGCCAGCAGCCTGATTCCAGCCTGGTTAAGGTGAAGTCCATCCCTTCGGAAGAGCCCTCCTTTCCCCAGAATGTTCCCCAGTTTCTAACAAATCCAAAACCCTCATCCTTGCACTATTGTCTCATCCACGCATTGAGACTCTGGAGCTCTGCCTGCTTTTTGGGTCCTACGCATAGAATGGGAAGCATTTCAGAGAATGCTACCCTGGAAGTAATAGATTTCACTTTCTTACTTTAAAGCCTAAATTTAGCCTCCAGAACCTCCCTACCACATTTTCCTATGTCATTGATACTGACATGTACCAAGACAGTAGACTCCTTCCTAGCACTATCTAAGACCTTATCTAGGTGGCGCGTGAGGTCTGCTACCTTCGCACCAGGCAAGAATGTTACCAGGCGATCCTTACGTCCACCAGCCACCCAGCTATCTACATGCCTAATGATCGAATTACCAACTATAATGGCTGTCCTAACCCTTCCCTCATGGGCACATGGCCCTGTAGAAACTTCCTCGGTGCGAGAAGGTTTCACATCACCTGGAGGACAGGTCCTAGGTACAGGATCACTTCTTGCCGCACCAGGGTGATGCTCTACTGTCATGTGACCTCTGTCCTTCATGGCAACAGGGAAGCTGCCAGACTGTAGGTGGGACTTCAAAACTATATCCCTGTAGGTCTCGTCTATGTATCTCTCTGTCTTCCTTATGTCCTCCAAGTCTGCTACTCTTGCCTCCAGGGATCGGATCCATTCCCTGGGAGCAGAGTTCCTTGCATTTAGTGCCTTTCCAATAATTTAGTAACCACAGAGGTTAGACTAACTGGCCTGTAGTTCTCAATGTCATCCTTACATCCACTTTTATTTATTTAGCTGTGTTTATATACCGCTTTTCACCGGTATATAAACCGGTGTAAAGGGACCACATGTTCCTTTCTTCAGTCCTCTGGCATCACTCCCGACTACACAGAACCATTGAAAACGTCAGACAGTGGAGCCCCTAGAACTTCCCCAAGTTCTCTCAGTATTCTTGGATGTATCCCATCTGGACCTATTGCTTTGTCTACTTTTAGTTTAGCTAGTTCCTCATGAACACAGTTTTCTGAAAATTGTTCAAGATCTCCATCGCTTCTGTTCCTATTTGTGGGTATTTTCTGAGGTCCTGCTCTTGGCCCTTCATCTGTGAACACAGAACAGAAATATTTGTTAATCAATTCTGCTTTATCCTCTAGATATTCCTCCCCATCATCCTTGAGTCTGACAATACCACTTTTGCCCTTCCTCCTCTTACTAGCAAATCTGAAAGAGTTCTTATCCCCACACTTTATTGCATTGGCTTTTTGTTCTTTTTGTATCTTTGCTTTCCTGACTACTTTGCTAGCTTCTCTAAGTTTTTCCAAATAGAGATGCCTGTCTTCCTCTCTTTGTGATCTCTTGTATTTTCTGAAGGCCTCCCTTTTTTCTCCACCTTTTCATCTCCTTCTTTTGAGAACAATAGTGGCCTCCTTTTCCTTTTACATTTATTTACCCTTCTAACAAAAAGGTTTGTTGCCCTTAAAATATCCCTTTTCAGTTTTTCCCACTGTTTTTCTACATCCCCCAGCTGTTCCCATCCCGCTAACAACTCCTTGTGGTATTGTCTCATCTGTGGTTAGATTGCTCATACTTATAGTAAACGATACAAGTGATAAATAGGAGCAGGGTGGCCTCTTTTTCCTATATACTACAAATATTTGTGTTTTTCAGCTCTGCTGAATACATTTTTGGACCATGGTGGATATCTCCTGAATGTCTTCAGATATCCTAAGAAATTTGCCCTCTAGTTCACAAACATATTGAGTGAACAACTCCTCTAAGGATTTATTAAGTTATCACAAATCAAAGACCCCTGAAATAAATTGCATTTAATTATTTCTACAGAGAACCTAAATTTGACCTTCTTTAATTCCTTAATCCTTCTAACCATAAATGATCTAGCCCTTTAATTGGAGGATCTAGTCTATATAGCAGGATTTAATACTGGGGTGGGTGGGAACTAGGGTGGGAAGAGATGAATCTAATATCTCAGGAGTACAGTAGCTTCAAAAAAATAATTGCTTTCTTCTCTCCTTTTTTAACTTGAAGGCTAGAGGAAAGAAAAACAAAGAGTAGCAAAACAAAAAGCCTTTCTTAAAACAGAAAAATCCCATTCTTAACAGCTACAAAAAATAAACCAGTAACTTTCTGCAGCAAAAAATATTATCTAACAAAAATAGCCCCCTTTTTAAAGAACTTTCATGCAAAAGTCACAGAAATACCTTGTTTGAAACAGAGACCATGGAACGCCTCTTTGATTGGGGGGGGGGGAGGGGGCAAGCTCTACCTTGACTCCATCCCAAGTGCCACCCTAACTCTTCCCCCTGTCCCCTGTAGCCTTCCCCTTCTGTTCTGCCTACAGGGATCCCATCTCCCCCGGACAGAAGAAAAGGAAACAGCTGCGATTGTGGCAGACTCCTGTCTACCCACGGGCAGATAGAAGGAGTCTATGCTGCAATCGCGGTGGCCTTCCACACCTGCTCGCGAGGATCCATTTTCCTTTGAGCAGACAAAAGGAGTCTGACACGGTCACGGCTGCTCTTTTCTTTCTGTGGCTGGGGGACAGAATTTTGGTGGGGCCAGAGCCCGTGTGGCCACCTCTGTTCTGATGCCAATGGCTTGAAATGAAACTTCTTCAGGAATGGCAGTGCTTGCAACATAGTGTATACTATTATGTAACACTCAGCGATCCTGAAGTCTAGGATCTAGGACTGTATCACTGGCGATGAGCAACTGGAGAGATTCACAGAGCTGGTAAGTTAAATGCAATGGTGAAGAGATGTTTTTTTGGAAGGGTTTTGAATTTCATGTAGGAGGGTTCCAATCTGAGGGTTGAGAGTAATGAGTTCCAGGAAGCTGGGGCCAGAAAGTGGAATGTGGAAGAGCGAGTGGACATAGGGTAATGGATAGTAGCAGGGTAACTACTATACTATAAATATCTGTGTTCTTCAGCTCTACTGAATACCTTTTTGGAAGCATGGTGGATATCTCCTGAATTTCTTCAGATACCCTAATAAATTTGCCCTCTTAGATCAGAAACACACTGAGTGAACCAACTCCTCTAAGCTTGTATTATACTCACATTGTTTTTTACTGTGCTCATTTTGGTATTTTAGCATTTCCCACCGCAGACTATTTAGGTTAGTATTTCAAAGCTGCTTAAAGTGTGCTAAATTGCTAATCCAGCCAGCAACAGAACACCCACTACACAACATCAAAAATACCACACAGTCATGCTGATCTCTGTGTGAAACCAATTACCTCTGTTCATTCATTTAATTTCCTTCTTCATATACACCTACGTTTTAAAAGTGTGCTTTCTCACTTCATAAAAACAACCCATTATTCTTTCCTATTGCATATTAATATGTTCAACTGTCCTGTCAGGCACAGTCCTGGGTTGTAAGCTTTTGCCCCTTTACTTTAAACCACTGTAAAGGATAGTCTAGGAACAGCAGTAATTTTGGACGCAATAAACCTGTTCGGTTTGTCATGTAAAAAGCTTTGTGTTACAGTAATTACCGAGCAGAACTGAGGATACCTTATACAGAAATGTAGAAAATGATGGCAGATAAAGACCTCCAATCTGCCCATCCATACCAATTACTAACTTTGCCAAATTTCCCATTATTTATTTAAAAGGATTTCTATACCGCTTTATCGTTAAATCAAAGCAGTTTACAGTATAAGAAAGGTGTTACATTAAACGAGGGGTGAGGGAGCATGCGGGGGAATATTGCAATGTAGCTCTATACAATGTGAACAAATAGGGGTTATTGCAATATAACTCGATACAAAAGTAGATACAAACTGCGCTACATGCAGAGTGGTTGTTGAGCTAAGCTGAGAGACAAATCTGAAGGACTAGGTACGGCTAGCGATATAAGAGGTTGGAGGAAATAGGGCAAGTTCCCAGGAGAGGGACTAGAGCAGGTTTCAAGGGGGATGAAAGGATGGTGGGGTGCGGAAGAGAGCAATTGACTGTATCCTGTTGACCAAGTTATGTTGTGTATCCAAAGTGCTCGATAGAGATTTTGGTTTTAAGCATCTTTCAAAAGTCCTTGATATCTGAGGTTGCTCTTTGGTGGTCTGGGAAAGAGTTCCATAGGGCAGGAGCAGCAAGGGATGTGGATTGACTAGCCTTAGTGTAGGCACTGGGGGTTGAGATTGTATCCGTGTTGTGACGTCTCCTGGGCCTAGTGCTTGTATCATTGGTGATGAGGGTCTTCAGGCTGTTTGCCGAGAGGTTTTGTTTGATTTTAAAGACGTTTAATAGTGTTTTATACTTGATGCAGTTGCCAGTGGAGGTGGTTCAAGATGGGGGTGATGTGGTCGTGCTTTGAAGATCCCGTTATTTATTTATTTAACATCTTTTATATACCGCGCTATTTGTTTTCAGTGCGGTTTACAAGTAACAGATCTGCACAATCAGAAAACACTGGTGTGCTTACATTATAACAGGAAACTTAAACTTGGAACAGAGGGTAATAAAACTATAACTATGTACACACAGTGAAACTATGTACAAAAAGCAGTGTAAAAACTGAGCTATGTATAAACATATTGGGTTCTTTAGTATTCACAGGCAGACTATGGTCGGAATAAGGTAGGACATAAGAGAACTTGAGGCAGAAAGAAATTACTTATGAGGGAATTGGGGAGAAGAGTGAGAGTTTGTCGGTTTAGGAGGGCTGATGATCAGATGAGGATTGGATGCTTGTGCAAAATGGATCAGGAAGATGTGGTGCTTGATTGCCTTGCGAAATTGAGAGAGGTCTTTAATCGCTCTTATTTCAGGTGTGAGGTCATTCCAGCATTTAGGTGCATAGAAGGCGAAGGTCCTTTTCTTGGTTGATTGGGTACATTTGATGGACTCCTTGGGGATAATCAGGGTGTTGTCCGTTGTTGTCCTTCTCTCTCTGTTTTTTGGGGTGAGGGAGATGAGATCGTTAAGAGACGTGGGGGCAAGGTTGTTGATGATCTTGAAAGTGATGATGAGGATTTTATAGGTTATCCTGCAATGAATTGGTAGCCAGTGTAGTTCCATGAGAGTCGGGGTGATATGGTCTGATCTTGATAGACCACAAAGCACCCTAGCAGCCGCATTCATCGCCAGTTGTAGAGGATTAATGGTGTTTTTGGGGAGACCATATAAGATGACATTAGCATAATCAAAATGAGGTAGTGTGAGGGCCTGGAAAATGGTCCGGAAGTTGTTGTGAGGTAGCATGGGTCTGAGTTGTCTTAGCGTTCTTATTTTATTGTAGACAGCCTTTGTGACGTTCTGAATGTGTTCCTTAAATTCAAAATGCTGATCCAGAGTAATCCCTAGGTAGCGAATAGATGGTTTACAGGGGAGATCCGCATCTCTTACTTTTAGAGAGGATGGAGGTGAGAATGCTTTGTTTCTTGATATGAAGAGAACTTCGGTCTTCTTGAAGTTTATACGGAGGTTTTGAGAAGCTAACCAGTCTGTGATGGCATTGAAGCATTGGATAAGGTTGGTGAAGTCTGGTTGACTGACTTTAAATGGAGTAAACAGTAGAACATCGTCAGCGTAGATTAATGAGGAGATGTTGAAGGTGCGTATGATGTCACAGATCGGCTGTAAGTATACATTAAACAGAAGTGCAGATAAGGACGATCCTTGCGGAACACCTTGGTGTTGGTGGAAAGGTGTGGATGTGGTGGGACCGACTCTGACATGTTGCCATCGCTCAGACAGGTATGACCTACACCATTCCCAGGCGAGACCCTCGATTCCCTTCTCGAGGAGTCGGGCAAGGAGTAGATTATGATTAACTGAATCGAAGGCAGCGGAGATATCTAGGAATATTAGAGCAAAGCCGTTTTCTGCTTTATCAAGACCTCTGTTCAGTGTATTAGTTAGGGTGGTAAGGAGAGTTTCTACACCGTGTGATTCCCTGAAGCCGTGTTGACTGGGATCAAGCGGTGAGGCTGTATCAATGTGATGTTGTATCTGTCTCTGAACAACCTCTATTATTTTGGCTAATAGAGGTATGCTCGAGATTGGGCGGTAGGAGTCAGGCTTTAGTGGGTCAATAGATGAATCCCTCATTCAACTCTTAAACAGTGCTACCAGAATCAATAATCCTAAAAGTTAGTCGCAGTTAGTGGAAGAAAGTCACATAAAAAATAAAAAACGACAAATGAAACAAAAAGAAGAGAAAGTTTTATAAATAATGAGTAAAATATCCAGCACAGTCTTATGGCTTCAGATGAGCTAAGTATTATTTTTTTGTTATTTTTGATATTATTGCTCAAATATAAGAATTGATGACATGCTCTACTAATAAGGACATTCAGCCATTGATGTAAACACCGGCACGAGTCTGGGAGTACAATACATTTAACCCAGAATAAATCAAGTGTCCAAGGTTGTTTCTGAGGCTGTGCTGCGACTAACTTTTAGGATTATTGATTCTGGTAGCACTGTTTAAGAGTTGAATGAGGTATTCATCTATTTATATAAGTCATTCACGAAGAAAATCCACCTCTATTTATTTAGTGGGTCAAGCCTAGAGTTCTTCAGTAGAGGTCTTATAGAGGTTTGTTTAAGGAGAGATGGGAACGTGCCTGTTGCAAAGGAGAGTCCAATGATGTTGACTAGGATTGGGCTCAGTTCGGCACGTAGCGATCTGACCCAGTATGCTGGGCATGGGTCACTTGGAGCTGTAGAAGTGTTGATGGAGGTGATGAGATCTTGAATGTTTTTCTCAGAGGGTGTTGTAAATGTTGTGATTGTAGGAAATGGGGAGTGAGAGTGTGATAGTGTTGTGACTGAGATTGTGTCAGTTATGGAGGTCTTGGATTGGAGATAATCGGCGTAGGACTGGGGGGGGGATAGGAACTAGTTGGGTAGATGGTGGGTGTTTAATTAGGGATGTTGCTATGTTGAAAAGGTCTCTGGGTTTATTTAGTGAGCGGAGGAGAAGATTAGCATGGTATTCACTCATTTTGAGATATATAGATTCACGGTGGAGTTTGAGGTGGTTCAAGTATATTACTTTATTGGCTTCGGAGTGAGATCTTCTCCATTTCCTTTCAAGTTTCCTGAGGGAGAGGAGGGATGAACGGAGATCTGCTGTAAACCATGGTGATGGCTGTCTCTTGTTTTGTTTGGTCTTGTTGCTTTTGGTTGAAGCTGGTAGTTGTGCAATAGACTTTAATGTGGTGTTCCAGTTGGTGATTGCTTCTCCGAGGTCAGAATGTATTGGGTTGAGTAGAGGTAAGGCGTGCCTAATGAATTCCTCTTTGTCCAATGGTTTGAATTGAGAGGTAGGTTTGGATTCTGTACATGGATTGTTAGGTGGATGCTTAGAGTGAAGAGTGGGCATCTGAAACATAATTAGTTTATGATCCGACCAGGGAATGGAGGTGATAGTAGTGTTAAGGATGGAGTTTTGGCTGAATGCAGCGTGGGGAGCGAAGATTAGGTCCAGTAGGTTTCCTTTATTGTGTGTGGAAGTGTTTACAAGTTGATCAAAACCGAGTGTTTGCATGGCTTCTAGGAAAGCATCTGCTTGGTTGGGTTGCAGGGAGGGTAAGTTAAAGTCTCCAAGCAGCCAATTGGAGCTGTGTGGGTCGGCTGGGTTGCAGGCTAAGTCTATAAATGTAGAGATAACTTCAGGAGGAGAAGAAGGGGATCTGTAAATAAGGTTTATGGTGATGTCTTTATTGGCAATGGTGATAAAGTCCGCATGGGAGGAGCTCTTGGATGTGAGAAGTCGAAATTCTAGGTTTGTTTTTGAAAGAATGAATACTCCACCTCCTTTTCGGTTGGTCCTATGGCAAGTATGGATGGAGAAGTTGGAAGGTATTAATTGGTTTATGATAGCTTTGTCAGTATCCTTGAGCCAGGATTCAGTCACCATGAGTAGATCCAGGTTATGCACTTCTATCAAGTCTGGTATCACTGGCCATTTATTACGCACAGAGCGTGAGTTTATAAGGGCACAGTTGAGGAAGAGTTGAGTTTTAGGTAGTGCTTTTTTAAGCTTGTCTGAATGATTGAGGTCCACATACAGCAGGTGAGAGCGTCGTAGGTGTTGTGGGAAGCTGGTTGCAGAATGGTAAGGGTTAGATTGGTTCTTCTTGCCCAGGTAGGGTAAGGTGGTGATATAGTGTTGCCCGGAAGAGAGGGCTATGGAGCATTGCAAAGTGTTTAATGCTAGGAATAAGGTAGTAATGGTAAATAGTGGGATGGCCATAGTGGCTTGGCGGTTGTTGCGTTGGCTTTGCTGGGTGTGTGGAAGGTACTAATTTGTAGTGTGGCTATACAAGTAGGGATAAGGCTCAATTTAGAGGTAAGGTATTGACGGCGAGAATATAAGTAAGCTGGAAAAGTAAGGAGGTCTGCTGTAGAATGAGTCACCGTGCTGCTTTTGAGTGGTTATATAGTAACTTCAGTAAGCTATTTCAGCATGTAAACATCAGTATAGGGTATAACGAATAGCAAGCTAATTCAATGAATAACATCTGTATAGGTACTTCAGTGAAATATAACGTAATGGCTATGTATATGTTTGGTAACTTTCAGGTCACAGTTAAGCTTGGGTTGTTACACTGTATCTACTTTGTAACAATGGTTGGTTACTTAGTGGAGAATACTTTGTAAAGACACTTAGGGGCATGTTTACTAAAATCCGCAAAATAGCGCGCCGCAAAATAGCGCACGGCAACGCGGCACTGAAACACGCAGAAATGCGTTTAAACGCCCCGCACATGTGCGTGTCACCCCCGCACAGGTACGCGGCTCACTAACGGGCCCCGTACAAGTGCGGGCCCGCAAATGTCCGATAGAGGCGTGGAACGGCGAAAGGAGGGCGGAGGAAGGCTCCGGAGGGGCGGAGGGACAGGGTCAATGGGTGGAGAGTGGGAGGGGAGAGGCTCCCCGCACAGTATCGGGCCCGAATTTGCATGTAAAAACTACCGCGAGTGAAACACTCGCGGTAGAAAGCATTTAAAGGGAAGAGAAACCATTTCCGTCAGCAATGTACAGGAAAACCGGGGAAACCAGCAAAACGTGAGCAGTGTGATACATGTGCACAGCACAAAAGTGAAAATAAAAATAGAAAATGACCACAACAGAACTATTAAAAATAGTAATTCAGCTGGGGAACAGTTATAGTGATGGGCAAATACAGAAATCACACCCAGCAAAGCTCCAGAAAAAAGAAATGAAGTTTGGAAGGGTCTACTGAGAGGAGACGTTTCCAAAAAACATTTCCACGTTATGGAGCTTTCCTGGGAGTGTTTGCTATGGTTGCCCATTAATATCACTGTTGCCCAGCGTGGTGATATTTTGTCCCACATTTCCCGTGGACATTTCCGGGGTTTATGTGCACGTTTGTCACCAGACAGGGTGCATATGCCCACAGTAGAATTGCGTAGAGCAGGGTTTGTGACTCCATCCTGCCAGGCTTACTGCCTCCAGGGGCTGCACTGTCTCTGTGGTACAGCGGACAGAGTCATTACCTCTAGGACCAGAGGGCAGAGGTTCAAAACCCAGCTGGGGCACCTGCCAGCCCAGTCCCTATATTTTACCCACCACTAAATAAAGATAGCGCAGACACCCCTGTATGCATGGGGAAAACACCCATATTGTACCCAACACCGCACACACACCACAACAATGGGCATTACCTACAGCCAAGTCCCCCAAATGCAGTCCCATACTGCCACATTGCAATCAGGTCAACTGCTTTTTCTGAGAGAAGTTCATGCCAGCATGTTGGCGGACAAGTACATGTGGTGCAGGGGGCAGTGGCTGCTAACCACAGAAGACAGAGGCCTAGCCATGTGCAGGCTGGCACAGTCCACTGCAACAGAAAGGTCCTGCCGGATCCACAGTCATGGACAGTCCAGGGAATCCAACCAATCTGTGGCTACACAGTGGTGCAGTGCACACAGACAGTGCATACAAGAACAGAAGGGCACAGGTTCAAAGCCCAGCTGGGGCTACTGCCAATCCTGCCCACATATTTTTCCCACAACTAAACAGTGATAGTAAGGACACACCTTTCATGGCGGGGACATATGCAATGGTAAGACATCTATCTTTTACCCCACTGAGCACAGACACCATGAACAGGGGCAGTACCTAGAGCAGAATCACCCAAATGCAGTCCTGGTGGGCCACATACCAGTCAGGTTCCATGCTGACACTCATACAAATGCCTGTGCTGTATATCTATGCACCACCCCCATGGCATGTAGATGTAGCCCGTGCATATTCATGAGGGATAGCAGGAAAACCCGAACAGTGTGATGCAAACCTGGACTGGAGTTGGGAATCTGTGCCGTAAAGCAGCAGCCATCAAGGGCAGTCACACCCACACCCACAGGCCCCATTGGCCAATGTCTCCTGGAAAGGCAGAACATTGGACCGTGCATGCAGCACCCAAAATGAGCACTTGCATAACTTACCAATGTCACCCTACACCTGAGGTATACGGTACACAGCTCGGAGACGTTTGCTAGGAGCACAGGCAGGCAGTTATCCATACGTTACGTACATACTGCTAGTTGACCCCATCCAAACAATCTGTTAGGTGTTTGCGGGGCATGCTCCAGGCCTGGCCTCTGACGGTGCTTACCACCCTGGGGAGTGACCACCAGCTGTAATGCGTACCATATCCATGCCCTGCCGTGCTCAGGACCGGTTTGGTGGGCAAGGCTACTTACCCCCTCAATCGTAGCACCATGATGGCAGAGGTGTGGAAGTGTGTGTCTGTCTATACAGTGGGTGTTGGCTGCAAGCCCCTTCAACAGCCCGCACTGCCAGCACTGTTGCCAGTATTGGCCAGTCAATGTGCATAATGAGGTGCAAGGTACCATGGGTATAGCCAGGGCAGGGTGGCGTGGCCAGGATGCATCTGCACTGGGCATAGGGCCCTGGCAGGGACATTGGCTGGGATATTGTAGTGTCCGGCCACCACCTACACAGACAGGGTGGCCAAAGCATGTCCTTCTGGGGGATCACGCTCACCCTGACTGTGCAGTGACCACAGCATGGCTAGGCCCCCCCATAGTGCTGTATAGTAGTTCTCTCATGTGATAGATATGGGTTTCTCTTTGGGGCCCAGTCACTGATCTATCTGCTTGCTGTGTATGCAGACAGCCCAGTTCTGGGTGCATGCATCTCCATTGGGAACATGCACTATGGACTAACCAGCAGACTGTTTGTAGCTGGTAAATGTCTTGCTATAATGGCTTGCAGGGTGCAGTGGCTGTTGGCTTGCTGCAGGGGAATATCTGGTGGTGGAGTGCAGCTTACCATACCCTGGGCTTATGTCTGTCTGCTATTGTGTTATGGCTGTGTATGGCGCGGCCTGCCCAGGGGGGGGGGGGCGGTGGTGGTCCTCAGCAGGACTGGGGTTGATGTTGCCCTCTACTGCCACCTTTGCAGGGAGGTAGAGTGTGGATCCCTTGATGGGGACCATGTTTGCCACGGGGGGGGGGCCTGATGGCAGCAGACAGGGATATCCATGGTGTTTGTGCAGAAACTAGCTATCTTACACATTAACACTGCTTTGGAACGCCCGCTTGGCCTCCATCAGCCATGGCAGGTGTTGTTGACCTGGTCCTGGCCACCTCATTGCACACTCAGGGTGAGCACAGTACCCGCACGATGTAACGGTGTGTGGCTACTCTGTGCCAGTAAAACACCCGGTCAGTGCCCCCTACTAGGCCAAGGTGCTGTGTGGGTGCACCCGGTCACTTCCCCCAACAGGGCCGAGGTGCTGTGGGGGTGCATTCCCCATCTTGTGTCCATCTGCGGACAGCTAATTTGCATGTGCAGTGCATCATGGGTACGGGTGGCCTAACCCTATCCTGTTGACACCAGCAGACTGTCTGTGAGGTGACGTGTAGGCTATCTGCAGCCAGCCAGGGGCCTGCTTACAGCTATGGAGCTGTAGGGCAATGGTTACATCACTCCCTATGCAGCCAGAGGTCATGGGTTCAAACCCACAGTGGGGCCCTTTGGTAGGGCTGTCCACAGCTTTATTTTTATTTACTGTACATATGTCTATGCCGGCAAGACCACCCTCAGCTTACTATACCCATTAGGTGCCTCTGAGGGTGCTTCATAGGGCGCCCTGTAGGCCACCTTATGGTTGCCATCCCTATAGGGTGCACTATACATTATCCTGTGTCGCAACATACATGCTGCCCTATAGGGGTCATTCAAGGGTGCCTTGGCGAACAGTGCACTGTAACATGTGCCTTATGGGCCGCCGTATGTTAACATGCTGGGAGAGTGCGTTTGCTAGTAGTGATAACAAAATAACATTATACAGCCTCCTACAGCACTCCACAACATAATACATACTGCCTCAGCAGGCATGTTTCACTGGGCATTGTGAGGAGTTGAACCCCTGATCCCTGCACCATTGGTCAGTGTTTTAACCATCGTGCTGTGGCTCTGTTCCTGTGCTTGTGCATCAGTGCGCCGCCTTGTGCCTATCAGCGCGCCGCCTTCTGCCGCCCAAGGGGACCAGTGCGCCGCCTTCTGCTGCCCAAAAATAACTGTGCGCCGCCTTATGCCGCCCAAAAAGCACTGTGCGCCGCCTTCTGCCGCCCAAAAATAACTGTGCGCCGCCTTATGCCGCCCAAAAATAACTGTGCGCCGCCTTATGCCGTTCCAAATTAATTTGCCTCCTAAAACAATGTTAATCATTACAGTTACTGCCTCAGCTGACCTTTGTCGTTGCGCACACTGGGGGATTGAACCCATGGCCCCTGCACCATTGGTCAGTGTCTTCACCGTTGTACCACGGCTCTGTTGTTTTGCATACTCAGCAGCGCGCCACTTTGCCTTTCCACGCGCTAATGTCGACCCCCGCACATTAGCGCGACGCACACACGTCCGGTTTCTTACTACCGTTTTTTTTCTATTTTCTGCCTGAACCGCCCACTCCTTATATGGCACAGGCACACTAGCGCGGCCCCGCACGTTAGGAATGTTTAGTAAACATGCCCCTTAGTAGCAAGCAGTAGGAGGATCAAGTATATTGTATACATAGACAGGTATCAAGGAGTTGATAGCTAATATACGTTATAATTGTACTTATTAGGCATGGGTATTAGAATATATTATAGATCATATCTAGAAGTTAAGTATTATCATTTATATTAATCAGATGGATCGAGTCAATACTTAGTCTTTGGTTCTGTGGCTTGTCCTGGTTCTCAGGCATTCGGCTGTTGCTGAAGAAGTGTCTTCCGGGCTTGTAGGTGTCCTTTGACTGGTTCCACGCCTAAGGGCCACGCCAAAGGGCCCTCAGGCGCGGGCCTGCTTGAGAGCGGGTTGCTTTTACCGCTGCTGCTCCTCCTCCCACAGCCCCGATTGGGCCGGAGTCACCGAGCAGGTCAGCAGGCAGGAGATGGGCTGGTGCTCAACCCCGTTGCAGGGGGAGTTGAAGATGACGGTTTTCCCGCCGATCGCGGGCTGCTTTTACCGCTGCTGCTCCTCCTCCCACAGCCCCGATTGGGCCGGAGTCACCGAGCAGGTCAGCAGGCAGGAGATGGGCTGGTGCTCAACCCCGTTGCAGGGGGAGTTGAAGATGGCGGTTTGTCCCGCCGATCGCGGGCTGCTTTTACCGCTGCTGCTCCTCCTCCCACAGCCCCGATTGGGCCGGAGTCACCGAGCAGGTCAGCAGGCAGGAGATGGGCTGGTGCTCAACCCCGTTGCAGGGGGAGTTGAAGATGGCGGTTTTCCCGCCGATCGCGGGCTGCTTTTACCGCTGCTGCTCCTCCTCCCACAGCCCCGATTGGGCCGGAGTCACCGAGCAGGTCAGCAGGCAGGAGATGGGCTGGTGCTCAACCCCGTTGCAGGGGGAGTTGAAGATGGCGGTTTTCCCCGCCGATCGCGGGCTGCTTTTACCGCTGCTGCTCCTCCTCCCACAGCCCCGATTGGGCCGGAGTCACCGAGCAGGTCAGCAGGCAGGAGATGGGCTGGTGCTCAACCCCGTTGCAGGGGGAGTTGAAGATGGCGGTTTTCCCGCCGATCGCGGGCTGCTTTTACCGCTGCTGCTCCTCCTCCCACAGCCCCGATTGGGCTGGAGTCACCGAGCAGGTCAGCAGGCAGGAGATGGGCTGGTGCTCAACCCCGTTGCAGGGGGAGTTGAAGATGGCGGTTTTCCCGCCGATCGCGGGCTGCTTTTACCGCTGCTGCTCCTCCTCCCACAGCCCCGATTGGGCCGGAGTCACCGAGCAGGTCAGCAGGCAGGAGATGGGCTGGTGCTCAACCCCGTTGCAGGGGAAGTTGAAGATGGCGGTTTTCCCGCCGATCGCGGGCTGCTTTTACCGCTGCTGCTCCTCCTCCCACAGCCCCGATTGGGCCGGAGTCACCGAGCAGGTTAGCAGGCAGGAGATGGGCTGGTGCTCAACCCCGTTGCAGGGGGAGTTGAAGATGGCGGTTTTCCCGCCGATCGCGGGCTGCTTTTACCGCTGCTGCTTCTCCTCCCACAGCCCCGATTGGGCCGGAGTCACCGAGCAGGTCAGCAGGCAGGAGATGGGCTGGTGCTCAACCCCGTTGCAGGGGGAGTTGAAGATGGCGGTTTTCCCGCCGATCGCGGGCTGCTTTTACCGCTGCTGCTCCTCCTCCCACAGCCCCGATTGGGCCGGAGTCACCGAGCAGGTCAGCAGGCAGGAGATGGGCTGGTGCTCAATCCCGTTGCAGGGGGAGTTGAAGATGGCGGTTTTCCCGCCGATCGCGGGCTGCTTTTACCGCTGCTGCTCCTCCTCCCACAGCCCCGATTGGGCCGGAGTCACCGAGCAGGTCAGCAGGCAGGAGATGGGCTGGTGCTCAACCCCGTTGCAGGGGGAGTTGAAGATGGCGGTTTTCCCGCCGATCGCGGGCTGCTTTTACCGCTGCTGCTCCTCCTCCCACAGCCCCGATTGGGCCGGAGTCACCGAGCAGGTCAGCAGGCAGGAGATGGGCTGGTGCTCAACCCCGTTGCAGGGGGAATCTGAGCAGCGGTGTTTTATGCCATCTGTAGGGGTGGAGTGATAGTTTTGGTAGTCCAAGGTATATGGGGTTGCAGTAATCCAAGATGGGGGCGATAATTCTCATATGCATATAGTTTCCCCAGTTAACTCCATGTTATAACCCTGTTTTATGTTTGAAACTAAATTCTCATATGTATATAGTTTCCCCAGTTAACTCCATGTTATAACCCTGTTTTATGTAAACGTAGGACAAAATATGTATGTCCAAGTGTTTAATGTTCGATGTAAACCGCACTGATGAGAAATAGCGTGGTATATAAGAAGTGTTAAATAAATAAATAAATAATCAATTGACAAATAGTTTGAAAGCATTCTTGTCTTAGTAGTGGTTTGAATCGTCTGATGACCCACATCTTGAGATAGGCGGTCTTGGTAGTTTTTTTTTATATGAGACTGGGGATTCAGATTGCTGTCCATTGTGACTCCAAGGTATTTCACTTCGGGTTTAATGGGTATCAAAGTGTTGTTCAGATTAATTGTGGGAGGGCGGGTAAATCCGGTGTTTCGTGTGATGATAAGAGCTTCCGTCTTGTTGTAGTTTATCGTTAGGTTGTTTTGAGTTAGCTAGCAAGTTATCTCTTGGATGCAATCCCCTATTTTTGTGTAGTCCAGGTTATCGAGATTGATTGGAGTGTAAATCATATCATCGGCGTATATGGTGTAATGGATTTTGTGGCTTTTGATGATGGAGCAGATGGGTTGTTTGTATAGGTTGAACCAAAGAGCGGAAAGGGAGGAAACTTGAGGCATGCCCTGTCTTGCTGTGAGTGGTATGGACATTTTGGAGCCACATTTAAACTGAAGCTGTCTGTTTGTGAGGTAAGAGGAAAACCATTACAAGGTGGTGTCGTGCAACCCAATATCGGCTAGTCTTCACAGTAGGATGCTGGGTGAGACTGTGTCAAATGCGGAGGTGATGTAGTAGATGAATATCAGGAGAAATCCCATATTGACATTATCTATAACTCTGATCAGGTTGTCAAATAGGAATATCAGAAGGGTTTCGATGCTATGGATTGGTTGAGAACCATGTTGGTGCGGATCTAATGGGGAATGGGAGTCGATATGGTCCTGGAGTTGATGTTGTACAATTTTTTCAATGATCTTAGCTAAGAAGGGGAGGCCAGAGATGGGCCGATAAGCAGCTGGGTCAGACTTGTTTAAGGCAGAGTTTTTGGGTATTGGATGGACAATTGCAAGCTTTAGGGCATTTGGCATAATACCTTGCATAAGGGATTGGTGAACAATGTTGTGGATGAAGTGACTGAGTTCTTCTTTTGATGATTTGATCCAGGCTACTGGGCATGGATCTGTAGGGGCAGTGCTGGTATTGAGCATTGAGATAGTTTGAGTTATCTGCTCAGCAGATGGGATGCTGAACCTTCCCCAGATCCGACTGTGTTCTGTGGGTTTGGGGGTATTGATCGGAGTGTATCACAGAAGAGCTGTGAATTTAGTTTGAAGGTAGTCTGCAAAGGCCTTTGGATGTATCGACTCTTCTTCCCTGTGGTTGGTTTCTTTGGTGAGGATACAAATTTTAAGCACAGTGCTTAAGGTCTACGAAATCTTTAGGTCCTATGATGGACAACCATGGCTGCAATGTAATTATATGAACTATACTTTATTCAGGAAGGACAGGGTAGGAAGAAGAGGAGGAGGAGTAGTACTATATGTAAAAAATAATATTAAAGCTACAGAATTACAGGGATTAAAATGGAGCAAGGAGGCACTGTTGGTTAAACTAGAAAGAGGGAATGGGAAATCTATTTGCATTGGTGTGATATACAGATTTCCCTCACAGTGAGAAGAAGTGGACAGGGATTTAATGCAGTATTGCCATGAAAAGAGAAGCGTTTCTGATAGGTGATTTCAGTATGCTGGATGTTGATTGGCACATCCCTGCTGCGGTGTCATCTAGAAGTAAGGAGATCCTAGATTCTCAACTGTAACAGAACCCACACATGAAGGTGCCATACTGGACTTGGTGCTTACCAATGGGTAAAGTGTTTCTGATGTCATTATGGGAGATCATCTCACATCCAGTGATCACCAAATAGTATGGTTTAGTATTAGGACTAGAGCTGATAAGATTCATTCAAAAGCGAGGGTCATAGACTTTAAGAAAACTAACTTTCCCAAGATGTGACATGCCTCAAGGAGTCGTTAGTGGGATGGGAACAGTTGGGAAATGTAGAAAATCAATGGGCAAAACTGAAAGGAGATATTTTAAGGGCAACAAATATTTTTGTTAGAAAGATAAAAAATGTAAAAGGAGAAGGAGACCGCTATAGTTCTTAAAAGAAGTAACTGAAAAGGTGAAGAAAAGAGGGTAGCCTTCATAAAATACAAGAGATCATAGAGAGGGGAAGACAAGCATCTATATTTGGAAAAACTTAGAGAAGCTACAAAAGTAGTCAGGAAAGCAAAGATAGAAAAAGAAGAAGAAATAGTGCAATAAAATGGGGGTGGCGGGGCTAAGACATTTTTCAGATAGATTAGTGAGAGGAGGAAGGGCAAAAGTGGTTTTGTCAGACTCAAGTGTGAAGGAGAGGAATATGTAGAAGCTGATGAAGATAAAGCAGAATTGCTTAACAAATATTTCTGTTCTTTGTACACAGATGAAGGGCCAGGAGCAGGAACTCAGAAAACACCTGAAAATAGGAACAGAAGTGAAGGGAATCTTGACTGATTTTCAGAAGACTGTATTCGTGAGGAACTAGCTAAATTAAAAGTAGATAAAGCGATGGGACTAGATGGGATACATCCGAGAATATTGAAGGAACTTGAGGATGTTCTAGTGGCTCTACTGACTGAACCTTTCAATCCTTCTTGAGAGTCAGGGGAGGTCTCAGAGGACTGGAGCAAGGCACACATGGTCCCTTTACACAAAAGCAAAAGTAAGGATGAGGTTGAGAACTATAGGTCGGTTAGTCTAACCTCTGTGGTGAGTAAATTATTGGAAATGTTGCTAAACGAGAGAATAGTGAGGTTTCTGGAGTCAAATACATTGCAAGTTCTGAGGCAGCATGGGTTTACCAGAGGCTGATCTTCTCAGACAAATCTGATTGATTTCTTTCACTGGGTGACCAGGGAGTTGGACCGAGGGAGAGCCCTATGTAGTGTACTTAGATTTCAGTAAAGCCTTTGACACCATTCTGCACAGGCAATTTATAAACAAACTGAGCACCCTAGGGATGGACCCTAAAGTGACTGACTGGGTTAGAAATTGGTTGAGTGAGAGTTGACAAAGGGTACAGGTAAATGGAGGTAACCCTGGGAAGAAAAGTGTGCCACAAGGATCTGTCCTTGGTCCGATTCTTGTTAACATTTTTGTTAGTGGTATTGCAGAAGGAAGGAGTAGATAACATGAGGAGGGATCTAGCTAAGCTTGAAGAACGGTAAAGAATTTGGCAGCTGAGATTTAATGCTAAACAATTCAGGGTCATGCATTTGGGCGGCAAAGGTCCAAAGAGTCGGTACAGTGTAGGGAGTACTTCTGTCCACGAAAGAAGACTGGGACCTGGGCGTGATTGTTTCTGATGATCTGAAAGTGACTAAACTGGTAGAAAAGGTGACGGCAAAAGTCAGAAGGATGCTTGGGTGCGTAGGGAGAGGAATGGCCAGCAGAAAAAAGAAGGTGATAGTGCCTCTGTATAAGTCTCTGGTGTGACCTCATTTGGAGTATTGTGTGCAGTTTTGGAGACCACACCTTCAAAAGGATAAACAGGATAGAGTTGGTGCAGTGGGTGGCTACTTAAATGGTTAGTGGTCTTCTTTATAAAGCATATGAGGTCAGACTTAAAGATCTTAAAATGTATAAATTAGAGGAAAGGCGGGATAGAGGAGATAAGATTGAGACATTTATTTATTAAGTTTCTATATTGTACATACAGAACAGAAAAAGCAATATGAAGAAAACTTAACAAGAAATATAATCAACGAATAGGATAGCCCCGAAAGGCCAACCACTACCCAAGATTGAGACATTTAAATACCTCCATGGCATAAATGCACAAGAGGAGAGCCTATTTTGATTGAAAGCAAGCTCTGCTATGAGGGGACATAGGATAAGGGTGAAAGGGGATAGACTCTGGAATAATATGCGGAAATATTTCTTTACGTAAAGAGTGATAGATGCATGGAATAATCTCCCAGTGGAAGTAGTAGAGACAAGGACAGTATCTGAATAATCTCCCAGTGGAAGTAGTAGAGACAAGGACAGTATTCAAAAAGGTATGGGACAAACACAGAAGATTTCTAAAGGAAAAATGAAGAATATTGTAGTTGATGTGGAATGGCAGACTAGATAGGCCATATGGTCTTTCTCAGCCATCATATTTCTATAGCTTCTCTCTCCCGCTTGTCCAAAGTATACAAATCTTTAAATTTGTTCCCATATGCTTTATGAAAAAGATATCTGACCATTTCAGTAGTCAATCTCTGCAGCAATTCCATCCTGTTTATATCTTTTTGAAGGTACATTCTCCAGAATTGCACACAATACTACAAATGAGGTCTCACCAGAGACTTGTATAGAGGCACTCTCATCTCTTCTTTCCTTGCTGACCATTACTTTCCCAAGCTTCCTTCTGACTTTTGTCATTGTCTTATCAACCTGTTTGGCCACCTTCATATTGGATAGAATCCCCCCAGGTCCCTCTCCTTTCATGTACAGAAGAACTTCATCCCCATACTGTACCCCTTTGGTTTTTGCAGCCCAAAGTGCATGGCACTGCATTTTTTAGTATTAGATCTCAGCTGCCAAATTCTAGACCATTCTTCAAGCTTAAACCATTATTAAGAAGGGACACAGGATATCAATGCTTGACCCAGTACAAGCATTGCGGAACCTGTGTCTTTTGCGGAAACTGCTAGGTACGTATGACCTAGATTGGCCACTGTTGGAAACAGGATACTGGGCTTGATGGACCTTGGTCTGACCCAGTATGGCATATCTTATGTTCTTAAGCTTCACTAGATCCCTCCTGATGGTAAGTGCACCTTCTAGGATATCTACCCTATTGCAAATTTTGATATCATCCACAAAGAGGTAAATCTTACTTATCAGCCCTTCTACACATTGGACTAATTTCTTTGGTACAACAATAGTAATTCCATTTACTACTACTCCTTATCAACTCTCACTCAACCAATTTTTAAAACTAGTCAGTTTAGGACTCATCTCAAGGGTGCGTAATTTATTCCTAAATTGCCTGTGTGTAACTATGTCAAGGGCTTTGCTGAAAACTAAGTACACCATGTCTAGCACTCTCCCTTGATTCAGTTCTCTGGTTATCCATTCAAAGAAGCATCTAGTAAAACCATGCCACCTCAGATCCTGAAATCCACTGGATTCTAGAAACTGTAGTTCTTTGTTTTAAAGGTGTTTCTATGTACCACAGAGGTCAGACTAACTAGCCTGTTGTTCCCAACCTCTTCCTTATTTCTCATTTGTGGAGAAGAATCATGAATTGCCCTTATCCAGTCCTCTGGAACCACTCCCAACTCTAAAGATGCATTGGAGAGGACAGACGACAGAGTCACCTGAACTTCCTTAAGTTCCTTCAGCACTCTTGGATGTATCCCATCTGGCCGCATTGCTTTGTCTTCTTTTAGTTTAGCCAGCTCCTCATGAACACAGTCTTCTGAAAATCATTTGTTTGCCTCACTTCCATTCCTATTTGTTTATATTTTCTGAGGTATGACTCCCAGCCCTTTATGTGTGAACACAGCACAGAAATATTTGTTAAGCAGTTCCATTTTATTCTCATCAGCTTCTGCATATTCCTCCCCTTCACCCTTGAGTTTGATAATACCACTTTTGTACTTCCTTCTGTCACTAACCTATCTAAAAAAAAATCTTATTTTATTCAGGAAAACGTGGTAAAAATTTCCAATCTTCAGCTGGTTGTTTCAGATGGTGAAATTGAAACTCTGACTCTTGAGAAGGAGGTGGAATGCCTTAGGAAGAGCGTATTATCTATGAGATTTAAGTTAGAGATGTTGGAAAATACTTCTACAGCTGTGAATCTTCGTGTAGTTAACTTTCCTGGGGTACCATTGATTTCTGCGAGGGACATGTTCCGGACTTATTTGGTGGAGAATTTGGGTATTCCTCCTGAATCCCATCCCCCCATTACCAAAATGTATTATTTGCCATCTGGGAAAAAGGATGAGGGTTCGGGAGTGGTTAGAGGAATTTCAAATGTGGATGTTCTAAATATAACAGCAATGTTGGAATCATTGCAGGAGGAGCAAGTGGTACCCTCTACTTTATTGATTACGTTGACATTGCTTTCTGATAAGGAATGGCTTAAACTGTTTTTCAAGCCGCGGCATATGTTATTTAAGGGGTTGACTGTTCGCATGTTTCCAGATCTCTCCAGGGAGACCCAGAGGAGGCGGTGGGATTTTCTCCTTTAACGTCCTGGAGTTCAGCAATTGGGGGGGCTCTTTTTTCTAAAATTTCCTTGTAAGTGTCTGATCAAGTATCAGTCTGATTCTTTTATTTTTATGAGCCTTCCCAATTGCTGGATTTTATAAATGCCCGTCATTCTGCGGAGGTAGATGCTCCCCCTTCTGCTTCTGTCTGAGCATAATGGTATCAACTGTTTAGCACACCTTTATTTGCCTTTCAGATGTTGTGGTAGTTATAATTTTCTTTCTTATTGTATCCTTCCCTTCTTGAGGGCTAGAGTGGGCTGGGTAATTGATTTTTTAATGCATGTTGTATTGGTGGGACTGTTTAGTTCTAGGGGATTGTTTTCCTTATCCTTCTCAATTTCTGTTTCAAGATGTATTCTTGATATGTATCTAGAAATTTATAAATATTAAATGAAAAAAAAAATTATTTCCACATTTTATTGTATTGGCTATTTATAATTCCATTTGCTTTCCTGACAACTTCACTAGATTTTCTTAATTTTTCCAAATATTGTTTCTTATTTTCCTCTTTCTGAAGTATTTTGTACTTTATGAAAGCTAATCTGATTTCCTTACCTTTCCAGCTACTTTTGAGAACCATAGCAGTCTCCTTTTCCTCTTACTTTTAATTACTTTAGAGGCTACCTTTTCCTCTTATTTAGTTTCCTAACAAAAAGATTCATTGCCCTTAAAATACCTCCTTTCAGTTTTGCCCACTGCTTTTCTATGTCCCCTTGATGTTCCCATTCAGTTTATAACTCCTTGAGGTATTCACTTATCTTGACGAAGGTGAGTATGTGGATATGAGTAAAATCTCCATGGCAATATTCATCAGGGCAGTCACCGATTAACGTATCAGGATATATTATGGGGTAGATTCCAATCCTCGTTTAGCAGGTCTGGACGTCCAATCCAGACATCCAGATCCGTTAAATGTCCGGATTGCACTGGCAGCCACAGAGCTCCCCCCATGTATAGCTGACTTGTGCAGGGAGCTCTGTTTGTGGGTGGGAGGGGGTGGCCGGGGGAGGAGAGAGGGCAGGCTGTGGGAGGGGAAGCAACCCTGGACATACAGGGCCGATTCTGAGGTCAGCCCTGTACATCTGGGGTCAGCAGGTTAGGCGGGGGACTTATTTCACCTTGGAGGTGAATAAGTCCTCCTGGACATCAGGGGATGAGGGAGCTGGGCTGGACTGAAAAGGTGAGTGGGTACAGGAGATTCCCTGCAGCCCAACCCCAACCATGGGAGGTCCAATCAGGGGTTGAGCTGTGGAGAAGGAATGTTATGGGGGGGGGGGGCGGCTGGTGATCTCGGCTCTTTCATGGTGCCGCGGTGGCATGGCAACAGGGCACCATGCCACTACTACTCCATGGGGAAGCCTGGCTGAGTTAGCCAGGGAAGTGGCTGGATGTCTGGGGTGACTGAATCGGGGCACCTTCCGCACATCCAGCCACTGTGCTGTGATTCTGCTCCCATGGGAACATCTAGCCCTTGCGGGAGCAGAATTGGGTTCATCCCCATGCTGTCTGGATGTCTAGATGTTCAGACAGCCTGGAGATGCACATGTCTGAATGTGCCTCAACTTGAATAGCTTGGAATCGATTTTCAGCAGCATTATCCATGTAAGTGGGACTGCTGAACATCTGGTCTTATACTTAAAACATCTATTTTTTAAATAGTATTTTATACTATATTTGCAGTAGTTCATGTCTTTTCATTAGTCATGTTCACTTAGGTATTTTTAGTCCCCAGAGACATTTTGGTTCCATTGTGAGGGATTGTTTTGAATTTTCTGGTGTTTTATTAAGATCACATAGAAAGCAGGAACCTTTATAAAGTGGGTTTCTGCAGCAATGCACAAATGCACTGCTGCAGAGAAGGTGTAAATGTATGCATATACTGTGTGTGTGTGTGTGTGTGTGTGTGTATGTGTGTATGCGCACATGTATTTGATATGCAATTGTGCTCCAGCTTCACTCAAGCTATGTCCCTGGGAATGCCTACACAGATTGTGTAAAAGTCGATGCTATCTTATGGTATGCCTACTTTTTCTGCAGGCATACTAACATAAAATCTAATCTGTTTCTGCATTTAAAATATTTTACATGGGAAAAAGCTTTCTAAAATTATTCCCGAAAGCACATTTTACAAAAGACATCCAAATGCATTCTGGGTGGTCCAAGCCAGAACGTCTGGAAAAAAAAGCAGGCACTTCCAAGTTCAGGCACGATTTCACAAACTTGGACATGGCTGATATAGATGTCTGTGAGGGTGTCTACACAGACATTTCCAGAATAGTAACCCAGAGTGTGGACCTCTAGGAACAGTGTAGTGGTTTAGGACCAGAGAAGCCAAGGTTCAAATCCCACTGTTGCTGTGACTGTACAGAGTATGGGGGGATGGTTGTATGCCATCTTCTCAAGATCCTTTAGGTGTTTTACTGCTCAAACAAGCACTTTCTCAATGCCTATTTGTGCCTGGAGCAGGTCTAAACTTGAATAGGGTTGCAGACGTTCCTGAAGTTGCTGGGATCAGAAATCAAGCGGGGATATCTAAGTCCATTACAGTGCCCCAAACATGCCTCCACCTTATCCCCTACCTACTTGGATGGTTCCGGGGATATCTCTGTGATTTGGATGTCCGCATGCACATTTTTTGGATGTTGAAATCATGACTAAGGCTTTTAAAATGATCCCCAAAATGAATAACTGTGTGCACAGCAGACCCTGTGCTTCACTCTGATTGCAAAAACTGGAGGGAAAGACAGTAAATTACAGTATCATTCTTCATGCGCTTTACAGCAGAGTGTGAGGAAGGTTTCAAATGAATTCAGTGAATGGAGTGCTGGAGTTCCATTAGAATTGGAGGGACACCCGGGTTGGGTCAAGGGTACTGGATGCCTTAGCAGATCTTGAGCCTTAAACTCCTGCTGAGATGAACCTCAACCATCGTAATCATTCCAATGCCACCCCTTCAACAACAATCCTGTACAATTGCATAATTAAACATCATGGGCCCAATTTTCGAAAGACATTTACATGATTTACCGCCCAGTAAACTGTGCAAATGCCTTAAATCGTATTCATCGGCACTTACACAGTTAGTGCCGTTGAATATCCCCTTCTAACTCCCCTATGCGCCCTGATGCTATCAGGTTAGCACCGGGGTGTGTCGGAGGTATTCCGGGGCGGAGCAGAGGCGGAGATTTCACTAACCAGGCAGCAGCGATATTGCATGCCGCCCAAGTGAACAACCTGTTGCCTGGTTAGCTACTGTGGCTTCTGGCATGTGCGGCAATCCCCAGATATTCAATGCTGGAGCCGCATATGACTTAGCCATTGAATATCCGGAATTAAGGGTCAGTGGGCAGAGCTATGTGCCATAGGGAGCATAGTATGCCCAACTCAATATTGGCAAAGCCCATGCTAACAGTTAGTGCGCCTTAGTAAACTTCCCAAAAACAAATATAGAATACACAAAACAAAACAGAATGTTATACTGATTAACCAAATTAAAAACACTGCTGAATAAAAAAATCTAATTCAAAGAAAAAAAAGGCTTTCAGAAAACCAAGTATAAATTCTAATTCAAAGAGGAAAAGGCTTTATGAAAAAACTGACAATTTTTATCAAATAAAAAACAAAGGACATCTGCATAAACTGGAGTTGAATGTCACAATTCATAATTAACGCTACTCAAAAATCAGGTATTCTTAAAGGAATAACAAACCTTCAAGGGCTTTATGCCTATAGTAACTACAATCATATTTTTTCTTCTTTTTTTAGGGAGAATGGATGAGTTAATCCATCAAAGTCATTATTTTTTATCATTTTTTATTTTTACTTTTTGCTAGCAATATTATACTCTACCTACCTGATATATATCAGCAATACATCTTCTAAAATCAAACTCAGTAGCCTGACAAAGGCTTTGTTTCGCTAATAGTTGCTTCAGGGGTTGAGCTCATTTCCTGGGTATAAGTATTCAGCATCCATTGGCTTTTCCTGTAACGGTCAGCATAAACAGCCAGTCGTAGATATAGATAATCTCCATCAATTCTAACACTGATTGGTTCTAAATAGTACTGATATCTCACTACTCATGTTATCTATCATTTATCACAGACACACTTTATAATCAATATGTGCATTCAAGCACGCCATTTCAAATGAACCTAAAATAAAAATCCATTGTGTTCAGTCCTCAGCAACAACTGATTTCAATCTCCTCCCCTAATATCTGGAATTTAGTGGTCTATTGCCATGCATGGCAACAATGAAAAAGTAAGCTGTCCCTGACGACAGGGCATCACCACTGTAAGTTCTAATTTCCACTTTTCAAGAAGGGATGTTGGACTCAATCACTCTTTGTTTCAAGCGTATTGTAGTTTCACCCATATAGATTTTCCCACATGGGCATTTCACTATATAGATTATAAAGGTTGAATCATGTGTAGTTTTAGAATTTAAGTGAAAATTGCTTTCCATCTGAACCAATAAATACATCACCGTCAATGGTAATTTGCAAATAGAGCATTTGCCACATGTGAAGTGGCATTTTAGAAAGGGAATCCAAGTGCAGTCTGGGATGTCCAGCTCAAAACTTGCATGAAAATACCAAGGACGGCAATGTTCCAGCCTGATTTTGGAAACATAGATGCCCCTGACATGGATGCCCGAGCTGACATCCATACAGATGTCCCCACTACCAAACACTTGGGGCAGGGACATCTGTCTCCTACTAGTTTGCATACTGTGACGTCTGTCAGCATGGCAAAGCCCTTCCTTGTCAGTTTTCATTATCAACATGGAAAATATAGGAGATAGGAGTGTACTTCCTTCTCTACATCCTCCAGATATTTGGCTGGCAAAATGAGTCCTTTTCTTATGCTTATTAATGCCTGAAGCAGGAATAAGCTTGGTCGCAGCTTGGGACGTGCAGGACATTTCTGAAATCGGGCGAAGCCGTCCTGGATCTTGAGAATGCCAAGGACATGCCTACAACGTAAATATGGTCCTTTCTTTATGGAGTAAAGTTACTGTTAAGCTGTATGAACCTAATTCACTCCAAACCTGTTCAGGAATGATTTTAAAGATAAGCACCTACTTTTTGTTTCTTTTTTAAGATCAATAACGAATAGCAAGAAGTTACTATGTGATTATCAACAGAAGAGTCAAGCAACACAAGGGTCATTGATGCAAATTAGAGCAATGTCCTGACTGAATTAGGACTAATAGCTCTTGGAAGTCTGAGACCCGTTGCTTTCATTCAAACAGATTAATATGAATAAGGTGAATAATTAGGGAAAAGTGATAGTTCCTGAACAAGTTAAGGACATGCCTACAGCAGGCTCCCATGCCTACTTGGATGTCTGATTTCTAAAATGGCTCTAGGGACGTCTCTATGTTTTCGATGTCGGTATGTCCATTTTTAGATGTTCAAGTGCAAATAGGGCTTCTAATAAAATGACTCCCTAAAAATGTCCTATATCCCGTGGCTCTGCATAATTATTTTTTTTAACATAGCTAGACTTAAACATTTTTTCAAATTGCACTTTCTGCTATTGGCTATAATTAGCCTTTTTCACTCAAGCAGGAGTAAATCAATAAAACATTCCAGTGTTTCTTCAATACAGATGTAATCTTTTGGGCCCTTTTACTAAGTGTGCTGTGGTTTTACATCTAACTTGTGAATAACATGAAAATTAACATGCGTTAAGTGTAAAGCCTCTTTATTAACTGCCAGTGTGTGGATAACATTTTCCCAGCAGTTAACGCGCAGTGCGGTACCTAATGCGGGACGCTATTACCACAACTGCAGTTATCTCCACCCAGAGCTGCCTGTCCACTAAGTGGCCACCTAGGATGGCAGACCTCTGTGGGCAGCAGACAATGTGCTTTGGCTTCGGTGCAGAGGGGCAGCATGGCCAGGGTTTCTCCCTGGGGTGGCAGAAACCCCTGGGCCAGCCTTGTCTCCACCTATTCATATGTTGTGGTCAAAAGCTCCTGCACTCTGGAATCTCCCATAGGTTTACCAGAGGATGCTGTTCACGTGAGAGTGCAGTCCACGTCGCCTGGCACTGAGGCCGCCACATTGGTCGTCCCGCTGTGTGAAGCCTCAAGGCGTTGCCTGAATACCCTGGAGCTGTACTGGCTGACTTGTTCATGTAGGACTCTGATGAGCTGATCTATGTCTTCGCTCATCATCCTTATCTCCGCCAGCTGCTGCCCCGCCAGCGCCCATTTACTGCACCGTGTGGAAGCTGCAGCTGTATCTCTTGCTCCTTTCCATTTTTGAGCCGTGGTCGACGTATCGGCCGTCAAAGCCTTGGCTGATAACTTGGCCATCGCTGAATCCCGCATCATGGATGCTCTTCATCACTCTCCTACATGCCACCATCAAAGGCCGGTTCGGGCCCATTTCGCTTTTTAAATTTGTATTTATTTATGTATTTATTTATATTTTTTTCAACAAAAGCCAACCAACCTCCTTCGATCCGGAGGGGCAAGAGGGCGACCTAAGGCCCTGCAGGCTATGAAACACCCCTCGCCAAGGTCTGCGCTCTTGTCCCTCCATCTCCCCCACCTTTTAACCGCTTCATGGTCTGCCTGCCCGCTTGTGCCCCGCAGTCACTATTTGCAGCCATGGGAGTCTTTGTATCATGAATACAAATTCAATTATCAGTCCATAACCCATTTTGTCATTTTTTCTTTACTTTTTACTCGTGGTGGATTTTCTGAAAACCTGATTGGTTGGGGTTCCCCCAGACAGGTTTGGGAATCATTGTTCTAGGGTAGATTTGGTCTTTTGAAGGATACTTAAAGTTCACTTTTGGTGTTGACATCACAGTCTGCTCCCAATCTTCTTTTAGCTATTGCATTAACAAGGCCACAGTATTACATATAACATCACTTTCTCTTTTGACAGTTTGAAGAGTCAGTCCTGTTCCTCAAATTGTTTATAATTGAGAATTAGGGAAATAATTCCTTTGAACCACGCATCCACGCATCCAGCGGGGCCCTGTACAAACAACATTCTTGCTCAATGGATGAGTACTGGGTGGTTTCCTGGGGGCCAGGGCGAGGAGAATATAAGGCAGATTCCCTAATACCAAGGGGCTCCTCCTGCCTGGAGACAGCCCCAGCGAGCTCACTGCAATTCCTGAGATGCCAGAACCTATGGAGCTGGAACAAGCACAACCCTGGAATTGGCTTTGGGAGGACATGGACTACCAGAAAGCTGCATCCTCAAGCATGTGAGTCCTTTGAATTACTTTCTAGTGACTTTGGGCCAGGCCTGGGAATGTCTAGGAGAGGCGTGGGCAGAAGGCTTCCCCAATCCTATTCCCGCTAACTGAGGAGTAAGGATTTACCCAGGTTTGCCACAGTAGTTTAAAACCGTGGAATGGACTGGATTATTCTTGAACTGATATGAATATTTTGAACTGTTACTTGCTCCAGTTCACTTTTGGTGTTGACATCACAGTCTGCTCCCAATCTTCTTTTAGCTATTGCATTAGCAAGGCCACAGTATTACATATAACATCAATTTCTCTTTGGACAGTTTGATGAGTCAGTCCTGTTCCTCAAATTGTTTATAATTGAGAATTAGGGAAATAATTCCTTTGAACCACGCATCCTGGTTCATCTTAGACTATTTCTTATACTCAGATTTATCGATAGGCGAACAAACTTGTTCCTTTCTGTCTGAACCAGCTGTTTCAATTCTCTCAGCCTTTCTGAAAACCTGGGAGCTAGTTTCTCTGGCCTAACCAAAGAGATTCTATCAAGTTTCAGCATATTGCTAACCCTAGCAAATTTGGAACTACAAATTATGACCCAATTCTCAACTGATACATCAGATAATTGATCAGTAAGGCCAGAAAGATTAATTCTAAATGAATCTGGGTTTATCTTAATGTTGTCCTTGATTTCTATCTTTTTGTTTTCTTTTCCTGTTTGCTCATGACCATTAACTGGTAGTGTGGCAGAGACAGCCTGTCTCCAAGTCCAGAGAGGGGGAAGAAGGCTTATCCAGCCCTGAGAAATCCCTGGAGCCAGGGCTACCCATGCAGGGAGGAGGAAGAAGAGCCCAGGGTCGGCCAAAGGAGAAGGAACTGGGCTGAATTCAGCCTGGGATTTAGGGATTACCTTCAGTGGTGGCATGAGGGTTTCTGTCATCCTAGGCAGACCCTCCGGACTGCCGCCCGCTCCCCAAGACTACGCCTCTGTCCAGCCCACTATGCTGTTCCTCCACCTTGCGCTGAAATGGCGGCAGCTGAACTGCCGCTTCAGTGCTGCGTTGGGCCTTAAAGTGCCTGTGTGCAAGCGCACCCACGGCCTGCCACTCCTGCACCCCCTCTGATGCAATTTTCTTAGAGGACAGGCAGGAGCGACAGGCCGGAGCTGCGCCTTTTAAAGCTCCACCACAGCACTGAAGCAGCAGTTCAGCTGTCTTCTGGGGGTTTAGGTAAGCGATGCCACACACCAGTGTCTGTCACCTTAGGCGACTGCCTAGTTTGCCTATTGGATGGGCTGGCCCTGATTACCCTGCACCCTGGAGAGATCTAGGTCAGAGGGTGGACCTGGGTACTGGGCAGGGGCGGTCCAAGGGGGGTGCGGGGCCATATGCGGAGACTCAGTGCGGGGCCTCATTTGCATGTGGGGCCTCATTTGCATAAATATTTGCATAATGTTACCATACACCAGGGGTACTCAAATCCAGTCCTGGAGGGCCACGAACTAGTCAGGTTTTCAGGATATCCCTAATGAATATGCATGAGATAGAGTCAAATACAATGGAGGCAGTGCATGCAAATATATCTCATGCATATTCATTAGGGATATCCCGAAAACCTGACTGGTTTGTGGCTCTCCAGGACTGGATTTGAGTACCCCTGCCATACACTAACTTTTAGTAAACATGCCTCTTAATGAGTGTATGGATAAAGAAAGACTAAAAGATTTCTACATTACTATAATCCAGTGCCAACCGCCCATTTAGAACTCATAGCAAACCCGCCGTATCCTAACAGCACTACCAGGACTCACAAAGCACCATATTCTACCTATCAAAAGGCAACACTGCAAATATTAAACTAATACATTTCAGAGAATAACAATACATGACCTACTGGGGAAAGAGAACAAGTGGCAATGTCAAATAGGAATTACATAAACAGAATACCTCAGCTCAGTTACACATGCAGAACATAGACCAACACCAAACAAGGAATCACAATTTAGAAACAGGAAGACAATAATTAAACTGGGAACCCCAAAAGCTAAACTTTGAATGTACAACAACACTGTAGAAATAAAACTATAAATTAATTTACTCTTGTACCAAACAAAGCGCAGATGTTAATGATGCACATTTCCCAGAGCTGACATATTCCAGTTAATAAATTCAAAATAAAGAGATATTTTTCTACCTTTTGTGCATTTTTTTTCAGTTGCAATTGCTCCAGCCACTTTCTTCTGGTTTCTTCATGTCTTCTGCTAACTCTCCATCGTCTGCTTTCCGTTTGTCCTTTCTTCTCTCTTCTAGTTTTTTTTCCATTCTCTCTCTACATCTGCTTTAACATACTAATCGTTCTCCTTTTGCTCTTTCCTCATTCCTATTTCATCCACTCAAATTTTACCCCTCCATCCTCAATCCCCACTTACTCTCCCAATACCCGGCCAATTGTGGATTTTTCTTCCCTCCCACACAAAATATTTTTCCCCCTCCATCAGCCCATTTCCTGTCCTAGCCCCCTCCCACTCAGCCCATTTCCAGTCCTAGCTCCCTCCCCTCACAGCCCATTTCCATTCCAAGCCTCCTCCCCATCAGCTATTTGCAGTTCAAGCCCCCCCTTCCACTCAGCCCATTTCCAGTCCTAGCAACCCCTCCAGCCCATTACCAGCCCTAGCCCCCCCCCATAGCCCATTACCAGTCCTAAGCCCACCAACAGCCCACTTCCAGTCCTAACCCTCCCATCACCCCATTTTCAGTCTTAGCCCCACCCATAGCCCATTACCAGTCCTAACCCCCCATCAGCCCACTTCGTCCTAACCCCCCGTCAGCCCATTTCCAGTCTTAGCCCCCCAATAGCCCATTACCAGTCCTAACCCCCCATTAGTCTACCTCTAGTCCTAACCCCTCATCACCCCATTTTCAGTCTTAGCCCCCCCATTGCCAGTCCTAACCCCCCATCAGCCCACCTCCAGTCCTAACCTCCCCATCATCCCATTTTCAGTCTTAGCCCCCCCCCCCACTACCAGTCCTAACCTCCCCCCCATCAGCCCAAGTAAATTTTAAAACAAAAAAGAAAACCTGGTTGCTGTCGTAGCAGCGTCAGAATCAAGTGTCCCGCGGCCCCGTGGCCCCCCTGCCTGCCCGACAGAGCCCTCCCGGCATCAGCTCCATCAGCAGCGGGCTTTTCGAGTCGTGAAGGGAGTGTTTCCCTCTCGCGGCTCTGTTAAGCCCGTCGGGGCTGATGGGAAGCAGGAAATGCCTGTCATGGCTCTGATAAGCTCGTCGGGGCTGATGAGAAACAGGAAATGCCTGTTTCCCATCAGCCTTGGTGGGCTTAACAGAGCCATGAGAGAGAAACTCTCTCTTCGTGGCTCTGAAAGCCGCCACTGACGGAGCTGATGCCAGGAGGGGCCGCAGGACACTTGATTCTGCCTCTGCCATGGCAGCAGTGGCAGGAGCAGCAGCTAGTTTTTTTTTTTTTAGTTTTAATACAGAATGTTGTTTGCACGGGGCCCCCTGAAAAGCGGGGCCCTGTGCAAACAACATTCTTGTTCAATGGATGGGTACTGGGTGGTTTCCTGGGGGCCAGGGCGAGGAGGATATAAGGCAGATTCCCCAATACCAAGGGGCTCCTCCTGCCTGAAGACAGCCCCAGCGAGCTCACTGCAATTCCTGAGATGCCAGAACCTATGGAGCTGGAACAAGCACAACCCTGAAATTGGCTTTGGGAGGACATGGACTACCAGGAAGCTGCATCCTCAGGCATGTGAGTCCTTTGAATTACTTTCTAGTGACTTTGGGCCGGGCCTAGGAATGGCTAGGGGAGGCGTGGGCAGAAGGCTTCCCCAATCCTATTCCCGCTAACTGAGGAGTAAGGATTTACCCAGGTTTGCCACAGTAGTTTAAAACTGTGGAATGGACTGGACTATTCTTGAACTGATATGAATATTTTGAACTGTTACTTGCTGCAGGACCAGCAGTAAGAAGCTCCTTTAGGATGGGGGCTGAGCCGGGGCGAGTCTTGCAGCCCTGGGTGACGTACAGGGTGGCATAGCCAGTTCATCCCGACATTCCAGCCGAAGGAAAAACGAGGCTCACTTTGAAGCTTTATCAGTTGCTCTAAGGACTGCATCTATAGCTGAGTTTCTTTTGTTTTCTTTTGGTTATTGGACTGATTTGCTTCTGGTGGAGGTTTAAATGGGGTGGCACAGTGGGATGCATCCTATACCCTCCAGAGTTGGACTCTCCATCTCAACCTTGAAGCAAGTGTTGCACCCAGACACCTTTGCCTCCCCTGAAGTGCATGCCGGGTATGGGTATATAATAGTAGGTAATCAACAAATGGTCAGTGCAGAATACTAGACAATAGCTTAGAGACTGAATAACAAGACCAGTACTACTAACGAAAGAATAAAAGAAAATCAATAATATATTCATCTTCATGAATTCATCTGGTTTCTGCTTAACATCACAATAAATATAAAAAATTCCTATTGATAGCAATCTTGCAAAATCTAAAAAGACATCAGCAATAATGCATAACAATTGATTTGTAGGACCCTCACAGTGAATGATGGGCCCGATATTCAATTGCGATGGCTACGTTGCTATGGCACACAGCCGTCGCCATCAACTTCTAACCCCAGATATTCAATGCTGGGCTCGTATGTGGCTCCAGCATTGAATATCTGGGGTCACCACACAGTCTTCAATGCTGCAGAAGCTACCCGGTTAGCTCCCGTGGGTAAAACTAGGCCAGCTTTTGCCTTGCTTAGTTTTACACGCAGGTCGCTAACCGGGTAGTGGTGCAATATCGCCACCACCCAGTTAGCAACTATCACTGCCCATGACACGCCCTGGAATGCCCACAACACGCCCCGATGCTAAGCAGTTAGCATCAGGGTGTATAGCGGTGTTAGTTGGGGATATTCAGTGGCATTAACCGTGTTGAATATCCCATTCAGGTCAGTAAACCATATAAATGCCTTTAGAATATTGGGCTCGATGGGCCTGATATTGAGCTGTGTGCATTTTGGAAGGGCTATACGCCTTGTTGACGCATAGCTCTCCCCACCGACTGCTAACCCGGATATTCAATACCGTGGCAATGGCATTGAATATCTGTTGATCGCCGCAGACACAGGAAGCCGCAGAGGCTAACTGTGCAGCAGCGATATTGTATGCTGCCTGGTTAGTGACCCGTGCCTGAAAGATAGGCGAGGGTTTTCCTCACCTATCTTTTAGGTGCAGATCACTAACTGGGCAGCATGCAACATTGCTGCTGCCCAGTTAACGACATTCTCCTCCTCCACTCTGCCCTGGGACTCCCCCAACATGCCCTGATGCTAAATGGATAGCATCGCAGCGGATAGGGGACTTAGAAGGGGATATTCAATGATACTAACCTTATATGTGCCATTGAACATCCCCATTTAAGGCATTTACACGGGTTACTGGGCTGTAAACTGTGTACATGCCTTTCGAAAATTGGGCCCGATGTTCTTAAGAGTCAGTTCATCTATAAATTAAGAGTAAAAATTCAGATCCTTTCTTCTTGGGATTTGTACAGTTTTAACACTAATAGCTTTTTTATATATAACTGCAGCTCCTTCACCTCTAGTGGACAGTCTTGGTTGATGAATAATAGCACAATCAGTAGGGCACAGTGATCCTAATATTTCTTCTTTGGTGAGCCAGGTCTCACCAATAAATTAAATATCAAGTGAACTGTCAACTAGTTCATTAGTAAACAATACCCTGCCTTTAGCTGAGCACATATTTAAAAAGTCCATAGATATAATCTGTCGTGTGGGGTTGATTGCACAGGGGCAGTGACTAGAAAATGAATTAGTCTAGTGGGTTTGGGTCACCTTTTGATTAAGCTATGATAAGGACCTCTGCCTCTATGTTCAGTTACTGGATTCATTTGTATATGTTGAATGTGATGACGTTATGAACCTAGTGAGTAAACAAATACAGAAGGGACTTTGGGGCATGTTCATTAAAGCTTAACGTGTGTTAACAAAAGTTAAAGTGAATTAAGAGACATGTTTACTAAAGGCTAATGCAAGTTAATGAAGTTAATGCGCATTACGTGCCACTGCGTCCATAAAAATAAAGGGCTGTGAGCACTTAACGTATGTTACAACCTTTGGTAAACCTGCCTTTAAGCGCTGTCATGGCCTGTAGAAATAAAATGGCCATAGCAACACTTAACGCCTTTAATAAACATGCCCCTTTGTTTCATACCCTTGTGTTGCTTCGCTGATTAATGCAAACTCAAATCTAGCCCTGCAAAACTGGAGACCAGTCTTCCAGTCCATCAGAGAGCAACCTGAGGATAACAAACTGAAACGCAATAAGTTTGTGTTTTGAAAATAAATAAACTATGAAGAATAAAGTTCTCTATGTCAGACTCAGGAGGAACCTGGGCCCTGTGCTGTAGGAAATGTTGACAACATATATCAGGCTACATTAAAACCTCAGTCGTACATTTCAAATTTAAACCACTCGCTTTTCACTCAACTTTCTCTTTTGTTTTTTTAAATGCCATGTATAAACGCAAATATTTTTCTTGGCAGCAAAGCCATCCCTTTAGGCTTAGTTTAGTTTGACCAGCTGCTGCCAGATTATGGTATGTTAAGTGCGTCCAGCAGTGTGACAGGATTTGAAGGAGGTTGTGACTACATTGGAAAGGAGAGTAGCAGTTTTTCCCTGCTAGAACCAAATTTATTACTTTGCATTTGGGCAGCACTTAATCCTGTTAAGCAAATCTCTGCTAGGGCACAATTGTTTTACCATCCCTGCTAGGTGTGCTGTGAGATTAGTGTGCAAGGAAGAACAGAAGAAACGTTTCAAAGAGAAAAAGGTCACATAACTATGCATCCAGGGATTGTTTCTTAGACGTGTCCTCATTTTTTGTGACATTAGCATATTAGATAAAATCACCAGTGTCCCTCATTTCATAACTTTTTAGGCTGCATGAACACATTGACACTTGCATTTTTAGCAGCGATTCCCAAACTTTGGGGTTGTGATCACACAAACATCCTCATAGGAATCCTGACGATATCTGCACAGATACATGCAGAGCAGTGACATCATCAGCCTGCACAGCCCTCAGTTATGCTAGAACTTGTCTTGTGTTCCTTAGTGGGGAGCAGGAACTGGCTTGGAGCAGGGGCACGGTGGGAAGGAAGACTGGTGTCAAAGTTGGGGTTGCATGAATGTTTAAGAGCTAAAACGGAATTGCTCTGATTAAATGTTAGGGAATTGCTTGGTTTGCAGCTTGTCGTGCTGTGAGGGCTTGTGTGCATCAGTGATGCTGAGAGCTAAGCTATCAGTAGCTTAGCTACTGGCAGGGTCTCCCAAGATAGACAGGTCTCAGCTGAGATGCCAGACTAAGAGAAAACACTCATCTGAGCAACAGCAGAATGGAATGGTGTTGTAAGCGGAGGATCATATTTCTGTGACAAATGCAACAACACTGGAATTAACTGCACGGAAGAAAGGTTTGGCAAATCTACTTCTGTATCTTGCCTCGAAAACCCAATGGATAGTTACAAAACAGATTGCACTAAAGTGCTGGAAGATGAGACCCCCAGGATGGCTACTGGGGATGAACTGAAGACTTCTCAGAGTAAAGCCAGCATTTATGATGTGTTTGGATCTGCTGATGTAGCAGTGCATGAAAAGAGAGTCAGAGGTTGCAAAGATATGTTATATATTGGGACATGGAACATATGATCAACCAAGGGAAGTTGGAGGTGGTCAAGAATGAAATGGAATGTGTACAACTCGATCTGTTGGGTGTCAGTGAACTGAAATGGACTGGCTTTGGGCACTTTGCAACTGATGATCATATGGTTTACTATGCTGGAAATGAAAGACAAAGAAGAAATGGTGTTGCATTTATAGTTAAGAAGAAACTTGCAAGAATTGTAATGAAATACAATGCAGTCAGTGAACGCTTAATTCTATTCGTCTATGAGGAAAGCCCATCAACACAACTGTAATTCAGGTATATGCCCCAACAACAGCTACAGAAGAAGAAGAAGACATTGCTGAGTTCTATGAACAAGTATAAGCTGAAATTGACAGAACATGCAAACAAGATATCCTGTTAGTCATGGGTGACTGGAACATAAACGTTGGCAACAAAGAAGAAGGCAAAGTGGTTGGAAATATGGACTTGGCAACAGAAATGAAGCTGGAGAAAGACTGATAGAATTCTGCAAGACCAATGATCTATTCATCTCAAACACCTTCCAGCAACACAAGAGCTGACTGTACACGTGGACTTCACCCAATGGATTGTGCAGAAATCAAATTGACTACATCTGTGGAAGACAACGATGGAAAAGCTTGATAACATCAGCAAAGACAAAACCTGGAGCTGACTGTGGTACAGATCACCAACTACTAGTATGCAAACTCAAGCTAAAGTTGAAAAAGAGTAAGCCACTCATGAATGTAGCAAAATATGACCTTGAGAATATACCACTGGAATTTAAAGACTGCCTGCGAAATCCATTTGCTGCTTTAGATACAAATGACAGAGATCCAGAAGAGTTATGGGGTGACATCAAGAAGGTTGTTTTAGAAGAAAGCGATAAGTCTCTACATAAGGTGAAAAAGCAAAACGGCCAAATGGATGACTGAAGAAACTCTGAAAATTGCCCAGAAACGCAGAGAAGCTAAGGCCAGAAGAGAAAGAGAGGCAATCGCAGAACTCGACAGAGATTTCCAACGTGCAGCGAGGCAAGACAAGGAGAAGTACTACAATGACACATGCAAGGAAATAGAATCAGAAGCTATTAGAGGAAGAACATGATTGGCTTTTCTAAAGCTACGAGAATTAAAGAAAAAATTCCAGCATCTAATTGGAATGCTACAAGATGCTCAAGGATCCATGTTGAATGATGCTGAGTGTCACGCACCTACTTACCCCCGAAGGCGGATTCCTGGGGTTTCGGTGTGGCCCTCTTTTGTAGCAGGGACAAGGTAGTGCCCCCTGGGAGGTGAAGTCCCACTAGCTTTTCAAATAAAGAGTGTAGTTGTGGAATGAGCAGCTAGGCTTATAAAGAGGTATTTATTTCCCTTCCCGGGAGAATTCTTGCAAACAGGATACAAAGGAAATTAAACCATAATACTGGCATAACACAAATAGGGGACTACAAAATACAAAGAAAATGCTTCTTGTCAGCGTTAAAGAAACAAAAGTGGGAAAAACAGGCTTTTTCTTTCACAAAAAGCTATTGAGTGAAATCTGTGCTCCTACACAGATTTCTCTTTAGCAGGCTTTCTTAGGCTTTAACAGAAAGAGGTCACACTGTCTGAAAACACCAATGTACAGTCCATCTTGCAATCATCTGAATTCTCTGCACAGAAGTCACATTCCATGTCCTCATGAACTTCCTGGCTATTATCTTTGGTAAGGCTGTAGGGTGTATCAGCGTTTAGAAATCTTTCCTCTTCCTGGCCAAGACTTCTCTCCCCTCTATCCACGTAGAAAGGCAGGTTACCGTGCACTGTGGATTTTCCCCTTATAGGGCCATACACCTCAGGACTATTGTAAGTAAAATCCAGTGCCCCTCTATTACAGGTAATATACCTTTCTTCAGGCTGAGCTCTGCCTGAACGCTTTGCAACCAGGAAGCTGAAACTTTTCTCCCTTTCACTTCCCCTCACAGGACGTCTTTCTCTTAGCTGGGAAATATCTTTAGGATAAGAGTTTTTGCTCCCCAGGTACCTGCTCTCGTGGGATTTCCCTCTCACAGCTCCTCGTGGTTTGTTGAATGGAATCCCTCTTGGGCCCCAGCTGGACTGTAGTTCAGTGCAGCCTGACTTTCCAGCACTAACCTCGGGTAATTCCTCCGGTACAAACTCCTCTGAGGTGCAGATGGAATCCACGTCAGAAGCTCTCAGGTATATATCCTGGCTCTCACAAGCTCTGTTCTTTCCTTTCCCACAGGTCCTTTCCGTGTGTCTTTCTCCTGTGTCTGTGTCTGTGTTTCTGCCTGCTTCTCGGCATGTGTCTCTGCCTGTGTCTCTGCCTGAGTCTGAGACTGAGTCTGACTCTGCATCTGAGACCGAATCTGCTTTGCTCAAGACTGACCTTATTTTAAGTGCGTCATTTCTTGAGTCCCTTGTTAGCTCAAATCCCTGCAGCTGTTCCTGCCTCTCTGATGAGCTATGATGTAATGCTTCTCCTGGGCGTTTTCCTACAGCCGGTGCTCGTGTTTTGGTTGGTTGCCCATAGCAACCCCTAGCCATGTGCTTTTCACTGCTGGTTTTAAAACTGCCCTGGACATTTTCCTCTATTTTTCTAGGCACTATTTGCCTTGCGCCATGGCAGATCCCCCCCCTTAAAATATTACGGGCTGCAGATTTTTCCTGACAGCCCGGAATCTCCTTTCGGGACCTATCTCGGGGTAATACTGTCTGGGACTTATCTCGGTATACTACAGTAACCAGGCTGGCAGTGGCAGACCTGTCCTTCCACAGCTTTAGTACATTCACGTGATATACTTGTTGGCGGCCCCTCTCATTTTCCACCTGATAGGATACTGGGCCAACCTTCCCTATCACTGTACCAGGGCCCTTCCACCTGGACTCGAATTTCGGTCCGGGGTCGGATACTTGGATAAGGACTTTGTCCCCTATGTTCAGCTGCCTCGGTCCGGTGCCCCTGTCGTAATACTGTTTTTGCTTACGTTTACTGGCCTGTAGATTCTCTATAGAGGCCTTGGATGTCCTCTCTAGGTGTTGTCTTAACTCCTTCAAGAATTGGGGTACCCCGACCTCTTGCATGTTCGGCTCTACCCATTGCTCCTGCAGGATGTCCAAGATTCCTCTTGGAGCGCGGCTGAACTGCAACTCATAGGGAGATGCCCCCAGGGACGCCTGTATGCGCTCCCTGCATGCGTAAAGCGTGAATGGAAGCAAGATATCCCATTCATTCATTTCCCCCGCCTTCAAACCTCTGCGTAGCAGTTGTTTAATAGATTGATTCATACGCTCCACGAGCCCATTAGACTGTGGATGGTATGCTGATGTCCTTATATGGCGGATGCCGAAGGCTTCCCAGACCATAGCTAGATGTTTCGACAGGAAGTTACTCCCCTGATCAGTCAGGACTTCCCTGGGAAAACCTTCCTCGCAGAAAAGTTTGATTAACTCTAAGGCTATTAATTTGGCGGATGTGTTCCTCAAGGGAATGGCCCAAGGAAACCGTGTGGCATGGTCAACTATGACCAAGATATATTTAAAGCCCCTCGGTGTTTTCACCAAAGCTCCTATTATGTCCACTCCTATTTGGCTTATAGGAGCCGCTATGGTGGGAGTTGGCACCATGGGTACTGCCTTAGGCTTTATAGCTGTCACTCTTTGGCAGCTAGGGCATGCCTCGCAATATTGCCGTGTCTCCTTAAAAACCCCGGGCCAATAAAATCTAGCTAAGATTTGGTCCAGCGTCCCCTGGATCCTCTTGTGACACCCCACTGGGTGGTCATGGGCTAATCTTAATACGCTAGCTTTAAAGGTTGTGGGTATGACTAGCTGCTTGCGTATGGCATCGTTGTGAGGGTTTACACACTCTCTATATAAGAGATCATCCTCCAGGAAAAACCTTGGTAGGGTCTGTCTAGTTTCTTCAGCCCACTCAAACGCCCTTTTAAGAGCTGGGTCAGCTCTCTGCTCCATGGGGAATGAAGAAAACTTTTTTACTACCTCTGCCGGTACCCAGGGCAACCCTACAGCACCTTCTAGCTCAGCCCTCCCCCGGGTCCTAGAGTATCTCTCCCTACGCTTCCTGGGTTTGTCCTTTTTCCCTACTTTATCAGGGGGATGTATTAAGTCGTCATGGTTAGGGAGGGTAGCTAACCCTTCCTCATCTGGGTCTTCCCTCTGAGCATTTTCCTCCCCTTCAGGTTCCTCAGTGTTTTTGGGTGACGCTCCTCCCTCCCCAGAGGGTCCCGCTTGAGAGCGAGTGGATATTAAACCTAATTTAATACCCCAGTCTTTTCCCAATTCATTATGAAAGGGAGGCCAATCCTTCCCCAATACAACATCCTCTGGCAGCTTGGGAACTACGGCCACCCTCATCTCTCTGATAGTGCCCAACCCTTGTACCAAAACATTGTGTAGGGGATAAGGAACAAATGCGCCGTGCACGCACCTGACCCGAACTTGGCCATCTGCTTGACTCGGGGGCGACTGGCGGTGCCCCTCAATGGCTTCCCAGAGCGTCTTTGAAATCATGCTCTGGTCAGCCCCCGAGTCAAGTAGAGCCAGTGTGTGAATACCTTCCACTTGCACTTGGATATGGAATTCGTCCTGCTCTGTTTCCTCTGTCCCTGTCACCAGGACTGTTCGTTCTGTGCAGGATCTCTTAAAATGTCCACTTTTTCCACACCTAAAACATTTTCCTTTGGGTATAGATAAGACATTACCATCAGAGACATTGACATTAAACATTTCAGGCTTATACATTTTATCATGCATATATTTTTCTTTTCTGCCCTTAGCTCTCCTACCAGCTGCCAACCAGATACCCTGCCCTGAGGTGTCAGTCCTCTCTGCAGCGAAGTACCGCTCCGCAAGAGTGGCTGCTTCCTCCGAGGTTTGGCAGTGCTGGAGCGTCAGAAAAGTTTTAAGACCGCTGGGAACAGCCTGCATAAATTGTTCCAGCACAATTTTATCTAGGACTGTTTCCAGTGTACCTCCCTCTATCAGCAACCATTTCTTTGCTACACTTTTTAAGCGCTGTGCTAGGGCCTTAGGGGTCTCTTGAGGCTTAATTACTGCCTCCCTGAACATCCTTTGATAATGTAAAGGCGTGAGCCCCAATCTATCCTTCACAGCTTTCTTTACTTCTATATAGCTGGAAGCTAACTCTGCTGGCATAGCTTTATACGCTGAAAGGGCCTCGCCTGTGAGCGAAAGGGCAAGCCTGGTGGCCCATTGCTCCTCCGGCCATTTCAGGGTGGTAGCTATACGCTCAAAAGCATCGAGGTAATCGTCCAAATTGTCCTATGGTTGTAATTGTCCTAAGGAAAAGGCAGCATACGACCTCAGTCCTGCCCCTTGGAATGCCATGGGGACGTCCGCTGTGGCGTCTAGCGGCTTCTTTAAAAGCGCGTCCATGGTTTCTATCAAGGGTCGTTGTTGCTCCTGTATGGTCCACGTAGTTTGCTCCTGAAGGTAGTGGATAAGCTCGACTTGCTTATCCCACTGCGTCTTCATCCAATGGGCTACATCCTGTGGCTCCATCCTCAGCCTTGATGTACCCGTAAGAGATAGAAACAAAAACAAAAACCAAGTGCGATACCGCAACTTCTTTTTTTTTTTTTTCTTTCCACCGCCCTTTCTCTGCCCACCAGCGCCCCCTTTCTCACTTTATCCTCCCCACGTCTGACTAGGTACTTTTTACCTGAGCCTTCATGCAGGGGTCAGCTTGTGAGAAAGTTTTCTCCGGGTCCAGCACCTGGCAGCAGAAATCTTCCCGACTGTTCTCTCCTTCTGGACAACAGTTTCTTTTTCCAGCAGACTGTAGTCCTTTGTGCTCCTTTTAATCCTTGCGCAAAAATCCGAAAACGTCGCCACTTGTCACGCACCTACTTACCCCCAAAGGCGGATGCCTGGGGTTTCGGTGTGGCCCTCTTCTTTTGTAGCAGGGACAACGTAGTGCCCCCTGGGAGGTGAAGTCCCACTAGCTTTTCAAATAAAGAGTGTAGTTGTGGAACGAGCAGCTAGGCTTATAAAGAGGTATTTATTTCCCTTCCCGGGAGAATTCTTGCAAACAGGATACAAAGGAAATTAAACCATAATACTGGCATAACACAAATAGGGGACTACAAAATACAAAGAAAATGCTTCTTGTCAGCGTTAAAGAAACAAAAGTGGGAAAACAGGCTTTTTCTTTCACAAAAAGCTATTGAGTGAAATCTGTGCTCCTACACAGATTTCTCTTTAGCAGGCTTTCTTAGGCTTTAACAGAAAGAGGTCACACTGTCTGAAAACACCAATGTACAGTCCATCTTGCAATCATCTGAATTCTCTGCACAGAAGTCACATTCCATGTCCTCATGAACTTCCTGGCTATTATCTTTGGTAAGGCTGTAGGGTGTATCAGCGTTTAGAAATCTTTCCTCTTCCTGGCCAAGACTTCTCTCCCCTCTATCCACGTAGAAAGGCAGGTTACCGTGCACTGTGGATTTTCCCCTTATAGGGCCATACACCTCAGGACTATTGTAAGTAAAATCCATTGCCCCTCTATTACAGGTAATATACCTTTCTTCAGGCTGAGCTCTGCCTGAACGCTTTGCAACCAGGAAGCTGAAACTTTTCTCCCTTTCACTTCCCCTCACAGGACGTCTTTCTCTTAGCTGGGAAATATCTTTAGGATAAGAGCTTTTGCTCCCCAGGTACCTGCTCTCGTGGGATTTCCCTCTCACAGCTCCTCGTGGTTTGTTGAATGGAATCCCTCTCGGGCCCCAGCTGGACTGTAGTTCAGTGCAGCCTGACTTTCCAGCACTAACCTCGGGTAATTCCTCCGGTACAAACTCCTCTGAGGTGCAGATGGAATCCACGTCAGAAGCTCTCAGGTATATATCCTGGCTCTCACAAGCTCTGTTCTTTCCTTTCCCACAGGTCCTTTCCGTGTGTCTTTCTCCTGTGTCTGTGTCTGTGTTTCTGCCTGCTTCTCGGCATGTGTCTCTGCCTGTGTCTCTGCCTGAGTCTGAGACTGAGTCTGACTCTGCATCTGAGACCGAATCTGCTTTGCTCAAGACTGACCTTATTTTAAGTGCGTCATTTCTTGAGTCCCTTGTTAGCTCAAATCCCTGCAGCTGTTCCTGCCTCTCTGATGAGCTATGATGTAATGCTTCTCCTGGGCGTTTTCCTACAGCCGGTGCTCGTGTTTTGGTTGGTTGCCCGTAGCAACCCCTAGCCATGTGCTTTTCACTGCCGGTTTTAAAACTGCCCTGGACATTTTCCTCTATTTTTCTAGGCACTATTTGCCTTGCGCCATGACATGAGAAGATCAAGAAAAGGTGGAAAGAATATACCGAGTCATTATACCATAAGGATCAAGTGGACCAACAGCCGTTTCAACGTATACCTTATGATCAGGAAACATTGGTGATGAAAGAAGTCGAAGCAGCATTGAAATATTTTTCAAAGAACAGAGCACCGGGCATTGATGGCCTTCCCATTGAGTTATTACAGCAATCAGATGAACCAAACTTACAAGACTCTGCCAGGAAATTTGGAAGACAATTCATGGCCATCTGACTGGAAAAGATCTGTGTTTATACCAATACCGAAGAAAGGTGACCTGGCTGACGGTGAAAATTATCACACAATCGCTTTGATCCCACATGCCAGCAAGATTCTACTCAAGATCATTCAGCAAAGACTACAACCATACCTGGGACGAGAACTGCCTGAAGTGCAAGCAGGGTTCTGAAAAGGGAGAGGAATGAGAGACATTATCGTGGATGTGAGATGACTCCTTGAAAAGACAAAAGAATACCAAAAGGATATCTATATGTGTTTTATTGACTACAGCAAGGCTTTTGACTGTGTAAACCATGAGAAACTCTGGGCCACATTAAGAAGCATGGGTTTACCAGAACACCTGATCATTCTTTTGCACAACCTTTACACTGATCAAGAAGCAATGGTTCAAGCAGAACTAGAAGAAACAGAATGGTTTAAAATCAGCAAAGATGTACGACAAGGCTGCATACTTTCCCCCTACCTGTTTAATTTATATGCAGAACAAATCATCAGAGAAGCAGGACTGTATGAAGACAACAGAGGTGTGAAGATTGGTGGAAGACTGATCAACAACCTTTGCTATGCTGATGATACCATATTACTGGCTGAAAGTGAAGACAATTTGAAACATTTGCTTCTCAAGATCAAGAAATATAGTCTTAAAATGGGTCTGCACCTTAATGTTAAGAAGACAAAGATCCTGACAACTGGCAAAATGAATAAGTTCATCATTGATGGAGAAGAAATTGAAACAGTGGACAATTTTAACCTACTTAGATCAACTATCAATAAAGAAACAACAAGCAGTCAAGAAATCAAATGACGCATTGTTCTTGGCAGAATGGCTATGAAGGACCTAGACAAGATTCTCAAGAGCTGAGATGTTTCTCTCCATAGAAAGATTCGACTTGTTCAAGCCTTGGCATTTACAGTGACATCATATGGATGTGAAAGTTGGACAGTGAAAAAGATAGACAGGAAGAAAATTGATGCCTTTGAAATATAGTGCTTGCGACGAATACTGCGTATACCATGGACTGCCCGAAGAACAAACCAGTCAGTACTAGAGGAGATCAAACCTAAGCTTTCTTTCTTTTTATTTATTTTATCGTTACTTTTATACCGCTCCTTCCTGAAATCAGGGACAGTGTACATTGAACAACATTATTACATAGAACACATTTTTTTTTTAATTTAAATTTTCTAAGTTTACAAAAACAAATCAAGAATACATCTTGAAATGGAAATAGGGATGAATACCAAGAAAACAACAATATAAATCAATATGGAACAATATGAAACATTTGTCCCCACAAGGAAATATCTTCACGATCCAACCCACTCTAGTCCTCAAAAAGGGGGATACAATGATTAGATAATAACATAATCCATTATAATGAGGAAAATGGGATGAGCTAACAGTGGCATATACAAATCACTCAGCCGGAACAGGCAGGGTATCTACCCCCCCTTCAGAAACCTGGGCATTAATAAAGCAGAGCAGGTGGGAGGGTTCATAAAATATATACAAATTAGATTGATATTTAATCAAACATTTACACGGAAACTTCAGGAAAAAAAGCCCTCCCAATTGCTGAATCCCAGAACGTAACAAAAGGAAATCACGTCTCCTCCTCTGGGTCTCCCTAGATAGATCCGGAAACATCTGAACAGCCAAACCTTTAAACAACATATGATGTTTTTTAAAGAATAATTTCATAAGCCACTCTTTATCTGATAATAGTGCTAAAGTAATTAATAAAGTAGAAGATGTAATCTTTTCCTCTTGGGAATTCTCCAAAATATCAGTAACATTTAATACATCCATATTGGGTAAACCACTAACAATTCCCTGCCCCACTTCTTTTTACCAGAAGGCAAATAGTAGATTTAACTAAAGGGGGATGGGATTCAGAAGGAATCCCCAAATTTTCAATCAGATAATTACAGAACATATCTCTTGCTGATATTAATGAAACTTTAGGAAAATTAACCAAAAGGATATTTGACATACGTGCTGCATTTTCCAACATTTCCAAATTAGACATGATAGGTAAAGAAACTTTTCTTAAAGATTCAACTTCGCTTTCAACAGACAGAACTTTAGCTTGATTTTGAGAAAGTCCAGTCTGTAAGGCAGTTATTTTAACAACAGTTTCCTTAAGATCCTCCGTATTAAGAGAAACCTGTGAAGCCAAAGAAGCCATCCGCAGAATCAACTCTTCACGAAGCTTCATTGTGGCGGCCCAAATCACCTCCAATGTCGCCACCTCCGGAAGACCCATGGATACAGATGAGAGAGGCTCCACCGGAGGAATCGGAACCCCAACGCCAGGCTTCAAAGAAACGGGGGCGGATAAGCTAGGCGCCAAACCAGCACCTCCCTCTGCCATTTCAATCAAAACCTCAGCCCTCTGTTGCTAGTCACGAGAAGCCATGAAGCCAAGGCCACTCTCCACGCCCAAGTTCCATCCATTGGCAGAGTCTGCAGACTCAACGCTCTCACGCTGACTTCCCGGTCCGCTGCTGAATTGTCGAGGCACCTTCGAGGCTCGAATTGAGCCAGGGGAAGAGAGATCGATACCAGAGGCAGAGGATGAGGACACCTCCTCCAAATGCTGCTCAGCCTGGTTATTCTCCCCCGCGGCACCGGTGAAAAATACGAGTCCAGAGGCCGAACCACCTCCGCAGGTAATGGCATCAAAACTAGAGGGGCAGCAGGCTGTTTTGCCCCCCTAAATTTTCGCTTTCTTCCCATAGGCAAACGCCGTGCCAATCAGCACATCCAACCGAACGCCATCTTGGATCCCCCCAACATAGAACAAATTTTAACATTCTAACAGTTTGAACTAATTACAAGGCAAAGTGTGTGCTTTCAGTCACATTCTAAGGGGCTTGTTTACAAAGCCGCGGTAGCGGTTTGCGATCGTAATCGGAGCCGCGGCCCCATTGATTTCAATGGGGCCGCGGTTGCGATCGCGATCGCGAACCACTACCGCGGCTTTGTAAACAAGCCCCTAACAGTCAGAAACTATGTACAAGGGGTAGCAACAGCAACTATTCACAACTGGAGCAGGGGCGAGTGTCATAGTATGGGTTGAGTTTGGGGTGTTTCGAGTGACAAACTATTATCCTGATTATTTTCTCTGAAATGTTGAGTGAACAGGAAGGTTTTAAATTCTTTCCTAAACATTTTTAAGTCTTTAATGGTGCATAGGGAGTCCGGGGGGGGGGGGGGGGGGAAGGGGAAGGGGTGTCATTCCATAGTATGGGTGCAGTAAGAGAGAAGGCACAGTTGCTTGTAGTTTGTTTAGTTTTGTGGTAGGAAGGAGGGACTACTAGGGTGTTCAGTGAATGTTCCCTTCTTGATCTAGTATTAGTAGATTGTGTAATTAATGTCGAGAGGTGGGAAGGAGTAATATTATTAACAATCTTTAGAAATTCAGATGACAAGACTTTGACTTTCATACTTTGGACACATCATGCGAAGAGAGAGATCATAGGAGATCATGCTTGGCAAGGTGGAAGGTCAACGCAAAAGAGGAAGGCCAGCAATGAGATGAATTGATACAATAACAGCAGCTATGGGTGCCAGTCTGTCAACAATGAGTCGCCAGACTGAAGATCGAACACAGTTTGTGACAACTATCCAGAGGGTCGTCATGAGTCGACACTAACTTGACAGCACTTAACAACAACAACTGATGAAATGTTAGGGAATTACTGATTTATACTATTCCTGGAAAGATTTTGATAATCTTCACATTTTTGCTGATACTGGATCATTGGAGTACATGCTTTAACTTGACATTCATTTGGCCATGATCTTTGTCACACTTGGGCAAGTTGACTAAACCATGCTTTGAACTGGCACCTTAGCATACCTTTGGCATCAACAATGAGCACGGGAGGTGTGTCCAACCCATGCTAACTGGTGGGGATGTTCCAGGCAAGTCCCCATGCAGTTAGCATGGTGGGAAGCTCCTTATCATGCTAAACTTACAACTGCGGAGGTGTGTGTGTGTGTGTGTTGCACGTGCCTGCACTTATCACTATCGAGGAGGCAGTAAGTGCACACGATAATGATGCCTGCGCTAATTGCAATGCTCACTCTCTGCCTCTAACCTACCTAGTCCCCACCCAATTGTGCATTAAGTGCTTAGCACAGGATTGATTGCTCTGCCTTTATAGCATGCTGTAACAGTTATCACATTCATCCCACTGAGTTTTGTCCCTGTTGAATATCCTCTTCTAGGCTATCTGAATGTCCCGATGCTATAGATGCAATAGAGTAGACACCCAGGAAGGGGTAGATAACATGAGGAGGGATCTAGCTAAGCTTGAAGAATGGTCTAGAATTTGGCAGCTGGGATTTAATGTTAAAAAATGTAAGGTCATGCATTTGGGCTGCAGCAATCCAAGGGAGCAATACAGTATAGGAGGTGAAGTACTTTTGTCCACTAAAGAAGAGCGGGACCTAAGCGTGGTTGTGTCTGATGATCTTAAAGCAGCTAAACAGGTAGAAAAGGCGACAGCAAAAGCTAGAAGGATGCTTGGGTGCATACGGAGAGGAATGGCTAGCAGAAAAAAGGAGGTGATAATGCCTCTGTATAAGTCTTTGGTGCGACCTCATTTGGAGTATGGTGTGCAATTCTGGAGACCGCACCTTCAAAAGGATGTGAACAGGATGGAGTTGGTGCAGAGGGTTGCTACTAAAATGATTAATGGGCTTCATTATAAAGCATATGAGGACAGACTTAAGGATCTTAATATGTACACCTTAGAGGAAAGGCGGGATAGAGGTGATATGATTGAGATGTTTAAATACCTCCGTGGCATAAATGTTCAGGGAGAGAGCCTCTTTCAATTGAAAGCAAGTTCTGCTACGAGGGGACATGGGATGAGGGCGAAGGGAGATAGATTCAGGAGTGATATGCGGAAATATTTCTTTACGGAAAGAGTAGTGGATCCATGGAATAGTCTCCCAGTGGAGGTGGTAGAGATGAGGACAGTAACTGAATTCAAAAAAGCATGGGACCAACACAGAGGATCTCTAAAGGTAAAAAGTGGACTGTTGTAGTTGTTGTTATGGAAGACAGACTAGATAGGCCATGTGGTCTTTTTCTGTCATCATGTTTCTATGTTTCTATGTTTCTAACTGGCTAGCATCAGGGTATTCTGGGGGTGAAGTCGAGTGGCAACATCAGTCAATGGTGATATTGAGCTACTAACCAAAATGCCTAAAGTTAAGACAGAAAAAGATTTCCTAACTTTAGCCATTTTAGCTATCCAGCCAGCAGAGGAATATCATCACTCACTGGATAGTTAAAACTCTATCCAGACAGACCAGATGTTTAGTGATGCTGGCTGCATATGGCGCCGGTACTGAATGTCTGGGCATATCTTAAAGTGGTGACGGCCAGCTGCTTTAACGGCATTGGCTGCCACCATTCAATATGCCCCCCAAACATTTTAGTTTTGTTCTAAACTATTCATCCATTAGTATGATTTAGGTCAGGGGTAGCTCAAGAGTCTCAAACTCTGGTCCTTGAGGGCTGCAATCTAGTCAACTTTACAGGATATCCATAATGAATATGTATGAAGGAGATTTCATGCCTACTGCCTCCATTGTATGTAGATCTCTCTTTTGCATATTCATTATGGATATCCTAAAAAAGGTGATTGATTTGTGGCCATCGAGGATCAGAGTTTAGGCTGATTTAGAATATGAATTGTCATGTAATGCTAATGTACCTCAACTAAGGCCGGCAAAATCAGTATTTTTTTGTCTTGTTCTATCTCTGAATAACAAATTGACAGGTCTTATAAAATATCATCTTAGAATAAGGAGTAAATTGAGGTCACCAAATTAATTGTGGTTGTTCCTGAAAATAGATTTGCAGCCAAATTTCCAGAGACAAACAGACACTGCTGTATATTACATCTCTGATTTTTATAGCTTCTGCTCAAAAACAAATGTTAAGGGTGCCAAACACATTCTAATGCTAATGCACTTTAATGCAGCCATCCACAGTAATGTTAATGCAGACTTAAAGGCCAATGTAATAAATTCATGCAAAACTAATTTTAGCATGGGCTTGCAAAAAATTAAATGGGATCTGTATTCAAACAGGACCTGCTCACCGGCTAAACCCCAGCAATCCTGATATTCAATGTCACTCTCCAGACATTGCCGCTGAATATCCCCACAGACCACAGGAAAGGCTCCCGGTTAAATTAGAGATGGTCTGTGGGTGGAGCGGGGATGATTACGGCAGTTATCCAGTCAGTGGCGATAATCAGCCATTAGCTGGATAGCAAAACTGCATAAAGTCAGAATAGATCAATGCCTGTCCTAACTTTATATGGTTCAGCTATCCGATTAGTTGTTGAATATCGCCCTAGAACGGATAGCTGCCGTGATTGCTACTGAAACTGGATATTTATTACCTGACGCCAGATAAGCTCCGGCACTGAATATCGGGTTTTAATTTCAGTGCTGATGGTTAGGCACTTTAAAAGCATTGACCACCACCACTGCTGAATTTCAGTCCTAATGTGCATATTAAAAAGCCACTTAGCAACTGATTCAAAAATATTTTGTGTTCTTGCAGTAAAATATACTCCTTCAGGAAGAAAAATCAGTGAAACAGTACTCTCATTATCAGAAATATTCAACCCCACTCAAGCATGTAATGAAACAACTTAAATATATCTATATCTATATAAAGGTTAATTTTTGTTGGAATCTGCTTACTGCCATGAGCAATACTTACATTGCCTCATTGTCTGCCTGAGTCCATTTTATTGAAAATTTTAGCATTAAAAATCAATACAGTCCTTTTACAAATATCTCCAATGTTCACGCCATTATCGCGCGATAGAGGGAGCCACTCACGTTACCGCGCATTAAACTTAATATTGCGTGCTGACCTGCAATCACAGCAATAGAGGAATAGCACACTGGTTAATAGAATGACTGCTAAAACAGGGGTCATGAGTTTGATCCCCCAGTGGGCCTAATGAGTAAGGCATTGCCCTTTACTTTAAATCAGTGCTGTCTGAGGCATTTTATTTTTTAATTTAATTTAGTGCTGCCAGCAAACACACCCTCACAGTGCCGTAACCTAAGGTGCCGCATAAGGCGCCCTATAAGGCACTCCAGAGGACACATTATAAAGTGCACTGTCTGCCAAGGCACCTTATAATGTTCCCTATAGGGTGCCTTATAAGGCACCTTATAGGGCGCTTTATAGGGCACCTTATGAGGCACCTTAAGGTTACAGCACTGTGAGGGTGTTTTTACTGGCACCACTAATTTAAATTAAAAAAGGAAATGCCTCAAACAGCCCTATCAAATAACACCACTGTGAGATCAAACCCATAACCTCTGCCTCCACAGTCAGTAAAGTAACCAGTGGGCTACATCTCCATAGCTACTAACACCCCCCTGGCTGGCTACAGAAGGACTGCAGGTCACCACACAAACTGTCTGCTGTGGTTACCAGGATAGGGTTAACCCACCCGTACCCATGATGCACTGCACATGCAGATCAGCAGTCTACAGATGATCACAAGATGGGGTATGCACCCCCACAGCACCTTGGCCTGGTAGGGGGAACTGACCGTGTGTGTTACTGGCACAGAGTAGCTACAGACCGTCACATTGTGCGGGTACTGTGCTCACCCTGAGGGCGAGGTGGGGCATCCAGCACCAGGTCCGCAGCACCTGGCTCAGCTGAGATAGGCTATGCTGCAGGTCACCATCAGTGCTAATGTGTGCTAGGTAGTCCTTGCAGACACACTTAGGATACACCTGTGTTCATCCGTATTTCCCAGTCACATATAGCCCTTGTGGACTATGATGCACCCAGAATAGTGTGTATCTTGTGTGGGTGCCATGGTCACATGATTTAAGTGAAGGGGGGTGTTTGGACCCATAAGCGGATTATGTAGCAACAGCACCCAACCCGCCCTCTGGGGCTCAGGGTGGGGGACAGAATCTCCGACCAACAGATCCACATTCTACATCCCTGCAATGGTGGCAGTAGAGGGGACCATCAACCACAGTTCTGCTGGGGAATGGGCACCCTACAGGGCAGTCAATGCAGATCTGTATGCCTCCATAAGGTAATGGCAGACAGACAGTAGACCTGGAAATGCTCAGCTACCCCCCACCCCTATCTGACATTCTCCAGCTGCTGCACCCTGCAAGGTGTTCTAGCCATACACATACTAACTACAGACAGTCTGCTAGCTTGTACATAGTGCATGTTTCCAGAGGAACTGTGTGCACACAAAAATGGGATGTGAGCACACACACCAAGCAGGTAAGTCAGTGATTGGGCCCCAGAAAAAAGAACCCATAAACATTACTTGAGAGAAATGCTATGCAGCACTATGGGGGAACTTAGCCATGCCGTGGTCACTGCTCAGTCAGGGTGAGAGTGACCTTCCAGCAGGACATGCTGTGGCCACCCTCTCCGTGCAGGTGGTGGCCGGGCACAACAATGTCCCAGCCATTGCCCTATGCCCTGTGCAGATGCATCCTGCCCAGGCCACCCTGTCTGGGCCATACCCACAGTACTTTGCTCCTCATTATGCATATTGGCAGGCTAACACTGGAAACAGTGCAAGCAGTGTGGGCTCAGTAAGGTGTAGGCAGCCACAACACACTGGATAGACAGACACACACTCTCACACCTATGCCAGCATTGTGCAAATATAGAGGCTTTTGGCAGCCCTGGCCATCACACCAGTCCTGGGCACAGTGCAGGCATGGCTATGGTACGCAATACTGTTGGGTTCACTCCCCGGGGTGGTAAACACTGTCAGAAACCAAAACTGAAACACACTCCACAGATATCAGAAAGGTTGCTATGATGCAGCTCTATCAGCAAATTGTGCTTAACTTAAGAATTGTTATCTGCCATTAATCATAGCAACCTTTTGATATATGTGTAATGTATTCCCAAATTTAGGGCGGCATTGCTAAGGTATGCAAGTGCTAGTATTGGGAGATGCTGCTGCATACAGGGCCCAACAGCCTGACTCTCCATGAGGCTTTGGACAGTGGAGCCTGTGGGTGTGGGTGTATATGCCCCTGTTGGCCACTGCTCTAGGGCAGCGGTTCCCAACTCCGGTCTTGGTGGGCCAAACACTCTTCAGGCTTTCATGCTGTCCCTAATGAATATGCAAGAGATACATTTGCATACAATGGGGGTGGCGCATACTAATGCAGCACAGGCATATTTATTAGGGACAGCATGAAACCTGAATGGTGTTTGACCCTCCAGGACTGCCGTTGGGAAACTCTGCTCTAGGGATTGGATATGTTTATGGTGTCTGTGCTTTGTAGGGTAAAATATAGGCGTTTCAGGCATGTTTATTTTATCTGCAATAAAGGTTCCGTCTTTATTACCACAGTTTAGTACTGGGTAAAATATTGGGAAAGGGATGGCAGGAGCCACAGCTGGGACTTGAACTTGTGACCTTTTGCTCCTGAACACACTGGCTGTGTGCACTGCACCACACTGTTGCCACAGGTACAGTTCATTCCCTGGGGATACCATGACTGTTTGTCAGACAGACCCTGTCTGTTGCATTGAACGGCACCCATCTAAACAGGGCTAGGCCATGGTCTGCTGTGGGCAGATGCCACTGCCCCCTCCGCCACCAACACCCCTCCGCCACCATGCTGCCATGCCATTATGCCAGTGGTGCTGGTGGTGCGCAGTCCCAGGCCATCCAGTATGCGGGTAGGCAGCTGCCTATGGTGTGGGTTCTCAGGTAGAGGTGCCTATATGGCCATGCGCGCTTCCCCCCCCCCACACCGCCTGCCAATGTTATGTGCCCTTGGGGGTACCTGCTGGGTAATCTCCCCTGTGACACTGTGGGACACACACTTGTGCCCATGTTGGACCCTCGTCAGTTGCTGTTTTGCTGCTTTACAGTTTTGACATTCCTATGTGCCACCTAGGCATCTGCCTAGCCTGCACTGTGCCCCAGCTGGACGACAGCATGTGCCGCCTGCAGCCCCCTGTATCCCATTTACAGCATCAGTACAGTTGCTCTTGCCTACGTGCCCACTCTGCTGTTGCTGCACATGTGCACGCCATAACAAACCTGCCCAATCTAAACGACAGAAACCCTGATCAGTGCTATTTCAATGTGGGATCATTCACTTTGTAGGGAGACAGAGCATAGAACTTTCCAAACATGATATCTTAATTTATACGCTTTGTCAGTAGTGTTGCTTTATGTTTATCATTAATATCACTATTGGCCAGCTTGGTTATTGGGATTTTAGATGTGGTTCTGGTCCTTTTATATGTTTATTTGCCTTTTTGGTCACTGCACATGTATCACAACTATCATTTTTCTGGGTTTCCCTGCCTTTGCTGCACATTGCTGACTGAAATGGTTTCTCTCTCCTGCAAATGTGCCTCTAGCGCGAGGTTTTCACTGGCGCTAATTTTCAGACCCTGATTTCACGGTGTTAGTGTGCATGGAGCCTCTCACTGCCCACTCTCCGCCCATTTACCCCTTCTCTCCACCCTCTGGGAAGCCTTACTCCACCCTTCAGGCCCGGATTTCACAGCGTTAGTGTGCCTTAACGTCGCCGCTGCGTGATAATACCACCGCTGCGACGTTAAGACGGTTTAGTAAACATACCCCTAAGAGTCAAGAGGAAGTTTTGAACCTGGGTCTGGGATTTGTACCAACAGTACAGTATTATCCCTTTCAGATGAGGATACGATGAACTTTTTTTAAGGAAACTTCAAATTAAGGTTTATGCTTCTAAGAAAATGATTATGACTTGATTCATTGGTAAAACCACCATCTAAATGGATACCCCCTTGCCCTTTAGATTCATTATACGAATGCTCAGTAGTAGTAGTAGTAGTGGCAGTGATTTTTAGGGATATGGAGTCCTTGGAAAACCAAAATAAAAGGCTATTATAATTTCAAAGAATGTAAAAACAAGCTTTAAAAGTTCTGATTTGTAATGAGGACTTACTGTAGCTATAAAAATGGCAGATAAGGAAGGGCTTATACTGGTTCAGTCTACAGTACAGTACCATGCTGAGCATTTGAGACATCTGGATGATGAGTTTATTGTAAGTATATGACTGATGATCCTACTGCTTTATTGAAACAAGAGATTACATTTCTCCTGGAAGAAGCTTGGAGTTTATAACTTTGAAAGAGAAAAAATTTCTGATTAATCAGTGTCCAGATTCTAGGTTTTTATTCTTTGCCAAAGGATCGTAAACTTTACAGAATCCTCTGGAGAGACTGATCATCTTCAGTAAAGGGTTGATTTTGGAACCTTTATTCATTTTTTTGGACAGGAGATTAAATCCAATAGCAAGGAAGTGTGAGTCCTTTATAAAGATTACCAACCACATGTTACATAATAACATAGTAAATGATAAGCAGATAAGGACCAACATGGTCAATCTTGTCTGCCCAGTAAGGTAGCTAGAGTTGTAGAGTTGCACCTGCCACTCCATGAAAATGACCCCCCCATGCCTTTGTTTAAGGTTGTACCTGTTGCTCCAAGCGGTTACCTCTCTCTATTTATAAAGTTATTTTATGTTTACTTTGATTCCATCCTCTTGCTATGTAGTGATCCTCTGTGCCTTCCTATCACCTCCTTCAGGAGGGCATTTCAGGCATCCATCACCATTTCTATGTAAAAGTATTTCCTAATGTATTTTTTTTTGGTGGAGGAGTAGCCTAGTGGTTAGCCCAACTGTGTCATACCCAGAAGATCAAGGCTTTAATTCCCACTGGCACTCCTTGTAACCTTGGGCATTGCCTCAGAAGAAAAGGCCTGGCAATCTATTTCTGGTGATACATTGCCAAGAAAACCCGAAGGCAGCTGGGTCACCAGGAATCAGCACTGACTTGATGGCACTAAAAAAAATGTTGCTTTTAAGTTTATTTCCTTATAGTTTAATTTCATGACCTCTAGTTCTACAGCTTCCCTGTCTTTGAAAACGGTTTGTTTGTTCATTAGTACCCTTTAAATATTTAATGGTCTTTATCATATACCTCCTATCTCTCCTCTCCTCTAGGGTATATATATTGTCGAGGATCTCAAGGCCCTGAAGTATTTTCTCATATGCCTTCAGGCACAGGCCCCCTTATCATCCTGGTCTCCTTCTTCTGAACCATTCAAGTCTTTTTATATCCTTTGTGAGATATGGTCTCCAAAGCTGAACACAATACACCAAGTGAGGCCTCACCAATGATCTGTACAGAGGCAGTAATACCTCCATCTTCCTGCTGGTTATTCATCTCTGTATGCAGCCTAATGTCCTTCTGGCTTTGGCCATTGCCTTGTCACACTGTTTCACCACCTTGAGATCCTCGACATTATCACTCTGAGGTCCCTGTCTTTGTCTGTACACACCAGTCTCTCATCCCCTATCTCGTATAGCTCCTTTGGATTTCTGCATTACAAATGCATCACTCTGCACTTCTTTGCAATATATCTCAATTGCAAAGCCTTTGGTCATTTTTCTAATTTTTATGATCTTTTTTCATGTTGCCTACTCCCTCCAAAGTGTCTACTCAGTTGTAAATCTTCATATCATCTGCAAAAAGGCGAACTTTTCCTTTTAACCCTTTGGCAGTATCTCCCACAAAGGCATTGAACAGTAGTAGTTGGAGAACTGATCTCTGAGGCACTCTACTGCTCACCTTCCTTTCTTCAAAGTGAGCTCCATTCACCACTACCCTATGTAGTCTATTGCTCAACTAGTTCTTGATCCAGTTCACCACCTTAGGATCCATCCACAAGCTGCTCAATTTTTTCACAAGGGGCCCAATATTCAGTGGTGATGGCTATGCACTTCTACAGCATACAGCCATCACCGCTGAACCTAACCCTGGATATTCAATAACGTAGCCATATCCAGCCCCCAGCATTGCATATCTGGGTCAGCTGCACAGCGCCACATGGCATGGAAACTAATTGGGCAGTGGCAATATTGAGCCACTGCCTCGTTAACTCCCATGAGTAACGATAGACCAGCTTTTGCTATGTCTATCTTTACCCACAGTCACTAACTGGGCAGCGGTTCAATATCATCTCTGCCTGGTTAGCAATGGGCTCTGCCCCAGAATGTCCACAATATATCCTGATACTACATGGTTAGCACTGGGCATGTAGTGGTGTTACTTGGGGAAATTCAGAGGGACTAATCGAGTTGGTGTGCTGAATATTCCTCTTGGGTTGGAAATTGGTTGAGTGGGAGGCGACAAAGGGTACAGGTAAATGGAGCTCACTCTGAGAAGAAGGTGGTTACCAGTGATGTGCCCCAGGGATCTGTCCTTGGTCTGATTCTTTTTAACATCTTTGTTAGTGATATAGCGGAAGGGCTGTCGGGTAAGGTTTGCCTCTTTGTGGATGATACCAAAATCTGCAATAGAGTAGGTACCCAGGAAGGTGTAGGTAACATGAGGAGGGATCTAGCTAAGCTTGAAGAATGATCTAGAATTTGGCAGCTGAGATTTAATATTAAAAAATGCAAGATCATGCATTTGGGCTGCAGCAATCCAAGGGAGCGATATAGTATAGGGGGTGAAGTACTTTTGTCCACTAAAGAAGAGCGGGACCTAGGCGTGATTGTGTCTGATGATCTTAAAGTAGCTTAACAGGTAGAAAAGGCGACAGCAAAAGCTAGAAGAATGCTTGGGTACATAGGGAGAGGAATGGCCAGCAGAAGAAAGGAGGTGATAGTGCCTCTGTATAAGTCTTTGGTGCAACCTCATTTGGAGTATTGTGTGCAATTCTGGAGACCAGACCTTCAAAAGGATATAAACAGGCTGGACTCAGTGGTCTTCATTATAAAGCATATGAGGACAGACTTAAGGATCTTAATATGTACACCTTAGAGGAAAGGCGGGATAGAGGTGATATGATTGAGATGTTTAAATACCTCTGTGGCATAAATGCACAGGAGGAGAGCCTCTTTCAATTGAAAGCAAGCTCTGCTACAAGGGGACATGGGATGAGCGTGAAAGGGGATAGATTCAGGAGTGATATGCGAAAATATTTCTTTACGGAAAGAGTGGTGGATCTGTGGAATAGTCTCCCAGTGGAGGTGGTAGAGATGAGGACAGTATCTGAATTCAAAGAAGCAAGGGACAAACACAGAGGATCTCTAAAGGAAAAAAGAGGACTGTTGTAGTGGTTGATATGGAAGGACATAAGAACATAAGAACATAAGATATGCTATACTGGGTCAGACCAAGGTCCATCAATCCCAGTATCCTGTTTCCAACGTGGCCAATCTAGGTCATACGTACCTAGCAGTTTCCCCAAAAGACACAGGTTCCGCAATGCTTGTACTGGGTCAAGCATTGATATCCTGGGTCCCTTCTTAATAATGGCTTATGGACCTTTCTTCCAGGAACTTGTCCAAACCTTTTTTAAACCCAGCTACACTAACAGCCTTTACTACATCCTCCAGTAACAAATTCCAGAGTTTGATTACACGTTGAGTAAAAAAATATTTTCTTTTCTTAGTCTTAAATAGTTTACCATGTAGCTTCATTGCATGTCCCCTAGTCTTTCTATATTCTGATAATGTAAACAATCGATCTATGTTTACCCGTTCCACTCCATTCATTAATTTATAGACTTCTATCATATCTCCTCACAGCCGTCTATTTTCCAGGTTAAAGAGCCCTAACCTTTTTAGCCTTTCTTCATAAGAGTATCCTTCCATCCCCTTTACCATTTTGGTGGCTCTTCTCTGAACCTTTTCTAATAACTCTATATCCTTTTTAAGATACGGCGACCAGAATTGCACACAATATTCAAGGTGCGGTCTCACCATGGAACGATATAGAGGCATTATAATATCTTTTGTTTTATTTTCCATTCCTTTCCTTATGATACCTAGCATTCTATTTGCTCTCTTGGCTGCCGCTACACACTGGGCCGAGGGTTTTAACATGTTATCCACAATGGACAGACTAGATCGGCTATGTGGTCTTTTTCTGTCATCATGTTTCTGTGTTTCTAAATGGCATTTACACAGTTTACAAGTCTGTAAGCTATGTAAATGCCTTTGAATATCCGGACCAAGCCTCCAGTGAAGAACAGTATCAAAGGCTTTGCTGAAATCTTAGTAGACCACATATATCGCATGCCCTTGATCTAGATTTCTGGTCACCCAATCAAGAAAATTGATCAGATTTATTTGGCAAAATCTTTCTTTGATAAAGTCATGTTGCCTTGGATTTTTCAACCCATTGGCTTCTAGAAAAGCCACTATCTTTCAGAAGCATCTCAATTACTTTTCCCACCACCACAGTAAGGCTTACTGGCCTGTAGTTTGCCACCTCTTCTTCACCAAGCATGGCTCAATTACCTGGAGCTATTCTGGATTTTCATCTTATGTACGGTCCAATCAACAAGTGGATTGTTATACTGTGATTTGATCCATGGACACCTGGGGGTGTGTTATTTTCCTTTTTTGAAATAAAAATGCCATGGCCATCTTTGGAAGCAAAGCTGGGAGTGCTTACTAAGTTAAAAAGAATAGAGCAATGTATTCTTCATATTAGGATTGGGAAAGAATTCCTCAAGTTCAGATAAGTCTTTGAATGATTATATTGTATTGTCAGAGCCCTGATACAGAAGTCAGATTAATTTCCTTCGAAACTCAGCAGCTATGGTTTGTAGTTAGATGATCTCACACTAAAAATGTTTGGACTTATCTAGTGGTTTTAAGAGAAATATAGAAAACTATTTTGTTATGTTGAGTACCGTTGAGTTGGTGTTGACTCCTGGCGACCCTTTAGATAGTTGACCTAAACTTTGTTCGGTCTTCATCCAGGAGACTCATTGTTCATAGAGTGATGTCTATAACTACTGTTATTTTATCAATCCATCTCATTGCCAGTCTTCCTCTTTTACGGTGACCTTCTACCTTGCCAAGCATTATGTATTTCTCCAATGATCTCTCTCTTTGCATGATATGTCCAAAGTATGAAAGTCAAAGTCTTGTCATCTAAGCTTCCAAGAAAAGCTTAGGTTTGAGCTCCTCTATATTTGTATATATTTGTATAGAAAACTATACAAATAATAAAATTGAAATGGACTATCATGAATACATGTAGCTGAATGTTAGCAGCTTCATTGACATGAAGTCCGACAAAAATTATTGATAAGCGATTGTTTAGTAGGATACATTTGTCTACAGGAGTGGATTTTTGTCACCTCTTCTCTGTTGACACTTTTTTGAAGAGGGACCACATTAGCCTTTCTTCAATCCTGTGGTACCTCCTCAATCTCCAGAGATCTATTAAACACATCTTTTAAAGGTCCTAGCAAAACCTCCTTCAGTATCCTGGGATATATCTGATCCAGTCTCATGGCTTTGTCCATTTTCAGCTTTGTAAACTGTTCATAAATATCTTCTTCCTTGAATGGTGTTACATCTACTTCATTCCTCTTGTTATCTTCTCCAGGATTTTCTTTTGTGAATATGGAACAGAAGTATTTGTTTGGCAATTCCACTTTTCCCTTATCACTTTTCACAAATCTGTCCTCAGCATCACTGAGTCTTGCATCACTGGCCTTCCTCCTTTCCTCAATATACTTGGAAAAAGTCTTGTTACCTTGCTTCTTATTTCTAGCTATTTTTTCCTCTATGCATGCTTTTGCCATCCCGATTTCTCTATTTGTATCTTTCAGTTTTATCTGGTATTCTTTTCCATGACAAATATAGTGGAATCAGTATGGTTGTAGCAGCACTTTATACTAATATTGATCAGAAGGAAGCCCTTGCCCATTTGAGGATTATGAATCTGAATGAATGTCAAGGGAGTTCCTTATGGATTTGTGTTTTAGTGTTGTGAAGTCAGTGCTGACTCATGGCAACCCAGCTTCCTCTTTCTTAGCAATGTATTACTAGAAGCAGATTGTGGGGCCTTTTATTCTGGGGCAATAGAGAGTAAAGTGCCAGTGAGACTCAAACCCTTGATTGTCTGGGTTTGAGGCAGTTGCTCTAACCACTAGGCTACTCCTCCATATGGCCCATACTGATGATTACTTCTGGAGGAGTGAGAACTATCTGGTTGTGGAGCCTTGCTGTGTTTGACTGCATTCTGTAGGAGATATACCCTGCCCTGCTGGTTGCAGCTCACTGGATTTGCCCACCCTCTGTGACATCATTGAAGGGTGGCTAGAATGCTATTTGAGACCACACAGCTTTCTACAGCCCAATGATGATGATGTGCACAGTGGTGTTCGGTGCCATCTGCAATGGACGGATAGTTTGCTTTGGGAGGCCACGGTATAGGGAGTTGCAGTAGTCCAAAATGGCTTGGCATACTGTACAGAAGTGATCCTGGCTGAGGAGAAGCTTCAGCCTCATGATTATTTTCATCTTGTGATAAGCGTTTCTAGTGTTTATTTGGGATTGTAAGTTCATGTTGTGGTCCAGCATGACTCCTAAGTATTTGATTTCTTCCTTTATGGATATGCTCCTATGGGGTAATTTGATTGAATGTAGGGGTGTAAATGATGCATTCCTCTGTATGTAGCTGTGACTGGTAAGGGAGAAGAGAGGAGCAATTTGAATAGAACCCAAATATTCCTTTGGGTTAGAAAATATAATATAAATGAAATGAAGTGTGATAATATACAGTAAATAACTGTAGACTGGGCCCACCATGGTATTGCTTTTGAGCCGCCAATCTCAAGAGGTACACAACATTTTTTTTTTAAAACTTAGCAATTGGGTCCTGATGGACAGGGGAAGGCAAATTGCTCCAAGGCCTCAGCTGAGGCCACTCCACTCTATAATAAATGTCCACTCTTAGGTATGCTTGTAAAGGAGAAAGTCACCATTGTTGTTGTTGTTAAGTGCCGTCGAGTCGGAGTCGACTCATGGCGACCCTCTGGATAGCTATCCTAAATTGTGTTCGGTCTTCAGTCAGGCGGCTCATTGTTGACAGACTGGTACCCGTGGCTGCTGTTATTGTATCAATCCATCTCATTGCTGGCCTTCCTCTTTTGCGTTGACCTTCTATCTTGCCAAGCATAATGTCTTTCTCTAATGATCTCTCTCTTCGTATGATGTGTCCAAAGTATGAAAGTCAAAGTCTTGTCATCTGAGCTTCTAAAGAAAGCTTAGGTTTGATCTCCTCTAGTACCGACTGGTTTGTTCTTCGGGTAGTCCATGGTATACACAGTATTCGCCGCCAGCACCATAATTCAAAGGCATCAATTTTCTTCCTGTCTATCTTTTTCACTGTCCAGCTTTCACATCCATATGATGTTATTGAAAATACCATGGCTTGAACAAGTCGAATCTTTGTATGGAGAGAGACATCTCTGCTCTTGAGAATCTTATCTAGGTCTTTCATAACCATTCTGCCAAGAGCAATGCGTCGTCTGATTTCTTGACTGCTTGTTGCTTCTTTATTGATAGTTGATCCAAGTAGGTTAAAGTTGTTCACAATTTCAATTTCTTCTCCTTCAATGATGAACCTGTTGATTATGCCAGTTGTCATGATCTTTGTCTTCTTTACATTAAGGTGCAGGCCCATTTTGAGACTATGTTCTTTGATTGTGAGAAGCAAATGTTTCAGATCATCTTCACTTTCAGCCAGTAGTGTGGTATCATCAGCATAGCGAAGGTTGTTGATGAGTCTTCCACCAATCTTCACACCTCTGTTGTCTTCATACACTCCTGCTTCTCTGATGATTTGTTCTGCATATAAATTAAACAGGTAGGGGGAAAGTATGCAGCCTTGTCTTACACCTTTGCTTATTTTAAACCATTCTGTTTCACCTTGTTCCGTTCGAACTGTTGCTTCTTGATCAATGTACAGATTGCGCAAGAGAATGATCAGGTGTTCTGGTATACCCATGCTTCTTAATGTGGCCCAGAGTTTCACATGGTTTACACAGTCAAAAGCCTTGCTATAGTCGATAAAGCACAAATAGATATCCTTTTGGTATTCTTTAGTCTTTTCAAGGATCCATCTCACATCCGCAATGATGTCTCTCGTTCCTCGCCCTTTCCTGAACCCTGCTTGCACTTCAGGTAGTTCTTGTTCCAGGTATGGTTGTAGTCTCTTTTGAATAATCTTCAGTAGAATCTTGCTGGCATGTGGGATCAGAGCGATTGTGCGATAAGTTGGCCATGATGTTGTCTTCCATATTTTTTGGCAGAGCCTTGTGAGTACGGTAACAGCTGCATCAGATTGCTGCAATACTTCTATGGGAATGCTATCAATGCCTGGTGCTTTGTTCTTTGATAAGGCTTTCAATGCTGCTTCAACTTCTTCTTTCATCACCAGTGGTTCCCGATCATAAGGTACAGGTTGAAACGGCTGTTGGTTCACTTGATCTTTATCATATAAAAACTCTGTATATTCCTTCCACCTTTTCTTGATCTTCTCAGCATCATTCAACATAGAACCTTGAGCATCTTGTAACATTCCAATTTGAGGCTGGAACTTTTTCTTTAACTCTCGTAGCTTTAGGAAAGCCGATCTTGTTCTTCCTCTAATAGTTTCTACTTCTATTTCCTTGCAAGTGTCATTGTAGTACTTTTCCTTGTCCTGTCTTGCTGCACGTTGGAAATCTCTGTTGAGTTCTGTGATTGTCTTTCTTTCTCCTCTAGCTTTAGCTTCTCTGCGTTTCTGGGCAATTTTCAGTGTTTCTTCAGTCATCCATTTTGGCCGTTTTTGCTTTTTCACCTTTTGTAGAGTCTTCTCGCTTTCTTCCAACACAACCTTCTTGATGTCATTCCATAACTCTTCCAGAGCTCTGTCATTTGTATCTAAAGCAGCAAATCGATTTTGCAGGCAGTCTTTAAATTCCAGTGGTATATTCTCAAGGTCATATTTTGCTGCATTCATGAGTGGTTTGCTCTTTTTCAACTTTAGCTTGAGTTTGCATACTAGTAGTTGATGATCTGTACCACAGTCAGCTCCAGGTTTTGTCTTTGTTGATGTTACAGAGCTTTTCCATCGTTGACTTCCACATATGTAGTCAATTTGATTTTTATATAATCCATTCGGTGAAGTCCATGTGTACAGTCGCCGCTTGTGTTGCTGGAAGAAGGTGTTTGAGATGAATAGATCATTGGTCTTGCAGAATTCTATCAGTCTTTCTCCAGCTTCATTTCTGTTGCCAAGTCCATATTTTTCAACTACTTTGCCTTCTTCTTTGTTGCCAACTTTTGCGTTCCAGTCACCCATGACTATCAGAATATCCTGTTTGCATGTTCTGTCAATTTCAGCTTGTGCTTGTTCATAGAACTCTTCAATTTCATTCTCTTCTGCAGCTGTTGTTGGGGCATATACTTGAATTATAGTTGTGTTGATAGGCAATCCTCGTAGACGAATAGAGATTAAGCGTTCGCTGACTGCATTGTATTTCATTACAGTTCTTGCAAATTTCTTCTTTATTATAAATGCAACACCATTTCTTCTTTGTCTTTCATTTCCAGCATAGTAGACCATGTGATCATCTGATGCAAAGTGCCCCATGCCAGTCCATTTCAGTTCGCTGACACCCAACAGATCAAGTTGTACACATTCCATTTCATTCTTGACCACCTCCAACTTCCCTTGGTTCATGCTTCGTACGTTCCATGTTCCAATGTGTAAGACATCTTTACAGCTTCTGACTCTCATTTCATGCGCAGCTACATCAGCAGTCAGACTTCCCGAGGGCTTTGATCCAACCACATCATAAATGCTGGCTTTACTCTGAAAAGTCTTCAGCTCTTCCCCAGTAGCTAGTTGAGTGCCTTCCGACCTGGGGGTCTCATCTTCCAGCACCATAGCACAATTTGTTTTGTTGTAACTATCCATAAGTCACCATTATTGTGGTGAAATCCCCAATTTAAAAGTACAAACAAAAAAAAGATTCAAAAGAAACAATCTGTGGCAACTTAAAGCCCTCTAAAATCTCTTTTCAAAATCAGAAAAAAACCCCCAATTTCTGTTTTTGTAGTTGGGTAGAGGAGTAAGTATCGACTCAACGGCACACATTGATTTGCAGGCCATCTCATATAGCTCTCAGGGCCACTTCTTCATGTATCGGTCTTTCTCCTCTTCTCCTGGGCTGGGTACCCACTCACTCTTTTGCTGAAGCACACTGTTCCCTCCAAGATGTGCGGAGGTCTTCCAGTCACACGCTGCAAGTAGGGGGAGGTGCTGCAATATTACGCGTTTAGTAGTGAGGAGCAGGGAGTTCACCCGCAAAGACAACTTCTGCTCAGATAGGGTTTAACTTAATTTTTATTTTATTTATTATGGGCCCGATATTTAAAGGCTGGGATGAGCACAACTGACGGGGGGGGGGGGGGGGAATGAAAGTGTTAGAGTAGTGGCATACCATTGGCAGGGCGGTGGGAGCGGTCTGCCCTGGGCGCAGGCAATAAGGGGATGCATTGTTTGTAGAGAATATAAAAACAATAATAAAACCAATTGTATATTTTAAACTCACCAATTTCATGAAAATCCCAGTAGGTAGGAGCCGTTGTTCTAACACTGACCACTAGTGGCAGCAGGACGTGCATTTAAAACTCATAATAAGAGCTTCTTCTCCTTGCCGCTAATTTTACAACTTGTTTCTCAAGAGATTAGCAGTGAGGAGAGGAAGTTCATAGTAACATAGTATATGATGGCAGATAAAGACCAGTATGGTCCATCTAGTCTGTCCAATAAGGTGGCTAGAGTAGTTGTAACTGCCGCTCACTGAAGGTCACCCTCCTTTATGCCTGTGTTTAGGGTTGTACCTGCTGGTTCGGGCAGGTCAGCCCCCCCTCTATTTATTGAAGTATAAAATATACTTAAGTTTGCTTTGATTTTATCCTCTTGCTATAAAGGCACTGGGTCTGTCCTGTTCCTGATGTGAGTTGGAAATGTGCACGCCACCGGTGGTCAGTGACAGAATGGTGCCAGTGCCAGTAGAAAGTGAAACACCTGCTTTCGCCTGCCGGGATTTTTCATTAAACTGCTCACTGTGCACCACTGGCAGAAGCTGAAGTAGGTAGGGGGAGGGGAAGGAGAGTGAAAGGAGACGCGGGAATGAAGTGTAAGGGGGAAAGGAATAGAGGTGAGAAAGTGCGAAGAGCTGAAGGGCTGTTCAGTGGCAGTAGAGAAAGAAGCTCCTGTTGCTACCATTGGAAGGGAAAGGATTGAGCCAGGGTGTAGTCATGAAGAAGGAAAGCAGGTGCCGGGAAAAGATTGGGGAGGCTGAATGACAGAATTCAGGAGCAACATAGATATGCAGATATATCATTTAATTTAAGATTAGGCGGTAGCGAAACCTGTTAAATAAATAAATAAATATCATATCTCCCCTCAGCTGTCCCTTTTCCGAGCTGAAGAGCCCTACGCTTTGAAGCCTTTCCTCATGGGGTATTCTTCCATTCTCTTTATCACTGTGGTTGCCTGTCTCTGTATGTTTTCTAATATTTTTTTTGAGATGCGGTGACCAGGATGGCACACAATACTCAAGGTGCGATTGCGCCATGGAGAAATACAGAGGCATTATGGTATTCTTGGTTTTATTCTTCATTCATTTTCTATATAATTCCTAACATTGTTTGCTTTTTTTGCTGCCATCACACACTGAGCAGAAAATGTCAACGTCTTGAACACGATGATGCCTAGATCCTTTTCCTAATGTGGAGCCTTGTACCATGTATCTATAATTAGAATTATTCTTCCCTACGTGCATCATTTTATACTTGTCCACATTAAATTTCATCTGCCATTTAGATGTCCAGTCTTCCCGTCTCTCACAGTCCTACAATTTTTCATAATTCACATACGATTAAGACAACTTTGAATAATTTTGTGTCATCTGTAAATTTGATCACTTCCCTCGTTCCCATTTCTAGATCATTCCTCATTCCTCCATTGAGAGAATTGGCCATTTAACCGGGGCTGGTGCTACCACTAGGTGAACTAGGTGGTCACCTAGAGAACTGGCCCTTCAGGGGTACCCATTGCCACCGTGGTTGCCCCTTTCAGGACCTGCAGCAGTCGTAATGGCCATAAACAGTCCCACGGCGCTTACCTTACAACTTGAGTACTGAGGGACACTTTGCTTCTGCCCCCTCGGGCCACCTGATGCCAACTTCTTGGTTGCAGCCATTGCCACCACTGCAGATCTTGGAGAGGGATGGAAGAGGCGATGGCAATGGACGCCGTGGGTGTGTGTGTGCATGGGATGAGGTTAGCTTGGGACACCTCACCTCCTTGCACCGGCCTTGCATTTAACCCTTCTCTGTGTCTTCTAGCTTTTAACTGAAGCTGCTGGAATTGCTTCTCCTACAGAAATGCATTGGACCATATTTTTGGGAATGTTATTTCTTCAGAATTCCCAATCTGAAAAGAGTCTCTCTTTCAACTCAATGGGTCTTCTCCTCAGTTCTTCCCCCATAACAAATTTGACTTCATCCTGTTCATTTTATGGAGAGATATATGGCCCTTACACCATAGGTGTATTTGGGGGGGGGGGGGGGGGGGGCAAAAGGGGCAATGCTCCCAAATGCTGCAGGTCACTCAAATGTTGCTTCTTAGGCTCAAGTGACAGTGAAATACGTGTGTGCGCCATGCACTCCAGTGACCAATAGTGTTTCCGGGTTCCCCTTCGACACATCACTGGGATTATTTTCAAAATAATCTCTACGATGCATCAGGAAGCCTGGAAATAGTGTCGGTCACTGTAGCGCAGGGTGCACATGCATACACACCCAACTGACTACAGACAGACATTTGGTGGCTGAAGAGCAATGCAGCTGGAGATATGTTGGGTTGCATAATTGTGCTGTGGGTGCCATGGGGATTGAAGAGTCATGACACTGCTGGAAGGCATGTGCAAGGGGGTTGCGGGAATTGAAGAAGTGAGGGGGAGGGAAAAAATAGGGAGTGCACCTGGGGAAGAAGGAAAAGGAGAGAGAGTGCTGGGAGGGGGGAAGAGGGAGAAAGTGGATGACCATAAGGGAGTGCTGGCGGGGAAGGAAAAGGAGAGAGAGAGAAAGCGAGAGAGAGAGAGAGAGAGAGAGAGAGAGAGAGAGAGAGAGAAAGAGAGAGAGAGAGAAAGAGAGAATGAGAGAGAGAGAAAGAGAGAGAGAGAGAATGAGAGAGAGAGAGAGAGAGAATGAGAGAATGAGAGAGAGCGAGAGAGAGAGAATGAGACAGAGAGAGAGAGAGAGAGAGAGAGAATGAGAATGAGACAGAGAGAGAGAGAGTGCCTGGATTAAGGAGAAGAGAGAGCTGGCCCAAGGGTATCTGCTGTCGCAGGTAGGAGCCCTGGCCATGCCGCCCCCCGCCACGTGCCATCGCCCCCGCAGAGCTGTGCTGCAGCACCCCTGCTGCCACCAATTCCATCGGCTAGGTCAGCGGAGGGAGCGGCAGTGTCAGCAGCCTGCGGCAGGCCATGTGCTTCGGTACCCATGGCCTGCCGCTTCTGAGCCCCCCCTCCAACACAACTACCTGTTGGAGGGGGTCAGGAGCAGCAGGCCTCATGCTGCCCACCAAGGTCTGTTGCCCTAGGTGGCCGTCTAGTGGACGGGCCATTCCTAGGAGAAGTAGATAGCTAGATTGAGAGAGGGAGAGAGAGAGAGTGGGTGGGGAGGGGGAGAAGTAACTACTACTACTCATCATTTGTATAGTGCTGCAAGGTGTAAGCAGCACTGTACATATAGATGTAAGACAGAGTCTCTGCTCAACAGAGGTTACAATCTAGTCGAGACGAAGAACATCACAACACTAGGTACTGGAGTATGGTAAGATACGTATAAGTAGTGAACAGGAGAATGAGGAGCATCAGGATACAAAAGCAGCCTCGAAGAGGTGAGTTTTTAGCCTGGAGAAGCAGGGAGGATGGAGAAAGTGCCGAGAGGGTTAGAAGGAGCAGGAGGAAAAGAATGTCAAGAAGATCAGTGAAAGAGAGAGATAAGAGGGGAGGCTGTGACGAGAAGGAAGGAAAGACAGGCAAAGGCAAGATGAAGGAGAACGTGGAGAGAAGAGGGATGAGAAAAGCAAGAGAAGAGGGAAGGCGAGGAAGGAGGAAAGGGGAAGGAGGTGAGAAAGGAAGTAGAACAGCTGAAAGAAGGATGGGCAGGAGAGATGAGTGTGATTTGTCCAACCGGTTAATCACTGGGGATTTCAATATTCATTATGATAAATATTATAGATAGCATGGACGTCTTAGGATTTAGTGAATTTGTGAATTTCCCTATTTATGAGGGAATGTATGTTAGATCTTGTATTTTGTCCATGGGATAATTCAGTCTTATTTATTTGTGTAAGATTAAAGGTTTTTCATTTCCATGATCCTGGAGGAAAAGTCCATAAAACACTAGTAAAGAGGACTGGGGGAATCCACTGCTTACCCACTGGACAAGCAGCATGGAGTCTGGATACTTTCTGGGAACCTGGCAGATACTTGTGACCTGGACTGGCCACTGCTGGAAACAGGATACTGGGCTTGCTGGACCCTTAGTCAGATGCAGTATGGTGTATCTTATGTTCTTATGGTCTAACTATTTGATGATTAAATTTGATGTTTACTGTTTGTTGATAAAAATATCCTTTCTCAGCTGAGCACACGGCATTGTTCTGGTTTTGATTCTGAAGCTTTTATTTAACTAGGCTTATAAACTGGTTTTCTAAGAGGGCTCACAATCTATGTTTTTGTACCTGAGGTAATGGAGGGCTAAGTGGTTTGTTCAAGGACACAAGGAGCACCTGTGGGACTAGAAACCCCAGTCCTTCCGGCCCAAGGTTGCTGTTCTCTAGTGGGATTTGAACCCCCAGCCCTCCAGCCTGAGGTAACTTGCCCCAATCACTAGACCAATCCTCCCTGGGACGATAGGAAGTCATAACGAAAGGACAGCACATTTTACAACCCACTTGTGTATCATACAAAAGGAATGTGGAGAACCTTGTAGTTTATGGCAATAATGGGAGAACACATTTTTTTTACAACCCACTTGTGTGTGTGACATCAAGTCAGTGCCCCTGGGTTTTCTTGGCAAGGCACGATCTGAAGAAGATTGCCAGACCTTTCTTCCACACAATGAGTCTACAGCACTTGGTATTCCAAGGTGGTTGTCCATCCAAGTATTAGCCAGGCCCAACTTTACTGCTTAGCTTTGAAGATCAGGTAAGATTAGGCTCATTTAAGGCAGTAAAGCCATAGGCCCATGTTAAGAGTCTGTTAAAATTAGAAGGTTTATAAGTGAACTCTGGTTCTCAAATGACATAAGAGACATGAAAAGAAAGCTCTGAATGGTTGAAAGGTGAGGCATAAGCTAAAAACTACTGAGGATAAATCCATGTACTTTGATATCTTAGTCATAAAGGAGTATAGTTGATGAAGCAAAAAAGTAGCTTTTACACAGAATTCAAAAAGCATTGTTTAGACTTAAGAAGCTTTTCACTGTTCTGAAAAGTTAGTATCTGCTCCATGAAACCTGACGTTATACCAGAATTTACTGCAATAATTTAGCTAATTATCTTACATCACAAATTGGTGACCTAGTTAAATCAGTTCCTTTTCTTGAAGGCAATGATGATATTTTAGTGTTAAATATACAGTAGTTGCTAAATTAAATGGGACTGTTTTCTGTCTATTAGTGATGATCTTATTCAGTACTTACTGGACAGGATGTGTCCCTCTACTCATGTACTAGGTGCTATGCTCACGTTTTTAAAGGATCTTGTCTGGGCTCCATTAGCTTCAGGCAGTCTGCCCACTTCTCTGAAGAGAACCATCATAAAACTGATCAAAAAGAATGCAGGAAATATGCAGGGTAGAATGTGCAATTTCAATTTTGCCATCTCTAGGCGAAGTGATAGAGCAAGCTGTTCGGTTTCAGCTGGATAACTATATCGAAGATAATGATTTATTAGATGAATGGTAACACGGCTTTTGACTAGGTCATGGCTCTCAAACACTAAATGATTCATTGTTAGATAATGTTTTAATAGGTCTGGAAAAGCTTCAGGCAGCTTACCTATTCCTCCTTATAGATTTTCCTCTGCATTTGACACTGTAATTCACAGTACTTTGTTACGACGATTGAGTGAGATTGGATTAGGAGGTCAAGTACTAAAACGTTTTCCCTCATTTTTAGTAGTAGAATGCAACAAGCTCACATTTGTAGAAATGCATCCGGATAGTTTAATCTTGCTAGCCGAGCCTCGAGGCATGCCTTTCATTTTGTGACTGTATTTCACATATACAAGAAACCTGCCTGTCAACTACTTCCTTCATTGAATATTTCCTTTTGTCTTTATACTGATGACATTTTGTTAATTGCCCCATTTTTATAGATATGAGGAGTAGCATGAGGTTTGGAACAGCGGGCTGGGTTCTCACCACTGCTCTTGGTGATCTAAGTCACTTAGCCTCCATTCACCTAGGTAGAAACGTACATTGTAGGCTCTCCAGGGACAGAAAAATACTGGCTACATCTAAATATAGCTCACCTTGAATTTCTGAGAAAGCTGCGAGCTTAATCCAGTTCCCTTTCCCTCACAAATCCAATATTGTGAAACAATTTCCCGTAACTTTAAATTGGTTTAGAGAAAAAGGGGTTTCCATCAAAATTAAAAAAAAAAGCCTTGGTCATTAGTTCTGACCTAACTTTTACTGCTCCTGATCCTCTACATTGAGCACATTGGTTGACCCAGTTCCTAACCAGGATAAGATGCAATATCTAAGATTCATATTTATGTCAGCCTCATATTAATCAAGTAATATGTGGTACATTTTACAAACTTTGATTCCGATTTTTTAGAACTGGCAAACATTTGGTCGGTAATGCAGCTCTTGATCATGCATATTTCAATTACTGAAACGTTCTGTACGCTGGTCTGCCTGATGTTTCCATTACATTTCAAAAACTTGCGGAGAATGTGGCTGCAGGTTTGATAGACGACCTGATCATGTTACGCCCATCATTCAGTTTTTAAATGTTTATGTTTGGTGTTTAAGATTAGTCATAAAGGGCCCGATTTACACAGGTAACTGCCTTAACTACCCATGTAAATGCCTTATCCAGGATTTCCGAAAGGCACCGACATGGATGTCCCTAACAGGCCTAGATGCTAGGGAGTTAGCATCGGGATGTGTTAGGGGCATTCCGGGGCGGAGCGAGGATGGAGGAAAGGGCTAAACGGGTAGCACCGATTTTTGATGCTACCCGCTTAGCCTTCCGCGCCTTAAATATAGGTAGCATCGAAAATTGGCGCTATCTGGCTAGCTCCTGTGGCTTACGGATTGTGCGGCAAGACCCGGATTTTCAGTGCTGGGGCCGCATATGACCCAGACATTGGAAATCCGGGTTAGATGGATGGCGGGCTGACTATGCATCAAAATGGTGCATAGCACCGCCCAGATGAAAAATAGGCCCAAGATGATTAGAACTCATTTGGATGCTCTTTTATTAGAATATCCTTGCTCTTTGCAGCCAGGCTTACTGATTAGACCCATATCTGTTGTTTCAGTAAGGAGTCAACATATAAACGAGTGTAGCCAGTGTGCGGACATTAACTGTGGAAGAGCTTACCACTCAAACTGTGCGAAGAGCAAGGTTTTTGAGATTCAAGAAAAAAATGAAAATAAATCTATTTGCATTAGCTTATAATGCAATTTTCTGATAACTTTTATTGCTGAAATGTAAATATTGTTTTATCTTATTTCTGTCTGTCTTACTTAACTATAATACTTCTAAACTGCCCAGGCATGTAAGGATGGGCAGGTACAAATCTAATAAATTAAATAAAATAAAACATGAAGGGGCAGAAGTAGAGAGAGAGATATGGAGGATAGAGAAGCAAGGAGGAAAGATAGAGGAAGAGATGAGGGGAAAAGGTGAAGGAGATGGAATTATGACGAGACAGAGAATGGTGAATGAAGGAGAGGGACAATGTGTTAGAGAAGAAGAAGAGCACAGTGTGTTTGTGATGTGTGAAGGAGAACACAAAGGGAGGGACAGGAGAAAGGAAGAGTCCAAAAAAACCATGAGGGAAATGGAAAACAAAAGAAATGGACTGTGTAACATAAGAAAAAGAAACATGACAACAGCATGGTTAAATCTAGATAAATGCTAAGAGAATAAAATGGGTAACAGAAAAAGAAAACTTAGGTGTTGATATTCAAAAGGACATATCTGGTTAGCTGCAAGACCGTACCAAGCTAGAAATGTGCCCTGTGTGACTTATGAACCTTGCGCCCCCTCAATATGCCACGTGCAGGAACTCACTCTTGTCGGGCTCCCTGGGAGCGTAATGATGATATTAGTGACTCTTCTGTACTTGTGTCCTGCGTGGCTGCAGTACTCGCATAGACCTTGGTATGACCCTGATTAGCAAGACCTACTAACCACCAAGCACTGAGGATATTCAGCAGTACTATCCAGACTGTGCTGCTGAATAATTTCTCTAATGGCTTCAGCATTATCTGGATAGTGCCGGGGTGGTCTATGGGTGGAACTGAAGCAGGGCTCGCACTTATCCAGATACTGTCAATTTTTAGCATAACTTTCCTAAGTACCATGTGGATTGTATATCCAATTACAGGGTCATTCCGAGCCGCGTCCATCCCCGCTATTCGGCCCCCTCTGTATCCCCAGCTAACCTCCCTATATGAACAAGGTGTTTGTACGGGGAGGCTAGATGGGGGGGGGGGGGGGCGGGAAGGGGGAGGAGTTAGGGAAGGTAGTGGGTGGTCCGCAGCCCCGGAGGTACAGGGCTGATTCTGATGTCGGTCCTATACGTTCTGGACCACCAGACTTGATGGGGGACTTATTCCACTTTGGAAGTGGAATAAGTCCCCCTAGATATTGAGGGATGAGTGCTCTGGTGATGGACGAAAGGTAAGGTGAGTGCAGGAGATTCCCTGCAGCCTGACTCTGGCCATGGGAAGCCAGATTGAGGGTCAGCCTGGGGGAAAGGAGATAGTCAGCGGCGGTCAGGAATCGTGGTTCCTGTATGGATCCACGGTGCCATGGCCACCGGACGCCATGATGCCGTGGCTCCATTGACTAAGCCGGGCAGAGGTCTGTACGTGCAGGTTGGCTGGAATTGGGTCCCGGCCTGCATATACAGGCCTAGTCGCGATTCTGATCTGGCGGGGTTAGACATGCCCTGCGGGATCAGAATTATGTCTGTCCCTGTGCGTCTGATTCCAATTGGGCACAAAGGGCTTGGATGTCCTAAACAGAATGTCCCATTAGTGTCTGAATATCACCATTATTCAGACAGTGCCAGCGCTGAGCGCTAAATCCACATATTCAGTACAGGCCAATATCTGGATATTCAGCCCCAGCGTCCAGATAATGGTGCTGAATATCCAGATTATATTTAACCATGGCAACCTGTTGTAAAAAACAAACACTGACCACCGCCATTAATATCGACCCATTAGAAATTAGAAGGGAGATAAATGTGAAAAAAGGAAAAATAATTAACAAAGAATATGACAATACATCCAAATAAATGAATAAAAAAGAAACATAAAGGAAGTCAATAAGAATAGATTACATTTCTAAACAGGTTTGAAGATATTTTATTGTGTTACCCTTCTGCAGCTATAACTGAAGAGGTGGGAAGTTGAGGTATTAGCAATAGACCTTGGGAGGAGTGGGTTGAGAGAGTGATAAAGTGTGTGTGTGTGAATGTATATTTGTAAGAGTGAGTGTCAGTGTTTTATTTTTTTTTGGGGGGGGGGAGGGAAAGCTAATCAATGTCAAGCTGACAGGAAGGAAAGAAAGTTCACCCTCCCCCTGCCACCCATCTGCGTACCCTGCCTCTTGCCCCCAAGCAAAACTATGTTCAGCTCCCAGAGAGACAGATATACAGATGGACGGGCAATAGCAGGACAGAGGAGACATAGAACAGAAGAAGAAAAGAGGAAGCGAAGTGACAGTTGAGACACATATTTGAGCATTAATAATATAAATCCATCTTCCTTTACACAAGCAAATATATTATCTTTCCAAGCAGTACAGTCCTAGAGGACAAAGTTCTTTGCTAACATTGACATTGTTAGTGCAGTCAAAATGCACTGTAGTTGTTCAGAGACTTGAGTATAAAACTTTGTCTGAGCCTCAGAACTATTCAAAGCTGACCACTTACGTTGGCTTGAGTGCAGAGCTCATATCTGAGAGTACCGAGGCAGTAAAAGACTGTGTAATGCAGCCACTGTAGCATTTATACTACAAAATTGCCAGTATCTTTTGGAAGCTAGAAGGAAAAACCAAGAAGAAAGAGATCTGAGCATGTTCAGATTAGCATGGCTATGTTATTTAGTTTGCCTTTGATAAATAACAGAGTCATGTTGACACATGTTCAAAGTAGGTTTTAAATACTAACCATTTATGTGCAGGCCAATTCCATTATCACGTCCTGCCCCTGTATGGCCGGTCAGAATTGGTGTGTGCAGCGGTAGCACCTGATTCTGATCCCACGAGGGCTAGACGTGTCTGCGGGATCACAATCAGGTCTAATGGCCTGGACATGTAGGCTGGGCCCTGATTCTGATCGGTCGAATGCCCAGCCACATACCTGGCTAACTCAGGCAGGCTCCTGAATGGAGCCGCAGTGCCATGGACATTTCATCGCCATGGCATCGTGACTCCATTCAGAAGCTGCGATCTCCAGTCGCAGAAAATTAACTTCTTTTTCCGCAGCCCAAACCCTGATTTGGCCTATGGCCAGGGTCAGGCTGCAGGAAACCCACTGTGCCCCATCACCCCTTTGATTTTGCCTGGCTCTATGGTCCCCCAACGTCCAGAGGGACTTATTCCACCTTCAAGGTGGAATAGGTCCCCCGTCTACATGGCCAACCCCAGACATACAGGGCTGACCTCAGAATCGGCCCTGTACATCTGGGGTTGCATAAACACTCACCACTTGCCCTCGCTCCTCCCCCGGCCCACACCCCCCTGCCCACAAACAAAGCTCCCTGCACAAGTCGGCTATGCATGCGGGGAGCTCTGTGGCCGCCAGTACGATCCAGACATTTAGTGGGTCTGGACGTCTGGATCGGGCGTCCAGACCTGCTTAACGAGGATCGGAATCTACCCCTTAGGGGTATGTTTACTAAACTGCAGTAATGGTACATAACGTGCGTTATGTTGCGCTAACGAGCGTTAACGTTACATAACGCGCGTTATGATGCGTTAACGATCGTAAAGCTCCGCGGCGCGGTAAAACACCGCAGAAGGTGGAGAGAGGGCGGAGAGAAGGGGTCAATGGGCAGAGTGTGGGCGGGGAGAGGCTCCCTGCACACTAACGCGCTGGTCTGAAGAGCAGAATCCTAACGCGAATGAAAACCTGCCGTTAAATGCACAGTTCAGGGGAGAGAAACCATTTCAGTGTCAGCAATGTACAGCATAGGCAGGGAAACCTAAAACAAGTGATAAGTGTGATACATGTGCACAGAACAAAAGGGCACATAAACATTGAAAATGACCTCAACAAACTGGAAAAAACCCATAACCAAGCTGGCCAATAGTGATATTAATGGTTACCATCAACCCCCCCCCCCCCCGGGAAAGCTCTAAAAAAATGATATTAATCGTGGAAGGGTCTATGCTCCGTCCCCATACAAAGTGAATGAGCCCACAGTGAAATTGCGCTGTGCAGGGTTTTCCTCTCCATTGGACAGATGTCCTATGGCGTGCACATGTGCGGTAACAGCAGGGCGGGCATGTCGGAACGGCAACTGGACAGATGCCGGAAAAGGGGAAACAGAGGGCCGCAGGCGGCACATGCTGTGGTGCAGCTGGTCCACAGTTCGGACTAGGGTGATGCCTAGGTGGCCCATACGAATGCCAAAACAGCAGAGCAGCCAGACAGCAACTGCTGAAGTCCCAACATGGGCACGACTGTGTGTCCCACAGTGTCACAGGGGATAGTACCCAGCAGCTACCCCCAAGGGCACGGAACATTGGCAGGCGGTGCTGGGGGGAAGCGTGGACACCTATGAAGGCACCTCTACCCCAGAACTCACACCATAGGCAGCCGCCTACCCGCACACTGGATGGCCTGAGACTGCGCTCCACCAGCACCACCTGCAGAAGGGAATGTCAGCATGGTGGCAGAGGGTTACTGGTGGTGGAGGGGGCAGTGGCAGCTGCCCAGAGCAGACCGTGGCCTAGCACTCTTGGACCAGGATTGTGGATTTGCTGTTACTAATATGACCCCAGAATTTGAATATAATTTTTTAGGTTAGGTTGTAATGTAATATACAATGCAAAATACCCTCAGAGGATGTAAATATCAATTCACCCCCAAATCCTCTGTTTTTGAAATATAATTTCTCAAAATTCTAGTTTTTGATGATCCACAATTGGGAGGAAGATTGTTAAAAGAAATTTATTATGGAAGGAAAAAAGACCTCTCTTTTAACAACTGGCTTTATTCAAGACTACCAAAAGCTTTACGCTACCGGTCAAAAACCTTCCATAGTTTCCCAAAGAGGAAGCAGTAAGAGTAAACAATTCCTAATAGAACCCCCCTTAAATCCATATGAAGAATTCAAAATGTCTAAAACCTGTGAGATAACAGCAACCTGTATATCATTTATTTATTTATTTAACATTTCTTATATACTGCCTTTCATGATATCAAGGTGGTTTACATTGAGCAAACTGAAATTACATTGAACAGGGCATTATAACTTGGAGATAACTATTTTACAGGGAACATGTACAATGGAGGGTTAGGTGGCTTGCCCAAGACCATAGGGAGTACCTGTGGGACTAGAAACCCCAGTCCCTCTGCCCCAAGGATGCTGTCCTCTAGTGGGATTGAGCCCCTGGCCTTTGGGCCTGAGGTAACTTGCCCGAATCACTAGGCCACTCCTCCCTCTCCACCCCCTAAACATATCAGGGTTTAAGATACAAAGTGAAGCACCCAAGTTCTGCTGTGCACCAATTGTACTTTTTATGATCTTACAATTATCATAATTACTGCTGTTTTATTATAGCTATTTCATTCTTTGCCTTGAGCATTCTGGAAAAGAGACAATACAAATATCAATGTATTATTTTATATTGCATGATTAGATCTGATGTTTCTTTAAAGGCACATTTTAGAAAGGCCATTTGTGTGGTAACTGATATCCAAGTGAGAACGTCTGCAATTCTGTTAGTCTTCAAGGAGAGGGTGGGCACATCTAAGTCTGATCTAAAATCAACAAATCGCTGCCCCTCATGCAAGATGTGTGCTAAATCAAACTAGGAAACACAGGCACACACAGGAATGGGCATCCACCTGTTTATAAAATAGCGGCCGATGCTATTTTCTAAGCTTTTACGTGTGAACAGTCGAAGGGATGCACTGGTATAACCTGGCCATTTTGCAAACCTGGATGTCCTCCTTTATCAATTATAGATCATTTAATGTTTGTCAGAGTAACACATGGAGGGGGAAATAAAGAGTGGGGGGCTAAGGGGAATGTCCCCCTTTTTGCTTCCTGTAAGGGCTGGCCAAAATGAGCACTTTCTAAACACCTAAACATGCTAGGGAGGAGGGGCAAATACAGATATGAATAATTTCTGTTGTTCATGTGCAACCCTATTAGAAATCCTTCTGCTCCATCCAAACTTTGCCCCCAACCTGCCTCCGTGTGACTTAGATGTGATTGGGGTCGACATGCATACATTTGGACTTTCTAAAATGACTGGCTGTGGATGTGATATACACATGTGAGTAGCAGTATTCACATGTGCAAATCATGAACAGGGCTTCTAAAATAACCCCCACAATATTTTTCTATGCAATACTTTTCTGCAGTATTTACAAATTGCAATAGATATAAAAAGAAAAGAAGACTCCAGAGTTATTTACCCTATTATTAATACAGACTAACTAGGTATTGGTTGTAGAATTCAAAGGAGTTATACTAAATTATGGTACTAATTTATTTTACCCTAACATCAGGTGGAGTTTAGAACACTTTGCAGGATCTTGCAATGTGTGTTGATAAGTTTAAATTGAGATTTGGGAGACTGCCAGTAGTATAATGGGTTCAGCACTCGTCAAACTGACAAGTGAGATAAGGATGATATCAGCCGATCAGCATTCACTTCTGGATCAGGACATGCCCACACCCTGCCCTCTTCCATAGAAATGAAAGGAATTAGCTCCGCCCAAGCACCACCCACCATCACTCCCAAGAAGGCTCCCACCCACGTCCAACCACACACCCCTAAGGATGACGTCAGCCATTCAGCACTCACATCAGGGTTAGGCCAGCCCCCCACCCCCCGCCTACAGCATCGGAAATGGTCCCTGCCACTTTCTGATGATGTTAACGGAAACAGAGTGTTTGACCCCAGAAATGCAAGTGACTGCTACCGGTTTATGCTGACATCACCGGAAGCAGAGTGTCTGATCCTGGAAATACAAGTGACTGCTTCCAGTAATGACTCCACAACCTGGAAGCTGTATAATAAAACAGAGAACAAAAAGGTTTTTTTCCCTGTCTGAGCTTTTTTCTCACAAAGGAGTGCCTCATTGCTTTTAGTGAAAGATGTGCATTCCAATCTATTTAGAGCTTATTGTTAAAAATAAACCTTTAGTAGCAACAGGAACCTGTGCTTGTTGGTTTTTTTTAATGTGTATTCTTTAGTAAAATACAACAGTGCAGCCTGAAAATAAAACTTTTAATATGTGGTATTGGCACAAAGCCTTTGTTAGAATAAATATAAAACAGCCTTTCTTTCAGCATGGGGTAGATGTGTGTTTGACTCAGTTAGCACCCCATTGTTAGAGAGAGGAAAAAAAGTGCTGTCCATGTTAAAAGCAGAAACTTGGGTTCAAATCCCACTTCAACTTTTTTTGTGGCTTTGAAAAAAGTCAATACAGAGAGAAAAGAGGCATGTCTGAACATGCCCACATGACTGTAGAAAACTTAAGTGAATGATGGGGCAACATCTGATTGGCTTTCAAAAATTCAATACAGAGAAAAAAAGAGGCATGTCTGAACATACCCATGTGACTGTAGAAAAATAGGATGTACTTTGTGGAATTAATTTATTTGTTTTTATATATCGCTTTGTCTTTGAAATCAGAGCGGTTTACATGGAACTTTTGAACTACTGCACAATGCAGTTTACATAGATCAGGAAACAGTTACATATAACAAGTGTAGTTAACAATTATTATTTTTTTAAATTTTAGCTGTATTTATATCCTGCTTTTCACTGGGTCAAAGCGGTCAATTGGGAGATACATTTAACACAAGAGGATATGACACACATATGCTAATACTTACAAGGAACATGGGCAATGGAGGGTTAAGTGGCTTGCCCAAGACCACAAGGAGTGCCTATAGGACTAGAAATCCCAGTCCCTCTGGCCTGAGATTGCTGTCCCCAGGTGGGACTTGAACCCCTGGCCCTCTGGCCTGAAGTACCTTGTCCTAACCACTAGGCCACTCCTCCCCTGTTGAAACAGTTACATATAACATTTGTAGTTAACAATAACATTAAATAACACAGGTACACTACCAAAAAACTGCCTCCAGTTTTGCAACTGATTCCTATAGATTTTGGGGTGCTGAATCCAGGAAAAATAGTCAAAATGTTCCATCACGTCACGTTTTCTTGCAAAATTAGATTTCTTACCCATATAAGGAATGTTCACATAATTTCTTTTTAGCCGACTGCAGTTTATTTTCTTGGCCCAAAATAGAGGTTGTAATGGTTAACTAACTAGAAACACTCCCTCATGATATTTTGGAGTGTTTTGTATTCATTTTATACATTAACAGGACAATTGGGAGGCGGGGGGCTAAATCCAGTACTCGCGCTGGCGCATGTTCTTTCCTGTTCGCCTCGCCTCGTTCGCTCGCTCAAACACGGTGGTTGCGACATGAACGTTCCTGTCAAATTTCAGTTTCTTGCAAGTTCATTATTACCTTTTGTTTGCTCAGTCGTAATCCAGCTTTATTCCGAAGTGGTTCACTACAGTTGTAGTTTGCAGTGCTGTGTATTTGTGATGGCTCACAGAGCCAGAGGTTGCGTCAACTCTCCGGACAGTTTTTGTTTTATTTGTGGGGAATATACCGTGAAAAAGCGGCAGAGGAACATTTCTGCATTTATTAAAAAAGTATATTTCGCCTATTTCGGTTTGAAGTTAGGCGATCAAGACAAACCGTGGGCTCCTCACAAAGTGTGCAAGACATGTGAGGAAGATCTACGCTTATGGATGAAAGGTAAAAAACAAGCATTTCGTTTCGGAATACCTATGATGTGGCGTGAACAAAGAGACCACAGCAGTGACTGCTATTTTTGCTCTTGCATTGTGAAGGGATACAACTTAAAAAATAAGAACGTAATAAGTTACCCCAACCTTCCCTCAGCAATTAGGCCTATGCCTCATAGCAACGAAGTACTTGTGCCTGAACCACCAAAATCTTTGGATCATATTTGTGTGGACGGTTCTGATCATGATGAGACTCATCAGATGGCTTTTCCCGATGAGTCCAGTACTTCCGAGTTTGAAACTGAACCAGATCCGAAACCTGAACTTTTCTCTCAAGCTGAATTGAATGATTTAGTCCGGGATTTAGGACTCCCAAAAGATGCCTCCCAACTGCTAGGTTCTCGGCTTAAACAGAAAAATCTATTGTCACCAGGAACAACTTTTTATTGGTACCGCAACCGCGAGACACAATTTTTGAAGTATTTCAGCAAAGAGGAAGATTTGGTATTTTGCAACGATCTATACGGAGTGATGGAAAAGTTTAAACTCAAGTATGATCCTGCTGAATGGCGGCTATTCATTGATTCGTCAAAAGACAGCATAATAGGTGTTCTTCTTCATAATGGCAACACATTCGCTTCAGTTCCTATTGCTCACTCTGTTATTCTCCAAGAAAAATACGAGAATTTGGCCCTGATTCTTCAGAAGATTCGTTATGATGAGCATAAGTGGATGATTTGTGGAGACTTTAAAATTCTATCCATGCTATTAGGGCAGCAATCTGGTTTCACCAAATATCCCTGCTTCCTTTGCTTGTGGGATAGCCAGGCCCGCGACCTACACTGGGGGAAAAAAGACTGGCCAATTCGGGAGTATTTGAGACCCGGTGAGAAAAATGTTCTTCATGAGAGCTTGGTACCTCGTGATAAAATTCTATTACCACCTCTCCACATTAAGTTGGGTCTCATTAAGCAATTCATCAAGTCCCTTCCAAAAGATGGTGAGTGCTTTCGGTACCTTTGCTCAAAATTCCCCCGACTTTCTGAAGCAAAGATAAAGGAAGGAGTGTTTGTTGGCCCTGATATAAGGAAACTCATTTCAGATGGAGCATTCGCTGAAACAATGTCTGAGAAGGAAAAAGAAGCCTGGGATTCCTTCAAGGATGTTGTTCTCAAATTCTTGGGGAACAGGCGGGATGAGAACTATAAGGATATTGTTGCCAGGATGCTCAATGCCTTCAAAGAACAAGGCTGTAACATGAGCCTGAAAGTCCATTTCTTGCACTCCCATGTGAACTACTTTCCCGAAAACTTGGGGGCGTACAGTGAAGAACAAGGTGAAAGGTTTCACCAGGACATCAAGGATGCAGAGAGAAGGTACCAAGGAAGATGGAACACCACTATGATGGCTGATTTCTGCTGGTTGCTGCTGCGGGAAACCCCAGATGAAAAATACGCCAAGCAGTGCACCAAAAGAAGCATTCGGGGGAAGAAGAAACGGGCCCACCAGGAGATTGATTGACCCAAGAATGACTTTAAAATCTAAACTGTGTTGACAAATATCGTGTTTTTACTAAACTTTGAAATAAAAATTTGCTAGTTATTACCACAGTGTCAGATCTCATTTATTAGAATTTTATTTTCACACCATCGGGTGTTTGTCTTCATGTATTGCAATGGTGCGGTTTGCGTTTTCTATTCTTACATACATACCTGTACAACATTTTTTGCACATTTCTTTGCTTTGCTTTGTGTCTAACCTCGCTCTTATATGCTCAATGTTTGTGCACATGTATGTGGCTGTTTTAAGTGCAGACAATTTTGCTACCATCACAGTGTGTTTTGTTGACATTACTCTATTCTTATGTGCTGCCTTGTCACAATTTTCTTTATTCTTATTTGAATAACTACTAAACAATTAGTATAAAGAATTCATCCAAGAAACTTTTATCTCGATCGCACTCAATCTGAAACGTTCACCTCAAACTGCTAACCCAATGTAGCAAAAAATCTGTACGTGATGGAGCAAATTGGTTACCAGATTTGGATTCAGCGCACCAAAAAATGTAAAAATCACTCGAAACAGAGGCAGTTTAAAAAAAAATTTTTTTAGTGTACCTGTGTAATTAAACTACTTACATGATTACGTATTCTCATTATTTTACAAGAGCGAAAGTGGTCACAATGCGACAATTGTGAGTGTCATTGTATTATGGACTGGAGGTACAAATGATAGTTATTGCTGTTGATCACATTTATAGTAGTCCGTGAAGTTGAAAGTCTTTAGATGTTTTCTGAATTGGGTGAGGTCTTTGATTTCTCTTAGAGCGTTGGGTATGTTATTCCAAAGGACAGGTGCGTAGAAGGGGAAAGCTCTATTGTTGGTTGATTGATTAGCTTTTCTTTCATTTTTTGGGATGGATAGAGTGTTTTTCAGGTTGTCTCTTGTCCTTGTGTATTGCTGCATGTTTATTAGCGCGTTGAGGTATGTTGGTGCAATGTTGTGTATAATTTTATAGATGTTTGTAAGGGCTTTGAATTTGATTCTTTGGAGAATCGGGAGCCAGTGGAGGTGGAGCAGAATGGGTGTTATGTGGTCGGATCTTTTGGCATGCATAATTGTATGTGCAACTGTGTTTTGAACAAGTTGTAGTGGTTTTAGTGTTTTCTTGGGGAGTCCATGAAGTATGCTGTTGCTGTAGTCAGTGTGGGCAAATCAGCGCTTGAGCTAAAGAGCGCAAGTCGGTGTGGGAAAGCAGTGGTCTCAGGTGCTGTACCATTTTGGTTTTATGGTAAATTGCACGGGTGGTCATGTTGATGTGTTTGGTCAAATCGAGCTGTTGATCTAGGTAGATACCAAGGTATTTAATTTCTTTTTTTAAAATTTAAATCCATTCGGAAGATGTTAACAAAATAAAAAGAATATTCAAAACATGGCAATCATGAAGAAAACCTAATCGAAGAGCATTTACTATAACCCAAAAGCAATAGGGGGCTTTAGGGGCATAAATCCTCTACTTTAAGCTGTTAAAAAGCATGATAAAACAGTCAGCACAAAATATGTAGCCAGATGGGTTACAGGACATATACTTTATACTTTACACAGATCTGCTAGGGTCCATTTTAAAAGAAACAAGCTGATCGTACCAGATGTGGATGTGCAATGGCAGGCTGATTTAGATGATATGTCTGCCTTGTCCCATTATAACAATGGCTACAAATACTTCTTAACGGTGGTAGACATCCTGTCAAAATATGCTTGGGTCATGAGTTTAAAAATGAAGTTGCTAAGGCCTTTGAAAAAATATTTCATCTATGTCACACACCTGAAAAAATACAAATAGACAAGAGTAAAGAATTTTTTAATAGGTCTCTGCGGAATTTATTAAAACAAAGAGGGGTTCATCATTTTGTGACCAATAATGATGTTAAAGCAGAAAAGTTTAACAGGACTTTATTTTACAGCACACAACACCTTTAGGTATCAAGACGTGCTGCGGGCTTTGGTACACAGCTAAAATTATAGTTTTCACAGAACGATACAGGCGAGGCTTATAGAAGTGACATCCACAAACTCTCTGCAGATCTGGAAAACAAACAGTCTATGGCAATAGCATCAAATGTGAATGCACCAAGGACCCCTTAAAGAAAGGAGATCATGTAAGACTTTCAAAAACTAAAGGAAAATTAAAAAAAGGTTAAACAGGGGGGGCGGAGCCTGATGTCCAGCGGGTAGGACGCTTTGCGTTGAAGCTCCCGAGAGGCCTACTCAGAATCCTGACTTAATACCTATATAAATTTACTATTTCGCTCCGAACTGACCGGGGCACCTCGGGGGGGGATGGCGGCCCATAAACCAGCGCGCTTGGACTTCGGGTCTCCTTCTTCTTCTCACGGAAAACGCTCCAAAACAGAGGTGTCCTCCCCACAGAAGATGGTTCCATTTCGTGAAAACCCCGCAATGCACCTGGAGATTTTGGAGGAAATACGCGCGGCGTGAAGGAATTGGTGCAGTCCAATGGAGAAGCGCTTCGAGCCATGCGAGAAGACTTTGGAGTGCTCCAGGACCGACTTGAAGGTCTTTCATTACGGCAGGACAATATGGCGGGGGTCCTCGACTCGCACGAGGTGCGCTTGGGCAAACTGGACAAGGCTGAGCGCCAGATACAGAATCTTCAAAAGGAGTTGGAAGATAGCAATAATCGAGCCCGTCGCAACAATGTGAGGCTCCTCGGAATGCCGGAGGGGGTGGAAGCAGGAGATATAAGAGAATTCTTGCTCAAAACTCTTCCCTCCTTGCTGAAGATCACTTTTCACAGAGAACTGGAAATCGATCGAGCACACCGTGTTCCTGCCCGCATGGCGCTCAACCGCACGACCCCCCGGCCTATTATCTTTAGCTTGCTACGATATCAACAAGTGGAACAAATTTTACATGCTGCCCGAGCGAATCATCATTTGGAATTTGCAGGTCGTAAGGTCTCCTTCTTTCCTGATTTGGCAAAACCTACCGTTGACCGTCGGAAGAAACTCCTTGCTCTTCGCCCTCGACTTCAACAGCTACAGGCTCGCTTTGGCCTGTTGTATCCAGCGAAGCTCCGAGTGACTCTCCACAACCAGACCAGGACGTTCGAGGATCCTGATCTACTATCAACATTTTTGGACTCCAAAGAAGCAGAGCAGATGCGCTAATCCCAAATCTTGGACTCTTATCTGCCGGCTCTGTCCGCCATTTTGAAGGGCCCGATGCGGCGGTCATAGCCCAGCACAGAAATAGCCTGGACTTTCTTTCTTTCTCTGTATGACTTTTGTCTTTGGTCTCCTATCCCTTCATGATGTGTGCCTCGGTCGGATTCGGAGCACGCACAGTCCTACAGGTTATGTGTTTTTTCAATTTCGGCCTTCTCCGGGGTTTCTCCCCGCAGACACATGGTCGCCAGTAATTTTGGGGTTTTGCTTCTCCTCTACCGTACTGCGGTTTTCTTTGTTAATGTGGGGCGCTTCATTGTATTATATTAGCTTATTTTTCCTATGTCATGTGTACAGCCAGATACAGTCAGTTTGAGGGACACAGTGAAATTATGTGTGCTATCATGCTCAGAATTTTAACTTTTCTGAATGGCCTTATGTAAAATCTTATTACTCATCGTCAAAGGCATTACTGGTCCACTCAAAGGAAAGAAAATCCTTAGCTATCTTAGCCATGAGCATGTTGATTTGGTGTTTCTTCAGGAAACGCATTACACTCTGCTGAAACACTGAAACTCAATGCTAGGCCTCATATGGTCGCTGCCTATTCTCCCACCGTTTCCAAATGGTATGGGATAGCCATTCTGGTTAAGAAGTCTTTGCACGCTACTGTGCCTGATATTAGCGCTGACATGGAGGGTAGATGGGCCCGTGTACACCTTGAGGTTGGAGATAGTGAATTCACGTGTATTTGCACTATGCCCCGAATGTGGACAACCCTGCTTACTATGCAAGTTTTGCGCAGTTGGCCTCGGCCTCCGCCAATGCTCCATTAAAACTTGGTGGCGATTTTACTCAAATGTTCCCTCAATCTTTTCTTCTCAAACAAGGTGCTCGTTGGTTGGAAGATCTAGTACCGAACAGACCTGTGTGGCTAGATATAGTAGCGGGCCTTTGCTAACCGATTTCTCTTACCTTACTCCCTGGTATGACTCTCCCATTAGACTCCCACTATCCACCAATGCTTTTCGACACTTTAGGTGCCTTAAATACTCATATGCAACCTTTCGACTCCCGACTCTGGTCAGTGCAACTTCAGCATTGCCTTCGGAGCACTAGAGTACTCCCGCCATCGGCACTCTCTGCATAGGGTTGGTTGGGGACTTCCGATCTCTCGGTAGTTCACCGGGTGTAGCATACAATTTTACTAAACCTTATGTAATGCTATTACTAGAGATATCTCTATAGCGCAGAAAGTATGGGAGAGAGAATTGCATGTGACTTTGACCTCGGAGCAATGGAGCCTTATCTGGAGCAGAGGGACACGGGTTCCCGACCCGCCTCACTCACTCAGACCCTCTTCTTTCTAGCCCACCGGTGTTTTTTACACTCCTCACAGATTAGACAAATGGAACACTACTCAGGGTAATGGTTGCTGGACACGTCCTGCGGCCATTGATTTATTGCTTCATGTTATGCATGAGTATCCCGCACTACAGTATTACTGGCGTCGGGTCTGGGGTCGTATTTAGTCTATATCGCACTCTCAGGAGTCCCTTTCTTGGAGGATAGTGGGACTTCGCCCAGTTGCGGGGATCCCCTCTCTCCCAAAAATGGCTTATCTCCTTTCGAACTTTATGCTTGGCATTGCTATTTCCCTAATTAAGTAATAATGGGAAATTAGTTCCCATCTGAGCCTCAATGAATGGCGGAATCATGCCTGTCTCTACAGTAAATATGAACAAATACCTCGTCTGTTCGCTTCCTCCGTTCAGACTCCTTCTCATTGGTCTCAATGGAAGATGCTCAATGACTATGTACATTTTGCTAAAAGCTCTCATCTGACTGTCTAACTTTGTATATATCTCTGTCTCATGATCATGCTGTATTGTGGATACTTTTTTGATCGTTTGATGTATAATCACTGTTAATTGGAAGCGCTCACATGCTGATACAAACGGGTAGAGAAGAAGCACCGGGGTGGGGGGTAATGGGTTTATTTTTCCTTATTGTATCCTTGTTTTGTCTATTTTGGTGTGTTGTTTCTTTTGTTTGTTGCAAAATGAAAATAAAAGTTTAAAAAAAAAAAAAAAAAAAGGTTAAACATAAAAAGAAAAAAAGAGATGAATCATGGAGTATTTATATCACACTGCCTCAGCAGGTGTTTTTTCCCCCAAAATACCAGCTCTAATTTGAACTAGCAAAACTATTGAACTTACAAGGACCGTGGGAAGTAGGGCTAGTGTAAATACACTCTGGAGGAGAGGAGGGACAGGGGAGATATGATTCAGACATTTAAATACTTAAAGAGTATTAATGAACAAGCAATCCTCTTCCAAAGATGGGGAAGCTGTAAAACTAGAGAGAATAACATGAAGCAGCAAGGGGGTAACTGTGGTTCCCTTTATAGCAATAGAATAAAATCAAAATGGACATAACTATCTCTTGTATCTCAACAAATAGGGGTGACCTACATGGAGCGGTGGGTATGCCCCTAAACAAAGGCATAGGGAAAGGTGATCTGCACGGAACAGCAGATGCACCTACTCTTACCGCCTTGCTGGGCAGACAGTGGACCATACTGGTTTTTATCTGCCATCTCATACTATGCTACTATGTTGCTATGTTACAATACTGGGGAGAATATTAAGGAAGACCAAAAGTATGTTGTCACCTCTGGAGTAGAATTTGCACAACACGACATTACAGTCAGGAGTAGGCATTATTTTATCTATTTATTTATTTAATTTAAAATATTTACAAGTACAGTCAAACCTCGGTTTTCATTTGCCCCGGTTTTCATACGCTTCGGTTTTCAACGTCTTTTCTGACTGAGATTTTGTCCCGGTTTTCATGCATTGCTTCGGTTTTCAACGTCTTTTGACTGAGATTTTGTCCCGGTAGCAGGGAAGAAAAGCTGTCAACGTAAGCAGGAGATGTTGCATGAATGTGGGAGGCAGTTCTTTCTCTTGCAGGGTACGTCTGAAGCTATATCATTAAGATTTTCTGCCATTCTGAAGCATTGAGCAGATAATGTAAAGGTATTTTAATGGACTGAATTCAATGTGATTCCGAAGAAAGCTGGGCACAGCAGCTTGTCAGGGGTGGCTAAGGCCAGATGTTAACATACTGTACTGTACAGTACTGTACTTAGCTTGCTTTCAGTGATGTTAAATGTTCATTTATCCATTTCATTAGTCATTTATATTTATTTCTCATTGTTTTCTGTATGTAAAATTATAGTTATTCTCTATAAAATGTATTTTTTGTGAATATTTTTGGGTGTCTGGAACGGATTAATTGGATTTACATTATTTCTTATGGGAAATATTGCTTCAGTTTTCATACGTTTCGGTTTTAGTCAGACTTTTTCAAACGGATTAATCATGAAAACCGAGGTTTGACTGTATATACAAAAGTAAATACTTCAAGAAAACACCAACAATACAAACAATAGCCATAAAGAAAAAGGGGAACCAATCCTAACCCACATTAATCCTGGTTTTGCAACCCATATCACGGAGAACAAACAGTCTGATTGAAGAAGATAAACATATTAATATTATCAAGCTAGCCCACCCATAACTGAAATTAACCAAAATAGAAATAGTTCAAAAGAAAAAGCACACATCTCCTAGCCAAGCCCTATCTGCTAGCCAAAAAACTCTCAAACTGCAAATGACCAATATAGATGTATCGTACATCACCGATTGTAACTAAACATTTACATAGAAAATGCAAGAAGAAGATTCCCCCTGCAGCCAAAACCCAAGGCTTCAACTGCAGGAAGGACCTCCTCCGTGCCTGTGTGGCACACGACACATCTGGAAAAGGGGACACCTTTTGATCATAAAGTAGGAAATTCTTTTTTGAAAAATATCCTTTCAGAAGTCGAGCTTTGTCTGCTTCAGTGTAAAGGGAGATGATCAATATAGCTTGGGAGGGAATCAACTCATTAGTAGTCTCAAGAAAATTAGTCAAATCAAGATCAGATTCCTCCATCCGAGCCACATCATCGCCCTGTATCACACCCCGAGCCGCAAAAATCATTGCCAAAGATGTCATGAGTCATGTCACAATAGCCATTCTAAACAAAATAAACCATTCCACAGAGCAGGCAGGGTCAGGACTGGCTGTGATTAGAAGGGCTGTTAAAAGAAAGAGAACCAAGCCTCAGGAGGTACTGCAAAGACCTCCCAAACATTTTAAAAGAAAGAAACCTCAGACAAAGTTCTGGACGCAAAGGGGGCTCTTCTGTGCCACGAATAGTGGGGATGGCTGTCCCAATGGGACATCCATCCCCGCTATTTGTGCCTTCCCTCGCTGGTTGTGTGGGGAAATTAGATGGGGGCGGGGAAGGGGCGGCTCGGGGGTGGAGTCTGGGTGGGCAGTTGCCGGCCCTGGACATACAGGGTCGATTCTAATGTTGGCCCTGTGCATCCAAGGCGGTGACATGTGTGGGAAGTTATTCCACTCCAAAGTGGAATAATTTCCCTGGATGTGTTTTTTCTTTAATGCCGGGGCACAGATGGTGCAGGGAGGACCAGGGGACATTCTCCGCAGCCCAACCCTGGCCTTAGGAGGCCAGATCGGGGGTTGGGCTGTGGGAAATAAACACTTTTATCCGGCAGCCAGCATCGCGGCTTTTAAATGGAGCCATGGTGCTGCTGCTCCATTTAAAAAACCTGAATGAGTTAGTCGGGCTAGCCATGTACGTACAGGCCAGACTGAATCGCAATCCCGGCCTGCATGCACATGACTGATCATGATTCTGATCCCGCGGGGCTAGATGTGCCCCGTGGGATCAGAATTGCGAGCCCTCTGTACGTCTGGTCAGACCAGACATACAGAGGGGCTGGACATTGGGGATGGAGTGAGCCCTAATAACAATAAAAAATGGCAACATAACCATCATACTTGCCTACAGACCACCCAGTGCTAGTTCTGACCGATTTGACACACTAATAGAAGCACCATACAGCCATACAGCCACAAATCACAAACCAACTATTTCGCCCTCATTGGTGGCCTCAACCTTACCTTCACCACACCAAAGAAAGTCCCGGTCTATGCTCAACTCATTCTTCAACCTACTCATGACAAAAGAAACACCCTCAATTTGATCTTTCTACCACAGAGCACCATCAAAAAACACTCCATCCCACCCCCAACTACCATCAATGTCCTCTGGTCAGATCACAAAGTAATCTCCTTACTCATACCCCATACTGCACTGGATTGGACACCACTCAGCGCTGAACCTACTACTCGCAGGTTGCTAAACTTCGACAAAAAGGAATTTCTAGAGAAAATTCTGCCTGACCTCCAATCTACTCTGGAAGATCTCGACTCCCTCATGAAAGAATGGAGCACAGCCATATTCAGCTCAGCAACAATGCCACCCAAGCCCCTACTGCAAAAAAAGACATAAATCTACAATTTGGTAAATGACACAACTAAAAAACATGAAATACATCCTTAGAGCCACTGAGAGGAAATGAAGGAACTCCAGAACTCCTGACAATCTCACCTCCTACAAAACCAAACTCAAAGAATATCAAACAGCCACTCTCAAAGCAAAAAAAGAACACTACACAAAACTGATTGAAAAATCTATCAACTGTCCTTGCAAACTCTTTGATATAGTCAAGTCCCTCATACAAGATTATTCCCAGCAAACAGAAGGTAGAAATCTGATCTCACAGCAGATGACTGACTACTTCCAAACATTAACCTCCCCCAACAGTAACACTACAAGCACCCTTCCAGACATACCAGCTCAGGATTGGTCGAAACCCCAGCACACTTGGAAGACATTTTCAACAGTTACGTCTAGGCACCTAAAAGATATAATCACCAGCATCTGCAAGACCACATCCCCTCTTGACCCATGTCCAGTTAGCTGGATCACGATTGCCAGACAAGAACTCTCACCTACAATCCACAGGATCTCAGCTCTCTCTACAACAAGAATACATACCACCTGAACTCAAAATGGCCTCCACCCGACCAATAAGAAAAGTAACTACCAACAACATCAACCAGCCAACCAACCAACCAACATCCTACAGAACCATAGGTAGTCTTCCATTTATGGCCACGATACTGGAAAAGATTGTACTCCACCAACTTCAGGATCACATTGACAAACACTCTCCTCTCGACCCCCAATAATACAGCTTTCACTCCCACCATGGAGTTGAATCCCTCACAACAGTACTCCTAAACTACTTAATAACAGGCACAGTCAGATCACACAGAGGTTACTTACTTATTTTCCCCGACATCAAGGCCGTGTTCAACTTAATATCTCACGCCCTAATCATCAAAAGACTGCAAGCAATAGGACTAACAGGAACCCCTCTGAGCTGGTTCAAATCTTATTTATCAAATCGATGATGTCAGGTAAAATCAGGCTTCACAAAGTCAAAACCGTACACCCAAACCCAAGGAGTTCACCAAGGATCTGCCCTCTCCACGCTATTATTCAGCATCTTCATCCAGCCGATCTGCACACTCATACAAACTTTCAATGTCCTCTTTCACATATATGCTGATGATGTCATGATCTATGTACCCATTAATACACTGAACCCTGATATCACAAACGTTCTTTGCCCACATAAGAAACATCACCAGGAGCATATGCTACAAACTCAAGACTATACAACATGTGAAGCCTCTCCTAACCCATCAAAACTTCCACACAGTCCTTCAAGCTCTCATCTTCCACATCTAGACTACTGCAACCTCATCCTTCAAGGCCTACCTAAGAAAACAGTCCACTGCTTCAACTAGCCCTTAACATAGCAGCACGTACCATCTGCAATGCAAGCATAACCAAGTGCATAACTCCATTGCTCAAACAGCTTCATTGGGTATGCGTCATAAAACGCACAAAATTTAAAGTCATCCTTACAATTTCATGATCCTCAATGGCCTGTCATCCATCCACCTTCAAACAATAATACAAGAGACCAAAGATGACCACACAAGGTGAACCGGCTCCCAGTACACCCTAGATAACCTAATATCCTTCATATGATCCAACACCACTACATTCAGAAAAGCCTTCTCCCTATCTGTACTTTCCCTCTGGAACTCAATCCCATGCAAACTCCTGGCCACAAAGGACCTACTGACGTTCAGAAAGGCCCTCAAGATTCACCTATTTACCGCATACTTTAATAAGGATAAGAAATAATTCCTTCATGCAACAGCCTCTGTCCCCTGTCACCCCATCCCCTCCCCCTCACCCCTCTCCCCCTACTCCCTTCTCTCTTCCTATCCCCTCCCTCCCATGACAATTGATCCCCCCTAATTTTATGTTCTCTCCAAGTTCTTTGCCCTTTTACAGTGTATTAAGTTTTCTCCAAGTTCATTACCCTGTTACAATGTATCAATTTCTGTTTCAATGTAAACCACCTTAACCATAGGATAAAGTGGTATGGACAACCTGTTAAATAAATAAATAAATAAAATCTGAGGGTGACAAGTCTCAGAAGCTTAACCACGAGTCTAAGAAGAGAAGCACCTGCTCTAGGAAGTGAGATATATTCTAAAAAGTACCATGGCTTTTGTACAGCATGGCTCTGAAAAATGTGCTAAATCAGAACTGGACCTGTTTCAATTAGCCCCGACCCAAACCAGTATCAAAAAAAGCATTCATGTGGAAATACCTCCATTATCGGCATTGTCGGAAACAGTCCCTTTGGACTTCTACATCACTGGTTATGGTGAAGACTATATTGATTTATATAGCATTATGTTGTCCCTGACCAGTAAAATTGTGGAAGAAAATGGCTCAGAGATTGATGTGGCAAAGTAGTGCCAGTGAACTACACGATCGCATCTATTTTTAGCCAGTTGGATGTCACCCTGGGAGACCAACTCATTAGCCAGAGCAACCATTGCTATCCCTACAGAGCCCTCATCGAGCTGCTTAATTATGGTGAAGGACCCCTCAAATCACAGGTTACAAATGGTCTGTTTTACAAAGATGCAGCCGGTCAGCATGATGTGAGAGATATAGGATCTTGCAACGTCAGTTTTACTGAAAGGGCCCAATTTATAGCCTCTAGCTACAGGGTGGAGCTGTAGGGGCATTTACATAGTGATCTATTTTCCAAGAAAAGCTACTGATTAATGGCGTGGATCTCAATATTAAATTGACCCGCAACAAAAATGTTTAATGAGCGGCAATGCCAATGAAAGTTATAAACTCCTTATCCTACACGCTGCCCTCTCTGTAAAGAGAGTTAAAGTTCCCCCTGGAGTGCGCTTGGGACAAGCAGAAGCTCTCTCAAAGCTAATGTCAAGTATGCTATTGCCCATGTGGGGCTGAAGGTGTTTAGCATACTGGCCGGAGCCTATCTGACTAACCAGGAAAATCTTTTTTTGGGACAGTTACCAAAGCTCATTGTGGGATTTGTGGATAATGATGCTTTCAGCGGTAGTTATACTAAAAACCCATTCAGTTTTAAAGATTATGATATGAATTTTGTCGCTCTGTATGTGGATGGTGAACAAGTACTCGGGAAACCAATTCAACCTGACTTTGAAAATGGGAGTTGTGTGAGAGAATATATGCAAGCAACTGGCAAACATCTGAAAGACAGTGCGTTGCTGATTGACCGTCAGGAGTTTTACAATGGCTATACTTTGCTGGCCTTTGACCTTTCACCTGATCAGGAATGTGAAGAGCACTACTCGTTGATTAAAACCTGTAACCTGCAGGCTGAAATACGTTTTGCCAGCGCTTTACCCTACACTGTGAACATGATTGTTTATGGGGCTTTTGACAATGTGATAGAAATTAAGCATAGAAGGAATATTCTTTTTGACCATGCATAAAAATGAACACCATGCAGATCTTTTTTATTTTAAAGAAGGATCCCTGTGTTGCAGAATCCTTTTTAGATGTGCTGCCCGGCGACTGGCTAGCTGATGAACAAATATCAAGGAAGCCCGTGAATTTGGTGGTACATACACATCCTCACAATCTACCTGGAGAGCACTGGTTAGCCCTCTATGTGAGTGGAAATGGAACAGGGGAATTTTTTGATTCTTATGGACAACCCCCAGATAGCTTATTCTTTCCTACCAGCATTATGAGCTTTTTCAATAACCATTTTATGTCACAACAGGCAATTACAGCACCCACTGTCCAAGGCCTGTGGTTATCACTCTGTATTTTTCTTACATCACCGCTGTAAAGGGTTGCCTTTTGAAAATATTTTAGAAATGTATTCTGAAGATTTAATGCAAAATGATGAAATGGTGTTAAATTTTGTAAAATGCAACAAAGAAAACAAACTTTGTGTAGATCTTTTCAAAATCTGTTTCATAACCCCCAGGGGTATGTTTCCTACCATGAATGTTATGTTGTTTCTATATAAAAAGTAAACCATGTTTGATTGTCTTTATTTTTGTTTTTAAAAGTATTATTTTATTGAAAATATATTTTTATAAACTGAGCGATCGGTAGCTATGAGATAATTTTTTTATGAGGAAGGGGTGCTTTGGTCTTTGCAGGCTTCATGTACATTTCAGTAACCTTCACAGAGGAGTTCTTCTTGAGGGGTGCCAGTACATCTCTGTTGTCCACATTACTCATTACCGTGGAGGGCATATTTGATTCAACTAGGGTTCGCGTGAATTCCCCCCAGCCTTTGGGTATTCTTTGTTGTGAAAGGGTTCGCGTGAACTCCCCCCAGCCTTTGGGTATTCTTCGTTGTGAAAGAGCTTGGGGCTGCATAGCCCCGAGAACAAAGTTGAGCAGATTAGAACAATTGACAGGTTTTCCCCTGTATATAAATATTTCATTTCCCTCCCAGGATGCCACGTTCTTGTTTTTTAATAGTTTATTAAGCAGCACCTCAGCATTTTTCCTATTGCACATATTGATGCTGTTTAACACTTCTTATATTACAGGGTCTGGAGGTATAATATTTTCTAGAGATGCGCCCGTTGATGTATCATCTTGTGCCAGTAGTTACAAGTTTATTTTTTTTCCCATATTCCTTTGTCGGTTAAGCATGAGATAGCGCTGTAACACTTCTGAATAGCATTTAGGGGCATGTTTACTAAACTGCGGTAATGTCACTCACGTTAGGTTCTGCGGTAAAGCTACAGATGCCCATATAAAGGCGTGGGCGGTGCATTGTTACAGCAAGCCATATCAGCTAACACACGTTACAAGGCGCCTTAGACTAACGCGCGTTACAAGGCGCCTTGTAAGGTGCCTTATAAGGTGCCTTCTAAGGTGCATTATAAGGTGCCTTGTAAGGTGCCTCGTAAGGCACCCTATAGGGCTCCTTAGGCTAAGCGCCGTATTAGGCACCCCTGGACAAGGCACCGTAGAAGGCACCCTGGGCTATGGAACCATAGGTTAAGGTGGCCTAACAAGGTTATGGTGCCCTAGGTTAGTGTGCCCTAAATGCTGCAAGGTGCCTCAGGATGACATGCATGACCTGTGAGGAACAGAGACAGATGTAGCCCTAACACTAGATAGAGCACTCAGGAAAGGCAATGAACGGGTGAGTGAAGGAGGGAGAGCTGGTAGCCGCTGGACCTGCCATATCTGCGGGCATCCCATATGGCTTCCAGTACTGATGACAAACATGGTGGGGGCAACTGTACCACAGCACAGGGTGTTGGCAATGTAAAGTACTGGAAAGACAGTTGGTGGCAGACAATGGGAATACGTGTCCTCCAGTGGAGGCAGAGGTGGCAGGATAGTTACAATGATGGGTGGACAGAGGAGTGGTGGTGCCATGCAGATCAAGCACAGGTGAGGCAAGCATGAAGAGGATCAATGCAGGAAAGGGTAGCAGTGCAGGACATGGGGTGGCAGCCTGCACAGGCAGACAGGACTCTACACAGCTGACAGATGCAGATAGACGGACCGAGGGAATGTTGGCAATTGCTGCAAGGGTATTATGGGCTGGCAGCACAGATCTGCAAAAATATGACTGCTATAGGCATACACACTATTTGAGTAGGACAGGCATGAGAGGAGGGAACAATGAGGAATTGAACTCATAAACACTGTCAAGAATGGCATTGTATTAACCAGTAGGCTATACCTCCGTGGTGTATGTCACAGCAATGGCTGGGTACAGAAGGACTACAGGTCACCACACAAACTATCTGCTCTGAGTGCCAGGATAGGGTAACTCCACCAGTACTCATGATGCAATGCACATGCTGAATAGCATTCTATAGCTGATCACCAAATGGAGCCTGCACCTCTCCGGTACCTCAGCTTGGAAAGACGAACTGACAGTGCGTGATACTGGCACAGAGTAGCTACAGACAATGCCATCAAAGGTTCTGTGTTCACCCTGAGGGATAGGATGGGTGCCCAGCACTAGGTCTGCAGTACATGTGGTGGTAGAGATAGGTCCTGCTGTGCATCCCCATCACTACTAGTGTGTGACAGGTGTTCCTTGCAGTGCAGCTGATGGTAACTTGGTGTCCATCTGTATCTTGCAGTCACATGTGGCCCTCTGGGACCAGACACCACCCAGATTAGCGTGTACCCCATGTTAGGGTCTGGCTGACATGGGCACCTGTTATCAGGGCAGAGGGGTTTCTAGACTTGCATGAGGTTTGTGTAGCAGTGACTATATAGATCACAATGGTTATACACTACATACCCCAGGGGGCCCACATCACCTGTTTTGCAGGTAAGGAACAGGTGCCCCAACCCTGGTGAAGCAACTTCCAGCCTGCTGGTATAGAACAGCCCTGGAGGGTTGGTGGGCCAGAGCCATACCTGCGACTGGGGCAGACCAGCAGCAATGCTGGGGTTAGGTCTGGAAAACCCCAACCTCTTCACACCACTGTCTGCCAGTCACCAGCAGACAGCACAGTCAGACTGTACCTTATAGGTATTCCAACCATGCATAGTCTAACTGCAGACAGGTTACAGTTCATGCTCACAGAGGAACTATGTGCACCAAGCAGGCATCTCAGTGATTGGGATCACAAAAGTATCACTGGAGGTAGACAGTGTAGAGCGCTATGTGGGAACCTAGACATGCCATAGTCACTGTCGGTCAGAGTCAGTGCCCTCCCAGTATGCCATGCTGTGGCCACCCTGTCCATGCAGGTGGTGGTCGGGCACTACAGTGTCCCAGCCATTGCCCCACACCCTGTGAAGATGCATCCTGGCCAATCTGCCCTGTCTGGGCCATACCCACAATACCTTGCTCCTCATTATGCACATATTCAAGCTAACGCTGGTAACAGTGGGACATTTTGGGCCCAGTGAGGGGTGGGCAGCCATAGAACAATGGATAGACACACACACACACACACACACTCCTATTGCATCATTGTGCAAAGATAGGTGTGGTTGGCAACCCTGCCTGCCACACTGGTCCTGATCACAGCGCCGACATTGATAAACTGTGCAGGAGGTAGTAGTAGTGCTCTGGTGATAACTACAGGTCAATGCTGGGGCCAACAGCCTGACTCTCCATGCATCTTTGGATTATGGAGCCTGTGTGAGTGGGTGTTTGTACCCCTGTTCGCCGCTGCTTTGGGCTTTGCACATGTTGCTGTTGTATCTGCATTGTAGGGTAAAATATAGGGACATACTCTACAGGAACCACAGCTGGGATTTGAACCTGTGACCCTCTGCTTCTGGACATACTGGCTGGGTGTACTGCACCACACTGTTGCCACAGATGCATGGTAATCCCTGGAGCTACCTGCATCTTTCCTCAGCCAGACCTTTTATGTTGCACTGCACGCCACGTACTGGTACAGGGCATGGCCTAGGTACACTGCAGGCAGGTGCCACTGCCCCCTCCTGCACGGGCACACACACCCCTGCCATGCAGACATGACCATATGCTGTCGGTGCTGGTAGTGCGCAGATCCAGGTCATCCACTGTGTGGGTAGGTGGTCGCCTAGGGAGCGGGGTCTGGGGCAGGGGGCATACATGAGCATTCTCACATCCCCCCCATCACCGCCTGCTAATAGTATGTCCCTTCCGCTTGGTGGAGGGTTGGCTGGGGGGATGTGAGGTCAGTGCTCTGGCAACTGTTAGCTCGGGTGGACCAGGTAGATGTAGGTGGATTGTGTTTGGCCTTTGTCAGTAGCTGTCTTGCTGCTGTCTTGCTGATTTCCAGTTTCTATGTTCCTATGTGCCACCTAGGCGCCCGCTTAGTACACCCTGTGCCCCAGATGCCCCCGCTGCATGTCCCGCCTCCAGCCCCCTATGCCTCATTTGCAACATCGCCATAGTGGCACTATGCTGTTGCTGCAAATGGAGCACTACTATCACGTTTCTTGGGCTCCCTGCCTATGCTATTCAGTGCTGACACTTAAATGGTTTCTCTCTCCTGTAAATGTGCATCTAATGGCAGGTTTTCATTCGCGGTGGGATTCAGCCCTTCAGTTCAGCGCATTAGTGTGCAGGCAGCCTCTTACCGCCCACTCCCCGCCCATTGACCCCTTCTCTCCGCCCTCTCTCCGCCCTCTCTCCACCCTCTGCAGTGTTTACCGCGGCCGGGGAACGTTAACGCACGTTAACGTTACATAGCACGCGTTAACGTTACCTAACGAGTGTTAACGTTACCTAACGCGCAGTCTGTAACGTTACCACAGTTTAGTAAACATGCCCCTTAGTCTTTTCATGTTCAGACATACCAACACTTTGAAGGATCCTTTTCATTTCTTCATCTAACCTATAAATAGTTAAAGTTCTAATATTTTCTTCCCGATCTGAAGGTTTTCTCAAGCGCTCAAGTTGTTGACTAGGGATCAGGTACATTTTTTCAGTACACTGCATTAACAGTTTGTCAGAAGACTCGTTATCAATAGTAAAGCAAAACTTAACAGGGGTCCAATAGAACCACCCAACAGTCTCACCAACTGTTTCTGTTTTTTAATGGGTAATCTTTTATCGCACAGACTTCCCTTTTAAAACCTTTATCTGATGTTATGAAAGTGGAAATGTTACCTTTTAGGGTATTGAGAATGATTTCAGTTTTATCAGCCACCAAATCATTAGAAACTGTATTCAGGATGGCTTTTCTGTGCTGTAGACACTTGAACCAAATGTTTTAAAAGGGGCAGGTTTCTCTTTACACGGTCAGACATGTTGTTTGAGACACACAAGCATGTATGAAGGGCTGGTTATATATTCACTTCTTTTTATGGGGGGGGGGGGGGGGGCTGTGTTTTTTCACAGTATACCGTAGTACAATCTAGTGGGAAGATATCAGTCCTCAATCTATAAGCCTCAGGCATTGTGGTGTTTAAATCCACAATGAGATATCTGTATAGCTTTATTTATTCATTTGACAGTTTTGTATGCCACCTTATCCTTCAATCAAAGTGGTCACAGCACAATCAGGGGATACATTTAACACAAGGGGATATGAGACACATACACAGGGAACATGGGCAATGGAGGGCTTGCCCAAGACCACAAGGAGCACCTGTGAGACTAGAAACCCCAGTCCTTCCAGCCCAAGGTTTCTGTCCTCTAGTAGGATTTGACCCCCCAACCTTCCAGCCTGAAGTACCTTGCCCCAACCACTAGACCACTCCTCCACAGCTTTCTGCTGGCATCCTTGAAGGCTTCTAAAAGAATTTTGATTTTCCAGAGTACATCTGCCTGGCTAGAGTGGCAATCTGTAACTTATCTCTAGGATTCTTAAAGAGCACCATGTATTTGGTATTTTAAGTTACAGTTCGGCTTGCTTTGCCTTGGCAGGAAAAATTCTGAACAATATATATGATGCTTAGGTTTCTGTGATACACATACTTGGTAAAGTCTTTCTTTATTTCACCACTTTTAAAGGCAGAATCCATTAGATCATCAACAATAACCAAGTTTACTTTATTGATTGGAAACATTTGGTCATTATTAAAAGTATTAGGCAAAGTGTCCATAAATGTAATACAAGGATATTTATTTAACATTTCCTTATGCAAAGGTTGCCAACAACTGTAACACCATACAATATTGTCAGGCATGATGGTCAATAGATGACCAGTATGTTCTAACAGTTTTTTTAACAAAGAATGTCTTGCCTGAATTGGATAGCCCTGCTAAAATACAAAAAAATGAGTGTGACCAGCGCACATCCACCATGCTAGTATCAGTAGGGTAGTGTACTAAAGTCATCTTCCACCTTCACTCTTTCATCAAACACAACTTTTTGAGTTTTTTTTAATCACACCAGTCTCTATTGTACAACTCTTTTTGTTTCTTATAATACCAGCCTGTTGCACCCCTATCTTTTTCTGGGGAAAATCTGCTGCCCCTGGTTTGTAGTCAAATCCTAGATCTTTCAAACTAGTGAAATTGATTTTCTGACAGTTTTCTACATTTAGTGTAATCCCTTTCACTTTCATACAGGTCTTTCCACTTGACAGCTTGCAACCATATGTTTTAGGCCCCACTGATACAAACTCGGTGAGCTCGCCTAAATAATCACCCAAGGGTGGATTACAGACACCCTCTTGACTTAGAAATATCACAGAATCTGTATCATGGCACAGGCAACACTTTTGCAAACGGTCTGGAAGATTGCACAACTCTAGACGTGCATAAGCTGTTGTAAAATGGTCAATGAAAACATTTGTACTACCCGAAAATATGCAACGGTCCTTGAGTGCTTCCAAGACACACAGGCTGTTTCATCATCAATAAAATCACATGATGAAACCTCAAATTCAGGAGAAAACTGGTATTTAAAGAGATCATCAGGTTCTCTCACAGTGCTTGTGGTAGGCAGGTTTGTTCTTTGACCAAACTTTCCACACAGAGAATTTAAGAAAAATTTTGCTATTTGACGCTTAGCAGGGTTTATATTAATCTGGTCTGCATGCAAAAGCACTCCCTCTTTTCTGTAGAAATCAACTATGTACAAATTTTGTTTTTCAGTATCTTTGCACCACCAGGGTAGCCAGAAGCCTCTTGTTTTTCACGGAGGTGACTTTGATGTATTCAGAAAAGAGACAATCAGATCTTTAATTGAAATGCCAGAGTTCATAGATTTCAACAACCACATGGAGGCACATTCCATAGAGTGTGTCCAGGCCCCTGTGCGTCCGATTGGAACGGAATGTACAGAGGCAGACCCGATTCTGATCTCACGGCGGCTAGAAATGCCCAGCAGGATCAGAATTGGGTCTGGGCCTGTACGTGCAGGCCAGGACCTGATTCTGATTGGCCTGCACATACAGGTCACTGCCTGGTTAACTCAGTCAGGCTCCTGAATGGAGCCGAGGTGCCATGGTGTCCTGTTGCCATGGCACCATGGCTGCATTCAGGAGCTGCGATCCATGGCCGCCGACCCTATTCTTCTTTCCCTGCAGCCTGACCGCCGTTCTGGTCTCCTATGACCAGGGTCAAGCTGCAGGGAATCCCTTGTACCTCTCACCTTTTTGACGCCACGCAGGCCTGCCATCCCCCAATGTCCAGGGGGACTTATTCAACCTCCAAGTTAGACTAGGTCCCCCATCCAGTTTGCTAACCCCAGACATACAGGGCCGACCTCAGGATCGGCTGTGGACATCTGGAGTCACAGACCGCCTGTGCCCTGCTTCACTCTGCCTCCGCACCACCCCCCTACCATCCTCGCATAAGTCTCACCATACAAACTCCTTGTTCATATGGGGAGGCTTCTGCCAGGAATGGAAGGGGGCGAATAGCGGGTATGGATGTCCCTACAGGGGTCCATTCCTGCTATTCACAGGACAGAATAGACCCCAAACACTTTTATAATGGCTACATTCATCTTCACTGTACACCAAGTCCCCAGAAAAGCTCTCTCCTCATCCATGTGGGCATACATTTCCTGTTGCCATGTATCAGTACACGTATGACACAGAGCAACATAAGCTTACCACCCACCTGTATGGGTAACACCAGGAAAAAGAGCTTTCATGGAGGATATACCTTTACTTTTACAAACCAAAGTAATTTGTGGGAGGACCAGATTTGTCATAAATCTGCAAGAAACCTCAACAAACTTGCACCAGAGTATTCAAATTCTATACCCACACCATATGGAACCAATTCCCTCCCACCTTACGCTGCATAACATCCCACACCCTCTTCAAGAAACACCTCAAAATATTCCTTTTTGAAAAACACTATGGTCTTCCACTGCAACCAACCCACAGCAAAGAACATCCTCCACTGTCACATACCATCCCCTTATCCCCTCCCACCTAACCCTTGTTCTTCTCTTTACACATACTTAACATACCTCAAGCATTTTCACCCCCCCCCCCGCAACCCATCTCTCACCCCCCAACCTCTCCCCCCTGCCACTCCCCATGGTAACTATGCCATTAGTCAACTGTTAGCTGTTTATAGCTTATGTATATAGTTGCCTGCATTTGCAATTGTATTTGTATTTGTATATAGTCGCCTGCACTGTTTCAACCTTTTTTTTGTACACCGTTCTGTTCTGTTCCATGTAAACCGTTTTGCCTTGTAGAAAAACGGTATATTAAAAATAGTTAAATAAATACATAAATAAATGATTTCTGGATGGCCTATTGGATATTCCTTTCTTTTATTGATTAGTAAAATCATAGTAGTATATTTTTTCCCCAGGTTTTGTTTTGTAGTACAGACAAACGTCATTTGTTCTACCCCCAAAAAGGGCATCTCGTGAAATCAGAGGTTGTGGTAATGCTGAGCCAGCCAGGAAATCTGCACAGACCCTGTCATTTTCTTTTACCATCTGCTTCCACTCGTGCTCCCATAGACTTACGACCTTGAACCCCCAGCTTTCCAGGAATGCTGCCTATAGCTGTGTTTTGTAATAAAGAAAACCAAGTTGTAGCTGTTATATGATTCTGGTCTTTATCATTATAACAACTCGGACAGCCGTGATAAGAACACCCATTAAATTCAAAAGCTGTTTCTACTCCATCGATCACTGCATAACCATCAAGAAAATAAGAACCCACCTTTTTTCATCCTCTTTCAGAGCATGTGTGAGCTGTATATTTTCTTTGGCCTCTACATACATCACCCATCGAATAGAGGGGGATGAATATCTCTTTGTCTGCCTGTGATAGTTATCCGGTGGGATGAGTGCCACAGTCTTGAGTTCTTAAAACATTAAGCTGAACATAGCCATACTTGCAGATGCAAGATTTATGTACTGGAAAGGGTCTAAACAACTTGTTAGAATTTTTGATCCACCATCCTGCTCTACAACCCCATCTTTCTCTGTCATTTTCCTGGTTTCAGCTTGGTAGAGAACACAGGCCTGCCGCAAAATAGACACATTCTGTTGGCAGTAATAAGCCAACACTTTTTGCAAATTAAATGTTTTATGCTGATTGCATGTGTACCATTGTAAAACTTCCTCTTTTTCTTCAGGCAGCATGTTTCCAACACCATAATGGTCAATATCCAGCATAGGGCCCACAAAATTTAGATTTTTCCGAGTATTAAAAAAAATGTGGAAAATACTCCCGACCCCTCCATTTCACCTAGTCCTTTTACATTTAGAATCTTATCAATACGGTATATTCTGTCCTGTTGTGGGGTGACTTTTATTTATTTATTTATTGCTTTTTTTTTCCTTTACCGCACCTTCCAGAGATCAGGAGGGGTTTACATTTAACAAAAACAGAACATTTTACATGGAACGTTGTTTCAACTATTTACAGGAGCAAGTCTAAGAATACATGTGTTGAATAAACTTAGCAGAACATTGTTTTTACATGGAACATTATATCAACTATTTACAGAAACATATCATGTGAATTGGATATTGTATAGACTTAGCAGGGCGGATCGACTTGTGAGGTTACAAAGTGTATTCAGTATTTCTGGGGACGGGGGGGTTGACTATTGAATCATATGTGTGCGGGGGACCTTGGATCAAGTTTCATAGATTACGTTGTTCCTTGGGTGAATTGAATATCTGTTTGTGAGGGGGGGTTCAGTTGAGTTTCCAAAATGCTAGATAAAAAGAACCTTGTATGGCTTCGCCGCCCTAATCATGTATCTTGTATGTTGTTTTCTGACCCCTGTTTAAACGTCCGCTATTATAAATATCCCGTCAGTCCACATTTGCTTGTAACATTTTTCAAAATTTCCTTTAGTTTTTGAAAGTATTACATGATCTCTTTTTTTAAAGAGGACTTTGGTGTGTTTATGTTTGATGCTATCGCCATAGACTCTGCAGAGAGTTTGTGGATGTCACATCTACAAGCCTTGCCTATATCATTCTGTGAAAACTATGATTATAGCTGTGTATAAAAGCATGCAGCATGTCGTGATACCTAAGGTATTGTGTGCTGTAAAATAACGCCACATTTTTGATTTTAAAGTCCTGTTAAACCTTTCTACCACCGCTGCTTTAACATTGTTATTGGTCACAAAATGATGAACCCCTCTTTGTTTTAATAAATTCTTCAGAGACCTATTTAAAAATTCTTTACCCTTGTCTGTTTGTATTTTTTCAGGTGTATGACATAGATGAAATATTTTTTCAAAGGCTTTAGCAACTTCATGATCGGTTTTCGTTTTTAAATTCACGACCCAAGCATATTTTGACAGGATGTCTACCACCGTTAAGCCATTTGTAGCCATTGTTATAATGGAACAAGGCAGACATATCAACTAAATCAGCCTGCCATTGCACATCCATGTCTGACATGATCATCTTGTTTCTTTTAAAATGGACCCTTGCAGGTCTGTGTAGAGTATAAGCATCTTGTCCCATCTGGCTATATCTTTTGTGCTGACTGTTTTATCATGCTCTTTTAGCAGCTTGAAATAAGGATTTATGGCCCCAAAGCTCCTTATTGCTTTTGAATCATAGTAAATGCTCTTCAATAGGGTTTCCTTCATGATTGCCGTGTTTTGAATATTTTTATTTTGTTAACATCTTCAGAATTTATTCTACATATCCTATGTGTACAACCTATTCTTTCTACAGTCACATTGCTATGTTCAGACATGGCTCTTTTTTTTCTCTGTATCAAATTTTTCAAAGCCAATCACATGTTGCCCCATCATTTCCTTACGTTTTCTACAGTCACGTGAGCATGTTCAGACATGCTTCTTTTTTCTCTGTATTGAATTTTTCAAAGCCACAAAAAAAGAAGCTGAAGTGAGATTTGAGCCCAAGTCTATGCTTTTTAACCCAAGTCTATGCTTTTTGCTCTCTCTCTCTCTCTAACAATGTGGTGCTATTGAGTCAAATACACATTTAACCCATGTTGAAAGAAAGTCTGTTTTATATTTATTCTAACAAATGCTTTGTGCCTGCACTACATTTTAAAAATTATACATTTAAGAAAACCAAAAAGTGCAGGTTCCTGTTGCTATCAAAGGTTCCTGTTTGTTCCCAGAGAAAGTGTAGTTACTCACCTGTAACAGGTGTTCTCCGGGGACAGCAGAAATCAGTCCTCACACGAGTGACGTCAGCGCCGATGGAGCCTGAGCGGAAGCATCTCCCCAGCTTTCAAAGAAAGCCTTTGGGAGATGCACCACACATGCACCATGCATGCGTAGTCCCCTTCCTGCCGAAAGGTACCATTTTGCTTCAGTCTAGTGACATAGTTAAGATGGCAAAAATTAAAATATGGTAAAGAAGCAACTCAAAGGGGAGGAGAGAGGGTTGTGAGGACTGATTCCTGCTGTCCCCGGAAAACACCTGTTACAGGTGATTAACTTTAGCTTTCTCCGGGAACAAGTATAGTAGCATAGTAACATAGTAAATGACGGCAGATAAAGACCAGTATGGTCCATCTAGTCTGCCCAGCAAGATGGCAAGAGTAGGTGCACCTGCCGCGCTGTGCAGGTCACCCCTCCCCATGTCTTTGTTTAGGGGTGAACCCACAGCTCCGTGAAGGGCACCCCTGTTTGTTGAGAAATTAGATAGTTAAGTCTATTTTGATTGTATCCTGTTGTTATAGAGGGATCCACTGTGTCTTTCCCATGCCATTTTGAATTCTGTCACAAGTTGTGTTCCTCTATAAGCAGGCTGGTGGAGACAAAGAACCAATGAAAAGCTCAGATTTCAATGATGTCACTCCCATGCCTCTATTCGCCTCTGCCACCAGAGGTCCCTTCAGTATTCATCCCAAAACATATGGGAGAAACATGGCAAGTCTCACACAACCTCAACCATGGGCAACAATGAGTGATCAATAGTAGAGAACTATGTACAGGAAAGCATAAACATAAGGCTGTCAGTAGATGATGAATCTGCAAAGCCAAGTATAAAAATCACAATAGACCCAAGGGTACTGCAGCAGAAGAACAGAGCAATACAGTTCCAGGGACGGGCCCTGGACTGGTCTAGCAGAAATCAAGGAATGGACATTAATGGTAAGTAAAATGTCATCTTCCATATCGTCCTGCTTGACCAGTCCAGACAAGTGGGATGTACCAAAACTACAACTCCACTGGGTGGGAAGAAGACAGCAGTTCGCAAAACCCTTGAGCTAAAGGGCTTGTCCACCATCGCGTGGACAACCAAGAGTTAATGCTTGACAACAGTGGAAGTGATGCCCACGTTGCTACCTGACAAATGTCTGCAGGGGAGGCCAAGCTCTGCTCTGCCCACTCCACAAGGATGCCTGTGCTCGGGTAGAATGGGCGCACAAATCCTCTAGAATTGGCCGGCTCCGTAACAGGTATGCCGAGGCAAAGGCCTCCTTAATCCAGTTTCCCAAAGTTGACAGAGCCATCGCTCTGAGATGAGTGTGGTGTGCAATGGCAAAGAACCACAGGTGAAGTGCTTCCTCACATAGGGGATAGGATCCCGTTCCCCCCTGTTTGTTCACATAGAACAAGGCAACCTGGTTATCTGTCCTGACTAACACCTGTTTCCCCGAGAGTTGAGGCTGAAAAACCCAAAGGGCATTTGTTAGTGCCCTTCATTCTAAGAGGTTGATTGGCAGAGCACATAACTGATGAGTCCACAGTCCCAGTATGGTGAGGTCATTCAGATATGCTCCCCAACCCAGCTTGGAGGCATCCGTTGTCAGAGTGCATCGAGGAGAAGACATCTGAAAGGGTGATCCGGTTCTGTGGGGAACACCACTACTGAAAGGACATGGTCAGTTGAGAGGTGATGTGGATCTTGTCTCTGAGACGTCCTATTGCTTGCTGCCATTGTGAAGACAACTTCCATTGGGACTGCAGCATGTATAGGTGAGCATAGGGAACGGTATGGACTGGGGAGGCCATGTGTTCCAAGAGACATAGCATCTCTCAAACTGTTGAATACATCTCGCCAACTCTGCCTTTTATTTCTTTGGCTCCTCCCTTTGGAATGCTCTACCTCCTGTCCTCCACCTTGAACCATCCCTTTCCAGATTCAAATCACTCCCCAAAACACTCCTTCTCCAGAAAACATTTGATCGCCCACCCTCTGAATCTCTTCCTCCCAGACCCATTACGATTCCCTTCCTGCCCCTATTTTTTCACTGAATGGCCTTTATTTCCTATCTACATTTGTGGAGTTCCTTTTCTTTTTCTCTCTACATGCTTTTATTATACACCGCTCTGATGCATCTGTTAAGAGTGGTTAATAGTAACATAGTAAATGACGGCAGATAAAGACCAGCATGATCCATCTAGTCTGCCCAGCACGATGGCAAGAGTAGGTGCACCTGCTGCTCCGCCACCCCTCCCCACATCCCTGTTTAGGGGTGAACCCACCACTCCATGTAGGACACCCCTATTTGTTGAGAAATTGGATGGTTCAGTTTATTTTGATTTTATCCTGTTGCAGTAAAGGGATCCACTGTGTCTGTCCCATGCCATTTTGAATTCCATCACCGTGTTTGCCCCCACCACTTCCATTGGGAGGGCATTCCAAGCATCCACCACCCTTTCTGTGAAAAAGTATTTCCCGACATTGCCTTTCAATTTACCACCTCGCAGCTTCATGTTGTACCCTCTAGTTGTACAGCTTCCCCGTCTTTGGAAGAGGTTTGTTTGTTCATTATTTCCCTTTAAGTATTTAAAGGTCTGAATCATATCTCCCCTGTCCCTCCTCTCCTCCAAAGTGTACATGTTTAGGTCTTCAAGTCTCTTCTCATAAGGCTTCTGACGCGGGCTCCAAATCATTTTGGTTGCCTTCCTCTGAACAGTTTCCAGTCTTTTTACATCTTTTGCAAGATACAGTCTCCAAAACTCAACACAGTATTCCAAGTGAGGCCTCACCAGTGACTTGTACAGTGGCATAAGTACCTCTTCCTTTCTGCTGGTGATTCTTCTTTGTATGCAGCCCAACAACCTCCTGGCTTTTGCCACTGCCTTGTCGCACTGTTTTGCCACCTTGAGATCTTCAGAAATAATCACACCAAGGTCTTACTCCTGATCCGTGCATACTAACCTCTCACCCCCTATCACGTACATTTCCCTTTGATTTCTGCTACCCAAGTGCATAACTCTGCATTTCTTTGCATTAAATCTTAATTCCCAAGCATTAGACCATTCTTCCAGCTTTTGTAGATCTTTCCTTATGCTAACCACTCCCTCGGGAGAGTCAACTCTGTTGAAAATTTTTGTGTTATCTGCAAAAAGACATACTTTTCCATTCATTCCTTCAGTAATATCACTCACAAATGCATTGAACAGTGCCGGGCTGAGGACCGACCCCTGGGGCACCCCACAAATCACCTTCATCCGAGTGAGCTCCGTTTACCGTCACCCTCTGTCGTCTGTCAGTCAACCAATTTCTGATCCAATTTACCATCTTAGGATCCATCCCCAAGCTACTGAGTTTATTGATAAGCCTCCTATGAGGAATAGTATCAAAGGCTTTGCTGAAATCCAGGTAGATGACATCCATCGCATGTCCCTGATCTAGCTTCCTGGTCACCCGGTCAAAGAATTCAATCAGATTTGTTTGGCAAGATCATCCTTCGGTAAAACCATGTTGCCTTGGGTCTTGCAACCTGTTGGTTTTGAGAAAGTTCACTATTCGCACCTTCAGGAGTGCCCCCATTACTTTTCCCACCACCGAGGTAAGGCTCATGGGTCTGTAGTTTGACACTTCTTCCCTGTCATCACTTTTGTGTAGAGGTATGACATCAGCTGTTCTCCAGTCCTGAGGAACCTCTCCTGTTTCCAAGGATCTGTTGAAAACATCCTTTAATGGCCCTGCAAGAACCTCTCTGAGCTCTTTCAGAATCCTGGGATATATCCTATCCAGTCCCATGGCTTTGTCCACTTTCAGTTTTGCAAGTTGTTCTAACACATCATCTTCTGTGAATGGTGTGGTATCTACTTCATTCCCATTTTTATAATATTTGGGAGTCACAGGTGGTCCTTCTCCAGGAATTTCTTTAATAAAAACAGAGCAGAAGTATTCATTTAGCAATTTTGCTTTTTCAGTTTCACTTTCCACCAGTCCGTTCGCAACACTTCTGAGTCCTGCAATTCCACCTCTGATCTTCTTCCTTTCCCGAATATACCTGAAGAAGGTTTTGTCGCCACACTTAACATCTAGCCATCTTTTCCTCTGCCCTTGATTTTGCCATCCTTATTTCTCTCTTTGTCTCTTTGAGTTTGATCCTGTATTCATTTCTGTGTTCCTCTGTTTGAGAGCTTTTGAATCTTGCGAAAGCTGTGTTTTTTGCCTTTATTTGAGCAGCCACTTCTTTGGAAAACCAAATGGGTTTTCTTCTCTTGTTTTTGTTTACTTTTGTTACATATTTATTTGTTTCCCCTTTTATTGCCACCTTTAATTTAACCCATAGCAATTCCACTTCCCTTATCTCCTTCCACCATGTCAGCTCCTCCTTTAGGTACTTGGCCATTTTATTGAAGTTGGTGTTTTTGAAGGTTTAGGGCTTTGAGCTTGCTATGATTGGCTTGTACCATGGCTTTTATCTCAAACCACACCGTGTGATGATCGCTGCTGCTCACAGGGGCACTCACGCAGACATTCGACATGCTATCACCGTTGGTGAGCACTAAATCCAGCGTTGAGCTTTCCCTGGTTGGTTCCATCACCATTTGTCTAAGTAACACATCTTGGAGAGCATCCACGATTTTTTTGCTTCTTTCCAGATTTGCAGAAGGAGTAACCCAATCCACATCAGGTAGATTAAAGTCTCCCAATATGATTGCTTCCCCTTTTGTGGCTATCTTGGCAATATCTATAATCAATTCGTTATCTATCTCTTCAATTTGTGTTGGAGGTCTGTAGACTACAGCAGTATGGATGACAGTGCCATCTCCTTTTTCCAACACAATCCAGAGTGCTTCTTCTTTTCCCCATGCCACCTGCATTTCAGTAGCTTTAATATTGATTTTGACATACAAGGCTACTCCTCCTCCTCTTCCATTTTCTCTGTTGCTTCTGAATACATTATAGCCAGGTATGACTATATCCCAATCATGTGATTCGTTTAGCCATGTTTCTGTAATGGCCACAATGTCCAAATCCGTTTCCACCATTAGGGCTTCTAGGTCCGGAACTTTGTTGGCTAAGCTTCGAGCATTTGTGTTCATTGCTTTCCAGCATATACCTGGCTTGTGTGTATTTAGCATTGATTTTGTTCTTCTTACATCTTCCCACTTGTTTTTGATGTGTGGTTTAAAAGTGTGGCTGTTTCTGATTTTAATCTGCTTTTGCAGGGGGTGACATCCAGAGCTTGATCGTCTACATCCGTCACCCCCTTTTTCTAGTTTAAATGCATATCCATATATTGCTTGAAATTTTCACTTAGGATTCCTTTACCTGCGACAGAGAGATGTAGTCCATCAGCACAATATAGTCTCTTGTTGTTCCATCTGTTACCCCAGTCGCCAATAAATCTGAATCCTTCTTGTTGCACCATGTATTAAAGCTGTTAATGCGATGCAGCCTTTTTGCTCCCTTATCAAGCACAGGTAGAACCTCTGAGAATGCAACAGTGTTAACAATGGGCTTGAGTTTCTCTCCCAGATATTGGAAGTCCTTTTGGACTATAGAAGCACCGTTTCTAGCCAGGTCATTTGTGCCCAAGTGGATAACAACATCAAGTTTGGAGTGTTCACATTCTGTGCTAAGTACTTCAACAATGTGGTTTGTGTTCTTGCTGGCTGAAGAGCCTGGGAGGCACCTGACTATCTTCTCTCCTTTGAAGTGTGTTCCCAAGTTGATGCCACTGATGTTGGAATCTCCAAGTAGTAATAGTTTGCTGTTTGGTGAGGTTATCTTCATATTTGGTCCTTTAGCAAGAGATTGGGCATTGTCTGTCTCATTTAAGGGCCCTTCAGTTTCTTTGGATTGGGCATCCCCATTTGCCAAGGCAGAGAAGGCATTATGCAGGGATATCTCAAAATGCATAGGATGTGGTGGACTTTGTTCAGTTTGTATCTTAGAAGATGTGCGCTTCATTGCAGCCAGTTCCTCCCTCAGTTCCTCATCCTCATTAGCCAAGGAAGAGAAGGCATTATGCAGGGATATCTTTTGATGCATAGGATGTCTGTGCGTTACAGGTCTCAATCTACCAGAACCCACTGTGATCCACTTGTTCCTGGGGTGTTTGATGCTTTGTGGGAGCGGTGGTGGATATTGTTCAGTTTGTATCCTAGAAGAGGTGCGCTTCATTGCAGCCCGTTCCTCCCTCAGTAGGGTCACCTCCTTATGCATGGCAGCTAGGTCTTCCCTTAGTAGAGTCAGTTCTTTATGCATGGCAGCTGACCTGAGGCACATAGGGTAAGCTCTGAGGTTCCAAATGATTCATCTTGTAATGAAAATACTGCAGTTATTGCACTGAATAGATGACATGCTGAATAAGCAATCCTAGAAGGAGAAGAGGAAGAAGAAAAAAGGAGGAAGAAGATGTGGGCTCTAACCCAAGTTAAAGGGATAGATGGCAATGTATGCGAGTACTATATAGGCAATGCAGTCCCTGGGGTGGGTGGGGCAAGGGGTAGGGTGGGCGGGAACCTAAGTGTCTCTGGCCAGTAGGCTGTTCCTGAACTGGGGGCACCCACAGATATCTGCTCCAAGGCTACCCAGAAAAGCAGTAAGTCAGATTATCCCCAAGCTTAATTTATAAGCACAGTTAATCTTAATATCAGCAATTCCCACAAAACAGATAGTTAAACTCTGAAACCAGCAGAGATGAGAAAGAAAATTAGAGTCTTAGCTTTGGGAAAGATCCACAGCTCCTGCAGCTCCTGCAGCCGGTCTCAGACCCATAGGTGTGGTCACAGGCCAGGTGTGAGATGAGAGCAAAGAACTTTCTCCTCCCCCCTCCTTGAAGAAGCAAGCTTTCTCCACAGATTTAAACCTTTGTTATCTGGATACTCAGGTCCCAGTAGGCTGAATATCCCCAAGCTTAATTTATAAGCACAGTTAATCTTAATATCAGCAATTCCCACAAAACAGACAGTTAAACTCTGAAACCAGCAGAGATGAAAAAGAAAATGAGAGTCTTAGATTTTGGAAAGATCCACAGCTCATACAGCTCCTGCAGCTGATCTCAGAGAAAGTCAGTCCTCACATATGGGACTCCCCAGCTACAGGCTACCGAGAACCTGTTAAAAATGCCATGGTAACTTACAAAGGTTGAGCTGAGAGCAGCAGTAGTTGAGTACCAACTGAGAAACTCTAGCAAGACCCAAGTGTCCGGTGGGGAACCAGCACTCCGGTAGCCTGAACACCGAAAGGTTGGAGGGCAGGAGTTGCCTACATCTCAAATAGATTACACAGAAAGGTTGGAGAGCAGGAGTTGCCTACATCTCAAATAGATTACAGAGTACAGCCTAAGCAAAGGCGCTGTCCCATCGGGACTCCCTCAACAGGCAGTAGTGAGCTGCGAAGGTATGAACTGAAGACCAGGTGGCGGCCCGGCAGATTTCCGTCACAGGAATGGAATGAAGATTTGCCATGGAAGTAGCCATTGCCCTGACGCGGTGCACTGTGACCCTCTGATCCAGTGGGATCCCCACCTGTTCATAGGCGAGATCAATGCAGTCCACCACCCAAATGGACAGAGTTCGCTTAGTCACAGCCCCAGATGACTGGGTTCATAGGATACGAAAAGCTGAGGTGCCTTACGGTTTCCCTGGGTCCATTGAGATAGAAGGACAAGGCCCTTTTACAATCTAAAGTATGGAGGACGGTCTCTGCCTTGCTGGCGTGAGTCCTCGGTAAGAAGGTGGGGAGCACCACTTCCTGATTGAGGTGGAAGAGGGAGACCACCTTCGATAAAACTTGGGGTGGGTGCGGAGCAGCACCCTGTTCTTGTAGAACCTCGTGTAGGGAGGCTTTGTCATCAGAGCCTGGAGCTCACTGATTGCGAGCTGATGTGAGTGCCATGAGAAAGACAACCTTCCAGGAGAGGTACCGCAAGTGGCAGGTAGCCAGGGGCTCAAATGGCAGCTTAGTAATCTGCAAGAGCACCATGTTGAGATCCTACTTTACTGCTGGTTGGCAGACAGGGGGCTTGGATAGCATGAGGCTCCGCAGAAACCAAGATACAAGGGGCTGAGCTGAGAAGGGTTTTCCCTCAATGGAGTGGTGGTGGTGCACTGCGATAGCGCTCATATTCACTCTGACTGAGTTGGACTTTGATCCCACCTGTGACAGGCGGAGAAGATACTGGAGTACCACTTGTACCGAGCAGGAGAATGGGTTTGCCCATCTCTCGGCACACCACACCAAGAACCGATGCCACTTAAAGGCATATGCCCTTCTTGTGGAAGCCTTGAGAGAGGCCAGAAGAACCTCTTCCACGTCCCATGAAAGGTTGAAGGGAGCTAGAGCTACCCTTTCAGCAGCCAAGCTGTGAGTGACAGGGATCCCAGGTTGAGGTGCAGGAGAGGGCTCTGCTCCTGTGAGAGTAGTCCTGGGGCTCGGCCCAGGGAAATCAGCGATGCCACTGACAAGGAGAGGAGCAGTGGGAACCAGGGCTGTCTGGGCCACCAGGAGGCTATCGCGCTGGACCTTGAAGAGGATCTTGGTGAGTAGTGGTGTTGGTGGGAAGGAATAAAGGAGGCTTCCCATCCATGGAATGAGGAACACGTCCGCTGTCACCCTGGATGGGTGCGGATGGCGGACGCAGAAGCGGGGAAACTGCATGTTGTCTGGGCTGGTGAACAACTCCACTAAGGGGACACCCCATAGTCGAAACAGCCGAGAGGCCACTTTGGGATCCAGGTGCCACTCGTGTGGCTGGAGGGCTCTGGCAGAGGGAGTATGGCCCTGTGCCCCCCTGCTTGTTTGCATAGAACATTGCAACCTGGTGCTGTAGCTGGTGAAGGAAGGCTCAGAGAGCCAGAAATATTGCCTGGAGCTCCAGAGGGTTGATTAGCATCCAGGCTTCCAACTGTGACCAGGTGCCTTGCATCTGGAGGCCCTCGCAATGTGCTCCCCAATGCATCAAGGAAGCGTCCATGGTCAGGACCCTCTGGAAGGTGACTGATTGGAAGGACGTCCCTGCCTGAAGGTGACAGGGAATCTGCCACCAGTTGAGTGAGTCCCATAGCTCGTAGGTCACTCTCACTCTGTCCCCGAAGCCTGCCTGTGGCTTGTGTACAATGAGAGTGGAGGCACCACTGGGCTGCTCTCATGTGCAGTGGGGCGTATGAGGTCATGGACCGTGGAGGCCATGTGGCCCAGCAAGTGGAGGAGAACCGGGTAGGTAGTGACTGGCGATGCCGTACCTCTGTGGCAAGCCCTCTGAGGCACTCTGACTTTTCCTGAGGGAGGAAGGCCTTGGCTTGGAGGGTGTTTAGCTGAGCCCCTATGAACTCCAGACCTTGGGCCGGGGAAAGATGGGACTTGGGGTAGCTGATGATGAACCCCAGGTGCTGCAGAGCATTGATGATGTGCCCTGTAGCGTGCTGCACCTCTGCAGCTGTTCCTCCCCTTATGAACCAGTCATCCAGGTAGGGAAAGACGAAAGCCCCTTGAAGGCGGAGGTAGGCTGTGACTACCGCTAGGCACTTGGTGAAGACCCTTGGTGATGAGGGTCTGTATTGGTAGTGCCCTCCTCCCACCACGAACTGGAGGTATTTTCTGTGGTTGGGGTGAATAAGGAAGTGTGTGTAAGCATCCTTCAGGTCTAAGGAGCATAGCTAATCTCCCTGCTGGTGGAATGACATCAGTATTCCAAGGGAGAGCATCTTGAACTTCTCCCTTACCAGAAACCTGTTCAGCTCCTGCAGATTCAGGATGGGCCTGAGGCCTCCTGTCCTCTTGGGGATGAGGAAATGCCTGGAATAGAAGCTGGTGCTCCAGAGATGTTTTGGCACTGGCTCCACTGCCTTGTCCTCAAGGAGGCCTGCGAGCTCGTTGAGGAGCAGAGTCTGGTGGAGGAGAGACCTTATAGACTCTCCTGGAAAGTATGAAGGTGGTATCTGCTGTAGGAAGAGGAGGTAGCCCTCCTTGACCACTTGTAGCACCCGGGTATCGGTGTTGATGGTGGCCCACCTGTGGGTGAACAGGGCCATATGCCCCCCTGTGGGCTGTAGAGGACCTCCCAGAGGAGAAGAGGTCATGCCCAGGGAGTCAAAAGCTCCCCCTGTGCTGCACCGGGGTTGGCGTCAGTGCCGGGGACTGCGGGGCCCGGAGTTGGATTTTCCCGTCTTGCTAGATCCAGCCTCCACAGGGTCTTGGAGGGCTTCTGCTTCTTGCGTTCCACCTCCGGGGATTTCCTCTCGGAGGAATCATGGCTTTAGGACTCTGAGGCAGCCCAGGCTTTCTGATGCACTGAGGTACTGGAGGAGGCCCTGGAGCGGGGTGTCACCGGAGACTCCGGCATGGAGTTGGACTTCTGGAAGAACTTTTCCTGCTGCTGCTGATGGCTCTTAAGTGCCTTTGGGGTCATGGTCCTGTAGAGTTCACAGTCCGAGTTGTTATATTCTGGACTGAGGCACTGAAGGCAGCAGTCATGTGGATCAGTGAGAAACATCTTCTTGCTGCACTGATCGCACTTCTTGAAGTCATTGGCCATCGGGGAAAAGGGGATCCCTGCTGCCCAATAGGGGTTCAAGGCCTCTGGCCGAAAAAAGGCACAAACACTGGTCAAGGGATACCTTGAAGAAAAAAGTAAAAACAAAAGGATGAGCCTGAAGAGTGATGCCGAGGTGAGCTGGTTCAGGGGTGGGAAAAGAGCCGGTACGCAAACCGGACAAAAAAGGTATAAAAAAACAGACTTTTTCTGGGGGAAACTGGACAGATGTCTGGAGGGCTCCATGGAAGAAAGGAGACTGAGACAAGATAGCACCCTTGGGTGGGAAGGGGATCACGCATATGTGGTGCATTTCCCAAAGGCTTTCTTTGAAAGCTTGGGAGATGCTTCTGCGCGGGCTCCATCAGTGTCAACATCGCCCATATGTGAGGACTGACCTGCTTGTTCCCAGAGAAATAGGTTGGAATACACACCTTTCACTAAAAGCAAGGAGGCACAGTTTTGTGAGAAAAAAGCTCAGGCAGAAAATATCCTTTTTGTTCTGTGTTTTATTATACTGCTACTGGGTTATAGAGGCATTACCAGAAGCAGTCACTTGTATTACCAATGTGGCAGGTGAAGGCCTGTGATCCACAGTGTCTGACATAAGCAGGTAGGCCTAACTAGCTTGACCTGTAAATGAAGCCTGTGAAGAGGCTCATAGGAATTACACATTCCCCAACATGCTGCTATTGTAGGATTAGAACTCAGTAAAAGTGTTGAATTAGCTTAGATAAGCAGAACTGGAAGATGGAAAAATACAGAAAAAATGTTTAAAAGTTACTGATAAGAAAGTACATCTGCAAGGGATTTAATTGGGACTGCTGACAGATGAGTTGCAGAGCCCTGCTCCCCTACATGCACAAATTGGCTCAATGGCCTTGGAAGTCTGAAAGTAACAAGTTGATGAACTGGCCATTGTAATTGGGACTAGAAGGGGGGTAAGCAGGTGCTGAGCCCACTGAAGGAACATAATTGGATAATCATATCAGTACCGGGACCAATAGAAGGGGTACGGGAGGTACGGGAGAGTACCGGGACCAATGAAATGTTTTTCTATACCTAGAATGGAGTAAAAGTCTATAAAAGTTGTTGTATTGCCAGAAAACTTTGCTCAGCCATTTTGAAATTGATTATTGCTTGAGACTTGTGCACAAATAAATGATTTGGACCTCCTGAACAGACTCCTGGTATTATTGGTTTGTCTGCGCTCTGCTGCTACATATTCTTGGTGCGTTGGCCGGGAAGTTGTGGAATCAGAGTATATATAGGGCAATATACCACGACTTTCCGCCTCTATAGGCTTGGTCCTGCCGGGATCGCGCCCTTCCGACGGGGGCTACTCCCTGGCGCCGCCGGTCCTTCGCATCGGAGGGAGCTGGTCGGACCTCGGCGGGTGCCGGGCCCGGCTGGAGCCAACGCCTCGAACCCGAGTGAGGGGAGTCCGAGGTCCAACTCATGCGCCTGCTTGGGAAGTTTGAGGACCGGATCCGGTGAGTATAGTTTTGATTTGTTGTCTAGACAGATATAGAAAGAGCAGTGCTGCCATTGGAACTTGGAACTTGGAATTTGTAATCTCGAGAAATTGGAAATTGGTAAGAGAGCCTGATCACCTCTCAAAGACGGGCCGAGTAACCCCGCATGAGTATTCGCAGGGCGAAACCCCCATCTTTTTGTATTTTGGAAATTGAATAAGACTAGTCAGAATAGATAGAAACGAATGCATTCTGGGATACGTTGCTAGCAAGATTGTGTGAATGAAGTGTGGATGAGAGGTCTGGCAGCACGGACCAAGTGAAGGCGGACCCCTGAGTAGCGCATTTCCTGACCGGGCGACCGCGTTCAGGTCGCGAAAAGGGGGAAGCGATTGTCGTCTTGTCTTGTTATTTGTTCTCCTTATACGTTTCCAGGGCCGTGAGGACCCCTTACCCACGGTCCGCCCTCCTTTTCCCTTTTGTCTGTTGTTGCGCGCACACATCGAAATGGGAGGGGCGGGGTCTACTATGAACACTCCATTAGAATGTATGATCGCACATTTTAAAGAGGGATATTCTGGAGATTATGGTATTAAAATGACAGCAGCCCGTTTACAAATTTTGTGTACTAGGGAGTGGCCTGACTTAGACCCCACCTGGCCCCGAGAGGGAACTTTTAATGTAGAAATTATCCAGTTAGTACACCGTAGAGTGCGGGTAGCGCACCCCGATCAGTACCCCTATATAGATTCCTGGTTAAGTATTTGTGAAGATCCGCCCCTTTGGGCGCAGCGCTGTTATGAAGAACAGTGCAGAATAATGTTAGCTAAGACAGATTATAGTCAGAAAACAGAACAGCCTAGAACAAAAGGGCAGGATAAGAAGTCCAGGAAGAAGCCCATCCTGGTAGATCCTGATTCCCCAGAAATATTTCCCCGACAGCCTCGAACCCCAGGTCCAGTAAGGGCTGCCCGGCGTCCCGCCCCAGAAACCCCGAGACAGCCGAGGCGGGACCCAACCCCAGAGCTATCAACCGAAGAGCAGGAAGATGAATCCTCTTTACAGGGAGGTGAATCGTCTGAAACAGAAAAAGGAGAGTCAGATACAGAAATAGAGCAATTAGAAACTGAAACTTCCATAAGTGATACTGACAGTGTAAAAGTGGTTGCCAGCACTAGCTTGCCAGCAAAATGTACATCCAAAGTGAAACATGTAGAGAAGAAGAAAGTGACTCCTGATAAGACAGTTACGAAAATATCCCTTAGATCCCAAAAGATGTCTAGTGCCAAGATGATGCCCTTACGGCAAGTCCCGGGAGTGCCCGTAAAGAATGATAATGATGAGGTGGTAGCGGGACCCCTAAGTTATGTGTATATCCCTTTCTCTACAACTGATTTGTTAAATTGGAGGTCGCATTATGCCTCCTATACTAATAAGCCCCAGGAACTTACAGAATTAGTAACTACTATTATGGAAACCCACCAACCCACTTGGGCAGATTGCCGCCAGCTCCTGACCACTCTATTCACAACAGAGGAGCGAGCACGAATTAGAAAAGCAGCTATTGAGTGGATGGCAGATAACCCTGTAGCTCCGGGACCGGGGATGAACAGAATAGACCATCGGGAAGCGGCCCAGAGAGAATTCCCGAATGAAGACCCCCGATGGGATCCAAATACAGAGCAAGGATCCACAGCCCTAGCCCGTTTTCGCCAAGGCTTTTTACAAGGTCTGAAAAGGGGGGGCCAGAAAGCTATGAACCTTTCCAAAGTTGCAGGAATTATCCAAGGTGTAGATGAGAGCCCCGCAGAATTTCATGAAAGATTAACTGAAGCATACAGAATGTACACTCCCTATGATCCCGAGGCATCAGGAAGTTTATGTATGGTGAATTCTGCTTTTGTAAACCAGTCTCAACCAGACATCAGACGTAAATTACAAAAATTAGAAGGGTTTGCGGGCATGAATACAACGCAGTTACTGGAAGTCGCTCATAAAGTGTATGTGAATCGTGATAATGAAAGGCAGAGAGAATGTGATAGAAAGATGAAGAAGAAAGCTGATTTTTTGGCTGCGGCCATAGTTGAACAGAAAAGGGGAGGTATCCCTAGTCGACGGAGCAGAGGAAGGGGGCGGGGCCGAGGTGGAGGCCGGTCCCAGCAGCTAGGCGTGAACCAATGCGCCTATTGCAGAGAAGAAGGACATTGGAGAGATGCGTGCCCGCAACTCGAAGACGCCCAGCAAGATGACGAAAACGATCATCAGTGGCGAGAAGAAAGACGAGGCCGTCCCCGAAACCGCGGAGGAGCCAATCGAGAACAATTCCAGCGAGAAAGAGGAGGAGCCATCCAAGCATTGACCACGGCCATCCATGACGAAAATGATGTGGACTAGGACAGACCGGGCTCCGAGTTTGCTTTAGGTCTCCAGGAGCCTATGGTTGGAATACAAATAGGAGACCAAGTTATGGACTTTATGGTTGATACTGGAGCAGAACATTCAGTAATAGACAAAAAGATAGCCCCATTTTCTACAAAAGCAGTCACCATCATAGGAGCAACTGGTGCCAGAGCTACAAAATCTTTTCTTCAGAACCGTATATGCAGTCTAGGAGGACAGCAAATAACTCATCAATTCCTTTATATGCCCGAATTCCCAGTGCCACTACTGGGATGAGATATGCTAGCCAAACTTCAAGCACAAATATCTTTCTCTGAAAAAGGAGAAATGCAAATGACAGTAAATCCCCAAGTCAAACCAGCAGGAATAATGCTGCTGACAGTTCCCAGAGAAGAAGAATGGAGGTATTACATTGATGACTCTGTCCGAGACACTTATTTCGAACAAACTTTAAAGAACATTCATGCACCACCTGGAGTATGGGCAGAAGGCAGTCCTCCAGGCCTAGCCAAACATATAGCCCCAGTAATTGTAACCCTTAAGCCTAGTGCTACACCGGTACACGTCAAACAGTACCCTCTCCCAAGAGCTGCAATTGAAGGCATTCATCGCCACTTGCAAAGATTGCTCGAATATGGCCTACTAAAAGTATGTCAGTCCCCATGGAACACTCCACTTTTGCCAGTAAAGAAACCTGGGACAGATGATTACCGTCCAGTGCAAGATCTAAGGAGAGTGAATGATGCAGTTGAAACTATACATCCAGTTGTACCCAATCCTTACACTCTTCTAGGACTGATACCTGCTGAAGCTACCCATTTCACTGTACTAGATCTAAAGGATGCATTCTTTTGCATAAGATTAGCCCCTGTAAGTCAAATATTGTTTGCATTTGAATGGCAGGACCCCATCTCTGGAAGAGGGGGCCAACTCACATGGACACGATTACCCCAAGGATTCAAGAATTCGCCTACCATCTTTAGTGCTGCACTGAATCAAGACCTTTCAAGTTATCCAGTGGCCCCGGGGAAGAGAGTGCTTCTCCAATACGTGGACGATCTGCTGATAGCTGCCGTATCAGAAAGTGAATGTATACAAGCCACCAAAGACCTCTTGCAGTTACTAGATGAAGCTGGATACAAAGTTTCCAGAGCAAAAGCACAACTATGCCAAAAAGAAGTGAAATACTTGGGTTTTCGTATAACCCAAGGAAGCCGAAGATTAGGCAGAGAAAGAAAAGAAGCAGTATGTAGAATTCCAACCCCTACAACCAGAAAGCAAGTCAGAGCCTTTCTGGGAGCGGCAGGATATTGCCGAATCTGGATACCCAATTTTGCCCAAATTGCCAAACCACTGTATGAAGCCACAAAAGGAGAAGAAAAGTCGCCACTGGAGTGGGGACTTGAGCAGGATATAGCCTTCAAGAAGTTAAAGGAAGAATTAATGTCATCACCAGCACTTGGACTACCAGATGTTCACAAGCCTTTCCACTTGTTTGTACATGAAGCACAGGGAAATGCCTTAGGCATGTTGACTCAGAAATTGGGAAATTGGGAGCGACCTGTAGCATATCTATCGAAACAATTGGACACTGTGGCCAAAGGATGGCCACCATGCTTGAGAGCAGTTGCAGCTACAGCACTATTAGTGAGTGAAGCAGACAAGCTCACATTAGGACAGAACATACGAGTCACTGTGCCACATGCAGTCCTTGCCTCATGGAACAAAAAGCAAATTATTGGCTCACCAATTCCCGAATGTTGAAATACCAGAGCATGTTATGCGAAAACCCACAGATACAACTAGAAGTGAGTCACGCCTTGAATCCAGCCACCTTGATACCCATTAGTGAAGAACTCCCAGAACATGACTGTATCGAAGTCATGGACACTGTGTTCTCCAGTCGACCTGGCCTGACAGATGTGCCCATAGACAACCCTGACCAAGTCTATTATGTTGATGGGAGCAGTCTCATCCTCGATGGACGACGCTGTGTCGGATATGCAGTTGTCACTCAACATGAAGTAGTTGAATCATCAGCCCTAGCCTCAGGCACATCAGCTCAGAAAGCAGAATTGATAGCACTCACCCGAGCACTATTATTAGGAGAAAATCTTGTGTTGAATGTATATACAGATTCCAAATATGCCTTCACTACCCTACATGCCCATGGAGCTCTCTATAAGGAACGAGGGCTCATCACATCCGGAGGAAAGTCAGTCAAGTATGGTCCCGAGATATTGATGTTACTTGATGCAGTTTGGGCCCCAACACGTGTAGCTGTCATGCATTGCAGAGGACATCAAGCAGGAAAAGGAGAAATTGCCCGAGGAAATAGGTTTGCAGATGCCTCAGCACGACAAGCAGCTATGACGGGACAAATTACACCACAAGCTATGCCAATGCAAGCAGCATTGTTTCCAGTACCTCTGAATTTATGGACACCACAATATACCACCAAAGAATTAGATTACTACTGTAACAAGGAAGATGGAGTACTGAAAGATGGATGGATTGAGCTGCCACCAGCAGAGGGCAGTCAACCCCCTGGACGAATAGTAATTCCTGAACTGTTAGGACCATCTTTTGTCAAAGCCTTTCACGAAGCCACCCACTATGGGAAAAGTGCTATGGAAAAAGCACTCAGACCACATTTTTACATTACTCTATTGACAACCATATCAGCTTCAGTAGCACGGCAATGTCTAACTTGTGCCAAAAATAATGCCAAGCAAGGCCTTATAACGGCACCCCGAGTTCAGTCAGGAGGTGTAACCCCCATGCACCACCTCCAAATTGATTTTACTGAAATGCCAAGAGCCAATGGATATCATTACCTATTAGTATTAGTCTGTACTTTCTCTGGGTGGGTAGAAGCCTTCCCAACCAGAACTGAGAAAGCCCGAGAAGTTACCAAAGTTTTAATGAGAGAGATTGTCCCTAGGTTTGGAATTCCAGCAGTAATAGGGTCAGACAATGGACCCTCATTTGTCTCCCAGATTACTCAACAGTTAGCAAAAGCTTTGCAGATACAATGGAAGCTCCACACTGCATATAGACCCCAGAGTTCAGGGAAAGTTGAGCGAATGAATCGTACCCTAAAAGCCCAAATGTCTAAGCTTTGTCAGGAGACACACCTAAAGTGGCCCCAAGTGCTCCCAATAGCTTTACTCAGAATACTCTCAGCTCCAGTAAAATCAACAGGATTTTCCCCTTTTGACGTTCTGTATGGTAAACCCCCACCAATAGTGCAGGGAATTAAAGGAAGTTTAGCCCAAATTGGTTCAGAAATAACCAGACAAGAACTCCTAGCTCTTAGTTTTGTTCTGCAGACTCTCCATGCGTGGATCCAAGATCAGTTGCCTATCAACCTGACTGAACCCCTGCATCCCTACCAGCCTGGTACCTCGGTGTGGATCAAAGATTGGAAGAAGACACCGTTGGAACCCCATTGGAAGGGACCATACACCGTCATCCTGTCTACCCCAACTGCAGTAAAGGTAGCGGAGATCGACGCCTGGATCCACCACAGCAGAGTCAAGCCCGCCGCTGATCCTGAACCTGAGCAGTGGACAGCAGAGCAGCATCTTGATGCACCCTTGCGAGTTACTCTGAGACGGCAACCAGCAACTTAGACACTTTGTCACAGTGCCTTGCAGTAGCCAAGTCTTTCGAAGAGGATTGCTGTTTTCTATGCAGCCACAGTTTTGTTTCAACGAACCCAATTTGCATGCGATTTTGCACACTACTTTGATACTATATTGAACCACTTCAAAAAGCCAACTGAAATTGCTAAGTTGGTTGAGGTGTGATGGACAACTTGAGAATCTTCAATCAACACTCAGCACCCGTTGAATTGCTTCATTAGCGAACGGGACGAAGAAAAGAACGTCGTGGTCAAGATCTGCAAGCTGAGGATTCAGAAGAACTCCAATCAACATGTATCTTTACCTTTGCTTTGCCCTGGTTGCCTGCTTTGGAGGTCTTGAACTGACTTATGCTTTACCTCCATGCACTGCTTGCATTACTTCTACTCGAACTGGACTAAAAGTAACTCAGACTTTGATTTAGCATTCTTATTATACCTGCACTGGAAAAGTGACTCGGTGTATTTATAACACCACTGAACTAAATGTTTGCACAAATGGTAAATCCAGAGTATGCTATAATCCGCATCAGAATCCATCCTATTACACGATGGAAATACGATGGAAGGATGCAGATGGACCTATAATAGCTGCTACGCCACCACTTAAGGACATTACTAGACCTGTTGTTTTGAACTTTGATGCATGTAATGTCATAAACAGAGATAGTCGCTCCACCTGTGGTACCTGGGAAAAAGCGTTTCGGAATGACCATAAGTATATGTGCCCAGAAGGTGCCATAGGATGGAGAAAGTGTACAGGTAAAAAAGAACCAGGCTATAGTACTGCCCCTGAAGCAGATTACTATTGCCCGGATTGGGAATGTGTTTTTTATGCTACATGGAATAATGGTATAGTTGACGAAAAGATAGATAAACGAATGGCCACTTTAACCAAGTCAACAACAAATGACAAATGTCAGAAAGATGCTTGTAACCCCTTACACTTGCAGATACATAATCCCAATGCATGGAAACAAGGATACAAGTTTGGTTTACGTATTGCTGGTGGAGCAATAGATCCGGGAACCATTGTGTATATCCGATTGAATACCCAAGCCCACAAGTCATCTAAATATCATATCCATAATACCTTTTATGAGGCCATGCATGTAAATAAGTTTGAAATCCCTCATCCTTCTCAGAATTTATTTCTGGAATTAGCCGGAGCAGTAGTATCTAGTCTTAAAATCTCAGACTGTTATTTCTGTGGCGGAACCCAAATGGGTGACCAGTGGCCATGGGAAGCTCAAGAATTAAATTATTCCTTGACTTACAATCAGACTGAATTACACAAGACTACTAGCGAATGGGCGTTAGCGCACTCAATTGTTGGACGTCTTTGCTATACCAGAACTGGACCCCAGTTCACCCAACAGGTAGGACAGCTGGTCTGTCTTAGCCAGAAATTCTATAATGCCACTACCAAGAAAATGTCATGGTGGTCAGGAATCAAACACCCTGAACCTCCTAACCCATTAGCCAGATTTCCTGAACTTGCTGATTTATGGACTAATCTTGCCAAAACCCATGTCTGGCAAGCCCCTCCTGGCCTATATTGGATCTGTGGAAACCGAGCATATGCACAACTCCCACCACAATGGGGAGGAGCATGTGTCTTAGGGACCATCAGACCTTCTTTCTTTCTTTTAAACACTGAACATGGAGAACAATTAGGATACCCAGTATACACTACCCACCGACACAAAAGAGCACTAAGACAGAAGAGATCACCCCTCCAGGTAGGCAAGTGGGAGAAGTGGCAGGGTGATGATTGGCCACCAGAAAGAATCATTGAGTATTATGGGCCTGCCACTTGGAATGATGATGGAATGTATGGATATCGAACCCCAGTCTATATGATTAATCGTATTATTCGCTTGCAAGCAGTAGTTGAAATAATAACCAATGAAACTAGTCAAGCTCTTACACTTTTAGCTAGACAAAGTACTCAAATGCGCACTGCTATATATCAGAATCGCTTAGCACTTGATTATTTGTTAGCAGCTGAAGGAGGAGTATGTGGTAAGCTGAATTTAACTAATTGTTGTTTAAAAATAGATGATAAGGGTCAAGTAGTTGAAGAAATTGCTAAAGATATGCAAAGACATGCTTATGTGCCAGTACAGACTTGGCACTCACTGAAATTCCCTAACTGGTTTGCTAACCTCTTCTCATGGCTGGGAGGATTTAAAACTTTCCTTATATTGGTACTAATACTTGTTGCTGTTATTTTGTTATTACCATGCTTAATCCCATGTTGTATGCGTTCTATCCATAATGCTATTGATAGTACAGTAGAGCGGAAGACCGCAACTAAAATAATGGCCTTATATAAAGCTAGTCCTAGTCGAAATCCTTCAACCATGGTATAACTATTTCAAGGTGATTTAATTCTCACACCTTATTGAGTAATAGGGTGAGATTAATCAAAGGGGGGAATGTGGCAGGTGAAGGCCTGTGATCCAGTGTCTGACATAAGCAGGTAGGCCTAACTAGCTTGACCTGTAAATGAAGCCTGTGAAGAGGCTCATAGGAATTACACATTCCCCAACATGCTGCTATTGTAGGATTAGAACTCAGTAAAAGTGTTGAATTAGCTTAGATAAGCAGAACTGGAAGATGGAAAAATACAGAAAAATATGTTTAAAAGTTACTGATAAGAAAGTACATCTGCAAGGGATTTAATTGGGACTGCTGACAGATGAGTTGCAGAGCCCTGCTCCCCTACATGCACAAATTGGCTCAATGGCCTTGGAAGTCTGAAAGTAACAAGTTGATGAACTGGCCATTGTAATTGGGACTAGAAGGGGGGTAAGCAGGTGCTGAGCCCACTGAAGGAACATAATTGGATAATCATATCAGTACCGGGACCAATAGAAGGGGTACGGGAGGTACGGGAGAGTACCGGGACCAATGAAATGTTTTTCTATACCTAGAATGGAGTAAAAGTCTATAAAAGTTGTTGTATTGCCAGAAAACTTTGCTCAGCCATTTTGAAATTGATTATTGCTTGAGACTTGTGCACAAATAAATGATTTGGACCTCCTGAACAGACTCCTGGTATTATTGGTTTGTCTGCGCTCTGCTGCTACACCAGGATCAGACACTCTGCTTCCGGTGATGTCAGTATAAACCAGTAGCAGTACTTGCATTTACAGGGTCAGATACCCTATTTCCACTGACATCATCAGAAAGTGGCAGGGGCCATTTCCAACGACATAGGTGGGGCGTGACCTAACCCGGAAGTGAGCACTGATTGGCTGATGTCATCCTTAAGGGGGTATAGTTGGGGTGGGAGGGGTGTTCCTGAGGTGATGGTGGGTGGGGCTTAGGTGGAGCTAACCCCATTCATTTCTATGGGAGGAGACAGGGTATGGGTGTGGCCTAACCCAGAAGTGAATGCTGATTGACTGACGCCATCTTTATCTCACCTGTCAATCAGTTTGATGAATGTTGTACCAATTATACTACTACTGCCTATTGAGCTATGTTTTAGTATAAGAGAACAGTTTCCATAAGCATATATTTGGTTTAAAACTGGTAAGTTCTTGAAATAATTGAGTTTCAAATATTTAACATGTCATCCATGATGCAAAACAGCTGTTGTAGACTACTTAGAAATCTGATGTCAGGTACAGACAAAGCTAGCATGGCTCAGACCTGTATGCCTATTGCCCACCCATTAACCTTTGGCCCCCCCTCAAAAAGGTTCATTTTCTGGCTATGTCACTGGGATTAAATATGGATTGAATATTGCTTCTGCTGATTTCCTTCTGGAGTTGGAAATGAACAACCAGTGGATCTTATATGACTACAAGGTGCCATGTGGCCAGGACCGGTGCTAGAGTCTCTGGGTGCCCTCCCTAAACCTATAGATCGGCACCCCCTCCTTCATTACCGTTAATGGTAGGTAGCATTTCCCCTTTCCCACAACTCCTTTGTGAACTCTATTCATATGATGCTGATATTTCTCCTTATAATCAAATGTTCTAACAAGAAAATTGCAACGAAGGGGCAAATGCATAGCTGGAATAAAAAGAAGTACTGAGGAGTAAATATTTAACATTGTATTAAAAGGCTGCGATTGCAAAGAGTTAATGTGACTGAAGCAAACACAATCAATGTGCTACTTATTTAACCAATGAATCTACTTATTTAACCAATGAAAGATTTACAAAGGTTACAACCACTTAGCTTTTCCTGCCTCTTCTCCCGCCTGCTATTGTTGCTACAGATAGTACCACAGCTGTATCTCTGCATATGGTTGCACATCTCTTTTTTAAACCCAACAAATATGGAGAAGGTGATAAAAGGAGTTAGTGTAGCTGAGCTTAAAAAAAGTCAATAGACTGTTATTAAGACAGACCTAGGGAAAGCCACTGCTATCCCTGGGTGTAAACAGCATGGAAGCCACAATGAGCACTAAGAGTCAGACTTAATCCCAGAGCTGATGACAGCAGTCCTGACAGTGGACGGTGGCAGCATTAAGTGAGAAACACTACTTGGCTGGACTTTGGGATTTCTTTGAGAGCACTGCCTAGCTGCTGCAACTATGAAACATGCAGAGATTTTGCTGCAAGATCACTCCGTATGTAGCCTTCTATGAGAGCTAGCGGCGGTGCCATTTGTAGTGAATTGACAGTGATGCTAACTACAAGCTTCAGGCTCTGAGCTCTGGTGCACGTGTGTCTGACTCTAACCGACCAACTCGCTGCACTGGAAACTCCCACCATTCCCTCTATTTTCTGTGGCTGGCAGGCTGGCTGAGACATAAAGGTAAACATCACCCTAGCAGTATGCCATGAAAGGGAAGAAGGGAGGTCCATCACCTTTGGTGCCCTGTGACGAAGCTGAAACAAGCTGAAAACTTCACACTTTACAGTGTGACACAATGGAACATTTCCCTCACTCACAGGAGCAGATTGATCTGTGTCTGTCATAGGAAGTGTCGGGGGGGGGGGGGGGGGGTGGGGAGGCGGTCCATGCATGATTGTGTGTCAGTTGGTGTGTGTTTGTGTCTCTCTTTGTCATGGAGACTGCCGGTTACCACATATGTGTATCATGGGGAATGTCAGATGCTACATACACATGTGTGTGAATGTCCTGTTGGGGGCTATTTGCATGTCTGTGTCAGGGAGAGTGTCGGGGGCTGCATGCGTGTGTGTCTGTGTGCCATGAGGAGTGTTGGGGCAGGGCTGTATATGTTAATATCTGTCTGGGACTGTGTGTGCCATGTGAAGCAGCACACTCATTGTATGTCAAAGTCTCTCTTTTATTTCAACAAGTGCCAAAGTTCCACCAACTGACAAATGGCAGAGAAAAATCGTATTGCCAGAGCTGTTGCCCCCATTACAACCTCTGCCTCTGTCCAGAGAGAGATTTCTATGCCAGTTGAAGGACCAGTTCCTTGTGCAGGATGCCTGCATGCTGAAGCTCTCAGAAAACAAGTGGAGGAGCTCAGAGAAGAGGTGGTGAGGTTGAGGAGCATTCAAGACAGTGAGAAGTACATTGATGAGATGATTCTTGAAACATCCAAGCTCCCCAACAGAGGTGAAGATGGGAGCCTGCAGAATGACAAAAGCTGGACATGAGTCTCCAGGGCCTGCAGAATCACCAATTCAACTCCTCCAGCCCTTGAATTGAAGAACTATTATGCAGCCCTGGAAGTGAAGGAGATGAAAGCATCCCAGGAAAGGGAAGAACCAGAGCTCAAGCACCCCGAAGTTGCCGAATCACTACTACTACTACTACTGAGCATTTGTATAGCGCTACAAGTCGTACGCAGCGCTGCACAGACATGTAAGAGACAGTCTCTGCTCATCAGAGCTTACAATCTAGTCAAGACAAACACAGAAGGTGTAGGCAGGGAAAAAACAAGGGGAAAGAAAAAGGAGATCAGGTGATTCAAGAATCAGTGACCACAAGGAAGCGGAGGGTAGTGGTGGTTGGCGACTCTCTTCTGAAGGGTACTGAGACATCCATCTGCCGACCAGACTTGATGTCCAGAGAGGTGTGCTGTCTGCCAGTTGCCAGAATCCGAGATGTTACAGAGAGTTTGCAGACTCATCAAGCCTACTGACTATTACCCAATGTTGCTCATCTATGTCGGCACTAATGATACTGCCAGGTATCTCTCTGAGTGTATCAAAAGTGACTTCATGGCTCTGGGACAGAGGGTGAAGCAGATAGGGGCGCAGGTAGTATTCTCTTCAGTCCTCCCTGTTGAGGGTAAAGGTGGAGGCAGAGAAGCTTGCATCCTGGAGATAAATGCATGGCTGCATGAATGGTTTCATCAAGAGCATTTTGATTTCCTGGACCATAGGATGATGTTCCAAGGGCTGCAAAGCAGAGATGGTATCCATCTGTCCAAAAGGGGCAATGTGTCTTCAGTAGCAGATTGGCTAACCTACTAAAGAGGGATTTAAACTAGATTTGTTGGGGATGGGTGAAGAAAGCCTCTAGGTAAGTGAAAGCCCTCAGGTAAGTGAAACATTAAATACCTCCATAGAAATGGGCAATAGGGGCAACATCTGGAAAGCAGTGCCTCTAAATGCCAGTAGCATGGGAAATAAGATCCTAGATGTTGAGGCTTTAATGGAATAGACTGACTTGGATTTAGTGGCAGTTACGGAGACATGGTTCATGAACAACCATAACTGGGATGTAATTATACCAGGCTATACTTTACTCCGAAAGGACAGGGTAGGAAGAAGGGGAGGAGGAGTGGCACTATATGTAAAAAATAAGATTAAAGCTGTAGAATTACAGGGTTTAAAAGGGAGAGAGGAGGTACTGTGGGTTAAACTAGAAAGAGAGAAAGAGAAATCCATTTGCATTGGCATATATACAGGGAGAAGAAGTGGATAGAGATTTAATAGAAGACATATGCAGCATTGCCAGGAAAGGTGAAATGCTATTGATAGATCATTTCAATATGCCGGATGTTGATTGTCACATTCCTGCTGCAGTATCATCTAGAAGTAAGGAGATTTTGGATTCTCTACAGGGAGAACTATTCAGACAACTGGTAACAGAACCCACATTTGAAGGGGCCATACTGGACTTGGTGCTTACTAACGGTGAAAATGTTTCTGATGTTATAATGGGAGATCATCTTTCATCCAGTGATCACCAGATGGTGTGGTTCAGTTTTACGACTAGGGCTGATAAAATCCATTCAAAAGCGAGGGTCTTAGATTTTAGGAAAACTAATTTTGCAAAATGGGCTAATACCTCAAGGAGTCATTAGCAGGATTGTAACAGCTGGAGGATGTAGAGAAACAGTAGGCAATATTCAAAGGGGATATTTTAAGGGCCAACCAACCTTTTTTGTTAGAAAGGTAAATAAATATAAAAGGAAAGGAGGCCGCTATGGTTCTCAAAACAAGTAGCTGAAAAGGTGAAGAAAAAGAGGGAGGCCTTCATGAAATACAAGAGGTCACAGAGAGAGAGGAAAACAGGCATCTGTATTTGAAAAAACTTAGCTAGCAAAGTAGTCAGGAAAGCAAAGATACTAAAATAATAAGAAATAGCCAATGCAATAAAATGGTGGGATAAGACATTTTTCAGATATGCTAATGAGAGGAGAAGGGCAAAAGTGGTGTGATTGTGTCTGACGATCTTGTTGTTGTTGTTAAGTGCTGTTGAGTCACTGTCGACTCATGGCGACCCTCTGGATAGTTGTCCTAAACTCCATTCAGTCTTCAGTCATTGTTGATAAAGTGGCACCTATAGCTGCTGTTATTGTATTGATTCATCTCATAGCTGGCCTTCCTCTTTTGCATTGACCTTCTATCTTGCCAAGCATGATGTCTTTCTCTCATGATTTCTCTCTTTGCATGATGTGTCCAAAGTGTGAAAGTCGAAGGCTTGTCATCTGAGCTTCTAAGGAAAGCTTAGGTTTGATCTCATCTAGTACTGACTGGTTTGTTCTTCAGGCAGTCTATGGGATACACAGTATTCATCGCCAGCACCCAAAGGCATCAATTTTCTTCCTGACTATCTTTTTCACTGTACAACTTTTTTATCCATATGACATAATTGAAAATACCATGGCTTGAACAAGCCAAATCTTTGTATGGAGAGAAACGTCTCTGCTTTTGAGAACCTTGTCTAGGTCTTTTGTAGCCATTCTGCCAAGAGCAATGAGTTGTCTGATTTCTTGATTGCTTGTTGTTTCATTATTCATAGTTGATTCAAGTAGGTTAAAGTTGTCCACTATTTCAATTTCTTCTCTGTCAACAATGAACTTATTGATTTTGCCAGTTGTCAGGATCTTTGTCTCCTTTACAATAAGGTGCAGGCCCAGTTTAAGACTATGTTCCTTGATCTTGAGAAGCAAATGTTTCAGATTGTCTTTGCTTTCAGACAGTAATGTGGTATCATTAGCATAGCGAAGGTTGTTGATGAGTCTTTCACCAATCTACACATCTCGGTTGTCTTCATAGAGTCCTGCTTCTCTGATGATTTGTTCTGTATATAAATTAAACAGGTAGGGAGAAAGTATACAGCCTTGTCATACACCTTTGCTGATTTTAAACCATTCTGTTTTTCCTTGTTCCCTACGGACTGTTGCTTCTTGATCAATGTAAAGGTTGTGCAAGAGAACGACCAGGTATTGTGCTATACCCATGCTTCTTAATGTGCCCCAGAGTTTCTCATGATTTACACAGTCAAAAGCCTTGCTATAGTCAATAAAACACATATAGATATCCTTTTAGTATTCTTTTGTGTTTTCAAGGATCCATCTCACATCCACTATGATATCTCTCGTTCCTCGCCCTTTCCTGTACCCTACTTGCACTTCAGGCAGTTCTCGTTCCAGGACGCTCTGCTGAATGATCTTGAGTGGAATCTTACTGGCATGTGGGATCAGAGCAATTGGACGATAATTTCTACAGTCAATAGGATCAACTTTCTTCAGTATTGGTATAAACACAAATCTTTTCCAGTCAGTTGGCCATGATGCTATTTTCCAAATTTCCTGGCAGAGCTTTGTATGTTAACAGCTGTATCCAATTGCTGTAATACTTCAGTGGGAATACCATCAATGCTTGGTGCTTTGTTCTTTGATAAGGTTTTTCAATGCTGCTTCGACTTATTTCATCACCAATGGTTCCTGATCATAAGGTACAGGTTGAAACAGTCCACTTGATCATTATCATATAATCACTCTGAATATTCTTTCCACTTTTTCTTGATCCTCTAAGCATCATTTTGAGCATCTCGTAACATTCCAATTCAAAGCTGGAATTTTTTCTTTAACTCTCATAGCTTTAGGAGAGCCAATCTTGTTCTTCCATTTATAGCTTCTGCTTCTATTTCCTTGCATACGTCATTGTAGTACTTGTCTTGTCTTGCTGCACATTGCAAATTTCTGTTGAATTCTGTGATTGCCTCTCTTTCTCCTCTGGCTTTAGCTTCTCTGTGTTTCTGGGCAATTTTCAGAGTTTCTTCAGTCATCCATTTTGGCCGTTTTTGCTTTTTCACCTTTTGTAGGGACTTCTCACTTTCTTCCAACACAACCTTCTTGATGTCATCCCATAACTCTTCTGGAGTTCTGCCATTTGTATCAAAAACAGCAAATCAATTTTGCAGGCAGTCTTTAAATTCCAGTGGTATATTCTCAAAGACATATTTTGATACATTTGTGAGTGGCTTGCTCTTTTTCAACTTTAGCTCGAATTTGCTTACTAGTAGTTGTTGATCTGTGCCACAGTCAGCTCCAGGTTTTGTCTTTGTTGATGTTATAGAGTTTTTCCATCATTGACTTCCACAGATGTAGTCAATTTGATTGATGGTCTTAAAGTATCTAAATGGATAGAAAAGGCAATGACAAAAGATAGAAGAATGGGCAGTAGAAAAAAGGAGGTGATAGTGCCTCTGTATAAGTCTTTGATGCAACCTCATTTGGAGTATTATGTGCAATTCTGGAGACCGCACCTTCAAAAGGATATAAACATGTTGGAGTCTGTGCAGAGGGTAGCTACTAAAATGGTTAGTGGTCTTCGTTATAAAGCATATGAGGACAGACTTAAGGATCTTAATATGTATACTTTAGAGGAAAGGCAGGATAAAGGAAATATGATAGAAACGTTTAAATATTTCTGTGGCATAAACGCACAGGAGGAGAGCCTCTTTCGATTGAAAGTAAGCTCTGCTACGAGGGGACATAGGATGAGGGTGAAAAGGGATTTAATCAGGAGTACAAGGGGTAGATGCATGGAATAGTCTCCCATTGGAGGTAGTAAAGATGGGACAGTATCTGAATTTTAAAAAGCATGGGACAAACACAGAGGATCTCTAAAGGAAAAGAGGGGATTTGTAGTAGTTGATATGGAAAGGCAGACTAGATAGGCCATTTGGTCTTTTTCTGCCGTCATGTTTCTATGATATATTTCCCCTTCCTTCATTTGCATAATCACTCTGTTCAAAGAGAGATGGTAAAATGTGTCATTAAGGTAGTAGCGGCTGTATGAGGAATCTTTATAACTAGTGTTGTCTATATATATGTCTTTCTCTTCAGATAGTGGGTGTATAGTGTGGGTGCAGTGCCTGGTTGTTGGTGCGTGTGGTGCAGTGTAGGGATGGGATGCATGACTCTGTGCGTGGGTGGTGCAAGGATGGATTTCCTGAGTGTGTGCTTGCTGCATGGTTCAGCAACGAGCACACCCCTCCTCGGGAACTCCGCTCTTCTGGCAAATCGCTTCTATCCATGCCCTTCTCTTCTATTGCTAACTCCAGATTTTGCTCCTTTCACCTTGCTGCTCCTTATGCCTGGGACAAACTACCTGAATCTGTATGTCAGGCGCCTTCTCTGACTCTTTTCAAATCTAGGCTGAAAAGTCACCTCTTTGCTGCCGCTTTCAGATCTTGACTCACCTGATCTCCTTGTGTTTCATTACCATTCCCCCTAGATGTATCCTATGTCTACAGCTGCTATGTTGTCTGTCTTGACTAGTTTGTAAGCTCTGATGAGCAGGAACCATCTTTTACATGTGTCTGTGCAGCGCTGTGGACTTCTTGTAGCGCTATACAAATGTTCAGTAGTAGCAGTAGCGGTAGGTGCCTTTTTGTGTATGTTTGTGTGGTGTGGGGAAGAGATGGCTGCGTATGTGGTGCAGGGGTGGGATGCCTGAGTGTCTTCTGGTGGGGGGGGGGTGCTGTGCATTTTGAGTACATTCATTGTTCCTCTTTCTCCCCAATCCTTGCAATCTTACATCCCCTCCCTGCAGACCCTCTCCTGCTACCTGTCCCCAACTCTGCTCCCTTCCCAACCTGTGTCCCTTTCTCCCTCCCTCTTGCCTCCAATCACTACCCCCTATCGTTCTTTTTCATATTCACTGTTCCTTTAAATTTGGCTCTCCTACCTCTTGTTTGTCTCTGGCCCCAACAACTCTTCAGCAGCCTTTGCCTCATTTTAGCCCACGGACACGTTACTCCAGTGGCCACTGAAGAAGGCCAAGATCATGGAGAGCAGTATATTGGTGTTCTGCTCATTGGTCCATGGGACAGGCTGTTCCCATGGACACTGCATGCTACTGCAGTACTGGCTGCAATCATGGTCTTCTTCAGTGACCGTGAGAACATCCTGTTCCATGGACTGAAAAAGTGAAGAAGACAGCACTCATGGAGAGCAGCATAATGGTGTTCAGTGCCCGTGGGGCAGCCTGTCCCATGGACTGACAAGCAGAACACTAATACTATAATAAGTTTAATAAGTTTATAATAAGTTTCCCATCAGCCCCGGCGGGCTTAACAGAGCCGCGAGAAAGGGAAACTCTCCCTTCGCGGCTCTGAAAAGCTCGTGCTTTGGGAGCTGATGCTGCAGGGAGGGCTCTGCCGGGCAGGGGGGGCTCCGTGGGATGCTTGATTCTGCTGCTGCCATGGCGGCAGCGGCAACAGCAGCAGCAGCCGGTTTGTTTTTTTTTAATCTACCTGGGCTGATGGGGGGAGGGGGGTTAGGACTGGTAATGGGCTGATGGGGGGGTTAGGACTGGTAATGGGCTATGGGGGGGGGGGGGGCTAAGACTGGAAATGGGCTGATGTGCGGGTTATGACTGGAGGTGGGATTATGGGGGGTTAGGACTGGTAATGGGCTATGGGGGGGCTAATACTGAAAATGGGGTGATGGGGGTTAGGACTGGAGGTGGGCTGATGGGGGGTTAGGACTGGAAGTGGGCTATGGGGGGCTAAGACTGAAAATGGGGTGATGGGGGGTTAGGACTGGAAGTGGGCTGATAGGGGGCTAAGGACTGGTAATGGGTTATGGGGGGGCTTAGGACTGGTAATGGGCTATAGGGGGGCTAGGACTGGTAATGGGCTGGGTGGTTGCTAGGACTGGAAATGGGCTGAGTGGAAGGGGGGGGGGGCTTGAACAGCAAATAGCTGATGGGGACGGGGGCTTGGAATGGAAATGGGCTGAGTGGAAGGGGGGCTTGATCTGCAAATAGCTAATAGGGAGGGGGCTTGGAATGGAAATGGGCTGTGAGGGGAGGGAGCTAGGACTGGAAATGGTCTGAGTGGGGGGGGGCTAGGACAGGAAATGGGCTGATGGAGGGGCTAGGATAGGACTGGAAATGGGCTGTTGGGGGGTGCTAAGATTGGAAATGGGCTGTGGTGGGGGCTTGGATTGATATGGACTCATGGAGGGGCTAAATCTGGAAGTAGGCTCATGGGGGGCTTGGATTGGAAATGGGCTGGTGGAGGGGAGCTAGGATTTGACATAGGCTGATGGCGGGGCTAGGAAAGGACTAGAAATGGGCTGATAGGGGCTGGGATTGGAAATAAGCTGACAGAGGGACTCAGATAGGACTGGAAATGGATGGGAGAGCTAGGACTGGAAATGGGCTGATGGTGGGACTAGGATAGGATTGGAAATGGGCTGATGGGGGGCTAGGACTGGAAATAGGCTGATGCAGAAACTAGAAGGGAGCGGATGCTAGGTGTGGCTGGAACTATAAGGGAGCTGATGTTGGGGGAGGATTAGAATAGGATGGAGCTGGGAGAGTGAAATGGAGAGGGAAAAAATATTTTGTGTGGGAGGGAAGACAAATCTACAATTGGCCGGGTATTGGGAGCGTAAGTGGGGATTGAGGATGGAGGGGTAAAATTTGAGTGGATGAAATAGGAATGAGGAAGAGCAAAAGGAGAAAGATTAGTATGTTAAAGCAGATGTAGAGAGAGAATGGAAAAAAACTAGAAGAGAGAAGAAAGGACAAATGGACAGCAGATGATGGAGAGTTAGCAGAAGACACGAAGAAACCAGAAGAAAGTGGCGGGAGCAATTGCAACTGAAAAAAAGGCACAAAAGGTAGAAAAATATCTCTTTATTTTGAATTTATTAACTGGAATATGTCAGCTCTGGGAAATGTGCATCATTAACGTCTGCGCTTTGTTTAGTACAAGAGGAAATTAATTTATAGTTTTATTTCTACAGTGTTGTTGTACATTCCAAGTTTGGCTTTTGAGATTCCCAGTTTAATTATTGTCTTCCTATTTCTAAATTGTGATTCCTTGTTTGGTGATGGTCTATGTTCTGCATGTGTAACTGAACTGAGGTATTCTGTTTATGTAATTCCTATTTGACAATGACACTTGTTCTCTTTCCCTAGTAGGTCATGTATTGTTATTCTCTGAAATGTATTGTTTTAATATTTGCAGTGTTGCCTTTTGATGGGTAGAGTCTGGTGCTTTGTGAGTCCTGGTAGTGCTGTTATGATACGGCGGGTTTGCTATGGGTTTTAAATGGGCAGTGTTTGTAGTAGTTCCTAATGTGCCTGGCGGTTGGCACTGGATTATAGTAATGTAGAAATCTTTTAGTCTTTCTTTATCCATACACTCATTAAGAGGCATGTTTACTAAAAGTTAGTGTATGATAACATTATGCAAATATTTATGCAAATGAGGCCCGCACCGAGTCTCTGAACATGGCCCCACACCCCCCTTGGGCTGCCCCTGCCCATAAGTACACCACATCTAGTGCTCTCCCCCAGTCCCACATTGTGGTCAGCCAGTCAAAGAAATTTATCAAATTTGTCTGACAAAACCTACCTTTAACTAAACCATGCTACCTTGGATCCTATAAATAGTGTTTCTATTAATTTACTCATTACAGGGTAACCAGCTTGTCATTCTTAGCATTTTTCCTATTTTTGTTTTAGTGCAGAAGAATCACATCTGCCGATTTCCAGTTTTCTGAGACCACACCTAGCTCTAAAGAAGTTTTGAAAAGGTCAGACAGTGAAGCTACCAGAACTTTCCTAAGTTCCTTCAGTGCCTTTGAATGTATCCCATCCAAGCCCATTGCTTTGTCTAATTTTAGTTTAGCTAGCTCCTCACAAACGTATTTTTCTGAAAATCGTTCAAGGTCTACCTCACTTTCATCCTTATTTGTGTTTGTTCTCTGCTGTCCTACTCATGGCCTTTCATCTGTGAACACAGAACAGAAATACTTGTTAAGCAACTCTGCCTTATCCTCATCAGCGCCTATATATTCCTCCCCTTCACCCTTAAGTCTGACAATACCATTTTTGCACTTCCTTCTGTCACTAATGTATCTAAAACATGTCTTGACCTAATTTTTCTTCCAGTTGCAACTTTGCTCTCCTAACTACTTTACCAGCATCTCTTAGTTTCTCTGGATATTGTTGATTGTCTTCCTCTTTTTGAACGCTAGCCTCTTTTCCCTTACTTTTTGCTTATTTCTTTCGAAAATCATAGTGGCCTCTTTTTCTCCTTACTTTTATTTATTTTCTTAACAAAAAGGCTCATTATATTTATAATATTTCATTTCAGTTTTGCCCACTGCTCGTTTTACTTCCTCTATACCAGGGTTTCTCATCTCAGTGCACAATGAATATTCATGAGAGATTTACATACGTAGGCAGTGCTTGCAAATCTCACTCATGCATGTTCATTGTGGGTATCCTTAAAACCTGACTGGCTAGGTGTGTAACGACTCCTTGAAGTATTCTGCCTTCTGAAGTTTTCCTGAAGTATTGGCCTCTTACTTTTGAGTGAACCATCTCTACCTGTGATCTAGTACTGATACGCATCTCTTTTTCAGAATAGTGATAGGAGAAGATATACAGGACATCCTTTCCTAAAAAGCAATACGTTTGATGGATGTGTTGTAGAAGGTGGCGGGATGCTTGTAGGAATGGGATGCATGAAAGCAGAATGTCTTCAATTATGATGTGATTGCTAAGCATACAGGATAGATAATGCAGTGAAAGCTCTCGTGTAGAAGAGGAAGGGGAGTCAGGATCAGTGCGGGGAAAAGGTGTGGCAATCAGAGGCAGTCACTGCTGCAAAGTTCACACAATGGCTGCCTTAATTGCAACAATTGTGGTATGCCCCTAGCCTTGCTGGTCTGTGTCAAAAGGGTTCTGAGGCCACTGCAGCATTGCAACGTTTGAAGGCATCTGGTGTATAATGGAAAGGTGCAGCTAGTCTCCTTTGAGTGGTACCCTGTTATGGAGAGGACAATTGAAATGAAAGATGGTGAATAATAGGGTTGCCACTGACTCTAGATGTGCCTGACAAGCTTGAACCAGTCCTGGGTTTACTCCAGCACATGCAAGGACATGTAATTCTGATTTCTCTATTGTACTCCATAAGAAAAGCAAGATTAAAGTTCCTGCATGCAGTGGGGTAAACCCAGGACTGGATTGAGCCCATCAGGTGCATTTGGAGCCAGTTGGCAACCCTATTGAATAAAGACTTTATCGATGGGAAAAACTTTAAGTTGTTACTCATGCATTGCCTCTTGCTAAGATATTGGCTACTTGTTTTCTGAATACAGCAAGCATTTTTTAATTTGTATTCGAGTGCTGGGGTTTTCCTTATTTATTCCTATTGAACTGGGGTAATTATTCATCTGATAGTCTATGGCTTTAGTATAATCGTCAACATAATTTGCCTTCCTCTCTAACTAATCAAACTTGGAATCAGGAAGGGCAATGGTAGCCTGTAGCAAATCAATTTATCAATCAATCCTTTTATGTTCCCAGAAGAACCTGATAATAAATGATAAACCTATTGGGGAAATTAGTCAAGCTCCTTGTTCAGATATCTGACTACAATGCATGCTTATTTAAAAGCACAAAACAAGTTGAATCTCTGCTTCTCAATTTCCATTTTATGCTCTCCAAATCTCTTTACTCTGCTGAAACAGCATTGGCAGTGCTTGCAGAAGTAGCATGTTCTTCCTATCCATGGAAAATTAACTTAGATTTCAGTGTATTTTCTTTGGGAAATCCATTTGAGTCCAGGAAACCACATTTGCTGTAAATAGCATGTACAACAGAACGATTGTATTCCACAGAGCCACTGTCTGCATTTTGATAAAATGATCAGCCCTAGCTAAGCATCTATTTAAAAAGGTGTTTAATATCACCTCTGCTGTCTTGCTGCTGACAGCATATGATTCAGCAGTTCCAAGGAAATCATTTTTCTTTGTCAGGGCAGAATAACAAAGGACAAGATTCCAAGCAGAGAAGTCAATAAAAATTCACGTTTCATAGCCATTCGAGTATAACATATTTTAATATATGGTATAGACAGCCCACTTGTGATGTAAGACATGGAAAAGTTTCAGAAATTTGCATAACCAGTGATCAAGAGTTTGTTAATTTACAATAGGAATGCGCTTACATTTAAAAAGAATATGAGAGGTCAACAGCTTTTCTTATTTGGCGCAGTTTCCTTTTGTGAACAAAACATACAAAAAAAAATGTCACGTTTTTAAAAAGATCCTTAAAATGCAACACTGTAGACTTCCTACAAAAATTTTAAAAAGATGGTAAGATAGGTTTTTAATTAGGCTTTTAAATAACTTTCCTTTTATCCCGTTGAATATCCCAGATAGTGGCCTAGGGGTCAACTCTCACAGAGTGTGGCCTACTGGTAGGGGCAAGTTACCTCAGGCTGGAAGGTTGGGGGTTCAAATCCCACTAGAGGACAGCAACCTTGGACTGGAAGGACTGAGGTTTTTAGTCCCACCGGTGCTCCTTGTGGGTCTTGGGCAAGCCACTTAACCCTCCATTGCCCATGCTCCCTGTAAGTATTAGTGTATGTGTCTCATATCCCCTCATGTTAAATGTATCCCCCAATTGTGTTGTGACCACTTTGATTGAAGGATAAGGTGGTATACAAAACTGTCTAAATAAATTTATAGGGCGCTAAATTGTGTATGTCTTTTGAATATCAGGCCCCAAATGTTTAATTTGCCTGTGACTTGTGGTTGTGCTATTAATTTTTGCCACTTATTGTAAACTGCTATGACAAACAATCAGTCTACTAAATCTTGATAAATAACTAAAATAATATTTTGACAAGTGTGCCATCAACGTATGTTTTGCTTTAACTGCCCATCTTCCCTCCCCTCTCCCTCCCCTCCTCCTCCCATCCTCACACTCATTCTAGTCATAATCTTCCCCCCTCCTCCTACCTTGCCCCTCTTCTGATATCTTCTAATCCACTAGAAATTTCATTTGTCATTCTAAGAATGGTGCCCCTGCCCCCCACTACCAAACTAAAAAAAAAAGCAAAGCAGCTCAATCTCCTTTATCTTATTTCATCTGTGGGTCCAAAGAGGGTATGCGAGTCCCCTGGCCTTTTCTGCATTGATGACGGCACACTTCAAAGTACTGCCTGCTGACCTGAGAGCACTGCAGTTTGAAATATGATACCAGAAGGACTGGAGTAGCAAGGGATCACTTGTGCCCCTTTAGGACACAGGGAAAGTATAACGTGCTAGCAGGTTGTTTGCACACACATGCGCGTGTGTATGTCCATGTGCATGCGTGTGTATCTGTATGTGTATGGAGGACATGGGTAAATTCAGGGGATCTTTGAATAAAGCTTTGGTATTAGCTTTAATCAGCGGGGGGAGACGAGACTGGTGGCCGCTTTAGTTGTGCAATTGGAAAATTATAGGCACTAAAACAAAACAAAAGAAATTTGAATGATATGAAACCCCTCAATGAAATGGGAATTATAAAACAAACTCCACTCCATGCCTTTCGTTTTTAATGCCAAATACATGAAGTTACTTTTTCTTTACAAAGGCAGTAAAAGAGCAGGGCTAGTTGTGAACCAGAATCAAAATGTTTGTGTCGGTAATATTCTTGGCTTACAATTAAATAGCTTAAAGTAGCCCACCAGCGATAAAGGTTATTGTATTGGAATGCAGAACTCTAGGTGATTCTTTCAGGAGTTGTCTAATGATATCCTCTTCTGAAAGAACCATCTTAAATATTAATGCAAAGTAGCTAGCCCCGTGGATCGGGTCAAAACGCTCTGTCCATTGGAGCACGGGCTGGGCCTGGGCAAGACACAGAGGTGGTGTATTCAAGCCCTGGGAGAGAGGGAAGATGGTGACTGTTACCATGGCAATGTCTGCTAGTCAAAGAGAAGTGCTGAGAGTAAACCTCAGCAATGGTGCCCCTCCAGCCCAGGAGCTCGTAGAGATTCCCCAGAATTTTCCAAACAGTTCTTTCAAAGATGGAGCCTGGCAAAGGTAAAAAAAGTGAAAAATAGCAATGCAATACTGAGCATTTTAAAAAAGATTTTTAACCAGTGAACTTCAATTTAACAGATATGTAGGGCTATTTTGGAAGTATTCCCATATGTAAATAGCAGCATTTACTCATGGGCATATACATTCAAATGCCATTTTAAAGTAGGGGATGTGGGGATGCTTACTAAGTTTAGATGTCAAGGGATCATGGTAAGGATGGGGAGAGGGAGTGATTAGGCTGGGCCTACAAAATCAATGTGGATTCCCCATTTTAGAAGGGCAATCCATGTTGCTATGGAAAAAATGTAGATGTTGGCATTTACATCTGCCCCAAGCCACAAATAAATACCTGCTAGAAGGGACAGTTCTTAATGCCATTATCTCGCCCCCCTGATCACCCCACCAAGAGTGATCTCAATCCTGATCACCTCCCCTTGACATCTAATCCCCTTCAGACCATCCCAGCAGGTGATTTCCCCTGACACCTCTAAGTCATCAGACCCCCTTATATCTGATCCCTACCACAAAAACCTCCCACTTGACCCCACTAGGTCAAGAATACCCTCCCTTCAAGACACCCCACTCCCACCCCCAATCCCATTCCTGGTCTTACTAGGGATCTCCAGTCACTCCTCCTCTCTCAGCCCCAAGTTCAAGAAGGATGCAAAGTCCCTTCAGATTACCACTAGGATCATGACAGTCATTTTGGACCCAGAATCATAGAGAATTGGATTAACTGGAGATTGAGCCTTCTTGCTCTAGACACTATGGACCCCTGTTAAGGTCAGGAATTGGATTACAGGTGGGGGAGTCTTGCAGATGGGTTATTCTTGACAGGGGGCAGGTGGGGGGTTCTTGGGGAGGAAATCAGATGTAAGTGGGGTTGATGAGTCGAAGGTAGATTGGATGTCAAGGGAGATGATTGGGGTTGGGATCATTGTTGGGGGGGGGGGGGGAGAAATAGTGCTGTATGATCTGGTGCCCTTGCAATAATTAAAAAGCTGCTCCAATGCAGGTATTTGCAAGGTTTCTGTCCCTCCACATACAGCACTTTAAAAATCACTGCTCTCTTTGGACTTGGGGGGAGCCATCAACATGCAGCCCTGCATCTATTTTACAAGAAGCTCTATGTTTGACACAGTATCTTGTAAAATACTATGGGAATTCTCCATGTTCTGACCTAGACGTGAATTCCCCGTTCCACGTACAATTTAAAATTGTCCCGATAAGTTCTAAGTCATAGAATGGTCTAACATACACCCAAAGAAAATGTCACTTTTACAAAGATAATTTTTTGCCTGAGATCTACTCTTAAAAAAGAATTACTTCTAAGAGTAGATCTCGGGCAAAAATTTATTTGAGGTGAAAGAGCTACTTCTTTCACCTTACATAAATCAGTTCAGTGATTACAAGGTTCACCCATGGACTGAATGATTTTTTTTATTAGTACTGTTGTTTCTTGATTATCTCTTTAATGTAGATTTAACATACATATATTTAATAGAATCCAACTTCAGATTTAGTGCAAAGGAAACTGAGTAACTGATAGTCTTGAATGGTTAAGAGTGAATTGGGTACAAGCATTACTATGCATTAGTCTGGCATTCCATTCCAGTACTGATCAATAGTATATTTGCTGTTCCAATTTAGAGTGTTAACCACAAGCAGTGAGACCGCATCAGTGGCTATACTCTAAAGACAATCCAGTCAGACAAGTGAAAACAATACTTTACTAAACATTTTCAGAGACTAATGACATCACCCTTTTAACATAACAGAACAAAGCAATGCAAACTCTAAATCACACGCATCTAAAGGAAGCCTGAAATACATATTTTCTTTATCCCTGAAGGAGGAAAGATAGCAAACATACATTGAGCGATGCGCCTCAGATGTACTGAGAATGGGGTGTTTCTAGTCCTTTAAGTGCTTGAATCCGTAGTGTTTTTCGATAAGCTTTACATTTAATTGCCTTTGGATGCTCCCAGGAACATTTCAGTCTGATGCGAAAAAGACTGTGCAGCTATCTTTATTTTGTTATGTCTTTAGACGTGTTAGCTTTCCATACAATAATTCATCGTGCTTTCTACTTTCCTAAGGCATTAACTTTTTCCAGAAAAATAAAAAGAGGTTTCCTATACGTACATTGCTGCCATGTTCCCCTGCATGGTTTCATATGCAGCAGGCTTACTCAAGCGTTTCAGAAAATAGTTCAATGAGGCTGAGCTGCATGAATAAAGGGACCCTTTTGTTTGGCATTTATTGTATGTTAGGAGGAAAACCCATTGTGAAGTAAGTGCACAAGCCATGTGGTAAATATCAAGGGCAAGCCCGCATGTTCCCTGCACTTACCATACATTAAGTTCATCCGCAGTTAATGTCTCTTCTTGAGGTAGCATTAAGTGCACCTACTCTAACTGCAAAATTGGCAGTGTGTGGTAATTACTATGAACTAACCACAATGTGCAGTTCATGTCCACTCTCCACCCATAACCCACCCAGACCTCAGCTTTTCACTTCTTAAGCAGTTAATGTGGAATATTTACCACACTGTGCTTTAACGACATGGTAACTATTACCATAGGCCTGCGCTAATGTTCACCAAATGTCAACTGCTTAGTTACAAGGCCTCAAAGTGTGGACATGCAATTTTGGCTTCTCATACTTAGTCGAAGCTGATATCATGTTGTAGACATGCTCTTTGTGATTCCTTTTTAATCCCAGATGTTTTTGAGGTCAGCAGAATGATTTAGCTTGTTCAAAAAGGGACAATGAACCTCAGATATGTCATAAGGAAGCTGATAATAAATTTCATGAAGGAGAACAGGGGTGGGCAGGGCTGGTGCTACCATAAGGCAAACTAGGTGGTTGCTTAGGGCACAAGTGGTTGGAAGGAGGCCCATCGCAGCTGCTCTCCGGGACCCACAGTGGTGGCATTTACTCCTAAACAGAAACACAGTGCTTACCATAAATTCTGGCACCTCGTCACTGTTTCTGCTTCCTTCCCCTCCGATGCAAACAGGAAGTCTGCATCAGGGACAGTGATGCAGCACCACAATTTGTGGTAAGTACTATGTCACTGTTCAGAAACAATTGCCACCGCTGCATGTCCCAGACACAGGTGGCAATAGAGCGGGGTGGGGGGGGGGCAGGAATGAGGTTTGTCTAGGTCGCTTCATATCCTTGCAGCAGCCCAGTGAGTGGGCCTATAAACAAACAGAGGTTTTATTTGGGGTTTTCCAGAGGACAATCTCTCCTAATGGGTTAGCTTTATGCTTTTGATGCCAGGAATGGACCTCGCTCATAAGCCAAAATACATTTGGTACGATCTCAGAATTGTGCCAAAGAAAGTTTTCTTCTGTGCTTGTTCTAAGGAAGAAATAGCTTTGTTCTGCAGATGCACCATTTTGTGTCTTTGTTATTCTGATTTCAATTTTCGCATTGTAATTCATTCTAAATGCATGGGATAAATATCTTTTAATAACTTTTTAAAATTTCTCAGTGGGATAACAGGAAAGGGTATGAGCATCATCATTTGAAGTGGTTATTGCATTTTTTAATTGGATAGATAAAATATCCATGTTAGGGCTGAAACGGATGCAGTAGATGAGTGAAACGTACTCAAAAGACCTTTGAAGCAGCAAATGCAGACAGGGGCCAAAGACCGTGTTACACTTCAAGGTAAACCTGCTTTCTTTAACTATTATCTGCAAATAAATGTTAGTATCTGGATCATCACGCCTGCCCCAGTGATTAGGGTTTTTATAACAAATTTTTTAAAATAATTTACTAGGTGATAAATCAAAGAGCAGAGGTAGGTAAGCTAAGGAGAGAGAGCAAGAGGAAACTAGAGAACAAAATAATTTATTTTGAAAAATGAATTCACAGGCTGGAGGGGAAGGGGAGGTGGAAGCGAGAGAATGGGAGAAGGATAGAGAAAGCGGCAGTGAAGAATGTGTAGACTGAAAATTATAAGCAGTTGCATGCCTTATGGGTAAACTGTCTTAGTTATTTTCTCTAAATACATTTTTTTCTGGTTAATCCTATGGAGGGTTCTAAGGCCAGATATTAATTTTGAGCATGAAAAGCTAATCAATCAGTACCACTGCCCGAAGATGAAACAAAATGTTTTATAAGTGATGATACATTGCTATCATTTTTTTTCTGTATAGAGCAATACAATCATACACAAAGCCAGCTTCAATGTGTGATTGCACGTTCCACCATGATGACCAGGACTGACCAGAATGCCAGGCACTTTGAATGGACCAGGAAAACGTGTGATGTCATAGTGGAACTAGGTCAACAAAGGAGGGAAAGGAAATTTGAAATGAACTTTGAAGAGAGAGCTCAGCATGTCAATGGTGTTAAGCCAGTAGTGTCCCTCCTCTGTACCAGGTAGAGATTCTCTGACTAGATTTGTTTGGAACTGCAACACAAAGCAAGTGGTAGGACACCCAAAGGGACTATCATAGTAGCAAGAAAGGCTGAAAGGCCTTGAGACACCTGAAGAGCGTTAATGCAATACCTGAAGACACTAAGAACTTCTATATTGGAAAAGAAAAATCTCTCATATCTATTCAGAAGGCACTTTGAGAAGATGAAGAATCCCAATGTTTTAGGAATGGGAGAAAGCTGCAGCAATGGTTGGAGAACAGTCTGATTAGATTAACGCTGCTTCCTTGCCTGGTCAATCCGTTGCTGCCTCATTGGTTGTTGATGTTGCTACTTTGCCTGGATACTGCTTGCACTGATTTTGCTATTGCTACCTCATTGCTCCCTTACCTCGACAATCCACTGCTGTCTCATTGCTTGTAGGTTAGCATTTGCTGCTTTACCCGTCATTGCTTGCACTGAACTTGCCATTGCTGACATTGCTTGCACTGAACTTGCTACATTGCCTGTAGATTAACATTTGCTGCTTTACCTGGACATTGCTTGCAATCCCCACTTTGCTGGACATTACTTGCAATCACCACTTGTAGCTCTACATATACTGCTTAATGCTTAGAATCTCTAGCCACCTCACTGCTTAACCACCTCACTGCTTGTTAGATATCACACAAGGTTTAGCTCCCCACTACTCCTCTACTATGGCCCCACATTACATTGTCTTTCTCATCCTCATACTCCCCAACTGCCTCCCCTTCTACCAGTACCCTCACTTCTCTTCCCCCTATCTCCCCTCCACCTTCCACACTTCTCCCTCCATTCTGTCTTCTAACCTAGCATCTGCTCTCGAGCTTCATCACACCCTCCCCCTCATTCAACCTGCCCCTCTCTCTCTAAGGCAACCCAACCCTCGCTTCCGCCGTACTGCCTCTACCTTACCCCACTCTCTACTACTCCTTCCCCTTCTCTCATCAGGTAATATCAACCCCAACCCTGGCCCCCCCTAGATTTCTTTCTCACTCTAAGAAGAGTTCCTTGCGTACCCTATCTAATCTCATCCATATCCCTCTCCTTTCCCCTTCCACCCTCCCTCACTCTCACCCCAATCACTCATCCAGAGATATCACCCACAACCCTACCCCCCATAGAGTTCTGCCTTGCTCTAAGAAGAGACCCTTGCATAACCCATCTAATATCATCAATATCCCCCTTCATCCCTCTTCCACTCCCCCTCCCTCATGTCCCTCACACTGGGCACACTCACCCAGAGACACCCACCCATTCCCTGCCCCCTCTAGACCTCTGTATCACTCCGAAAATAGATCCTCACGCAATGGCCCCCCAAGACGTCTGTCTTACTCTAGAAAGAAATCCTAATGTAACTTATCCAACCTTATCCATATCCCTCTCCTTTCCCCTTCCACTCTCCCATTCTCTTGCGCCCTATGGAACGCATGATCAGTCTCTAGCAAACTTGATTTTACTCACGATCTCTTTATCTCGAATGCACTACACCTACTTGCCCTCACTGAGACATGGCTCCTCCCTGACGATACCGCATCCATTGCTGCTCTCTGCCATGGGGGCTACCATTTCTCCCATACACCTCGCTCCACTGGCCGCAGTGGTGGTGTTGGGCTTCTACTTTCTCCCTCCTGCCAATTCCAACTCCTCCTGTTGCCTCAGGCACACTTCCCCCTCTCTTTTGAAGTCCACTCCATTCGCCTCTTCACACCACTTCTCCTCCGAATCGCTGTTATCTATCGCCCTCCTGACAAATCCAAATTGACCTTCCTTACTGACTTCAACTCCTGGCTTTCCGGATTTCGGGATCCCTCTTGCCCCATTCTTATCCTTGACGATTTTAACATTCACGTCGATAACCCCTCCGATCCCCATGCTTTAAAGTTCCTCACCCTCACTTCCTCGTTCGACCTCCAACTTTGCTCCACTGCCCCCACCTGCCTGCATGGCCACTGCCTTGACCTGATACTCTTCTCCAATGCCTCTCTTTCAAACTTCCGCAACACATTCCTGCCCTCATCTGACCATCACCTCTTAACCTTCAATCTTCAACTTCCATTGTCTCAACCTCGTCCTATCTCCTCAGACCTATTTAAAAACCTCCATAATATTGATCCCTTGACTCTCTCCTCCACCATTTCTCCATCTCTTCCCTCCATTATGTCCTCCAAGTCCATCGACGATGCAGTTTCCTCTTATAATGCTGCACTTTCCTCGGCTCTTGACACTCTCGCCCCACCCAACCCACGTCCGGTCAGAATTTCAGCCCCCCAGCCCTGGCTTTCATCCACAACCCGCTATCTATGCATCTGTGCCCATTCTGCTGAACGTGCCTGGTCCAAATCCCGCTCCCCTGAAGACCTCCTACACTTCAAATTCATGCTTGGCTCCTTCCAGTCAGCCATAGCACTAGCCAAACAAGAATACTACATCCATCTGACCAGCTCCCTTGCCTCTGATCCTCGTCGCCTCTTTAATACCCTCAATTCTCTCCTCAAGGTCCCCCGCACCTGGTCCCCCCTCCCTCTCTGCCCAATCTGTAGCTGACTACTTCCACGACAAATACACAAGATTACCCTCCAATTTCCCACATCATCTACCTCCCCCCTCCCATACCCCCTCCGCTACCCTCTGCACCTTCCCTACAATCTCCGAAGAGGAAACCGCACTCCTTCTCTCCTCCTCCAAACCCACCACCTGTTCCTCTGACCCTATCCCCACCCATCTCCTTCTCCCCATCTCCCCCACCGTTGTCCCCTCCATCTCTCATATTCTCAACCTTTCACTCTCCACTGCTACTGTTCCCGTAGACTTCAAACATGCTGTTGTTACACCTCTCCTCAAAAAGCCCTCACTTGATCCCTTCTGTCCTTCTAACTACCGACCCATCTCCCTCCTTCCTTTCATATCTAAACTACTGGAACGAGCAGTCCACCGCCGCTGCCTTGACTTCCTCACCTCCCAGGCCCTCCTGGACCCACTACAATCCGGCTTCTATCCCCTACACTCCACTGAAACAGCTCTTGAAAAAGTCTCCAATGACTTGGTCCTGGCTAAATCTAAAGGCCTCTACTCAGTCCTCATCCTCCTAGACCTCTCAGCTGCCTTTGACACTGTTGACCACAATCTTCTCCTCACCACCCTCTCCTCGCTTGGTTTCACAGGCTCCGTACTATCCTAGTTCTCCTCCTACCTCTCCCATCGCTCCTTTAGTGTATGCTCTGGTGGCTCCTCCTCCTCTCCCACCCCGCTCCATGTTGGCGTACCCCAAGGATCCGTCTTGGGCCCCCTCCTTTTCTCTCTCTATACCCAATCCCTTGGCGCCCTTATTTCCTCCCATGGCTTTCAGTACCATCTCTATGCCGATGACTCCCAAATCTACCTCTCTACACCTAATATCTCCCCAGCAATCCAAACCAGGATTTCTGCCTGCCTTTCTGACATCGCTGCCTGGATGTTTCATCGCCGCTTGAAATTGAACATGGCCAAGACTGAACTCCTTGTCTTCCCCCCCAACTCCTCCCCTCCTCTTCTCCCCTTCTTCCCTTCTCAGTCTCCGTGGATGGATCTACGATCCTTCCTGTTCCCTCGGCTCGCAATCTAGGGGTTATCTTTGATTCCTCTCTCTCCTTCTCCACACATATCCAACTCATAGCTAAGACCTGCCTATTCTTTCTCTACAACATTAGCAAAATCCACCCCTTCCTTTCTGATCACACTACCAAAACGCTTATCCACTCCCTGATCTCCTCTCGCCTTGACTACTGCAACCTACTCCTTGCTGGTCTCCCCATGAGCCATCTCCTTCAATCTATACAAAATCATGCTGCTCGACTAATCTTCCGACAGTCTTGCCATGCCCACACTACTCCCCTTCTCAAATCGCTTCACTGGCTCCCCATCCAATTCCGTATCCAATTCAAACTTCTCCTGTTGACCTATAAATGCATTCACTCTATGGCCCCTCAATACCTCTCATCTCTTATCTCTCCCTACACCCCCTCTCGGGATCTTTGCTCCGCCAACAAGTCGCTTCTATCTAGGCCTTTCACTCGCATCCCTAACTCCCGACTTCGCTCCTTTTGCCTTGCTGCACCTCAGGCCTGGAACAGCCTACCTGTGTCTGTACGCCAGGCACCCTCCTTGGCCATCTTCAAATCCAGATTGAAGACCCACCTCTTCACTGTTGCTTTCAGATCCTGACTTCCTTCCTTATCTCGACCTCCCGTCAATTTTCATGACCGAATTATAAAGACCTTACTGTGCTTTGCTCCGAATTGACTAAATCTTTGTATTGTCTCAACTAGATTGTAAGCTCCGATGATCATGACTTCTGACGAGCAGGGACTGTCTCTTGTATGCATGCCTGTACAGCGCTGCGTGCGTGGCGCTATATAAGTGCTCAATAGTAGTAGTAGTAGTAGGAGAGCAATCTAACCAGTGCAGAAGGGTTACAATGACAATAGCAAGACTGCAAATATAAGACTCCAGGTGACAGGTAACAAAAAGTCTACAATACAGGAAAATGAGGGAGGGCTACTGCATCAATCACTTAGACATTGATCGAAGAGCAATGCATTACGAAGAGTGGCAATAAAATCCAAATGCATAAAAAAGAGGGTGAAAGATGTTAGAATAAAAACCCAAAAGTACCCATAAAGATGCAGAATAAGAGGAGGGTGAAGACTGGCCAAAAAACAAAAAGGACACAGGTTGTAGAGCAATATAGAAAGAAGGGTGGCATGAACTTCACAAATCAGCAGGGAAGGGGCAAAAGGCAGCAACAAGGCAGGATGTGAGAGCAGTGCCAACAGGCAGCAGCAATAGAAAGAGACAAGGAGAAAAGAGGTCTCTTTATTTTCTAGTTTTGCCATGTGGGACTAAGGGACCCGCTGTAAATGAGATAGAAGGCTGCAGAGTGACTGCGGGAACGGCAACAGCTGCAGTGCTGCAGAGGTTCAGCTCACGAAAGCAGGCCGTGACAGAAATGGCAGTGAGACAGGCGCTGACCATGAGACAGGTGCTGGAAGCAGAAGGAGTCTTTTTTGTATGTTTTTTTATTTCTTGCTTTTAATGTTAAATCTTCTCAATGGCATCCAATGGAAATAGGTACCATCTTGCAAAGACTACAGTGGAAACTGTTAAAAACAGAGTAAGACATTGAAGGTATAGAGTGTGGGTACCTGTCCTCTAGTAGATCTCTATACTGATTCTTCCTTCCAGCTGCATGAAAATTGAGGGAAAGCAAACAAGGGGGGAGGGGTTGTCTTTAGAAACACTAGTCATGATAATGAGGGCCCTTGATATCCCCTGCCATGGAGAGTATGTTCATTGGGCACGCTTGTAGAAGAACTGGGCAACCTTAGCCAAGTCTGGCTAGACTGCCAACCTTTGTGGCAAGTATGCCCATAGATCTGTGCCAATGGCCTCAATGGGCTCTCCAAGATAGTGTGTCAATGAAATTCATTCAGGAGTCAGATTTGTGGTTGACTGATCTCTGTTGCTTATCATTATAGCTAGGGCTTCTCTCACCAAAGAGTTTTCTATGCTGGGGTTCATGGATCACTGGCATGTAAAGGTGTGTGTCTGTGTGTGTGGGGGAGGGGGTGTGTGGCAGCTGCCAAGGTGGTGTTCATGCTACCACTACTGTTTACCAGCATGCCTACTGTTTCCCCTGCTGCATCACCACCACCACCACGCTGTCTCTGGTGCTGCCTTCCCTACACCTGAATCACCACTGTTTCCTTTCATTCATTCATTCAGTGGGGAGCACTGCAGAGTGATAGTTCCTTTTATCTGCAGGTCACAGAGACTAGCTAGTGTATAATTATATTCCTTTGTAAGTGGCTGCAGCCTTTTTCCCACTTGATCATGCAAGAAGTCCACCATCATGAAAACGTCTGGTGGTGAATCCCCGTTGCTGCCGAAAACCCTCTGACTTCACCTGTAAACATTTCACTAGTGGGATGAGACGACTCAGTTCCTTTGCAGCATCTTTCAATGACCTGCACCATATTTGTTCACTCTTGACACCCCAGGAGGCTTTTGAGCCCGATCTTGGTTTCCATTTGACATCGGATTCAGTGCTGCCTGTCACTCCACAAGTCTCTCCAGCATCTGGTAAGTGGACTTCCTCCTGTTGCTAACATCCTGGAAGAGCTGGTGTGCAAGTGCCCCTGTGGCTTCTGGCTTCTCACGCAGTCCACACACTCCCTTTACATTTTGGTGAAAATAGCTGATTATTTTTCAGTACTTCTCGATTAGTTCCTTCAGGACAGGGCTGCCCTTTCCCTTGCTCCCTAGGCCGGGAATCTGATAACCAGGTGCAGTGAGAGTGAAAAGCATTTAATCCCATGATAGCCCCCTCCCCTTCACTGCCTTAACCATGTTTGTCCCACCATCTGTTACAAAGAAACCAGGAAGCACAGCGCTCTGTGTCCTATCTGCCAGCCATGCAGCACTGCTTTATTTCTGCTAAGATGAGAGTCCAGTTATGGTTATCATTCATCACCTGGGTGTGCAGCACAGCCTACCAGTACTCTCCTTCTGTTGCTCTCCCCTTATACCTTCCCCTGCCTTATCCAGTTCGCAGTTAGGGAGAAGTACGTATGTGTAGTGTTCTGACTAGTCCAGATAGCACTGGTGAATTGGATACTACTATTGGCTTCTGCTTTCCCAACCCTGCCTGCAGCTGGTCGAGGAGTAGCCTACTGGTTAGAGCACTAGCTTGGAAACCCAACAACTATGGTTTGATCCCACTAGCACTCCTTGGGCAAGTCACTTAACTCTCCATTGCCTCACAAAAATCCATTATCAATGTCCCTGTTTAATGTACATTACCAAGTTTAAGTTACAATGTAAACTGCTTTGATTGAAATGTTAAAGCAGTATATAAAACCCATTAAATAAAAATTACACAGGCTGGGGATCACTTGCCTACTAACAGTTGTCCTTCAGGGTAATTGGGAGCTAAGAGATGCTGCAGCCTCTTAAACCCCACATTTCCAACCATCTGCAGGGGCTAGTCATTCAGGGCTGTCATTTTCCAATGCACTGTCACCACCCTTGATGCTGGCTGCCACTTGCCCATAAGTACTACCAAACACCATCCAATTCCTCCATAGTTGCCCTGCTTTGGTACCCATCAGGACTGCTGGCATGCCACCTCAAAAGGGAAAGAGGCTGGGAGTTCTACTTGCAAAATGGATTTCATTTTTCTGTAGCTTTTGCAGCACTTGGTTTTCCACTCTCAGACTGAGTTCTTAGCCTAGGATCAGTGCCCCACTTTCTACTGAGCTGGAAAGGGTGCTGTTTGTGCAAATGATGCTGCATGCTACTGACTAAGATGGCCCATCAGCTTCCCACTACTAATCTGCTTCCTACAGTAATAGTATTCTGCACAGCACAGATCCTAAAGCACTTTGAAATGCCTCTACACCTTTGAAGTTTTACAAGACATTCCATCTACTTCTTTGGGATGGTGGCTGCTACTATTGCTGCTGTTAAACCTGGGGCTGAGGATGGAAAAGAGGATAAAAGGTTAGCAGTATCCTTCCCATCCTCTACTGTCTTCTCGAACTGTGGAATGCTCTTGGCTCTGCCCTGCCAAGATACTTCCTATCTCCTTACTACTTAGCTGATAACAAAATTTTCAAGACCTTCTTCACCCATTAAACTTTCAATATCTGATGACTTCGATGGAAATCCCACCCATGACGATTCCTCGGTTTCTGTATCTGCCGAAACCACCTCCATACACTTTCAGCAAGGAGTAGGCTGCACCTGCTACTCTTCTCAGTTACCCTCACCTGTTGCTTCTCTCCTGTCCCACCACTCTGCACTTCTCAACCTCCTTTTGCCCCTCTGTGGAGATGAGACCAGACACCCACTTTTTCACCTCTGCACTGGAAGCTGCAGCTCTCCCTATTCTCTTTGTAAAGAAATCTCTTTTTAACTTCATTGGTGGACTAGAGGTGGCCATAAGCATATTCTGGGAATAACTTGTTTCTTTCTACACACTTGTGCCATTGCTTCTCTCACCTTCCATCCCTTCTTTCCTTTAATGGCCTATCCTTCCCAAGCTTTATGACATGATCAGACCAGGTTTTCAGCTCTACAAAATAGGGACTCTCTCTCTTTTCCAATGCTCTTCCATCCAGTAGCAATTTGCAAATTGCAAATAGCATAACTCCAACTATGTTTTTTCAGATGTTTGTCCCCTGAAGAGCCTGGCATAGACCCCTGAGTGCACTGTACCATGCCCTCCCTGCTGCCACTCTGTTACTCACTTGGAAGGAGAAGACTGTGATTGGATAACTAATGCTAGTGTCAGATTAGATTTTCAGCTCCATGGGACATAGATTGTCTTTCTTTTATAGCACTCTACCACCCAATAGTTCTTTGAAACTTGGAAGATCCATAGCCCCAATTATGATTTCTCAGATACTGTTTGAGCTGGCATCTCCTGCATCACTCATCTCAAAGCAGAAAGGCAGCAGCAATCAGCAGAGGGTCCCTTGTGTCAGTATGTAGGACTTAGCATAGGTTTCCAGTCTAACAGGAAGCTTACCTAGGAAGGGACAAGTACCTATGAATGTTCACTGGCTCACAGGCCACTTGCTGTCTGGTGAAAGTCCAGAGAGAAGGAGAAATGGCCATGTTTCTATGAAACTACAAAAATAACAGCTCTCAAAGGACACAATTAGTCAACAAATTAGTCTCTTTAAGACAACTAAAAGTTTTCTTATCATAGGCAAATATGACCTCAGGATGGCTTATACCAGTGTTTCCCAACCCAGTCCTACGGGGCACACCGGCCAGTCAGGTTTTCGGGATATCCCTAATGACTATGCATGAGATATATATGCATTAGAGATATCCTGCCAACCTGACTGGTTTGTGGCCCTCCAGGGCTGGATTTGGAGACCCCTGCCTTACACCTCTGTCATTTAAGATTGTGAGTGGGCAAGGTGCAGATGTCCTAGACATCGAAAGGGTATATAGAATGTGACACATTCCTCCTCGATTCTCACCACCACCAAAATATTGTCTATTAGACAACTTTTTGGTGGTGGTGAGAATCAAGGAGGAATGTGTCACATTCTATATACCCTTTCGATGTCTAGGACATCTGCACCCTGCCCACTCACAATCTTAAATGACAGAGGTGTAAGGCAGGGGTCTCCAAATCCAGCCCTGGAGGGCCACAAACCAGTCAGGTTGGCAGGATATCTCTAATGCATATATATCTCATGCATAGTCATTAGGGATATCCCGAAAACCTGACTGGCCGGTGTGCCCCGTAGGACTGGGTTGGGAAACACTGGCTTATACCCTACATTTAGTGAAACTTTCACTATAAGGAACAGCTGACGCTCACATCACTGGTCAATATAGCCTTCCACACAATTTTATATATATAATATTAAATTTACAACCATAACATTTCAATTCCACACGAGTACTCCTGGGGATTCAAAATTACTCATAATATACCATACCACAAAACATATATATTACATAAAAAAGCGTCATGTTACTGTGCTTTACGGGGCGCCACTGGACCTGGCTTCCATCTCCTGTAAAATAACAGAAGGAGTAGATAAATATAAACAATAGTAAATGTGCCTAACAAGGTCTACAATTACTTATCTTTAACACAGTTTATCCGTTCCGTGGCAACTCCAAAGTGATCCGTTATGGAAACGAGACTCAAAGATCTTCAATATCGGAGCAAGGCAGGGAGATCTTTTCACGATCCTCACTTAAATATTCAGCTCATACCCTACAAAAGCTTTTGTTTCACCAATTACTGGCTTCCTCAGGGGTTAAGAATACCACAAGAGAATGAGAATGCTTCTTCCACTTTCCCCGCCATTGTATGCAAATGTAGGGACAGCATGAAAACCTGAACAGTGTTTGGCCCACCAGGACCAGAGTTGGGAAACTCAGCCCTAGAGCAGAGGCCAACAGGGGTACAAACACCCACACCCACAGGCTCCACTATCCAACGCCTCATGGAGAGTCAGGCTGTTGGGCCCTGTGCGGAGCAGCATCTCCCAATACTGGCACCTGCATACCTTAGCAATGCCATCCTAAACTTGGGAACACGTTCCACATATATCAAAAGGTTGCTATGATTAATGTCAGAGATAACAAATCCTAAGTTAAACATGATAGAGATTCATCATAGCAACCTTTTTGATATCTGTGGAGTGTGTTTCAGTTATTGATTCTGACAGTGTCTACCAACCCAGGGAGTGACCCCAACAGTTTTGCGTACCATAGCAATGCCTGCATTGTGCCCAGGACTGGTGCGTTGGCCAGGGCTGCCACAAACCTCTATATTTGCACTATGCTGGCATAGGTGTGGGAGTGTGTGTCTGTCTATCCAGTGTGTTGTGGCTGCCTATACCTTTCTGAGCCCACACTGCTTGCACTGTTTCCAGTGTTAGCCTGCCAATGTGCATAATGAGGAGCAAGGTACTGTGGGCATTGCCCGGACAGGGTGGCCTGGGCAGGATCCATCTGCACAGGGTATAGGGCAATGCTGGGACATTGTAGTGCCCGACCACCACCTGCACGGACAGGGTGGCCACAGCATGTCCTGCTGGGAGGTCACTCTCACCCTGACTGAGCAGTGACCATGGCATGGTTAGGTTCCCCCATAGTGCTATGCAGCATTTCTCTCAAGTGATATTTATGGGTTCTCTTTTCTGGGCCTAATCACTGATATATGTGCTTGGTGTGTGTGCGCTCACATCCCATTTTTGGGTGCACATAGTTCATCCAGGAACATGCACTATGTACTAGCTAGCAGACTGTCTGCAGTTAGCATGTGTATGGCTAGAATGCCTTGCAGGGTGGAGACTGACTGTGCCCTCTGCTGGTGAATGCCAGATAGTGGTGGGGGGCAGCTGAGCTTCTCCAGTGTTCTGCCTTTGCCTTATGTGATGTGTACAGATCGGCATTGCCTGCCCTTAATGGGCCTGCTCTCCAGCAGGACTGGGGTTGATGGTCCTCTCTACTGCAGAGATGTGCAATGTGGATCTGTTGGTGGGAGATCCTGTCCCCCCACCCTGAGCCACAGAGGACGTGTTGGGTGGTGCTACATAATCCGCTTTTGGGTCCAAACACCCCTCCCCTTCACCTATAACATGTGACCATGGCACCCACACAGGATGTGCATCATAGGCCACAAGGGCTAGACATGACTGGGAAATACAGCTGGACACAGGTGTATCCTAGGTGTGTTTTCAAAGACTACCTATCACACACTGGCACTGATGGGGACCTGCAGCATAGCCTATCTCAGCCAAGCCAGGTGCTGTGGACCTGTTGCTGGGTGCCCCACCTCACCCTCAGGGTGAGCACAAGACTCGCACAATGTCACAGTCTGTAGCTATTCTGTGCCAGTAACACACATGGTCAGTTCCCCCTACGAGGCCTAGGTGCTGTGGGGGTACATACCCCATTATGTGATCAGCTGTAGACTGCTGATCTGCATGTACAGTGCATCATGGGTATGGGTGGGTTTACCCTATCCTGGTAACCACAGCAGACAGTTTGTGTGGTGACCTGAAGTCTTTCTGTAGCCAGCCAGCACTGTGGTAGTAGCTATAGAGATGTAGCCTATTGGTTACTTCAATGACTGTGGAGGCAGAGGTCATGGGTTCCATCCCCCAGTGGTGTAATCTAAAAAGGCTGTCTGAGGCATTTTCTTTTAATTTAAATCTGTGCTGCCAGCAGAAACACCCTCACAGTGCTGTAGCCTAAGGCGCCTCATAGACGCCCTATAGGGCACATTATAGGGTGCCTTGGCAGACAGGGCACTTTATAATGTGACCTATGGGTGCCTTAGGTTACGGCACTGTGAGGGTGTTTTTGCTGGCAGCACTGATTTAAATTAAAAGAAAATGCCTCAGACAGCTTTTTTAGATTACACCACTGCAGGATCAAACCCATGACCTCTGCTTCTACAGTCATTGCAGTAACCAGTGGGCTACATTGTTATAGCTTCTCATACTGCGCTGGCATGTACTTAGGGTTAACGCGCGTTAAGGTGCCACAGCGCCCACTATCCGCGATACAGATTCTTGCTACCTTAGGACTGGAACGCCCACTCCTTATATGGCATTCTTCACATTATCGCTGCAACTAGCGCCGGTAACATTAGGACGGTTTAGTAAACATACCCCTTAATGTCTAATATCTCCTAAAATAAAGTGGCCAGTCAAATGTCTTTGGATTATATATGCACACATAGTTGACACATTAAAGAATCAATAAAACAAGACCAATTAAAAAAGGAAATAGTATAAAAACTGGGACTTTGGCACCCTTAGAAACAATTCAGATTGTTTTGAACAGAAGACCCACATTCCCATTGCAGTAAAATTAGATACAATTGTGAGCAATTGTCAGTACTCACATGACTTGAATCAACCAATGAATGATGGCTTTAATATTTGAAATGGCCACATTCACTCCCTGTTCCATTTTCACAATGGTGAAGACAAGAAAGCTGTCTGAGACCGTTAGAAAAGCCATTATCACCAAACATCAAACTTCAAAGGGATACAAGGCCGTCTCCAAAGACCTTGGGATTCATGTGTCTACAGGGAAGAGGAAAATTAATCCAAGAGGTTTTTGAAGGTTAGTACGCACTGTTAGAAAAACACCATGTACAACATCCAAAGAGCTTAAGGCTGAATTGGAGCAATCTGGAATGGTGGTTTCAACATGCACCATATGCCGCATACTAAACAAAGAAGGACTTCTTGGGTGAAGGCCAAGGAGGACCTCTGCTGGCATCACTGATTAAGAGGGGAAGTATTCCTCCTTTTTGGGTTTTGAGCACATATATTGATGATTGATATAGTAGAGGGGATGAGCATTATGAAAAAAATGAATAATATTTGGATATCTTCTGAGAAGGGCGTAAAAATTAAGTATAGCTCTATTCAATTGGAGGTTTTTTTCGACCAATGATGTGAGATGAGTGAAAGGATTTTTGGCCCTACTGGTTAGTCTCTGAGGACATTTTCATTCTCTTAACTGAAGTATAATAATTTTGTATTTGGATTCTATATAGGATTTTGTTAAATATTTTGGGGAATACCGGGTTCCTGTTTTTTGGGTTGTAGTCTGGAGGAGAGGCAGGAGAGGGGTGATATGTTAATGTGTTTAAATACCTCCAAGGTCTAAATACACAAGAGGAGAACCTTTTTCAACTGAAAGAAAGCTTTGGAATGAGGGGTCATTGGATGAAGGTGAAAGGGAAAAGACTCAGGAATAAGCTAAGGAACTATTTATTTAGGAAAAAGAGTGGTAGATGCATAGTCATCCAGTGGAGGTGGTAGAGACAAGGACTGTATCTGAATTCAAGAAAGTATGGGCCTAATACAGAGAATCACTAAGGGAAAAGAAGGGACTGTAGAGCTTAGTAGTTGGTTTGGATGGGTAGGCTGAATAGTCTTTATCGGCTGTTATTTTTCTTTGTGTCTATGCAATTGTTTTCCAACCTCAGCCAAAAACAAGTGACATCTTCCGCTGCCGGGACACTTTCCACCACCCCTCCTCTGCTCCTGCCCAATCGGGGCAGTGGGAGCCCGATTAAGCTCCTGCCCAATCGGGGCAGTGGGAGCCGGCTGCAGCGGGGGATATAAGCGGCGCCCTTGCACTAAGGAGCGCCGCTGCCGGGACACTTTCCACCTCCCCTCCTCTGCTCCTACCCAATCGGGGCAGTGGGAGCCCGATTAAGCTCCTGCCCAATCGGGACAGTGGGAGCCGGCTGCAGCGGGGGATATAAGCGGCGCCCCTGCACTAAGGAGCACCGTTGCCGGGACACTTTCCACCTCCCCTCCTCTGCTCCTGCCCAATCGGGGCAGTGGGAGCCCGATTAAGCTCCTGCCCAATTGGGGCAGTGGGAGCCGGCTGCAGCGGGGGATATAAGCGGCACCCCTGCACTAAGGAGCGCCGCTGCCGGGACACTTTCCACCTCCCCTCCTCTGCTCCTGCCCAATCAGGGCAGTGAAAGCCCGATTAAGCTCCTGCCCAATCGGGGCAGTGGGAGCCGGCTGCAGCGGGGGATATAAGCGGCGCCCCTGCAGGGCGCGCCCGTGCCTGGCGGGCCCGCGCCTGAGGGCCTCGCCAGAGGGCCCTTTGGCGTGGCCCTTAGGCGCGGCACATAGGCGCATACAAAAGAACCAAACCGGCCAACTGCCCTTCACCAACCAGATCTCATCACCAAAAAAATGACGAAAGGAACATACCAACAACCTCCACAGCAACTAAAGACACTGCGACCTACCACAGCAGCAACGGGACAACAACACCAACAGAAGACCTCACCACCCCAAGGTATCAACACCACACCCCAGCCTGGTCCCAAAACACTAGGTACCCACACAAACTATGCCACCTTTCCTAGCCCCCATCTACCTCCTTACCCCCCTCCTAACCCTCTTACCCCCCCCACCAACCACACCCAATAACCTGCCTTGGCTGATGTCCCCCGCAGCACAACCTACACACACCCATAAAGCAAAACAGGACCACCCCCACACTCAGCACACACAAGTTCACATCCCCAACCCCACGACACCATACCACAACACCATCTCACTTATCAACGCCCGATCTGTCAGAAATAAATACCACATGCTCCGAGACCTCATCACGCATAAGCAAATAGACCTCCTATGTGTGACAGAAACCTGGCTAACAGATACTGACACGGTACTAATGAACCAACTAACCCCGGAAGGCTATACCCTACATCACTGCTCCCGACACACACCAAAGGAGGGGGTGTAGCCATCATCGCTAAAGCCGACCTCCACTTCAGAATCCTTTCATCAGAATCCACGAATGAAGCTGACCTCCTCACCCTCACCAATAAACACCTCTCAGTATGCCTAATCTACCGGACACCTACCAAAACCACTAACCTACCAAGGATACTACAATTCATATCAGAAAGCACCTGTTCAGCAAAGGAACAAATCATTCTAGGAGACTTCAATCTCCCATCACTGCAAGATGAACAAGCAACAACCTTCCACACTGCCATGACTGCGATGGGTCTAGTTCAGATCGTACAAGAACCCACCCATGAAAAAGGCAACACTCTAGACCTCATATTCCTAAGTGCCGCAACTGCCACCCCAGGTCTGACCACCACCTCGTCACCATATCATATACACACCAACATAGGACCAACAAAGACGACGGTAGCCACATACGAAGATTTAAAACATTTAACAAAGAGGACTTCATAGCACAAACTCTACCCAATCTACAAGCAAATTCCAGTAACATCAATGAGCTAATACACAATTGGAATACCACGATATCCGCAGCATCAGAAGCATCAGCGAACAAAGCCCCCACCAGACCCCCTTCCACAAAAGCCAGATGGTTCACCCCCAGTCTTCGGAAACTAAAAACAAAACTCAGAAGAACTGAAAGAAAATGGAGAAAAACCAAAGACGAAAACGACAAAACAAAATATTTAAATGAACTCAATACGTATCACCATAAGACCGACAAAACAAAGAAAATTTACCACATGAAAATCATAAACACCTCCATAAACAAACCACGTGAACTTTTTCGGATTGTCAAACAACTGACAAAAACACCCCAGAACTCAGACCAACTACCGAAGATCCCACCAGAGCTACTGGCCCGACAATACAAACAACTACAACCTCCACTGAGCTCTCAACAGAACTCACAGCTGAACAGCGAGACAACCACAAAAGACCTCCATCCTAACCTACACAATGACTGGACCGCATTCAAAGAAATCTCACCAGATGAAATATTAACCACCATTGCATGCCTCAACACCACCACCTCTCCGCTAGACCCGTGCCCCACCGACTGGATAAAGAAAACTCGAAACGAACTGAGCATACCACTAGCCCATATCGTCAAGGAATCCTTCTCCCAAGGAGGCATGCCAGATGCCCTCAAAACCACAATCATCCGACCATCATTAAAAAAACAAAACCTGGACCCACTAGACCCAGCATCTTATAGACCCATAGCAAGCCTACCCTTCACTGCCAAGATAATCGAGAAGATCATCCAGCAGCAACTACAGGAACACCTTGATCTCAACAACATACTCGATCCACAACAACACGGATTCCGCCCTCTACATGGAGTCGAGACCCTCATGACCACACTGATGAACACTCTCCTCATAGGAACGCAAGAAAAACACTCTGGATATGCCATGATCTTCCTTGACATATCTGCAGCTTTTGACACCATCTCCCACAACATCCTCATACACAGACTACGGACAATTGGGATCAAAGACACTGTACTACAATGGTCCAATCATATCTAACTAACAGAAAGCAACTAATCCGCACCAGCAACTCGACATCCCCCCCGTTCCAACAACACCAAGGAGTCCCCCAAGGATCCACACTATCAGCCATGCTTTTCAACATTTACCTTCAACCACTCTGCTCAGTCATACGCACTCACAACATCAGCTTTCACATTTACGCAGATGATATCATGCTCTATGCCCCCATTACAACCACGAACCCAACAAACACCCACCTATCAACATGCTTCACAGAGGTGTCCAACTGGTTACAAGCAAACAACTTCTCCATCAACATAAAGAAGACAGAAGCTCTCATAGTCACAAAAGACCCAGACTTTACACCACCTACACACTTCAACATAGGCACCACAAACATTCAAATACAACCACAAATAAGGTACCTGGGCATTATCATCGACCAAGCACTCACCTTAAAGCAACAAATCACCAAAACCTCCGGAACTATATTCCACAAAGCAAGGACAGTCCAACGTCTCAGACCCCTTCTTGAACATCAAGACTTCCGAACTGTAATGCAAGCCATGACGCTCCCACATCTGGACTACTGTAATATATTATACCATGGACTTCCAGCCACACAGACGAACCCCCTCTGAACAGCATTGAACACCACGGCGAGAATCATTCAGGGAGCAAAGAAGACCGACCACATCACCCCGATTTTGAAAGACCTACACATACTCCCCCTCGAAGCAAGGACTAAATACAAAGCCAGCCTACTCACCCACAAAGCCATACATCAAACGCGAAACTCCCAACTTCACACCCTACTGTCTCGACCAGCTCACGGCAGAACTACCAGACAAGCCTCCAGCAACTCCCTCACCATCCCTCACAAAAGAACCAAATGCTCACAACGGACCTGCAATAGAGCCTTTGAACTGTATGCTCCATCCTTATGGAACTCTTTACCGAGCTGTCTCCGAAATAACACCGATTTACTATCTTTTAGAAAACAGCTGAAAACCATCCTGTTTCAGGAATACCTCAACATGACTCCCACCAAAAAGCGAAATAACCTCTGATCTCACCCACCATGACCACCCAACTCAAACTATACTAACCCAACCATGTCCAAAAATCTGTCCAAGTCCAAAGTTTGTCCTATGTCTTATGTTGAAATCATCAATGTAGCCTCCCTGGTGATGGTCCCACCCCTACACATAAATTCCCCCCCCCCTTTTTATGTAACGCCGCTTTGACCCGGTGAAAAGCAGGATATAAATACAGCTAAATAAATAAATAAATAAATAAATCTTCCAGATAGGGTTGTGACCTAACCAATCAGAGGCAGGCAATGGCAACAATATCAAGCATATTGAAGAACAGTGCCAGTGCCCACCTCTTTATTTTGCATCTGCAGGTGGTCACCCAAATTTTATTGGCAAAGTTATCTACTCCACCTTTGTTTTGGATGTAATCAAGAAAGATGTGTGATTGCCTGTGCTATCCCTTTGGACCATAGAAAACCTAGATGTGGGCTCCACTAAAACCACAGTGAATAACTTCTCTCTAGAAGCTTGCAGGTGAAAATTTTTCATTTTGTGTTTCCTTTTATTTTTTTCTTTTCTTTGAATTTTTTTTACATTTGGCTTTGTTCCACATTAGCATGGGTTAAAACAATGTGCTGTAAAATGAAATAGCATGTATTAACTCAAAATAGCAGTTGCTAAATAACAGGGGCAGTCCAAGGGTGATGCGGACCCATGTGCAGAGACTCAATGTGGGACCTTATTTGCATATCCACTGGACCTCCTTTGCATAAACTTAATTTATTCTATTTTAAAATGTATATGTTTCCCATTTAAAATTTTAGGCGGCTTTCAAAGAAGCCCTTCACAAGCCTCTTTTTGGTCTTGGCAATGACTAAGGGGCAATTTTACTAAATATTAATGTGCGTTAAGTGCCACTGCACCAATAGAAATAAATGGGTATTGCTGCACTTAGCACACATTAACATTTGTGAAAGCACATTAACTTTTAGAAAACATGCCTCTTAATGAGTGTCTGAATACCATTTGCATGGGCAGTGAGGATAAAGAGAGACTACCAGATTTCTACATTACTATATTCCAGTGCCAGTTGCCAGGCGCATTAGGAAGTATTATACGCCCTGCTCGTTTAGAACCCACAGCAAACGCGCTGTATCATAACAGCACTACCAACGGGTATGTTTACTAAACCATCTTAATGTGACCGGCATTAGTTGCAGTCTTACTGTGACGAATGCCATATAAGGTAGTGGGCGTTCTGGTCTTAAGGTAGCATTTAGGGTTATGGTGCGATAAGGTACGTTTTCGTGTGATAGAGGGAGCTGTGGCACGTTAATGCGTGTTAGCCTTAATTAGGCGCGCTGACCTACAAGCACAGCAATAGTGGTGTAGCACAATGGTTAATACATTGACTAATAAAATAGGGGTCATGAGTTTGATCCCACAGTGGGCTTGATGCGTAAGGCTGTCTGAGGCATTACCCTTTACTTTAAATCAGTGCTGCCTGAGGTATTTTCTTTTTTAATTTAAATTAGGGCTGCCAGCAACCACACCCTCACAGTGCCGTAACCTAAGGCACCTATAAGGCGCCCTATAAGGCACTCCAGAGGGCACATTATAAAGTGCACTGTCCGCCAAGGCACCTTATAATGTTCCCTATAGGGTGCCTTATAGGGCGCTTTATAGGGCGCCTTATAGAGCGCTTTATAGGGTGCCTTATGAGGCACCTTAAGGTTACAGCACTGTGAGAGTGTTTTTGCTGGCAGCACTAATTAAAATTAAAAAAAAGAAAATGCCTCAGACAGCCCTATCAAATAACCCCACTGTGGGATCAAACCCATGACCTCTGGCTCCACAGGCAGTGAAGTAACCAGTGGGTACCGCTCTATAGCTGCTAACAAACCCCTGGCTGGCTACAGAAGGACTGCACGTCACCACACAAACTGTCTGCTGTGGTTACCAGGATAGGGGGAAACCCACCCGTACCCATGATGCACTGCACATGCAAATCAGCAGTCTACAGATGATCACAAGATGGAGTATGCACCCCCCACAGCACCTCGGCCTGGTAGGGGGAACTGACCGTGTGTGTTTCTGGCACAAAGTAGCTACAGACCGTCACATTGTGCGGGTACTGTGCTCACCCTGAGGGTGAGGTGGGGCGCCCAGCACTAGGTCCACAGCACCTTGCATGCCTGAAGTAGACCATGCTGTATGTTCCCATCAGTGCCAGTGTGTGTGTGTGTGTGTGTGTGTGTGAGATAGGCAGTTCCTACAGACACACCTAGGATACATCTGTATTTCTCAGTCATGCATAGCCCTTATTGGCTGTGATGCACCCAGAATAGTGCTTATCCTGTGTTGGTGCCAAGGGGGGAGGGATATGTTTGGACTCATAGGCAGATTAATGTACCACCATCACCACCACCCTACCCACTCTCTGTGGCTCAGGGTGGGAAACAGGAGCTCCCTGCAATGATGGCAGTAGAGGGGACCATCAACCTTAGTCCTGCTGGGGAACAGATACCCTACAGGGCAGTCAATGCTTATCTGTACACATCCATAAGTCAATGGTAGACAGACAGTAGGCCAGGAAATGCTCAGCTGCCCCCCACCACCATCTGACATTCTCCAACAGCAAGCCTCCAGCCACTGCACCCTGCAAGGTGTTCCAGCCATACTCGTATAACTGCAAACAGCCTGCTAGCTAGTTCATAGTGCATGTTCCTGGAGGAGATGTGTGCACCAAGCAGATAAGTCAATGATTAGGCCCCAGAAAAGAGAACCCATAAATATCACTTGAGAAAAATACTATGCAGCACTATGGGGGAACCTAGCCATGCCGTGGTCACTGCTCAGTCAGGGTGAGAGTGAGCTCCCAGTAGGACATGCTGTGGCCACCCTGTCCGTGCAGGTGGTGGCCGGGCACTACAATGTCCCAGCCATTGCCCTATGCCCTGTGCAGATGCATCCTGCCCAGGCCACCCTGTCCGGGCTATACCCACAGTACCTTGCTCCTCATTATGCACATTGGCAGGCTAACACTGGAAACAGTGCAAGCAGTGTGGGCTGAGTAAGGTGTTGGCAGCCACCACACACTGGATAGACAGACACACACTCCCACACCTATGCCAGCATTGTGCAAATATAGAGGCTTTTGGCAGCCCTAGCCACCGCACCAGTCCTGGGCACAGTGCAGGCATGGCTATGGTACGCAATACTGTTGGGGTCACTCCCCGGGGTGGTAAACACTGTCAGAAACAAGAACTGAAACACACTCCACAGACATCAGAAAGGTTGCTATGATGCAGCTCAATCAGCAAATTGTGCTGAACTTAGGAATTGCTATCTGCCATTAATCATAGCAACCTTTTGCATACAATGGGGGCGGCGCATAGAAATGCAGCACAGGCATCTTTATTAGAGACAGCATGAAACCTGAATGGTTTTTGGCCCTCCAGGACTGCATTTGGGAAACTCTGCTCTAGGTGTTGCACATGTTTATGGTGTCTGTGCTCTGTAGGGTAAAACATAGGCGTTTCAGGCATGTTTATGTTATCTGCAATAAAGGTTCCGTCTTTATTACCACGGTTTAGTACTGGGTAAAATATGTGGACTGGGTTAGCAGAAGCCACAGCTGGGACTTGAACTTGTGATCTTCTGTTCCTGAACACACTATCTGTGTGTACTGCACCACACTGTTGCCACATGGATGGCTCATTCCCTGGGGATACCATGACTGTTCATCAGACAGAGCCTGTCTGTTGCAGTGCACGGCACCCTCCTAAACAGGGCTAGGCCATGGTCTGCCGTGGGCAGATGCCACTGCCCCTTCCACCACCAGTACCCCTCCGCCACCATGCTGACATGCCCTTATGCTGGTGGTGCTGGTGGTGCACAGTCTCAGGCCATCCAGTGTGCCGATAGGCAGCTGCCTATGGTGCGGGTTCTGGGGTAGGGGTGCCTGCATAGATGTCTGCACTTCCCCCCACCACCGCCTACCAATGTTCTGTGCACTTGGGGGTACCTGCTGGGTACTATCCCCTGTGACACTGGTGGAAACACACTTGTGCCCATGTTGGGCCCTCATCATTTGCTGTCTGGCTGCTCTACTGTTTCAGCATTCCTATGGGCCACCTAGGCATCACCCTAGTCTGCACTGTGGACCAGCTGCACCACAGCATGTGGCGCCTGCAGCCCTCTGTGTCCTCTTTTCCAGCATCTGTCCAGTTGCCCATTCAGACATGTCCATCCTGCTGTTGCGGAACATGTGCACACCATAGGACACCTGTCCAATAAAAAGGGAAAACCCTGATCAGTGCTATTGCACTGTGGGATCATTCACCTTGTAGGGGGACAGAACATAGACCCTTCCAAAATTAATATCTTTTTTTTGGAGCTTTCTTGGTAGTGTTTTTTTGATGTTTCCCATTAATATCACTATTGCCCAGCTTGGTTATGCTTTTTTTTACATTTTCTTCGGGTCATTTTCAATGTTTATTTGCCCTTTTGTTCCGTGCACATGTATCACACTTATCACTTTTTTTAGGGTTTCCCTGGCTTTGCTGTACATTGCTGACGTAAATTGTTTCTCTTTCCTTCAAATCTGCCCTAACGCCAGGGTTTCACTGGCGTTAGTTTTCAGACCCGGCTTCCACAGCGTTAGTGTGAAGGGAGCCTCTCCCCTCCCACTCTCCACCCATTGACCCTCTCTCTCCACCCCTGGGGAGCCTTCTTCTGCCCTCCGGGAGCCTTTTTCCACCTTCAGTGCTCGTTTGCGCCACTGCGCGCATTATCGTGCGCTAAGGTACCTTATCGCCCGGTAAAGCGCTATTATTGCGCGATAACATACCTTATCGCACGATAACTTCTGAGCAGTGGAAATAGTGCCCTTTAGTAAACATACCCCCAAGACTCACAAGGCACCAAAATCTACCTATCAAAGGGCATCACGGCAAATTTTAAACCAATACATCTCAGAGAATACCAATACATCTCCTACTGGAGAAAGAGAACAAGTGGGACTGTCATACAGAAACTAAATGAACAGAATACCGCAGCTTGGTTACACATGCAAAACATAGACTATCACCAAACAGAGAACAAACAGAGAACAAGGGATCACAATTTAGAAATATGAAGACAATAATTAAACTGAGAATCTAAAAGCCAAACTTGGAATGTACAACAACAATGGAGAAATAAAACTATAAATTAATATCCTCTTGTACTAAACAAAACGCAAAGACGTTAGTGATGCACATTTCTCAGAGCTGACATATTCTGGTTAATAAATTCAAAATAAAATAGTTTTTTTCTATCTTTTGTTGTTTGGGCATTTTATTTTTCAGTCGCAATTGCCCCAGTCACTTTCTTTTGTTTTCTTTGTGTCATCTGCTGATTCTCCATTGTCTGCTGCTCATTTGTCCTTTCTTCTCTCTTAGTTTTTTGCAGTCTCTCTCTACATCTCCCTCTAGCATACTGATCTTTCCCCTTTTGCTCTTCCCTCCATTTCTTTATTTCTTTTTCATCCACTCAAATTTCACCCCTCCATCCTCAGTCCCCACTTACTTTCCCAATACTCAGCCAATCATAGATTTTTCTTCCCTCCCACACAAAATATCTGTTCCCCTCTCCATCCTCACTCCCCCAGCTTCTTTTTTTCTCCTGCCAGTCCCATCTTCTTCTAGCCTTCCTCAGAATCGGCTCCCTGCTAGTTCCAGCCCCTCCCAGCATCAACTCCCTTCCAGTCCCAGCCCCATCCCCCAGCATCAGCCCATTTCTAGCCCTAGCCCCCCAGTATCAGTATTCCTTCAGTTCCAGTCCCTCCAATCATCAGTTCCCTTCCAGTCCTGCCATCCCCCATATCAGCCCTTTCCAGTCCTGGCTCCCCAGTATCAGTCCCCCTCCAGTCCCAGCTTCTCCCAGCATTATCTCCCTTTCAATAGCAGTTTCCCCATCCCCCAACATTAGCCCATTTCCCATTCTAGCCCCCAGTCTTCTTACAGGGCCAGCAGCTCTACCCCCCCATATGGCCCCACACAATGAAGAGCCCAGCGAATGCCTGACTGGCATCAGAGGGAGCCGGTGAGGCCCAAAGTCCAGCTGACCGCTGCACAACCATTGGAGTAAACAGTGGCTAAGTCGCAGCCTGCCGGCGTGCTGAGTGCTGGGAGGTTAAATGGGGGCACTTCCTGTCTTGTGCAAGACAGGAAGTGCCCCCATTTAACCTCCCAGCACTCATCACGCTGGCGAGCTGCGACTTAGCCACTGTTTACTCCCATGGTTGTGCAGAGGTCAGCTGGACTTTGGGCATCACCGACTCCCTCTGATGCCAGTCAGGCATACGCTGGGCTCTTCGTTGTGTGGGGCCATATGGGGGGGGGGGGGGGGGAGAGCTGCTGGCCCTGTAAGAAGACTTGCACAAGACAGGAAGAGCCTCTGTTTAACTTCCTGAACTCGGTGGCACCGGTATCTGTGACTTACAGCCATGGGAGTAAAGCAAAATGCTGCTGTTTACTCCTGCGGCTGTGCAAGGTGAGCTGTAGCGTCAAATTTCGGGCCTCACTGCCTCCCTCTGAAGCTGGTCTGGCATTCGTGGGGCCCCCCGAGGTGCAAGGCCTTGTGCAGGCAACATTCTCGCACAATGGTCAGGCTGGCCCTGCTAAATAAAATAGTGCATGCTACTTTGTGGATCCTTTAAATTTATGGTGCTGCTGTGCAAGGGCACCTTTTATGGGAATTTTTCTTGCGTTCCCCACAGCTTGGAATATGCAAAGCTTTAGGCTGTGGCAGAAGAATTGCTAATTTAAGGGGTCTGTTTAGTAAAGCCTGTTAGGCTTCGACAGCTAATGTGGCAATTTTGTGCAAATCGTGCTGTGTTGGCTGCAAACGCGATGCATGATCTTTCGAGGGCAAGCACAGCATTTCCCCAGCAGCTAACACGCTGAAATTGCAGAGCATGTGGTCTGGCAGCAGCGCAGAAGCACATGCTACCCATTGAGGTGATGGTGGCTGCACCCACCCTATCTGCAATTCTGGCACTCCATGTGTTTTATGCAGATCACACGTGCTATACGGTTCTGTTAACAGCGCAGGGAAAATGTAGATAGTGCAGCAATTTTCTGCGTTGTCTGCTGCTTTAAGAGGTAGCACAGCTTAGTAAATATCCCCTTAGGTCTTTCATGCATGTGTTCATTAAGGAAAACATGTTGACGTTCTAGAAGAAATGTATCCATATCTCTGAGTACAGAAGTAGAGATGTGAATTTTATTTTGTTTGATTTAATTCCATTTTAGTACACACTGTCATTTACTACCTGCTAATTTAGGATGATGTTCGAGTTCAATTTCCGCTCTTATGATATCTTATCACAGATCGATAGGCTCTGAAATAAAGGCCGGGGAAGTCTGTCTGCTGAGGGTCAGTCCTCACATCTTCCTCTCTGACTGGGGTCCTAGCCTTTAGTGTTTGGTCCTGGTGGCTGGAAGATCTCTGCCAGTTCGAAAAGCTCTTTCTCTGATCTCTGATTCACACCTCAAGATTTCCCAGACAGGATCGAGAAGGAAAAGATCAGAGATTCATTTTCCCCACCTTGTCACCTCCTCTCTTTTTGCTGTGGACAGAGAACAATAATCCCTTTACTCCCTTTTTGGAAGATGTTTGTCCCTGGCTCCTAACACCCCCTTATGGGGGTCATTTTCAAAATCTTAGTAACAATTGGGACATCTGAAAACATGCTTATGGATATCCAAAATACAGAAATGTCTCAAAGCTGTTTTACAAATGACTTTTAAAGATGCTGCTGGTGTGGGGAAGCCAAAGTAGATGGTGGGGTGGGGGGATGTGGAGGTATGTCTGGGGTGGTGCAATGGATTTAGATGTCCCCACTCAATTTGAGAAATTCTGGGGACATCTGCAACCACGTCCAAGTTTGGACATGCTCCAGGAATCAGGATAGTGCTTGTTTGGCAATAAAACAACTGGGGTATGTAGAGAAGATGGCACTGTACCATTCTCGGTATTCTTCACAATCACAATAACAGCAGCGATGGGATTCAAAGGGCTGGCCCATCCACTAGGTGGGCTACACGGCTGCCTAGGATGGTAGATCTCTCTGGGGGGCAGACCATGTGCTTTGGCTCACATGGCCTGCAGCCCTCTCTGTGCACCAAACTGCGCCATCCTCCTCCCATGCTGAGCCACGCTGTGCTGCCGCCCCTGCTGTCACTGACTATGGCCGCAGGGGGTGGGGGGGGGGGCATGGCTCAGTTCGGCAGTAGGCCATGTGCTTTGGCAACATGGCCTGCTGCATCTGAACTCCTGAAGTTATGTCGGAGGGGGATCAGAAGTGACAGACCATGTGTGCTGGTGCTGAAGCACATGGCTTGCCGCCAAGTCGAGTCGTGCCCTTGACCCCGCCACCAGAATTGGCAGTAGTGTGGCTCAGCATGGGTGGGGGGGGGGGGCTCAGCATGTGGGTGGGGAAGCAGCATGGCTGGGGCCTCTGCCTAGGGTGGCAGAAATCCTTGGGCTGCCCTGGGGATTCACAACCTGTTTTCCCTGTTCGTAGCTTAGTACTTTAATCCTTAGGCTATTTCTAGATGTTCACAGTCTGGAATACTATTCCGGGGATATCTATGTAGATGCACTTGGACATCGTTTGCAAAATGTTCCTTTGTATCTCATATATCCTTAGTGATCTGCCATCTGCTGGTGAACATGGTTATACTTAGCTGCTCTCACCTTACTACCATGTTTCCTCTTAAACGCCCAACAATTTATTAGACTGCAAACACCCCATAACAGGGATACAAAGGGCACTCCTTTTAAACCAATCTGATTATATTTAAGTATTTTTAAATGAACTTTAATGATGCTCTCTGATCTGATGCCTGAGCACAGAATGAAATCCTTACTCAGGTCTCTATGCAGCTCATTAATTTTGAGGGGTTCTCTACTGAACGAGGGAATGGATGGTAGGCCATGCGTGGCTTACGATTCTGAATCAGTATCTACACTTACTAGACTGTTTTGATTTCATATTTCTGTTTTGTCAACCGCCTTGAATGGTATGTAACATTTTATAAATAAATTCAAATAAATTAATTAGCCATTTGGTTCATATTTCCACGAACTGCAATGACAGAAGACAGGAACAATACATTAATAGTTTGACGTTCTTCACTAGTAGAGCCCCTTGTTTTGAATTGCAAATGAAGGAAAATGGAAAATATGAAAAGATTAACTTTTCCATCTCAGGAAGATCTTTGTCTGACCTCAGCTGGGAGATACTATTGCTAATACATTTGTTTCCCTAGCAGCAGCCTTCTCATGCCATCTTACCATCTGATGGTTTATGATCTGTTGATCTTGTCTAACACTTTTCAAAGGTTTTCAGCATTCAGAAAAAAAATCAAACATCTTATACATATCAGACACTGAAACTGACCTCTCCACTTGTTTAGCTTAAGTAAAACTACAAAGGAAAATCACATACAAACAAAAAATGAAATTTAGGCCAGCCCGGTGTCAACTCCATTTGGCAAGGAAGTTGCACATTATAATTTTCTCGGCGCCAATGCTTCCAAGTGGCTAATTTTGCACATGTGATGGCAGGAATGAACCTCACCCCTAACCAGGATATGTGGAATATGATCTCGTGCCCTCAGATTTGCTGCTAGTGCTCAACATAGCACTCGCATTGTGACAGACAGCTCTCTTCTGGATTCATAAGATATAATACGCAAGGGCAACTTCAATGTATGCTTGGAAATTGCTTTTATCAAGCCTGTGCCACCCAACAGAATGGGATGTATTTCTGTATCTTTCTGCAACATTTTCTTGCTTTATTGGGGCAATTTCTCCAAATGGGTTAGCTGTGAGCATACCATGACAGTCTCTATGGCAGCTCTAATGTTGAAGAGGAAGAATTTCAATGCAGTAATAAAGGCGGTGAGTACCAGCTTCACAGAGGATTTCAGTAAGTTATAGCTGAAATAGATTCTATAAAGAGAAAACCGCAGATTGTCTTTCTTATAACTTTGTTTATATCTCACCTCCTTTTATTTCATTTCATTGCTGCTATGACTCTCCACAAGATGGAAAAGGGAGTGGAAAATACATACAAGAATGGAATTTATCACAAGCACCACTTTCCTTATAATCAACATTTGCAAAAGTTCCAGGTGCTAGAAAATTGGCAGAGGTATAAGATGAAGTTAGTGTTGCATTGCATAAAAATGTTATTTGCCTGTATGAGAGAAAACGGCGTCGCTGCTCCTAAAGACTTGCACTTCCTTTACATTTCATCAATAAGACATATGCATCTTTCATTATGAAGCACATGAACATTTCAAAGAAGGTGTTTGCTCAAACAATAGGAATTCTACCTATTTTCTTTTCTTAGGAGTCTTACGAAGTAAACATTTTTTCCATCGACAAAAAATAGGAAAAGCCTCTTTGATACATCAGGTGCCTGTGTGTCTTCATAAAATATTAAGGGTAAACCAGCAGAAATCGCAGTTAGATTCATGCCCCGAATAATATGTGCACACATACTATCATGTACCCGTGTGTATTTTATCAAGAACATGCATAGGTGAAGGGGATTTTTGAAGGGACGTCCAAGGGTAATCTGGGATGTCCAAGTCAGAATGTTTGAAAAAAAAAAAAAAAGCAGACGCATCCAGTTGCAGACATGATGTCACAAACGTGGATGTGCCTGATATGGACGTCTGCAGGGGGCGTCTACATAGACATCCCGAGAATAGTAGTTCAGAGCCTCGCCATCTAGGAAGAGCCTAAAGGTTAGAGCAGTGGCCTAGGAACAGGGCAGCCAGGGTACAGATCGCACTGCTGCTATTATTGAACTTGGGTTGCGTAGTGAGGATGATGGAGTACTTTCTCCTCTACACCCTTTGGAAGTTTTTCAGCCAAAAGGAGCACTTTTCAGAGACCTGTTCATGCCTGGAGCAGGTCTAAGATGCAAGGCGGGGATGTCCAGGTTCCTGGGAACACCCCAACTACACTTCCAGCACGCCCCTGTTCAGATGCTAGTGATGTCCAGAGACCCGGCTTCTAAAATGACTCTGGAGACATCTCTCTTCCTGCTTTTCAAGGTCCACCAAATACCCTCCTTTGTGACTCTGCCTGTATTCTGTTCATACTATGCCCCATAAGATGCCTTCATGTGGGTTGCATACAGTTACTTATGGTCTTGTCACTGCAGGCACTTGCACGCATGTGCTCCATTGGGTAATTTTATTAAAGCTCTTCTAGCTTGTAAAAGAAGTTGATAAAATGATTACTAAGAGGGTCATTTTATGAACTCACGCCTAGTTAATGCACATTTATGTGTGTATTTGAAATCTATTTTATAAAGTCAAGGGTGCACGTGCTTGAATTTATAAAATAGTAGCATCCATGCCTGAAAACGCACATTAATTTAAGGCGCCATCACTTACGCCAGCCCTGGCTTTCTTATCTTCCAGGATGAAGTGAAGCAAAGACCCCATCCCCCAGCCTGCCTCTCACACACAAGCTGGTCACTGGCATTTCTCTTTTAGCTTCTGGTGCAACAAAGAAACAAATCCTCAGTCTGCCTCTCTTATGTTGCCCCTTCACCACTCTGGCAGGGTTTAAACATAGGCCTGCCTTACCTTAATACCATTCACACCACTGAGTCACTTAGCTTTCCTCATGGGTCTCACCACCCAAAGGTCACTGGCAGCAGCTTCACATTCCCCCAGCTAAAGCTCTTCCTGCTGGTTCGTATGGGAGCTTTTCACTTCCTTCTCTTGGTGCTGGGACTCTCTCTTACTAGGAGTTTTTATGCTGTCTGCCTGGCTCACACCTTTCTGGCTAGAATTCTCCTTTCTCTCATATTTAGCCTCCAGGTGAATAAGCCTTTCAGGAGTGTTAGGGGTATGTTTACTAAACGGTCCTAATGTTACCGGCACTAGTTGCGGTGATAATGTGAGGAATGCCATATAAGGAAGTGGGTGTTCTGGCGGCAAGGTAGCAAGAATCCGTATCGCGCGATAGAGGGCGCCTTGGCACGTTAACGCGCGTTAACCCTAAGTTCATGCCAGCGCAGTGTTAGAAGCTATAAAGATGTAGCCCACTGGTTACTGCAATGACTGTGGAGGCAGAAATCATGGGTTCAGTTCTGCAGTGGTGTTATGTAAGAAGGCTGTCTGAAACATTTCCTTTTAATTTAAATCAGTGCTGCCAGCAAAAACACCCTCACAGTGCCGTAACCTAAGGTGCCGCATAAGGCGCCCTATAAGGCACTCCATAGGGCACATTATAAAGTGCCCTGTCCGCCAAGGCACCTTATAATGTGCCCTATAGGGCACCTTATGATACGGCACTGTGAGGGTGTTTCTGCTGGCAGCACTGATTTAAATTAAAAGGAAAAGCCTCAGACAGTCTTGTTAAATAGCACCACTGTGGGATCAAACCCATGACTGCTGCTTTCACAGTCATTGACGTAACCAGTGGGCTACATCTCTATAGTGTCTAACACACTGCTGGCTGGCTACAGAAAGACTGCAGGACACCACATAAACTGTCTGCTGTAGTTACCAGGATAGGGTAAACCCACCCGTACCCATGATGCATTGCACATGCAGATCAGCAGTCTACATCTGCTCACAAGATGGGATATGTGCCTCTATAGCACCCCGGCCTGGTAGGGGGAACTGACCATGTGTGTTACTGGCACAGAGTAGCTACAGATCGTGACAGTGTGCGGTTCCTGTGCTCACCCTGAGGGTGAGGTGGGGCGCCCAGCACCAGGTCCGTAGCACCTGGCTTGGCTGACATAGGCTGTGCTGCAGGTCCCCCATCAGTGCTAGTGTGTGATAGGTAGTACTTGCAGACACACCTGTGTTCATCTGTATTTCCCAGTCACATCTAGCTCTTGTGGACTATGATGTACTTGGAATATCCTGTGTGGTTGCCATGGTCATGTGTTAGAAGAGAAGGGTGGTGTTTGGATGCAAAAGCGGATTATGTAGCCCCACCCAACCCACTCTCTGTGGGCTCAGGGTGGGGGACAGGATTTCCCACTAACAGATCCACATTCAACATCTCTGCAATGGTGGCAGTAGAGGGGACCATCAACCCCAGTCTTGCTGGGGAATAGGCACCCTACAGGGCAGGCAATGCAGATATGTACACATCACATAGGGCACTGGTAGATAGGCAGTAGGCCTGGAAAAGCTCAACTGCCCCCACCACTATCTGACATTCACCAGCAGAGGGCACGGTCAGTCTCCACCCACTGCACCCTGCAAGGTGTTCCAGCCATACACATGTTAACTGCAGACAGTCTGCTAGCTAGTACACAGTGCATGTTCCTGGAGGAACTGTGCACACCCAAAAATGGGATGTGAGCACACACACCAAGCAGGTATGTCAGTGATTGGGCCCCAGAAAAAAGAACTCATAGATATCACTTGAGAAAAATACTGTATAGCACTATGGGGGAACCTAGCCATGCCATGGTCACTGTTCAGTCAGGGTGAGAGTGACTCCCCCAGCATGACATGCTGTGGTCTAGGGGCCCTGTACTCCCACTCCCATCTCCAAGTAAAAGAAAAGTGAAATCCTGGTGGTCTAGTGGCCCTTGAACCCCCCCACGCCATCCCCAGTAAAATAAAAGTGAAATTCTGGTGGTCTAGCGGTCTTTGAACCCCACAACCCCCCCAACCCAAAGTAAAAGAAAAGAAAAGTAAATCCTGGTGGGCTAGTGGCCCTTGAACTCCCAATCCAAAATAAAAGAAAAGAAAAGTAAAATTACCTGGTGGTCTAGCACCCCCTAAATCTAACCCCCCATACCTCAAAATAGGTCCGCCATCTTGTAAAAAGGCGCATGAGGCCCCACGCGGTGCATCCATATATGGCCTTATATGGCAGTCTGACCTCACCTTGCACATTCCAGGATGCACCGTACGGGGCCAGGCGTGCCATTTTTCAAGATGGCAGACTACAGCGGGAGTGCATAGGCTGTGCTCCTGCCTATTTTAAAGCATGGAGGGGGAGGGATGGATTTAGGGGCCGCTAGACCACCAGGTAATTTTACTTTCGGTTGGGGATGGGGGGTTCAAGGGCTGCTAGACCACCAGGTAATTTTACTTTTCTTTTCTTTTACTTTTTGGGTTGTGTGGTGGTGGTGGTGGTGGGGGGGGGGGGGGTGGTTCAAGGGCTACTAGACCACTAGGATTTCACTTTTATTTTCTTTTACTTGGGTATGGGGGTGGAGGGTAGAGAGGCCATTAGACCACCAGGTGACTTTTATTTTAATTTGAGTTGGTGTGGGGGGTACAGAGGCCACTAGACCATCAGGTGCTTCCTTTCTGTTGGGGCATCGGCCCTCAAAGGTGTTTTGAGGGCATTAGGGGCTTTTCCTGATGCCACGATCATTCCCGATCAAAATACTGTCAGGTGGGTCGCTGGACTTCCAGAGATTCTTTTTTGTTGGGCACGGCCCCCGACAGTATTTTGCTAGCATTGGGAATGATCACAGCATCGGGAAAAGCCCCTAATGCCATCAAAACACCTTTGAGGGCCGGTGCTCCAACAGAAAGTAAGCACCTAGTGGTCTAGTGGCACCTCTACCCCCCACCCCTATCCCCATGTAAAATAAAAGAAAAGTGAAATCCTAGAGGTCTAGTGGCCCATCTGAGGAGAAGCTGATCTAGGCATCGGGGAAAGCACCTGGTGCCATCAAAATACTGTCGGGGGCAGGCGTTAGAGGTTAATGTCTACTCAGACGCTGTAGTAAAACATTTGGTGCTATGGCTGGTTGCGAAATCCTCTACGCTTGTCTCTGCATCGGGCGTAACTATGATTGCATACCAGACCAGTTGTTTAAAATATATTTAAATAATTCAAATTCATTTAAATAGATTTAAATACGCGCGGCGTTAGTTGGGCGCTAGTTTTTCTGTCAGCATTTATGTCTGTTTTCTGCAGTTAAAGGATCATAAAGTGTGCTTAAACGTGGCGTTATGGACTCGTAAAGCCCCTGCTAGCTTTCTGCATCGGCCTGATGGTGTGTTATCCTACATATCACACCGCTCATGTGTGTATATAATGAAATGCTTAGGAGGGTAACTCTTTATAAACTTAACCCCTTAATGTCATCTGAGGGATGAATAGGCCTTTGCCATTTGTATGCATAGTGCAGATGTCCAAATTTGCTGGTATTCCTTTCAGTATCCACCGATATGCTGATTATGATTATTATGCTGACACTATTTTCTGAGGCCAAGATCTTTGCATTTTGTCAAATTAGGGAGGAGTGGCCTAGTGGTTGGGGCAAGTTACCTCAGGCTAGAGGGCCAGGGGTTCAAATCCTGCTAGCAGACAGCAACCTTGGGACGGAAGGACTGGGGTTTTTAGTCCCACAGCCTGGTGCTCCTTAGGCAAGCCACTTAACCCTAAGCTGCCTCAGGTACAAAAACACAGATTGCAAGCCCTTCAGGGACAAGGGAAAATATATATATACAGTACCTGAATGTACAGCATTTTGACTGGTAGAAAAGCAGTATATAAGCCTAGTTAAATAAAATATATAAATGTAAGCCTCGGTATCAGATTATGAGTCTGACTGGAAATATTAAAAAAAAATCAGTTCTGAAGTCCAAAGTACATTTTTTCCTTCAGAAGACCAATGATGATTCTCATGGGAAACACAGCTATACATTTCCCTATCCAGAGGTACTGTAAGGAAGAATGAAGCATTATCTAAAATATATTGGTGTAGTAAAATACTACTGAACATTTTAAACCCTTCCAAGGATAAATAACTGTTGAAATTAAATGGGGATGATATTCGGTATACAAACTCACATCCTAAATCTCAGTTTTCTTTACAAAATTTGCCTCATATAGAAGAATTCTGATAATTATGCAGTTGCCCCTTGTAATCCATGTTTAAAATTTTATGATCTAATGAAGACCTTTTTATAAATCAGATTGCTTACAATGGATGAATCACAGTAATCAGGTCAGCTCCCCAAAATATGCAAGGGGCTTTGTAGTTTGGAGGATAAGCCAAATGTTAAAGACCAAGATGAATATTCACAGACAAGTGATAAGGCAAAACAGAGCAGAGCGAGGTGTGAATTCAGCCACTGCAGCATCTGCTGTTGGACAGCACTTCACAGGGCCAGAGCACAGCACTGAGGATTTTATGGTGAAGGTCCTGAAAGGACAATTTAAATCTATCCAGGACTGTAAAACCTTTGAAATGAAGGTGAGAAGATACTTTGAATCAGACCGGATGGGACTCAATAAGGACGTTGGCTTCCTGTCACGTTATAAACTATGGGGGGGATATTCAAAGCATCAATCACCTTGGCCCGGATATTTGGTAGCACCAACACGGTTAGTGCCCAGAATATCCATGGGTGTCACCGTTGCTTGCCCTAATGGACTGGGTCGTTCTAGGGGCGAAGTGGGGGCAGCTCCAGGTGATAAACGAACAACAGCGATATTGATCTGTTATCCAGTTAGTGATACGGGTGAAGTCAGGCGCAGTAAAGGCTGGCCTATCTTTCACCACCAAAGCTAACCAGGCGGTAGCTGAATATCGCCCAAGTACAGTTAGCTTTTCCGCTATCCGGCCTATCTGGATATTTAATGAATATCTGGGTCTTGGTTTCAGTGGCGACGGCTAGCTGCCACTCTCTGAATATCGAGCCTTATAAATATTTACAGCCTGATCACCAACAGGACTCAACAAATACACATACTTTCTGTCACATTCTAAACTATAAACATTTACAACCTAATCGCCCATCACCCCCACCCCTTGTCTATGTAATGCTGCATGGATTCCAGTATATATTTTGGCATCCACATTTGTTACTTATACTGTCCTGACCTGCGGAAGAAGGTTTTACCTTCAAAAGAGTCTACAAATGTTTTAAGCTAGTCCAATAAAAAGGTATCACCTTATTTTCCTTTTAGTTTCTCTTATTATTTAACTTTGGAAAAAAAAAACCACCGTAGGATCTTGATCAGGGATCATAAAGCATTGCTTTATGTGTAGTCTTAATTCATAAATTTTTGTTTTTTATTCAAGACCGTGGGCGTGCAAAAATCTAGTCTTAAGTACTTAAATAAAGTGATTGATTTTCTAATCAGTTCTGCAAGTAATGCATTTATGGTATTTATTATGTAAATCTCTTTATCCCTGTAAAATGGGAAAACTAGCTGGTAAGCTTCAATTATACTGTCTATCACCATGTATTGTTTCTAAAATATAAATCCATCCGGACAAGTTTTATTCTACTGAAGGCTTACAGTTCACAGGGGATCTTCTAGGCAGATTTGTTTTTTATAATATAGAATTTGTAAACGTGGCAAAGGAAAAGAGAGGCAATACTTACATTGGCTTTTCTGTGGTTCACCAGTAAGCCTTGCAGTTCACATTTCTTTATGGTTTACATGCTTGACAGGGTACAGCAGTGATTGTTTTTAGCCCACCTGCATGGCTTCCAGGCTTCAAAATGCGTTGCACCTATGGTCCTGCAAGCAGATTTGGAAAGGGAAAAGCCCTGGGAAGGTTTCCTTTAAAAATCTGTGGGTAGTTAGTGCTGTGTTTGGGATCACTTACTCCACATAGGACTTGAGGTAATAAGCTGCGCTGTCCATTAGCGCAGTGGTTTACTTTTCATTTTCCTGTGCTAATCTTACTGTAGATGCAGTAAAGGTTTTAGCATGGAAAAAAATCATAAGTAAAATCGCTACGCAAAAGGGTAGAGCGGTGGATGTGCAGGAGATAAGGGTTTGAGATCACTTGGCAATAGTGATCATAGCACGATCGCATTTGATTTAATAAATGGAAGAAAGATGCCAAGGAAATCCACAGTATTATCTTTTAACTTTCAAAAGGGAGACTATGATAAAATGAGGAAACTAGTTAAAAAAAAAACTAAAAGGGGCAGCTGCAGAGGTTAAAGATTTACATCAAGCATGGCCATTGTTAAAAATACTATCTTGGAAGCTCAGACCAGATGCTTTAAGAAAAGTGGAAGGAAGGCCAAAAAAAACTGCTTGCATGGTTTAAAGGCGAGGTCAGAGAGGCTGTTGTCAAAAAAGTATTTTTCAGGAAATTGAAAAAGGGTCTAATGACGAACACCAGAAACAACATAAGCATTGGCAAGTTAGATGCAAGGAATTGATTTGGCAGGCAAAGAGAGAATTTGAAAAGAAGCTTGTCATGGAAGCAAAAATGCATAATAAATTTTTTTCAAGTACACTCATAACAAAAAACCTGTGAGAGTCAGTTGGACCAATGGATGATAGAGGGATTAAAGGGGTGCTAAAGGATAACAAGGCCATAGTGGAGAGACTGAATTAATTCTTTGCTTTGGTCTTTACTGAAGAAGATGTAGGGAAATTACTTGTGCCTGAAATAGTAGATAAAGGTGATATAGCAGAAGAATTGAAAGAAATATCGATAAACTTGGAGGATGCATTACAACTGTTTGATAAAGTGAAGAGTAGCAAATCACCTGGACCAGATGATATACATCCAAGGGTGTTGAAAGAATTGAACTATGAGATTGCAGACCTACTATTAGCAATGTGTGAACTATCATTAAAATCATCTTTAGCACCTGAGGATTGGAGAGTGGCTAATATAACTCCAAATTTTACAAAGGGCTCCAGGGGTGATCTGGGAAACTACAGGCCGGTGAGCCTGACGTCAGTACTGGAAAACATGGTAGAAACCATTGCAAAGAATAAAATTAATGAACATATAGATAGCCTTGGTCTTATGGGAGAAAGCCAACATGGATTTAGCCAAGGAAAGTCTTGTCATACTAATCTGTTATATTTTTTGAAGGTGTGAATAAAGAGATAGACAAAAGTGAGTCGGTTGATATATTGTATCTGGATTTTCAGAAAGCCTTTGACAAGGACGCTCATGAGAGATTCTTGGTGAAATTAAAAAGTCATGGGATTGGAGGCAGTGTAGTATTGTAGATCAGGAACTGGTTAAAAGAAAGCAGAGTGTAGGGCTAAATGGTTGATTTTCTAAATAGAAAAGGTTAATGGTACAGTACCTCAGGGATTTGTGCTGGGACCGCTGCTTTTTAACAAATTCATAAATGACGTGGAAATATGAAAAACGAGCGAGGTGACCAAATTTGCTGATGACACAAAATTATTCAAAGTTGTTAAAACACAAGAGGATTGTGAAAAATTGCAAGAGGAGCCTGATAAATTAGAAGACTGGATGTCCAAATGGCAGATGTAATTTAATGTGGACAAGTGCAAAGTTACACCTAGGAAAGAACAACCCAAACTTTGGTTACACGATGCAAGGTACCACCTTAGAAACCACCCACCAGGAAAATGATTTAGGCGTCATCATGGATAGTACGTTGAAACCCTCCACCCGATGTGAAGTGGCAGCCAAAAAAGCAAATAGAATCAGGCTCATTCCGTGGCTATTCGTTCCCCCTCTCGATCCCATGTATCTTCCCCACTCATTGTACAGGGAAGTTAGATGTGGGGAAGGGGCAGATCAGGGGTGGCATTAGGGCGGGAGGTGGGTGGTCGTCAGCCCCAGACATACAGTGCCGATTCTGAGGTGGAATAATTTCCTCGATGCAGCAGAGGATGCCAAGCCCAGGGCTGGGAAGGGGCAGCAGGGGGCAGAGGGCATTCCCCGCAGTTTGACCCTGGCCTTGGGAGGCCAGATCGGGGCTTGGGGCAGCGGGGAAAGGACCTTGGAAATCGGCGGCGGGGATCGTGACTTTTCAATGGAGCCATGGTGCCATGGCAACTGGATGCCATGGCGCTGCGGCTCCATTGAAGAGCCCTGACTGAGTTAGCTGGGGAAGGCCTGTACGTGCAGGCCAGACAGAATCGGAATCCCGGCCTGCACGTACAGACCTGTTCGTGATTCTGATCTCGCGGGGCTAGATGTGCAGATCAGAAGGAACTCAATGTTAGGAATCATAAGGAAAGGAATGGAGAATAAAACAAAGGAATGGAGAATAAAACAAAGGATATTATAATACCTGTGTATCGTTTCATGGTATGACCACACCTCGAATGTTGTGTGCAGTTTGGGTCTCCATATCTTAAAAAGGATATAGATGAATTAGACAAGGTACAAAGAAGAGCAACTAATATGGTAAAGGGAATGGAAGGATACCCCTATGATTGAGGCTTAAAAGGTTGGGACTCTTCAACTTGGAAAAGAGATGGCAGTGTGAGGAAATAAAGTTTCTAGATGAAATAAATGACTACTTCTTGGAGTAGCTGGTTCATGAACTGACAAGAGGGGAAGCCATGTTGGACGTAGTCCTTAGTGGAACACAAGATCTGGTGCAAGAGATAAGGTTGTTGGGGTAATTTGACAATAGTGATCATAGCATGATCACGTTTGATTAAATGGAAAAAGGACAGCAAGGAAATTTACAGTACTACCTCTTAACTTTCAAAAGGGAGACTGATAAAATGAGGATAATAATTAATAAAAAATTAAAAAGGAGTAGCTGCAAAGATTAAACATAGTAACATAGTATATGACAGCAGATAAAGACCAGCATTGAAAGAGTAGGTGTATCTGCCATTACGTGCAGGTCACCCCTCCCCATGCCTTTGTTTAGGGGTGCACCCACTGCTCCGTGCAAGTCACCCCTATTTGTTGAGATGTAAGATAGTTAAGTTTATTGTTATCCTGTTGCTATAAAGGGATCCACTGTGTCTGTCCCATGCCATTTTGAATTCTGTCACTGTATTTGCCCCAACACTTCCATATAGAGGGTATTCCAAGCATCCACCACCCTTTCAGTGAAAAAGTATTTCCTGATGTTGCCTTTCAGTTTACTAAAAAGTGCCAAGAACGGATTCAAGGAAAGTGACATTGAAAAAGCAAAAATACTAAACAAATACTTCTGGTTTTACTAAAGAGGGAGAAGGACCACTTATGATTGACAAATATACAAATGAGAATGGAGTAGCTACTTCACAGTTTAGAGAAGATGAAGGGGTATGTTTACTAAACCGCGCAATTGTGCGGGGCGCACTTGAGCGTGCGCTAAGGTACCTTAGCGTACGCTAATAGTGCGTTTTTGGTGCCCCGCACACATGTGCGCCGCACACACAAGTGTGCACCGCATGCACAAGTGCGCACTGTACGCACAAGTGCGCGGCACGCTGATGTGCGATAGAGGCGTGGAAAGGCATTTTGAGGGCGGAGGAAGGCTCCCGAGGGGCGGGGTCAATGGGTGGAGAGTGGGAGGGGAGAGGCTCCCCGCACAGGAGCGGGGCTGAATTTCGGTCAAAAAAATACCGCGAGTGAAAACCTCGCGTTAGAGCCGATTTAAAGGGAAGAGAAACCATTTCCGTCTGCAATGTACAGCATAACCGGGGAAACCTACACAACGTGAGCAGTGTGATACATGTGCACAGAACAAAATTCCAAATAAAACCTTAAAATGACCACAAGAAAAATTGTAAAAATTATAATTCAGCTGGGCAACAGTGATATCAATGGGCAACAATAAAAAACACTCCCAGGAAAGCTCCAAAAAAAAGAAATGATTTTTGGAAGGGTCTACTCTCCATAGACTCTTTCAAAAATCACTTCATTTTATTGGAGCTTTCTTGGGAGTGTTTTTTATGTTGCCCATTGCTATCACTGTTGCCCAGCTTGGTTTTGGTTTTTTTCTCCTTTTTTCGAGGTCATTTTTGAGGTTTATTTGCACGTTTGTCCCCATACAAGGTAAATAAGCCCACAGTAAAATTGTGCAGAGCAGGGTTTCTGACTCATCCGGCCAGGTTTCTTATCTCCAGGGACTGCACCATCTCTGTGGCCACAGTGTGGTGCAGCAGACACAGCCAGTGCCTGTAGGAACAGAGGGTCACAGGTTCAAATCCCAGCTGGAGCTCCTGCCAACCCAATCCCCATAGTTTTACCCACCACTAAACAGTGATGGTACAGACACTTCTTTATTGCAGAGAACATAAGCATGGTTCCAACACCTATATTTTACCCTACACCGCACACAAACCATAACAATGGGCATTACCTACAGCCGAGTCCCCCAAATTCAGTCCTGGAGTGCCACCAGTCAATCAGGTCATATGCTTTTTCCCAGATAAGGACATGTCTGCATGTTGGCGGAAGGGTACAGGTGGTGGAGGGGGCAGTGGCTGCAAACCACAGCAGACAGTGGCCTAGGCCTTGCAGGCTGGCACCGTCCACCGCAACAGACAGGCTCTGTTGGATGTACAGTCATGGATTCCCCAGGGAACGCAGCATACCTGTGACAACACAGTGATGCAGTGCACACAGACAGTGTGTGCAAGAACAGAAGGCCACAGGTTCAAAGCCCAGCTGAGACTACTGCCAATCCAGTCCACATATTTTTCCTACAACTAAACCGTGATAGGACGGACAAACCTTTATTGCTGAGAACATACGCATGGTTAATACGCCTATATTTTATCACACCAAACACAAACACCATAAACAGGCGCATTACCTAGAGCAGAGTCTCCAAAATGCAGTCCTGGAGGGCCCCACACCATTCAGGTTCCATGCTGCCTCTTATAAAGATGCCTGTGCTGCATATCTATGCACCACCCCCATGGTATGCTGATGTAGCTCATGCATATTCATGAGGGACAGCATGAAAACCCGAACAGTGTTTGGAACACCAGGACTGGAGTTGGGAAACTGCCATAAAGCAGCAGCCAACAAGGCCAGACACACCCACACACACACCCACAGGCCCCATTGGCCAATGCCTCCTGGAGAGGCAGATCAGCTCAAACACGTCCAATGTAACAAATTCAAGGAATACTTCTTTAAACCAATATACTCTCTTCTTCTCGTTCAACACTGTAATTCCTCTTGATCTCTACCGGGAGGTCTCAGACCAGCACCCGTTCCGTAGACTAAACGTCAACACGGAAACGTCTGTGCTGAATTACATCACCCCCTCAGTAGCTATTACCAACGAGCGGGTAAGGCAAACATAATCTTAATCCCCAAGGGTCCCGGTGTGAAAGCTGTTCATATAAACCAAATTCTGTGCTTTAAGGGACACCCTGCTTCAATTTTCAAATGCCAAACCACTTAGTTGTAAATCTTCCCAGTGTTACAATGCAATCCCTGATCCCGACGCTTCCCCCCAGCGCCTCCGAGCGTTTCTCCTATCTGGGTTCTTCAGGGGATCTGTTATGGATCCTATGAACAAACAGAATAGAACGGGAAGTTATTCCTAACTTTAGTCCCTCACCAGTGCTGCTAAAAACTCATCTTCTAACACACATACTAAAAAGAACTGATATACTCACAAAAATGCTGCCCGCGTCTAAAAAGGGAACATCTCCTTTATTCTCAACTGCTTCATAGCTCACTTTCACGAAAAGACGCCGCGAATGCGGATTATAGCTATCAGCCCCTATTTAAAGATAAAAGGTAAACATGACGTGACTGGCCCCTCCTTCTGCTATAGGACAACCAGAAACCATGCAAATCGCTACTCTTACTCCGTCTACCATAGGACAATTGGGGACTACGTAAATCACTACACTTAATCCATCCATGGGATCCAGGGAAGATGTACTCTCACCTCTATCTAAAAGCCTAGGACACTACAAAAATTGTATGATGTACTTTCCCAATCCCCCTACTCTACAAACAGGCTGACCATTCTATCATGGCATTCAGCCCATTTGGTACCACAGTATCAAGTTTATAAATCCAACGTTGTTCTCTCTGGATCAAAGTTTGATCGTGAGTTCTACCCCCACCACCACGATCCACCTGGTCGATACAAAACCACAACAACTGCTCGAAACTATGTTCCTTCTCAAGGCAGTGTTGGACTATGGGAGCTGTCATTGTTTTACAACGTAACCTACTCCTATGCTCACGCATCCGTACCCGAAAGGTACGGAGCGTTTTCCCTACATAAAAAAGATTACACGGGCACTGTATTATGTAGACTACTCCCATAGAATCACAAGTCGTCGAAGACGAAATAAAATAATCCCTATGGAGGTATTGGAACAATATTAATTCCAGGGAAACTGCACATATGTCACACGTCCCACAGCGCCTATGCCCCTTCTCCCTAATCATTCCCTCTATTCTGGGTAGGACCGCCGGACTCAAATGTTCCTTTAAATTGCGGTGCCTTTGCCACACGCATCAAAATTTCTTTCCTGCAACCCCCGATATAGTACTCAAAACGTTTTGATGTCTCCGTAAACTACGTTGAATCTCCCGACTAAGCGGGGAAAATTTGGTAATCAAATTAACCTGATCTATGTCTTCTTGTCTCCTATGGTTCAATAGGTTGAGAAGCAAATCCCTGTTGTTATAAAGGGCTCTCCAATAAGCCCTCCTAACTACTTGATGGGGATACCCCCTTTCCAGAAAATTTGCCGTCAACAGTCGAGCCTGTGCTTTAAAGTCGCCATCGGTAGAACAATTCCTACGGATGCGCAGATATTGCGAAAAGGGGAGATCCTCTTTTAACGATCGAGGATGGGCACTCGAATAATGAAGGAGCGTATTTCTATCTGTGGGTTTTCGAAAGATGGATGTTTGCCAACCTCCCTGGCTTCTAGTGATACTAACATCTAAGTAGGACATTACATCCCTATGGTAAATATAAGTAAACTTGATATTCTCATCTAATTGATTAACCCACCGGAAGAAAGCAAGCAGTCCCATTTCTGACCCTCGCCAAAGTAAGAAAACATCGTCGATAAATCTCTTCCAAATTATGATATTAGACTCAAATGAAGAGTGGTTTAGCCACCGGTCCTCAAATGTTGCCATATAAAAATTTGCTATTGAAGGGGCACAGGATGCTCCCATGGCCACCCCGGATATCTGCTTAAATAATTCCCCCTCAAAAGTAAAATAATTGTTATATATGGCCAAATGTGCTAATTCCATTATAAACTCAATCATAGACTCAGAAAGATCACCTCAAGTCAACAGTGTAGCTCTAACTACTTCCAAAGCCGCTCTCTGGGGAATATATTCAGAGTCCCCGAGGAATTTGTTGTCGATTGACGTACTCGACAAGAGATAAACGGTGTAATTCAGCCCGGATCTTCTTCTTCTTCTGTAACCTTAATAAATAGTATGTGTGTTAGAAGATGAGTTTTTAGCAGCACTGGTGAGGGACTAAAGTTAGGAATAACTTCCCGTTCTATTCTGTTTGTTCATAGGATCCATAACAGATCCCCTGAAGAACCCAGATAGGAGAAACGCTCGGAGGCGCTGGGGGGAAGCGTCGGGATCAGGGATTGCATTGTAACACTGGGAAGATTTACAACTAAGTGGTTTGGCATTTGAAAATTGAAGCAGGGTGTCCCTTAAAGCACAGAATTTGGTTTATATGAACAGCTTTCACACCGGGACCCTTGGGGATTAAGATTATGTTTGCCTTACCCGCTCGTTGGTAATAGCTACTGAGGGGGTGATGTAATTCAGCACAGACGTTTCCGTGTTGACATTTAGTCTACGGAACGGGTGCTGGTCTGAGACCTCCCAGTAGAGATCAAGAGGAATTACAGTGTTGAACGAGAAGAAGAGAGTATATTGGTTTAAAGAAGTATTCCTTGAATTTGTTACATTGGACGTGTTTGAGCTGATTTACCGAGAGGTTGCACATTCGAAGAGTGACCCAATTTAGCGTGGTTTCACGATTGCAGAAGGTCAACCAGGATGGCAAGACATTTTAAGTTTTACACAGGATCACATAATAGCACTGGTGCGGGAGAAGACCCCTTTCGCATCGGCTGAGATAATGGCACAGGATCAGGACATGGGGACGTGGGACTCCTTATTGAGGTTACAGAAGAAGAAGATCCGGGCTGAATTACACCGTTTATCTCTTGTCGAGTACATCAATCGACAACAAATTCCTCGGGGACTCCGAATATATAAAGAACCACGCATTTTTACCACTGAGTTAGATTTTGTCGACAAGTGGAATAAAATATTAAATAAGTGTTCTCTTGACCTAATGATCCTTATTGTGGACACGGTGAAGAAGGATGTCTTCAAATTGACAGAAGAGATAGAGGACCTCCAAAAGCGGTTGAAGTCCTTAGAGGAGGAAAAGATCTATCGTGATAAACTGGATGATCAGCAGCGACAATTGTCTACAGTGACACAGGAAATCATGACTAAGAAGACAAAAAAACTTCAAAGGGACCATGCGGACTACACAACTGGGTATGTCTACCCATGGATGAATTCAAAACGCAAGACGAAGAAAATCAAGAAACGGGTAGAATTCAATGATTCCACTGAGGATCCTCTATCCACTGACTCCAGCGCCTCTAGTAAGAATGGGCCTTTTTTGGATCGCGACAAGGAGGATCAATTGAGAGACAAGAAGAAGAAAGAATCAGATCGGGTGAAGACACGAGACCGTCCTCCTCCGAAGAAGAGATGAGGAGTGAGGCGCGGCCCCCTACGGAGTCTGATCTAGTGGTGAATATTTCGGGAGTCACCTTATCTCCACAAGAAATTACAGTCTTAAGTAGAGGTTTATCGTTTGTTCCCCAGACCCATTTTGATTCATTCCAGTTTCAAGTTGACTTTGAGAAATTTATACGAAAATTATCATTAAAACATTTTTTTGTGGAACAACCTTTTTCTTTGCCCTCATTAACTGGACCCTAGTTTGGAACAGGAAGGGACACCTCGTATTCCACTGCCCCTTAGGTCAAATTGGTCCCCGCCCGGCCCTTTGCATCCCGGGTTGGAGATTTTTAAACAACTAGTTCTCACAGAGATTAGTTTGCCATGCTCTCACACATGCAGAGAATCAAGCTTTGAGCTCTTTAAAACAACGCTCTGATATTGTGATCAAACGAGCGGACAAAGGAGGGGCGGTAGTGGTATTAAAACGGGAGGATTATATGAATGAGGCATTACGTCAACTGGGGGATATCACAACTTATGAGAAATCTTTTACAATCTGTAATTAAGGAATTGACAACATCAGCTTTGGTTAGAAAATTAATTTCCAAAAAGGAGTTTAAATATTTGAACGTAGTCTCCCCCTCGGTGGCCAAATTCTATCTTGTGCCGAAAATCCATAAGGATTTAGTCCGACCCCCCGGAAGACCTATAGTATCAACCAAGGGGAGTTTGTTAGAGCCATTATCCACTTTTGTGGATTCATTTTTGCGGCCGTTGTTGAATAAGATACCTGCATACTTGCAGGATACTACCCATTTTTTGTGTGAATTACGGGAGCTGGATGGGTGGGCGGCGCACACTGAGGTTTTTATGGTAACGTTGGACATAGTTTCCCTTTGCACCAATATTCCCCAGAGAGCGGCTTTGGAAGTAGTTAGAGCTACACTGTTGACTAGGGGTGATCTTTCTGAGTCTATGATTGAGTTTATAATGGAATTAGCACATTTGGTCATATATAACAATTATTTTACTTTTGAGGGGGAATTATTTAAGCAGATATCCGGGGTGGCCATGGGAGCATCCTGTGCCCCTTCAATAGCAAATTTTTATATGGCAACATTTGAGGACCGGTGGCTAAACCACTCTCCATTTGAGTCTAATATCATAATTTGGAAGAGATATATTGACGATGTTTTCTTGCTTTGGCGAGGGTCAGAAATGGGACTGCTTGCTTTCTTCCGGTGGGTTAATCAATTAGATGAGAATATCATGTTTACTTATATTTACCATAGGGATGTAATGTCCTACTTAGATGTTAGTATCACTAGAAGCCAGGGAGGTTGGCAAACATCCATCTTTCGAAAACCCACGGATAGAAATACGCTCCTTCATTATTCGAGTGCCCATCCTCGATCGTTAAAAGAGGGTCTCCCGTTTTCGCAATATCTGCGCATCCGTAGGAACTGTTCTACCGATGGCGACTTTAAAGCACAGGCTCGACTGTTGACGGAAAATTTTCTGGAAAGGGGGTATCCCCGTCAAGTAGTTAGGAGGGCTTATCGGAGAGCCCTTTATAACAACAGGGATTTGCTTCTCACCCCATTGAACCATAGGAGACAAGAAGACATAGATCAGGTTAATTTGATTACCAAATTTTCCCCGCTTAGTCGGGAGATTCAACGTAGTTTACGGAGACATCAAAACGTTTTGAGTACTATATCGGGGGTTGCAGGAAAGAAATTTTGATGCATGTGGCAAAGGCACCGCAATTTAAAGGAACATTTGAGTCCGGCGGTCCTACCCAGAATAGAGGGAATGATTAGGGAGAAGGGGCATAGGCGCTGTGGGACGTGTGACATATGTGCAGTTTCCCTGGAATTAATATTGTTCCAATACCACCATAGGGATTATTTTATTTCGTCTTCGACGACTTGTGATTCTATGGGAGTAGTCTACATAATACAGTGCCCGTGTAATCTTTTTTATGTAGGGAAAACGCTCCGTACCTTTCGGGTACGGATGCGTGAGCATAGGAGTAGGTTACGTTGTAAAACAATGACAGCTCCCATAGTCCAACACTGCCTTGAGAAGGAACATAGTTTCGAGCAGTTGTTGTGTTTTTGTATCGACCAGGTGGATCGTGGTGGTGGGGGTAGAACTCACGATCAAACTTTGATCCAGAGAGAACAACGTTGGATTTATAAACTTGATACTGTGGTACCAAATGGGCCGAATGCCATGATAGAATGGTCAGCCTGTTTGTAGAGTAGGGGGATTGGGAAAGTACATCATACAATTTTTGTAGTGTCCTAGGCTTTTAGATAGAGGTGAGAGTACATCTTCCCTGGATCCCATGGATGGATTAAGTGTAGTGATTTACGTAGTCCCCGATTGTCCTATGGTAGACGGAGTAAGAGTAGCGATTTGCATGGTTTCTGGTTGTCCTATAGCAGAAGGAGGGGCCAGTCACGTCATGTTTGCCTTTTATCTTTAAATAGGGGCGGATAGCTATAATCCGCATGCGCAGCGTCTTTTCGTGAAAGTGAGCTATGAAGCAGTTGAGAATAAAGGAGATGTTCCCTTTTTAGACGCGGGCAGCATTTTTGTGAGTATATCAGTTCTTTTTAGTATGTGTGTTGGAAGATGAGTTTTTAGCAGCACTGGTGAGGGACTAAAGTTAGGAATAACTTCCCGTTCTATTCTGTTTGTTCATAGGATCCATAACAGATCCCCTGAAGAACCCAGATAGGAGAAACGCTCGGAGGCGCTGGGGGGAAGTGTCGGGATCAGGGATTGCAATGTAACACTGGGAAGATTTACAACTAAGTGGTTTGGCATTTGAAAATTGAAGCAGGGTGTCCCTTAAAGCACAGAATTTGGTTTATATGAACAGCTTTCACACCGGGACCCTTGGGGATTAAGATTACGTTTGCCTTACCCGCTCGTTGGTAATAGCTACTGAGGGGGTGATGTAATTCAGAACAGACGTTTCCGTGTTGACGTTTAGTCTACGGAACGGGTGCTGATCTGAGACCTCCCGGTAGAGATCAAGAGGAATTACAGTGTTGAACGAGAAGAAGAGAGTATATTGGTTTAAAGAAGTATTCCTTGAATTTGTTACATTGGACGTGTTTGAGCTGATTTACCGAGAGGTTGCACGTTCGAAGAGTGACCCAATTTAGCGTGGTTCCTGGAGAGGCAGGACATTGGGCCCTGCCTGTATCTCCCAATACTAGCAGTTGCATACCTTAGCAATGCCACCCTACACCTGGGTATATGGTACACAGCTATCAAACGTTTCCTATGATAACTGGCAGATATCAATTCCTACGTTAAGCACATTTTGCTCATTGAGCTCCACCATAACAATCATTGTGATGTCTGCGGTGTGTGCTGCCGGTCTGGTCTCTGACAGTGTTTACCACCCTGGGGAGTGACCCCCAACAGTATTGCGTACCATATCCATGCCTGTACTGTGCCCAGGACTGGTTTGGTGGGTATGGCTGCTGAACTCCTCTATAGTAGCACAATGCTGGCATAGGTGTGGGGGTGGCTGTCTGTCTATCCAGTGTGTGGTGGCTGCAAACACCTTCCACAGCCCACACTGCCAGCAATGTTGCCAGTATTGGGCTGCCAATGTGCATAATGAGGAACACGGTACCATGGGTATAGGCCAGACAGGGTGGCCTGGCCAGGGTGCATCTGCACAGGGCATAGGGCACTGACTGGGACATTTTAGTGCCCGGCCACCACCTACACAGACAGGGTGACCTCAGTATGTCCTGCTGAGAGATCACTCTCACCCTGACTCTGCAGTGACCACAGCATGGCTAGGCACCCCCATAGTGCTATATAGTATGTCTCTCATGTGATAGATATGGGTTTCCTTTTGGGGCCCAGTCATTGATTTATCTGTTTGCTGTGTATGCTGACATCCCAGTTCTGGGTGCATGCATCTCCACTGGAAACATGCACTATGGACTAACTAGCAGACTGTTTGCAGCTGGTATGTGTCTTGATGGAGCGGCTTGCAGGGTGCAGCGGCTGATGGCTTGCTGCAGGAGAATATCAGATAGTGGTGGGGTGCAGCTTACCATATCCAGGCCTAATGTCTGACTGCTATTGTGTTATGGATGTGTATAGAGCTGCATTGACTGCCCTGTGGGGTGTCTGTTCCTCAGCAGGACTGGGGTTGATGTTCCCCTCTGCTGCCACCTTTGCAGGAAGGTAGAATGTGGATCCTTATATGGCATCCGCACACTACCACGGCCCGCACATTAGCGGGGTTTTAGTAAACATGCCCCGATGTGTTTGAACAGCTTGCAAAACTGAAAGTGGACAAGGTCATGGGACTGTATGGGAAACTTCCAAGGGTACTGAAAGAGCCAAGAGAAGTTCTTTTCAGGGCCTTTAAAGGATGTCTTTAATAGATCCTTGGAGATGGGAGAAGTTCCACAGGACTGGAGAAGGGCTGATGTGGTACCACTTTATAAAAGTGGCAATAGGGAAGAAATGACAAACTACAGGCCAGTAAGTCGTACCTCAGTGGTGGGAAAAGTAATGGAGGCACATCTGAAAGAGAGCATAGTGGACTTTCTCGAAACCAATAGGTTCCATGATCCAAGGCAACATGGTTTTACCAAAGGACGATCATGTCAAACAAATCTGATTGAGCTCTTTGACTGGGTGATCAGAGAACTATATCAAGGACATGTGGTGGATATGATCTACCTAGATTTCAGCAAAGCCTTTGATACTGTTCCTCAGAGGAGTCTTATCAATAAACTAAACAGCCTGGGGATGGGTCCCAAGGTGGTGAACTTGATCAGAAATTGGTTGACTGACAGATGACAGAAGGTGATGGTAAAGGAACTCGCCTGGATGAAAGGAAGGTGATTAGTGGCGTGCCCCAGAGATCAGTCCTTGAACCAGTAATGTTCAATGTATTTGTGAGTGATATTGCTGAAGGACTGCATGGAAAAATCTGTCTTTTTGCAGATTGCATGAAAATTTGCAAACAGAGCAGATTCCCGAGGGAGGAAAGATTTACAAAAGCTGGAAGAATGGTCTAAAGCTTGACAGTCAAGATTTAATGTGAAGAAATGCAGCGTCATGCATTTGGGATGCAGAAATCCAAGGGAATTGTATTGAATAGGGGGCGAGAGATTGGTGAGCATGGTCCAGTAGAAGGACCTTGGAATGATTGATTCTGAGGATCCCAAGGTGGTGAAACAGTGTAACAAGGCAGTGGCAAAAGCCAGAAGGATGCTAGGTTGAATACAGAGAGGAATTACCAGCAGAAAGGAGGAGGTATTAATGCCGCTGTACAAGTCGCTAGTGAGGCCTCACAAAAGATATAAGAAGACTGGAAACAGTTCCAAGGAAGGTGACCAAAATGATTTGGAGCCTGCACCAGAAGACTTATGAGAAGAGACTTGGAGACCTAAATATGTATACCCTAGAAGAAAGGAGGAACAGGGGAGATATGATACAGACCTCTAAATACTTAAAGAGTATTAATGAACAAACAAACCTTTTTCAAAGCTGGGGAAGCTGTAAAACTAGAGGACATAACATGAAGCGGCAAGGGGATAAACTAAAAGGCAATGTCAGGAAATACTTTTTCACTGAAAGGGTAGTGGATGTTTGGAATGCCTTCCCGATGAAAGAGGTATGAAACATAGAAACATGATGGCAGAAAAAAGACCACAAGGCCTTCCTAGTCTGCCCTTCCATATCAACCACTATAACTGTCTCCTTTTTTCCTTTAGAGATCCTTGTGTTTGTCCCATGCTTTTTTGAATTCAGATACTGTCTTCATCTCTACCACCTCCAATGGGAGACTATTCCATACATCTACCACTCTTTTCATAAAGAAATATTTCCGCATATTACTCCTGAGCCTATCCCCTTTCACCCTCATCCTATGTTCCCTTGTAGCAGAGCTTGCTTTCAATCAAAAGAGGCTCTCCTCCTGTGCATTCGTATGCTACAGAGATATTTAAACGTCTCTATCATAACACCTCTATCCCGCCTTTCCTCTAAAGTATACATTTTAAGATCCTTAAGTCTGTCCTTTAATGCTTTATAATGAAGACCACTAACCATTTTAGTAGCCACCCTCTGTACTGACTCCAACCTCTTTACATCCTTTTGAAAGTGCGGTCTCCAGAATTGCACACAATACTCCAAATGAGGCTGCACCCAAGACTTATACAGAGGCACTATCACCTCCTTTCTTCTGCTGGCCATTCCTCTCCCTAAGAACCCAAGCATTCTTCTAGCTTTCACTGTCACCTTTTCTACCTGTTTAGCGACTTTAAGATCATCAGACAAAATCACGCCTAGGTCCCGCTCTTCTTTTGTGGACAGAAGTACTTCATCCCCTATGCTCCCTTGGATTGCTGCAACCCAAATGCATGACCTTGCATTTTTTAACATTAAATCTCAGCTGCCAAATTCTTCAAGCTTAGTTAGATCCCTCCTCATGTTATCTACACCTTCCTGTGTGTATACTCTATTGCAGATTTTGGTGTGTGCAAATACAGTGACAGAATTCAAAATTGCATGGGACAGACACAGTGGATCGCTTTATAGCAACAGGATAAAATCAAAATAAACTTAACTATCTCTCCCACAACGTCAGCTTCCACATCTATGCTGACGATATCATGCTCTACGCCCCCATTACAACCACAAACCCAACAAACACCCACCTATCAGCATGCTTCACCGCAGTATCTGACTGGTTAAAAACAAACAACCTATCCATCAACATAAAGAAAACTGAAGCCCTCATAGTGACAAAGGACCCAGACTTCACACCACCCACACACCTCAACATAGGAACTACAAGCATCCAAATACAACCACAGATAAGATACCTGGGCATTATTATTGACCAAGCCCTCACCTTAAAGCAACAGATCACTAAAACCTCCAGAACTATATTTCATAAGGCAAGAACAGTGCAACGTCTCAGACCCCTCCTGGAACATCAAGACTTCCAAACAGTGATGCAAGCCATGACACTCCCACATCTGGACTATTGCAACATAATCTACCATGGACTTCCAGCCACACACACCAACCCCCTACGAACTGCATTAAACACCACTGCGAGAATCATTCAGAGCGCAAAGAAAACCGACCACATCACCCCAATTCTGAAAGAACTACACATTCTCCCCCTTGAAGCATGGACAAAATACAAAGCTATCCTACTCACCCACAAAGCTATCCATCAAACACAGGACACACAGCTTCGCGCCCTACTGGCTCGTCCAGCCCACGGCAGATCTACTAGACAAGCCTCCAGCATTTCCCTCACCGTCCCTCACAAAAGAACCAAATGCTCGCAACGGACCTGCAATCGAGCCTTCGAACTTTATGCTCCATCCTTATGGAACTCTCTACCGAGCTATCTCAGAAACAATGCCGACCTATTATCTTTCAGAAAACAGCTAAAAACCATTCTTTTCCAGGAATACTTCAACTCGAATCCCACCGAAAAACCCACAAACCCCTGATCTCACCTCTAACTCAAAGCTACTCTAACCTGTCTATGTCCTACGTCTGTCTATGTCCAACGTCTGTCCTATGTCAAAATCATCAATGTTGCCTCCCCGGTGATGGCCCCCCCTTGTACTTAATTCCCCCACCCCCTATGTAACACCGCTTTGACCCGGTGAAAAGCGGTATATAAATACAGCTAAATAAATAAATAAATAAATAAACTATCTCTTACATCTCTACATATAGGGCTGACCTGCATGGAGTGGTGGGTGTACCCCTAAACAAAGGCATGGGGAGGGGTGACCTGCTTAGTATAGTAGGTGCATCTACTCTTGCCACCTTGCTGGGCAGACTAGATGGACCATGCTGGCCTTTATTTGCCATAATGTACTATAGTACTATGTAAATCTTTAACCTTTGCTGCTGCTCCTTTTAGTTTTTTCTTAACTATTTCCTCATTTTATAGTCTCCCTTTTGAAAGTTAAAAGGTAGTACTGTGGATTTCCTTGCTGTCCTTCATCCATTTATTAAATCAAATAGAAACATAGAAACATGACGACAGAAAAAGACCACATGGCCTATCTAGTCTGTCCTTCCATATCAACCACTACAACATTCCCCTTTTTTCCTTTAGTATAGAAACATAGAAACATGATGACAGAAAAAGACCACAAATGCGATCATGCTATGATCACTATTGCCAAATGACCCTAACATCCTTATCTCTTACATCAGATCTTGTGTTCCACTCAGGACTAGGTCCAAAATGATTTCCCCTCTTGTTGGTTCATAAACCAGCTGCTCCAAGAAGCAGTCATTTATTTCATCTAGAAACTTTATCTCCCTAGCATGTCCTGCCATGATACTGACCCATTCGATACCGGGGTAATTGAAACCACCCATTATTATTACTGTGTGTAACATTTGTTAGAGTCTCTAATTTCTTTGAGTATTTTATCAACCATTTGTTCATTCTGGCCAGGTGGTTGGTAGTACATCTCCACTGCCATTGCCTTCCCCATTTTACTTGGAATTTCGATCCATAGAGATTCTACAGTATATTTCTACAGTACACTTTCTTTCCTGCAAAACTTTAATCCTATGTGACTCAATGCCTTCTCTAACACAGAGCGCAACACCTCCACCAATTTGATCTACTCTAACATTGCGATATACTTTATACCCAGGTATCACAGTGTCCCACTGGTTGTCTTCCTTCCACCAGGTCTCTGAGATACCAATCATATCTAACCTCTCATTGAGTATTTATTTATTTAACTGCATTTATATCCCACTTTTCACCGGGTCAAAGCGGCGTTACATATAAGGGTGGGGAAATTAAGTATCAGGGTGGGGCCATCACCAGGTAGGCAACATTGATGATTACGACATAAAAGAGACTTTAGACATGGACAGTACAGTGTTGTTGATACTCATGGTGAGTTTCAGGTGTTGGAGTTTTTGGTGGGGGTTGTCTTGAAATGTTCTTGGAATAGGATGGTCTTTAGCTGTTTTCTGAATGATGGGAGATCATTATTGTTTCTGAGGTGGCTCGGTAGGGAGTTCCATAAGGAGGGTGCATAGAGTTCGAAGGCTCGGTTGCATGTCCTTTGAGAGCATTTGGTTCTTTTGTGCGGGACGGTGAGGTAGTTGCTGGAGGTCTGTCTAGTCATTTTGCCATGGGCTGGACGGGTCAGCAGGGTGCGAAGCTGGGTGTTCTGTGCTTGGTGGATGGCTTTTTGGGTGAGTAGGATGGACTTGTATTTAATTCTTGCCTCAAAGGGAAGTATGTGTAGGTCTCTTAGAATTGGGGTGATGTGGTCGCTTTTCTCTGCTCTCTAAATGATTCTTGCTGTGGTGTTCAATGCGGTTTGGAGGGGGTTGGTCTGTGTGGTTGGTAGTCCATGGTAGATTATGTTGCAGTAATCCAGATGTGGGAGTGTCATAGCTTGCATCACCGTTCTGAAGTCTTGAGGTTCGAGGAGAGGTCTGAGACGCTGCACTGTTTTCGCCTTATGGAATATATTTCCTGTGGTTTTGGTAATTTGTTGCTTGAGGGTTAGAGCTTGGTCGATGATAATACCTAGGTATCTTATTTGTGGCTGTATTTGAATGCGTGTGGTTCCTATGTTGAGGTGTGTAGGTGGTGTGAAGTCTGGGTCTATATATTGCTGAGTACTATATATTCTAACTCTCCATCTTATTTTTTAGACATTTAGCACTTGTATACAAGCATTTTAGAGGATGTATTTTATTCATATTAATCTGGTTATCAGTAGACCAGGGTAATTTGGAACCTTTAAGCTCTGTCTGCTCTGTACTTAAGGGCATTTGGGTTGCTTTTGTCTTTATTAGAACCTTTCTGTTGATATGCCCTAACTTCAGTCTTTTCCTAGTATCTTTCAAAGATACAGCCGTCCAAACCATGCGCTTTTGGGTGACTTCGTCTTTCCTTTCTTATTTAACATAGTAACATAGTAAATGACGGCAGATAAAGACCAGTGTGGTCCATCTAGTCTGCCCAGTACGATGCCAAGAGTAGGTACACCTGCCGCTCCATGCAGGTCCCCCCTCCCCATGTCTTTGTCCAGGGGTGATCCTGCCACTCCATGTAGGATACCCTATATGTTAAGGAATTAGATGGTTCAGATTATTTTGATATGTTCTTGTTGCTGTAAAGGGATCCATTGTGTCTGTCCCATGCCCTTTTGAACTCCGTCACTGTATTTGCCCCCACCACTTCCATCGGGAGCGCATTCCAAGCATCCACCACCCTTTCATTGAAAAAGTATTTCCTGACATTGCCTTTCAATTTACCACCTTGTAGCTTCATGTTATGCCCTCTAGTTTTGCAGCTTCTCCGTCTTTGGAAGAGGTTTGTTTGTTCATTATTTCTCTTTAAGTATTTAAAGGTCTGAATCATATCTCCCCTGTCCCTCCTCTCCTCCAAAGTGTACATGTTTAGGTCTTCAAGTCTCTTCTCATAAGGCTTCTGACACAGGCTCCAAATCATTTTGGTCGCCTTTCTCTGAAGAGCTTCCAGTCTTTTTACATCCTTTGCAAGATATGGTCTCCAAAACTGAACACAGTATTCCAAAGTGAGGCCTCACCAGTGACTTGTACAGTGGCATAAGTACCTCTTCCTTTCTGCTGGTAATTCCTCTTTGCATGCAGCCCAGCATTCTCCTGGCTTTTGCCACCGCCTTGTCGCACTGTTTTGCCACCTTGAGATCTTCAGAAATAATCACTCCAAGGTCTTTCTCCTGATCCGTACACACCAATCTCTCCCCCACTATCGAGTACATTTCCCTTGGATTTCTGCTTCCCATGTGCATGACTCTGCACTTCTTCACATTAAATCTTAATTGCCAAGCATTAGACCATTCTTCCAGCTTTTGTAGATCATTCCTCATGTTAACCACTCCCTCGGGGGAGTCCACTCTGTTGCAAATTTTCATGTCATCTGCCAAAAGACAGACTTTTCCATGCAGTCCTTCAGCAATATCACTCACAAATACGTTGAACAGTGCTGGGCCCAGGACCGATCCCTGGGGCACCCCGCTAATCACTTTCCTTTCATCCGAGTGAACTCCTTGTACCATCACCTTCTGTCGTATATCAGTCAACCAATTTCTGATCCAATTTACCATCTTGGGATCTATCCCTAAGCTACTGAGTTTGTTGATAAGCCTCCTATAAGGAACAGTATCAAAGGCTTTGCTGAAGTCCAGGTAGATGACATCCATCTCATGCCCCTGATCTAGTTCCCTGGTCACCATGGAGACTATGTATACCTGCAGTGGGTGGTGACTAGCAGACCAAGCACAGCTGCTGTGCAAGTAGATGACACAACTCAGTGTTGCACAACATATGCAGGTCAACTGTGATGAATCTAGATGAAAATATGTCCACAGAAGAGAGGAGAGCTACTTTTTAGGGGTTACCTATCACCTACTGGTGACTATGGTGTTGACAGGTCATGCTGGATGGCAACAACACACCCTCTTCCTCCTAGACACCACTCACTGCAATCAGGTCACTTGGAAGCAGCTTCCAGAGTCAGAGCTCAAGTTCAAGCACATAACATAAGGTCTTACAAGAGAGTACCTGGCTAACTGGCACAGGACACAAGGAACAGATAGAATATATTACTCCAACACCCTGCAGTTGTACAGGCTACCAAACTGCAAGCATGACATAGCACACCCAACACCTACAGCATTTTGGCAGTGAGATAGATCTCCTCCAGAACCTGAAGAGACTATCCATTGCAAGGCTTGGTCTGGGGAGCAGGTGATGTGTGCCGCTGCTCACATTCAGGGTGGCTGGTGACAAAGGACACTTAAACATGTGGTGGCTGTTATGTAGATGAAGCACAGGATATCCCTGCACATTCCAGGACTGATGTGATGGATTGCGGCATTCTCCATGTGGGCAAAAGCAGCATATACTGTAGGTGCACAGATTGTGAGGTGCATACTGGGAAATAAGAGGCTAACCAATACCAGCACAGATAGCCACAATTGCAGGCATAGTGGCTACACTGAGCACAGGAGCATTGCCTAGTACCTGTATAACGATGAAGGAAGTGTGCATGGCCCCCCCAAGAGGGCAGCGTGGTCTGGGACATAGCCCTGCCAGGGGCCATCAACAGCCTCGTGTTATATGTCTATTTCTCAGGAAGACAGCTGTGAAACCTAAATAGATGGTATTAGACCCTCCCTATGGCATAGCAACTATTTTTCACACACACTACAACTGAGGTTAGCTGTATTTGTGAGGTCATATTGGGTACACTGGGGCAGCAAGGCCAAATGGCCCATCCATCAGCCTATATTAATCATGTTCACTCATGTATTCTCCTGGCACACATTTTGGCATTTTACTCATTAGGTCATATCGCTCACACCTCACCTGCAGATGATGTGCAGGTCACCACTGTCACCCAGGCATTCTTTCTATGTCTACATCATGGCCATGGTGGCTCTTTCATAGCACACTTCTACTCATTCCTATGCCACCCACTGACCCCAAAGTGGATTACATGTGCATCCCTCACTGATACAGTCCAACTGCCTCACACATTATCCACACACTTCCGGTCTCACACATAGGTGACATATGGATGTGACTTGTCCATCACCAATTCCCTTTGTTCCCATCTAGCACCTCACTTCTGACCTCTTCATAAGCTCCCTTATCCCAAGGTAAAGGCAATTGTCCTTACCACATTTAATCTGCATGCTTGGTGTTGTTAACGCCCATTGTGCAGTTAATGCTCACTAAGCAGACACGAGCACCCTTGTTGTCAGAACGCCTATTTCCCACCCCAGCCTTTAATGCTTGAAAAGGGCCTTAATGCTGCTATTTTTGCACACTAAAGGGTGCGCCCTTAACTCTGCATAGTATACACACTCCACAGTCTAGAAAAAAGTGGAGTTGCAGACTGCATAAGGTATAATGGCACTAATTTGCCATTCTATCCATTTTTTCAATATATTACAACTTAAAATATACTCTGTTTATTTCTTTCCTAATTTTTGCAGTCATGTGTCATTCTGTTCATTTATGGGGCCTCACTCCCTCTACCTTTTCTTTATTTTATTGCTCCAGGAGAGAGACCACACAAATAGCAAAGCAGAAGGTCCCCAATGAAGGATGATGCTGCCTTAGAGGCATGTATGTACAGCACCTCAGATAAGGGCCTACCACCCCTACTAGATAGCCCTTAGCTCTGGCTCAGCTCTGTGGTCTGTCCCACACAAAAATGGAGGATAAGGATGACACAAATGCCACAGTAAAGTGACTCTCTGTTGCAAGGCTGACTGACTTTCTGACTTTTTGAAAGAGAAGAACCCTAACCATGTTCTACCCCATGTTCTGTCTGACCCTGCCCCTTGCCCTGCCTCCAGTGCAGGCCACAATGAGGGGAGAAAGAGCACAAATGGTTGTACTCTTCTGCCCTTACTAAGCCACTATCCTTCTCTCAGTCCCCCAATACACATATCCTTCCCCAGACAGTATTAAATCCATACATATATTCTGCATCCACAGAATCTAATGGCCCCCATGGGTGCAGAACAAAGCTAGGACATTTCCTCATAGAACCTATCATACAAAAAATAATTCCTGATTCTAGTGTCATCTCAGTAACAGCAACATACACCCTCTCAGTACCAGGCATAGTGTAAAGTAATACAAAACCATAGTCATTCAGCACCTACAGCAAATCTACTATGCCACTACTAATTTCCAAAACTCACGCATCGGGGACCCTACTTATGAAAAGGCAGTACCATAAACATTACTGTGGGTCCTAGAGCATAATAAACCTATTGGGAAAACTGAACAAGCCAGATTATTACAGATCACTAGGTAGAAAATGCATGTTAACAGAATACCTGACATTGATCACACACACAGAACACAGATAGACCCCCACCAAATACCAAATAAGTGACCACAAAGCCCCACTGCATCACCCACGTGACACCTCCTTTGCCATTTGGCACTAACAAAGTGCCCTTTCATAATAGGGCACCATGCTGTTGCTGCCAATGTAGCACTACTAGCACTAATTTGGGACCTCAGGTGGGTGGAGCACATTGAAATAGGCTCTCTCCCCTCAGAAATAGCGCTTACTGCGAGCTTTCAGATAGCGTTAGGGTTCCCAGTGCAGGGAGTTCTAACACACAGTAACACAACCCAGCGTTAAAGGAGCACACGCTATCCCCGCCCACTCTCCGCCCCATCAACGCCCACTCTCCACCTCCTTTCATCTTAATGCTATGGGCCCGGCTTCCACATGTTAATCCAGTGTTATCAGCACTTTCCGTGGCATTAACTGCTCACGGGCACTGATAACACCCGTTAATGGCACCTTCGCTCCCTTACTGCCCTTTAGTAAACATATCCCTTAGAGTTCAATAGACAGACTGCAAATTACTGATTTTACATAGACCACAGATACGAGGCTTAAAGCAGTATGTAAAAAGTAAAGTCACCAAACAGTTAAGCTGCTTTTAACACCATTAACCATTAATCGTTAAATTACATTGACTTGGGTTTTGTTTTTTCCTTGCTATTATACAGATTTATCACATTGCAATCATTCCAATTTAAAATATTTTCACGTGGCCTTTTCTATTGCTGCAGATGGCATATTTTCCACTTTTAGTCTTTCTTTTTTGTGATTCTTTCAGTTACAGCGATCACTCCTTCTTGAATTGTTGTTTGCTATCTAGATTGCAGCTTCCTTGAAAACTGTGAAGAATAACATTGTGGATATTCAGATAATCTCTGCTCATTTTCTACATCCAAGCTCCTTGTGGTTCGTGCTGTGAATGCCCTAAATAATTTACTCTCTGGTCTCCTCAGCTTGGTGACCTTCTTGTTACTGCTGCACAGGTGGTTTGTAACATCTGGATATTTCATTTCCATCTCATTGGTATGTTAATGCTGCTATTTCTCTAAAAAGGAATGGCAAAATGTTACTTTGTAAATTAAAGTTTCCCTTATAACACGTAGGCCTAAATGTACTAATTTTATTTTTTTTGTGCAGTCTCCTGGCCACCCAGCTGCCTCTGGGTTTTCTTGGCAATGTATCACAGAAGTAGATTGCCAGGCCTTTTCTTCCAAGGCAATGGAGGGTAAAATGACTTATTCAAGGTCACAAAGAGTATCCATAGGAACCAAACCCTTAATTTTTTAGATAGTAGGCAGTTGCTCTAACCACTAGGCTACTCCTCCATGCAGGGGTACTAATATGTCTTCTAATTTTGTGTCTTTGGGGAAAAAGCTTACTGCATATGGTCCATAGACTTGATTATGAATTCTGTGCTAGTTGATCAGCCTTAAAAATATAATGCAGTGTATTAGAATGTGGCAAAAAATGCTACAGCTTGTTTAAAAGAGTTGAAACTTGTCTAAATTATTTTGCTAGTTTTTTGTGACATGGCATGGCAAACAAATGGATCTTGGAATCTACTATATTCAAGTAATCAACAATGAATACCAGAGAACAAGAACTAGAAGACAGTTTTCAAGACATATGCAAATATTTTTGGCTCTTGTGGATAGAGAGATCTTACAGGTTGGAGTTTAGCAAGACTTAAGAGGAGAGTACTTGTGATAGAGTCTATATAGCTAGGACTGTTGTGGGGCTAAACTACACTCTGAGTAGTCAATAGGTCATTGCCCTTGGATATTGTGGCTGGATGAAGGAATCCCTTCTGATGATGCACTTGGTTCTTGCCCAGTGATATGGCCATTCAGGAATGGACCAACACCTATCTTAAATGAGTAATTTTCCATCAGTGAGCTCCCATTCTGATCCTGGAAATATTTCTCAGAAGCTGCATCATGGAGAGTCCTACCCAAACATCGGTTCTACAACTTCATAAGTTCTACGGGTGCTCAGTCACCTCCTGATCAGGACCCTGTGAGATTGGGAGCGGTTGAGCACCCGTAGGACTTACAAAGTTGTAAACCAATGTTTGGGTAGGACACTCCCTGGTGCAGCTTCTACGTAACGCTGCCAGTGTTGGAGTGGGAGCTAACTGATGAAAAATTACTCATTTAAGATAAGCATTGGTCAATTTGATTCAAACAATTACATTATTTATTTTGAGAAAGATTAATTTAAACTAAGAAAAAAAGAATAAATAAATAATAAACAGGATGATGGAAGATTTTGCTGACCAATGATGGTACAAATTGTTGAGGCCAGATAGTGAGGTCTTTTTTTTCCTTCCTTGCTATTAATTATCACATGAAAGTTGATCTGTCATCAACACAAAGAATTTGACAATTTTTGGAGATGGTTATTTTTATTCTCTGGAGCCTATTGATTTTGAGCCTGATTTTCAACCACATTTACTGGGAGGAGTAGCCTAGTGGTTAGGACATGGTGCCTCAAGCTAGAAGGTTGGGAGTTCAATTCCCACCTGGGAACAGCACTTTCAGGACAGAGAGACTGGGGTTTTCTAGTCCTATAGGCACTTCTTGTGGTCTGGGGCAAGCCACTTAACCCTCCATTGCCTCAGGTATACATATTGTGAGCCCTTTAGGGGTGAGGGAATATATCTAGTACCTGTGTAGTGATTGCATAATGTAAACCACTATGATTGAAGGATAAGGTGGTATAGAAAACCAAATACATAATCTTATATGGGTAACTGCTCTAGTTACCCGTTTAAATGTCTTATCCGGGATTTTCGAAGGGCACCCACATGGGTAGTGCCCTTCGAAAATATCGGATAAGTCCCTAATTCGCCTAGATGCTATGCAGTTAGCATTGGGGTGTGTTAGGGACATTCTGGGGTGGAGCAGGGGCAGAGGAAAGGGTTAATCGGGTAGCCCTCTGCACCTTAAAGATAGGCAAGTTTTTTCCTCACCTATATTTCAGGCGCAGGGACAAAATAGGTGGCATCAAAAATTGGTGCTACCTGGCTAGCTCCTGCGGCTTCAGGGGTGTGCAATAAGACCCAGATTTTCAATGCCGGGGACGCATATGAACCTGGCATTGAAAATCTGGGTTAGGTGGAAGGGGTGGGCTATGCACTGACACGGCGCATAGCACCACCCAGATGAAAATCAGGCCCTTTATTCACACACAGGAACATAAGAACACAAGATCATGAGAGCATAAGGTATGCCATACTGTGTCAGACCAAGGGTCCAACAAGCCTAGTATGCTGTTTCCAAGAGTAGCCATGCAGGTCACAAATATCTATCAGGTTCCCAAAGGTATATAGATTCCATGCTGCTTGGTTGGTTGAAGTTTATGGTTGCATGTTGGTTTATGGACTTTTCCTCCAGGAATTTGTCCGAACCTCTTTCAAACCCAAGTACTCTAACAGCTTTTACTACATCCTCTGGTAATGAATTCCAGAGTTTGATTATGTGTTGAGTGAAAAAATATTTTCTCCTGTTAGTCTTAAATGCGCTATATTGTAGCTTCATTGCGTGCCCCCTAGCTTTCTACTCTTTGAAGGAGTAAACAACTGATCTACATTTACCCATTCCACTCCATTTATTATTTTACAGACCTCTATCATATCTCCCCTCTGCCTTCTTTTTTCCAAGTTTCCAATCGTGTCCTTTTCTCAGAGGGATATCCTTCCATCCCCTTTATCATTTTGGTGGCTCTTCTCTGTACCTTTCCTAATTCTGCTATATGGAGGCATCTTTGGCAAAGGACTGGCTGACTGAAGAAGCAAGCTCCACGCAGCACTCCTTCAAATAAGCCTGTACTCACAGAATAGGAAACACAGTACCGGGAAAACAGACAATCGAGATACAACCACTATAACCCAAAGAGAAAAAAGGTTTGTGAATTATGCTTGGGAAAGAGGCAAAGAAAAGAACAAGGAACAAAGAAAAGAGTTGGGTGTGTTCTGAGAGAAAGAAGAACTGAACTTCATCTTTAGCAGCCACACCAGCAGGCTTAAGGAGACAGGAGAATCTAGGGGAGGCTGGAAAAGGAGAGAGTAGGAAGACCTTACTGAGAACAGGAATGAGACGTTATGGCACCACAAAGGTTTTTTCCTTTCTAACAGAGTGGAAGGACATAGAAAGAGACAGCTGGGCCAAACTGGGTGAAGGTCCAAGCAGTACAGCAGAGAGCCAATGAACTGAAATTTGAACCATCCTTGGCAGAAAGTATGGCACAGATCTATGCTACCAGTCACAGAGGCATCTCTGGAGAAGACGAGTCTGGAAAAATTCCCAGATATGAGCGGAGGGCTTATGTAGGTGTAAGCTCCATGACTGCTGGAGTACCCCTAATATCAGATCTGAATCACCATGCTTTTCATAATCTTTCCTCTCACTTGCTGTAGGTCTGGGAGACTGATGAGGTGACACAGCATTCAGATATGATATTGGGGATGCTCAACACCTACAGCATCCACAGGGCTGGTACCTATGATTTCTCGTATGCTGAAAGCAAACCTAAGAAATACCTATACTCCAGGTCATCGATAGCTGCATTCTCTATAAATCAAAAGCTGTGACTGAGGGGGGAGTGGGGAGGGGGGACTCATTGCTGCACAGGTCAACAACATCCAATTTTTTTTTTACTCTGTTTAAATTCCCACATTTGGGTTCATTTCAATAAGCCTCTACTTCACAGCTAACATTTATATCCTTTTTGAACAGCAAACCCTGTTTTCATTATTTACTGTGACAGGCGGGGAGGAATAGAATAAAATCCAGGGCAAAAATGAGAGAGTTTTGTAGTGGTATCTCTATGGCTCTGTGAAATCAGATTATTTATTAAGTTAATGCTAAATATATAGAACTGAAGGCTCAGGATATCATATTAATCCTCCTGCAGAAATGAACCTGTGTTGGTACCAATGTATAAAAGGAATATTTGGGTCAATATTCAAAGCCTTTATATATTCACTGGCTGCAGGTGTTGACCTTCCTTCCAGGGTCACCTTTATATTTTTCCCTCATGTCTTCTCTTCCTTTTCTAGATCTATCTGATACTGATCTTCCCTTTCATCTTATTTTCCATTTCTCTCTTTTCTGCCTCTCCATTTCTAGTTAGGTTTTATCACTCATTCCCCCCTTGTCTTCCTCTCCAGTCCTCATTCTTGTACTCTCACCCCTCCCAACTGCCCTGTTTTTTCCAGTCTCTCTCTCCTTTCCCAGCTTCCTATTCCTCCTATACAGTGGTTTGCCATGGGTCTCCAGTGCCTGGGGGTCAATGCTTACATTTGTACATCCTCGAAAATACCACATCACAAAAGCTCCACATTTGCTCTAACCTTTCAGCCCTCAGGCTGGTGCCCAGAAGCCATGACCGTCCCCCATACTCCCCTTTTGGTATGCCCTGCCCCTCTGTTTTTTATCCTCTCCCTAGTCCTCCATTTCATCTCTGTATTTACTCCCTCCCAAAGCCTCATTTACCTTCCTCTGACTCTCATTCTCTCACAAGCTCCAGTTCCTTTCTTGTCGCTCAATCTTTCCTGGCAAACAGCCTTTTTTCTTTCCCATCCTCCTCTTATCAATTCCTCCTCAGTTCCATTTGCACATCGTCTCACTCCTTCCACAGTCACAATCAACCCCTTCCTAGCCTCTTCAGATCCTTCTCCACCCCTCCAGATACTAATCCTCTCACCCCCTCTCTCCGTATCTGGAGGTTCTTTCTCTTCCACATCAACTCACTTCAGACACTGTCCCCCCTTCTCACTGCCTACTTCCAGGCATTCTGCCCCCCTTCTCACCCTCTACCTCTCTAGTAGTAGCTCTTTCCCCCTTCTCCTCCTGTCCCTCCAGGCATCCTTGTCCCCCTTCTTACTTCCTCCCTTCTGAGACTGTTTCCCCCCTCGCACTTTCTCCCTCCCTCTCTTTCTCTATAGGTTCTTTGCTTCTCACTCTTCCCTCCTAATGCTCTTCCTATTTTACTGATTTTTGGCCATTTTTCTTACTACCTTTTTAAGGCAGATTGATTGACTTTATATGCACCAGCTCTTAGGTTAACATGCATTAAATCAATTTTTCATGAACTAAGGGCCCGGTTTTCATTTGGGCAGGCTGTGCGCTACATCGTCGCATAGCCTGCCCACCGACTGCCTTAACCGGGATTTTCATTTCCATGGCGATGGAAATGAAAATCCGGGTCACGCTGCATAGGCCGGCAGCCGCCGAGGCTAAGCGGGTAGCAGCGATTTTCGATGCTGCCCATTTATTCCCAGTGCCTTAACGAGAGGCGAGGGTTTTCCTCACCTATCTTTAAGGCGCAGAGCGCTAAGCGGGCAGACTTCGAAAATCGGGTCCTAAGTTTTCTTAAGGCATGCTAACAAACTGAATGCATGTTAACAAATGCACATCCCTAAGCTGCTCTATCCACGTTCTCCCTCCTGATGCTATTTTTCCCTTCTCATCCTCTTTCCCGGGCTCTTTCTTCCTTCCTTCTGTTCTCCTCCCCCTCTCCTTTTCCTTCCTCCAGTTTTTCTCCCCCTTCTTTCCTTCTTCTTCTCCCCTCCTGGGATGAGTGGGACTGTGAGGTTACCTACTCGCAGGTCTTTACCTCAATCCCCCACTCTCCCCCCACAACTGGCAGCAGAAGGATTTAGCTCGATATCATGTCCTGTTGCCTCAGGACCAGTCTTGCAGTAAGAGATTCAAGATTTCACTGCTCTTATTGCAAGTCTGGCGCTACAGCAGCAGGAGATCATGTCTGATTAAAAGCTTCTCTGGCTGCCAGATAGAGGTAGGGAGGAGTGATGGAGGCATGGCCGGTGCTACCATCAGGCTAACTGGGCAGGTGTCTAGAGCGCCGGCTCGCCAGGGGGCACTCTTTACTGCTGCTTCAGCCCCTCTACTGGACTGCAGTGGTGGCAATACTTTCATAATGGCACCGAAGCGCCAGAGTACCGTCAGCTCCAGTGCTATGGTACCATTCCTGCTTCCACCCCCATCCGATTTCACTTCCTTTTGCTTGAGGTCTTCCGCAAAAGGAAGTGAAATTGGAGGGGGCAGAATCAGGAATAGCACCACAGCACTGGAGCTGACGGTAACTCTGGCGCTTCGGTGCTGTTTTGAAAGTATTGCTGCTATTGCATGTCCTAAAAAGGGACTGCAGCAGAGACAATTGGAACGGGGGGTGCTCAGAATGAGGTTTGCCTACAGTGCCTCATATCCTTGCACTGGCCCTGTGTGGGGGGGAGCGATATTGCAGCCAGAAGACCTGAAGTAGCTTCAGGAAGGAAAGCAGCCTGACTCCCAAAACAGCTGCCCTATTCTCCATCCCTAGCAGAGTCCCAGAACTACTTTCTGTTACAAATAAAGGTCTAGATCCTCCCATATATATATTACAGCCAGGAGCAAAGGAAATTAGCGTATAGGTCAACTCTGACCCAGGAAAATCCGAATTGCACAGGTACTTGGCACCAAGATCTAGTATATCAGCAGGCTAAGAATATGGCAGCCAAATTCATCAACCATGCAAGGAGTTGCCTCATTGTTTATTGACTTGAATTAGCTGTCTGTGTCATTTAGAATAGCTGAAGGTGCTGATGATGAAGCTGGGCATCCTGGTTATTTACTGACATGCTGATACCTACATAAGAATGTAAGATATGCCACACTGTTTCAAACCAACGGTCTATCAAGCCCAATATTCTGTTTCCAACAATGGACATTCTAGGTCTCAAGTACCTGTCGAGTTCCCAAAGGTGAACATATTCCATGCTGCTTGTCCAATGGGTAAGCAGTGGATTTCCCCAGTCCTCTCCAATAATGATTTATGGACTTTTCCTCCAGGAACTTGTCCAAACCTGTTTGAACCCAGCTACACTAACACTCTTTCCTACATCCTCCAGTAACGAATTCCGGAATTTGATTACGCACTGAGTTAAAAAATATTTTCTCTGATTAATCTTACACCGTCCTGTTACACTGTAGCTTCGTTGCGTGTCCCATGGTCTTTCTATTTTTTGACAGAGTAAGCAACTGATCAATGTTTACCTTTTCCATTCCATTCATTATTTTATACACCTCTATCATATCTCCTCTCGGCCATCTCTTTTCCAGGTTGAAGAGCCCTAACGTTTAAGCCTTTCCTCATGGGGATATCCTTCCATCCTTTTTACCATTTAGGTCACTCTTCTTATATTCATACTTGTGCTCGTGGTTCACAAGATGACAGGTTACTTGTAGTGCCTACTGTTGCATATGCTTCTTTACAATGTACAAAATAATTTGAATTCTATTGTCTGACTTCTTTGCTCTGGAGTTTGAAACCATGAAATCTGAGTTTCAAATCATCTCTGGCTAAAGTTAAAATTGGTTTAAAAACACTTTTTTTCCAAGCATTTGGGGGTCTGATGATGTTTAGGGTTGGGGTGGGGATCTAGTGACACAGACAGTGTGCTGAATTCTCTACTTTCAGTTTACTTTTACCAGACTTGTCTGTTCTGATTTACAGTATGCTCTGCTTAAGGAGGTTTAGACTGTCCTGTACAGGGTAGGGCTAATGCCTACAGCCTGCCTATGATCTCCTGACACAAAACAACTTGAACACCTGTTGAACACAGGCCTCAGACCTGCTGATATCTGAGAAACCACTGCCTGACAAGTGCCTGTGTGTGCAAATTCAGAATATTATTGTTTTTGTTTGGTCTATGTGCAGAGAACCAGCTTTCCAGACCTTTTTCAGCCTGAGAACTTCTAAGGTTGACTTTGGGATACATTGTAACATATTACATACCACATTTCAGCTCATCATGGACCCTATCATCCACGTGACAACCATATGATCACTGACTCCTGATTGCTCAGCCAGCCTGGTAAGACCTGACCTAACCTATCACAGAGATGTGTATGAGTTTTGCTATCAGTTGAGCGGGTAATAAGATGTATGAGGAGAATAATAAATTTACAAATTATGACACCCTAAGATTTCGGATTTCTGCCACCCCAAGACTCTGTCTTTGGCTTCTGCCACTTAGAATTGTACTTTGGCATTTGCTTTACCAAAGACTTGTGCAATATCTCGAGTGTACTGTAAGCTTTTCTAACACTGGTACATGAGGGGAGCCTCATTACTGGGATGCACACTTGAATATAAAGAAGGGTGGAGCCTGTGTAATAAATCAGACCTGCCTTCCCCAGAGCAGCCCCAACCTTGGAACCTGACCTGAACTTTGCGGCTTGTCCAGAGGTGTAAGGCACTAGTCTTTATTCTTCGCTACTGGTGATTAAAGAGACAGATTATTGTACTTCTTAGGTAAAGGGCAGAACACCTGAGTTTGGCAGTTAGTCTTAGTGATTTATTAAGGGTTTTCATAAAAATTGCTGTTAATTGCTGCTGTGAAATATTTTACTTCATTTTTCTGTAATTCATAGCAATAGTTTATATGATTCCTATTTTTTATCATTTTGTTGTTGTTAAGTGCTGTCGAGTTGATATTGACTCATGGCGACCCTCTGGATAGTTGTTCTAAACTGTGTTCGGCCTTCAGTCAATCGGCTCATTGCTGTAATTAGAAACATAGAAACATGATGACAGAAAAAGACCACAAGGCCCATCTAGTCTGTCCTTCCATAACAACAACTACAACAGTCCACTTTTTACCTTTAGAGATCCTCTGTGTTGGTCCCATGCTTTTTTGAATTCAGTTACTGTCCTCATCTCTACCACCTCCACTGGGAGACTATTCCACGGATCCACTACTCTTTCCGTAAAGAAATATTTCCGCATATCACTCCTGAATCTATCTCCCTTCACCCTCATCCCATGTCCCCTCGTCGCAGAACTTGCTTTCAATTGAAAGAGGCTCTCTCCCTGAACATTTATGCCACGGAGGTATTTAAACATCTCAATCATATCACCTCTATCCCGCCTTTCCTCTAAGGTGTACATATTAAGATCCTTAAGTCTGTCCTCATATGCTTTATAATGAAGACCACTAATCATCTTAGTAGCAACCCTCTGCACCGACTCCATCCTGTTCACATCCTTTTGAAGGTGCGGTCTCCAGAATTGCACACCATACTCCAAATGAGGTCGCACCAAAGACTTATACAGAGGCATTATCACCTCCTTTTTTCTGCTAGCCATTCCTCTCCGTATGCACCCAAGCATCCTTCTAGCTTTTGCCGTCGCCTTTTCTACCTGTTTAGCTACTTTAAGATCATCGGACACAACTACGCCTAGGTCCCGCTCTTCTTTAGTGGACAAAAGTACTTCACCTCCTATACTGTATTGCTCCCTTGGATTGCTGCAGCCCAAATGCATTACCTTACATTTTGACTCATCTCATTGCTGGCCTTCCTCTTTTGCATTGACCTTGCCAAGCATGATGTCTTTCTCTATTGATTTCTCTCTTCGCATGATGTGTCCAAAGTATGAAAGTTGAAGTCTTGTCATCTGAGCTTCTAAAGAAAGCTTAGGTTTGATCTCCTCTGGTATTGAGTGGTTTGTTCTTCAGGCAGTCCATGGTATACACAGTATTTGTTCGCCAGCACCGTAATTCAAAGGCATCAATTTTCTTCCTGTCTATCTTTTTCACTGTCCAACTTTCACATCCATATGACATTACTGAAAATACCATGGCTTGAACAAGTTGAATCTTTGGGGCATGTTTACTAAAACCCCGCTAATGTGCGGGCCGCGGTAGTGTGCGGGTGCCATATAAGGAGTGGGCGTTTCTCTCAGAAAAAGAAAAACCGGGATTTACATATGCACTAAGGTGCGCGGCGCCCATGTGCGCCCCGCACATTAGCGCATGAGAAAGCTGTGCGGGAGGTATAAGTGGCGCGCTGATGTGCAAAGAGAAGAGCAGAGCCACAGCACAATGGTTAAGGCACTTACCAATGGTGCAGGGATCAGGGATTCAATCCCCCACAGTGCCCAATGAAGACAACTGGCGGAGGCATATAAATAAGGGGCAGCATAAGGTGGCATGCTAATGTTTTAGGAGGCATATTAATATTGGGTGGCATAAGTGGCGTGCTGATGTGCAAGCAGAAGAGCAGAGCCACAGCACAATGGTTAAGACACTGACCAATGGTGCAGGGATCAGGGGCTCACTCCCCCACAATGCTCAATGAAGACAGCTGGCTGCAGCATTACTTTAGGAGCCAGTCCAATATTGGGCAGCATAAGGCAGCGTGCTGATGGGCATAAGGTGGTGTGCTATTGTTTTAGGAGTCATTTTAATATTGGGCAGCATAAGGTGGCACACTGATGTGCAAGCACAAAAACAAAACCACAGCACAATGGTTAAGACACTGACCAATGATGTAGGGATCAGGGGTTCAATCCTCCAAAGTGCCCAATGAACAAGGCTGGCTGAGGCATTACGTATTATGTGGCAGATTGCTTTAGGAGGCAGTTTATTTTTATTTTAATTATCACTATTAGCAAACGCACCCTCAAAGCATGTTAACATAAGGCGCCCCATAAGGCACATTTTAAAGTGCACTGTCCGCCAAGGCACCCTAGAATGTTGCTTATAGGGCGCTTTATAGGGTGCCGTATGAGGTACCGCAAGGTCAGAGTACTGGTTTTGATGGCAGCACTGTGCAGTTTAAGGAATGAAAAGCATAAGTAGGTGCTCTGACATGCAAGTAGGAGCAGCAGTGGAGCACAATGGTTAAGGCACTGACTGCTGATACAGGGGTCATGAGTTTGCTCCCCAGTGTGCCTAATACGTAAGGCTGGCTGAGGCATCAGATTTGCAATGTACATTTTGTTTCCTGCAGCACTTTATTTTTATTTTAAAAATTGCTGCCAGCATACACGCCCTCACGTGCCTTAAATGAAGGTGCCGTATAAGGCACTCCATAGGGCACATTATAAAGTGCACTGTCCGCCACGGCACCCTAAAATGTCCCCTACAGGGCACCCTATAAGTTGCGTCACAGGATAATGTATAGTGCACCTTACATGGATGGGAAACATAAGGTGCCCTATAGGGCACCCTATAAAGCGCCCTTAGAGGCACCTTATGGGTACAGTACACTGAGGGTGTTTTTGCTGGCAGCAAAAATGTACATTAAGAAGAGATAATGCTTTGGGCAGCCCTATCAAATGACCCACTGTGGGTTTGAACCCATGACGTCTGGCTTCACAGGCAGTGAAGTAACCATTGGGCTACAGCTCTACAGCTACTAGCAAGCCCCAGGCTGGCTGCAAAGAACCTGCACATCACCACACAGACAGTCTGCTGTGGTCACCAGGATAGGGGTAGCACACCCATACCCATGATGCACTGCACATGCAAATCAGCTGTCCACAGATAAATACAAGATGGGGAATGCACCCCCACAGCACCTCGGCCTGGTAGGGGGAAGTGACCATGTGCACCCCCACAGCACCTCGGCCTGGTAGGGGGTACTGACCGTGTGTTTTACTGGCACAGAGTAGCTACACACCGTCACATTGTGTGGGTACTGTGCTCACCCTGAGACAACTTTTTGGTGGTGGTGAGAATCGAGGAGGAATGTGACACATTCTATATACCCTTTCGCTGTCTAGGACATCTGTACCTTGCCCACTCATGATCTTAAATGACAGAGGTGTAAGGCAGGGGTCTCCAAATCCAGCCCTGGAGGGCCACAAACCAGTCAGGTTGGCAGGATATCTCTAATGCATATATATTTCATGCATGTTCATTAGGGATATCCCGAAAACCTGACTGGTCTGCGGCCCTCCAGGACCGGAGGTGTCCACCCCTGGTCTAGACAGACACACACTCCGACACCTATGCCAGCATTGTGCTACTATAGAGGAGTTCAGCAGCCATGCCCACCACACCAGTCCTGGGCACAGTACAGGCATGGATATGGTACGCAATACTGTTGGGGGTCACTCCCCAGGGTGGTAAACACTGTCAGAGACCAGACCTGAAGCACACACCACAGACATCAGAAAGATTGTTATGATGGAGCTCAAAGAGCAAACTGTGCTTAATGTAGGACCTGCTATCTGCCTGTAATCATAGGAAACGTTTGATAGGTGTGTACCGTTTACCCAGGTGTCGGGTGGCATTGCTAAGGTATGCAAGTGCTAATATTGGGAGATGCACGCTGGGCCCAATGTCCTGCCTCTCCAGGAGGCATTGGCCAATGGGGCCTGTGGGTGTGGGTGTGGGTGTGTCTGGCCCTGTTGGCTGCTGCTTTATGGCAGAGGTTCCCAACTCAAGTCCTGGTGTTCCAAACACTGTTCGGGTTTTCATGCTGTCCCTCATAAATATGCATGAGCTACATCTGCATACCATGGGGGTGGTGCATAGATATGCAGCACAGGCATCTTTATTAGAGGCAGCATGGAACCTGAATGGTGTGGGGCCCTCCAGGACTGCATTTGGGAGACTCTGCTCTAGGTAATGCGCCTGTTTATGGTGTCTGTGTTTGGTGTGGTAAAATATAGGCGTATTAACCATGCGTATGTTCTCAGCAATAAAGGTTTGTCCTTACTATAACGGTTTAGTTGTGGGAAAAATATGTGGAGTGGATTGACAGTAGCCCCAGCTGGGCTTTGAACCTGTGACCTTCAGTTCTTGCACACACTGTCTGTGTGCACTGCACCACCATGTTGCCACAGATGTGCTGTGTTCCCTGGGGAGTTCATGACTGTACATCTGACAGAGCCTGTCTGTTGCGGTGGACGGTGCCAGCCTGCACAGGCCTAGGCCACTGTCTGCTGTGGATTGCAGCCACTGCCCCCTCCACCACCTATACCCTTCCGCCAACATGCAGACATGTCCTTATCTTGGAAAAAGCATATGACCTGATTGAGTTGTGGCACTCCAGGACTGAATTTGGGGGACTCGTCTGTAGGTAATGCCCATTGTTATGGTGTGTGTGCGGTGTAGGGTAAAATATAGGTGTTTGAACCATGCTTATGTTCACTGCAATAAAGGAGTGTCTTTACTATCACTGTTTAGTGGTGGGTAAAACTATGGGGATTGGGTTGGCAGGAGCCCCAGTTGGGATTTGAACCTGTGATTCTCTGATCCTACAGGCACTGGCTGTGTCTGCTGCCCCACACTGACAATGCAGTCCCTGGAGATAGGAAACCTGGCCGGACGAGTCAGACACCCTGCTCTGCACAATTTTACTGTGGGCTCATTTACCTTGTATGGAGACAAAAGGGCAAATAAACCTCAAAAATGACATCGAAAAAAGGAGAAAAAACCCATAACCAAGCTGGGCAACAGTGATAGCAATGGGCAACATTAATAAACACTCCCAGGAAAGCTCCAATAAAAAGAAAGTACAAGCATTGTGGAACTTGTGTCTCTTGGGAAACTGCTAGGTACATATGACCTAGACTGGCCACTGTTGGAAACAGAATACTGGGCTTGATGGACCTTGGTCTGACCCAGTATGGCATATCTTATGTTCTTTTGTTCTTATGAAATGATTTTTGGAAGGGTCTACGGAGCGTAGACCCTTCCAAAAATCATTTATTTTTTTTGGAGCTTTCCTGGGAGTGTTTTTTATTGTTGCCCATTGCTATCACTGTTGCCCAGCTGAATTATAATTTTTAGAATTTTTGTTGTGGTCATTTTCATGTTTTATTTGCAATTTTGTTCTGTGCACATGTATCACACTGCTCAGTTTTGTAGGTTTCCCCGGTTTTGCTGTACATTGCTGACGGAAATGGTTTCTCTTCCCTTTAAATCGGCTCTAACGCGAGGTTTTCACTCGTGGTATTTTTTAGGTTGATTTTCAGCCCTGCTCCTGTGCGGGGAGCCTCTCCCCTCCCACTCTCCACCCATTGACCCCGTCCCTCCGCCCCTCGGGAGCCTTCCTCCGCCCTCGGAATGCCTTTCCATGCCCCTATCGCACATCAGCACGCCGCGCACTTGTGCGGGCCCGTTAGTGTGACGCGCACGTGTGCGGGGCACAAAAATGCACTATTAGCGCCCCGCACAATTGCGCGGTTTAGTAAACATACCCCTTTGTATGGAGAGAGACATCTCTGCTCTTGAGAATCTTGTCTAGGTCCTTCATAGCCATTCTGCCAAGAGCAATGTATTGTCGGATTTCTTGATTGCTTGTCATTTCTTTATTGATAATTGATCCAAGCAGGTTAAAGTTGTCAACTATTTCAATTTCTTCTCCATCAACAATGAACTTATTGATTTTGCCAGTTGTCAGGATATTTGTCTTCTTAACATTAAGGTGCATGCCCATTTTAAACCTATGTTCCTTGATTTTGAGAAGCAATGTTTCAGATTGTCTTTGCTTTCAGCCAGTAATGTGTTATCATCAACATAGTAAAGACTGTTGATAAGTCTTCCACCAGCCTTCACACCTCAGTTTTTTTCATACAGTCCCGATTCCCTGTTGATTTGTTCTGCATATAAATTAAACAGGTAGGGGGAAAATATGCAGCCTTGTTGTATACCTTTGCTGATTTTAAACTATTCTGTTTCTCCTTGCTCAGTTCGAACCTTTGTTTCTTGATCAATGTAAAGGTTTTGCAAAAGAACTATCAGGTGTTCTGGTATACTCATGCTTCTTAATATGGCCCAGAGTTTCTCATGGTTTGCACAGTGAAAAGCCTTTCTGTAGTCAATAAAACACACATAGATATCCTTTTGGTATTCTTTCGTCTTTTCAAGGATCCATCTCACATCTGCGATGATGTCTATCTTTCCTCATCCTTTCCTGAACCCTGCTTGCACTTCAGGCAGTTCTCGTTCCAGGTATGGTTGTAGTCTCTGCTGAATAATCTTGAGTAGAATCTTGCTGGCATGTGGGATCAGAGCTATTGTGCGATAATTTCCACAGTCAGTTGGATCACCTTTCTTTAGTATTGGTATAAACATAGATCTTTTCCAGTCAGTTGGCCATGATGTTGTCTTCCATCATAAGAAATCATAATATAATGCAGAGAACTCATCTCACGTTGCTAATCTGTTGTCAACAAGTGACGAGAACTGAATGAGTTTGGTGTAGACACTCGTAGGCATAATTAGTGAGCCATATACATATCTGTTTGCACTACATGTTAGTTTTGTCCTTGTGACAGGCTCGGTGACCCCTAGAGAAGATGATATAGTTCCTTTCCATTTCTATGAAATTAGTTTTGTAAACTGCTGTAATATACTTTGAATGGCAGTACAGAAAGTCACATTAAAGATAAATATAAACATTATTACAGAAGGGGAGGAGATAGGTCAAGATAGAAAAAATATGAAAACAAGGACAGCGAGTGCCTCTTGGAATGCCAGTGTGACCTATCCTTTAACTGGAACTCTAACCCCGAGGCCTGACAGAATATATAAATTCAGTCCCGATCAGTATAATTAGAAACGAATACTAGCTCTGTCTGGCTCATCTGCAGTCTCTTTTTCTCTTCCATATCCCCCTAAAACACAAAGATCATTTTTTATCAATTACTAAGGCAGACCAAGTAAGGGAAACCTTTGTCAGATCTCCCCATGTAGCATGGTATAATTCTCAAACACAACACTCATTTTCCTTTAGTGCTGAACGGAGCACGGTTCCTTGTCAAGTCCCGGGAGTCATTTAGTGCATTGTTAGATCACTTTTTTTTGGTTTATTACTAATATAGAGAATTCTCATTTTGAAGTTTCTCTTTTATGGTCTACCAGTATTAAAGTGATCATTTAAAAAGTTTAAATGTCCCTTGAATGGTTGGAATTTGATTATGCTGCTAAATCTGGTACTGTGAAAACTTGTGGCTTGCAGAGGAAGCTCATAAGACTAATATACTATTATAAAATCAAGCTTAGCATGATTACAAAAGAGCTTATGTCAGCATACTTTCTCTAATGAGAAAGCAATTTTAACTAAAATGTCTGTATGACTCTTTTAGCAAGAGTCTGAACATGGGCCTGTTCCTTCCTGCTTGGTCACGCTCTGTGCTCACTGAAAAATTGCATATCTGCAAGCTTGCTTTTTGTATGGTAGCAGAACGCTTCTTAGGAAATGCTGAATATATCCTTACTTTAAGCTGCTTTGATCCACACCTTTTGAAAAGAAAAGGTTCTAAGCAGAAACCTCAAAAGACTATTTTTCTTTTTAACTTTTTAACTATTTTTCTTTTTAACTTTCTTGTCCGTGGCTTTCCCTGCATAACAGATCTCGGTCTTTGCTGTATCCCTTTTTATCAATGTCTTGATCATATCATCTATAACCAATAAGCGGGGATACTTGTAATTTCTGAGCAGGGCTATGAAACTCATAAATACCTGGTGTGAAAGCACTTTAGTGTTATACTGTATTGTTGTTAAGTGCCGTCGAGTCGGTGTCGACTCATGGTGACCCTCTGGATAATTGTCCTAAATTGTATTCGGTCATCAGTCAGACGACTCATTGATGACACAGTGGCACCCATAGCTGCTGTTATTGTATTGATCCATCTCATTGCTGGCCTTCTTCTTTTGTGTTGACCTTCTACCTTGCCAAGCATGATGTCTTTCTCTAATGATCTCTCTCTTCGTATGATGTTTTCAAACTATGAATGTCGAAGTCTTGTCATCAGAGCTTCTAAAGAAAGCTAAGTTTGATCTCCTCTAGTACTGACTGGTTTGTTCTTTGGGCAGTCTATGGTATACACAATATTCATCACCAGCACCATAATTCAAAGGGATCAATTTTCTTCCTGTCTATCTTTTTCACTATCAAACTTTCGCATCCATATGACATTATTGAAAATACCATGGAGAGAGGTATCTCTGCTCTTGAGAATCTTGTCTAGGTCCTGATAGCCATTCTAACAAGAGCAATGTGTCATCAGATTTCTTGACTGTTTGTTGTTTCATTATTGATAATTGATCCAAGTAGGTTAAAGTTGTCCACGATTTCAATTTCTTTTACCAGTTGTCAGGATCTTTGTCTTCTTTACATATGTACATATGTCTATAGTTTCCCTGTTGCTCCAAGTTTAAACTCCTGTTACAATGTAAGCACAGTACAGGCTTCTGACTGTGCACCCTTGTTATATGTAAACCGCACTGATAACAAATAGCGCGGTATATAAAAGTTGTTAAATAAATAAATAAATAAAAATTAAGGTGCTGGCCCATTTTAAAACTATGTTCCTTGATCTTGAGAAGCAAATATTTCAGATTGTTTTTCTTTCAGCCAGTAATGTGGTATCATCAGCATAGTGAAGGTTGTTGATGAGTCTACTGCCAATCTTCACACCTCTGTTGTCTTCGTACAGTCTTGCTTCTCTGATAATTTGTTCTGCATATAAATTAAACAGATAGGGGGAAAGTATTCAGCCTTTTCATACACCTTTGCTGATTTTAAACCATGTGGGATCAGAGCGATTGTGTGATAATTTGCACAGTCAGTTAGCTCACCTTTCTTTAGTATTGGTATAACCATAGATCTTTTCCAGTCAGTTGGCCATGATGTCTTCCAAATTTCCTGGCAGAGCCTTATAAGTATGGTAAAAGCTGCATCCAATTACTGTAATACTTCAATGGGAATGCCATCAATGCCTGGTGCTTTGTTCTTTGATAAGGCTTTCAATGCTTCTTCGACTTCCTTTTTCATCATCAATGGTCCCAGATCATAAGGTACACGTTGATATGGCTGTTGGTCCACTTGATCTTTATCATATAATAACTCTGCATATTCTTTCCAGTTTTTCTTGATCTTCTCAGCATCATTCAACATGGATTCTTGAGCACCTTCTAATTCAAGGCTGGAATTTTTTCTTTTAATCTTGTACCTTCAGGAAAGCCGATTTTGTCCTTTAATAGTTTCTGCTTCTATTTCTTTGCATGTGTCATTGTAGTACTTTTCCTTGTCCTGTCTTGCTGCACGTTGGAAATCTCTGAGTTCTGCGATTGTCTTTCTTTCTCTAGCTTTAGCTTCTCTGCATTTCTGGGCAATTTTCAGAGTTTCTTCCATTAACCATTGTGGCCATTTTTGCTTTTTCACTTTTGTAGAGACTTCTCGTTTCTTCCAACACAACCTTCTTGATGTCTTTCCATAACTCTTCTGGAGCTCTGCTTTATATCTGTTCAAGAGCAAGTGTACATGTCCATGCATTGAAGTACATGATAAAGTTTTAAACATTTTTTTTTTAATTTTATTAGTCAAATATAATGACCAGATGCAAAAATCAGAAACATATGATAAAGTATTTTATAAACAACATGCAAACTTTGTGATTCCACCTGCACCCTTCCCAGACCACACCCCCAGCAATGTGTGTGCATGTCATTGCATGCATGAAACCCCCCTCAAAGATGTATGTTTGAGAGTGTGCTGAATAATGTAGAATCAAAGGTAAATGATCACTGTATTCAGCTGAAGAGGTGGCTGTTGGAGAGGTCATTTGAAGGACAACATTAAAAGAGCAGTCTGCAGTAACAATCACTGGGCTAACAGAGTTGGAAAGTAAACATTTGGGGGAATATGCAAATCACTGCCGGTGCTGAAGGAGCAAGGGTAATATTTGCTCACATTTATATCTATTATCATTTGGGAGCTGCAGTGGCAGATCAGCTCCAGGGGCAACTGCAGCAGCAGACCAACTCTAGAGAGAGCTGTGGTAGCAGAATCAGTTACAGAGAGAGCTGCGGCAGCAGAATCAGCTCCAGAGAGAGAGCTGTGGTGACAGAATCAGCTCCAGGGGGAAAGCTGCGATGGCTGAATCAGCTCAACTCCAGAGAGAGCTGGGGTGGAAGAATCAGCTCGAGAGAGCTGTGATGGCAGAATCAGCTGCAGATAGAGCTGTGGTGTCAGAATCAGCTGCAGGGGGAGCGCTGTAGTGGCAGAATCAGTTCTAGAGAGAGCTGTGGCAGCAGAATCAGTTCCAGAGAGAGAGCTGTGGTGGCAGAAGCAGCTCCAGGGGGAAAGCTGCTATGGCTGAATCAGCTCAGCTCCAGAGAGAGCTGTGGTGGAAGAATCAGCTCGAGAGAGCTGTGATGGCAGAATCAGCTGCAGAGAAAGCTGCAGTGGCAGAGAGTCAATTCCGGACTATGAGCCACAAGACCCAGAGAGGTCCAGCAGCAGATCAGCAAAAGGGAGAGCTGCAGCAGCAGAAAGTCCATTCCGGACTAGGAGCCACAAGACCCGGGGGGGGGGGGGGGTGGGGGGGGTCCAGTGGCAGATCAGCTCAAGGGACAGCTACAACAGTTTTTCCTTATTGGGCAGCAGTGCAAAACCCTCTCCGGATTGGAGGAGAGCATGGAGGAAGTGGTGCCAAGGCTAAAGGCCTCAGCAAATGGACAGAAGTACAAAACCTCTCCTTTCACAAGCAGCCAGCGGTCCAGAGCTCCAGCGGGGGTGAGACTTGGGGCTGGTGGGCAAAGGGAAAGGGAGGGGAGTTAGGAGACAGGTCATTAAGGTTAAATCCATAATCTTTAAAGGTTTACTTAAGTCATTACATATAATGTTATAGTTGGTTGTATGAGCTGTCTTATCTCTTATCCTGTGTTGCTATTTCACTTTACCTGCTTGAACCACTTATCATAATGTGGGTTGTACATACTGCATTATTTTATCACAATACTTGATGTATATATTTTGTAAATAAATTGTAAATATTATTTAAGCCAGCCTTGTTCACAGCAGTGTTTGTTTCCTGGGGTGAGAGGAGGGAAATCCTACCGCTAACGCCTTTCTTCCTCAGGTAGAGGCACTAGGCGCCAAACTGACAAGGACCGACAGAGCCCGCCCTTGAGGGACTCCAGCTAGGCTGGTCCCAGACCCAGAAGCATACCCAAGCGGGTGCTACATGTACTTTTACACCAAATTCAACTTATAAGAGCCAATTTACCTGTGTATATGCGCAAAAAAGACTTTCTAAAATTATTCCCCAAATGACGATTTGGTTGAGTCAACTAGTAATCTATCTCTATGGTGTTAGCATTTGCTTAAAGTAATAGTAAATTGTCATTGACAATAAAATGCAGTTTGCTGTTTACTTCCATATCTTTTATGTTGTGCTGCCGCCTGAGTATTCGTTCTATCTTTTTTAGGTGTTCTTATACTAAAATAATAATGAATATCTTTAGTGTACATTATGTCTATCCATCTGTATTTCTGCGTTTGACTCTTTCAGCTCTTAGGAGGTAATTTTATAAGTCGGCTGCCAATTTTTAGGTGCCAACAATGTATCTTGATCTTGACATTTATATGCACGAGAGGCCACTTAACATGAGTAAAGACCTCTTAGAAAAGACTGACTATTCTAAACCTACATGCATTAAGGAAGATTAGAATTGAAAAGTCAAGGTTAGACAGACTAATTGCAGTGGTAGTTTAGAAAACGTGCAGTCTTTTCTAAAATACGTATATGGAGATGCAGGTGTGCAGATGCTTTTGCTGACATGCAGAGGCAGGGAGCCATTTGACAAATCTACACATGGGAAAAACCAATGGAGGCAACTCAGCAATTTACACGTGTAAATTGGTATTTCACAATTTACAAATGCATGTGGCCATTTTGCAGACCTATATTTATTTATTTATTTATTTAATTGGATTTTTATACCGCCTTATCATACAATCAAAGCGGTTCAACAAACGAAAATATAACAAGTAATAGTGAAACATACAGTGATAAAAGATACATAGTTTGCAAATATATGATAATGTCTTGGAATAAGGTGCACTATCTACATTGTGAGCTATACTATAATGTGAGCTATTATACAATATATATATATGATTTGCTTTCTAAAAAATTAATTAGTTGATTGCATGACCGTAGTTTTCCATAAACAAAACCGTTTTCAGTTGCTTTCCTTTATATGGTAAATGTCGCTAATTAACTAGACTGTTGTAGTCACACCAAAAGGTTGGTCAGTTACTGAACGATTGGCAATACCACAAAAAGCAAAAAGATCGCTCATGTATCAAGATAGGTGATTCCAAAACATAAACCTTTAAGTAATATATGAAACTATATGGCATAAACCTTTATGCCATATATGAAACTAGAGATGGATCCCCAGGAGTATTTACAGCGTAAAATCCGGTCCTTAACTCAATTGGCCTTAGTAGGTGGCCTAATTACTCGTAATGTAGCTTCTGGTTCCCACAACGGTTGCCCAAAATATCACCAATCAGAGAATTACTTAGACGGCAGTTGCTTTAGCTCAAAAGACTTTTATTTAGAATAACAAAAGTGATTATAAAATAGCAAACAGCAAATGCCTATCTAGAGATGGCAGACAGTACTTTCTTTCTCTGTGAAGAGGAAGAAAATACCGCCCGCCCCTACCTGAAAAATAATTGCCTTATATACATTTCTCTCCGTCTCAAATGTCTGTTCAGTAATCCATCATACATTCTTAAGTGTCAGCAGGGCCCTGCAACACTTTTCCCAGGGGAGAATCTCCTTACATTTGTACATCTGGACCTATCTGGACCTGCACTTAGACCTGCTCATTTATACATGGCCTATGACCTCTATACATCTGGAAATGCTTTTAGGTCTATTTATCTATGCATGGCCTGTGACCTCTGTGCTTTTAGGTCTATTTATCTATGCATGGCCTGTGACCTCTGCCCCTTCCTGTGTATTTTCTTCTTCTGGCACTAATTGAAACCTTCAGGGTAGGAGAGTGTGTTTATGCTCATAAGAATTGCATTCCTGGCTTAGCCTGTATTTTTTCTTGCTTAGGCTCAAATACTGCTAGGCCCAATATTTTGCACACTCCTATGCAGAATATGGTTACCCAGAATTCTCCATAGCAAATCCTCCATAGCAGGCCACATCTACTCCTTTATACCCACATGCTTGTCTTCTGTGCCATCCATAATATCATCAGGCAAGGGTGCAGTCATATAAAGCTAATATGAAGCCAATATATATATAAGCAGACCCAAGGCAGATTTAAGTCAGATTTCCCTACATTCGCCACTTTTTTTTCTTTTTTTTTTTATTGGGGGGATAATTAAAATAATCCCACTAAGGGGCGTGAATAACAACCATTTGAGACAAAGATGGATCATTCAAAGGCAATCGTTGGTACTGTTCCCTTGACACAATATACATGGTTTTAGTGCTTTGCGATATCATTCGTTTACAACAGGCAAGTAAAATGGATAAGGTACAACAAGCAATGATTGCAAAACAAGCTATACTTAAAAGCGTAATAAAGAAGGCTTTAAGTCCTACACCTAAACTAGCAAACCATGAAGCAATACTACCCCAAATATTATTAAGTTGAAGTCCCCCTTTAAAATCATCAATATGCAATTCAGAGAGATGCTTTATCTTATTCATGGCATCTAACACAAACACCGTGTGGTTAGCGATTACAGTACAACAGTTCGTAGCATTAATGAAAGTGCATGTTCCGCCTTCAGCGGCCAAAAGTAAATCCAAAGCTTGTCTGTTCTGCAGAGTCATTTGTGTATTTTGTTCAAGGGACTCGGCTAGGCGTGATATGGATTCAGTAACAGCTTTCATTTGAATATGCAACAAACATTGCAAATGGCGTACAGCCATACCAAGCTCAGCAGTAAGGGCGGGGGTGGCAAAGGGAATCCAGGCCGTTGCGCTAAGGGCATCCAAACGAGTTTTAGTCATGGGATAAGTGGAATTGATATACTCAAATGAGGCCTGAATGGCATCATCCTCGGCTATAGAGGAATCCCAGGGGCTAGCATAAGCTGAGGAGCTACGTTTTAATCTATGCAGGGTGGAGCGAGAAGCAGAATGATGGGTAACATTAAGAGGTATCAAGACAGAAAAAGAAGAAACTTTAACCAAAGCACAGGGTAATAGGGAGAGGTCAATTACCTGATACAGAGTTTCCCCACACAACCAATAATGACCCATTACAGCAAAGAGGTTTGTAGCAGGTGTCCATATGCGACTCATATGATGCCCATCAAACCACTTAACAAAAGATTTTCCCGTGGTAGCTGAGGTAAGATCCCTCCTGAAACTGGACATTGGGAGATAACAAGAAGTATATGGAGATTCATTCTGAGAACCCGTTGTCAGCACAGCTGAACCATCGTGATAAATGGGACCAACTCCCACATACCAGCGGAAGTCAGCTCCATTAAACACTACCGGGTTTCTTGTAATATTTCTCCAATCATATTTCATATTGGAGGGGTCCATATTACCGGATTGATTATACCTCTTTATCATGACAGAATTACTAGCAAAATGAAAGGATCCATTAATAACATTATACGACAGGTTACACCTGTCTGAAAAAGCAATGGATACTGTGACAATGCAGAGGTTGCAGAACCTGAAAATGAAGGTTTAAAACACTTTTTCTCTTCAGAAGCTGTCAGTGAAACTGGGCAGGAAGGGGTTAAGGATACAGCCCTGAAAACTGTGCTACACAGGAAAGTGGAAAGAGAGCCACGCCCTAGCTTGAAGCAAACCCAGGGAGCTGACGTGGGAGGAAAAGGGGCGGAGTCACACCCGATAGGGCAGCTTGCTTCACTTAACCAGGAAGCAACTGCCAGTAGTAGGGGAAGGAGTTGCAAGAGAAAGAGCAAGGGAGAAAGAAGGAGAGAGTCCGAGAGAAAGACTGCAGAGACCAAGAGAGAGTCTGGGAAGCAGAGGCAAAGGGAGCCAAGGAGAGAGGCCAAGCCTCAGAGGAACCTTCCAAGGAGGAACTACTTGGACCTCATTAGCCAAGGAAAGAAGGTCAGAGACTATTTAAAACTCCAGGGGAGAAGGTCAGATACCTTGCCTGTAAGGGAGAGAAATAGCTCTCAGGAAGCTTCTCTCAGGAATGAAAGATTGGGCAGAGAGAAGATCCCTTCCAGTAAGCTAAAGAAAGTTGCTTGTCACAGACAACGTTATAGAAGCTCTAGCTCTGAGTGTAGCCCAGGTGCCTATCAGCATGCTATTGATTACAAGCAGCACAGACACGGGCAGGAGCTAAGCTCTGACGAAGATGCTGTAATACAAGATTTAGTGAAACAGTATCACAGGAAATGTTTACCTCCCTGCCAGAGAACACAGTCTAGGCGTACCAGAAATCAGGTGAGCCCTTTTTATAAGCTTTTAAAAGGTGCTGATAACTTAGAGCCTGTACATGTGCCTAGGTATGTTAAGGAGAACAAAAGAAGAGAGCTTAAGAATTTAATTAAGCAATGGCAGTCTGTAGACTCTCTTAACCAAAGCCTCAAAGATATATCAGACCCAGAAGAGATGTTAATTGATCCACCTTCATCAGTTAGCAGTGATTCGCCTATGGAATGTGGGATCTGTTATAAGGATTGAAGTTACATTAAGTGACTCCTATAAGAGGAGAGAAGCTGTATCAAAAGCTTATATGTGAAGTGCTGAGAAGCCTATTGAATGAATCTGAGTTTCATTGAGAAAGGCAGCCTTCTGCCGTGGGAAACTCAGATGTAATTATTGCACCTGTGAAGTAAAGCTCAACGCTGGAGAATGTCCTATGTTTAAAGAGAGCATACTAGTGCAATGTTTAATGGAAGAAATCAAGGCTTGTAATTGAAGCTAATGGAAGTTAATTGCTGAACTTTGTACTTTGAATTGTACCTGAGAAGCATCAGGATTTTCATGGACTTTTTATTTGACACAATTGAGTACCACTACTTTTTGTTTGTGCCTGGGGACGTAGTGCTCCAAATTCCTGTGTGTGGAAATAAAGTTATTATTGGAACTCACAGAAGGCCTTCGCTCTGTTACTTGGCCCACAACTACAATGGACACCAGACAGCAGCACTTAGGTATATAAATTTGCTTTCCTCTTTGCCCCACCTGCTAACCCCTCATAGGCAACTGCCTATACCTACGCCAGAGGGCGCTGCAGTGTGACAGGGAAGGAAACTGGTGTAGTTTTACGGATTTTTGAACTACGGGCCTCACACAGAGGAAGAGTGGCATATCAACGTTGCCAGTAAAGTCCTGAGGAAGGAGCAGTTTTGAAAGTTTTGAAAAAAAAAAAAAAAAAAAAGAAGAAAAAAAATTTGGTCAACACAAGTATCCAGAAAGAGCTTACCAGAGTGCAAGTCTACCTACCGGAGTGGAGCATCGGCGGAGGCGGAAAGGAGTACCTGTACCAGGGATACCGCATAGCTGATGAGCGAGACACTCCACTTGTGGCAGTAATACAGCAGGATGGAGCCAGCACAGCTAATGAGCTGGGTTGCTGAGAGGTTTCAGCAGCAGCAGGCGAGGTCAGCGCAAGCCCAGGAGAGGATGGCTGAGATGATTCATGCTCAACAGAAGCCGTTGTTGGATCTGCTGGGATCATACATCGGAGAGCAGAAGCAAACAGCGCAAGTGTTGGAGACTATGTCCAGTTCGCTAGGAGCTGTAGCGCGACTGGGAACTTTGGGACAGGGTATATTTTCACTAGGTCAAATGTCTAAGGATGAAAATGTTGATGATTACCTAGATGTTTTCGAACGCATCGCGCTCATGAGCGGTTGGCCGAAAAAACAGTGGGTCATCAGGCTAGCTGCAGCATTAACAGGCGAGGCTCTCGCAGCCTACCGGGCTATGCCTAATGACGAGGCCAACAACTATGACGCAGTGGTTAAAACCATTAAGGAGAGACTAGGCTTAACTCCAGTGGTATATCGCCGTCATTTGCGAGGGTGCAAGTTAACCCCGGGCGAAACACCACAGGCCTTATGCCATAGAGTCAGAACATTGGTTTATAAATGGTTGTCTCCAGAGGGAAAGAGCATTGAGGCGATATTGGATGACATTGTGTTAGAGCAATTTGTAGAAGCATTACCAGATGAAATACAATCCTTCCTTATTCTACAAGATTGTAGGAACACGAAAGACGCCATCTTGCTTGCTGACCGCTTCTTAGAGGCAAAAGCCATCGGTCAAAGGAAGATGAGTGTTCCGGATACAGCAATCTTGGGAATGTCAGGAATGAGGGAGAGGTGCAAGGTGAATGAGTTTTTGCCTAAGAAACCTTGGCAAAAACCTGCCTGGGATGAGCGAAAATGCTTTGCATGTGGCCGGAAGGGTCATTTGAAGAAAAATTGCAGGGATAAACTAGTGTTAGTAACCACCCAGTCCAAGGAGGTTGGGGAGGGATTTTTACTAACGGTATGGGTCAACAATATCCAGGTCCATGCCCTTTTAGATTCGGGCACAGACCAGTCAATGGTTTCCAAAGCCTTATGGGAGGAGATAAAGGCTCAGGGTGGAGAAACTGAAAAGTACCCTGAGGATAAGATAAGAATTCATCCAAAGGATAGGATAAGAATTCGATGTGTGCATGGCGCATCATCGTCATATCCTTTGCACACTGTAACTGTGGAAGGGCTAGGCTTGAGAAAGAATATCTCAGTAGCAGTAGTACCTAAGTTACCACACCCCATGATTTTAGGTAGGGATTGGCTTCAATTTAAAAATGGCCTAGTTAAAGGACTAGCTGCCACAGTAGAAGCCAAAGTCCCTGACCCTAATAAAGTAAGAAAGGAACCAGGATGGAGGCAGGAAAAAGAAAGATACACAACATCATCTCCAAGGGGTAAATCCAGGCTAGGGATGGTACCAGCCCCGTTATTTGAGAAACCCCGAGAGAAGCCAGATAGGGAGAGAGCCCCTATCCAGGACCCTCCAAGTAAGGGAAAGTTCATCCTAAAATGTTGTAAGCTTACACCTAATGCTAGGATCCCCAAGAGAGCATCAGAGCAAGCCGCAGGCTTTGACATATATAGTGCGGAGGACACTATTATACCACGCCAAGGTCGAGCCTTAGTAGAAACCTGTATACAGCTTGAAATACCACCCGGTTGCTATGGTCGGATCGCTCCGCGATCAGGTCTAGCGGTCAAGGAATGCATAGATGTAGGTGCAGGGGTAATAGACCCAGACTTTAGGGGAGCTGTAAAAGTCTTACTAATAAATTGTTCCAGAAAAGATTATAAAGTAACCCTAGGGGATAGAATAGCGCAGCTCATCATGGAGAGAGTTGGCTTCCCACTTATAGAGGAGGTTACCGAACTAAGTAATACCTTAGAGGGATTAGGTGGGTCTGGAGCCATAGGACTGTCTATGAGGACAGGTCTAACAGCCACTAGTAGGGGGGAACTGGCCAAAGAGGACTTTGTCCCTCAGTTGGTTGACAAGGAAGCCCAGTCACTACCCGAGGTAGAGGAAGAAATCTCTTCACATCAGCAGAGAGTTCTGCTGGAAAGAGTAGAGATACCCCAGTTTGTAAAGGACTTAAAGGGGCGGTGGCAACGCACATCGCAGCTAATAGAGGAGATACCTCAGTTCTTAGAGGACTTAAAGGGCGAAAATAGGACCACCAGTCAGGGGCGTCCAAGAAAAGATTATGACCATAGTACCCTGCCGCGTCATTTAGATAGGGGAGAAAAGGTCATTGTAATGGAACCCGGTCATAGCCCAGAGTTTGAGAGCGCCTGGAAAGGACCTTATCGGGTCAAACAGGTGGGTCCCAACACATACACCGTAGAGACTAGGAAAGGGAAACAACAAAATTTCCATATGAATGTTCTACGACCGTGGCATGAGCAAGTAGTTTTAGCTCGGTTAGCCATAAAGGAGGATAGTTTTGCTAGCTACAGTTACCGAAGTAAGATTCCGTGCTGTTCTGGACAGGTCCAGTCAGCCCGGAATACCTTAAATGGGGGGTTATGTGACAATGCAGAGGTTGCAGAACCTGAAAATGAAGGTTTAAAACACTTTTTCTCTTCAGAAGCTGTCAGTGAAACTGGGCAGGAAGGGGTTAAGGATACAGCCCTGAAAGCTGTGCTACACAGGAAAGTGGAAAGAGAGCCACACCCTAGCTTGAAGCAAACCCAGGGAGCTGACGTGGGAGGAAAAGGGGCGGAGTCACACCCGATAGGGCAGCTTGCTTCACTTAACCAGGAAGCAACTGCCAGTAGTAGGGGAAGGAGTTGCAAGAGAAAGAGCAAGGGAGAAAGAAGGAGAGAGAGTCCGAGAGAAAGACTGCAGAGACCAAGAGAGAGTCTGGGAAGCAGAGGCAAAGGGAGCCAAGGAGAGAGGCCAAGCCTCAGAGGAACCTTCCAAGGAGGAACTACTTGGACCTCATTAGCCAAGGAAAGCAGGTCAGAGACCTTTTAAAACTCCAGGGGAGAAGGTCAGATACCTTGCCTGTAAGGGAGAGAAATAGCTCTCAGGAAGCTTCTCTCAGGAATGAAAGATTGGGCAGAGAGAAGATCCCTTCCAGTAAGCTAAAGAAAGTTGCTTGTCACAGACAACGTTATAGAAGCTCTAGCTCTGAGTGTAGCCCAGGTGCCTATCAGCATGCTATTGATTACAAGCAGCACAGACACGGGCAGGAGCTAAGCTCTGACGAAGACGCTGTAATACAAGATTTAGTGAAACAGTATCACAGGAAATGTTTACCTCCCTGCCAGAGAACACAGTCTAGGCGTACCAGAAATCAGGTGAGCCCTTTTTATAAGCTTTTAAAAGGTGCTGATAACTTAGAGCCTGTACATGTGCCTAGGTATGTTAAGGAGAACAAAAGAAGAGAGCTTAAGAATTTAATTAAGCAATGGCAGTCTGTAGACTCTCTTAACCAAAGCCTCAAAGATATATCAGACCCAGAAGAGATGTTAATTGATCCACCTTCATCAGTTAGCAGTGATTCGCCTATGGAATGTGGGATCTGTTATAAGGATTGAAGTTACATTAAGTGACTCCTATAAGAGGAGAGAAGCTGTATCAAAAGCTTATATGTGAAGTGCTGAGAAGCCTATTGAATGAATCTGAGTTTCATTGAGAAAGGCAGCCTTCTGCCGTGGGAAACTCAGATGTAATTATTGCACCTGTGAAGTAAAGCTCAACGCTGGAGAATGTCCTATGTTTAAAGAGAGCATACTAGTGCAATGTTTAATGGAAGAAATCAAGGCTTGTAATTGAAGCTAATGGAAGTTAATTGCTGAACTTTGTACTTTGAATTGTACCTGAGAAGCATCAGGATTTTCATGGACTTTTTATTTGACACAATTGAGTACCACTACTTTTTGTTTGTGCCTGGGGACGTAGTGCTCCAAATTCCTGTGTGTGGAAATAAAGTTATTATTGGAACTCACAGAAGGCCTTCGCTCTGTTACTTGGCCCACAACTACAATGGACACCAGACAGCAGCACTTAGGTATATAAATTTGCTTTCCTCTTTGCCCCACCTGCTAACCCCTCATAGGCAACTGCCTATACCTACGCCAGAGGGCGCTGCAGTGTGACAATACATTTGTTATTAAACATAGATCAAATATCATATTCGGGTCAACATATACACGCAAAGGGTCATGTATCATATTCATTGCATGCCACGTCTGGGAACAATTAAAAGTCTCATAACAACTGGCAGAAAAATTATTATTATCTACACAAGCAAGCTGTCCTGCATACTCATTTAAGGGAACCTTTGAAACATGTACTGGAGCATATGATACACCCTTTGGTAAAGGGGTACAAATAATGCAGTCTGTAATGTTCATCAGGGAAACAATGTGTAATACTGATTGCTTCCACAAGTTCAGAGAGCCTTCAGGTAAAGCTCGGGGTGCTCGAGATATCGTCTGGTTAGTCTGGTTCCATCCCTGGAGAAACAAAGCTAGCTGTCCATCTGGATGTAGACACTCAATAAGGAGGACGATTATGACAGAGATTCCCAGAAAAAAGCACAAGGACGCCCATGGAGTAGGCTTGACAGCGATCATCTTTGGTACTAATAACATAGCACTGTTGTGAGAACACTGAGTTCTGTAGGAAAATAAAACTGATTAATCAGATGGGACAGCTGGAGACGCTTTTAGATGGCTGACATGCACCCAAGTATCAGTATCATTCAGTCTTGCAGCAAAAGGGGAAGCAGCAGTGACAACGTGGGGTCCTGAAAAGGTTGGGCAGTCCCAGGATACACGAACACAATTTCTTTTATAGACAGTGGACCCTACAGGGAAACAAGGTAATAAGGATGGACTGGACACAGACTGTGTGGCTGCTACATGGTCAGCAATTTCTTGAAGCGCAATCCGGAGTCCTGCAAGGTAAGCAGAAAGACTATCATGAATCGGAACCTGGGACTGTGATAAATTAGTTGTGCGCATACGCCGGCCAGTGGCCATTTCATGAGGTGTCAGATGTAATCGCTTGATCGGGCTATTACGCAGCTGAAATAAGCACATTGGTAATGCTTGTAGCCAGGTCATATGACCAGAAGCACAAATTTTTCTGAGTTGAGTTTTCAAAATGCCATTACATCGTTCAACAAGACCATTGGAAGTAGGTTTATACACAGAAACATACTTCCACTGAACAGGAAGATGCTGAGTGAGTGCAGTTACAAGAGCATTACGAAAGTGAGAGCCATTGTCAGAATATATGACTCTAGGAATGCCAAATCGGGGAATTATTTGTGTTAGCAAAACCTCTACTACTTCTTCAGCAGTCTCTCTATTGCAGGGGAAGGCCTCAATCCATTTAGACCAAGGGCAAACCCACACTAAAAGGTACCGCTTCTGAGCACATCTGTGGATCATGTCAGTAAAATCTACATACCAGGATTCAAAAGGACCACTTAGAACCGGGAGATGACCTTTGGCTATGGGTTTTCCTCCTGGCTGAGAATTCAGGATACACACAGGACATTTAGCTACTAGTTCCTGAATGCGATTTTTCATGTGTGGACACCAAAAAATGTCCTCAAGCATGCTGTAGACATTTGCAGTACTAGAATGATAGATATCGTGTATGAGATCTGTAAGGCGTTTTAGTGCCACATAACAGATACAAAGTTTTCCTGATGGATGTACCCACATTTTCTTAATTTGGGAACAACCTAGTCTCTCCCAATTTCCTATTTCATGAGAAACAGCATCTTTCTGATAATCAGCAAGGTCAGGTACTAAATAGATCTGTGATCTGGTGACAGGTAAAGTCAGGGAAGCATTACTAGTTACTTCTTTGGCTAACTGATCTGCCAGGGCATTGCCCATCTGGCGGAAAGAGTCTCCCTGTGTATGTCCAGGAACCCACTCACAGCACAGAAACAGATTGTTGATTCTGCGTTTCTCTAAACACTCATAAATTTGATGTATCTCATCAAGATGTGAAATTGAGCTGGCTGAGGAAGTGATAAAACCTCTTTGTGACCATTTCTGGTGAAGTGCTGTCAGCACTTGTGCTGCATATTGGGAGTCAGTGAATATAATAATGTTCTGTCTCTCCTGATGCAGTAAGACTGCCAAAATTGCACAGAGTTCTGCACCTTGAGCACTATAAACACTCGGCAACTGATATTGCAATACATCTAGAATGTCTCCAGAAGGAGATATTTGTACTGCACTGAAACCAGAACATAGTGACGTCTCAGAACCGTCAGTGAACCAGACTTTAGAATTGACAGGCATTTCGTGAAGAGACAGAATATTATCTGCAAAAGAAAAAATGGGGATCTTATCTTCTTCCTCTCCACTAATGACAGAAACTAAATTTTGTAGGTAGCCAAAAGGGTGACTTGCAGGGAATGGCTTAATGAGAATGTGACTCCGTAGCAGAGTAGCACAAAGCTGGTGCACCCGATATGGGGTAAAGTGGAGAGTATTACTGCATAACAATGCCTCTACATCACCGGAGCAATACACAGTGAGTCGCAAGGGATGAAAGGTGTTATAGGTCTTTCTGACTGCCTCACTGGTGGCTACTAACCCTCTCTCAACATCAGGCAGAACTATTTCTGTAACAGAAAAAGATCCTGACAAGTAGGACACAATTTTACCATCATCCTGATAAATCATAGCTGCCCACGTGTGATGTCCGTGAAAGCTAATGAGAAACATCTCCTTTGAATAGTCAGGGAGACAGATACTTGGTGTGTGCGAGACATCAGTCAAAAGAGATTGAAGCAAAATCTGGTCAGGAGCTGACAGGCTGATAACAGTCGACCCCTTAGCCCCCCCTTTTAAATATTTGCGAAAGGGATGTGTGCGTTGACTATGACCTGGGATCCAATTTCGGCAGAAATTTATCATGCCGAGCAGAGATCGCAATTGCTTTACAGTGGTAGGCATCTGTAATTGCAAGCAGTGTTGTTTAGTTTTCTCTGTCAGAGACAGCATTCCATCTCCTACTAGGAAACCCAGAAAAGTGACTTCAGTTTGGCAGATCTGTGCCTTGGCCATGTTAATCTGGTATCCACTTTCCAAAAGATAACAAACAAGTTTATCTGTGAGGGCCAGATTTGTTGCAGCCTCAGCTGTGGAAAGCAGTAAGTCATCTACATACTGTAACAAAGACACATTGCTGGGCAGCTCTGCCTTGAATGATTGCAAATCAGCAACTAGTGCTTGAGAGAATATGGAGGGGCTTTCCACATATCCTTGGGGTAACCTGGTCCACTGATAATGCTGACCCTCAAAAATAAATGCCAGCAACTGCCGGGATGTGGATTCAACTTCTATCCCAAAAAAGGCATGGGAAAGGTCCAGAACAGTATGATATTTGTACAGAGTAGTCGTTGTCAGCAATGTGGCAGGGTTTGAGACTACTGGAAACTGTGGTTCAATAACACTGTTAAGTGCACGTAAGTCATGAACTATTCTCCACTTCCCATTAGGCTTTTTCACAGGGAATAGTGGGGTGTTATATGGGGAATTACTGAGTTCAATAATTCCATGCTGTAACAGCTCCTGAATCTCCTGGCGAGATCCCTGCAGGGCCTCCGGTTGGAGGGGATACTGCGGAATCTTTGGTGGTTTACAGCCAGGCTTAATACGAATGGTTACAGGCAGATGTGATTTAACTCGGCCATAAGGGCTGAGTAGCAGTGACCGCTCAGGGCCTTTTTCTCCCAGCGGACCATAGGTGAATTCAACCTGTAATTTCACCAGTAAGTCCCTACCCATCAAATTTACTGGGCAATATGGGGCAAACAGAAAAGAATGAGAAATCTGCTGATCTCCTATTCTTAAACAAATAGGTGTAGTTAGATAAGATGTAAGGGGTCTACCATCAAAACCAGTGGTAGTCATTTTCTTTCTACTAAGCTGGCATCTCTGTGGTAAAGCAGTTAATACAGAGGACGTGGCTCCTGTATCAAGTAACATTTCTGTGGGCTCATCATTAAGATATACTGTGATCAGAGGTTCCTGATATGTGAGCCTCGCCTGTAAGATATAGATTCCCAGTCATTGTTGGGGTGGGGGTCCAGAATTCCGGGGAGGTGTCCACAAGGGAAAACGCCTCCTATCAAAGTTCTCATTTCTGCGCTGAGCACGGCATGAGCGCTGAAAATGACCGTAACCACCACAGTTCCAACACTGTGGGGCAGGAGTGCGGTTATTTTGTTGGTAAGAGGGACCTCGACGCTGTGGCTGAGGATAACGGGGTCGTTGGGCTCCGTTATAGTAAATGCGCTCCTTATCTCTATCCCATACCTCATCGCAGGGGTCTGGAACATCATCCTCATAAGGATCCAGATATTCCATGTCATCAATTTTCTCCTGCTGTTCCCTAATTTTCTGTTTTAGTTGTCTAATAAGTTCATTATTAGATTTATCAAGATGTAATTTGGTGGTGGATTGGGGATCTTTAATTTCTTGTAACCCTTTAAGTTGAAGGTGTAACAAGCGTGCTTGGGCCTGTTTCAAATCCTTCTCAGGTTTCAAAGTGTCCTCCTCTAAAGATCGAATATAATGCAAAATATGGGCCTGTTGTTTAGGCCATGGCTCAGACTCCAAGGCTACTATAGACTTTAATTTTGCAGTTACGGATGGGGGTAATGTATTACACAAAGTCTGGAAAAATACAGGTCTCATACAAACATCATCGTATGGTACCCCCATTTGTGCTTCCCATAAATCTTGAAATCGTACAAGGTATGCACTGATATCCTCACCTATTTGGAATCTCATAGTAGTGAGAGGAGCCAAACTGCGCTGAGTAGGGTACATCTCCCTGAGGGAGTCCCAAATACGAGGACGAAACTCGTTGAAGGAAGAACCATCATAAGTGTTAACTGTGACCTTCACCTGGCCTAAATCGGCATTGGTGAACACTTGATTTGTCGCACTATTTCCCAGAATTTTGGCCAATAAAGCTTTGATATCTCCCAAAGCCAAATGATATCCAGCCGTAATTCTTTCAAATTTTTGAATCCATGTCTCTCCCCCTCTACTAAGTGGAGGGAGACTACTGGCTATATTAGTCATATCAGTAAAACTCCATGGGATATATTTAGATTTGCCTTCATTTGTATAGATTACTGGAAACAGAAGCTGTTTATTAGCGTCCTGATTCTCATACTTCTCCCAAACCCTCAGACCTGCCTCCATATAGGCAGAATCCCAGTTAGGGTCTCCCGCTCCTCCGCGAATGCAGAGTCGGGCGGTGTTAAGGTGTACAGTTTCTAGTGATCCATTAGGGGGCCACTGTAACATCTGAGGCTGGTTGGCTCTTGTCCAACCGTACATGTTGGAGGACCATCGGTAAACATAATAACCATTGCCATCCTCCTGCTCTGTAATAAAAGTAAGGATACAGGGTTGTGGAGCTCGAAGAGCTTTACCACCTTTCACAACTCCACAAATCACTGTAAGTGCACTTTTTGTCTTTTCGTCATCTACTTCCTCCTCTACCTTCTCCTCTTCTTCCTCTTCTATAATCGTCTTAAGACGTTTTTCCCTATCTGTCAGGTCTAACTCCCATCTTCTAAGATTCTCAGTAATTTTTTCCTCAGATTGCTTTAAAGCTTGAGCCTGACTTTCTAAATCTTCATGTTCTGCTGTTAATTGCTGTTTCAACTCTTCTAATCTTGCCTGTGCCTCAGCATATGCACTGGGATCTGGGGCAGGGGTGGCTTTTAAGTTAACATGACCCTCAATCTTTGCCCAAGCTCCCTCAGTGTCCAAGAGTTTATGCAGGACCTGTTCTGGGGGTATAGAGGCTGCTGGGTGAGAAGTCGGTTCTGACTTGGGCTGGAAAACAGGGTCGGAATAGCCTATGGCTGCCATAGATTTACTTTCGGCTGCCCAATAAGAAGGTGGGGGCACAGGGGCAGATGGCGAAAGCTCTGGACCAGCTTGCATCCACAGGGAAATATGTCGCAAATGTTCCAATTGGGCTTTGCCACATTTGTTAAATAAAATATGATCCCTAATTTTGGTCAAAATGAGCGGATCAAACGACCCCCCTGCTGGCCAGGCAAGAGAGGGTGTTTTTTTCGTCCATTTTTCCCATTGTTTAGAACAATTTTTTATTGAAGCCTCCAATAGGGGGTTCTGTTTAACAAGGCTATCTATGGGATTAGGACCGGGCTCAGTTCCTTTCTCAGTATTTTCTTCCTGTTTAGATTTTCTTTTAAACATTTCCCTAGCTGTCCCTTCTCTATAGGCTATGTAGACCTGGTGTTTTCACTGTTCAGGGACAGGGGCAATTAACGTCGCCTTTTACCAATAGCAAATTGAACCTCCTTATATACAGAGGCGCGCGCAATTTCGCTTTTAGGTAGCAATCCAAACCTCGTAATTAACAGAGGAGCGAAATTAAGAAATCCAGGACTTATACACGCTGACAACGCTTACGCTTCGTCTAAATCCAGCCAATCTCCTCGCGGAGGTATGAAAACGTGGATAAAGACACACACTCGCTTCATATCAATGATATGTACAGTCTCAAGCGTACATCAATCAATCCCGGAAATACAGAGACCTAATGTCTGGGCAAAACTTTCAAACTTTCTTTCCCTACCATTACAATTAAATGCAAAGACAATCTAACGATTTGCTACATAACAAAACATGAAACACATAAAATACATATGCATATGTGTAAATTTGGTACTCACCCACCAATTGAACCTGGGTAAATCTTCCGTCTTTGTTTGTAGACAGGAAAAACAAAACTCACCCACTGGAGTCGTCCTAGGGTATCAAAATCTCTCTCGATGTCACTCAGAGCGGTATTCCCATCTTCTGTACCAGCAGAAGGAATCCTCTTAAGGTATTCTCATCCCCTGTTTTTTTTAATCTACTGTGAAAAACAGGAGGTAGTCCCTCTGACAAGTAAAACTACAAGTCAAAAACTGCAGTCAGAGGAGTCCTTGGGCAATTTGGAAGGGAAAAAAATTTAGAGGGTGTTCGGCACCAATTATTGTAGCTTCTGGTTCCCACAACGGTTGCCCAAAATATCACCAATCAGAGAATTACTTAGACGGCAGTTGCTTTAGCTCAAAAGACTTTTATTTAGAATAACAAAAGTGATTATAAAATAGCAAACAGCAAATGCCTATCTAGAGATGGCAGACAGTACTTTCTTTCTCTGTGAAGAGGAAGAAAATACCGCCCACCCCTACCTGAAAAATAATTGCCTTATATACATTTCTCTCCGTCTCAAATGTCTGTTCAGTAATCCATCATACATTCTTAAGTGTCAGCAGGGCCCTGCAACACTTTTCCCAGGGGAGAATCTCCTTACATTTGTACATCTGGACCTATCTGGACCTGCACTTAGACCTGCTCATTTATACATGGCCTATGACCTCTATACATCTGGAAATGCTTTTAGGTCTATTTATCTATGCATGGCCTGTGACCTCTGTGCTTTTAGGTCTATTTATCTATGCATGGCCTGTGACCTCTGCCCCTTCCTGTGTATTTTCTTCTTCTGGCACTAATTGAAACCTTCAGGGTAGGAGAGTGTGTTTATGCTCATAAGAATTGCATTCCTGGCTTAGCCTGTATTTTTTCTTGCTTAGGCTCAAATACTGCTAGGCCCAATATTTTGCACACTCCTATGCAGAATATGGTTACCCAGAATTCTCCATAGCAAATCCTCCATAGCAGGCCACATCTACTCCTTTATACCCACATGCTTGTCTTCTGTGCCATCCATAATATCATCAGGCAAGGGTGCAGTCATATAAAGCTAATATGAAGCCAATATATATATAAGCAGACCCAAGGCAGATTTAAGTCAGATTTCCCTACAGTAAGGAACATAATTTCTTGAATGTGGTAGCTCCAACTACAGCTAAATTTTACACAGTTCTTAAGGTACATAAAAATCCACAGGTCCCTCCTGGTCGCCCCATCATTTCAACGAGGGGCAGTATTCTTGAATCATTATCCACCTATGTTGATTCATATATACGTCCTCTGTTACAAACCATACCGTCTTACGTTAGAGACACTACTCATTTTTTACAGATTTTAAAGGGTATGGCTCAATGGTCTAATTGCCCTGATGTTTTGTTGGTCACACTGGATGTGGTTTCATTATATACCCACAGTTCTCAAGAGGCAGCGTTACAAGTAATTGCTCAAGTACTCCATCAACGTGGAGATGTATCTGAACCCAAATTCAAGTTTATCATGTCTTTGGCTCAGTTATCCATTCAACGGAATTATTTTCTGTTTCAGGGTGACCTGTATCAACAGGTTGCCGGAGTGGCCATGGGTGCCACATGTGCTCCATCCATTGCAAATTTCTATATGGGGATTCTTGAAAAACAGTGGGTTCTTCCATCACAATACCCTCCTCGGATTTTGTTATGGAGGAGATATATAGATAATATCTTTTTGATGTGGCGGGGTACAGAAGAATCTTTACATCCGTTTTTTGAATGGATCAATCTTCGGGACTCCAATATTACATTTACATACTCTTTCCACAGGGACTTCCTTACATTTTTGGACTTAAAGATTATGAGAGGCACTACAGGGTGGGTAACATCAGTTTTCCAGAAGGATGTTGATAAGAACACGTTTTTGCATTTTCGAAGTTTGCATCCCCGTCGACTTAAGGAAAGTCTTCCATATTCACAGTTCCTACGGTTCCGTAGGAATTGTTCAGATGTGCGAGAATATAAACAGCGATCAAAAGGATTATTTGTTGACTTCTTGTCCCGTGGATATCCTTATCAGATAGTTAAAAGAGCGTATACTCGAGCACTTTTTAATCATCGAGCTTTGCTGTTAGAGTCGCGTTCGAGTATGTCAAGAGAGCTGGACTCAACACATGTGAATTTTATTACAAGATATTCTCCGTTGAGTTCGGCGATGCAACGAATTATTCAGAAGCATTCCACTATTCTTGCGGTAGTTCCGGGACTTCAGGAGAAATCCATTAGATGTGTTTGGACTAGAGATAGGAATCTCAAAGAACTTTTGAGTCCAGCAGTGCTGCGGCCGCTGGAGGACATCACCAGGGATGTTATGCCAAAAGGGCATCGCTGCTGCGGCAGTTGTGATATTTGTTCAATCACATTGGAAGTTTCTTCTTTTGAGTATAATGGCCTTCGAAGAGAGTTGAAATCATCTACCACATGTGGGTCTACTTGTGTAGTTTATGCCATATTTTGCCCTTGTGGATTGGCATATATAGGGAAAACCACCCATGCGTTTCGGGTTCGTATTAGAGAGCACAAGAGTCGACTTAATTGTGGCGTGCGTGAGGCCCCTATAGTGGAGCATTGTATACAGCAGCATCATCAGTATGTTTATGTTTATTAAATTTGATATACCGCTCAGACCGAAGCATCAGAGCGGTTTACAATAATATATCATTGGAGAAAATATGAAAGGAATGCCATTTGTAAGATAGGACAGAGTAGAGGACAGAAACGGTCAGAAAGACAAGACAAAAAGAACAAAGGGAACAGCAGGTTACCATAATATATGCGTGTGGCAGTCCAGATCACATCTTCCATGTTAACTTCAGGGCGAACACCATGGTCCAACACCTAAGGGCCACGCCAAAGGGCCCTCTGGCGAGGCCCTCAGGCGCGGGCCCGCAAGGCGCGGGCGCGCCCCCGAATCGGCGGTTTAAGCCGTTCTTGCTGGTATCCCATTTGCAGGCATTAGGAGGGAGGAGGGGCTCCTGCTCACAGTTCCGATGGCAAAGGCTGCTCTCCTGCACGCCCCCGAATTTGCGGATTTGCTGTCTTGATCAGATAACTAAGAGCGAGAGTGGTTTGGCTTTAGATCGGTTACTTGTTAGACGTGAACAGTGGTGGATATTCACGTTTAACACAGTGGTTCCCAAAGGTTTAAATGCTTCTATTGATTGGGCGAGTTGCCTGTAATAATATTTTGTTTAATGACACTTTCAGTGTAGGTATTAAATATAGCTGTATTTTTAGACCTTCGGTGAGATCTATATACCGGTTCTTGATGTAGTGATAGAGGGCTTGATTGTCAGTAGAGGGGGGACATGGGATACTGAGTTTTCATTGGAGCTTAGAATTTTGAGTATCTCTTTAAAGATGGGAGGGGGAGTTCAGTTCGCATGCGCTGCGTTTCATCTGAGCCGGGGAGGGAAAGGGTAACCACCGGCGAAATGCGGGCAGCAGAGATTGTTTTAGGTATTTTTTATTAGTTTATTTTCAGTTTTTGTTTTTGGGTGTTTGGGTAATTCTGTGATTAAAGGGTTCTTTGATTATGATTGGGTGTAATGATATTGTATGTATGTTTGATATGTTTGTTTTTATAGAACATTAACAAGAAGAACTATGGACGTTTTTATTTATTTACTTACATTCTCTTATATACTGTGCTATTCTGCATCAGTGCAATTTACATTGAACAAACTGAAATTACATTGAACAGGGCATTATAACTTGGAGATAACTATTTTACAGGGAACATGGGCTATGGAGGGTTAAGTGGCTTGCCCAAGACCACAAGGAGCACCTGTGGGACTAGAAACCCCAGTCCTTCTGGCCCAAGGTTGCTGTCCTCTAGTGGGATTTGAACCCCCGACCTTCAGTACCTTGCCCCAACCTCTAGGCCACTCCTCCACTCCAGTTTTGTCTTTGAGTGATCCCCTGATGAAAGTACAACTGTGAAACGCGAGATTGGTACCTGTGAAGGGCGTCGGGATCCTTAAACAGTCCTATACCAGTGGGTGTACTCGTGCCATTCAGATAAGTGCAAAGATAGAGCCTTTTAGTGAACAGTAAATATCTGTCTGAGTATAATCACCTACTGAGTTCTCTGAGGTCGTTGATGCAAATGGGCAACCTGCTTTGAAACGGACGAGAGTCCTGATGGCAGAGCCAATGAGTCTGAGACCTCGGTTATTTAAGAATATATTTGAATAATTACTTAAAGGATTATGTTTTGGAATCACCTATCTTGATACATGAGCGATCTTTTTGCTTTTTGTGGTTAATTAACTAGAGGCTACATCTTTCTTTAATGGCAATTTGAAAGAGAAAATAAACAATGGGCGATTAGGAAGGATGATCCCCTCAATCTCTCCTGTAAAGAGCTGGCCAAAATGAGCACTTCTTAAAAAACCAATATATGCCTTGGAGCAGTTATAAATCCCGATGTGCATTCACTATGAACCCGATCCCAGAAGGGGCACATCCAGGCTGTCTGGACTCCTCTGAACAGGATGGGCCTGTTAGGACCTGATTCTGCTCTGTGGGAGCCAGACTTTCCCATGGGTGCAGGATCAGGTGCTGAGATGGCCCGGCATGCCCCTGCATCACCATGGGGATGTCCTCTCTGCTTGCCATACAGCCTGCTAGAGTGCCGATCCCTGTTAACCCGCCACCCGACACCCAGCTGGGGCCCGGATCAGGCAGTGGGAATCTACCAATAGCTCGACCCTGTCTCGAGGGTGGTCTCCTGACCCAATTGCCGACCTTGTCGCTGCTTATACCACCTCCAATGTGGAATAAGCAATATGTCCATCCCTCTCCCGCAGGTCTTACAGGGCTGTGACCTGAATCATCACTGCACGTCCTGCTGCCTCCGCTCCCTGCTCTGCCCACTCTCCACCCCCCACCCCCCTCCGGCCCTCCCCATACTGCAGCTCTGGGCATGTGGTGAGAGTGTGTGGCAGAATACAGCTGAGATGAATAGCGGGGCTGCACATCCTACCCACTATTCGCCTCACAGAATCAGGTCCTATATGAAATGGGGAATACATGTGCAGATTTTTGACCCACTCAGGCAATGTCCTAACCGTGCTTCTGACACATCCCCTTGCAATTTCTACATATTATAGACATCCACATGGAAATTCATCCCTTTCTAAAACTGTTATTTCTACATGTAAATGCCAGTTGTATATTGTGAATAAAGCTTCTAAAATAACCCCCAGTGTTTGCATCATACATACTTTTATGGTGGGCATGCACAGAGTGGAGTCTGGGCAGAAAGCAGGTGGTTTTTCAGTCCTGGAGTGGAAGAGGTGACATCATTCCAGGAACACGAAGTACCAGAGTTCAAAAACCCCAAGGCTGCAGGATCAGCAACCACTAGGAGGCGAAAGGTATTGATTGTTGATGACTCCCTTCTGAGGGATACAGAGGCATCCATCTGCCATCCAGGTGTGATATCCCAGGAAGTGTGCTGCCTGCCTGGTGCCAAGATTGAGACATTATGGAGAGTTCTCCAAGGCTCCTCAAAATACTATTATCCAATGCTGCTCATCCATATTGGCAGAAATGATACTGCTAAGTTCCCACCTGAGATAATCAAAAGTGACTTTGTGGCTCTGGGAGTGAAGGTGAAGCAGATAGGTGCACAGGTAGTGTTCTCCTTAACCTCTTACCTGGGGAAGCCAGGTTAACTCACCTTCTCATTCCTCCGGGGGAAGCCAAATAGTGGAAATGCTGCAAATGAAGACTTACTGCACCAATCGCTGATCAGGTGCTATTCCCCCGATCACCTCTGGCATCAGTGATCACTATCTGAATTCTGACAGGCACCAAGGGTCCGAAAAAAAGTGGAAAACACTCTTGAAAAAATCTGGAGCAGCTCAGCGGTGTCTATGTGCGGCTGGGCTGCTCCAATTTTGGCAGGAGGGTTTGCCACTGCTTTCTGTGACCACGTGTCTGTCATACCTCAGTATTTGTTTAGGAGGTGTAGATATTTGAGTTTGTGTTCATTGTCTCTGGTTTTTCACCATTTTCTCTTGTGCTTTCGCAATTGTCACTTTATGTTGCATAGAGATGGGGAATACCATTTGGTCTTTTGTTGTTTCCTGTTTGTGTTCATTGGAGTAGGGGTAGCTGCAGCTGCTTTTGTGATGACGTTGTTCCAGTTCTTTATCAGTGCTAGAGAGTCTTTCGAATCTTCTAGGTGCTGTGGAATAGTGTTTTGTATAAAGTTGTCCTTGTTGAATTGTTTGAACCTTATGTTTGGAGGTTCTTGGGAGTGGTGTGCAATGGGTGTGTTATGCAGGAGGGAGAAGTTCATCAACATGTGGTCAGACCAAGATACTGGGTGGGTCTGAATGGATTGGGGCGGGGGGTCCAATTTGAGTTGGATGGGTGTTACAGAAGATCAGGTCAAGGGTGTTGCCTTTTTCATGTGTAGCCATTTTTATAAGTTAGTTCTGGTCCAATGCTGCCATTGCTTGCAGGAAGGCTTCTGCATGGTTTGGTTGTAGAGAGGGGAGGTTAAAATCTCCTAGGATCAGCAGGTCTTTTCCTAGTTTTGAGGTGTTGATCACTGTGTCCAGGATAAGGGAAAGGTCCCTGGTGCTGGCAGTTGGTGTTCTGTAGATGAGGCTGAGAGTTAGTTGCTTGTTGGTTATGGTGATGGAGTTGATTTTTTTTGGTGCTCTTGCTTGTGTGGAGATGGAATTTGATGTTAGTCTTGGTGATGAGCATCACACCTTCACCTCTACCATAGGAACGGGGGCAGTGGTAGATGGTGTAGCCATGAGATGTGAGCTGGTTTAGCAATACATTGTCCGTATCGGTGACCCATATTTCCGTTATGTATAGTATGTCAAGGTGTTGGGATAAGAGTAGGTCTCTTATGAGAAGGATTTTATTTCTGATTGAGTGAGAGTTAATGAGCGTACCATGGATTGCTTGTGTGAGGGGTCTTTCGAGTATGTTTTAAGTAGTATGGGTGGGTGAGATCTGTATGTGTATGAAGTGGTGTGGGTACCTGTGTATGTTGTGTGGATATAGTGTGAGTGTTGGTATGTAGGTATGTGGGTGGAGCCAGGGCTTGGGTGATGTGTGTGTTTGTGGTTTGTGTGCTGTTTTAAGCAGGAGAAGTGCTAGTAATGTATAGAGAAGGGGATATATTGGTAGCATGGTTGCCCTTTATGTTGTTAGTGGAACTACTTGCGGTGTGCTTCTGGGATGTGTGGGCGATGCAGGTGATCAGTGTGGGTTTCCAGTCTCTTTAGGCTGTGGTTGTCTTTGGCCTCCTGAAATTTCCAGACAGCGTGTAGAATGGAACTTACAGAGCAATTGTCTTTTGTTCTTCATTGGTGTTCTTTGACTTTGTTAGGGTTTCGTAGGTCTCTCTCTTGGACCCTTTCTTGGTCCCTGCCTAAGGGCTATGCCAAAGGGCCCTCTGGCAAGGCGTGTAGAATGGAACTTACAGAGCAATTGTCCTTTGTTCTTCATTGGTGTTCTTTGACTTTGTTAGGGTTTCGTAGGTCTCTCTCTTGGACCCTTTCTTGGTCCCTGCCTAAGGGCTATGCCAGAGGGCCCTCTGGCAAGGCCCTCAGGCACGGGCCTGCCAGGTGTAGGCATGCCTGAGTGATTGGAGTCTATTATGCAGTCCAGTGGCACGGGCCGATGATGTTGGGCGCAGCGGAGAGGAGCTTACCTTTCCCGCTGCTGTGTAGCCACCTCTCTTTGTTTCTGCTGGTATCCCTGGTGGTCGTGGGAGGATCGGTGGGCAAAAAGGAGTGTCTGGTGCTGCTTCTGGCTGTGTTTGTGATCCTGTGTGTGTACTTATTCATTTTCTATTTTACTTAAGAATAATATAATAATGATATTTGTTTGAATGCCATTGTTGCAAAATTAATTCCCCATGCAACAGTTGGCTGGGTGCCAGGCCCGTACCTAGCCCTGTGCAAGCGGTGCAGCCGAACAGGGCACAAGGGCTTAAGGGGCGCATTTTAGCTTTCTTCCATTGCCTGCCGCCACCACATTTTTATCTCTCAGCGGCAACAGGCAGGAAAAAAGCTAAAATGCGCCCCTTAATCCTTCCGCCAACGATTTGCTCATCGGGCGCGCCTCTTCTCTCCTGCCGTGGGGGAGGGGGGGCTCGCACCCGATGTGCAAGTTGCACAGGGCACGAGCTTCCCTCGGTACGGCCCTGCTGGGTGCTATGTATTTTCCCCAGTTAAGGGGTTAATTCTCCTTGTCCAGGGTCAGGACGAAGTCAGAGAGGCTCGCATTCTAGAGGTTCCTGCATAGCTGCATGGATGGTGTCATTGAGGGCATTTTGGCTTCCTGGTCTATGGTATAATTTTCCAAGGGGCTGCTGAGGAGAGATGGCATTGGAAGATGTGTCTTAAATGATTGACCTTTAATGAGCAGCCAAGCTACATCCAACAGGGCCTTTTTGCTCTGTGCACCAACCATATGGCATGCATTACCAGAGAGCATATGTGCTATATCTGAGCTAACAGATTTTCATAAAAAACTAAAACCTCATCTTTTCCTGAAGCACTTTGGTAGTGTGAACTAACTGGACCACAAGAAACCACATGATTCTAACATTACTCAGCACAATACCCCCTGACTGTATGAACTACTCACTCAAACCCCAATTGGTGTTCTACACTCCAAGTTAGAGTTAAAAGTTTCAGTTATGTTTTGCTATATTTGTGTTTTGATGTAAAGCTAAGTTTTCATTTAACCTGTAAACTGCTTTGACTTTCAGATAAGGCGGTATATAAAAGTAGCTAAATAAATAAAAATATCCTATAGAGGAAGGCCTTATACTAGGATCGTTGGGGATGGATGAACAGAGCCTCGAAAAAAGTAAAAATCCTCAGGTAAGTAAAACATTAAACAAAAGTGTAAGAAAGGGAAAAAAGGGCAACATCTGGAGAGCTGCATGTGGACAGAAAACAATATCTAGGATGCAGTTATACCAGGCTATAATCTATTCAAGAAAGACAGGGTAGGAAGAAATGGTGGAGGAATGGTGCTAATGTGAAAAATGATATTAAAGCCACAGAACTGCAGGGCTTACAAGGGAAGGAGGAGGAAATCTGGGCTAGTCCGGAAAGAAGGAACGAACAGTCTATTTACACTGATGTGATAAACACACTTCCCTCAACAGCAGAAGAAATAGAGATTTAATTGATGGCATTCACAGTATTGCTATGACAGCTGAAGTGTTATTAGTAGGAGATTTCAATTTGCCAGATGTAGATTGGGAGTGTCATCTAGGGGAGATCCTGGACTCTCTACTGGGAGAGCTGTTCCATCAACTGGTAACGGAACCCATGCAGAAGGAAGCAATACTGACCTTGATACTTATAAATGGGGAGAGTGTTTCTGATGATATAATGGGCGATCATCTGGCATCCAGTAATCACCGGATGGTGAACTTCATTGTTAGGACATGGATAGAGATTGTTCATTCAAAAGCATGGGTCCTAGACTTGATGAAAATTAACATTGACAGGATGGGGGAATGCCTCAAGGAGTTGTTAGCTGGACGGGAACATCTGGAGGAAGTAGAATAAGTGAGCAAAACTGAAAAGAAATATTTTAAGTGTAACAAACCATTTTGTTAGGAAACTAAATAAAAGTAAGAAGAAAAAGAGGCTGCAATGCTTTGTAAAAGAAGTGTCTGGTAAGTTAAGGAAAAGGAGATCAGCCTTCATAAACTATAAGAGATCACAGAAAGAGGAAGACAGACAGAAATATCTGGAGAAGCTAAGGGAAGTTGGTAAAGTTGTCAGGAAAGCAAAGATGCAAATGGAAATAAAAATAGCTCATAAAGTAAAGCACAGGGAAAGTGCTAGGGTGGCATTATGAGACTTAAAGGTGAGGAGGAGGAATATGTAGAGACTGATGAAGATAAAACAGACTTGCTTAACAAATATTTATGTTCTGTCTTCACAAATGAGGGGCTAAGAATAGGACCTCAGAAAACAAACACAAATAGGAATGGAAGTGAGGTACACTGCAAATGATTTTCAAAAGACTGTTCATGAGGAGTTAGCTAAACTAAAGGTAGACAAAGTGATAAAACCAGGTGGTATTGATCTGAGGGTATTGAAGGAACTTAGGGAAGTATTAGCGGTTCTGCTGTCTGACATTTTCAATGCTTCATGAGAGCCAGGAGTGATCCTGGAAGACTGGTGATGGGCGAAGTGGTTCCTGTGCACAAAAGTGGAAGTAAAGAAGAGGTTAGGAACTATAGATCAGTTAGTTTGACCTCTGTGGTGACTAAATTAATGGAAAAACTGCTAAAGCAGAGGATAGTGTGATTTCTGGAATGCAAGAGATTACAGGATCCAAGACAGTATGGTTTTACTAGAGCAAAGTCATGCCAGATGAATCTTACTGATTTCTTTAAGTGGGTGACCAGCGAATTGGATAGGGGGAGAGTGCTAGATGTGGTGTACTATAAAACCATTATTCATTGATGACTTATAAATAAACTTTGTATGGACCCTAGTGTGACTGGGTAAGAAACTAGTTGAGTGGGAGATGAAAAAAAGTAGTAGTAAATGGAGTTCACTCTGAAGAAAAGTGTTTTACCAGTGATGTGCCACAGGAAAGGTTTGTCTCTTTGTAGATGATACCAAAATTGCAACAGGGAAGACACCCTGGAAGGTATGGGTAACATGAGGAGGGATCTAGTGAAGCTTGAAGTATAGTTGAGAATTTGGCAGGACATGCATTGGGGCTGCAAAAGCCCAAGGGAGAGGGGCAGTATAGGGAATAATGTACTTCAATGCATGAAAGAAGAGTGGGATCTTGGCGTGCTCTTGTATCAGATGATCTTAAAGTGGCCAAACAGGTAGAAAAGGTGACAATGAAAACCAGAAGGATGTTTGGGTGCACAGGGAGAGTAATGGACAGGAGGAAAAAGGAAGTGACAGTGCCTTTGTATAAGTCTCCAGTGAGACCTCATTTGGAGCAGTATGAGCAGTTCTGGAGACTGCACCTTCAAAAGGATGTAAACAAGGCAGGAGAGGCGAGATATGATAGCAACATCTAAATAATTCAGTACTATAAATACAGATAATGGCCCTTTTTTAGTTGAAAAGAAGCTCTTGAATGAGAGGTCATAGAATCAAGGTGAAAGGGGATCGGAGTAATCTATGGAAATATTGCTTTACAGAAGGTGTGAAATAGCCTCCTAGTGGAGGTGGTATAGACAAGGAATGTACCTGAATTGAGAGAGCATGGGACAAGTTACAGAGGATCTCTGAGAGAGAGAAAGGGATTAAAGATCTTAATAGTCCTTATGGATGGGCAGACTAGAGAAGCCATGTGTTTTTTTATCGGCTGTTCCTTTCTATGTAAATACATACATTGTTTATAGAAAGCTATAATTTACTTGTGTATTTCCAAAACGTAGGCACAGAAATTTACACTAGCTCTATGGTACATTCTATGCCACTTTTTTTTTATATAGTCACCTACAGACATACTTGACTTTATAACACAGGCATAAAATATGCACTAGAAAATTACCTTCTTAAAATGCAGAATTTCAGTCTTATGCTTTGTGGTATACTACAGGTGTGGAGTCCCAATTCCATTACTCGAACATTAAGGGTTAGCTGTAGCCCTTATTCATGGCATGGCACTATGGAATAGATGATCAGAGAACCACTAATAGTTGGAGGTAGAACACTCTTTTTGAAAGAACACTGGAAGGATTTTACTCCTGTCCTTCTGGATCTTACTAATTCTAGCCTGAGCTCCAGGTTGGTGCCCACCCCTTGGAAACAATCTTCTGTTCATCCAGTTCCAAAGAAGACTAATCCTGATTCTTTCTCTGTGACAGATTTCTGTCCCATTTCTAATATACCATTTGTGGTTAAACTTACTGAAAAAAACCAATAGCTCAACAACTCAATAAATTCCTTGAAGCATCTAACTGTTTTCACTCCCAACAATCGGGTTTTCCGAAATGGCCATAGTTTTATGTTTATGTTTATTTATTACTTGATATACCGCCCCCCATAACATCGGGGCAGTTTACAATATTCCAAAAACATGCGGAAGAGAGGCTTAAGCCCCAGAGGTGAAAAGGAACTACAATTTTTCATAGGAAAGAGGGAAGGAAGATGCATTCATACAACACATTTAAAAAGAAAATAGTAAAAAACAGGAGATTAGGGGACAGCAAAAGGAAGGTCAAAAGCAGAGGAGAAAAGGTGGGTCTTCAGAAGGGAATGTGTCTTCGGGTAGGATTCCTCTAGAGGAAGTGCAGTAGGAAGGGAGTTCCATAGGGAGGGGCCGAGGTAGAAGAAGGCTGCTTATCGGGTGGATTACAGGTGTGCATGGGTAGGGGAGGGGAGCATGAACCAATATGAGACTTCGAGAGAGAGTATGAAACACAAGAAGGTCTGCCAAGTACTGAGGTCTATGAATGTAAATGGCTTGGTGTACCAGAGTGAGAACCTTGAATTGAACCAGGAAATCTAATGGAAGCCAGTGAAGTTGATAGAGAATAGGGGTAATATGATCACGATGAGAGGCATGGGGTATGAGCTGGGCTGCAGTATTTTGTATCAACGGCAGCCGGCGTTGTTGGTACTGGGGGCACCGGCAAGTGCAAGATTGCAAAAATACAACCTAGAGATTACTAAAGAAAGAAGAAGGGTGGTTAAGGCCTGTGGAGAAAGAAATGGCTAGATAGCTCAAATACAACGAAGGTAGTAGAAAGAACGTCGAGACACCTGTGAGATGTGATCTGGAATGAAAGATTATTATCTAACAGTATGACGAGATAGGGAAGCTTAGGAACCAAAGTGATTGGGGTATCTAAGAAAGAGGAAGCCAAGGATGGGCAGCTGGCTCCATGTGGGAACCAAATCGCTACAGTTTTAATGATATTGAGAACAAGGCAGTTGGTGGAAAGCCAGACAGAAATCAGTGATAGACACTTATTGAGAGGGGAGATATCTGGCTGAGCAGAAGAAGTGTGGAGCAAAATGAAAATGTCATCAGCATAGTAATACGTCGACAGACCTGACTGCTGAATTAATAAAGCTAGGGGAGCAAGAAAGATATTAAACAGCAGGGGAGCCAGGACAGAGCCTTGGGGAATACCACAGGGGAGTGGGTTGGGATTGGTGATGGCAAAGGATCTAGAGTACAGAAAGGAGTGAAACCAGTGCTAGACAGTACCCCGGAGAAAGCAAGAGTGAGTGATCCACAAAATCGAAGGCTGCAGATAGATCCAGAGATACTGCCACCGAGATCATGTGAGGAATATATTTCATTCAAGAAAGCGGACATAATGGATTCCACACTATGGCCTGGGTGGAAACCAGACTGACGAGGGTGAAGGAAATGAATCAAACTGAGGTGAAGGAAATGAATCAAATCGAGGGAGTAGTACTGAGACTACTCTAGTAGCCATGCAGAATGAGATAATCCTCCAGCTATAATAACGTCTTGCTGATCCAGCTTGACCTGTGCTCAGCTTTTGGTCTCATCAACCGCTCTCTTACATTTTCAGTTGCAAGAAGTTGTGATGCTGCTCCGAATTGGTTCAGATCTTATCTCTTAAGATGTACATTTCAGGTCTTAATTGACAATTTCTATTCCTACGCTTATCTGTCCTTGCCCCTACTCTAATATCTTCATTAACTCCTAGTTATCATTATTCAGAATTTGGGTATTATCCTTTACCTATATGCTGATTACATTCAGCCTTTAATTTTTCATGATGCCTGGGACTTATCCTTTTAACAGCAAATATCCTTGCACTTATCTATGATAGCAGAGTGGATTATCTCTCTATGATCACACTACCATGTACTCTACTGTTGTATTGTTCTAATAGTTAAGCTCTGTTACTTGTTCAATGTAAACCTGCTCTATGTACTGAGTTATTATTTTGTAAACCGCACTGATTTAAAATAGTGCGGCATATAAATCCAAATAAATATATACCTCACATATGTTAGTCTTGTTCTTGTGAAAAACTGACGCTTTATGGATCGTGACCTCCACCTTCACTAGTAAAAATTAATGGTATTTCACTTCTATTTAAGGAAAGCATTAGATTGATGGGCATCATCCTGGATGCCAAATTATCTGGAGCTCCTTTTATATTTAATACAGGGGTCATTAATAAGATTGACTACTGCAACTTTTTATTAGCTGGTGCTCCCTACTACTTAAGATGTTTCCAGTTAGTCCAAAATATTGACAAGAAAATTTAACATGTTAGAATGATTGATGATGTGACTCACTGAACAGCATTGGTTACCTGTAAATTGCTGTATTCAGTTTAAGATCCTTATGATCACTCATAGAACCTTGTACATGAACTCTCTCACTTAGCCTAATAACATATCACCCTTCATGTACACTATGTTCCTCACAAGAAAACTGCATCTTGACTAGTCTCAAAATACTGTATTTAGTTGTGTTTTTCCTTCTCTGTGGAATACCTTAGCAGTAAACCTTAGAAATGAATCTTTATATACAAAATTTAAGAAAGGGGTAAAGACCTTTTTTTTTTATTTTAGCTGTATTTATATTCTGCTTTTCACTGGGTCAAAGTGGTCAATTGGGAGATACATTTAACACAAGAGGATATGACACACATACACTAATACTTACAGGGAACATGGGCAATGGAGGGTTAAGTGGCTTGCCCAAGACCACAAGGAGTACCTATAGGACTAGAAATCCCAGTCCTTCCAGCCTGAGATTGCTGTCTCCAGGTGGGACTTGAACCCCTGGCCCTAAGTACCTTGTCCTAACCACTAGGCCACTCTATCCCTAGCTTTTCCATAAGGTCTTTTCCAATTTTCTCTAGGATTTTTTTTATGGGCCCCACTTTTGGGTCTTCTGCAGGTTCTATCCGTGACTTGTTCTTCTGGGTTCCCACCTTGGGGCAGTGCTCCTGTCTTAGGTTGGCTGTTTATGCCACTTATGTTTCCTGGCTGAATACTGTTGGCTCTGGAGACGTTTCTGAGCTTTGGACATCTCAAAGTTCATTTTTAGACATCCAATGCATGAATAGGGCTTCTAAAATGACCCACATAGCCTCCAGTTTAAGAACACCACTTAAGTACATAAAGAGCATAAGAAATGCCATACTGGGTCAGATCAAGGTCCATCAAGCCCAGTATCCTGTTTCTAACAGTGGCCAATCCAGGTCATAAGTACCTAGCAGTTTCCAAAAAAGACACACAGGTTCCATAATTCTTGTATTGGGGAAAGCGGTGGATTACCTGGGTCCTCTTTAATAATAGTTTATGCACCTTTCCTCCCGGAACTTGTCCAAACCTTTTTTAAACCTAGCTATACTATGAGGTACCAGCTTTTACTACATACTCCGGTAACAAATTACAGAGTTTGATTATGAGTTGAGTGAAAAAATATTTTCTCTTATTACTCTTAAATGAGTTACACTGTAGATTCATTGCATGTCCATAAAGAATCAATCTACATTTACCTGTTCCACTCCATTCATTAATTAATTTATAGACCTCTATAAATATTTATGTATATACACCTAATGAGAGCATATATTTTGAACTTCTTGGGCAGCATATTCAACCATAGTGGCTAGGCTAGTTAAAAGCACCTAGCTTCCACTGCTTTATTTAAAACCGATATTCAGTGGCAGAAAATATCCAATTTCTGCTGCTGAATGTCGCCGCCAACCAAATAGGGTTAACGGCACTTTCCAACCACTAACCAAATAGAGAAATTGGCTATTCAGCTATTCAGATGACCTAACTTTATCTGGTTTAGTTATCCAGATAATGGTTGGCTCTACCTACAGACTGCCCCAGTTTGAACCAGGCATTTTTTTTTCCATGGTCTGTGAGGACATTCAGTGGATATTCTCACAGAGGGAGAATAAGTCAATGCTTGAGACATATATCACATTTAGGGTTCTTACCTCAACAACCAGGTCAGCAGAGAGCAGCAAAACTGATTTGTACCGTCCACTTGCTGGACAAATGGAAACAGTTTCTTTTTCTAAAATATTTCTCTTTTACTAACAGTTTCTGGCTTTGTTAACTATATTATTTTAACAGTTTAATTTGGATGGTAATTAAAGCTTATTTAAATACAAATACATTTGAAAGGTCATTGATAATCAGACCTGGCTATGCTGGTCATCTGTAACCTATATATGGGAACACCAGTGATGGTCAGTACACTCTTATGTAGGTTTTATTCTGCTCTTTTATATTGTTTTATTTTACTGTAAACTGCCTAGAAGCTTTGCAAAGAGCAGGTAAGAAATTGAATGTTTCTATACTGTTACATTTCTAATCTTACATATAATTCTATAGGTTCAAACAGCATCTTTACATGAGAAGCAATAGGTATACAGTGCAAATCTGGAAGAAAGTAAAGCATTTTACAGCTGGTGAATACTAAAGCTTTAAAATATGAGGACACAAGCACAAGAAAGAAAACTGCCATGAAGCAAAACAAGTGGTTATTAGAAGTTTGTAATACGTATGACAATCTAGATCTAATTTGTTTTACTTATGTTTTTCTCCAGCATAAATGTGTATTGCTGTTAAGTGGCAATCTTCATCTGTCATTTGCTAAACAGCAAATTTATAATTAAGGGTCCCTGTCAAACACAAAGCAAGATTACTTTCCTCCCCTAGAATCAAATACTTTTAATACCTTAGTGAACACTTCCATCTTCAGTGTGTACCTTCTAGAAAATTAATCCGTCAGCATCAGTAACCTGAAATGAGATTTTTTTTTTCTGGTTTAAATTTCATAAAATCATTAGGTCATGGTTTCAGATGTTGATATTTGTTCTACAGTAATTCATGGCTGATAGTTTAATTGAATTTTCATATGTATGAAGCAAATGCTATAAGCTCCTTCCCACACCAATGTGGTTGCTGTTAGTCATGCAAATTTATAATAACATCTCCTCTTATTGTGCTCATCTTCACATTTATCCGAATTTGCAATTGTCTCACTTCATTGTAAACTGCAACACTAGCTATGCAATTTATGCATGTAATTAGAGACACAATTTGATGTAAGATTTAAAAAAAAATTCTAAATGAAGAAACTAATGGATAGGCAAATTCTATCTGCTTTTGGAATGCTTTGCTTACAGAACAGCCGTGACATAAGCAGGCTTGTTATCCTTGCGGTTTCCTCAGCTTGCAAATTTGGAAGTTAAAAACGTATGGAGTTTCAAGAAAAGGTTAGGAGCCTATGTTTACGTGACCTGTTCCTATAAGTAAGAAAGAGCTCAGCTGAATGGGCAGGAAGGACATCTGTGTGATACAGGAAACGAATATGTGTGCAAGCATAGGGGCAGTCGGAGAAGAAGGCTGGCACAACACATGTGGGGATTTTATGACTCCTATAGATATACAACCTATACCCACACATTAACTTAAAACCCCAATTTTAATTTCAATACATAAAATAAATATAACTCAAATAATCCCTAGAATTAGCCCATGAAAGGGCACCCAAAGGGACACACAAAGGGACACACAAAGGGAGGTAAAGTTTCTAGATGAAATAAATGACTGAAGGCTGCAGGAACAGTTGCAGTGAAGAGCAAGAGGTTGAGAATATGAGAGATGGAAGGGATGACAGTGGAGGAGATGGAGCTTAGGAGATGGGTGGGGATAGGATCAGAGGAGGAGGTAGTGAGTATGGAGAGGAAAGAAGATGAGTGGTTTCCTCCTCAGAGACCATAGAAAAGGAAGAAAGGGTGGCAAAGGTTGAGGGGAAGAGTTGGGGTGAAGAGGGGAAGAGGGGATGGAGTTGACCTCTTGGAGAATTGAAATGTAATCTTGTGGCCTTTGTCATGGAAATAGGTGGCCAAGGTTTGGGCAGAAAGGGAAGGAGGGGTCAGAGGCGGAGGCACCTTGAGGAGAGAGTTGAGAGTTTAAAGAGATGGCGAGGTCAGAGGCAAGAGAATTAGTCAGGTGGACATAATATTCTTGTTTGGCGAGTGCTATGACTGACTGGAAAGAGGCAAGCGTGAATTTGAAGTGTAGGAAGTCTATGAGAGTACGGGATTTGAGCAAATGTGCTCAGCTGAGTGGGCAAAGGAACATAGATAGTATGTAGTAGAAAACAGCCAGGGCTGAGGTGCAGTATGCCTCAGAAGATGTGGCATAGGCAGAGCAAGAGCATCCACTGCAGATGAGAATACAGTGTTATAGGAAGCTAGTGTCTCATCAACAGACTCAGATGACATAGTGGAGAAAAGAGATGCTGAAACAGTTATGGAGAGAGCCGATGGGTCGATAGCAAGATTTCTAAAGAGGTTGGAGGATACTGGACAAGGTTGAGACAGGGGTGATGAAGAGTGAAGCTTAGTAGATGATGATCAGATATGGGAAGAACTGCTGAGATATTGCAGTGCCATTCAGATGTTAAGACTATGGAGGAGAACATCAGATCAGGAGACCAGACTTAAAGTTTTGGAATCGCATAATACTGCATTAATGAATGACAATATGACCATGCAGTTAAAAGATAAGAGAACTTAGAAAATGCTGATCAGCGCAGAAATCTTCACCTTCTAAACTTTTCAAAGTCTAGTTTAGCAGCCCCCTATGAACTGTTCAATAGGTATATGCCTGTCACGTGACCTTTCTTCTCTATGGCAACAGGGATGCTGCCAGACTAGAGTACTGAAGTCCCACCTTCAGTCTGGCAGCATCCCTGTTGCCACTTAACAGGAGAGCATCACCCTGGTGTGGCAGGAAGTGATCCTGTAGCTAAGACCTGTCCTTCAGGTGATGTAAAACCGTCTCTCACCGAGGAGGTTTCTCCAGGGCCATGTGCCCATGAGGGAGGGTTAGGACAGCTGTTATAGTTAGTGATTCGATCATTAGGCATGTAGATAACTGAGTGGCTGGTGGACTTGAGGATTACCTGGTAACATGCCTGCCTGGTGCAAAGGTAGCAGACCTCATGCACCACCTAGACAAGATCTTATATAGTGCTGGGGAGGAGTCTACTGCCTTGGTATGTGTCAGTACCAATGACATAGGAAAGTGTGGTAGGGAGGTTCTGGAGGCTAAATTTAGGCTTTTAGGTAGGAAGCTGAAATCCGGAACTTCCAGGGTAGCAAAGCTCCAGAGTCTCAATACGTGGATGGTGAAAAGAAGAGAGTTTTTGGATTTGATAGGAACTGGGGAACATTCTGGGGAAAGGAGGGACTTTTCCTGAAGGGATGGGCTCCACCGTAACCAGGATGGAACCAGGCTGCTGGCATTAACCTTTAAAAAGGAGATAGAGCAGATTTTAAACTAGATAAGAGGTGAAAGCCGATAGTCTCCCAAAAGTGCATGGTTTGGAACAATGTATCCTTGAAGGACACTAGCAAAAGACTGAAGTTAGGGCATATCAACAGAGAGGTTCCAATAAAGACAGAAGTAACCCAAATGCCTTTGAGTACAGAGCAGACAGAATTTAAAGATTCCAAATTACCCCTGCCTACCGATAGCCAGATTAATATGAATAAAATACAGCCTCTAAAATGCTAGTATGCAAATGCTAGAAGTCTAAAAAATAAGATAGGAGAGTTAGAATATATAGCACTAAATGAGAAGCTAGAGAATATACAACACTAAATGATAAGGTAGATATGATTGGTATCTCAGAGACATGGTGAAAGGAGGACAACCAGTGGGACACTTTGATACTTGGGTACAAACTATATCATAATGATAGAGCAGATCAAATTAGTGGAGGAGTTGCACTCTATGTTAGAGAGGGCATTGAGTCACAAAGGGTTAAAGTTTTGCAGGAAACAAAATACACTGTAGAAGCTCTATGGATTGAAATTCCATGTAAAAAGGGGAAGGGGAAGGCGATGGCAGTGAGGTTGTACTATCGACCGCGAGGCCAGAATGAACAAATGGATGATGAAATGCTTAAAGAAATCAGGGAAGCTAACAAAAGTTACAGCACAGTAATAACAATGGGTGATTTCAATTACCCCGGTATTGACTGGGTCAGTGTTATGTCAGGACATGCTAGGGGGATAAAATTTCCAGATGAAATAAATGACTGCTTCTTGGAGCAACTGGTTAATGAACAGACTAGAGGGGAAGCCATTTTGGACCTAGTCCTTAGTGGAACACAAGATCTGTTACAAGAGATAAGAGTGTTGAAGCCACTTGGCAATAGTGATCATAGCACGATCATGTTTGATTTAATAAATGGAGGAAGGACGGTAAGAAAATCCACAGTACTACCTTTTAACTTTCAAAAGGGAGACTATGATAAAATATGGAAAATAGTTAAGAAAAAACTAAAAGGAGTAGTTGCAATGGTTAAAGATTTACATCAAGTATGGGTGTTGTTTAAAAATTATCTTTGAAGCCCAGATCAGTTGTATTCAAGTTTTGATAGGATGAAGGTACAAGAAGTTTTGGTTACACTCTCTTCTTAGATTGTCATTTTGGGAGCTCTTTATGAATTCGGTTAGGTATGAAGGTGATACGTCCCTTATTAGTTTGAACGTAGTCATTAGTATTTTATATTTGTGTAGATTTATTGTTTTGAGCTTATAAATTATTGCGCTGCTACACCATACTCCTTCCCTTTTGTGTCATGCCCTAATTTATAATTACCCAGTGTGTGTTCTATTATGCATCCTTATATTTTCTTTGTTCTGTTTTCACTACATATTTGTAAGCCTCAATGACGCCAAGACTTATTGTTTGAATCGCGGTATATCGAAAACTCAAATAAAGACAAAGTTAATGCATAATAATCTACTGCATATTAACTATTAATACAGCAGATAACGCAGATCAGTTAATACCACCTCGATAGGTGTCACTAAGTGGCATATTTACTAAATTGCGCTACTGGGTAACATGGGATTCAGCTGCCCACACTGACATTTAGCAGAGGGCATTGTGCTAGTGGCCTTGCTTTAACTGATTAGCACATTAGTGGGCATTGATGGTGCGGAGTGGTTAGCATGGGGATTATGGGTACATGCTAACCGCGTTTGTTTCCATTAGCGTGAGTACACCTAATGCCACCTCAATGGGTGACGTTAAGTGCACCCGCATGCCAGGCAATTGCAGCACACTATTGGCATGGGGGATGGAAGCACACACTCACAAATCTTTCTGAAGGCCTCCATGCTGATACCACATTGCAATCGTGTGCTACCACTGTGGCCTTGAGTACACTTGCCCCGAAGTGCATCTGTATTATTTGTCTTGCACTTAATACGTGACACTTGTATTGTCTCTGTTAGCTGCATGGACAGATTTTGGGCATGCCCCCCAGCAATTAATGCCGAGGCTTTGCAATTACTGTGCGATAATTTGGGCAATTACTGCGCAGTAAGTGTAGAAATGTAGTGCACTTTAATAAAAGGGCCCCTTAGTAATTTTTCTTTGAGCTTCCTTGTGGTTGAGGCAAATAGGACATAAAAGAGAAGGAAGACGGGGCTGACTCTGAACATCCACAAGTATTCCAAAAACAGTACGTAAAATCTTCACAGTGCTCTGTCCCAAAAAATGTAATTTAAATTCTAATCTACAGTGTTTGCTTCTGCAGGCAGTACTTTTGGGAATAACCTGACACATGGTAAGCAAATGATCTGGTTCTAAAATAGCATCTGACTCACCTGTCAGCAAGCACCGGATGCTGCTAAATAGCTGAATTTGAATAGGATAAATGTAAATATGTTGCATTTTTAAGCAACTAATGACGAGCATAACCCGTTGAATGAATCTCTAACTAGTTCTGCAGATGATTAAAAATACACTTTTGATTGCGGTCATACTACTCTGTAGCTGTTATAGATATGTTCAGAAATGTGGCTTGAATTTTAACCTGGATCTTTAAATAATGAATATGTGCAATTGCACTTTCTCTTTCATGTTTTGATTTCTGTCTGAGAAAATTGGTTGGAATGTTTCTTCCCTAGTAACATGATAGAAATGTATTAATTTATATTATGCACATTACAGCTATGATTTTGAGAAAGCATGCTTGAAGTCAGGGCCAAATTTACATATTAGGTGCCCCTAGGTGCAGGAGTGGAGGGTGGACGGGTGCCCTGCTGAGAATGTGGGAGCTGGGTGTGGAGGGAGAAGATGCAGTGGTCCACCTGTGAAGACACATCCCAGTGACACTTTTCTAACTGACAGAATCCTGTCACACTAGCCTCCTTAACTGGGGAAAATGTAAAGTAGCCTGACATCCGCTGCCTGGGGAGTTTAGACTTACTGCCTTGGGAGTGAAGACTTGCTGCCCTACAGCAATCGCCGAAGAAGCCTATCCCCCCATCACTGCTGGCATTAGTGATCGGTCAGGGCAGTCTGACAGATATCCAACGCAGGCCTGGTAAACAGCGGCAACCTTCCTGGCAAAACTGAAGCACCCAGCTGTGTCTGAGCTGCTTTGGTTTTGGCGGGAAGGTTGCCACTGTTTTCTGGACCCGCGGTGGTGTCTGTCACACTGTCCTGAGTGATCGCTGGTGCCGGCAGTGATCGACGGATAGGCTTGATTGGCTATCACTGCAGGGCAGTAAGTCTTCACTCCCCAGGTAGCGCGTCTAAATTCCACACTGTTTTCTGGACTCATGGTGGAGCAACTCAGCTGTGCTGCTCCAGTTTTAGCTGATGCCGACGGTGATTGTGGGACAGGCAGTAATGAGAAGGCTAGTTAACTCGGCTTCCCCATTTGCTAAATAGCAAAGGGAGAATGAGTTAACTCGTCTTCCCCAGTTAAGAGGTTAAAGGTCAGGCAGGCTGATGGCGTTCCTGTTTTACGTCTGCATAAAATTTAAACTATTTATTTGAATGGATTTAACTCAAGCCTTTTCAGTGATGACCCAAGGCAAGTCACATAGGGAAATAGGGGACAGTCGTTCAACCTTTCAAACAAGGGAAACAAAAGGACATCCTATGAAACTAATGACCAGCATACCGAAAACAAATCATACCAAATATTCTTTTCATGAATATTTGGAATCTGTTGCTAAAGGATGTGGTTATGGTGACTAACAGTGGAGTTCAAAAGAGGTTTGTACAACTGTTTGGAGAAAAGGTCCTGAAAATGAACTATGAGAAATAGATCTATATTTTGGGATCTACCAAGTACTTGTGATCCAACTGGATAATGTCAGAGACAGTATACTCGGCTCAATGGACCTTCGCATGACCAAGCATGGCTTTTCTTATATACTGAGGTGCATTCATGCAGGATTGTATCAAGCTAGAAATGTGCGTTGCACAACTAGTGAACCTGGTGCCCCCCCCCAATCTGCGCACAGGAACTTGCTCTTATTGGGCTTTCTGGAAGCAAAGTGATGACACTGGCGCCCCTTCGGTACTTACGCCGTGTGGCCGCATTGCTCGCACAGCTCTTGGTAAGGTCCTGAATTCATATACAGTAGGTATTTCAAATTTCCCCAAGGAACTACAGTCTAAGGCTTTATTTACCAAACTGGATTATGGCAATATCATTATTTGCCAGTTAAGTGTGTTCATTACCAATAATGTAGTTTATATAGGATTTTTTACTGCAACACATATTAAATAATAATGAACTGCGAAGCATGAAATGCATACAAAGCAACTCATTATGCAAAGTGATTAATGCAGCTTGCATTATTCCTAAAGACTGACAACACCTCCCAGGGAGCAAGTTAAAAGCATCAACAGGATGAAAAATCATGCCTCTACCTCTGATTTAAAAAAAAAAATAAAGATTGCTCCCCGATACCCCTCCGCCCCAAATCCCTTTGTAAAAATAAAAATACCCACAGTGTCCCACTCCACTCATCTCTTTACAGAAAAATCGGAGTCTCCCTGCCCCCCCCCCTCCCAGTACATACCTCTGAATTCTTGGTGGGTAGTGGGGGGTAGAAGTGATCCTTGGTCATTCCTTTCCTGGTAAGTGCTTGATAAATGGCAGCTGAATAATAGTGGTACTACTGCAAGAGGTCAGGCTGACAAGTGAGGAAAAGGGGCGGCAGTGACTGTGGATTGCATCTGCTCTCCAGTACTTGCCAGAGATTATTTAGAGCTGTGTGACATGGGACCACTTGGTGGGGGTACTGAGGGCTGGAGCTCAATTCTTTTACAAAGGAATTGGAAATGATCTTTTTAGAAATAAATTGGGGGTTGAGGGGTGTACTAGGGGATGGTGAGAAATCTTCATTTCTATAAGGTTGCCAATATAAGGAGATTGGAGAAGGGCTATTTATTGTCATTGCCAACCGGCCCTTTAAAGGATAGTGGGCTTGATTTGGGAGCCATTCTCTTTGCTTGCTGGGACAAAGAACAGGCTAAATTCCTGGCCATAGCAATCTTCATCTGAATTCACTGTAGGAATTATTAACCTGTGGTATCAAGCTACAATGAATTAGTGAATTCTGTGGCAAATAGCACACAAATGTGTTAGGTTCGTAATAAGAGGAGGCTAAGGGGTCTATTGCGAATAGTGGGAATGGAAATCCTGTTGGGACGTCCACCCCCACTATTCGCTCCTTGGCCCTGTCAAAAGCCTCTCTGTACGAACAAGAAGTTTCTACAGGTAGGCTTAGACGGGGGCGGGAGGGGGCATTGCAGAGGTGGAGTTAGGGTGGGCAGTGGGCAATCCGCGACCCTGGACTAGAGGACCGATTCTGAAGTCAGCCCTGTATGTCTGGGGTCGGCAGACTGGATGGGGGACTTATTCCACATCGGAGGTGGAATAAGTCCCCCTGAACATCAGAGGGATGGCAGGCCCAGGCAGCGCAAGTAAGGTGAGGGGGTGAAGGGGGATCCCTGTAGCCCAATCCTTGCCATGGAAGGCCAGATCGTGGGTTGGGCTGCGGGGAGAGGAAAGAGTGGTTGGTGGCCAGGGATTGCAGCTCCTAAATGGAGCCGTGGTGCCATTGCAACAGGACGCTATGGCACCGTGGCTCCATTCAGGAGCCTGACTGAGTTAGCTGGGCATGGCTCTATATGTGCAGGCTGATCAGAATCGGGTCCCGGCCTGCACGTACAGACCCTAGACCCAATTCTGATCCTGCAGGGCACGTCTAGCCCTTGAGGGACCGGAATCGGGTCTAACTCTGTGAGTCCCGATTCCAATCAGGTGCACAGGGGCCTGGACGCACATGTTGGAATGTGCCTCCACTTTTATAAGCTACTGCATAGTTAATGAATGTTTTTACATGCGCTAATTATGCCTGTTTCATAGAGTTGCCGCTAACGCATGTGAATTTAAGCAATGGTCACTTATACAAATTTAGAGCCAGCGTAAATGATGGCACATAGCTTGTACATGTAGCATGTAGTTTATAAATTACATGTATAAAGTGTGTTCTGCCCATGCTCTGCCGATGTGCACATTCAGAGTCAAAGTATGTGTGATGGGAACCATGTGTATACTTATCGAATTGTGACCACTAAATTTACTCAAGTCAATATTCACTTATGCACCTTAATAACTAAAATACTGTGAATTACACAATTAAATAGCACCTCATTTTATGCGGCTCTTTATAGAATTACCTGAGGAAATAAAGGGTGACCTGCCCAAAATCACACAGTGGGATTTGAACCCTGGTTTCTCCAGTTTTCAGCCTGCCGTTGTAAGTGTGGAACCATTCCTCTACTTCCCTTGCACTGTCCTAGGACTATGCACACTTTCTAGCTCCTTGTGACCTCCTCTCATTTCCACATACTCCCCTATTTGTAAACCTTTGTCATCAGTTGAGCTACTTTTTATTTATTTATTTATTTAAAAAGAATTTCCATCTCACTCAATCGCCAACACGGGCAACAAAATACATATATAATAAAACATCATATACAGTAAAAACAAGCACAAACAATACAATTCATCAAATACAAATGACATTATTCTAATTTAAGAGGCTGCTAATAAAAATCACTGCCATATGCTTTTATCTGCATCCTTTTTCTCTATTGCCAAATCTTGACTGTAACAAATGCCTGGAACAGTCATCCTGAAAGCATGCATCAGGCTCTTCTCCTAGAAGTGGGCCTCAGGCCACCTTCCTGAAAACTCATCTCTTTGAGAATGCTTTTAATACTTGAAGCTCATGCAACAGATTTATCGATCTAGGCTCTAGGCTGGGAAGGAGAGCCGGTGCAAGCATCTGAGGTTCCCTAGGTGAACCTCATTTCCAGTGCCGGCCCCGCTCCTATTACTGCCACTGCCGATGGTGCGATGGTGACAATACTTTTAAAACGACACCAAAGAGCCAGAGTTACCTTCTGCTTGGATGCTGCAGGGCCGTTTGTGCTTCAGCCCCCTCCGATGCCACTTCCTGTTTGCAAAAGGAAGTTGAATGGGAGGGGTTGGAAGCAGAAATGGCACAGCAGCACCAGAGGAGAAGGTAACTGATTCTATAGTGTTGCTTTTTTTAAACCTATTTATGAATTTTAACAAACAATACATCAAGCAAAAAAAATTATACTTAAATAGAAACGGAGCAGCCCAAAGGAATAGCAAATCAAAGAAAAAAAGACATCAATACACGAAAAGAAAAGATATCACAATATTGTACTACTCACTATTAGCCCTCAAGTAAGTGGGGGGAGACATCAGGAAAAAGGCTAGATCACATATTATAAGCATAAAGAAAAATGTTCATAAGAAAAAGGCTAACGATGTGGCCAAAATACCTCAACCTAAACATCCCTAGAGAAAGTCAATCTTAACTGGCTGCAACTGTGAGCACCATGGGGCTAAGAGAATTTCGGGTGTTCAAAAAGGAACACAGCTGCTTAGGGTCATAAAATACATACCGTGCATTAGACGACTTAATCAAACATTTACAAGGAATCCTTAACATGAATGAAAAGCCCAAGGAAACAACCTCAGAATGTAACAGAAGAAATTGCCATTTTTTAGACTGTGTCACAAGGGAAATGTCTGGGAAAACCCAGATTTTTTTTGTCCAAGAAAAAGCTTCTCTTTATTACAGAAAAATAACTCCACGCCCAGTCTGGTTCAAGGACGAAAGTGACCAAATGGGTTTATTTATTTACTTATTTCTACTTAACTTTTTTTTATACTGCCTTATCCTTTAATTAAAGCGGTTTACATTGAAACTTCAGGTCATACAATAAACTAGTACAAATAACGATAAGTCAAACTGTTATATTAACATCGATAAACAAGAACACTGTAGAACTTATGTACAGTAAGACAGGCAGGTACGATGGTCCATTATTATTAGACTTAGTGGCCTAGTATGGGAAAGTGGACTGGATTCGCAGGGGTTTGGGATATGGTATTTGCTTAAATGCTGTGTCCAAGGAAAGTAATTGCTTAAGTGATATCTCCGAAATGGTCAGTGTATAGGTGCGTCTTTATCTTTTTGCAGAAGTCCTTGATGTCTGTTGTGGTTCTGATATTTTCCAGTAGGGTGTTCCATAACGCTGGGGCAGAGAGAGAAAAGTGCCCTTTTCGAAATGGTTTGGTTGGATTTCTGGTATACGGCTGGGAAGACAATCATTCTTTTATTGTTAATTCTCCTGGGACGCGTGCTATTGTCTCGAGAAATCAGTTCTTTTAGAGTATCTGCAGTAGAATGATGTAGGATTTTACATATTGTGAGCAGTGTCTTGAACTTAGTCCGGGAGAGTATAGGCAGCCAGTGGAGTTGGTTAAGTATGGGGATTATGCGATCTTGTATGGAACTTCCAGTGATGATTCGAGTGGCCGTATTTTGTGCCATTTGGAGGGGGTGCATGGAACTCATTGGTAGGCTCTGGTAAATTGAATTACAGTAGTCAAATATTGGTGTGATGACTGCTTGAAATACTGTGCGGAAGTGATCCTGGCTAAGTACTGGTTGTATATTCTTGAGGAGTTTCTTTTTGTAGTAAGTGTTTGCAGTGGTTCAATTTATATGAGACTGAAGGGTGAGGTTTTGATCTAGGGTGACATCCAGATACTTGACTTCTTTTTGCACCTTTATTATTCTATATGAGAAGCAGATTTCTTGTGGGGGATTAAATGAGGAGTTTCTTGTAATATAAAGTGCCTTTGTTTTATTATAATTTACTGCTAGATTGTTGTTGCCGAGCCAGCTGATCATATCTTTGATGCATTTGGTTATGGGCAAGAGGTCAGGGTTGTGGATATCAATTGGAATGAAAATCACGATGTTGTTGGTGTATAGCCAGTATTGTATTTTGTGATGTTTGATGATATTGCAGATGGGCTGTATGTAGATGCTGAATAACACTGAAGAGATAGATGATCTTTGCGGTATATACGCCCTGAGTTATGCCGAAGGGAGTGGATTTCAGTGTGCCGCATTTTACTTGCAGTTGCCTGTTGTTGAAATATGATTGAAACCACTTTAGAGTAGTGCCATAAAAACCAATTTCCTGGAGGCATTGCAGCATGATATTGTGGGATACTGTATCGAAGGCAGCCGATATGTCCATGAATATGAGTATGAAGCCAGCTTTGATGTTGTCAATTCCCCTAAGGATTTTGTCTAGAAGTAAAGCTTAGTGTTTCTACACTATGGTTTGGTTTGAACTCATGTTGATGGGGGTTCAGAGGGGCATGCTGGTCTATGTGGTCCTGTAAGTGCCTTTGTACCACTATTTCAATAATTTTTGGTTGTATGGAGCTTGCTTGGAAGTTGCTGTGAAGGATGGTTTGGTTCCAGTTTTCTATGGCAATGTCAATGTCAATTATTTCCTGATTCAGATTTGGGCATATTTCTTGCAAGAAGTTTTCCTTATGGAAGCTCTTGAATTTTCTTTCAGTGTACTGCTGGGGTTTTGTGTTAGTGGTATTTTGAATATGCATCTTGAAGGATATGAGGTGATGGTCTGACCAGGGTGTTGGCGTAATTGAAGGAGGGGTTGTGTAGTTCTATTCAGTCATCGTTTTTGGTATGAAAATGAGGTGTGGCATTGTTCCTAGCTGGTGAGAGGGTGCATTGACAATTTGTTTGTAATGAAGTGTATCCATTGTCTTCAGGAATGTTTTACCTCTTTTTTATGTGCTTTGCTGAGGTTTAAATCACCCAGAGCTATGGGGGGTTTATGTGGAGCATTATGGGTGCACACTGTCTTCAGTACAGTGGAGAGCTCATCATAATGGGAACTGGGATCTCTGTACGTGAGGCATATGCTGATATATTTGTTGGCAATGGTGATGTTTGTGTTCTGTGAGCTGTGTAAAGCTGTTGGCTTGAATTTGAAGTGGCTTTTTATGAGGATTAGGACTCCACCTCCTCTCTTGTGTGTTCTGTGGTAGTCGAAGAAGGAGTAGATTGGCAGGGCGATATGGTTAAGGATAACCTGGTCAGTCTCATTTAGCCAGGTTTCTGTGGGTTGGTCTCTGAGCTCCCTCAGCTATAGAATCTTCCAAGACTGTCAAGTTCAGGGTGTGGCAATCCCCTGCTCCCCTTCAGAAGTGACACTGTTAGATCCTTTCTTGGAGGGAAGATAATAAACCTTGGAGGTAGGAGGGAGAGCATTCTCAGGCATCCCCAACAGGAGGAGAGTTTTAAACCTTAAGTTCCGTTTTTGGAGAAATTTTCAAGTTTCTCCTATTTAGCATGTACAGCAGAGCTGTCCCTCATAAAGAACACGCTCTGAGACTGAAAAGATTGTACCTGGGAACTTATAGTGTCCACTTTCCTGCTGATTCTAGAGCAGGTGTCTTCTTGTAGCTGAACTTTATTCTGAAGTGCTTGGGTTGCTCCCTCTACGAAATCCAAATGCTTGGACACTGACTTCTCCAAAGCCACAATGGCAGTATCCAACGTGACTACTGCAGGTTTAACCAGAATGCTTGAGTTGAATGGGGAGACTGAACTATCCTCCGGTCATGGAGCAGAAAGAACTTCCAGGTCTGACGCCACTCCGGACACTATTGGACCAATCACTGCACTGGTCACAGAAAAGGAGTCCCCCCCTGAAGCTCACCAGATATCTCCGGTGAGACCACATGTGGATATGGAACTGGCAGCTCACCCGCAGCCGGCAAACAACCCTCAAACCTAGAATTGGTAGGGAGAGGCCAGAGCTGATCAGTACCACACAGTGGCAAAGGCTCTCCTGGTGGGACATGCTACTCGGGACTCAGACTCGCATCTGACACTGATAAGGCCATTTGAAGGCAGCACCAGCAACTACCCCGGCAGCTACAGCTTCTTCAGCACCAGCGGGGAAAAACTTGGTTATGGGCTGCTGGATAGGAGAAGGTCTGACCTCAGGGTAAGTCTTAACCTTGCCCTTTCTCTTCCCTATAGGGCCAGCAAGAAACAGAAGCAAGAAATGCAAATAAAACTAATGGCACAGTATCACATACAAGCACACCAGCTGGGGCAGGCCCAGTGCTGTTTTAAAAGTATTGTCAACACTGCATGTCCCAGAGAGCGGTGGCAGCAGTGGAAATGGGCACCCTATGACTATTGGTGCTCTAGGCAGCTGCCTAGTTTGTCTAATGGTTGTGATGGCCCCGCTGGGAAGTATATTTCTCATAAGAACACAAGAAATCCCATACTGGGTCAGTCCAAGGTCCATCAAGCCCAATATCCTGTTTCCAACAGTGGCTAATCCAGGTCACAAGTACCTGGCAGGTTCCCAAAGGCAAACAGATTCCACAATGCTCGTCCTGGAGTAAGCAGTGAATTTTCAGGGTCCTTGTTAATAATGGTTTATGCACCTTTCCTCCAGGAACTTGATTACGCATTGAGTGAAAAAATATTTTCTCTTATTAGTCTTCAATGGGTTACTTTATAGCTTCATTGCATGTCCTTTAGCCTTTCTACATTTTGATGACATAAACAACTGATCTAAGTTAACCCGTTCTACTCCATTCATTAATTTATAGACCTCTATCATATCTCCCCTCTTTTCCATGTTGAAGAGCCCTAACTTTTTAAGCCTTTCCTCATAGGGGTATCTTTCCATCCCCTTTACCATTTTGGTGGTTCTTCTCTATACCTTTTCTAATTCTGCTATATCCTTTTTAAGATACGGAAACCAAAATTGGACACATTGTTCAAGGTGCAGTCGAACCATAGAATGGTACAGAGACATTATAATATCCTTTATTTTATTTGCCAATCCTTTCCTTATGATTCCTAGCATTCTATTTGCTTTCTTGGCCACTGCTGAACACTGGGCGAAGGGCTTCAACATATTATCCACGACGCCTAAATCTTTTTCCTGGGTGATGGTTTTTAAGGTGAGACCCTGCATCATATAACCAAAGTTTGGATTGTTCTTTCCTAGGTGCATAACTTTGCACTTGTCTACATTAAATTTCATTTGCCCTTTGGGCACCACGTCTTCCAATTTATTAAGGTCCTCTTGCAATTTTTCACAATCCAGACTGGAAACAACATTACAAAATACAATGAAACACAGGAAAATTAAACATAGGAAAAGGCAATAGAGCCTAGTCTGCCCCTACCACAGCCCACCATAAGAGAGAACCAAGTACATTAGTATTAACCACACCTGTGAAGAAAATATAAGCAAGTATCAAGCAATCAAGCAAAAAACCTTTCTGCAGTGGAATCTAGACCACCTCAACCGAGCGGTGAGAATTCAAAAAGGCCAGATTGCAACTTAACTATACATTTACATGGGAATTTCAGAAAGAATTGAGCACCTATAAGCAAAACTCCAGGACGAAGCAACAGAAATTCTTTCCTTCTCCTCTGAGTCTCTTTAGACAAATCAAGAAACACACGAACAGATAACCCTTGAAAGGACAGACTACACTTACGAAAATACATTCGTAAAAACCAATCTCAGTCAGAGGAAAGAGCGAAGGTTGCTATTAGAGTAGATGGAGAGACAGAATCAACTAACAAAGTTTCCAAAATATCCGAAACATCCAAAGAATCAACATGTTTAACCCCTGGAATCATCCCACCACCAACTTCCTTTTTACCAGGAGGAAGATAATACAACTTAGTCATTGGGGGATGGGATTCATTTGGAACCCCCAAGACAGCAACCAAATACTTTTTAAGCATATCTTTAGCACCAATTAAAGTAGATTTTGGAAAATTTATAAGACAAAGATTTTGATATCTTGATAAGTTTTCCAACATCTCAATCCTTGTTTTTAAAGTCAATGCATCCTTCTGAAAAGATAGGCTTCCATCCTCATAACGAGCAGCTTTTTGTTGTAACTCAATCACTGAAGATTGCAAGGTGGAAATTTCCGATGTGTGTTGCTGCAGTAAGTTAGTATGGGACTGAGAATGGACCAACAAAGCAGACACCTGTGGAGCCAACACTTCCCCAAGCTTCACAATAGCTGACCAAATAGTCTCCAAAGTAAAAACAGCCGGTCGTTCAAAGGAAAAAGTTACCACTGTTTCAGCCATTCCTGCACCGACCTCCGAAGACTGCTGCTCCATTGCTGGGCTCCCAGGAACAGGAAGGATTGCAACCGACCCCTTGAACTGCCTCCATGATGGAAAAGCTCCTGGGCAGTGAAGGAGAGAAGAAAAAACCTCTCCACTACTCAGCCCCACATTCAACCCTCCGCTCTCAGGAGACTCGTCCATCTGGGAGGACTGCAAGACCGCTGGCTGCGCTGGGCTCTGCTCCAAGAGAAGCTCTTTCGGAGGACACCACTGCACTGGAGGAGAGATGTCTGTCCCAGAACCACCCGCCGAACTGCTCAACTCCATCGGGATGCTAATGGGGCACTGCTCCACCGGGTCTCCTGACTGACGCTGTGACATAGAGAAAAAGGAATCGTGGACCAATCACCTGAAGAGGCAATGGGGACGAAGCTGCTGGGGTAAGGGATGGTTTTTTAACCCCTTTAGCCTTCCGTTTACCCATAGGAAAATCACCACCGTTCAGCAACACCCATTAAGCCGCCATCTTGGTTCCCATCATCTTGGGTTTTAACAACTTGGAATAATTTTGTGTCATCTACAAATCTGATCACCTCACTCGTTCATATTTCCAGGTCATTTATGAATGTTAAAATGAAGTGGGCCCAGCACAGATCCCTGCGGTACTCCATTATTTACTTTTCACCATTGAGAAAATTGGCCATTTAGCCCTACTCTCTACTTTCTATCTTTTAATCAGTTCCTGATCCAGAATACTACACTGCCTCCTATCCCATGCCTTTTTAATTTCGCCAAGAGCCTCTCGTGAGGGATTTTTTCAAAGGCTTTCTGAAAATCCAGATATGCGATATCAACTGGCTCACCTTTGTCTACCTGTTTATTCACACTTTCAAAAAAAAATAACAGACTAGTAAAACAAGACTTTCCTTGGCTAAATCCATGTTGGCTTTCTCTCATTAAACCATGACTATATATATGATTGGTAATTTTATTCTTTATAATGGTTTCTACCATTTTGCCTGATGCTGACGACAGACTCACCAGTCTTTAGTTTCCCAGATCACCACTGGAATCCTTTTAAAATATTGGCGTTATACTGGCCATTCTTCACTCTCCGGGTACTACAGATGATTTTAATGATAGTTCACAGATTATAAATAGTAGATCTGTAATCTCATATTTCAGTTCTTTCAATACCCTTGTATGTATACCATCTGATCCAGGTGATTTGCTATCAAATAGTTGTAATACACCTTCCCAGTTAATTGATATTTCTTTCAATTCTTCTGCTATATCACCTTTATATACCATTTCAGGCACGGGTAACTTCCCTACATCTTCTTAAGTAAAGACAAAAGCAAAGAATTCATTCAGTCTCTCAGCTATGGCCTTGTCCTCACTTAGCACACCTTTTACCCCTTTATTATCCAATGGTCCAACTGACTTTCTCACAGGTTTTTTGCTACGACTGTACTTGAAAATGTTTTTTTATGCATTTTTGCTTCCATGGCTAGCTTTTTTTTAAATTCTCTTTGTCTGCCTTATCAATGCCTTGCATCTAACTTGCCAATGCTTATGTTGCTTCCCGTTTTTGTCATTTGGCTCCTTTTTCCATTTCCTGAAAGATGTGTCTTTGACTGAACCAGGGATAATAGTTATTTCATATCTTCTTCACACTATATTAGAAATGGCTGATGAGCAACAGCTTGTATGATAAGAGTCCTTAAAATATTTCCAGGTCCCAAATGCCATATCTGATGCTACTCTTTAATCCCATGTAACTAACTCTTCTCCATCATAACTTTTGCCATCTGAATTTAAAACTTCCTATTTGTCTTCTATTGTGTGTCCTGTATCTGTTTTGATTATATGGTAAACTGCAAGGAGTAGAGATAGCCCATTATGTGTGTTTGTACAGTGGTTTGCACATCCTGCATGCAGTATACAAATCATTATAACAATCATAACAATAATTACATTAATTATTATAATAGCTTGGCATAGTTAATTTCTATTTAGTAACCAAGTGCAAAGTGCATCTCTAGTAATAAAAGAATATTCTTCTTTAACCATGAATGGGAGGTTCAGAACTGCTACACACCTAAACAGATTTCACCTGCTGCTATGAAAGAGACTCACACGCAGTTCTCATGTTTTTGTTCTCATTTTCTTGAATCTTCTAGCTCTTAAAAAACAGCTAAAATATTTGGCAGTAAATGAACTTTTGAGACCTCACAGAGATGCAGATCATGGATGCATTAGTAAAGCCTTTTTACATGTGGAAAACACCTTGGGGCATGTTTACTAAGCGCCACACCAGTAATGTGAGTGTGGACAGGGCTTCTAGCAAACTGCAAGAGGGAACATTCATATGTCCCTCTGCAGTCAGCGCAGAGAAGCTGCACAGACTGAAGAGAAGCCACACATTAAGGTGATGTTAGTTGCACCTGCGTTACCCACGCTAGCGGCGATATGCTGACAATGCCCATGTCCCATCCAGTCCCAGCTCCAATACACACTGCCAGGCTAGCATGGCGACCCTGCTCTGCTTATCATGTGGTACTGAAACCACGCACTTACCCCATGCTACCCTGTTAGCACACTTTAGTAAACATTCCCCTAATGTAAAATAGGTGTATATATGTTTAGAAAAAGGCATGTATATTTTTGTATAGACTGTGCATAGACTTTCCGGGGTTGGAGTTAGTGCAGAACAGGGGCAGAGTTGCAATGTGCGTGCAAAGTACACACATGCATGCAGAGAGTATATACACAGATTTACATCTTCAGAACAGGTGTAAATTTGTGCACTACTGGGAATCATTGTATGAGCCTATTTCATAATGACACATAAGTGCCTATTTTGCCATGATAACATATGGGAAATCTGCCAAATCAAAACTACCTTTTTAGGAGTGTAAAAACTTATAATGTAGTAAATAATAATAATCATCAATGCAATTAAATATTATGGTGTCTAGTTACTAAGCTGCGCTAATGTTAACGCATGTTACTTCACCAGTGTTGCATGCTAGTAGTAACTAGGTCACAGCGGCACCGGCAATATCTTCGTCGAGCGGACGCCTTTGGCGTAAGCGTCCGTCCTCCTCTACTCTCCTTAATTTCCGATCCTGTCACTGTCACTACCGTACCCTCCTCCACTCAGCGAAACGTGACTATTACTCTAAGCTTATTTCTTCCTCTTCGAATTCCTCCCGGCAATTATATTCTATTTTTCGTTCCCTCACGGCATCCCATTCCGCCTTACCTCCCCTCCCTCCCCCATCTTCTGCCTCTCCTGACCCTTCTTCCCTTGCCTCCTTTTTTGTCTCCAAGGTCCAAACCCTGCGTCAGTCCTTCCCCTCTTGTCCTCCCCCCTCTCTCCTTTAGCCGTGTCTTCCCCCTCCACCCCTCTTTCTCCTTCCCTTTCTACCCCTACCTTATCTCACTCCTGGTCCTCTTTTGAGATGGTCTCCCCAGCTGTCCTCCAAAACACTTTTCTTTCCATCCGCAAAACAACCTGCCCTGCTGATCCCATTCCCTCCCATTGGCTCCTGGAACCTTCTCTATCCCTCTCCCCTTATATCCTCTCTCTCTTCAACTCTAGTCTATTCTCCGGTATCTTCCCTACACCTTGGAAGCATGCCATTGTTCGTCCAATACTGAAATCCCGCACCTCAGACCCCGCTGTCCTCTCCAACTGGCGCCCCATCTCCAATCTCCCATTCCTTTCCAAATTTCTTGAGAAACTTGTCTTCCTTCAGCTTTCTGCCCATCTTGAAGCCTCTCTTGTTCTCCACCCTCGGCAGTCTGGTTTTCGCCCTGGTCATAGCACAGAATCTATCCTCCTTTCTCTTCTCAATGAATTGCATGGTGCTCACGATCGCGGTCTTTTCACTCTTGCTGTCTCTCTTGACCTTTCTGCAGCCTTCGATCTGGTGGACCATCGCACTCTTCTCGTTCGTCTTCAAGATGCTGGTCTCTCTGGTTTGGTCCTTCATTGGTTTCGTTCTTTTCTCTCCTGTCGCTCCTTTTCAGTAGTGGTTGGGTCCTCTTCTTCAGTTCCCACCCCTCTTTCCTGTGGTGTGCCTCAGGGGTCTGTCCTTGCTCCGCTCCTCTTTAATGTTTTCCTAGCCCCTCTTGCTTTACTAATCCAGCAGTTTGGTATCTCCGCGTATTACTACGCAGACGATATAATTCTTTTGCACCATACTGATTCCCTTGTGCCCGATATCTCTCCCCTTAACCTTTGCCTCATTGCTGTTGCCTCCTGGTTCACCTCTAATTTTCTCCATGTAAACCCTGCCAAGTCTTTCGCCATTTGGTTCACCCTTGGGAGTCCTTCCCCCACCTGTGCTCCCTGTTTTTCCTCCCAGCCCATTCCTCGTTTCTTCTCTCAGGTATCTTGGTGTTATTCTTGACTCTTCCCTTTCGTTCAAGGAACATATGTCTTCTATAGTTCAGCGTTCTTTTCTCTCCCTTAAACAGCTTCGGGCTGTACGCCCTTTTCTCTCTCCTTCTGCTTTAGCTACACTTATTCTCTCTTTTGTAATATCCCGACTTGATTACTGTAATGTTTCTTTAGCTGGCCTACCACAATCTCAACTTTCTCGTTTACAACGCATTCAGAATGCCGCGGTCCGTGTATTGTCTTGCGCCTCCCGCTGCGACCACGTCACCCCCTTCTTCTGCACCATCATTGGTTACCGGTCTCGTTTCGCATTCAGTATAAGATTCTCACATTTGCACACAGGATAATTCACACAGGCACCCCTCTTTATCTTGCTGACCTGATTCATTTCCGTACCCCTCATCGTCTGCTCCGTTCTATTTACGTTAACCGTATGTCCCTCCCATCCCCTTCCCAAGCTCACCTTGAATCCACTCGCTCCTCGGCTTTCTACTTTCTGGGTCCTAGACTTTGGAATTCACTTCCCCCTTCTCTCCGCTCAGAGCAATCCTACCAAGCTTTTAAAAAACAACTTAAAACCCATCTTTTTAGTCTGGCATTTGATCTCCCCTCCCCATCCTCGTCTCCCTCCCCCCTCTCTTGTTGATGTACCTCTGCTTACTTTGTTCTTCTATCCTTTATCTCTCCTCTGTCACTTTTATTTTTAATTGGCATTCCTTTCAGTTTCTTAGCAGCCTGTAATTTATTTTAACGATTGTGAACCGCCCAGACGCCACTGGTATTGGGTGGTATAAAAAATGTTTTAATAAACATAAACATAAACATTGAATAACTTGGAACCTATATTAAAATAATGCACGTTAATGATGAAGTAACATGCTTTAACATTAGTGCACCTGAGTAACTAGACTCACTATTGGCAAATTAGGTCAAAATCTTCACTACAAAGATTTGCAAACATGATGACCTCATGGAGGAGAAATAGCACTGCATTTAATTCAGAGACTCGTTACTTAACATTCATATCTGCTCTACCGGCATCTCATCGTTGGCCATTCATACTTCAGTTCCAAACACTTGTTATTGTAAAGTGCAATCAGGTTTGTGTCGACTCATGGCGACCCTCTGGATAGTTGTCCTAAACTGTGTTTGGTCTTCAGTCATGTGGCTCATTGTTGACAGAGTAGCACCCATAGCTACTGCTATTGTATCGATCCATCTCATTGCTAGCCTTCCTCTTTTGCGTTGACCTTCTACCTTGCCAAGCACGTAAAGGTTGTGCAAGAGAATGAACAGGTGTTCTGCTATACCCATGCTTCTTAATGTGGCCCAGAGTTTCTCATGGTTTACACAGTCAAAAGCCTTGCTGTAGTCAATAAAACACATATAGATATCCTTTTGGTATTCTTTAGTCTTTTCAAGGATCCATCTCACATTCGTGATGATGTCTCTCGTTCCTTGTCCTTTCTTGAACCCTGCTTGCACTTCAGGCAGTTCTTGTTCCAGATATAGTTGTAGTCTCTGCTGAATAATCTTCAGTAGAATTTTTCTGGCATGTGGGATCAGAGTGACTGTGCAATAATTTGAACAGTCAGTTGAATCGCCTTTCTTCAGTATAGGTATAAACACAGATCTTTTCCAGTCAGTTGGCCATGATGTTGTCATCCAAATTTTCTGGCAGAGCCTTGTAAGTATGGCAACAGCTACATCAGATTACTGTAATACTTCAGTGGGAATGCCATCAATACCTGGTGCTTTGTTCTTTCATCAGGTTGAAACGGTTGTTGGTCCACTTGATCTTTATCATATAATAGCTGTATATTCTTTCCACCTCTTCTTGATCTTCTCAACATCATTCAACATGGATCCTTGAGCATCTTGTAACATTCAAAGCTGGAATTTTTTCTTTAACTCTCGTAGCTTTAAGAAAGCCAATCTTGTTCTTCCTCTAATAGTTTCTGTTTCTATTTCCTTGCATGCATCTTTGTAGTACTTCTCTTTGTCTTGTCTTGCTGCATGTTGGAAATCTCTGTTGAGTTCAGTGATTGCCTCTCTTTTTCCTCTGGCTTTAGCTTCTCTATGTTTCTGGGCAAGTTTCAGAGTTTGTTCGGTCATCCATTTTGGCTGTATTTGTTTTTTCACCTTTTGTAGAGATTTCTCACTTTCTTCCAACACAACCTTCTTGATGTCATCCCATAAGATACACTCCATTTGTGCGTGTTAAGTGATCAGTTATGCGTATGCTTTAGGAGGTCGCTATTCTGTAAGCAAGCACGTAAGTCCTATCACATGTACTTGCAATGTGGGCATGTGTAGGGGCAGAGCATAGGTGGAATGCAAATTTACATGCATAAGATATAAAATACTATAACATGCAAGTTTTTGAAAAATCTAGGCACAGGCATTTACAGTCACCCTAGAGGAGTCATAACAAGATTGATGTGCTTCTTTACGCCGCATACTTTGCTTTACAAAATAAGCCCTGAGTACACGCATGGAAATATGCATATACTGCACAGAGTTTATGAAATTACCCACCACATGATTGGAATCACTTACCTGAAAACTCGAAACCAGCTTCTCTTCCCCTACTCAAATTTCAGTATCTATATGGATTGCTTCAAGGGCATTTCTTTCCTCCAAGAGGATGGCCGCCCATCTCTACTTCAGCATCTGACTTCATTAGGGATCCAGCATTAACTATGTCAGCACTTCATTTACTTCCTTTGAGCCTTTCTAGACCAATCAGAAAGAACTAATGATAAACTGTATGGTGACATCATTTCTTGTATACTTGGCAATGTCATTACTCTGCAGCCATTTTGCTCAGCCAGTGTTTGTGGTAATGGTGAGTAAAAATCTTGTATTGCACACTTGGGAGTAATTTTATAAGAGGCTGCCAAGTTTTATAAAGCAAGTACGTTTATAAGTGGTGGTATTTTGGCAGGGTGGTGCCCCCCTGCAACTTATAAATTGGTGCCCTCCTTCCTTATTGGCCAATGACGTGTGGCTATACCCACAGCATTGCTTTTGATAACCCCTTATTTTTTATTGTTTCTTTAACTTTTTCCCATTTTGTTTTTCTCATTTTTTAATTTTTCAGCATTTTGGTGCTCCCTGAAAATCTGTACCTCCCTGCCATGCTTACCCTTGCTAACTTCTGCACATAAATGGCGTATTATACTATATAATATTGACTAGTATGACAGTACGCACATTGTTTACATTGCGTGCACTTTCATTGTGGACATGTAAAGGGGAGGAGTTCGGGCACAGGGTGAGCAGTGCAAGCAAGTATCCGTGTAGATTAGAAAATGTCTTAATTTATGTCAAAACTAGATGCGGTCATTTACACCAACTTTAGGGCTAGTGTTAAGTGATTGCACTTTAATGTTGTTGCGTACTTTCGCACTTACGCCTTATTTTATAAAGTCAAGTATGTGTGTAATCGACTTTATAAAATAGGTGCAATGTACATGCACAAAAACATTCATTAGCTAGATGCCAGTTTATAAAACTATCATCTTCCTGTCATAAATAAATTCATTCCATTCCATTACTTGGCTTAATTTTACACTACTACCACCATGGCCACCCATCAGCACCGGCTACACTTTTTAAACTTGCAGCGCGCTCGGGCATGCCCTGTCCTGAGGGCCTCTCTGGCATGGCCCTTAGGCACGGGCCGACTCGAAACTAACAACCAATGCCACATTGCAATGATCATTGCAATCCTCCTCCCTGGAACAATCCTTAAGATCGAAATATGTCTCAAGAGCATCTGAAACTGTGTAATGCTAAGGAGCACTACATGCAAGTTCTACCACACCAGCAGTCCTGCACATTACACTGAGGATCCAGCCCTACTCCCCTCCTCATCCCACTCCAACTGCTGTTTCGTTTCTTTAGAAACTACACTGAACCTTGGCTGGAGCGGGCATGGCTCCTGGTTTCTGATCAGAGCAGCCAACTTAATGAGCCCAAAGAAAAGATGCCTTTCTCAGTCTAAAAACTGTGATTTTATAAATTAGCGTATCTGTCTAGAAGGAGGGCATTAATTTTACATATTCTGGATTCAACTACTGACATTCAGTAAATTGTCAGACACTGAACTTAAAGAGATGCTGTCTGTTTGCCTTTTTAGAATGTAAGCTCTGTGAGCAGGCACTGTCTTACGTGTTTCTACAGAGCTGTGTATGCCTTGTAGTGCTTAATAAATGATTAATAGTAAATGATTAATAGTAAATAGTAATAATTGTATTGCTGGCAACCTTCTCAATAATTCATTCACTCTTCCATAGCACTCCTAAATATTTAAATGACTATTTGATGATTAAAGAATTAAAAATGACCATGCCATTTTTTAACTATTTAAATTATTAGTCATGTTTCAGATTCATTTATTCAAATGAATTAAATACTTGTGCTATAATTTTAAATCTAAAGAAGGCAGAGTGTAACACTTAATTGCTTTATGTATTATTACTCTCATCAACTTTGATGGCATGTAAACTTCTCATGTACATTGTTTGTACCCCATTAATTGTATCAGAAAACACCGTGGGGGAAAAATAGGATTGATTAAAAAAATAGAATATATTAGAGACCGATGGTCATGTTGAAAATTATGTAGAAGTATTCTATTTCTTCAACGTAGCTTGAATTTTCAGCATGTTCATCAGCCTATAATATATTCTATTTTAAATAAATCATATATTCTCCCCTTGGGGCTTGCAGCTACATCAATTAATTAGGTGCAAACTCTAGGTGTGAGAAGTTTACATTCCCTCAATACATGTTAATGATAGAAATAATTGATTCAGGGGCTCTTTTCCTACTTTTCCACGCAATAACGGCCTGCTCCGATCTGCGGTAACTTATTGTGGGGCGTTTGGTGTTAACTATCCCTCATTCGTTGGGGTGCTGAAGGAGCGGTATAGAGGTGGACAGAGGGGGTGCTGAGCACATTGCTGTTAGTGCAGGGGTACATATCGCACACTAATTGTTAATACTGCCACTAGCGCAGGTGTGTCTAATGCCACCGCAATAGGTGGAGTGAAGTGCACCTATGGTTACAGTGCTGTACATTAGGGAACTCATCCATGTGTTAACTGTCAGGAATATACTGGCCAACCCTGATAGTTACTGCGGAGCCTTTGCACTTAACACGTGCTAATTTTTGCACTAAACATGCATGAGGTGCAAAACCTTAACACACTTTAGTGAAATGGCCCCCAAATAATTAAGGACCCCTTTTACTACAGCTCGCAAAGGATTTTCAATTAACACGCCAAACACACATTAATTGCAAAGCCTCTGCATTAGCTTTTGGGGGTGTGATCAATATGTTCCTGGCAGCTAGCATGTGATGGGCCACCCAAACGTGCATCCCAGTAAGACGAATTCACATGACGACTCCCATAGAGCATTCTTTAGGTGAACCCATGTTAAGAGCCACGTTGCCACTGAGCGTATAAGCCATTGCCCTGTTGCTAGCAATAATGCACTCTCTTTGCCAACTCTCTGCCCATTTCCCTCCCCATGCTACGATCACCGATTAACGTGTGTTTTAGCGTGAGATAGCAGACACTGTTCCTCACAGGTGACTTATAAACAAACTGAGCACCCTAGGGATGGACCCTAAAGTTACTGCTTGGGTTAGAAATTGGTTGGGTGGGAGGCGACAAAGAGTACAAGTAAATGGAGCTCACTCTGAGAAGGATGTTACCAGTGGTGTGCCCCAGGGATCTGTCCTTGGTCCGATTCTTTTTAACATCTTTGTTAGTGATATAGCGGAAGGGCTGTTGGGTAAGGTTTGCCTCTTTGCGGATGATACCAAAATCTGCAATAGAGTAGACACCCAGGAAGGTGTAGATAACATGAGGAGGGATCTAGCTAAGCTTGAAGAATGGTCTAGAATTTGGCAGCTGGGATTTAATGTTAAAAAATGTAAGGTCATGCATTTGGGCTGCAGCAATCCAAGGGAGCAATATAGTATAGGGGGTGAAGTACTTTTGTCCACTAAAGAAGAGCGGGACCTAGGTGTGGTTGTGTCTGATGATCTTAAAGTAGCTAAACAGGTAGAAAAGGTAACGGCAAAAGCTAGAAGGATGCTTGGGTGCATACGGAGAGGAATGTCTAGCAGAAAAAAGGAGGTGATAATGCCTCTGTATAAGTCTTTGGTGCGACCTCATTTGGAGTATAGTGTGCAATTCTGGAGACCACACCTTCAAAAGGATGTGAACAGGATGGAGTCGGTGCAGAGGGTGGCTACTAAAATGATTAGTGGTCTTCATTATAAAGCATATGAGGACAGACTGAAGGATCTTAATATGTACACCTTAGAGGAAAGGCGGGATAGAGGTGATATGATTGAGATGTTTAAATACCTCCGTGGCATAAATGTTCAGGGAGAGAGCCTCTTTCAATTGAAAGCAAGGTCTGCTACGAGGGGACATGGGATGAGGGTAAAGGGAGATAGATTCAGGAGTGATATGCAGAAATATTTCTTTACGGAAAGAGTAGTAGATCCGTGGAATAGTCTCCCAGTGGAGGTGGTAGAGATGAGGACAGTAACTGAATTCAAAAAAGCATGGGACAAACACAGAGGATCTCTAAAGGTAAAAAGTTGTAGTTGTAGTTGTTGATATGGAAGGACAGATTGTAGTTGTTGTAGTTGTTGATATGGAAGGACAGATTAGATAGGCCATGTGGTCTTTTTCTGTCATCATATTTCTATGTTTCTATGTTTCTATGCTCGTGTGTTAATGTTCCTGACTGCCAGGTGCACTGCGTTAAAATGCACGTTAACTGGCTAATGGGCCTTAAGTGTTATACTCTGCCTTTTTAAGTTTAAAATTATAACAGACATATTTAATTCAATGGAATAAGTGGATTTGAAACAGTACTAATAATTTAAATGGTTAAGAAATGGAGTTGGAACGTCGTAAAACAATGAACGTGAACTTTTGAGCATATGCGAGAGGAAGCTAAGTGTTTTTATTAAAAATATATGATAAGTAAAAAGAAGAGTATAAAGAGGAGAATTCAAAATAAAAGTTTGGACTGATATATGATAGAAGGTGAACCGATGATTGATACTGAGGGCAAGCAGTGCAAGCAGAGTTAAGCAGTGTCTGCTTGATAACTTTTGCATATGACATATTAGAGGAGGAGGATTTGAGGATTTGGTACTATTATATATAATTAGCAGTGCTGTGAAAGACTGAACACATTGAATACTCAGAAGGTTGCCAGAGATATGTAAATTGCCCTGCAAATTAAGTCTGGTAATCTCATGTATTCTATCGATTATTTTGGACAGTAAGGGGGAAGTTACTAAACTGTGATAAAATGTGGAGCTTAATTTACCGAGGGAGCAACTAATATGCAGTAAGTCAGTTCTGTATGTTAGTAACTCCTGTGGATAAGGAATAGAATAATGGAGCTTGTGTTGAACTTTATAAGCTGTGTTATTTCTGGGAAGAATATTGCCATCTTAAAGGGGCTAGTACATTGAAATCCCCCTCCCCCAGTCAAGACCCCCCAACTTTCTAGAAGATACTCTAGTTCAGATCCTTCATCCCCTGAAGTCATCTCATAGACCCCTTTTCTTCCTTGACCCCAACCAAGGAAGACCCCCAGGCCTACTTAACATAATCCTTGGTGACCTAGGGTCTGTCAGCAATCCCTAGTTGTTCCTGCCCACTCTGGTACCAGGTTGAAACTGGTGCCTAACTGAACCACAGTATGTCTGCTAGGGTTCATGCAGCCATATAAGAGCAGAGGAGTAACCTAGTGTTTAGAGCAACATCTTTGTACCCAAGAGGTCTAGGGTCAGTTTCCACTGGTGCTCCTTGTGACATTTGGCAAGTCACTAAATTCTCTGTTGCCTCAGGTACAAACTAAGATAGTAAGTCCTCTGGGGAAAGGGAAATACCTAAATTTTATTATTTATTTATTATTTATTTATTACAGTTTCTTATATACCGCGCTATTGAACTACCATTGGAAAGGAGTGAGATAAATACAATCCCTTTTAATGCAGCTTGAACACTAGTGGAAGTAGAGCAAGACCAGCACCATTTTGAATTTGGCGCTGGAGGGGGACAAGAGTAGCTGGGGATTGTTCTTGTCCATGAATCCTAGTGCTTCATCTTAGGCCTAGGAAAAAGGTTCTGCGAAATTTGACATGGTACCAGTCCCTTTAAGATGGTGGCTGAGAGCATCACGCTACGTGTTAGAGGCCTGATGCTTCTGGTCAGAAAAAAATGATGCCAGCTATGAGCCAGCATTAAGTTACCCTGGAAAGATGCAGCTTCTGAAGTTTAATACAAGCTAAGTTATTCAAGTTTTATAATAAACTGGTGTTTTTCATTCATTTGCATGCTTTGAATCTCATTATTATGTAACAAGATTTGGGGTCAAATTTGTGTTATGGTAAGAGGATTCACGACTTTTTCCTTTTAACATATGTTAAGAGCAAAAATCGTGCATTATTAACTTAAGGCTTGTTGGTAAATATGGGCCTGATATTAAGCAGCTAGCCACCACAGCTGAACTTTAAATCCGGATATTCAATGCCGGGGCCATATCCGGATGCCAGCATTGAATATCCAGATTGCTCGGATTGCTATGAAGCTAACTGAGTAGTGGTAATATTCAAACACTGCCCAAATAGTGGACAGAGAGTTAATTGAAGACATACGCAGCATTGCTAGGAAAGGGGAAGTGCTACTGATAGGGGATTTTAATATGCCAGATGTTGATTGGCACATTCCTGCTACAGTATCATCTAGAAGTAAGGAGATCCTGGATTCTCTACAAGGAGAACTATTCAGGCAATTGGTAACAGACCCCACACGTGAAGGGGTCATACTGGACTTGGTGCTTATCAATGGTGAAAGCGTTTCTGATGTTATAGTGGGAGATCATTTTGCATCCAGTGATCACCAGATGGTGTGGTTCAGTATTAGGACTAGGGCTGTTAGAATCCATTCAAAAGTGAGGGTCTTAGACTTTGGGAAAACTAACTTTGCCCCAGGGGTCTGTCCTTGGTCCGATTCTTTTTAACATATTTGTTAGTGATATAGTGGAAGGGCTGTCGGGTAAGGTTTGCCTCTTTGCGGATGAGACCAAAATCTGCAATAGAGTAGACAGCCAGGAAAGTGTAGATAACATGAGGAGGGATCTAGCTAAGCATGAAGAATGGTCTAGAATTTGGCAGCTGGGATTTAATGTTAAAAAATGTAAGGTGTGATACCCTAGCCTGGGCCTTAGGGCTTACAGGCATAGGGCTGCCTTGTTATGTCCTTATATAAAGCTTTACTGTGTCTGTCTCCAGTAAGGAATTCTGCGACTTGTAGTTTGGCTTTCTTATCCAAGGACAAATGTAGTGTGAAACTGTGGGTTAAGGCAAACAAGAATATTTATTTTTGTGGGATTTCCATAAGCATTAAATTCAGAATGCAGGCATTAGGATACTTCTCCAAACATAAGAGGAAAACATGTACTCGTACAACTGAAACTGAAGAAAGATGAACAAAAGTCTTTCTAACACTGGCAGCTGTTCTCATCAAACAAGTTAACATGCATGTCGTAGTCTCTTGTGTTCATTCAAACAAAAGGTAAACTTCTTCTAACAACTGCTGCTTTACTTTTCAAAACCCTTGGTTAAACAACAAAACCTTCTTTGCTTCAGAAGAAACTCTTATCAGTCACAGAGTTAGGCAAACATTGCTTCTCACCACGTTTTGCTTTTCTTTTTGAGCCCTGTTTACCAGCGTCTGATTTTCTTTCAAACAAAAAGAGCAATCCATTGGGGATTCCCCCAGGTTAGACTCTGGCTCAAAGGAATCAATCTGCATATCCTCTTGGGCAACAGAATGCTTATCCCTTTCTACGGTTTCAAAAACTTCTTCAGGCTTCCTGTCCTGTAAGAACTTCTGAAATTCGCTCCATAGCTGTTCTTTCTGATAAGGATCAATTCGTATATTGAGAGAGTGAGCTTTCTTCCCTGGGAACACTTGCCTTAATGTCTCTAGTGTTTTAGGTTCAGCTTCTCTGCTCTCAGGTGAGTTCTGGCTCTGTCCCCAGACAGGCAAAGCGGGAATTTGAGAAGAAGCTTGCTACGGAAGCAAAAACACGAAATAAAGACTTTTTCAAGTACATTCGTAGCAAAAGGCCCGTGAGAGAGTCAATTGGACCATTAGATGATAGAGGGGTAAAAGGGGCAGTAAGAAGAAACAAGGCTATAGCAGAGAGACTGAATGAATTCTTTGCTTCGGTCTTTACTGAGGAAGATGTAGGGATGTTACCCAAGACTGAAGTGGTATTTAAAGGTGATACTGCAGAGGAATTGAGAGAAATATCGCTACACCGGGAAGATGTATTACAACTATTTGATAAACTGAATAGTAGCAAATCACCTGGACCGGATGGTATACATCCCAGAGTGTTGAAAGAACTGAAATATGAGATTGCAGACCTGCTATTGGTATTCTGTGAACTTTCATTAAAATCATCTGTAATACCTGAAGATTGGAGGGTCGCCAACGTAACACCAGTTTTTAAAAAGGGTTCCAGGGGTGACCCAGGAAATTACAGACCAGTGAGCCTGACGTCAGTACCAGGGAAAATGGTAGAAACCATCATAAAGAACAAAATTACACAGCATGTAGATAGTCATGGCCTAATGGGAGACAGCCAACATGGCTTTAGACAAGGAAGATCTTGTCTTACTAATCTGATATGTTTTTTGAAGGTGTGCATAAACAGGTAGACAAAGGTGAGTCGGTTGATATAGTGTATCTGGACTTTCAGAAAGCTTTTGACAAAGTCCCCCATCAGAGACTTTTGGCGAAGCTAAAAATTCATGGGATAGGAGGCAGTGTACTATTGTGGATCGGGAACTGGTTAAAAGATAGAAAGCAGAGGGTAGGGCTAAATGGCCAATATTCCCAATGGAAAAAGGTGAATAGTGGAGTACCCCAGGGATCTGTACTGGGTCCGCTGCTTTTTGACATATTCATAAATGACCTGGAAAAAGGAATAACTAGTGAGGTTATCAAATTTGCAGATGACACAAAACTGTTTAAAGTTGTTAAAACCCAAGAGGATTGTGGAAAACTGCAGGAGGATCTGGATAAATTGGAAGACTGGGCATCCAAATGGCAGATGAAATTTAATGTGGACAAGTGCAAAGTTATGCACCTAGGAAAGAACAACCCACACTATAGTTGCACGATGCAAGGCTCCACATTAGAAACCACCACCCAGGAAAAAGATTTAGGAGTCATCGTGGATAACATGTTAAAACCCTCTGCTCAGTGTGCAGCGGCGGCCAAGAAAGCAAATAGAATGCTAGGTATCATAAGGAAAGGGATGGAGAATAAAACAAAGGATGTTATAATGCCTCTGTATCGCTCCATGGTACGACCGCACCTTGAATATTGTGTGCAATTCTGGTCATCGTATCTTAAAAAGGACATAGCGTTATTAGAAAAAGTACAGAGAAGAGCCACCAAATTGGTGAAGGGGATGGAAGGCTACTCCTATGAAGAGAGGCTAAGAAGGTTAGGGCTCTTTAGCCTGGAGAAGAGATGGCTGAGGGGAGATATGATAGAGGTCTATAAATTAATGAATGGAGTGGAACGGATAAACGTGGATCAATTGTTTACGCTATCAGAGTATAGAAAGATTAGGGGACATGTAATGAAGCTACAGGGTAAACTATTTATGACAAATAAAAGAAAATATTTTTTCACTCAACGTGTAATCAAACTCTGGAATCTGTTACCGGAGGATGTAGTAAGGGCTGTTAGTATAGCTGGGTTTAAAAAAGGTTTGGACAAGTTCCTGGAGGAAAGGTCCATAAACCACTATTAAAAAGGGACCCAGGATATCAATGCTTGACCCAGTACAAGCATTGTGGAACCTGTGTCTTTTGGGGATATTGCTAAGTACGTATGACCTAGATTGGCCACTGTTGGAAACAGGATACTGGGCTTGATGGACCTTGGTCTGACCCAGTATGGCATGTCTTATGTTCTTAAGCGTATCCACCCACCTTCTAGCAGTTGAAGTCCTCAGCAGTGGCTCTTGAACACTAGGTACTGCAACCTGTTCCACCCCATCTGTAAGCTTTCCAGCTAACCGTCTGCTAGCTTCAAGTTTAGGAGCATTTTCCAGACACAGACTGCTTCCTTTCTTACTGGCCTCATTCAGCAGCTGGAAGTCAGCCTTCCTATGTCTTTCTCCACTCCTTCCTTCCTGGAATCTCTCCTGGAATCCTTTCTCCTTGAAGGCTTTCTCCTCTCCCCAGGATCTCTCTTTCTGGTCTGATTCAGGTTTTAAAAACAGTTTCTTGCCTGCCACACCCTTGCCTCTGCACAGGTGTTTACAATCAGTGCCGAAGCCTGCCCCCACATCAGAGCTTAGCCTCAGCAGAGACAGGATTTTTTTTCATGCTTGCCTTGCAAAGTCTGTGCAAAGCAGGTCTGTCACTCATTTTAAAGGTACAAACATTGTTTTCTTCTATTTCCATCTGCTCCTGGCAGCTCTCCTCGTCACAAAGGTCATACATTTGGGCTGCAGCAATCCAAGGGAGCATTACATAAGAACATAAGATATGCCATACTGGGTCAGACCAAGGTCCATCGAGCCCAGTATCCTGTTTCCAACAGTGGCCAATCTAGGTCATACGTACCTAGCAGTTATAGGGGTTGAAGTACTTTTGTCCACTAAAGAAGAGCGGGACCTAGGTGTGATTGTGTCTGATGATCTTAAAGTAGCTAAACAGATAGAAACGGCGACAGCAAAAGCTAGAAGGATGCCTGGGTGCATATGGAGAGGAATGGCTAGCAGAAGAAAGGAGGTGATAGTGTCTTTGTATATGTCTTTGGTGCGACCTCATTTGGAATATAGTGTGAAATTCTGGAGACCGCACCTTCAAAAGGATAAACAGGATGGAGTCAGTACAGAGGGTGGCTACTAAAATGCTTAGTGGTCTTCATTATAAAGCATATGAGGACAGACTTAAGGATCTTAATATGTACACCTTAGAGGAAAGGCAGGATAGAGGTGATATGATTGAGATGTTTAAATGCCTCCGTGGCATAAATGTTCAGGGAGAGAGCCTCTTTCAATTGAAAGCAAATTCTGCTATGAGGGGACATGGGATGAGAGTGAAAGGGGATAGTTCAGGATTGATATACGGAATTATTTCTTTATGGAAAGAGTAGTGGATCCATGGAATAGTCTACCAGTGGAGGTGGTAGAGATGAGGACAGTATCTGAATTCAAAAAAGCATGGGACCAACACAGAGGATCTCTAAAGGTAAAAAGGGGACTGTTGTAGTTGTTATGGAAGGACAGACTAGATAGGCCGTGTGGTCTTTTTCTGTCATCATATTTCTATGTTTCTAAGTAGCTTCAGTGGCAAACGTTAGGCCAGACTTAGCTGTGCCTGAATTTTGCCACTTAGCAATAACTGGGCAGCGGATCAATATCGCCACCACTCGGCTATCCCCAGGTGCCACTCCTGGACCACTCCCAGAACACTCAATGCTACCCATGCAGCGGTGGCATCTGTGGATATTCAGCGGCACTAAATATGTTAGTGCTACTGAATATCCCAACTAGGGGGATGAGCATGGTTAGCACGTCTGCTAACCACCTTGGTTCCTTTGAATATCGGGTCCTACCTCTTTAAGTGTACTTAAAAGGTTAGGGCTCTTCAACATGGAAAAGAGACTGCTGAGGGGAGATATGATAGGGGCCTAGTAAAATAACGAGTGGAGTGGAATGGGTAAACGTAGATCGGCTGTTTACTCCTTTAAAAAGTAGAAAGATTAGGGGCAAAGTAATGAGGCTACAATGTAGCACATTTAAGACTAATCGGAGAAAATATTATTTCTCTCACATAGTCAAACTCAAATTCATTACTGGAGCAGAGTTTAAAAGAGGCTTGCACAAGTTCCCGGAGGAAAAGTCAATAAACCATTATTAACGTGCACCAGGGAACTCCGCTGCTTACCCTGGGATAAGCAGCATGGAATCTGCCTTCCTTTTGGGAACCTGACAGGTACTTGTGACCTGGATTGGCCACTGTTGGAAACAGGATGCTGGGCTTGATGGACCTTTTTCTGACCCATTTTGGCATTCCTTATGTTCTTTTGAATGTTTTCGGAAAGGCGTGCCACCGGGTGAAATAAACAATAAATAAATACACACAGAACCATTGTATTCTTTGGAAATTGTAAACTCCTTGAGAGCAATGATACTTTTCTATTCTGTAATTGTTCCTTTCGACTGCTCCTATTCATTATTGTAATGGCATATTTGTTTTTTCTGTTACCAGTTTAAGACCATGGTATCATTATTTCTCCTTGATTATTTTTTATAGCATATCAGTTCATATGACTGTTGAAATCTTTCACCTGGGCTCTTTAATGAACCTTGTTGTACTATTGCATTGTGTGGTTTTATCTGCTTTCTTATTTATTTTTATTTATTTATTTATTTATTTTAGTATACATTTTGTATACCGCTACTTCCAGCGATCAGCAGCAGTTTGATTACAGATTGGAAATTGTCAAATCATGACAGGAAATTTTTGAGGTATAAACACATTGATTAGACAGGAAAGCACAGCACACAGAGAACTATTTTACAGGGAACATGGGCTATGGAGGGTTAAGTGGCTTGCCCAAGACCACAAGGAGCACCTGTGGGACTAGAAACCCCAGTCCTTCCGGCCCAAGGTTGCTGTCCTCTAGTGGGATTTGAACCCCTGACCTTCCAGCCCAAAGTACCTTGCCCCAACCACTAGGCCACTCCTCCACTCCTCCTCTGTCTTTGTGCACTCCCCCCCCTCAATTTTTTCTCCCTTCTATATTTGGTAGGTGTGCTTTTTTTGGGTACAAGGTGTGAAGTTTATGCCTCGATCGTCATGTCAAAGGAAAAAGGAAATCCTGTAGCCCATAGATGTAAAATGCCAATGTGCAAGGGAGAAGATGGTTCTGTTTTCAAATGCATGAATAGACTTATAGAGCCTTGATCTACAGTGTATCTTAAGATGTACCAAGGGGCACCAGATTCTGAGATCGCCCTGCAGATAGGCATATTGGTAGGGTTTGGATTCAGTGGATAAGTAAATTAATCGTGAATCTTGAGCTCTTGTTTGTTTGCTATACAGTATTTCTAATTTTTGGTTTCAGAGAAGGCAGTGACTCCTAAACTCTTGGTGATCATTATTAGTTTCGGTCCCTCCTACCCCATTTCCCAGCCACCCCTTATTTTGCTCCTCTTACCCACTCTTTGCTCCTCTGATATTCAGGGTCATTTTTACCTATGGGCAAAAGGGGCAATTGCCTCAGGCCCCTATACAATGGGGGCCCTGCTGCCTGTAGGTACTACTACTACTACTACTACTGATAATTTATACAGCGCTACAAAGCATACACAGTGCTGTACAGGCACATGTAAAAGACGGTCCCCGCTCTTCAGGGCTTACAATCGAGTTAAGACAGACAATACAACAGCTGAGGACAAGGATATATCTAGTGGAGTGGTAAGGAAAGACATAGGAGACTAAGCAGATCAGGATCCAAAAGCAGCCTTGAAGAGGTGAGTTTTCAGCCTGGATTTGAAAGGGGCCAGAGATGAAGCCTGACGTAGGGACTCAGGTAGCAGCAAGATAGAAGGATTGAAGTCTGGAGTTGGCAGTAGAAGAGAAGGGCACAGACAGAAGGAATCCGCCAGAAGAGCGGAGTTCCAGAGGAGGGGTGTAGGGGAAGAGAGGAAAGGTAGTGAGGGGCAGCAGGATGAGTGCACTTATAGGTCAGAAGGAGAAGTTTGAATTGGATACGGAAAGAGAGAGGGAGCCAATAAAGCAACTTGAGAAGAGGGGTAATATGAGCATATTGAGGCTGACGGAAGATTAGCCGCGTAGCCAAGTTTTGAACAGATTGAATGGGCGAGAAATGATTCAGAGGGAGGTAAAAGCAGCCCTGTTCCTCCTTCTGCTCCCTCAGGCCATAGGTGCACTTTAGTGAACAGACTTCACTAAAGCGACGCTCACTTTATGTGTAAGTGGTTTGAGGGGGCAGAAGGGAGGACCAGGGCTGCAGACTGTGCTGCTCCTGGGGAGTATGTGTGTATGTGTGTGTGTGCGCGAACAGGAGGGGGCCACAAACAGGGGGCCATTCTGAAAGGTTTGTCCAGGGCCCAATGAGGGGTGGAAACAGCCCTGCTTATATAGATTGTTTCAAGGATAAAGATTTTTGTGGTTATTCACTTTACTCGGTAGGACAGACCTCATCTTCAGCTGGACTCCACTGACCATCACAGCTCTGACTCTAGAGAGCCCTCACTCTTAGTATCTTGACACAATCTCAAAGAACCTGCCCTAGCATGCTTTATGTCTCATCTGTCTGTCTGACCTCATTAAACGGTAAGCTTCAAGAAGTAGGAACCATCTATTATGTGTATCTGTATATATATATGGTAGAGCTATATAAACACTCTATATAATACTCTTGGGGGATCTATTCAAAAAAATTAAGCCCCTCGGCTGCTCGCCATCCTCTGCCAACTTATCCAACAGAGACTCAGCAAATTTATGGAGCTTTAAACGTCTTGGGCCCCCTCATTTTCTCTCTCTATACCCAATCCCTTGGCGTGTTTATCTCCTCCCATGACTTTCAGTACCATCTCTATGCCGACGACTCCCAAATCTACCTCTCTACACCTAATATCTCTCCAGAAATCCAGACCAGAATCTCTACCTGCCTCTCTGACATCGCTGCCTGGATGTCTCATTGCCGCTTGACGTTGAACATGGCCAAGACTGAACACCTTGTCTTCCCCCCCAACTCCTCCCCTCCTCTTCCCCCCTTCTCAGTCTCCGTGGATGGATCTACGATCCTTCCTGTTCCCTCGGCCCGCAATCTGGGGGTTATCTTTGACTCCTCTCTCTCCTTCTCCACACATATCCAGCTCGTAGCTAAGACCTGCTGCTTCTTTCTCTACAACATTAGCAAAATCCGCCCCTTCCTTTCTGAACACACTACCAAAACCCTTATCCACTCCTTAATCTCCTCTCGCCTCGACTACTGCAACCTACTCCTTGCTGGTCTCCCCATGAGCCATCTCCTTCCCCTTCAATCTATACAAAATTATGCTGCTCGACTAATCTTCTGCCAGCCTCGCCATACCCACAATACTCCTCTTCTCAAGTCGCTTCACTGGCTGCCTATCCAATTCCGCATTCAATTCAAACTTCTCCTGCTGATCTATAAAAGCATTCACTCTATGGCCTCTCAATACCTCTCATCTCTAATCTCTCCTTACATCCCCTCTCGGGAACTTCGCTCCGCTAACAAATTACTTCTATCTAGGCCTTTCACTCGCACTGCTAACTCCCGACTTCACTCCTTTCACCTTGCTGCACCTTACGCCTGGAACAGCTTACCTCTGTCTATACGCCGGGCTCCCTCCCTGGCCCTCTTCAAATACAGATTGAAGACCCACCTCTTCACTGTCGCTTTCAGATCCTGACTTCTATCCTTTATCTCAACCTAACTCCCGTCAATTTTCATGACCGAATTGTAATGACCATATTGTGCTCTGCACCGTATTGACTAATGCTCTGTATTGTCTCAACTAGATTGTAAGCTCGGATGAGCATAACATTTAGGGACTGTCTCATGTATATATGCCTGTACAGTGCTGTGTGCGTGGCGCTATATAAGTGCTAAATAGTAGTAGTAGTAGTAGTACTTTAACAGCTATACAAATCAATATTTGCGTACATGTCTCTACCAGCTGTCAATGGGAAGCTAAAACTGAAGAGATACACAAGGTGTAGACCTCGGGTTGTCGAGCTCCCACTGACAACTCCCTGAGGAAACTTAATTTGTAATTTATCCTCTGTGGCTAATTATACCTTGTATTTATAACCCATGGAGTTCTTTACCTGAACGATGTCCGCCAATTAGGGAACAAACATCATGGACCTTTTTTCACAGTTTTTACAGGTCTCTTGTCAAAGAGCGATTTGATGCTCTAGATCTGCTGTAAGATAATCCATAACGGAGCTTTTGGCTCTATTCCAAGGTAGAAAGGTGCGGGGGGCCTTCAGAAGCTATTTAAATTTGAAATAATAATAATAATGATCATGCAAAGTTTGTATTTAAGCATCCTGTCAAATTCCATCACTCAGAAACTTACATGACAGAATAGTAATCAAAGGGGAATGTTTACTAAACCCCACGAACGCAGGTTTGGCGTGTATTACTAGCATGGGGTACAGCACTAGATGCAGGGGGTGGTGGAGAAAGCCATCCTGCTAAACTCACTAATCCCATACCGCTATCCATTGTGCTGGCAGTAGTTGCTTCCCACAAAGTTTGGGCTTTGAAGGCCTATGCTGGCAGTGCCACAACAGGAACACTCACCCTGCACCCAGGCACTGCCCAGACATGCACTACCTGGGTAGCACTGTTTTTTTGTGCGTCTTACCCCCGTGCTACCTGGGCATCACACTTTAATAAACATGCCCCAACATATCATTTTATGCAAGAAGGAAAAAGAAACCATATTGGGGATAACTTTCAAACTGTGCACATAAGTACAAAGTCTGTAAATATTGCACCCCCTAGAGAACAGGTCCTGGCTACAGGATCACTTCCTGCCACACCAAGGTGATGCTCTCCTTCCAGGTGACCTCTCTCTCCTCCAAGGCAGCAAAAAACGTAGTTATTGTTAACTGCAATTGTTATCTGTAAGTGTTTCTTGTTTCTTGTAAACTGCATTGCGCAGTAGTTCAAAAGTTCCATGTAAACCGCTCTGATTTCCCAGACAAAGCGGTATATAAAAACAAATAAACTAACTAAATAAATAAATAAAGAGGTTGCCAGACTGGAAGTGGGACGTCTCTACTGTCCCTCTATATACTTATTTCTATTTATTTATTTATTTATGTAACAACTTTTTTCTACTGTTTTTTTTTACTATTCAAAATGCTTTACATGGAACTTGGTGCAATACAGAAAACGTTAGGTGCAACAGAGATTACATATAACGTCAAATGGGTAGAAGAACTTGGACAGAAGATAACATAAGCTCAGAACATGTTTATCAGGGTTAACTATGTATATGAGGGAGGGAACGGATTATAGGGCTATATGGGAATTGTGTTTTTGGGGGTGCAGTTCGTCTGGGGCAAGGTGGATTAAATAGGAAATGGGGGGGGGGGGGTGAGGTTTGGTAGTGGTAGCTTGGGACATGTTCTTTGAATGCGAGTTTCATGGAGTTGAGGTGGAAGGGTCTGTGTTGGGTTGTGAGTGTCCATGTCTGCCTCATCTCCAAGTCTGCTTCTCTAGCCTTTAGAGACCAGATTTGTTCTCTGAGGACCAGGAGTTCTTTGCATTTGTGCTCTCACCAACTGGAAGATAATCATACATATGTCACTCGGTGCAAAAGACTGAAGGCCATCTTGCTGCTGGACTGTTGTCTGCGTCTTTGAACTATGTAGGCCTTCAGGATTATTTTTAGATAACTGACAATACTATATAGCCTTCACTGGACCCTACCTGCCTTTCCAATTATCAGTCCATCTCCCTCCTCTCTTTGGCAGCTAAACTACTTGAACATTCTATGCACTGCCGTTGGTTTAAATATCTTTCTTCTCAAGCCATCCTGGATCCACTACAATCTGGCTTTCTTTCTCTACATTCAATAGAAACAACTCTTGCAAAATTCTCCGGTGACCTGTTCCTGGCCATATCCAAGGGCCTTTATTCGATCTTCATCCTTCTTGACCCATCTGCAGGGCCGGTGCTACTATTAGCTGACTAGGCGATTGCCTAGAGTGCCAATGGTCCAACAGCCATTGCTGTGGTTGATGCCCCTCTTTGGGGTCTGCAAGAGTGGCAATGGACTTAAAACAATGCAGCACCTATTGAAACGTTCAGCGCTGTGTGCTATTCTTGCTTCCACTGCCTCCAATGGAAATGGTCCTCCACGGTGTGGTTTAAATGCATAGTTCTTTACCCGTGTTGTGTGGCTATTTGATTGGGTGCACATGCTCACTGATGTCACTCTGACATAGCTCTTCCTCTCAGCATGCACATTCCTGTGTAGACATGTTGATCAACACCTGCCGGCAAGAACTGCTGCAGATTTGAATTTCCAAAGCCCAAACGTTTTATCCGGATAGTGATGATTTTCAACCACTATGGGGGTCATTTAGGAACCCTATTCGTGCTTTGGATGTCCAAAAACAGGCATAGAGATGTCTCCAGAGCAATTTTAGAAGTTAGGTCTGTGGATGCTCTCAGAGCGAGGATGTTCAAGTTTGAATGGGGCATAGTGGAGGCGTTCCCAGGAACCTGGGCATCCCCACCTGGTCTCAGAAATGTCCTGGATATCCAAAGTTGTGTCCAAGTTTAGACCAGCTCCAGGCATCTGAAGAATGCTTGTTTTGGCTGAAAAATATCCAGAGGGTGTAGAGAAGGAAGCACTCTGTCATCCCTAGTACTCAGCACAATTTCATTTGATAGCAGCAGTGGGATTCAAACCCTTGCTACCCCATTCCTAGCAGAGTAGTCTAACCATTAGGCTATACCTAGATGTCTAGGTACTGAAATGCTATTCTGGGATATCTAGATGAAGATGCCCCTACATATGTCCATACAGGGCACGTCTACATTTGTGAAATCATGTCTGCACCTGGATGTGCCTGCTTTTTTGTCAGACGTTCTGGCTTAGATGTCCCTTGCACTTAGACGTCCCTTCTAAAATTCCCCTCTATCTGAATAAGTGCCACCATAATCCGGATAGTGGCCGAAGAATCTGGATATTCAGTGACTGCCACTATCTAGATACTGCTGCTGAATACTGGAATACCATGGGTGATTACTGTGGTGTTTAAATATCTGACCTTTTGAAAATTGACCCCATAGTTTATTATCAGGCAATAAACATATGTCTGTTTTGTAAGCACAGCACTAGTTATATTAATTTTTAAAGTAGTATATTCACATAGTTCATTCATCACATCTTTTGCCATATCTTTCCTGGGTGACACTGGGGCTTTCTGTTAGCAAATAAATAAACTTTCATTGACATCAACACTGCTGGCCAGTTGTGGACATCAGTCAAGTTTAAGACCTCTACTTGCCCCCGACGACTTCAGAACAGTATTTCAAACACTAGTGATGCCACACTTTGATTACGCCAACATCATCCTACATGGACTCCCTAAGAGCTCTATAAATCCTCTTCAAATTGCAATGAACACAGCAGCCCGCGTTCTCTACGGCATCTCTAGAAAAGACCACATAACTCCCATACTTATGGAACTACATTGGTTGCCAGTACAATCCAGAATCATCTACAAGGCATTAATACTGACATTCAAAGCAATTAACTGGATATCTTCCACATCCCTATCATCACTCCTGATCAGTATACCCACTAACAGACTGAGGAGATCAACAACCAATAATACTCTATCTATACCACCTGAGTCCATCAAATGTACTCAAACAACAAGAAACAGAGCATTTACTCTGATCAGAGAAAGGCTGAACTTTTACAGAGCTCTGCTAGTGAGTGGATTTTTGCCTCCTGGGACATCTTACTGTGAGTTCTAGCTGTTTATTTAATTATTTACTGTTTGTCTAACTGTTGTTTGTTTTAATTATTTAGTGTTTGTCTTAGTGGTGTGCAAGTTTCAGCCTTCTCAGCTGTACTTACCTTGCCTCTCTCAATTAACTGGGCCTTGTGTGGTAGCCATTTTGAATTAATCTCTCTCCCCAGAGCCTGCTGTTTGTTTAAGCTTTTTCCTGTCCTTGCCTGCCTGAGTGACTCCTCCCCCTGACCCCCTCCCCCTGAGGTATCCTGTAACCTTGTTCCTGTTTTCTCCACGTGTGCATAGGCTGTTTTAGTTTGCTTTTCTCTGATCAGAGAAAGGCTGAACTTTTACAGAGCTCTGCTAGTGAGTGGATTTTTGCCTCCTGGGACATCTTACTGTGAGTTCTAGCTGTTTATTTAATTATTTACTGTTTGTCTAACTGTTGTTTGTTTTAATTATTTAGTGTTTGTCTTAGTGGTGTGCAAGTTTCAGCCTTCTCAGCTGTACTTACCTTGCCTCTCTCAATTAACTGGGCCTTGTGTGGTAGCCATTTTGAATTAATCTCTCTCCCCAGAGCCTGCTGTTTGTTCAGCTTTTCCTGTCCTTGCCTGCCTGAGTGACTCCTCCCCCTGTGTGTGTGGTAGCCATTTTGAATTAATCTCTCTCCCCAGAGCCTGCTGTTTGTTTAAGCTTTTTCCTGTCCTTGCCTGCCTGAGTGACTCCTCCCCCTGACCCCCTCCCCCTGAGGTATCCTGTAACCTTGTTCCTGTTTTCTCCACGTGTGCATAGGCTGTTTTAGTTTGCTTTTCTCTGATCAGAGAAAGGCTGAACTTTTACAGAGCTCTGCTAGTGAGTGGATTTTTGCCTCCTGGGACATCTTACTGTGAGTTCTAGCTGTTTATTTAATTATTTACTGTTTGTCTAACTGTTGTTTGTTTTAATTATTTAGTGTTTGTCTTAGTGGTGTGCGAGTTTCAGCCTTCTCAGCTGTACTTACCTTGCCTCTCTCAACTGGGCTTTGTGTGGTACCCCCATCCCCCTGCTGAGGGTTCAGGACAGGGTACCTTGTAACTGCCCTCTTTAATAGGACTTATCTCCCCCCCTCCCTCCCCAGCACCCACCCACCCCTGGGGAAATTGTAGTTTTATAGGTACTTGGACATCTTAGAGGAAAGGGGCTGCTCTCAGGTGCAGCTCTTAATCCAAATCAGTCATACACAGAGGACCTGTGATTAATTAGCTTCAGGTACACAGGGTGTATTAGGGGTATTAGATACACTTTTATTAGTATAAGCATCTACACCAATCCTTATTATATACCGATTTAAAAGACCTAAACACAAGCTTTAAACAAAGATGCAGTCAGAGGTCCAGCAACGAGATGGGGGTTCTCCAGTCTTTTGCATCGAGTGTCACATGTATGATTATCTCCCAGTTGGTGAGAGGTCCTACATATGCACTAAGTGCAGGGAGCTCTTTGCTCTCAGGGAACGAGTCCGTTCTCTAGAGGCTAGAGTAGCAGACCTGGAAGACATAAGAAAGACAGAGAAGTACATGGACGAGACCTACAGGGATATAGTCCTGAAGTCCCACCTCCAGTCTGGCAGCATCCCTGTTGCCATGAAGGAGAGAGGTCACGTGACAGGAGAGCATCACCCTGGTGTGGCAGGAAGTGATCCTGTAACTAGGACCTGTCCTCCAGGTGATGTAAAACCCTCTCGCACCGAGGACGTTTCTCCAGGGCCATGTCCCCATGAGGGGAGGGTCAGGACAGCTGTTATAGTTGGTGATTCAATCATTAGGAATGTAGATAGCTGGGTGGCTGGTGGACGTGAGGATCGCCTGGTAACATGCCTGCCTGGTGCGAAGGTAGCAGATCTCACGCACCGCCTAGATAGGATCATAGATAGTGCTGGGGGGGAGTCTGCTGTCTTGGTACATGTTGGTACCAATGACATAGGAAAATGTGGTAGGGAAGTTCTGGAGGCTAAATTTAAGCTTTTAGGTAGGAAGTTGAAATCCAGAACTTCCAGGATAGCGTTCTCCGAAATGCTTCCTGTTCCACGTGCAGGACCCAAAAGACAGGCAGAGCTCCGGAGTCTCAATGCGTGGATGAGACAATGGTGCAAGGATGAGGGTTTTGGATTTGTTAGGAACTGGGGAACATTCTGGGGAAAGGGGGGGCTCTTCCGAAGGGATGGGCTTCACCTTAATCAGGATGGGACCAGACTGCTGGCATTAACCTTTAAAAAAGAGATAGAGAAGCTTTTAAACTAGAAAATAGGGGAAAGCCGACAGTCACCCAGGAGCGCACGGTTCGGACAAAGGTATCCTTGAAGGATACTACCAAAAGCAGTGAGGTTCCAAAAGGGAGTATAGTAGCCCAAATGCCCTTGAGTAAGGAGCAGACAGAGCATAAAGATTCCCAATTACCCATGCCTACCAATAGCCAGATTAATATTAATAAAATACAGTCTCTAAGATGCTTGTATGCCAATGCTAGGAGTCTAAACAATAAGATGGGAGAATTAGAATATATAGCATTAAATGAGAGGTTAGATATGATTGCACTCTCAGAGACATGGTGGAAGGAGGATAACCAGTGGGACACTGTGATACCTGGATACAAACTATATCGTAATGATAGAGCTGAACAAATTGGTGGAGGGGTTGCGCTCTATGTTAGAGAGGGCATTGAGTCAGAAAGGATTAAAGTTTTGCAGGGAACAAAATATGCTGTAGAATCTCTATGGATTGAAATTCCATTTATGAAGGGGAAGGTGATGGCAGTGGGAGTATACTATCGACCACCTGGCCAGAATGAACAAATGGATGATGAAATGCTCAAAGAAATCAAGGAAGCTAACAAAAGCCACAACAGAGTAGTAATAATGGGTGATTTCAATTACCCCGGTATCGACTGGGACAGTGTCACAGCAGGACAAGCTAAAGAGATAAAGTTTCTAGATGAAATAAATGACTGCTTCTTGGAGCAGCTGGTTCATGAACCGACCAGAGGGGAAGCCATACTGGACCTAGTCCTTAGTGGAACGCCAGATCTGGTGCAAGAAATAAGGGTGTTGGGACCACTTGGCAATAGTGATCATAGTATGATCATGTTTGATTTAATCAGTGGAGGACAGATAGTAAAGGAATCCACAGTACTACCTTTTAACTTTCAAAAGGGTGACTATGATAGAATGAGGAATATAGTTCGGAAAAAACTAAAAGGAGCAGTTCCAAAGGTTAAAGACTTACAGCAAGCTTGGGTGTTATTTAAAAATACTATCCTCGAAGCCCAGACCAGCTGTATTCCACGCATTAAGAAAAGTGGAAGAAAGTCCAAAAAGCTGCCAGCATGGTTTAAAGGTGAGGTCAGAGAGGCTGTTGCTGCCAAAAGAGCAACCTTCAGAAAATGGAAAAAAGAGCCAAATGATGAAAACTGGAAACAGCACAAGCACTGGCAAGTTAAATGCAAAGCATTGATAAGGCAGGCAAAGCGGGAATTTGAGAAGAAACTTGCTACGGAAGCAAAAACACGAAATAAAGACTTTTTCAAGTACATTCGTAGCAAAAGGCCTGTGAGAGAGTCAATTGGACCATTAGATGATAGAGGGGTAAAAGGGGCAGTAAGAGGAGACAAGGCTATAGCAGAGAGACTGAATGAATTCTTTGCTTCGGTCTTTACTGAGGAAGATGTAGGGGTGTTACCCAAGACTGAAGTGGTATTTAAAGGTGATACTGCAGAGGAATTGAGAGAAATATCGCTACACCGGGAAGATATATTACAACTATTTGATAAACTGAATAGTAGCAAATCACCTGGACCGGATGGTATACATCCCAGAGTGTTGAAAGAACTGAAATATGAGATTGCAGACCTGTTATTGGTAATCTGTGAACTTTCATTAAAATCATCTGTAATACCTGAAGATTGGAGGGTCGCCAACATAACACCAATTTTTAAAAAGGGTTCCAGGGGTGACCCGGGAAATTACAGACCGGTGAGCCTGACGTCAGTACCAGGGAAAATGGTAGAAGCCATCATAAAGAACAAAATTACACAGCATGTAGATAGTCATGGCCTAATGGGAGACAGCCAACATGGCTTTAGACAAGGAAGATCTTGTCTTACTAATCTGATCTGTTTTTTTGAAGGTGTGCATAAACAGGTAGACAAAGGTGAGTCGGTTGATATAGTGTATCTGGACTTTCAGAAAGCTTTTGACAAGGTCCCCCATCAGAGACTTTTGGCGAAGCTAAAAAGTCATGGGATAGGAGGCAGTGTACTATTGTGGATCGGGAACTGGTTAAAAGATAGAAAGCAGAGGGTAGGGCTAAATGGCCAATATTCCCAATGGAAAAAGGTGAATAGTGGAGTACCCCAGGGATCTGTACTGGGTCCGCTGCTTTTTGACATATTCATAAATGACCTGGAAAAGGGAATAACTAGTGAGGTAATCAAATTTGCAGATGACACAAAACTGTTTAAAGTTGTTAAAACCCAAGAGGATTGTGGAAAACTGCAGGAGGATCTGGATAAATTGGAAGACTGGGCATCCAAATGGCAGATGAAATTTAATGTGGACAAGTGCAAAGTTATGCACCTAGGAAAGAACAACCCACACTATAGTTACAAGATGCAAGGCTCCACATTAGAAACCACCACCCAGGAAAAAGATTTAGGAGTCATCGTGGATAACATGTTAAAACCCTCCGCCCAGTGTGCAGCGGCGGCCAAGAAAGCAAATAGAATGCTAGGTATCATAAGGAAAGGGATGGAGAATAAAACAAAGGATATTATAATGCCTCTGTATCGCTCCATGGTACGACCGCACCTTGAATATTGTGTGCAATTCTGGTCACCGTATCTTAAAAAGGACATAGAGTTATTAGAAAAAGTACAGAGAAGAGCCACCAAATTGGTGAAGGGGATGGAAGGCTACTCCTATGAAGAGAGGCTAAAAAGGTTAGGGCTCTTTAACCTAGAAAAGAGGCGGCTGAGGGGAGATATGATAGAGGTGTATAAATTAATGAATGGAGTGGAACGGATAAACGTGGATAAATTGTTTACGCTATCAGAATATAGAAGGACTAGGGGGCATGTAATGAAGCTACAGGGTAAACTATTTAAGACAAATAGGAGAAAATATTTCTTCTCTCAACGTGTAATCAAACTCTGGAATCTGTTACCGGAGGATGTAGTAAGGGCTGTTAGTATAGCTGGGTTTAAAAAAGGTTTGGACAAGTTCCTGGAGGAAAGGTCCATAAACCACTATTAAAAAGGGACCCAGGATATCAATGCTTGGCCTAGTACAAGCACTGCAGAACCTGTGTCTTTTGGGGAAACTGCTAGGTACGTATGACCTAGATTGGCCACTGTTGGAAACAGGATACTGGGCTTGATGGACCTCGGTCTGACCCAGTATGGCATTTCTTATGTTCTTATGTTCTTATATGCTCCTAAGTGCTGAAATAATCTCCCACCCCATATAAGATCAATTACTGACCTCTCGCAATTCAGAAAGGCCATTAAACATCACCTGTTCTGCCTTCACTTTACCCACACTGACTCAGTCCATCCACTTCAAACACCTCTTATCACTCACACAGCATCTGACATACCAACAACATAACCCCACTGACTTAAAAGAATACACCATCAAGATCTTACATAGTCTCCATGAACACTTTACAATTCGATTACACAATATAGTTTAAATAACCTACATGTGTCTCTTATGTATATAGTTACCCTGTTACTTCCAAGTTAATATCCCTGTTTAATGTAAGCAAAAGATTTTGTTCTATTGCAAATGTTGTTACAATGTAAACCGCGCTGATTCTAAATAGCGCGGTATATAAGAATTTGTAATAAATAAATAAATAAATAAAAGTGGATTCAGTTCTGTCTGATGCAGGAATAATTGCATATTGAATTTAACTTCAAATGACATTTATATTCAGCATTTATCGAGCAGGTTGGGTTCAAAACAGATTACAACAAATACAAACTAGCATATAAAACAAACAGATATATGTTAGAGCCGGGATTCTCAATTCTGATCCTTGAGGGCAGCAAACAGATCTGGTTTTCGGAGTTATTAAAATGTGGACATTAACCTGAATCTAGGTTCAAATGTATGCAAATATGTCTAAATGAACATTCATAGCGAGCATGTTGAAAAAGAGAATTGCTTGCAGATCTTGAGGACTGGCACTGAGAACTTGGGCTCTATAGGCTCTGTTTAGCTGTGCGGAGGTTCTGGGCATTTTTGCAGTGTTGAATTTTGGAAAGTGGTAGAGGTGGTCCATCTATGGAAGTCTTCATGGTGGACTCTCCTGCTGAACTTTCCTAAATATATTTAGTGGAACTTCAGTGTGACAATAATTGTCATGTATTCAACCATTTGTATGTACTTGAGGGTTCCCCCCCCCCCCCCGAATTTTGGGGGAGTTTTACTAGCTGTCTTTTTTCAATGGAGCTGCAAGTAGACCACAACAAGGAGATAACTTACAGGCAACAGCCTTCTTCAGAGGAACTAATGTTGCTTACAGATAACAATTCAGGTATTTTTAGTGATTTAATGCTTTCGGTAACTACTACTTATTAGAGCAGCATGTCTGTGTTTTTGTCCATTACCTCAGTAAGTTTTTCGTCTTAGCCTTTCAAGATCATTACGCATACTGATTCTAAACTTCCCCAAGGGAAGATATGTGTTTCTGAAAACCTTAGAGAAGGCATAAATTTGATTTGTGCCAATAAAGCTCTGTAGCCTTAAATTACAATGTTCTCTTGAGACAGAATGATTCGTGAGACACCAACTGGTCCTATTAATTTTTAAAAGCCTTAGAAAAATTTAAATAGTTGGAAGCCTGAAGATGATTTGTTCAATTGTCTCCGGAAAATCTCCTATAGTATAAACTGATTTGTTCAAAAGCTGTTGATCATTTACCTTAGATACATTATTTTGCCTTTCCTTATTTCAAATTTGGTGGGAGTCCTGTGTTAAGAAAGACTGTGCTATACTCATTAAAGATCAGTACGAATGAGTACTCTGAATAACCTGTTTATTAGGCAATGACCATTCTTAAACTGGTTCCAGTTTTGGTCTGGAGGAGGGAAAGAAGGAATGTTTCATGTATCTAGCACAAACTTGTAATACTTTGTCATAGATATTTATTTGAGGGAAAAGGCTTGGCTAATTATAAGGATTGCATAGTACTAATTATTTGCAAGCTCCTAATCTCCACTGCTTTATTCACACTACCACAAACACAGATACTTGACCTAGTTCCATGTTTTAACTTCTTTCTTACTGCAGTTTAGGAGGTACAGAATTGCTCGCGCTCTGAAAACATAGCATTACTAATTATTCATAGAGGCTAGTTTTATAAAGTCCCATGTTGCCAACATATGTTTTTTAACATTGTATTTCATGCCTATTTTATAAAGTCAAGTACATGAAGACTTGGCCTTATAAAATATGGGCATAAATGGGTGACAATGCTTGTTAAATTAAGGTGCGATTACATACACCAGTCCTAGGGCTGATGTAAATGCCTGTACCAGGATTTGTAAAGAGCACATGTAAATTATAACTTGCATGCCTACCTGTGTGCTCTGCCCATATTTCACCCAAACTCCCACCATGAAAGGATGCACCATTGGGCGGTTGCACATACCTATAAAATTGTGACTGTCTAAAATATGTGCATAAATGTCCATTGGTACATATTTGTTCTCTATATATCCTAAAGATGGGATGTAGGTATGCCTCCACTAATTTCAGACTCCGGAATCTCATCCCAAAGCCTGTTCACTATCTCTTTATGCTAATCACTGTATATAAGTTACTGAGTGCTTTAATTTTATCTGCATGAAAATATATAACACATGTACTATCCCTGTTAGCATCTGTATCAATTATAACCTATACTTGTTATGCCTTACCGCAAAACGATCTATGTAAACATTAAGAGTTGAATGTAAACTGCAAGAGGCGATATATAAAACCTGTTAAATAAATAAATACTGAGGAGGCAGTACTGAATACGATGTTTTTATGCCCAACTGGTTATAATTATCTCCACATATCTGGGTGTGGGGGAGATGAATTTGTTTTTAGGCAAGAGTGGCTATGCAATTAAAAAATGGTTAAACTTCCCAATAAGGTGGAGAGCATGTTATTAAAGTTTGGGAACTCTAATATATTTGGGATTTTAGTTCTCTATATCCTGCTAATGCTTAAGTACAGAGTGGGAGGAATAAAATGGAATGTGTATTAATGGCAATAATGCTTTTTGTTGAAGATTAAAATATATATGTGGCTGAGGGAGGAGACAGTAAGGTGCTTTTGGTACTATCAGGTTTAGAGGCTAGAGGATTGACTCAAGTACTGGAGGAACCCACATATCAACAGGGACATATGCTGGATTTGCTATTTGTCTCTCAAGAAATACAGCAGAAGAACCAATTAAAGATTCAAGAAGTAAAACTGGTCCCCTCGTCGGATCATTATTTGATAACATCGGTATGTGGCTGTGAGGGGAGATGGAATATGAAAAGGAAGAAGCAGGAATGAGAAGTACAGAGGTTTCTATGAAATGTGGAGATTGAGAAGTGGGAAGAGATTGTGTAGGGGAGAAGAAGTAAGGAGGAGAGAAGATCAGTTGAAGAACAAGTTGAAAAAATGGCTTAATCTGATAGTGGAAGCCCTGGAAGAAGGGGCTCCAGTGAAGTAATGTGTGGTCCATATAGGGGGACATAAGAGTTTATATATTAAAATCCAGAGACTGCAAAAAAGAAAAGTGTGGAACTTGGAGAGAATATCACTGAAGTCACAATATGTGACGAGAGAAACTAATAAGTATTTAGCTAATATTCAGTTGGCAAAGGGGCCATTTTAGATGATGTATTCATGAATTAGATCTCTGAAAACGGGCACTTAGACTTTCAAAGCATGGAAATGTCCCAGACGGGTCCTTTCTCTAGCTGGAAAGCAGGGACATCGGTTGGTACTATTAAAACGTGGGCACCTGCCAGGTACTTGTGACCTGACTTGGTACTGTTGGAAACAGCATACTGGGCTTGATGGACCTTGGTCTGATCCAGTATGGCATTTCTTATGTTCTTATGTCCTGGGGACCATTTTAGAAGCCGAGTATATAGACATCCCCAGCATGAGAACGTCCATGTAGAATGGGGATGTGGTGGAGGCGTGGCCTGAGTGGAGCAAGGGAGATGCACGCTGCGATGTGATTTCAGAATGGCATAAGCATTTCTGAACATGGTTGGCGAGGCGTCCATGCCTATACCTGCTCCTGACCACAAATAAGGTCGAAAAAAATGCTCATTTCATGGATGCAATGAATCCAAAGGGGAAGTACAAAATGAACTTTCTTCACCTGAAGCTAATCCATTATCTGTCACAGAAAGGACTGGGCATTCTGCATAGTTAATGAAGCTCCAGCTGTGGTCCATCACCTGATGGATCACATTAAACAATGATATGAGTTGCGCAACAAATCTAGGCGTGAACACTTACACCAGTCCTAGACTAGGTGTAAATAGGTGCACCTAGGTTTGTAAAGAACGAGCATTAGGTATGGTATTTTATAACTTCAGTGTGTAAATTTAGGTTCTTCCTAAACTCTGCCCCTGTGCTTGCCTACTCCTAAAGCACACGCCATCAGCCTGATGCATGTACTTATAGAATAGCGTTTGACTAATGTACACGCATAAAAATCCAGCTGTGCACATAAGTCATAGAAAATACATGATTTATAAGTGTTGATAGCACAGAACTTATTCAATTACTTCCAATATGGCTAATATAGAAAAATACAAATGTGTATGTTAGACATATGCCAATAGATACATGGATTAAATTAGAATTTGAAATGTGATAATTCAGCCCTTTTGTGCAACCTTTCTCAAATCAAAGCTAACTTTTTGCAACAGATTTATTTCAAATCCCTAAATCCTCTGTCCTTTGGCCACTAAGAAGGGACCCAGGATATCAATGCTTGAACCAATACAAGCATTGTGGAACCTGTGTCCCTTGGGGAAACTGCTAGGTACATATGACCTAGATTGGCCACTGTTGGAAACAGAATACTGGGCTTGATGGACCTTGGTCTGACCCAGTATGGCATATCTTATGTTCTTATGTTCACTACTTACATATTTTTGTACTATTTTTGATCTCCATGATATAAGGCATTCTGAGAAGAGGGTAAGATAAAAAAGGGAATATTCAAAGGCATTTACATGGTTTGTAGACCTGCAAACCATGCACATGCCAGTTAGCAGGATATTCAGCAGCGTTAACAGGATTAGAGCTGCTGGATATCCGTGGGTGTTACCGCTACATAGCATGATGCTATGCGGTTAGCATTGGAGCGTGTTGTGAGCATTCTGGGGCAGAGCAGTGTTGGCACCCATTGCTAACTGGGCAATAGCGATATTGGTTAGTGACTTGTGGGTAAAGTCAGGCATGGTAAGTGGTGGCCTAACTTTACCCGTGGAAGCTAACCAGTCAGCAGTTCAACATTGCCACTGGCCGGTTAGCTTTTGGGTTCTGTGACTGCCCTGGATATTCAATGCCGATGGCTGGATATGGTCTCGGCATTGAATATCCGGTGTTAGTCTTCAGTAGCAACGGCTATGTGCTTTACGAGCGCTAGTAGCTGCCACTGAATATCGGGCCCTTAAGCCCTAAGATTAAATAATTTACATTAGAATTCATAATAGCCGGTTGTGAACAAAGGTGCAAAAATGTTTTGTTAAATTCATTAACAAGTGTATTTCATGTTCAATGGAAATTTTGGATTTCCTTCCATCTACTGAAGAAGCCTGTCAAGTTTTTTCCAGTGCATGAGGAAAAAATCTGATGAAAATTTGAAAAGTTCCAAGCAGTTTCAAAAATATTATTGTTAATTGCCCTCGAGTCTATGCAGGCAACCCTCTGGATAGTTGTCCTAAACTCTGTTCTGTCTTCAATCAGGTGGCTAATTGTTGATAGTAGCATCCATAGCTGCTGCTACTGTATCTATCCATCGCATTGCTAACCTTCCTCTTTTGTGTTGACCTTCAGCCTTGCCAAGCATGATGTCTTGCTCTAATGGTCTCTCTTTTCGTATTTTCTAATCACTTTGCCTTCTTCTTTATTGCCAACATTTGTGTTCCAGTCACCCATGACTATCAGTTTACCTTGTGTGCATGTTCTGCGAGTTTCAATTTGTACTTGTTCATAAAACTAATCAACTTCATCTTATTCTGCAGCTGTTGTTGGGGAATATACCTGAATAATGGTTGTGTTGATGGGAATTCCTCATAGATGAATAGAAATTAAGCATTCACAGATTGCTTTGTATTTCATTACAGTTCTTGCAAGTTTATTCTTATTTATAAATGCAGCACCATTTCTTCTTTGTCTTTCATTTCCAGCATAGTATACCATCTGATCATCAGATTCAAAGTGCCCAATGCCAGCCCATTTCAGTTCGCTGAGCCCAACAGATTGAAGGCAGTGGGCAGTTACCATGAACTAAAACATGCATTAACCACTTAGTGGACTTTAATAAAAGGGTGCTTAATATATTTTTGGCAGATTAGAAGCAGATATTTCTACTTGCTTTGTATTTTCTTAAAAAAGGTTTGAAGAATGGGCTTGCCAGACTCTCAGAATGTTTAGTTATTTACTCACAGAACCTAAATTGAAGAAATTTGCACACGAGGAGAAATTTTATGAATGCATACTAGGAATGGTTAAAGAGGACTATGGCATCCTGAGCCAACTTTTGCTTTTACACCCTCCTCTTGGGACCAGTCTTACAGTGTGAACTGCGCAAATGGGGGTAAATTTTCAGATGGCATGGTCATACGCTTAGGTTAAGTTTCTTATTCTTATTTACTTTTTGAATATTTCTATAATTATTTTTTCATGTTCATAGTGTAGAGTATGTTGTGTAGATCACTGAAACAAACTCCTTTAATGTGTTTTGAATTGTAGTTTTTAGACTGTAGAAAGTAAAAAATGTACAAGGGTGTGACGTCTTTTAGAAAGCAGTGTGGCTCCATCTTACAGCTCCATTAAAAGATGAGGATGCCTGTCATCATGCATTGCTGAGGTACGTCAGGCTTCATCTGTGCCTTGTTTCAAATCCAGGCTAAAAACACCTCTTTGAGACTGCTGCTTTTGGATCCTGATCCACATAGTCTATGCTCTCAAACTATGTGATTCCTTACCATTCCCCTAGACATATTCTAGTCCCTAGCTGTTGTCTATCTTGACTAGATTGTAAACTCTGAAGAGCAGGAACCATCTCTTACATGTCTCTGCACAGCACTGTGTTTGCCTTGTGATGCTGGTAGTAGTAGTAGACTGGGAAAGTGAGATTTTCTTAGCTACAGGAATGCAAGACAAATTACTGTCGGATTCACTAAACTAGGATACTCAATTATTACAGGTTAATAAATCCCATGGTAATTTACCACAGTTTAGGGGATCTTTTACTAATATGTGCTGCGGTTTTGCACCTAACACACCTTTAGCATGCAAAATCAAGGTGTGTTAAGTGCAAAGTCATTGCTATACATGTTGGGGGCATGGATAGCATGCCGCCGAAAGATATCACACGTTGCCATTCAGTATCATGGGTCACCAGTACATTAGGTGCAGTTAACATCACCTATGGATGTGGAGGTAATAGCACTCATGCTATTTGGAAGACGTCTCATTAGTGTGTGGTGTATACCCATGTGCTGATGGCATGGTGCTCACCATGCCAACTCTCCACCCTTAACCCCTCATTTCCTAGTCTAACGCACGTGTTGTTAGCATGAGAATTGGTGTGTGCTTTCATGGCTGCATGCTAATAGTTAGCATGGACCACAGTAGGCAGGTAGCGCACACCAAAACCTGCGCTAACCCGAGCCGCTTCGTAAATAAAGGGCGAGATTCCAATAAAAAGGTATAAAATGAAATTATAATCTTTTCTTTCTTAGTGTATATTTAGGTATGATTTTCTAGGGCACCTGTATTACTCTTTAGAGATGAAACTTTAATCTCAATTTTTTACCACAAACATTTCTACAATGATAATTTGCAGCCTCTTCCTCCTCGAATGTCCAGAAGTCGCAATGAAGTCAGGGGACCAAGGGGGAGGGGGATCGTGCCCGTAGGGGGTCGGCTATGGGATTTTTATCCTGCCTGGGTCCAGATTGCGTTAGATCAGTGGGTGTTGGAGGTCATTCGAGAAGGTTATGTGTTGGAGTTGCACCAACCGATGACAGAGTCTTTTGTGAAGTCGCCGTGCAGGGCACGTCTCAAGTGCGCTGCGGTTTGGCAGACGGTGCTGAGGCTGCTGGCTCTCAAGGCCATAATACTGGTACCAGCAGACCAATGTGGCTGCGGTCGGTACTCCATATACTTCGTGGTTCCAAAGAAAGACGGGGCCTATTGACCAATTTTGGATCTCAAAAGAGTAAATCGCTGTCTTCAAGTATCTCACTTTCATATGGAGACTATAAAGTCCGTCATAGTGGCGGTACGGGCAGGAGCGTTTCTCACGTCGCTAGACCTCTCAGAAGCATATCTACACATTCCAATCCAGCAAGATCATCAGAAATACCTCAGGTTTGCAGTTCCGATGGGACATTTCCAGTTTCGGGCCTTACCGTTTGGTCTGGCAACAGCGCCTCGGACATTCACCAAGGTGATGGTGGTGGTAGCAGCGTCATTGCGAAAAGAAGGGGTTCTAGTACATCCTTATCTGGACGATTGGTTAATCAGAGCAAAGTCCAGGGCAGAGAGCGAGATGGCTACAGCCAAAGTGGTGGTGTGTCTGCAGAATCTTGGTTGGGTAGTCAATCGGGAAAAGAGCAGGTTGGTTCCATCACAGAGTCTGGAATATCTGGGGGCAAACTTCGATACCAAGGTAGGGCAAATCTTTCTACCTCAGCATCGAGCACAAGCGTTGAGGAATTTAGTCAGAGAATTTCTCAACAACTCGAATCCGATGGCGTGGCATTATAGAAACATAGAAACATAGAAATATGATGACAGAAAAATATCACATGGCCTATCTAGTCTGTCCTTCCATAACAACTACAACAGTCCACTTTTTACCTTTAGAGATCCTCTGTATTTGTCCCATGCTTTTTTGAATTCAGTTACTGTCCTCATCTCTACCACCTCCACTGGGAGACTATTCCACGGATCCACTACTCTTTCCGTAAAGAAATATTTCTGCATATCACTCCTGAATCTATCTCCCTTCACCCTCATCCCATGTCCCCTCGTAGCAGAACTTGCTTTCAATTGAAAGAGGCTCTCTCCCTGAACATTTATGCCATGGAGGTATTTAAACATCTCAATCATATCACCTCTATCCCGCCTTTCCTCTAAGGTGTACATATTAAGATCCTTCAGTCTGTCCTCATATGCTTTATAATGAAGACCACTAATCATTTTAGTAGCCACCCTCTGCACCGACTCCATCCTGTTCACATCCTTTTGAAGGTGCGGTCTCCAGAGTTACACACTATACTCCAAATGAGGTCACACCAAAGACTTATACAGAGGCATTATCACCTCCTTTTTTCTGCTAGCCATTCCTCTCCGTATGCACCCAAGCATCCTTCTAGCTTTTGCCGTCGCATTTTCTACCTGTTTAGCTACTTTAAGATCATCAGACACAACCACGCCTAGGTCCCGCTCTTCTTTAGTGGACAAAAGTACTTCACCCCCTATACGATATTGCTCCCTTGGATTGCTGCAGCCCAAATGCATGACCTTACATTTTTTAACATTAAATTCCAGCTGCCATATTCTAGACCTTCTTCAAGCTTAGCTAGATCCCTCCTCATGTTATCGACTCCTTTCTGGGTGTCTACTCTATTGCAGATTTTGGTATCATCCACAAAGAGGCAAACCTTACCTGAAAGCCCTTCCGCTATATCACTAACAAAGATGTTAAAAAGAATCGGACCAAGGACAGATCCCTGGGGCACACCACTGATAACATCCGTCTCCTCAGAGTGAGCTCCATTTACTTGTACTCTTTGTCGCCTCCCACCCAACCAATTTCTAACCCAAGCAGTAACTTTAGGGTCCATCCCTAGGGTGCTCAGTTTGTTTATAAGTCGCCTGTGAGGAACAGTGTCAAAGGCTTTACTGAAATCTAAATACACCACATCTAGGGCTCTCCCTCGGTCCAACTCCCTGGTCACTCAGTCAAAGAAATCAATCAGATTTGTCTGACAAGACCTGCCTCTGGTGAATCCATGCTGCCTCGGATCCTGCAATCCGCTGGACTCCAGAAACTTCACTATTTTCTCTTTCAGCAGCGTTTCCAATAATTTACTCACCACTGAAGTTAAACTAACCGGCCTGTAGTTTTCAACCACATCCTTACTTCCGCTTTTGTGTAAAGGCACCACATGAGCCTCTCTCCACTCCCGACTCCAACGAGGCATTGAAAAGGTCAGTCAGTGGAGCTGCTAGAACATCCCCAAGTTCCCTCAGTATTCTCGGGTGTATCCCATCAGGTCCCATCGCTTTGTCTACTTTAAGTTGAGCTAGTTTCTCACGAACACAGTCTTCTGAAAATTGTTCAATATGTCCCTTGCTTCTGTTCCTATTTGTGGGTGTTTTCTGAGGTCCTGCTCCTGGTTCTTCATCTGTGAACAAAGAACAAAAATATTTGTTAAGCAATTCCGCTTTATCCTTATCAGCTTCTACATATTCCTCCCCTGCACCCTTGAGTCTGACAATACCACTCTTGCCCTTCCTCTTCTCACTAATATATCTGAAAAATGTCTTATCCCCGCATTTTATTGCATTGGCTATTTCCTCCTCCTTTTGAATCTTTGCCTTCTTGTCTACTTTGCTAGCTTCTCTAAGTTTTTCCAAATACAGATGCCTGTCTTCCTCTCTCTGTGATCTCTTGTATTTCATGAAGGCCTCCCTCTTTTTCTTCACTTTTTCAGCTACTTCTTTCGAAAACCATAGCGGTCTCCTTTTCCTTTTACCTTTATTTACCATTTTAACAAAAAGGTTGGTTGCCCTTAAAATATCCCTTTTCAGTTTTTCCCACTGTTTTTCTACATCCCTCAGCTGTTCCCATCCAACTAATGACTCCCTGATGTATTGGCCCATCTTCGCAAAGTTAGTCTTCCTAAAGTCTAAGATTCTCACCTTTGAATGGATTCTAACAGCCCTAGTCCTAATACTGAACCACACCATCTGGTGATCACTGGATGCAAAATGATCTCCCACTACAACATCAGAAACACTTTTACCATTGGTAAGCACCAAGTCCAGTATGGCCCCTTCATGTGTGGGGTCTGTTACCAATTGCCTGAATAGTTCTCCCTGTAGAGAATCCAGGATCTCCTTACTTCTAGATGATACTGCAGCAGGAATGTGCCAATCAACATCTGGCATATTGAAATCTCCTATCAGTAGCACTTCCCCTTTCCTAGCAGTGCTGCGCATGTCTTCAATTAACTCTCTGTCCACCTCTTCCTCTTGTGAGGGAGGTCTGTATATCACATCAATGTAAATAGATTTCTCTTTCCCTCTTTCTAGTTTAACCCACAATGCCTCCCCTCTCCCTTTTAAGCTCTGTAATTCCAAAGCTTTAATAGTAGTTTTTACATATAGTGCCACTCCTCCTCCCCTACTTCCTACCCTGTCCATTCTGAATAAAGTATAGCCAGGTATAGTTACATCCCAATCATGGTTTTCTGTGAACCATGTTTCTGTAACTGCCACTAAATCCAAGTCAGCCACTCCCACCAAAGCTTCAACTTCAGGGATCTTATTTCCCATGCTACGGGCATTTATACACACTGCTTTCCATAGGTTACCCCTGCTACCCATTTCCAGAAAGTTTATTTACTGTATCACCTACCTGGGGGCTTTCACTTACCTGGGGGCTTTCTTCACCCATCCCCAATGAATCTAGTTTAAAGCCCTCTTCAGTAGATTAGCCAGTCTACTACTGAAGACGCGTTGACCTTTCTTGGACAGATGGATGCCATCTCAGCTCTGCAACCCTTCGAACAGCATCCCATGGTCTAGGAAACCAAAACGCTCTCAATGACACCATCCACGCAGCCATGCATTCATCTCCAGGATGCGAGCCTCTTTGCCTTGGCCTTTACCCTCAACAGGGAGGAATGAAGAGAAACCACCTGTGCACCTAACTGCTTCACCCTCTGTCCCAGAGCCATGAAGTCACTTTTGATACGTTCCGAGGTATACTTGTCAGTATCATTTGTTCCAACATGGATTAGCAACATTGGGTAATAGTCAGTGGGCATGATGAGTCTCGGCAAACTCTCCGCAACATCTTGGATTTTGGCACCAGGCAGACAGCATACCTCTCTGGACATCAAGTCTGGTCGGCAGATGGACGCCTCAGTACCCTTCAGAAGAGAGTCTCATACCACCACTACCCTTCGTTTCCTTGTGGTCACTGATTCTGCAACTTTGGGGTACTTGAGCTCTGGTTCTTCCCTTTCCAGGGTTGCTTTCACCTCCTCCACTTCCTGGGCTGCATAATGGTTCTTCAATTCAAGGGCTGGAGAAGTTGGATTGGTGATTTTGCAGGCCCTGGTGACTTGTGTCCAACCATTGACATTCTGTTGGCACCCATCTTCTCCTCTGCTGGAGAGCTTGGTTGCTGCAAGAAGCATCTCATCAATGTACTTCTCACTGTCTTAAATGCTGCTCAGCCTCACCACCTCCTCTCTGAGTTCCTCCACTTGTTTCCTCAGAGATTCAGCATGCAGGCACGCTGCACATAGAATTGGTCCTTCAACTGGAATTAGGACCTCTGTCTGGACCGAGGCAGAAGCTGTAACGGGGGCAATAGCTTTAGCGATACGATTTTTCCCAGCCATTGTTCTGTTCATGGAGCTTAGGTATCTGTTAAAGCAAAAGAGAGAGATCTACCAAGTACCAGCCAGTTTCCCAGCTGTCCTTTCAGAGAAAAAGCAGTTAAATCTCCTTAATTATATTCAAAATGTGCTGGTCCAATTCTCTGTGCTTTGTCAAATGGGGAGGTGCCCTATAAAGCAAGACTACTCGCTAGGGGTGGGTGGGAGTCAAGGTTGGTAGGGAAGGAACTAACACAAGGTGTTAGCAGTTCCCAAAGCTGAAGAGGTTACTGGAGTTCAACCACCTACTGTGCTCAAGGAAAGTCCCACTAAAGCAACAAAAAGAAAGTAACCTTGCTTTAAAAATGTACAAAAAATCCTTTTAAGAGCTCCCAGTCAGAGAGCTAACAATTTAATATAATAAAACAAACCCTTAAATCCTTACTGTTGGTTGATCTGGAGAGCTCCTGTAGGAAAGCCTGAACAGGGCAGGGCACTGGAGCCTTTTATGCAGGCCCTCAGCTGCTCTCAGGTAATCAGGCCCACTAACTCCTGATTAGGTGTTAGCAGTTCCCAAAGCTGAAGAGGTTACTGGAGCTCAACCACCTACTGTGCTCTAGGAAAGTCCCAATAAGAAAGTAACCTTGCTTTAAAAATGTACAAAAAAACCTTTTAAGAGCTCCCAGTCAGAGAGCTAACAAGTTAATACAATAAAACAAACCCTTAAATCCTTACTGTTGGTTGATCTGGAGAGCTCCTGTAGGAAAGCCTGAACACGGCAGGGCACTGGAGCCTTTTATGCAGGCCCTCAGCTGCTCTCAGGTAATCAGGCCCACTAACTCCTGATTAGGTGTTAGCAGTTCCCAAAGCTGAAGAGGTTACTGGAGCTCAACCACCTACTGTGCTCTAGGAAAGTCCCAATAAGAAAGTAACCTTGCTTTAAAAATGTACAAAAAAACCTTTTAAGAGCTCCCAGTCAGAGAGCTAACAAGTTAATACAATAAAACAAACCCTTAAATCCTTACTGTTGGTTGATCTGGAGAGCTCCTGTAGGAAAGCCTGAACACGGCAGGGCACTGGAGCCTTTTATGCAGGCCCTCAGCTGCTCTCGGGTAATCAGGCCACTAATGCCTGATTAGGTGTTAGCAGTTCCCAAAGCTGAAGAGGTTACTGGAGTTCAACCACCTATTGTGCTCAAGGAAAGTCCCACTAAAGCACCAAAAAGAAGGTAACCTTGCTTTAAAAATGTACAAAAAACCCTTTTAAGAGCTCCCAGTCAGAGAGCTAACAATTTAATATAATAAAACAAACCCTTAAATCCTTACTGTTGGTTGATCTGGAGAGCTCCTGTAGGAAAGCCTCTGATCTGGAGAGCTCCTATCTTCAGTTACTTGGGATCATGACCGCGACTCTCAAACTGTTTCCATGGGCTCGGGCGCGTATGAGACCATTGCAACGGGCCTTACTCAGATGGTGGTCGCACCAGAGGGATCAGTTATCATAGAAGCTGCCTTGTCTGCCAGAGACGCGGCAGGCATTGAGGTGGTAGCTGCGTTCGGTGTGCCTAGAAAAAAGAATGCCCTTGGAAGCCCCCGCCTGGATTCCCTTGACGATGGATGCCAGTCTTTTAGGCTGGGGAGCTCACTATCAACGTCGGTTCGCTCAGGGGCAGTGGACCGCACTGGAACGTAGTTGGTCGATCAACAGATTGGAATTATGTGCAGTAACGTTGGCACTGCGAGAGTTTCAGCCATTATCTCTGAGGAAAGGCCATTCGGGTGTTTTCCGACAATGCCACAGCAGTAGCTTACATCAATCATAAGGGAGGTACCAGCAGTGCCGCGCTGGAGGAGGAAGCCGAGGGGCTACTCGAGTGGGCCGAGGTGCATCTGGTAGCTCTGTCGGCAGCGCATGTGACAGGAGTGGACAATGTGGAAGCCGATTTTTTGAGTCAGGTTAGAGTGGATCCAGGAGAGTGGAACCTTCATCACAAAGTGTTCGAGATGCTGGTGCAGCATTGGGGCACGCCTGTAATGGATCTCATGGACATGTTCCAGTCCGCAAAGGTCAAATGTTTCTTCAGCAGAAGACGGGAGAGAATGTCGGAAGGTCTGGATGCCCTGATACAACCTTGGCCCGAACACCAACTCCTATACGTGTGTCCACCGTGGGTATTGATAGGTCGGGTGTTGCAACGCATAGAGTGTCACACAGGTCTGGTGCTGTTGATTGCCCCAGACTGGCCAAGAAGGCCTTGGTATGCGGATCTAATGAGGCTGTTAGTAGCTGAGCCATGGCGCCTGCCCTGTCGCAGAGATCTGTTAACTCAGGGTCCATTACTCATGCCACAGGTGGGTCAATTCTCTCTTACGGCTTGGCTCTTGAGAGGGCAAGACTGAAAAGAAAGGGTTATTCCACGGCGGTCATTGGGACATTGTTGAAGGTGCGGCAGAAATCGACTTCGTTGGCATATATCCGTATATGGTGGATTTTCGAGGATTGGTGTGTGGACAGGGAGGTAGAGGCGTTCCGAGTGTCTGTGCCTCAGGTTTTGGCGTTCTTGCAGGATGGCTTTCAGAAAGGTCTGGCGGCTGCGTCCCTACGGGTGCATTTAGCTGCATTGTCCTGTTACAGGGGTAAGGTTAAAGGAGAGACGCTGAGAAGTCGTCTGGATATAAAGCGTTTCTTGAGGGTGGTGCTTCTCTTGAGACCACCATGTAGACAGATAGTTCCAACGTGGGATCTTCAGATAGTGTTAGAGGCTTTGGTGCAACAGCCTTTTGAGCCGTTATCTCAAGCAACTATGAAGGATCTCACTCTCAAAGTAGTGTTCCTGGTGGCTATCTGTTCGGCATGGGAATTTCCGAGTTGCAGGCCTTGTCATGTAGGAAACCTTTTTTGTCTTTTTATGACTCAAAGGTGGTCTTGCAACCAGTGCCAGCCTTTTTACCCAAAGTAGTTCTTTCCATGTGAATCAAGTTGTTTCCTTGCCGGTTTTCAGGGACGAGACAGCTGCGTCTTCGGCAGGAAGTTTACATTTCTTAGATGTCCATCGGGCCTTAAAGAACTATTTAAGTAGGACGGTGAGTTTCCGGAGGTCAGAAAGACTATTTGTTCTCTTTGGAGGATCGCAAAGAGGAGAAATGGCGTCGAAGGCTTCCATAGCACGGTGGCTCAAGGAAGCAATAGCGTCAGCATATCTATTAAAAGGCAAGTCAGTTCCTGAAGGTCTTAAGGCTCATTTAACTAGGGCGCAAGCTGCGTCTTGGGCAGAGCATAGTTTAGTACCGGTTGCGGAGATTTGTAGGGCGGCAACCTGGTCGTCTATAAATTCTTTTGTCAAACATTACCGGTTAGATGTTCAAGCGGAAAGGGATGCCTGTTTTGGCTCAGCAGTGCTTCAAGCAGGTTTGGCTGGTCCCTCCCGTTAACTTTTTTGGTACTGCTTTGTTACATCCCCAGAGGTCTGGGACTGGACTTGAGGGACAATAAGGAAGGTTAAATTAGATTTACCTGCTAATTGTTGTTCCTTGAGGAACTCAAGTCCAGTCCCGTATCCCACCCGTTATTTATTTATTTAATGTCTCTTCTATACTGCGCTATTTAATATCAGTGCGGTTTACATACAACAGTATCTTATACAGAGCAGCCAGAGCTGCTCTGTATTTACAGAGAACAGGTACTATAACTTGGATATTGCTGGGGTAACTATTTACAGAGTATATATAAATCTTTACAGAGTGTGAGAGTATATACAAGCTGCTATTTACAAGGTGTGGGTAATCAAGGCTGGTGCCACTTCAACCAGGGTAGGGGTATATACATGCTGCTAATTACAAGTAAGCATAGTCAATGCTGGCGCCAATGGGCGGGGATGCCTCATCGCATGCTGTGTGTGTTAATGTGGCGGGCCTGGTGGTGGGGGGTGGCTGTTTGTGCGCTATCATCCGCATAGTGTTTGAGGAAGAGGTGGTGCTTCAATGCCTTTCTAAATTGAACCAGGTCAGAGATTGCCCATATGTTGGGTAGTAGGGTGTTCCAGCATCTAGGCGCATAGAACCTAAATGCCCTGTTTGTCGTTGCCTGCGTGCATTGTCTTATTTCCTTCGGGATTGCCAGCGTGTTGACTGCTGCAGATCTTCTGGGTCTGTAAGAGGGCGTAGGATGGATAAGCTCCATGAGAGAGGTGGAGGAGAGCCTGTTGATGGCCTTGAAAATCAGTAGTAGGGATTTAAACGAGAGTCTGACGTGGATGGGGAGCCAGTGGAGATGTCTTAGGATGGGTGTCACATGATCCTTCCTGGAAGCACCGTGTAGAACTCTGGCCACAGTGTTCATTACTAGCTGAAGTGGATTAAGGGTGGATTGTGGGAGCCCTTGTAGAATTGCATTTGCGTAGTCGAAATGCGGGATCACCAGTGCTTGGAAGATTGTCCGGAAGTCATCAGGCTCAAGCAGGGAGCGTAGGTGCCTGAGTGTCCGGATCTTGTGGTAAACTGCTCTTACTGTGTTGCCTATGTGGGCGTTTATGTCCAGGCATTGATCTATTGTGACTCCTAGGTAACAGATTGTGGATTTGGTTGTTAGTTCTGCTTCCTTGACCTTTAAGGAGGCTGGAGGGGTGAAGCTTTGGTTCCTCATGATAAAGAGGACTTCTGTCTTCTTGTGCTGTATCTGAAGGTTTTTTTTTTCTTAACTCTCATTTTTATTATATATATACATGTTACAATAAACATATTTATGCAGGCAATATAATCAAGTCCACATCAAGAGGAGCACTGCCCTGTTACAATTATGAAAGACTAAGTAAATTAAAATAAAAAGAAAACCATCATAGCAAAATACAACCATAAAGGACAAGCATTAAGAAACCTGATTGGATTCCCAAACAGTATAAACCCCTAAATACTAGGTCAAGAAGTAAGCAAACTCATACTTTTTCCTTATTCAACAAAAATGCCTCCAATTGTTCAAGCTCAAGAAAAACATATTTAACACGTTGAAATATAATAATACATTTACAGGGATATTTTAATAGGAAAGAAGCCCCCAAAGCGACAACGCTAGGTTTTAATACAAGAAAAGCCTTCCTTCGCTTTTGGGTGGATCTACACACATCCTGAAAAATCTGAATGGGATGGCCACAAAAAGCTTGATCTTTTTTTGTAAAACATAACCACAAGACCAGGAGTGGCCTAGTGGTTGGGGCAAGGTACTTCAGGCTGGAAGGTCGGGGGCTCAAATCCCACTAGAGGACAGCAACCTTGGGCTGGAAGGACTGGGGTTTCTAGTCCCACAGGTGCTCCTTGTGGTCTTGGGCAAGCCACTTAACCCTCCATTGCCTATGCTCCCTGTAAGTATTAGTGTATGTGTCTCATATCCCCTCGTGTTAAATGTATCCCCCAATTGTGTTGTAACCACTTTGATTGAAGGATAAGATGGTATACAAAACTGTCTAAATAAAAATAAATTCTTATCAGCCAATGATAAAAAAGAAACAATCAATGTAACTCGATGTGGGATAACATCCAGGGAAGACTCCAAAAACTCAGAAACGTTTAAGGATTCTATTAAAGGAGAAGTCCCTTTAGGTGAAGAGGCAGTCTCCGTGGGGGTCAGTTTAGGTACATAATACACAGAAGAAAATGTTATTACTTCTGGATCATCCAGTAACAAAACTTCCCTGAAGTACTTATACACTAAAATATTGGAAGAAAGATAATGTGTACAGGGAAAGTTTAAAAAACGTAAATTTTTTGATCGAACTGAATTTTCCAAATATTCTAATTGGTAATGTATCGTAAGACTATCCCTAATAGAAGATGACATAGCTGCCTGCACCATGGAGACCTGCCCTTCTAATTTATTAACAGATGCATTACATTTATCAATAATAACCTCTTGGTCTTAAAGCTTCTGAACCACATCTTTAGAAAACTGCGTAATCTGAGAGAAAGAGGACAGCAATGAATACTCAATGCGGGCCACTACCTCCCAAACATCACGAAGAGAAACATCAGTAGGAGGAGTAACTGATGCAGCAGAAGCTATCGAAGACCCGAATTGCAAAATTACCGGTAGATTTGACTTCCCTTTAATCACCTCGAGTGTCAATAAAGAAGAAGAGGCATCTAATAAAGTTACAGAGTGCACCCCCGCAATAGGAACTACTTCCGGAGGGGGATCAATCTCCGAAATTGCTTCCTGACAGGAGAGGGGAACTCCCAGCGTAATCAAGGAAACATCAGAAGGAGTACTCATGGACAGGGCTGAGATATCCACAGCAGGTGAATCAATCTGGGCGCTTACCACATGATGATCCATTGGATCAGAAACCTTCACAGCTTTAGCGCCCAATGACAGAAAAATCTTCTTTTGTCTTCTGCCCATAAGTCCGCTCTAACTCCTCAAGCTCCTCAAAGCTCCGAAGGGGCTCCAAAGGGGCGGGCTTGCCCCTTTGGTCACACCCCTTCGGGCACACGACCACGGGTATGCACCCGTGGATCGCGTTCTGCGATGACCTGTGGATCTTATAGCCGCCTCAAAGGGGAGGGGTGATAATCAGCTATTCCTCCTTCACAGCGCGGCACACAGGATGCCAATCAGCACAGCAGCAGCACTCCCACCATACCACGATGACCCGCGGATCTTATAGCCGCCTCAGAAGGGGAGGGGTGGTAATCAGCTGTTCCTCCTTCACAGCGTGGCACACAGGACGCCAATCAGCACAGAAGCAACACTCCCACCATACTGCGATGACCCGCGGATCTTATAGCCGCCTCAGAAGGGGAGGGGTGGTAATCAGCTGTTCCTCCTTCACAGCGCAGCACACGGGACGCCAATCAGCACAGCAGCAGCACTCGTATCCGAAGGTTTTGAGTTTGGGGCCAGTTTGATATGGCATCAAAGCAGCTTGTCAGTGGGGAGAGGTCCGGCTGGTCGGTTGAGAATGGCATGTAGAGAAGTACGTCATCGGCATATATCAAGCAGTCGACGTTGAAGGATCGGATAAGGGTGCAGATGGGCTGCATGTAAATGTTGAACATCAGGGCGGAGAGGGAGGATCCCTGCGGTACACCCTGCCACTGGTGGAAAGGTTCTGATATTGTAGCACTGGATCTTACGTGCTGACATCTGTCGGACAGATACGATTTACACCAGCTTAGGGCTGTATCACGAATACCCTTTTCCTTAAGTCGTACCAGGAGGAGCTCATGGCTTACTGAGTAGAATGCCGTGGCTATATCCATAAAGATGAGGGCAAACCCTTGTTGGGTGTTGTTGATTCCAGCGATTATGTTATTGAAGAGGGTGGTGAGGAGTGTTTCAACACCGTGAGAATCCCTGAATCCATGTTGGCAGCGGTCCAGCGAAGCAGCGGTCTCGATGTGGTATTGTATTTGGCGTTGGACTTCTTTTTCAATTATCTTGGCCAGTAGTGGAATGCTTGATATAGGCCTGTATGAGTCAACCTTCTGGGGGTCTAGTTTGTTGTTTTTCAGCAGGGGTCTGATAGATGTGTGTTTGAAGCTTCGTGGGAACGAGCCTGTTGAGAATGACAGATCCATGATTCTGGCTATGAACGGGCTAAATTCGCTGCGTAGCGCCTTTATCCAGAAGGCAGGGGGTCGGTTTGTGTGGTGGTGGTGTTGATTGCAGCAATGGTGTCCTCAATGCCTTTCTTCGATGGGGTGGAGAAGGTGGTCAGTGGTGTTGTATAGGGTGACTCGTTGCTGTGGACTTATTGGTCTGGCATACCTTTGATTGCAAGTAGTCCGCGAATTCTTGGGGTTGGATCTCGCTTTGTTGGTTGGGGGATGGTTCTTTTGTTAAGTTATTAACAAGGTTGAACAAGTCGTGTGGTTTGCTTAGTGATCGTTTCAGGGTGTCAGTGTGGAATTCTCCGTTATTCTTGAACTATGGCCTGAAGCAGGAGATCTGTCACAGGTAAGAAGCATTATTTTCCTAGGGGTCAGGTTCATGGGGGGCAGATGATCCTTAATTGTTTTTCCATAGTTAACTACAGATTCAGTTGGTTTATAGTTTTTTGGTAGTGTTACTACTTAATTGTTGCTATGGTGAGTCTGCTTTGTCAATAGGTTACTAGAGTGAGGAGGCGATATCCTGTGGTTATATATGCCAGTGACATCACAAGAGTGACGTTTCTCAGTCTCCAAGCTGCTGGAGGAGGATCACAACCCAGAGGTCCGGGACTGGACTTGAGTTCCTCAAGGAACAATAATTAGCAGGTAAGTCTAATTTAACCTTTTTTTTAGCTAAGCTGGAGGTAAAAGAAAGAAGGCAAGAGGAGTTTGCAAGGAATCCCCTTACATTCAGGAGAGGAAGACAGACAGATATATAGATGAGACCTACAAAGAAGTAGTAATTAAGTCCCATCTCCAGTATGGAAGCTCTCTATTGCCATGGAGGGGAGAGGTCACATGAAAGGAGATCATCACTTTGGTGTGGCAGGAAATGATCCTGAAGCTAGGACCTGTCCTCCAGGTGATGTACAACCCTCTCGCACTGAGGAGGTTTTTCCAGGACATTTGCCCATGAAGGAAGCTGTTATAGTTGGCAATTCGATCATTAGGCAAGTAGATAGCTTGGTGGCTGGTGGATGTGAGGATCGCCTGGTAACATGCCTGCCTGGTGTGAAGGTAGCTGACCTCTTGTGCCAGTTAGACAAGGTTTTAGATAGTGCTAGGCAGGAGCCTGCTATCTTGGTAAATGTTGGTACCAAAGACATAGGAAAGTGTGGGAGGAAGGTTCTAGAGGCCAAATTTAGGCTTTTAGATAGAAAGTTGAAATCCAGAACTTCCAGAGTAGCATTCTCTGAAATGCTTCCACTTGCAGGACCCAAAAGGCAGGCAGAGCTCTGGAGTCTGAATGTGTGGATGAGACGATGGTGCAAGGAAGAGGGTTTTGGCTTTGTTAGGAACTGGTCAATATTCTGGGGAAGGGAGGGACTTTTCCAAAAGGATGAGCTCCACCTTAACCGGGGTGGAACCAGGCTGCTGGCATTAACCTTTAAAAAGGAGATACAGCACCTTTTAAACTAGATAATAGGGGAAAGCTGGCAGTCGCCCAAGAGCACATGGTTCAGAAGGCTGTATCCTTGAAGGATACTAGCAAAAGAGGGAAGTTAGGGCATCCTGATAGAGAGGTTCCAATAAAGATAAAATTAACCCAGATGCCCTTAAATACAGAGCAGAGAAAATGGAAAGATTCTAATTTACCCCTGTCAACTGATAACCAGATTAATATAAATAAAATACAACCTCTAAAATGCCTGTATGCAAATGCTAGCAGTTTAAAAAAGATAACGGGAGAGTTAGAATATATACACTAAATGAAAACTTAGATATAATTGGCATCTCAGAGACCTGGTGGAAGGAGGACAACCAATGAGACACTGTGATACTTGGATACAAACTATATCACAATGATAGGGTAGATCAAATAGGTGGAGGGGTTGCGCTCTATGTTAGAGAGGGCATTGAATCACACAGGATTAAAGTTTTACAGGAATAAAATACACTGTAGAATCTCTATAGATAGAAATTCCATGTAAAAAGGGGAAGCTTGGACACGAGTCACTAGGGCCTGCAGAATCACCAGTCCAACTGCTCCAGCCTTTGAATTGAAGAACCATTATGCAGCCCTGGAAGTAGAGGAGGTGAAAGCATCCTTGGAAAGGGAAGAACCAGAGCTCAAGCACCCCAAGGTTGCAGAATCAGTGACCTCAAGGAAGCGAAGGGTAGTGGTGGTTGGTGACTCTCTTCTGAGGGGTACTGAGGCGTTCATCTGCTGACCAGACTTGATGTCCAGAGAGGCATGCTGTCTGCCAGGCGCCAAAATCCAAGATGTAACGGAGAGTTTATCGAGACTCATCAAACTTAGAAACATAGAAACATGACGACAGAAAAAGACCACATGGCCTATCTAGTCTGTCCTTCCATATCAACCACTACAACAGTCCCCTTTTTTCTTTGGAGATCCTCTGTTTGTCCCATGCTTCTTTGAATTCAGATACTGTCCTCATCTCTACCACCTCCACTGGGAGACTATTCCATGGATCCACCACTCTTACCATAAGGAAATATTTTTGCATATCACTCCTGAATCTAGCCCCTTTCACCCTCAACCCGTGTCCCCTCATAGCAGAACTTGCTTTCAATCAAAAGAGGCTCTCCTCCTGTGAATTTATGCCACGAAGGTATTTAAATGTCTCAATCATATCATCTCTATCCCGCCTTTCTTCTAAAGTATACATATTAAGATCCTTAAATCTGTCCTCATGTGCTTTATAATGAAGACCACTAACCATTTTAGTAGCCACCCTCTGTACGGACTCCAACCTGTTTATATCCTTTTGAAGGTGTGGTCTTCACAATTGCACAAAGTATTCCAAATGAGGTTGCACCAAAGACTTATACAGAGGCACTAACACCTCCTTTCTTCTGCTGGTCATTCCTCTCTATATGCACCCAAGCATCCTTCTAGCTTTTCCTTTCGCCTTTTCTAACTGTTTAGCTACTTTAAGATCATCAGACACAATCACGCCTAGGTCCCGCTTTTCTTTAGTGGACAAAAGTACAAGCTTGAAGAATGGTCTAAAATTTGGCAGATGGGATTTAATGTTAAAAAATGTAAGGTCATGCATTTGGGCTGCAGCAATCCAAGGGAGCAATATAGTGTAGGGCATGAACATAAGAACATAAGATATGCCATACTGGGTCAGACCAAGGTCCATCAAGCCCAGTATTCTGTTGCCAACAGTGGCCAATCTAGGTCATATGTACCTAGCAGTTTCCCCAAGAGACAGAAGTTCCACAATGCTTGTACTGGGTCAAGCATTGATATCTTCGGTCACTTCTTAATAATGGTTTATGGACCTTTCCTCCAGGAACTTGTCCAAACCTTTTTTAAACCCAGCTACACTAACAGCCTTTACTACATCCTCCGGTAACAAATTCCAGAGTTTGATTACACGTTGAGTGAAAAAATATTTTCTTTTATTAGTCTTAAATAGTTTACCCTGTAGCTTCATTGCATGTCCCCTAGTCTTTCTATATTCTGATAAGAGCGGAGTTCCCGGGGAGGGGTGTAGAGAGAGATAAGAGACGAAAGGTAGTGAGGAGTAACAGAATGAATGCACTTATAGGTCAGAAAGAAAAGTTTGAACTGGAAATGGAAATGGATAGGGAGCGAATTAAACAAGTTAAGAAGAGGAGTTATTTGAGCAAAGTGAGACTGGTGGCAAATTAGCTATGCAGCTGAATTTGAACAGACTGGAGGGGAGAGAGATGATTCAGTGGGAGACAAGCACAGAGGAAGTTCCAATAGTCTAAACGGGAGGTGGCTAAAGAGTCGATAAGTGTCTTAGAAGTATGTTGAGAAAGGAAAGAGTGAATTTTGCTGATGTTTTAGTGAAGAATCGAAAGGTTTCAGCTATCAGTTGGATGTGTATGGAGGAGGAGAGGGAGGAGTCAAAGATGACTCTAGGGGGCAATTTTCAACTCTGAACCTGCACTGAATAAGAAAACAACTATGTGCACTTTCCCATTCTGACCTAACCATGCCCCTTTTACTCCACGGGTAAAAGTATTTGCATAGTAAAGTAGGACCTCATTTACTCACACTGAACAAGAGAGAGGGACAAGAGAAATATTCAAAAGGCATCTTCATGCAGATAAATGTGTTTGCTCCTGTGATAAGGAAGCTTATCATAGCTCAGGTAGGAGCTATAGAAAAGATGATGTGACTCTGAACAAGCAACCTGTCAGTTTTGGTAGAAGTAAGAAAACAGAGTTTTCACATAAAAGACTACCAGTCCCAGAATGCACCAGGTTTCCAGCAGCCATGAGAGGGGCTGAAGTGAGAAAACGTGTGTGCAATCAAGAGAGCTATGAGGTAATCCCTAAGCACTCATCTCAAAGGGCAGGGCCTGATTCAACACAGCTGCGCTGTGTTAGGGAGGAGCACACATTAGGACAGAATAAGAATAGAGCTTATTCTACAGATAACAGCTTCAGGAAAGGAGACAGCAACAGCTACAAGCTCAAGCACCAGCATCACCTGGAGAAACAAAAGCCAAGCCAAGTGGATAGAGAGAGAAGGAGACTCTCTGGAAGGAAGAGAAGAAAGCCCATTGGAAGGTCTGGGAGAGTCCAAGGCAGTACCCATACTGGGAGGTATTCCAAGTGCCAGCAGAGTCCATTGGACTGGAGTCAGCCAGAGGAATGGAATGGCAGAGATAGGAATCACCAGTGGCTACCTGGAAGAGAGAAGACTACACGTGGAAGGGACTTTCAGACCAAGGCCAGAAGGTATGTGAGAGAGGATCCAGTGTCCAGGGATCAAGATTGGAAGGCTGGACATCAGAACTGGATTACATACTGGCCAGGCTATACAGAGAGGAATTATGATAGCAGGAGAGGCTCAGGTATGAACACTGATCCAGACCCTATCTATAATAGTGAATGGCAGCAAGGGAATAAGCATTCTCATGATAGTGCCTTATGGAAAGACTCGTCTGTGCCAATGTATGATAGTGACCCTATGCTGATTGATGAAGGGGGAGATACAGCAGATGAAACTATTAATTACATGGACTGTTCTCTATCTAAATGCTATTGCTAGCTTTCTGTGAGCAAACACATAAGCCATCACAAAGAAACCTAACTTTGTTCTTATGTCCACTGCAAACAGCTCTTAAAGCAGGATTTTGGGTTCACACAGTAGCAGCCAGCCAGCTAAAGGGTTTCAGCTGGACAATTGATAGTAATTAAAGCTGCACCTGATTGTGTGTGTGAGCAAGGAAGAATCACTGCAGGATCTGTGTGGAAAATAAGCAGAAGTTAACCTAACAAGCAAAGTTCATTTATTTCTTTGTGCCTTTTTATTTGGTAATTATTTGCTAAGAAAACATTAGCTAATTGCCTGACAAGCTGAAGGTTGTTTTCTGATTTGCTTTGTGACTTTATGTTATCCATTTAAACACTGCAAGCAAGTAACCTCATTTATATTGCTACCAAGCATATTTGTGCTGGGTGAATTAAACCCCATCAATAAAAGAAGTATTTTATTGGCCTTACCACTGGTATCACAACTCAATTATTGTCTTCAGCTGTGTTTGGGAGTGAAAGAACTACATTACCCACAATACCTTGCAAGAATCATATGAATATATGCATCGTCAAGATTGTGTAAGTTCTCACCCTAGGCAGCCGTCTGACACTCCCCATTAAAACCTTCGAAAAAATTTCCTGAAAACCAGACCAGACAGGTGTTCCTCCAAGAGAGGGGTGGGAACCATTCTATTTAATTCATAATCTTAGCCATTGTAAGGGGCCTACTGGGCCGCAAGGGCCACTATCTCACATTACATGGAGGAATTACACAGAGGCCAATTTCTCAGCAATACTCTCAAACTCTTTATTATACAGGATCCTTTTCTCAGCATAAATTCTTCACTCACAAATTCTCTAACACGGTTACTTACACGTACAAGGTAGCTACTGTATAGGGATAGACAGAAGAGAAAGGTTAATGGGGCAATTCTGCACTCTGTCACCTCCGTGGCAGGGCTCAATATAATCCCCAGTTTCTCCTTTGTCCCAGTCTGGTTTTTATACAGTTTTTCTGAAACATTGGCATAATAACAAACATTGCAGCTGGGTTTTTTTTGTGATACTATGTTCGGCAAATGATTGGCACAATTTCATTTTCCCAAGGTTCAAGTTAGCATGAAAACATCATGTTACCTTCCCAAGGCCAGTGCCTAGTTAAATCTTACTCCCTGGTTCCCCCTTATGTCTCTTTGTGTTTCATTTTGTGTTATCTGGTTTCCTTAGCAAAGCACACTAGATCAGCAGCATTTTGTTTCACTCTCAGGATTTTCTTATGCTGTCAGCAGTTCATTCTTCCCCTGATTCTTCTTTCTGGCCTAATATTAGTCAAGTGTCTCAGGCAAGCCTGTGACCTGTATCTAGGCCTGCCTCACAGGCCTAGCTACAGAAGCCCTGTCCCGGCTCGGGTCCAGTTCCCAACACCATCCTACAGAAAAACACCCAAGGAAGTTTACAAAAAAACATTTATAATAAAATACATACAGTATAACATTCAGAACAAACTACTGTACAACTGCTGACCCCATGAAAAACATCTCCATCTTCTAGCATTACTCCTTAGGGAGCAGATAGGTTTTTAGTAATCGATAATATTGTTGTAACCCCCCCCCCCCCCAAACGCAGCTTAGACCAAAAGTTCTCAACCCAGTCTTCCTGGCACACCTAGCCAGTCAGGTTTTCAAGGTAACCACAATGAATATGCATTGGAGAGATTTGAATATTGCATGCATATTTTTTGTGGTTATCCTGAAAACCTGACTGGCTGAGGACAGAATTGAGAATCCCTGGCTTAGACCACACAGAGCTGGTGAGTAGCAAGTCAGTTTGTGGCCCTCACTTACTAGAGATGAAAACTGCTGTGCTCTGTAAACTGTTTATTTTTCTGTACAGTGTGAGCATTCATTCTGGTATGACTGTGCATGCAGATTTCTTTTTAGGTATTGATATGAGATTCTACAAAGCTCAAAACCCATCCACCTTAATAAACAAAGATATATATTGGAATTCCACACTGGTATTTCAGCATTGCCAAGTTAACCTATAAATGAAAATAGCTGCATCGGGAGAAGAACAAAAATATTACAGTGGAAGATGCATAAATGCGATGGTTCCGTTTTAAACACCTTATGTCTCAATTTACCTGCCTGTGCAGTTATTATAATTTCCAATTGCTCTCTGATGCACAATTTGAAATTTCATTTTTCATTTTGATTTTATATAAAACATTTTTTCATGTTCCAGCACATTCTTTGCTTTTATGTGCTTGTGGTTCACTGAGATGCATTTATCATTTTAGGGATGAGCTTGTCATTTAGGAAGAAAAAAGATACAGGACCTTAGGGAACATCTGCTTTCTATGTAATGGTATTCTTTTGTTGCTTTAAGTTACTCTTGTGGTGGGTTTGTTTACATCTTCATGCAGAGGGCAGAAAGTGGCTAGTTGCCACACGGTAGAAAAATAATGTTTCTGAAGGAAAATCACGTGCTTTTCATTGTTCACACGCTGATCACTGTTACTTTACTGGAATCCAACACAGGATATAGAAAATTAGTCACACATATTTTGGATAGACCACTTTTAAAAAGCAATTAGTTGTCACTAAAGGTTTGGATGGAGCCCTCAGTTATTGATAGAATAAATATATTTGTCCATCATGTGCAGCCTTCCACCAGGTATCCTACACATCCAGTTTTGCTTTTGCTTTTCATATCTGTGCAACCGTTGGTGTTTTAGTAGAGAAAACTATGCCTAGATTCTATTTAAATACGTTTGTGGAAGGTGCCTCTATGCACCGAAAGGTAAACTGCTTTCCCCAGTTCTTCAGTTAAGATCCATAATCTCTTCAGTCTAAAAACGACATAGGGAGGGTAATTTTATAGCAGGCTATGTAGGAAGGGACAATACATAGGAACACATATTGCATCTATTTGATAAAGCTAAACGTATGTGCCTATGCACCTTTATAAAATAGTCTAATGGAAAACTGCCATACATAATTATTCCAGCTCTGTGGCAGGAACATCTTTGTGCTTCTATGAGGTGTGACAAAAAGGAAATGAGACTGTGGCATCCACGCCCATGACTCAATGCCAATTGACTAACTGCTTATGTCACTGTGTTGTGCAACATCTCACCACTATTCTGCTATAATATTTTTCATCTCTCTCACTCTGTTTTTCTTTTTCAGGTTTTTTTGTAGCACACTGCTCCATCGCTTTATCATGCAACTGGAGGTGGCAGAAATATGAAGCAAAGAATCAACTTGAAATTTCTGATTAAGTTGGAGAAGCACCCAATTGAGTGTCTCCAACTTCTCCAAAAGGCTTATGGAGAAGATGCAATGTCAAGGCTGCAAGTCTTCAAGTGACACAAATGCTTCAAGACTGGCCGTGAGGAGGTGGAGGATGATCCCAAGTCAGGACAGCCTTCCCCAACAAAGACGGCTGAGAACATTGACAGAGTGAACCAGCTGGTGCGGAGTCATCACAGATTGACGGTGCGGATGATAGCTGAGGAGCTCAGCCTGAACAGGGAGTCAGTGTGGACCATCTTTGTGCAGGAGCTGGGGATGCAGAAGGTGTGCGCCAAGATGGTGCCCAAGCTTTTATCGGATGACCAGAAGGAGCATTGGGTCAATGTTTGTCGAGACTTGCTAGAGAAGATCAGAGAAGATCCAGAGTTCATTGGCCGAGTCATCACAGGAGACGAGACTTGGGTCTTCCAGTACGACCCTGAAAGCAAGAGACAGAGCCTGCAGTGGAAGACTTGACTGTCACTCAGACCCAAGAAGGCATGCATTTCCAAATCAAGGATCAAGGTCATGCTGATCGCATTCTTCAACCAGAAGGGAGTGGTCCATCATGAGTTTGTGCTTGAGGGTCAGACAGTCAACCAGCACTTCTACCAGCAGGTCCTCAGTCGCCTCCATGACCGGGTTTGGTGCAGCAGGGGGCTCTGTGGAGAGAGAAGTCATGGCTGCTCCACCACGACAACATGCCCACACACACACACCACGCTCAGTGTGAGGCAGTTCTTGGCCAAGAAACAGATCATCGCTTTCGACCACCCTCCTTATTCCCCAGATCTCGCACCGTGTGCTCAAAGGAAGACTGTGCTCAAAGGAACTCATTTCGCCTCTGTAGAAGAGATCAAGGCCACTGTGATGAGGGAGCTGAGGGACTTCAAGGAGGAAGACTTTACCAAGTGCTTCCGTACGTGGCAGAAGTGAATGCGGAAGTGCATTAACTCTGGGGAGATTACTTTGAAGGGGACAATGAGTAATTTTGCTGTAGATTTTGTAATAAACATTTATGGGACAGTCTCGTTTCTTTTTTGTCACACCTCGTATATGACACATAAAAGAATCAAATAAAACAAGACCAATTTAAAAAGGAAGTAGTAGGACATAGTATAAAAACTGGGACATTGCCAGGACATGATTATTTTTTCCAAAGAAGACTTAAAATTAACATTCAAAAATTAAGCAAGACCCTAATCAATGTGCTCAATCACTATAGCCTAGACTAATCAAATAAATATAAATATTTTTTTGGATTGCTTGCCTTGAAAGGATATCCCTTCTTGTAGCAAGCCTTCCGTTTTCTCTTATGGTAAGGCAACAAAGCCTAATTAAAAGCAATTGAAGGGATAGCGCAAATTGCGATTCCTGAGATATACTTAACTGGCAGTGATCTCCTACCCTGCGATAGGTACCAGATGTTGGAATTCAGGCACTTGCAATGGGAGCAACAGTGGCTTCATTGGTGGCCACATTATATATGTCCCATTTTATTTATTTATTAACAGTCTTTTTATGCCGCTTTATCATTTCAATCAAAGTGGTTTACATTGTAACTTAAAACTTGGTAAATGTAGATTAAACAGGGATGTTGATAACTAGGATTTTTCTGAGCAATGTAGGGTTAAGTGACTTGCCCAAGGCCACAAGGAGTGCTAGTGGAACTTGAACCCTGGTCTCTTGGTTCTCAAGCCAGAACTCTAACCACTAGGCTACTCCTCCACTCCACACCTCCACTTTTGAAGAACTATTTATACATCTCAGTGGCTTGCTAATATTCCTTTTTGGAAAAGATTTCTGGATGATATTTTCTGGATAGGTACAGAGGCTGATTTGAAGGGATTTTTTGAATGGATAAATACCATAAAACCGAATATTAAATTTACACTGAAATATCATAAAACACAGCTAGAATTTTTGGATTTGTGTATATACAAAGATAAAGATAGATTATGCACAACTTTGTATCATAAGACGGTGCAAAGAAATACTTTGTTGCAATATAAAAGTTATCATCCACATCCATTGTGTTGAAGTTTACCCTTAGGACAGTTTGAGGCTTTGACGGTTATGCACCTCTATGGCAGAATTTCATAAGCATGCAAAAGACTTAATTCAATGATTATTATATAGGGGGTATCCCCATTTGTTAGTGCATAAGGCTTACAAGAGAGAACAATTTAATCATCCGGAATGTTGGTATACTCAACAGACCGAATGTACAACATCTGAAGGTTTAACTAAGTTTGTAGGAGTCTTACCTTATATGCCAAATGCATCAGTAGTGACAGCAATTTTGAAGAAATATTAGCACCCACCCACCTCCCCTAGGAGTTGTATCTCTCTATCTCTCTCATCAGCCCCGGCGAGATTAACAGAGCCGCGAGAAGAAAGGGAAACTCTCGTGGCTCTGAAAGCCCGCGCTTTGGGAGGGACTCGGGAGCTGATGCTCGAGGGAGGTTCTGCCGGGCAGTCGGGACCCCGCGACGTGGACGTTTGATTTTGCTGCTGCCACGGTGGCAGCAGCAGCAGCCGGTATTTTTTTAATCTGGGCTGGTGGGGGGAGGGGGGTTAGGACTGGTAATGGGCTATGGGGGGGGGGGTTAGGACTGGTGATGGGCTATGGGGGGTTAGGACTACTAATGAGCTATGGGGGGGAATAAGACTGGAAGTTGGCTGATGGGGGAGGGGGATAGGACTGGTAATGGGCTATGGGGGGTTAGGACTACTAATGAGCTATGGGGGGGACTAAGACAGGAAGTGGGCTGATGGGGGAGGGGGTTAGGACTGGTAATGGGCTATGGGGGGTTAGGACTACTAATGAGCTATGGGGGGGACTAAGACTGGAAGTGGGCTGATGGGGGGAGGGGGTTAGGACTGGTAATGGGCTATGCGGGGTTAGGACTACTAATGGGCTACGGGGGGGGGATAATACTGGAAGTGGGCTGATGGGGGAGGGGGTTAGGACTGGTAATGGGCTATGGGGGGGCTAAGACTGGAAATGGGCTGATGGGGGGTAGGACTGGTAATGGGCTATAGGGGGGCTAGGAAAGGAAATGTGCTGATGGGGGGGTTAGGACTGGTAATGGGCTATGGGGGGGCTAGGACTGGAAATGGGCTAATGGGCGGGTTAGGACTGGAAATGGGCTGATGGGAGTTAGGACTGGTAATGGGCTATGGGGGGGCTAAGACAAAATGGAGTGATGGGGGGCTTAGGACTGGTAATGGGCTATGGGGGGGGCTAGGACTGGTAATGGGCTGAGTGAGGGGGCTAGGACAGGAAAATGGGCTGATGGAGGGCTAGGATAGGATTGGAAATGGGCTGTTGGGGGTGCTTGGATTGAAATGGATTCATGGAGGGGTTAGAACTGGAAGTAGGCTCATGGGGAGCTTGGATTGGAAATGGGCTGAATGGAGGGGAGCTAGGATTTGACATGGGCTGATGGTGGGGCTAGGAAAGGAGTAGAAATGGGCTGATGGGGGGTTGGGATTGGAAATGAGCTGATGGAGGGACTCGGATGGGGGAGCTAGGACTGGAAATGTGCTGATGGTGGGGCTAGGATAGGACTAGAAATGGGCTTATGGGGGGCTAGGACTGGAAATGGGCTGATGCGTGGACTAGAAGGGAGCGGATGCTGGGTGGGGCTGGAACTAGAAGGGAGCTGATGTTGGGGGAGGATTAGAATGGGATAGAGCTGGGAGAGTGAAAAAATATTTTGTGTGGGAGGGAAGACAAATCTACAATTGGCCGGATATTGGGAGAGTAAGTGGGGATTGAGGGGTAAAGTTTGAGTGGATGAAATAGGAATGAGGAAAGAGCAAAAGGAGAAAGATTAGTATGTTAAAGCAGATGTAGAGAGAGAATGGAAAAAAACTAGAAGCGTGAAGAAAGGACAAATGGACAACAGATGATGGAGAGTTAGCAGAAGACACGAAGAAACCAGAAGAAAGTGGCTGGAGCAATTGCAACTGAAAAAAAATGCACAAAAGGTAGAAAAATATCTCTTTATTGAATTTATTAACTGAAATATGCCAGCTCTGGGAAATGTGCATCATTAACGTCTGCGCTTTGTTTAGTACAAGAGGAAATTAATTTATAGTTTTATTTCTACAGTGTTGTTGGGCTTTTGAGGTTCCCAGTTTAATTACTGTCTTCCTGTTTCTAAATTGTGATTCCTTGTTTGGTGATGGTCTATGTTCTGCATGTGTAACTGAGCTCAGGTATTCTGTTGATGTAATTCTTATTTGACATTGCCACTTGTTCTCTTTCCCCAGTAGGTCATGTATTGTTATTCTCTGAAATGTATTGGTTTAATATTTTCAGTGAAGCCTTTTGATAGGTAGGATCTTGTGCTTTGTGAGTCCTGGTAGTGCTGTTATGATACGGCGGGTTTGCTATGGGTTCTAAATGGGCAGTGTTTGTAGTAGTTCCTAATGTGCCTGGCAGTTGGCACTGGATTATAGTAATGTAGAAATCTTTTAGTCTTTCTTTATCTATACACTCATTAAGAGGCATGTTTACTAAAAGTTAGTGTAAGGTAACATTATGCAAATATTTATGCAAATGAGTTCCCTTATGCAAATGAGGCCCCGCACCGAGTCTCCGCACATGGCCCCACACCCCCCTTGGGCCGCCCCTGTTTACAGGTGAAGAAATGAAGCTTATAAGGAAAAAACACACTTCCTACAGTTAAATATGGTGGAAGTTCCATAATGTTGTGGGGCTGTTTTGCTGCCTCAGGACTGGAGGCTTGGAACATATTAGAGGAATCATGAAGTCAGAGGACTACCAAGGTATTTTGGAGAAAAATATGCTACCTAGTGTCAGAAAGCTAGGTCTGGGTCAAAGGTCATGGGTCCTCCAGCAGGACAATGACCCAAAACATGCATCCAAAGGAACAAAAGAATGGTTAAAAAGAAACAAATGGACTGTTTTAAATTGGTCAGCAATGAGTCCTGATCTCAATCTAATTGAGAACCTTTGGAAAGAGCTGAAATCTGCCATTAGTAAAAGGAATCCTGGAAACATTCATGAGCTGGATCAAATCATTTGGAGGCTGTCATCACTGCCAAAGGTTGTGCAACCAGATATTAGTGAAGAATGCCAGTAATCCTGTCCAGGTCATATTTAGTTTTTTTTCTCAGAAATTACTATGTCTAAGTTGCAGACACCTTTTTTTTCATATACTTTTGAACATACTGTTAAAATATTTTGATGACATACAGTTGGAATATTTCCAATTATTTCTCTAGATATTGTACACAACATAACTAAAATGCAAGTGTGCCAATAATGTTGACCCCAAATGTATTCTTCAGTCCCAGGAATGCTTACACATTTTGAGGGGAATTTTCGAAGGGACATCCAAGTGCAATACAAGACGTCAAAGCCAGGATGTCTGAAAAAAAAAAAAGCAGGCACGTCCAGATGCAGACACAATTTCATAGACCTAGACATGCCTGATATGGATGTCTACTGGGGCGCAGACATAGACAACCCCAGAACCATATTTCACAACCTGGACATCTAGGATCACCTAATAGTTAGAGTAGTGGGTTTGGAGCAGGGCAGCAAGGGTTCAAATCCTACTGCTGCTATTGTTGACATTGTTTTGAGTACTGCGGATGATGGAATGTCACCTTCTGTACATCCTGTAGAGGTTTTCAGTCAAAACAAATATTTTTCAGATGCTTATTTGTGCCTGGAGCACAGGACTGTACCAAGCTCGAAATGCACCCTGTGCGATTTGTGAAATTGGAGCTCCTCTGTCTCCTCAGTAGGAACTCTCTTTCTGAAAGCCTAGTGATGATATCAGCACCCTGTTTTGCTTGTGCCTTGTGTGGCTGCCAGGGGCGGCGCAAAGGGAGTGCAGGGCTATGTGCGGAGACTCATTGTGGGGCTTCATTTGCATAAGGGGCCTCATTTGCATAAACATTTGCATAATGTTAACATGCACTAACTTTTAGTAAACATGCCTCTTAATGAGTGTGTGGATAAAGAACGACTACCAGATTTCTACATTACTACTGTATACTCCAGTGCCAACCTCCAGGCACATTACGAAGTACTACAAACACTGCCCATTTAGAACCCATTGGAAACCCGCCGTATCATAACAGCACTACCAGGACTCACAAAGCACCATAACCTGCCTATCAAAAGGCAATACTGCAAATATTAAACCTCCTACTGGGGAAAAGGAACAAGTGGCTATGTGAAATAGAAACTACATAAACAGAATACCTCAGCTTGGTTACACATGCAGAACATAGACCGTCACCAAATAAAGAACAAGGGATCACAATTTAGAAATAGGAAAACAATAATTAAACTGGGAATCCCAAAAGCCAAACTTGGAATGTACAACAACACTGGAGAAATAAAACTATAAAATAATTTTCTCTTGTATTAAAACACAAAGACGTTAATGGTGCACATTTTCCAGAGCTGACATATTCCAGTTAATAAGTTGAAAATAAAAAAATATTTTTCTACCTTTTGTTGTTTGTGCATTTATTTTTCAGTTGCAATTGCTCCAATCACTTTCTTCAGTTTTTTCATGTCTTTTGCTAACTCTCCATTGTCTGCTGTCCATTTGTCCTCTCTTTTCCATTCTCTCTCTACATCTGCTTTAATATACTGATCTTTCCCCTTTTGCTCTTTCTTCCATTTCTTTCTTTATTCCTTTTTCATCCACTGAAATTTCACTCCTCCATCCTCAATCCCCACTTACTCTCTCAATACCCAGCCAATTGTAGATTTGTCTTCCCTCCCCCACAAAATATCTTTTCCCCTCCCCATGCTCACCCCCCCAGGCCCATTCCCTTCTAGTCCTCCCCCATCATCCGCTCTCTTCTAGTCCCATTCTCTCGTCACCACCATCAGCCCATTTCCAGCCCTAGGCCCCCCATCAGACCATTTCCAATCCAAGACCACCATCAGCCATTTCCAATCCTAGCCCCCATCAGCCATTTCCAGTCCTATCCTAGCCCCCCATCAGCCCATTTCCAATCCTAGCCCCCCATCAGCCATTTCCAACCCTATCCTTGCCCCACCATCAGCCCATTTCCAGTCCAAGCCACACCCCATCATCCCATTTCTAATCCTAATCCCCTATCAGCCATTTCCAGTCCTATACTTTCCCTTTTGTCCTCCACCTCCCTCACGGACCTTGTCCACTCCACTCCTCTGAACAGATCCAGAAGGTCATTTGCTGCTAACACACTCGCAATCCCCAATACAATAACAAAATGCTCCCTTGCAACAAAGAAGAGAGCATTTGTACTCTGCGCACCTACACTCTGGAATGCTCTCCCAACCACTATCCAAGCGATTACCGACCTCGCACAATTTAGAAAGGCACTAAAGCACCATCTTTTCCTACAACATTACTCCCAAAATGGTGACATAACACAACCCAGCGCACCTCCCCACCCACCATGACGACACCACCAACTCACACACGTCATGTCGACCTAACCATATCCACCAATTGGATAACAATACCTGTAAATAGTTGTAAGATCATGTCATGTTGACATAAACAGTTCCGTGATATAATTGCTCAGTTTGTATTGTCGTGGGGAGTGCCCCCTACGCCTATGGGCAATCCACTGCAAAGATTATATTTAGGGAGCCACCGGGAACGTAAGGTTCATTTGCGTAGTAAAATGTTCTTATCAGTTCCGGCTGCCTAAAAGAACTTAGCAGCAAAACCAAGTGGAGGGAATTAAGGCTTTTATTCCCCGTCAATGCAAGGGTTCAAATTAAGAGATGAATAATGAAACAGAAAAGTCTTTTCTTGCAAAAGGTCACCAGTATTCAAAACATGTGCTTAATTGTTACACTTCACAATTAATGCAGAGGTCAGAAAACAGGAATTCAGTTCATTCCAAAAACATCAACATTTTCATAGACTCTTCTATTTTACTCAGTTACTACAGACTCTTGACATAAGGCTGTGCACAGGTCACACTCCATCTGCTCTGGTGGTGATAGGGAAACTGTGTCAATGCATTCTGTCTCCATGCATTCTTCCTCACTAAAATCACCAGGGGAACAAACACTGTCCCTGTCTGACTCGTGTTGGTGTGCTATACCTCTGGGGCCTTGTCTCCAATAAGAGTCTGTTCTCAGGGCTTTAGGGATTTTACTAAACCAGTCTGGTTTCTCCTTCCTTGTAAAGCGAGGACTGGTTTTCCCCGGGCCTTTATGCTTCATGCATTTACTAGCATCACTAACGGTTTCATACCTGGAACTTTGCTGGCTTAACTCCATAGAGTTTTTCCTTTCAGCAACTTTCCTGTTGTAGCAATGTCTCTGCCTCTCAGCATTAGGCAGGGCTGTGCTTCTTGGCAGTTTAGTAAAACCTGGTTTGGACTCTCTTTCCTCCCTTGGTAAGAACTCAGGTTATAAAATGCCTTTCCTCTCTTGCTGGGTAAAACTGGGTAATTATTCCTCAGAGACTGTGAGCTTCTCACCAAACCATTCCCTTTGGCTTCTGGCTTAGCTCTCTCTCTTCTGGAGTCAGGAACACTGGAAGAACAGGGCGTGGCACAGCCTCTAACCTCAGAGCTGGCTCTAACAAACCTCCTTGGGAGAGCTGCACAATCAGCCTGGCCCTTCTGGATTTCACCCTTGTAAACCCTGTACCTGTGGGCTTGCTCCTCTAGGATTTCTTCACTGTTCCTTCTCAGGTCCTTCTCTTTCTCTTCTTTCTCTTTCCTTGGTGAAGCCGTGCTCCCCTGTGTAGCCGTGCTCCTCTTCCTCAAGGCAGCTGGACCCCGTCCTGGATCTCTACCTCCACTTCTACTCCCACTGCACAATGCTGCTGGACTGCCTTTCCCTAAGGCAGCTGGACCTGGACCTCTACTTCTACTCCCACTCTCCTTGCAAACATTTAGCTCTGGCTTATATGGAAATCCTTCCTGCCTGACTTCCGGGGTCACTTCCAGGTGCAAATCATTAGGCTTCTCAGGCTCATTAGCTCCTGAATATTCCTTCCTGCTCCCTCTAGCTGTGCCTGAAGGTAATTGCACACCTAGCTTCTTAAAAGAAACAGGATTTCTTTTCAAACTTTCAACTTTATCAACACTCACATCATGACAGTATATAGTTACCCCTGTTGAAACCCATGTTGTAATACCCGTTCCTTGTAAAGTTTCAATGTATGTTTCAACCTACATTGTATGCATTAATGTTACTTGTAAACCGCACTGATGCAAAAGAGTGCAGTATAGAAAAGATTTAAATAAATAAAATAAATAAATAAATATCCTAGCCCCCACCATCAGCCCATTTCCAATCCTAGCCTCCCCATCAGCCATTTCCAGTCCTGCCTTAGCCCCCATCAGCCCTTTGCAGTCCAAGACTCCCCATCAGCCCATTTTCAGAGGCCCCATCAGCCATTTCCAGTCCAAGCCCCACACCATCATCCCATTTCTAATCCAACCCCACTATCAGTCATCTCCAGTCCTATCCTAGCCCCCCATCAGCCCATTCCCAATCCTATCCCCCATCAGCCATTTCCAGCCCTATCCTAGCCCCCCATCAGGCCATTTCCAGTCCAAGCCACACCCCATCATCCCATTTCTAATTCTAGTCCCCCTATCAGACATTTCCAGTCCTATCCTAGCCACCACCATCAGCCCATTTCCAATCCTAGCCTCCCCATCAGCCCTTTCGTCCTATCCTAGCCCTCATGAGTCCTTTGCAGTCCAAGACCCCTCATCAGCCCATTTCTAATCCTAGCCTCCCCATCAGCCATTTCAGCCCTATCCTAGCCTCTCCATCAGCCCATTTCCAATCCTAGCTCCCCCATCAGCCATTTCCAGCCCTATCCTAGCCGCCATCAGCCCTTTGCAGTCCAAGACCCCCCCATCAGCCCATTTTCAGTCTTAGGCTCCCATCAGCCAATTCCAGTCCAAGCCCCACACCATCATCCCATTTCTTTTTTTTTTTTTTTAAACTTTTATTTTCATTTTGCAACAAACAAAAGAAACAACACACCAAAAGAGACAAAACAAGTATACAATAAGGAAAAGTAAACCCATTACCCCCCACCCCGATGCTTCTTCTCTACCCGATTATATCAGCATGTGAGCGCTTCCAATTAACAGTGATTATACATCAAACGATCAAAAGAGTATCTACAATACAGCATGATCATGGGACAGAGATATATACAAAGTTAGACAGTCAGATGAGAGCATTTAGCAAAATGTACATAGTCATTGAGCATCTTCCATTGAGACCAATGAGAAGGAGTCTGAACGGAGGAAGCGAACAGACGAGGTATTTGTTCATATTTACTGTAAAGACAGGCATGATTCCACCATTCAATGGGGCTCAAATGGGAGCTAATTTTCCAGTATTACTTAATTAGGGAAATAGCAATGCCAAGCATAAAGTTCGAAAGGAGATAAGCCATTTTTGGGAGAGAGGGGATCCCCGCAACTGGGCGAAGTCCCACTATCCTCCAAGAAAGGGGCTCCTGAGAGTGCGAGATAGACTAAATACGACCCCAGACCCGACGCCAGTAATACTGTAGTGCGGGATATTCATGCATAACATGAGGCAATGAACCAATGGCCGCAGGACGTGTCCAGCAACCATTGCCCTGAGTAGTGTTCCATTTGTCTAATCTGTGAGAAGTGTAAAAACACCGGTGGGCTAGAAAGAAGAGGGTCTGAATGAGTGAGGCGGATCGGGAACCCGTGTCCCTCTACTCCAGATAAGGCTCCATTGCTCCGAGGTCAAAGTCACATGCAATTCTCTCTCCCATACTTTCTGCGCTATAGGGGTATCTCTAGTTATAGCATTACAGAAGGTTTAGTAAAATTGGATGCTACACCCGGTGAACTACCGAGAGATCGGAAAGTCTCCAATCAACCTTATGTAAAGAATGCCGATGGCGGGAGTACTCTAGTGCACCGAAGGCGATGCTGAAGTTGCACTGACCAGAGTCGGGAGTCTAAAGATTGCATAAGAGCATTAAAGGCACCTAAAGTGTCTAAAAGCATTGGTGGATGGTGGGAGTCTGATGGGAGAGTCATACCAGGGAGAAAGGTAAGAGGAATCGGTTTGCAAAGGCCCGCTTCTATATCTAGCCACACAGGTCTACTCGGTACTGGATCTTCCAACCAACGAGCACCTTGTTTGAGAAGAAAAGATTGAGGGAACACTTGAGTAAAATCGCCACCAAGTATTAATGGAGCATTGGCAGAGGCCAAGGCCAACTGCGCAATACTTGCATAGTAAGCAGGGTTGTCCACATTCGGGGCATAATGCAAATACACGTGAATTCACTATCTCCAACCTCAAGGTGTACACGGGCCCATCTACCCTCCTTGTCAGCGCTAATATCAGGTACAGTAGCGTGCAAAGACTTCTTAACCAGAGTGGCTATCCCGTATCATTTGAAAACGGTGGGAGAATAGGCAGCTACCATGTGAGGCTTAGCATTGAGTTTCAGTGTTTCAGCAGAGTTTAAATGCGTTTCCTGAAGAAACACTAAATCAACATGCTCATGGCTAAGATAGCTAAGGATTTTCTTTCCTTTGAGTGGACCATTAATGCCTTTGACGGTGAATGATAGGATTTTACATAAGGCCATTCAGAAAAGTTAAAAATTCTGAGCATGATAGCACACATAATTTCACTATGTCCCTCAAACTGACTGTATCTGGCTGTACACATGACATAGGAAAAATAAGCTAATATAATACAATGAAGCGCCCCACATTAACAAAGAAAACCGCAGTACGGTAGAGGAGAAGCAAAACCCCAAAATTACTGGCGACCATGTGTCTGCGGGGAGAAACCCCAGAGAAGGCCGAAATTGAAAAAACACATAACCTGTAGGACTGTGCGTGCTCCGAATCCGACCGAGGCACACATCATGAAGGGATAGGAGACCAAAAAACAAAAGTCATATAGAGAAAGAAAGAAAGTCCAGGCTATTTCTGTACTTGGCTATGACCGCCGCATCGGGCCCTTCAAAATGGCGGATAGAGCCGGCAAATAAGAGTCCAAGATTTGGGATTAGCGCATCTGCTCTGCTTCTTTGGAGTCTAAAAATGTTGATAGTAGATCAGGATCTTCGAACGTCCTGGTTTGGTTGTGGAGAGTCACTCGGAGCTTCGCTGGATATAACAGGCCAAAGCGAGCTTGTAGCTGTTGAAGTCGAGGGCGAAAAGCAAGAAGTTTCTTCCGACGGTCAACGGTAGGCTTTGCCAAATCAGGAAAGAAGGAGACCTTACGACCTTCAAATTCCAAATGATGATTCGCTCGGGCAGCATGTAAAATTTGTTCCACTTGTTGATATCGTAGCAAGCTAAAGACAATAGGCCGGGGGGTCGTGCGGTTGAGCGCCATGTGGGCAGGAACACGGTGTGCTCGATCGATTTCCAGTTCTCTGTGAAAAGTGATCTTCAGCAAGGAGGGAAGAGTTTTGAGCAAGAATTCTCTTATATCTCCTGCTTCCACCCCCTCCGGCATTCCGAGGAGCCTCACATTGTTGCGACGGGCTCGATTATTGCTATCTTCTAACTCCTTTTGAAGATTCTGTATCTGGCGCTCAGCCTCGTCCAGTTTGCCCAAGCGCACCTCGTGCGAGTCGAGGACCCCCGCCATGTTGTCCTGCCGTAATGAAAGACTTTCAAGTCGGTCCTGGAGCACTCCAAAGTCTTCTCGCATGGCTCGAAGCGCTTCTCCATTGGACTGCACCAATTCCTTCACGCCGCGTATTTCCTCCAAAATCTCCAGGTGCATCTCGGGGTTTTCACGAAATGGAACCATCTTCTGTGGGGAGGACACCTCTGTTTTGGAGCGTTTTCCGTGAGAAGAAGAAGGAGACCCGAAGTCCAAGCGCGCTGGTTTATGGGCCGCCATTCCCCCCGAGGTGCCCCGGTCAGCTCGGAGCGAAATAGTAAATTTGTATAGGTATTAAGTCAGGATTCTAAGTAGGCCTCTCGGGAGCTTCAACGCAAAGCGTCCTACCCGCTGGACATCAGGCTCCGCCCCCCCATCATCCCATTTCTAATCCTAGCCCCCTATCAGCCATTTCCAGTCCTATCCTAGCCTCCCATCAGCTCTTTGCAGTCCAAGGCCCCCCATCAGCTTATTTCCAGTCCAAGCCCCCTCATCACCCTTTCCAATCCTAGCCCTTTCCATCCTATCATGCCCTTGACAATTACCACCTAACTTATGCACTTATCGTGTGTTGGGTTTTGCTCCTAACATGTGGTAAGTGTAAAAATTTGTCGCACTTTAGACTCCATCTCCAGGGGCGACTCAAGGCAATCTGTTGCCTGAGGTGAAGAATGAGATGGCACCCCGCTCCTCCCAGAGCGGGGAAGGGGTGGTTTTCTTAAAACTCCAGTCAGTGACTGAATAAAACCAAAAAGCCAATTAGATAATGTGGAGGAAATGCACGATGTTCACATACCAAGGAACTAAAAGAAAGAACGAGAACCACAGCACAGTTTATAACACCAAATTATGACTTTTTTGTTTGTTTGTTAAAATGGCTTTTTATTTTTTAACATGCATTTTGCATTCACAGAACCCCCTCCCTCAAAAATGGGTGCAGAGCAGAACTAGGACATCACCCACGGAACTCAATCTGTTAAACTGTTAAATATGTTGTAATGTAATGGTTTGTTCGTTATCTGTAAATCACTTTGATTTCACAAAAAGGCAGCATAAAAATCTCTTAAATAAATAAATATCTAAAAAAAAGAAATTTGCTTCTGGTCATCTCACTATCAACAACAAACATTCTCCAGTATCAGGCACATTGCGAACTAACACAAAACCCTACAACAAAGTCACTAAAGATCTACAGAGGTAATCTGTCATAGCATACCAGCACCAACTTCCAAAACTCATATAAGGAGTCTATCCAAAAAAGCATCACTATAAATACTGTAAGTGGGCTCTGAAACATCCAAACACTTATTTGAAAAGCTGAACAATTCAGATTACTACAGTACAGATCCCTATGCACAAACTCCATTTTAACAGAACACCTGGCCTTGGTTACACACTCAGAACACAGATCCTCACCAATACAGAATAAATGACCACAACCTAAAAATAAACATATGAGGATAAAAATTAAACTGCAACCCCAAAAAGCAGGGGAGGCATAAAGGAGGTGCAGGGCCATGTGCAGAGACTCATTCCAAGGCCTCATTGAGTGTCTGGATAAAGAAAGAGTACCAGATTTCTACATTACTATACTCCAGTGCCAACCACCAGGCACATTAGGAAGTAGTATAGGTTGGAGTTGGTGCAGAGGGTGGCTACTAAAATGGTTAGTGGTCTTTGTTATAAAGCATATGAGGACAGACATAAGGATCTTAACCTTTTCCTTGCACTACCACAAAAACACTATTAATTTCTTAACAGTGTTCTTTTTCTTACTACATGTAATGACTGCAAAACGTAAGTATAGTGTCAATAGATTCAGAGTTTGTCTTTGTAGTTTTTTATCTATGTTCCTATACAGGAACATTGCCAAGAAATTGTATGTTCAACCCATGCAAGAGAACATCCTACTACAACGCAAAAATAACAGATAAATCAAGCAGATACTAGTGACTAATGCTACAGTATGCATGTCTGTCACTTGTGGTAGTCCACAAAGCAAGTTTTGCCCTTATTGGAGTGAAGCCAGACCTTGCAGACCCTGCACATGACCATAGTGTTCTTTGAACACATGCGACAGCGTCCCTGCGTGCAGCTGATGCATTCATGAAGTAACTCCTGTGCCTGCCGGACATCTTTTGGCAAGTTGGCTACGAGATTTGAGCTGATTGAATGTTCCTGAATGGCAGTGCCCTTCAAGAGACACAAGGTGATGTCATATCTGAATGTCAGATGATCCATGTCACTTCCATGAAGGTGACAGTATATTTTCCAAGAAGCCATGACAGATACGTTGAGGATATTTGTGAATAGTGGCCACCACCATTTCTTTCCATGCACAGATGGCCTGTAGCTTGCTAAGAGCCTGTCCATGAGATCCACTCCACTCATTCCTTCTTTATAGCGCTTCACCACAAAGGGTTGAGACACAGCAACATCTGATGTACCCTTGACTCGGTGAAGTGCGGTTTGAAGTGGGTCATGTGTGAGATTGTTGCTGGCAATGCAGACAACAGAATTGTCATGCCACTTTTCTACATAGACTGACCCATCACATCGGTAATCATAGTCTCCTCATTGGCCACTCTTCTTTATGTCCTTTGTACTTCAAAGTTCTTTTTGTGCTCCGCCAGTTCTCATTTCCCGAATGGTTCCTGTAGCTGCAACATTTCTCTCTGCGAGTGACTTGATCAGTGCGTAACTTGTAAAAAATTATCGAAGAACAGGTGGTGATGAATTACATCTGAATGCTTTTCAATAACATCAACCATATGGTTTATGACCCTGGAGCCCAGAGGTTCCATCGAATGTGTAGAACTTTCTCATCCGGTGTATAGCTTAATGTTGTAAGGGTAGCCATTGATGCCACACATACACCACCACTTAAAACCAAATCTAATTGGTTTTCCTCTTATAAATATTTTTAAGCTGTGGCGGCCAAAGTACGGAGTCATAGACTCATCAATACTCAATTAATGGTGGAAAACCCCAAACTGCACCAAATTCGCGTTGACGGCAGTAATAAGTGGAGCAACCTTAGCTGTCTTGTCGCCTGCTTTGAGTTCAGCATTGTCAGCCAAGTGAAAGTATTTTTTGATGGTCTGATACCTCTTGCTGCTCATGGCCTCATGGACAATAGGTACGCCTAGATCTTGCTGACTGCTCCAGTAGTCTGACTCCTGTGGCAGGTCATGATAGCCAGACAACAGAAGGATTCCCAGAAAGTGACAAATTTCATCCACTGTGACTTGAAACTGACTGACTGGAAAATGGAGAAAGTGACAACAGAACAGGAAAACTGTCAGGTAAATGACTTGGCACCAGCAATGAAATTACCTTAGTGAAGCTATCAGGCTACTAAACAAAATTAAACTGAGATGTTCCGTTAAAATTTGAAATTTCCTTGAATCTGAACTGACAAATATTTTAAATTTCAGAGTGGCAGCATAAAGAATGCAAAACTGCAAATCTCAAAGACAATACATATTCCAGTACCCCTCCAACTAACACCCTACAATTGGCTACATCAAGAACCAGTGTACTGGGTTCATAGAGCAAATCTACTATTCTATAACAGCACTAACTTCTGAAACTCACACAACATGGAGAGTACCCAGAAAAGAGCAGCACCATAAATATTTCAGTGGGCCCTAGAACATCCATATTCCTATTCAGAAAACTGAACAAGCCAGATTACTACAGATCCCTCTATAGAAACTCCATGCTTACAGAACATGTAGCCTCAGTCACATATGCAGAACAGAGAGCTCTTTACCAAGTAGGGAATATATTAATATAAACTAAAAACAGACATATGTAGACAAAAATGCTTTTACTCCATTTCTCTTAGGTTTACAGGATTTCTTTCTCAACATTATACTTTACTACAGAGTGAGGCAAGAGAAAGAATTCTTACACACAAGAATCTGTATTGTTGGCAGAAACTAACGTAATGGCTCAGCGCAAGTAGGGTGGGTGCCACTAATGCCACCTTAGTGGGTGGTCTTAATTCCACTGGCAGCCATTTTGTCATATTGAAATGCAATAACTGCAGGGGGCTGTAACTGCTTTCCTGCAGTTAGTCTACGGCCCCGTGTAATCAAACTCTGGAATTAGTTACTGGAGGATCGTAGTAAAAGCTATTAGTGTAGCTGGGTTTAAAAAAGGTTTGGACAAGTTCCTGGAGGAAAGGTACATAAACTATTATTAGAGGACCTGGAAAATATACTGCTTACCCCTGGAAAAGCATTGTGGAACCTGTGTGCCATTTTGGGAACCTGCCAGATACTTGTGACTTGTATTGATTATTGTTGGAAACAGGATACTGGGCTTGATGGACCTTGGTCCAATCCAGTATGGCATTTCTTATGTTCTTATGTTCATATGATACCATTGCAGATCCTAGGAAACATGCTACTAAATATACCAAACAAGAGGGGCTCAACAGCACCCATGCAGCACCTCCCACTTCCACAAAAACACAAGCGACTTGGCGCCCCAACACAGCACTAACCACACTCTGAAAAACAAGAGAGGCTCAGTGGCCCCTACACAGCACTTCCTACCCTCTGAAAAACAAGAGGGACTTTGTGACCCCAACATAACTCCCCCCCCCCACTCCAATATAAACACCAAGAAGGCAACCCCAACATAACTCCTAGAACTGTGCACTGGACAACATGATGTTAATGTAAATATAAATTACACAGAAAACAAAGGAAATGCAAGATTATAACTCATTTTATTTTGTTATAAATTGCATTATGCTTCTCGCTTTTTCTTTTTGAATATATATTCTGCATCCACAGAAACCTCTCCCTTGACAATTGGTGCAGAGAAGAAGTAGGGCATTCATCCACAGAACTCATTATATGAAAAAAAAATGGATTCTAGTCATCTCACTAACAGCAACATAAACATTCTCCAGTACCAGGCATATTGTGAACTAATATAAAACCCTACAAAAGTCAACAAAGTTCTACAGGGCCAAATCTACTATACCATAGAGGCATAAACTTCCAAAACTCATACAACAAGGTGCCTACCCAGACAAGCAGAACTATAAATACTGCAGTGGGCCCTAGAACGTACATACACCTATTTGAAAAACTGAAGAAATCAAATTACTACAGTACAGATCCCTACATACAAACTCCATGTTACTAGAACGCTTGGCCTTGATCACACACTCAGAACACAGACCATCACCAAGTACAGAATAAGTGACCACAACTTAAAGTAAAAATAAAAATATGTGGACAAAAATTAAACTGAAACCACAAAAAGTATCACTTGTTGTGTAGCTATATAGCAATATATCACACCATAATGCTATTAAGCACAAAGTAACCTAGTTATGTGCTCTGCATGTGCAGAGTGTAGTATGGCTACAGCACACCTAGACTTTTTTAAATCATGTGATGTTTGGTATCGTGTCAAAGCATTTTGTTCGATTTACGATGAGTGAAAAAATTGAAAAGAAAATTTGCATAACATTTTACCAGAAACTTGGAGATTCATGGAAAGAGACTTATGACAAGCTACAGCAAGTGTATGGTGATGAATGCCTGAGTTGAGCTCAAGTTTATGACTGGTACAAACATTCCACAGTGACGAACATTCTGGAAGGCCATCCACTAGCATGAATGAAGGCAAAGCTGAAGCAGTGCATGCTGCAGTATGCTCAAATTGTCAATTGACTATTAGGGAGCTTGGTGATGAATCATGGATTCATGGTTATGACCCGGAAACTAAGGCTCAATCCTCACAATGGAAGAATCCAAACTCTCCCAGACCCAAGAAAGTCCATCAGGTGAGGAGCAATGTCAAGCTCACAGTTTGTCAAATGTTCCTGGTCCACTTTATAATGCTTTTGATAACTGCGTAGCGGTTGAGCGGTTCATCCGATTTTTATAATTGAATGTATATTTTCATGATAAACCTTATGCAAATGATGCTTCAGTGGTGAAAATGAAATCACATTGGGTTCCACCAGGACCAATGGATCCGGTGCTTTGCTTTTGAGAGATACTGAAGAAGTAGAACAGCACAGCCATCGGTATATTCCTAATTTATCTAAAGATGAAAAGGTAGCTCTACAAGAGCTGAAAAATGATGATTCAATAGCGGTGAAAAGGGCTGATAAAGGAGGAGCCATTGTTGTTTTGGATGCAGTGGATTATGACACTGAAATTCATAGTCAATTATCTGACTTACGCTGTTATCTGTCTTTGTCAGAAGATCTGCCTGCTTGTTTAAAACAGGAATTGCAACAACTTATAGTAGTGGCTTAGAATCTGGATATTTCACAGCAAAAAAAGAGAATGTTTTTGACACTTTCATTTCCTGGCCAGAATAAACAAATGGATGCTGAAATCCTCAAAGAAATCTGGGAAGCTAACAAAAGTTACAACACAGTAATAATAATGGGTGATTTCAATTATCCCGGTATCGACTGGGTCAGTGTCACGGCAGGACATGCTAGGGAGATAAAGCTTTTAGATGAAATAAATGACTGCTTCTTGGAGCAGCTGGTTCATGAACCGACCAGAGGGGAAGCCATTTTGGAACTAGTCCTTAGTGGAACACCACATCTGGTGCAAGAGATAAGGGTGTTAGGGCCACTTGGCAATAGTGATCATAGCATGATCGCGTTTGATTTAATAAATGAAGGAAGGACAGTAAGGAAATCCACAGTACTACCTTTTAACTTTCAAAAGGGAGACTATGATAAAATCAGGAAAATAGTAAAAAAAAACCTAAAAGGAGCAGTTGGAAAGGTTAAAGATTTATATTAATCTTGGGTGTTGTTTAAAAATACTATCTTGGAAGCCCAGACCAGCTGTATTGCACACTTGAAAAGTGGAAGTAAGCCCAAAACCCTGCCAGCATGGTTTAAAGGTGAGGTCAGAGAGGCTGTTGTTGCCAAAAAGGCATCTTTCAGAAAATGGAAAAAGGAGCCAAATGACGAAAACTGGAAACAGCATAAGCACTGGCAAGTTAAATGCAAGGCATTGATAAGGCAGGCAAAGAGAGAATTTGAGACGAAGCTTGCTGTGGAAGCAAAAACAAGTAATAAAGACTTTCAAGTACATTCATAGCAAAAAATCTGTGAATCAGTTGGACCATTAGATGATAGAGGGGTAAAAGGGGCAATAAGAGGGGACAAGGCCATAGCGGAGAGACTGAATGATTTAAAGGTGAGGTCAGAGAGGTGTTGTTTAAAAATACTATCTTGGAAGCCCAGACCAGCTGTATTCCACACTTGAAAAGTGGAAGTAAGCCCAAAAACCTGCATGGTTTAAAGGTGAGGTCAGAGAGGCTGTTGTTGCCAAAAAGGCATCTTTCAGAAAATGGAAAAAGGAGCCAAATGACGAAAACTGGAAGCAACACAAGCACTGACAAGTTAGCTGCAAGGCATTGATAAGGCAGGCAAAGAGAGAATTTGAGAAGAAGCTTGCTGTGGAAGCAAAAATGCATAATAAAGACTTTTTCAAGTACATTCATAGCAAAAAACCTGTGAGAGAATCAGTTGGACCATTAGATGACAGAGGGGCAAAAGGCCATAGTGTAGAGACTAAATGATGTAGGAATATTACCCATGACTGAAAGGGCATTTAAAGGAGATGCTGCGGAAGAATTGAAAAAAATATTGATACACAGGGAAGATGTAAACTATTTGATAAACTGAAGAGTAGCAAATCACCTGGACTGAATGATATACATCCAAGGGTGTTGAAAGAGCTGAAATATGAGACTGCAGACCTGCATTTAGTAATCTGTGAACTATCATTAAAATCATCTGTAATACCTGGAGGATGGACAATGTAACGCCAATTTTTAAAAAGGTTTCCAGGGGTGATCCGGGAAACTACAGACTGGTGAGCCTGATGTCAGTACCGAGAAAAATGGTGGAAACCATCATAAAGAACAAATTTACTGAACATGTAGATAGTCATGGCTTAATGGGAGACAGCCAACATGGCTTTAGCCAAGGAAAGTCTTGTCTTACTAATCTGTTATGTTTTTTTGAAGGTGTGCATAAACAGGTAGACAAAAATGAGTCGGTTAATATCATGTATCTAGACTTTCAGAAAGCCTTTGACAAGGTCCCTCATGAGAGACTTTTGGCAAAATTAAAAAGTCATGGGATAGAAGGCAATGTACTATTGTGGACCAGGAACTGTTTAAAAGTTAGAAAGCAGATTGTAGGGCTAAATGGACAATTTTCCCAATGGAGAAAGGTGAATAGTGGAGTACCCCAAGGATCTGTGCTGGGTCCGCTGCTTTTTAACATAGTCGTAAATGACCTGGAACTAGGAATAACGAGTGAGGTAATCAAATTTGCAGATGACACAAAAGTATTCGAAGTTGTTAAAACCCATGAGGATTGTGGAAAATTGTAAGAGGATCTTGATAAATTGAAAGACTGGGTATCCAAAAGGCAGATGAAATTTAATGTGGACAAGTGCAAAGTTATGCATCTAGGAAAGAAAAACCCATGCTATGGCTACATGATGCAAGTTTCCATATTAGGAATCACCACCCAGGATAAAGATTTAGGGGTCATCATGGATAACATGTTAAAACCCTCCACCCAGTGTGCAGCGGCAGCCAAGAGAGCAAATAGAATGCTAGGTATTATGAGGAAAGAAATGGAGAATAAAACAAAAGGATATTATAATACCTCTGTGTGTTCTATGGTACGCGACTGCACTGTGAATATTGTGTGCAATTCTGGTTGCCGTATCTTAAAAAGGATATTGCGTTATTGGAAAAGGTACAGGGAAGAGCCACCAAAATGGTAAAGGGGATGGAAGGATACCCCTATGAAGAGAGGCTAAAAAGGTTAGGGCTCTTCAACCTTAAAAAGAGATGGCTGAGGGAAGATATGATAGAGGTCTATTAATTAATGAATGGAGTGGAACTACTACTACTACTACTACTACTGAGCATTTGTATAGCGCTACCAGTCGTACGCAGCGCTGTATAGACATGTAAGAGACAGTCCCTGCTCATCAGAGCTTACAATCTAGCCAAGACAAAACACAAGACAAAACACAGGAGGTGTAAGCAGGGATAACAACTAGGGGAAAGAAAAAGCGATAAGGTGAGTCAAGATCCAAAAGCAGCAGCGAAGAGATGGTAAACCGCCTTGATTGAAGGATAAGGCGGGATAGAAATACCCTTTAAATAAATAAATAAACCTAGATCAATTGTTTACGCCATTAAAATATAGAAAGACTAGGGGGCATGCAATGAAGCCACAGGATAACCTAATTAAGACTAATAAGAGAAAATATTTTTTCACTCAACATGTAATCAAACTCTGCAGTTTGCTACTGGAGGATGTCGTAAAAGCTGTTAGTGTAGCCAGGTTTTAAAAAGGTTTGGACAAGTTCTTGGATTAAAGGTCAATAAACCATTATTAAAGTGGACCCAGAATATCCACTGCTTGCCCCAATACAAGCATAATGGAACCTATTTATTTATTTATTTAACCTATGTCTTTTGAGGAAACTTGTAGGTACTTGTGACCTAGATTGGCCACTGTTGGAAATGGGATACTGGGCTTGATGGACTTTGGTCTGACCCAGTATGGTATATCTTATGTTTTTATGTGTTGTACATACTCCCAAAGATGTATAAGACTTTATGTAATACACTGGGAAGACCTATTTTATCTAGCAATGGATCACTTTGGAGTATGTTGGATGATACGTAGATGAATTTTTTTGATATGATATCCCTAAGATAAAATCATATTATATTAGAGATACAAGCCATTTTCTTCAAGTTTTGAAGACTGTAAGGGATGTTCAGTCTATTCAATGGCTGGTAAGTTCAGATGTTTGTGCATTGTATACTTCACAAATCGAAGCATTAGATGTTCTACATGATCTTTGGTTACATTGGAGTAGACTTCATCGTGTCCCTACACAGTTTTTGATACTTTTAGCAGAATTGGCTCTATGAGAGAATTACTTTTTGTATCAACATCAATAGTATTTGCAAATCTCTGGGACAGTGATGGGTGCTACCTTTGCACAATCATTGGCTAATTTATCATTTATTCTTTTGTCTCTGGGTAGTATCGTTATATTCATGAAAGTTTTTGTTATGGAATGGTCCTAGGGAATTGTTGGATCAATTTTTGAATGCCTGCAATTCTGCTAAGAAGTTTGAAATGCAATATGATCAGCAAATGATTCATTTTTTGGATGTGCAAATTATTAAGAGTACAATTGGTTTTCAAACTTCAGTATATTCCAAATCTGGTAACACATTATTGAAATATGGTAGTTATCATACAGTTTCTTTAAGAAATAGTCTACCATATTCTAAATTTTTGAGATTTCGGAGAATTTGTTCTACATTATCTGAATTTCATGTACAAGCAGACACTTTATGATAATTTTATAACTCGAGGTTATCCAATAGGGCTTGTCAATTCAGCGTATAAGCGGGCCAGGCATAATCATTGTGAGTGGCTGTTCGATCCTGAGTTCCAGCGGCATCCAGCATCAGGAACAGATTTGAGTGTGACTTTTGTTCTGCCATATTCTTTGTTGTCTTCAAAGATTGCTATGAGCATCAGAAGAAGGTGGTCTGTCCTTCAAGCACATCTTTGCTTTAAAGATTGGTATGTTCGTGTGGCTTATCAGCATGGTAAGAATTTGAAAGATCATTTATGTCCAGCTGTATGCTGTGAGCACGGTCTTGGGACACCAGGCCACGATTCTTGTGGCCATTGCCAATGCAGTACACTAATAGAAGATTGCTTAACAGTGGAAATTAGAACTTGTAAAATCAAAATGCCATATGCAACTCATTGTTCCACTGATTTTGTGGTATACGCTTTGAAGTGACCATGTAATAAATTGTATATAGGAAAAACTAAGCATCAATTGAGGATAAGGTTGGCAGAACACAAGCATTGTTTGTTTAAGAATAAAAAGGATGCTCCCCTGGTGGCCTGTTGTCAGTTATTACAGCATGAATTTTTTTACTTCTGCCGCTATGTAATTGATCACATCTCCAGTAATATTCGGGGTTGGAGACCATGGTTTAATATTGTTGTAGTGCGAACAGCGGTTGATTTTTTATCTTAAGACTGTCGAACCTAATGGACTGAATATGGCCATTGATTGGGGGGTGGTACTGTGAATTAATAGGAGAAGTCACGTCATTCCTCCTCTCCATCCTTTGATTGGTTCAAAAAGGTATTCAAAATTTAGCATTGACATCAGATGCTGTAGTTAGAAGTTGAATGGTTTGGAGCGGTAAAGTCAGCCCCCGATGAAGCGACTTGTTCGCGAAACAGAGATCTTCGTAGGGCATTTGCTGTAATCTTTATATTCTCCTAGAAGATAAATACTTGTTTATTTATTTATATGAGAGTTTTCTTCTACCACTATATCAGGTAATAATAGCAGTTTACAATTGAACAAGTATATAGAACATGTTAACAGAATAACTGGTGCTGCAATCAATAATTTACATGATTCAGGAGAAAACTTATTTACAATTAATATACAAGAAATATTGTGATGCAAAAGGGTAAGTTCAGGGGGTACTGGCAGGGGAGATTGGTATATTATGAGTTCGTATAATTTGAATAGTAGGGGGAGAGTAGTTATTTATGTAGGATCCATGTTGAATTGTGGTGAGTTTTGACCAAAATGTTCATTAAAGAGGTGAGTTTTGAGGTAGGAACAAAAGGTGGCGAGGTCTGTGATGTTTCGACGGCTAGCTGGTAAAGCATTCCAGAGCATAGGGGAGATATATTTGAAAGCTCTATTGCTTATGCGTTTTTTTGTTTTACAGAATTCAGATGGAGTAACCAGGGTGTTATTCAATTGCTCTCATCTTTGTTGGTTGTTAGGTACAACTTTGACTAACTGCGAGAGGGGTAGGGACGATAGTTTTCTAATGACTTTGAAAGTGATCATAAGTAACTTGCATTTTATATGGCTATGGATGGGTAACCAGTGTAGGTCATACAAGATCGGTGTAATATGGTCAATTCGACGTGCATTGTGAATGATTCGAGCAGCAGTGTGTTGTGCTATCATAAGTGGATGCAGGGATATCATCGCCTGCATTATTGTTCTGAAGTCTGATGGCTGTATTAAGGATTTTATATGTTGCAGTAGACGGATTTTGTTGAATATTGCTTTAGTAGTATTCTTGATGTCGGTATGGAAAGATAAATGTTTATCTAAAGTAACCCCTAAATATTTGACCTCATCTTTAAATTCAAGTAAAACATCGTCAATTGGTATGGACTGTGGTGAGATATAGATTTGGTTCCTAGTAATTATTAAGACTTTGTTTTTTTTGTAATTGATATTTAGGCCTATGTTTTTGAGCCATATTGCGATTTTCTTGAAGCAAGATGTTATAGGGTCAAAGTTGGGTGAATTTATGTTAAAGGGCATGAACAGCATTATGTCATCTGCATAGATGGCATAATCAGTTTTGAATTGTTTAATTATTTGAGAGACTGGTTGAATATAAATATTAAATAGGAGTGCTGATAGTGCAGATCCTTGAGGAAGGCCAGTAGTTTGAGGGTAGGAAGTAGAGGATGTGTGTCCGATGGTTACTTGTTGAAATCTTTTAGAGAGATAGGATATGAACCATTTAAGCGTGGTATCACATATACCTATTTGCATTAGCCGTTGAATTAGAAGGGAGTGGATGACAGAGTAGAATGTGGCAGCTATATCAAGAAAGATTAACATATAGGCTTGGTTATTGTTATCTATTGCATTAATGATTTTGTTGTATATGGTTAGCAGCAATGTCTCCACACCGTGGTATGGTCTAAACCCAAATTGTTTGTCGTCTAGGGGTGAGTAGAGACCAATGTGGTCTTGCAATTGCATGCAAACATATTTTTCCATTATTTTAGCAAGGAAATCAGACAGAAGATAGGTCAGTAGAAAGATGGGCATGATTTGTCCAGTGCTTTCTTTTTTTAAGATTGGCCGAATGTTAGCTTTTATAAGCTCTAGAGGCATGTAGCCTTGGGATAGTGATTTATTTACAATTGTTAAGATAATTTTGCAACTATAGAAGTATTTTGCTATTAGGTTACTGTCTTTTATTGTAGGGACCCTGAAGCACTAATTATTGAATACTGTGGTGGCAAGTTTGACCGCATGGAGCTGTATTGAGTTATATGTAGCAGTGAGAAGCAGAATAGAGCTGTATTAAGCTGTTAGCTGTTGAATGGTTTTAGAATTTTGATTATTATGTGGCAAATGAACGGAAAAAGAGAAAGAGTTTTTTAGACCGCTGATGGTGTTGTAAAGCAGTTCTCCTTCAGGCAAGCATTGCTGCCGCGTAGAGGGAGAACAGAATTACTGAGGTCTTTTCTCCTTCTTGTCAGTGTCTCTTGGAGTGTAGTTTGTAGTTTTAATGGTAAATTGTTAAGTTATACTGCAGTTTTTATTCTTTTGATTGCATGTTTTCACCAGACAAATTCCCTTCCTGTATCGTCTTGTGCTTTCTAAAGCCTGGTCCAATGATGCATACATGACCGAGCAAAAATCTTTATCTAAAAAGTCATTCACTGACCTACCCTTTGGGAAGGACAAGCAATGGATAAGGCAGAACTTCACCCCTCTTCTTTCCTAGGAACCAGACTGAGTGGGGAAATAATCAAATTATCGATTGGCTTTGTCTTGAAAAGTCCTGCCAGCCTGCCTGATACCCTTTCCTTATCTAGCTTGCTCTCCACTACTGCTGAGTTTTCCGAAACGGATTTCAGGTCGTGTGCTGTCCTTCTCCCTTGTGGGCCCTTGCAGAGTATTGCAAGCTGCTTCCCCTGATGGGCAACCCGTTAAATTTATCTCTAGCTTCTTAATGTCAACTGTTGATGTTGCTAGCGACCGTTGCCCTGCTACCTTATAATTTGCACTTTGGATCACTCCTTCTCTTCGGGCATTTCAACTGTGGATGGCTTTCAGCATATGTCCTGCATGCATGTTTGAATTTGCAGTGGTCCTAAAATCTACAAAAGGTGCTGTTGAATAACCTGAACATTCTTCTCTGAACATCCCCAAACTGCCTTAATCACGTTTGCATATCTCCTGTTCACTCCTGTCTCCTGCTCGCCCCTCGTAGCTCCTGGTTTGCTCTCCTGACCTGCTGATGCACTGTCCATTCTTGCTGTGTTGTGTCATTGTTCACGAATTGTTTACATTATTCACAACTCAATATCCATTCTATCCCTGCTCAAACTACTACTGGTGGCCATGTTTCATCATAGTTTAATCATGTGTTAGCCCCATATGTTCTATAAGCTTCACTTATAATGCCCTGATATTTAAACAGATCTCTAGACTTCTCTGGTGTTTTTTCACCTATGATGCTGGAAATTAGTGTATTCTAAATGCTGCACATCAAGTAGCAATATTCTTGTTTACTGTCTCAACCTTCTTTTCTTGGGGCATTTTCCTTGGCACCTGGAATAGTCACAATGCCTCTCTTATTTAGAAAGATAAAACATAGAAAAATGATGACAGAAAAAGACCACATGGCTTATCTAGTCAGTCCTTCCACATCAACAACTACAACAGTCCCCTTTTTTCCTTTAGAGATCCTCTGTGTTTGTCCCATGCTTTTTTGAATTCAGTTACTGTCCTCATCTCTACCACCTCCACTGGGAGACTATTCCACGGATCCACCGCTCTTTCCGTAAAGAAATATTTCCGCATATCACTCCAGAATCTATCCCCCTTCACCCTCATCCCATGTCCCCTCATAGCAGAACTTGCTTTCAATTGAAAGAGGCTCTCCCCTTGTGCATTTATGCCAGGGAGGTATTTAAACATCTCAATCATATCACCTCTATCCCGCCTTTCCTCTAAGGTGTACATATTAAGATCCTTAAGTCTGTCCTCATATGCTCATGGCCGGCCCGTCCATTGAGCAAGAATGTTGTTTGCACAGAGCCCCGTGTTTCAGGGGGCCCCGCGCAAACAACATTCTTACTTAAATGCCCAGGTAAATTAAAAAGCAAAAAAAAAAATGTCTGCTGCTGCTGCTGCTGCTGCCGCTGTGGCAGCAGCAGAATCAAGTGTCCCACACCTGCCCGGCAGAGCCCTCCCCGAACGTCTGCTCGGCGTTGGCTTTCAGATGCCTGTTTCCCATCAGCCCCCGCGGGCTTAACAGAGCTGTGAGAGAGAAACTCTCCCTTCGCGGCTCTGAAAGCCGGCACCGAGGGGACGTTTGGGGAGGGCTCTGCCGGGCAGGCGAGGGAGGGGGGGGGGGTCGCGGGACACTTGATTCTGCCGCTGCCATGGCGGCAGCGGCAGCAGCCTGTTTTTTTTTTAAATTTACCTGGGCTGATGGGGGGAGGGGGTTAGGACTGGTAATGGGCTGATGGGAAGGGTTGGGACTGGAGGTGGGCTGATGGGGGGGTTAGGACTGGTAATGAGCTATGGGGGAGGCTAGGACTGTAAATGGGCTGATGGGGAGGGTTAGGGCTGGAGGTGGGCTGATGGGTGTTAGGGCTGGTAATGGGCTATGGGGGGCTAGGACTGGTAATGGGCTGGGGGGGGATTGCTAGGACTGGAAATGGGCTGAGTGGAAGGGGGATTTGAACTGCAAATAGCTGATGGGGATGGGGCTTGGAATGGAAATGGGCTGCGTGAAAAGGGGGGCTTGAACTGCAAATAGCTGATGGGTAGGGGGGCTTGGAATAGAAATGGGCTGTGAGGGGAGGGAGCTAGGACTGGAAATGGGCTGAGTGGGGGGGGGAGCTAGGATTTGACATGAGCTGATAGTGTGGCTAGGAAATGACTAGAAATGGGCTGATGGGGGGCTGGGATTAGAAATGAGCTGATGGAGGGACTCGGATAGGACTGGAAATGGATGGGGGAACTATGACTGGAAATGGGCTGATGGCGGGGCTAGGATAGGACTGGAAATGGGCGGATGCGGGGACTAGAAGGGAGCGGATGCTGGGTGGGGCTAGAACTAGAAGGGAGCTGATGTTGGGGGAGGATTAGAATGGGATGGGGCTGGGAGAGTGAAATGGAGAGGGTAAAATATTTTGTGTGGGAGGGAAGAAAAATCTACAATTGGCTGGGTATTGGGAGAGTAAGTGGGGATTGAGGATAGAGGGGTAAAATTTGAGTGGATGAAATAGGAATGAGGAAAGAGCAAAAGGAGAAAGATTAGTATGTTAAAGCAGATGTAGAGAGAGAATGGAAAAAAACTAGAAGAGAGAAGAAAGGACAAATGGACAGCAGACGATGGAGAGTTAGCAGAAGACACGAAGAAACCAGAAGAAAGTGGCTGGAGCAATTGCTACTAAAAAAATGCACAAAAGGTAGAAAAATATCTCTTTATTTAGAATTTATTAACTGGAATATGTCAGCTCTGGGAAATGTGCATCATTAACATCTGTGCTTTGTTTAGTACAAGAGGAAATTTATTTATAGTTTTATTTCTATAGTGTTGTTGTACATTCCAAGTTTGGCTTTTGGGGTTCCCAATTTAATTATTGTCTTTCTGTTTTTAAATTGTGATTCCTTGTTTGGTGATGGTCTATGTTCTGCATGTGTAACTGAGCTGAGGTATTCTGTTTATGTAATTCCTATTTGACATTGCCACTTGTTCTCTTTCCCCAGTAGGTCATGTATTCTTATTCTCTGAAATGTATTGGTTTAATATTTGCAGTGTTGCCTTTTGATAGGTAGAGTATGGTGCTTTGTGAGTCCTGGTAGTGCTGTTACAATACAGCGGGTTTGCTATGGGTTCTAAATGGGCAGTGTTTGTAGTAGTTCCTAATGTGCCTGGTGGTTGTCACTGGATTATAGTAATGTAGAAACCTTTTAGTCTTTCTTTATCCATACACTCATTAAAAGGCATGTTTACTAAAAGTTAGTGTATGGTAACATTATGCAAATGTTTATGCAAATGAGGCTCCTTATGCAAATGAGGCCCTGCACCGAGTCTCCGCACATGGCCTCGCACCCCCCTTGGGCCGCCCCTGCATATGCTTTATAATGAAGACCACTAACCATTTTAGTAGTCACCCACTGTACTGACTCCAACCTGTTTATATCCTTTTGAAGGTGCGGTCTTCAGAATTGCACACAATACTCCAAATGAGGTCACACCAAAGACTTATACAGAGGCACTATCACCTCCTTTTTTTGTGCTAGCCATTCCTCTCCCTATGCACCCAAGCGTCCTTCTAGCTTTTGCTGTCACCTTTTCTACCTGTTTAGCTACTTTAAGATCATCAGACACAACCACGCCTAGGTCCTGCTCTTCTTTAGTGGACAAAAATACTTCACCCGCTATACTATATTGCTCCCTTGGATTGCTGCAGCCCAAATGCATGACCTTCTGTATCATTGAACAACTGTCAGTGTACTCATTCCTCCAAATATTTTGTTTAACTGCTAGAGGAACATGGCTATTTACGTGACTTGTTGCACAAATATATTCGACTGGCTTTGAAAAGGTACCTTTGTTTTTTTGTTTTTGCCATTGGATCCTCTTACATCCCCTGCGTTACATGTCAGCTTCTGCTTGCTGTTGCTATCTTCTCAATTGCTTGTCTCCTCTGTGATCGCCCTTCTAGAAACATAGAAAATAATGTCAGAAGAAGACCATATGGCCTATCTAGTCTGCCCTTCCATATCAACTACAATAGTCCCTTTTTTATCTTTAGAGATCTTCTGTGTTTGTCCCATGCTTTCTTGAATTCAGATATTGTCCTTGTCTCTACTATCTCCACTGGGAGACTATTCCACACATCTACCACTCTTTCTGTAAAGAAATATTTCTGCATATTACTCCTGAGTCTATCCCCTTTCACCCTCATCCTATGTCCCCACGTAACAAAGCTTGCTTTCAATCGAACGAGGCTCTCCTCTTGTGCATTTATGCCACAGAGGTATTTAAACATCTCTATCATATCTCCTCTATACAGCCTTTCTAACATATACGTATTAAGATCTTTAAGTTGTCCCCATATGCTTTATAATGAAGACCACTAACCTTTAGTAGCCACCCTCTGCACCAATTCCACCCTGTTTATATCTTTTTCAAGGTGCGTCTCCAGAACTGCACACAATACTCCAAATGAGGTCACACTACTTCTTTTTCTGCTGGCCATTCCTCTCCTTATGCACCCAAGCATCCTTCTGGCTTTCACCATTGCCTTTTCTACCTGTTTAGCCATTTTAAGATCATCAGAAACAATCATACCCGGGGCCCGCTCTTCTTTCGAGGACAAAAGTACTTCGCCCCCTATGCTGTACCACTCCTTTGCATTTTTGCAGTCCAAATACATGACCTTGAATTTTTTAGTATTAAATCTCACCTGCCAAAGTCTTGACCATTCTTAAGCTTAGCTATATCCTTCCTTATGTTATTTTCTCTTTCCTGGGTGTCTACGTTATTACAGATTTTGGTTCCTCAATCCTAACCAACAATAGCTTGCTGTCATTGTTGCCCTGCTTTGTTGGCTGGAACCCTCATACTGGTGTAGTTGCTAGGACTAACCCAGAGATGCCCTTTGTGTGATCAAGTATGTGAGGTTGCCCATCAGATGTATCACAATACTCACCCAGATGCCTTACTTATTGTTCCGATTGTCCCTGTCCACTGTCCCCAACAATATGGTTGTGGCTATTGACCTCCTGTCCTGATGTCACTGATGTCAGCCTCCTGCCACTGCAGCTCTGCCAAGCTACCTTTACCTAGTTGACCAATTCGCAGATTGCTGACTCATCTTCACTGGCGGGCATAGGTGCCGCACTGCTGGTAGTTGCAGCTGTCCCTTTTCATTGGCCTTTCTTGGATTGCCGCTTTGCTCCTGCTAGATGTTCCTGTGTCTTCTTCTCACTGGTTCTTTTTGCCTTGCTTGCACTGTCTTTTTTACCCATGGTGTTCCGCATGCTCCCCCTAACCGAAGGATTCTCCCTTCTTTCACCTTCTTGGTCTGACTTCTTCCTCTTATTGCTACTCTGCCGTGTTTTACCCATGTTAGCTTATCTGGCCCTCTTCTCTTGATCTCCAGCCATCTCCCCTCTGCCTGCCGGACTATCGCCTAATGCTATGGGGAGACTATTGACAAACTGCTGGCATACGTTGTCAGTGCTGAATTCCCCGTATGCAACCTCTGATGTCTGCTACTTCCAAAGGCCCTGCCCACACTGGAGATATCACCAGAGCTCTCTTCTAGTGCAACGTACTTCACAGTGTACCACCTCACTTTTCCACGACTCTGTCCCCACTTTCCTTCAGGCATAGCTGCTTAAAAACTGGAGGCCCCTTTTTAGGTTCATTGCCTCTTTGAATCCTCCAGCTGTTGTGCTGATGTCATTGACTGCCTCAGCACTGCTGCCTAGACCTTCCAAGTGCCAGGGCTTTCCTCCTGATGGGCTGCTGTTTGCTTCACTATTGCCGCTATTGCTACAATCACTGCAAGGATCTGCTGGTACAGGCACATCCACTGCTGCTGTCCAATGCAGTCGAACCACTGAACGATTGTCTGGCCCTACTGCCACGGGCACTGCTGCTGCCCTGGATGCCAGTGAATTGACTGCCATGCCACCTCTTTGTCCCAGTGTACGCTGCCCACTTCAAATGTTGCTCTGGTAAGCTACCTTACATCAGCTGCTTGCTGTACTTTGTTACCCTGTTCACGATGTCACCCAGCAGCTGTTTCCATTTCAGGTCACTCACCCCTTTCGTAGGTGCTATTACTTCATTGATAGGAAAAGTACACAATGACACCAAAAGTATGCGCCATAGATTTTATGTGCATACTTATAGAATAGCGATCATCCGGTGCATAAATAAGTCAATGTGTTAATGGCATGTAACTTTCCGCAGCACCTTATAACATTACTCTCTTATTGTCTATCTGGATGCATAAATCTTTTTCTGACTCCTACATTGTTTAATCCTAATAACAAATAACAGGTTTATTTTTGTTTCTAAAATACATGACCTTAGACTTGTCTATAATTAATTACCTTTGCTGAATATTGATGAATTTCCTTATGTTTTCAAAGAATCCCTGCAGCTTTTCTGTATCGGCAATTTTTGTGTAATCTATGAGAATCGCTATGGTACTTTTCCAGAAGAAGGGCAAATATTCTGTTCAGGGGTGACAGTTTTGTAAATACGATAACAATTTATATTTCTATAAATGGCTGCATGTGATATCAGCAATCACAGTAAGAAATATAGTAGGAAAGATAAAGTAAAACAATGCATTTCATACCAGAATTTCAAAGTGGTCTGTAAGTGCTAGCATCTGTGAGTATGCAAGGGGTTGGCAAAACAAGGACAGGATCTATTGAAACCCCTGGCTCAAATGAGCACAGTCTAAAAGAAATGACGAGGATGAATGGAACATAGGCAAGAGATGACAGAGGATGGTTAAGGAGGAGGGTATGTATGATACCAAAAGAAATGAAAGAAAAAAGAAAAGAAATGAAAGAACCAGGCACACCAGTAATAAATTCTAAATCAATAATGCATATGTAGTATGCATTATTGATTTAGAATTTATTACTGGTGTGCCTGCTTCTTCTGTTTTTCATTTATTCAGAGTGAGACTCATAACCATAGCATCCTAACTAGTTCTTTGCTAGATGTATTCCTTTAAGAATAGTTCAGGCCAGCATATAATCTGAATTCAAGAAAGGGAGTTACACACAAAGGGTGAGTACCTCGCTGCTCTTCCTCTCTCTTGCTTTGACCTTCTCTCTGTCTCTGTGTGGCTCTGGGAGTGGCAGTGTTGTTGGTGGGTTTATATTGCTGGTAGTGGGTGGGGGGTTTCATCTGATGGGTGTGGGAATTAGAAGGGGTGGATCTGATGATGAGTAGGCTAGCTACAATGAGTGGTATGTATGAGTGGTTCCTGGATGCTCTCAGAAAAGGGATAGGCAACTGGTTTGGATCGATCTCGCCACTGACATAACTGAGTGGGTGGCAGTACGGCATATATTTGCATTGTTTGCACTACACCCTCAGTCCGCTTGCGACCACCAAAGGCAGCAACTCCCTTGTGGCCATAAGAACATAAGAACATAAGATATGCCATACTGGGTCAGACGAAGGTCCATCAAGCCCAGTATCCTGTTTCCAACAGTGGCCAATCTAGGTCATACGTACCCAGCAGTTTCCACAAAAGACATAGGTTCCGCAATGCTTGTACTGGGTCAAGCATTAATATCCTGGGTCCCTTCTTAATAATGGTTTATGGACCTTTCCTCCAGGAACTTGTCCAAACCTTTTTTAAACCCAGCTACACTAACAGCCTTTACTACATCCTCCGGTAACAAATTCCAGAGTTTGATTACATGTTGAGTGAAAAAATATTTTCTTTTATTAGTCTTAAATAGTTTACGCTGTAGCTTCATTGCATGTCCCCTAGTCTTTCTATATTCTGATAAGGTAAACAATCAATCTACGTTTACCCGTTCCACTCCGTTCATTAATTTATAGACTTCTATCATATCTCCCCTCAGCCGTCTCTTTTCCAGGTTAAAGAGCCCTAACCTTTTTAGTCTTTCTTCATAGGAGTGTCCTTCCATCCCCTTTACCATTTTTGGTAGCTCTTCTCTGAACCTTTTCTAATAACGCTATATCCTTTTTAAGATACGGCGACCAGAATTGCACACAATATTCAAGGTGCGGTCTCACCATGGAAACGGCCCAATCCCCCCACCCACCAGTGATTTGATGGCATCGGGGGACTGCAGCATTGGGGGAAGCCCCTGCTGCCGTCAAACCACTGGCGGGTGGGGGAGGGGATCGGTCCACTGGGCTACCAGGGAGTTGCTGTCTGTGATGGCCGCCAGTGGCCTGCGCGTGTGGTGCCAACAAAGCAAACACATGCCGTACTGCCACCCATTCAGTTATGTCAGTGGCGGGATCGATCCAAACCTGTTCGGATTAAATCCTGCCACTGGATAGATGTATATCTAAAAGGATTAAGATCAAAGACATTGAGTAAGATCAAAAACATCAAACTGAAACATGGTACATTAAAAGAAAAAGACCTTAATGTATATACTCCAACAATAAACTGAAAGTGGTAGCAGAAGAGCAAAAACTATTTAGAGACCTCAAAACAATTCTAGAGGGAATTAAGAATGAGCAATAATATGGTAAAAACACCACTACCCAGTGCTGAAACAAAATCTTTCTGGAGAAAACTATATGAGGACCCCATAGAGCACAATCAAGAAGCAGAATGGTTACCCTGCATGTGGGAACATTTAGAAAAAGCAAACATAAACCCTGAGGAATGGCTTGCAGTAACAACAAAAGAGCTGTAAATTAGGTTAAAACGAATCCCAAATTGGAAGATCCCTGTCCCAGATGGAGTGACCAACCTTTGACTCAAACAGTCAACATCACTCCATTAAGACCTGGCAAACTGCAAAAACCAATTGATCAAACAGCAGGACACCACAATGGCGGGCTTAACAGAGACGCGAGGGAGACACTCTCCCTTCGCGCCTCTCAAAGCCGGCACGGAGGGAGGGATTCTGCCGGGCAGAGGGGGCCCCGTGGGACAGTCCATGCTGCTGTGGCAGCAGCCAGCGGTTTTTTTTAAAATTTAATTTTAAAAAAAGCTATGTTGTTCAATTTTTGTGGGCCCTTGCCAGCTGTGGGCCCTACGCCACGGCGTAGTTGGCGTATAGGGAAATCCGGCCCTGTGTAGGGATGTCTCTTGATGGAGAGGGTGTCTTTGTGTTACAGGTCGCAACCTACCAGAGTCCACTGTGATCCATTTGTTCCCTGGCTGTTTGATTCTTTGTGGGAGTGGTGGTGGATTTTTTCCAATGTGTACCCTGGAGAAGGTGTGTTTAATTGCAGCTAATTCTTCCCTTAATAGAATCAATTCTTTATGCATAGTAGACAATTTGAGACTTATAGGGCAAGCTCTTAGGCTCCAAATGATTCTTCTTGGAATGAAGGCATCACAGCTATTGCACTGAATATACAACATGCTGATTAAGATAATTATAAAGCAGTTCTAGGACAAGGAGAAAAGGTGGGCGTTACACCTAATTGGAGAACAAATGTTAATCTATATGATGAATATATAGGCAATGCAACCCCGGGGTGGGTGGGGTGAGAGGTAGGGTGGGAGGGAATTTAAGTGTCCCTGGCCAGTAGACTTATATAAACTGAGGGCACACTCAGATTTCTGATTTATAAAGGATATGCAAGGAATGTAGGAAAGTTAAAGTTTCCTAATCTTATAACCAAAATGTAGGTTGGTTGTCACTAGACTGTAGATCAAGGTAGCTGTGAACAGATAGAAATGTGCTAGAGACAGAAAGATAGGAGGAGCAGGAGTTTTTTTTCTGGTTCTTTTGTGTTTTTCCCCCTTTCTTGGTGCAGTTACCCTAACACACCACAGTGCCTAAGAAATATTATACGAGAATAAAACAGGTAAGCAATAGGCAAGGAAAAGTTATATAAAAAAACAGCCAAAATAGTAAACTTAGAAATCTTAGCTTTATAGTCTCTTGAAGTTGTGATGACAATAACTGGGTCAGATCACTTGCTCAGGCAGCAGGGCTGATTTAAATGAACCACACCCTGTGAGGCCAGCTTGTAAAAGGACAATGGAATCTTTAAAAGGTCAAAATGAAGTTTTACTTCTGTGTATCAGTCTACTATGCAAAGGACCCTTGAACTTTAAAATGTATACCTTTTACTGCTCAGGCAGCAGAGATTGATTGAATTAATCACACTCTGTGAGGCAGGCTTCTACAGACAAAGGTTCAAAATGAAATCTTATTTCTATGTACGAGTCTACAATGCAGAGGACTATGGAACTTTAAAATGTTTATTTGTATTGCAAAAATTAGTAGGAAACCGGGTATCTGCAAATCTAAAACCAAATGTTTACTTCAATTCCAATTAAATAAGTATCAAGAATTTAGTGACCCTGGCCAGTAGACCTTATATGAACTGACAACACACTCAGATTTCTGATTTATAAAGGCTATGCAAGGAATGCAGGTGAGCTAATGTTTCCTAATCTTATAACCAAAATGTAGGTTGTTTGTCACTAGTCTGTAGATCAAGGTGGCTGTGAGCAGATAGTGTCAGAGACATAAAGACAGGAGGAGCAAGGGTTTTTTTTCCTGGTCCTTTTGTGTTTGTCCTCCTTTCTTGGTACAGTTACCCTAACACATCACAGTGCCTAAGAAATAGTATATGAGAATAAAACAGGTAAGCAATAGGCAAGGAAAAGTTATATCTAAACCCAGCCAAATAGTAAACTTAGAAATCTTAGCTTTGTAGGGAGTCGCTTGAAGTTGTGACAGCAATAACTGGATCAGATCACTTGCTCAGGTAGCAGGAAGGAAAGACACTCAAGAAGAAATTACTGCAAGAAAAGATCAGTAATAAATATTACAGGAGATTAAAATTGTCATTAAATAAGATATAAACAATGGCATAAGTTCAAATGAGGAGCCCCCAAGCAAAATTTGTTAGAGCCCCTCATAAGGGCAGTGGCCACAAAAAGGGGAGGGGCCCTTCTGTTCCCTTCTCCACTCCCCCTCCCCTGAAAAATTAGGAAAAAAGCGGCAGCTGGCAAACATTATACTTATAAAGAGGTTTGTTGCACTGCTCCTTTCCTCCTCTCTTTCTGTAAAGTGCTGTCCTGTGACAGCCAGAGGCCCAGGAAAGCATTTCCCATTAAGGGGCCAAAATCTCAGGTATTGCAGGGCAGCACTTTACAGAAAGAAAAAGGGCACAGAGCAGAGCGGTGCGACCGACGTCTTTTAAATTAAGTGATGAAGACGTTTGCTGTTGCCATTGCTGTTGCCGTTACATTTGCCATTGCCATTGCTATTGCTACTTTGGGATCACTGGACCCTCTTCTGGCCTGGCATCCCCCACATTGGGTGGTATTTACGCCACTGACTACAAGTCATCAATCAGCTAGAAATTCCTGTACTCTCATATATCATATAGCTTTGGGATTGTAGACTGGCTTCTTAAAGATCGAGAAAAACTGGATGGGCATACAAGAAAACTCCTCCATACCCATGAGGTAATTTACAACAAACAATGTATCCCTAGAACTGAAGGAGGGTTAAGCTTCATAGAGATTGATTCATACAGGGCTACTATCATAGGCCTCCAGGCCTACCTAACAGCATCATTGGATTCAAATATGCAAAAAGTGCTGAAATATGAAAGTAAACATCAAGAATGTCTCCATCATCAAACTTGGACAAGCATTCCAGTGACTAGAAGGAATGAGTGAGAATCCACAAGCCCGCACAGAGAAGGAAATAACAGAATTTGCAAAACAAGAGAAAATACTTTTCAAAGAATTAAATCAGCAAATGAGGAAACACAAGTGGCAAATACACAAATGCTGTACAGTGGGAAATACAGTAGGCCCGCTGCTTTTTAACATATTCATAAATGACCTGAAAATGGGAATCACAAGTGAGGTGATCAAATTTACAGATGACACAAAATTAATCAAAGTTGTTAAAACACAAGAGGATTGTGAAAAATTGCAAGAGGACCTTGATAACTTGAAAGACTGGACATCCAAATGGCAGATAAAATTTAATGTGGTTAAGTGCAAAGTTATGAACTTAGGGAAGAGCAACCCAAACTATGATTGCACAATGAAAGATTCCACATTAGGAACCACCACTCAGGAAAAGGATCTAGATGTCATCATGGATAATATGCTGAAACCCTCTGCCCAGTGTGCAGCGGCAGCTAAAAAGCAAATAGAATGCTGGGAATTATACAGAAAGGAATGGGGAATAAAACCAAGGATATTATAATGCTTCTGTATTACATGGCGCGACCGCACCTTGAATATTGTGCGCAATTCTGGTCATCATATCTTTAAAAGGATATAGCGGAATTAGAAAAGGTACAGAGAAGAGCCACCAAAATGGTAAAGGGGATTAAAGGATACCCCTATGAGGAAAGGTTTAAAAGGTTAGGTTTAAAAGGTCTTTAACTTGGAAAAGAGGCGGCTGAGGGGAGATATGATAGAGGTCTATAAATTAATGAAGGGAGTGGAACGGGTAAACATAGGAAGACCTAGGGGACATGCAATGAAACTACAATTTAACCCTTTAAGTCTAATAAGAGAAAATATTTTTTCACTCAATGCGTAAACTATGGAATTCATTACCGGAGGATGTGGTAACAGCTTTTAGTGTAGTTGGGTTTAAAACAGGTTTAGACAAGTTCCTGGAAGAAAAGTCCATAAACCATTATTAAGGAGGATCAGGGAAATCCACTGTTTACCCTAAGATAAAAACTATGGAATCTGTGTACCTTTTTGGGGAACCTGCCTGGTACTTGTGATCTGGATTAGCCACTACTGGAAACAGGATACAGGGCTTGATGGATCTTGGTCTGACCCAGCATTGCATTTCTTATGTTCTTATGTTTATATTCTTATGTTCTATGACTGTGACCAAGGCTCCACACTGCCTGCTCCTCCATCGTCGGTAGGTGTGGCCTGGCTTCCCTGCACCACTTCTGCTCTGCCCCCATAGGCTCAATCTCTCTCTCTCATCAGGGGTGTAAATATCTGTGTGAGGCCTGGCTTCTCCAATGAGAGAGCTAGCCGGACATGCCTGCTTCTTTTGTCTCTCTCTGCTAGTGGTGAAGTGAGACTGCCCACTGGCTCCTGAGCCGTCGCTGCTGTTTTCCTCTTCTGCCGCGAGGAGGCCATTTTGTGTGTTTCCTCTTCTGCTGAGAGGAGGCCATTATGTGTGTTTGTTTGCACACACGCAAACCAATGTGTATGGACAGACAGCTCCGATTTGCAGCTGGCTGGAACTTTCTCAATAGGCATTATCACTTAATGCGAAATGTGCCTAAAATGTGCTGATGCTTCTCTGAGTTTCTGTGGCTGTCAGAAGCTATTGTTTTACTTTGACTGCCCCTCAGAAGCTGTTGCTCAAGGAGGGAGAATAGACGGTTAAGCCAAGAGTGGGAAGGGAGGGAAGCTTATTATGCCAAGAGGAGAGAGAAGGAAGAGAGCACCCACAAAGAAACAGTAAGAGGATGGGAAGCTGAGGATGGGAGCAGGCAGGAAGGATAGAGTGAAAGGAGGAAGGGGGGAGAATCGGAAGGAGGTAGAAAGATGGAAAGAAAGTACTGAAATATCCACAGGTAAAAAAAATGAGACACATAAGAAAGACAGAGCTGAAGTCAAAAAGAAAAAAGGATGACAGAGCGAGAGAACTGAAAAAGGAAATGGAGACTAGACCAGAGGATGAGAAAGAGTGAAAGATTCAGTCATAAATCAAGACAGGTTAGAAACTTTTGTCTGATAGAGAACATTAACAACTAATCAGTGCAAAATATCCTGGGACCCAGTTCAAAACCTCAGGACTAGGATGGATGCCCTATATAGAATTTACACGCTGTGAACAGCTGGATTTTGTCAGCAAATTTGACTTTTTTCATCACATAATTTGTCATGTAATGTAGGGCACACCTGCTTGTCTAAAACGTTTGTATTATGCCCTAACTATTTTCTGGTAAGAAAGATTAGTGAGTAGTTTTCAAGTATGAGGAGAATTGCATATTTTAAAAGTAAATTCCTGGGGTGATTTTCTCCAACTCTCTGAGTAGGTGTCCCAGATTTACTCACCAAAAATCTGGTAACCTTGTTCCTTAATTTTCTCTATAAGTGCATAACTGTTGAATCAAGAGGTCATTGTAATTAGGGTGAGGATTCTTTTATAAGGGGGCTATTTGGATGGTGTAGTGGACCTGGGGTAAGCTGCCATTCAAAGTAAGGGAGCCCAATCCTCATTGTAAAACAGTTTATATTGTAGTAGGACTCAAGGATAATTCCATTTAATCCTTTAAATGTGGCTCCAAAACAGGTCTGCTTTATTTACACAGGAAAATATTTACAAGTTGCTTTCCTTAAAATCAATGAGGCTCTCCCATCAACCACGATAGGGCAGGCAGGCAGTCTGTGTTCCCCTCCTCTGCATACCACTGGTAGCCGGGTTTCGCTTTGGGACCCTGGCCCCCTCCTGCTGGGCAAAGCATAACAAAAACACTACTTTTCCATGATGACACATTTTACAGTCATGCAAGATTTCCCACAGGTAGGGGTGAGGTACTGGCACTGGGAAAACAGAGCTAATAGTAAAATTTCAAGATTTTGACGAGAGAAGGGGTGGGCAGGAAAAGAAGGATGGTAACAAGGATAAAGTAACAATTAAAATCAAAATTTTTTGAGGACTCACAGAGTTTTATATGCAGCGCTATGTACCTTGTAGTGCTATATAAATGATTAGTAGCAGTAAAGTAAATTAAGGAACACAAGGTTAAATAAAGCAAAACAGATACTAGCAACACAAAAGCAAATATCAAAGACAAATTTCTCAGTCTGAGCAGTGGTTTCAAATCTAATAATGATTTTCCATGCTGTCTATCTCCAGTAAGACAAGGCCTCACCCTCCTCAGCTCCAGCAGATACTTTCTTCCTTAATAATAGTGAATTCCTGTAACAGTGATAAATTCAAATTGCAATACCGAGTTATTATTTGTATGTATTACCCCTGCCAGACTGTAGGTCCCTTGCAGTGGCTGCAAATGCTGTGTAACTCTCGTGCCAGGTGGGCAAGGCTGGCCATCCGGGCTCCCTTGTCTTATTTTTCCCGAGTCACCAGTGGCTGACCTTCTTCATGGGATCCTGACCCCTTCCTGCTGACGCTACAATAGACATTCATGATGGTTTACCCCAGAGGTAGGGGTGAGGGACTGGAAAATGAAATGGTATTGGAAGGACAACAAACCGTAATGAAAATGTTTAACCAAATTTATTTGAAGGTCGAGATAGGTTAGGAGAATAAAGAGTAAGAATTGGTATAATAACCCCGCCAACCAATTGGCTTAATGTGCACAACAAACACAGATAAATGCAATGCAACACGTTCAAGTAATAGAGAGTAACGATACCAATATATGTGTGTACAAACATTCATGTGTGGTTGCAGCAAGACCACAACTCTTTCCCTTATAACTCCAGTGTTCCCTGGGATAGTGTTCCTAAACCTTATAGAGTATGGGGTTGATTCTGACCCATATTTAGTGGGATATACATCCAGGGCAGATGCACATTCCCCACTAAATGCCCAGGTGCTATGCCTGCAAATGAGCTCCCTGCACGTACAGCTGTGATGTGTGGGGAACTCAGAACGAGGGTGGGAGGGGGTGGGCCTAGGGAGGAGCGAGGGCAAGCTGGAGGCGTGACACTAACCCCGAACATACAGGGCCGATTCCAGTGTCAGCTCTGTATGTCCGGGGTCCGTCATCTACATGGGGAACTTATTTCACCTCGGAGGTGGAATAAGTTCCCCTGAGGTTCGTGGTGGATAGCGGAGGGCCCAGGGAGAAGGTGAGCGGGAGCAGGGGGTTCCCCGCAGCCTAATCCCAGCCTCGAAAGGCCTGATTGAGGGTTGGGCAGCAGGGAACAAGCCATTTAATGCGGTGCCGGTGATTTGGGCTCCAGCATGGAGCCGTAGCGCCATGGCAACTGGATGCCATGACACCACAGCTCCATGCAGGAGCCCAGGCTGAGCTAGCCGGGGAAGCGGTGAGATGTCCAGCTGGATGGAATTGGGGCCTGGTTGCACCCGATTCTGACCCCGTGGGGATGTTTAGCCCCCGTGGGATCAGAATCGGGTGGAAATCCGTCCTGTCCAGATTTTGGATATCTAGAAGGGCCAGATGTGCTACTTGAAGTTTGCTACTTGAAGTCTCATCACAGCTGTGAATCAGCACATACTTATTTTTCCCTTAACATCTATGTGGCAGTGGCCCACCTTCACTTTTTGCTCTTTTTTCTTTTTACTGTAGCTGGGTTTAAAAAAGGTTTGGACAAGTTCCTGGAGGAAATGTCCACTAACCATTGTTAAAATGGACCGAGGAAATTCACTGCTTACCCCTGGGATAAGCAGCATGGAATCTATATACCAGGGGTAGCGGAACACCTTTTTGGTTTGAGGGGCCAAACAAACCCGTCTTCATCCCTGTCCCCAAGCTCTCTACTGCTAATGCAGTGTTGGATACAATATTGGTGGGACCTTGGCCCCTGTGGCCCACCCCTTTCCGCTGCCTTTGCTATATACCTTTTGAGAAGCTGACAGATAGTTGTGTCCTGGATTGGTCACTCTTTGAATCAGGATACTGGGCTTGATGGACCTTTGCTCTGACCCAGTATGGCATCTCTTATGTTCATGGTGTGTGATGATGCACGTTGAACCTCATCACTGGGCGCCTTCTTCGATGTACTTGCTATTGAACAGATGTCTCAGCCAAGGATGAAGATCCTGGTCCCATGAGGATCTTCAGTGCTCCCATGCAGCAGGCTGTTGTGCCCCCAGGTCCCTTGCTGCACCTGACTAACTATATAATTAACCAAACACCTCTCTAGGTCATAGGCAAAAGAAGGCCTGCTCTTGGTGTAAGCATTGCCTCTAGACCGTGGCCTAGCTAAACTAAAAAAATAAAATCAACAAGTATTCTGTCGAGCTAAAGGCTACAACACTTTCAGTCCCTAGAAGGCAGAAGGATTTGTAGTACTCTTGGCTTCTGTTCTTGCAGGGTAAAATAGCCTCTCAGGTCTACCACTGCTCCAGTGTCACTCCAGTAACTTAGTAGTCGGGCCTAGTCTAGGCTCTATGTCAATTGATAGTCTCTGGGGGCTAGTTACCTCCTTGGCCTAGCTCTGGCTGAAGTTTTCTGTGCAGGGCCTAGCACTTCTGTCAGTCTATCTCGGCTCTCTATTACATCAGGGTGCTGACCTCCTGAGACAGGTCTTCCTAGAAGCTTTGCCCATCTGACTCATGGATTTGCTAGCAAGACCCCTAGACACTGCTATCCCCGGCTTTTCTGATGCACTCTCGCTAGACTGTCCCTGCTGTAAGCAACTGCTGGGTTCCTTTCCCTTGCTCTGAACTGCAGCTAAGCTTGTTCAGAGATCCTCATTTCTACACTGTCTCTCTTGGTTTCTAGCTATATAGCACTCTGCTCTTACTTTCTGGCTGTGGGTTTCAGCTCTCTTTGATGTTGACAGTCATTCCCTTGTCTCTGCTTCTCTTCTCAGGCGCTTTCCCTGAGGCTGCAACACTGGCTGTTTCTCTGCGCTGGTTACGGAAAAGCTTTCCTTTTTTCAGTCTTTCATAGTTTTTCTGCTCTTTGGGTCTTCCTGCTGTGCTATTGAGAAGAGGGAGGGAGCGAGGAGTTCTTTTTCTCCCTCAAGTCCAGATCCAATTCCTTCTCAGGAACATGTGGATCCTTTACATCTTTTGCTCCTGGGATTAACTCTTCAGAAAGAGCCTCTGTGCTTCCTTATGACACATGTGCCTGTCAGTCATCCCTTCTCTCCTTTGTCTTCTATAAGAACATAAGATATGCCATTCTGGGTCAGACCAAGGTCCATCAAGCTCAGTATCCTGTTTCCAACAGTGGCCAATCTAGGTCACAAGTACCTAGCAGTTTCCTCAAAAGACACAGGTTCCACAATGCTTGTATTGACTCAAGCAGTGGATATTCTGGGTCCCCTTTAATAATGGCTTATAGACCTTTCTTCCGGGAACTTGTCCTAACCTTTTTTAAACCCAGCTACACTAACAGCTTTTACTACATCGTCCAGTAGCAAATTCCAGAGTTTGATTACACGTTGAGTGAAAAAATATTTTCTCTTATTAGTCTTAAATAGGTTATCCTGTAGCTTCAATATATGCCCCCTAGTCTTCCTATATTTTGATGGCATAAACAATCGATCTATGTTTACCCGTTCCACTCCATACATTAATTTATAGATCTCTATCATATCTTCCCTCAGCCGTCTCTTTTCCAGGTTGAAGAGTCCTAACCTTTTTAGCCTCTCTTCATAGGGGTATCCTTTCATTCTCTTTACCATTTTGGTGGCTCTTCGCTGTACCTTTTCTAATAATGCCATATCCTTTTTAAGATACGGTGACCAGAATTGCACACAATATTCAAGGTGCGGTTGCACCATGAACCTTACAGAGGAATTATAATATCCTTTGTTTATTCTCCATTCCTCTCCAGTGGAGAATAAAACACAGGCCGCCGCTGCACACTCGGTGGAGGGTTTCAGCATGTTTATGTTTATGTTTATTACATTTGATATACCGCTCAAGCCAAAGCATCAGAGCAGTTTACAATATTACATAAAAGTTACAGAAAATATGAAAAGAACGCCATTAATTAGATAGGAGAGAATAAGAGATACAGTGATAGTTAAAGGAATAGAGGAGACAAGAAGAAATGCTCCACATAGCATCTGAAGAGGTAGATATCATACCACCAGGTGTTTAAGCTCCCACTCACAACCTCCGCTGTCGACATCACCCCTCCACCGCTCCGATCTCCACAGCAAGCAGAACCAATGTAGCAGCATTTTAAACGGCCCCGCACAGTTCTATGCCTAAGGGCCACGATGACGCCTAAATCTTTTGCACTTGTCCACATTAAATTTCAACTGCCATTTGGATGCCCAGTCTTGCAATTTATCAAGATCTTCTTGCAATTTTCCACAATCCTCATGGGTTTTAATAACTTTGAATAGTTTTTGTGTCATCTGCAAATTTGATAACCTCACAAAATTATTCCCATTTCCAGGTCATTTATGAATATGTTAAAAAGCATTACACCCAGCACAGATTCCTAGAGTACACCATTATTCACCTTTCTTCATTGGGAAAATTGGCCATTTAGCCCTGCCCTCTGCTCTCTATCTTTTCATCAGTTCCTAATCCAAAATAGTACACTGCCTCCTATCCCATGACTTTTTAATTTTACCAAAAGTCTCTCATGAGGGACCATGTCAAAGGCTTTCTGAAAGTCCAGATACGCTGTATCAACTGACTCACCTTTGTCTACCTGTTTATTCACATCTTCAATAAAACATAACAGATTAGTAAGACAAGAGCTTCCTTGGCTAAAGCCATGTTCGCTGTCTCCCATTAAGCCATGACTATCTACATTGCTCTTTATGATGGTTTCTACCATTTTTCCTGGTACTGACGCCAGGCTCTCCTGTCTATAGTTTCCCATATCACCCCTGGAACCCTTTTTAAAACTTGGCGTTATATTGGCCATCCTCCAATCTTCAGGTATTACAGATTATTTTAATGATAGTTCACAGATTACTAATAGTAGGTCTGAAATCTCATATTTCAGTTCTTTCAACACCCTTGGATGTATACAGTCTGGTCCTGGTGATTTGCTACTCTTCAGTTTATCAAATAGTTGTAATACATCTTCCCAGTGTATCAATTTTTTTTTCAATTCATTTGGCTCTTTTTTCCATTTCCTGAGCTTTTTTGGCAACAATAGCTTCTCTGACTTCACCTTTAAACCATGCTGACAGTTTTTTGGACTTCTTTCCACTTTTCTTAAAGTATGGTCTGGACTTCCAAGAGTATTTTTAAACAACACCCAAGCTTGATGTAAATCTTTAACCTTTGCAACTGCTTTTAGGTTTTTTTTAAACTATTTTCTTGATTTTATATAGTCTCCTTTTTGAAAGATAAAAGGTAGTACTATGGATTTCCTTACCGTCCTTTCTTCATATATTAAATCAAATGTGATCATGCTATGATCACTATTTCCAAGTGGCCCCAACACTCTTATCTCTTGCACCAGATCTTGAGTTCCACTAAGGACTAGGTCCAAAATGGCATCCCCTCTGGTTGGTTCATGAACCAGCTGCTCCAAGAAGCCATCATTTATTTCATCTAGAAACATTATTTCCCTAGCATGTCCTGCTGTGACACTGACCCAGTCGATACCGGGGTAATTGAAATCACCCATTATTATTAGTGTGCTGCAACATTTGTTAGCTTCCCTGATTTCTTTGAGCATTTCATCATCCATTTGTTCATTCTGGCCAGGCGGTCGATAGTACACCCCCAATACCATTGCCTTCCCCTTTCCCTTTTTACATGGAATTTCAATCTGTAGAGATTCTACAGTGAATTTTGTTTCATGCAAAACTTTAATCCTTTGTGACTCAATACCCTCTCTAACATAGAGCACAACCCCTCTACCAATTTGATCTGCTCTATCATTACAATATAGTTTGTACCCAGGTATCACAATGTCCCACCAGTGGTCCTCCTTCCACCATGTCTCTGAGATACCAATCATATCTAATCTCTCATTTAGTGCTATCTAGTCTAACTCTCCCATCTTATTTTTTAGACTTCTAGCATGTGCATACACTCGGATGAAAGGAAGATGATTAGCGGTGTGCCCCAGGGTTCGGTCCTGGGACCGGTACTGTTCAATATATTTGTGAGTGATATTGCTGAAGGGCTGAATGGAAAAGTCTGTCTTTTTGCAGATGACACCAAAATTTGCAACAAAGTGGACTCCTCTGGGGGAGTGGAGAATATGAGGAAACATCTACAAAAGCTGGAAGAATGGCCTAATGCTTAGCAGTTAAGATTTAATGTGAAGAAGTGCAGTATCATGCACTTGGAAAGCAGAAATGCAAGAGAATAGTATGCGATAGGGGGCGAGAGATTGGTGCATGGAGCAAGAGAAGGATCTCGGAGTGATTGTTTCTGACGATCTCAAGGTGGCGAAACAGTGTGACAAGGCGGTGGCAAAAGCCAGAAGGATGCTGGGTTGCATACAGAGAGGAATTACCAGCAGAAAGGAAGAGGTACTCATGCCACTGTACAAGTCGCTGGTGAGGCCTCACTTGGAATATTGTGTTCAGTTTTGGAGACTGTATCTCGCAAGGGATATGAAAAGGCTAGAAGCGATTCAGAGAAATGGTTTGGAGCCTATGTCAGAAGACTTATGAGAAGAGACTTCAAGATCTAAATATGTACACTCTGGAGGAGAGGAGGGACAGGGGAGATGTGATTCAGACATTTAAATACTTAAAGAGTATTAATGGACAAACAAACCTCTTCCAAAGAAGGGGAAGCTGTAAAACTAGGAGGGCATAACATGAAGCTGCAAAGGGATAAACTGAAAGGCAATGTCAGCAAATACTTTTTCACTGAAAGGGTGGTGGATGCTTGGAATGCCCTCCCGATGGAAGTTGTGGGGGCAAACACTGTGTTGGAATTCAAAATGGCATGGGACAGACACAGTGGATCCTTTTATAGCAGCAGTTCTCAACCTTTTTTGTACCGCGACCTCTTTTACCATTGGTCAACTTGTGACGACTCCCAATGATAAATCAAATGCGTCTCTCTTCCTTTACCGTTAAAAAATTGTCGCTGTAATCATTTGTTGAATTATTAATATATTATAGGCCTTTACAATATGTTTTTATTTATAAAATTTACTTATTTAAACCACAATAATTAATCACAATTAGAAGTAACAATATTTGATTTTGAAATTATTATGATTTTGTAGTCAACGGTTTTAGTATGCTTTATTCAAAGAGACTGACGAAGGGCAATGGTATGAGCTTTCTTGGCTTTGGCGATTCAGAGAGCCACCATATATGAAGCTTCAACAGCGGCTATGTTTTGCTGGTAGAACTTTCCGCCAATATCAAGTCTGCTTTTCTTGATTCCATCAGCTTTGTTCTTAAAATACCAAATATCTTTGCCTACAAAGGTGGGACGCTTACTGTCAAAATGCCGTTTCAGTTTGTTTGGCTTCATGGATTCCGCTGATAGAACTTCATTACAAATAACGCATTGTGGTTTCTCAATCCCTGCTGAAAATATAGAGGTGAAACCATACCCTAAAAAGTCATCGCAATATTTCATTTTCTTGGTATTCTTCTCTCTGTCTTTCATTTTCAATGGAGTCACTGGTGTTATATAATGTTACATAGAAAATTTAATTTTAGTAGGACTCATGTCCGCCATTACAAAACCGGAAGTGATCTAAATAATGTCTCGAGATGCATCGTTTCTGGTGAACAGGTAAGGATAGCCTAAGTAATATATAAATTGATTAAATTCAAAGTATTTGGCATTTTAGGCTTTGCGATCAAATTAGAACAATAAATTAGAAAAGAAATAATAATTCCCGGGATTTGTCAGGCGACCCCTGGTAAATCCTGAGGCGACCCCCGTGGGGGTCCCGACCCACAGGTTGAGAACCGCTGTTTTATAGGAACAGGATAAGATCAAAATAAATATAACTATCTCTTATATCTGAACAAATAGGGGTGACCTACATGGAGCGGTGGGTACACCCCTAAACAAAGGCATGGGGAGAGGTGACCTGCCTGAAGTGGCAAGTGCATCTACTTTTGCCACCTTGCTGGGCAGACTAGATGGACCATACTGGTCTTTATCTGCCGTCATATACTGTGTTACTTACCTGGGGCTTTTACTTACCTGGCAAGCTTTCTTCACCCATCCTCAATGAATCTAGTTTAAAGCCCTCTTCAAAAGGTTAACCAGTCTGCTACTGAAGACACGTCAAGCCTTCTTGGACAGATGGATGCCATCTCTGCTCTGCAGTCCTTGGAACAGCATCCTATGGTCCATTAAACCAAAACGCTCTCGATTTCACCATCCACCAGCCATGCATTTATCTCCAGGATGTGAGCTTCTCTGCCTTGGCCTTTGCCCTCAACAGGGAGGATTGAAGAGAACAGAGCCTGTGCCCCATCTGCTTCACCCTCTGTCCCAGAGTCATGAAGTCACTTTTGATATGCGCAGAGGGATACCAGTCAGTATCATTTGTGCCAACATGGATGAGCAAAATCGGGTAATAGTCAGTGGGCTTGATGAATCTCGGCAAACTCTCCTTAACATCTCGGATTTTGGCAGACAGTTTACCTCTCTGGACATCAAGTTTAGTCAGCAGATAGACGCCTCAGTGCCCCTCAGAAGAGATTCACCGACCACCACTACCCTTCGCTTCCTTGTGGTCACTATTTCTGCAACTTTGGGGTACTCGAGCTCTGGTTCTTCCCTTTCCAGGGATGCTTTCACCTCCTCCACTTCCAGGGCTGCATAATGGTTCTTTAATTGAAGGGCTGGAGGAGTTGGATTGGTGTTACTCCAGGCCCTTATGACTCATATCCAACCTTCATCAACCTGTAGGCTCCCATCTTTTCTTCTGCTGGAGAGCTTGGATGTTTCAAGAAGCATCTTATCAATGTACCTTTCACTGTCTTGAATGCTCCTCAGCCTTGCCATCTCTTCTCTTTGCTCCTCCACCTGTTTCCTAAGAGTTTCTACATGCAGGCATCCTGCACATGGAACTGGTCCTTCAACTGGCATTGGGATCTCTGTCTGTAACAGGGGCAACAGCTTTGGCAATACGATTTTTCCCAACCATTTTTCAGTTGGTGGAGCATAGGTACCTTTGCTTGAGATGTAAAGCCCCTATTATAAATGCCTCATCATTCCCACAGCCTTAAGAAAATGACCAACATTAACACAATTCACAACACAATAAAAACCATTAAGCAATTAAGTGCTAAATATTCAAAGGATTTCAATATAGACAGAGGAATACAAAAGCCCAAACTGTGACTCCACCATATCATACACAGATTCCAATCCGCAGGTTCACGCCAATAGTTTTTCCAACAGCTTCACTACTGCTGTCCCAGCTTTACCACTGCTGTCCCTGCTGCTTACTACTGCTACTCAGATTTCGCTGACTTATAGAAGTGCATTCAGGCACTTTATTTTGGAAGGGGGAGAGCTTAATTTATTTTCATCTCCAATCACATGCAGAAACTTAACTTGTATATGGCTCACCTCCTCCCTTCCTATGACTAGAGCAGCACTCCAGTGCTCTGCCCCCACAACCTTCCTATTGGTTGGATCCTACCCATAGGCCCTCATTCTAGAAAGTGGGTTGCTCCTTGACTCTTTTCCCACACTGGCTCTCCCCATGTGTCCTGTGCTTCAGGATTGGGAGAGCAGGCAGGGGGAGTGGGGGGGGGGGGAGCAGAGGCAGGCCGCCTGGCAGCACGTACAGGGCCTATTCAGGGCCCCCCCCCTAAATTCTGAAACTTAGATGTATTTCTAGTTTGCCAGTTCATTAATTTAGCCCTGCCCATGACAACAGAATTATTTGCCAGTACATATAGAAACCAATAAGAAAGTAGTAAATTTCAGTGAGCTTTCAGAGTAGGAAAAACAGCAAAGAAATGAAATATATATGCGAATAATTTAAAATGTGGTACATCTCAGCTAGGAGATTATTATGGTGCTGGCGATGAATACTGTATATACCATGGACTGCCCGAAGAACAAACCAGTCAGTACTAGAGGAGATCAAACCTAAGCTTTCCTTAGAAGCTCAGATGAGAAGACTTTGACTTTCATACTTTGGACATATCATGCAAAGAGAGAGATCATTTGAGAAAGACAAAGTGCCTGGCAAGGTAGAAGGTCACCATAAAAGAGGAAGGCCGGCAATGAGATGGATCGATACAATAACAGCAGCTATGGATACCACTCTATCAACAATGAGCCGCTTGGCTGAACACTGAACAGAGTTTAGGCCAACTATCCAGAGAGCCACCAGGAGTCGACACTGACTCGACGACACTTAACGTTAATATGGGTGGTGGTCAGATGTGGAAAGGTTGTTTTGGGGGTGAGGTAGTTTTGGGTTAGGAGTAGTTTGTGGGACAGATGCGGGGAGGTAGTTTTAAAAGTGGGGTAGTTTGCAGGGTAGTGTTACAATTACAGGGAGATAATTTTTTGGGATAGGGTAATTTGTAGGGCAGTGGACAGTTCCGAGGGTAGTTTTTTCGGGTGAGGTAGTTTGTGGGGTGGTAGGGCAGTTGCGGGAGGGTAGTTTGTGGGGCAATGGGACAGTTGAGGTAGAGTTGTTTTGAGGTATGTGCATTTTGTATGGTAGTAGGACAGTTGCAGAGATGTAGGACACAGTATTCAAAGGCATTTCCACGGTTTTACAGACCTATAAATTGTGTAAATGCCTCAAAGCGGGATATTCAGCGGCATTAACACGATTAGTGCTGCTGTATATCCCCTGATACCACTATTATATGCCCCGATGCTAACTGCTTAGCACTGGGGCATTCTGGGGACAGTACCCGTCAGTAACTGGTCAGTGGTGATATTGAGCCACTGTCTGGTTAGTGACCCATGGGTAAAGATAGGCACAGGAAAAGCTGGCTTATCTTGTGGATCAAAAACAGGTTAAAAGGTAGAAAGCACAGGGTAGGGCTAAATGGCCAATTTCTCAATGGAGAAAAATAAATAGTGGAGTACCGCAGGAATCTGTGCTGGGCCCACTGCTTTTTAACATATTCCTAAATGACCTGGAACTGGGAATAACCAGGTGATCAAATTTGCAGATGACACAAAATTATTCAAAGTTATGAAAACCCAAGAGGATTGTGAAAAATCATAAGAGGACCTTGATAAATTGGAAGACTGGGCGTCCAAATGGCCGATAAAATTTAAGGTGGACAAATGCAAAGTTATACACCTAGGGAAGAACAACCCAAACTTTAGTTACATGATGCAAGGTGCCACCTCAGAAACCACCACCCAGGAAAAAGATTTGGGGGTCATCGTGGATAATGTGCTCAAATCCTCCGCTCAGTGTGCAGCAGCAGCCAAGAAAGCAAATAGAATGCTAGGAATCATAAGGAAAGGAATGTAGAATAAAACCAAGGATATTATAATACCTCTGTATTGTTCCATTGTGCGACCGCACCTTCAATATCGTGTGCAATTCTTAAAAAGGATATAGCATTATTAGAAAGGGTACCGAGAAGAGCCACCAAAATGGTAAAGGGGATGGAAGGATACTCTTATGAAGAGAGGCTAAAAAAGTTAGGGCTCTTCAACTTGGAAAAGAGACAGCTGAGGGGAGATATGATAGAGGTCTATAAATTAATGAATGGAGTGCAATGGATTAATGTAGATTGATTGTTTATGTCATCAAAAAGTAGAAAGACTAGAGGACATGCAATGAAGCTACAGTGTAACTAACTCATTTAAGACTAATATAAGAAAATATTTTTACACTCAACGTGTAATCAAATTCTGGAATTCATTACTGGAGGATATAATAAAAGCTGTCAGTGTATCTGGGTTTAAAAAAGGTTTGGAAGAGTTCCTGGAGGAAAGGTCCATAAACCATTATTTAAGGGGAACCAGGAAGTCCACTGCTTACCCCAGGAGGAGCATAGTGGAACCTGTGTGCCTTTCGGGAACCTGCCAGGTACTTGTGACCTGGATTGGCCACTGTTGGAAACAGGATAGTGGGCTTGATGGACCTTGGTCTGACCCAGTATTGCATTTCAAAAAATAAATAAATAAATGAGTACCCTTGGGAACTAACTGAGCAGCAGCTCAATATTGCCACTGGGTTGTGTGGCTATCCGGATATTCAATGTCAGTGGCTGGTTATGGCCCCAGTATTGAATATTCGGGTTCTGTGTTCAGTGGGGGCAGCTAAGCACTATAATCATGCTAGACACCTCCACTAAATATCGGACCTGTAGTTTTTGGGGGTAGAATAATTGACAGGTTGGTGGGGCAGTTCCTGGAGGGCTTAGTTTTTCCTGGTGGTGCAAGTTTTTAGGGTGGGGAAATTGTGGGGGGAGTTTTCTGGGAGTGGGCAGTTTGCATAGGAGTGGACGATTCTGGGGGTGTAATTTTTGGGGATGGGACAATTTGTGGGTTGGTGAAGTAGCTGTAGAAGATTTCTCTTTGGAGATGGGTATTTTAAGATGTAGTGGGGTAGGTGTGGGCGTATCCTTTTAGGGGATGGGACAGTTAGCTAGGTGGTGAGGCAGTTGTGGTATTAACATTTTAGGGGATTTGTAGAGCAGTTTCAAGGAAATACATTTTGGAAAACCTTCTCCCCTAGAAAAAAATGGGATAATTTTTTTTTTTTTTTTTGGGTGGGGAGGTTTATTTCTCAGGAATATCTGATCTAATTTGGCCTATTTTCGAACAGTTTTTCCCACATGCAAAGTGTCATCCTCTTCAGTTAAATTTTCAGAGAACTATTTTGACCCTGCTTGACAGACATACGGACAGACATTTTCGGCCCTTTTTACATCTATTGAGTTGGAAAGAATAAAAAAGGTAAAAATGTGACATGCATTGATTTATTGAACCTGCCTTCGGTGGTCCTGTGGCTAACCTACATGGATTAAAAAAAAATTGTATCATGTGATTATCCTGTGAAAACAGAAGGGAAGAAAAGATGAGGTTTAGACTAGAAGGCCCCCCCCCAAATAATAACAAGTTGAAAAGAGTACATTTGCAGTGTACACAATGGCACATTCCCCCTTTTCATAGAAACAAGCATGTGGGGGGTACATGTGTGTATGAATGTGAATGTATGTCTTGGGGATGTCAGGGATGTATCTCTGTATGTGTCATGGAGTATGTTGGGGGTGCATGCATGCATGTGTATGAGTGTTGGATTTGGGGGTGCATGTATGTGTGTGTGTGTCATGGGGTGTTGGATTTTGTGTGTGTGTGTGTATGTGTAATGGAGATGATAGAGGGGTGTATGTGTGTGTATCATGGTGGGTGTTGTGTGTGTGTGTGTGTGTGATGGAGGTGATAGAGGGGTGCATATGTGTGTATCATGGTGAGTGTTGGGTGTGTGTATGTGTGTGTGATCATTTCTGATTATAACCTGATGGCAAAAGTAAAGAAAGAATAAATAAAGAATAGAAGGTACCTGTGAAGGCTGCTGCTGTCCCGGGAGCAGTGACTAGGGGTCTTTAGAGGGAAGGGAGCAGTGATGAATGGATGAGGGGAGGGAGTTGGTGACATCACAGTTGCTGCATATGGGAAAGCTGCCGCATTGGGTGAAAATTTAAGGGAGACTGCATTGGGCCTGTAGGCATGGCCCTGTGCATATTCTGGGGTCATGTGGGAGGCATTGAAGAGGCGCAGGCTGTGATTGGATGCAGCCACAATGTTAGCAGCTGACCCTGAGCTGTCAGAGAGACTTGTGTATACTGCGACTCTCTCTGATGGGGAAGGAGAGGGGCTCAATGAAGCATCGCGGAAGGCCATAGAGATTGTCATTCTTCCCAATACAAGATGGCCCAAAAGCAAGCATCGGAGGCTGCATGTCCCAATTCAAAATAAAAGGTCTGAAGGGGGAAGAGACCAGGTATTGGGTTGGGGGCTGCGGAATTCATTAAAGTGTATGAGGTTATGTTTTAGTCTAGAGAGGCAGTGAAGACTGCAGGCCTATGGATTGCCTTGTGGTGGGGGCGGAGCCATCCTTAAAGGGGCAGAGTTGCAGCTAAACAGCTAAAAACCTGCTGAAATTAAAAACAAAAATAAAATTACAAAGTTTTAAAGGCACAGAAATGGAAAAGGAAGGATTGGTGAGCCCTGTAAAGTGTTTTTTTTTTAATAGACTATGAGGTGTTAAATCCAAATCAGAAGCATTTGAAAGTTTGAGGGGAAGGGCCTGACCTTGATTAATAAAGTTTATATTTATAAAATGTAAAAGTTTTAAAGGTTCTGGAAAGTATCCCTGAGGGTTGGAGAACCCAGAAAAGTATTTTTTGGGTTTTTTTAGGGTATTTTAAAGTGGCAATTTTACCGTTTTTATCTGTAGCCTGAAATTGGGTTTAAAAATGTTTAAAATGACATAAAAGATGTGTTAATGCATTAAAGAGGTGCTTTATGAATACATTTGCTTATAAAGTGATGTAGAATATATAAAAATATAAGTTTATTGTTTGTAAAAGTACCAAGATGTAAGCAGGGGAGGAGGGATATCAGAGGAAACATTGTAGCAACAGGGCTCGGCTGTAACTAAAAGCAATATGTGATGCAGTTTGTGAAGGAGTTTCTTCTGGACTACTGAATGGAAATGACAGCCAGAAAAAATGATGTGAGACTCCTGTAGGGTTGCTATAAGAAAAATTATTAGAAAATAAGGGAAATGGGGATTTTCTTTACATTACAATGGTGATATATAGTGACATCAGCAAGTGTAGGGGCAGATACCTGGCCATTTAGAATGTGTGTACTTTTGGTTGTTTCTGGCCGTTGGAAGTTGGATGAGCGAGAGTCAATGTGTGCTGGAGTGTGGGAGAGTGGAGGCTTCTAAGAATGATTTTAGATGGTTGAGAAGGGAAGATGGAGTAAGACTGAGAGAAGATATTAAGAGGGTTAGAGTAGAATAGTGCTTTTAGGGCTTTTTTTCTGGAATTTAGGCTGAAGTATAGGTAAAGACAGGTAATAGTGTGAGCACAGGTAAGATATTTGTAGGGAAATTGGACCTTTAGGTGTATGGGACTGAGTGGGGTAAGAGGATATTCAGGTTTCCCCCCCTCTTTTTGGGCATCCATAAAGAAAGTCTAGCACTAGTTGAAATGAGCACCCAAAGCGTAGAGTTGTATGAAGTATCCACAGTAAACTCTAGTCAGGAGCCTCAGGTATAATTTATTTTCTTTTAAAAGTCAAATGTTTGGGTTTTAAGGTTCTAAGGTAATAGAAGATAATTTCAGGTAAAAGGCTGGGTAGTGCAAGAGAGAGAAAGAAGTAGTGTAGAAGAATGAGTGGCTGAGAGTGGGGAGAGAGAGAGTGAACGAAGGTGGGTGATTGCAGTGTGGGAGAATTGTGAATGAGGGAAGGAAGTTTCAGATGCTTGAATAAAAGGAAGACATATGTGAACATAGAGATGTAAGAGAGTCTATTACATAGTGAGTGCCTGAGGGAAGAGAGTGAGAGATTTTTTTTCCCTCCCTTAAGCAAACTTGATATTTGTCATCATATTTTCAACCACAGCTAAGCCACTCCAAGAATCAATATCATCTTACACCTCTTTTCGGAGTATTACGGACCAAAAGCAGAACCAATAGATGAAACACAGGCACTACAATAAAATCTGACCCCACCTACAAAGCCAATAGTTACAGCCTGGCTCAAATCCTACCATCTATTAACACCCCACAACCTGTAACAAGCAATCATGTAAAGAATATGTTAACCCCTTCTCTCCAAGTTTAATGACCTTGTTCTATGTAATGTTCATGGTTACTGTTCAATGTAAACCGCTTTGAATACAAGAAAAGCGGTATAGAAAAATTGTTAAATAAATAAAATACCATCTTGTTCTGAGTTCCGGTCTACAGTCAGGTGAAGCCGCAGTTTGAAGAATTCTGGTGACCAGAAGCAGCGCTGAAGGCTGGGCCCCAACATACCTGGATTCAGAAGGGATAAGTAGAATACTTTCTTGTACACATAATTATATTTGAGTTTAAATATACACAACAGTGAACATTTAAGGGAATGGAAATTTATTTCTCGAATATGAAAGTGAGGGAAACTCTTTGAGAAACACAGGATGATTTAATAACATACTTATCTGATAGATTCACTAAGGGGATTTGGAAAACAAATTTCTAGACAACTACAAAGTTGAGAGCAAAAGCTTTATTGATCTGGTATTTTATTGTAACTCCTAGAAAACTGAAATACAATGTATTTAAAGATTCATACTTACCTATATATATATATTTCATTATTACCTGGACTTAATAAATTTATCTTTGTAACCGCATTGGTCCAAGGGCCTTATTCAAATTTTGTTAAATTTATTTTCCCTCTGTTATTCTCTCTAAATAGGGAGTATTCCGGAGGGAACGTGGTGTTAATTCTCCTATGACCTTTCTCCAGGAAGCAAGCTATTTACCGTCACCTCCGGCTATACCCCTGACACATTTTAAAGGGTGAAGTCCTAAGCTTGCTCTTCTGGAGAGACAGCTACATTATCCCTACCCTTCAACACCCCTCTGCACTCTTTCTCCTTCCCTTCCCTCCGCCCTGCACTCGTTTCCCTGCACAAACAACTTTGCACTCTCTCCCTTTCCTGCCTTCCACTCCTTCACTGAACTCTCTCAACTTCCAGCCCCTCCTCTAACCCCCCAGTGCCCCGCCCCTCTTCTTCCTCTTTCCTCTCTAGCCTCACTCATGCACATGTTTTCCTTGCCTTCCTCCTCTAACCCCACCCCTTCTCTTCATGCTCTGGGGACTCCTGCTAGACTTTTCAAGTCATTGCTCCACTGTTCAGGGACTCCCGCTGTCCTTTTTATGCACTCAGCCCTGTTTTTCAGGCCAGTGAGATAGGAACTCATGCTGGCTCTTCTTCCTGCTACTTTGCAGGGGAGGGGGGAGGAGGGAATGATACCATAGGCATCTGTTTCTTTGCACACGAGCAAACAGATGCGTACAGACAAACAACATTGTACAGCTGTCTAAATCCTCCCCAACAGGTGCTATTGCTTATGCAAAATACACCTAAAAAGCAACAAAACAAACAAACAAAAACCCTAATAAAACAAAACTAAGCAACTACCTGGAGACAGTAGTGTAGAAATGAAAAAAGAACAATTTGATTTTAATTCTTCCATGTGTCTCAGAGCAACTGAACAGCTTTGTTTGACGTGAATATTCACCTTGTATCTCCTGAATATTCACAATGGAGCAGAAACTGCAAGCATACACTATTTCTTACTGTATCATTTGCTATATGCTAACGAATAGACTTAAAAAGCTGGCCAGTAATATGTCACCCAGCAGACCAAAGGCTGATCTATAAAATGAATGAGGTGTCAAGCTTAATTTGCTACCACTACTGGAAATCTGTGCTAGCTGCCAAAAATTACACAGTTGCATATTTTACCCCCTAATTGCTACTTATTTTCCCTTTTTACACCCATTTTGTGTGAAGTAAAGTGAAAATTAAGTAGCAATTAGGGGACAAAATGCACGATTGTGTGATTTCAGGGTTCTAGCATACAGCAGAGGCTGATCCTGACCGGTGATTCCACATTACGCATCACAATTGAAGGATTATGTATTGTCTAGTGGGTAATACATTTAATGCATTGATTCTAAACTGTTGCTCTGAGAATGCAAACTTTAACAAGTAACAGGCAATTCTAAAAAGCAGCACCTGCAGTACACGGATATTAGACATTTCAGACTACATAGTCATGTAGAAGGACATTCCCTGCAAGAGCAGATAAGACTCATCACCGCACTACTGGACTTTCTACTGCTGAACTCTGATAGCACGATCAGCACCCAAAGGACTCCACTGAAAGGACAGCGTGGGGGTAAGCTCCTCCCTGTAATGGATCTGCGTGTTGTTGGGTCACTCCAGGCCAGGGAACCCCGAACCCTCATCTGCGGTGTACTGCTCCGGCTGGCTGGATTCCAGGGGAATAAACACACAGACCAGACAGAAGGACAGTATGCAAGTTTATTCCAAAGGGTGGAGGGATTGTCAGTACTTTTATACATTCTTAGAAACATAGTCATACGTCATCCACCCATCTTCTGGGGGCCCACTATAGTTTATCAGTAACTAATACAAAAACAAGTCATCCTTGAGTAGAACAAAGCTTACACAGCACATTCCTTTTTCCAACCCACTAGAATGTACAAAGGGCACACACATAGGATTCTGATTTCTATAAGATTCCAATTTCTCTTGTGCAGGCCTCTTGTATATACACTTAAACTAAGCATCATTATTACAAAGGACATATATATTTAAAATTCTGATTTCCCTAACACTCCCCACTGCACAGCTCATTTGCCTGTGTCCACAGAACAGTTTAAATTGCTGCTCACCCCTGGTGCCCAGTAAAGCCTCTGCAACCTCTCGCTCACACACGTACGCATGCATCTACCAAACTGGACTCATCACTGTACTACCAGACTTTCTACCACTCAGCTCCAACGGCACAATAAGCACACAAAGGACTCCATTGAAAGGATAGTGTGGAGGTAAGTTCCTCCCTACTGCACATCTTATCCGTCGAAGTCCACAGAACAATTTAAATCACTGCTCACCTGAGGTGTTCCCATGCCTAAGGACTGGTGTGATCCTTATGTGAGGACCAGGGTTAGGACCGCTTCTTACCTCACAAACCCGACCACGTCACATCCAAGAATCAACACCACAGAAACTAGGACATTAAGACAGCGCCCAATACCTCTGCCAAGCTTTGCACCTAATAACCAACACCACAGAAATTGGGACTCTTAATCAACATCCATTCACCTCCACCAAGCACCAACCCCCCAGAGAACCCATTACCTGCTCACAAGAAGCCAGCTACAAGAAACCCTCCCTTCAAGAACTCACACTCATTAACTCTCTATAATCATGCTGCTGCTATATGTCACTCTTTACACCTTGCTCGCACTCCTCCTGCTAGTCACTGCCCACAACACATGCACACACCCTACCTACCACAGATTCACCACCTCTACTATATAACAGACATGAAACACCAAGACACCAGACTACATAAAACACAACACAACACAACACATCATAAATGTACTGAACCCCACCAACCACAGTATACAGCATCCCTTCACAAACACTCAAATGTGCACTCATAAACTCATACTTAGTGAAGAACAAAATCCTGTCATCAGAAAACTACTGGAAACACCCACCAACTTGACATCCTCTGCCTAACTGAAACCTGGCTCGCAGACATGGACAATGTTCTCCTGAACCAACTCCTACCAGAAGAATTCACTCTCTTCCACTGCCCGCGAGGTCACCAAAGAGGTGGAGGAGTCATGATCATAGCCAAGCCACAAATCCACTTCAGGAACCACTCAACCGAAAGCACAGATGAAACAGACTCCCTTACAATAACAAACAAACAATTGACAATCTACCTCATCTTCAGAACACCAACCACCTCAACCACTGATCTATCTAATATACTGGAGAAAGTACTTCCAAATACCAAATCTAACAAGGACCTCCTCATCCTAGGAGACTTCAACTTCCCCTCAGTCCAACCAAAAAGCACCACCTTTTTCCTGGATGCCATGGATCTCTCACAGATTTTATTATCCCCCACATATGACAAAGGCAATACTTTCGCTCTAATCTTCACAAACAACCACACAATACATACAGGTCCCCCTCATTCAATACAAATCTATCCAGTACCTTGGTCTGACCACAAACTAGTCAGCTTCCCTCTTTCCCTTGACCACCCAACACTCCAATCTACCCATCAACATACAAAAAGATGCTTCAAACAATTCAACAAGGACATTTTCCTTGAAAACATCTTACCACAATCGGTTGCAGGACCAAATGACCCCAACACACTCATAAACAACTGGAACCTCATCATTGGAAATGCCTCCACTATAGCAACAAACCCACCAAGATCAACGAAAAAACTTGCTAAAACTCCATGGTACACCCCAAACCTCTTAAAACACAGCTATGAAGATTTGAACGCAAATGGCATAAAACAGCCCTCTTTGAAGATTAAACCAATTACCTGTAACTACTAGACAACTACTGCTCTACAACCAACAACATCAAACAAGAATACCCCACCAAACTGATCAATAACTCACTCAGCCAACGAAGAGAAATCTTTGACGTTATTAATTGACTTAAGACTACCCAGCAGCTCCAACTCAGATCATAGCATCACACCACAACAACTAACCTCCCACTACAAGCAACTCCACCCTCAACCCACTTCCACTCCCACCACCCCCCTACCTAAACCCCTGACACTTTTGCATGGTCTTCTTTTGAAACGGACAGCAGAGCAAATATCGAAGACATCGTCTCATCATTCAACACGATCGCCTCTCCTCTTGATCTATGCCCTGTCAGCCCTATGCTCACAAAAATCACAAAAGGACAAATGCTGGAATGCCTCAAACTCTCCTCCATATGCTCCATCCTAAAGAAGCCAGACCTTGACCCTGCAGAGCATGTTTACTAAATTGCACTAAGTTAGCATGCAGTAAGGATGCAACATTATCGTGAAACGGGGGATGAACTTGCGCTAGCTGTTGGGAACTTGCCCAGCATGTTTTCTAGCAGTTAGCATAGTGAGAAGTACCTCAGCATGCTAAACGGTAAGCGCATTTAATGCGGTTGCACATACTGCCACCCATTGAGGTGGATGTTTAGGTCACATCAATTAACCCAAAGCTAGAGTGTTCAGTCAACGCTCACTCTCTGTCTCTAACCTGTCCATTTTCTGTTCCATTTTGCATTGGATTTTTACCACACTAGCATGTTTAGCCTGCAGTAACCATTACTGTGACATGCTTAGTGTGCAGTAAACTTCCAGCTAACCATTTTAGCGTAGTTTAGTAAACATGCCCCATAGTGCATTAATTTGCTTAATGGGTGAATATTTGAAATGTAAGCAAAAGGTCTAGGACTGATGAAATGTGAGGTCTGATGTAAGAGATATTAAAGAACAAATATTCTATAACCCTGTGGTGCAGTTTTTGATCTGAAAATGTTTTCATCAAAATAAATATAAAACATAAAGTGCTCATAATTTACATATACATACATACACACACACACATAAACATACATACACACATGTTGGCACCATTCCGGGATGGAGCGGGGGCGGAGGAAAGGGCTAACTGGGTAGCAGTGATTTTCAATGTTACCCGCTTAGCCCTCTGTGCCTTAAAGATAGGCAAGGTTTTTCCTCGCCTATCTTTAAGGTGCAGGGGCTAAGTAGGTAGCATCGAAAATCGCTGCTACCTGGTTAGATCTTGCGGCTTCTGGGTTGTGTGGCGAGAACCGGCCTTTCAATGCCGGGGCCGCATATGACCACAACATTGAAAATCCAGGTTAGGCAAACGGTGGGCGGGCTATGTGCTGACGCAGCACATAGCACCGCCCAAATGAAAATTGGGCCCTAAGAAAACATATTGGTGCAGTAAACCTACATTTCAAAAGTGAGTGAACAGAAAAGTGTTTTTTTTTTAATGCAGATCTATATGCATTGTGTATCAAATGAAGCTGTTGACTTGATAAAAAGCTCCATTAATAAGACAGAAATGACTTTAAACTGTCCTTGTTCCGGGAGAAAACATATGGAGGAATTCCAGGTGGAAATAGAAGGTATTTGATAGTCTATACGAATAAGATTGTTGGAGCAGAACTGAGGGTGACACTAAGGGGCTTGTTTACAAAACAAGCCCCTAAGACACTTCTCTTTCGCCATGTCCATGCATTCTAATGGGTGACCTTGGACTTTGGGTCATGCAGTCAAAATGTATATATTGAGAAATGACCAGGACTAGACTTACTAATCACCTTAAGGGGGCAGCCGTTTTAGTGCTCACAGGAAAATGGATGCATTTCGGTTTGTCAGGCTTTATGGTGATTAAATTCCATAATCCTTTTCCAATCAGAACTTCATAATAACTTGCTTGTGATGTATAGGTATGTTTGTTTTAATACTCCCAGCACAGATTCCGTGTGCATAATTCTGGCATGCTCATAACTCATAGTCCCATCATTTTAACAACAAATCAGGATAAAATTTGGTTTCACTTCAACCTGCAGGTGACATTCAGGACATCTTACCAGATGGTACAGGAAAACATCGTAATAGATCAATGATGGTTTGCCAGATGTTGCAAGCTTCAGCTGTGCACTGGCTCAGATGTTACAAAAATGCATGTTTTGTAAGTAGAAAGCTGGGGTGGTCATATCATACCCTTGGCATTGCTTGGAGGATGAGATAAATCAGAAAACCTTGCTTGGTAGCACACACACAATCATTTTCAAAACCATTTACTTGGGCAAATACTGATTTACCTGGATGAAGGTGCTGCCTGGCAATCTGGTTAAAAGGAAGCATGGAACTCCATAACATACATGCTTTTTACTGGATCATGGGATGGTGCTCCCATGGGTGTGTTTAAAATGAGGTTGGAAAAGTAATAGGGTAGATTTGCAAAAGTGCAATAAATGTTTGCCATTAAAGTGCTTTAACAGGAAAGATTATTGATAAGCTCCAGGGCTAAATATTTATTTTTAATAAAGCAGCAATGGCCAGACGCTTTATAGGGGTTGTTTTAGAAGTCCTATTTATGCTTTGAGCGTCGAAAAACAGACATAGAGATGGCCAAAGCATGGAGACATCCCTGGAGCCATTTTGGAGGATGGTTCTGTGGATGTCCCCAGCGCAAGGACATTGAAGACAGAATGAGGACATGTCTGGAGCATTCCAATGATCTTGGACGTCCCTGCCCAATTTCAGTAACCCCTTGATTGTCCCAAGCTGCATCACCATATATACCTGTTCCAGACATAAATAGGTACTTGTTTTGTCAGCCAAACATGTGGAGGGTATGGAGCACGAGGTACAGTCACCTCCCATGCAGGCTCATGTCTCTGTTTTGCCATGCTGATGGATGCCCCTTCATGCCATGTTGCATGTTGGATGTTCCCACCCCATGGTTTCATAGTGAGGATGTCTGTGTGGACGCCGCCATGGGTGTCCTTGTTGGGGATGTCTAGGTTTCTAAAATGGGCCAAAACATAGAACTCCCCGGGGTTTTTCCGCACGTCCTGCCCTGGATGTTTGAGATTGCCCTTGGACACCCTTTCTAAAATGGTACTTCAGAAGCCCTGGCTGCTGCTGCTGAATATCGGCCGCCTTGTTTTCAGAGTTGTAAGAATCTGGCAATCTAAGTAGTTTTCTGTCTTTTTATTTCACTTTTTGCTAAGCAAGACTGTAAATAGTTTATTTATAATTTTAATATGACTAATTTTATTGTAAGCTGCTTTGTTCTTCTATTGAAATGCAGCATATCTAATGTATTATGCTAAACAGAATGCCGACATCTTCAAGTAGCATGTCATTGCATTTCAGAAATTTCTAGTTAGGACAGCCATTTTCTATCATACCTTGCTACTAGTAGAGTTAACTCAAATTATTTCACTTTGGTATTGGTGCAAAGAATCCTGGAATTATTTCCAAGGTTTCCCAATGTTCCATGGAAATAGTGTTCAATGCTACTTTATCATGTAAAGCGGTATTTATTATAATAGGCTTGTTTTGGGAAGATTAGCATAATAGTTGGCTGGCATGGCATGAGAAAAAAAAAATGAAAAATAAGAGGTCAGTGACCTAAAAAGTTATAAAAATCATGAATGAATGACAATGCCTCTCACCACAGTATATAATCTAGAGTTGCAAAAGGGCAGTTTGAATGTTCATAACTGGATTCGCACTGCGGATTACCAATACAGATACTGACCCTGGAAGTATTACAAGTATAATTATTGATACAAGAATGAACTCTTCAATTTCTCCAGTGTATTAGGTAAAAATGTTTTCTCCATTAATTACAGGAATATATCAAGCTTCTCCATTCTTTACAATTATTGAGTCTTTAACAAACATGATAATTCGAGTCAACTTAATATGTATGTTTGAGCTGTTATGTATTGAACTCTATTAACAGAAAACAATAATTTGCCCTAAACTCTTGTACACATAACTTGCAATGGACATCAGACTCTCTCTAGATTATAGTGCCATGGAGTAACTGGTTGTATGCAACCATATTCTATATCATTTCTGCTCCATGAGCAATGAGTTATTCTATAGATACTTTAAGGAATGTTAATTTCATCATCTAAAGACACATAATGACAACAGTAATAGATGATGAAGGGGCCTTCTTATCAGGAGAATGCACTGCAGGGCCTTTGCTTTTTGCTGTTAAAATATTGTTATTCATTTGATTGTAAATACTCTTGCCCATCTAATGCTCTTTGTTAGGGGAAATCTTAATAGTCAGAAAAAGGGAGAACAGAAAAGTGGCAAAACCCTAGAAGCAAGTTATTAAAGGGCTTTGAAACAGCTTACCTTTTGCAGAATCTTTTACTTCCCTTTGAGAAAAGGTGTGCAAGCTAAAATCTGCCCTCCAAGGTGGAATAAGTTCCCCTTTTCACCAGGGATTGGCGGGCCTGGGGTGCGGATGGGGCAGGGGGTCGAGGACATTCCCCGCAGCCCGACCCTGGCCTTAGGAGGCCAGATTGGGGGTTGGGCTGCGGGGAAATCACTGCTGGAGCCGGCAGCTGGGGATCGCAGCTCTTCAGTGGAGTCACGGTGCCATGGCAACCAGACGCCATGGTGCCATGGCTCCTTTGAAGATCCCTCACTGATTTAGCCGGGGAAGGCCTGTACATGCAAGTCAAACGGAATCAGAGTCCCAGCCTGCACGTACAGACCTGTTTGCGATTCTGATCCCACAGGGCTAGATGTGCCCACGGGATCAGAATCGCGACTCCCTCTGTGCGTCTGGTTCCACATGGGACAGACATAGTGGATCCCTTTATAGCAACAGGATAAAATCATAATAAGCATAACTATCGCTTATCTCAACAAATAGGGATGACCTACACGGAGCGGTGGCTACACCCCTAAACAAAGGCATGGGGAGGGGTGACCTGTATGGACCAGCAGGTGCACCTACTCTTGCTCCTTTGCTGGGAAGACTAGATGGACCATGCTGGTCTTTATCTGCTGTCATATACTATGTTACTATGTTACTATATAACACACGGCTTTTGCAGTTAATGCAGCATTAGCAGCACTAATGCATGGCTTTAGCTGCAAAAGCTAACTCACTTTAGTAACCATCCTCCAAAGATAGCACAAAGTTCAGTTACTAAATTAAAAATAAAATTATTTTGTTCTACCTTTGTTGTCTGATCATTTTATTCTCTGATCATGCTGGTCCCAATCTGAGGTTTCTGCTTTCCTCTGGCTTCTCTTAGCTCTCTTTCTATGGTCTCTAGTCCATCCATCATTTCTTGTCTCCCCTTTTGTTTTCTTCATTTCTTTCCATCTTGGATATTGATCTTTTCCTTTTAGCTTTCTTCCATTTATTTTTCTCTCTCTGTCCACTCAGATTTCACTAGTTCTTTTTACTATCCAGTCCTCAATCCCCATCTTTTACTGTATACTCCATCTGCCTACTACTTTTCAACTCTCACCCCAGTCCTCACATTCCCCACCTCTTCTTCCCTGGTCCATTATTCCCCAGTCTTTTGCTTGCTCTCTCTTTCCTCTTCATGACTAAAATCTCTTACCCTCCCCATCCAGTCTCTCTCTTTCTCTCTCTCTCTCCCTCCACCATCATCTCCGCTCTCTCTGTCTATATCCTTCTGTGTCCCCCCTTTCCCTTTCTATCCTCAAATCCAGTATTTCCCCTCTCCATTTCTATCCCCTTCTGCCCAGCATCTTCCTGTCTCCATATCACCCCGTCCTGTTTGCACCCATATTCATCTCTCTGTCTCTCTCACCCTACCTACCTACCCCATGTCAATCTTCTCCCCTATTCTCACATGTCCTGTATCTCCTCTGTTCCACCTCAGTGTCCAACATCTTCTCATAGTCTCCCTATAACTCCCCATGTCCAGTATCCCCACTCCATTTCCAAAATCTCCACTCCTTGCTTGTCCCTGTGCCCATTCTCCTTATGTCACCTTCCCAAGTCAAGTATCTCCCCATGTTCTCCCTAGCCCCAGTGTTTAGCATGTCCCTTCTACCTCCCTATTCCACCCCTGCATCTAGCATTTCCCCTCTGTCTCCTTGGGCCCCTCCATCTCCCAATGCCTATTTACTGTAAACCTGTCTCTCCTATTTCCTTTAACCCCCTTGCATTCATTGTTTCCTTCCTCTCCTGGAAAATATTATCTCTACTATCTCCATAATTACATACATATATTTTGCTTATATTATGTGTTAAGGGTACATGCTTTGATACTGCAAACACTTTGTTCTGAATTTATTGAAAGGCGAAATAAAAAAATCTTTAAATACACTAAACTAACTGTAAAAGGCCCTGTAAAGCCAGGCAGAAAAGAAAGGAGGATTTTTGTCTGTAATGCCTGAATGAGCTGCCTCTCTGCATGACTGGCTAGACGTGAAGAAAGAGAGGTCTAGCTGGCTTGGCTTGCTTCTTTCTCTTTAATATCAGCAAAATGTTTCCATTGCTTTCTACACACACTACTAAGACGCTTATCCATTCACTAGTTACATCCTGTCTCGACTATCGTAACCTGCTCCTCGCTGGTCTCCCTCTGAATCGTCTCTCTTCCCTTCAATCTGTTCAAAACTTTGCTGCACGGCTTATCTTCCACCAGTGCCATTATACTCATGTAACCCCTCTTCTCAAGTCGCTTCACTTGCTCCCTATCAGAGTCCGCATCCAGTTCAAACTTCTACTGACCTACAAGTGCATTCATTCTGCGGCTCCTCAGTACCTTTCCTCTCTTATCTCACTCTACACCCCTCCTCGGGAACTCCGCTCCTCTGGCAGATTCCACTTATCTGTGCCCTTCTCTGCCACTGCCAACTCCAGACTCAGTTCATTCCATCTTGCTGCTCCATATGCCTAGAACAAACTACCTGAGTCTGTGCGTCAAGCTCCTTTTCTAGCCCTATTCAAATCCAGGCTAAATTTTCACCTCTTTGAGGCTGCTTTTGGATCCTGACACTCCTTACTTTCTTGTCCTCTGCTTATGTATATCGTACATCATACTCTAGTCCCCAGTTTTGCTATGTTTTTTGTCTTGATTAGATTGTAAACTGTGATGAGCAGGAACTGCGTCTTACTTCTTTATGTATAGAATTGCATATGCCTTGTTGCGATATGCAACTGAATTGTAGTAGTAGTAGAAAGCAGTCAAATAAGAGCTGAGAGGAGAGCTGACCCTGGGAGGAAGTAGACTGCAGCAGGTATCATGGAGATATCTAGCAGAGGATTGAATGAGGACTGCAAGTAGTACAGAACTGTGATATACTTGAGGACATTTGTGGGACCTAGAAGGTCCATCCCATTAAGCCTCCTTAGAAATTCCAGCCTAACCTGTGAGAAACTGGACCATCTAGATGTATCCCAAGCAGCTAGGATGGAAGAACTTGGTAAATTTGGTATATTTTTTTGACCTTTGGAAATTTTGCAGTTCTTGTGCCTTAGGCAGGGGCGGCTCAAGGCAATCTGCTGCCTGAGGTGAAGAATGAGATGGCGCCCCCCCCTCCTGCCACCTTAGAGGGGGGTGGGGCTTTTTCAGAAATCCAATCAGAGACTGAACAAACCAAAACGTTGATTAATTTATATGGAGGAAATGCAAGATGTTAGCACACAGGGCCATATCGAGCTGCAATCGCGCCCTGTGTGAATTGCAGCTCGGGTGCACACCCCCCTCTCCCCCCATACCTCCATCCAGCACTGCCTGCTCTTTCCTTGCTGCTGCCGCCCTCTGTTTTTTTCACGGCGGCGCTGGCAGCAAGGAAAGAGCAGGCAGCGCTGGACGGAAGTATGGGGAGGAGGAGGGGGGCATGCGCCCGATCTGAAAGGCGCCAGCACTTTAAGCAGATCTGTCCCTCCCTGCTCTGACATCACGTCGGAGGAGGGAGGGACCAGACCTACCTAAAGTGCTGTGAAGAGGCTTGGGGGCGCATTTCAGCTGCCTGCTATTGTCCTGCCAGCGGTGGCAAGGCAACAGCAGACAGCCAAAATGTGCCCCATAAGCCTTTGTGCCCTGTGTGGCTGCACTGCTTGCACAGGGCTAGGTACGGTCCTGTTTGCACACCAAGGAACTAGAAGACAGCAAGAACCAACAGCACAGCTTATAAAACTAAATTATAACTCATTTTTATTTTGATGTTATAAACTGCGTTATGGTTCTTGCTTTTTCTTTTTCAACATATATTTTGCATCCACAGTAGGTGCAGAGCAGAACCAGGACATTCATCCACAGAACTCAATATTTAAAAAAAACACTAATTCTGATCATCTCACTAACAACAACAACCACTATTCTCCAGTACCAGGCATATTGTGAACTAATACAAAACCCTACAACAAAGAGCAAACCTACCATACCAAACCGTATCAGCACAAACCTCCAAAACTCACATAAGGAGCCCATCCAAAAAAAGCGCCAGTGTAAATACTACAATGGGCCCTGAAACATCCATACACCTAATTGAAAAGGTGAACAAGTCAAATTACTATAGTACAGTATAGATCTTTATTTACAAACTCCATGTTAACAGAACACCTGACCACAGTCACACACTCACAACATCGACCCTCACCAAGTACAGAATAAGTAACCACAATCTAAAGTAAAAATAAAAATGTGTAGGCAAAATTTAAACTGAAACCCCAAGAAGCCAGAGGCCACATGCAGCGCAACATCAGATAAATAAGAGATGCAGTTCCCCAATACTGTGTAAAATATAAAAATAGCACAAAGTCCATCACTATAATTAAATAAAATGATTTCTTCTACTTTTGTTGTCTGACCATTTTATTCTCTGATCATGCTGGTCCCGAACTGAGGCTTCTGCTTTCCTGTCTTCTCTTAGCTCTCTTTCTGTGGTCTATTGTCCATGGTACATCTGCCATTTCTTATCTCTTCTTTTATTTTCTTCCTTCCATCAACCCATTTCCAGTTCTAGTAACCCTCCCCAGTATCAGCCCCCTTTCCAGTCCTCCCCTCCCAGTACCTTCCAATGTCAACCGCCTTGCATTCCCACGACTGCCACTGGTGTCCATTCCCTTCCAGTCCCCCTCCTTCCCCACTGTCCAGCCCCTTCTAGTCCAAATACCATCCCAGGTATCAGCTCAGGTCCACTCTCAGTGCCCCCCCCCAGTCAGCTCCCTTCCAGTCACCCTACCCTCTGTCCATCTCCCTTCCAATGCCATTCGCATGTCAGCTCCCTTCTAGCCTCCTCCCCATTACCCAGCCACCTACCACTCCCATCCCCAAGTGTCAGCGCCCTTCCAGTCCCCCTTCAGTACATCCCAGGTGTCAGCTCCTTTCCAGCCCTTCCTTCCCTTGGCAGACCCTATCAGTATCCGCTCCCTTCCAGTCCTATTCTACCATCCCCCTGCATCAGCCCATTTGTAGCCCTAGCCCCTAGTTTTCTTCCAGGGCCAGCAGCACTCTCCTCCCCTCAACCATTAGCCCATTTCTAGTCCCAGCCCATTTCCAGTCCTAGCCCCCTAAATCAGCCCACTCCAGTCCTAGCCCCCCAATCAGCCCATTACCAGTCCTATCTCATTTCCAGTGCTAGCCCTCCATCTGCCCATTACCAGTCCTAACCCCCCCAATAAGTCCATTTCCAGTCCTAGCCCCTGATAGCCCATTACCAGCCTAGCCCCCTCCCAATTAGCCCATTTCCAGTCCTAGCCCCCCATCAGCCCATTTCCAGTCCTAGCCCCCTCCCAATCAGCCCATTTCCAATTCTACTCCCCATCAGCACATTTCTAATCCTAGCCCCCCCATAGCCCATTACCAGTCCTCACCCCTCCTCCCGATCAGCCCATTTCCAGTTCTAACCCCCCCATCAGCCCTTTCCAGTTCTAGCCCCCCCACAGTCCATTACCAGTCCTAACCCCCCATCAGCCCACCTCCAGTCCTAACCCCCCCATCAGCCCATTTCCAGTCCTAGCCCACCACCATAGCCCATTACCAGTCCTAACCCCCCATCAGCCCATTTCCAGTTCTAACCCTCCCCATCAGCCCACTTCCAGTCCTAACCCCCCCCTGCCCAAGGAAGTTGAAAGAAAAACTCTGTCTTCAGAAGCTGTTGCCGCTGCTGCGGCAGCAGTGGCAGAATGAACTGCCCCCATGGCCATGGCCCCCTGCCTCCCTGGAAGAGCCCAGCATTTCCCCTCTATGCTGGCTCAGCTTTGCAGAGCTGCGCAAAGCACTCTCCCTTTGAGCGGCTCTGGAAAGCTGAGCCGGTGCGGAGGGGAAGTGCTGGACTCTTCCGGGGAGGCGGGAGGGGGCCGTGGCTGCAGGGCAGTTCATTCTGCCACTGATGCCACTGCAGCGGCAGTGGCAGCAGCTTCTGAAGATGGAGAGGTTTTTTATTTTTTTTATTTTGAAGGCCAAGTGAGGCGGTCTTTTTGGGGGCAATTTTTGTCGCCCCCAAAAAGTTGCCGCCTGAGGCTACCACCTCACTCGGCCTCATTATAGAGCCGCTCCTGGCCTTAGGAGACTGTGGTCATAGAGAGAATGTTTTAGATTTTGAAGGAAAAGGTCTAGAACATAGTGCACAGCAGAGCACTTAGATTAAGTACTCATAACAATTTTGAGATTGTTGTGGTGGAGTATATTTTTATTGTTTTCAGAATGAAGTTTGAGGAGTCTACATGAAAACCGAGGGACCTATAAGAATAGGAGGAAGAAGCTGGTCCTTCATGAAAGAGATAAAGAATAAGAGAAACAGTTTGCATGGAAGCTGGCCCAAGGGGATCCAGGAGGTAGTCCAACTAACTTCAAGAAGACAGAGAAAAACTACTTGCTTTTTTATAAAGTGGACTCAGTGTTGAACCAATTTTTTCTTTTTATTTTTGTGACTGTTCTTTTGTCTTTTACTGCATGCAGCTCTGAATTTGAGGATCTTGATACATACAGTAATCGTATATCTTACAAAATAATTTGAGGACATCAGTTATTTGGTGATTTGCCTGCCTATGGAGTCTGACAAAATTTTCACAAAAGGACTAAAATTGCATCTGAGACACAATGGAATAAATTATAGACATTTTAAATGCAGTTTACACATATATAAAAAGTAGATTTTATGTTGAAATCTCTTTATTCAAGAAGGAACTAGCATAAAATACAAAAGCCAAGATACGAGGGGTGTCCGATATTAAAGGTACAGGCCAAAATTACACTAATATTTGTATTTAAAGAAATTATTCAATACATTCCACTGAAAACTACATACTTTTGTTTACTTCTCCACATAATCGCCGTAAACATTGAGACATTTATCCCAGCGTGACACTAGTTTGAACATCCCTTCACGGTACAGTTGCGTGTCAAGTTGTTTGAAGTAGTCCATAATGGTGTCCTCCTGATCCGCAAACCGTTTCCCTGCCAAGAATTTCTTCAAAGGTCCGAATAAATGAAAATCCGAAGGGGCTAAGCCCGGACTACACGTATTGCGTATGCGGAGTCAGTATGATTGCCACCTGTACCTTTAATATCGGACACCCCTCGTACAATTGTTTCCTTTTTACATTGAGTAAAAGGACAATAAGTAAAAGAGATCAGAAACATTTTTCCCCTTTATTACAAACAGACTTCCCACTCCCCACCAAATACCCTAAACATCCAAATAATAAAACCTCCTGTCTCTCTCATTTATCAAGCAACAACCCAATACCCGCCACATGATAAGAAGAAGAAACTGAAAACTCAGACTCTATTTAAAGACTAGGTTATAGGCTCTATGAGGTAAGGAGTCCCAACTTAATAGAAAACTCTTCCGATGTGAATGCTGAATACCTGCACTTTCCCTTTCCATAAGAATTAACTCAAAGAGAAGTAATTTCCATTGGGTGAAGTTGATGGAGTGGAGGAGGAGGCAGGTCACATATTAGAATACATCCGTGGCCAAAAAGAATTCCTTCCAAAGAGAAAGTTTAATTTCTTTCCCAAAGGACAAAAATATCAAGAGATTTCCAAAGAATGTAGGGCCTGATTTTCAAAAGGCATTTACATGGTTTAAGTCAAGTAAACCATGTAAATGCCTTAAATGGGGATATTCAACGGCACTTACACATTTAGTGCCGTTGAATATCCCCTTCTAACTCCTCTACCTGCCCCGATGCTATCCGGTTGGCATCAGGGAGTGTTCGAGACTTTTCCGGGGCGTGGCTGAGGCAGAAACTGTTGCTAACTGGGCAGTGGCGATATTGCATACTGCCTAGTTAGTGACTTGCGCCTAAAAGATAGACGGGGAAAACCCTCGCCTATCTTTAAGGTGCAGGATCTAACCGGGCAGCATGCAATATCGCTGTTGCTCGGTTAGATACTGCGGCTTCAGACTTTTATGGTGATCCCCGGATATTCAATGCCAGGGCCGCATATGACCTCCCGGCATTGAATATCCGGTGTTAAGGGTCGGCAGGCAGGGCTATGCACCGTAGGAGCACATAGCCTGCCCAACTCAATAGCAGACCCATAGTCTCCGCTTGCACAAGGAATTGCACATTCAGCAATACAGTCAAAATAAGAGATTTCTTAAAAGAGGTTGCAAGATCAGAACATTTGACCTAGGATAGCTTTATCTATGGCACATTTGGAGCATCTATCATCATTAGTGATTCTTACCCAAAGAGCTCATATTGGAGCGATACACACCCTCTTCAAAAATTTGTACTGAATATCTCTTAAAAGAATATTGATCAACAGAATTGTATATTCTTGAAACTGACTTGTAATATGCTAGGTGCAATTTTGTATCCCAAATCCTGGCTCCATTTAACAGTCGAGTCTTCAAAATCAAAAATACACTATTGTGATGGGGTATATAAATGCTACCCATTCCTCTCCAAAGGATTATCAACTGTCCCCTAGAGTTCAGAGCTGGGAGGGCATGGCTCACAGGGAAAGGTTTAAAACCCAACAGGCTGCTGGAAGGAGAGAGGCCCATGGAGTGAGAAACCCATCATCATCCAAACAATTTCCAATAATCTTCAGAAATTTATCATGCCTTTCTTGAGATTTTCCTCAGTTCCCAAAGAAAAGTCTAAATTTACTACATGTGAAGCCACGTTTTAAATATTACGTGGAGGTTGGAACTAAACCATTGCAGTTGCAATGTTCACAATTCTGGAGGAGCCTTTTCTAAAATTCAGATAAGGTGGTGCAGGAGTGCACATATATGTGCTGGTACATGGGTCTGGGGAGCCGTTTTACAAACCTGCAGTGAGAAAAATGAGAGGAGGCAGCTCGGTATCTTCCACATGTTAAGTGCCAAGACTTCATGTGTAGCTTGCTCAGTTTGCAAATCTGCACGTATAAATGCCATCAGCTAACTACAGAGACCCCTACTTTATCTAATTTGAATTTGAAGGGGGGATTACAGGGCTGGTCAAAATGAGAACGTTTCCTAAACCTAAATGTGCCAGGAAGCAAGTATAAATCCCAATGTGGACAATTTTGGTCATACACATGACTTTCCTATCTGAAATGAAGACTACTTCTGTAAAGTTTTGACCCAACCAGGCAACTGCCTAACCACACCCTTGGCACACCTACTTTAAATTTTTACATAGTAAGGACATTCATGTATAAGTGCAGGCCTTTCTAAAGTTCCATCAATATTTATGGACCCACGAAGAACGGCCTCAAACCTGACAGCCTCCTATGGTTCTTTTTAAGAGTACCTCATCCACTTCTAAAGCGCTGAGGGAGCTCAACAATGGACTTACTGGCCCCTAATGTGAGCCAACCATTGGTGTTATGTCATCATCACTCCCCAGAAAGTATGCAACGCTGGCTGGAAAAAACTATACACGGCACCATAACTTTGAACAACGTTTTCCAATACAAGCTTTAAGTTTTAAGTTTTACAATGTATGCTAAACAGTTTGATTGAAACTTTTAAACATACACTCAGCACTTAGCTTGTATAATTGTATCTGATGTGGTGCCTTATCTGCGCTCCAATTCTTCCAGCTGATTGCCGCTTTCAAAGCTGACTTCAGCTGATGGTTTTGCCGTGGTAACAGCGGCTTTATCAAAGGCATTCTGAAAAACAAATTTAAAATTAATATCCAGAGCCAACCCCACAAACAACAATATATGTGACTCACGAAAGCAGTGCCATAACTTCTCTTGTGAAAATAGTGCTGTGATTAAAACAGCTGACTACCCAGCTCTTTTTAAAGCTCAAAGGAAAACTCCCTGTTGTGTACGGCCCAGTCCACTAAAACCTCACAACCCACTCAACCAATCATTCATGACATTTAACCTACCATCCAACGGCAGCCAATGAAATCATTTTCATTCACTCCTACATTCTAACAAAACCATTATGTCTCTCCATACTTCATTCATACCTACCAGAAACAACTCCCATTCGAGCCAATATCTAATCATAGACCACTATTACTCTGTGTATGAACAAACCCAGATCTACACGCTACTAAATATACAGACAACTGATCCACTATGTCAAATCAAAACTCCCGATAAAAAATGGAGACAGGGAAAACACCCTTTCCCCTTTTAATAGAACCAACACCATTCTAAGGGACCATTGAAACCTCCGGGATCAAAAGTCCACCAATTGTAAATGAATTTCTGTTCCCGCCGCAACAAATACAACGATAAGTTCCCACCACCCACCACTGAAATCTGATCTATAATACAACATCGAAGGTCATGTAACTGATGGCCCTTGGCTAACCAATGTTCCAACCGTGGTGCAGTCACTATACCCCTTCTAATGGCCGAAAGATGTTCTATAATCCTCATTTTAAATTTACATGATGTTTGCCCAATATATATCATATTACCCGGACATAATACTACATAGATGATCCCTTGATTAATCTGTGACGTACAATGGTATAATATATAGGGACATCGTAAAGACGGATGTTCAAAAACCGAAGTCTCAATTGTATATCGGCAAATCACACATCAGTCGCATTTAACATGGCCATTGATTGATTCCCTTCTAGGGGAACTGGGGCATGTTTTAACCAACTGATTCTAAGAATATGACCCTTACTAAATGCAAAACACAAACCTAGGTTGAAAACTGCATGCACCCGTAACAAATAGCAATACCTGCAAATAATTGCTTTTACCGGAAACACTTCAGATGAAATTTACTTAATGTTTGCCCAATATATATCGTATTACAAGGACATAATACTACATAGATGACCCCCTTCACTAATGCATGGCGTACAGGGCTGTGAAAGCATGAATCTTTCTGAGTTTCATAGTTGTGGTAGTGTGGCATGCGGTGGGAAGGTGTTTTCTTTAAACACAGGCCAGACAGCAGCTCAGGGAAATCAAAAGCAGTTTTTATTCTGTCTCAACTTATTAAACATCCACAAAGCCAAAACCCAGAATAGACAGCAGTTAAGTGGAGCCAGGATTTGGGATACAAAATTGCACCTAGCATATTGCAAGTCAATTTCAAGAATATAGCAATGCTATTGAGCAATATCCTTTTAAGAGATGTTCAGTCTAAATCTTTGATGAGCGCTGATGACATAACTTCAATGGTTGGCTCAAAACAGGGGCCAGTAAGTCCATTAGTTGAGCTCCTTCAACGCTTAAGGTGTTTTTTTAAAGGAAACATAGGAGGCTGTCAGGTTTGAGGCCATTCTTCGTGGGTCCAGAAACACTGATGATTGTTTTCCTTTTGGAATTTGTTTTTGCTGTTTTTGTTTCATTGATCTTTCTAAAGTTGCCATTTCCATGTGTACATGACAGATTGTAGACATGGAAATCACAAATCATCCTTCTGAAAAAGCACCATAGTGAGAAGGGAGTGGCATGTAGTCTACATTTAATTATCTTATACTGTAAGCCAATGGCACATGAGTCTCACATATCTAACTACAACTTGGTGTTCAATACAAGGAGTAAGCTCTGCAAATGCAAAAGAAAAATCTCTTTCAGAGGGCCCAAGACTTGATGTTCCACCAAGGTTGGTGTGTAGTACAAGGTACCCGTCAACAAGTCCACTATATAGTGCATACCACATGCTAAATTATGAAGCTGGATGTTTGGTACATTCAACCCTCCTAAATCAGGAGGCAGATCAGCATTTGCGTGAGTAATCGAGCTCTTTTACCCCTGTCACAGAAAGCAACTCAGAGCCGCTTGGAGAAGATGCATATCTGTGTTCTACAACCTCACCTACAACATTTGCAGGATATAAAGCCAGTTAGGGATAACTATCCTATGATACAAGAAAATCCTACTCACTAGTGACAAAGGTATAGATTTCCAGCCTTTCTATAATCCTGATGTTTCCTTAAGCATGGGCAGCACATTGCAGCATTATAAAGAAGGCAATCTGCAGGTATTTGAATCAGTGCTGGCCCCCGTGTTGATTCAAGGTGTTGGCACCCTAGGAAAACCTTACGTCATATGCTTCTCCCCCTGGCTGTCAGAATCTATTGTTTAGCTTTGAATGCCTTTCTATTTGCCTCCGAAGCTGCTGTCCTAGGTAACTGCCTAGTCTGCCTGGTGGTTGAGCCAGTCCTGATTTTAACACCCAGGTAGTGAAGTGAGTCGCCAGCTCTTCTTAATGGGAATTTTCAAAGATTAACAATATAAATTACTTAAATGAGTCTCTTATTTGAAATGGCAATAGCCAGGAGAGATCCACCCAATAAATGGGCCACAGCTCAACAAAACTGGCACAATCCAAAATGTCATTGACGCGGTACCGTGTTTTGAACCATTAAATGTAGAGAAGGTTCTGTGTCAGGATGCACATGATAATAAAAATCCTTAAAATGAGCTCATTCTCTCTAAGCATCCAAAACCTCAAAAATTTTAATTGATAAGGCGCCTCTCATTTGCAAAAAAACTTTCAATGCTGAAAACTTGCTTTAATGGGTAACATAGCGCTCTTCACTCATATCAGCGTCCCACATCACAGGACTTTAAGCTGACATACTTCCTACTTCCTGGTTACCTTTGGCCAATCAATAACCAACATGTCCCAGCCAAAGCAACCAGCCCTACAGTGGTCGAAAAGAGAGATAACACAGTCACAATAATGAATGCCATTCAATAGTTTCAGGCCACCAGGGTTGACCGTGCCTAAATTAAAAGTCCATCATTATTCACAAGTTTGGAGGTGAGCTAATCAATCACCACCTAGCCAATCAGGCCGCACCCTCCATCGGAACTGAGAAAATAAATGAGCCACTAAAGGGGTTGTCAGAGTTGGGGTCTTAATACGGGATTTGTGTTCTACCAAACATACTTTTATCGGGCATGTTCTGCATCCCACGTACTTTAGACTACATGGGCAAATCAATAAATACACCACATAATCAGAAGCACAGGTTGTGTATGTTCAAGCCCAGCATATTCTTGACAAAATGTCTTCCGTCCAGAAAGGACCGTCCATGGACTGCACACAATATTGGCACTCGCAACAGCAATAATGGTCATTACCATATTGGCATGGGTCTGGCTCTGATGAAAAAAAAGTCCTAACCACATGATCACAAATGTTCTTTCCCCTAGTATAGGCAATCATTAAGTCTTTCCTGAAACATTCATGTAAATGAAGGTCATGCCGGTGCTTCCTTAAAATGGAAGCTACCTGATGTGCCCAGTTAGTGTAAGGCAGAATTCCCACTAGTTTGTCATCACGGGGTTCCTGTTGAAGAAAAAACAACCACTCAATGTATATTAGAGGCTCATTTGTAAGCTTTGGAAATCACATCTCCAGGGTAACCCCAGTTTCTCAAATGGGTCTTTAAATCCATTGTGTGCCTATGAAATTCAGAGTCTGATGAGCACAATCTGCATAGCTGCAAAAATTGACCAAATAGCAAACCCCTTCTTAAACTATGGGTGTGGTGACTGTGTAATCTTAATAAATTCTTCTTCTTCACCGATTTTCTAAATAACACAGTCATTAACCTGTTGTCCTTAATGACAGTAATATCTCAAAATTCAATAGCAGAAGATTCAACTATAGATGTCATAGTGACATTAGTCTTACATGTATCACTGATCAACATTGAAATCGTTGCTGACTTTAAAAGGCCCTAATCTGTAGTATCTTGGTGAGCTGAACATGAATATAACATTAAAAAAGTTTTATTGGCTCTCGTTTTGAAGATATTGCATGTAGTTAATTTTTGACGTTTCACCATGTAAATTTATACAGTAGGACATCAACAACATTCCAAATAAGCCTTGAATGATGTAATATTGCATCACATTGCCTAATACCAGCATGCACACATCATCCAGAGTTGATTGCATCATTTTCTGATGCAATGCAATACTACTGCCAGATGGCTGCTGAAGCCATCTGACGTCAGCAGTGTACTATACGCAGTTGGAAAGGAATGTAATCTGGTATTCTGTTCCGATATTGAAAGCCTCATGAATGCCTTAAAAATCACTCATGACCCACAAGACTGGAGACTATTTATAGACTCTTCGAAACTGAGTCTGAAGACTATGCTTTTGAACAATGGAAACCGTATTCCATCTATTCCAGTAGCGCATGCCGTCCACATGAAAGAGACATACGATAACTTAAAGCATCTACTGACTTCCATTGACTATAACAAGTACAGCTGGCATCTCTGTGGTGACTTGAAGGTAGTTGCCCTTTTAATGGGACTGCAGCAGGGATATATAAAATACATGTGTTTCTTATGTGAGTGGGATAGCCAAACAAGGGATTGGCACTACTTGCAGAAGGAATGGAATCGCAGACAAAATGTAACAGTTGGAGAAAAGAATATCCAGCACCCAGCTCTGGTTGAGGCTCACAAAATCCTACTACCACCCCTTCACATCAAACTATGTTTGATGAGAAACTTTGTGAAAGCCATGGACCGCACTTCGCCAGCTTTCCGATACCTGCATGAAAAATTCCCTCGACTCAGCGAAACAAAGATTAAAGAGGGAGTTTTTGTGGGTCCTCAGATTCGAGAGCTCTTCAAAGTTGACCAGTTCAACAACTTGCTGTAGAGTGATGCGAAACAAGCATGGAATGCTTTTTGCCTAGTGTCAACAAACTTTCTCTGGAATGTTAGGGCAGAAAACTACAAGGAACTAGTAGAAGACATGCTGATGCAGTATCAGAAACTTGGCTGAAATATGTCTCTAAAGATCCATTTCCTTGATTCCCATCTCGATTTCTTTCCTGACAACTGTGGTATGGTTAGTGATGAACAGGGTGAACGTTTTCACCAGGATATTGCAACGATGGAGCAAAGATACCATGGAAAATGGTCCACTACAATGCTGGCTGACGACTGCTGGACACTCCCCAGAGAAGCTCCTGAACAGCTGTACAAGAGACAGGCGAAAAAAATCTAAGAAGTAGTCTATGACTTGGTTTTTTACATGTATTAACCGAAGGCCTATTATATTTACTATTGACATGCATTTTGTGATGTAAACATTAATTCTTGTAGATTACAAAAAAACTAGAGCCAACTTTGCAATTTCACTGTCATATTCGTGTTCAGCATATAAAAATTGATAAGAAATGACTATTTTTATTTCAGTAACATGACTTTTGTAAAAATTTGTTGATCAGTGATATTCAGCCAGCCCAGAAAGTCATCCAAAAGAGCCTTCTGACTGAACCAGATGAAAAACAACATCATCCAGTAAGCGCTTCCATATCAATCTGTGCTTAAACCGTTGTGAATGGTAAATGTAAGTCTTCTCATACCATGCCATGTACAAAGTCGCAACTGATGGGGTCACCATGACCCCTATGGCAGTCCCAAAGGTTTACAAGAAAAAGGTACCATCAAACCAAAAATAATGTTTCTTTAACATCAATGTCAATAGTTGTAATACAAAATTCTTGGGTAATTCGTTGTGGTAATTCAAGAGGGAGTTGTGGAATCATGTGGAGTGCCTCATCTTGGTTGATATTAGTGTACAGGGCCGAAACATCAGGATGAGCAACCAATTGGATGGAGAGATGTTTAAAAGAGCTTCTAATTGTGCCATAAAGTATGTGGTATCCTTTATATAAGATGTGACCTTGTGGTTGGGACGTGTCCCATTTATCAGGTGGATCTCTCCTGGCTATTGCCAGTTCAGATAAGTAACTCATTTAAGTGATTTATAGTGTTAATTTTTGTAGTTTCATGCATGCTTAATAAAAGAGTAAATGGATCGGTTTGGCAATTGAGGAATTGTTTTCACCATGAATGGTCCGACAAAAAGTAACAAAAACATTATATATTGTTTTCAGAGATGTACATTTATGCTTGAGTGCATGTTCTTTTGGATTGATTCTTTTGCGATTGTATTGTTGCATCGATCCGAGTTCTTTCGGGATTCTTTTTATCTATTCAAACTCCTCTAGGGCAAAATTTAATGATTCCTCAGAGTCTGTATTAGCATCAAAATATTGTTGGCAAACACCAGACATTTGATCACTTTGGTAATCAAAGTGGCTCCTTACTCTTCAAAGCTCTGATAAAGACTAGAAATATTAGGAAGAGCAGTAGGGATAGTGGTCAACCCTTATAGGTTCCCTTCCTCAAAGGGAAATTATCTGAAATCAGACCATTTACTAACGTGGTTGCCAATGGGTTTGCATATAACGCTTTCCAAAATGTAAGATGTGCCCTCTCATACCAAATTGCTACTATATTATAAAGAAAAAGGACACTCCACTCTATCAAATGCTTTTTTTCAGTATCAAAGCTGATAGCAAGCACAGGGGGTCTTCTGCTATCTTACACCACTCCATTGCTGATAGTATATTCTAAACATTAACAACTGCCTGCCTTCCCTTGACAAATTCAACTTGCTTTTCTGTTACTAAAAGGGGAATAAAGTGCTAGCCTCTTTACTAAAATCATGGCTAGCACCTTTACATCCACATTTAGTAGAGATATAGGACTAGATGATTCTGGCAATAATGCGTCCTGATTTCACGATGACCTGAATTAAGGCCTGATTAGTAACTTTGGTGAACCCTCCTTTTTTGTATGCCCTCACAATAGTAAGCTTTCAAAGGGTCCGGAATCTGAAACTGCAAAGATTCTGTAAAATTCTCTGCTTAGCTCATCAGAACCTGGGATTTGTGGAGCTTAAGTGTGTGGGGAACTCCTTGTATTTCAAAGGTAGAGATGGGTGCATTCAGTTGCTTCAGCTCCAGCTGAGATAAGCTCAGGAGCTGATGGGAGGCCAGAAAGTTTCTAGTCTGCTGAAGTTCTCCTTGCAGACCAGGGTTATAAAGGCAGCATGAAAATCACAAAAGACTTGAGCCATATCCTCAGGACATGGCCACCAGCTTTGCACACAGTCACAGTATATTTGAGACCTAACCATTTTTTGTCAATTTTCTGAAAAGTTTCCTGGCCTGTTTCTATGCCCGAAGAGCCGAAACTTAGAGTACATTGTTTCTTTCTTCTCTCATGTCTGGGGGCATTAAGGGCAGTCTAAGTCAAAAGAAAGGCTTATTATTATTTGTAGAAAGGCAGGAAGCAAACCTCTTCTTATCCGTATATAATTACACTTTAAGTTTTAATATATCGGCCACTAACACCTTCTTCCTTTTACAAACATACTCAATTATTTTAGCTGCTTCCCAACATAAGGATGGAGTTTCAAAGTGCATCCTACTGGTTTAATAAAAATCATTCCACTTAGATATAAAAAAAGCCTGCAAGTTGACATCTGGATAGTACATGTGGATAATACATTGAAACCCACCACCCAGTGTACAGCGGCAGCCAAGAAAGCAAATAGAATGTTAGGATTCATAAGGAAAGGAATGGAGAATTAAACAAAGGACATTATAATGCCTCTTTTGTTCCATGGTGCGACCACACCTTGAATATTGTCTGCAATTCTGGTCACCGTATCTTAAAAAAGGATATAGCAGAATTAGAAAAGCTAAAGAGAAGACCCACCAAAATGATAAAGGAGATGGAAGAAAACTCCTATGATGAAAGGCTTTAAAGGTTAGGATTGTTCAACTTGGCTAAGGGGAGATATGATATATATTTATTATTCCATTTTTCTATACCGCTTTATCTGGTAATCAAAGCGGTTTACATAGAACAAAACATTTAACAGTGTTACAAAGAACAATGAACAGAGAAAACAGGGGGATTATGTTTATTAATGATAACAAATAATAAGTAACTTTAGTTTGCCTGGTGTTTAGATTTGACAGAAAGAGCATAACAATGTCAAGTAACCATGATAGAGGTATATAAATTAATGAATGGAGTGGAACGGGTAAACAGAGATATGTTGTTTACTCCATCAAAAAGTAGAAAGACTAGGGGACAAGCAATAAAGCTAGAATGTAACCCATTTAAGAGTGATATTAAATGGGTTACCGCAGGGTCTCTCCACCCCCCTCGGTGCTCCTGCCCAATCGGGGCAGTGGGAGAAGAAGAAACATCCACCGGGCTCCATAAAAGCGGCGTCCCTCGCCTCCAGAGGGAGCCGCTACCGCTGCAGGGTCTCTCCACCCCCCTCGGTGCTCCTGCCCAATCGGGGCAGTGGGAGAAGAAGAAACATCCACCGGGCTCCATAAAAGCGGCGTCCCTCGCCTCCAGAGGGAGCTGCTACCGCCGCAGGGTCTCTCCACCCCCCTCGGTGCTCCTGCCCAATCGGGGCAGTGGGAGAAGAAGAAACATCCACCGGGCTCCATAAAAGCGGCGTCCCTCGCCTCCGGAGGGAGCCGCTACCGCCGCAGGGTCTCTCCACCCCCCTCGGTGCTCCTGCCCAATCGGGGCAATGGGAGAAGAAGAAACATCCACCGGGCTCCATAAAAGCGGCGTCCCTCGCCTCCGGAGGGAGCCGCTACCGCCGCAGGGTCTCTCCACCCCCCTCGGTGCTCCTGCCCAATTGGGGCAGTGGGAGAAGAAGAAACATCCACCGGGCTCCATAAAAGCGGCATCCCTCGCCTCCTGAGGGAGCCGCTACCGCCGCAGGGTCTCTCCACCCCCGTTGGTGCTCCTGCCCAATTGGGGCAGTGGGAGAAGAAGAAACATCCACTGGGCTCCATAAAAGCGGCGTCCCTCGCCTCCGGAGGGAGCCCCTACCGCCGCAGGGTCTCTCCACCCCCCTCGGTGCTCCTGCCCAATCGGGGCAGTGGGAGAAGAAGAAACATCCACCGGGCTCCATAAAAGCGGCGTCCCTCGCCTCCGGAGGGAGCCGCTACCGCCGCAGGGTCTCTCCACCCCCCTCGGTGCTCCTGCCCAATCGGGGCAGTGGAAGAAGAAGAAACATCCACCGGGCTCCATAAAAGCGGCGTCCCTCGCCTCCGGAGGGAGCCGCTACCGCTGCAGGGTCTCTCCACCCCCCCTTGGTGCTCCTGCCCAATCGGGGCAGTGGGAGAAGAAGAAACATCCACCAGGCTCCATAAAAGCGGCGTCCCTCGCCTCCGGAGGGAGCCGCTACCGCCGCAGGGTCTCTCCACCCCCCTCGGTGCTCCTGCCCAATCGGGGCAGTGGGAGAAGAAGAAACATCCACCGGGCTCCATAAAAGCGGCATCCCTCGTGGGCACGCCCGCGCCTGGCGGGCCCGTACCTGAGGGCCTCGCCAGAGAGCCCTTTGGCGTGGCCCTTAGGCGCGGCACAGAGGCGCGAAAAAGAAGCGACAAACAAACCCAACACAAAAAGAAACCACATTACATTCAGCAGCAGAGCTACCTCAGCCACTGAACCAAAGAACAATGACAACAACGTCGCAGAGAACAAGACCTCAGCCACCAAGAACCCAGGTACTCCCACACACCATGCCACCCTTCCTAACCCCCATCTATCTCCTAACCCCCCTCCTGACCCTCTACCCCCACTCAGCCATATCCAATAACCCCCTCCACCCAAGCAGCACCACAACAGCTCAACCCACAAGCATCCACAACCACACACTCAACCATACACACACCTACTCACTCACACAAAACACGCCAACCTGTACTACCGACCCCACAAACCACCACCACCTTTCCATCTCACTCATAAACGCTCGCTCAGTCAGGAACAAATACCACATGCTCCAAGACCTGATCACAACTGAGAAGATTGACATCCTCTGTGTAACAGAAACCTGGCTAACAGACCACGACACAGTAATAATGAACCAGCTAACACCAAAGGAATACAGCCTTCAACACTGCTCCCGGACACATGCCAAAGGCGGAGGCGTAGCCATCATTGCCAAAGACAACCTCCACCTGCGGACCCACACCTCGGAATCCTCCAACGAAGCAGACATCCTTACCCTTACCAACAAACACCTCTCAATATGCCTGATCTACCATGCACCCACCACAACCACCGACCTACCACAGATATTACACCTCATCTCCGAAAGCACCAGCCCTTCGAAGGAACTAATTATCCTAGGAGACTTCAACCTCCCATCACTCCAGCAAAAGCAAACAGAAACCTTCCTCAACGCCATGACAGCAATGGACCTGACACAGATCATACAAGAACCAACACATGAAAAAGGAAACACACTCGACCTCATATTTCTAAACTCCCAAACCGCCTCCTCATACAGAAGACCAACAATCTCACCAATACCGTGGTCAGACCACTACATCATCAACATATCCCACACCTATCAACTCAAAAATAACAGAGAAAACGAACATCACACAAGGAGATTCAAAGCATTTCACAAAGAAGACTTCCTAACACAAACCCTGACTAACCTACACACAAACTCCAACAACCTTGATGACCTGCTCCACAACTGGAATACCACAATCTCCGCAGCCGCCACCACAACTAGAAACAAGACTAATACCAGACCCATATCCTCAAAAGCCCGATGGTTCACCCCTACCCTCCGAAAACTGAAAACTAAACTTAGAAGAACCGAAAGGAAATGGAGAAAAACCAAAAGCGACAAAGACAAAACAAGATACCTCCACGAACTCAATGTGTACCACTCAGAAACTGACAACGCCATAAAAACCTACCACACCAAAATCATCACAACAGCCATAAACAAACCTCAAGAACTCTTCCAAATTGTCAAAAAACTGACAAGGGCACCCAGTAACTCTGACCAGCTGCCAGATATCCCCCCTGATCTTCTAGCCAGACAATACAAACAGCTTCAGCAACCACAAAGCTAACATCACTGTGCTGAAACAACCAACACAAATCCATACCCCACCCTGAACAGCGACTGGAATACATTCGACAAATCCTCAAAAGAAGAAATATCTTCCACCATCTCCTGCTTGAACACCACCACCTCCCCGTTGGACCCCTGTCCTGCCGACTGGATAAAGAAAACCAAAGAAGACCTGAGCACACCACTAACCCATATCATAAACGAATCCTTTACCCAAGGACACATGCCAGACGCCCTTAAGACCACAGTCATTCGACCAACCCTAAAAAAGCACAACCTAGATCCCCTAGACCCTGCCTCTTACAGACCAGTAGCGAGCCTCCCACTCACCGCAAAGATAATCGAGAAGATAGTCCAACGTCAGCTTCAAGAACACTTGGATGTCAACAATATACTGGACCCGCAGCAACACGGATTCCGACCATTACATGGGGTCAAGACACTCATGACCACACTGATGAACACCCTCATCATAGGTACCCAAGAGAAACACTCTGGATACATCCTAATTTTCCTGGATATATCAGCAGCCTTTGACACCATCTCCCATAACATCCTTCTCCACAGACTCCAAGCAATTGGGATCAAAGATACTGTACTCCGATGGCTCAGGTCCTATCTAACCAAACGACAGCAACTGATCCGCACCAAAACCTCAACCTCACCCCCATTCCAGCAACATCAAGGTGTACCACAAGGATCCACATTATCAGCCATGCTTTTCAACATCTACCTCCGTCCACTCTGTTCAGTCATACGTGCACACAACATCAACTTCCACATATACGCCGACGACATAATGCTCTAAGCCCCAATTACAACCACAGACCCAAAAAACGACCAGCTATCAGCCTGCTTCACCGACGTATCCAACTGGCTACAGGAGAACAACTTATCCATAAACATAAAGAAGACCGAAGCTCTTATAGTGACAAAAGACCCAGACTTCAAACCACCCACTCACCTCACCATGGGAACCACGCAAATTCAAATACAACCACACATAAGATATCTCGGAATTATCATTGACCAAGCCCTAACCCTTAAACAGCAAATCAACAAGACCACTGGAACTGTATTCCACAAGGCAAAAACGGTACAACGTCTCCGACCTCTCCTCGAACCACAGGACTTCAGGACAGTAATGCAGGCTCTGACACTCCCCCATCTGGACTATTGCAACATAATCTACCATGGCCTACCTGCCACACAAACCAATCCCCTCCGAACTGCCTTAAACACCACGGCAAGAATAATCCACAACGCAAAGAAACGGGACCACATCACCCCAATTCTAAGAGACCTTCATATTCTCCCCATCGAAGCAAGAATCAAGTACAAAGCTCTTCTACTCACCCACAAAACCATCCACCAAACACAAGGCACCCCACTCCACACCCTACTACCTCGCCCAACCCACAACAGAACAACCAGACAATCCTCCAACAGCTCCATTGCCGTCCCCCACAAAAGAACCAAAGCAACACAACGGACCTGCAACAGAGCCTTTGAACTCTATGCTCCATCCCTCTGGAACTCTCTACCAAACCACATCAAGAACAACGGTGATCTCCCTTCATTCAAAAAGCAGCTAAAAACCATCCTATTCCAAGAACATCTCTGAATAGGAACCCCTATTCTTTTCAAGATCCTCAGACCATAAACTATCTATCTTGTCAGTCTCTATGTCCATCTATGTCTATGTCCATCCAAAATCATTAATGTTGAGCCCCCGGTGATGGGCCCCCCCCCCACTATTTGATTTCCCCACCCCCTGTTATATGTCCCACCGCTTTGACCCGGTGAAAAGCGGGATATAAATACAGATAAATAAATAAATAAATAAAAAATAAATATGAGAAAATATTATTTGCTCAATGTGTATTCAAAATCTGGAATTTGTTACCGGAGAATGTAATAAAAACTGTTAGTCTAGCTGGGTTTAGAAAAGGTTTGGATAAATTCCTGGAGTAAAGGTCCATAAACCATTATTAAAGAGGACCCGGGAAATCCATTGCTTACCCTGGGACAAGCATTGTGGAACCTTTGTACTTTTATGGGAACCTGCCAGGTACTTGTAACCTGGATAGGCCACTGTTGGAAACAGGATACTGTGCTTGATGGATCTTGGTCTGACCCAGTATGACATTTTTTATGTTCTTATGAGATATACTGGAAATCTCCATCTCTTCCCACTCCTCAGGTGACTGATAAGCCCCTTTAGTCAATTCAAATTAAAGTGTGATCTGAAACCTCCAGGGTCCCAATATTTGTAATGGCAATCCTGATGCATGACATTTTGTCATGCGCTCTGTAAGCATGTGTGTAATCATATTCTAGACAGTTGAGGGTCCTCCAGGAATCTATCAAATCCAAACTTTTACACAGGAATGGCAGGCTCTTGTTAGGGTCGTATCTTTCTTGTTGAGATATAAATGATTTATCTATTTAGGAACCCATCACTGTATTGAAATCCCAAGGTACAAGAAGAGGTAGACACACATATTCAGAGCTCTTTTGAATGAGGGCCCTATAAAAAGCTTCATTAAAAATGTTGGGCACATAAATAGAAATTATGACCACATTTTTATCCTAAATTGTAACCTATACAAATAAGAACCTCCTCTTAGGATCCTGCATTGTTCAGTGAACTTTAAAAGCCAATGCTTTACTAAAGGAAATGGTCCCCTGATCATGCAAAAAATACCTCATCTGCCTAATTCCTCTTCAATTTCTGACGCTCTACATAATTGAGCATGGTTTCTTGCAGACAGGAGATATTGACTGCAAGATCTTAATTATCTTAATTGATGGTATACCTGGTATAGTGCAATAAATCACCCTTAATGGCAGATTAGCTATAACCTAGCGTAAAGCATTGGAAAACTGACAAGAAAAGCATGTATTGGACAACCAGTCTATTTGCCTGGGTGCCCAGCTCTCAACCCAGACAAAGCAAAAAAGGTGAGATTTTCCACATATCAAAAGCACATCATTATATAACTTTGCTTTCTCCTCTTTTCACCCTAAGACACGATTTCTATGCTTTTTCTTGAAGGACTACAAAAGGGGAATGCTACTTCTGGAGAGAGATCTGCAATTGTAAGTATTTACTTCTGGGAATTTTTCTAAATCTTGGGGAAAAGAAATTCTTTAGATTAAAGCTGATTAATCTGTGAACCCAGTGTATTTGTTAAATCAGTCAGGGCCTAATAGCAGCAAAGAGCTTTCAGTTTAAATTTAAAACACAGCAGAGAGCTTTCTGGTTAAATTTAGAACTCAAGACTCCCTCTATCCAAGCAAGAGCTGTGGGACTCCTCCTGGAAATTGGTCTCAGATTACCTTTGAAGCACAGGACAAGGTACTGTATAGCAGCCAGCTTTTAATAAGTCTTTTCCCCTCCCTCCCTCCCCAATACGCACCCACCCCAAGGTTAATTGTAGCTTTATAGGTGCATAAATATCTCAAAAGAAAGGAGGTGCCATATTCACTTTCAGGTGCAGCTGTTTGTCTTCATCAGGTGTACATTAAGGACCTGAGATTAATTAAGCTTCAGGGGAACAAAGTACATTAAACGTATTAGGTGTAGGTTTATTTGTATAAGTATCCCTACCAACCCTTAGTAGGTAAAGAACTTAAATACCTAAACACAACCATAAAACTAAAATGCAGACAGCAATCCAGCAGCAAGATAGGGGTTTTCCAGTCTTTTGCATTGAGTGTCACATGTATGATTTTCTCCCAATTAGTGAGGGGTCTTACATGTGCACTAGGTGCAAGGAGCTCTTTGCTCTCAGGGAATGAGTCCGATCTCTGGAGGCTAGAGTAGCGGACTTGGAGGACATAAGGAACACAGAGAGGTAAATAGATGAGACCTACAGGGATATAGTACTGAAGTCCTACCTCCAGTCTGGCAGCATCCTGTTGCCATGGAGGAGAGAGGTCATGTGACAGGAGAGCATCACCCTGGTATGGCAGAAAGTGATCCTGTAGCTAGGATCTGTCTTCCATGTGATGTAAAACCCTCTCGCACCGAGGAAGCTTCTCCAGGGCCATGTGCCCACGAGGGAATGGTTAGGACAGCCATTGTAGTTGGTGATTCGATCATTAGACATATAGATAGCTGGGTGACTGGAGGACATGAGGATCGCCTGGTAACATGTCTGCCTGGTGCACAGGTAGCGGACCTCATGCGCCACCTAGACAAGGTCTTAGATACTGCTGGGGAGGACTCTACTGTCTTGGTACATGTTGGTACCAGTGACATAGGAAAATGTGGTGGGGAGGCCAAATTTAGGATTTTAGGTAGGAAGCAGAACTTCAAGGTAGCATTCTCTGAAATGCTTCCCATTCCACGCGCAGGACCCAAAAGGCAGTCAGAGCTCCGGAGTCTCAATGCGTGGATGAGACGATGGTGCACGGATGAGGGTTTTGGATTTGTTAGGAACTGGGGAGCATTCTAGGGAAAGGAGGGGCTCTTCTGAAGAGATGGGCTGGGATGGAACCAAGGTGGAACCAGGCTGCTGGCATTAACCTTTAAAAAGGAGTTAGAGCAGCTTTTAAACTAGATAATAGGGGAGATCCGACAATCACCCAAGAGTGCATGGGTTGGAACAATGTATCCTTGAAGGATACTATCAAAAAAATGAAGTTAGGGCATATCAGCAAAGAGGTTCCAATAAAACAAAAGTAGCCCAAATGTCCTTGAGTACAGAGCAGACAGAGCTTAAAGATTCCAAATTACCCCTGCCTACCGATAGCCAGATTAATATAAATAAAATAGAGTCTCTAAAATGCTTGTAAGCAAATGCTAGAAGTCTAAAAAATAAGATGGGAGAGTTAGAATATATAGCACTAAATGAGAGGTTAGATATGATTGGTATCTCAGAGACATGGTGGAAGGAGGACAACCAGTGGGACACTGTGATACCTAGGAACAAACTATATCATAATGATAGAGCTGATTAAATTGGTGGAGGGGTTGCACTCTATGTTACAGAGAACATTGAGTCACAAAGGATTAAAGTTTTGCAGGAAACAAAATTTGCTGTAGAATCTCTATGGATTGAAATTTTATGCAAAAAGGGGAAGGCTATAGCAGTGGGGTGTACTATCGACCGCCTGGCCAGAATGAACAAATGGATGATGAAATGCTCAAAGAAATCAGGGAAGCTAACAAAAGTTAGGGAGATAAAGTTTCTAGATGAAATAAATGACTGCTTCTTAGAGCAGCTGGTTCATGAACCGACCAGAGGGGAAGCCATTTTGGACCTAGTTCTTAATGGAACACCAGATGGTGCAAGATATAAGGGTGTTGGGGCCACTTGGCAATAGTAATCATAGCATGATCCCATTTGATTTAATTAATGTAGGAGGGATGGTAAGGAAATCCAAAGTACTACCTTTTATTTATTTATTTATTTATTTATTTACATTTCTTATATACCGCACTATTTGACATCAGCGCGGTTTACATCAAACAAAACATTTCAGTACACAAAAATGTCTGAGTTACATTAAACAGGGTTAACAACTTGGACAACAGGGTAATTTTACAACTCAGGTAAATAAACTTTGATTGTAGTGTAAACTATTTACATCAATAAGTTAGGGCACCGTTGAGACGTAATGGTCAGTTGAGCGTTGAACTTACTAAGTGGGGAATTCAGGGTCAATGGGTGATTCAGAGTTTCTATAACTAACAGTGATGGGTCGTGATTCTGCACTCACTGGGAAGTATATAAGGAATAGGTAATGTTTGAGGGCCTTTCTGAATTGGAGTATGCTGGTAATTGCTCTAATATCAGGTGGCAGCATATTCCAAAGCTTCGGGGCACGGAGACTGAAAGCTCTGTTTGCTGTTGATGAGGTGCTTTTTGTAAGTTCACGGGGAACCAATAGCGTATTTAATGCCATTGATCTTCTTGATCTATTAGAAGAAATGGGTTTGATGAGATCAGTTAATGATGTGGATGAGAGACTATTTACCGCTTTGAAGGTAAGTAGTAATGTCTTGAAAATGATCCTGGCCTGTACAGGAAGCCAGTGTAACTGCTTCAGAAGGGGCGACACATGCTCACTCCTAGATGCCCCATAGAGAATCCTCGCAGCGCTATTCATTGCAAGCTGTAAAGGGTTCAAGGTGGATTGAGGGAGGCCTAGCAAAATGACATTAGCATAGTCAAAGTGGGGCATGATCAGAGCCTGGTAGATGGTACGGAAATCCTCAGGTTCAAGCAGTGGGCGAAGGTGTCTTAGTGATCGGATTTTGTAGTATATGGATCTTACCGTGTTAGCTATATGCGCCTTCATGTCCAGGTTCTGATCGAGTGTAACACCCAGGTAACGTATTTTAACTTTCGAAAGGGAGACTATGATAACATGAGGAAAATAGTTAAGAAAAAACTAAAATGAGCAGTTGTAAAGGTTAAAGACTTACATCAAGCTTGGGTGTTGTTTAAAAATACTATCTTGGAAGCCCAGACCAGCTGTATTCCATGCTTTAAGAAAAGTGGAAGGAAGTCCAAAAAACTGCAGTGAGGTCAGAGGAGGCTGTTGTTGCCAAAAAAACATCTTTTAGGAAATGGAAAAAGGAGCCAAATGACGAAAACTGGAAACAACACAAGCATTGGCAAGTTAGATGCAACCCATTGATAAGGCAGGCAGAGAATTTGAGAAGAAGCTTGCTGTGGAAACAAAAATGCATAATAAAGACTTTTTCAAGTACATTCATAGCAAAATATCTGTGAGAGAGTTAGTTGGACCAGTTGATGATAGAGGGGTTAAAGGGGCACTAAGAGGGGACAAGGCTATAGTGGAGAGACTGGATGCATTCTTTGCTTCGGTCTTTACTGAGGAAGATGTAGGGATGTTACCCATGGCTGAAATGGTATTTAAAGGTGAGGCTATGGAAGAATTGAAAGAAATATCGATACACCGGGAAGATGTATTACAACTATTTGATAAACTGAATAGTAGCAAATCACCAGGACCAGATGGTATACATCCAAAGGTGTTGAAAGAACTGAAAATGAGATTGCAGACCTACTACTAGTAATCTGTGAACTGTCATTAAAATCATCTGCAATTCCTGAAGATTGGAGGATGGCCAATGTAACACCAATTTTTTAAAAAGGGTTCCAGGGGTGTTCTGGGAAACTACAGACCGGTGAGGTTGACATCAGTAAAGGGAAAAATGGTAGAAACCATCATAAAGAACAAAATTACTGAACATGGCTTTAGACAAGGAAGATCTTGTCTTACTAATCTGTTATGTTTTTTTAAAGTGTGAATAAACAGGTAGACAAAGGTAAGTCAGTTGATATAGTGTATCTGAATGTTCAGACAGCCTTTGACAAGTCCCTCATTAGAGACTTTTGGCAAAACTAAAAAGTCATGGGATGGGAGGCAGCGTACTATTGTGGATCAGGAACTGGTTAAAAGATAGAAAGCAGAGGGGAAGGCTAAATGGCTAATTTTCCCAATGGAGAAAGATGAATAGTGGAGCACCCCAGGGATTTGTGCTGGGTCTGCTGCTTTTTAACATATTCATAAATGATCTGGAAAAGGGAATAACGAGTGAGGTTATCAAATTTGCAGATGACACAAAACTATTCAAAGTTGTTAAAACCCATGAGGATTGTGAAAAATTGCAAGAAGACATTGATAAATTGGAAAACTGGGCATCCAAATAGCAGATGAAATTTAATGTGGACAAGTGCAAAGTTATGCACCTTGGAAAGAACAACCCAAACTATGGTTACACAACGCAGTGTTCCACATTAAGAACCACCACACAGGATAACATGTTGAAACCCTCTGCCCAGTGTGCAGCAACGGCCAAGAAAGCAAATAGAATGCTAGGAATCATAAGGAAAGGAATGGAAAATAAAACAAAGGATATTATAATGCCTCTGTATCGTTCCATGTTGCGACCACACCTTGAATATTGTGTGCAATTCTGGTCACCGTATCTTAAAAAGGATATAGCGTTATTAGAAAAGGTACAGAGAAGAGCCACCAAAATGGTAAAGGGGATGGAAGGATCCCCTATGAAGAAAGGCTAAAAAGGTTAGGGCTCTTCAACCTGGAAAAGAGATGGCTGAGGGGAGATATGATAGAAGTCTATAGATTAATGAATGGAGTAGAACGGGTAAACGTAGATCGATTGTTTACGTCATCCGAATATAGAAAGACTAGAGGGCATGCAATGAAGCTACAGGGTAAGCTATTTAAGACTAATAAGAGAAAATATATTTTCACTCAACATGTAATCAAACTCTGGAATTTGTCACCAGAGGATGTGGTAGAAGCTGTTAGTGTAGCTGGGTTTAAAAAAGGTTTGGAGAAATCCCTGGAGGAAAGGTCCATAAACCATTATTAAAAGGGACCCAGGATATCACTGCTTGACCCAATACAAGCACTGTGGAACCTGTGTCTTCTGAGGAAACTCCTAGGTACTTATGATCTAGATTGGCCACTGTTGGAAACAGGATACTAGGCTTGATGGACCTTGGTCTGACCCAGTATGGCATATCTTATGTTCTTATGTTTTTATGTTCTTACTCTCCCTCCCCTTCCATGAAGCTCCCCCCCATGAACTTACTCTCTATCCTCAAATCCAGTGATCCCTTATAAAACCTACGGAATGTTTTTTCAATGCTGATGATTCTGCCTTTTAAATATTTAAGCTATTGACTGCAATTTTTCATGAGCCTGATGCAGGGTCAAAAGGTTTTCTCAGACCAGAAACGTGCCACGTCGCATATACCTGGATATTGTGGTGAAAATGGCAGCTTAAGGCAGACTCTAATATACACCATGGTTTGGGAGTTTAAAGGAGCATCACGTTTATAGTAAGCTAAGTATTTTACATTTTATTCACGGCCTATTTTATAAAGTCAAACCTGTGCAGATTTGACTTTATAGAATACTGTATTATTGCAAGTGGGTTTGAAAGGGAATGGATACACACAAGTTCAGTTACTCATCAAGTTAGCACAAGTCCTAAGAGAGAATGATGATGGCCACCCTCTTAGTTCCAAAAGTCCCTTTCTGTACTCTAATCTTCTTCAAGAGGGAATAGGAGCAAAAAGATCTGGGTGAATGAGTGTGGGCAGGACTCCATAGAGACAAACAGAGTTTTATGAGAAAATAACTGCCACCCTCCCACAGAATTTGAAAGACTTGTGTAGCACAACCACATGCTGATGCTCCTACAAGCACAGGCCATAAATCCAGTGTGTGGACCCACATGCAACATACCAACATTAATGTACATGTGGAGGTATTTATTTATTTTATTTATTTAGACAGTTTTGTATACCACCTTATCCGTCAATCAAAGTGGTCACAACACAATTGGGGGATACATTTAACACGAGGGGCTATGAGACACATACACTAATACTTACAGGGAACATGGGCAATGGAGGGTTAAGTGGCTTGCCCAAGACCACAAGGAGCACCTGTGGTATTAACTCAGTATCAGTTGAATCTCGGTGCACCACACATACACATGCATTCTAGTGGGTTACAGTTCGAAAGAAAATTCTCAACAACAAATTTGATGGATGGATGATCCATAAGTCTTCAGCAACAAAGCAGATTGTGCCTCCTCTAAATTGTTCCAAGATACCAGTTTTGCCAGTACCTCCTTATAGTAAATGTATAGGTTGACCCATCATGGTTTACAGTTTTGTTTCCTGCAAAACTTTAACCCTTTGTGACTCAATGCCCTCTCTAATGCTCAGTGCTCCTTGTGGTCTTGGGCAAGCCACTTAACCCTCCATAGCCCATGTTCCCTGTAAAATAGTTATCTCCAAGTTATAATACCCTGTTCAATGTAATTTCAGTTTGTTCAATGTAAACTGCACTGATGCAGAATAGCGCGGTATATAAGAGAATGTAAATAAATAAAATAAAAAATAAATAATATAGAGTGCAACTCCTCCACTAATTTGATCTGCTCTATCATTACGATATAGTTTGTACCCAGGTATCAGATTGCCCTCTTTCCACCATGTCTCTGAGATACCAATCATATCTAACCACTCATTTAGTGTTATATATATTTTAGACTTCTAGCATTTGCATACTGAAGGAAGCTTGTCTGTACAGGGCTGTGTACACAGTCAGAGTACTTAATAATATCATATTACTAAAAGCCCTAAGAAAGAGTCAACACCACAGACATTCCAGAGCTTATTACTCAGCAACAACCTTAAAAGACTCTACTGAAATAACTAGGCTTTCCTAAAATAAAGGGACTAGGTTTGTTATGAAAAATGATGCAGGGAGAAGTTGTTTTTCAGTCTCTCAGTCTCGATTCAGAGATATCAAACTGCAAGTGTTAGAATTATTGTCTAAAAGGTTATGTCTGGAAATACATGTATGTCTCCTCATGATGACCTATGCTAATAAGAACTGACCTATGACATAGAGATATAGAGATGCATGTTATGAATATACATGATGCTTGACATAGAACAATAAGGTGGAAATTATGCTGTGTAATGGAATATTTACCTATAAATAAAATGGCTGAAAGCTGTGATGGCAGAGTAAACAAGGTGCTAACTTGGTTTGCTCTCCCAAAGCTTTGGTTGTTTATTTTTAAATAATACAAGTGTGTTGTGTATTATTTACCGATTTACCGTGCTTGTTTTCCTTCTCATTGCTTTGTGTGTGGATATACGTTACCCAAGAGCCCTGGTGAGTTACCGGTGAGGGGAGGTGAGAGTACACAAACAGTTGGTGCCGTGCCGGATACAGATCTCTGCATTCAGGGCAAGGGCAGAAGGTGCCAGAAGATTTGTGAGTATTACCAGTGATGGGTAATCTGTTAAGTAGACAGGCTCTGTCTCAGATGCATGAATGGCATGACAGAGCTCGGGATTTAGCGTTTAATAAAGGTAGCCCTTCTTTTTGTATGCTTCTATTGTATGTATGAGAGAAGCATGGCTATGTAGCCATCGATTCCGTAGCACATAGGGATTCAGTGACTAGAGGTAAAGAGAATTTGCAGTTTCCTCTGGAGGGAACTTTCTCTGTAGATAAGGTCCATTACCCGAGTTATGCATTGGCGGTTAAGAGTAAACCGTGCAATAGTCATGAATGAATTGTGCTTACATGGTGGGAACGGATGGCACATGAAGAAAAACAGGAATGAATTTCAAGATTTGAAACAAAAGTTGTTTGTGTTATGAAATGTAACTAATGACCATCTGAGCGAGTGCGGGTCACTCGTGCAGTGGAACTAAGAGAAGAAATACTTAAATAGAAACAGAAGTTAGGGGGAGTAGAATTGTGTATTTTGGATATTTGTGATAAGAATTGAGAGCACGTGTGGACAGAGAAACAGAAAGTGTTGTACTTGTAATAAGAACCTTAAGAGTGGCAATAAGTGATAGTGTTTCTGTTGCAAAAGAATCAAGTGTTACTGATGAACATTGTGACAGATATGAGAGAGATTTGGACAGACATTATGAAACCTATAAAGAGGAGCATGATTGATTATATGATGATCTAGGCTCTATTCAGGAAGCTATGCACCAGCAAAATAACTCACATTCTAGCACAGTTAAATCTGAAACAGCTGAGGGAAATGAAATTGTGCTTACTTACCCTTTCCATTTGTACCCAGCGGGCTTGACAGGTTCTATGACTATGCCTGCAAATTGGAGCCCTAAAGAAGTGTTTGATTTGGCTAAAACGTTTCCTAATTACAGGGATAACCCTGGTAGATTTGTGTCCTTATGGTCTCAAATAATTAACAAATATAATCCCACTTGGGCAGACCTAGATAATTTGCTTAGAGCTGTGTTTTTTAATCCAGATGATTTTTATAGGGTCACTCATCCAGTCCGTGAGGATAACTGGCAATGGCCACTCACAGACCCTGTGATAGATTTTCAAGAGAAGACTAAAAGAGATCATTTTGTTTTGTGTAGAGAGAAATTGTTAGAATCCCTTAAAGTAGTATGTAAGCCTGTAAAGGATTGGTCGAGGCTAACATCTCGAAGGCAGGATAGGGGTAAAAAGGTTACAGATTTTCATATTAGGTGTATGCTAGCTTTTAAGGACTATTCTGGTGAGGCAGAAGACACACCTTCAGGATTCACTAATATTTTTGTAAATAGTTTGCATCAGAGAATAAAAGAAATTTTGAAGACTTCAATAATAGATTGGCCAGCTAGAACAGCTGATGCAATTCTGGAAGGAGCTCGATACAGTGAGTTGAAATTTATCAAGGAACAGCAAGAAGAGCAAACCGAGATAGATGCGAAAAGGACTAAACTGCTTAATTTACAGATTGCTTCTATGCAGCCACCCATGGGCAGGGGTAAGAGTAAAGCCAGAGGGAGAGTAGGTTATGTGAATTCCTAGCAAGGATGTGTACAGTCAAGAGGAATGCATACTTGCTATACTTGTGGTGAGATTGGGCATTTACAGCGTGACTGCCCCCGGAATCATAATCTTGATGTCCAGAAAGTTGATTTCCCTCCAGTAAAAGCTGAATTCACTCCCGCATATCAATGTTTCTCTAGCCCAGAAGATTGTGGAGGCGATACATGGGATGCATGACTATTGTTGAATTTGAATATAATCCCTCAGGGTGAGTTAGAAGCTAAGCTGGGAGGATCTAATTTGAAGTTTGTTATTGATACCGGAGCTACTACATCAGCATTGCGTTTACAAGATTTGCTTGCCATTTATCACGCTCAGCTAGCGCAAACACCGATAGTACATTGTGAAGGCATTGAGGGTAAGATAAGTCCTCATTGTAAACTTGAATTTTTACCTTTGCAGATTGGAGAGACTGTCTATCCTACTAACTTTCTTGTAGGAGACACTTTACCGGTGAATCTTTTAGGTCGGGACTTTTTAGCTTCATACCATGCTACTCTATCCTGGCTGAGTGGAAAGTTGTTTTTCCAGCTATATTCTCTCTCTGAAATGCCATCCCCTGTAGATGCCAATACCATTCATCCTGCTCTTGGAGAACTTCCTTCTACCCTGTGGGCAGTGCGAGGATCCAATTTCGGATTCCTTTCTATTCTGCCTGTGAAAATCACTGTGAAACCTGGAGCCCAGCTTCCCAGACTCAAGCACTATCTGCTACCAGCAGCTGCCATCGATAGAATTTGTCTTGTGATTGAAGATCTTCAGAAACAAGGCGTCATCTATTCTACAACTTCACCATGTAATACTCCAATTCTTCCTGTACTAAAGGCTGACGGTAAGACATAGGGGTATGTTTACTAAACTGTGTTAGTTTGATTCGCGTTAGGAGCCGCGTTAGTGGAAGAAATGCCAAAAAAGGACATGGGCGGTACATCGTTACCGATAACGCGCGTTATAAGGCGCCGCGCAGCAACGATCGTTACAGGGCACGTTACTGCGCGTTAAGCTTAAGAAGGCACACAGACACCCAAATACAGAAACAGAGCTGTAGCACAATGGTTACTACACAGACTGATGGTACAAGGGTCATGGGTTTGATTCCCTAGTGTGCCTAATGAATAAGGCTGGCTGAGGCGTCATGTGTAACCCTTTGAAGGCCTACTATAATATTTTAATCCACATTCTGCAGCAGGGTTAATGTTTGCATATGTCAGGAAAATTGTACCCGTCTTATTCAATATGTTCCAATAGTGACGTTCCCTCTGCCATGGTCATGTATTATATACCATTTGATAGGACTATTTAGGCAGAAGTTTGGATCCCGAAAGTTTTGGGCTTGGCCTGGAAAGGGTTAAGTATTGGGCTGTGAGGAAGTTTAGTTGTACTTTAATAGTGCTGCCAGCAAACACACCCTCACAGTGGCGTAACCTAAGGTGCCACATAAGGCACCCTAGAAGGCACTCCATAGGGCACATTATAAAGTGCGCTGTCTGCCAAGGCACCCTATAATGTCCCCTATAGGACACCATATAAGGCACCTTATAAGGCGCTTTATAGGGCACCGTATAAGGCACCCTATAGGGTGCCTTATGAGCCACCCTAAGGTGACAGTACCCTGAGGGTGGTTCTGCTGGCAGCACTAATATACAATAAAAATAGACAATGCCTAAGACAGCCCTATCGATGAAACCCACTGTGGGTTGTGAACCCATGACCTCTGGCTCCATGGGCAGTGAAGTAACCAGTGGGCTAGAGCTGCTAATAAACACCAGGCTGGCTACAGGAGGACTGCATGGCACCACACCCACATTCTGCTGTGGTTACCAGGATAGGGTCAACCCATCCGTACCCAGGATGCACAGCACATGTAAATCAGCAGTCTACAGATGATCACAAGATGGGGTATGCACCCCACAGCACCTCAGCCTGGTAGGGGGTGCCTACGGTGTGTGTTAGTGGCACAGAGTAGCTACAGACCGTCACAGTGTGCGGGTCCTGTGCTCACCCTGAGGGAGAGGTATGGTGCCCAGCACCATTCTCACAGCACCTGGCTTTGCTGAGATAGGCTATGCTGCAGGTCCCCATCAGTGCCAATGTGTGATAGGTAGTCCTTGCAAACACTCCTAGGATATGCCTGTGTTCATCTGTATGTCACATCTAGCCCTTGTGGACTATAATGCACCAGAAAAGTGCATACCCTGTGTGGGTGCCATTGTCACATGATGTAAGTGAAGGGGGGTGTTGGGACCCACAGGGAGATTACATACCACCACCCAACGCACCCTCTGGGGCTCAGGGTGGGGGAGAGGATCTCCCGCCAACAGATCCACTTTCTACCCCCCTGCAATGGTGGCAGTAGAGGGGACCATCACCCCAGTCCTGCTAGGGATCAAACACCCTACAGGGCAGGCAATGCAGAGCTGTACACATCCATAAAGCAATAGCAGACAGAAGGCCTGGAAATGCACAGCTGCCCCCCCCCCCCCCATCTGACATTCTCCAGCAGCAAGTCTCCAGCCGCTGCACCCTGCAAGGTGTTCCAGCAACACACATACTAGCTGCAAACAGTCTGCTAGCTAGTCCATAATGCATGGTCCTGGAGGAGATGCGTGTACCCAAAACTGGGAGATCAGCAAACACACCAAGCAGATAAGTCAGTGATCGGGCCCCAAAAGAGAACCCATAAATTTTGTTTAATTTTGTTTAATGTAAACCGCACTGATGTCAAATAGCACAGTATATAAGAGCTGTTAAATAAATAAATAAATAAATATCACATGAGAGAAATGCTACACAGCACTATGGGGGAACCTAGCCATGCCGTGGTCACTGCACAATTTAATAAAAAATAACACGTTCACTCAAACTCAAATGTAATGTAGTGAATCCTTTATAGTTTTCATTCAAGATCCAGATTCAATATCACAATCTAACTCTGCACTTTACTGAGGACTCTGTCCTTTCCAATCGTGCTCTTGATTGTTGCTTCTAACGCTATTATGACCATTTAATATGGTAGCTTTCATTATCTTGCACTTGTAGCCATGCTTCCTTTATTCATTCTTTAAGAAAGTGTAAAAATTATTTTTGAAAAAGCAGAAGAAAAAGATCCCGACGCTCAAGTTCGGCGCCTCAATGGCGTTTCAGCTTGAAACTTTCTTCAGGAGATTCTTTATTTTATAAATACTACTGCTGCCCGCGCCTCCGTTCATTTATTCTTTTCTTCAATCGAAGTGACCTCCCTGCAGGACATGCTGTGGCCACTCTGTCCGTGCAGGTGGTACCGGGCACTACAATGTCCGAGCCATTGCCCTATGCCCTGTGCAGATGCGGCCAGGCCAGGCCACCCTATCCAGGCTATTCCCACGGTACCTTGCTCCTCATTATGCACATTGGCAGGCCAATACTGGCAACAGTGCTAGCAGTGTGGGCTGTGGAGGGTGTTGGCAGTCACCACACATTGGATAGACAGACACACACTCCCCACACCTATGCCAGCATTGTGCAACTATAGAGGAGTTGGGCAGCCCAGGCCACCACACCAGTCCTGGGCACAGTGCAGGCATGGCTATGGTATGCAATACTATAGGAGTCACTCCCTAGGTTGGTAAACACTGTCAGACACAAGACCTGTAGCACACTCCACAGACATCAGAAAGGTTGCTATGATGCAGCTCACTCAGAAACTTGTACTTAACCCAGGAATTGCTATCTGCCAGTAATCATAGCAACTTTTTGATAGATGTGTACCATATTCCCAGGTTTAGGGTGGCATTACTAAGGTATGCAAGTGCTAGTATTGGGAGATGCACGCAGAGCCCAAAGTCCTGCCTCTCCAGGAGGCTTTGGATAATGGGGCCTGTGGGTGCAGTTGTGTCTGCCCCTGTTGGCTGCTGCTTTACGGCAGAGGTTCCCAACTCCAGTCCTGCGGTACAAAACACTGTTCGAGTTTTCATGCTGTCCCTCATGAATATGCATGAGATACATCTGCATACCATGGGGGTGGCGCATAGAAATGCAGCACAGGCTTCTTTATCAGAGGCAGCATGGAACCGGAATGGTGTTTGGCCATCCAGGACTGCATTTGGGAGGCTCTGCTCTAGGTAATGTGCATGTTTATGGTGTCTGTGCTCTGTAGGGTAAAATGTAGGTGTTTTGGGCATGTTTACATCATCTGCAAGAAAGGTTCTGTCTGTATTAGCACGTTATAGTAGTGGGTAAAATATGAGGACTGGGTTGGCGGAAACCACAGCTGGGACTTGAACCTGTGACCTTCTGCTTCTGAATACACCTGCTTTGTGCACTGCACCACCATGTTATCACAGAGATGGTGCATTCCCTGGTGATACCATGACTGTTGGTCAGACAGGGCCTGTCTGTTGCAGTGCATGGCACCCACCTACACAGGGCTAGGCCACGGTCTGCTCTGGGCAGTTGCCACTGCCCCCTCCACCACCAGTATCCCTCAGCCACCATGCTGACATGCCCTTCTGCTGGTGGAGCTGGTGGTGCGCAGTCTCAGGCCATCCAGTGTGCAAGTAGGCGGCTGCCTATGGTGCGGGTTCTGGGGTAGGGGTGCCTGCATAGACGTCCACGCTCCCCCCCAGCCCCACCTGCCAATGTTCCGTGCCCTTGGGGGTAGCTGTTCGGTACTATCCCCTGTGACACTTTGGGAAACACACTCGTGCCCATGTTGGTCCTTCAGCATTTGCTGTCTGGCTGCTCCGCAGTTTCAGCATTCGTATGGGCCACCTAGGCATCACCCTAGTCTGCACTGTGGCCCAGCTCCACCACAGCATGTGCCGCCTGCGGCCCTGTGTATCCCCTTCTCCGGCATCTGTCCAGTTGACATTCTGTCATGCCCGCCCTGTTGTTGCAGGACATGTGCATGCCATAGGAACCCTGTCCGATGGTGGGAAAAACCCTGAGCAGCGCTATTTCACTGTGGGCTCATTCACCTTGTATGGGGACGTTGTATAGACCCTTCCACGATTTATATCTGTTCTATGGAGCTTACTCTGGGGAGGAGGGGTTGATGTTTCTCATTGATACCACTATTGACCAGCTTAGTTATTGTTTTTTTTCCAGTTTGTTGGGGTCATTTTCAGTGTTTCTGTGCCCTTTTGTTCTGTGCACATGTATCACACTTATCACTTTGTTTTGCTGACACTGAAATGGTTTCTCTCCCCTGTAATGTGCATTAACGGCAGGTTTTCATTCGCGTTGGAATTCAGCTCTGAAAATCAGCGTGTTAGTGTGAGGGGAGCCTCTCCCCGCCCACTCTCCGCCCACTGACCCCTTCTCTCCGCCCTCTCTCCACCTTCTGCGGTGTTTTACCGCGCCGCGGGACATTACGATCGTTAGCGCATCATAACGCGCGTTATGTAACGTTAATGATCGTTAGCGCATCATAACGTGCATTATGATGCGCTAACGATCGTCAACGTTACATAACGCGCGTTATGTACGATTACCGCAGTTTAGTAAACATACCCCATAGATTTGTGCAAGACCTGCGAGCAGTAAATAATGTGATTTTGCCAATTTTTCCCTTGGTACCTAATCCACATGATATCTGGACACAGATACCTCCAGGGACTACCTGGTTTTCTGTTGTAGATTTGAGTTCTGCTCACTTTTCAGTGAGAATTAGCAAAGAAAATAAATTTTTATTTGCTTTCCATTTTGACAATAAACAATATACTTGGACCACTTTGTGTCAAGGGTACACTGATAGTCCTGCGTATTTTACACAGGCCATAAGAACTGTACTGCTTGATGTAAGGCTCAACCATTCCTCTTTAGTTCAGTATGTTGATGATTTGCTTTTATGTTCACCAAGTTATGAGACTTGTTTGTCAGATTCCTTGTCTCTATTAGCTCATATTGCTGATTTAGGATTGAAAGTTAATTTGTCAAAACTGCAATTTGTATCTGAAAATGTTACTTTCCTGGGTGTTGCCCTAACACCATCTAGTGCAATTACCTCTGCTAGATTGAAACCTATTCTTTCATTGTCTTTCCCAGCAGCACCAGTATTACTGCACAGATTCCTGGGTTTTGTTAATCTTTTGTAAACAATAGCTAGCAAGTTTCTCAGACCTTATTGCTCCCTAGTGGTTAGAACACTGGCTTGGTAACCAAGCAACCAGGGTTCAATTCCCACTAGCACGCCTTGTGGCCTTGGGCAAGTCACTTAACCCTCCATTGCCTCGGAAGAAAGGCCTGGCAATCTACTTCTAGTGACACTGCTAAGAAAACCCAGGAGCTTCTGGGTCGCCAGGAGTCAGGACTGACTCGAAAGCACACATTGGATTGGACTGCTCCGCTTTATGCTCTCATTGGGAAAGAAGGACCTGAAGGTCTCATTGTACCTACATTACCACAGTGGGAAGCCTTTTTGAATGTAAAGTCTGCCTTGGGAAATGCGCCATGTTTATCTTTGCCAAATTATTCTTTGCCATTCAAACTGTATGTGGCTATTTCTGATTCCTCTGCTACCTGTGTGCTTTTACAAACTTTCCCAACTGGTCGCAAGCCAGTAGGCTATTTCTCAAAGCGTTTTGATTCAGTGACTTTGGGACTCCCACCATGTCTACGTAGTTTGGTAGCAGTGGCCTTTGCAATTGAAAGTACTGATTTTCTAGTTTTACAGCACCCTCTTGAAGTGTGTGTATCACATTCAGTTCTAGGTTGCTCCATTTAACCAAGACTCAGCCTTTGTCCTCCACACGTTTGTTGACTCTGAAATTAACAATTTCTCAGCCTCATGTTACAGTATCTACTACATCTAAATGCAACCCTTCAACGCTTCTAGCTCTATTGAAAGATCTTGTGGAGGATAATGGGTCTCATGATTGTTCTCAAGTCATTTTGCAGATCAAGAAGCATGGCGAGCTGCCCTCCGAGCATCGGTGTCACCAACATTGCTGTACTTAACACCATCTAACATGACTTTGTTTTCCCTTTCATCTCTCTTACAGCACTATCAAGATGCTTCCTTTGAAACTCAGACTCTGTGGACTTCGTGGGATGCGACCTGTGATGCACAGGGCTACTGGAAAAAGGATCATCTGCTTATTTGTCCTGACAGTCTATTGTTTCCACTTGCCCTGTTCCTGCATCATAAGCTTCACCTGTCCGTTGTGGCTCTGCATCCTGCCTTTTTGGTTCTCCGGTATCACCTGAAATTTTTTTTCTGTGGCACAGCTTGTCTGCACTGTTTCAAGACTGGCAGAGTAGCGTCAGCTTAGGGTCAGTTATAAGGATTTCTGCTTTCCGGACTCTGATTTTGCAGCTTGGTTTTACAGACCTGTCCTGTGCCAGAGGGGGAAAACGGTATTTGCTCACTCAGCTTATTCCTGTTTTGCTCTTTCTTCTGATCAGGGTCCAGCCTTCGTTGCGAGTGTCTGGGAGGGTATTGAAAATTGGTTTGGCATCAAGAGACAACTGCACACTCCTTATCATCCGCAAAGCTCTGGCCAAGTGGAACGGATGAATAGGACACTCAAAGGTTACTTACGCACTCTGACACAGGATTGGGCTACAGATCGTACAGAAGCCCTTCCTTTTGCCCTTATGGCAGTATGGCAGTAATTCCCCCCAGTGTGCTCGAGGAGGCCTGACACCATACGAAATAGTTACTGGATGTCCAGCTACTTCTCCACATGAATTGGCAGCAATCCCAGATCCTCAACTGTTGCCCAGCGATATTTTGACTTATTGCTCACGATTGCACTCAGCCCTGTCTGTTTCCCCTTTATTGCAGGTGAATCCTCAACAAGATACTCTTTCAGAGTCATCACATCCAGAAGTGAAGCCAGGGGATTGGGTCCTGATTAAGAATTTGCATCCAAAGACACTTTTGGCTCCCAAGTTCCTAGGTCCATTCCGTGTGCTCCTGGTGGGATACTCAGCTTGTAAAGTGGAAGGACATTCTCGTTGGATACATCTTACACAGTGTCAAAAGGCTCCTTCACAGGATCCAGAAGGTGGTTCCCTGCATCGGTGAATCAAGAGATTGCAACGCAGAGACTCATTCAGATTTGGACAACAGTGATATTGCAGAAAAGACTATTATGATTAAGTGTTTTTTGAATGAACTAATTATGCAAAACACCTTTTTCCAGCATCTATACTGCTGATTAGGTTGATAAAATTAGTTTGAATTAGTGCTTTACTGATATATAAGCAATGACCTTTTGGCAATTAACTTCTACTTCATGAAGAGATTGGGAATTGGGGGATGGTTATAGTTATAGTGTTTTTCTTCATAGTATTAAGAAGGGTAGGTGTGTTTTCATTTTGTCTTATAACATTTATTTTTGAAGTAATTAATAGTTTTAAATATTTAGAGGTTTGTTAAGAATGTTTCCTTACCTGGTCGTAGTTGTGTTGTGGCATATTATTGTTAGTGAAGCAGTACTGCATTTAGAATCTTGGGAATGTTATGGGGAATACCCAAGTATTTTTGAGTCACATCTACACTCAGTTACAAAACACTTTAATCTGTCAAATTGTGCTGTTTGCCTTCCAACTGTGACAGCCACTCAGCATGGGTTTCTGCTATGAGCTAGGCCTAAAACCTTTCAAGAGTTTAATGACATAGCTTTTAATCTAACCACTGTACAATGGTCTCATACAAACACAGACCCTAGAGTGATTAGCCCTATGCCTCTAATGTCCCCTCCAATATGCTTTGTGGCTCAAAATACAGGGAAAAAGGTAGGGGACACTCCGTGGAACATCTGTAAAACAGTAATGCTACATAATTCCTCTATCTGGTATAAAAAAATCCCATGTAAGAAGTTCCTTTATTTCAGTAGTACAATTAGTGCCAGTTCAAGGGAACCAAATGCATGATTATAAATTGTTACAATATAATAGTTCTGGATACCCAACCCCTTTGAATGACTCTAGTTCAGACCTAGATATACCTAACTGGAGTTGCCCCTTGTTAGGATATTACCATTCTTGGGAACGTAATCTATCTGTAGGAATTAAAGAGGTGAGCATTACTCAGTGGGCTTTGGATAATTGTACACAGAATATAACTTGTCCCCACAAGTTGACAATTTGGGAGAGTGGGTTAGTGGCTTTAGAAGGAGATTATTTTGTGTGTGGTAATCTTGCGTATACAGAACTTCCCAGAGGTAGGTCAGGTACTTGCTATGTTACCCAGTTAGATACCCCATGGCATTTTTTACCTTACCAAAATATTACCTTATTATCAACCCTGAATGATTCTTTAAGAAGAAAAAGGGATGTTTCCCCTCAGATTAAGGCCATAGCAGCTGCACAGCAACTAGTAGACTCTACAAGTCCTTTAACTAAATCTCAGATTGATGTATTTACGGGTACTGTTTGGCTTTCAACTTTTGGAGCAATAGCATCCACAAGGGAATATGGTACCCAGATTATGTGATTACAGGCAGTTGTTGAACTTACAGCCCTGGATCTCACAGAAGCGATTAGTGTGTTACAAGGTGCAGTGGACAAGGTGTCTGCCTATGCAGCCCAGAATCGCATGCCTTTAGACTACCTCCTAGCGAAGGAAAATGGCGTATGTGGATTAATCCTTGATCATTGTTGTACTCTGCTTGATGATGAAGGAAAAGTAGTGAAAGGCCTACTAGATAAGGTTAGAAATCATACTTTTGTTTCAAGTAGTAGTTATGTAAGTTCTTTTTCTGATTATTTTGATTCTGTTTCTTCTTTCTGGAATTCATTGTCTAGGCCCCTGCAAGGCATGTTAGCATCATTGTTTGGCTTTTTGGGGTTTCTTATTTTAGGAGCATTGATTCTCTGTGTAATATCTGCCTGCTGTAAGAAGTCAGTGGACTCATTGACCCCTAAAATGATGTTACAGATTGACCCAGAGTCTATTTACAATCCTTCTTTAATATCAATGTCTGAGTTTCCTTATCTTTGAAATGATTCTTTGCAGAATCAGAGGAGGGATTGAAAGGAAGCTTGTCTGTACAGGGCTGTGTACACAGTCAGAGTACTTAATAACATCATATTACTAAAAGCCCTAAGAAAGAGTTAACACCACAGACATTCCAGAGCTTATTACTCAGCAACAACCTTGAAAGACTCTACTGAAATAACTAGGCTTTCCTAAAACAAAGGAACTAGGTTTGTTATGAAAAATGATGCAGGGAGAAGTTGTTTTTCAGTCTCTCAGTCTAGATTCAGAGATATCAAACTTCAAGTGTTAGAATTATTGTCTAAAAGGTTATGTCTGGAAATACATGTATGTCTCCTCATGATGACCTATGCTAATAAGAACTGACCTATGACGTAGAGATATAGAGATGCATGTTATGAATATACATGATGCTTGACATAGAACAATAAGGTGGAAATTATGCTGTGTAATGGAATATTTACCTATAAATAAAATGACTGAAAGCTGTGATGGCAGAGTAAACAAGGTGCTAACTTGGTTTGCTCTCCCAAAGCTATGGTTGTTTATTTTTAAATAATACAAGTGTGTTGTGTATTATTTACTGATTTACCGTGCTTGTTTTCCTTCTCATTGCTTTGTGTGTGGATATCCGTTACCCAAGAGCCCTGGTGAGTTACCGGTGAGGGGAGGTGCAGAGTACACAAACACATACAAGCATTTTAGAGGCTGTATTTATTCATATTAATCTGGTTATCAGTAGGCAGGGGTAATTTGAAATCTTTAAGCTCTGTCTGCCCTGTACATAAGGGCATTTGGCTTACTTTTATCTTTATTGGAACCTCTCTGTTGATATTTATTTATTTAATTTATTAATTTTTATATACCGCTTTGTCTAGGTAATCAGAGTGGTTTACATGGAACATAACTACTGCTGGAAGCAGCTTACAGGGAACAATTAAAGAGAACAGTTAAAATTAACAATACCATGGAACGCGATAGGGTCATGTGGATAGTGAGTGTAGCAATAGATAGGTTATGAGGGGAAGTTGTTGGACTGTTTGTTCGTGATATGACTGAGGTCTATGGTGGTTGATTGCATCGATAATAATCTGTAAAGAAGAATGTTTTGAGGCATTTTCTGAATTGCGTCAAGTCTTTGATTTCTCTTTGGGTGTTAGGTAGATTATTCCAAAGGGTAGAGGCATAGAGTGAAAATGCTCTGTTGGTTGTTGATTGATTTGCTTTTCTTACATTCTTAGGAGTGGATAGTGTGTTTTTCAAGTTGTCTCTTTTTGTTCTTGTATGCCTAACTTCAGTCTTTTGCTAGTATCCTTCAAGGATACATTGTTCCATACATCATCGAAGGTAAACTGGACTGGCTTGGAAGTGGTATCATGTAAATTTGGTAATGGCATTAGAAACTAAACTCCAGGATAACTCTCAGAAACTGGCTTCAATTTCGGATGTGACTGTGGCTCTCTCGAAGGATAATACTGCTCTTCCAGCTAAAGTGGAACTGTTAGAGAATTCGGCATGAGCCTCTAGCTTAAGGGTTCTTAATTTCGCCAGGATGGCTGGTGTCTTGGCTGTGGACTTGTTTAAAAAATATATGCTTGAAATCTGTTCCTCAATATTTGGTTCCCCCAATTTTGAAAGCTTTTATTTGCCTTTAAGAAAAACAGATTTGGATGGAAGGAATGGTGTAAATGTGGATGTTATGAATGTCTCAGAATTATTAAAAGCTTCTATTTCTGATCCAGTTCAGATTTCTACCCCTACTCTTTTGGTGTCTTGTGACTTTCTTCATATGGGGACTGGTTATTAAAATTATATTATACAAAGTGATTATTGCTTTTCCACAGTGCTAGAGTATTAATATTTCCGGAGGTGGCTAGGGAAACGCAAAAGCGGCACAGACAATTTTTGCTTTTGAAGTCTGGTGTTTTGCAGCTTGTTGCTTCGTTTCAGCTGCGTTTTCCTTGTAAATGTCTTGTATATCAAAGGCAGAGATATATATTTTTCCAACCTACAGATCTGTTAACCTTTGTGAACACCAGGATTTCCAGTTTACCATCATCTGTCCTGGTCCTGTGAATGGGGTTTGACTGTATTATTGTTAGTTCAGCCTAGGTCTCTCAAGTTAATGCTCATCTATAATTATGTTATGTTATATTTCCTTGTTTCAGTGGGATTTCTCCTGACCCACTGAGTATTTTCTTGTTTTCTTCCCTTTATTGTGTATCTCCATGCCTCTTGAATTTGGTTTTGAAAGCTGTATATTTATGTTTTTGTAGGTTCACTTTGTTCAATCTGTTGCCAGCTCCGCCCCCCCTGAAAGTGACGCAACCGCGCTTTGCACGACGTGCTCCTTAGGTGTGCTCCTTGGGGTGGCTCCGACGGTGGAGGTATCTTTGGAATTATCCCCGGAGTCCTGACATCCTTCAGCTTGATTCCTTGCACTCTAGCTTGGTCCCTCATTCTCTCTCTGCTTTGTCTCCACATTGTAGTGCTTTCGGTAAGTGTTTTGCCTGCTCCACTCTCTCCCTTTCAGCCTGTCTTACCCTCTGATACCTCAGCTGCCATTTATCTTATGGCTTCCATCCCTGTGTTATGGGGCAATCACCCCTATTGTTCTGCCTTCTCCCTCAAACCTGATGGATCCCTTTTTCGCTGTACAGCTAATCTTCTTCCCTGCTTGCTTTCTCTCTTCCGTCCTATCTCCACCCCCCTGACATCCTCAACTCCCTCATTCCGCCCTTCCCCAATCAGTTGTGGTCTCCTTAATTGTTGTTCATTGAGGTCCAAGACTCTGTTATTGCAGGATCTTGTTCTCCGAGAATCACTTAACCTGCTGTTTCTAACTGAAACCTGGCTTAAGGAGGGTGAGGATGCCTTTCTCACACGTTCTCTCCCTCCTGGCTTCTCTGCTATCTCCGTCCTTCGCGTTAGGCGCTCAGATGGTGGGGTAGCAACTATCTTTCATTCCTCTCTTCCCAACTCTACTCTCCTTTGTTACACTACCCAGAAGCCCTTCTTTTTTGCCTCCAGTTTTCCCATCCATTGCATTTTTTAGTAGTTGATGCTCCTCCAGCTCTCCGCGCCGACCTCTGGGACTCGCCATTGCTTACTATCTCTGACCTCACTCTGCAGTTCCCTCACTTGGTGATTGTTGGGGACTTTAATTTGCACCTCGACTCACCTTCCTCATCTAGGGAATGCATCTTTCTCTCTCTGCTTCAGGACCTCTCTCTTCTTCAACATGTTAGTTAAACTCCCTACCCACCATGCTTGTCACACCGTTGATTTGGTTATCATATCAACTATTTCCTGGTTACAACTCAAATGTCTCTGCACTATGGCTTTACCTTGGAGCGACCACTATTGTCTATTCTTCCAGTGCTCTGTTGTTTCCTCTTCCCTCTCTTCCTCTGCTCTCTTAGCTGCTCCATCTTCACCAGTCCCTGTGAAATATACCTGTCAGCTTATCCCTCATACCCTTAGCCTTTTCCTGCCAGTTAGTGATCTTCTATCCACAGATTTCCCCTCACTGTCTCCTGACTCACAAGTCTCGCAGTGGTCCTCACACCTTTCTGATACATTAGACCTTCTGGCACCACTAGAGCCATGCACTTCCCATCTTAAACCATCACAACCTTGGTTCCACTCAGGTCTCCATCTCCTCCGTTCCCAGCTTTGTAGGGCAGAACGGCTCTGGAGGAAGACACGCTCTACTTCCTCTTTATTATCCTTCAAATCTCACCACTCCCACTATCGCTCTCAGGTGCATCTAGCTAAGCAAACTTATTTTTCTGTATCTATTTCTTCTGCTCCAAACCAAACCCGCCATCTCTATTGGGTACTTCAGACCCTCACTGCCCTTCAGTCAGATTCTATTACCACCCAGCCCCCTCCATGTCGCAGTTAGCTTCCTTCTTTTCAACCAAAGTTCTTGATCTGAGAGCATCACTGCCTCACTGTCCCCCTTCTATTCCCCCCTCCTCCTTCCTCTCCTCCCCCATCTGCCCCCCTTTCGCATGTCTGGACCTCTTTTCATCCTATTACCAGTTCCAAGCTTATTAAACTGATCTCAACTGCTCACAAGACCACTTGTTCCCTGGACCCCATTTCCTCCTCTTGGTTTCTCACTCCATCCCTTGCTCTTGTTCTCCCCATTCTGATTATGATTAACACCAGTCTCTCTGTTGGTACCTTCCTCCATCTTTGGAAACACGCATTGCTCTGCCCCCTCCTTAAGCAATCATCCTTGGACCCTCTTGTTCCCGCCAACTACCGTCCCGTTTCTAACCTCACATTTCTTGCTAAGATACTTGAAAAGGTAGTTTTCGCCCAGTTGTCTCACCATATTGACACCACTCACTTCCTTCACCCCCGTCAGTCTGGATTTTGGCAGGGTCACAGTGTTGAAACAGTTCTTCTAGCTTTCTTTAATGAGATTCATGTGGCGCACAACCATGGTGACATTTTGGTGGCAGTATCTCTTGATCTCTCTGCTGCTTTGGACCTGGTAGATCACTCCCTTCTTTTGTCTCGTTTGCGGGAAGCTGGCCTTCATGGGACAGTTCTTAGGTGTTTGGTTCCATTCTTATCTCTTTGATCGGTCTTGTAGTGTTCTCCCCTCCTCTTCCCTGGACACCCCTTCTGATTCCTTCCCCTTTCACTGTGGTGTCCCTCAGGGTTCGATTTTAGCTCCTCTTCTGTTTAACATCTTTATGGCACCACTTGCACTACTGATCCAACAGTTTGGAATTTCTGCCTTTCACTATGCTAATGATATCATTCTTCTGCACTATACTTCCTCACTTTGTCCGAACCTCTCCCCCCTGGATTCCTGTCTTTCCGCTGTAGCAGAATGGCTGGTTCATAACTGTCTCCACTTGAATGTCTCTAAAACACTTGCTATCTGGTTCACACATGGAAATCCCCCTCCCTCAATAGCACCTTCCTTCTCTGGTTCTCTCATTCCACTGGTGTCATCTTTCCGTTATTTGGGTGTCCGTTTGGACTCTGCACTTTCTTTTCATGACCATATCTCACATGTTGTCAAGACTTCTTTAGGGCTTTTCGGTGAGTCTGCTCCCCCTTTCTTTTGGTCGCCTTTGTGCCTCACCTAAGGGCCACGCCAAAGGGCCCTCTGGTGAGGCCCTCAGGCGCGGGCCCGCAAGGCGCGGGCGCATCCTGCAGGGGCACCACTTTTAAGTGTCCTGCTGCTGTTTCTGCTTCCTTCTGGAGTTCATAAGATATAACACGTATAGGTAGTTTGTCAAGATGTGCTTGAAAATTCTTCTTTGTCAAGTCCGTGGCTCCCAATACAATGGGAAATATTTCTGTATCTTTCTGCCATATTTTCTTGGTCTCTGACTGCATTTCTTGGTATTTCAGGATCTTCTCCCTCTCCATGCTATTAATAGAATAATTACTTGGAACTGACATCTCTATTATCAATGCCGTTCTGGTGTTTTTCTCCTTTACCACTATGTCAGGTTTCCTCGCATCCAGTTTCTTATCTGTCAGAATAGGAATGTCCCAGGTGATCATAACCTCTTCATTCTTTGTAATTAATTGAGAATTTGTTTTGAATAGTAAGGAGGGAGTCAACACTGTAATAATATTTCAGCATTAAAGTTACAATTATCTTTGGGAGATTATCAACAGGTGATTATTGGTGTCTTGATGCACAAAACTAGACTATTTGGAGAAATTGCCCCAGAGATTATTGCATATCAACCTATGTTCAAGGTCTTCTAACTTAGATTCATATTTGCCTACTGTAAACTTCAACATCGCTAACTCTGTGAGGGCCTCCTTTACTGAATCCTTGGCCTCCTCTATTTCATTTTAATTATTTAGTTTCCAGACTTAGACAAAGCATGCAAAATCTTGCCTAAATGCTCACTTCTCTTGCCTAATTTGGTATCCAGTGCTTGCATCACTGCTCTGGTAAGTTAGTTGATGAGAGCATCACTCAGTCCACTACTTCTGTCATCTTGGGTTCAGTAGGCCTCAGTTAACCTTTGTCGTTTGTAATGTTTTTGCTGTCATAATGCACATCTTTAAATACTCATCTGTCCATAAATTAATATACCAGATCTTCCATTGGAAGTCAAGGCACTGAAAATAACTAAAATCCATAGATGGGGCTTGATCGGCAAGGGGGTTCCAGGAGCTGACAGAAAGCATTGCTCTTCCACTCAGTGCATCATGTGTTCTCTCCAGAAAATGGATGCACATGCAAACAGCAATTTTAGAAAAGGTGTGACTTATATATTTATGTTATGGCATGCAGAGATTTCAAGAAGGCATGTTCATATTTTAGACAGCAAATGCATGTTTATCCAGGAAAATTTCCCCATTAGCATATACATATGCTTCAAATCATGCAGAACGACTGGCTAACTTCCCACCGCAAAGTGCAAAAGGTTCAAATTTTGAAGGATGGCTTCTCAATCAATTCCCCTAGAGTTTCAGATTTCTAAAATCTGCCACTACTACATGCAAGTGACGCCACTTGCTACTTGCATGTGTATATACCACCACTAACATGTGCAAATTCCCTAGTGATGTCATTGTTGTGAATGTAGGTTTTCTAAATGGGCTGTTCCTATTGTGCATGTGCTTCTTTGCCGGTGCAATATATGTTTTAGAAAAGGCTCCATGTGCATAGAGCTTTTCCTAAAATACTTTATCCTCATCAATTGCAACATCATATGTTATATAATTAAGGAGCCCTAGGGTTTATTTTTGAAGCTCTATTTGTGGCTTGGACGTCTGAAAATACTACTCAGATGGCCAAATCAAAGAGATGTCCTCGGAGGCATTTTAGAAAGGTGGCTGCATAGATGTCCCTAGTGCAAGAATGTGCATGGTGCATAGAGACATGGCAGAGGCGTGGTCTGGCCGCTCCTACAGAGTTGCATGCCCCCACACGTTTTCATAATGGCTCGTGTATGGCGGTCCTGGCTGCTGAGATGTCCATGCCTAAACCTGCTCTTGACAACAGGAAAGTGTTAGAAAAGTACTTATTTCATGGCAGCAACACTTGCAGGGGGAAGAGGGAAATAGCTCTCTCCAACACTCTGGCAATGGAACCTACATGTTTATAGGCAGCACTTTAATTTCACCGGTCCGCATTTTTCTCTTTTGGCCCCGATGCTGTGGAATGGCCTTCCTCTTCAGCTCTGCCTGCAAAATTCATTTAGAGGGTTTAAAACTGATTTAAAGACCCTTCTTTTCAGACAGGCTTTTGATATTGTGGAATAGCACGAGGGCCGACTGGCTTCCCTGTTGTCAGAAGAGATTGTGGGCCTCTGATTCAGTGGCATCGCTGAACATTACACACAAATATTCAATGCTGGGACCATATCATATCAGATAGCGATGAAGCTAATGGGGCAGTGGCCATATTTAGCTACTGCCTGGTTAGCTTCAGCGGCGAAAGTTAGGTCAGCCTTTAATGCACTTGACTTTCGCTGCATTGCAATGACCAGGCTGCGGCTCAATATCGCTGCTGCACAGTTATTAGCGAGTGCAGTAGCACCCGCAGATATTCAGCAAAACTAACTGTGTTAGTGCCACTGAATATCCGGGACAAGGGGATTAAAATGGTTAACAGGCCTGCTAACCATATTAATCTTTCTGAACATCGGGCCCTGTCTGTCTGTTCTCCCTAGACATCTATATAGTCATCCCTGACAACATCCATACTGGGTACATACACGTTTCTAAAATCCTTCCCAACCTTGCACAGGCTGACCTTCTTTTGGGGGGGTTTGGCCTGGACATCACAGATTGTACCTAAAATGCCACTTCACGTGTATAAATCCCCTAGTAATGCTGCTAGCTCCGCACTATCTGAGTAGTGCTCATTAGTAAACACACCCCTTAGTGTTTTCCTAGCCTTTGATAAAGTACATGCATACTTTTAAACTTCTGCATCCCTTTCTCCATCTAGATGACCTATAAAAAATTATCCTCCAAGTCTGCCTAGATTCCAACTATGGCCTGATCGGTTACGCAATAACACCGTTTTAAAATATAGAAAAAATGAAGTATTTTTGTAGTTTTTTATGTCCTATTTTAAATATAAATTTTAGAAAATCTATAATCTATGATCTATATCTCTATCTCTCTGTATATAAATTTTACAAAAAACAGCCCTCGTACTTTTTATTTTATCTAGCTTTGGTTGTTTTCTAGTTATTTCTTGCTAGCTGGGATCATTTGCTTCGGTATTGTATTTTTATATCATAAGCACTAGGCTAATCCAGCCCTGGTTTCACCCTTAGCATATGTGAAGCAGGAATGGATTAACCTGTTTCTTGTGACATGATCAGGGGGCAACCCCATGTCAGAAAAGGAATAATGAGCAGAGGACAGACAATAACGAAGCACATAATCTATTCTGTGGTTCAGAGCGAATGTCATCTCAAGCCATCAGTAAATCCTAAGTATAATGTACAACACTGCTGAGATATCCATGCTTTTTGGCAAGATTTCTATGGCGGTACCTATTTTTTTAAATATTTGTTTGCCTAGCCTAAGGCATGTTTTTATGCTGGAAATTAAATTGTGTTATTTCTATCTTGGGCTTTCCTTCTTCAATTTCTGTAATTAATTCTTCACTCCCACACTTGCAAATCATTACCAAAATTAATATTTCAACTCATGTGAATCTGGTCATTTTTGCAAGCAGTCTAAAATGATGCCTTATTGCTGTTGTTGTCCATTTTGGAACCACTATGTAAAATGTATGTGTAAATAGATGTTCTAAGTATTGAAAGTTCAGCGTTAGTGACAGGCTGTCAATCTGACGATGAAATGTAAATGATTGTGGGAGATTTAAGGTTCTGGGCTTATGATGACATGAGGTCAGAAGGCAAGGAGCAAGTTTAAGATTGACTTTCAATTTAATTTTAAAAATTTAGATTCCACCTTTTCAGTATGATTCCGATGAAGGCAGATAATGGCATTGTAAAAAGAAATCTTTCTCAAGGTCCTTTATAAGGAATAATTCTGTATAGGTTGGATGAAGAGATTTATGCACTTGAAAAATGGGCTGCCTAAATGCACACTTGTATTTTATAAATTGTGCAGTAGGGGCCGCACAGCTTATAAAATACACGTACCTCTGTCCATCAAAGTGCACATGTACTGACGAAATGTTCAAGCATACAATATGCACGCAGAGATGCACATACTAATTTCATGTGATATCCACAGAAGCGTGCAGACAAGGTGACCTCAGCAAAATGGAAGTCAGAACTAAGAAGCCCGACTCCAGCGAGAGGAGCATGCTGTTTCCCACTCAGCTGATGGCTGACTGGCAGAAGCACCCCTTCCACATCACCAGCCAAAGGAGGGATCAGGCAGCAATGTACTGTGCCTGGGCATTTAGGTTTTCAAGCTTCCTACCCCTATAAAAAGACCGCACTGAGGAGTCATACCATAGTCATGGGGGAGGGGGGGGGGATGTAGGGTGACAGAAGAATGCAGGATGCAGCACAAGTAAAGATCCACATGACATCTCCATCCTGTCTAGGCACACAGCTGCCCTTGGTACCTTCCATACTATCTGCCTTGATACCTTGCTGGAGTGTTAGCGCACACCAGCACAGGACTACAGCATCTTACAAAATGCTACATAGAGTTCCTCAGGGACACCCTACTGGCTGGCAGCTAATGGTCTCAATAAATACTACAACTAACAGTACTACTTCTTATCATTTGCAAAGTGCCTAAAAGAATATACAGGGCTGTACAGATATAGAGCTTATAATCCAATCAAAACAGACAACACAACAAACTTGGGACAAGGACAAATCTAGGGGAATGGTAAGGATACACATAGGTGCTGAACAGGACACAGGGATCAGGATCCAAAAGCACGGTTCAAATGGCCACTCATGCTGTCAATGGAAAGCACACCATATCCCTACAGAATATGCAAAAAAGGACTCTTCAAAAGTTTACCCAGACACCATAAGTGGTTGGAGCAATCCTGATAGTATATCGTCTCTCTAGTGGCAATGAGTCTCAGAATGAAGCGTTATTTCATTTAGTGGGAGAGGCCTCTTTATCGGTGGACAGTTTGATTTTAGTAGGAAATTTCAATGTGCACTATGAAGCTCTCTTAAAAGCGATATAGGAAGTACAAAATTATTTGGTCCCTTGGTCAGATCAACATACTTTGAGGTTTACTTTGTCTGAGGCTATTTCCAGAAAAAAAAAAGGTAGTGGTATAAAGAAGAAGGTTTGTGAGAAGAAGGAAGTGAGTGCTGGTGGGATGGACAGTATGGTTGCAGAATGGAACCGTGCTGATGTGGTTTTGCCATGGAAAGAGATAGTCTTGAGGAGGAAACAGCACGGAGGAACCCCTTGGTTTATTGATGAAGTGAGAGATGAGTGGAGGGAAATCAGGTAATTGGAAAGGAAATGGAGGTGAGAAGGAATGTGAAGAACCAATGGAGGGAGGAGTAACTCAATAGAGATACTTGCTGAAGGAGGTAAAGAGGTTGTTTTTAAGGTCAGTAATTAGATCCTGTCTGTGTCACCCATGAGAACCGTTTTTAGCAGTTTCAAAATGTATTAAGCAGAAAACTCTTAGGATGGCAATCTGCACTGCAGCCCAGTGGATTGGCAGAATATTTTGAACATAAGATCGAGACAATTAGATACGAATGTGAGGAAGATTTAGAATGAATTTGGGAGAGGAGATACAGGGTAGTGTTGGAGAGTTGAGAATGAGGTGGGAGAAATTTGGGGAGAAGTTCTGGAGTTATTGAAATACGCCTCTCCTCTGGATCTGTGCCCATCCTCTGAATTGTGTGGCAGGGGAGGGGTTAGAGGAAAGGTTGACTGAATTGGTGAATGCTTAATTGACGGAGGGGGTTTTCCCATGTACTTTATAGCATGCCAATACTGAAAAAGGGAAAGGGGATGTGGAGAAGGTGGGGAGTTATAAACCAATTTTGCATCCTCCTTTCCAGGGAAAGTTGATTGAGAACGTTATGGCGCTCCAGTTGTTGTCCTTTATGGATAAAGCACAAGTGTTGGATAAATAGCAATCTGGGTTCCAACGCAATCATAGAACAGAGATAATTGAGGCCCAATCCTAATTGCAACTTAAAGACCGACACTGACAACTGTACCCAAAATTCGAGAGGAAGCTAGTGAAGTTATTGAAAGATGGGAGTCACATGATTATATTTCCTAAGGCCCTTAATGAGCCTAGCTGCTATATTTTGAGCAAGTTGTATATGCCTTATTAATGACTTAGGGAGGGCAAGCAAAACCCCATTAAAATATTGTGGATGAGATAATATCCGAGCTTGTGCCAAGTGTCGCAGATGCTCAGGATCCAAGCAAGGATGCAACTGATGGATCATCTGCACATGTTGAAGGATGGGGAAACTAGTGCGCACCTGGACAGTTGAAATGATAGGAGGACTGTGGTTTCTTCAGTACGCTCTCTGACACGGCTTTTGCGAAATGCCGTGAGCACCAGTGTGGGAGCAATACGATAAATGAAGATTATTGGATCCTATCAGTGAGGAAATCAGAAAATCATTTTAGAATTATTGATAAATTAGAAAAATAATACAAGATGAAAGCATTGTCTGGTGGAAGGTGTTTTTGACCTATTATGGCATAATTTTGGAAGCTATGGTAATGTCTGAATATATAAACTGAGGTCATTGTCCTTCCCAGTAGTAATTAATTTAAGACACTGTCCATAACTGTGTTGACAGTGTCTTAAAGTGAAAATGATGTGCGGAGGATTTTTATATTACAGTATTTATTGATAGACATTAACATCCTTTGCGATTCATCTAGTGGGTTATCACAACTGAACAGAACAGACTGAACACTGGTAGCTGCACACTTTAATTTATTTTATTGATTTATATTTTGCTCTTCCAGACTCTTTGGTTCATTCAGAATGGATTACAAATCTAAAACACTACACATCGGTATATTAGTGGGCGGATATTTAAACACTGAGGCTGGTGTGGGTTTTTTTTTAAACTCTGATCACATTTGAAGTGAATCTGTCTGTTCAATTCTGCTGTCTGGCTTGTGGGCAGTCCTGAATATTCAGAGTGGCAAGCACTGCTGCTATCTGGACAACCACAATACTGCTATACTGATGGTTTGCCAGATAACTTTAGAATAGTGAAAACCTGTCCTAAAAGGAACTGTATAGAGATTTGGACAGTGAACTGAATATCGTTGCTACCTGGGTAACTTTCCACTCTCCTCATTCATCGCCTGGCATTATCTGGATAATGCTGAGTCGGTCTGACAATTGGGCCCTATATATTTTATTTATTTAATTTGCTATACTACCAATGGCCAAAAGGTTGCCATGGCAGTTTACAAACAATGCAAGAGACAAAACCAAAAGAGAAAGAGAAAAAGGGAAGAAAAGAAGTAAGGAAATTACAAGAAACAAAAGGAGAGGAATATAATGCTATGGGAAATGGAAAGAGAAGAAAGGGGAGAGATGAAATGCAGAGTAAATCCCTGGAGGAAGATGCTTGGGAGATGAGACCTGAGGGAAGGCACGCTGGAAGAGTCAAGTCTTCGGGCCCTTCTTAAATCTGGGAAAAGAGGGTTCTTGGTGAAGGGGAAGTGGGAGAGAATTCCATAGAAAGTGTCCAAGTTAGGCAAAAAGTTCCTAGAAATGACTAGATGGAGGGCAGATGATTGGGGGGAGGGACAAGCAAAGGCTGTGATGAGCATAGGATAGGAACATAAGATATGCCATACTGGATCAGACCAAGGGTCTATTAAGCCCAATATCCTGTTTCCAACAGGGCCAAACCAGGTCACAAGTACCTGTCAGGTTTCCAAAAAAGAAGCACAGATTCCACATTGCTTATCCTTTGGTAAACAGTGGCTTTCCCTGATCTTCTTTAATGATGATTTATGGACTTTTCCTCCAGGAACTTGTCCAAACCTTTTTTAAACCCAGCTACACTAACATCTTTTACTACATTCTCTGGTAATGAATTCCAGAGTTTGACTATGCATTGAATGAAAAAATATTTTCTCTTGATTAGTCTTAAAAGGGCTGCATTGTAGCTTCAAAGTGTGCCCCCTAGACTTTCTACTTTTTGAAGAAGTAAACAACTGATCTACATTTACCCATTCCACTCTATTTATTAGTTTATAGACTTATATCATATCTCCCTTCAGCCATCTTTTTTCCAAGTAGAAGAGCCTTTCCTCATAGGGGTATCCTTACAACCCCTTTACCATTTTGGTGGCTCTTCTCTGTACATTTTCTAATTTTGCTATATCCTTTTTAAGATATGGTGACCAGAACTGCATACAACACTCAATGTGCAGTCACACCATGGGAAGGTCTATATGGTGAAATCAGGGTAGCGAGATAAGAAGGACAATCTGAGTTTAAGGTGCAATGAACAAGGTTAAGGACCTTGAATTGGATGCAAAAAATAGACTGGGGGCCAATGCAGAATGATCAGAAGTGGAGAGACATGATGAAACTGTGGCATTAAGGATAAGTTTAGCTGTGGTAGACTGGATAAGTTGGAGGCAGTGAAGTGATATTGAGGGAAACCAGCATAAAGAGTGTTGCAGCAATCAAGTCAAGTCATGACCAGAGAGAAAACGAGAAAAGTAAATGAGGAGTATAGAGAGTGAAGACAGCATAAAGGTAGGAAAGAGAATTGAGAGAGAGTTGATTTAGGTCTTGAAATTTGCTATACTGTCTTGAGGGCAGTCCAGGATGATGCCAAGGATTTTAATAGTATCAGGGAAAGGTGGGATGGAGAGGAGGGGCAGGATGGAAGAGGATGAGCTAGGTGATGAGAAGGAGATAGAGTAACATTTGGAGACATCAAGGGACAACTGTATGCCTTATAGTGCTTTACAAATGATAAGTAGTAGTAGTAGTGTTTGACAGCATGAAGACAAGACTGGAAGAGAGAGATCATATGAGGAAGACTGGACTGTAAAGAGGATCTGGATATCATGGATATAAAGAAAGGACGTGAGCCAAGAGATTGAATCAGGAAGAGTAAGGGAGTAGGAGACATTATAAAGGGTGGCAGTGAGGAGGGAACCCTGGGGGATAGTAAAGGGAAAGGAGGGGGAGCTTGGAATTAAAAGAGATTTGAAAAGAGAGGTCTGAGATTAAGGATGAAAACCATTTGAAAACAGTGCCATGGAGGCTAATGGTGTGAAGGTTGACCACAACCTTCTCCCTGATACCTTATCCTCACTTGGTTTTAAGGGCTCTGTACTATCCTGGTTCTCCTCCTATCTCTTCCATAGCTCTTTCAGTGTTAGTTCTGGTGGCTCCTCCTCTTCTGCTATCCTGCTTTCAGTTGGTGTACCCCAAGGATCTGTCTTGGGTCCGCTCCTTTTCTCTCTCTATACCCAGTGCCTTGGTGCGCTAATCTCTTTCCATTGCTTTCAGTACCATATTCATGCCGATGACTCCCAGATCTACCTCTCTACGCCAGAAACCTCTCTGGCAATCCAGACCCGGATCTCTGCCTGCCTCTCTGACATTGTTGCTTGGATGTCTCACCATCGCTTGAAAATGAACATTGCCAAGATTGAGCTTCTTATCTTTCCCTCTAAAACCTCCTCTCCTCTTCCTCCTTTCTCATTCTCTGTGGATAGCTCTCTACTCCTTCTTGTTTCCTCAGCTCGCAACCTTGGGGTTGTCTTTGAGTCCTCTCTCTCCTTCTCCACACACATCCATCTGATAGCTAAGACCTGCCGTTTCTTTCTCTATAACATCAACAAAATCTGCCCATTCCTTTCTGAACACACTACTAAGACACTTATCCACTCCTTAATCACCTCCCATCTTGACTACTGTAACCTACTCTTTGCTGGTCTCCCTTTGAATCATCTCTCTCCTCTTCAATCTGTTCAGCACTCTGCTGTGCGGCTAATCTTCCGCCAGCCTCGTCATGCCCATATTACCCCTCTTCTCAAGTCACTTCATTGGCTCCCTATCCATTTCTGCATCCAGTTCAAACTTCTTCTGCTGACATGTAAATGCATTCACTCTGCATCTCCTCACTGCCTTTCTTCTCTTATTTCTCATTACACCTCCCCCTCCCTCTCGGGAACTCTGCTCTTCTTGCAAAGTGCTTCTATCTGTGCCCATCTCTTCTATTGCTAACTCCAGACTTCCATCCTTTCACCTTGCTGCACCTTATGCCTGGAACAAACTACCTGTGTCTGTATGCCAGGCACCTTCACTGACCTTTTTCAAATCCAGGCTGAAAGCTCACCTCTTCGCTGCTACTTTTGGATCTTGACTCACCTGATTTCCTTGTTTCTTTACCGTCTCCCCTTGTTTTATCTCTGTCTACACCTTCTGTGTTGTCTGTCTTGACTAGATTGTAAGCTCTGATGAGCAGGGACTGTCTCTTACATGTCTGTGCAGCACTGCATACAACTTGTAGCGCTATACAAATGTTCAGTACTAGTAGTAGTAGTAGTAGTAGTAGCAAGGCGATGGAATTGAAACAAATCTCAATAAACCTAAAAGATATAATACTGCAATTTTATAAACAGAAGAGTAGCAAATCACCTGGACCAGATGTTGTACATCCCAGCATGCTGAAAGAACTCAAATATAAGATTTCAGACTTATTAATCTGTGATCTATCTTTGAAACCATCTATAGTACCCGAAGACTGGAGAAGAGTCAATATAAAGCCAATGTTTTAAAAAGGGTTCCAGGGGTAATCTTGGGAAACTACAGACCGATGAGCCTGATGTTAATACTGGGCAAAATGGTAAACCATTATAATGAATAAAATTACTGAACATACAGATAGAAATGGTTTAATGGGACAAAGTCAACATGGATTTAGCCAAGGAAAGGTTTTGCTCCATAATCTGCTATAATTTTTGAAGGTGTGAATAAACAGATACTATAGACATAGATAAGCCAGTTGATACAGTGTTTCTTGATTTTCAGAAAGCCTTTGACAAGGTCTCTCATGATAGTCTTTTGAGGGAATTAAATTTGATGGGATAGGAGGCATTGAAATCAATTCTGAAAACATGCATGTCTGGGCAGTGGGCACGTCTAAATGGAAATGTGCAGGAATAGAACCCAATTCTGCACATGTAGAGATAGATGCAGCCGCGTGCACAGAATCACCCACATAGATGTGCTAAGCACGGCCCGCACACAGCGCTTCATTGAATGAAGTTGGATATACCTCTACAGTGGCTTAGTATGTCTCCGCGCTCACCATACTCAGAAAAGACGTATGTCTGCGACCCTGCCCGTCTCCGCAATATACCTGAGAACAGCCATGACCCCTCCTATAAAACATGCTGCTATGAAGCTGCTGTGGACACAAACAGTGCTGTTATGAGGCTGAATGACAATGAAAGAGGATGATACGTATAGGTGGATGCAAGTTAGACAATAGAAACTAGTCTGTGACATGCCCAGACCACTACAAAGCAATTGCAGTGCACAGTAATGTAGCAGGAAAACAGGTAGAGAGTGAACCTACTGGCACAATATGTAGTGCAGCGCAACATACATGGCAGCAGACCCTCCAATGCCTGCCCATCAGGAACCTGACTGTACAATGCTAAGAAAACACATGATCACAGCAGAACATGCACCCCATAACAAACTACCCAAACATTTCCCCTGCACTACTAAAGGGCCATTGGAATGACAGCAGTCAGCTGTGCAAGCACCACACAGACATGCCCAGAGACACCAACGTTGCTCCCTACATCTATGCACATTTGGGAATGGTGTACTGCACTGTGCACTGTGGCACACCCTCCCTCTGAGGTCCCCTGAGTAGTGAAAGGGAAGTGTCTGTATGGGAAAATGATTGTGGAACTGTTCTGCTTACTCCTGCCTGTATGCACAGGCACCTGGTGATGCTGTAGACAGCCCTATGGACCAGGTACCTGTGAGGCATACCTGTGCCCCACAAATATATGTATGAGAAATCTACACCCCCCTCCCCCGTGCAGCCCTCCAACCACGCGCACACATGCACTCTCACTTGCAGTCCCACAGAAGCAGCCGTCTGTTAAAAGAATGCCCTGCACTGAATGTCGTAGGTGATGGAAAGGAAACCATAGCAATCAGCACCTCCAACCCAGCATCATACCTGCTCACTGCATTGCCATTTGGTGACTTACATACACGCTGACTGCAATAGTGGACCTCTAACACAGAGCTGCGGTAGGCCCAAACAACCCTTTCAGTATATCAGCCTCAAGGGTTAAACCCTGTATACGCATTGCACATCATAGGCCCACACATATAAACAACAGCAACAGTGACATGTGCACAGAATATGTGCCATATAGCCACCGGCGTATGATAGCCCCAAAACAGTGTTCCGATAGGATTTACATATGACCGTATCTGCATCAGGGGACTGTACACATTGCATAGAGCATGTGGTAGGGATCTACTGTGTGGAGCGCAACACTGCAGCTGGCTGGCTGCTGCACATAGCATCGATGGCTGGACTTAAGTTTTCACAAGGGGTGCCGGGACTCTGTCACCAATATCATTTCAAGGACGTGGGCATTGGTAGGACGCCCTAGCTGTGCCCCTTTAGCTCACACAGCAAATGCCAGAATAACCAGATTGAGCACCTGTGCTCTACTGCATACATTTTTGGGGGTGTTTATTTCTGCTGCTTTGAGTTACATCCTCCCTCTCCTCTGCTAACACTGCCTTCTGTGATTTTCTGCGTGCACTGCATGCTGTGCACAGCGTAAGTTGGACATCCATTTACCAGTATTGGCTGCATTGGGGTGAGGAACAGTAATATTTTTAAGCCCCACCTTTATTCCATGGTTTTACAGAGATAACCTGGACATCTGTGGGACAAACTGCAGACGCACATGGGTGTGACCAGAATATGCTTGTACGTCTCCATGGCTGGCCACGCCCCCATCCCACCCTTTCCTGCCCACATTCTGCGATCCCCGTTTAAGTGCTGTGTACGTGCAGTGCCACAAAGATTCAGAATACGGTTCTGCACGTTTCACTAGATACACTTCTATCCCACACATACAGGCGGCTTATTTGTGGTTCAGAATGACCCCCAGTGTGTTTTTGTGGATTAGGAACTGGTTAAAAGATAGAAAAACAGAGAGTAGGGCTAAATGGCCAATTATTATAATGAAGAAAGGTGAACAGTGGCATACTCCAAGGATCTGTGCTGGGCCCACTGCTTTTTAAACATATTTATAAATGACCTGGAAATGGGAAACAGTGACACAAAATTATTCAAAATTGTTAAAGCACAAGAGGATTGTTAAAAATGCAAGAGGATCTTGATAAATTGGAAGATTGGATGTTGAAATGGTGGATGAAATTTAATGTCGACAAGTGCAAAGTTATGCACGTGGAGGCCGCCTCAATAGGTGCATGCCTGGGCAGTGGGGATGCCCAGAACTTGACCAGGACCAAGTTGGACCCGATTCTGTAACCTTGGTAGTTTTACATACCCATGATTGTGGAATCAAGTAGATAAAAGGCCCGGCATGCACCCATTTCCTTGGAGGGAGATGTCTTCGAGGCTGCCCATTCCTACCACATAAGGCTCCGGCAGGTGTGCTGGTGCAGTGGTATCCTGTTGTCATGGCACCAGCACATCCAGCCGGAGTCACAGAATGCCTAGACTGAGAGTGGTCCTGGCACACCACCATCTGACCCTCAGTGGGGGCCCCCAAGGCCTGGATCAGGTGGCGGGTGTTGTACTGTGGCATCACAATGGGGTCGGGGTATGTAGCCCAGAAACAGCTCTGTGCCTGGCATTTATTCCATTATTGGGGTGGAATAAACCGGATGTCCATCTCGGTGCTGGGGTGCATACAGAGACCTGTCTTGAATAGCCTCTGTAATCCTTGTATCTGGCCACTCCCTTGCTTTGCCCCAGCTCTGCCCCCACTCCTGCCCATGTACAGTGCTCCCCGCACAAATGCTCTGTATGTGCGGGGAGCACTGGTGGCGGAATACGGCCAGGGGGCTGAGTGCTAGGCGTCATCGTGAATTATACATTGAACCCCTCTGCCCTGTGTGGAGCTGCGGACAAGAAAGTAAATGGAATGCTAGGAATCATAAGGAAAGGAATGGAGAATAAAACCAACATTATAATGCCTCTGTATTGCTCCATGGTGCGACAACACCTTGAAGTTTGTGTGCAATTCTGATCACTAGCAAAATATAGCAGAAATAGAAAAGTTACAGAGAAGAGTGACCAAAACGATAAAGGGGATGAAAGGACACCCCTATGAGGAAAGGATTAAAAGATTACAGCTCTTCAGCTTGGAGAAAAGATGGCTGAGGAGAGATATGATCGAGATCTATGAAATAATGAGTGGAGTGGAACAGGGAGCGTAGATTGGTTGTTTACCACTTCAAAAAGTAGAAAGACTAGTGGATATGCAATAAAGGTACAATGTAGCACATCTAAGACTTTGGATAAAATATTATTTCATTCAAACTCTGGAATTTGTTGATGGAGTAAACGTTTTTAGTGTAGCTGGGTTTAAAATATGTTTGGACAAGTTCCTGGAGGAAAAGATCATAAACCATTATTAAAGTGGAGTGGGGAAATCTACTGCTTACTTTTGGGATAACCAGCATGGAATCTCTCTATCTTTTGGGAACCTGGTAAGTACCATGATCTGGATTGGCCACTGCTGGAAACAGAACACCGGGCTTGATGGCCCCAATATGGCATGTCTTATATTCTTATGTAACATTACCCTGGAAGTTCTGGATTTCAACTTTCTACCTAAAAGCCTAAATTTGGCCTCCAAAATTCTCTCCCAGACTTTCCCATATCATTGGTACCACCGATGACAGCAGTCTCCTCCCCAGCATTATCTTAAACTTATCTAGGTGGCAAGTGCCTGCCGTACTGGATAACATCTCACCACGACAGACAAGTATCAGTAGCTGCATGTACAGAAAAGGCTTGTCTACACTGGAAGTGGCTGGTACTCAAAGCTACCTTAGTAACTTGATCTGTAGGACATTTTCAATATAAGCTCAAATTAAAAACAAGTTGAAAAGTGAACACAATCGCGCATTTCCCTCACTCACAGGATCAGACATTTGAGGACATCAGCAGTGTGTGCCACAGGAAATATTGTGGGGTACGTGCATGTGTACATTTGTAAGTGGGTGTGTATGTTTGTGACTTTCTGTGTGTCATGGGGACTGCCGGAGGCTACATGTGCATATGTGTGTATGTGTGTATTCACTATGGGGACTGTTGGGTGCTACATACACGTGTGTGTGCATGTCTGTGTGTCATGGGGTCTGTTTGGGACTACATGTTTGTCTGTGTCATGGACAGTGTTGGGGGCTGAATGCTTGCATGTCTGTGTACTATGAGGAGTGTCAGGGGCTGCATGTATATATGTGTATGGGATTGTCTAGGCTAGGAGTGGAAGAGTAGCCTAATGGCTAGAGCATTGGCTTGGAACCCAAGAAACCAGCGTTCAACTCCCACTACACTCCTTTTGCCTTGGGAAATCACTTAATCCTCCATTGCCTCAGACAAATCCAAGTTATGAATTCCTCTGTTTAGCAGCTTGTCGTGCTGTGAGGGCTTGTGTGCATCAGTGATGCTGAGAGCTAAACTATCGGTAGTTTAACTACTGGCAGGGTCTCCCAAGATGGACAGGTTCCAGCTGAGGTGCCAGACCAAGACAAACCACCCATCTGGACAGCAGCAGAATGGGATAATGTTGATGGTGGAGGATCACATTTCTGTGACAACGGCAACACCACCAAACTTAAACTGCGTGGAAGAAAGGCCCGGCAATCTACTTCTGTATCTTGCCATGAAAACCCAATGGATGGTTACAACAAAACAAATTGTGCTATAGTGCAGGAAGATGAGACCCCCAGGTCGGAAGGCACTCAACTAGCTACTGGGGAAAAGCTGAAGACTTTTTAGAGTAAAGCCAGCATTTATGATGTGGTTGGATCAAAGCCCTCGGGACGTCTGACTGCTGATGTAGCTGCGCATGAAATGAGAGTCAGAAGCTGTAAAGATGTCTTACACATTGGAACATGGAACATACGAAGCATGAACCAATGGAAGTTGGAGGTGGTCAAGAATGAAATGGAACGTGTATAACTTGATCTGTTGGGTGTCAGCAAACTGAAATAGACTGGCATCGGGCACTTTGCATCAGATGATCACATGGTCTACTATGCTGGAAATGAAAGACAAAGAAGAAATGGTGTTGCATTTATAATAAAGAAGAAACTTGCAAGAACTGTAATGAAATACAATGCAGTCAGCGAACGCTTAATCTCTATTCGTCTACGAGGAATGCCTATCAACACAACTATAATTCAAGTATATGCCCCAACAACAGCTGCAGAAGAGAATGAAATTGAAGAATTCTATGAACAAGTATATTTTATTTATTTATTTATTTAATACACACTTATATACCGCTACTTCCAGCGATCAGCAGCAGTTCGATTTCATCTTTGGGGGTTGTCAAATCAAGACTGGGAGGAGGGGATAGTATATACATTAGATCTGAGGGTATGTCACAGCACACAGGGTTAGTGTATTGGGGAAAGGCCTACACATTTTTACATTTATACATACATATTTACATCTTTATACATAAGCTGAAATTGACAGAACATGCAGACAGGATATCCTGATAGTCATGGGTGACTGGAACGCAAAGGTTGGCAACAAAGAAGAAGGCAAAGTAGTTGGAAAATATGGACTTGGCAACAGAAATGAAGCTGGAGAAAGACTGATAGAATTCTGCAAGACCAACGATCTATTCATCTCAAACACCTTCTTCCAGCAACACAAGCGGCGACTGTACACATGGACTTGACCCAATGGATTGTATAAAAATCAAATTGACTACATCTGTGGAAGTCAACGATGGAAAAGCTCTATAACATCAACAAAGACAAAACCTGGAGCTGACTGTGGTACAGATCATCAACTACTAGTATGCAAACTCAAGCTAAAGTTGAAAAAGAACAAAACACTCATGAATGCAGCAAAATATGACCTTGAGAATATACCACTGGAATTTAAAGACTGCCTGCAAAATCAATTTGCTGCTTTAGATACAAATGGCAGCGCTCCAGAAGAGTTATGGAATGACATCAAGAAGGTTGTGTTGGAAGAAAGTGAGAAGTCTCTACAAAAGGTGAAAAAGAAAAAACGGCCAAAATGGATGACGGAAGAAACTCTGAAAATTGCCCAGAAACGCAGAGAAGCTAAAGCCAGAGGAGAAAGAAAGACAATCACAGAACTCAACAGAGATTTCCAATGTGCAGCAAGACAGGACAAGGAAAAGTACTACAATGACGCATGCAAGGAAATAGAAGCAGAAACTATTAGAGGAAGAACAAGATCGGCTTTCCTAAAGCTACGAGAGTTAAAGAAAAACTTCCAGCCTCGAATTAGAATGTTACAAGATGCTCAAGGTTCTATGTTGAATGATGCTGAGAAGATCAAGAAAAGGTGGAAGGAATATACAGAGTTTTATATGATAAAGATTAAGTGGACCAACAGCCGTTTCAACCTGTACCTTATGATCGGGAACCATTGGTGATGAAAGAAGAAGTTGAAGCAGCATTGAAAGACTTATCAAAGAATAAAGCACCAGGCATTAATAGCATTCCCATAGAAGTATTACAGCAATCTGATGCCGCTGTTACCGTATCTACAAGGCTCTGCCAAGAAATATGGAAGACAACATCATGGCCAACTGACTGGAAAAGATCTGTGTTTATACCAATACTAAAGAAAGGTGATCCAACTGACTTTGGAAATTATCGCACAATCGCTCTGATCCCACATGCCAGTAAGATTCTACTGAAGATTATTCAAAAGAGACTACAACCATACCTGGAACAAGAACTACCTGAAGTACAAGCGGGGTTCAGGAAAGGGCGAGGAACGAGAGACATCATTACAGATGTGAGAAGGATCCTTGAAAAGACTAAAGAATACAAAAGGATATCTATTTGTGCTTTATCGACTATAGCAAGGCTTTTGACTGTGTAAACCATGAGAAACTCTGGGCCACATTAAGAAGCATGGGTATACCAGAACACCTGATCGTACTCTTGCACAATCTGTACATTGATCAAGAAGCAACAGTTCGAACGGAACAAGGAGAAACAGAATGGTTTAAAATAAGCAAAGGTGTAAGACAAGGCTGCATACTTTCCCCCTACCTGTTTAATTTATATGCATAACAAATCATCAGAGAAGCAGGATTGTATGAAGACAACAGAGGTGTGAAGATTGGTGGAAGACTCATCAACAACCTTCGCTATGCTGATGATGCCACATTACTGGCTGAAAGTGAAGATGATCTGAAACATTTGCTTCTCACAATCAAAGAACATAGTCTCGAAATGGGCCTGCACCTTAATGTAAAGAAGACAAAGATCATAACAACTGGCATAATCAACAGGTTCATCGTTGAAGGAGAAGAAGTTGAAATCATGAACAACTTTAACCTACTATCAATAAGGAGGCAATAAGCAGTCAAGAAATCAGACGACACATTGCTCTTGGCAGAATGGCTATGAAAGACCTAGATAAGATTCTCAACATCAGAGATGTCTCTCTCCATACAAAGATTCGACTTGTTCAAGCCATGGTATTTTCAATAACATCATATGGATGTGAAAGCTGGACAGTGAAAAAGATAGACAGGAAGAAAATTGATGCCTTTGAATTATGGTGCTGCATTATGGCGAATACTGTGTATACCATGGACTGCCCAAAGAACAAACCAGTCGGTACTAGAGGAGATCAAACCTAAGCTTTCTTTAGAAGCTCAGATGACAAGACTTCGACTTTCATACTTTGGACACATCATGTGAAGATAGAGATCATTAGAGAAAGACATCATGCTTGGCAAGATAGAAGGTCAACGCAAAAGAGGAAGGCCAGCAATGAGATGGATCGATACAATAACAGCAGCTACGGGTAGCAGTCTGTCAACAATGAGCCACCTGACTGAAGACTGAACACAATTTAGGATAGCTATCCAGAGGGTCGCCATGAGTTGACTCCGACTCGAAGGCACTTAACAACAATCAGGTTTAAGTTATAATGTAAACTGCTTTGATTGAAATGATAAAGTGGTAAATAAACACATTGTGTATGTTCATATCTATGTGGACAGTGTGTGTACACTAATGGTGTGACAAAGCGACACATTTCCCCTTCTTCATTTGCAAAATCAGACATATCTGAGGAGCTCTGTTTGGAGGAAGAGTTCAATTTATTTATTTTATTTATTTAACTGTATTTATATCCCGCTTTTCACCGGGTCAAAGCGGCGTAACATTAAAATGGGGTGGGGTGGACAATGATGAAATATGTCTTGTTATGACAGCAAGGGCTGTAAGAGGAATCTTTATAACTGGTGTTATCTTTATATAAGGAGGGGAGGAGTAAACTATTACCCAAAAGATCAGGGTTTGATTCCCACTGGCACTCCTTGTGACCTTGGGGAAGTCAATTTACTATCCATTGCCTTGGAAAAAAAGGTCTGGTAATCTCCTTCTGGTTATATATTGCCAGGAAAAAGCAGAGGCTGCTAGGTTGAGGTTGCCACAAGTCATCATTGATTTGAGGGCGGGGGGGGGGGGGAGGGTGTATGTGTGTATGGTGCAGGGCTCATTGCCTGTGTGTGTGTGTATGCATGCATGGGTTGGGTATCTCTGTGTGTGGTACATGGCTATGGCAATAGTTTGATGGCTTCATTGGGGGGGGGGGGGGCAAAGGGTGAGTGACTCATTTGCATATTAATTATAGTTATCTTAAAAAAATATTAGATGGATAGGAAGCCAGTATGTAAAACAGATGAGGGATGAGCTGGTGCCCCCAAGATACTTAAAGATGGAGCAGAGGTTCTCATTCAGTGGCTTTGTCAAAAAAAGAGAAAGGAACATATTCCCAGGCTATGTAATTAAAATGCAGCAAACATTGTAGCTGTTTAATTATTTCATCTGGCACTCTAACATTAAAAAAAATACTGACAGCTGTAAATATATATTCTTCAAAAACAGAGGAGATGTAAGGTGCTCATGCACCAACAGGCAAAAAGAGAAAGAGAACCACAACATAGTTTCTAACATCAAAATAAGAACATAAGAACATAAGATATACCATACTGGGTCAGACCAAGGTCCATCAAGCCCAGTATCCTGTTTCCAACAGTGGCAAATCTAGGTTACAAGTACCTAGCAGGTTCCCCAAAAGACAAAGGTTCCACAATGCTTGTATTGGGACAAGCAGTGGATATCCCGGGTCCCGTTTATAATGGTTTATGGACCTTTCCTCCAGGAACTTGTACAAATCTTTTTTTAAACCCGGCTACACTAACAGCTTTTACTACATCCTCTGGTAACAAATTCCAGAGTTTGATTAAATGTTGTGTGAAAAAAATATTTTCTCTTATTAGTCTTAAATAGGTTACCCTGTAGCTTAAATGCATGTCCCCTAGTCTTTCTATATTTTGATGGCGTAAACAATCGATCTATGTTTACCCATTCCACTCCATTCATTAATTTATAGACCTCTATCATATCTCCCCTCAGCCGTCTCTTTTCCAGGTTGAAGAGCCCTAACCTTTTTAGCCTCTCTTCATAGGGGTATCCTTCCATCCCCATTACCATTTTGTTGGCTCTTCTCTGCACCTTTTCTAATAACGCAATATCGTTTTTAAGATATGGCAACCAGAATTGCACATAATATTCAAGGTGCGGTCGCACCATGGAACGATACAGAGGCAATATACTATCCTTTGTTTTATTCTCCATTCCTTTCCTTATTATACCTAGAATTCTGTTTGCTCTCTTGGCTGCCACTGCACACTGGGTGGAGGATTTCAACATGTTATCCATGATGATGCCTAAATCTTTTTCCTGGGTGGTGGTTCCTAATATAGAACCTTGCATCGTGTAACCATAGTTTGGGTTGTTCTTTCCTAGGTGCATAACTTTGCACTTGTCCACATTAAATTTAATTTGCCATTTGGATGCCCAGTCTTCCAATTTATCAAGGTCCTCTCGCAATTTTTCACAACCCTCATGGGTTTTAACAACTTTGAATAATTTTGTGTCATCTGCAAATTTGATTACCTCACTTGTTATTCCCATTTCCAGGACATTTACAAATATGTTAAGAAGCAGCGGACCCAGCACAGATCCCTCTACTAGTCACCTTTCTCAACTGGGAAAATTGGCTATTTAGCCCTACCCTCTGCTTTCTATCTTTTAACCAGTTCCTGATCAACAACATTGCACTGCCTCCTATCCCATGACTTTTTAATTTCACGAAACGTCAAGAGGGACCTTGTCAAAGGCTTCCTGAAAATCCAGATGCACTATATCAACTGACTCACCTTTGTCTACCTGTTTATTCACACCTTCAAAAAAACATAACAGATTAGTAAGACAAGCCCTTCCTTGGCTAAAGCCTTGTTGGCTGTCTCCCATAAAGCTATGACTTTCTACATGTTCAGTAATTTTGTTCTTTATAATGATTTATATAATTTTTCCCAGTACTGACATCAGGCTCACTGGTCTGCAGTTTCCCAAACTACCCCTGGAACCCTTTTTAAAAATTGGTGTTACATTGGCCATCTTCCAATCTTCTGGTATTACAGATGATTTTAATGATAGATCACAGATTACTAATAGTAGGTCTGCAATCTCATATTTCAGTTCTTTCAACACCCTTGGATGTATACCATCTGGTCCAGGTGATTTGCTACTGTTCAGTTTATCTTAAATTATAACTAATTTTATTTTGGTGTTAGAAACTATGCTATGGTTCTCTCTTTTTCTTTTTGAACATCTATTTCGTGTCCAGTGAAACCCCTCCTCCAACAGTAGGTGCAGAGCAAAACTAAGACATTTCACTACAGAACCCAACATACAAGAAAAAAAATCTGATTCCAGTGTCATCTCATTAACAGCCTCTCCAGTACCAGGCAGACTGTGAACTAACACAAAACGCTGCAAAAGTCACTGAAGACCTATAATGCAAATATACCATATCATAATGACACCAGCTTCTAAAAGTAACACAATAAGAATCCTATCCAAAGAATAGACACACCATAAATATTGCAGTAGGCATCTTAGGAGCCAGTGCTTGTGATTTCCTCCTTCCATAGTCTGTTATGCTGGTCTCATGTTTTTGTCTCACTCGACCAGCACCAGATTTCCTATACCATGTGGCATCGTTAGACAAGAATACAAAGAACAACAGTTATAGCTTCAGATATTAGGAGTCTGTATGTGTGTATGGTGCTGTGAGTGGGATGTGGTGATGGGTGCCTTGGTGGGGATGGGGTATGGGGCTGTGGTGCACGTGTGTGTGTGCTGCAGAGCTGGAGAGGCTCTTTGTGTGCTGCGGAGGTGAGGTATATATGTATGTGTGTGCATGTGGTGCGGAGGTGGGATATCTGCATGTGTGCATGTCTGCCATCTGGAAGTGGGGTGCCCGAGCGTGTGGTGTGGGGGTGGGGATGGGGTGCTTGTGTGTGCTTTAGGGTGAGGGGAATGCACCTTTTGGCAACATCTTGCACTCTTCCCTGTCCTTCCAACCCCTTTCCTGCTCGCTTCCCTTCTCTGTTACCTTTCAGAGTGTCCCTCTTCACTAAACACCCTAGCACTCCCATCTCCTGTCCTAAAATCTCTTCCCCCATCATCCTTTTCTAAATAGGTCACTGCCCCTTTAAATTGTCCCTGCCTTTACCTCATTTCCCCCCCCCCCCCCCACACCCAAAACACCTTTTTCTGCTGTAGGCTGAGACTGCGACCTCCCTCATCTAATCTGGCCACCGGGATCTGATCTCCTGCGGGCATATAGAAGAGGATTTTTCTTCTCTTCTGCCTACTGAGGATTGGATCCCCACATGCAGACTGCTTGTCTCTGGAACGCGATTGCAGCATTTCCCTTCTTTTCTGCCCACGGGGATGCCCTGGGCAGATAGAAGGGGTCTCTGCCATGATTGCAGCCATCTCCTTCTCTTCTGCCTGTGGGGGATGGGATCTTCATGGGCAGAAGAGAAGAGGGACACAGCGATTGTGGCCCAGAGGCAAGCTGTCTGCCCAAGGGGATTCCATCCTTCTTGGGCAGAAGAGAAGAGGATACTCATGGGCAAAGGATCCAGTGAAAGGGTCCAGGCAACTCGTCTGAAAGAGTAATGCCCACCTTCATAGCTTCAAACTATGCCCATGTTCTGGGGGTGAGTGGGGGCTGTGTCTTTCAGCATATAGTCATTGTGCCCTTTTCTCCCCTCTCTTCAACTTCTAACCCCTTGTACTCTCATACCCCTCCCTGCAGCCCCTCTTCTGCTACCCTCCCTTACTCTATTCCCTTCCCAGCCTCTGTCCCTCCCCTCCCCCTTTGTATTCATACTGCTTGTCCTCTATTCCCCTCCCTCTGTCTTCCTTTCCCAAACCTACTGCTGTTTTACATTCCTCCTACTTCCTGTGTGTCTCTGGCTCAGATCCTCTTACTGCAGCACTCTTAACTGCAATCACGGCCTTCTTCAGTTTTTCGGCCTGTGGAATAGGCTGCTCCTGGGGGCACACAGCACCAATGCTCTCCTCTTTTCTTAGGGTGATGACCAGCATACGCATGTTTAACATACGCAAACAAACATGGTACGGACAGACAACTTTTGTCAGGCTGAGTCTAGTAAATCTTCGACAATAGGCGCTCTAGTGAAGTGCGCCTAAAAAGGGAGATGTTACAGATGTTAATGTACCGGTATACTGAAGCTATCTAGTGGCTCGTTGTTATACCTCACTCTTCTCCTACTTCTTTCTTACTGTCATCTTTGAACAACTGATGTAATACATTATAGTTCTTGTTCTCCAGCTGTGTTCAGTGTGTCTTTATTTTGTTACTCTGAAACAGTGAGCTGGCGGAAGTTCCTGTGCTGTGTAAGTTTAGTTTCCACATGTGGTGGGAGATGGAAGAGAAATAAAGCCTCTACACCCCCAAAAACTGAATTAATACATTTCTCTAGGAAAAGCAATTCCAACAGCTGTAGCATAGTAACACTAATTCACAGCAACATAGCAATTATGCAATTGTAACTGTGGAACAGCTCTTCCCTCTTCTTCTCTCCTGATCACAGATACACAAAGAACAAACATGCACAGACAGACTCACAGATGCAAGAATGCACAGATGCACATACAAGCATAAATACAGGGACACAGAAGCACATGTATGTTCATAAAAATACACAGACATACAAACCCACGAAGATACACATATATACACAAAAAAACAGATAATAAATATTTAAAACAGAGTTATATAGATGCGCGCACACACACACACGCTCTCTCATAAAGACACCACATTCACAATGCACACAGAGGGGTTGGAAAGAATTCTCACATGTATGCATTTCCCAAAAGGCTCTGTGTTCAGTCAGCCTTTTGTAAAATACAGTGCAAATCTGAAAGTTCAGATCCAGGCATCCCTTTCCAGACCCAGACAACAAATAAAAAATTGGGCTTCACATATATGGGAATAGTGTTCTTTTTGGCATATTGATCATAAGAATGAGAAGGTAAATATTTCTCATTCATTAAGAACATAAGGAAATTCTTTTGCCCTCGTTGACAACTACTGGCTTTTGGGAGTTGACTAAGAAAGCTATAAAGTCTTTTTGTACCCTTTTGTGCTTATGACAACAAAATAATTGGGCCCCTTGGTGTACTCTAGAAGCAACAAAAGATAGAGGTCCATAGCAATAGACAGCACCACAAAACAATGGATTTTTCACAATTTCAGAAATTTGATATATGGCTGGGTACCTCTGACTTGTTTACTGTACCATCAGATCGCTTAAAGAATTCGGTTCCTTCGAGAGTAGAAAACACATTTTATTTATTTCCATAAAAATAAGATTACTCTGGTGTGGAATGGTAAACAAGTACAGCATAGAGCTTGATAGGAAAGGCCGTTGAAACCTTTTCCCATTGAAGGGTTAGAGTTACTAAGGTGCACATGTTAATGCTGTAAAAGCATGTTATTGTATCACAGGTCCCATTTTATGCAGTAGGACCTAGCTAGTAATAACTCAGATTAACGATGCTAATGCAATAGCACGTTAGTGACTTGAACCCTAAATGTGTGTGGGTTGATATGCAAAAACACTTATCCAGATAGCAGAACTACTATCCAGATAAGTGCTGCTGGCTGGACCTATCCGCTGAAAATCATTACTGATCACCCCTGCTCTCTGGGTATAGTGCTGGGCACTGCATGGGCCCAAAAATGATCTGGATAGTAGTGATATTCAGTATGTTAGGTAACTATCCAGATAACAGCAGCACTCACTGCTCTACGTGTATATTCAGTACTGCTCGCAATCTGAATAGTGGCATATTCTTAATTTAAACCTCGGTTGGTGTTTTACAAAAATGCTGGCTGTGGTGTTTAAATATTTTCCCAATTTTATTTTTTACAAATATGAGGGTAGATGCACAAACTGTATGGGTTGTTGCAAAGCATGTGGGTACTTTGCCTCACAAACTTTGCACCATTTCTCAAAGGAATAGATAGCACATGCATAACTTCCCTTTGAAAACTGCATCCAGAAAATAAAATGCAGAAATTTGCACCTGCAGTTTCCATGATTACTTTTTCCCTAAAAATGTGAAATGACACATTGCTGCCTTCCCTGCAGGGCTGATCCATCATACTGAGCGCCCTAGTGAACCTTTGCCTTATGCCCCCTCCAATTGGATTTTGATAATTATGCTCAACAATCATCATCATCCCAACAACAATCTTGTAAAAATGCATAATTGGACATCATAGGCCCAGTTTTGAGCAGGAGGTCTGGGGCATAAACTGCAAAGTCTAAACAAGGCGTTCAATTCATGCCGATATTCAACAGCGCTATGGAGGTTATTCTGTGCCATGAATAACGGGGATGGATGGCCCAACGGGACCGGTTGTGCAGGGACGTTAGACGGGGCGGAGAAGGGGCAGCTCAGCCGGCGCGGGACTTATAGGGCCGATTCTAATGTCAGCCCTGCATGTCCAGTGCTGGCGACATGTGCAGGGAAGTTATTCCACCTCCAAGGTGGAATAACTTCCCTGGATGTGTCATTTTTTAAATTCCGGGGCATGGATGGGGCAGGGGGGACGGAGGGCATTCCCTGCAGCCCGACCCTGGCATTAGGAGGCCAGATCGGAGGTCGGGTTGTGGGGAATTTGCTTTATTTTTCAGGGGCCGGCATCGCGGCTCTTCAATGGAGCTGTGGTGCCATGGCAACATGATGCCATGGTGCTGCCGCTCCATAGAACAGCCTTGACTAAGTTAGCAGGGGATAGTCCTGCACATGCAGGCCAGACTGAATCACAGTCCCCTCCTGCACGTACAGGACTTTTCGCGATTCTGATCCCGTGGGGCTAGACTTGCCCCGCAGGATCAGAATTGTGATCCCCTCTGTATGTCCAGTTCAGATTGGACGTACAGAGGGGATCCACGTCTGGGACGGAATCGAGCCCTATGCATTTTCTTAGTGCTGCTGAATACAGATGCACGGATATGTGCAAAAGTATGTGGATACGCACCCAATATCAGCACCTATTAGTGTAAAATACATACATTGGCACCTAGTATAGGTGAATAAGCAATGGTTTTGGCCTAGATGCCCCAGATTCCATAGACTCCTTTCCTCCATGTCTCCTTAAAAAAACAGAAGCTGGTTTTCTCCCTTTCCTCTTACAAATAATTAACCTTTTCCAATATCAGGAAACATGCTATAATTCATCTTCTCCTTGAGCAAGCTTCTATAGGCCCTTCTGCAGCCAAAACCTATCAGTCTGTTTCCCATCTTTCTTTCCCATCCAAGGTTCTAGAAAAAAATTGTACATACACAGTTCATGTCTTTTCTTGAAAAAAAAAGAATGCTCTTCACCCATATCAATCAGGTTTCTGTGTCAGCCATTCTACAGATATGCTCCTTTTTTGCCTTCTTAATGATATCAAATATAGAACCAACCAACCATATGCCATCTTAATTTTCTGCCTCAATCTCATTACCACCTTTGACCTGGGGTGGGCATCCCCCCCTCTTCCTACAACAAATGGCAGATATTGGTATCTCAGACACAGTGCTTTCATGGTTCTCTTCCTACATTCACAATTGTTCCTTTTCAGTCTCCTGGAAGAATACCTTTTCTAATCCTCACTCCCTTCCCACTGGAGTCCCTCAGGGCACTCTCCTTACTCCTACATTGTTCAACTTATTCCTTGCCCCTCGTGTTACCATTATGCAAAGCGTCAATCTCCCTAGCAGTGGTGTTCCTAGCCCCCTTTGTATCTAGGACAGGCGCCTCCACTTGCAGCCGGCACCCCTCCATGGCATGCTGCTTTGCAGTGTGTATGATGCACCCCCCACCAGGCCCACACTTTGGAGGAAGCATAGCAAACATACCTTAAAGATGAGTGCCTTGCCGTGCTGCTTCCAATCCAGACCAGCTCTTCTCTCCCAGCCGGGAGAGAAGAGCCGGCCTGGATTGGAAGCAGCACGGCAGGCTACCTGGCTTTAAGGTATGTTTGCTGTGCTGCCTCCAAACTGTGGGCCCGGCAGGGGTCACCCCCTCCCAGCCAGCCCTTCTGACCCTTATGCCTTAGAGATCCTTTCCCCAACCTCCTCATTCCACCTCCAGATGTGCTCTACTCACAAGCATGGACACTGCCTTGACTTCGTTTTCTTCTCCGACTGCTCACCCTCAAACTTCTCCACCTCAGTTTTTCCATTATATGACCATCACCTGCAAACCTTCACCCTTAACCACACCCCTCATCTTGCCCTCGCTCAGTCTCCACCAACATATTTAGGAATCTTCACAATATCGACCCCTCAGCTCTCTCTACTGCTATCTTATCACCTCTTTCCTCCACTAAATCATCTGAGTCTGTAGATGAAGCAGAATCTTCCTATGACACTATACTCTTCTCTGCTCTGGATGCACTGGCTTCTCCTATTCCACGGCCTGTGATGAGTACTTTACCTTAACTCTGGCTTCCCTCAACAACCTGTTATCTATGTTCCTGTGCTCGTTCAGATGAGAGCCTTTGGCTTAAATCACGTACCTTTGCTGACTACCTACATTTTAAATTCATGCTAACCTCTTTCCAGTTAGCTATAGCTGTTGCCAAGCAAGAGTATTATGTTCATCTGAATAACTCTCTTGCCTCTGACCCTCACTGCTCAACTCTCTCCTCAAGGTCCCTCCTCTCCCATTTCCTCCTTCACTTTATGCCCAGATCTTGGCTAACTATTTCCATGTAATCTGTGACCTATCATTAAAATCATCTGTAGTACCCGAAGACTGGAGAGAAGCCAATGTAACGCCAATCTTTAAAAAGGGTTCTAGGGGTGATCCAGGAAACTACAGACCGGTGAGCCTGATGTCAGTACCAGGCAACATGGTAGAAACCATTATAAAAACCAAAATGACTGAACATGTAGATAGTCATGGTTTAAAGCAGGGGTCTCAAATTTCCCATCTGCCCCAGCGGGCTTAACAGAGTCACGAGGGAGAAGCTCTCCCTTCGCGGCTCTGAAAGCCGAAGCGGAGAACTGGCAGGCAAGCAGGAAGGGATCTGCCGGGTGGGGGGGAGCCCGCGGGACTTGCGATATTGCTGCTATTGCCGGCCACGGCAGCGGCGGCAGCAGCAGCAGAAGCCGGGTTTTTTTTAAAGTTTAATTTTCCCAGGGGGGGGGAGGGAGGGAGCAGGACTTGATGGGGGGGGGAGCAGGACTTGATGTGGGGGGGGAGCAGGACTTGATGGGGGGGCAGGACTTGATGGGGGGGGGCAGGACGATGTGGGGGGGCAGGACTTGATGTAGGGGGGGAGCAGGACTTGATGGGGGGGAGCAGGACTTGATGTGGGCTGGGGGGGGGGTAGTACTGAAAATGGGGTGATGGGGGTTAGGACTGGTAATGGACAGATGGGGGTTAGGACTGGAGGTGGTCTGACTGGGGGCCTAAGACTGAAAATGGGGTTATGGGGGGCTAACAATGAAGAAGGGGCGATGGAAGGGTTAGGCCTGGAAGTGGGCTGTTGGGGGGCTTAGGACCGATAATGGGCTAGGGGGGGGGCTAGAACTGGTAATGGACTGGGGGGGGTGCTATGACTGGAAATGGGCCGAGTAGAAGGGGGAGCTTGAACTGCAAATAGCTGATGGGGACAGGGTCTTGGAATGGTAATGGGCTGAGTGGAAGGGGGCTTGGAATGGAAATGGGCTGATGGGGAGGGGGGCTTGGAAAGGAAATGGGCTGTGAGGGGAGGGAGCTAGGACTGGAAATGGGCTGATGATGCGGGGACTAGAAGGGAGCGGATGCTGGGTTGGGCAGGAGCTAGAAGGGAGTTGATGTTGGGGGACGATTAGAATGGGATGGGGCTGGGAGAGTGAAATGGAGAGGGGAAATATATTTTGTGTGGGAGGGAAGAAAAATCTACAATTGGCCGGGTATTGGGAGAGTAAGTGGGGATTGAGGATGGAGGGGTAAAATTTGAGTGGATGAAATAGGAATGAGGAAAGAGCAAAAGGAGAATGATTAGTATGTTAAAGCAGATGTAGAGAGAATGGAAAAAAACTAGGAAAGAAGAAAGGAGAAATGGACAGCAGACGATGGAGAGTTAGCAGAAGACACAAAGAAACCAGAAGAAAGTGACTGGAACAATTGCAACTGAAAAAAAAATGCACAAAAGGTAGAAAAATATCTCTTTATTTTGAATTTATTAACTGAAATATGTTAGAGGACCGGGGAAATCCGCTGCTTACCCAAGGGACAAGCAGCATGGAATCTGTTTACATTTTGGAAACCTGACAGGCACTTGTGACCTGGATTGTGATGGACCCTGTTCTGACCCAGTATGGCACATTTTATGTTCTTATATCCTCCATACATACCTTTTCAGTTTTTAAAACCTCGTAATTCTTTCTCAGAAAAATCTGCTTTGTTAAACCATTTGCGGTCTTGTACCATCTAAAAACAGCTATTTTTGTTCTCATTTTGAACCATCCAGATTACTGTAACACCTTTTACCCTTGACTCAATAAGTCCTCTCTCAACCATCTTTAAATTCCTCAAAACTCAGCCGCTAGACTCTTGAAAAACCCTAGAAAATTTGACCATATGACACCACCCTAAAGTTTCTCCATTGGCTTCCACTACATTTCCGAATTCAATTTAAGATTCACATCATCCATAAAGTTCTGCATACAAACATTCCACTAGCTCGTCTACTCTCGTACAATTCTACATGCCCTTTGCTTGTGAACCAGGCTAATCAACTCATGCTTCCCGCTGCTTACAAACACCTTCTTGACATCACTATGGAAACTGCCTTTTCTTACTACGGCCCTGTCATTTGGAGCTCCTTCCCCCAGCATCTAAGGAGCGAAACAAACTGCTTCAGATTTAAATCCTCTTAGAAGAAAGTTTTTCACACTAGCTTTTGATGCATTTCCTGACACAGGCCTGGACTAGTGCTGGACTTAAACTCCCTTCCTTTTTCCTTCTCTCCTCTTTTTGCTCTTTTCTCAGAAGATTGTTATTTCTTTTCTCTTGACTCTAATGATATTTGTATTGAATTGTAAATCACTTTGAAGCATCCCTTAGGTTCTAAAATGGTATATTAAGAATGGTATAAATTAAACAAAACTAAACTATATACCTGTTTTTTCTGTGTCAGAGCCAAACACTAAGAGCCCAGTTCTGAAAGGGTCACATCCAGGCCATCTGGACTTTCCCATTCAGGACGGGCCTGTTAGGACCCAATTCTGGACTCTGGGCTCAAGGATGGCCTGGCGTGCCCCTGCCTGCCTGTGGGGATGTTTTCTTCACAGGCTCCCTTGGTTGTCATGGCTCGGCCCCCCTCTTCCTCACCACCCAACCCACAGCTGGGCTGCTGGGGCATGGATCGGGTGGCGGGAACAATTGGGAGCCATATTCAGTGGCAGTGGCCAGCCAGAGTAAAGTGAATGGGTGTGTCCTCTTTAAATTAGACCAGGATATTCAATACTGGGGTCATATCTGGCCACCAGCATTGAATAGCCGATATGCCCGTATATCGTTTTCACCTAACTTATTTCACCTAATTTTAGCCAGTTTAAGTTAACTGGTTAGTGACTGAATATCACCACTAATTGGCTAACATAAGTCACCACCCCTGGAACACCACGATGCTGGCCGGCTAGAGTTGGGGCATTTAAACCTGGTAAAATGGGAAATTCAGCAGCACTAAATGGTTTTGTCCCACTGAATATCTTGCTGACACCAATGTATCCAGTTAGCAGGTCTGCTAACCAGTTAAATCACTTTGAGAATATCCCCCTTTGTGCATTTGCAGCCATGCCCATGGAACACTCCTACCTCGCCCTCCTTGCGGAATGCATAATATTATATATAGAGGGGATATGAATAATACTGCTGAAAATATGAACACCCCCCCCCACTAGACATGTGGCATAGCGCTGAATGTCTAGGTGCTTTTTAAAAATTGGAGTGGAGGGATAACCTAATCGATAAAGCAGTGGGAAGGCAAGCCATCTTCAAATCCTATTGCCACTCCTTGTGACCTTAGACAGGTCACGTAATCCTCCATTGGTTCAGATTCAAGCTTAGATTGTCCCTCTGGGGATAGAAAGACCACTTACAGTACCTGCACGAAACTCAACTTGAATTTCTGATAAAGGCATGAGCTGAATTCAATTCCCTTAAAAATTGAAGGGCATGCATTTAAATATATTAAACTTTGTTTTCTCTGTATCTCTTTGCCTGCTTTCCCTGTAGATAAGAAAGGAATGTGCTCATGGATCTTTGAGTTTGTGTGGTTGTCAGGTTTTCAGTACCATCTCTAAGCTGATATCTCTCAGATCTACCTCCCTGCACCTGAAATCTCTCTAGGAATCCAGGCCCAGATCCCTGCCTGCTTATCCGACATTAATGCCTGGATGTCTCACTGCCATCTGAAATTGAACTTGGCCAAAACTGAGCTCCTCATCTTTCCCCCTAAGCTCACTTCCCCCTGCCCTCTTTCTCTATTTCTGTGGATAACTCTACTCCTCCGTTTCCTTGGCTTGCAACCTTGGGGTCATCTTTGATTCCTCCCTCTCCTTCTCCACACACATCCAACAGATAGTTAAAACCTGTTGTTTCTTTCTCTATAATATTGGCAAAATTCATCCCTTCCTTTCTGAACACACTACTAAGATCTTTATTCATGCTCTAGTCACCTCCTGTCTAGACTATTGCCACTTCCTCTTTGTTGGGCTTCTTCTGAATGATTTTCCCCCACTTCAATCTAACCAAAACTCAGCTGCATGGCTAATCTTCCGCCAGTATCGCTATGCTCATGTCACTCCTCTTCTCAAGTCACTTCATTGGCTCTCTATCCGTTTCCACATTCAGTTCAGACTTCTACTACTGACCTATAAATGCCTTCATTCAACTGCTCCTACCTACTTTTCCTCTCTTGTCTCTCTCTACACCCCTCCTCGGGAACTCCGCTCTTCTAGCAGATCCCTTCTATCTGTGCCCTTCTCTTCCACTGCCAACTCCAGACTTTGGTATTTCTACCTTGCTGCTCTTTATGCCTGGAACAAACTACCTGAGTCAGTACATCAGGCTCCATCTGTGGCCCTGTTCAGATCCAAGCTAAAACCTCACTTCTTTGAGACTGCTTTTGGATCCTGATCCCTTAGTCTCCTGTTCACCTTCTGTGTGTTTTCGTATCATTCTCCTAGATATATCCTAATCTCCAGTTGTTGTGCTGTCTGTCTTTGTTAGACTATAAGCTCTCTTACATGTCTTTGAACAGTACTGCATATGCCTTGAAGCTATATAAATGATAATTAGTAATAATAGTAGTACTTTGACTGCTGCTCCTCGAAGCTGCTGTTGCTCTACATGGCTGCCTAGTCTTGCCTAAAGGTCAAGCTGGCCCTGCTCCTCTGACCTATCCCTGTCTTTGAGCCCACCTACCTTTCTTGGACCCTGTTGATTCCTGCTTTTTCCCATGTACAAGGTGGGCAATCTTTTAAACAGTATATTTGCCTGGTCAAATGACTTTGTGTTGTGTTCAATTTTTGCAGCTTAATTCAGATATGCCTAAAACTAGTTATGTCAGGAACATTTGAAAGATGCATATTTTCTACCTAATGTTGAATAGAAAACATATAATATATTTTTTCTGATTTTACAAGCAGAACACTTACAGTGCAAGAAAAAGCGTATAATCCAGCTTGTCAAAAAGACTTCAGGCAAGGTGAAATACAAATTTGACATAAGGACATTTGGAGATGGTTTCATTGTCATCTCTAAACCACTGAACAGTGTTTCTAACTATAGTTCTGCCAACAAAATTGAGAGAGAGCAAGATTTTTACTTGCCTTCATATTCAAATTTGCTTCTAAAATGGAATGCCTATTGCTCCCTCAAAAGAAATATCAGGACTTTGCTCTAATTTATGAGTTCTCATTATAGAGCTGATCAAAATTGAAAAGTGACATTTTAGAAAGGATGCCCAGGTGCAATCTGGAGCTTCCAGGGCAAAACATCTGAAAAAATACCAGAGTCATTTAAGTTTTGCTCTGATTTTAGAAACATGGATGTCCTGAAATGGACCATCATGTTGGAATGGGGATGAGAACAACTAGCCTATTCTGAATGCATGTCCATGCAAGCTATTTTCCTGCATGCCTAACCGAAAAACAAGTGTCCTCGTTTCCCTGTAGTTTTTGCTATCATCATGAAAAGTATTGGTAGTATCAGAGTACCCGCTTCCCTATGTCCTTCAGGTTTCTGGATGGCAGAATGAGAGCTTTTCTGATGTCTATTTTTGCCCTGGAGCAGGAATAGAAATAGACGGTCCTGTGAGTGGATGGGGATGTGCTCACTTTTTCAGAAATCAGGCGCTCGTGTCAGCGGCATACCAAGGACGGGTTATGGGTATGGCCCACCCTGTGTGCTGGCCAGGGGGATGCTGCTTCTTGACCCTCAGGAAGGAGGCATGTGCGGCAAGCATACCTTTGCTGGCTTGCTGTGCTGCCTCCTCTTCAGGCCTGGCGGTTGTTTCTTCCCAGCCAAAGTCTCGTGGTGCAGCTGTTCTTGTGAGACGTTGACTGAGAATGAACAGCTGCTGGGCCAGGAGAGGGGGCACAGCGGCAAGCCAGCAAAGGTATATTTGCCACGCCTGCTTTCTCTGTGAGGACCTGGTGGAGGGGTGGTGAGCATAATCCCAGGGGGGTGTTGTCTGGGGTTTTTTTTCTGCTCCGGGTGCTCAATAATGTCAGAACGCCACTGGCACCCATGCAACATGACTAGAATACCCCTTGTCATGCCTTTGTCATATGCCTTTGTGACTTGAATATCCCCCTCACTGGGAATGTTTATAGAACTGGCTTCTAGAATGGCTCCAGGGGCGTCTCTGTGACAAAATGTTGTGTTCCCCTTTCTTAATTTGCAAACTCATACATGGAAGGCAAGACAACGACGCAGAAGCTCAATTTTCAGATGGGCATGCTCTGCATGATCTGCGTTCTGAGCGATCAGGTGCTCAGCACTCTGTCCCAGCTGTATAGGTATATGCTGGCATGGATGTTCTCTGTATGTGGCACCACTCTTCTGCCCAGGGGGCTCTGTTGATGGAGCAAGCTGGTTCTCCTTCCCCATGCCGATGTCTTGCCCCGGTGACATGTCTGCAGGTCCCACTGGCTGTGGATTCCCCCCTCTGGTGGTAACACAGGGGGTGCAGCTTACACTGGTGATCACAGCAGTGGAGGAGCAGGAGGCAGTAGGGCAGGTATGTACAGGGCCACATACAGATGCAGCCCTGTGGGTCTGGGGTAGGGGTCCTGCCTCCGGCCCACCCACCCCCTCCCATCCTCATCCAGAGCTCACCACACATCTCCACTGTACATGCAGAGGAGCTTTGGGTCCGGCATCAGGCACAGGCATTTGGTGGGGGATGTACATCCAGATAGGATGTGCATCCCCACCAACCATGGTTTGGACTGCCCCCCATGGGGTCTGGGATGGGTCTGGTGACATTGCCCCAGTACTGACATCGCATATGTGCACTCACCTTGCTCCCTCTGTAGCTGCTGCCGGAGCCGGTTCAGCATGCACAGTCTCATGTGCCAGATTGCTCTTTAGCATTCCCTCATGATGTGGAAGTGTCTGCGGACTAAAGGTTATTGGGTTCACTGTGTGCATGTGTCATTCCCTCCTTGGTCTGTCCCTACAGCTGCAGGCTTGACATCCCATTACCTGCAGCTGCTCATCTCAGTCACATTGTGCAGCTACATCTCCGGTGCTACGTCGACCTGGACAGCAGATTACCCTGCTCCCCAAGACTTCCTGCTTCATGTGTCCCTGCATGGCTTACTGGCTGGGCCCTGGGCTGCGGCCCCATGGGGTCAGAGGCTCAACATCCAGACCGTCTGCAAGCAACATCATTTGGGGTGACCTTGGTCTTGTAATGCTTTCCCTGGGATGCACATTGTCTCTTTGGTTGTGCCTGTGATGAGGCTTGCGCAGTTATTCGTTGCATGTTCACATTGGGCCTGGAGGTTGTTAGGGCACTATACAGGGGAGGTGGGGTGGTGTGTTCTGGTGGTTTAAGCTAAGCCTTGGGAGCCAGGGGCCTGGGGTTCACCTCCCAAAATCTCCCCCTGCCCTGGGCAGGCAGCTGGTATGCCTCATACTTTTTTCCAGTTCTGGGTAAGTTTTGTCTCTGTGGCTTTCCCTATGTCTCCTTTCAGGACACTCCCTAGCAGGTCTGTGCACTTATCTGTTTGCAATGCAGGCTTTCTCGCCCCACAGGGTTCCCTGCTGCTTTGCATCATGTCTCAGGGCTGCCCTTTGCCATGCACATGTGGCTGGGTCTTGCAGCTTGTCACTTGGGATAGGTGTGGCCTAGTGGATTGGGCCACATCTTGTGGGCCAGGGGCCTAGGGTTCACTTCACACCAGCTCCCCTTGTTTTGAGCAGGCAGCTGGTGTGCCTCCCATACTTTTTTCCCACTCTGGGTAACCTTGGTCTCTGTGGCTTTCCCTGTGTCTTTTCAGGGCACTCCCCAGCAGGGTTTCTCGTCCCACAGATTTCCCTGCTGCTTTGTATCATGTCACGGGACTGTAGCTATCCTTTGCCATGTGCATGTGGCTGGGTCATGCAGCTCATCTTTTGGGCTTGCTGTGGAGGTGTGACCTAGTGGATTGTGCTCTGCTTTGGTAGTTGGGGGCTTGGGGTTCACTTCCCACTAGTACCCCCCTGTCTTGTGCGGGCATATCACATTGCCTGTGATACATTCCAGTTATCAATGTTGTCTGTGCATTGCCATGTCTCTGTAGCGACGTGCACTGCTTTGGCTGACATGCACTTGCAGTGTTGCTGCACCGGTACATATGTGTAAGGTGGATGGTGTGTTTCACTGTGTTTGCTATGTTTATTTCATTTTCCTACCTCACAGGGTTCTCCACACCTTCTCATTTGAGGCACAGCACCTGACATTATGACTTGCACATGGTGTGGTAAATTACACAGAGACATTGCTTTATGTGTGTGGGCATGTTTCACCTTTGGTTCATCTGTTCTTTGTACCTGCATTGCCTCCATGATATTCTCTGGGGCAGTCTGTTTCTTGTTGCATGTTTCCTCTTGCTACATGTCTTCTGCCTCCAGTGGTCACTGCATTGTCTACATGTGCTTCAGGTGGGGGTCTTCCTTCATGGATCTGGGCCCTGTTGTGTGTTTTCTTACATTTAGTGGAGTAGTCTCACTGTGTGTGCACTCTCTGCATCCATCAGTCCCTCCCTTTCATTGACATTTTTCTTTGGGGCTGCATTTCTGACTCTGTGCACTGTTCTTGTCCCTCTACATTCAATCATCCCGCACTTGCCTGCCCTCCTCCAGCCTTTTCTGGTCACTCACTTTTTGTCTGTAATTCACATTTTGTTTGCATGCTTTCATCAGTGCATGTTTGCCAGCTTTCCTGCCTCACTCTGCTTACTGCTTTAGGGTGGTCAAGATCCTTTCCCAGCCCCTGCATGCTACTGCATGGGCTGGCCATCTGTGCCCCATGGGGAGCAGGGCTGCTTCCTCCTCCAGGACCAGAGCAGGCGGGTTTCTGCCTCTGAAAAATGTGGCTGGTGTGTGGCCATTTTCATAACTCTGATCTGAGGTTTGCTGTGGCGGGGTAATCACTCCATCTTGCTTCCTGTTGCACGTGGGCCACAGTGCAGTTGGGCACGTTTTTGGACATACACACAGATGGCACAGTGGAGTTGGGCATGTTTTCGTACATACACGCATATGGACAGAGAGCATGGAATTGTGCGAGTATATGGACAGGCAATGTGTGTGGCATTTGGGGCTGTTTGCATGGATAGGGTGGAACATGTTTTTGGTTTTATATGTGCAGGATGCAGATACACAGCGGATGCAGTTGCATGTATATGTTTGGGGACGGTCACGCTCACATTCCATGCACGTGTATGATGATTCCCGTGTGTACAGGATTTATTGCCAGGATTGCCCGTTTTTGTCAGGCCTGCATGTCTTCATCTGAACAGGCCCCCCAGTGTATATATTTGTGTTTATCTTGAAGGAATGTTTATGTCTGCCTAGTGGCAAAGTGTGATGCAAGAGTGGCATGTGTATTTATATGTTTGTGTGTGTGGATGTATACTGAGGGAGTTGTGGTAGGGATGTGGGGTGTGAGAATGTATGTGTGGGCAAAGGTGGCCTATGTTCATGTGCGAGCATGTGGGGGGGAGTGAGGTGTTTGCTCTGCCGTGAGAGTGACATGTGTCCATGTCTGTGTGTATGTGTAGCCTGTGGGTGAGGTATGTGTGTGTGTGTGTGTGTAGCCTGTGAGTGAGGTATATGTGTGTGTGTGTGTGTGTGTGTGTGTGTGATGTAGAGGTAGGGTGTTTGTGCATACATCACCATATATGTGGAGTCGGTGCAGAGGTGTGTGTGCATGCATATTTATGTGGTGTGCAGCTACAGTGTGTGTGTGTGTGTGTGCATTTGAATATGTGGTGTGAGAGTAGGAAGTGACTACAAAAATGCGGTGACTGCAAACCTCTACATTAGTCATTAGGGATGTTCCCAGCAGTTTGCCATGCAATGCAAGCATTTGTCATACAGAGAAGATTCCACTATTGAGGGCTAACTGCACAGCAGATAACGCGATGCAGTAAATTTCACCTCTTGAGGTAGTGTTAACTCCTTCATATTATCTGCTGTGTTAATGATTAGCATGAGGTAATGACCCCCACATTAACTGTAAGGTGCAGTCCCCTCCCATTTCATGCCTGTTCCATGCCCCCTTCTAGCTATTTAAAGCGGGAATTACCATGTACTATCTGTTAAGGCGCTGCATTAATTGTTAGGGGAGTAATTTTATAGCGTCATTTTTGCAAAATGCCTCTTATAAAATGATCTTAGATGTTAAAGTATGCACGGTGACAGTTTTGCTTAGGCATTGCCGTGGACACTGTCTGGATGGAGCGTGGCAGAGTTGCAAACTACATGCATTGATTATAAAGTGCACCAATCTACACAAGTATTCATGTACTCTACGTGCGACATTTAAGCCTGCTCCTTGGTAGAGGTAAATGGCCACAACCTCAGCATTGTCATGATTGCTGCTGGATTTGTGCTAATATTTTATCATGCACACATAGACATCTCTGTGCTTTTATAAAACTGGGAGAAAATAGGCAGCTTCTTGCCCTCTAAAACCAGATGCTCTGTTCTAAAATTACCCCCTCAGTGTGAGTCCATGCTCTTAATGTGTGGAAATTTCTCTGCTAAAAAGGAAATGCAGCATGGTAAATAGGCCCCAGTATGAAAAGACCCTCGAGACCAGAGTATGGTTTTTGCACATCTCTACATGACCGGTTATTTGTTTCTAAATCATTTGTTTAATTAGCAATGAGGAAGAAAGGCTAAATATAAAGAAATAAACCCTATAGATATTACCTAAAGGCAACCTACATGCTATGATCTGAAAAGGGCTATTGTGCTGTATCTTCCAGTTTTAGTTGAATTGCTTTGCGTGTTCGTTTTTCTTGTCACACTTCCTCATTAATGCCCTAGCCACCAGGCCACCAAGCTGCACTTACTAGTGTTGTGCAGCTTAACTCAAACTGGGTAAATTTCAGCCTGGCTTGAGTTCGATAGAAATTTTGGGTAGAAATCTCGTGAATTTTCCCAAGTGGATTTGCCTCAAATTTGAAAGAAATCTGAAGGAAAAAATTAAAGTGGACTTACGAAAAATCACAGCTTTTCTTCAGATTCCAGAAGTGGATCCAGTGATCTGAAGAAATATGCTTTGGATTTTATTTTTAATGATCTTGTCAAAAAGAGCTTGGTGAACAATTCCACAGATTTTCAAAATTTTACATATTTGGAAAATGGCTTTAGGAACCCAGTTTGAAGAAATTTGCACATCTCGTCTGCTTAGATACCTGAGAATTACTGCTTAATGTGATGGACCTATTAATATGAGTGTGTAAGCAACATGTTATTTGCATTATCTGTCAATAGACCTACTATTATTTAACAGAACATCATGCCAGAAAGAAACTAGGTTAGCTAATGGCTGTTTTAATTTGCCTCTTTGATTGACAAGAAGTAGTAAAAGGGATGCCGTGCTTTTCCTGTTGACAGGAATGCAATTTAGAGACCTGATTGACCTTACTGAGTGGCTAGATTCAGAGACCAAGGACAAATAAAAAGAAGACAATTAGAGAAGGAAGTGAAGAGAAGTCAGTTCTATAGGTAACAGTATGTGATCCCTGCCTATCTGGGGCTCCCAAAAAGCATATTCTAGCTGCTACTGTATTTCGTAGTATTGACTTCAGAGAGTAAATACTGTCCGTGCAGGCTTAGCACTTGGGAAATATTAAGGTTCTTAGACGGGACTAGTATACCGTTGTGGAACCTGTGTCTTCTGGGGAAACTGTTAGGTACTTGTGACCTAGATTGGCCACTGTTGGAAACAGGATACTGGACTTGATGGACCTTGGTCTGACCCAGTATAGCATATCTTATGTTCTTATTAATGGCACACTTGCAGTTCAACCCCTTAATGTCCAATATCTCCTAAAAAAAGTGGCCAGTGAAATGTCTTTGAACATCATATGCACACATATTTGACACATAAAAGAATAAAATAAAACAAGACCAATTAAAAAAGGAAATAGTATGAAATAGTATAAAAACTGGAACATTGCCAGGACATGATTATTGGCACCATCATAAACAATTCCAATCAGTTTGAATAGAAGAACCACATTCCCATTGCAGTAACATTAGACATGTGTTAAATTCTCAGTATTGACATGACTTGAATCAACCAATGAATGATGGCTCTAATGTTTAAAATGGCCACATTCACTCCCTGTTCCATTTTCACAATGGTGAAGACAAGAGAGCTGCCTGAGACTGTCAGAAAAGCCATTATTGCCAAACATCAAACTTCAAAGGATACAAGGCCATCTCCAAAGACCTTGGGATTCCTGTGTTTACAGTTTGCAATGTTATTAAGACATTTTCTGCTCATGGAACATAGAAACATAGAAACATGATGGCAGAAAAAGGACCACATGGCCTATCTAGTCTGCCCTTCCATCAATTACAACAGTCCCCTTTTTTCCTTTAGAGATCCTCTGTGTTGTCCCATGCTTTTTTGAATTCAGATACTGTCCTTATTTCTACCACCTCCACTGGGAGACTATTCCACTCATCTACCAATCTTTCTGTAAAGAAATATTTCCACATATTACTCCTGGTGGCAGAGCTTCTTTTCAATCAGAAGAGATTCTCCTCCTGTGCAATTATGCCATGGAGGTATTTAAACATCTCTATCCTATCTCCCCTATCCTGTCTTTCCTCTAAAGTATACATATTAAGATATTTAAGTCTGTCCTCATATGCTTCATAACAAAGACCACTAATCATTTTAGTATCCACCCTCTGCACCAACTCCAACCTGTTTATATCCTTTTGAAGGTGCGGTCACCAGAATTACAAACAGTACTCCAAATGAGGTTGCACCAGAGCCTTATACAGAGGCATTATCACCTCCTTTTTTCTGCTGGCTATTCCTCTCCCTATACACCCAAGCATCCTTCTGGCTTTCACAGTCGCCTTGTTTATCTGTTTAGTTACTTTAAGATTGTCAGATACAATTATACCCAGGTCCCGCTATTTTTTGTGGACAGAAATACCTCACCCCCTACAATGTACCACTCCTTTGGGTTTTGCAGCCCAAATGCATGGCCCTGAATTTTTTAGCCTTAAATTTCAGTTGCCAAATTCTAGACCATTCTTCAAGCTTAGCTAGATGCCTCCTCGTGTTCTCTACACCTTCCTGAGTGTCTACTCTATTGCAGATTTTGGTATCATCCGCAAAGAGGCAAACCTTACCCAACAGCCCTTCCACTATATCACTAACAAAGATGTTAATAAAGAATCGGACCAAAGACAGATCCCTGGAGCACACCACTGGTAACTTTGTTTTCCTCAGAGTGAGCTCAATTTACCTGTACCATTTGTCCTCTCCCACACAACCAATTTCTAACCCAGTCAGTAACTTTAAGGTTCATCCCTAGGGTGCTCAGTTTGTTTATAAGTCGCCTGTACAGAACGGAGTTAAAGGCTTTTCTGAAATCTAAGTACACCATATCTAGGGCTCTCCTTTGGTCCAACTCCCTGGTCACCCAGTCAAAGAAATCAATCAGATTTGTCTGACAAGACCTGCCTCTGGTTAATTTATTTTATTTATTTATTTACATTCTCTTATATACTGTGCTATTCTGCATCAGTGTGGTTTACATTGAACAAACTGAAATTACATTGAACAGGGCATAATAACTTGGAGATAACTATCTTACAGGGAACATGGGCTATGGAGGGTTAAGTGGCTTGCCCAAGACCACAAGGAGCACTAGTGGGACTAGAAACTCCAGTCCTTCCAGCCCAAGGTTACTGTCCTCTAGTGGGATTTGAACCCCCAACCTTCTGGCCTGAAGTACCTTGCCCCAACCACTAGGCCACTCCATCCTAACTTGGATCCTATAATCCATTGGACTCCAGAAACCTCACTATTCTCTTTTTTAGTAGCCTTTCCAATAATTTACTAACCACAGAGGTTAGAATAACCTCCCAGGACATGGTGGGAAGAGGAAAATTAATCCAAGAAGCCTTTGAAGGTTAGTTCAAACTGTTAGAAAAACACCACGTACAACATCCAAAAAGCTTAAGGCTGATCTGGAGCAATCTAGAGTGGTAGTTTCAACCCACACCATATGCCATGCACTAAATTTCATGCTCAAAGACAGACATAAAAAGGCACACCTGATCTTTGCCCAAATCTACCTTGAGAAATCACAATCCTTATGGGAAAATGTTCTGTGGGCAGATGAAACCAAACTTGAGCTCTTTGGCAATGCAGACCAGAGAAAGGTGAAAAAATGAAGCTTATAAGGAAAGAAGCACCCTTCCAACACTTAAATATGGTGGAGGTTCCATAATGCTGTGGGGGTGTTTTGCTGCCTCAGGAACTGGAGGCCTGGAATGTTTTAGGAATCATGAAGTTGGAGGACTACCAAGGTATTTAAAGTGAAATGTGCTACCTAGTGTCAGAAAGCTAGGTCTCAATCAAAGGTCATGGGTTCTCCAGCAGGACAATAACCCAATACATATATCCAAAAGTCCAAATCAATGGTTAAAAAGGAACAATTCACAGTTTTAAACTGGCCACCAATGAGTCGTGATCTCAATCCAATCAAGAACCTTTGGAAAGAGCCAAAATCTACCATTGGTAAGGAATCCTGGAAACATTCATGAGCTGGAACAAATCACAGTTGAAGAGATAATCTACCAGCAGACAGATGTAAGAAACTTATAGATGGCTACAAGAAACGTTTGGAGGCTGTCATCACTGCGAAGGGTTGTGCAACCAAATATAGTATTAGTGAAAAGTGCCATTAATCTTGTCCAGGTCATATTTTTTTTTCTCAGAAATTACTATGTCTAAGTTGCACAGAGATCTTTTTTTTGTTGTATACTTTTGATTGTGCTATTAAAATATTATGATGACATACACTCCACTTCTCACTCACTGCAATAATTCTGTCCAGGCCAGAAGTTGTGTTCTGAACCAAGTGTTTACTGAAACGTATTGAGGAATCATGAACAGTACCAAAATAATAGTTGTGGCACAGATAAAAAGCATACTACATACAGTTACAGTCTTTCTCCTTACGCTGTGGCTATCTCAGAGCTGGGAAATCTCCCTCCTGCCCTAGCTTCTTCCAGAATACCTTATGAATGGATTCTGATAGAATTGCTGTCACAGGTGCAGTATCTTGATAGCACCTTGCCTTCTATGTCTGTTGGCTCTGGGGATGTCCTTTGGATCCTCATCTTCTTTCCTAGATCAGCGGTTCCCTGATGTTTCTTTGGTATACCACAACTTTCTTCTCTCTCCTGTTACCTCCTCTCTTGTTGAGCAGGGGTGTGCTGATTTTATTACCAGGACACTAAGGGCCCCATATTCTTCTGGGATGGCTATGTGCTGCTATGTCTCAGCCATTGACGCCAACCTTTAACCCCAGATATTCAATACTGGGGTCATATGTGACCCCGGCATTGATTATTCATGGTCACCGCACAGTCCAGAAGCCTGCAGAAGCTAACCGGACAGCAGCGATATTGAGCCGCTGCCTGGTTAACTCCCACGGGTAAAGATAGGCCAGTTTTTGCTGTGCCTATCTTTTAACCTGTAGTGCTAACTGGGCAGCGGTGCAATATCGCTGTTGCCTGCTAGTGGCTAGTGCCACCCCCGGAATGCCCACGACATGCCCTGATGCTAAGAGGATCATTCTGAACTCCATTTAGTGGGTCTGGACGTTCGATCCGGACATCCAGACCCGCTAAATGGCTGGACAGCCTGCTGGGGACAGAGCTTCCCATACAAACAGGTGATTTGTACAGGGAGCACTGTTTGTGGGAAGGAGGGGGCGGGACAGAGGCAGAGCAAGAGCGGATGGTGGGCGGAGAATGATCACGGATGTACAGGGCCGATTCTGAGATTGGCCCTGGATGTCCGGGGTTGGCCACAGAGATGGTGGACTTATTCCACCTCGGAGGTGAAATAAGTTCCCTTGGAAGTCAGGGGACCCTGGTGCCAGGCAGAGACAGAAGGTGAGGGTTGTAGGGGGATTCCCGCAGTCCGACCCTGCCCATGGGAGGCCAGATCGGGGGTTGGGCTGTGGGGAAAGGATGGTGTTGCTCTCTGCTGGGAATCGCGGCTCCTGAATGGCGCTATAGTGCCATGGCGATGGGATGCCATGGTGATGGGATGCCATGGTACTGCAGCTCCAGTTAGGAGCCTGGTTGAATTAACCAGGTATGTGGGCTAGGTGTGCAGCCAATCAGAATCGGGACATGGCCTGCACATCCAAGCCATAGACCTGATTCTGATCCAATGGGTATGTCTAGCCCCCGTGGGATCAGAATCGGCCATAGAGAGGCTGGACAGCCAGTACGGAATTGGCCTCTAAGCAGTTAGCATCGGGCATGTAGCGGAGATAATTGGTTATATTCAATGGCACTAATCATGTTAGTGCCACTGAATACCCCTCTTAGTGGCATTTACATGGTTTACAGATCTGTAAACTGTGTAAATTATTTATTATTTATTTATTTAACATTTCTTCTATACCGCGCTATTCAGATCAGAGCGGTGTACATTAAACAGAACATACTACAATGCATCAAGCCACATTGTATTTACAATGAACAGGGTAGTAACTTGGGTATAACAGGGGGAAACTATCTGCAATTCATTTACACTGGTGCATAAGTTCCTGGATCTAGGCGATATGCCTTTGAATATCGAGCCCTAAGGCTAGTAGGTGCAGATGTTTAAGCAATTTTGTCACCTTCCAACCCTACTGATCCCTAAGGTGTTAATACTTAGCTAGCTAGAGATGCCTTGATGGTGCAATGGCTAGGCCAGCCAAAGACAGGAAATTTCCTTTGGGATAGGTTTTTATATTGGTAACATTTTCCCTCCCAGGGAAGTCTCCTTTCAGCATTATGTCAGTGAGGAAAGAGAAGCCATCCCATTCTGGAAAATTACCGGGTCATAAAGAGATCACTTCACTATACACTCTTAGTACCACTAAATATGTCTACAAGTAGACTGTCTTTTATTAATTACTAGCACCAAGAATTGAGGGGCAGTTCTACTATATATTTTTATATTTTTTCTTTCTGCAGCCACTCCAGCCACATCTATACTGGCTGTGTGTACATTGTGGCCTTGAAATCCTAGGTGACAATCTAAGCTGAGCCCAACTAATCTGTAAGACATCCTCCATTTGAACAGATTAGAGTGGAGAGATTCTTGAAGGGTAGGTGGGGTAAAAGACAATAGTCTCTGTAGCTGACACTCACCAGAGTTACTACAGGGAGGAGCATGAACACTATCTGGTATATTAAATGAAGATGGCGGGATGAAAGTACATGGAGGGAACATATCAGAGTAAGTATTTTCCTCTAGAATAGTGCAGTCACTTCTCCCCAAACCTGGATCACCTGGAACCATACTTTGAAGATGTTCCTCTCTTTGTATTACCTCATGCTTCAATGGGGAGGAGATCACCATGGGATACCCCTCCACACCACAGAACATATCACGTTCCTCGCGATTACTTGCTTGGAAGCTTCCCTGCTGTTAAAAGCACTTCCAGGACACCTGTGTGGGGTGGGGGGGGGGGCTGCTTTTTTTTTCAGGTTAAGCAATTCCCCTTCAACATTCCATTTTGTGGAATGAACCAAAGACATAGCTTCAGTATGCTGCACTCCTTGAGTCGCCTACACCATCCGAAGAGATTGGCCTGTCATTGAGGGGTATGTCTCGAATTTCATCTTTCTTTTCTCTACTGTAATATATAGCAGGGAACTGGAGCAACAGACACTCACAGGAGATGTATAACAAAGCTCACACCCAAACATCTCTCTCTCTGATGCCATCTTGGATCCAGTTTGGAAATGGACTACTTCATTGTATTAACATACCAATGGAAAGAAGGGTAAAGGGGGCCATTTTAGAAGCCCTGTTTATGACTTAGACTTCTAACCATGGCCATTCTGATGTCCCAATCACAACCATGTTCCAAGAGCCATTTTAGAATGCCTTAGGATGGGACCAGCAGACATCTATGACATTTGGGTTTCTGGTGCAGATGCATTGCTGTGGGTGTAGTGATAGGCTAGGAACAATTGATACCTTCAGACTCTGTGCTCTGGATATTAGATCTGTGTGTTTCAGGTGCTGAGTGGGAACTGCGGGCCTGGGCCCTTTGGGTTTTGGCTATCCCCTCCACAGTTGCTGTGTTGTCTGACTTGACTAGACTGTAAATTTTGCTGAGCAAGAATCATCTTTTATGTGTGTCTCTGCAGCACTGCCTTGTAGTGCTATATAAATAATGGTTTATTGGACAAGTTCCTGGAGGAAAGGTCCATAAACCATTATTAAAAGGGACCCGGGATGTCACTGCTTGACCCAATACAAGCATTGAGGAGCCTGTGTCTTTTAGGGAAACTGCTAGGTACTGTCAGACGGCTGCCTAGGGTGAGAACTTACACAATCTTGACGATGCATATATTCATATGATTCTTGCAAGGTATTGTGGGTATTGTAGTTCATTCACTCCCAAACACAGCTGATGACAATAATTTGAGTTGTGAAACCAAGTGGTAAGATCAATAAAATACTTCTTTTATTGATGGAGTTTATTTTACCCAGCACATGTATGCTTGATAGCACTATAAATGAGGTTACTTGCTTGCAGTGTTTAAATGGATAACAAAAAGTCATAAAGTAAACCAGAAAACAACCTTCAGCTTCTCAGGCAATTAGCTAATGTTTTCTTAGCAAATAATTACCAAATACAAAGGCAGAAAGTAAAGAATAAACTTTGCTGGTTAGGTTAACTTCTGCTTATTTTCCACGCCGATCTCAGCAGTGATTCTCCCTTGCTCACACACACAATCAGGTGCAGCCCTAATTACTATCAATGGACCAGCTGAAAGCCTTTAGCTGGCTGGCTGCTACTGTGTGAGCCCAAATCCTGCTTTAAGAGCTGTTTGCAGTGGAAATAAAGAACAAAGTTAGGTTTCTTTGTGATGGCTGATGTGTTTGCTCACGGAAAACTAGCAATAGCATTTAGATAGAGAACAGTCCATATAAATAGTTTCATCTGCTGTATCTCCCCCTTCATCAACAATCATAGGGTCAATATCATACATTGGCACAGATGAGTCTTTCATTAAGGCACTATCATGAGAATGCTTATTCCCTTGCTGCCATTCTCTATTATAGATAGGGTCTGGATCAGTGTTCATACCTGAGCCTCTCCTGCCATCATAATTCCTCTCTGTAAAGCCTGGCCAATATGTAATCCAATTCTGATGTCCAGCCTTCCAATCTTGATCCCTGGACACTGGATCTCCTCTCACATACCTTCTGGCCTTGGTCTGAAAGTCCCTTCCACATGCAGTCTTCTCTCTTCCAGGTAGCCACTGGTGATTCCTATCTCTGCCACTCCATTCCTCTGGCTGAATCCAGTCCAATGGACTCTGCTGGCTTTTGGAATACCTCCCAGTATGAGTACTGCCTTGGAATCTCCCAGACCTTCCAATGGCCTTTCTTCTCTTCCTTCCAGAGAGTTTCCTTCTCTCTCTATCTGCTTGGCTTGGCTTCTGTTTCTCCAGGTGATACTGGTGCTTGAGCTTGTAGCCGTTGCTGTCTCTGTATCTCTTTCTGAAGCTGGGCTGGAGCTTGTAGCCCTTGCTGAAGCTCTCCCTGAAGCTGTTATCTGAAGAATAATCTCTATTCTTATTCTTTCCTAATGTGTGCTGCTCCCTAACACAGTGCAGCTGTCTTGAATCAGGCCCTGCCCTTTGAGATGAGTGCTTAGGGATTACCTCATAGCTCTCTTGATTGCACACACATTTTCTCACTTCAGCCCCTCTCATGGCTGCTGGAAACCTGGTGCATTCTGGGACTGGTAGTCTTTTATGTGAAAACTCTGTTTTCTCACTTCTACCAGAACTGACAGGTTGCTTGTTCAGAGTCACATCATCTTTTCTATAGCTCCTACCTGAGCTATGATAAGCTTCCTTATCACAGTACTTATGACCTAGATTGGCCACTGTTGGAAACAGGATACTGGGCTTGAGGGACCTTGGTCTGACCCAGTATGGCATATCTTATGTTCTTATTAGTGGTAGTAGTAGTGGTAGTAGTATGACCTTCTGGCTATGGCATCTGATTCCCACATATCTGAGTGCTGACATTTCTCACAACAGCTATACCTGCACCAATGTGCCATATGCTGGTCTGTATGCAATCGCTATCTGTGGGGAAACCCTGTCTGCCTTCCCACAGTCTGCTTTGAGGGACCGCTCCCCTGGTCAGGCCTGTTGTGGGCATGGCAGGGGAGATCCCTGTGCTATCATACCCAGGTAGGAAGCCTCCAGATATATCACCACTCTAGCAGCTTGCATTGATCCTGGACTAGGGAAGTATGTAGTCCTAATGGCACAATCTGGGGGATGTTGGCACAATATCAGTCATGTCTCCCAGTGCCTGGCCCAGCTGATGTATGGCTGCCCTATCACACTGGCACCTGGTGACACTATGGTCACCCATATGGTTCAGGTACCAGACAGCCATTCATGGCCTCCTTGAATTGCAGATCAGCATACCACATCCTCCTTTGCTACCCCCGAAACCACACACTCTCACTTGCACTCACAAGACATCATTCTACCAAACCAAACCTATGACTAACAGCTGCTATGCCATAATGGCATGATGTCTCTGGACTACACATATGATCTTCCTTTCTCACTGCAACATGATTTGTTTCCAGACACATTCACATTCTATTCTTACGTTAGCAATCCCAGTTTGCAGACCGCAGGATTTGTTAGTGTCCTCTGGATCAGCTGTTTTAGCACAAACAGCACATGTCAACATAGCCTGAATAAATGCTATTGCTCATCTTAACATTTCTGAAAGGGTGTTTATTAATGTTTCTTTACCTTACAACATTCCCTCACCTCTGCTTTCTGTTCTTTGTAACTGCATCTTGTGTTTTTGCAGATTGCAATCACACCGGTTCAGCACATACTTATCACAACCATTCTTCTATACGGGACAAATTACAGAGCACAGTAGAATATTTTCTAAGTCCTATCCTTATTCCATATTTCAGCATGAATAATGTGACCCCTGTTCCACCCCTTCTGGGCATGTTCGGAGATCCCCTGCTAGCGCCGTCTATGTGTATGATGGCAGTGTTTCAGAATATGGTCAGGGATGTTTTCGGCCCATAAACATCCCTGCTGTAGATATGAATCCATTATTTGTGTTTTAGAATGACCCCCTTAACAATTTTTATATACTGCTTTATCACAGCATCAATGTGGTTTATAATGAACTGATAGTTTTACAGTGAACACTTAATGCAGGCCAGGATAATCTTACATAAACAGGGTGTGGGAGAGGGTTTATAACATAACATAACATAACCATAAATCTAATTATAATGATCATGGCTGTGATTGTATTTATGTATTAGGTATCCTTCCAAAATGATCTCTGAAGAGGTGAGTTTTGAGTTTTCTGTGAAAGTCTGTTATCTCTGACGTGACTCATGTCTTCTGGGGCAGCATTCTAGATGGAGGGTGCATAGCAAGAGAAGGCTAACGATTTGGTTGCTTTTCACCTTCAGTGTTGGAATGGTGAATGTGTTTTGTGTATGAGTTCTTCTGGTTTGGTTGTATGGTGTTTTGTGAAGTAAGGACTGAAGATAATCTGAGGAAATATTGTGTGTTATCTTGAATATAGTAAGCAGAGCTTTGTATTTTACATGGCTTATTATGGGAAACCGGTGCAGTTGCTTTAGTATGAGTGTTATGTGGTCAGTTCTTGCTGTACCAAGTAGGATGCGGGCGGCTGCGTTCTGTGCCATTTGTAGTGGATGCAAAGCATATTTCGGTAATCCTTGAAAGATTATGTTGCAGCAGTCAAGATGTGGAGATATGATAGCCTGGAACACCACTTGGAATTCATGGATGTCAAGTCGTGGACATAGGTGTTGCAATACTTTCATTTTATGGTATACGAGCTTTGTGGTCTTGCTGATGAGACAATGCAGGGTTAGTCGCTGGTCTAAGGTTATTCCTAAATAACAAACTGGTTTTACTTAAGAGTTCATTATCCAGGATTCTTAGTGTAGTTGGTGGAATGAATGTTGAGTCTCTGGTGATGTATAGAACTTCAGTTCTTTGTAGTTTATGGATAAATTGCATTCCAATAGTCAATTTTTTAGCACCTCTGTATATAGCCCACATTGTACATAGCTCAAACCATTCTAGCACACAATACAACACACATTGTACATAGCTCAAACCAATCTAGCACACAATACAACACACACTCAACTAAATTTCACCTTCACTGCATGTTTAACACACTCACTTTACCCGATTGTTTGCTGTGATACCACCTTGATTAATAAGATAAGGCGGTCTAAAAATACTGTTAAATAAAATAAAATAAATAAATGTGTTACTATCTTGAAGCAGTTTATTAGTGCAGTGTGTACAGGCTTAGTGGTGGAGAAGGGTGCATAAAACATGATATTGTTTGTGTATATGTGATAGAAAATGTTGTAGGCTCGTAAAATTGAACATAGTGGTTGTACAGTAGGTAGATGTTGAATAAAAGCGATGATAGTGCCGATCCTTGTGGTACTCCTTGTTGTTACTTAAAGGGAATGGATTTGTTTGGTCCTATTTTGATTTGTTGGCGTTCTTTTAGATCAGAGTGGAACCATTTGCGTGGCAACCAGATGATGTGCTCTACAGGTAAGGGACTTTCTATTTTATATGTCTGTACAACTTTACATACACTTCATAGTACTAACATTTAGTATTAATAGTAGTACCTACCCTACCCAGCATGAGGGTCTGGAGGAGGAGGTGATATGCTGGTCTGGGTGCTTTTAGATGAGGTATTAATCCAATGTCATGCCAGCTTTGGGAACATATCAAGCTGACAGCATCTTTCCTTTGGGAAGTGATGTAAACCTCAGTGTCATAACCACATTTTAGCACAAGCTGTTTTTCTCCTGGACGAAAAAACCTCTTAGCTTAGAAAAAACTGCTGCCTTTTCTGTCTTTAAACTGTACAATGCTCTAGTTAAAAGTACAATTCAAATACATAAATATAAAGTAGAAGATGTAGGATTAATATTTGTTCTCCATCATAATTTTCTTTTCATTATAGTATCTAAATTTTGTGAAGCTTGCATATGCCTCAAATCTCAGATACTGCAACATGCTAGGAGCATGAAACCATTCCAAGTAGACAATTCATGTGAGCTGTAAAAATGTTGAAAGGTGTAATGTACATTGCACTTTTCAGGAAGAATGCCACACATGTTAATGCAGAGCTGGTATTTATGTATTATTTGGATTCTTGATTGGATTGTTAATGTGTATTCAAAAAGCAAGGGGTTAGAGTCATTGACAAGCAGTGGAAAGAATTCTAAAAATGATGTCACGTTTTGCTTTATTGTTAAAACATGCTGGTATTATATTCCTCACTGCAGTCTATCTGTTAATAATGCCACCTGTATATCAGACTCTACTGGTGCTTAAACTCTCTCTATAGACTTTGAAACGTAACTATAGGCTCCTACGCAAATATGAATTGTTTTCAGGGATATAAACTTTAGTGTGCACATTAGGGCCCTCATGTATGTGCTAACAATAACGTGCTATGCAGGAAAGCTTTTCCATGCAAGGTAAAAGAGCCTGGAAAGATGTTAATGGGAGCATATTAAAGTTTCAGTCTTTGCATGCAAATGAAGGCACATGATTTGCAAATGAGGATATAGCATATGCAACTAAATAGCGAGAATATGCTAAACTGAGCACGTTTTTGAGAGGACTGAGCTTACTGGAAACAGATGGCCTGAAAAATGAGGGTCATAGATAGGAAATGATGCTGTGCAATTCTCATACATATGTCCTTGGAGAAGAATACATTTGATCACTCTTTACCCAAATGAAACACGGCTAAGAAACACTTTCTGAAGGAATTCTTATATCTCAAATATGTCCTCTCAAACAAAACAGTTATACACCATAAAGCTCGCGAATCACTGCTCCATACATCACAATGCGCAAGGCGCAGATGTTTCGTACTAGTATGGGAATGAACAAGCTTTAAGATTAGCATGAGACTCAGGTTCATTGCAATTCTTGCAGTGATAGAATTACTGATGGCCCAGCTAGGCAACTGCTTAGAGGAAACTACCTACTGAGCAGAAGCCCATCTAATGGCTGCATCATTATTGAGGACTGGCCAGTTGCCTAGCTTGTTTTAACAATAAAGCAACTGTGACTTCTGAAGGGGATACCCCCTAGGATGCGACTTTGGAGGTGGCAGTTGGCTGTCCAACTGCCTTAGGGCAGCGGGAGTGGGAAGTGATGGGGGGGGGGGGGAGAAATCCACCACTCGGTTCTTGCAGTAGCATTGCTGGCCAGTGAGTACTGCTCACATTTTAAATTCTGTCCATGATCCACCTTCTTTATGGGTGGCTCAGCCCCACTCTCTGGTTAGTAACAAAAGCAAGGGTTTTGTTCCGAAACAATTTATTCTGTGGCTGTCCGTAAGTTTTATTCTGTGGTTGTCCATAAGTTTTTCTCATAATCAGTATTAACATAAAGTAAAATATTACCACAAGCAACAAGCACTTTGGCAAAATCTGATCTGATATAGATGAATTAGAGGGATTTGTCTTTAAGATATGATATTTAAGCAGTATTTCACTTCTTTAAATGCAGATATTTTTGGAATGTGTCAGATATGATTTGTCCATACCTTTTGTAGAGTCAATCTACGGTAGTTACAGTATAAGAACATAAGAAATGCCATACTGGGTCAGACCGAGGTCCATCAAGCCCAGTATCCTGTTTCCAACAGTGGCCAATCTAGGTCATACGTACCTAGCAGTTTCCCCAAAAGACACAGGTTCTGCAGTGCTTGTACTAGGCCAAGCATTGATATCCTGGGTCCCTTTTTAATAGTGGTTTATGGACCTTTCCTCCAGGAACTTGTCCAAACCTTTTTTAAACCCAGCTATACTAACAGCCCTTACTACATCCTCCGGTAACAGATTCCAGAGTTTGATTACACGTTGAGAGAAGAAATATTTTCTCCTATTTGTCTTAAATAGTTTACCCTGTAGCTTCATTACATGCCCCCTAGTCCTTCTATATTCTGATAGCGTAAACAATTTATCCACGTTTATCCGTTCCACTCCATTCATTAATTTATACACCTCTATCATATCTCCCCTCAGCCGCCTCTTTTCTAGGTTAAAGAGCCCTAACCTTTTTAGCCTCTCTTCATAGGAGTAGCCTTCCATCCCCTTCACCAATTTGGTGGCTCTTCTCTGTACTTTTTCTAATAACTCTATGTCCTTTTTAAGATACGGTGACCAGAATTGCACACAATATTCAAGGTGCGGTCGTACCATGGAGCGATACAGAGGCATTATAATATCCTTTGTTTTATTCTCCATCCCTTTCCTTAGGATACCTAGCATTCTATTTGCTTTCTTGGCCGCCGCTGCACACTGGGCGGAGGGTTTTAACATGTTATCCACGATGACTCCTAAATCTTTTTCCTGGGTGGTGGTTTCTAATGTGGAGCCTTGCATCTTGTAACTATAGTGTGGGTTGTTCTTTCCTAGGTGCATAACTTTGCACTTGTCCACATTAAATTTCATCTGCCATTTGGATGCCCAGTCTTCCAATTTATCCAGATCCTCCTGCAGTTTTCCACAATCCTCTTGGGTTTTAACAACTTTAAACAGTTTTGTGTCATCTGCAAATTTGATTACCTCACTAGTTATTCCCTTTTCCAGGTCATTTATGAATATGTCAAAAAGTAGCGGACCCAGTACAGATCCCTGGGGTACTCCACTATTCACCTTTTTCCATTGGGAATATTGGCCATTTAGCCCTACCCTCTGCTTTCTATCTTTTAACCAGTTCCCGATCCACAATAGTACACTGCCTCCTATCCCATGACTTTTTAGCTTCGCCAAAAGTCTCTGATGGGGGACCTTGTCAAAAGCTTTCTGAAAGTCCAGATACACTATATCAACCGACTCACCTTTGTCTACCTGTTTATGCACACCTTCAAAAAAACAGATCAGATTAGTAAGACAAGATCTGCCTTGTCTAAAGCCATGTTGGCTGTCTCCCATTAGGCCATGACTATCTACATGCTGTGTAATTTTGTTCTTTATGATGGCTTCTACCATTTTCCCTGGTACTGACGTCAGGCTCACCGGTCTGTAATTTCCCGGGTCACCCCTGGAACCCTTTTTAAAAATTGGTGTTACGTTGGCGACCCTCCAATCTTCAGGTATTACAGATGATTTTAATGAAAGTTCACAGATTACCAATAACAGGTCTGCAATCTCATATTTCAGTTCTTTCAACACTCTGGGATGTATACCATCCGGTCCAGGTGATTTGCTACTATTCAGTTTATCAAATAGTTGTAATATATCTTCCCGGTGTAGCGATATTTCTCTCAATTCCTCTGCAGTATCACCTTTAAATACCACTTCAGTCTTGGGTAACACCCCTACATCTTCCTCAGTAAAGACCGAAGCAAAGAATTCATTCAGTCTCTCTGCTATAGCCTTGTCTCCTCTTACTGCCCCTTTTACCCCTCTATCATCTAATGGTCCAATTGACTCTCTCACAGGCCTTTTGCTACGAATGTACTTGAAAAAGTCTTTATTTCGTGTTTTTTGCTTCCGTAGCAAGTTTCTTCTCAAATTCCCGCTTTGCCTGCCTTATCAATGCTTTGCATTTAACTTGCCAGTGCTTGTGCTGTTTCCAGTTTTCATCATTTGGCTCTTTTTTCCATTTTCTGAAGGTTGCTCTTTTGGCAGCAACAGCCTCTCTGACCTCACCTTTAAACCATGCTGGCAGTTTTTTGGACTTTCTTCCACTTTTCTTAATGCGTGGAATACAGCTGGTCTGGGCTTCGAGGATAGTATTTTTAAATAACACCCAAGCTTGCTGTAAGTCTTTAACCTTTGGAACCGCTCCTTTTAGTTTTTTCCGAACTATATTCCTCATTCTATCATAGTCACCCTTTTGAAAGTTAAAAGGTAGTACTGTGGATTCCTTTACTATCTGTCCTCCACTGATTAAATCAAACATGATCATACTATGATCACTATTGCCAAGTGGTCCCAACACCCTTATTTCTTGCACCAGATCTGGCGTTCCACTAAGGACTAGGTCCAGTATGGCTTCCCCTCTGGTCGGTTCATGAACCAGCTGCTCCAAGAAGCAGTCATTTATTTCATCTAGAAACTTTATCTCTTTAGCTTGTCCTGCTGTGACACTGTCCCAGTCGATACCGGGGTAATTGAAATCACCCATTATTACTACTCTGTTGTGGCTTTTGTTAGCTTCCTTGATTTCTTTGAGCATTTCATCATCCATTTGTTCATTCTGGCCAGGTGGTCGATAGTATACTCCCACTGCCATCACCTTCCCCTTCATAAATGGAATTTCAATCCATAGAGATTCTACAGCATATTTTGTTCCCTGCAAAACTTTAATCCTTTCTGACTCAATGCCCTCTCTAACATAGAGCGCAACCCCTCCACCAATTTGTTCAGCTCTATCATTACGATATAGTTTGTATCCAGGTATCACAGTGTCCCACTGGTTATCCTCCTTCCACCACGTCTCTGAGAGTGCAATCATATCTAACCTCTCATTTAATGCTATATATTCTAATTCTCCCATCTTATTGTTTAGACTTCTAGCATTGGCATACAAGCATTTTAGAGACTGCATTTTATTAATATTAATCTGGCTATTGGTAGGCATGGGTAATTGGGAATCTTTATGCTCTGTCTGCTCCTTACTCAAGGGCATTTGGGCTACTATACTCCCTTTTGGAACCTCACTGCTTTTGGTAGTATCCTTCAAGGATACCTTTGTCCGAACCGTGCGCTCCTGGGTGACTGTCGGCTTTCCCCTATTTTCTAGTTTAAAAGCTTCTCTATCTCTTTTTTAAAGGTTAATGCCAGCAGTCTGGTCCCATCCTGATTAAGGTGAAGCCCATCCCTTCGGAAGAGCCCCCCCTTTCCCCAGAATGTTCCCCAGTTCCTAACAAATCCAAAACCCTCATCCTTGCACCATTGTCTCATCCACGCATTGAGACTCCGGAGCTCTGCCTGTCTTTTGGGTCCTGCACGTGGAACAGGAAGCATTTCGGAGAACGCTATCCTGGAAGTTCTGGATTTCAACTTCCTACCTAAAAGCTTAAATTTAGCCTCCAGAACTTCCCTACCACATTTTCCTATGTCATTGGTACCAACATGTACCAAGACAGCAGACTCCCCCCCAGCACTATCTATGATCCTATCTAGGCGGTGCGTGAGATCTGCTACCTTCGCACCAGGCAGGCATGTTACCAGGCGATCCTCACGTCCACCAGCCACCCAGCTATCTACATTCCTAATGATTGAATCACCAACTATAACAGCTGTCCTGACCCTCCCCTCATGGGGACATTGCCCTGGAGAAACGTCCTCGGTGCGAGAGGGTTTTACATCACCTGGAGGACAGGTCCTAGTTACAGGATCACTTCCTGCCACACCAGGGTGATGCTCTCCTGTCACGTGACCTCTCTCCTCCATGGCAACAGGGATGCTGCCAGACTGGAGGTGGGACTTCAGGACTATATCCCTGTAGGTCTCGTCCATGTACTTCTCTGTCTTTCTTATGTCTTCCAGGTCTGCTACTCTAGCCTCTAGAGAACGGACTCGTTCCCTGAGAGCAAAGAGCTCCCTGCACTTAGTGCATATGTAGGACCTCTCACCAACTGGGAGATAATCATACATGTGACACTCGATGCAAAAGACTGGAGAACCCCCATCTCGTTGCTGGACCTCTGACTGCATCTTAGTTTAAAGCTTGTGTTTAGGTCTTTTAAATCGGTATATAATAAGGATTGGTGTAGATGCTTATACTAATAAAAGTGTATCTAATACCCCTAATACACCCTGTGTACCTGAAGCTAATTAATCACAGGTCCTCTGTGTATGACTGATTTGGATTAAGAGCTGCACCTGAGAGCAGCCCCTTTCCTCTAAGATGTCCAAGTACCTATAAAACTACAATTTCCCCAGGGGTGGGTGGGTGCTGGGGAGGGAGGGGGGGAGATAAGTCCTATTAAAGAGGGCAGTTACAAGGTACCCTGTCCTGAACCCTCAGCAGGGGGATGGGGGTACCACACAAGGCCCAGTTAATTGAGAGAGGCAAGGTAAGTACAGCTGAGAAGGCTGAAACTTGCACACCACTAAGACAAACACTAAATAATTAAACAAACAACAGTTAGACAAACAGTAAATAATTAAATAAACAGCTAGAACTCACAGTAAGATGTCCCAGGAGGCAAAAATCCACTCACTAGCAGAGCTCTGTAAAAGTTCAGCCTTTCTCTGATCAGAGAAAAGCAAACTAAAACAGCCTATGCACACGTGGAGAAAACAGGAACAAGGTTACAGGATACCTCGGGGGGAGGGGGTCAGGGGGAGGAGTCACTCAGGCAGGCAATGACAGGAAAAAGCTTAACAACAGCAGGCTCTGGGGAGAGAGATTAATTCAAAATGGCTACCACACACACAGGGGGAGGAGTCACTCAGGCAGGCAAGGACAGGAAAAGCTTAACAACAGCAGGCTCTGGGGAGAGAGATTAATTCAAAATGGCTACCACACAAGGCCCAGTTAATTGAGAGAGGCAAGGTAAGTACAGCTGAGAAGGCTGAAACTTGCACACCACTAAGACAAACACTAAATAATTAAACAAACAACAGTTAGACAAACAGTAAATAATTAAATAAACAGCTAGAACTCACAGTAAGATGTCCCAGGAGGCAAAAATCCACTCACTAGCAGAGCTCTGTAAAAGTTCAGCCTTTCTCTGATCAGAGAAAAGCAAACTAAAACAGCCTATGCACACGTGGAGAAAACAGGAACAAGGTTACAGGATCCCTCCGGGGGCGGGGGTCAGGGGGAGGAGTCACTCAGGCAGGCAAGGACAGGAAAAAGCTTAACAACAGCAGGCTCTGGGGAGAGAGATTAATTCAAAATGGCTACCACACACACAGGGGGAGGAGTCACTCAGGCAGGCAAGGACAGGAAAAGCTTAACAACAGCAGGCTCTGGGGAGAGAGATTAATTCAAAATGGCTACCACACAAGGCCCAGTTAATTGAGAGAGGCAAGGTAAGTACAGCTGAGAAGGCTGAAACTTGCACACCACTAAGACAAACACTAAATAATTAAACAAACAACAGTTAGACAAACAGTAAATAATTAAATAAACAGCTAGAACTCACAGTAAGATGTCCCAGGAGGCAAAAATCCACTCACTAGCAGAGCTCTGTAAAAGTATTTTACATCATATAAAGATTGAACATATTCTTTTCCTTGCTTCTGTCTTTCTCCTTCCACTTCATTTCTCTTACTAAAAAGTTGAGTGTCTGCACTGTTTCACAAATTACATCCTTCCCAGTCACAGTTTCTGACAGCGAGTAGCTCTTATCATTTTAGGCCTGGCCAATTTCTGCAGTATTGCTACTCAATTGACTGCATGCGTTACTTGACATCCTAATTTAACCTACAGTGCCCCATGGCATGATTGTATTTTTAAGAAGAGCTTCTCCGTTTTAGATAGCTGTGACAGCTGAGAAGTAGAACCACTACAGAAGTCACAATAAGGGAAGAAGGAAAGTAGTTGTTTTTGGCGATTTTCTTCTAAATGGGACTGAAGGACTCATTTGCAGACCAGACATGTTGAACAAGGAGTTATGCTCCTGTTGGAATTCCAAATCTGACGCATCACAGAGAGATTGCTGCTCATCCGTGTAGACATCACCAATAACACTGCAAGTTATGACCCTAAGCCGGTAAGGAAGATGCACAGATGGTGTCAAAGACTGATTTTCTGGATCATGGTAGGAGTTCACAGATTAGCCAACCTGGTGAGGTGAGCTTTAAACTACTTTTATAGGGGGCAAAAACCCATCAGTAAGCAGAACATGAAATTCTGGAGATGGGAAGAAGTGGAGAGAGCTCCGTATCAGCAGCTGGGAACACTGAAGCAACAAGACATTGCAAGGCAGTACAATACCAGATATACCAGAAGGCTGTCAACTGGGGAGATTAAACAACTCCTACGGTAGAACAAATAGGAGACAAAAGAGAGGGAGGTAAAGGAACAACTTAAAGTCATGTGTGCAAATGCTTACAAGCTAGCCAGCAAATTCAGGGGCATGTTTTCTAAAGTGTGCTACAAGGGTAGTAGAGGGTTAATGTACGGTATCGGTGCTGTACTAAAAACTAGCAAGGGGCCCCATGTTTTGTAGTGCACGTCTGTGTGGTGATTGGGCAGGAGGGAAGCGTTCCCATTGCAGCACAACTAGGAGAAGTGTTTGAAGCCTGCCCTACCTGTGTAGGTGCAACTAACACCACTTCAGTGGGTGGCATTAGTTGCAACCATGGCCTGTTTACCATCGTAACATGTAGTAACTTAAGGGGGGACCTCTCTGAACCCATATCCACTCCTCTGATTGCCTTCTCTTTTGGACTTTAAAAGGCAAAAATCCCTGATTCACTAAAGCAGCTCCTGTCCTCAGTATCTGCTTGTCAACCAGACTACATGCTCTGCAGAGAAGGGAATGTCTATTTTATGTGTCTGCATGATGTTACTTACACCTCATATTGCTATATAAATGTTTGGTAATAGTAGCAGGACCCAGCACAGCATGGGGTCTGGAGGGGGAGGTAGTAACATGCTGGCCTGGAAGCTTTGGGATGTGGTATTAATCCAGTGTTGCATTGGCTTTGGCAAAATTAAAATTTGATGGCACCTTTCCTAGGAACAGAGATGTAACCTGCATTTTAGCAAAAGTTGCATTTCTTCTGGAAGAAAATACCTCTGAATATAGAAATAAAATGCCACCTTTTCTATCTTTATCTCTTAATAAATGTGCAATGTATTATGAAAGCACATCCACTCTCCTGCAAGTACACTTTTGGAGTTAGTGGCACGATCAGGAAGTACCGTTGCCTTGACTACAGCTGCTCTTTGCCTCCCCTCTCCCCAAGAAGCTGCCATCCTATATGACTCTCTCGACTGCCTGATAGTTATGCTGACCCAGGGAAGCCTCCTCTGAGACTAGATCCCAGTGTTCATTATGAGTGGTAGCTACTATAGCAGCAGCTATCTAGCTTCTTTGGATCTACAAGGTTCTGTGTTATATCCAAGCTCTGCTGCTCTGGACAGATAGAAGTTTTGAAGCTGACTCCTCTGTGATGTAGCACTAAAGAATTAAAGATCCAGAAGAAGGCTCTCTTTGGCAAGATGCAAATACCATGAGTGGTCAAGTTCCGCAGTTCCAGGTGTGAGATTTTAAGCCAGTCCTGGATATCTGACAATCTCATCCTGATGCATTATGGGACCCGCAGCACTGATTTCAATGGTCAAAACATAGATTACAAATACCATATTGCATTGCAACGCAAATTTAAAACCAGAACTGGTCAAAAAGCCTCACTCCTGGAACTGGGTAACTTGACAACGCTGATATACTACAGCGAGTGTTAGTAGTAACTCTGAGAGACTGAGATCATACTCCACATACCCTGGTTTAGGAGTCAGGCTCATGACTGTCATGATATGCACAAAACTAAGTCATTTGCAGAAATTGCCCTGAGGCAGTACATAGCTGTAGACTATTAAGGGTCTCTGTACCAAAGTGTGTTAATGAGTGCTAATAGTAAGGCTAATTTAGCTCATACCTTTCTAGTAGTAGTTCCACAATTCCCTGTCCCCAGAGGGCTTATAGTCTAAGCTTGACCCTGAGGCAATGGAGGGTTAAATAACATACAGAAGGCTGCAAGGAGTGTTAGTGGGATGCAGACCCTGTTTTTGCTGTCTCTGAGGCCACTGCTAGGCAATGTGTTTGTGACAGTATTAACATTAAGCCAATGCTAGTGAGGTAATTTATTTATTTTATTTATTTATTTAACATTTCTTACATACCGCCTGTGATATCAAGGCAGTTTACATCGAACACAACTTAGAACAGTTACATAGAACACGGTTTTAGTTTGCAGTAATTTACATCCTTGAACAGATAACTATTTATAGGGTGAACTATTTACAGTTTGGAAGTTTGGGTCCAGATTCAGGTATATTTAGGCTGCATTTTAGGTAATGAGGCTAAAATATGGAAAATAACGAATTACACATCAGCATGGCAAAATGTATTCATGCAAAAATATATAAAAAGCATTGCAGATGCATGAATGCATGATAAGCCTAGCTAGTTACGTTTTTTCATTACTGCCTGTACATAGGTGCACCCTTGTACCTGCATACCTTACTGTCTTCAGACATTCATGCCTCATTTGCATCTCAGGAACATCACAAGAGCATAAGAAATCCCTGCTGGCTCAGCAAGCCCGGCATCCTGTCTCTGATGGTGGCCGGTTTGGGTCACACAGAAGGCACCTGCAAGATCCCAATAGAGAAGCCTGCTCTATAGTGCTTTCTCCTAGAGGTAAGAGTTAGCTCATGATTATTTATGAATCTGTCCTCTAGAAACATAACCAAACCTTTTTTAAACTCCGCTATACCACTAGCCTTAGCCAACTTTTCTGGCAAAATATCCCTATCTTAATTTTGTATTGACTGAAAATATATTTCCTTAAACTCTGCGCAGAATCTTGTTGATGCTTCTGCACCAGATCGCACTTCAGTACATGCGCATAATATTTTATGCTCATCTCTCCTGTATTTTTTTCACCACTCCCTTCAGCAACGCTAGACAAAGGTTACAGGTGTTATATATTCAAGGCAGAGATTCCTCCCCGGCACAAACCATAGACCTAAGAGCTAACCCCTTTACTCTTCCTCAGACCGTGTGTTAAAATCCCAGTGTTGAGCTCAGCCTTCTGGTCTTTTGTGCACTTTTCTGCATTGGCCCTGAATAGACCCATCCTCAAACAGCTATAGTGGTTACCTGTCACCGTACGCATACAATACAAATCCATCCTTACAACCTTCAAAGCCATCAATGGCCTATCATCTACCCACCTTCAAACACTCATACAAAAAACACCTGGCAACCGAAAAAGGTGACCTGGCTCCCTCAACACACTACGTATGCCAGATCAGTACCAGAACCAGTGCCACCTCGCCTAAGTGAGCCTTCTCCCTATTTGCACCATCCCTCTGGAACACAATCCCTGATAGCCTGTGTGCCACCAAGGACTTGACAGCATTCAGGAAGAACCCCAAAGACCCACCTATCCAGAAGCTACTTTTCTGAGAACATAACATAAGGGTATGTTTACTAAACCGTCTTAATGTTACCGGCGCTAGTTGCAGCAATAATGTGAAGAATGCCATATAAGGAGTGGGCGTTCTGGTCATAAGGTAGCAAGAATCTGTATCGCGTGATAGCGGGCGCCGTGGCACGTTAACGCGCGTTAACCCTAAGTAAATGCCAGCGCAGTGTTAGATGCTATAAAGATGTAGCCCACTGGTTACTGCAATGACAGTGGAGGCAGAGGTCATGGGTTCAATCCTGCAGTGATGTAATCTAAAAAGGCTGTCTGAGGCATTTTCTTTTAATTTAAATCAGTGCTGCCAGCAAAAACACCCTCACAGTGCGGTAACCTAAGGTGCCTCATAGGGCGCCCCATAGGTCACATTATAAAGTGCCCTGTCTGCCAAGGCACCCTATAATGTGCCCTATAGGGCGCCTTATAGGGTGCTTTACAGGGCGTTTCTGCTGGCAGCACTGATTGAAATGAAAAGGAAAAGCCTCAGACAGCATTTTTAAATAACACCACTGTGGGATCAAACCCATGACCTCTGCCTCTACAGTCATTGAAGTAACCAGTGGGCTACATCTCTATAGCATCTAACACACTTCTGGCTGGCTACAGAAAGACTGCAGGTCACCACACAAACTGCTGTGGTTACCAGGACAGGGTAAACCCACCCGTACTCATGATGCACTGCACATGCAGATCAGCAGGCTACATCTGATCATAAAATGGGGTATTCGCCTCTATAGAACCCCGGCCTGGTAGGGGGAATTGACCATGTGTGTTACTGGCACAGAGTAGCTACAGACCGTGACATCATGCGGTTCCTGTGCTCATCCTGAGGGTGAAGTGGGGGGCCCAGCACCAGGTCCGCAGCACATGGCATGGCTGAGATAGGCTGCGCTGCAGGTCCCCATCAGTGCCAGTGTGTGATGGGTAGTCCCTGCAGACACATCTAGGATACATCTGTGTCCATCTGTATGTCCCAGTCATGTCTAGACCTTGTGGACTATGATGCACCCAGAATAGTGCATATCCTGTGTGGGTGCCATGGTCACATGTTATAAGTAAAGGGTGGTGTTTAGACCCCAAAGCGGATTATGTAGCACCACCCAACCCGCCCCTGTGGGTCAGGGTGGGGGACAGAATCTCCCACCAACAGATCCAAATTCTACATCTCTGCCATGGTGGCAGTAGAGGGGAATGGGCACCCTACAGGGAGGTCAGTGCAGATCTGTACGTATCACATAGGGCAGTAGACCTGGAAAAGCTCAGCTGCCCCCCCACCCCTATCTGACATTCACCAGCAGAGGGCACGATCAGCCTCCACCCGCTGCATCCTGCAAGGTGTTCCAGCCATACACATGCTAACTGCAGACAGTCCGCTAGCTAGTACATAGTGCTTAGTGCATGTTCCTGGAGGAACTGTGTGCACCCAAAAATGGGATGTGCACGCACACACACCAAGCAGGTATGTCAGTGATTAGGCCCCAAAAAAGAGAACCCATAAATATCACTTGAGAGAAATTAAAGAACCCCTAGTGCAATACTAATAACCCAGCATCGTACAGGCCTATATCTAGCCTATCCTTCTTGGCTAAGATAATTGAAAAAGTAACAGAACAACTCCAAGACTACAGCAGTATGTATGCACCGCTGGACCCACAACTACATGGCTTTAAACCACACCATGGAGTAGAAACACTATTAACCTCTCTCATGGACAGACTCATATAAGTCACCCAGCAACCTAAGTAGGGTTTCATACTAATATTTCTGGACATAGCAGCAGCATTTGACTAAATACCTCATAATATCCTATTAGCACGACTACAAGCGATTGGAATACAAGGCATAACACTAGACTGATTCCGATCGTATCTAACAAACTGTCAGCTACAGGTAAAAACAGGATCGACCAAATGAGCTCCATGCTATCAACAGCAAGGTGTCCCACAAGGATCAGCTTTATCCTCCCTACTTTTCAATATATATGTACAGCCTATATACAAAAATCATGCATTCTAACAAAGTTGACTATCACATATATGCAGATGATATTATGCTCTATGCAACCTCCAGTATAACAAAACCTACATATAATGTAATTCAGACTGCTTCAAGTTTATTGCTCACTGGCTAACAGATCATGATCTATCAATAAACTATTAAAAAATGAAAGTACTACGCATCACCAGGAGGAGGCGTGTTTATATTATGCAAAGCTGAATTAGGGGCACATTACACTTTGACTGTAAGTGTTGACGGCCTTGAAATGCTAACGCTACAAAACAAACGCCTAATATATAGGTCCCCATCATCTGACTCAAATGCACTAGCCAGTATTCTCGAATCTGCATACTCTGACATCCCATTTGGTAGAGATCACATCATACTAGATGATTTCAATCTCTTCTCAGTAACTAATGCACAAAGTTCATCATTCCTCCAAGCCATGGAAGACCTAGGATATAAGAAAATCATTAACACTCCTACACACTTGAAGGGTAACGCATTGGATCTAATATTCCTAATGAAAGAATGGCCAAGATAACACCCATGTAACATCAATGCGAACTCAACCAATTCCATGGACAGATCACTACCTAATACACTTCAATACTGAACTCTACACATATACATATAAAATGCATTATAGAGAACAGACACTCATTGCTTTATGAAATTTGATAAAGAAACCTTCCTAATGGACACTACCCGAACTGACGAATAACACTGATGAGCTTGAAGCCCTCCTGAAGAACTGGAATAACACTCTACATATGGCCTTCACTATTCCCAAGAAAAACCCCCCAAAGAAAAACAGAAACTCGCAGCCATGGTATACTCCCAGAACCTGAGGTCAATAAAGAGGACATTAATGAAAACAGAAAGAAAATGGAGAAGCACAAAATCTGAGAATGAGCTGCAGCAATATAGATACTCTTAAGCTATATTGTCAAACCATCAATGACCTAAAGAAAGAATACTATTCAAAAATGTTCATGAAGTCACTAAATCACTCCAGGGAGCTCTTCCTCATTTTACAAGACTTAATTAGAAAGCCAAGAAACAATGACCCCCACAACAATAAAATGAATGCCCAACAATTTGCCAATCACTATATAAAGAAATCCAGATGCACAATAGCTAACCCAACAAAAGTAACAATCAACGAACCAACTGACAGCAGTCTATGGAAGTCATTCTCTCTAAACAGCCCTGAACAGATAGAACAATGTTTCAAATCCATCAATACAACAACATCATCCATCATCCATCATCCATCAATACAACAACATCCATCAATACAACAACATCTTGACCCTTGCCCAGTAAACTGGGTTAAAATAACTATAACTGAATTAACACCTTACATACAAAAATTAGTCAATCTCTCTCTATCTCAAGGGCTATGCCAAAAACGCTAAAAGAAGCAACCATTCATTCAATCATAAAACACTGTTCACTCAATAAGCACTGCCCAGGCTCCTATAGACCCATATCAAGTCTTCCGTTTTTATTCAAAATAATAGAAAAGTCAGTACAGAGGCATCTACAAGACCATCTAGATACATACGCTCCTCTCAATCCACACCAATATGGTTTCCATTCTTACTATGGTGTGAAAATTCTCCTCGCGTCCCTATTCGACAAAATCATTCAAGGAACTGAAAACACAAAATAATCCTCTGTACTTATTTTCCTAGATATAACTTCATCTTTTGACTCCATCAGCCATGACATTCTAATCTTCCGACTACAACAACTTGGAATAGGAGGCACCATAATTCAATGGTTTATAATCTTACTTCTCTGACCACACACAACAGGTCAAAATTGATCATTCTCTCTCCAGACCATTTAACCAAACCCAAGGGGTACCCCAGGGTTCAGCATTATCTGCCTTACTCTTTAACATCTACCTCCAGCCAATCTGCGACATAATAAGAGCACACATTGATTACAGAATATATGTTGATGACATAATGCTTTTCACGACATTCAAAATATTAGAGCCAAACTACCAGAAAATAGTCAAATATTTTAATGATGAATCACACTGGCTCAACTCCGTCAACCTTACAATTAATCTAAAAAAGACCAAAGTCCTTATGATCTCCAGGAACAAAGCATTCTTGCTTCCTCAGCAACTTCAGGTAAACGGTGCCTCACTAGAGGTGAAAAAGGAAATCCAGAAATAAATAAATAAAATCACTAGAGATGAAATGTTCATCCCACCCACAATGCTACAAATTAATGCAATTGAGATAGAAGTAAAAATCGAAGTTAGATACTTAGGAATAATTCTAGGCCAAAGATTAAACCAAAATACACATATCAAGAAAACCATCAAGACAGTACACTATAAAATGTGAACCCTGCAACACCTACGCCCAATTACTTAAACCACATGATTTCTGTTTAGTATTTCAGGCGATAGTCTTCTCACATTTTGCCTATGGCAATATTATATACCATGGATTACCAAAATATACTCTCCATCCTTTACAAATGGCACAATATACAGCCCGCAGCATGCTTCATCCAAGGAGTATCAAGATTTGAGTATCCAATACTGAAACAACTGCACTGGCTCCCAATAACAAGTCGAATTAAATACAAAATCCTGCTATTGATAGTCAAAATCACAGATAACTTATCAACCACATACCTAAACACGCTCTTACATATGACACACATTAACAAGGCCAGAATACAAACATACATAGTATGTTAATGATACCAATTGACAGAACAAAAAAGCAACCACTCATTTTTATTTTTTTTTATTTATTTACATTCTCTTATATACTGCGCTATTCCACATCAGTGCGGTTTACATGAAACAACAAACTTACACAATTCAATTGGTTGATCTGTGTTTACAATTAACAGGTACTCGAACTTGGATCCAAACTTGGGTAACTATTTACTAGTATAACCTAGTACTGCTGCATCATTTGTACTGCATTGGTTAGCTAGTTGAATGCGGCTATTATGGTACTGTCTTCTGGGTAATGCAATAGGAAGAGGTGATGTTTTAAAGCTTTCCGAAACTGGGCTAGGTCGGTGATTGCCTGGATGCTGGGTGGGAGGGAGTTCCAACATCTAGGCGCACAGAATTTGAAAGCCCTGTTTACTGTTGTCTGGGTGTACTTGGTTATCGCTCTTGGGACTATTAGTGTGTTGATCGCTGGTGATCTTCTAGATCTGTTAGGGGGGTTACTCTGTATGAGTTCTGTTAAGGATGAAGAGGAGAGCCCATTGATAGCTTTGAAAGTCAGTAGTAAGGTTTTGAATGTGAGCCTGGCTTGTATGGGGAGCCAGTGGAGCCGTTTCAGGATGGGCGTGATGTGATCTGTCCTGGATGCACCCTGGAGAACTCTTGCTGCGGAGTTCATCGCAAGCTGTAGTGGGTGCAGAGTGGCTTGAGGGAGTCCCTGAAGTATGGCATTAGCATAGTCAAAGTGTGGTATCATCAACGCCTGATAGATTGTCCGGAAGCCATCCGGGTCGAGCAGGAAGCGAAGGTGTCTGAGAGATCGGATCTTATGGTATACTGCTCTTGATATATTGCTTATGTGCGTCTTCATGTCTAGTCGCTGGTCTAGGGTGACTCCAAGGTATCTGATCGTGGGTTTGGTAAGAAGTTCTGCATCTTTGACTTTCAGGCAGGGTGGTGTGATGAAGTTTGGGTTCCCCACCCCCTTTGCCACTGATGTTACTCCTCTCCAGGTCCTGCAGCGGCAGAAATGGATTTAAGACTGTGACACAGCCTTTACTTAACCTCACCGGCACTGTGTTGTAGTTCCTGACTTCTGTGAGCACCAGCTTCCACCCCCTCAGAAGTCTTTGTCGGAGGGGAGCAGAGGTGGAAATTGACACAAATCGGGAACTGCGACGCAGCACCATAAACTCATCGCCACCACTGCAGGCCTTGGAGAGGGGCAGCAGTGGTGGTGCCACCAGGATACTGGCACTCCAGGTGACTGCCTAGGTCACCTAATGGTAGCACCTACCCTGATCCTGTTCCACTAACAGTTCTGCCTCTCTCCCATACTGTGGCTTAGTTTCTCCTTCAGAACAAATATTGAGCACAGTGTGTCTGAGTTTGTCACATCTGAAGGTCTAAGGCTATTGCAAAAAAAGATCTCTGTTTTTCACAGGACTCTTCCTACCTTTCACCAGGGGCTATATAAATAGCAGGTTGCCGGGAGTCAGCACTGACTCGAAGGCACACATTGCATTGAGCGAGCACTGATCCAGCAAGAGAGAGAGAGAGAGAGAAATCGTAAGCGCTCTGCATAAACCTGAACCTTCCGTGAGGAAGAACAGGTTTATCGGTCACTAGCTGCCAGTGGCCGGAATGTATGCCAAACGTTTTTGTATCCAGCCTCAGTAGATTGTTTCTTCAGACATCTTAGTAGAAATGGTAATCAGGTTGTTTTCATACAAACTATTACCAATCAGATTCCCAGAATACAATGATATTATAGCATGTGCCAAGGTCCTTAGGACAATCCTACGAAAGTATTGCAAGTATTATCAATCATGTCCTGTCTACAAGCTAAATGAAAACTACAGCACAAATAAAAGGGCAAGGACAATTCCCACACAGGTAAAGCACAAGGAAAAACAAGGAAAGTCACAAACAATGAACTCTAATAAAAAACAGATGGCTCCACACGCATGACGACGTATTGAATTACTAATGATATATTACGTTAATGTAGTGAGGTATCTGATTCCCAAGATTTAGTCTGTCAGTAACAAAGCTGAACAGAGTGATATCAGTCATTCACCACTTTCAAGGTGCCACATCAAGAAATAGTCTTTGTTATTTTAACCACATACTTACAATCAGAATTTAATGTTTGCTATTCAGTGCTCCGAACAAAGGGAATATTAGAACTGGTGTTGCTGAAGTATCAGAGATCCCAACATCAGTGGATGTTTCAGTAAAACCTCCTGAGGGAGTCATATTATTTTATTTTATTTATTTGTGAGTTTTATATTTATTTATTTTATTTAACAGTTTTTCTATACCGCCTTTTCATTCAATCAAGGCGGTTTACAATAAACTTCAACTTAAACAAAGAACTTGCTATTTCAGGAAATCATAGTGGTTTACATTTAGAACAACAGTTACATCAAAACATCTTAATAGTATAACAGCTGCAAAAGCAAAATCATTGTAATTTACATGATTCAAACATTATAACTTATTTACAGATAATGATTATTAAGAAATGCATATGCTGATTAAGAGTGGGTACTGAATGTGGGCAATTCAGAGTTAATTTTATTAACATTGTTTGAGGGCAGTTAGTAGGCTGTAGTAGAAATGTATTTTATTTAACAGTTTTTTATATCGCTTTATCATTTCAATCAAAGCAGTTTACATTGTACATTAAACAGGGACATTGATAACTTGGATTTTTCTGGGCAATGGAGGGTTAAGTGACTTGCCCAAGGCCACAAGGAGTGCTAGTGCTTCTGTATATTATGCAGGGTCAGAGTTTAGGGGGACAATCAATTTGACCAAAGTGATCGATAAATAAATATGTTCTTAGGTGAAACCAGAAGAAATTTAAGTCTGTGATATTTCTGAGCTCATCGGGTAGTTGATTCCAGAGTGCAGGGTCTACATATTCAAAAGCCCTTTTGCTAGTGTTTTGCTTTGTTTTTCTAAAGTCAGGTGGGGTTGTGAACATGTTGTTGGTTTGACCTCATCTTAGCCGGTCATTGGGTGCTACTTTGATGAGTTGAGAAAAAGTTGATTGTGCTAATTTTCTTATGATTTTGAATGTGGTCAATGTTAATTTATATTTTATTTGGCTTTGTATAGGAAATCAGTGTAGTATTGGGTTGATATAGTCCATATGATGAGAATTGTGGATTATTCGAGTAGCAGTATGTTGTGCCATTACTAATGGATGTAGTGATATTTTAGGAAGGCCATGGAGGAGACTATTACAATAGTCGATGTGAGGCGTTATCATAGCTTGCATTAGAGTTCTAAAGTCAGACTGCTGCAAGAGGGGCTTTAGGTGATGTAGGAGTTAAATATTGTTTTTGCTGTGCTTTTAATAGGAGCTTTGAATATTAAAAAATATTCAGAATTTATCTGGATCAGACACCATTCTCAATGGCTTTTAAGGTCAGACAATCTCTCCCCCAATCACAAAGAAATATATTGTAACTTTTCAGCCATTGATATGCACAGTATTATGTGAATTACGATCTAATCTGGATATTTTTATTAAGGCCAGTGACAAAAGCAGTACATTTTGTGATTATTAATGCCACTCAATGAGGGTAATTCTATAATCCCCCTGTGTAGTTAATCTGCATTTTTACATGTGCTAATTGTCATATGTAATTGTCACATATAAGTCAAATCTGTGCGGATTAGACTTTATAGAATTCTAGCGTTAAGTGGCCATGGCCCATTACTCCAGCTTTAGAGCTGGTGTAAATGATGGAACGTATTTTAAGTGCATTTGGCCATATTCTATGTAATACGTGCGTAAATATGCACTCCCCCCATGTTCCATCCAAGATATCCATTGTGCACGCCCATATTGAAAGTACGCGTGATAGCCTCTACACGGGTATTTAATCGCTCCTGTGTCATTTATGTGTGTCGAAGGCTGGATTGCTGTAATTTGTGCACATAAATTTCCTCGGCTGTTTATTGAATTACTCTCCACATGTTCAAGAAGTTCGACATCAGTTGCCTAATGAGACACTCTCAGCATTGCAGATCCCACACCTTCTCTTGCAGTCATCATTTGAGATGAAATAGCTACGTCCTTCTATGTTGGCTTTTTGACATCGAAACAGGATGTTCTATTCCATGTGTTACCTGAGATACACAAATATCCCCAGATCCTTCAGGGAAGTCCATCACTTTGGTTTGCATGTAAATTAAACTAGCACCTGTCTGAAAGGGGGCAATGGAAATTGTACCTGAGGCAAAAGAGTGCATTATTCCCCTCCTATCTTTCTTATCAGTATTTTAAGAGTGAGCAAAAGACAGTTTGAGGATCAGCTCTACGCTTTGTGAAAAAAGTGACATTGTGATAATGTACAGGGCATTGTGTAATCATGCAAAATGTACATGCTATGAATACATGCCTAGAACCTACTAAACAAAGCAGCTGCTTCCTTCCTACCTAACACAGATGATTGCATTTAAAAGAGGTTGGTACCAAATGTTACTTCTTTTGAAGAGCCTTTTTATTTAGATACAGAGGAAATATTGAATGAAACCAGAATCAGATCCCTGGTTTTGTTTTACTCTGCTTAGGGAATCTCATCCACCATACCAAAACAATTTTCAATCCTTTTTTTAAATTCCTCTTGCTTCTGGTAAAAAATAAAACTAAAAAGCTGAAAAATAAACCGGCATGTGCTATGATTACGTTGCAAGGCAGTATAGCGGCTCAATTATAGGATTTGCTTGTAGATCATATTGCATTTGAAAGGTTTTTGCTGCTGCCCAGTTTGGACATTTCAAACGACTTTAATTAATTGTAAATTCCATGAACATAACTTAAAGGATTTATTTCTGGGGCGTGGGAGAGAACTCTTTCTTTTTAGCAAGCAAGAGTAAAATGAATAAGCATTCTTTCCATAACAAAATACTACTACTAATCATTTATAAGTGGCAACTCCTTGCAGCCCTCCTTTTATGAACGCTATCTTGTAATCTCTGTATGTAAACATGTTCTTTAAATTGTTTTTATCGTTCTTCAGCCCCAGGAGAAATGGGGAAAGGCAGGGCAGCCTATGCCAAGATGGTAGAGAAGCTAGTTAGGGCTGTTCTTGCTCAAATAATGTCCCATGAGAAAGGATTTTTATGAGAACATTTGTTGGTAATTTTCTGTTTGACAACTGGCATGGAAGTAAGTGCAAGTATGTGGTGGCCCAGCTCTCGTCCTCAAGGTATACAGTATTCATCTGGTTGGTATTGCATTTTCAAAGTGAATGTCTTGGAAACAGTAGCTTCTCTTCTTGATCAAATGCTTAAAGGCCTTACAATGACATCATTGGAAGAACAATATCATTTTACTACTACTACTATTGATCATTTATAAAGTGCTACAAGACGTATGCAGCACTGTACAAACAGAGACGATCCCTGCTTATGAGAGCTTACAATCAAATTAAGACCGACAAGACAAAGGATAAGACTAAGGGGAAAGGAGGGTAAGGAGACTCAAGGTAAAAGCAGCTTTAAAGAGGTGAGCCTTTAACATGGACTTGAAAGAGAACAGAGATGAAGGCTGACGCACTGACTCAGGGAATTTGTCCCAGGCATAAGGGGCAGCAAGGTGAAAGGACCGAAGTTTGGAGATGGCAGTGGAAGAAATCAGCAAAAAGAGAAGCAAGCCAGAAGAACGGAGTTCACGAGGAGGGGTGTAGAGAGAGAGAAGAGAGGAAAGGTAGAAAGGAGCAAAAGATTGAATATACTTATAGGTCAGAAGGAGAAGCTTGAATTGGATACGGAAACAGAAGGGAAGACAATGAAGTGACTTTAGAAGAGGGTTAATATAAGGGGTTATATAAGGAATGACTTAGAGGTATGTCTACTGAAATGTGTTAGCTGTTACCGCGGGGGCTAACGCAGGATTAATGCTGTGCAATAGCAGCTAATCCGTGAAAAAAATCAGATATCGCAGGCAATTTCCCATGGTATCTGATTTTTACATGGTGCAGCTCCCTTGTGGCAAGATTAGGGCGGATTGCGGTGGGCAGTGGGGCCATGGTTGGCAGTCATGATGCAAAAAAGATTTCACGCAGTGGCTGCCAAAACTGAGCCTGATCGTGGTGATAGATAATGCTAACTCAGAGGTGGCATAATCTGCCAGGAGGCCCAATAATGCAGGCCCTTCCTTGTAGGTGATTGGGTCTCCCCCTCTACAATATTATTGGTGTCATGGGCTGCGATCTGTGACATGACAGTATTAAAAAGAACTGTTGTGGTCCCCCACAGCACTGATCCCCCTGAATAGCCTCCAATCCCTATCGGGAGCTACACAGGAGGGATCGGTGCACTCCCCCAGATGTTACAACCCTCTTGGCTAGCCAGTCAGTTAAGTCTTCCTCCCTCCCCCAATATACAATGGCAAGGATGGGGGGCCCTTCATCTTACAAAAAATAAAATCCCTGCTAGCCAGTCAGCAAGAAGGGGCCTCGCAGCCCAACCAGGGCCTCTCCAGCACATACCTTAAATTCCAAGATGGTCTAACAGAGAACAGGGCAGGAATGATCCTATTCACTCCTTCCCCATCTTGCTGCCAATACAAAATGGCTGCCATCACAAGGTGTGCCTTTTAGCCTCTCGATAGGGGGCAGCACCACGAGATCATGACCATCTTATGAGAATGGTAGGAGCTCTTCTCTCCTATCCTGCTCATAAGCCCAAACAAAAAAGGCTAGAATCTTGCAGAATTGTCTCTAGAGAGAGGCTGGAGGGCTACACCTTGTGACGGTGGCCATTTTGTATTGACTGCAAGATGGGGCAGGAAGGATTAGGATCGCTTCTGCCACGTTCTCCACTAGACCACCATGGAATTTAAGATATGTGTGGGTGAGCCCCCAGGCGGGTCAAGGGGGGCCACAGGGCCCTTCCCTTGCAAGCTGGCTATCCAGGATCTTATTTTTGTAAGGGAAGGTAGGAGGGCGTGGGTAGGGGGGCCATGGAGTCCCCACAACCTTGCCATTGTGTATCAGGGTAGGGAGGGGGACATAGCCCAACTGACTTGATAGGACTCTTTGCCAGACAGGGGGTACATTGATCCCACCTGGGCAGCTCCTGATGGGGCTAGATGCTTAAGGGGGGCCACACATTTGTATTTTTAATACTGTCAGTGCCACAGACTGCATCGCCGTGGCACTGACAATATTGTGTGGGGGGGGGGGAGTGCAGGCCTGATTGTGGCAGTTAGGGGGCATGATAGTGTTTGGGGCACAGAGCTGCTGACAGATCTGTGCACCCAGACGCTACCATCCCTCCTCATGGATTTTACCATGGGGACTAGTGGTAACTGCTTTGGCAGGTACTGCGGTACTTTTCCCATGGTATCTGTCAAGGTAGTTAATGCGAGAACCCTACGGGAAACCAAAACCTTCATAGCATCTGCAGGACCTCCCCTGGGAAAGCCCTCCTGCAGATACTGCAGAGGTTTGCTCCTTACCGCAGAGTTTTGGCTGATACATTATCCCAACATTTCTGGTGGCTTGATTAGTTTTAATGGATTTTACTAGTGTTAAGTTTCATAATAATAAGAATTTTGTCTCATAATATTGGCATCATAATCATCTCTACCATGCAGCCACAAACAGGAAAAACAATGCCATGTAAAAGTCTCCAAACCCTAGTACATTTTTCAAATTCTGTTGTCTAAAAAATACAATTCAAAACACATTAAAGTTGGAGGTTCTTTCACTGATCTACATAACATACTCTGAACAAAAGCAGAGAGGTTCCAAAAAAGAGTAAAGTAGCCGAAATGCCCTCAAATATGGAGCAGACAGAGCTTAAAGATCCCAAATTACCCGTGTCTACCAATAGCCAAATTAATATGAATAAAATACAGTCTCTAAAATGCTTGTATGCAAATGCTAGAAGTCTAAAAAATAAGATGGGAGAGTTAGAATATATAGCACTAAATGAGAGGTTAGATATGATTGGAATATCAGAGACATGGTGGAAGGAGGACAACCAGTGGGACAGTGTGATACCTGGGTACAAACTATATTGTAATGATAGAGCTGATCAAATTGGTGGAGGGGTTGCGCTCTATGTTAGAGAGGGCATTGAGTCAGAAAGGATTAAAGTTTTGCAGGAAACAAAATTTGCTGTAGAATCTCTATGGATTGAAATTCCATGTAAAAAGGGGAAGGCGATGGCAGTGGGGGTGTACTATCGACCGTCTGGCCAGAATGAACAAATGGATGATGAAATGCTCAAAGAAATCAAGGAAGCTAACAAAAGTTACAGTGCAGTAATAATAATGGGTGATTTCAACTACCCCGGTATCGACTGGGTCAGTGTCACGTCAGGACATGCTAGGGAGATAAAGTTCCTAGATGAAATAAATGACTGCTTCTTGGAGCAGCTGGTTCATAAACCGACCAGAGGGGAAGCCATATTAGACCTAGTCCTTAGTGGAACACCAGATCTAGTGCAAGAGATAAGGGTGCTGGGGCCACTTGGCAATAGTAATCATAGCATGATTGTGTTTAATTGAATTAGTGAAGGAGGGATAGTAAGGAAATCCACAGTACTACCTTTTAACTTTCAAAAGGGAGACTATGATAAAATGAGGAAAACAGTTAAGAAAAAACTAAAAGGAGCAGTTGCAAAGGTTAAAGACTTACATCAAGCTTGGGTGTTGTTAAAAAATACTATCTTGGAAGCCCAGACCAGTTGTATTCCACGCTTTAAGAAAAGTGGAAGGAAGTCCAAAAAACTGCCAGCATGGTTTAAAGGTGAGGTCAGAGAGGCTGTTGTTGCCAAAAAAGCATCTTTCAGGAAATGGAAAAAAGAGCCAAACGATGAAACCTGGAAACAGCACAAGCACTAGCAAGTCAAATGCAAGGCATTGATAAGGCAGGCAAAGGGAGAATTTGAGAAGAAGCTTGCTGCGGAAACAAAAACGTGAAATAAATACTTTTTCAAGTACATTTGTAGTAAAAAACCTGTGAGAGAGTTAGTTGGTCCATTAGATGATAGAGGGGTTAAAGGGGCAGTAAGAGGTGACAAGGCGATAGCGGAGAGACTGAATGAATTCTTTGCTTCGGTCTTTACTGAGGAAGATGTAGGGATGTTACCCATGACTGAAGTGGTATTTAAAGGTGCGGAAGAATTGAAGGAAATATCGATACATCAGTAAGATGTATTACAACTATTAGATAAACTGAAGAGTAGCAAATCACCTGGGCCGGATGGTATACATCCAAGGGTGTTGAAAGAACTGAAATATGAGATTGCAGACCTGCTATTAGTAATCTGTGAACTATCATTAAAAATCATCTCTAATACCTAAAGATTGGAGGATCGCCAATGTAACACCAATTTTTAAAAAGGGCTCCAGGGGTGATCCGGGAAACTACAGACTGGTGAGCCTGACGTCAGTACTGGGAAAAATGGTAGAAACCATCATAAAGAATAAAATTACTCAGCATGTAGATAGTCATGGCCTAATGGGAGAAAGCCAACATGGCTTTAGACAAGGAAGATCTTGTCTTGCTAATCTGTTATGTTTTTTTGAAGGTGTGACTAAACAGGTGGACAAAGGTGAGTCGGTTGATATAGTGTATCTGGACTTTCAGAAAGCCTTTGACAAGGTCCCTCATCAGAGACTTTTGGCAAAACTAAAGAGTCATGGGATAGGAGGCAGTGTACTACTGTGGATCAGGAACTGGTTAAAAGATAGAAAGCAGAGTGTAGGGCTAAATGACCGCCAATTTTCCCAATGGAGAAAGGTGAATAGTGGTGTACCCCAGGGATCTGTGCTGGGTCCACTGCTTTTTGACATATTCATAAATGACCTGGAAAGTGGAATAACGAGTGAGGTTATCAAATTTGCAGATGACACAAAACTATTTAAAGTTGTTAAACCCAAGAGGATTGTGGAAAATTGCAAGAGGATCTTGATAAATTGGAAGACTGGGCATCAAAATGGCAGATGAATTTTAATGTGGACAAGTGCAAAGTTATGCACCTAGGGAAGGACAACTCAAACTATGGTTACGCAATGCAAGGTTCCACATTAGGAACCACCACCCAGGAAAAAAATTCAGGCGTCACCCTAGGTGGCAGCCTAGCTTGCCTAGTGGACAGGCTGGCCCTGAGATATGTGGCAATGCAGACACAGCTGTTTGTGGTCCTCCTGCTCAGAAATTAATGTATGTCATGTGATTTTGAATTACCTATGGCACAGAAGTTTTCTTTGGTCTCTGGCATTATCTGTGAACAGGAAATTTCAGGAAACGACTGCTGCACTGATTCTATCACCTACACATTATCCCTGACCCACTAGAGACAGGATATTGTCCTTCCACTCCCTCACTACTTGCACTCTGCTTTTCTGCTGCCCTCTCATGATGGTAAAACGGTTTTGCTTGATACCGCTGTTTCGAAGTTGGAGAGCCAGATTGTGTTTGTACATGCAGCTCAGGCTGCTGGTATTAAAGACTCTCTGGTTCTTCATAATAAAATTGAGGCGATGGAGAATTCTGCACGTTCCTGTAATCTTCGTTTTTTGAATTTCCCTAATTCTAAACTCCTCGCTCCAAAAATCTTATTAGATAAGTACCTTAAAGAAGTGCTTTTACTTACTGACCCCATTGAAGTTTCTCAGTTGTATTATATTTTCCCCAGCTCTAAAAGGGTTAATCCTATTGAGGGGGAGTTTGATGCAATTGAGCCTACTATTTCTAACCTCACTGCCTTTTTAGAAGACTCCCTGGATATAATTGATACTCGATCCACTTTGTTAGTGACTTTTTTGTCTCAGGATGTTAAGCAGCGTGTACTTCGTGCGTTTTTCAAGTATAAGATACTAAGTTTTGTGGTCATCTTGTTAATGTTTTTCCTGACGTATCACGTAGCACTCAGCTCAGAAGAAGGCTTTTTTTGGCCTTAAAACCTCAGGTATTATCCCTGGGAGACGCCTCCTTTTTTCTTCGTTTCCCGTGTAAGTGTATTATTACCTTAAAGGGTGTCTCTTATGTCTTTACTGATGTTGCTCATTTAAAAAGTTTTTTGATTGAAAAGCGGAAAGCATTGGTAGAAGTCCAGGGCGTCCAGGAATAATGTAGCCTCCATTTCATGGGCCTTGTGTCTTAGTTTCTTTATTATTTAAATGACTTCTTTATTATCAGTACTCAGCCAAGTTTCGTAATGTGGGCTATATCTGAGCTGTTTTCTTTCTGATGTTTGTACATCTAATGTGGTCATTTGTTCTGGATTGACCTTCTCTGTATTGTTTAATGCATTTTTGGAAATTAATAAAAAAAATTAAAAAAAATGTCGAAATACTGCCAATGTCACTAATGTCGAAATACTGCCATTAACGCAGATTAACAGCAACATTTTACTACTCTTTAGTAAATAGGCCCCTTAGAGTCACATTTTTTCAAAAGCAACATACAGTATTAATATGGAAAAGATCCATTGAGGACTTTCTTGTTTTGTGGCAATATAAATACAGAAAAACTGAATAAATTAAACTTATGGCTTGGTATTAAAAAAAATAACTTGAAATTTCAAATGATCCATAATCCTAAAAAAATGCCTTTTTGTTAAACTACAATATATTTGCCTACAGCAATATTCACAATGGAAATCACAAACCTGTGGTGCTGTCTGTCTCTGAATGATCTGTGCTAGAAAACCCTCTTGATGTCAGAACACTTTAGAAATCACAAGCCTGACCCAATCATCAGTTCTCTTTCCAGTCTGTTACTTCAGCTTAACACAAAAACAAGCAATCAGGAATTTTAGTCTCTGTATCTCAATTTGACCAGAGTATCTTTTCTTTCCTACTTTGTAGCTCAAGATGAACCACAACACATTCAATATTCCCCTCCCCAATCTCTCTGTAAGGTAGTCCCTTTGGGTTGTGACCATCTACCTCTTCCCAACCCCTTTTGACCTTCTTAGGAGGCAGGGTTTCCCCTTGCTATTTGTCACTAGTGCACTTATATGCAAATAAGGGTAAATTGTGCTCCAGCCACAATTCACCATTCACCCAACGGGTGGCTCTATGGAGTCCACTTAGCTTATGTTCATTAATAGTCCACCGAGGTCCCAAATTCCGAGCCTGACACAGGAGCTTAATTAGCTAGCTCCCCTTACCAGCCAGCCACTACCCTCATAGCTTCCTTTCCAGCTATATCCACACACCAGGAGGTTTTGCTCATTGGGTCTTAAGGAGCCTCCCTCTAGGTCTCCATTTCTTCTTCCACTGGTGGATCTACAGGGGCATCTACACTATTAATGTCCCAGGTGGCATCATTACACCCTAGTTCGGTCTCTTGTTGGGGTTCCTCTAGATCTATTTCCATTTTGGAAGTAGTGCTATCTAACACCCAGGACAGGTCCCCTTCTTCACCAATCATCCCCGGAAAGGGTTGTGGGAGAGGTATCCAGTCCCGAGGATTCCACCCGGAGGAAGCCCACTGGGAAGTCTCTTTAGACTGTCGTTTCCTGATCCGGGCCTACGCCTGTCTACATGGTTCTGTGGTGGAATGTGTACCACACCACCCCGGCCCTGTGATGGGACATACACCCCGTCACAAGCACCTCAGTGTTGCAGATTAGATATTCCCATGGAAAATATCAATTTAAGTTGCTGCAGCTAGGACTATTGTGTTTCTGGCTGCGGGGAACAAATCCTGATGCAATTCCACCCCTGACTTCCTTCAATACCTCAACTATACATTCTATCCCACCCTTTAATCCTATGACACCTACTGAAACCCCAGCTATACAGCCTCTCCCACCCCCTTGTCATCTGCCAGGACTTTCCCTGATGTCTAATGAGTGAGGTAGGAGAAATCTCCAATTATTCCTGACCCTCAAGTGCCTGGGTGCCTGGGTGAATAAAATCCCAACAATAGTCTCATAATACTATCATTAGGGGGTCAATCTACCAAATAAGATTTTAATATTTTGTATTTGTTCTTTTTTAAATGTTTTAAGATTATTTTATACATACAAAGGAAAAAGAAAATGCACGATTGCCAAATAGCATTCCAACATACAGTCATTTCCATATTGAGAACAAACATTAGCCGACATCAGGGAAAGAGAAAGCAATCATAAACAAAAAAGGAACAATGGAGCAAATAAAAATACTAAAATCATTGGACCCTCAAATCAACCAGTGTTTCAAATTAACAATCGGAAAAAATTATCTTCTCACATATCCTTTAAAGGAGGTAGTAAAAAAGACATATCTAGTGAGAAACCACTTCAATTCTCCCTTTTGAGGGTAAAGGCCAAGGCAGAGAGGCTTGCATCCTGGAGATGAATGCATGGCTGCGTGGATGGTGTCATCGAGAGAGTTTTAGTTTCCTGGACCACGGGATGCTATCTCAAGGGTTGCAGAGCAGAGATGGCGTCCATCTGTCCAAGAAAGGTCGACAGATCTTCAATAGTAGACTGGCTAATCTGCTGAAGAGTGCTTTAAACTAGATTTGTTGGGGATAGGTGAAGACAGCCCCCAGGTAAGTGAAAGCCCCCAGGTAAGTGAAACATTAAATACCTTTATGGAAATGAGTAAAAAGGGTAACATATGGAAAGCAGTGTGTATAAATACCCGTAGCATGGGAAATAAGATCCCTGATGTTGAAGCTATGGTGGGAGTGGCTGACTTGGATTTGGTGGCAGTTACAGAAACATGATTCACAGAAAACCATGAATGGGATGTAACTATACCAGGCTATACTTTATTCAGAAAGGATAGGGTAGGAAGAAGGGGAGGAGGAGTGGCACTATATGTAAAACATAATATTAAAGCCTTGGAATTACAGAGCTTAAAAGGGAGAGAGGAGGCACTGTGGGTTAAGCTAGAAAGAGGAAAAGAGAAATCTATTTGCATTGGCATGATATACAGACCTCCTTCACAAGAGGAAGAGGTGGACAGAGAGTTAATTGAAGACATATGCAGTATTGCTATGAAAGGGGAAGTGATACTAAGAGGGGATTTCAATATGCCAGATGTTGATTGGCACATTCTTGCTGCAGTATCATCTAGAAGTAAGGAGATCCTGGATTCTCTACAGGGAGAACTATTCAGGCAATTGGTAACAGACCCCACAAGTGAAGGGGCCATACTGGACTTGGTGCTCACCAATGGTGAAAGTGTTTCTGATGTTATAATGGGAGATCATTTTGCATCCAGTGATCACCAGATGGTGTGGTTCAGTATTATGACTAGGGCTGTTAGAATCCATTCAAAAGCGAGGGTCTTAGACTTTAGGAAAACTAACTTTGCCAAGATGGGCCAATACCTCAGGGAGTTGTTAGCGGGATGGGAACAGCTGGGAGATGTAGAAAAAACAGTGGGCAAAACTGAAAGGGGATATTTTAAGGGCAACCAACCTTTTTGTTAAAATGCTAAATAAAGGTAAAAGGAACAGAAGACTGCTATGGCTTTTGAAAGAAGGAGCTGAAAAAGTGAAGAAAAAGAGGGAGGCCTTCATGAAATACAAGAGATCACAGAGAGAGGAAGACAGGCATCTATATTTGGAAAAACTTAGAGAAGCTAGCAAAGTAATCAGGAAGGCAAGGATTCATAAGAACATAAGAACATAAGATATGCCATACTGGGTCAGACCAAGGTCCATCAAGCCCAGTATTCTGTTTCCAACAGTGGCCAATCTAGGTCATATGTACCTAGCAGTTTCCCCAAGAGACACAAGTTCCACAATGCTTGTACTGGGTCAAGCATTGATATCTTCGGTCACTTCTTAATAATGGTTTATGGACCTTTCCTCCAGGAACTTGTCCAAACCTATTTTAAACCCAGGTACACTAACAGCCTTTACTACATCCTCCGGTAACAAATTCCAGAGTTTGATTACACGTTGAGTGAAAAAATATTTTCTTTTATTAGTCTTAAATAGTTTACCCTGTAGCTTCATTGCATGTCCCCTAGTCTTTCTATATTCTGATAAATTAAACAATCGATCTACGTTTACCCGTTCCACTCCGTTCATTAATTTATAGACTTCTATCATATCTCCCCTCAGCCGTCTCTTTTCCAGGTTAAAGAGCCCTAACCTTTTTAGCCTTTCTTCATAGGAGTATCCTTCCATCCCCTTTACCATTTTGTTGGCTCTTCTCTGAACCTTTTCTAAAATCGCTATATCCTTTTTAAGATACGGCGACCAGAATTGCACACAATATTCAAGGTGCGGTCTCACCATGGAACGATATAGAGGCATTATAATACCTTTTGTTTTATTTTCCATTCCTTTCCTTATCATACCTAGCATTCTATTTGCTCTCTTGGCTGCCGCTGCACACTGGGCCGAGGGTTTTAACATGGTATCCACAATGACGCCTAAATCTTTTTCCTGGGTGCTGATTCCTAATGTGGAACCTTGCATCGTGTAACCATAATTTGGGTTGTTCTTCCCTAGGTGCATAACCTTGCACTTGTCCACATTAAATTTCATCTGCCATTTTGATGCCCAGTCTTCCAGTTTATCAAGATCCTCTTGCAATTTTTCACAATCCTCTTGGGTTTTAACATCTTTAAATAGTTTTGTGTCATCTGCAAATTTGATAACCTCACTCGTTATTCCACTTTCCAGGTCATTTATGAATATGTCAAAAAGCAGTGGACCCAGCACAGATCCCTGGGGTACACCACTATTCACCTTTCTCCATTGGGAAAATTGGCCATTTAGCCCTACCCTCTGCTTTCTATCTTTTAACCAGTTCCTGATCCACAATAGTACACTGCCTCCTATCCCATGACTCTTTAGTTTTGCCAAAAGTCTCTGATGAGGGACCTTGTCAAAGGCTTTCTGAAAGTCCAGATACACAATATCAACCGACTCACCTTTGTCCACCTGTTTATTCACTCCTTCAAAAAAACACAACAGATTAGTAAGACAAGATCTTCCTTGTCTAAAGCCATGTTGGCTGTCTCCCATTAGGTTGTGACTATCTACATGCTGAGTAATTTTATTCTTTATGATGGTTTCTACCATTTTTCCTGGTACTGACGTCAGGCTCACCGGTCTGTAGTTTCCCGGATCACCCCTGGAACCCTTTTTAAAAATTGGTGTTACATTGGCGATCCTCCAATCTTCAGGTATTAGAGATGGTTTTAATGATAGTTCACAGATTACTGATAGCAGGTCTGCAATCTCATATTTCAGTTCTTTTAACACCCTTGGATGTATACCATCTGGCCCAGGTGATTTGCTACTCTTCAGTTTATCTAATAGTTGTAAGACATCTTCCCGATGTATCGATATTTCCGTCAATTCTTCTGCACCTTTAAATACCACTTCAGTCATGGGTAACATCCCTACATCTTCCTCAGTAAAGACCGAAGCAAAGAATTCATTCAGTCTCTCCGCTATCGCCTTGTTGCCTCTTAGTGCTCCTTTAACCCCTTTATCATCTAATGGACCAACTGACTCTCTCACAGGTTTCTTGCTACGAATGTACTTGAAAAGGTCTTTATTCAAAAAGAAGAAGAAATAGCCAATGCAATAAAATGGGGGATAAGACATTTTTCAGATATGTTAGTGAGAAGAAGAAGGGCAAAAGTGGTATTGTCAGACTGAAGGGTGAAGGGGAGGAATATATAGAAGCAGATGAGGATAAAGCATAATTGCTTAACAAATATTTCTGTTCTGTGTTCACAGTTGAAGAACCAGGAGCAGGACCTCAGAAAACACCCACAAACAGGAATAGAAGCGAGGGGCATCTTGAAGAATTTTCAGAAGACTGTGTTCATGAGAAACTAGCTGAACTTAAAGTAGACAAAGTGATGGGACTGGATGGGATACACCCTAGAATACTGAGGGAACTTCGGGATGTTCTAGCAGCTCCACTGACTGACCTTTTCAGTGCCTCGTTGGAGTCAGGAGTGGTGCCAAAGAACTGGAGAGAGGCTCATGTGGTGCCTTTACACAAAAGCGGAAGTAAGGATGTGGTTGAAAACTACTGGCCGGTTTGTTTAACTTCAGTGGTGAGTATATTATTGGAAACGCTGCTGAAAGAGAAAATAGTGAGGTTTCTGGAGTCCGGCGGAGTACAGGATCCAAGGCAGCATGGATTCACCAGAGGCAGGTCTTGTCAGACAAATCTGATTGATTTCTTTGACTGGATGACCAGGGAGTTGGATTAAGGGAGAGCCCTTGATGTGCTGTATTTAGATTTCAGTAAAGCCTTTGACACCGTTCCTCACAGACGACTTATAAACAAACTGAGCACCCTAGGGATGGACCCTAAACTTACTGCTTGGATTAGAAATTGGTTGCATGGGAGGTGACAAAGGGTACAGGTAAATGGAGCTCACTCTGAGGAGATGGAAGTTACCAGTGGTGTGCCCCAGGGATCAGTCCTTGGTCTGAGTCTGTTTAACATATTTGTTAGTGATATAGCGGAAGGGTTGTTGGGTAAGATTTGCCTCTTTGCGGATGATACTAAAATCTGCAATAGAGTAGACACCCAGGAAGGTGTAGATAACATGAGGAAGGATCTAGCTCAGCTTGAAGAATGGTCTAGAATTTGGCAGCTGGGATTTAATGTTAAAAAATGCAAGATCATGCATTTGGGCTGCAGCAATCCAAGAGAGCAATATAGTGTATGGGTGAAGTACTTTTGTCTTCTAAAGAAGAGTGGGACCTAGGCGTGGTCATGTCATATGATCTTAAAGTAGCTAAATGGTTAGAAAAGAGACAGCAAAAGCTAGAAGAATGCTTGGGTGCATATAGAGAGGAATGGCTAGCAGAAAAAAGGAGGTGATAGTGCCTCTTTATAAGTCTTTGGTGCAACCTCATTTGGAGTATTGTGTGCAATTCTGGAGACCGCACCTTCAAAAGGATATAAACAGGATGGAGTCAGTACAGAGGGTGGTTACCCAAATGGTTAGTGGTCTTCATTATAAAGCATATAAGGACAGACTTAAGGATCTTAATATGTACACCTTAGAGGAAAGGCGGGACAGAGGTGATATGATCGAGATGTTTAAATACCTCCGTGGCATAAATGCACAGGGGGAGAGCCTCTTTCAATTGAAAGCAAGTTCTGCTATGAGGGGACATGGGATGAGGGTGAAAGGGGATAGATTCAGGAGTGATATATGGAAATATTTCTTTATGGAAAGAGCGTAGGATCCGTGGAACAGTCTCCCAGTACAGATGGTAGAGATGAGGACAGTATCTGAATGCAAAGAAGCATGGGGAAAAAACAGAGGATCTCTAAAGGAAAAAAAAGGGGACTGTTGTAGTTGTTGATATGGAAGGACAGACTAGATAGGCCATGTGGTCTTTTTCTGTCATCATTTTTCTATGTTTCTATTTCATCATGCAAAGTCTCCAAACCCAATATAGCAGGTGTGAAATTTTCCTCTTTCCCAAAAGTCGGAGAAGCTGTCAATTGGTCTGATTCAAAGGAGACTGGACAAAGTTAAGTCCCAAAGAAGCTACAGTTTGTAATTTAAAGATCCAATGATGCTCAGTCCATTGAAATTTAAAAATCTGGTTTCTGCCACGCGGATCAGCTGGAATGTGATCAATAATGTGTCAATGTAATTGTTGGAAGTGATGTCCAAATTGCAGGCAATGTTCTACCATGGGGACAGAAGTTGTGGCAGTTCTAAGTCAGGAGGCATGTTCACTTAGATGCATCTTCATTTGCCTAGTAGTCCGACCAATGTGGTAAAGCCCACACGGACACACAAGGTAAACTACAAACGTCGATAGGCAAGTACTGTGCCATCGAGATCGCAGTGTCATCCCCACTTTTTGATCACACCATACCTGTATACTGAGAATGGCATCTGGCACTTTTGCATTTTCAGAAGAGCAGTCAAAGATCGTCTTTTTTTGATGATGTGGGAGCTGAGACTGGTCAAACTTCTTCAACCATTACTGAATTGAAAAGTCTCAACAAGCGAATGATTAAGGCACAGTTACATATTTCCACTATGACCCAACATTTGAAATCTAACATCATTTCTTGGGGCTTACGGATGCCCCAAGTACCTAAGATGTTTCTTGATGATCCTGCTTTCTTGGCCATATGGAATGCTATTTTGAATACGTGCAGTTTTACTTTTTGAAGCACCATAGTTTAGGAGGAAACTATTCATAAGCAAATTCTTGAGTTGCAGGATAAATTTAAAGCCTCTTTTGATGAACAGACTTTCAAATCTCAGATAGAAGACATGATCAAACAATTATCTAACTTTTGGGAAAATATCTGAAATTTTAAAATGTAAATGGGACCAGTCTGATTACGCCAATAACCAGATTTACAGATGGATGTACACAACTGAGAAACCAATTGTTAAGTGGGTTACATTTGACCATTTGACAGATGATATAGCGGACATCAGAGACATCCTTGTAACCAACATGATAGAAACCAGGATTTTCAGAAGGGCCCTTATCAGGGCAGACATACAAAATGTGGCCACCAACATGAATATTGGGGTGGGCCCACAACAAGGTCCAAAATGAAACAACAGCAGTCATCAACCTCTCAGGACAAGTATTAACTTTTGATCAGGAATATGTATTAAACCTGGGACTATCATTTGTACTGACTATCAGGTATAATCCCTTCAAAGTGAGAGTGGTTCTTCAAAGGTTTTTTCATAAACTCCATGTCATGTCCTTTTTTCTGGAAAGCCTTTCTCACATGACGTCTCTGTTGTGAGGAATCCATCTAAAATGGATGCCTTCTGGTGATTTGGATCCTGCCATCCTTACATTCCAGTGGTTGGTATTATCAAGTTTGGATTCATTAGAGCAACAATCTCAACATACTTATTCCAACATGTCTAAAGGTGAATATGTGGCATTATCCCAGCTTGCATCAGCAGAAGATTTAGTCATACGAAATGCTGACAAAGGTGGTGCTGTGGTGGTCCAATCTCTGCACCTCTATCATGCTGAATTAATGGGACAGTTATCTGACATCCGCTATTGCAAAGTTTTCTCTGAGGACCCACTCCTAACCTTCAAAGCCAGATTAAGGAACTAACATCTGGGGCTTTACAGGCAGGTTGGATCACAGGAAAGTAGATGGCCCTTTTGTGCAAATCCACACCAAAGATCCCAGTGATCTATACTGTCCTCAAGATACACGAATCTTTGACACAACCTCCAGGTCGTCCAATAGTGTCTTGCAGGGGATCTATTCTAGAACCACTTTCAAAATGTTGCAATCATTTCAGTCACTCAAGTGAATTCATACATAAGAGATACTTCTCAGTTAATTAGCCATCTATTTTTTTTTCGGTGCTGACTCTTGGAAACCTAGCTGCCTCTGGGTTTTCTTGGCAATGTATTACTAGATGTAGGTTGCCAGGCCTTTTCTTCTGAAGCAATGGAGGGTAAAGTGACTTGCTCAAGGTCACAACAACTGCCAGTAGGAACTGAACCTTTGATCGTCTCGGTATTAAGCAGATTTTCTAATCACTAGGCTACTCTTCCACTCCTATGCTGACTTACAATCACATATATATATGGTTACATTGTATGAACTGTACAAGCTTTGTACACAAATATTAATCAATAGGAAGCATTAAACTGTTTGGCTACTTATCTGTTAAGTCTTCCTTCTCACACAACAAGATTTTTTCTGCTGGATCTGTTACATCTACTAGTTAACTAACATCTGTTTCTTATATAATGGCCAATTCTACTTACAAGTTTTTGGAATTGCAATGGGGGTAACAGTGGTCCCTTCGATAGATACTATTTATATGGCCGTATTTGAAGAGACACACATGTACTCTTCTGAATGGTTCTGGTTTGTTCCTTTCTGGAGGGAACCAGCGGAGGAATGACCACAGCCTACCAGATGATTATCATTATCATCTGGTAGGCTGTGGTCATTCCTCCGCTGGTTCCCCCTGGCTGTTTGTTTGCGGAAGATACCATTCTTTCTTCTCCTTGTTCCTTTCTTTTTTGTGAACAGGCCCTTTGACAATTTTGAGACACTATGATTGGCTAAATTCCATCAAATGTAATGTTCAGTTTACGGCCTAGATTGAGACCCGTTCTAATGAGTTTTTGGATCTCTGAGCATATTTTGCTTCTGAGGGCCTGCAGACTACCTTGTTTCAAAAATCGGTACAGTGCTACACAATATTGTGCTATCACAATCATTATCTAAGCCATCTACGACGTGGCCTTCCATTCGGCCAGTTTTTGCGCCTTAGGCGCATTTGCTCTACATTACCCGAGTTTCAAAATCATGCTAGCAAGCTATGGTCTCGCTTTCTTGCTCGGGGCTACCCTTAAAAAATTATCTCTCACACCTACAAGAGAGTGCGCTATTCTCATAGAGAATGGCTTTTGTTGGACCACAACTCTGCTACATTGTCTTGGCACTCTGGTGAAGATAGGGTAATTGGGGTTTTAGTCTATATGCAGAATATTCAGGAGGTTATCTATCTATTACACAAGTATTGGTCTGTTCTGAATCTTCATTTGTGCTTTTGCAAACCCCTTATGATGATATATTTTCGGGGCTCAACGTTCGTGATAGAGTAGTATATTCTGCATTCAATGTTGCCTTCCTACTTCTCATGAGAATCCGGGCCATTATGCCTGTAGCACTTGTCGATTTTGGGCATCAACTCTGGAAGGAGACGTATGGTTGGGTCAAAAATGGGGGGGGGGGGAGGGGCCTTGACACTGCAATCTTGATGGCACACTACTTGCCTATTGACATTTATAGTTTACCTTATTGCGTGTCCATGTGAGCTTTTCTATGTTGGTCAGACTATTAGGCAATGAAGATGTGTCTGAGAACATGCCTTCCGACTTAGAACTGCCACAACCTCTGCCCCTATGGTAGAACATTGCCTGCAATTTGGACATCACTTCCAGTAATTACATAGGCTCATTATTGATCACATTCCAGCTGATCCGCGCAGCAGAAACTGGATTTTTAAACTTCAGTGAACTGAGCAACATTGGATCTTTAAATTAAAAACTACAGCTCCTTTGGGACTTAACTTAGAATTTGATTCGTACAGCCTCCTTTGAATCATACCAATTGCAAAGGGAGCTTCCTTTCAGTGGAAACTTCTTCTGTTTTACTGGTTGAATTACAAGCCTCTTTTCATTGCTTACATCAGATGCCTTCCCTTTTAAAACTAGGCAGGTTTTTCTTTTGTGTATATGTGCTGAAAGTTGTGCTGGAGTTTGGAATCTTATAATACCTGAAGCAGAGCCTCTTTGGCAGGGCTTGAAATGTTTTATTACTCTAAATAGTTGGTCTTGTTACAGAGGGTTAAGTTTATCATATAACTATGCCTCTCCCTCTAGTCTAGTTGAGGAATAATTATATGAAGGGATTGAAATGTGAATAGATTCCTTTTGCTATCTTTCTCCATGAGGCTTCTTTATAATGCAATGTGTGCTTTCAAGTCAGTCCTGACTCCTGGTGATTCAGAAGCTCCTGGGTTTTCTTGGCAGTGTCACCAGAAGTAGATTGTCAGGCCTTTCTTCTGAGGCAATGGAGGGTTAAGTGACTTGCCCAAGGCCACAAGGAGTGCTAGTGGGTATTGAACCTGGGTTGCTTGGTTACCAAGCCAGTGTTCTAACCACTAGGCTACTCCTCCACTCCTAGTCTACTGTAATTATGAAAAGGGTGACATTGCTTTGTGGGGGTGAATTCCCTTTCTCTCCCCTTAACGGTTTCTCCGACATTTGTGAAACAGAAAAAATTCACACCTGCTATACTGGGTTTGGGGTCTTTTTGTATGATGAATTTGTTTGACCACTAAAGTTTTGTTTTGTTTTTCTTTTGCTGAGGAGAAACCAAACATTTACATGGAAACTTAAGAAAGAATGAAGCACTTAGAGACAAAACCTGAGATTTCAAGTGAAGAAACTCCTCTACAGGCTTGAGTAATTTTTGAAACATCAGGAAACAAATTGGCCTTTTGACTACAAAAAGAGACATCTTGTTTCTGAAAAAAATAACTTCAAGATTTGAATTTTATCCTCTTCCTTGACAAATGAGACAATGAGAGTTGGCCTGGTTGCAATCTCATTCTTAGAGGATTCCAAAAAACCTGTCAGATTCCCTTCATTAATATTAATCACCAGGTCAGCTCCTTTTTCCTGCTCATTTGTCACAGGAACATAAAAAGTTGTGAAACTAAACTAGAATCCACATCAGCATACCAAGGACTTCACTCAGATACTTTTTAAACAAAGCATATCGTGAAAGCAATGAGTTTTTGGAAAATTTAAAAGCACACATATTTTTTACCTCATCTTATTTTCCAAAAACTCATCTTATCTTTTATGCAATATATTATTGTCAATGTGCAAGGCTTCTACATTGTGAAATGTCAAAGCCTGCATTTCCAAATGAGAAACAGAACTTTCTAACTGAGACATCTTAACATCATGTTCAGAAGAGACAGATACAGTATCTGTTGAATTACAGTAATTGAAAGTACAGTATTCAAAATATCCTTAAGTGATGTTTATCAGATCTCATGGTCATAGAGTCTTGGCCTGCATCAAGCTGCCCCCATGCTGGAAAGACAGTTATTAGAGACCAGAGACACCAAAGCAGAAACAGTGGAAGAATCAAAGTTTCTCTCCCAATATCTGAACAAGAGGAATGGGAGGAGTCCTTAAAATTGGGCTCGAAGAAGCCCCAGAGAAGAAGATACTTCAGTGGTCCAACTGGACGAACACCCATAGGTAATAGCAGGAACAACAAAAAAAATCCAGGTGCACCAAGAAAGTGGTAGGTCAACAAACTTTATTCAGCAAACCCCAATAAACTGCTTTGACTTGTAGAGATTGTGGTATAAAAAAAGTTGCTAAATAAAATAAATAAATAGAAAATGATGACAGTATCCCAAGGGATATTAAAGCACACCAACATTTTCTTATAGCCTTCTCTGACTGTCCACTTTTGAATAACTTCATCCTGGAGTTCTTTTGGTAGCTCCCTGTTCTGCCCTATTTAGTTCTTTGGTTTCGATTCACTTCATATAACATAAATGGCTTAATTCTTCATCCAAAAGTACTTGAATCAGTTTATCTAGTGTGATTGGGCAGTAGTGGGATCTTTTTAACTTATTATGGGAAAACAATTTTTGGAAACAGAGGTAATTTGGGTTTGCTGTGACAAACAGTTTTAGGTTTCTTATTCATAATTTAGAATATTTCTGTAATTGTTCTTTCATGCTGGAAGTGTAGAGTTTGTTGTAGAGACTGGTGAAGCAAACTCCTGCATTAATTCAGTATTGCATTGTATTGTTTAGACAACAGAATGTGAAAAATGTACCAGGATGTAAAGACTTTTAGAAGGTACCAAAATTAGGAGAATAATACAGCAATACCATTGAGTAGATCATTTTAGAAAGGTTTTTAAACATGTAAAGTCTCTTTTGCATGTGGAAAGGGGCTTTTCTAAAATCATGTAGCTGTATACATCTGTATAAATATACAATAATGCATGCCCTTATATGTGTGCTGCACGTAGACATTCCAGGAAAGCAGAACTGTGATGTACATGTGTTTTTTTATAAGATACAAATTTATACACAGACGGTATATGCACCTGCCTCAGAACAGGTGTAAATTTGTGCATATGTATTTGTATCCTATTAAAGCTGCTTCTGAGTGCTTAAGTGATAGAGATACATAGATGCCTATATTGCTTTAAAAATAATATACAATTATATGCCCCTGCTCTTTCATCAAGTTGCGTTCAAATGAATAGCAAAGCTGGGTTGTTACTAAGGATCTATCTAAGATATATCAGAAAAATCCCATCACACCAGGATAGTGAACTGATATCAACAAACCAAAAATTGTACCCGATATAGCACCCTCAAATTAAATAAATAAATTTAAATTCATTGGACCATTTGACATGAGGAAACAACTCTCCCTGTAACAACCAAGTCCTTTTTAATTTTTTATGTGAAAAAAATCGACCAAACCAAAATTGAAAAACGAAATCAAAATTCACCAAAAGTTAAAAATAGTCTAGTATACAGACCAATGGAAATATAGAAAGTTCATATAATAATTTAACACTCAACAAAGTACTTAGCTTGAGCTGAAATCATCTTCATCCACCACAAATTCCATTCATCCAGTATTCTACAATGCATGTATCCAGTTTTCTAAGAATCTATCGGCACCTTTAGTGGAACATTGGATTGCTTATAATCACTGCACTGTAGATTTAAAATGGCATGTGACTGAATATTGTGAATTTAACCAGTGCGGTGGGGTGGGGGGGAGGCATGATAGAGGATGCAGGCTGAACTACTGTAAATAATTCTGGTTATTTAAACTTATTTATTTATTCAGACAGATTTGTATACCACCTTATCCTTCAATCAGAGTGGTCACAACACATTTAACAGGAGGGTATACGACTCACATACATAAATACTGTGCTTGTAGGTCTAAATGGGAGTGGGTAGATAGGGCCAGGTGGTGTAGGTAGCTGTAGGGTCAATTGGGTGGTTTCTAGTGGTGGGCACTAAAGTGGTTGCTCATAGGCCTCGGTAAATAGAAGAGTCTTGAGTGCCTTGCAGAAGTCTTTGGTGTTGTTTAGGGTCCTTAAGTCCATAGGGAGGGAGTTCCATAGTGCAGGCACTTGTAGTGAGGGAGATCTCTTAGATGTTGTTTGCTTAGTCTTGTGATAGCCTGCGGGTGTGGTGATCCTGTTGCCATTGTTAGTTCTTCTAGATCTGTTGTTGACATCCCTGGTTATTATTTCCTGGAGCGCATTTGCTGAGCGGTGGTGAAAGATTTTGAAGATGTTCAGGATTGTTTTGAATTTTGCCCTTGCAATATTGGTAGCCAGTGTAGCTGTTGTAAGACGGGGGTGATGTGTTCAGATCTTGCGGTGCCCGTGATGATTCGTGCTGCAGTGATCTGCACCATTTGAAGTGGGTGAATGTCTGCTGGGGGAGGCCTTGGTATAGTGAGTTTTCATAGTCTATCAGTGGGGTGATGATTGCTTGGCAGACTGTGCGGAAGTGGTCCAGGTTAAGAATTGGTTTGAGTTTTCTGATGATTCTCAATCGGTGGTAGACGTTTGCCGCCGTTTTAGTAATGTGAGATTTTAGGCTCAGAACTCTGTCCAGGGTAATGCCCACGTACCTCACTTCTTCCTTGACTGATATAGTTTTGTTTAGAATGCTGAGTGTTTGGGGTAGATTGAAAGCGGAGTCTCTAGTGATGAATATAGCCTCAGTTTTATCAAAGTTGACCATCAGGTTGTTAGTGGTGAGCCAGGTGTTCATGTCTTTGAGGCATCTTGTCATTGCTGTCATGTCAGGTGATTGTAGGTTGATTGGGGCATATATCATGATATCATCAGCATAAAGGTGGTAATGTAGCTTCTGGCATTTGATGATGTTGCATATAGGTTGAATGTATATATTAAAGAGTATAGATGATAGTGCTGAACCTTGTGGTATTCCTTGCGTGACGGGGAACTGCAGGGATTTCTTTTGCGCACATTTGACTTGCTGCATCCGGTCATTAAAGTAGGAGGTAAACCATTTTAGGGTGTTCTTTGTTATTCCGATCTGCTGAAGGCGTTGTAACATTATGGTATGAGACACTGTGTCAAAAGCCGCTGAGATGTCCATGAACACTAGCAGGAATCCGTTCTTTATGCCTTTTAGGAGATTGTCGAAGAGGGAGGTGAGCAGAGTTTCCACATTGCGCTGTGGTTTAAAGCCATGCTGGTGGGTTATCTAGTGGGGCATTGAAATCTATGTGGTCCTGTAGTTGTCTTTGATACAATTGCCCAGAAGGCTTTAAATCTTGAAGTAAAATGGCTGTCGTTACTGCGATTCGCTACTTGAGTAATGTGATCTAATGGATTTAAACACCAGAGTTGTGTTTTACTCCTACAGCTGGGGCAAAGTATGTTGACAGCAAGAAATCTGTTTGAAGAATTGAATTTATGATATCTCTCCATCTCTCCATGAGACTGAGGATTAAACTCCCTGACGCAGAAGCTTGTCTTCGAAACACAATATTGTGTCGGATATAGATAAGTGGCTTTCAACATTTATATACTTAAATGGACATGTCTACCTATAGGAATGACATGAATCAAGCAGACATATTATGAAATAGTACTGCTCATGGCACTGGCTATGAAATTTTGGAAAGTAAGGTGATTGAGCTGTTCTCTAATGAAATTTGAGGTCCCTACTAAACAATTATATCTGTTGGGCTAAGGATGTTGTTGCTTTTTGTTGTTTTATACCCTTCTTAGCTACTACTGGGATTGTGTTAACTTTAATAAAATAAGCATAAAATAGGCACCTTGTTTTGATTTTTTTAGGTGCCCTAGTCTAAAATGACTCCAAATTTACTATGCTGGAAGAAAACGAAGCTGTTTTAATTTGACGCTATTAAACGCGGCCTTGTCTGATAGTAATATATTTGGACATAGAATATAGGCATAGGGACAGATTACATTGTCTTCAAGCTTTACACAGATGTTTTTTGTTTACCAGGCACAAGCTAACCATTTTAAGGAACATGTGTGGCCTAATTAGTCTCACTGAGTGCTAAGACCTTCAGTTCCTACAGAACTGGCAACAAACTGTGTTTACTATAATACACACTGTGCAAGACTACATTAGAGAGAGACAATAAATAACAATATCTTCAGGCCTGGAGCTCCTGAGGACATCCCAAATTCCTAATTTAGACCTTCCAAATGTTCCTCACTACAGTTTACATGAGGTCTCACTCTTGTTCATGCAGTGGACCTGATTAATTTTAGTGGAGTGGCAACGAATAACATAATTATGCATTATTAACATTTCCATCTTTTAGCCTTTATATTTTACTGTCACAATAGTAAGTAGGCTGGAGGAGGGCTGACATTAACCATGAAACTGCCCTAAGGCCTATGAAACCATAGAGGAGTGTTAGTGTTAATGACATTAGCTATTGCTTCAGGAGATAGTATTCTCTCTCTATGCATCTGGTGGCACAATTTGTATTTTTAGCAAAATTAAAGCAGAAAAGAGAGCACAACGAGAAGAGAGAACAGGGCCAATAAGGTAAATAGGAGCATAAGCAATATTCTTTGGTCACGATGCATGAAACATATAGAAAAGATTTAAAAAGTGTGTTCATATGAGCATAGATGCAACATGACCAATGGATTTGTTTGTGCTACAGCTTACTAGGGATGTGCATTGGTTTGAAAGGACATGGAAAATAACACATTTCTTATTTTGTTTCATATTGTTTTTAATCCAAACATGACCATGAAAAATCCAAAGCAGGTTTCTCTCCTTACTTTCATCAAAGGCTGGGCTCAAACCAGTAACGTTTAAGTTGAAATGGAGTCTTCTTCAGCAAAGTCTTCATGTATCACAAGGAAAAAAGTCCATTTGATATTGAGCTCGAGGCATGACAAATTTTGGGCCAGTCAGGAAACAGGAAGGAAGATCACTGGCAAGTTAAGTGCAAGCTGGCTAGTATGAGCCACAATGAAGCTGTGATGCTCTTCTGCAAGATGTTTGATTCCTAATCCACAAGTCACCGGTTCAATACCAGACTCTGACTGTTGGGGAGGTGGGAGAACCCGATTGTTTCTTTTATTTGCCTGAAACCTCTAGTATCCTTTCAGCTGTGTTTTTTGTATGGGTAGCAGTCACAGCTACCTCTTTAATTAACAAAATTGCCCTAAAATGAACATTAATAAAAACAAAACAAAAATTTAATAAAACTAAATAAACCTGCAAATGATACAGAAAACAAAATGAAGCATTTTTTTTGCCTACAACTTATGTGCCTAGTATTCAAAAAAAGATGAGCTCCTATTTAGACTTTTAAGTTACACTCCTAAATTTGTTCTCTATTTTCAGTGAGACATAGAAGCCTAATTTTTCTGCTGAAAATGCACTTAAATTTAGGAGTTTAAAATGTAAATACCAAAATTTAGGCCTGACATTCATTTGCCTCGATTTATGAGCCTAATTTAAAGTACCTAGTGCTGAAAATCAATGCTAATTTCCTTTTTTCCTAAATTCTCCTCTATTGTCACCCACTTTTTAAGCTCCTAAATTTAGGAGTTTAGTGAAAATTTGAGTCTAAATTTAGGCACTCAGTCCTAGTAAATTTTGAGGCCAATTCCACAGCCTAACTCTCAAAGTTAGGAGTGTTAACCCTTTGAATATTGGCCTCTACGTTTTAACAGCTTGTGATACTATCCAATGGAGATGCTTTGATCAGTTTAAGCTGCAGTGATTTAAGTATACATCCTCAACTTAGATGTTTAGATCGTCTTATTAGATTTGTGGGTCTAAGAAAATTTGATTTCTTAGTAGTAATATGGGAAAACACCAATATTGTCTATTCATTGAAAATATCAATTATTTTTTTAAAACTTTCTTACTTAATAAATGTTTGGTGTGAGAAACAACATAACAACAAATGTGGAACCCGATTCCAATAGAAGTATGTCCGGGCTGTCTGGACGGCCCTGAACAGAACAGGCCCATTAGGACCCAATTCTGCACCACGGGAGCCAGACGTTCATGCGGGAGCAGGATCGGGACTGGGAGATGGCCTGGTGTGCCCCTGCATCGCTGTGGGGATGTCCTTCCTGTGGTACAACCTACCCCCTGCCTTGGAGCCCCTGTTTCCCCACCACCCGACCCCAACGGGGGCAGCCGGGAGCCCAGATTGGGCAGCGTAGACTCACCTTGCTCGCCGCCATTTCTGCTAGGGGGCTGACCAGCCAATGTGGAGGGGCGGCCTGTGCTTATTCCACCTTCTCAGAATATTACAATACACCCTCCTCCAACAATACTTCCAATTCATCAACCCTCCATTCTGCCAATCAAATATCTTAATCCCTTGCTCTTCCTCAATGTTTATCTCTTTTGTAAATAGCTAAAAAACCCAGTTATCACTATATCTATGCATAAGTGTATACTGGGATGTATATAGTTCTGGTTCAACTAGTTCCCTAGTTCCAGTTATTTTATTAAGCTGTTCCATGTTCTATGTATCTTCAAGTTATTGTTCTATGTAAACCGCCCCAGATCACTGGAAGGAGCGGTATAAAATGTATTTATTTATTTACATTCTCTTATATAACGCGCTATTCTGAATCAGTGCGGTTTACATTGAACAAACTGAAATTACATTGAACAGGACATTATAACTTGGAGAAAACTATTTTACAGGGAACATGGGCTATGGAGGGTTAAGTGGCTTGCCCAAGACCACAAGGAGCACCTGTGGGACTAGAAACCCCAGTCCTTCCGGCCCAAGGTTGCTGTCCTCTAGTGGGATTTGAACCTCCGACCTTCCGGCCTGAAGTACCTTGCCCCAACCACTAGGCCACTCCTCCACTCCTCCACTAAAAGAGCTGTTCAATTAATAAATAAATAAGCTGGCCATCTCCCTGGAGATCCCTGGGCATTCAGGGCCCATGGTCCACCCACTCTCCGCCCCCAATCCGCTCCCATCCCCCACAGCACACACAGAGGCTCTCTGCGTGCAGGGGGGCCCAGATTCAGCATACGGTTCAGGCAGCTGGTGGAGCTGGACGTCCTACCAGGATGTACAGCCCTGCTGGTCGCCTTGCAGAATCGGGTCCATAATGAAAAAAGTGGCAGAACAGACATATGCTGATTTTGTAGCTGGAAACAGTGACTCACCTCAACTGGCTGTGAAGTTCTGATGGCAGAAAATTTCTATACAGAAAGGCAAAATAAAGTAGCATTCCTCATCCATTGGAAACTCTGTAAGTACTACATCACTGTGCCTGAAAAGTGCTGGGATCGTGAACCTAAAAGAATTACAGAGAATGAAGAGGTTATGATCACCTGGGACACTCCCATTCAGATCAATAAAAAGCTCATCCATTTGGAGAAACTGCCCCAAAAAAAGCAAAAGCAAAATTTGCATAATCTTCTAATATACAGGACCTAACATACATTCATTACAATTAGCATACATTAGGGGTCTTTTACTAAAGGGCATGAGCTGACAACACATTTTCTGCTGCACACTAAATGCTCGTTGGGACAAGCATTGCCTACTAGTGCAGGGCCATGGCAGTGCTGGACGATTCTGTGTTAACTAGCTAGCATTAGGATTGAGAGTGGCGGGATGGGGCGGAGAGAGGGCATAGCGTGCTTTTTGCAGTTAGTTTTGGGTTCACACCATGTCCTAATTGCATTAGTGCGGGATCACATAATGCTACCTCAATAGGTCGCATTTGGTGCACCTGCCCTAACACCGTGCATGCTATGGGATAGGGCTCTGTGTTAACTTCCAGGGAAGTGCTTTCCATACCCCTGACAGTTAACAAGGAGGTGTTGCACCTAACATGCCATTGTTTCAGAGCTTTTGCCATGTTAGGGGCAACACCATAGCGCCCTTTAATAAAAGGTCCCCAATAAATAAAAGAATGTAAATCCAAGATATCAATTAAATCCGTAACAATAAAATAACCACTCCCTCCCCAGATCTGTGTCTGATGACCCATGGTTTGCAAATCTCCATCACAAAAGCCACCATTATATATGTCATTCTGTAGCTGGCAATGTCTCCAAAGAAGCCAAAGATCAAATGAGTACAGAAAATGGATAGCTTTCAACAGCTGGAACTGGAGAGTTTAGGATTATTATTTATTATGCATTGAGAACCATAAACACAGCTCTGTGCATAAGATCATACAAGTTATGCAAGAATCCTTCATATACATGGAGAAATTCAAACCTATATTATATGGGATCTATGGTATAAGTGTTATGTATGATAAACTACTGTGTTCAATCATATGCCCTGGAGTAGAAAAAGATACGGAAACCTTATGTAGTTCATATTCTTTTTTCACTCAGACTTTCCCCCTCAGTATGGAAGTGGTTTAAATCTAATCGGAATTAGTTCCCGTAAATCCCTCCTGTCTAGTTTTAACATTGTCGGCACAATAGGAAATATTCAACTTTAAATCCCATAACACATCAGGACGGAAGTTAAAATACAATCAGAACTGAAGCAAAATCTTCTGGGTTTTAGGGTCTATTTGGTTACTTTGCTTGGCTGCAGTTTCTCTTGTAAATTCGATCTGTATCGTGAGTACGTCTTTTAGTTGGCTTTTCAAAACTCCTCAGTGCCTCTGTGTTGGGACATCTGCCTTTGAATGCAAACATCTGCTCGAGCTTCTTAGAATATAGCCCTGTCTATCGTTTGTGCTGAATGGAACAACCGTCCTTCTCCAGTTCCTTTGCTCCGTTACTCACGAGTGCGATAGCTCCCTATTGAAATTCGGGTTTACTACCTTAAAACAAAGAACCTGACCTTTACAATAGACTTCCTCTTGACTAGTAATTCCTTCAGTGCCTGTGTTTCAGAGATAGATGTGGGGACCGAATGCTTTTGAGAGGTGAGTGACTGCAGAGTAACATAGCTTGAAGCCATGACAATGGCGTTGCCGCACAGAGGTTTCACTACTGTGTTGAATGAAGCAAGCAACGACAGTAAGATTGCCGCCAGCTAAAATTAGTGCCTAGTCTTTGATAAATTATCTGTAATAATTGCTGCTGAAAGTGGGGGAATGCTCATTTTAGACTAATGCAAAATTACGTGTCAGCCAGGTTTTCAGAGCCTGTGATAGGTCTGAACCATGGACCTACTCTCTGTTCTATACAAATTTGAAAAATAAGGTTAAGTACATGCCAGTAGTTAATGCACATGCCAGTGTGCCTATGAGACATGTGCTGGAATATCAGAGATGTATGAATGTGGCACCTTTCTGAAAAAGCATTTGAAAAAGGTACGAACGGGACAGGCAGACTACTAAACCAGTAAGATAATTTAATTTTGAAGCTCATTTTCTAGACTCCTTTGCAAGATATGGTCTTCAAAACTGAACACAGTATTCCAAGTGAGCCCTCACCAGTGACTTGTACAGTGGCATAAGTACCACTTCCTTTCTGCTGGTAATTCCTCTTTGTATGCAGCCCAACATGCTCCTGGCTTTTGCCACCGCCTTGTCGCACTGTTTTGCCACCTTCAGATCTTCAGAAATAATCACACCAAGGTCTTTCTCCTGATCCGTGCACACCAACCTCTCGCCCCCTATCGCGTACATTTCCCTTGGATTTCTGCTATCCAAGTGCATGACTCTGCACTTCTTTCCATTAAATCTTAATTGCCAGGCATTAGACCATTCTTCCAGCTTCTGTAGATCTTTCCTCATGTTAATCACTCCCTCGGGGGAGTCCACTCTGTTGCAAACTTTTGTGTCATCTGCAAAAAGACAGACTTTTCCATTCAGCCCTTCAGCAATATCACTCACAAATACATTGAACAGTGCTGGGCCCAGGACCAACCCCTGGGGCACCCCGCTAATCACTTTCCCTTCATCCGAGTGAGCTCCATTTACCATCACCTTCTGTTGTCTGTCAGTCAACCAATTTCTGATCCAATTTACCATCGTGGGATCCATCCCCAAGCTACTGAGTTTATTGATAAGCCTTCTATGAGGAACAGTATCAAAGGCTTTGCTGAAATCCAGGTAGATGACATCCATCGCATGCCCCTGATCTAGTTCCCTGGTCACCCAGTCAAAGAACTCAATCAGATTTGTTTGGCAAGATCGTCCTTCGGTAAAACCATGTTGCCCCGGATCTTGCAACCTGTTGATTTTGAGAAAGTTCACTTTTCACTCTTTCAGGAGCGCCTCCATTAGTTTTCCTGCCACTGAGGTAAGGCTCACAGGCCTGTAGTTTGATATTTCTTCCCTGTCACTACTTTTGTGTAGAGGTACGACATCAGCCATTCTCCAGTCCTGAGGAACTTCTCCTGTTTCCAAGGATCTGTTGAAAACATCCTTTAACGGCCCTGCAAGAACCTCTCTGAACTCTTTCAGTATCCTGGGATATATCCCATCTGGTCCCATGGCCTTGTCCACTTTCACTTTTGCAAGCTGTTCTAACACATCATCTTCTGTGAATGGTGTGGTATCTACTTCATTCCCATTTTTATATTTGGGAGTCACAGGTGGTCCTTCTCCAGGACTTTCTTTGGTAAAAGCAGAGCAGAAGCATTCGTTTAGCAATTTCGCTTTTTCAATATCACTTTCTAGGAGTTCGTTCCCAGCACTTCTGAGTCCTGCAATTCCACCTCTGATCTTCTTCCTTTCCCGAATATACCTGAAGAAAGTTTTGTCGCCACATTTAACATCTTTAGCCATCTTTTCCTCTGCCTTTGATTTTGCTATCCTTATTTCTCTCTTTGTCTCTTTGAGTTTGTTCCTGTATTCATTTCTGTGTTCCTCTGTTTGTAAGCTTTCGAATTTTGCGAAAGCTGTGTTTTTTGCCTTTATTTGAGCAGCCACTTCTTTGGAAAACCAAATAGGTTTTCTTCTCCTCTTGCTTTTGTTTACTTTTCTTACATATTTATCTGTTGCTCCTTTTATTTCCACCTTTAGTTTAGCCCATTGCAATTCCACTTCCCTTATCCCCTTCCACCCTGTCAGCTCCTCCTTTAGGTACTTGGCCATTTTATTGAAGTCTGTGTTTTTGAAGTTTAGGACTTTGAGCTTGCTATGATTGGCCTGTACCATGGCTTTTATCTCAAACCACACCGTGTGATGATCACTGCTGCTCACAGGGGCACTCACACAGACATTCAACATGCTATCACCGTTGGTGAGCACTAAATCCAGCGTTGAGCTTTCCCTGGTTGGTTCCATCACCATTTGTCTAAGTAATGCATCATGGAGAGCATCCACAAATATTTTTGCTTCTTTCCAGATTTGCAGAAGGAGTGATCCAATCCACATCAGGTAGATTAAAGTCACCCAATATGATTGCTTCCCCCTTTGTGGCTATCTTGGCAATATCTATAATCAATTAGTTATCTATCTCTTCAATTTGTGTCGGAGGTCTGTAGACTACAGCAGTATGGATGACAGTGCCATCTCCTCTTTCCAACACAATCCAGAGCTCTTCTTCTTTTCCCCATTCCCCCTGCATTTCAGTAGCTTTAATATTGCTTTTGATATATAAGGCTACTCCTCCTCCTCTTCCATTTTCTCTGTCTCTTCTGAATAGATTGTAGCCAGCTATGGCTATATCCCGATCATGCGATTCATTAAGCCATGTTTTTGTAATGGCCACAATGTCCAAATCCATTTCTCTGTCTTGAAGGACTAGAAGAAGGGACTGTTACTTCTGGAGAGAGATCTGCAACTGTGAGTATATACTTCTGGTAATTTTTCTTTAAAGCTAATTAATCTGTGAACCCACTATTTTTTGTTAAATCAGTCAGGGCCTAGTAGCAACAGTTTAAGTTTAAATATAAAACACAGAGGAGAACTTTCTGGTTACATTTGGAATCCAGCAGAGAGCTTGTAGTTTAAATTTAATAGTCACTCAGGGCCTAGTAACAGCAAAGTACTTTTAGTTTAAATTTAAAGCACAGAAGAGAGCTTTCTGGTTACATTTGGAACCCAGCAGAGAGCTTGTAGTCTAAATTTAATAGTCACTCAGGGCCTAGCATCAGCAAAGTACTTTTAGCTTAAATTTAAAACACAGAAGAGAGCTTTCTGGTTACATTTGGAACCCAGCAGAGAGCTTGTAGTCTAAATTTAATAGTCACTCAGGGCCTAGCATCAGCAAAGTACTTTTAGCTTAAATTTAAAACACAGAAGAGAGCTTTCTGGTTAAATTTAGAACCCAGCAGAGAGCTTGTAGTTTAAATTTCATAAGAAGTTAGAGCCTAGCAGCAGCTAAGAGCTATAATTTAAATCAAATCAGAATACAGCTTACCTCAGCAGCACAAGACAGGGTACTGTGTAGCAGCCCTCTTTTAATAAGTGTTATTTCCCTCCCTACCTCCCCACACCCACCCACCCCTGGGATAATCGTAGCTTTATAGGTACTTACACATCTTAAAAGGCAGGAGGTGCTCTCAGGTGAAGCTCATTACCCAAATCAGTCATACACTAAGGACCTGAGATTAATTAAGCTTCAGGTGAACAAGGTATATTACACGTATTAGGTACAGTTTTATTAGTATAAATATCCATAGCAACCCTTAGTAAGTAAAGAACTTAGATCTAAACACAAACTTAAAACTAAGATGCAGACAGCAGTATAGCAGCGGGATGGGGGCTTTCCAGTCTTTTGCATTGAGTGTCACATGTATGATTTTCTCCCAGTTGGTGAGAGGTCTTATGTGTGCACTAGGTGCAAGGAGCTCTTTGCTCTCAGGGAACGAGTCTGTTCTCTAGAGGCTAAAGTAGCAGACTTGGAAAGCATAGGACAGACAGAGAGGTACATAGACATGACCTACAGACAAGACCTACAGACAAGTCCTACCTATAGCCTGAAGTCCCACCTCCAGTCTGGCAGCATCCCTGTTGCCATGGAGGAGAGAGGTCACGTGACAGGAGAGCATTACCCTGGTGTGGCAGGAAGTGATCCTGTAACTAGGACCTGTCCTCCAGGTGATGTAAAACCCTCTCGCACCGAGGAAGTTTCTCCAGGGCCATGTGCCCTTGAGGGAAGGGTTAGGACAGCCGTTATAGTTGGTGATTCGATCATTAGGCATGTAGATAGCTGGGTGGCTGGTGGATGTGAGGATCGCCTGGTAACATGCCTGCCTGGTGCGAAGGTAGCAGACCTCACGCGCCACCTAGATAAGGTCTTAGATAGTGCTGGGGAGGAGTCTGCTGTCTTGGTACATGTCGGTACCAATGACATAGGAAAATGTGGTAGGGAGGTTCTGGAGGCAAAATTTAGGCTTTTAGGTAGGAAGTTGAAATCCAGAACTTCCAGGGTAGCGTTCTCTGAAATGCTTCCTGTTCCACGTGCAGGACCCAAAAGGCAGGCAGAGCTCCAGAGTCTCAATGCGTGGATGAGACAATGGTGCAGAGATGAGGGTTTTGGATTTGTTAGGAACTGGGGAACATTCTGGGGAAAGGAGGGGCTCTTCGGAAGGGATGGGTTTCACCTTAACCGGGATGGAACCAGGCTGCTGGCATTAACCTTTAAAAAGGAGATAGAGCAGCTTTTAAACTAGATATTAGGGGAAAGCCGACAGTCGCCCAAGAGCGGATGGTTCGGAAGAATGTATCTTTGAAGGATACTACCAAAAGCAGAGAGGTTCCACAAAAGAGTAAAGTAGCCCAAATGCCCACAAGTATGGAGCAGAATGAGCTTAAAGATCCCAAATTACCCATGTCTAACAATAGCCAAATTAATATGAATAAAATACATTCTCTAAAATGCTTGTATGCAAATGCTAGAAGTCTAAAAAATAAGATGGGAGAGTTAGAATATATAGCACTAAATGAAAGGTTAGATATGATTGGAATATCAGAGACATGGTGGAAGGAGGACAAGCAGTGGGACGCTGTGATACCTGGGTACAATCTATATCGTAATGATAGAGCTGATCAAATTGGTGGAGTGGTTGCTCTCTATGTTAGAGAGGGCATTGAGTCAGAAAGGATTAAAGTTTTGCAGGAAACAAAATCTGCTGTAGAATCTATATGGATTGAAATTCCATGTAAAAGTGGGAAGGCAATGGCAGTGGGGGTTTACTATCGAGCGCCTTGCCAGAATGACCAAATGGATGATGAAATGCTCAAAGAAATCAAGGAAGCTAACAAAAGTTACAGTGCAGTAATAATAATGGGTGATTTCAACTACCCTGGTATCGACTGGGTCAGTGTCACGTCAGGACATGCTAGGGAGATAAAGTTCCTAGATGAAATAAATGACTGCTTCTTGGAGCAGCTGGTTCATGAACCGACCAGAGGGGAAGCCATATTAGACCTAGTCCTTAGTGGAACACCAGATCTAGTGCAAGAGATAAGGTTGTTGGGGCCACTTGGCAATAGTGATCATAGCATGATCGCCTTTGATTTGATTAGTGGAGGAGGGATAGTAAGGAAATCCACAGTACTACCTTTTAACTTTCGAAAGGGAGACTATGATAAAATGAGGAAAACAGTTAAGAAAAAACTAAAAGGAGCAGTTGCAAAGGTTAAAGACGTACATCAGGCTTGGCTGTTGTTGAAAAATACTATCTTGGAAGCCCAGACCAGCTGTATTCCATGCTTTAAGAAAAGTGGAAGTAAGTCCAAAAAACTGCCAGCATGGTTTAAAGGTGGTGTCAGAGAGGCTGTTGTTGCTGCCAAAAAAGCATCCTTCAGGAAATGGAAAAAAGAGTCAAACGAAGAAAACTGCAAACAGCACAAGCACTGGCAAGTTAAATGCAAAGCATTGATAAGGCACGCAAAGCAAGAATTTGAGAAGGAACTTGCTACGGAAGCAAAAACATGAAAACATGTTTTGCTACGGAAGCAAAAAGATGAAAAGACTTTTTGAAGTACATTCGTAGCAAAAGGCCTGTGAGAGAGTCCGTTGGGCCATTAGATGATAGAGGGGTAAAAGGGGCAGTAAGAGGAGACAAGGCTATAGCAGAGAGACTGAATGAATTCTTTGCTTTGGTCTTTACTGAGGAAGATGTAGGGATGTTACCCAAGACTGAAGTGGTATTTAAAGGTGATACTGCAGAGGAATTGAGAGAAATATCGCTACACCGGGAAGATGTATTACAACTATTTGATAAACTGAATAGTAGCAAATCACCTGGAGCGGATGGTATACATCCAAGAGTGTTGAAAGAACTGAAATATGAGATTGCGGACCTGCTATTGGTAATCTGTGTACTTTCATTAAAATCATCTGTAATACCTGAAGATTGGAGGGTCGCCAACGTAACACCAATCTTTAAAAAGGGTTCGAGGGGTGACCCGGGAAATTACAGACCGGTGAGTCTGACGTCAGTACCGGGGAAAATGGTAGAAACCATCATAAAGAACAAAATTACACAGCATGTAGATAGTCATGGCCTAATGGGAGACAGCCAACATGGCTTTAGACAAGGAAGATCTTGTCTTACTAATCTGATATGTTTTTTTGAAGGTGTGCATAAACAGGTAGACAAAGGTGAGTCGGTTGATATAGTGTATCTGGACTTTCAGAAAGCTTTTGATAAGGTCTCTCATCAGAGACTTTTGGCGAAACTAAAAAGTCATGGGATAGGAGGCAGTGTACTATTGTGGATCGGGAACTGGTTAAAAGATAGAAAGCAGAGGGTAGGGCTAAATGGCCAATATTCCCAATGGAAAAAGGTGAATAGTGGAATACCCCAGGGATCTGTACTGGGTCCGCTACTTTTTGACATATTCATAAATGACCTGGAAAAGGGAATAACGAGTGTGGTTATCAAATTTGCAGATGATACAAAACTGTTTAAAGTTGTTAAAACCCAAGAGGATTGTGGAAAATTGCAGGAGGATCTGGATAAATTGGAAGACTGGGCATCCAAATGGCAGATGAAATTTAATGTGGACAAGTGCAAAGTTATACACCTAGGAAAGAACAACCCACACTATAGTTACACAATGCAAGGTTCCATATTGGGAACCACCACCCAGGAAAAAGATTTAGGAGTCATCGTGGATAACATGTTAAAACCCTCTGCCCAGTGTGCAGCGGCAGCCAAGAAAGCAAATAGAATGCTAGGTATCATAAAGGAAGGGATGGAAAATAAAACAAAGGATATTATAATGCCTCTGTATCGTTCCATGGTACGATCGCACCTTGAATACTGTGTGCAGTTCTGGTCACCGTATCTTAAAAAGGATATAGCATTATTAGAAAAAGTACAGAGAAGAGCCACCAAAATGGTGAAGGGGATGGAAGGCTATTCCTATGAAGAGAGTCTACAAATGTTGGGGCTCTTCAACCTGGAAAAGAGACGGCTGATGGGAGATATGATAGAGGTCTATAAATTAATGAATGGAGTGGAGCAGGTAAACATGGATCAATTGTTTACTCTATCAGAATATAGAAAGACTAGGGGACATGCAATGAAGCTACAGGGTAAACTATTTAAGACAAATAAGAGAAAATATTTTTTCACTCAACGTGTAATCAAACTCTGGAATTTGTTACCGGAGGATGTAGTAAGGGCTGTTAGTGTAGCTGGGTTTAAAAAGGTTTGGACAAGTTCCTGGAGGAAAGGTCCATAAACCACTATTAAAAAGGGACCCAGGATAATCAATGCTTGACCCAGTACAAGCATTGTGGAACCTGTGTCTTTTGGGGATACTGCTAGGTACATATGACCTAGATTGGCCACTGTTGGAAACAGGATACTGGGCTTGATGGACCTCGGTCTGACCCAGTATGGCATATCTTATGTTCTTATGTTCTTATTGCAGCCAGTTCCTCCCTCAGTAGGGTCACCTCTTTATGCATGGCAGCTAGGTCTTCCCTTAGTAGAGTCAGTTCTTTATGCATGACAGCTGACCTGAGGCACAGAGAACAAGGTCTTAGGTTCCAAATGATTCATCTTGGAATGAATGTACTGCAGTTATTGCATTGATACACGACATGCTGAATAAGCAGTCCTAGAAGGAGAAGAGGAAGAAGAAGAAGAAGAAAGGAAGAAGAAGATGTGGGCTTTAACCCAAGTGAAAAGGATAGATGGCAACATATGTGATCACTATATAGGCAATGCAGACCCTGGGGTGGGTGGGGTGGGGGCAGGGTGGATGGTAACCTAAGTGTCTCTGGCCAGTAGGCTGTTCCTGAATAGGGGCACCCACAGATATCTGCTCCAAGGCTACCCAGGAAAGCAGTCAGTCAGTCAAAATATCCCCAAGCTTAATGTATAAAAGGCTCAAATTGTCAGCATTGACTCAAAGGCATACATTGCATTTGCAACCTTCAGATTAGCCAGTGTGAATTGCTGTATATCTCTGAGGTGGAGAGTCTTGCTGAGTATCTTCACATAGTAACCCCATCAATTTTCAGCAAGATGACACTACAGTAAAAGTATGGTAGAAAGGAAAGAGAAGGATACAGACTGGCTGCATATCACCCAGTTTGTGCCCTAGGGTTAATAAAGGTGGTAGTGATAGTGCAAAACTTTCAAGAGAAGATAACATTCCTGATGGAGCCATAGGCTGTGGTGAACTTGTTCCTGGACCCATTGCAGCAGGAGATAATGTAATTATTAGTATCTGTGATTTAAGAGGACTAAAAACTATTGAGGGAAAAAAGAGATAATGTACTGCTACTATTGTGCAACAAACCCTGTATGTGATAAACAAAGAGAGCTCACCAAAAAATGGATGAAAGAGAAAAAATCTCAAAGGAAAAACTGCAAAAAACAACTGATGCAAATATAGATCTCTGATTGGACAAATTAAAGAAAAGTACCTGAGACAGGATGTGAGACAAGGTGAGGAGGAAATTCAGGATGACACAGTGAATGAAGAGGGAGTTGGAGAGAATTTGAATAATGTAGAACAGGCCAGGGGGTGGAAAGGAGAGTCAAGAGAGAGATCAAGTGATTGATGAGCTGACAGTAGATCTCCTGGCCTGGATGAACTGAGGGTAGCTGAGGACGGCATAAAGGTCTTCAGAGCCTTGCAAGTTCTGGCATTCCTAACTGGTTCTCCTTTGCAAGCAAGGTAAGAATATGTGGCTTTTAATTACTAGCTCTCATAATACAGTTTTTTAAAGGTTTTATTATTTATTATTATAGTTATATTTCTATTATTTATATACATTTACTTATTTGTGCGTTTGTTCCCCCTGACAAAGGCTCAGCCGAAACGCAGCCGTTGGTTTTATTTCTCGCCTTTTTTGTTGCCTGTTTTTAGCGAGAAAGTGTGTATGCTTTCCTGTGGCACAAATGATACTGCCAGGTATCTCTCCAAGCATATCAAGAGTGATTTTATGGCTCTGGGACAGAAGTTGAAGCAGATAGGTGTGCAGGTGGTGTTCTCTTCAATCCTCCCTGTTAAGGGTAAAGGCCGAGGCAGAGGTTCACATCCTGGAGATCAATGCATGGCTGCGTGGATGGTGCCATCAACAGCGTGTGGATGATTTTCCAAGTATTACAGAGCAGAGATGGCATCTATCTGTTCAAAAGGGGTCAAAGTGTCTTCCGCAGCAGGCAGGCTAATCTACTGAAGAAAGATTTAAACTAGATTCATTGGGGATGGGTGAAGAAATCCCCCAGGTAAGTGAAACATTAAATACCTGTGTAGAAATGGGTAAAAGGACAACATCTGGAAAGCAGTGTATATAAATGTCTTTAGCATGGGAAATAAGATCCCAGATGTTGAGACTTTAATGGAAGAGGCTGACTTGGATTTAGTGGCTGTTACGGCGACATGGTTCATGGACAACCATGACTGGGATGTAATAATACCAGGCTATACTATGTTCAGGAAGGACAGGGTTGGAAGAAGGGGAGGAGGAGTGTAAAAAATAATATTAAAGCTATGGAAATACAGGGCTTAAAAGGGAGAGAGGAGGCACAGTAGTTAAACTAGAAAGAGGGAAAGAGAAATCCATTTGCATTGGCGTGATATACAGACCTCCATCACGGGGAGAAGACATGGACGGAGATTTAATAGAAGAACTAGACAGCATTGCTACTGATAGGGGATTTCAATATGCTGGATGATGATTGGTGCATCCCTGCTGTGGCATCATCTAGGAGATCCTGGATTCTTTACAAGAAGAACTATTCAGGCAACTGGTAACAGAACCCACACATGAAGGGGGCCATACTGGACTTGGTGCTTACCAATGGGGAAAGTGTTTCTGATGTCATAGTGGGAGATCATCTTGCATCAAATGACCACCGAATGGTGTGGTTCAGTATTAGGATGAGGGCTGATAAAATCCATTCAAAAGTGAGGGTCTTAGACTTTAGGAAAAATCACTTTGCTGAGATGAAACAATACCTCAAGGAGTCGTTAGCGGGATGGGAACATCTGGGGGATTTAGAAAAGAAATGGGCAAAACTGAAAGGGGATATTTTAAGGGCAACAAACCTTTTTGTTAGAAAGGTAAATAAATGTAAAAGGAAAAGGAGTCTCCTATGATTCTCAAAAGAAGTAGCTGAAAAGGTGATGAAAGAGAGAGTGGCCTTCAGTAAATAAAGAGATCACAGAGAGAGGAAGAAGCTAACAAAGTAGTCAGGAAAGCAAAGATACAAAATGAAGTAGAACTTGCCTATGCAATAAAAGGGGGGGATAAGACATTTTTCAGATATGTTAGCGAAGGAGGAAGGCAAAAGTGGTATTTTCATATTCAAGGGTGAAGGGGAGGAATATGTAGAAGCTGATGAGAATAAAGCGGAATTGCTTAACAAATATTTCTGTTCTGTGTTCACAGATGAAGAACCAGAAGCAGGACCTCAGAAAACACCCACAAACAGGAACAAAGGTAAGAGGCATCTTGAACAATTTTCAGAAGACTGTTTGTGAGGAGCAACTAAACTAAAAGTAGACAAGGCAATGGGACCGAATGGGAATGGGAAGGCAGATGTGGTCCCCGTACAGAAAAGTAGAAGTAAGGATGAGGTTGACAACTACAGTACATGCTGGTTAGTGTAACCTTTGTGGAGAGTAAATTATTGGTTGTTGTTGTTAAGTGCCGTCGAGTCGGAGTCGACTCATGGCGACACTCTGGATAGCTATCCTAAATTGTGTTCGGTCTTCAGTCAGACGACTCATTGCTGACAGACTGGTACCCGTAGTTGCTGTTATTGTATCGATCCATCTCATTGCTGGCCTTCCTCTTTTGCATTGACCTTCTATCTTGCCAAGCATAATGTCTTTCTCTAATGATCTCTCTCTTCGCATGATGTGTCGAAATGCTACTAAAACAAAGAATAGTGAGGTTTCAGGAGTCCAATGGATTGCAGGATCTGAGGCAGCATGGGTTTACGAGTGGCAGATCTTGTCAGACAAATCTGATTGATTTCTTTGACTGGGTGACCAGGGATTTAGACTGAGGGAGAGCCCTAGATGTGGTGTACTTACATTTCAGTAAAGTCTGACACCATTCCACACAAGCAACTTATAAACAAACTGAGCACCCTAGGGATGGACCCTAAAGTGACTGACTTGGTTAGAAATTGGTTGAGTAGGAGGCATCAAAGGGTACAGGTAAATGGAGCTTACTCTGAGGAGAAGGAGGTTATCAGTGGTGTGCTGCAGGGATCTGTCCTTGGTTTGATTCTTTTTAACTTCTTTGTTAGTGATATTACAGAAGGGCTGTTGGGTAAGGTTGCCTCTTTTTGGATGATACCAAAATCTGCATAGAGTTGACACCCAGGAAGGAGCAGATAACATGAGCAAAAATCCAAGGGAATGGTACACTGTAAGGGGCGAAGTACTTCTTTCCATGAAAGAAGAGTGGGACCTGGGCGTGATTTTGTCTGATGATTTGAAAGTGGCTAAACAGGTAGAAAAGGTGATGGCAAAAGCTAGAAGGATGCTTGGGTGCATAGGAAGAGGAATGGCCAGCAGAAAAAAGGAGGTGATAGTGCCTCTGTATAAGTCTCTGGTGTGACCACATTGGAGTACTGTATGTCGTATTCAAAAGGATATAAGCAGGATGGAGTTGGTGCAGAGGGTGGTTACTAAGATGGTTATAGGTCTTCGTTATAAAGCATATGGTTACAGACTTAAAGATCTTAATGTGTAAAGGCAGGATAGAGGAGATATGATAGAGATATTTATATACCTCTGTGGCATAAATGCCCAAGAGGAGAGCCTCTTTCAATTGAAAGCAAGCTCTGCTACGAGGGGACATAGGATAAGAGTGAAAGGAATACAAGAGAATTTGTAAACGATGACCTTCAAAGCTATGGAATGGCCGGCAGTAACAGCAAAGGAGTTGGAAAGTAGTTTCAAAAGAGCCCCAAACTGGAAGAGCTCTGACCCAGATGGAGTGACCAGTTTTTGACTCAGTTAACAGGCCTTTACCAGTACATGACAAACTGCAAAAATCAATTGATCCGGCAGCCAGATTTAATGCCACAATAACTAATAACAGGAAAAACACGTCTCCTTCCAAAGGGAGATCCAAGTAACATTCCCAAAAATTATAGACCAATAACTTGTCTGTTGACAATCTGCAAACTGTTTCAATAGACACTGAGAGAATATATGTAGGGCCCCTGCAAGGACTGGAGACATCCTAGGCGGAACCACCATCATGCCGCCTCCCAATACCCCTCCCCCACACTCATTGCATGTATAAGTTATAAAATACTGTAACCTATGTGTGTTCTTAAAAAATCTAGGCCCGGGATTTTACACCTGCAATGATGGAGGTATAACTGCTGTGACTAGCTTGACGTGCCCTTATTTTATAACATGAAATACACATGCACTTTATAAAATAGGCCTCATCTACGCACATACTGACACGCATTAACTCCGTAGAAATTTATAAAATCACACTCATAATGCTCTCCTGCTAATTTTTAATTGCATTTTCTGGTGAATGAGCATATTGATAGCACATGCTATGAATGAAATGTTTTACCATGCACATACTAAAAGCTATTGCATAAATCACTAAGAGGCATGTTTACTAAAGGTTAACATATATTTAGGAAAGTTAACATGCATTAAGTGCTGCAACAGCCCATAGGAATGAATGGGCAGTGGCAGGACTTAACGCACATTAACTTTACTTAATGCACATTAACCTTTAGTAAACGTCCCTAAGTGGTGTATGCATATAAAATGTTTACTGACTTGCATGATAAATCTTTTAGTATGAGATTTAATGCATAGGGTGCTGTTCATTCTGAGTTGGCCGTATAGAATAATAACTACTCCATAGAGTTAAGAAAGAGACCAAAAAAACGTGGCAGAAAGATACCAAGTTATTTCCCATGTTAGGTGCCACAGGTTTGATTAAGAAGAATTTCCAAGCACAGCTAGATAAATTACCCATACATGCTACATCTTATTAACTCCAGAAGGAAGTTCTCTTTGGCACAATACAAGTGCTGTGCTGAGCATTAGCAGTAAATTTGAGAAACTGAGATCATACTCCACACACCCTGGCTTAGAAGCGAGGCTCATGACTGTCATGGTAAGTGCAAAACTAACCAATTTGGGGAAATTTCCCCTAAGAAAGCTGAAGAACCTGATGAAAGTATCACCTCTACCACTCAAGGTTTACCTTGAAAATGGTTGTCACTTTCCTATCATCAAACTTAAATGTTTAACTTATTAGTACAAGTACCTCGTAATTATGCATGTGGACTTGCACAATATTATGCACATTTTTAATGAGCCCTTTTAAAAGTAAACAAAATGCACATGACAGGAAGCCAACATTGCGACTTGGTCATTAGGAAGATCTCCTGCAGTCTGAGAGGTAGTTCTTCACTCTATAGAATGGTGGCAGATGGTTCAATGTGTATTTCACACCTTATTCCTCACAGCGCTGGATTGTAACCCTTTCAATTAGAATGTGGAGTAGGATCTAGTCCTTTGCTAGAAAAAGTATGAGTTTATGAAAATGTTCGACGGAATCCACAGCATGTTGGGGATTGAGCACTTATAAGAACATACGACATGCCTGAGTGAGTCAGACCAAGAATTCATTAGGCCTAGCATCATATCTCTAACAGTTGTCAATTCAGGTCACTAGGAACTATTACTACTACTACTACTTATCATTTCTATAGTGCTATTAAATGTACACAGACAACCCTGTACTCAACACCTACACGTAAGAGACGGTCCCTACCTCAAAGAGTTTACAATCTACCCAAAGAGCAGATAAACGATGGCTTTTCCCAAGTCCATTAGGCTAATAATTGTTTATAGACCTTTCCTCCAGAAATCTGTCAAAACCCCTTTTAAACCCAGCGGTGGCAATGTCTTGAGCACATTCCCCAACTTAATTGTGCGCCGAATGAAAACTACTTCCTTTCACTCCCCCGCCCCCCACTTCCACCAAGGGGGAGTTTAATAATGAAACTCAAAAATCATGCTCATCTCAACACCAGCCTTCCCACAACAATCCTGTAGAAAAGCACAGCTGGACATAAAGAGGGGGATTTTAGAAAGGATGTCCAAATGCAATCGAGGATGTCCAGAGTGAAATGTACAGGAAAACACTAGGTGCATCTGTGTCTCCAGGTAATTTTAGATATATAGGCAAAGTAGATGTGCGTGTGGCCAGGCACATTGACGTCCCCAGTAGGGATGCAATGATTGAGGACGTTCAGCTCAGGAAAGCTAGCGAACGGGGAAGTCCAGCGGCAGAGAACATTAACAACATGAGCTGCCATTCCCCGTCAGTTGTCGTTGACATATGCTGGAATGCAGGGATAGGAGTGTAACTCCTCCACCAAATCCAGATGCTTGCCTAAGTAAACAGAAATTTTTCCAATGCCTCTTCATGCCTGGAGCAGGTCTAACTCTGGCCGCGATTTGGTTCTTCCGGGGCACTTCTGAGATCGGGTGGGGAAGTCCAGGATAGTAGTACCACGTTGGCCACACCTCCATTCAGTTCTAAATGTTCTCTCGCTGTGGACATCCCTAGAGCTGGCTTCTAAAATGGCTCAGGAGACATCTCTGTAATTGGATGTCTGCATGCCCGTTTGCAGATGTCCAAATTGCCAATGGCGCTTCTAAAATTCCCCTCTATACTTTTAAATATTAAATGTTGCGTTGTATGTATGTGTATAGCTACTCTCGCTGCAGGTAGAAAAATGTGCCGATGGCTCCTCGGGATCTGTTATTTTGCTTTGACTGCTGCTGCTCTTAGAAACTGCTGCCCTAGATGATCACTTAGTCTTGTCTAATGGTTGGGCCGGTCCTGAGCAGTAAGGTAAGTGTCAAGAAAGATAAATCTTATATGTGTTGAATGGAAAGAAAAAGTAGCTGAACAGGTGCAGAAGAATGGCACAAGGGTTCGAATGCTCGCAGTGTGGTGCATCTAAATTCTGATCCCAGTATAACCAATTTGAGCAATGAGAAAGAAAATGCCTGTCTCTCACTTGTCACCAGCTGGCTATCTTCTAATTTACTCCACCTCAACCCAGTCAAAACATCTGCAATGTGGTTCACCCATGGTGGTCCCCAACCGGCTCTCTTCCCTCTTCTTTGGATGCCCCAGTCCCCCTTGTAACCTCACTCCGGTACTTGGGGGTGATCCTGGATCCTGACCTCTCCTTCCACACTCACATCTCCTCCCTTGTGCGCCGCTCCCACTTTCGTCTTCTTCAGATTCGTGCCATCAGTCCTGTGCTCTCCCCAGTATCCCTCACAAGTCTTCTTCTCTCTCTAGCAATTTCACATCTCGATTATTGTAATGTTGCTTTTGCCGGTATCCCCCACCATCAACTTCACCGTCTACAGCTAATTCAGAACACCGCCGCTCGTCTCCTCACTCATACTCCTCGCTTCAATCACAGCACTCCCTCCTTGATCCACCTGCAAGGGCTTCCTTTCCCCTACCGCATTACCTTCAAACTCCTAATCCTAACACACAGGGCCCTGCATTAGTACACGCCTCAGTATCTTGCAGACTCAATACACTTTCATAAAGTTCCTCGTAGCATCTGGTCCCTGCACACCAACCACCTTGAATTCCCCTCTCCTGCTCTTGCCCGCCTGTAGCAAACCAGGCATTCCGCCTGTTTTTTTCTAGCCCCATCACTCTGGAATTCCCTTCCTCCCCTAATCCATCAAGAAGAATCATTTCCCAAAATTCAAGTCTCTCCTGAAAACCCACCTCTTCTATACTGCCTATGAACTCCCTTTCCTTGACCCCCCTGTTTCCTCCTCTCCTTCCACTTAGGCTCTTTTTCTCTTTAGTCCTGTATACTTTCCTGTCTGGCATTGTAATTCATTTTCTGTTTCTGGCTTTTCTAATAAATATTATTGTTATTGTAAACCACCCAGATGGCTTCCGATGGGCGGTCTATCAAATGTTTTTATAAAGATAAAGGACTATCTCTAAATGTTGAGTGAGTTGCCCAAATGGATTAAAGAATGATAAGTGATCAGTAATATAATAAGTAGGGCTGGGTGTGTCAGCGTGTATTGTTATGGATATAAAATATGAAAAAGGAGTAAATATGAAATGAAAACATACCTATAATGTTCAGTAGGGGGTTTTTGGGACCTATAAGGAACTGTCCTTGATCCCCCGATAACTCTTTGTAGGAGTATCTGGTTAAATAATTTGGACACAGTGTGAGGTCCCCTTTTCCCCTTTCTAAGGTGCAGTGTGTTATTTCAGTGATTTATTATTTGATGCGATATTGATCTCACTGACCCTCACCATTGCTGTGTGATTAGTGCTATCTTTAAAACCAGCAACATTGAGGTGTGAAAGCAAATAGATGAATATTCTGAGTAGGGGGATAAGCAGTGGGAGTTGGGAAGCAAGGCAAATTCTAATGCCATGCAGGGAAAAAAGTACTCTCTGCCTTGATATTTGGTAATGTTACCGAGGCTGTGGTTCTTTTCAAAGAATATGAGTATAATGCTGACGTTATCTGCTTTATCGATTGACACAGTTATTAATCGGAAAGGTCTGCATTTATAATTCCACCTGACCCGCAGGTTCTTGGAAATGACAAATGAAGCTTGCAGCAGGTTCATTGGACGAAAAGTAAGATGGAAAAGCAAATGTTGTGCTGCATTATTCATACAATTCCACTAAAATACATCTAGGAATTCCATTAATTCTTACTGCTTTTAAGCTGGACCTAAGATAATTGTATTACCGATAAGATGCATGTTTGTGAACTAGAATATGTTGTACATGTGGTGACATGAAATATCTTAAAGATGTTCTACTCTTAACATAGAAGACGGCATATTGCATTTAATGCAAGGAGAAAAGTGATCTTGGCACTGATCTTACTTGGATTTGTGCAACGCTATGCATGCCATCATTACACAGAACCATAAATAATAAAGAAATCCATTATTCTCCAAATCTTGTCCATTGCATAGAGGTCAGAAATTAAGGCTTATGCAAAATTGATCTTACTTGGACCAATAGTATGCCACTTTCCAACTTTGTCCTTTCGATTAGAAGGTGTTGTAGGATCTTGTAGAAAAAGTATAAGTTTGTGAAAATGATGAAGGACAGAATGAACAGCATTTGTGCTTGTATTTTGGAAATTAAGCACTTACAAGAACATAAAACATGTGTGCCAGTCTAGGTCAGATGGAGAATCCATTGAGTCCAGCAAACTGTCTCTGACGGTGTCCAGTTCAGATCATAAGGAAATTCAGGGCCGCGGAGCTAGTGCACGCGGCCCCTTGGTAACCGGGGGGGCGGCGAGGATGCGATCCCCCCCCCCGGGGGGCCGTGACGTCAGCGGGGAAAGGGGGGCGAGCCGGTGCGGTGCTGGGAGCCCCATTGGCTCCTGTGGGCTGCCCGGAGGCAGGGGGAGCCAATGGGGCGTATAGGAGGGCGGGACCAGCCGGAGCGAGTGCGGGGACGTGCCGTGGCTCTGGCCTTTTCCAGGTCGGAGCCAGGCGCGTCGGGTTGCAGCACGAGGGTGCTCCAGTTACCACGTGGCTGGGGGAAAGCAGGTAGGGGCCCGGTGGGGTCAGAAGCCCGTTGTTGTTGCCCGGGGTGCCGGTGGCTATCAGAACCTAGCTACACACCATCTTTGGCCGGGGACTGGAGGTTTTGTAGCAGCAGAGCGCAGACAAACCAATAATACCTGGAGTCTATTTGGAGGGTCCAGATCATTTGTTTGTGCACGGGTCTCAAGCGGAATCCAATTCAAAATGGCTGAGCGAGGTTCTCTGGCAATACAACAACTTATGGATTTCTGTTCCATTCTAGGCATGGAGGAACATTTCATTGGTCTCGGTGCCTCCCGTACCCCTTCTATTGGTCCCGGTGCTGATGGGATTGTCCAATTATGTTCCTTTAGTGGGCTCAGCACCTGCTTACGTTTAATTTAAAAAAAAAAAAAAAAATCTACTATCTCTAACAAAAGCCCGAAGTTAGTTATCATACAAAAAATAAATAAATAAATAAATAAATAAACCAGCTACATAAAACTTCAGCCGTTGCAAGGGCCACAGGCAGCCCCTCGTGGTAGCAGGACTGTGGGCCATGCGGCCTGGAAAAGGGCGGGGGAGGAGCCCGGGCGGCGGAGCGAGAAGGGGGCAAGGGAGGGGGGGCTGCGGGGGGGGGGGGGGCCAGGGTGGGGATTCGTCTTGGTCTGCCCAAAAAGGGGGACAAAGGGGGTAGAGCGAGGGGTGGGCCTGGGGGCGCTGGTCTTCCAGCGACCCGGGGAAGGAGTAGAGGGGGCAGTAGGGGAACACGGGTGGAGGAGAGGGGGCAGGGTGCGGGGGGGGGGCCCGCGCAGGCCCTGCCCGTAGGGGCAGGAGGGGGGCAGGGAAGCACGACGTGGATTACGGACCGCCTGGGCCCTGAAGGGGGGGTCAGGGGAATCGGGTGGGGGACCTGTTGGCACTCTAGCCAGGCGAGCGCCCGCAGCGGGACTGCCTCCGGTAGGGGGGGGGGTGCCTGCATTGGGCGACGTTCGGGCTACCGAGAGTGTGGTGCCGGAGGGCCCCGGGAACCGGGCGGGAGTATCGGGGTGTGCATACCCGCCTTCGTGGGAGCACGGACAAGGGGGGGCCACGGTACTTCGGGGGTGGAGTGGTTGGGAGCATGGCAGCCCCCTTGGGCCAGGGGGGGCCCCCTTCGCCTTTTCCTGTGTTTTCCCCGTAGGTACCTTTCGGATGGCAGTACACCGGGAGTCCGAGTTTCGGCGGTCCGAGGCCCTCGGGTGCGATGCCTCTGGCGGGGTTGAGTGAGAGGACGTCAGCAGCAGCGCAAGTGGAGCCGGAGTCGCGGTCGGTCGGCGCAGAGGCTGCAGCGTCGGTGCGAGCGGCAGGTGAGTTGGAGGGAGATTTGGGCATGGACGTCGAGGCTGGGGCGTCAGCAGGGGTCGGGGGGGGTACAAAAGCGAGGAGAAAGAGGAGGCATTCTTGTCGCAGATGGCGCAGGTCGGGGACTTCTTCCGCCTCCTCCACAGCTTCCTCGTCGGATTCTTCGGTCTCGGGCGGGGAGAAGGGGCAGGAATCGGGGGGGCCCGGGGGTAGAGCGAGCGGAGCCTCGGCCACGCCTTCGGTGATGGCATATTCGGAGTTATGGGAGGGCGTGCCGAAGAAGCTTCGGCGGAAGATTCTGCGACGGCGTTATATAGATATTTTTCGTCTGCTCGAGGGCCGCAAGCGGTCAGGGGACAGTAGGAGGAAGCGGAAGGAAGACGAGAAGGCTGGGAGGGTGCGGAGAGCGACGCGGAACGTGGTGAACTGGACGCGAGCTTTTTTACGCTTGGCTAGTGTGTGGGGGCATTCGCACCCGGAGCATTGCGGGATGCTCCTCGCCTATGCGGATTCCATTTTAGAGGCGGCACAAGTGCATGATGGTTGGGCATGGCTCAACTATGATGAGAAGTTCCGGGATAGGATGGAAGAAAACCGCTTGTTGTCTTGGGGGACGCAAGATATCAAACTGTGGCTGACGCAGATGGCGGTCATACCCGGTGGTAGTGCGGCAGGCGGTGCACGTGGCGGAGCGGCTGGCGTTTCGGGGGCTGGGCGGCCCCTTTTGGGGGGTGTACCCGGGGGGGTACAAAAAGCTTCAGCTTCAGGGGGAGTTGGAGACGTCTGTTGGCGATATAACAAATAGTCCTGCCCATTCCCGGATTGCAAATTCCGGCATGCCTGTTCCGTCTGCAATGGTCTGCATTCAGCACTCAAATGTGTTAGGAGGGGGGGGGGGGCGGGAGCGCCCTCTTCCAAGCTGTGAGAGCCTCCTTTGCCTGGCGCCCACCCCAGTCCGGATAGAATCAATGCGTCCGTGGCTGCGAAGGTATCCGAATCGTGGGCGAGGCTCAGGCGGAGTGCTGCGCGGCTCTGCTAGGGGGCTTTGAGCGGTTGGCTCGGGGGTGGGGTCCCGCTAGCGGTGGAGAAGACGGAGGGCCCCGCGACCGTCATTACATTCTTGGGGGAGGAGCTCGACTCGGGAGCGATGGTAGCCCGCCTGCCCGCGGCTAAGGTAGTGAAGCTCAGAGTCTTGGTTGCGACCGTGCTCGTTTCCAGCAAGCTCACCTTACGGGAAATGCAGTCATTGATTGGCTCGTTGAATTTCACGTGCAGGGTAATACCGATGGGGCGGGTCTTTTTGAGGCGGCTTTCGGCGGCTACGGTAGGGGTTCGTTTGCCTCATCATCGGATTCGGGTGTCGCAAAGCCTTCGGGCAGACCTGCGGGTGTGGGACGAGTTTCTCCGTGACTTCAACGGCACTACGGTTTTGCAGGAGGAGGACGTCTCTACTATAGCGCTGCAACTGTACACGGATGCGGCGGGGGGAGCGGGCCTCGGGGTCTACTTTGGGGGTTCGTGGTGTGCTGCAGGGGGCCCCTGGCGTGGCAGGAGTCGGGCCTGACCAGAAATATCACCTTTTTGGAATTGTTTCCGATCTTGGTGGTGTTGACCTTATGGCCGGATAGGCTTCGGAACCATCGGGTGGTCCGGTGGTGTGACAATGAGGCGGTGGTGTCTGTGGTAAACAATTATGCCCCACGCTGCAAGCCAGTGGTGGATTTAATGCGTCAAGTAGTGTTAGCGTGTTTGCGTTTGACCGTGGTTGTGCGGGCCCGACATATTCCGGGTATTACTAACAAAATTGTTGACGCTCTTTCCCGTTTTCATTGAGAGCAGTTTCGGGACTTGGCTCCGGAAGCCGAGGGAGGAGGAGCATCGGTCCCTGCGCACTTATGGCGGATTGGCCTGGAGGCCTGACGGAGCTGCTGTGGAATTCCGTGTTGGCGGCGACGTGGGAGGCTGATCAGCGGGGTTGCAACAGTGTGGTAACTTTCCTCGCGGAGCACGGCTGGCGTCAGGGTCCGGTCCCTGAGCAGCTCCTCGGTCAATACGTGGTTGCGGCTAAGGCGGAGGGTCTTTCGAGGGCAACGGTGAAGAGGCACCTGGCAGGGTTTTCCTTCTTCACGGGAGCAGTCGGGTGGGGGACGGGGGGGGAGGGGTTTGTTGACTCGTCGGCTTTTGGCAGGGCTGGGAGCGATCCCGTCCCACCCCGGTTGACGGGCGGCAGCCGGTCACTCATGCTTTGTTGGGCCGCTTGTTGGATGTTTTACCACAGGTGGCGTCCTCCGGGTACGAGGGTACGTTGTTTCGAGCTGTTTTTTCGGTGGCCTTCTTCGACGCCTTTCGCGTGGGGGAATTGGTGGCGGAGTTGGGCTCTAATGCGGGTGGGCGTGAATTGAGGGTCCATCAGGTACGGGTGGGGGAGGGCACGGCCCGGATTCACTTAGTGCGCTCCAAGACCGGCCAGGCGGGGAGGGGTGCCTGGGTGGTGCTGCGTGCCATGCCAGGGGAGCTGGCTTGCCCAGTCCGGTTGTTGAGCGCCTACTTGCGGGTGCGGCCGGCTGGGGAGGGCAGTCTGTTCATTCATGAGGATGCACGAGTGCTCACGCGCTACCAAGTTACGGCGGTGCTGCGGTTGTCGTTGCGACGGGTCGGGGAGGACCCCGGTGGATTCGCTCCACATTCTTTCCGCATTGGCGCAGCGACCAGCGCGGCAGCGGAGGGTCTTTCTGCGCAGGCGATACAGCAGATAGGGCGGTGGAGATCGCAAGCGTTCCAGGGCTATGTGCGCTTGTAACGGGCTGTGGGGGGGGGGGTGCTAACGCTGTTGTTCTTTATTTTGCAGAAAGGGGCTTTGCATCGTGTCGCTGTTGGGTGATTGGCCACTCATTTGTGTACTGGGCCGGTCGTCGAGCAGCAACACGGCCATTGGGGACACATCTTGGACTGGAAGCGCAAGGGGTGACCGTATCATGGCTGGGCGAGAGGGGACTCCGGTGGATCCAGCTGTTGCCTTTGCTGCGGCATCACGAGCGCGTGAGAGGAACGCCGGATATCCTGCTGATTCATCTCGGCGGCAATGATCTGGTGTCCTGGACTGGCAAGCAGCTCATCCGCGCTGTGCACAAGGACCTGGGGGAGGTTTTCACATGGTTGCCGGGGTGGTTGTGATTTGGTCGGATATCCTTCCACGGCCGGCCTGTTGGGACCAGCGACGATGGTCCAGAGGGCTGACTAAGGTTAATCGCCAAATAGGCAGGTGGGTGGGGGAGCGGGGGGGGGGTGCCAGATCTTCACCCATGGGTGGAGGTGGAGTGTGCTGGCCTGTTCCGGCCAGATGGCTTTCACCTCTCGCCGATAGGGATGGACCTCCTACTTAATGACAGGCAGGAGGCCGTGGAGGGTGTCCGGCAGGGGAGTTGGGCTGGTCGCAGCTTTAGGTTGGGGGGCGGCTCAGGTCCATAGGGCCTGAGCCGGTGGCGGGATCCCGGAGGTTTCCGGGTTCCGGAGCCAGAGGCAAGCTTGTGGGCGGGGGTGGGGGACCCCCGCCCGGATAACCCCTCAGGTTTTTGCTAGTAGCATGGCGAAGCCGGACGAGGGAGGGCTAGGCTGTTTAGCCGGGGCCCGGACTCAGTAGAAGCGGAAGCGACGTCATCTTGCTACTCACATGGCGGGTGAGGGGTCGTGCTTCGAAAAGGGGGGGGGGAAATGTTATGATGTTGAATTGTTATTGCGTTATTGTTAATGGTAATAAAGCTGCGACCAGTTTTAAGCCCAAAATTGTGTGTTGGTCTTTTTTCAAAGGGGGTGTGGAGGGGGGGGGGAGGGCGACGCGTCCGCCTTACCCGGTTAATTCAGGGCCGCGGAGCTAGTGCACGCGGCCCCTTGGTAACCGGGGGGGGGCGGCGAGGACGCGATCCCCCCCCCCCGGGGGGCCGTGACGTCAGCGGGGAAAGGGGGGCGAGCCGGTGCGGTGCTGGGAGCCCCATTGGCTCCTGTGGGCTGCCCGGAGGCAGGGGGAGCCAATGGGGCGTATAGGAGGGCGGGACCAGCCGGAGCGAGTGCGGGGACGCGCCGTGGCTCCGGCCTTTTCCAGGTCGGAGCCAGGCGCGTCGGGTTCCCGCCCGCCCACCCTCGCGGGGGAGGGGGCGGGGGGACGGGGGCCTCGGTACTGGGTGGTTCCCGCCGGGGGGGGGTGCCAGGATCCCGGAGGTTTCCGGGTTCCGGAGCCGGAGGCAAGCTTGTGGGCGGGGGTGGGGGACCCCCGCCCGGATAACCCCTCAGGTTTTTGCTAGTAGCATGGCGAAGCCGGACGAGGGAGGGCTAGGCTGTTTAGCCGGGGCCCGGACTCAGTAGAAGCGGAAGCGACGTCATCTTGCTACTCACATGGCGGGTGAGGGGTCGTGCTTCGAAAAGGGGGGGGGGAAATGTTATGATGTTGAATTGTTATTGCGTTATTGTTAATGGTAATAAAGCTGCGACCAGTTTTAAGCCCAAAATTGTGTGTTGGTCTTTTATCAAAGGGTGTGTGTGGAGGGGGGGGAGGGGCGACGAGTCCGCCTTACCCGGTTACTACAACTACTATTACTGCTATTCCTTATAATATTTTTAGTGCTAATAGATGCATGCCGTGCTTTACACTTACACACACGAGTCAGTCCCGAATATGATACACTATTCCCAATAATCAGGCCAGTATGCAAAACAAATTATGCATTCATCAGCAGCTGCCATAAGCACAATGTGCTTATCTGCAGAATTTCAAAAGCTGTACAGAAAGCACTGGGCAGTTTATGCTCCCTTTTACTAAATGGTGTGTTAAACCTTTGCCCTTATTGCTCATTCATGGCCAAAATTATCCCACAGTAACAGCAAGGGCTCTGTATTAATGAGTGGTTTGCCCAGCATCTTCCCATACAGACTGGATGCAGTTAACATCAGCTACTGATCTTCCGAGTTTCATATTATCTGCTTCATATTATCTTTAAAAGGATATAAACAGGATGGAGTCAGTACAGAGGGTGGCTACTAAAATGGTTAGTGGTCTTCACTATAAAGCATATCAGGACAGACTTAAGGAGCTTAATATGTACACCTTAGAGGAAAGGCAGGATAGAGGTGACATGATTGAGACGTTTAAATACCTCCATGGCATAAATGCACAGGAGGAGAGCCTCTTTTGATTGAAAGCAAGTTCTGCTACAAGGGGACATGGGATGGAGGTGAAAGGGGATAGACTCAGGAGTGATACAGAAATATTTCTTTATGGAAAGAGTGGTGGATCCGTGGAATAGTCTCCCAGTGGAGGTGGTAGAGATGAGGATAGTATTTGAATTCAAAGAAGCATGGGACAAACATAGAGGATCTCTAAAGGAAAAAAGGGGACTGTTGTAGTGGTTGATATGGAAGGACAGACTAGATAAGCCATGGTCTTTCTCTGTCGTCATGTTTCTATTTTAATAGGGAATATGTGCTACAGAACCACATAGTGGATGTAATTTTATAAATCTTTTTTTGTGTGTAAAAAATGATGCAAGGAGGTGCATATTTGTAGAGTAGGTATACTTGGGGGAGGAGTTTGGGTGGACCATGGGAGGAGCCATGATCTAGACATGCATTTTATAGAATACATGTGTTCACGTACTTTATATGCTAACATTTAAGTCTGCTCCCTTATAAAATAGGAAAAAATGGTGCCTTCCTGTCCAATTAAGCTAGGCAACTAGTTATAAAACTAGGATATGAGAACATAAGAACATAAGACATGCCATACTGGTTCGAACCAGTCCATCAAGCCCAGTATCCTGTTTCCAACAGTGGCCAATCCAGGTCACAAGTACCTGGCAGGTTTCCCAAAAGGCACAAAGGTTCCACATTGCTTGTCCGAGGACAAGCAGTGGATTTCCAGGGTCCTCTTCAAAAAAGATTTATGGACCTTTCCTCCAGGAATGTATCCAAACCATTTTTAAACTCAGCTACACTAACAGCTTTTACTACATCCTCCAGTAATGAATTTCAGAGTTTGATTTCGCGTTGAGTGAAAAAATATTTTCTCTTATTAGTCTTAAATGTGATACATTATTGCTTCATTGCTTGTCCCATTGTCTTTCTACTTTTTGATGGCGTAAACAACTGATCTACGTTTACCCTTGGACAAGTCTCTTAACCTTCCATTGCTTCAGAAAAATCCAAGTTATCAATGTCCCTGTTTAATGTACATTACCAAGTTTAAGTTACAATGTAAATCACTTTGACTGAAATGATAAAGTGGTATAAAATAACTTGATAAATAAATAGCCGTTCCATTCCACCCATTAATTTATAGACCTCTGTCATATCTTACCTCAGCTGTCTCTTTCCCAAGTTGAAAAGCCCCAACCTTTTAAGCCTCTCCTCATAGGGGTATCCTTCCATCCCTTTACCATTTTGTTGGCTCATCTCTGTACTTTTTCTAATTCTGTTATATCCTTTTTAATATATGGTGACCAGAACTGCACATATTATTCATGGTGCGGTCGCACTATGAAACGATATAGAGGCATTATAATTTATTCTCCATTCCTTTCATTATAATTCCTAGTATTCTATTTGTTTTTTTGGCCACCGCTGTATACTGGGTGGAGGGTTTTAACATATTATCCACAATGACACCTAAATGTTTTTTCTGGGTAGCAGTTCCTAATGTGAAACCTTGCATCATATAACCGTGGTTTGGGTTGTTCTTTCCTAGGTGCTTAACTTTGCACTTGTCCACATTAAATTTCATCTGCCATTTGAGCGGCCAATCTTCCAATTTATCAAGGTCCTCTCACAATTTTTTTTACAATCCTTTTGTGTTTTAACAACTTTGAATAATTTTGTGTCATCTGCAAATTTGATCACCTCACTCGTTATTCCCATTTCCATGAAGATGTTAAAAAGCAGTGGGCCCAGCCCAGATCCCTGGGGTACTCTACCTTTCTTTTTTGAGAAAATTGGCCATTTAGCTCTACTCTCTGCTTTCTATCTTTTAACCAGTTCCTGATCCACAATCCCACACTGCCTCCAATCCCATGACTTTTTAATTTGGTCAAGAGTCTCTCATGAGGGACCTTGTCAAAGGCTTTCTGAAAATCCAGGTACACTATATCAATCGGCTCCCCTTGGTCTATCTGTTTATTCTCACCTTCAAAAAAAGTAACAGATTAGTAAGACAAGACTTTCCTTGGTTAAATCCATATTGGTTTTCTCCCATTAAACCATGACTATCTACATGTTCAGTAATTTCATTCTTTATAATGGTTTCTATCATTTTTCCCGGTACTGATGTCAGGCTCACCAATCTGTAGTTTCCCGGATCACCCCTGGAGCCCTTTTTATAAATTGGCATTACATTGGCTATTCTCCAATTCTCAGGTATTACAGATGATTTTAATGCTAGTTCACAGATTACTAATAGTAGATCTGCAATCTCATCTTTCAGTTCTTTTAACATCATTGGATGTATATCATCCGGTCCAGTTTATCAAGAAATTGTAATACCTATTTCGATGTCATTACAATCAGCTATGACCATCAACTGAGAGAGTATTCAAAACTGCTATATGTATAATTATGTAAATATGTATATATAGATGTAAGAATGTATAAGTCACCCCCTAAGACGCTAACCATGTGTGCTGTGACCCCAGTTATTTGTACATACCACCCCCCCCAGTCTTGATTGACAATCCCAGAACATGAATCAAACCGCTGCTGATCGCTGGAAGTAGCGGTATATAAATGTGCAGTAAATAAATAAATAAAATAAATAAATGTGCAGTAAATAATACATCTTCCTGGTTTACCGATATTTCTTTCAATTCTTCCAATACATCACTTTTAAATACAATTTCAGGCATGTGTAAAAACCAAAGCAAAGAATTCTTTCATTCTCCCCACTATAACTTTGTCCTCCCTTAGCACCTTTTTACCCCTCTATCATCTAATGGTCCAATTGACTCTCTCACATGATTTTTGCTACAGATGTACTTGAAAAAGGTTTTATTATGTGTTTTTGTTTCCACGGCAAGCGTTTTTTTCAAATTCTCTCTTTGCCTACCTTATCAATATCTTGCATCTAACTTGCCAGTGCTATGTTGTTTCCCATTTTCATCATTTAGCTCCTTTTTCCATTTCCTTAAAGATGCTTTTTTGGCTACAACAGCTTCTCTGACCTCGCCTTTAAACCATGCTGGCAGTTTTATGGCCTTCCTTCCACTTTTTAAAGTGTGGAATACATCTGGTCTGGGCTTCTAAGATAATATTTTTATTGGAACCTGTATGTCGGGTTGCCCTAACTTCCTTTTTTTGCTAGTATCCTTCAAGGATACATCCTTCTGAACCATGTGCTCTTGGGGACTGTCGGCTTTCCCCTATTATCTAGTTTAAAAGCTGCTCAATCTCTTTTTTAAATGTTAATGCCAGCAGCTTGGTACCATCCTGGTTAAGATGGAGCCCATCCCTTTGGAAAAGCCCTTCCCTTCCCCAGAATGTTGCCCAGTACCTAGAATCCAAAACCCTCTTCTTTACACCATCGTCTCATCCATGCATTCAGACTCCTGAGCTCTGCCTGCCTTTTGGGTCCTGTGCATGGAACACGGAGCATATCGGAGAATGCTACCTTGGAAGCTCTGGATTTTAACTTCCTGCCTAAAAGCCTAAATTTGGCCTCCAGTCCACCTTCCCACACTTTCCTATGTCATTGGTACCAACATGTACCAAGACAGCAGACTTCTCTCCAGCACTATCTAAAACCTTGTCTAGGTGGCTCATGAGGTCTGCTACCTTCACACCAGGCAGGCATGTTACCAGGCGAACCTCACATCCACCAGTCACCCAGCCATCTACATGTCTAATGATCGAATTGCCATCTATAACAGCCTTTCTAATCTTCCCTCATGGTCACAGATCCCTGGCGAAACCTCCAGGGGCACATAGTCACATGTCCCAGGAGAGGGTTTTACCTCACCTGGAGGACAGGTCCTAGCTACAGGATCACTTCCTGCCACATGAAGGTGATGCTGTCCTTTCACGTGACCTCTCTCCTCCATGGCAACAGAGAGGCTGCCAGACTGGAGATGGCATTTCAGTACTATGTCCCTGTAGGTCTCGTCTATATACCTCTCTGTCTTCCTTATGTTATCCAAGTCTGCCACGTTAGCCTCCAGAGATTGGACTTGTTCCCTGAGGGCAAAGTGTTTCTTGTATCTAGTACACACGTAAGACCTCTTACCAACTGGGAGAAAATCGTACATGTGACACTCAATGCAAAAGAATAAGATACAGTCTTTGCCTACCCCCAGTTCATTCCCTACCCCATTTCATGTTTGCCAGTTAATGCAGCAATTAGTATGTACTGTTTAAGTTGCTATGTTAATTGTTAGCATGGGCATGCTCTGTTAGCACGTGCTAATTTCCGCATTAACTGCTTAACACAATTTAGTAAAAAGGGGCTCTTAAATCACAAAATGGCCCTACATTATCCTTATATTGTAATTGTGGTCCTAAAAGTTATTTGGATAGTGTCAATATTTAGCTGCTATTTGGATAAGTTATCCATTAAGTTTAGACCTGTAGAATAGCAGTCCTATACAAAGGGGGTTATTTTAGAAACCTTAATCGTGTTTTACACATGATTGTGGCAGCAGAAAAATGTACAAGCTGCAATGTACATCTAAAACTCTCTCTCAGATGACATACATGCAGTTTCAGACATTAAAGATTTCAGAAAAAATCTAAAAACACTCCTTTTCAAGAATCACTTCGACCATATTACATAATAACCTCAAGTTAATATGTTCTAGGTCACCTAGGAAAAACCTTTTACTATGGACTGATAGACACTATACACAATATAGATACTGTAAATAGTTATATTTGTTTAACATTACCCTGTTTAACTGTTCTATGTATAATGTTCCAAGTTTAACTGTTCTATATATAATGTACTAAGTTATAATGTAAACCGCTCTGAGTGAAGGACAAAGTGGTATTAAAAAATGTTTAAATAAATAAATAAATAAAATACGATTTTAGAAAGATCTCAGTTTGCATGTCTGCCCCAGCTACATCTAAGATACATGTGGGTGTCTGGGAATATGTCAGGGGTCTGGTCTGGGAGGAACAAAAAAGCTACATGTGTATTCCCCATTTCATTTATGGGAGGCGGATGTAAATTGTCCATGTCTGGATTTACACTCGCTCCCTGGCATGAATAGGTTTCGGAGAATTACACGTTTCATCCACTCTTTTACAGGAGGAATTAAGGGGATATCCCCTTTAATCCCTCAATGTTTATTTTCCTCTCCAAATGGAAATGAGGCAAACGGCAAGTCGTCTGTGTCTGATTAAGAGCAGTTGCATTCTAGGTTTGCAAAATAGCCAGGATACATGTATAAGTGCCGACATTTACACATGCCTATTCTGAAATGCTAGCACTTAGACATGTAAGTTGCCGAGGTCACCACGCCGATTTATCCCATGGGTAAGTTTGTGAAAGGACATCTCCTGCTGCACATGGATAGACATCCCTCTGCATTCCTGCACTTCATTCTTTGATATAATCCACATGCCCATGGTGAGGAGCAGAGATATGCAGTTACATCGGACTTATACATGCCTAGTCTGTTTTCTAAGATTTGCAGATATTTTCACTTGGATGTCCCTGCAACTATATAAATGGCCTTTATAAAATGGGTCTTAAACTGGATAGTGCTGGTGTGGTTACCATACTACATGTATATCCAGTGCTGGTGACCACCTCAGCTGAAAATTGATAGCACATATTTAATGTGTTATACAATTAAACATAAAACAAGAATAAATGAACATACAAATATATCAGGTAATACATGTGAAGGCACATTTTGGAAAGGCTGTTTAGGATGTGGCTGGAACGTGCAGAGCCAAATGTGTGAAAATCAAAGGCTATTATAGGAAAGGCACTGTGCATGTGCACGGACTTCTAAAATTAGCACCTGCCCCTGAATATACATGTTTGGAAAAAGTATGTGCTACAGAGATTTGCACATGCGCACAATGGAAAATGGGCTGCAGCACATATGCATAGTCCTTACAGAGAGCAACAGCAGTGCAAAGTGCATCTACCTGCCAAAATAAAGAAGCGCATGCATGTGTGGGTTTTTTGGGGAGGGCACTCTGCATATGCACAGTCATTGCTGACAGTGTACACATGCCTACAGGATCCATAGGTGCCCATTTGCACAGCATGTGCCCCCTCCCATGTGGAACGAATGTACCTGCCTCCAGGTCTGTGCAGAACAGCATAGGAGAGCAGGTTGGCAGCCACCCGCCAGCCAGACTTCTCAAAGACAGAGACCCTCATGCTGTGGAGGATGGTCATAGAGAATGAGGAAGTCTGGTACCCACCAGGACAGTGCAGGCCACCACACGCTACAGCAAGAAGGGTCTGGGAGAAGCATCCGCATATCCCTAGCCAGGTGAATCAACCATTGCAAACCCATAGGCACATATCAAAGAGGGACAACTGGCTGCTGACAGACACCAAGTATGAAGACAGGGGAGTACAGTAGGTGGGGCTGGACCAAACACCAGTCAAGAAGGGAAAGTCACCCATGGCATCTTCCTTTGAGGGTCTGAAAAAAGCAGCAGCAGTCAAAGCAATGAAATGGATCAGTGCAGCCACATACACTCAGACATCTAGACGCACAAACAACATCTGGCAGGGAGAATGGGCACACACATGTAAACCAAGCAAACATAGCAATGGCAAAGTAATATGTGCCAGTTGACGGAGTGAGCAACTTTTGCGCTGTGCTGAATGCCTACTGCAGCACAGTGTCCAACATCAGGTACAGTGAGCTGAGAAGGTTGGGCTGCTGAGATGGCTATTTGCCCTCCAGGAGCACTACATCCTCCTACAGGAGAGATAGCTCCACAAAACAAAGACCTTCTTGAGGCTGTACAGAGAATTTCAGCAATTCATGGGGTGCTGTACTATGCCCCACCCCTTAACCTCTGGATACTGCCACAGTACCATTTGGTAAGGTCAGAGAGCTGCCTCATAGGGAACAAAGGGGAGGTGGGGTGATGGAGGCTTAGGGAGGGAGAGGGGTTGGTGGCACTACTACTGGGCTGGTTTGGGTAGGAAGTTGTACAGGACTGGTGTTGGGGGATCAGGGTAGTGGCATTGGAGGAAGGGGTTGCACAGGGTTGGTTTTGGGGATAGTGTGGTGGTGTGGGATGGGATGGACATGGAGATAGGAGGGGGGATAGTGGAGGATGGGTCACTATATTGTGCATATATTGTGTGTTAGATAATAAATGCCCACCTTCACATGAAGTATTTGTGTATGAGATCATTTCTTGCAGCCACGTCTAGTTGGTATGGTTGGCCATTATCCTGACTTGGCACTTCTGCATCTATGTCATGGTTTGGGTCTCCTGCATCTTGTTTCTCAGGGAGGGATTGTCAGTGCCTCAATGCTAGCTTGTGGAGTATGCAACAGACCATGAAGATCTGACATACCCTAGCAAGACTATACAGCCATTCACTCTCAGAGTAGCCAAGGAACCAGAAGAGGTTCTTGAGATGGCCAAATGTCCTCTCAGTGGGCCTTGTTGCATCATTCCTTTGCCTCTGTGTGTACCACGATGGGGTCAGCAGCCACCACTTCAGTGGGTAACTTCCATCACCTGCATATGTAGAGGAAGGTAGACATATAGTAGGGTGTGCACAATGGTGTTTTGGGTGCTGGGTGAACAATATAACCCTGGCCAAGTGCTGCAGCTCCCAGGGTACAATGCAACCTCAAAGCATGTGCTTATATAGAAGATGGAGAAGGCTGGTGCAGGGCTTACCTAGCAGCCATCCACCAGTGATATCTCTGCTCTCACACCTCTCATCAATGCCAGAGTGGGTGAGGATGTATGAGTTGTGGCAGGAACCTGGACACCTTGGAAAGGGATCAGTTATCTCCCCCTATGCAATGCAGACCACCTGCATATTGAGTGAGTGGAATGCCTTCTTGTTGTGGTAGATGATTCCCCTTCCCTTGCGGAGGCCTGAAGGCCACATGCATGCAAGTGATAACTCCCAGCACTGATGGAAATTGGCCACCTCATGGAACTGGATCATGGTTTGCTGCCTCTGCTGCAAGTCTGTGGGAAGGCTACATATTGTGCAGTGTGAGTTAGAAAGGCCCTAAGAAACTGTGAGATGCACTTTGAGATGACTGACTGGCTCAGACCCTAAGTGGCAGCCAACACAGAGTAGAGGCTGCTTGTAGCTGGGAAAGCAAGAGCCATGCTGATCTTGAGGTAGAATGGTATCGACAGGCCCCTCTGTGTGGTGGAGTAGGGGAATGGCTCTAGCTCCTGGCAGGGATGGTGGATGGCTGCCTTGTCAAAGCATAACCTGATCAGGCATTACTTATCTGTGAAGTCAAGGAATTGGGTCATGGGCCTGTAGATCCTTTGATATGGGGGCTTCTTAGCCACTCTCTTGTGCTCTCTGTGGGCCTCATGCAGCATGGCCAGCGCAAATAATGTCTTCATGTTATCCAGGCTCCTGCCTCCCTCTACCAACACCCAGTGACTTCCTCTATCAGCACCCAGTGTCTCCCACCACCAACACCTGGTGACCCCCAGTACCAACATCCAGTTATTCCTACTGCCAACACCCACAGCAGTGCACATGCATCTCCACAAACACACACCACACACACACACACACACACACACCAGAGAGACACATAAGCTGCAGGGAGCACTGGGGCACACTTAGGCAGACAACAGGGAAACTGGGCAACAGGGAGACAGATTTACCAAGGGCCAGGGGGTCACTGGGGATTTGCACAGCTGGGAGGAGGAGGGGATGAGGGAGTGGGAATCTACAGGGGTCTAGGAAAAGAGGAGGAGGATAGGTTTCAGAAAGGCACAGGATGAACTGCAGAGAAACAAACAGTAGCTCAAAAAACACTTATGTGGACATAGATAGTAGTAAAGCCAAAAGCTCACGAGCCAGCATCCTCCAGTCACTAATGCCACAATAGACAACAGTCCTAGGGGTGGCTCTATAATGAGACGAAGTGAGGCGGCTGCCTCAGGCAGCAAGGTCGCCTTCAAAGTTAAAAAACAAAAACAAAAAATAAAGCGCACAATTGTTGCTGCTGCTGCCGAGTCCGCTTCTCGGAAGTGGCAAACTCACCACCTAACTTCTTCTTCTTCTTCTGCAGCCGCAGCTCCCTGCCTCTTAGGGAACCGTGGCTGTGCTGGTGAAGCCGGTGTGGAGCCTTCCCGTCTCTTGGAGGGCTCCGTGCAGCATTGTCTTGCCCCCAAAGGAAGTTGTTACCACTTCCTTTGGGGGCGGGACAATGCTGCATGGAGCCCTCCGAGAGACAGGAAGGCTCCGCACCAGCTTCACCAACAGAGCCGCGGTTCCCTAAGAGGCAGGGAGCTGTGGCTGCAGAAGAAGGAGGCACATGTACTATGGTGGGGGTGGTTGCAGGCAGACACGGGGAGAGGGGAGGAGGGGGCAGGGGAGAAGGGAAAGGTGAGATCTGCAACAGGGCTGACATGGAGGGAAGGAGGGGGCTGGAAGAGAATTGACAAGGGAAAGGTGGGGTCTGCAAGTGGGCTGACAGGGGGGGCTGGAAGGGAACTGTCATGAAGGAAAGATGGGGTCTGCAATGGGGATGACACAGGGGGAGGAGGGGGCTGGAAGGGAATTGACATGACGGGAAGGTGGGTTCTGCAACTGGGTTGACATTGGGGGCGGAGGGAGCTGACACTGGGGAAGGAGGAGGCTGGAAGGGAACTGACAAGGGTTCCCTCTCATCTAGCAGGAACAACTGGAGTGCTGCTGGCATTGAACAAATCAGTCTGATTTCTGGAAATGATCAGGCTGATTTGTGCCGCGGCGGCAGCACTCCGGTTGTTTTAATTTTAGATTTTGCCTCCTCTGCCCTGCCTCTGCCTTCCTGCCGTTTTTTTTTTTTTGCTGCAAGCATTCTTGAGGAAAAAAACGCAGCGGGAAGGCAGAGGCAGGGCAGAGGCGGCAAAATCTAAACTTAAAACAGCCAGAGTGCCCCCGCCGCCGCCGCCGGATGAGAGGTGCAGGTGGAGGGAGTGGGGACAGGAGGAGGACAAGGAGAGACAAAGGTGAGAGATGGGGGACAAAGGGGGAGACAGGGGACAAATACTGGACAAAGGGGGAGACGGGGGGGAAATGCGGGACAAAGGGGAAGATGGCGACAAACTGATCATAGGGGGAGACAAGGGGACAAGTACTAGACAAAGGGGAGAGACAGGGGGCAAAGGCTGGACAACGGGGAGATAGGGGGACATACTGGACAGACAGGGGATAAATGCTGGACAGAGGGGAGAGACAGTGTAGGTTAGGATTATAATGGACTGATGGGGGGGCTAGCACTGGTAATAGGCAGATGGGGGGGATAGGACTGGTAAAGGGTTGATTAGGGAAGGCTAGGACTGGGAATAGACTGATCGAGGGGGGGGGCTGGGACTGGTAATGGCCTGATTAGGGGGTCTAGCACTGGTAATGGGCTGAGGGGGGACTAGCACTGGAAATGAGCTGATTAGCGAAGGCTAGGGCTGATGGGGGGTAGGACTGGTAATGGATGATGGGGGGCTAGTATTGGAAATGAGCTGATTGGGGAGGTTAGGACTGGAAATGGGCTGATTAGAGGAGGCTAGGACTAGTAATGGGCTGATTAGGGGTGCTAGCACTGGTAATGGGCTGAGGGGGGATTAGCACTGGAAGTGAGCTGATTGGGGGGCTTCAACTGGGAATGGGCTGATGGTGGGGAGGGGAGGATAGAGCTGCTGGCCTTGGAAGAAAACTGGGGGCTAGGGCTACAAATGGCTGATGTGAAGGGATGGGAGAATGGGACTGGAAGGGAGTGAATGCTGAGAGGGGCTGCCATGGTATTTGGACTAGAAGGAGCTGGACAGTGGGGGAGGAGGGGGACTGGAAGGGAATGGGCACCAGGGGCAGTCATGGGAATGCAAGTTGACATTGGAAGGTACCGGGAGGGAGGACTGGAAAGGGGCTGATACTGGGAAGGGTTACAGGGACTGGAAATAGGCTGATGGAAAGAAGTGAAGAAAACAAAAGAAGAGATAAGAAATGGCAGATGGACCATAGACCACAGAAAGAGAGCTAAGAGAAGACAGTAAAGCAGAAGCCTCAGATTAGGACCAGCATGATCAGAGAATAAAATGGTCAGACAACAAAGGTAGAAAAAATAATTTTATTTCATTTTAGTGATTGGACTTTGTGCTATCTTTATATTTTATACAGTATTGGGGAACTGCATCTCTTATTTATCTGCCTTCTGGGGTTTCAGATTAAATTTTGTCTACATATTTTTATTTTTACTTTAGATTGTGGTTACTTATTCTGTACTTAGTGAGGGTCTGTGTTCTGAGTGTGTGACTGAGGCCAGGTGTTCTGTTAACATGGAGTTTGTACATAAAGATTTATACTGTACTGTAGTAATTTGACTTGTTCAGCTTTTCAGATAGGTGTATGGATGTTCCAGGCCCACTGTAGTATTTACAGTGACGCTTTTTTTGGATGGGCTCCTTATGTGAGTTTTGGAAGTTTGTGCTGATATGATATGGTATGGTAGGTTTGCTCTTTGTTGTAGGGTTTTGTATTAGTTCACAATATGCCTGGTACTGGAGAATAGTGGTGGTTGTTGTTGTTAGTGAGATGATCAGAATCAAATTTTTTTTTAAAATATTGAGTTCTGTGGGTGAATGTCCTGGTTCTGCTCTGCACCCACTGTGGATGCAAAATATATGTTGAAAAAGAAAAAGCAAGAACCATAACGCAGTTTATAACAACAACAACAACATAAAAATGAGTTATAATTAAGTTTTATAAACTGTGCTGTTGGTTCTTGCTCTCTTTTAGTTACTTGGTGTGCAAACAGGAATGTACCTAGCCCTGTGCAAGCAGTGCAGCTGCACAAGGCACAAAGGCCTGGGGGGCGCATTTTGGCTGTCTGCTGTTGCCCTGCCACTGCTGGCAGGACAATAGCAGGCACCCGAAATGCACTCCCTAAGCCTTTTCGCAGCACTTTAAGCAGGTCTGGTCCCTCCCTCCTCCGATGTGATGTCAGAGCAGGGAGGGAGAGATCTGCTTAAAGTGCTGGCGCCTTTCAGGTCGGGCGCACGCCCCCTTCCTCCTCCCCATACCTCCGTCCAGCGCTGCCTGCTCTTTCCCTGTTGCCAGTGCCACCGTGAAAAAAACAGAGAGTGGCAGCAGCAGGAAAAGAGCAGGCAGCACTGGACAGAGGCATGGGGGGGAGGAGGGGGCGCACGCCCAAGCTGCAAGTCGCACAGGGCGCGATTACAGCTTGGTACGGTCCTGTGTGCAAACATCTTGCATTCCCTCCATATAATCTAATTGGCTTTTTGGTTTGGTTCAGTCCCTGATTGGAGTTCTGAAAAAGCCCCGCCCCCTTCTAAGGGGGGGGGGCGCCATCTCATTCTTCGCCTCAGGCAGCAGATTGCCTTGAGCCGCCCCTGAACAGTCCTATTCTTATTCATGATTTATAGCAGGTGAAGGTTTAAAAAGATTTGCCCTGCATGTTGCTGGCTTACATCATGAACATGCAGGTGCCACCTAGGCTTTGCTTAGAAAGGCCCCCAGAACACCCCAAGCGGAGAGGTGCAGAGATAGATGTGCCCATTGTGGAAATGTAGATCTCACGGCATTTCTAAAATTGCGTTTTAGACGTGAGCATGCCTTCCATGTTTTTATGGCACCACATCCACATTTAAAATTTAAACAAGGCTCCTAAAATATTCCCCTAAACATATGCATATTCAATAAAGTAAAAAGCATAAATAAGGCCATTTCTTAATAATGACCTTTTCAGACTAGACAAACTTGTCTGTGCCCTAATTCTGATACGAAAACATGCAAAATTAGGATCAGCGAAATTTTCTGTCCTGGCTGCAAGAGTCTGGGCATCTCTAAAGTTCTATTTAAACAGCTTTTAGATCTCCTTGGAACTTGAATGCAATTCCTCAGTTAAAGCCTGGCACGCGAGAATGCTCTATGTGTGTTTGCCAAAGGTACTTTTTCTTTTACTGAAGGAGCCATCAGCGTATTTTTATTAGTGGACCATAAAGATTGCAAAGGAGTGTATGCTATAAAGCATGAATAAAGGTATTTCAGGTCTTTATCATTTCTGGTTTTAAAAACAAGAGTTAAGTTTTTTAATTGAATCTGAAAAGCTACTTGCAACTATCAAAGATCTCTGAGCCTCCCTTAGCTGCATTCCCATAAGCGTGGGGAATGGCAGACTATGTCAGCCATGTTTGATGTGGACTGGGTGGGATGTGGGCGGAACATGGTCGTGGATGGCAAGTTGTGATTAGCATGGGCAGTTTGGGTGCATGCAAACCATGAAGGTGTGAGTGCTCTTAACACCGGCTCAATGGGTGGCATGGCATCGCATGTTAACACCACACAGGGCATGGTCCTAGACACACATGCCTGCAAAGGTTAGCATGGGCATTTGCAGTAATCTTTGGGCTCCAACACGTGTTACCAGTGCAAACTTTGGTAAACATGCCCCGTACTGTCTCCTGGGTAATCCAACATACAAACTATTCCAAACTTTTGAGAATAGTAATACCCACTTCAATGAAATATCTATACATGCTGAGCAAATGCATTATCAGACATTTTAATAGCATGAGACTCCATTTTCAATCTCCTCTTTAGTATGATTCCAGTTAGTGTGCATTCTCTTTGGGGCAAAGAATATTATTATTTAAGATCAGCATGAAACCGTCTGCACCCCATGGCTCATTACCTACATATAAAACCAGTCTTGGCAGCATTTGTACAAAGTTTACTGTCAAAAATCCAGTCTCTGATCAGATAAAGACTACTGTTCAATATTCAAAAATATTTATGGCAGTGACAGCACTGACCACATAAATCATTATATGATCAAAGTATCTGTCTAAAAATAGGGGTTATGTTTATGGTTTATTGTGTTTAATATACTGCTATTCTGCAAGCAATCAGAGTAGTTTACAATCCAAGTTTAAATGATTAAAATTAAGAAATTGAAACATAAAATTCATAAAAAATAAAATGTAGAAAGGAACACTATTTTGCACAGGAAACGGGAAGAAATAACTAACAAACAGAAAAAAACATTAAAGAGAGACAGTCTGATTGGCCATCTTGGTAACCGTGAGCAATGGTGGCTTGGGCGCTGAGCACTGGAGCTGTCTCTGAGAAAACGTTGCATATCCCCTGACCACTAGAGGTAAAGTGTGCAGGAATCAGCATTTAAAGTGTTGGTGAGTGCGAGGAACTTGAAATGATGATGCGGTGGCAGGCAGCTGATCTTAAAATTTGCCTATGCTGGAGGAGCACGGAGTACCTCGGAGATAGAAAAATGGCAGCTGTGGAAGCCAGGAGCTCTGATGAGACAGTGCGGGAAGCGAGCACAGGAGGTGCTGAGAGTGAAACTATTACTCTTGTGCTCAAAGCCTGGTTTAATGAGCTAAAAGAGGAATTAACAGCAGTGAAAGCAGGGCTGGGGACATTTGTGGGTGAAATCAAAGAGAAGTTGGCAGACCTGGGCCGCTGTGTGGGGGACAATGAAGAGACCATCTTGAGCAACTGGTGGAGGATTATGAGGACATGGCAGTACAAATGCAGGCTAAGGAGTAAATTAGTCTAAAATCGGAGGACTTTGAAAACTGGATGCGGTGTAATAATCTCTGCATATGGGGGGGGGGGGTCCCAGAGGAGCCCGAATTCATGGACAGTAAAATGGTAGCAGCCATAGTCTTCCGGGAGGCTCATCACTGAGAGTAGAGGAGATCCTAGAGACGATTGCAATGGATCGGGCACATAGAGCTTTGGGACTGATGCGCAATAATATCCTGAGGGACATCATTGTGTGCCTGCAAGACTATGGGCTCAAGGAAGAGATAGCGGCAAAAAAGAGGGACCTAAACAAATTTGAATGGAAGGGTTATCAAGTTGCCATATATGCGGATCTAGCGAGTGGCACCCTGCAATGATGCAAAGACGTGGCGCACCTAACCAGAAGCCTGCAGCATGCACAGTTGTATCCATTTGGATTAGTTTTTATACAAGAAGGATGCATATGGAGGGTATGGAAAGTTACAGAGACACTTAAGGCTTTGAGGGAGGTGGGAGTGCCAGAGGAGGATGAGGCATGGCCGGAATGACAGCCCAATGGCAGGAAAAACCACAGGGGTTATCTTTGATATATACAATTGTGGGGTAACTATGTACAATTTTATATAAGGGGATATGAAGCAGGGGACATTGAGGGTGTTAGTCAGGGGAGAGTTTGAGAGGAGAGGAGGGAACAGATCAGGGTTGTGCTAGTGGGTAGCATTCTCTGAAAATATGGGTTTTAAGTGCTTTCCTGAAGGAAGCTGCACCAGTTGTAGTTCTTAGGCTTTCTGCGATGGAGTTCCAAAGTAGCGGTGCATAGAGAGAGAATGCTCTCTTAGATGTAGTGGCATTGGTTTTTGTGAACATCAGCAGAGTCTGTAGTGTGTTCCATGAAGTCAATCGTCACCCTCTGTTGTCTGGTGTTTGTAGGTGTGGTGGTGCAGAGTCATTGACGATTTTGAATGTTATGAGGATGGCTTTGAAATGTATACGTTCTATCACGGGGAGCCAATGTAATTGCTTGAGAAGAGGTGTGATGTGCTCTGATGTTTTTGCATTGAGGATGATTCTTGCAGCCATATTGAGCGGAAAGTTGGAGAGGGAGGATAGTTGAGTTTGGTATGCCCTGGAAGATGATATTACAGTAATCAAAGTGGAAGAATATAGTTGTTTGGAGGGCAGAAGGGAAGTCATGCTCTGATAGGAGTGGCTTGAGGTTCTTGATTGTTTATAGCTTGAAATATATGCTCTATGTTATGTTTCATATGCGCATTTTGAAGGTAAGGTGTTGGTCCAGAGTAACTCAAAGGTATCATATGTTTTGTTTCACTTGGATATGTGTTCCATTGATAGGTATGGAGAATGGAGGCATAAAGGTAGTGTCTCTCGTAATGAACATAGCTTTGGTCTTCTTGAGATTTATGCTCAGGTTCTGACTCTTGAGGCAATTTAGGACTATGGAAAAGCAACTTGTTATGGCTGTGATGTTGATAATTTTTGCGTTAATAGGTATTTAAATCATTACATCATCTGCATAGATGTGGTAAAGGATATTGTGGTAAAGGTATCCTTTACCTTATCAAAGCAAGTGTGAAAGAGAGTCGCTGGGGCCATTGGATGAGAAGCACTGGAGAGGCTTTTATGAGGCAAATAGGAAGCTGGCGCTGGGTACAGCCCTACTGGATAATAGTTTGAAGACTAGATTAAGAATGTATTGGACCCCAGTGAAACTGCATGCAATTAATAAGAAGTATGCAGAGGAATGCTGGAAGGGCTGTGGGAGTAAGGAGATCTAAAGCATCCGCTATGGGACTGTCTTAAAGTGCAACAGCTGTGGGGGGGGGGGGGGGGGGTGGCAGGGGCGGCCCAAGGGGGGTGCGGGGCCATGTGCGGAGATTAATTGCAAGGCCTCATTTGCATAAATACTTGCATAATGTTAACATGCATTTTTAGTAAACATGCTTCTTAATGAGTGTCTAGATAAAGAAAGACTAATAGATTTCTACGTTACTATATTCCAGTGCCAACCGCCAGGCCAATTAGGAAGTACTATAAACACTGACCTTTTAGAACTCATAGCAAATCCACCATATCATAACAGCTCTGCCAGGACTCACAAAGCACCAAACCCTACCTATCAAAAGGCAACACTGCAAATATTAAACCAATACATCTCAGAGAATACCAATGCATCTCCTACTGGGGAAAGAGAACAAGTGACATGGTCAAATAGAAACTACATGAACAGAATACCTCAGCTTGGTTAAAATGCAGAATATGGACCATCACCAAAGAACAAGGGATCACAATTTAGAAATAGGAAGACAATAATTAAACTGGGAACCCCAAAAGCCAAACTTGGGATGTACAAGAACACTGGAGAAATAAAACTATAAATTAATTTCCTCTTGTACTAAACAAAACACAAAAGATGTTAACAATGCACATTTCCCAGAGCTGATATATTCCAGTTAATAAATTCAAAATAAAAAAGTATTTTTCTACCTTTTGTTGCTTGTGCATTTTCTTTTCAGTTGCAATTGCTCCAGTCACTTTCTTCTGGTTTCTTTGTGTCTTCTGCGAGCTATCCATTTTCCTTTCTTCTCTTTTAGATTTTTTTCCAAATTTTTTCTCTATATCTGCTTTAACATACTGATCTTTCCCCTTTTGCTCTTTCCTCCATTTCTTTCCTTATTGCTTTATCATCCACTCAAATTTCACCCTTCCATTCTCAATCTACACTTACTCTTCCAATACCCGGCCCTTCGTAGACTTTTCTTCCCTCCCACACAAAATATCTTTTCCCCTCTCCATTCTCATTTCCCATCCCTTTCTAGTCCTCCCCCAAAATCAGCTCCTTTATAGTTCTAGACCCACCCAGCATCTGCCCCTTCTAGTCCCAGTCTCCCAAGCTTCCACCTCAGCCAATTTCCAGTCCTAGCCTCCCATATGCTGTTTTCCAGTTCCATTCCAGCCCCCCCATCAGCCCATTTCCACTCCAAGCTCCCCATCAGCCCATTTCCAGCCCTTTTCCATCTCCCATCAGCCCACTTCCAGTCCTATTCCAGCCCCCATCAGCCCATTTCCAGTGTCCTATTCCAGCCCATCACCCATTTGCAGTCTACGTTCCCCCCATCAGCCCATTTCTAGTCCTATCCTAGCTCCTCATCAGCCCATTTCCAGTCCTAGCCCCCATATGCTCTTTTCCAGTTCCATTCCAGTCCCTCATCAGCCCATTTCCTCCACGCTCCCCCATCAGCTAATTTCCAATCCTAGCCCCCTCGTCAGCCCACTTCACCCTATTCCAGCCCCCATAAGACCATTTCCAGTCCTAATCCAGCTCTTCATCAGCCCATTTCCAGTCCAAGTTCCCCCCCCCCATCACAGCCCATTTCGTCCATTCCCCCCACCATCACAGCCCATTTGCAGTCCTATCCCCCCCACCATCACAGCCCATTTGCAGTCCTCCCCCATCACAGCCCAATTGTAGTCCATTCCCCATCACAGCCCATTCCAGTCTGTTCTCCCCCACCACAGCCCATTTCCAGTCTGTTTCCCCCATCCCCCCCCAATTTTTCCGTTCCCCCCCATCACCGCCCATTTCCATTCTGTTCCCCCCCCCCCCACATCACAGCCCATTTCCAGTCTGTCCATCCCCACCATCACAGCCCATTTCCAGTCCTATCCCCCCCACCATCACAGACCATTTGCAGTCGTAATCCAGCTCTTCATCAGCCCATTTCCAGTCCAAGTTCCCCCCCATCACAGCCCATTTCGTCCATTCCCCCACCATCACAGCCCATTTGCAGTCCTATCCCCCCCACCATCACAGCCCATTTGCAGTCCTCCCCCCATCACAGCCCAATTGTAGTCCGTTCCCCCCATCACAGCCCATTTCCAGTCTGTTCTCCTCCCCACCACATCCCATTTCCAATCTGTTTCCCCCCATCCCAGCCCAATTTGTCCCCCCCCCATCACAGCCCATTTCCAGTCCGTTCTCCCCCCCCACATCACAGCCCATTTCCAGTCTGTTCTCCCCCCCCCACCACAGCCCATTTCCAGTCTGTTTCCCCCCTCCCACCCCAATTTGTCCAGACCCCCCATCACAGCCCATTACCAGTCTGTTCCCCCCCCCACATCACAGCCCATTTCCAGTCTGTTTCCCCCATCACACCCCATTTCCAGTCCGTTCCCCCCCCCATCACAACCCATTTCCAGTCTGTTCTCCCCCCCCACCACAGCCCATTTCCAGTCTGTTTCCCCCCATCCCAGCCCAATTTGTCCATTCCCCCATCACAGCCCATTTCCAGTCTGTTCTCCCCCCCCACATCACAGCCTTTTTCCAGTCTGTTCCCCCTCATCACAGCCCATTTCCAGTCTGTTTCCCCCATCCCAGCCCATTTTCAGTCTGCCCCCCATCACAGCCCATTTCCAGTCCGTTTCTCCCCCCATCACAGCCCATTTCCAGTCTGTTTCCCCCCCATCACAGCCCATCCAGTCCTAGCCGCCCCCCCGAAGAGCCCCGCGCCGTCTAAGGGGCTGCAGAGGGAGCCGGGGAAGCCCGCGAGAGGCCCCGGCTCCCTCTGCACAGCCTGCCAGCGTGAAGAACCTTTACCTTCCCGCTGGCGGCTGTTTCAATGAAGCCGCGAATGCCGGGAGAGGTTAAAGGGCATTGCCTTTAACCTTTCCCGGCATTCGCGGTTTCATTGAAACAGCCGCCAGCGTGAAGGTAAAGGCTCTTCACGCTGGCGGGCTGTGCAGAGGGAGCCGGGGCTTCATGCGGGCTTCCCCGGCTCCCTCTGCAGCAGTCCATTGAGCGAGAATGTGGTTCGCGCGGGTCCCCCTGAAGCGCGGGGCCCTGTGCGAACAACATTCTCGCTCAATGGATGGGCCGGCCCTGGGGGGTGGTGGAATGATTATTTGCAGAAATTATTGGAGTGCCGGTGAGATTCACCATAGCTGGGTTGCTGTTGAATGAAGTATGGGAGGGAGAGGAGGGGGTGTTGGGGAGGTTTATTTGATATTGTATGATTGCGACATGAATGGAACTGATGGGGTGGTGGAAGAAACTTGATTTGCTTACCAGGGAAATGGTGGTTCGGAAGTTGGATCACTTTTTCTGTATGTATGAGATTGCAGCGTATCAACACCACTCGAAGAACGCTTTTCTCAAGACCTGGCAGTGGTACCAGAGGTGGAGAGATACACACCCTGTTGGTGCCAGGGGCATAGAGCACTCTGGTGGTGCGACAGGGGAAGGGCCTGAAGGTCAGATTGAAGACTAATGCTGGAGCTGTATTTGCATTTATCTATGGCCTACAATATTTTGTTGGAGGGGCTTATATGCAAGTTGGGAGATGGAGAGCTGGGGGCTGAGGGAGGGGGTCATTGGAGTTGATCTGGAGCAGAGGCAGTGAGGTTGGTTAATTGTGGAGCATCAGGTAGTGGAGCTTCAGGTAGTGTGCTTTGGGTGTTAACTATTGTATACTCTGCACTATTATTGTACATAATGGTGGAATTTGGGAGTTGGGGGCTGAAAGGAGCCTGGAGGTTAAGGCTGCCCAGGCAGCAGTGAGATGGATGAGGAGGGAGGGGGTGGGGGAACAAGGGGGGGAAATTAGTTATAGATGGGATTTGGGGGGTGAAGTGTTCCAATGAATTATAATGACGAACTGTTATACGATTAGTGGATGGGCGTGTAATTTGATGCTTTGTTGAATGAAACATTTTTCTCTGTTGAAAACGAAATAAAAACTATCATTACAAAAAAAAAAGAGACAGCATGTATATATAAAGGGATAGGGTAGAAATAAAAAGACTTTCTGCTGGAAGTTTGCATGCAATAATTAAAAATATAGCACTTTTTGTGATTTCTTTTCTGCATTGTATTTTAATTAAGTATCACTCCTAAACAATGGGCTGGGTTGGCCGGCTAAGCAGGAAGCTAACCAGGCAGTGGCTGGTGATATTCAGCCGCTGCCTGGTTAGCTTCGGGGGCAGAAATTTGGACACGCCCCCAGTTAGCATTGGTGCATGCAGCAGCGGCATCCGTGTTAGTGCTACTGAATATCCCACTTAGCAGCATTTACCCAGTGGGGAGGTCTGCAAACTGTGAAAATGTTTTGGAATATCGGGCCCAATATGTGTTGTTATTTTGACAAACAAAGCATCCAGAATCTCCTTCACCGACAGAACTGGACAGAGATCTAATTGAAGATATTCGCAGTATTACTATGAAAAGAGAAGTGCTGCTGACAGGTGATTTCAATATGCTGGAAGTCGGCTGTGACATCCCTGCCGCAGTGTTATAGACAAAATGATGGGGCCGGATAGGATACATCTGAGAATACTGAAAGAACCTGGGGAAGTTCCAGTGGCTCCACTGTCTGACCTTTTCAATGCTTCTTTAGAGTTGGGAGTGGTCCCAGAGGACTGGAGAAGGGTGCATGTGGTCCCCATACACAAAAGCAGAAGTAAGGATGAGGTTGGGAACTACAGGCCAGCTAGTCTGACCTCTGTGGTGAGTAAATTAATGGATATTAGCAAAGGTAGGGGGAAGTGGTACTGTAGGTCTTTTCCTGTCCCCAGAAGGCTTACAGTCTGTTTGTATCTGAGACAACGGAGAATTAACTTGTCTAAGATCACAAGGGATTTGAACTTGGCTTCCTTCATTGTTAGCCCACTGCTTTAACCATTAGGATACTCCTCCACGTCTTAGACATTGATAAACTATACACATGCACCTAGGCGCACACATTTAGCAAGGTTCCATAATTGGTAAGAAGAGTACATAGAAAGTTAGACCACACATATAAGCTGATTTATAATTCCAACCTTTAATTGAAATAAATTATGGAATCAGCTCTGTGATATGATTAATGGGTTCTTCAAATTATTCCGCAGTAGTACCCTTGTGGTGAAAACATCGTATATATTCCACCATGGTTTGTCCTACAGAGATGATGGTAGCGATTAGGCTACTTGCAAGCTCTGATGGGCAGGGACTGTGTCTTACATCTATATTTACAGCGCTGAGTACACCTTGTAGCATTATACAAATGATTGGTAGTAGCAGTAGAAGTTGTAGTAGCAATTGGAGAGCCAGATTCTACTTGCCTTCACCTCCAATTGGTCTTCCAAGGCTCATGTATTGCCCTTGAAGAGGTCATCTGGACAGCCCTCTTGCGTACTTTTTAAAAACCTTCTCAGGATATGTTATACTGAGTTGTGGCTGTGAACAAAACACAATGAGAGAGTTGATAGCTTAAGGCTGATACACCACTTTTCTTTGTATAGGATCACGGATAACATTTTAAGATTTGCAGTTTTAACAGTAAGAACACATTTTACCAAAGCACACTTTGCAATTATCACTCTTTCCGTCTCAGAGGGGTCTCCCGTTGCTGCTTAATGCTTCTTTGCTAGACTCAGCCAAAATTCATTTGCAACTGTGGATATTTGTCCTGAAGTGTACCCTCCTAATGTAATGCAAGACAGTACCACCCTTGAATACAGGCCACTGTATCCCATTTCCTTTGTGTATCCTCTGCTAAGAGCAGTACTTTGAGTTCAGAGACATCCCACCCACAACCCAGTAATTAAGCTCAATTACATAAAGTATTGGCCCGTGTAGGTGTGTGGCTACATGCATCAGTCTTGCCAAGGACATTCTAGGGTCCCAAACTCAGTTGTAGCTCTGCTGGATCTGGCTTGGTCTCCCGGTGCTGGAGGTCCCACAGTGTAGGCCACTGGTCCCTCTTTTCCCATGTTACCCTAACTATCTAAATAAGATAAACAGAATCTTCTCTACCACTGCTGGAAGGACACCAGAGTCCATGCCTTACACAAAGTATTCCTCTTCTGGTATGTGTACTGCTCTATCACTGTGATTAATTGCAAATAAAAATAAACCATCTAACAACATTAGCTCACTTCCTTCCCTAGCTGAGGCTCTTCAACAATCTGTTCTGGTTTCACAGTATCTCTCCAGAGCTGGAGATTTTTTTTCTCTGCAATCAGGAACTTTTCTTCATTGCCATTTACAGCTCACTGTGTGTCTCTCTCTCTACCCCAGGATGCTTTCTGGCATGGGCTTAACACAGCTTCTCTCACACAGCTGTGTTAAGCTGCCTGCGTCTCTCTGTCACACAGCTGCAGGGCCGGCCCGTCCATTGAGCAAGAATGTTTTTTGCACAGGGCCCCGCGTTTCAGGGGGCCCCGCGCAAAGAACATTCTGCTTTTTTTTAAAATTACTTAAAAAAAAAAAACTGGCTCTGGCTGCTGCCGCTGCTGCTACCACCGCGGCAGCGGCAGAATGGAGTGTCCCGCGGGGCCTCCTCTTCTCGTTCAGCCCCTCTGCAAAGGCTTTCAGATTCGCGAAGGGAGAAAGTCTCCCTCGCGTCTCTGTTAAGCCCGCAGGGGCTAATGGGAAATTTCCCATCTGCCCCTTTAGACGCGAGGGGCTGATGGGAAATTTCCCATTAGCCCCTGCGGGCTTAACAGAGACGCGAGGGAGACTTTCTCCCTTCGCGAATCTGAAAGCCTTTGCAGAGGGGCTCAACAAGAGAAGAGGAGGCCCCGCGGGACACTCCATTCTGCCGCTGCCGCGGTGGTAGCGGCAGCAGCCAGAGCCAGTTTTTTTTTTAAATTTTGCCATAAGCGGCGGGGGGGGGGGGGGAGTTTAAAACTGGCAATGGGCGGGGGGCGGGGGAGTTTAAGACTGGCAATGGGCTGGGGGGGTTAAGACTGGCAAGAGGGGGGGTTAAGACTGGTAATGTGCTATGGGGGGTTAGGACTGATAATGGGCTATGGGGGGGGCTAGGACAGGAAATGGGCTGATGGGGAGGGGTTAGGACTGGTAATGGGCTGTGGGCTGTTGGGGGGGTTAGGACTGGTAATGGGCTATGGGGGGGGGTTAAGACTGGTAATGGGCTGTGGGCTGATGGGGGCTGTCTGGAAATGAGGTGATGGGGGGTTAGGACTGCTAATGGGCTATGGGGGGCTAGGACAGGAAATGGGCTGATGGGGAGGGGTTAGGACTTGCGGTGGGCTGATGTGGTTAGGACTGGTAATGGGCTGTGGGCTGATGGGGGGGTTAGGACTGGCAATGAGCTATGGGTGGCTGACTGGAAATGGGCTGATGGGGTTAAGAATGGAAGTGGGCTGATGGGGGTTAGGACTGGTAATGGGTTATAGGGGGGCTTAAACTGAAAATGGGGTGATGGGGGTTAGGACTGGAAGTGGGTGGATGGGGGGCTAGGACTGGTAATGGGTTGGGGGGTTGCTATGACTGGAAATGGGCTGAGTGGAAGGGGAGGCTTGAACTGCAAATAGCTGATGGGGAGAGAGCTTGGAATGGAAATGGGCTGTGAGGGAAGGGAGCTAGGACTGAAAATGGGCTGATGGAGCAGCTAGGATAGGACTGGAAATGGGCTGTTGGGGGGAGCTAAGATTGGAAATGGGCTGTGGTGGGGGCTTGAATTGAAATGGACTCATGGAGGGGCTAGAACTGGAAGTAGGCTCATGGGGGGCTTGGACTGGAATTGGGCTGAGTGGAGGGGAGCTAGGATTTGACATGGGCTGATGGTGGGGCTAGGAAATGACTAGAAATGGGCTGATGGGGGCTAGGATTGGAAATGAGCTGATGAAGGGACTCAGACTGAAAATGGATGGGGGAGCTAGGACTGGAAATGGGTTGATGGGGGGCTAGGACTGGAAATGGGCTGATGCAGGGACTAGAAGGGAATGGATGCTGGATGAGACTGGAACTAGAAGGGAGCTGATGTTGAGGAAGGATTAGAATGGGATGGGGCTGGGAGAGTAAAATGGAGAGGGGAAAAATATATTTTGTGTGGGAGGGATGAAAAATCTACAATTGGCCGGATATTGGGAGAGTAAGTGGGGATTGAGGATGGAGGGGTAAAATTTGTGTGGATGAAATAAGAATGAGGAAAGAGCAAAAGGAGAAAGATTAGTATGTTAAAGCAGATGTAGAGAGAGAGAATGGAAAAAAAAACTAGAAGAGAGAAGAAAGAACAAATGGACAGCAGACGATGGACAGTTAGCAGAAAATATGAAGAAACCAGAAGAAAGTGGCTGGAGCAATTGTAACTGAAAAAAATGCACAAAAGGTAGAAAGATCTCTTTATTTTGAATTTATTAACTGAAATATGAAAGCTCTGGGAAATGTGCATCATTAACGTCTGCGCTTTGTTTGGTACAAGAGGAAATTAATTTATAGTTTTATTTCTACAGTGGTGTTGTACATTCCAAGTTTGGCTTTTGGGGTTCCCAGTTTAATTATTGCCTTCCTGTTTCTAAATTGTGATTCCTTGTTTGGTGATGGTCTATGTTCTGCATGTGTAACTGAGCTGAGGTATTCTATTTATGTAATTCCTATTTGACATTGCCACTTGTTCTCTTTCCCCAGTATTCTCTGAAATGTATTGGTTTAATATTTGCAGTGTTGCCTTTTGATAGGTAGGGTATGGTGCTTTGTGAGTCCTGGTAATGCTGTCAGGGTACGGCGGGTTTGCTATGGGTTCTAAATGGGCAGCGTTTGTATTAGTTCCTAATGTGCCTGGCGGTTGGCACTGGATTATAGTAATGTAGAAATCTTTTAGTCTTTCTTTATCCATACACTCATTAAGAGACATGTTTACTAAAAGTTAGTGTATGGTAACATTATGCAAATATTTATGCAAATAAGGCCACTTATGCAAATGAGGCCCCGCACCGAGTCTCCGCACATGGCCCCGCACCCCCCTTGGGCCGCCCCTGCACAGCTGATTACCCTTAGTCACAATCTAGCTTCCAGCATCCCAGCCCTGGGACATCCACAGCTCTGAGAACTCCTCTGGTTGTTTTCCTACATCCATAGCGCTTCACTGGCTTGAGTCTCTTTCCAAACATGCCCTGCAAGGCCCAGCCTCTCCTACTGCGTCACCTTCAGCTCAGTCTACACCTCTTCCAGGCTGGCAAAGGCTATTCTCAGCTTCTATGCTTCACTCTGACACCCACCCACCCATCCTGCTCTTCTTCTTGGGGATCTTCTCTTCCTTTTCTCCTTCTTTTCCTTGCGTGCTTTCAGGCTCTCTTTTGGGGATGGAAGAGTCCTCTTATTTTCCTCTGTACTACCCTACCCTTTTCTCGTGTTTCTCTCTTCATTTGGGCTGCTTTGATCCTCAGAGACATAGGCTTTGCTTGCAACAAGTACCAACACATGCTTTTTCCTTATATGGGCAGGAAGGGTCATCATTTCACTCATGCTGTCACTTCCTGTGATGTGGGCAGTTGGGGGCTAATGGAAACCTTCCTTAGTCCTTCTCCTTCTTTCTCAGGTGTGGGGGGGGGGGGGGGAGCTGAAAGTCTCTTCTCTGGCTCTCAGAGGCTTTCCTGATTCTGTCCATTTTCAGTCAGTGAGCACGCTTCCCCTAGAGGGGGCACTGCTGCTATGTAGGGAAGACTCTCTCCAGGGCTGGTTTTGTTTGGGAAGGGGGAGGTCTTCAGCTCTAGCACTCTACTCTTCCTCAAGGCTGCAACCTTTTTAAGGTTCCCAGGGTGGGACTACTCTCTAGTGCAGCTGCCCTTACCTGCTGTTGTAGTCATTGGTGAATTCTTCATGGAGGCTGTCACTGCTTATGCTCTCCCATGTGGGCCCATCTGCCACTGTAGTCATGGTCCCATAGCCCTCCATGATTTCAGCTTCCTTTCCCTCCACTCCTGTTGCGGAAGCCACTATGGAAATAGTCATTGAACAGTCCCTGCTAAGTTGGGGCTGCATCTGGGGAGCTTCAAAATGGCCCTCCTATCTCCAGAGAATTAAAGACAAACTTTTTTTCTGTACACAGTTTACACTAACACCACTGGTAGGCTATTCCAGACACTGTCATCTGCCTCTTTGTTACTTATAGTACAAGGCCAGTACTTAATCTAGCACCCAGACCCTTGTATAGTATGTCCTCCTGTAATGTTTCATAACAATACACACAGCCAATGGAATTTGTGAGGCTGTTTCTAATGCCATTTAGCCTCTTCATGCTCATCAATGTTTGGTTTAAATCACAATCACTCCATGCATGTTGTCTCAGCCTTCTAGGAAGCATCATGCAACTGTACTGCCACTGTCAATTTAGGCTTGAACCTCAGCTCCACGAAGGCTACCACAGCCTTTATTTAAGCATTGATCCATATGGATTAACCCAACCTCCGTGGAAGCCTGACGTCTTCTTATTGCTTCTGGTAGGCTTGTGACTGCTTTTCTTTGCATGTTGTCCGCATTGTTTTACAGGCTGTAGTCCGGCCTAATGCAGCTAAACTTCCACTTCCTGCCCTTTGACCTATGTTTCCCCCTCTTTGGTGATTTTGAGGGTAACCTTATAACAGGGTGCCTATGTTAAGGCAGCCAGAACGTGCCTATTTTATAAAGAGAAGTGGGCATCCATTTGCCTCTTTAAAATACTAGTGTAAATGCTCCAGCAATAGCACCTACATTAAAGCATGGACGTTACGCCGGCTCGAGAGTAGGTGTAAGTCTTTGCATGTGGATTAATAAAATACACGTGCAGATTAAGGTATTTTCTAATCTAAGGGGTCTGTTTACTAAAGGCCGGTGTTGTGCGGTCCGCGGTACCGAGCGGGTGCCGTATAAGGAGTGGGCGTTCCGTCGTGAAGAACAGAAGCTGTGATTGACAGATGCGCTAAGGTGCGCGGCGCCCGTGTGGTTAGTGCCCTGTGACATTACGGCGTTTGATCTGTGCACATAGATCACACTGCTCACGGTTTTTGGGCTTCCACTATTGTGCTGCACATTGCTGACGGAAACGGTTTCTTTTCCTGCACAGCACCTCTAACGCGAGTGTTTCACTGGCGGTAATTTTCTTTGCAGATTCGGGCACGCTCCTGTGCGGCGAGTCTCTCCCCTCCCACATTCCGCCCACTGACCCCGTCTCTCCGCCCCTAGGGGGCCTTCCTCCGCCCTCATTTCGCCTTGGCACGCCTCTTTCGCACATTACCGCCCCGCAAACGTGCGCGTTTTCGGCGCACGTGTGCGGGGCCCGTTAATGTGACCCGCACGTGTACGGGGCGTTTAAGAGCACTTAAATGCATCATTTTAGGGCGCTCAGGTGCGCCCCGCACAGGTGCGCCGTTTAGTAAACATGCCCCTAAGTGCATTCTTCCCAACTCTGTTCAACTGTGTCTCCTCCAATGCCTAGTGCAAAAGTGCGCACCTGCATGCCATAGCAAATACTTGTATGCCGTATTTGATTTTATAGAAGACATTTTAGGCATGTATATTGCCACATATGTGCTAAAATGACTTTATAAAATTATCTCCTTAAAGTTTATTTATGCAGATAAGAATATTTAACAGAGGTGAATTCTAAAATCATGACAGAAAGATTCTGTGTGCATTCAAATTGATGGCTGTGGAATTTTAATGGAATGCATTCGAGTATTTAAAACTCTGATTTAATATATAAGGCATTAATTAATCTGTCAAGCCAAAATTGCTTCACTTCACTTGTACAACACAGGAAATTAAAAAAAGAAAATCTTTGAAAGTTTGAAGAATGTTTGTTCCAATAAAAAATCTATCATTTTAATGGATCTGTGGTAAATAAATATTACAAACAAGGTGATACTAGTATTTCACAGCCTTTCATGAGTATTATGCTAGTATAATTAAGTAAGTCTGTCAGAGATGTCAGCTATCTGGGTGTGTGATGATGGTGCTGGTAGAGACAGTGATGGTGATGGTGACCCAGGGCTATAATAATGTTTTCCTTTCTCCTGCAAGAGAAACTCTTCAGAAAATAGGAGTTAAAAAACACAGTGGGATGCTTGTAGCCATTTTTAGTTCCCCAAATGATTAATGACAGTGCATGCATCCAGGGTCAGATATAAGTGTTTAGCTCCCATAGGCACCAAATTTAGAAGTGCCCTCTTGGTCAGGGAGGAGGGGCAGGGGCAGAATCTCCTCTAGAGATTGTCTTCCCTATGGTCCCAAAATAATCCATTTCTATCTTCCTTCCTTGAATCCTCCCCCCCCCCCCCAGCACCCTATTTTTCTATTTTGTCCTCCTCCATGGCCCCAAAACAAATTTTCCTCGTGTCTTCCTCCCCCGCTTACCGGTACCTGTTTCAGTGATGGCCATCCTTGTCTGCATGATAGAGTCAGGCAGGTAATGTTTGTATTCAGGGATCACTGAACCAGGAACTGTCTAGGACTCTGACGTGTCACCTCTAATTAGTTCCCTGATTCGTTGTTTCGTACTACCAGCAACTACAGAAGAAAGTGGTCTTAGTCCGTTCTTCTCTTACTTGTCTATAGATCACAAAATACAAGGCCAAAATAATTTGAGTCTTAAAACCCAAATTTCAGTGATTTACTTAAATGCCATATTTCCCTATCTGCTAGGAAATACGGAGCTGAAAAGTATTAGAAGTAGCAAGTCAGTCTGAAGTGCAAACCAAGCATCAACGCAGTTTGTCACAGATCTCATTAGAGCAGACTAGCGGATCTTTGCCAGACTAAATCCAGGGCTGGCCCTTCTCGCACTTGGCTGCAGCTCATCCCTTCCCATCCTCTGCTGGGACCCACCTGCAGTACGAGCGCTAATCCAGCTGAGGTTTGGGCAAGGAGACTAGGAAGAAGCTGTCACCAACAGTTTCGTGCAATGATAGAATTAAAAGTGTCCCAAAAGTCACAGTTTGACCTACTGTGTTTTCCCCTGGGGCAAAATTTTCAGTGCAGATTAATACATTTGAAGAAGGGGGGGGGGGGGGGAAACAAAGAAGATTGTATGTACAGAACTCCCAGAGCCTGCAAATCACGGCGAAGGCCTAGTCTCATGGTCTACCGGGCTCCCCAGCCTCCCACTCCCCTGGAGACCCTGAACCCCAGCTCAGATGTGAAACCTCTCATTTCCTCCGGGAGTGGAAAATAATCCGGACAAATGACATAGTAGAGTCAGCACTTCCTCATATTGGAACACTTGAATGCAGCAGTGCACCCAGCATGACCTATTTGTTTCAGAGCTGCAGTGGCAGCCAGAGATACAGCACCACCACCACCACCTCCTACACTGCTGCCACCAGCACCCAAGAGCTGCCACCACCATAGCTGCCAGGACCCCTTCCACCTGCAGCACCACCATCACCTCCTGCACTGCTGCCACCACCATAGCTGCCAGGACCCCTTCCACCTGCAGCACCACCATCACCTCCTACACTGCTGCCACCACCACAGCTGCCAGGACCCCTTCCACCAGCAGCAGCACCACCACCTCCTACACTGCTGCCACCACCACAGCTGCCAGGACCCCTTCCACCAGCAGCAGCACCACCACCTCCTACACTGCTGCCACCAGCACCCAAGAGCTGCCACCACCACAGCTGCCAGGACCCCTTCCACCAGCAGCACCACCACCACCACCTCCTACACTGCTGCCACCACCACAGCTGCCAGGACCCCTTCCACCAGCAGCAGCACCACCACCTCCTACACTGCTGCCACCACCACAGCTGCCAGGACCCCTTCCACCAGCAGCACCACCACTACCTCTTACACTGCTGCCACCAGCACCCAAGAGCTGCCACCACCACAGCTGCCAGGACCCCTTCCACCTGCAGCACCACCACCACCACCACCTCCTACACTGCTGCCACCAGCACCCAAGAGCTGCCACCACCACAGCTGCCAGAACCCCTTCCACCTGCAGCACCACCACCACCTCCTACACTGCTGCCACCAGCACCCAAGAGCTGCCACCACCACAGCTGCCAGGACCCCTTCCACCTGCAGCACCACCACCACCACCACCTCCTACACGGCTGCCACCAGCACCCAAGAGCTGCCACCATCACAGCTGCCAGGACCCCTTCCACCTGCAGCAGCACCACCACCACCTCCTACACTTCTGCCACCAGCACCCAAGAGCTGCCATCACCACAGCTGCCAGGACCCCTTCCACCAGCAGCACTACCACCACCTCCTACACTGCTGCCACCAGCACCCAAGAGCTGCCACCACCACAGCTGCCAGGACCCCTTCCACCAGCAGCACCACCACCACCTCCTACACTGCTGCCACCAGCACCCAACAGCTGCCACCACCACACCACAGCTGCCAGGACCCCTTCCACCAGCAGCACCACCACCACCTCCTACACTGCTGCCACCAGCACCCAAGAGCTGCCATCACCACAGCTGCCAGGACCCCTTCCACCAGCAGCACCACCACCACCACCACCTCCTACACTGCTGCCACCAGCACCCAAGAGCTGCCACCACCACAGCTGCCAGGACCCCTTCCACCAGCAGCAGCACCACCACCACCTCCTACACTGTTGCCACCAGCACCCAAGAGCTGCCGCCAACACAGCTACCAGGACCCCTTCCACCTGCAGCACCACCACCACCACCTCCTACACTGCTGCCACCAGCACCCAAGAGCTTCCACCACCACAGCTGCCAGGACCCCTTCCACCTGCAGCACCACCACCACCTCCTACACTGCTGCCACCAGCACCCAAGAGCTGCCACCACCACAGCTGCCAGGACCCCTTCCACCAGCAGCACCACCACCACCACCTCCTACACGGCTGCCACCAGCACCCAAGAGCTGCCACCACCACAGCTGCCAGGACCCCTTCCACCTGCAGCACCACCACCACCTCCTACACTTCTGCCACCAGCACCCAAGAGCTGCCGCCACCACAGCTGCCTGGACCCTTTCCACCAGCAGCACCACCACCACCACTGCTGACCATAGCTGCAGCAAAGGCAGAGGGAGATACCACCACTACTACCACCAACATAACTGAGGCAGAAGGCAGCAGCAGCAGCAGGAGCAGCAGAGGCTCCCTGGCATGGATGGTGGTCACATCATTAGAGGAGGGAGGAGAAGAGGAACAAGGTGATAATATGGTCATTACCCTTGTTGAGGAGCAAGGGTAGGAAGGATGGCTGCATGTCTCCAAGGGAGGGGGGGCACGGTATGGACAATAGTAGAAGAAACACCAGCTGTGGTAGAGATGGACCTGGAAGACAGGGAGTGGGAAGTGAGAGGTATGGAAGGTTGAGGTGGAGAGGTGCAGGAAGAGGGGTAGGTGTGGGAGGGGAAGGGGTGGAAAAGGGGTGTGGTAGGGAGGGGAGTGCATGGGAAGGGACATGGGGGAAGCAGGCAGGTAAACAGACTGTAGAATCACTGTGGAAACTTGTCAGCCAGCCTGTCCAGTCTGCCTCCATGCTGGAGCAGATGAGCCACCAATTCCAAGGGCCTTCGTGGGCCCCAAAGTCCTACAGCACTTCATGTCCCTGCAATATGAAGTACAACAGAGCTTCACAGCGCTCATCACTGGAAGGCCTGAGAGCAGAGGTACATGCCATTGTAGTGACCATATACCAGCTCATGACATGTATCTCCAGCCATTCCAGGCAGGAGAGGTTAGAGAAGGGCAGTGCCATGTGCCACTCCCCTGTTGTTTAGTTTTCTATGACTCTACTTTCTGGTTCTTTTCTTTCCTGTCAGTTACACTGGAGTTCTTTTCCATTCCTCTATTCTTAGTTTAATTTTTTTTTCTTGTGTACCACTTTGTATAGTCTGAAAAGGTAGTATAGAAAATTAAATAAACCCTAGACCATTTGTGTACATACTTTCCTAGGAAGCCATGTTGCTCCCAAAAATAAAAAGATTTCCTGGCAAGATGTGTCCTGAGTTGTGCTTTCCAGCGTACCTAACCACCACTGCTTCTTAACATTGTCCCATAACCACTGCAGATGTTCAATGGCACCACTCAGGAGCACACAGTCACCTGTATGGCTAGTACTTGGGCCCAGCCTGCACCATCATCCCTAGCCATCCCATGGCACCCTGGAGACATCTGGACTGGCACATTACCAATACAAGGGTCTTGTACCATGTCCCTAGCAGCACAGAGCTATGTAGTTCCAAACCAGCCTCCAGGAGCACAGGCTATGTGCCCCCCCCCCCTTTGCTCATGGCACCCTTTCATACAGCACATGGTCACAGCTACAATCCACAGGATGATGCAGGGAAATATGTGGCCAGAGGGCAATGGCACAGGTATGCAGAAAGATGCCTGGTGGGGACCAATCTATATCCATACCAGTATGCACTCTGTTGGAAGTGCAGGACTGGTGCTTGTTAAAACCCTTTCGCTATGTTGAATCATATGAGGGTAGAGGCTCCAGAGGAAGGTGTATTGCTGAAGTAAGTAAATATTATTGATACATTATTTTTAGTGTATAAGTTGAGAATTGATCCGCTTATGACTTTTGCATGACAGTATCCTTAATTCAACCCTTTATTAGCACGAGGGGCCTCCCGTCAGGTTTGGGCTTGAAGAAGTATGATCTTATGAAGAGACTGAGTTCAAAAATTGTCTCAGGCTGGGAGAAACTATACCCTTAAATTTGTAAGTACCTATGAGGATGAAATGATCCAGCAAGATAAGTGTTTTATTAAGTTGGAATATATTGTGTTAAAAGCATATAAGTGCAAGCAAGATGACCAAGGCATTAAAAGAAATATACAAGTGAAAACAAGATTCCCTGAGAGGATAATCATTGTAAACAAGAATCCTGTGAGAGGATAAATATCAAGTGAAAACATTGTGAAAGTAATTATCTATCAAGATTCCAGACCAGTGACCATGTAATTGAATTTCGGGACATTATTCCATAGTTTTTATATATCATTTATCAAATTTTCACTGGGATTAAACTGATACTGTTTCACGGTAGAACATTATTTAATAAATAGGAGTTTTTTAGACCCATTATATGAAGAGCTTAAGACTCAACATGAAATATTTTAGGCAAAGTTCATTCCTTTACATTCACCAGACCAGGCCAGAATGTATGGGTTGTGCCCATTAGCCAGTAGGTGGAGACAGAGACTTCAGAACTGTGAGATCTGGGCTGCAGTAGGCACCGTGCAGCCACTTACTCTCCAGCTGTCTCCAGCCGATGGTGACTAGCATACCATGCAGGTTAGTTTGGTATGAGAGCTCCTGGGCCCAGTTCTCTAACTGGGCCTTCAATAGAGTGGTTTTGGTTGGAGGGCATTTAAGCTTAGTCCTGGGAATCTATTGGGTGTGTGACACCTGGAGGAGTCCAGGTCACTCCCTGTGGTCCAGTCTCTTGCTGATTTTATTTTATTGAAAATTTATATTTTAATTTTCATTGTTTTTCCTGCTATTTTCCTTCTTGCCTTGGTTTATTTTTGATCAGTTTATTTCCTCCTCCCCCTGCATCTCCATGGAGGGTATTTAAAAAAAATGTTTTGAGAACAGGGCTTGAGCAGAGGAGCAGTGCTCTTTACAGCAGTCTGGACCAGATTTGGTGGCGAGCTTCAGGGGGGAGATCCTAATTGGGTTACCAGAAAAGGGAGATGCTGATATTCACTGCCCCATGATCAGGCCTTATCTAATGACTTTCCTGCAGAGTTTCGGGGAGGTCAATGCTGCTGGTCAGGCCTTTGATGATTGTGGCGTCCTTCCTTCAGTGGCTAAAGGAACCTTTGTGGGCAGGGAGCTGCTTCATTTCACCGTTGGTTGTTCTAAGCAGAGAGCTACTCTGGGGCCTTTTATTAATGGAGAGTGAAATATCCACAGACTGCACAAAGTGCTGCTCCTGGTGAGGGGGCAACCGGGGCATCAACTTAAATTTCTGAGGGGAAAATCAGAGGCTGAAAAGCCTCAAGAGATTGCAATTGCATCGTGGACTATTTCTTCTCAGAATCCTGCGAGGGTGGAGAAAAGCACAGGGGAGATGGCCATCTTGTGTTCCTCATCTGTGGAACATCATGGTGCTACCCATTCTCCCCATTTTGGCTTCAGAGGCTGATTTGTCTGGACAGCCTATGCACTCTGTTTTGCTCATTGTGGCTATGGATATATTCTCTGTGGTTATGCTGGTTATGCACAAAGCATTTTTGATGAAATACGAGCCATAATTCCCCTCTTCAAAACCTTTTTTTTTTGGCTGGGCAGCCTCTGATGCAAATCCCACCCCTCTGGCTCCTCACATGCCACATTATGAGGAATCAGAGGGGTGGGATTCGTATTCAGAGGACGTCAGGGTGGATATGGATTGTTGGATGACTACCAGTCAGCTGGATAGGTCTTCTCTTGCAGATACCTTGGAAAAAGGGGGAATCTCAATGTTGGGGAAGGCGATGACCCCACTGTGGTCCATCTGTTTAGTTGAGAGGAGTTTTTGATGATATCTCAGGCTCTGTAAGCACTGAGTATTGCAGATCCTCCAGTGATGGAGACTAAGTCCTTTGAAGACCATATTTTGAAGGATATTAGAAAGCCTACTGAGGTTTGTCTGATTCTTCAGGACCTTCAGACTATTATTGTTGTTGTGAAATGGAATATAAGCCAAGCAAAGAAGAGAGGATATGTTCTCCGCAAGAAGACAAGGTCCAACTGTAAAGCGGAGAAGAACCACAACTACTCCAAGGATATCTTCAACAGTTTTTTTTATTAATGGACTCTAGCAATCCCTCACGTCTAAGCATTTTTTAGTTTCCTTATTTATAGTCTCTCTTTAGGAGCATTTCATTTTGTTTTGGAATGTGGTTCTTATTGTTTCACTATGGCAATATTTAGCCCATTGTGGAGAGAGATGAATTGTATTTATCACTGATACCATACGGTTGGCATGTCTTCATAATTAGGATTCCATGCTCCCACTGGGGTACTGGCAGGTTCAGTCTTTTTTGTGAATTAAACGAATCAAGTCCTGCACAAGTAGCAAAGCACTTTTTTGTTACTGACTGGTCGTATTATGGCAGTCTAGCAACTATATAGTCGATTCATGGAGTGCAAATACCACGGATTATAGCCTGGCAACGATTACCTCCTTTCATTTGGTTTTCTTCAAAGATATATGCAGAGTCGTCACTTGACTTTCTGGTTACATTTTCAATCTACCTTATAGTTTAAGGTACTTGCACAGATAAGCATGTAGTACATATTACATTTTGTTTCAATCGTTTTACAACAATTTCCAGTTACATTTTTACAATCATGTTAACACTTTATTTCAATTGTTTTGCAATAATTTCAGTTTTAGTGATGACTGTCTGTCTTTGAGCTTTTATATATATGGTTACATATTCATTGTATCTCATAGCTTAAGGCATATGCACAGATAAGCATACTATGGGGCTTGTTTACAAAGCCGCGTTAGCGGTTTCCAATTGTTATCGGAGCCGCGGCCCCATTGATTTGTAAACAAGCCCCTATATTTATTACACTTCAACCATTTTGTATTGATTTTCAGTTACAGTTTTGTTATTATTTCAACACTTCAGTTTAATCGTTTTACATTTTTGAGTCATAGTGATGACTGTTTGGTTATTCTTGTTGTACTTTTTATGTATTTACGATCTATGCTGTAGGTTTGAAAGAGTATGGTGTATATCTTATGTACGTACTTATGATTTATGTTGTAAACTTGGAAAAAGTGATTGCTTATTACTTGTATCCGTCTTCTTTGGAGACAGTTCTTCCCAACACACTGGTAATGAATATATTTTTTAACAAAATCTATGTATTTGTTGTATGGTTTCGTATTTTTTGCAAATTTATGTCTTTTTGTTTTATACAAATTCTCTCTGTTTTACACTTTTAGACCCCTGACGAAGGCCCAGTGCCAAAACTTGGCCAAGTTGGGTCCATTAATAAAATGACTGTTGAAGATATCCTTGGTGTAGTCGTGGTGTAGTCGTGGTTCTTCTCCACTTTACAGTTGAACAGTGAAATGAAATATGCCAGAATCGGGTCTAAGGGTGGCAGGGCCATGGGGAAAATTTAGCCCTTGTGCCAGAGGGAAAAAAAAAAGCTAAGGTGGATGCCTTAGTTACAGCAGTTACTAAGAACACAACTATTCTCATTACTTGAGATACAGTGCTTAAAGATCTGCAAGATCTCAAGTTGGAAACATCATTACAATAAATTTTTAAGGCAGTTTCCTTGTGTATGAAGACAGTAGTTTTCAATGTGTATATGTCTCAGGCATGCCTAAGGTAGATGCAAAAGTAAATGGATGAGAATGCTGAAGACCTTGACATTTCTCAGAAGAATTCGGCCAACAGGAGACTGTTTGGTGTATGTAGCAGATGCCCTGTATGATTTCATTTGCATCTCAGCCAGGTCCATGTGGTGTCTGTGACAGCCAGGAGGCTCTTGTGGCTGCATAACTGCTTGGCAGACACAGCTTCTAAGACCTGGTTCGACTTTGCTTTAGGGAAAAGATCCTTTTTGGAGAAGATTTGGAGAAAATTGTCAAGGACCTTGGAGAAGTGAAGCCCCAGAGGATGCTGGAGGATAGGCTGAATGGTTTGTTCCAGTTGGGTGCAAACAAATATATATTTTGGGAGGATAGATGATACCATCTGGAAAGGTTCAGTACCTCTCAATGGTTGCATTTTCCTTTCAGGAATCCTTCCTTTTGTTCCAAATGTAATGGGTTGCCCAAATCTCCAAAGGAGCTGGAGTCTCTAAAGGAATACAATGAGAATTTGTGGGTACCTGCCTCATTGGATTGTTTAGGTGCTCACCTGTCTGCCTTTTATAAGGAGTGGATTCTAAATATTACAGACCAATGGGTTCTCAATCTTGTTTGAAATGGTTTCAAGCTTAATATGTTTTTAATATTTCCCTGCCATGCTCTCGCAAAAAAGGTGGTGGTGATTTCCACAGTAGCAAAACTGTGATCCTTGGGGGGAGGGGGGGCGAATGTTCCTGTTCCCATTCACGAGCATAATTACTCCGAGGTTCTCCCTGATCCTCTTGATCCTCCTCCTACCTAATCATTCTATCCTCTTCTCTCCTCTCCATCTTTTTCTTATGGCTCCACATCATTTTTTCTTCCTACTATTGACAATCCCTAATCTTCACCCTTCATACCTTCAACTTTAACCCTCCCCTCCTTATCACCCCCTCTTTACCACCCTCATTTTTCCCCTACCGTCTCTTTTCAACTTTCAAACCTCTCCTTAAGGTGCCTCTGCCTCCAACCCCTCCTTCCCTTTCTGCCCAAACCCTGGCTGACTACTTCCATGACAAAGTCCACAGGACTATACTCCAATCCCCCCCTCTTCCCCCTCTTCATGCCCAAATCTTCCCCTCATCCTCCGCTACCATCTCTTCCTTCGCTAATATCTCCGATGAGGAAACCTGTCATCTTCTCTCCTCTTCTAAACTCACTACCTGCTCCTCTGATCCTATCCCCACCCATCTCCTTAACTCTATTTCTTCCACTGTCATTCCTTCCATCTTTCATATTATCAACCTATCGCTCTCCTCTGTAACCGTTCCAGCATGCTGTTCACACCTCTCCTCAAGAAACCTTCACTAGACCCTACCTGTCCTTCTAATTATTGACTCATCTCTTTCCTCCCCTTCATTTCTAAACTTCTTAAATGTGTGGTTCACCACTGTTGCCTTGATGTTCTCCCCTCTCAAGCCCTTCTGAATCTACTGCAATCTGGCTTTCATCCTTTACATTCTACTGAAACAGCTCTTACCAAAGTCCCATTGACTGTTCCTGGCTAAATCCAAGGGTCTTTACTCAATCCTTATCCATCTTGACTTTTCTGCTGCTTTTGATACTGTTGACCACAACTTTCTCCTTGATACCTTGCCCTCACTTAGTTTTAAGGGCTCTGTGCTTCCTGGTTTTCTCCTTATCTCTCCCATGCTCTTTCAGTGTTTGCTCTGGTGGATCCTCCTCTACTGCTATCCGACTCTCAGTTGGTGTTCCTCAAGGGTTTGTCCTCGGTCCATTCCTTTTCTCTATATATATCCAGTCCCTTGATGTACACATGTCCTCCCATGGCTTTCAGTACCACTTTTATGCTGATTACTCTCAGATTTATCTCTCTACACCTGATATCTCTCTGGCAATCTAGGCCCGGTTCTCTGGCTGCCTTTCTAATATTGCTGCCTGGATGTCACACTTGTTTGAAATTGAACATGGCCAAAACCAAACTTCTTATTTTTCCTCCTAAACTCACTTCCCCCCTTCCTCCCTTTTCAATCTCTGTTGATAACACTCTTCTACTTCCGGTTTCCTCAGCCTGCAACCTTGGGGTCATCTTTGACTCCTCCCTCTCCTTCTCCACACACATAAAACTGATAGCTAAAACCTCTCATTTCTTCCTCTATATTATCAGCAAAATTCGCCCCTTCCTTTCTGAACACACTACTAAGACTCTTTAGTCATCTCCAGTCTTGACTATTGCAATCTCTTCTTTGTAGGTCTTTCCCTGAATCATCTCTCTCCCCTTCTATCTGTTCAAAACTCAGCTGTGTGGCTAATCTTCTGCCAGCCCCGATACACTCATATAACCCCTCTTCTCAAATCACTTCAATGGCTCCCCTTCTGTTTCCGTATCCTATTTAAATGCTCCTTCTGACCTATAAATCTACTAATGCTGCTGCTCCTCACTACCTTTCCTCTCTCATCTCTCCCTACACCCCTCCTCGTGAACTCTGCTTCTCTGGTGGATCACTTCTTTCTGTCCCTTTTTCTTCTACTGCCAATTCCAGACTCTGATTATTTCACTTTGCTGCTCTTTGTGCCTGGAACAAACTACCTGAATCTGTGCGTCAGGCTTCATCTCTCCCCCTTTTCAAATCCATGCTAAAGGATCACCTCTTTGAGGATGCTTTTGGATCCAGTTCCACTTAGTCTCCTAAAGGTCTCCTTGCCTTCCCTAATTGTATCCTTGTCCTCACCTGTTGTATTGTCTGTCTTAACTAGATTGTAAGCTCTGATGAGCAGGGACTATCTTTTATAAATGTTTCTGTACAGTGCTGCATATGCTTTGTAGCGCTATATAAATGTTCAGTAGTAGTAGTAGTAATGTGGAGGAAGTCATTATTGAGCGTGCTTGGCTCAAATCCCCCTCCCTTGCAGACTTTCTACACTTCAAATTCATGCTTGTCTCTTTGCAGTCAGCCATAGCTCTTGCCAAACAAGACTATTAGTCCATTTGACTAACTCTCTTGCCTCTGACCCTTGCAGTTTCTTCACTATTCTCAGCTCTCTCCTCAAAGTGCCTCCACCTCCGATCCCTCCCTCCCTTTCTGTCCAAACCCTGACAAAATCCACAAGATCACCCTCCAATTCCCCACAAAGTCAGTTACTTCCCCTCCTTCCCTTCCTCCCCCTCTTCACTCCCAACCTTCCCCCTCTACCTCTGCTTCCCTCTCTTCCTTTTCTATGATCTCTGAAGAGGAAACTGCACACCTTCTTTATTCCTCCAAACTCACTACCTGCTCCTCTAATCCTAACCACCCTCATTTCCTAAGCCCCATCTCCTCCACTGTTATCCCTTCCATCTCTCATATTCTCAACCTATTGCTCTCCACTACAACTGTCCCTGCAGCCTTCAAGCATGCTGTAGTTACACCTCTCCACAAGAAACCCTCACTTGATCTCCTACCTATCCTTCTAATTATTGACCCATCTTCCTCTTCCCCTTCATTTCTAAACTACTTGAATGCATGGTTCACCACCGCTGCCTCGACTTCCTCTCCTCTCATGCCCTCCTGGATCCTTTACAATCTGGCTTTCGTCCTTTACACTCTACTAAAATGGCTCTTGCCAAAGTCTCCCGTGACTTGTTCCTGGCAAAATCCAAGGGCCTTTACTCTGTCCTCATCCTTCTTGACCTCTCTGCTGCTTTTGATACTGTTGACCACAACCTTCTCCTTGATACCCTGTCCTCACTTGGCTTTAAGGGCTCTGTACTATCCTAGTTCTCCTCTTATCTCTTCCATTGCTCTTTCAGTGTTAGTTCTGGTGGCTCCTCCTCTGCTGCTATCCCACTCTCAGTTGGTGTACCCCAAGGATCTGTCTTGGGTCCACTCCTTTTCTATCTCTATAGCCAGTCCCTTGGTGTGCTCATCTCTTCCCATGGCTTTCAATACCATCTTTATGCTGATGACTCCCAGATCTAACCTCTCTTCACCTGAAATCTCTCCATCAATTCATACCCGGATCTCTGCCTGCCTTTCTGACATTGCTGCTTGGATATCTCACCGCCACTTGAAATTGAACATGGCCAAGACTGAGCTTCTTTTTTTCCCTGCTAAAACCTCCTCTCCTCTTCCTCCTTTCTCAGTCTCTATGGATAACTCTCTACTCCTCCCTGTTTTCTCAGCTCGCAACTTTGGGGTTGTCTTTGACTCCTCTCTCTCCTTCTTCACAGACATCCATCTGATACCTGGCGTTTCTTTTTCTATAACATCAACAAAATCTGCCCATTCCTTTCTGCCCATACCTATCTACTCCTTAATCACCTCCCTTCTTGACTACTGTGACCTACTCCTTGCTGGTCTCCCTTTGAATCATCTCTCTTCCCTTCAATCTGTTCAACACTCTGCTGCGCGGCTAATCTTCCACCAGCCTCATCATGCCCATATTACCCCTCTTCTCAAGTATCTTCATTGGCTCCCTATCCGTTTCCGCATCCATTTCAAACTTCTCCTGCTGACCTATAAGTGCATTCACTCTGCAGCTCCTCAATACCTTTCTTCTCTTATCTCTCCTTACACCCCACCTCAGGAACTCCTCTCTTCTGGCAAATCGCTTCTATCTGTGCCCTTCTCTTCTATTGCTAATTCCAGACTTTGTTCCTTTCACCTTGCTGCATCTTACGCCTGGAACAAACTATCTGTGTCTGTACGCCAGGCACCTTTTCTGACCCTTTTCAAATCCAGGCTGAAAACTCACCTCTTCGCTGCTGCTTTTGGATCTTGACTAACCTGATCTCCTTGTTCATTTACCATTCCCCCTTGTTTTATTTATTTTATTGTTTTATTTATTTATAGCTTTTCTATACCGCGCTATTTAAAATCAGTGCGGTTTACAATTAACAATTCTTTGTACAAAGCAGGGGGATCTACTTTGCACTTACAATGAACAGCTATACCAACTTGGATTTATAACTGGGTAACTATATACAATTAGAGCATATTGTCACTGTGCTGTTAACACAACAAGCTTGCTCCGTAACTATGTACAGATTTGTCATTAACTATGTACATGTGCTAGGTCCTTGCGCTTTAAGTAGTTGGGCTGCTGGGAATGATTGCTTCACGTTGTTCAAGGTGTGTTGGTGGTGATTTTGGGGTGGGTGGGGGTATGGCGGGTGTATTTGAGACGTTGGGGTATGAGTAGTGTTGGATGAATAGATGGTGCTTTAGTGCCTTCCTGAATTGGGTGAGGTCAGTGATCGCTCGGATAGAGGTTGGTAGGTCATTCCAGTGAGTAGGAGCATAGAATGTAAAGGCTCTTTTCTTTGTTGACTGATTGCATTTTGTTATATCCTTGGGGATTACTAGTGTGTTTGTGGTGCAGGTCCTTCTGGATCTATTTTCGGGGGTGGGGTGGAGGAGGTCTGTTAAGGAAGTTGAGGACATGTTATTGATGGCTTTGAAGGTCATGAGTACCACTTTGTAGGTGAGCCTGCAAGTGATTGGTAGCCAGTGTAAGTCTTTTAGGATTGGGGTTATGTGTTCTCTTCTGGAGGCAACATGTAGGAAGTGGGCCGCAGCGTTCGTAGCCAGTTGTAACAGGTTCAGTGTGCTCTTGGGGAGTCCGTGCAGTACAGCATTGGTGAAATGAAAGTGGGGGATTACCAGTGCTTGGAAAATTGTTCTGAAGTCGTCTGGCTGTAGTAAGGGTCGGAGGTGCCGGATCGTCTGGATCTTGTGGTATATTGCTTTGATGGTGTTATTTATGTGGGCCTTCATGTCAAGGCGCTGGTCGAGAGTGACGCCCAGGTATCGGATGGTGGGTTTGCTTAGGAGCTCGGCATCTCTTACCTTCAATGATGCGGGGGGGGGGGGGGGCGAAGGCATTACTTCTTGTGGCGAATAGGACGTCGGTCTTGTTGCAGTTGATCCTGAGATTTTGAGAGTGGAGCCAGTCGGTGACAGCGTTAAACCAGTTAATTAATGTTGTGAAGTCTGGGTGGTCAATGTCAAATAGGGTGAACAGCAGCACATCGTCCGTGTATATCAGGCAGGATATATTGAATGTGCAGATGATTGTGCATAAGGGCTGCATGTATATGTTGAACCGGAGGGCGGAGAGTGAGGATCCTTGTGGAACTCCTTGTCTATGTTGGAAAGGCTCAGAGGCCCTGGAGCCTAGGCGTACCTGCTGCCATCTGTCCGTCAGGTATGACTTGCATCAGCTCAGGGCCAAGCCTTGGACTCTCTTCTCCTGAGAGCTAGCATAGACCTGATCGACTTTAGAAAAAAACTCAAAACTCACCTTTTTCAGATTCAGTACAATCTGAGTTAGTCCACGTGGACCAAACTGTGCCACCCAAAAGAACCATGCATGTATATATGTAAAAAAAAAAAAAAATGTACATATGTAAAGTAACCCAATTATCTAACTACTGTGTGTTGTGCTCACCTTACAAATCACCTTGTATATATTCCAAATTATTCTGTCCTGATTTGACAGTTTACAATATGTAATCTAATCCGCTGCTGATCGCTGGAAGTAGCGGTATACAAATATATGCTAAATAAATAAATAAAATAAATTAGAAGCTGCTCGTGGTTGACAGAGTTGAATGCTGCGGTGATGTCCAAGAATATAAGGGCAACCCTCTTCTGATGTTGTCCAGCCCTATGGTTAGGGTATTGATTTGTGTGGTAAGTAGTGTCTCTACCCCATGCGATTCCCTAAATACATGCTGGGCTGGGGATAGGGGGGCTGTGGCATCTAGGTGGTGTTGGATTTGATGTTGGACGACCTTCTCGATTATCTTGGCTAGCAGGGGGGATGCTTGAGATGGGTTGATAGGATTCCACCTTCTGGGGATTCAGTTTGTTGTTTTTTAGGAGTGGCCAGATGGATGTCTGTTTGAGGCTTGATGGGAAGGTTCCTGTTGAGAACGGAGGATGTAGTAAAGGCTGTTAGTGTAGCTGGGTTTAAAAAAGGTTTGGACAAGTTCCTGGAGGAAAGGTCCATAAACCATTATTAAGAAGGGACCCAGGATATCAATGCTTGAACCAGTACAAGCATTGTGGAACCTGTGTCCCTTGGGGAAACTGCTAGGTACGTATGACCTAGATTGGCCACTGTTGGAAACAGAATGCTGGGCTTGATGGACCTTGGTCTGACCCAGTATGGCATATCTTATGTTCTTATGTTCTTATCTCTCCATGATCTTGGCTAGGCTAGGGCTGAATTCATCACACATTGATTTTATCCAGAAGGCAGGGCAGGGATCATTCGGGGCAGTTGTGGTGTTGATGGCTGTGATGATATCTCTGATGTATCCCTCGGATGGAGGTGTGAATGAGGTAAGTGGTGTTGGTTGGAGTGAGCAGTGGTTAGGTGTGGGTGATATGACTGCGTTAGTATTGCTGGTTTTAGCTTGTAAATAGTCCGCGAATTCATGAGCGTGGAGTTGACTTGGTTGGGGAGGTGAAGGCTCTTTCGTTAGGGTCTTCACTAAGTTGAAAAGGTCCTGAGGTCTATTCAGCAAGTGTTACAAGAGTTCCGAGTGATGCTCTTTCATTTTCTCTGAGATTGCTTCTCGGTGTGCTTTTAGATGGGATGTGTAGGCTGACTGATCCTCTGGTGATCGTGAGCGTTGCCATTTTCTTTCTAGCTTCCTGAGGTGGAGGAGTGAGGTCCGTAGTTCTGCTGAGAACCAGCGAGCTGTTTTCCTTCTTTTTGGTGGCCTGTCAGAATCTGAAGATTTGCCTGCGGCGGGTAGGCATGAGAATGAGCTCAGGCTGTTGTTCCACGTGGCTATCATTTCATCCAGGTAAGGCGATGTTAGGTTGAGGTTTGAGAGGACTCCCTTGATGATCTTGTCTTTGTTGAAGGGCCTAAATTGTCCTGTGAGTGCCGGAGAGGCCTCAGTTGCCCTGCTGGTCAATTTGCGTACTTGGTGTATGGGCATCTGGAAATTAAGTAGACTGTGATCGGACCATGGGACAGGAGTAATGGCTAGGTTGAAGTTAAAGTTCATGCTTATATCTGGCTGTGGAGCGAAGACCAGGTCCAGTCTATTTCCTTTCACGTGGGTTTGTGCCTCGACTATCTGTTCGTAGCCCAGTTCCTTTAGTGCATCAAGGAAGGCTTTGGATTGGTCACTTTGTAGAGCAGGCAGGTTAAAATCTCCCAATATCCAGTTTGGTATATGTGTGTTCTTGGGGTTACAGGCAAGGTCAATTATGGTTGAGAGGTCCTCGTTGGAGGGGGAAGGGGGATCTGTAGACTAGGTTGATGGAGCAGTGTTTGTTAGCTATGGTGACTGTGTCAAGGTGTGTTGTGCTATTGGATGTGAGTAACTGGAATTGGTGCTCTGTCTTTACTAGAATGAATGCTCCTCCGCCTCTGCGGTTGGCTCTGTGGCAGCTGAAGATTGAAAAGCTTGGGGGGATGAGCTGATTAATGATGACTGCATCTGAGTCAGACAGCCAAGATTCTGTTACCAGCAGGATGTCCAGGTCAAGTTGTGTGATAAGGTCTGAGATGGCCGGCCATTTCTTGCATACTGACCGTGCGCTTATGAGGGCACACTTCAGGCGGTGTGTACTCTGGTGTAGTGTCACCTTGGATTTCATAGTGTGTTGAAGTGATATGTAGACTAAGTGAGGGTGCCATTTGTGGAGGGCTTCTGTTGTTGGGCGATGGGTGTTGCTGTAGTCTCTCTTAGATGGACAGGAATGGGGTTATGGTTGGAGGTGAGGGCGAGTATACCATAGAGGGCATTGGTAGGGAGATAAAAGATGGTGAGTGTGGGGATGGAGATGGCCATGTTGAGCTGTTGGGATAGTGGCCACTTTGTGTCACAATGGCTATTTGTCTAGTAATAATTCCCTTGTGTAGCAGTGGCTATTCTTCCGGCAAGGTCTAGTTTGATTGTCAGGGCTATGCTGTACCCCAATTACTAGTTTGTATAACAAAGGGTACTGTGGCCAATTGGTTCTTCGCTTAGGGAGGATTACCCTGAACTGTTACACTTCGTATGGCAGGGTTACCTTGCGGTAATTGCTACCTTGTATTGCACAGGGTACTTTGCACATTTAATACTTGGTATAGCAGAGTTTAACTTGGTCAGATGCCACTATTTATCTCAGAGGATCTATTGACCAGCAGGCTCTATACTCTCTATAGCAAGAGCTGTGTGGATCAGTAGATCCTTCTTACCAATTCATGCATTAAATTTTATCTAACAACCTCTGTGCCTCTATATGCATTTAAAAGCTTCTATCACAACTTTATGCCTGTGTATGGCCCTGTATTGCAGTTGGCGTTGTTAGTATGATCTAACGCTCAGTGACATCTCTAACAGAGTACTTAAGATTCTGGTATGTCCCGCAGAATGCTTATATATGCATATGCAATCAGAAGCAGAGTGCTAGGCGTTCGATTACCTTCCTCACGGATCGCGTTGTCCTTCTGTGAGCTTTATGTCCGCACTGTTGACTTGTTCCTTGGTCCTAAATAATAAATAGGCAGGGAAAATTTATATCAAACCAGCCAAAATAGTAAATTTATCCTTGTCTGTACCTTCTGTGTTGTCTGTCTTGACTAGATTGTAAGCTCTAATGAGAAGGGACTGTCTCTTACATGTTTGTGCAGCACTGCGTACGTCTTATAGCGCTATACAAATGCTCAGTAGTAGTAATAGTAGTAGTACTACTCTCTTACAGGCATGAGAAAGGTCAACTTCTTTGGCATATGCCACAGTCTGGAGAGTGTTTGAATCTTATTGTGCAGAAAGGGATATTTCCCCCTATTAAGTCCTCTGTATTTAATATCCTATCCTTCCTTCAGGATGGGTTTAAGAAGGATATGGACTTGGCCTTCTTTAAAGTTCTGTTTGTGACTCTTGCTTGTTATTGAAGTCAGCTGGAAGGTTCATTTTTGGGAGCACTTTTGGATGTAGTTTGTTTTTTGAAAGGGGTAGCACATGTGCATCCTCCCCTGAGAGCAGTGGTCTTGAACTGGAATCTTAACTTAATATTCCATATGCTAGGTGGCGAGGCCTTTGAATCTTTGAGATGAGCATTGTTGAAGGATCTTACGCTGAAGGTAGTCTTTTTGATTGCTCTCTGTTCGGCAAGGCAAATTTCCAATTTACAGACCTTGTCCTATAGGGATCTCTTTTTATGGTTTACAGAAGCCAGGGTCACTGTTAGTACTGTTTCATCCTTTTTGCCAAAGGTTGTATTGCCTTTCCATGTTAATCAGGTAGTGGAGTTGCCTTCCTTTAAACATCCATCACCCCCTTGCTCACGTAGCAGAGAGACTGATTGAATTAACTCTCAGGCAGCAGAAGTTGAATGAATGAATGAATTGACTATGACTTAACTACACCCTGTGTGGTGGGCTTCTAACAGAGCAATGGAACTTTCACCTTTCCAGTGAAATCCTACTTCTTTGTACCAGTGTATATGCTAAGGACTCTGGAACTTTAAAATGTATACCTTTTCTGCACAATTTAGTAGGAAACCAGATCCTTACAAATCTAACAACAAATGTGTGCTGCAGGTCCTAGTAGTCAAATATCAAGGATGTAGTGTCCCTGGTCAGTAGATCTACGAACTGAGGGCACACTCAAATCTTAAGAGAATATGAACAGGTAATAAATAGCCAGGGAAAATTTATATCAAAACCAGCCAAAATAGTAAATTCAGAAACTTAGCTTTGCAGTGCAGGGTCAGAACTTAGTCAGGTTACTGGAACCTGCAATGTGAGCCTCTGACAACGCTAGGAGGTGTCTTTGGCCCACCTCATCAGAAGGGTACTCTTTTGAACCAAAATAGCACTTTTCCCACCTCCCTGTCGATTGACATATGCTACAGATTTTTCTTTTGCTTCTGGGATGATGTTTTTAAAATACCCCGAGGGAGAGGGGAGGTTGCACTGTTAAGAATGCTAACCTGGACCAATCCTCAAATGCAACTAAATTCATGTCAATAAGAAGTGTGCAAAGTGTCCCGTGATTCACAATAAAGAAAAAATGTGTGGGTAATAAGCAAAGAAGCTGCATGTAATAACAGGACACTAATATATTTCCTGGCTGTTTTTATTGAACTCTTACTTTTATTGAACTCTGATTCTTTTAAAAAAGCTATCTTCAATATTTTAGATTCAATTTTGTCATTATGTTGGCTGCCAACAAATGACAATGAGTTTTTATAGAATCAGAAATAACTCCCCGGTGAGGACAGATTTGACACCAGGAGCTATAGTACAATAGATTTTATCTTACTTTCACCCTTTACATTCTGTAATTAATAGTCGTAATTTCAATTTCAATTGCACTAGCTTGCTCCAAAGAGAAGTGCTTGGCTCTGTGGCAAGAGATGGTTGCATGCTGTGTTTGTTGTAATTTTTGTCACTTAAGATACATCTGTGATCTTTGATCTAACACTTTTTTCCTTTCTTATCCTGTTGCTGTGAGCTTTAGGGATGTGTGGAAGCTTTGCCAATTTGGCTGTACTTGAAGCAGCAAGATGTATCCATGCCTGGCCTGAGAGACTCCAAGGAAACCCTATACTTTGCTGAGTATCTATCATGGTTTCTAATGTAGGTATGGGGATCATTTTATAACAGGGCACCTATGTCAAATAAAGGATGCCTATTTTATGCTTATGCTATAAAGACATCAAAATCAGTCTTCATAGGAGGTTTTCAAGGCTAATCACCAAAAAAATACACCATCAAAAAACTAAACTCTTACCAAAAACCTTTTTTCTTTTAATATTTATATTTTGCAAGCTTGCTTTGTTATTAATACCCCTCACTTAAACTCCTAATATAATAGTTATTTTTATAATAGTGAACCTCAGAGCTTTAGCATAGTAGGAGGAGATGAAATATCATCTAAGAGCTCTCAGTCTTCATTGGTTCAAACACTAGCTTTTATAAAGGCTTAATTATAAAGCCCACTCCCATAAAATTCCATGTACATTACAAGACAACTTGGTTCACCGTACCATTCACACCAACACCCCCAGTATCTCCCCAATCTGATTCACCTTCACTCTTCTCACTGCTCTCTCCAGCAGGTCCACTCCAATCGCCTATTCTTCCCGCCCCCCACACGTACCCACTCAGAATCCACCTGCACCTCTGCCTTTTTTTTTCCACGGCCCCCTTCTCTGGAACTCCCTCCCATCTGGCCTCCACCTGGAACTTTCTTTTCCACATTTCAAGACATTACTGAAAACCCATCTCTTCTCCATTGCCTTCCTCTCTCCTCTGCCTAACCCCCTGTTTGTCCCCGCCCTTGCCCCGACCTCATCCCCCACTTTCCCCCACCAGCCAGTCTGTCTGCCTTCCTTCTTCATTTTCTTTCCTTTCCTATCCTGCTATGGCGTTCTTTTTCCTTTCCTTTTCCTGTAGCATGCAATTTTTATTGTAAACCACTCAGATACCCTGGTGCAGGGTGGAATTTCAAAAAATTCAATAAAGATAAAGATAACGCCTAAGCTCACTTCTAGGTCCTCATCAAAAAAATGTCTAATGGGACCTCACAAGAACTGACCAACAGAGGATTCTTCTGGTCCAGCTAGATATCAATCATCATTGGTCCCAGAAGCTAATCATTTTTCTATAGAGAGCAAGTAAAATCATTACATAATGGTCTTAATGGCAAACAGTCAAATTAATACCATCTTTCACCTTGGTGATTCTCTTCTGAGGGGTACTGAGGTGTCCATCTATGACCAGATTTGATGTCCAGACAGATGTGCTGTATGCCAGGTGTCAAAGTACAAGATATTATGGAGAGTTTGCTGAAACTCAGTAAGCATACTGACTATTATCTGATGTTGCTCATCCATTTTGGCACAACTGATACAGCTAGATATCCCTCCATGCATATCAAGAGTGACTTCATAGCTCTGGGACAGAGGGTGAAGCAGATAGGTAGACAGGTGGTGGTCTCTTCAATCCTCCCTGTTGTGGGTAAAAGCAGAAGCGGAGAAGCTTGCATCCTGGAGTGAATATGTGTTTTCGTGGATGTTTTCGAGAGCATTTTGGTTTCCTGGACCATGGGATGCAGAGCAGAGACAGTGTCCATCTATCCAAGAAGGGTCAAAGGGTCCAATATTCAAAGGGCATTTACATGTTTTATGGCCCAGTAAACCAGGTAAATGCCCTAAATTCGGATATTCAATGGTACTGGTTAGCATCGGGGCATGTTGGGGGCATTCTGGGGGCAGAGCAGAGGCTAGCCGGTTAGCGATCCAAAGCTAAAACTAGGCCAGCTTTTGGCTTGCCTAGTTTTAGTCACGGATGCTAACTGGATAGTGGTGCAATATCGCTGCTACCTGGTTAGCCTTGGCGGTTCAGGGGCATGTGCGGCAATGCTAGATATTCAATGCCATCACTGTGGCTTGAATATCTAGAGTTAAGGGTCGGCAGGCAGGACTGTGCGTCATAGCAGTGCATAGGCTGCCCAATACAATATTGGGCCCAAAGTGTCTTCTGCAGCAGACTGGCTAACCTACTGAAGAGGGCTCAAACTAGATTCATTGGAAAGCCCACAGGTAAGTATAACATTAAATAACTCTGTTGAAATGAGTAAAAGGGGCAACATCTTGAAAGCAGTGTGCTTAAATGCCCATAGTATGGGAAATAAGAACCGAGATGTTGAGGATTTGATGGAAGAGGCTGACTTGGATTTAGTGACAGTTACGGAGACATGGTTCAAGGACATCTATTACTGGGATGTAATTATATTGGGCTATACTTTATGCAGGAAGGACAGGATAGGAAGAAGGGGAGGAGGAGTGGCCCTATTTGTAAAAAATTATATTAAAGCTATAGAATTACAGGGCTTAAAGAGAGCGAGGGGGCAATGTGGGCTAAACAAGAAAGAGGGAATGGGAAATCCATTTGCATTGTTGTGATATAGATATCTCCTTCACCGGAAGAAGAAATGGATAGAGATTTAATGGAAGACATTCGCAGTATTGTCATGAATGGAGAAGTGCGACTGATAGGTGATTTCAGTATGCTGTATGTTGATTGGCACATCCCTGCTGCAGTGACATCTAGAAATAAGGATATCCTGGATTATCTAAAGGGAGAACTATTCCAGCAACTGGTAACAGAACCTATATAGGAAAGGGCCATACTAGACTTGACACTTACCAATGGGGAAGGTGGGAGATCATCTTGCATTCAGTGATCACCAGATGGTGTGATTCAGTTTTAGGACAAGGGCTGATAATGTCCATTCAAAAGCGAGATTCTTAGACTTTATGGAAAACTAACTTTTCCAAGGGACAGTACCTCAAGGAGTCGTTAGCGGGATGGGGCCAGCTGGGGGATGTAGAAGAGCATTGGGCAAAACTGAAAGGGGATATTTTAAGGGCAACAAGCCTTTTTGTTAGAAAGGTAAATAAATGTAAAAGGAAAAGGGGGCCACTATGGTTCTCAAAAGAAATAAAATACAAGAGATACAGAAAGAGGAAGACAAGCATCAGTAGTTGGAAAAACTTAGAGAAGCTAGGAAAGTAGTCAGGAAAAGCAAAGATACAAAAAAGAAGAAGAAATAGCCAATGCAAAAAAAAAACCGGGGGGGGGGGGGGGACAAGGCATTTTTCAGATACGTTAGCGAGAGTAAGTGCAAAAATGGTAGTGTCAGACTCAAGAAGGAAGGGGAGGAATATGTAGAAGCTGATGAGGTTAAAGCGGAATTGCTTAACAAATATTTTTGTTCTGTGTTCACAGATAAAGGGCCAGGAGCCGGACCCCAGAAAACACCCACAAATAGTATCAGAGGTGTAGGGGATCTTGAACGATTTTCAGAAGACTGTATTCATGAAGAACTATCTAAACTAAGGGGTATGTTTACTAATCGGCGGTAGCGGCTTCCATGCAATATCAGAGTAGTGGCCTCATTGAATATATCCAAGAATATTGAAGGAATATGGGAATGCTCTAGCAGCTCCACTGACTGACCTTTTCAATGCTTCTTTATTGTTAGGGGTGGTCCCAGAGGACTGGAGAAAGGCACATGTGGTTCCTTTACACAAAAGGGGAAGTAAGGATGAGGTTGAGAACTACAGGCTGGTTAGTCTGACCTCTGTGGTGAGTAAATTAATGGAAATGCTACTAAAACAGAGGATACTGAGGTTTCTGGAGTCCAATGGATTGCAGAATCTGAGGCAGCATGAGTTTACCAGAGGCTGGTCTTGTCAGAAAAATCTAAATGATTTCTTTGATTGGGTGACCAGAGAGTTGGGCTGAGGGAGAGCCCTAGATGTGGTGTAGTTAGATTTCAGTAAAGCCTTTGACACTGTTCCACACAGGCGACTTATAAATTAGTTGAGCACCCTAGGGATGGACTCTAAAGTGAGTGACTGGGTTAGAAATTGTTTGAGTGGGAGGTGACAAAGTGTAGATGTAAATGGAGCCTAATGGTTAGAAGACAAGCATGGTAACCAAGTGGTCAGGGTTCAATTCTCACTAGCACACCTTGGGCAAGTCATTTTACCCTCCATTACCTTTGAAGAAAGGCCTGGCAATCTACTTCAGGTCACACTAACAAGAAAACCCAGGAGTTACTGGGTCACCAGGTGTCAACATTGACTTGAAGGCACACATTGCATTTTTTGCAAGATTAGAGCCAAGGATGGCAGATAACAATATTTTTAAAAAACAGAGTACTGCAAGTTTGAAACTTTTTACTTCATGTCATAATTTGGAAGTTTGGTTAGATTCACATATGAAGTTTCATGACCATGGGCATTAATTAGTTTTACCGTGTATTGGCTATTGTAATTCATTGCTGCTAGGAGTTCCAGCTAAGGACTTGGCTTGTTTGCAATTCATACAGAACACAGCAGCCAAATTGTTTAAGGGATTACGAACATGTGATCATGTCACTCTGACCTTCACAGAATTGCACTGGTTACCTATTCGTTACAGAATGGATTACAAGATTTTGAGAATGTCATTTAAATCTCTTCATGGCCTTGTGCCCACTGACTTTAATGACAAATTTCAGTCTTTTGTTCGAGGCAGAGTTTTGCGATCACAGGAGACAGGGCTTTTGGTGGTTCCTGGTATGAGTGCAGTGCATAGAGTTTATTATTATCACTTTAGGTCATATTTTTGTCCAGGCTCTGTTACTCTGGAATGTACTGCCAGAAAAGCTCTGTATGGAAGGAGATTTTTTAAGGCAAAACCGAAAACTCACTCGTTTATCATGACATATGTGGGAGACTTGTAAATGAGGGGCTTTAGTCTCAGCAATTGATATTCTGATAAATTGGGATATTGTTTTAATATATTTATATGTTTTAATGTTTATTGTATGCTGCTATAAGCAATGAGGAGAGGCAGTATATAAGTGTAACCAAATAAAATAAATTAATAGGATGAGGGTGAAAAGGGATAGATTCAGGGATAATTAAAAGAAATATTTCTATACAGAAATGGTATGTAGGATGGTTTGTCAAGAATTTCTCCATACCTTAAGCCCATCTATGGTAATTGCATTTATCACTTCTTTCAGCAACAAATTTCAGAGCTTAATTTTTGTATAGAATGAAAAATAAACCTTTATATCTCACTTGCTCCATAAAATTATATCAGTAAACCAACAGACACACTACTGGGCATGCAAATGAATATGCTAAGGAGCACCCTCTTTGGTTATGGCCATCTTCAGAGGTATGCCTAACCTTACAGCAGGTTGGCTCTCCTGGAAGGCAGTCAACTGAGATCAAGCAGCTTAGCAGGGCACACTAGACAGTTAATCAGCGAACATTTCAACTAGTCACATGGGAAGGATGGCTCCTCTCCTCCTTAGCTTCTGGAATACATCTCTTTTGTGGTGAAAGTCTGGCTCTTAATACACACAAACTCAATTGTGCACATTAACATCGCGTTAAATGTGCGTTCACACTTGAAAGCATTAATGTACTTTAGTACATTGGTCTTTCAATTCCTTATCCTTTAAATACCCATTCAATTCAATTCTTTAGGACACAAATTGGCCTCCTTAGAGGATAGCTTTTATAACAGGGCATCTAGGATAAGAGGTGCCTATTTTATAAAGGCACATGGGTGCTTATTTGTCTTTATCAAATACAAGTGTAAGTGGCAGGGAATGCAAGTTAAAATCAGGAATGGATATTTATACTTGCTCTTTCCCTTCTGTATCCCTTGCATCTCTTTTTTTCCAACTGATTTTGATGTGGTCTGTCCATGCAAAATTCCACTTCTTCCTTATACTCCAATGTCCTCATAGTGCTTGCATTACAGTGTTCAATTTTCTCTCCTCGCTTCAGTCCCCTGCAAGTTTTCAAAGCTATAGCTGAGTTCCACATGGATTTGCAATTGGCAAAGAGGATGGAGAACTAGCAGGAAAGAGTTGAGGTAGATGGGTGTGAATAATGCATAAGGGTCAAAACTCAGCAGATGTATTACCTATTTGACTAGCATGTTGAATATTACTCACCTTGAAGCTTGCCTGATATCACTTCAATTGAGTAAACATAATAGCACTTTTCCTTGAAAGCTCATGCCCCATTGAATTGGTTAGTCTATAAGGTGCCATAAGAGTTTCTTCTATTTTTGGTCAACCCAGCCCACCTAGTTGCCTCAGCCTTCCAGATGAGTATACACAGTCTTCAGTTATCCATAACCTTTGCACCTACTACACTGTCTTTATCTGTTCAAAACATGCTTGAATTTTATGACTGCCACCTTCCTCACCTTTCCTTTTATTAAACTGGCTATTTCATATTGCCTTACTTCTTAATTCCATGTCATAATAAGGCTTAAAGCCTTAAGTTTTCATTACTTTTGGTCTCAGTGAGCTTGTTATAGGAAAACAATTTGTTCACTGGACCAGCCTCTAGCTTGCAATTTTATAATACAGAGGAAAATTCCACAAAGCATAGATCAGTCACACTATAATGGGCTGAGTAATCTCATCAATGAAATAGGCTAGTTTAAAACACAAGAAATGGGTAAATTGGTTTTAACAGTGAAATACAATCATCCTACAGAACAGGCAAGTAAAAGGGGAATAGAGGTGCAATATGGATCTATTTGGGTAGTCTGGGAGAGTTTGGAAACAGACAATTACTTTACATTTTGTATTTTTTCCCAGTAAGACTAAAGTGGCTTACAACATCAATTTAAAGGCAACATAATTAAAGACATTAAAAAATCAATTAGATCTTTCAAGCTGCGGTGGCAGGACTGCATTGAGACAGTAGGGTCTAGATCAGTGTTTCCCAACCCAGTCCTACGGGGCACACCGGCCAGTCAGGTTTTCGGGATATCCCTAATGACTATGCATGAGATATATATGCATTAGAGATATCCTGCCAACCTGACTGGTTTGTGGCCCTCCAGGGCTGGATTTGGAGACCCCTGCCTTACACCTCTGTCATTTAAGATTGTGAGTGGGCAAGGTGCAGATATCCTAGACATCGAAAGGGTATATAGAATGTGACACATTCCTCCTCAATTCTCACCACCACCAAAATATTGTCTATTAGACAACTTTTTGGTGGTGGTGAGAATCAAGGAGGAATGTGTCACATTCTATATACCCTTTCGATGTCTAGGACATCTGCACCTTGCCCACTCACAATCTTAAATGACAGAGGTATAAGGCAGGGGTCTCCAAATCCAGCCCTGGAGGGCCACAAACCAGTCAGGTTGGCAGGATATCTCTAATGCATATATATCTCATGCATAGTCATTAGGGATATCCCGAAAACCTGACTGGCCGGTGTGCCCCGTAGGACTGGGTTGGGAAACACTGGTCTAGATCCCAGTGGAACATAGCTGGGGATTTAAATTAGTTATAGTGTTTACATAAGTTGCACAGGCACGTTTGGTGTGGAAGCAAATACCAGTTTACCAGCAGTCCGGGACAGGGAAATATTTACAGTGCCCAAATGCAACTCATTTTGAGGTACTACTGAAAAGGCATGACCTAAATCCAAACAAATAAGCAAACAAGCAAGTGATACAATATAAAAGCAAAAAGCCAGACACCAGAAAAAAAGTTCTGCATTGCATTTTTTTTAACATTTCTGCTCATGCAATTTAAAATTATGCAATAAGTACAAGCTTGAAAATAGAAATAGAAATGTAAACATAAAAAAGAAAAATAGAAAAAGAATAAAATAACCTACCAGTTAGCATACCATCTAAGGAAGAGATTCAGTAGAAAAAGATAAAACCCAAGGCAATTGAAAAAAACCTAAACCTTTGCCAATGTGCAGTTTGGGTGTGATGTGCGATCCATGGTTATCCGTAACGATGCATTGCTCAGGCAGGTTTTTTTACAAGCTTAGGGGTATATTTACTAAAACCCAGGTAATGTGCGGACCGTGCTAGTGTGCGGGTGCCATATAAGGAGTGGGCGTTTCAAGCAGAAACCCCCCCCCCACGGGATTAACCATGCGCTAATGTGCGCTGCGCCCATGTGCGCCCCGCACATTAGCGCATGAGAAAGCTGCACGGAAAGCATAAGTGGCGTGCTGATGCACAAGCACAGGAACAAAGCCACAGCACAATGGTTAAGACACTGACCAATGGTACAGGGATCAAGAGTTCAATCTCCACTGTGCCCAATGAAGAAGGCTGGCTAAATGGACAACACACTTACCGCAAACAAAATGACTATCCAACTCTCTTATGCCCTAATACCTCCTCATGTATATAGTTGTATCTGTTATGTACTGTCTTATGTATATACACACTACATTTTGTTAGTTAATTGTTTTAACACAGTTCCAGTTTAAAATCACTGTTTAGTTCCTAGACTTAACTTCTAATTTATGATATTCTAAGATATTCAAAAGGATATCTATTTGTGCTTTATCGACTATAGCAAGGCTTTTGACTGTGTAAACCATGAGAAACTCTGGGCCACATTAAGAAGCATGGGTATACCAGAACACCTGATCGTTCTCTTGCGTAATCTGTACATTGATCAAGAAGCAACAGTTCGAACGGAACAAGGAGAAACAGAATGGTTTAAAATAAGCAAAGGTGTAAGACAAGGCTGCATACTTTCCCCCTACCTGTTTAATTTATATGCAGAACAAATCATCAGAGAAGCAGGACTGTATGAAGACAACAGAGGTGTGAAGATTGGTGGAAGACTCATCAACAACCTTCGCTATGCTGATGATACCACATTACTGGCTGAAAGTGAAGATGATCTGAAACATTTGCTTCTCACAATCAAAGAACATAGTCTCAAAATGGGCCTGCACCTTAATGTAAAGAAGACAAAGATCATGACAACTGGCATAATCAACAGGTTCATCGTTGAAGGAGAAGAAATTGAAATCGTGAACAACTTTAACCTACTTGGATCAACTATCAATAAGAAGCAACAAGCAGTCAAGAAATCAGACGATGCATTGCTCTTGGCAGAATGGCTATGAAAGACCTAGATAAGATTCTCAAGAGCAGAGATGTCTCTCTCCATACAAAGATTCGACTTGTTCAAGCCATGGTATTTTCAATAACATCATATGGATGTGAAAGCTGGACAGTGAAAAAGACAGACAGGAAGAAAATTGATGCCTTTGAATTATGGTGCTGGCGGCGAATACTGTGTATACCATGGACTGCCCGAAGAACAAACCAGTCGGTACTAGAAGAGATCAAACCTAAGCTTTCTTTAGAAGCTCAGATGACAAGACTTCGACTTTCATACTTCGGACACATCATGCGAAGAGAGAGATCATTAGAGAAAGACATCATGCTTGGCAAGATAGAAGGTCAACGCAAAAGAGGAAGGCCAGCAATGAGATGGATTGCTACAATAACAGCAGCTACGGGTACCAGTCTATCAACAATGAGCCGCCTGACTGAAGACCGAACACAATTTAGGATAGCTATCCAGAGGGTCGCCATGAGTCGACTCCGACTCGACGGCACTTAACAACAACAAACAAGATGTTCTATGTATAATTAAGATGTTCCATGTAAAACAAACTTCGCTTTGTTAATTGTTGTTATTTGTACACCGCAACTGATCTATGGAAGATGCGGTATAAAAATGAGTGTTAAATAAATAAAATAAATAAATTACTTTAGGAGCCTGTTTAATATTGGGCGGCATAAGGTGGCACGCTGATGGGCATAAGGTGGTGTGCTATTGCTTTAGGAGGCATTTTAATATTGGGCGGCATAAGGCGGCGCGCTGATGTGCAAGCACAGAAACAGAACCACAGCACAATGGTTAAGATACTAACCAATGGTACAGGAATCAGGGGTTCAATCCCCCACAGTGCCCAATGAATAAGGCTGGCTGAGGCATTGCCTATTATGGGGAAGATTGCTTTAGGAGCCATTTTATTTATATTTTAATTACATCTACTAGCAAACGCACTCTCAAAGCGTGTTAACATAAGGCACCCCATAAGGCCCATTTTAAAGTGCACTGTCTGCCAAGGCACCCTAGAATGTTGCTTATAGGGCACTTTATAGGGTGCCGTATGAGTTACCGCAAGGTCATAGAACTGTTTTTGATGGCAGCACTGTGCAGTTTAAGGAATGAAAAGCATAAGTAGGTGCGCTGACATTCAAAGCCAAGCAGCAGTAGAGCACAATGGTTAAGATACTGACCAATGATACAGGAGTCATGGGTTCAATCCCCCACTGTGCCTAATGAAGAAGGCTGGCTGAGGCATTACCTGTTATAGTTCATATTGACGTAGGGGGCATTTTATTTTTATTTTATTTAGTGCTGCCAGCAAACACACCCTCAAAGTATTGTAACATAAGGTGCTGCATAAGGCGCCTCATAGGGTACCCCAGAGAGCACATTTTAAAGTGCACTGTCCGCCACGGCACCCTAAAATGTCCCCTATAGGGCACCCTATAAGTTGCGTCACTGGATAATGTATAGTGCACCTTATATGGACGGTAACCATAAGGTGCCCTATAGGGCGCCCTATAAAGCGCCCTCAGAGGCACCTTATGGGTACAGTACGCTGAGGGTGGTGTTGCTGGCAGCAATAATGTACATTAAAAAGAGATAATGCTTTGGGTAGCCCTATCAAATAACCCCACTGTGGGTTTGAACCTATGATCTCTGGTTCCACAGGCAGTGAAGTAACCATTGGGCTACAGCTGCTAGCAAGCTCCTGGCTGGCTGGCTGTAGAGGGAGTGCATGTCACCACAAAGACAGTCTGCTGTGGTCACCAGGATAGGGTTAGCATACCCGTACCCATGATGCACTGCACATGCAAATCAGCTGTCCACAGATAAACACAAGATGGGGTATGCACCCCCACAGCACCTCGGCCTGGTAGGGGGAACTGACCATGTCCACCCCCACAGCACCTCAGCCTGGTAGGGGGTACTGACCGTGTGTTTTACTGGCACAGAGTAGCTACACACCATCACATTGTGCGGGTACTGTGCTCACCCTGAGGGTGCGGTGAGGCGCCCAGCACCAGGTCCACAGCACCTTCCATAGCAGAGTTAGGCCATGCTGGAGGTCCAAAGCAGTGTTAATGTGTGAGATAGGTAGCTTCTGCAGAAACACCTTGGATATATCTGTCTCTCTCAGTCAGGTGTAGCCCCTATGGACCCCTAGGAGGATCATGTACCACCACCACCACCACCCTCCTTCTCCAGGGCTGAGAGTGGTAAACAGGATCTCCCATCAACAGATCCATATTCTACCTCACTGCAATGGTGGCAGTAGAGAGGACCATCAACCCCAGTCCTGCTGGGGAACAGACACTCTACAGCAGGGGTGCCCAAACCTGTCCTGGAGGGCCGCAATTTTGGCAGGTTTTTGGGATAGCCCTAATGTATATGCATGAAATACATATGCTTTAGAGATATCCTCCCAACCTGACTGGTTTGTGGCCCTCCAGTACTGGATTGGGAGACCCCTGCCTTACACCTCTGTCATTTAAGATTGTGAGTGCGCAAGGTACAGATGTCCTAGACATCAAAAGGGTAGATAGACTTTGTCACATTACTCCTCGCTTCTCACCACCACCAAAATGTTGCCCCAAAAAGAAACCCATAAACATCACATGACAAAAATACTATTATAGCACTATGGGGGTGCCTAGCCATGCTGTCGTCACTGCACAGTCAGGGTGAGAGTGATCTCCCAGCAGGACATACTGAGGTCACCCTGTCTGTGTTTACTAAAATGTCCCAGTCAGTGCCCTATGTCCTGTGCAGATGCACCCTGGCCAGGCCACCCTGTCTGGGCTATACCCATGGTACCTTGCTCCTCATTATGCACATTGGCAGGCCAATACTGGCAAAAGTGCTGGCAGTGTGGGCTGTGGAAGGTGTTTGCAGCCACCACACACTGTAGGGACAGACACACACTCCGACACCTATGCCAGCATTGTGCTACTATAGAGGAGTTCAGCAGCCATGCCCACAACACCAGTCCTGGGCACAGTACAGGCATGCATATGGTACGCAATACTGTTGGGGGTCACTCCCCAGGGTGGTAAACACTGTCAGAGACCAGACCTGAAGCACACACCGCAGACATCAGAAAGATTGTTATGATGGAGCTCAATCAGCAAACTGTGCTTAACGTAGGAAATTCTATCTGCCAGTACTCATAGCAAATGTTTGATAGCTGTGTACCGTATACCCAGGTGTAGGGTGGCATTGCTAAGGTATGCAAGTGCTAGTATTGGGAGATGCACGCAGGGCCCATTGTCCTGCCTCTCCAGGAGGAATTGGCCAATGGGGCCTGTGGGTGTGGGTGTGGGTGTGTCTGCCCCTGTTGGCTGCTGCTTTACGGCAGAGGTTCCCAAATCCAGTCCTGGTGTGCAAAACACTGTTTGGGTTTTCATGCTGTCCCTCATGAATATGCATGAGCTACATCTGCATACCATGGGGGTGGTGCATAGATATACAGCACAGGCATCTTTATTAGAGGCAGCATGGAACCTGAATGGTGTGTGGCCCTCCAGGACTGCATTTGGGGGACTCTGCTCTAAGTAATGCACCTGTTTATGGTGTATGTGCTAGGTGGGGTAAAATATAGGCATATTAACCATGCGTATGTTCTCAGCAATAAAGGAGTGTCTTTACTATCACGGTTTAGTGGTGGGTAAAATATGGGGACTTGGTTGGCAGGAGCCCCAGCTGGGATTTGAGCCTGTGACCTTCTGGTCCTATAGGCACTGGCTGTGTCTGTTGCACCACACTGTGGCCACAGAGACAGTGCAGTCCCTGGAGATAGGAAACCTGGCCGAACGAGTCCGAAACCATGCTCTGCACAATTTTACTGTGGGCTCATTCACCTTGTATGGAGACAAAAGGGCAAATAAACCTCAAAAATGACCTTGAAAAAAGGGGAAAAAAACATAACCAAGCTGGCCAATAGTGATATCAATGGGCAACATTAAAAAACACTCCCAGGAAAGCTCCAAAAAAAGAAATGATTTTTGGAAGGGTCTACGGAGCTCAAGTGCGCCCCGCACAGTAGCGTGGTTTAGTAAACATACCCCTAAGTAATTTTCTCTCATCATGAGACGTCTGTATAGTGGTCCAGTTGCTGGTCCTAATTGGCATGTATTACTGTATATCTTTATTGCTCGGTCTGTTAGTCTACTCCAGATACAGAATGCAGTAGTTTTGATGGTCACAGTCACAAAGCATAGGGAGACATTGTACCAGCCTGGCTGGAATACATTGGCTTTCGGTTTCCTGGAGAGTGGATTTAAAGGTTCTGAAATTTTTAGGGCAATTCAGGGTGAGGGCCCAGGTTATTTGTGATCAGTTGTATTTAACTATTCTCCTCACATGGACTTAACATAAGATTGCAATGCTGGGACAGATCAATGATACATCAAGCCCAGTATCCTGTTATCAGTAGTGGCTGATCCATGTTATAAGTACTTGGCAGGATCCCAAAAGGAAGACAGATTCCATGCTGCTTATTCTAGTCCACTTTAATAATGTTTTATGGACTTTTCCTCCAAGAACTTGTCCAAACCTTTCTTAAACCCAGTTACTCTAACTGTGTTTACTACATCCCCTGGAATGAATTCCAGAACTTAATTATGTGTTGAGTGAAGAAACATTTACTACAATTAGGGGCATGTTTACTAAAAGCCGTACAATTGCGTGCCGCACAATAGCGCACGGAAACGCGGCACTCAAACGCTCAGAAACGCTCTTAAACGCCCCGCACAAGTGCGCTTGGGCCCCGCACAATTGCGCGCCGCACTAACGTGCCCCGCAAAAGTACCCGGCCCGCAAATGTCCGATAGAGGCGTGGAAAGGCATCCTGAGGGCGGAGGAAGGCTCCCGAGGGGCGGAGGGACGGGGTCAATGGGTGGAGAGTGGGAGGGGAGAGGCCCCTCGCACAGTATCGGGCCCGAAGTTGCATGTAAAAACTACCGCGAGTGAAACACTCGCGGTAGAAAGCATTTAAAGGGAAGAGAAACCATTTCCGTCAGCAATGTACAGGAAAACCGGGGAAACCAGCAAAACGTGAGCAGTGTGATATATGTGCACAGCACAAAAGTGAAAATAAAAATAGAAAATGACCACAACAGACCTATTAAAAATAGTAATTCAGCTGGGGAACAGTTATAGTGATGGGCAAATACAGAAATCACACCCAGCAAAGCTCCAGAAAAAAGAAATGACGTTTGGAAGGGTCTACTGAGAGGAGACTCTTCCAAAACACATTGCCACGTATTGGAGCTTTCCTGGGAGTGTTTGCTATGGTTGCCCATTAATATCACTGTTGCCCAGCGTGGTGATATTTTGTCCCACATTTTCCGTGGTCATTTCCGGGGTTTATGTGCACGTTTGTCACCAGACAGGGTGCATATGCCCACAGTAGAATTGCGTAGAGCAGGGTTTGTGACTCCATCCTGCCAGGCTTACTGCCTCCAGGGGCTGCACTGTCTCTGTGGCCAAAGTGTGGTACAGCGGACAGAGTCATTACCTCTAGGACCAGAGGGCAGAGGTTCAAAACCCAGCTGGGGCACCTGCCAGCCCAGTCCCTATATTTTACCCACCACTAAATAAAGATAGCGCAGACACCCCTGTATGCATGGGGAAAACACCCATATTTTACCCAACACCGCACACACACCACAACAATGGGCATTACCTACAGCCAAGTCCCCCAAATGCAGTCCCATACTGCCACATTGCAATCAGGTCAACTGCTTTTTCTGAGAGAAGTTCATGCCAGCATGTTGGCGGACAAGTACATGTGGTGCAGGGGGCAGTGGCTGCTAACCACAGAAGACAGAGGCCTAGCCATGTGCAGGCTGGCACAGTCCACTGCAACAGACAGGTCCTGCCGGATCCACAGTCATGGACAGTCCAGGGAATCCAACCAATCTGTGGCTACACAGTGGTGCAGTGCACACAGACAGTGCATACAAGAACAGAAGGTCACAGGTTCAAAGCCCAGCTGGGGCTACTGCCAATCCTGCCCACATATTTTTCCCACAACTAAACAGTGATAGTAAGGACACACCTTTCATGGCGGGGACATATGCAATGGTAAGACATCTATCTTTTACCCCACTGAGCACAGACACCATGAACAGGGGCAGTACCTAGAGCAGAATCACCCATATGCAGTCCTGGTGGGCCACACACCAGTCAAGTTCCATGCTGACACTCATACATATGCCTGTGCTGTATATCTATGCACCACCCCCATGGCATGTAGATGTAGCCCATGCATATTCATGAGGGATAGCAGGAAAACCCGAACAGTGTGATGCAAACCTGGACTGGAGTTGGGAATCTGTGCCGTAAAGCAGCAGCCATCATGGGCAGACACACCCACACCCACAGGCCCCATTGGCCAATGTCTCCTGGAAAGGCAGAACATTGGACCGTGCATGCAGCACCCAAAACGAGCACTTGCATAACTTACCAATGTCACCCTACACCTGAGGTATACGGTACACAGCTCGGAGACGTTTGCTAGGAGCACAGGCAGGCAGTTATCCATACGTTACGTACATACTGCTAGTTGACCCCATCCAAACAATCTGTTAGGTGTTTGCGGGGCATGCTCCAGGCCTGGCCTCTGACGGTGCTTACCACCCTGGGGAGTGACCACCAGCTGTAATGCGTACCATATCCATGCCTTGCCGTGCTCAGGACCGGTTTGGTGGGCAAGGCTACTTACCCCCTCAATCGTAGCACCATGATGGCAGAGGTGTGGAAGTGTGTGTCTGTCTATACAGTGGGTGTTGGCTGCAAGCCCCTTCAACAGCCCGCACTGCCAGCACTGTTGCCAGTATTGGCCAGTCAATGTGCATAATGAGGTGCAAGGTACCATGGGTATAGCCAGGGCAGGGTGGCGTGGCCAGGATGCATCTGCACTGGGCATAGGGCCCTGGCAGGGACATTGGCTGGGATATTGTAGTGTCCGGCCACCACCTACACAGACAGGGTGGCCAAAGCATGTCCTTCTGGGGATCACGCTCACCCTGACTGTGCAGTGACCACAGCATGGCTAGGCCCCCCCATAGTGCTGTATAGTAGTTCTCTCATGTGATAGATATGGGTTTCTCTTTGGGGCCCAGTCACTGATCTATCTGCTTGCTGTGTATGCAGACAGCCCAGTTCTGGGTGCATGCATCTCCATTGGGAACATGCACTATGGACTAACCAGCAGACTGTTTGTAGCTGGTAAATGTCTTGCTATAATGGCTTGCAGGGTGCAGTGGCTGTTGGCTTGCTGCAGGGGAATATCTGGTGGTGGAGTGCAGCTTACCATACCCTGGGCTTATGTCTGTCTGCTATTGTGTTATGGCTGTGTATGGAGCTGCCTGCCTGGGGGGGGGGTGGTGGTGGTGTTCCTCAGCAGGACTGGGGTTGATGTTGCCCTCTACTGCCACCTTTGCAGGGAGGTAGAGTGTGGATCCCTTGATGGGGACCATGTTTGCCACTGGGGGGGGGGGGGGGTGCACCTGATGGCGGCAGACAGGGATATCCATCGTGTTTGTGCAGAAACTAGCTATCTTACATATTAACACTGCTTTGGAACACCCGCTTGGCCTCCGTCAGCCATGGCAGGTGTTGTTGACCTGGTCCTGGCCACCTCATTGCACACTCAGGGTGAGCACAGTACCCGCACGATGTAACGGTGTGTGGCTACTCTGTGCCAGTAAAACACCCGGTCAGTGCCCCCTACTAGGCCAAGGTGCTGTGTGGGTGCACCCGGTCACTTCCCCCAACAGGGCCGAGGTGCTGTGGGGGTGCATTCCCCATCTTGTGTCCATCTGCGGACAGCTAATTTGCATGTGCAGTGCATCATGGGTACGGGTGGCCTAACCCTATCCTGTTGACACCAGCAGACTGTCTGTGAGGTGACGTGTAGGCTATCTGCAGCCAGCCAGGGGCCTGCTTACAGCTATGGAGCTGTAGCGCAATGGTTACATCACTGCCTGTGCAGCCAGAGGTCATGGGTTCAAACCCACAGTGGGGCCCTTTGGTAGGGCTGTCCACAGCTTTATTTTTATTTACTGTACATATGTCTATGCCGGCAAGACCACCCTCAGCTTACTATACCCATTAGGTGCCTCTGAGGGTGCTTCATAGGGCGCCCTGTAGGCCACCTTATGGTTGCCATCCCTATAGGGTGCACTATACATTATCCTGTGTCGCAACATACATGCTGCCCTATAGGGGTCATTCAAGGGTGCCTTGGCGAACAGTGCACTGTAACATGTGCCTTATGGGCCGCCGTATGTTAACATGCTGGGAGAGTGCGTTTGCTAGTAGTGATAACAAAATAAAATTATACAGCCTCCTACAGCACTCCACAACATAATACATACTGCCTCAGCAGGCATTTTTCACTGGGCATTGTGAGGAGTTGAACCCCTGATCCCTGCACCATTGGTCAGTGTTTTAACCATTGTGCTGTGGCTCTGTTCCTATGCTTGTGCATCAGCGCGCCGTCTTGTGCCTATCAGCGCGCCGCCTTCTGCCGCCCAAGGGGACCAGTGCGCCGCCTTCTGCTGCCCAAACATAACTGTGCGCCGCCTTATGCCGCCCAAAAAGCACTGTGCGCCGCCTTCTGCCGCCCAAAAATAACTGTGCGCCGCCTTATGCCGTTCCAAATTAATTTGCCTCCTAAAACAATGTTAATCATTACAGTTACTGCCTCAGCTGACCTTTGTCGTTGCACACACTGGGGGATTGAACCCATGGCCCCTGCACCATTGGTCAGTGTCTTCACTGTTGTACCACGGCTCTGTTGTTTTGTATACTCAGCAGCGCGCCACTTTGCCTTTCCACGCGCTAATGTCGACCCCCGCACATTAGCGCGACGCACACACGTCCGGTTGCTTACTACCGTTTTTTTTCTATTTTCTGCCTGAACCGCCCACTCCTTATATGGCACAGGCACACTAGCACGGCCCCGCACGTTAGGAATGTTTAGTAAACAGACCCCTTAGGGATGTGTGTGCGTCGCGCTAATGTGCGGGGGCGACATTAGCGCGTGGAAAGGCAAAGTGGCACGCTGCTGATTATACAAAACAACAGAGCCGTGGTACAACGGTGAAGACACTGACCAATGGTGCAGGGGCCATGGGTTCAATCCCCCAGTGTGCGCAACGACAAAGGTCAGCTGAGGCAGTAATTGTAATGATTAACATTGTTTTAGGAGGCAAATTAATTTGGAACGGCATAAGGCGGCGCACAGTTATTTTTGGGCGGCAGAAGGCGGCGCACAGTTATTTTTGGGCAGCAGAAGGCGGCGCACTGGTCCCCTTGGGCGGCAGAAGGCGGCGCGCTGATAGGCACAAGGCGGCGCGCTGATGCACAAGCACAGGAACAGAGCCACAGCACAATGGTTACAACACTGACCAATGGTGCAGGGATCAGGGGTTCAACACCTCACAATGCCCAGTGAAAAATGCCTGCTGAGGCAGTATGTATTATGCTGTAGGAGGCTGTATAAATTAATTTTGTTATCACTACTAGCAAACGCACTCTCCCAGCATGTTAACATACGGCGGCCCATAAGGCACATGTTACAGTGCACTGTTCGCCAAGGCACCCTTGAACGACCCCTATGGGGCAGCATGTATGTTGCGACACAGGATAATGTATAGTGCACCCTATAGGGATGGCATCCATAAGGTGGCCTACAGGGCGCCCTATGAAGCACCCTCAGAGGCACCTAATGGGTATAGTAAGCTGAGGGTGGTCTTGCCGGCATAGACATATGTACAGTAAATAAAAATAAAGCTGTGGACAGCCCTACCAAAGGGCCCCACTGTGGGTTTGAACCCATGACCTCTGGCTGCACAGGCAGTGATGTAACCATTGCGCTACAGCTCCATAGCTGTAAGCAGGCCCCTGGCTGGCTGCAGATAGCCTACACGTCACCTCACAGACAGTCTGCTGGTGTCAACAGGATAGGGTTAGGCCACCCGTACCCATGATGCACTGCACATGCAAATTAGCTGTCCGCAGATGGACACAAGATGGGGAATGCACCCCCACAGCACCTCGGCCCTGTTGGGGGAAGTGACCGGGTGCACCCACACAGCACCGTGGCCTAGTAGGGGGCACTGACCGGGTGTTTTACTGGCACAGAGTAGCCACACACCGTTACATCGTGCGGGTACTGTGCTCACCCTGAGTGTGCAATGAGGTGGCCAGGACCAGGTCAACAACACCTGCCATGGCTGCTGGAGGCCAAGCGGGCGTTCCAAAGCAGTGTTAATGTGTAAGATAGCTAGTTTCTGCACAAACACCATGGATATCCCTGTCTGCCGCCATCAGGCACCCCCCCCAGTGGCAAACATGGTCCCCATGAAGGGATCCACACTCTACCTCCCTGCAAAGGTGGCAGTAGAGGGCAACATCAACCCCAGTCCTGCTGAGGAACACCACCACCCCCCCCCCCCCAGGAAGGCAGCTCCATACACAGCCATAACACAATAGCAGACAGACATAAGCCCAGGGTATGGTAAGCTGCACTCCACCACCAGATATTCCCCTGCAGCAAGCCAACAGCCACTGCACCCTGCAAGCCATTATAGCAAGACATTTACCAGCTACAAACAGTCTGCTGGTTAGTCCATAGTGCATGTTCCCAATGGAGATGCATGCACCCAGAACTGGGCTGTCTGCATACACAGCAAGCAGATAGATCAGCGACTGGGCCCCAAAGAGAAACCCATATCTATCACATGAGAGAACTACTATACAGCACTATGGGGGGGCCTAGCCATGCTGTGGTCACTGCACAGTCAGGGTGAGCGTGATCCCCCAGAAGGACATGCTTTGGCCACCCTGTCTGTGTGGGTGGTGGCCGGACACTACAATATCCCAGCCAATGTCCCTGCCAGGGCCCTATGCCCAGTGCAGATGCATCCTGGCCACGCCACCCTGCCCTGGCTATACCCATGGTACCTTGCACCTCATTATGCACATTGACTGGCCAATACTGGCAACAGTGCTGGCAGTGCGGGCTGTTGAAGGGGCTTGCAGCCAACACCCACTGTATAGACAGACACACACTTCCACACCTCTGCCATCATGGTGCTACGATTGAGGGGGTAAGTAGCCTTGCCCACCACACCGGTCCTGAGCACGGCAAGGCATGGATATGGTACGCATTACAGCTGGTGGTCACTCCCCAGGGTGGTAAGCACCGTCAGAGGCCAGGCCTGGAGCATGCCCCGCAAACACCTAACAGATTGTTTGGATGGGGTCAACTAGCAGTATGTACGTAACGTATGGATAACTGCCTGCCTGTGCTCCTAGCAAACGTCTCCGAGCTGTGTACCGTATACCTCAGGTGTAGGGTGACATTGGTAAGTTATGCAAGTGCTCGTTTTGGGTGCTGCATGCACGGTCCAATGTTCTGCCTTTCCAGGAGACATTGGCCAATGGGGCCTGTGGGTGTGGGTGTGTCTGCCCTTGATGGCTGCTGCTTTACGGCACAGATTCCCAACTCCAGTCCAGGTTTGCATCACACTGTTCGGGTTTTCCTGCTATCCCTCATGAATATGCATGGGCTACATCTACATGCCATGGGGGTGGTGCATAGATATACAGCACAGGCATATGTATGAGTGTCAGCATGGAACTTGACTGGTGTGTGGCCCACCAGGACTGCATTTGGGTGATTCTGCTCTAGGTACTGCCCCTGTTCATGGTGTCTGTGCTCAGTGGGGTAAAAGATAGATGTCTTACCATTGCATATGTCCCCGCCATGAAAGGTGTGTTCTTACTATCACTGTTTAGTTGTGGGAAAAATACGTGGGCAGGATTAGCAGTAGCCCCAGCTGGGCTTTGAACCTGTGGCCTTCTGTTCTTGTATGCACTGTCTGTGTGCACTGCACCACTGTGTAGCCACAGATTGGTTGGATTCCCTGGACTGTCCATGACTGTGGATCCGGCAGGACCTGTCTGTTGCAGTGGACTGTGCCAGCCTGCACATGGCTAGGCCTCTGTCTTCTGTGGTTAGCAGCCACTGCCCCCTGCACCACATGTACTTGTCCGCCAACATGCTGGCATGAACTTCTCTCAGAAAAAGCAGTTGACCTGATTGCAATGTGGCAGTATGGGACTGCATTTGGGGGACTTGGCTGTAGGTAATGCCCATTGTTGTGGTGTGTGTGCGGTGTTGGGTAAAATATGGGTGTTTTCCCCATGCATACAGGGGTGTCTGCGCTATCTTTATTTAGTGGTGGGTAAAATATAGGGACTGGGCTGGTAGGTGCCCCAGCTGGGTTTTGAACCTCTGCCCTCTGGTCCTAGAGGTAATGACTCTGTCCGCTGTACCACACTTTGGCCACAGAGACAGTGCAGCCCCTGGAGGCAGTAAGCCTGGCAGGATGGAGTCACAAACCCTGCTCTACGCAATTCTACTGTGGGCATATGCACCCTGTCTGGTGACAAACGTGCACATAAACCCCGGAAATGACCACGGAAAATGTGGGACAAAATATCACCACGCTGGGCAACAGTGATATTAATGGGCAACCATAGCAAACACTCCCAGGAAAGCTCCAATACGTGGCAATGTTTTTTGGAAGAGTCTCCTCTCAGTAGACCCTTCCAAAAGTCATTTCTTTTTTCTGGAGCTTTGCTGGGTGTGATTTCTGTATTTGCCCATCACTATAACTGTTCCCCAGCTGCATTACTATTTTTAATAGGTCTGTTGTGGTCATTTTCTATTTTTATTTTCACTTTTGTGCTGTGCACATATATCACACTGCTCACGTTTTGCTGGTTTCCCCGGTTTTCCTGTACATTGCTGACGGAAATGGTTTCTCTTCCCTTTAAATGCTTTCTACCGCGAGTGTTTCACTCGCGGTAGTTTTTACATGCAAATTCGGGCCCGATACTGTGCGAGGAGCCTCTCCCCTCCCACTCTCCACCCATTGACCCCGTCCCTCCGCCCCTCGGGAGCCTTCCTCCGCCCTCAGAATGCCTTTCCACGCCTCTATCGGACATTTGCGGGCCGGGTACTTTTGCGGGGCACGTTAGTGCGGCGCGCAATTGTGCGGGGCCCAAGCGCACTTGTGCGGGGCGTTTAAGAGCGTTTCTGAGCGTTTGAGTGCCGCGTTTCCGTGCGCTATTGTGCGGCACGCAATTGTACGGCTTTTAGTAAACATGCCCCTTAGTCTTAAATGTACTACTTTGTAGATTGAGTACATTATATTTTTTGAAGGAATAAACAATTGATTCAACATTTAGTCATTCCACTCTGCTCATTATTTTATAGACCTCTATCATATTTCCCCCTAGGGGTCTCTTCTCCAAGTTGAAGAACCCTAACCTTTTGAGCCTTTCTTCATAGTGGTATCCTTCCATCTGCTTTATCATTTTTGTTTCCCTTTTCTGTAGCTTTTGCAATTACACAATATCTTTTTTTTTTTAGAGGTGGCGATCAGAACTGCACACAATACTCAAGGTGTGGTTGCACCATGCAACGATACAGAGGCATTATGATATCATTTGTTTTATTCTCTATTCTTTTCCTTATTATTCCTAACATTCTAATAGGTTTTTGCTGCTGCTGCACACTGAGCAGAGCATTTCAACAAATTAACATCTTTGTATATTTTGTATCATCTGCAAATTGGATCACTTCCCTCATTGTTCCAATGTCCAGGTCATTTATAAATATTTTGAAATGCTGCAGGCCCAGCACAGAGCCCTGGGGTACTCCACTATTCATCTTTCTTCACTCAGAAAATTGGCCATTTAGCCCTACTCTCTCTTTTCTATCTTTAACCAGTTCCCAGTCCAGAATAGGACACCGCCACTATCCCATAACTTTCTAACTTTTTCTTTTTTTCTTTTCTTTCATTTTATATTTATATATTATACAATAACACACAAGAATACAATCTTGTTCAGAAATTGGGAAAAGTATCAGAAAACAAACTAAGGAAAAATAGGCAAAACCCACCTTAGGAATACAGCACAATAACCCTTCCCACTCCATCCCACTGCTACAAGTGATCCAAGAAAAGAAAATTTATACAAAGATACATACAAAGAAACAAAGGCAGACTCTAATCAGCCAGCATAAATAAGGCTCATGGAGGGGCAGGAGGTAACGTGTCCGAGGTCACAGAGCGACGGCAGTAATGAAGGACAGCAGCTGGGAGGACTCATGAAAGTCATATGAAGCAGACTGATATTTTATCAAACATTTTCATGGATACTTGAGGAAAATGAGCCCTCCCAGTTGCTGAATGCCAGAATGGAGAAGGAGAAATTCCCATCTCCTCTTCTGTGTTTCCCTTGACAGATAGGGAAACATGCGAACAATGAGACCTCGGAACAGCAGGCTCCACTTCCTAAAAATCATTTTCATCAACCACTCCTTATCAGAGAGTAATGCAAGCGTAATCAACAAAGTAGAAGGAATTATGGGCTTGTCCTGAGAAGATGCAAGCAGAGAAAGATACATTTAAAGCATCTGCTTGTGGCAACCCAGTAACCATCCCTGGCACCTATATCCTTTTTAGAAGTAGAAAGGTTACATAACTTCACAATAGAAGGATGTGACTCGGGAGGGAATAGCCAAGGTCTCTGTTAAATAAGGGCGAAACATATTTCTAGCACAGATATGTCCCTGGGAAAATTCATCAACTGTAGGTTTACAGCTTTGGTTGCATTTTCCAACATTTCCATTTTAACTTTCGTTGTTATAAAATCCTGAGATTGCAATTCAGAAACTGTGGTTTGAAGAGGAAGTACATTTACCACATTCTCCTGTATAGCAGTAGAATTGTTCTTTACCTGAAGTGATTAACTAGATACCTGCGGTACCAGGTCCTCTTGGAGCTGCAAAATTGCAAACCAAATGGATTCCAACATAATATCCTCAGGGGGAACTACAGGGAGTGAAGTGAAACCCCCCATGCCGCTGTCTCGCCTTCCATCCTGCTCCGCACCTGACCAGGACACTCGAAGCAGCCAAACATGCTGCCCTTCCTTCTACCGTCATCACCAAAGGAGCTGTACATAGTAGCTGTTCTGTGAAGTTGCTTCCAACTAATCGCAGTCCAAGGTCCAGCCCTTGCTGGGAGAACGAATCCATCCCCGCATGGAAGCCCTCCTGCTGCAATGGCCCAAGAACCTCTTGCTGATAGACAACCTTAGGAGAATGCCAAGAGCCTGTGGAGAAAGATTCCACGCCCAAAGCAGGTGCCAAGAGCTCCAACTGCAACGACTGCAAAGCCGGGCTAACCACTCCAGAAAGAACCGGCTGCCATGGCAATGGGGAAAAGAAGGAATCCAGAGGCCAAACGACCTGTGAAGATAATGGCATCGAGGTCGCAGGGGCCAGGGAAGGCTGCTTAGGAACGTTAGCTTTATGCTTCTTCTCCATGAAGAATCCCATGCCTAAGTGAACAAGCCTACCTCACGCTATCTTGCATCCCTCTAGATTCAACTTTTTAATTTTTTCAAGAATCTCTCATGAGGGACCTTGTCAAAGGCTTTCTGAAAACCTAGATACACTGTACCAACCAGCTCACCTTTATCTACTCCTTGCTGGTCCCCCTTTGAATCATCTCTCTCCCCTTCAATCTGTTCAACACTCTGCTGTGCAGCTAATCTTCCTCCAGCCTCGTCTTGCCCATATTACTCCTCTTCTCAAGTCACTTCATTGGCTCCCTATCCGATTCGCATCCAGTTCAAACTTCTGCTGACCTATAAATGCATTCACTCTGCGGCTCCTCACTACCATTCTTCTCTTATCTCTCCTTACAACCCCCCACTCTTCTAGCAAACTGCTTCTATCTGTGTCCTTCTACTGCTAACTCCAGACCATTCCTTTCACCTTGCTGCACCTTATACCTGGAACAAACTACCTCTGTCTGTACGCCAGGCACCTTCTCTAACCTTCTTCGAATCCAGGCTGAAAACCCACCTCTTCGCTGCTGCTTGACTCACCTGATCTCCTTTTTCTTTCCCCTTGCTTTATCCCTGCCTACACCTTCTGTGTTTGTCTTGACTAGACCGTAAACTCTGATGAGCAGGGACTGTCTCTTACATGTCTGTGCAGTGCTGTGTATGACTTGTAGCGCTATACAAATGCTCAGTAGTAGTAGTATCTATCTGTTTATTCACACCTTTAAAAAAATGTAGCAGATTGATAAGGCAAGATTTCCCTTTGTTAAATCCATGTTGGCTTTGTCCCCTTAAAACATGACAACTGGTGTGTAGTTAAAAATTTGCATTATGTTGGCCGCTCTTCAGTCTTTAGGTACTATGGACGATTTTAATGATAGTTTACAAACTAGTAATAGTAGTGTTTGGATTTGGTTTTTCAGGGAAGCATCTCCTTCAGGTTCCCCCGGTTAAGGTATAATGATTGTCAGAGAATTATACCAGATCTTTTCTACTGCTGGGCTTCTTCTCTAGAATTCGCTCCCAGATGATCTATAACTGGAAAGAGACTGTCTTTCAGAAAGATGCTGAAAAATATTTCTTTTTTACGGAAGCTTTCAACAGTAGCTAGAATGATGGACTGATGTCAATTGTGGGGAAGAGGCAGAGGTGAAAAAAAAGCTTGATGGATGTTTTATGTATCATTTAATTGATATTACATTTGATTTTGTTCCTGTGCGTGCTGTATTGTAGTTTATGTGGATTGCTGGGGGCAATTTCTGTGGACCAGAGAGTTGTAAGGTGATGTTTTTAGAAGGGTTAGAGATTGTTTACGTGTATAAACATCTAATCGTCATGCATAATTGGGATTACATGTTCAATGATTTTGTAAGTTTCTACTTAGAAATGTATAAGCGCAGCATGCATGGATTTCACAGGGACCATGTTCTGGGTGTGGTTTGGGTGGGCCTTAGAAGTAAACCCGTATTTCCTATTTTGCAACCTAATTACAAATGTAGTTCAGAATATTGACACTGGCATTTATACCTGCTCCGAGTAACGCATAGCTGCTTGTTTGGACTTGGGGTTTGGAAGAGTATTTGAGAGGGAAGTTGTGCTTATATCTCCAGTGTAAAATTATCACCAGAAGAAGGAAAGATAGAGAATGCAGTTTTGTAAAATCCATCACGTACAGGTACAAGTAATAAAGCACACAGGTGTGAAGTGGCATTTTAGAAAGGGCATCCACATGCAATCTGGGACATGCAGAGCAAAACATGCAGAAAAACGCTGAGGGTGTCTATGTTTCCACCAGTATTAGAAACAGACACCTCCTGATGTGGACACTCGCAGCAGTGTCCACATAGATGACCCTGCTACAAAATAGCAGGATGGGGACATCTAGTTTGCATAGGGGACATCCATTGTCATGAAAAAATGAAAGCAAGAGCCTGCATTTCCCATCAGTGGTCATTGTCAACATGGAAAATATAGGGACTATGAGTGCACCTCCTTCTCCAGACCCTCCAGCATTTTGCTGATACCTAGTTGTGCCTAGGGCAGGTATAAACTTGGACATGACTCAGGACATGCAGGGTGTTTCTGAAATTGTGCGAGAACATCCAGGTTCTTGGGAACGCCCTGGACATGCCGATACCATGTCCCCATTCTGATTTGGACATCCTCATGCCAGGAACCTCTTTGCAGCTGCTTTCTAAAATGGCTCCAGGGATGTATCCATGTTTTCAGACATCCAAAGCATGAATAGCGCTTCTAAGATAACCTTCTATGAGGCCAATTCCATAACATGCACGTCCATCCCACGGACATGTCCAATTCGAAAATGGGCTCAGTTTTACCCTAATTACACAGCTGCAAGTATAGATGTGCCCGCGGTTCCAGAATGGCATTTCGGGCACAGCACAAGCAAACCACTATTGAGAAACATGGGCCCCGCTATTATAATGAGACGTGGGTATATGCAGCAAATGGTTTGGACGTCCCTGCACTCACTGTATTCTGAAAGGATGGATGTTTCCAATCCTGCCTATCTCCGCCATATACCCATGGATATCTCCTGTGGCCACGCCTCCTCTGTTAAAAGTTGCATCTCCTAAGCTGCTCCTCTCACTGACAGAGTTGTGCTGATGCAGACTACATATAAGTACTGATGATACATAAATGTTGATGCAAATTAGACTAGCTATACTAGTCTGTTGCATTTCCAGTACAGTGCAAGGTTATCTCAGTGCACTCAAAGATATAATAACAGCAAATAGAAGGTGATAGGTTTGTCATGACATGCCTTGCATCAACACGTACATTGCAGTAGAATAAATCCTTAGTTATTCTTTCATTGGTCATCTCTAAAAACCGTCTTTACAATGCAAAGTATGGACCCTTACCAACCTCACAAAAAGCTCATTCAATTTTGCAATTCCCCCAAGGATGTATTGTATTGCTGAGCGACATAATTATGCTCTTCGGAAGACTATGGCTGTCTGGCTATGGCATCTGTTTCCCACATATCTGGGTACTGGCATTTCACACAGCAGCTCCCCATATGTGGCTACACCTGTCCCATACAATCTCTATTCTCTGTCCTGGCTTATGTTGGCCTGTTTACATCTGCTATCTGTGGGGCAACCCTGCCTGCCTTCCCACAATGTTCTCTAGGCAGTGCTCCCCTGGTCGGGCCTGTGTAGGCATGGAAGGGGAGATCCCTGTGCCATCATACCAAGTAGCCAGCCTCCCGATATATCACCACTCTTGCAGCTCTCATAGATCCTGGACTGGATAGGGATGTAGGACTCGTGGAACAATCTGGGAAATGTTGGCACAACATCAGTCATGCCTCCCAGTGCCTGACACAGCAGATGTATGGCTGCCCTATCACACTGCCACCAATATATGATCTTATTAGAGTACCTAATGAACATATTCCCCAAAAAAATCACAAAAGGTTCTCCATAGCTAAATATCAAAACATATCCCTTTCAATAATAAGAGACCCTCAGACTAAGAGCATTCAACAGTGCAAACAGCTACTAATACACGCCCAAAAGCACCATCATCGGTCTCTATAAATGCGCACATTTTTAGAGACCAATGATGGTGCTTGTAGGCATGTTTATTGAAAGGGATAGGTTTTGGCATTTAGCTATGGAGAATCTTTTGTAATTTTTTTCTGCCCTACCACACTGGCACCTGGTGACGCTTCGGTCGTCCATACGGTCCAGGTACTGGCCAGGCATTCATCTCCCCCTTGAATTGCAGATGAGCACACCAGATCCTCCCATGTAACCCTCAAACCACACACACACACACTCTCACTTTCAGTCACAAAAAACATAATTCTGCCAAAAAGATGCCCTGAACCTTTAAATAACAGCTGGTATAACATAATAGCATGGAGTTCCAGGACTAAAAATATGATCTCACCCAAACAAGAATCCTTTCCATACTCACATACTATTTCTGCATCAACAGTCCCATTTTTCAGGGTCCCCTAGCTTAGCTCCTTTAGCACAAACAGCAAATGTCAGCATGGTCAGAATAATCACTATTGCTCTTCTTAATTTCTTTCAGGGTAGTTATTAATGCCTCTTTAGCTTACAAGATCCCACACCTTTGATTTCTATTATTTATAAATGCATCTTGTGGTGTTTTTCCATACTGCAGTCACACCATTTCAGAACAGACTAGTCACTGCCTTCATACAAACACAGCAGAATATTTTCTAAGTATTGGCCTTATTCCGTGTCTCTGGGAGGTATAACGGGCATGTCTGCAGGGATCTCCCAAAACATATTTGGGCCTTTCCTAAATACGCGTTATATGTCTCCACGGTAAACCATGCCCCTGTTCCGCCCCTCCCAGAGACGTTCTGAGATCCCCGTGTTAGCAAGATAAACATCCACGGGCGCTATGAACTGGAATACGCTCATAGACTTTTCGGTAGATAAATGTCCCTGACGAAAGTACAAATCCTTATTCGGTTTCTGGAATGAGCTCCTATATGTCTAAGTGCCACAGCTTATACATACATAGCCCTGATTGATGCTGCTCTTTTTAAATGTGCGTGTTTGTAAAATAGCTGTTCCTATTGTAGGAGGCCTTATATGCATTTTATTAAAGGCTTCATGTTCAGCGATGCTTTTGTAAAATCACTTGCATATTTAGAAATCCCAATTCAGACTTTCCTTTTCTGACCCAGACAACTTATGCAATATTGGGCTTCAAATGTTCCGAAATACATAAATGAACATTATATCTGCCTCTAAGACAGATCAATGGTTTAACTTACTTAAGGCCAGCATTATCCGAGACTGATTCTGGAAAGTCCTCAAATGGCCTGCTGTTGTCAAGTTAGAGGAGACATTTATAAGGAAAACATGGCACAACATATGTGCTTATAGAAACAACTTCCTGGTGTATAGGAAGAAACCACTTCTATCTTCCATGTATCAACTATTACAAATTTGTAAAAGCACAATATTTTATGCTGCGGAAATAAAGCTTCAAAATCCAACTCCAGAGTGGCCCAAGAACAGAACAGAACAGACCTCTTTAGAAACTCAGTGACGTACAGATGCCCTTCTCCAGGATCTACCCCAGTTGTCACCCACACCTCCCGTACTGTGATGATAGGAGGTAGGTGGAAGGTTTCTCCTGACACGCTCAGGAGAAATCTACCCACACCTCCCGTACTGTGATGATAGGAGGTAGGTGGTAGGTTTCTCCTGACACGCTCCACTGTATATCTTCTAAGCACTCCCACCAGGATTACGTAAGGAGAAAAAAATGTACAAGGCTTAGTCTGATTTTCTAGAAGTTACCATTTGTGATGTACAGTACCGTACAGCTGCTGTTTTGTATCATATTACAGTAACACTGAAAATGGGTAGCACAGAGACCTGGTACTCAAGTTTTCACAGCTTTCTATTGTATTTCTGCCAACTTTAGATCTTTAGTATGGATTTCAGTTTGCAAAGCAATTAAAACGCCAAGAACATCATCAATTCTCTTTGATCAAGACTTGATCAAAACGGTTATAGAAGTCCATAAGAACTCAATAGTTGCAATCTTGGGCCTGGTGAGAATATGCCTCTGTTCAGAAACTGTCCCATTAAGTAGGGACAGCGAAACATCTTTTTAGTTGCAGGAGCCAAACTGACCAGTCTCCAGCCCTGCCCACAAGCTCTCTAGATGCTGATGCTGTGTTGTCTACGATATTGGTGGGACCATGGCCGCTGTGGCTCACCCCTTTCCACTGCCTATGCTATTAAGGTTTGAAGAGAAGACATTTTTCACTTTAGCCATAGCAATGGGGCACCTACAGATGATTCACATTCACAAGTACTCTTCAGGGCTGCAGGAGAGACTGGCTTTAAGCAATGTACAGCCCGTAGCAATCAGAGCATCTGAGGTTCTCCTTGCATTGGACATATCAGCCTGTAAGACTTCCACTGGAACCGGCATGTCTGATGTCAGATTTTGGCTGGATATCAAAGAAAGTTCCCTGCTGTCAGGATTGGTTCCATTGCCTTATCCTGAAATTCCTGACATTTTATCATCAGAAATGCCCCATGACGGTTTGTCCTGCTAACTGTGGTGGGTGGGGCCTTTTACTATTTAATTATGGCTAGAAGCAATATAAGAAGAAAAGAAAATACAGTGTTAAGAGGAATTTCAGAGCTCTGCTGTGAGACTGTGCACAGATTATGACTTTGCCCTCGTGATTTTCCCAGCATTGCATCTTGCTCTGAATAGCCTGGAATATCTGGAAGCACACTGAAAAAAAAAGCAAGGAAAGTAACAGAGCACGATGAGGAAGAAGACATCCGGATGAAAGAGGGTGGCCTGTCACATACATGGAAAGGATCTTTCTCCTCTTACTTTAGTGGTACCAGTACTACTACTACATACGGACGATGTACACATACACAGTCCTTGCTTCACAGAGCTTAAAATCTATCCCAGACAGACAAACAGGGTAAATAAGAGATCAGTGAGCTTCATTTAATATGGAAAATGATTAACCAGAACATAGGGATAAACAAAAGAATAAGGGGTTAAGATTAAAAAAAAGCCTCCAGAAGGAGAACATTTAACTTGGATTTGAATAGAGCCAGGAAGGGGGATTTAAGACAGAGGGCACAACTCACTCCCTGGCTTAGGTCCATCCATACCACAATGCTATCATCTCGTGGTGCTCTGGACAGTTGCCCATCTTAGCCACCTTGTGCAATGGCCCTATCTGGGAGACACACTTTTAAGTAGCTCCAAATATAAAAAAAGAAACAGGCTGAGCTAGTCTGGTTTTACCCTCACTGCAGCTATTGACTTGTAGTTCTCACTTCCTAGGATGTCCATGTGTGCGATTAGAGTACAACTACGACCAGTTTATTCTGTCCCTTTTCACAGGAAGTTGCATGCTTACCCTGCCTGTGAGAGATCTGAAATTAATGTAATGCTTTTCGATGTCTGTTTTCTGTTATCAAAACAAATTTTAAAAAGATTGTGTGTTGACACCTGTAAATCTGTTTGTTAATATGTTAGCATTTCAGCTGACAGCCTTTGCCTTAATTTAATGAAATGAAAATGTCTATTTTTACTGCAGTAGAATTACTAATTCTTCCGCTTTAAGAATATGATTGCATTCAATTTGCCTCTCAAATGCACCTGCCTCCACTGTATTTCAATATCTTTATCTCATTTAAAACTTTTCAGTATTGCACACAGAGGTGGCAATAGGACAATTCAGTGGATGAATTATATTTAACAGTTCTTTTCATAGGGGACCATGCAACCTTTACAGTGGAATTACTACATTTGCTAACACAATTGCATGGCTCTGTTCTCATGCACAATGGCATACAGACAGATGTGTCTGTATGTAGCACGAATAACTGTGAACCAGTAGCGGTGACAGCAGAAGCTGGATATGGGTAACAGTAGTAGTAGGGAGAAGAGCTCTCATAGTCAGTAGTGGCAGCATTAACAGTCTTCTTGCCCAGGGTGACAGTGGGTGTGCGTCTCAGGGCGCCAGTAGAGGTCATACTGATCTAATAGTTTGTGGCTATTTTCCAGGGTTTGGTGTTGTGCTGCAGGTTCCATGCCTGCATCCCGTCCTACACCTCACCAGTCTAGTGCAGTCATTTCAATCCCCTCTGTCATTCCTTTTCAGTTTTGAATCCGCCTAATTTATGCTATGTGCTTTTCAGCATCTACTTTATTCCCACTTTTTATTTAGACCAGTGTGATCTAGATTTATAAGCGTGCTCTAACATGTTAGTGCGTACTAGCCAGGGTCGGCCCAACCATCAAGCAAACTAGGCATTTGCTTTGGGCGGCAACTTCTGGAGGGCAGCAAAGAGCAGAACTTTGAAAGCTAAATAATAGATTTTGACAGCCAGGGGGATGTAAAGTTGAAGGTCTGACTAGGACGCCAACATCTTGAACCCATTCTGGCCCGGTTGTGGCACTAGTACTCACTAACGCATTATTACATATTGTGGAATGGGACCTACTGTATGTACTAATAATGTAGTAGGACGTTTTATGAAATCTAGTCCTTCATGTGCTCTGATAGTGGTTGCTGACAAATTTAGGGCCCTTTTACTAAAGTGCAAAAGGATTTTGCAATAAATGCACATGCTAAAACTAATGTGAGTTTAGTGCAAAGCCTCCACAGTAACTGTCAGAGGCACGGCAAGCATGTTCCCGGCAGTTAACATGTAGATGCATACCTTACCTCACAGCGCAATTACCTTAGGTGCACCTAACTCTACCTATTGAGGTGACGTTAGTTGCACTCGTGCTAATTGCAACATTTGACTATGCGTGATATGTCCCCCATGCCAACTGCAATGTGTGCTCCATGCCCACTCTCTGCCCCGAACCTGCTCATTCATCGCCTTGATGCGTGACTGGCAGCGTGTGAATCAGTGCACAGTAACTGTCACGCCTCTGTGGTAACAGTGACTGCAAGCCCTTGCACCTAGTTGCCATATGTGAAAATGTGCATTAATTGCATAGAACACGTTAGTAAAAGGGCTTCAAGAGTCTACTAGCACACCCATTATGGTAGGCCTTTTAGCTTACTTTTGTTACTGTAGAAGCTCAGAAAACAAATCTTTTCTTTATTTTTAATCATGCCAGAACACAACTGTTTTCGGGAGGTGATTATTCAACTCCACTGCAGTAGGTTGATGTCACAGTATACACACTCCTGCTGTGTAGCAACAGGAAGAATCAGTGCAGCTCTCAGCTCACCCAGGACCTTGGTTTATGGTAACCAATGAATTAGTCAGCTTCAGAACTACATGACGTGGACCTTCCTCAGTCAAAAGTTACATTGATGATTTTTAATAATAAAAGACATGCAAGTGGCACTGGATGCTGACTTGAGTAGGATACCTCCTGTTTTTTAATATGTGGTTTATCATTTTCTATTGCCATATCTTCAAGATTTAATTTAAAAGCAGCAGTACAGGGCAATATTGAAGAGCTTATTTTAACATAAAAATATATTTCTGCATGGTTATGATAAATATCTCATTAATGGGGCTTATATACAGAGCGGCACTATTTTGTAGCACTATGTATGAAAGGGGTGGCTATGTGCAGTAACATCAAATAAGACTATGCTAAAAGTAACACCAGAGTTAAATTTAGCGTAGCTCCACATGCTAAATGGAAAGTGCCATCTGAATCACTCCATGACGCATTATTGTCATATTTAGCAAATTCTATTAAATTTACCGGGGGTCTATTGCCTGAATAAATTTACTGCCAACATTGCTAAGGCAGTGCTCTGAGTTGGTCCCTTAATCAGAGCTGATCCCCAATAAAAACCTTCTCCCAGCTTCTGAGTAATGACCCATGCTCTAACTACCAGGCACAGACCCCCTTTTCCGCATTACATCTTAATTCCCACAGTTAACACAGTTTAGTAAATAGGTTCCGCAATGAACTAAAACGTCTATTTTTAGAGTTACAGCATGCGCTAAAAGATGAACACTAATATTAGCACATATTACTTTTTATTGCATAATAGAATCAAAATATAGGACCAATTTAAGAAAGAGGAGAGCAAGATAAACACTGCAGAGCAACACACGTATGCTAAATGTGCACAAAGTCCAACAACCCATCTTCCCAAAGTGCTGATATGATTCCTTTCTGTTTTTATTTAATTATCTCCTACATGCCAGAATCTTAGCCCATTGAGAATGCTCTAGAATTTGGCGGCTAAGATTTAATGCTAAAAAAATGTGGGCAGCAAAAACCCAAGAGAGTGGTACAGTATAGGGGGTAAAGTACTTCTGTGCATGAAAGAAGAGAGCTTCCTGGGGGTGATCATGTCTGCAATCTGTGGATCTTAAGGTGCCCAAACAAATAGAAGAGGTGACAGCAAAAGCTAGAAGGATGCCTGGGTGCACAGGAAGAGGAATGGCCAGCAGAAGAAAGGAGGTGATAGTGACCCCGTATAACTCTCTGGTGAGACCTTATTTGGCTACTGTGTGCAACTCTGGAGACCGCACCTTCCAAAAGATTGAAACAGGAGGGAGTCGGTGCGGAGGGTGGCTACTAAAGTGGTCAGTGGTCTTTATCATAAAGCAGATTGGGATAGACTTAAAGATCTAAATATTAATATTAATAATTTCAAAGAAAGGCGGGAGAGAGGAGATATGATAGACATTTGAAAAGCTCTGTGGCATAAATACACAGGAGGCAAGCATCTTTCAATTGAAGATCCGGAATGAGGGGGCATGGGATGAAAGTGAAAGGGGATAGGCTCAGAAGTAATCTAAGGAAATATTAAATATAGAAAGGGCAATGGGTGCATAGAATATCCTCTCGGTGGAGGTGGCAAAGATGACAGGACTGCCTAAGCAAACCTTCAGCCGTGCACCCTCACACCCTCCCCCGGGAATGCTTTATTGCCCCTCTCCCATACTTCGGCAGCTTCTCTTCCCCTCCCCTCCTCTGCCAGGTGTCCAGCATTGCTCTCCGTCTCCCCTGTCTAGTCTGCTCCCTCAAACATTCCACAACAGTGACAGTCACTAACTCTGCACATTGGTAGCAGGAAGTGTGTGTCAGAGAGGGCAGGACCCTCGGGGGCTTCCAGTGTGCTAGAGTGAGGCTCCATGGCATGTTTATTTTCTTTTTTAGAGTTGACATGGCCATACCTATAAGGATATGCAAATAAAATTGGCTAATCATGAAAACTTTAAATCCTTCAAAAAATATCAAAATCACCAACACTAAACAAAAGGATCATTCTCTTAAAAACACATAATAGCACTGATATACTATATATCTGATCTTCATGAGATGTCAGTACATCCTCATGGTGAGGTTAAATTAACCAAAAACACTGACATAAAACTTCTTCATTGCTCAAAATAATATTTCAATTTTGTATAAATTTCAGTCCATATCCATAACACATAGAGCCTGATCCCAGAAGGTGCACGTTTGGTCTGTCTGGACTCGAACAGGGCGGGTTCGTTAGGACCCGATTTTGCACCACAGGAGCTAGATGTTCCTGCGGGTGCAGTATCGGGCCCTGAGATGGCCCGGCGTGCACCTGCTTGCCGTCCAGCTCGCCATGGTGCCGACCCCTGTTATCCTGCTGCCTGCCCCCTGGTGGGGGCAGCTATGGCCCAGATTGGGCGGCGGGGTCCTATCAGCAGCTTGACCCTGCCTCAAGGGTAGTCTCCGGGCCCGATCTCCAACCACAAAAAGTTTGAGATCTGAGAGTTTGTGCTGCTGATTGCCAATGGGAAATCAAAGAGGCTGTGAACGTCTTAGTATAGATAGCAGAACAATGTTCAATAATTCTTGTTTTAACTTTACAAACTGTTTTGCCTCTATATATCTTGTGGTAAGGGCACACTATGACATACATGACCCCTGCAGTTTCACGCTTAAACTGAAAAGCATGCCGGGGATGTTGAAAAGAGTCACTCTGCATTTTGTGTGAGCATACCACATTAGGTCCACATGCCTGATGACCCTTGGGTATTGTGTCAATTCTATCTGCATGCAAACGCATGGATAAGCATACAAAAAAAATCACACAAATCTTTCAGTCGTTGATATGCAAAATGTGTTCATGTTGAAAAGTGGTATGTATTTGTAACACACTCCAATATTTACAGCTGATCCTCCAAATCATATATGTCTCAGACGAAAACAGCAAAGCACTAGTATAATTGTCAGTGTTATCCTTGACGTCACTGAGAAGAAAGAAGCCGGTCTAGGCTACTATATTTCACTCTTGTATGAGCCGATTGGATAATACTTCAACAAAACATTTAATAATCTTAGCCCGTGGATGAAAATCTTCCTCAATAGAACATGGTGTCCTATAATTAAACGCCACTAGAATTTACACTTAACTTTGCGTAATGTGCGTTTGTAACACATGTTAAGTGCAAAGCCTCTGTGTTAGCTTTCAGAGCTATGACCTGTATGCTCCCGGCAGCTAATGTGCATTGGGGTACCCTAATGAACAGCAAAGTAACATGGGGCACCTAATACCACCTATAGAAGTGCTGTCGCATGAACCCACGCTACATGCCACAGTGTCGACCATGCCCACACACCATCTCTACCCACCCACTGTCCACAGTGGCGTGCAAGTGCCAGTCAATGCCTATTTCAACAGTCGGTAGATGACCTGCCCGCACACTAGGGTTCATTGCAGCCAGTTACCACTTGCTAAAATATATGTTGATTGTTAGAAGCATTTAGTAAAAGGGCTCCATAGTCGTCAGAGTCTCAGGAATTGTCCCAAGGGAATATTGTTCCTCAAATTACGCAAGTGGAAGCTCTGATATTATAATAGGCTATTACAGTGAAATATTTCCCAGTAGTAGTAGTAGAAAAATGAATGCATAGTAACTGCAAAACCTCAGTATTGGGGGCAATCCAAAGATCTGCTCATGCAGTCAATGTAGAGACAATACACTTACCGAGCTTTACCTGCATTACAGATACTATACATGCCACCTACTGCCACAGATCAAATTAATGCTATTTGCTGAAGTGGCAATAAGTGATCTGTAATTTGCTTTGGTAACAATGAGCGGTAAGCTAATATACGTTAATGACAAGGTGCAGTTTCCATCCCTTCCCTGTCCCATTCCATGATTGTTACCATGGCACTAATTGTGTGTGTTAACTCATGCATTTCTTGCTTAACACACTTTAGTAAGAGGCCTTCAAATCTCATAACCCCCCCCCCCCTTTTTTAACATGTTCTAAGATGAAAGTAATCAAAGTCTCAGTAGTAGAATTGTGTAGTGATGTTTCAAGTTCCTGCATCAAAGATATTGAGTGCTCCGGGAAACAAGTGGATTTAGACAAGAAAAAAATCCTTAGCGATAGGTGGAAGTTTATCCCCAGGAGCAGAAAGACAATATTTTTAAACAGCTCTATCCTTGCAATAGCTTGAACATAATATTTTAGAGCATAGAAAATTCAGAATAGTTTCCATCGTCCCGTTCAGTACAGTATTCTGAGAAACAGAAACTTTGAATTCCTCAGAGTCATGCGTTTTCTCCTATCAGAAAACATCTTACTAGACGAAGGTGAGAGTTCATTTTATTCTTAGCTTTTGGTTAGATGGGTTTAAAAAGGGTTTAGATAAACAGCTGGAGGAAAGGCTAACGGATCAGGTAGACTCAGGAAAGCCACTGCTTATCTCTGAGGTTAAGTAACAAGGAAAGGATTCATTCTTTGAGATCCTGCCAGGTGCTTTTGACCTGGAATGGCTGCAATTGGAAACAGGATGCTGGACTTGATGGACCTCTGCTTTGACCCAGTATGGTATTTCTTATGTTCTTATTACTTCTAAAACACCATCTTTCTGATTCAAAGATGCACTGAGGGAAGAGAAAACATTTTTTAGATCATAGCATATCATAGGGTCTCCAGAGTTATATTTACGGATGCCCTCATGTCCTCTTCTGGCAATCTTTCTACCTCAGCTCCTCTTTGCTGCATGGCAATCTCCTCCTGCTTCAAGCTTGGGATCTCGCTGTAATAAGAAGGGGGGCAGAGGAAATAACTCTCCTTTACACTTCCTGGGTCCTTTCCTACAGTGCATGGATAAACCACACATGCTTTTCCATGAGATAATATATTGTATTGATAGACAAGAGCTAGTATATTGCACACAGTGTCTAATAAAGTGTATGACTATAATGGTCTAGAAATGTATAACTACAATGGTCTAGAAGTGTATGACTATTATGGTCTAGAATTCGGCAGCTGACATTTAATGTTAAAAAATGCAAGGTCATGCATTTAGGCTGCAACAATCCAAAGCAATATAGTATAGAGGGTGAAGTACTTTTGTCCACTAAAGAAGAGCGGGACCTAGGCATGATTGTGTCTGATGATCTTAAAGTAGCTAACCAGGTACAAAAGGCGATGGTGAAAGCTAGAAGGATGCTTGGGTGCATAGGGAGAGGAAGGGCTAGCAGAAGAAAGGAGGTGATAGTGCTTCTGTGTAAGTCTTTGGTGCGACCTCATTTGGAGTATAGTGTGCAATTCTGGAGACCACACCTTCAAAAGGATATAAACAGGATAGATCAGTACAGAGGGTGGCTACTAAAATGGTTAGTTGTCTTCATTATAAAGTATATGAGCAGGGGTGGCCCAAGGGGGGTGTGGGGCCATGTGCGGAGACTCAGTGTGGTACCTCATTTGCATAAGGGGCCTCATTTGCATAAATATTTGCATAATGTTACCATACACTAACTTTTAGTAAACATGCCTCTTAATGAGTGTATGGATAAAGAAAGACTAAAAGATTTCTACATTACTATAATCCAGTACCAACCGCCAGGCACATTACTACTACTACTACTAAGCATTTCTAAAGCACTACCAGGTGCACGCAGCGCTGTACAATGAAAACACAAAAAGACAGTTCCTGCTCAAAAGAGCTTACAATCTAAAAAGACAAAGCAAGAAAAGGAGTAGAAAAAGATAAGAACAAGGGTAAAGAGACAGCAGGAGAGACAGGACAAAGGAAAGAGGTAAGAACAAGTGTAAGAGGAAGAAAGAAAGGTGAAATAAAAGAGGGAAAGGAAAGAGAACAGCAAAATCAAGAGCCAAAGGCAGAGGCGAAAAGATGAGCTTTTAACTTGAGCTTGAAGAGGGGCAAAAAAGATGCCTGACGTATAGACAAAGGAAGTTTATTCCAAGCGTAAGGAGCAGCAAGGTGAAAAGAGCGGAATCTGGAGTTGGCAATAGAGGAGAAGGGCATAGCAAGAAGCAACTGGGAAGAAGGGGGGAAATAGGGAGAAATGAGAGAAGAAAGGTACTGAGGAGCCACAGAGTGAATGCACTTATAGGTCAGAAGGAGAAGCTTAAAGTGAATATGGAAATGGATCGGGAGCCAGTGAAGAGATCTGAGGAGAGGAGTGATGTGGGCAAAACGAGGCTGACGGAAAATCAAAGGGGCAGCGGAGTGCTGAATAGACTGAAGAGGGAAGAGATGAGACTGAGGGAGACCAGCAAGAAGGAGGTTACAATAGTCAATAGGGAATGGATGAGGGTTTTAGTAGTGAGCTCAGAGAGAAAGGGGCGGATTTTTCCAATGTTGAAGAGAAAGAAGTGACAGGTCTTAGCGATAAGTTGGATATGAGAGGAGAAAGAGAGCGAAGAGTCAAAAATAACACTCAAATTGCGAGCAGATGAAACAAGTTGGAGAACAGAGCCATCAACAGAGACTGAAAAAGAAGGAGAAAGGGAAATTTTAGGAAAAAAAATGAGAAGTTCAGTCTTAGCCATGTTCAATTTCAGGCGACGATGGAACATCCAGGCAGCAATGGCAGAGAGACAGCAAGAGATCCGGGACTGGAAAGCAGAAGAAAGATCAGGAGTAGAGAGATAGATTTGGGAGTTATCAGCATAGAGATGGTACTGAAAACCATGAGAGGAAATAAGCACACCAAGGGATTGGGTATAGAGAGAAAAAAGAAGGGGACCCAAGACAGAACCCTGGGGGAGACCAACCGAGAGCGGGGTAACAGAGGAGAAGGAGCCACCAGAACATACACTAAAGGAGTGATGGGAGAGATATGAGGAGAACCAGGAGAGAACAGAGTCCCTAAAGCCAAGCGAGGACAAAGTGTCAAGGAGAAGATCATGGCCAACAGTGTCAAAGGCAGCAGAAAGGTCAAGGAGGATAAGAACAGAGTAAAGGCAACTACTACAAACACTGCTCATTTAGAACCCATAGCAAACCCGCCGTATCGTAACAGCACTACCAGGACTCACAAAGCACCAGACCCTTCCTATCAAAAGGCAACACTGCAAATATTAAACCAATACATTTCAGAGAATAACAATACATGACCTAATCACACCCCTAATCAAGATGTACCTATCCACTCACGGATACTACCCTCACAACCACTACATGCCCACACCCCCACACCACCCCACTTGATTGGTTTGCAGTGAAACTGTTTTGATTCAATGATAAAGTGGGATACAAATCATTTTAAATAAATAAATAAAGAGAACAAGTGGCAATGTCAAATAGGAATTACATAAACAGAATACCTCAGCTCAGTTACACATGCAGAACATAGACCATCACCAAACAAGGAATCACAATTTAGAAACAGGAAGACAATATATTTTCCCCTCTCCATTTAACTCTCCCAACCCCATCCCATTCTAATCCTCCCCCAACATCAGCTACCTTCTAGTTCCAGCCCCACACAGCATCCGCTCCCTTCTAGTCCCCGCATCAGCCCATTTCCAGTCCTAGCTCCCCATCAGCCCATTTCTAGTCCTTTCCTAGCCCCACCATCAGCCCATGTCAAATCCTAGCTCCCCTCCACTCAGCCCATTTCCATTCCTAGCCCCCGTCCCCATCAGCTACTTGGAGTTCAAGCCTCCCCTTCCACTCAGCCCATTTCCAGTCCTAGCAACCCCCTAACCCATTACCAGTCCTACCCCCCTCATAGCCCATTACCAGTTCTAAGCCCCCCATCAGCCCACTTCTAGTCCTAACCCCATCAGCTCATTTCCAGTCTTAGCCCCCCATAGCCCATTACCAGTCCTAACCCCCCCATCAGCCCACAGCCCATTAGAAGTCCTAACCCCCTCTGCCCACCTCAAGTCCTAACCCCCCATAAGCCCATTTCCAGTCCTAGCCCCCCCATAGCCCATTACCAGTCCTAACCCTCCCAACAGCCCGCTTCCAGTCCTAACCCCCCATTCACCCCATTTTCAGTCTTAGCCCCCCTATAGCCCATTACCAGCCCTAACCCCCCATCAGCCCACAGCCCATTACCAGTCCTAACCCCCTTAGCCCACCTCACGTCCTAACCCCCCCATCAGCCCATTTCCAGTCCTAGCCCCCCATAGCCCATTACCAGTCCTAACCCCCCTCCCCCCCATCAGCCCAGGGGAAAAAAAAAAGTTGGCTGCTGTTGCTGCCACCGTGGCAGCGGCAGAATCGAGTGTCCCGGCGGCCCATTGTGCCACGCGCTTTGGTGGTTGAGAGGAAGGAGCAGGGAGCTTGACATCCCTTCTTGCTCGTGGCAGGATGCGGGTGGGAGTATTGCTCTTTGCTGCTCCTCCGCCTCCCACTGGTGGTCGCCAAGGCTGACGTAAGAACGTGGAACTTGTCAGACGGCTGCCTGGGTGAGAATCTTCACAGTCTTGGCAAGTGCATATATCTATATGATTTGCAAGGGGTTGTGGGCAATGCAGTTCATTCACACCAGACACAGCTGCTCACAATAATTAGTTGTGCTTTTGGGTAAAGCCAATAAGATATTTATTTATGGGGTTATTTCTCCCAACACAGATATGCTTGGTAGCACATAAATCAGGTTACTTGCTTTCAGTGTTAAACTTGAAAAAAACAAAATGAGGAAACAACATTTGAACTTGTCAGCCAATCAAAGCAAAAGAAATAAGACCTGGTTGGTACAAACTGGTCTTTTCTGTAGGCATTAGCTAATGTTTTCTTAGCAGTATCAAACAACAAACCAAAAGCCACAAAGAAAGGAAAAAACTGTTCTTTTCAGGTAAACTTCTTATATCTCCCCACATAGATTCAGAAGTGATTCTCTTAGAGCTCACAAACAATTAGGTAAGGCTCAATTGCTAGCAGTTATCCAGCTGAAACCCCTCAGCTGGCTTGCTCTCCACTGCGTGGCCAAAAATCCTACACAGGAGCTTTTCTGAGTAGATTAAAGAACAAGTTTGTATTTCTTTGTGATGGTTGCTGTACTTTACAACAGAAAATCGCCAAAGGAGTTTAGACAGAGAGCAGTCCATATAAACACATTCTTCATCTGCAATCATTCCCCCTTCTTCAACAAGCATGGGTTCAATATCATGGATTGGCACAGATGAATCTCTCAATGGAGCCCTTTCAGGAGAATAGTTGTTTCCCTGCTGTCTTTCAAGGTTATAGCTAGGGCATAGATCAGTGTTCATACCTGAGCTTCCATTGCTGTTAGAGTTCCTCTCTATATAGCCTGGCCAGTATGTAGTCCAGTTCTTATGCCCAGCCTTCCAATCCAGATCCCTGGACACTGGATCTCTCTTCACATACCTTCTGGCACGGGTCTTAGGGTCCCTTCCACGTGCAGCCGTCTCCCTCACAGGTAGCATCTGGAGATTCCTAGCTCTGCAGCACTATTCCTCTGGCTTTCCCCAGTCCAATGGTGTATGCTGACCCTTGGAATGCCTCCCAGTATACGTACTGCTCTGGACTCTTCTAGACCTCTCAAAGGCTTTTCTCTTCCTTCTTCCAAAGGGTTTCTTTCCCTCTCTGTCCGTCCAGTTTGGCTTCTGCTTCTTATGATCCTTCAGATGAAACTGATGATCAAGCTCAAGCTGATTCTCAGGATAAGGATAATTCTCTGTAGAATAAACTCTACCTTTATTCTGCTTAGATGAGTGCTCCTCCCTAACACAGCGCAGCTGTGCTGAATCAGGCCCTGCCCTTTGAGATGAGTGCTTAGGGATTACCTCATAGCCCTCCTGATTGAACACACGTTTCCCCACTTCAGCTCCTCTAATGGCTGTTGGAAACCTGGTGCATTCTGGGACTGGTAGTCTTTTATGGGAAAATTCTGTTTTCTTATTTCTACCAGAACTGACAGGTTGCTTGTTCAGAGTCACTTCACCTTTTCTATAGCTCCTTCCTGAGCTATGATAAGCTTCCTTATCACATACCCCCCTGCTTAAGATATTACGGACTGGTGTCACTGGTGAAACTTCTTCTCTACAGTCCGTAATACGGGAAAGGGCATCCGCATTCTTGTGTAACTTCCCAGCACGATGTTCAACTTGAAAATCAAATGCCTGTAAGGCCATGTACCAGCGTGTCAACCTGGCATTGTGGTTCTTCATTTGCTGCAACCACTTAAGTGGGGCATGGTCTGTGACCAACTGGAACTTTCTCCCTGTTTGGTAAAACCTTAACGCCTCCACTGACCACTTAATAGCTAAACATTCTTTTTCTATTGTGGAATACTTTTGTTCCGCCGGTGACAACTTCCTGCTCAGGTACATCACAGGATGCTCCTCCCCTTCATGACACTGGGATAGAACCGCTCCTAGCCCTACATTCGATGCATCTGTTTGAACCAGAAAGGGTTTCTTGAAGTCCACCCCTTTCAGTACCGGTCCTGTACACAATTTTCCTTTTAGGACTGAAAACGCTTTTTCAGCTTCAGGTGTCCACTTTAGCTGGTTTGGATAATTCTTCCGCAGCATATCCGTGAAAATTGCACTTTTCTCTGCAAATTGCGGTATAAATCTGTGGTAGTATCCAATAAGTCCTAAGAAACTTCTTAGTTGTTTCTTTGTTGTTGGAGGAGGAAAATTCCTGATGCTATCTACTTTACTCATTAGAGGTTTAATTTTTCCTCTTCCCACTAGGTGGCCCAGGTATTTTACCTCCCTATTTGCAAAGGCACACTTCTTCGGGTTTAAAGTGATTCCCGCTTGCTTCATGGAGCACAAGACTGCCCTGATCCTCTTCAGATGCTCCGCCCAGGTGTTACTATGGATTATGACATCATCCATATATGCAAAAGCATAATTTTGGTGGGGTCGAAGTACCTGATCCACTAACCTTTGGCAGGTAGCCGCTGCTCCATGCAGTCCGAAAGGCATCCTCTTGAACTGGAAAAGGCCAACGGGGGTGCTGAACGCAGTCTTCGGCTTCGACTCCCTGGTGAGAGGGATTTGCCAATATCCTTTTGTCATATCAAGGGTGGTTAAGTATTGAGCCTGTCCCAGCTGGTCCAACAGCTCTTCAATTCTTGGCATTGGATATGCATCAAAAACTGATATGGCATTTACCTGCCGGAAGTCAATACAAAATCTTAAAGATCCATCAGGCTTCGGCACCAGGACTATGGGGCTATTCCAGGGACTCTTTGACTCCTCTATTACTCCCATGTCCAACATCTCCTGGACTTGTGCCACTACTTCCTGTCTCTTGGCTTCAGGCAAGCGGTATGGCCTTTGACGAACTAATTTCCCAGGTGGAGTTATTATTTCATGGGCAACCAAATGTGTCTCCCCAGGTATGGGTGTCAACACATCTGGGAATTCTTTAAGCAATTTCCTAATTTCTTCCTGTTGTACCACTGTCAGGTCCTCACCTATTTGGGACTCTGATTTTTCTTTACAATCAGATACCTGGGGTCCCAAATCTTCCTCTTCATTCACCTCCCTCTCTCGGGCACAGGTGGCAGCTAGGCTTTTAACCCCTTTGACGTCAGTAGAACCAAAGCCTTTGGTTCCACGCTCAGAATTTTCCAGGGATGTGACCTCCTCCACAGGTGGAAAACACAGCCTCTCACAGATCAATTGGGCAATTCTGTCTCCTGTCTTCACGTGATAATCATTCTGTCCAAAATTAAATAACAGAACTTTAATATTGCCCTGTAATCGGGATCAATTACTCCCGCACCCACATCGATGAAATATTTAAGGGCTAATACGGACCTTGGGGCTACTCTCCCATAGCATCCAATAGGTATTTCCACTTGGAGACCGGTGTCAACCAGGGCTCTCCCTTGGCTAGGTACAGTCACACTTTCTATGCTGCACAGGTCAAACCCAGCAGCTTGAGGGGTTGCCCGCTTAGGAGCTTGGGCCTTCTCTGTGACCCTATGGTACTTTAGGACGAATGTCTGCTTTGGGGTAGCTTGGTCTTCTGGACGCTTAACCATCTTTTTAGCTGGGGTCTGAGGACTTCCAAATAAAGGCCCGGGAGCTATTACCACTAAACCTTCTCCCTCCTTCTTTCCTAGTCCTTCCACTAGACCCTGCTTAAATCTTGGCCAGTCTCTTCCTAGAACCAAATCAAAGGGTAGCCTAGGCACCACTGCTAACAGGACTTCCTCTTGTCCCCCCAGGCACTTAACCTTTAGCCTATAGGTGGGATATGATGTTGCAGCATCATGAATGCATCTGATGTGAACTTGGCTTTCAGGGGTTCTAGGCACAAATCCTTCTTGGGCCTCTATCCTCTTCCAAAGCCTTTTTGACATCATACTCTGGTCTGCCCCAGAGTCTAACAAAGCATTTGTGGTAATTCCTTGCACATCAACCATCAAAAGAAATCCTTCTTTGGGCTGTTTTAAATCCAACCCCATTAAACTAGTGTGTGTCTGGCATCCCTTTTTTAAATGTCCCCATTTTCCACATTTGAAACATTTCTTTCTATTCCACTGTGTCATCTAGTTTGATACAGTACATTCATTTTCCGAAACATTTTTAATTATTTTCTTTTCTGATACAGCACATCTTGCCTCAGCACCAATCTTCAGAGGGCCACCCATTCTATGGCAAGCCTGCGTGGCTTCCAAGAATCTCTCTGCTAGCATGGTTGCCTCTCCAAGATTTTGGCAATTTTGCTGTATAAGGAAAGTGTGCAAATCTTTAGGGACCGCAAACATAAATTGTTCAAGCATTATAATATCTAATAACATTTCTACCGTCTTTTGCTCAGGCTCCAACCATTTTACAGCTAAACCTCTGATTCTCTGACTCAGAGCCCTGGGTGTTTCACCCACTCTCAATGTAGTAGCTCTAAACATTCGCCTATACTCTGAAATAGACAACCCTAGGCGATCTCTAATAGCAGCCTTTACATCCTTATAATTCAAAGCCTGGGCTGCTGGCATTGCTCTATAAGCTGCAAGCGCCTCTCCGGTTAATGAGGCTGCCAGCCTTACTGCCCACTGGGTCTCTGGCCATGCTAATGCTTGTGCCACTCTTTCAAAAGACTCTAGAAAATCATCAACATTATCATCTGGAGTTAGCTTCCCAACACTAAATGCCCCAATTCCTTGATTGAGTCCCACACTGTCCACATGTGGTGTACCAGTATTTACTGCTGGTCTTGCATCTGTTCCACTTTGGTTCTGCAGCTTAACTAGGGCTTGCACCAGATCAAGCACTGGCTTCTGCTGGTCCATTAAGGCTTTCATAGCAGTGTCCTGAGCCTGCTGTGCTAGCTCCTGTTGCCTGCTAAACTGGGCTGCCATCCACTGAGGTAGTTCCTTTGGATCCATCTTGATCCCTGCAAGAAACAAAGAAAAAAACCAAAGTGCACCACCTTCCAAACAGGTGTGGGGTTTTTTTTTCCTACTTTTTTTTTTTTTTCAATTACCCCTGTGCCTTACTCCCATCCACCACTAGACATGCCCAGGTACTTATTACCTTGTGCTAGTGATGAATCCAGCTCTGCACAGGGTCTTTTCCTCCTGGGACAGATACCTGGACATCCACTTCTCCTCCAAAGTGCAGTTGAGGGAAAATCTTTTTTTCCAGCTTTAAACTTGAACTTTAGTTGTAATCCTCAGCAAGTAAATCCCTTCGTGCAAAAGCAATCCGAAAAACTACGCCATTTGTCAGACGGCTGCCTGGGTGAGAATCTTCACAGTCTTGGCAAGTGCATATATCTATATGATTTGCAAGGGGTTGTGGGCAATGCAGTTCATTCACACCAGACACAGCTGCTCACAATAATTAGTTGTGCTTTTGGGTAAAGCCAATAAGATATTTATTTATGGGGTTATTTCTCCCAACACAGATATGCTTGGTAGCACATAAATCAGGTTACTTGCTTTCAGTGTTAAACTTGAAAAAAACAAAATGAGGAAAACAACATTTAAACTTGTCAGCCAATCAAAGCAAAAGAAATAAGACCTGGTTGGTACAAACTGGTCTTTTCTGTAGGCATTAGCTAATGTTTTCTTAGCAGTATCAAACAACAAACCAAAAGCCACAAAGAAAGGAAAAAACTGTTCTTTTCAGGTAAACTTCTTATATCTTCCCACATAGATTCAGAAGTGATTCTCTTAGAGCTCACAAACAATTAGGTAAGGCTCAATTGCTAGCAGTTATCCAGCTGAAACCCCTCAGCTGGCTTGCTCTCCACTGCGTGGCCAAAAATCCTACACAGGAGCTTTTCTGAGTAGATTAAAGAACAAGTTTGTATTTCTTTGTGATGGTTGCTGTACTTTACAACAGAAAATCACCAAAGGAGTTTAGACAGAGAGCAGTTCATATAAACACATTCTTCATCTGCAATCATTCCCCCTTCTTCAACAAGCATGGGTTCAATATCATGGATTGGCACAGATGAATCTCTCAATGGAGCCCTTTCAGGAGAATACTTGTTTCCCTGCTGTCTTTCAAGGTTATAGCTAGGGCATAGATCAGTGTTCATACCTGAGCTTCCATTGCTGTTAGAGTTCCTCTCTATATAGCCTGGCCAGTATGTAGTCCAGTTCTTATGCCCAGCCTTCCAATCCAGATCCCTGGACACTGGATCTCTCTTCACATACCTTCTGGCACGGGTCTTAGGGTCCCTTCCACGTGCAGCCGTCTCCCTCACAGGTAGCGTCTGGAGATTCATAGCTCTGCAGCACCATTCCTCTGGCTTTCCCCAGTCCAATGGTGTATGCTGACCCTTGGAATGCCTCCCAGAATACGTACTGCTCTGGACTCTTCTAGACCTCTCAAAGGCTTTTCTCTTCCTTCTTCCAAAGGGTTTCTTTCCCTCTCTGTCCGTCCAGTTTGGCTTCTGCTTCTGATGATCCTTCAGATGAAACTGATGATCAAGCTCAAGCTGATTCTCAGGATAAGGATAATTCTCTGTAGAATAAACTCTACCTTTATTCTGCTAAGATGAGTGCTCCTCCCTAACACAGCGCAGCTGTGCTGAATCAGGCCCTGCCCTTTGAGATGAGTGCTTAGGGATTACCTCATAGCCCTCCTGATTGAACACACGTTTCCCCACTTCAGCTCCTCTAATGGCTGTTGGAAACCTGGTGCATTCTGGGACTGGTAGTCTTTTATGGGAAAATTCTGTTTTCTTATTTCTACCAGAACTGACAGGTTGCTTGTTCAGAGTCACTTCACCTTTTCTATAGCTCCTTCCTGAGCTATGATAAGCTTCCTTATCACAAACTCCAGAGTGTGGCTGGCAGAGGAGACAGAGAATGCACGTCCTGAGCCGCCATGCAGCTAGATGGCTCTGGTAACGGTGCAGAGATCTCTCACCCCAATCGAGTGTCCCGGCATCCCCCTCTGCCCGGCAGAGCCCTCCCTCCCTCCCTGCATCAGTCCCTCTTGCGACGGCTTTTAGAGTCGCGAAGGGAGACTCCATGGCAGCAGCGGCAGCAGCCAACTTTTTTTTTTTAAATTTACTTTTAAAGCAGAATGTTGTTTGCGCGGGGCCCCCTGAAACGTGGGGCCCTGTGCAAAAAACATTCTCGCTCAGTGGACGGGCCAGCCCTGCATATGAGGACAGACTTAAGGATCTTAATATGTACACCTTAGACGAAAGGCGGGATACAGATGATACGATTGAGACATTTAAATACCTCCGTGGCATAAATGCACAGGGGGAGAGCCTCTTTCAATGGAAAGCAAGTTCTGCTACGATGGAACATAGGATAAGGGTGAAAGGGGATAGACTCAGGAATAATAGGAAGAAATATTTTTTTACGGAAAGAGTGGTAGATGCGTGGAATAGTCTCCCAGTGGAGATGGTAGAGATGAGGACAGTATCTGAATTCAAAAAAGCATGGAACAAACACAGAGGATCTCTTAAGGAAAAAAGGGGACTGTTGTAGTGGTTGATTTGGAAGGACAGACTAGATATGTTTCTATATTTCTAATTCTAGGTACCAGCCCTGCATTTCCCTAACCGCTACTCTAGTCACACAATTATCTATTTATTTAACAGTATTTATATGCCATCTTTTCCTTAAATCAAGGTAGTTTACATTGAACTTGGTTGTTTACATTGTAATAATATGATTTCCATTCAACTCTGTGACTTGTATACAATGTAGCATAGTCTGGAAAAGAATGTACATGGGGGGGGGGAACAAATGATTTTTAATAGTTTGATTCTTAATTTATTTACTTAGTGAAATCACAGACAATCTTTAACAGTTTGATTCTTGATTTATTTACAAGTGCGATTTATTTACAATTTGGGGGTGATTCTTTGTGCTTATGTGGTATTGTTCCTTATTCATTTTCTGGTGCCTGAGTGGAGGGAGTATTTGTATTATTCTTTGTGATATTGCCAAAGTGTTCAGGAAATAAACTGGAGTTCTCTCATACAAGATACTTTAGATCTCACACTACAGCTGCGCCAGGCTTCCCCTCTCAGGCTTGTTTGGTTCCTCTGTTGGGTTCTGGAGTTCTTAATCTTTGATCAGGATCAGGATGTCTCTGGCTCCTCCCTCTTAATCTGGAACTGTTCTTCAGGCCTTTTTCTTCTTCTTCCTGTTACAATTTCTTCTGTTGGTGTTCTTATTATTATGATATGAGCTCCACTGGCTTGTGCATTGCTTTTTATAGAAGGACAAGCAGTAAAGAAATCAAACGACGCATTGCTTTTGGCAGAATGACTATGAAAGACCTTGGTAAGATTCTCAAGAGCAGAGATGTCTCTCTCCATACAAAGATTCAACTTGTTCAAGCCATGGTATTTTCAATAACATCATATGGATGTGAAAGCTGGACAGTGAAAAAGATAGACAGGAAGAAAATTGATGCCTTTGAATTATGGTGCTGGCGGCGAATACTGTGTATACCATGGACTGCCCGAAGAACAAACCAGTCGGTACTAGAGGAGATCAAACCTAAGCTTTCTTTAGAAGCTCAGATGACAAGACTTCGACTTTCATACTTTGGACACATCATGCGAAGAGAGAGATCATTAGAGAAAGACATCATGCTTGGCAAGATAGAAGGTCAACGCAAAAGAGGAAGGCCAGCAATGAGATGGATCGATACAATAACAGCAGCTATGGGTACCAGTCTGTCAACAATGAGCCGCCTGACTGAAGACCGAACACAATTTAGGATAGCTATCCAGAGGGTCGCCATGAGTCAACTCCGACTCGACGGCACTTAACAACAACAACAAACACACACCTGGAATAACTTTTCCAGATAATTTTCCTTACATCACCTCAGCATCCACACTACATTCTTCTTCCACCTCCACACCTCATAATCCTTTTCAGGGGAATAGCATTAAAACCAAGGACTTTCCAGTAGACTATACCCCAAGCAAACCAACACTTTTGAGTCCTGTAGCTGCTGCCCCCTCTCCCGCTCCTACTCCCACTTCACCTGTCAAATCCATACTGCATGAACTGTCACAAAGTACAACCCTAGCTAACTTCAGTCAAACCAAATTGCCCATATTCTTCTGAGTAGAATACTAGGAGGCATCGGTTCTTGCAACGGTGGCCTGATTGGGGTTGGGCTTCAGGGAAATGAACTTTGCTGTGGCTACTGGGGATCGCAGCTCCTGGATGGAGCCATGGTGCCATGGCAACAGGATGCCTGGCTGGGCTAACCAGGTAGTGGACTGGACGTCACTACCTGGGCACGGCCTGCACGTCTGGTCGGTTGCACCCGATTCTGCTCCCACAGGCATGTCTAGCCCCCTGAGAGCAGAATCAGGTACAATGCAGGCCTGGCCAGATTCTGGACACCCCAGGGACACCCAGACTGGAATCAGTCTCCACGTAAATATATTAAAGCCTGTACCTCGGAATCCAAGATGGTGGACTGAAGGGGGTGTTGTGCGGCAGCGCTATACTTTATGGGGAAAAGGAAAGCTAAAGGGGCTAAGAAGCCCTCCTGTACCCCGGAAACCTCAACCCCTTTACCTCCTCAGGCAGTTGGTCCGCTAGACTGTTATTTAGCGCTGCGGCAGCAGTCAGGGCAAACGGCGAGTAGTGGCCCTAGGGACTTCTCGGCTGAGTTGAGTTTGTCAGTGGGAGGTTCCGGGCCCATCTCATCGCCGGAGCAGTGGCAGCCCCCTAAAGAGCCTTTGTTGGTGAGGAGCTCGGTGCTGTCTATGATACCTCCCCTTACAACTAGAAGGGGAGTGGAAAGCGGAGGGACGCCGGCATCGGGAAACGGCAGAGTTGCCGTGGTATCTTCTCTCACTGCCATAGTCTTCTCTGTTGGCGTCGGGGTCTCCTGCTGCTTTGGAGGTGGAGCGACGGTCTATGGAGGCTGGAGCAGACGGTATACATACTTCGATGCCTTTCTCTCTTGAGAAGCCCGAGGAATTTACTCTGGAGACAATTTGGTCAGCGATAATGAAGTTGGGAAAATTTCTGGCTCCTCAGGTTTCAATTTTGTCTTCTCAGTTACAGTCCCATATGGGTCTTCTTCAGCAACATACTGTGGAGATTTCTGCGATACAGAGTTCAGTTTCTGAGCTCCGACAGAAAGTAACTCAGATTGATAACATGTGTGTTGGTTATCAGATATGGCGATACAGTCAAGAATTGAAATGTTGGAAAATACGTCTCGATACTCTAATCTTTGTTTGGTTAATTTTCCTAAGGTCCAGTCTGTGGGTTCAAAAGAAATGTTTAAAAAATATATGATTGATGTATTTGGGGTTCCGGTGGAGTCGCATCCACCCCTAGTTAAGGCATACTACCTGTCTACTAGGAAAACAATGGAGGGTGGTGGGACTATCCCTGGAGTAGATGTGGCTGATTCTTTGAATGTATCTGCTATGCTAGAAGTTTCTCTAACTGATACAGCCACTCCTGCTATGTTAATTGTAACTTTTGCATTGAATTCTGACAGGGATTGGTTTCTTAAAATGTTTTTTCGCAAACGCGATGTGTTATTTCTTGGTTTAACTGTTCGGATTTTCCCTGATTTTTCTAGGGATACCCAGAAACGTAGGCGAGAGTTTTTACTCCTACGTCCAGGCATATTGTTATGGGGAGTCAGTTTTATCTTAAATTTCCTTCTAAATGTATGGTCAAATTGAATTCAGTAACATATGTTTCTTATGATCCATCTCAGCTGCTCGCTTTCATAAGTCTCTACCCCCTCTCCAGCTCCCGCCCAATCCGGGCGGTGGGAGCCCGAAAGAAGAGCAGCCACCGGGGATAAAAGCGGCGTCCCTGCCTGCAGAGACGCCGCAGCCGGGAGTCTCCACCCCCTCTCCAGCTCCCGCCCAATCCGGGCGGTGGGAGCCCGAAAAAAGAGCAGCCGCCGGGGATAAAAGCGGCGTCCCTGCCTGCAGAGACGCCGCAGCCGGGATTCTCCACCCCCTCTCCAGCTCCCGCCCAATCCGGGCGGTGGGAGCCCGAAAGAAGAGCAGCCGCCGGGGATAAAAGCGGCGTCCCTGCCTGCAGAGACGCCGCAGCCGGGATTCTCCACCCCCTCTCCAGCTCCCGCCCAATCCGGGCGGTGGGAGCCCGAAAGAAGAGCAGCCGCCGGGGATAAAAGCGGCGTCCCTGCAGGGCGCGCCCGCGCCTGGCGGGCCCGCGCCTGAGGGCCTCGCCAGAGGGTCCTTTGGCGTGGCCCTTAGGCGCGGCACGGAGGCGAAAAGAAGGAAACATCCCAGGAATTCAGCAGCACCGACTGCATACCAACGGATCCCGACAGAGGAGCAGACCGTGGAGGACAGCAAAACCGCAAGTAAAACTCTCACAGAACATAATACATCACACACTACCAAACGCCCTCTTCAACAACACACTCCATAAAAAGCTCCGGCCTCCCCCCCACTCCATAAAAGCTCCGGCCTCTCCCCCACAGAACAGGCCCCCGCACCAAGGCGACCGCAACAGATCCGGCTCCACATCCTCGGGACAGGCTCCCTCCACGGGACAGGCTCCCGCACCGCCACAGATCCAGCTCTACTTCCACGGGACAGGCTCCCTCCACGGGACAGGCGCCCGCACCGCGACAGATCCAGCTTCACATCCACGGGACAGGCCCCCGCACCAAGGCGACCGCCACAGATCCAACTCCACATCCACGGGACAGGCTCCCTCCACGGGACAGGCTCCCTCCACGGGACAGGCTCCCGCACCGCAACAGATCCAGCTCCACATCCACGGGACAGGCTCCCTCCACAGGACAGGCTCCTGCACCAAGGCGACCGCCACAGATCCAGCTCCACATCCACGGGACAGGCTCCCTCCACGGGACAGGCTCCCGCACCGCGACAGATCCAGCTCCACATCCACGGGACAGGCTCCCTCCACAGGACAGGCTCCTGCACCACGGCGACCGCCACAGATCCAGCTCCACATCCACGGGACAGGCTCCCGCACCACCACAGATCCAGCTCCACATCCACGGGACAGGCTCCCTCCACGGGACAGGCTCCCGCACCGCAACAGATCCAGCTCCACATCCCCGGGACAAGCTCCCGCAACAAGTACAGCTCTCCCCAAAAGCAAACAACAGACGAAGACCTAAGGAGACAGGCGTCACCCTATCAGAACATCACAAACTATCAACATGCACACCACATACTTCCTCCCTCTATACCTTCTAGTCACACAACTCCTCCCACCGACCACACACCTCCACTACCCCCAAACAAACACACCATGGTACCCCCCAACTGCACTGCCATATCTCGGTCCACAACACACACACAAAGAGACACTCGCAACCTCCCAAGCAAAGAGACCAAACAGACACAAATCAAACCCCAACACCGGCTCAAAGGAAGCACATGTAGCAACAACCTCTTCCACAAAGACAACAACAATTGAGCTCATAAACGCCAGATCCGTCTGCAACAAGATACACACTCTGGTAGACCACATAGAAGAGCGACAGCCCGACATAATATGCATCACAGAGACATGGCTCAACCCTACCGACAGTGTACTACTCAACCAACTAGTACCGAACAACTACTCAGCATACAACTGCCCACGCACCCACAAGCGTGGAGGAGGAGTCCTAATAATAGCAAAAACAGAACTCAAGTTCAAGACACAGAACCTCACAGATACACAGCAGTGCAACACAATTAGCATCAAGAACAAGAATATTGCAATCTGCCTAACCTACAGAGCACCCCGTGCTCCACCCGACGAACTAGCCTTCACACTCGAAGAAGCCTGTGCCATAACAACAAACAACAAACCAGCACTACTAATCGGAGACTTCAACCTTAAGTCCGCCAATACAAAAGATGCAGAGGCCTTCCTTCAGGCAATGACCTCACTTCAATTCACACAGATAGTCAATGCACCAACACACAGACTTGGATCATCCCCAGACCTCATCTTCGCATCAAACTACCTAACTTCAAGAGACCTAATCTCTACACCCACCATCACCCCAGTACCATGGTCTGACCATTACTTAATCGAGACGAAACTGCAATCACAAGAAGACCGGACAAGCGAAAGAGCGAACATCCCACACACACAAAGACGATTCAAGTCCTTTGACAAGGACGAATTCATACAGGACACAATACAACACTTGAACATTGACTCAGAGGACCTGGAGGATCAAGTTTCCAACTGGAACAGCGTTCTAGCTAATGCCGCCAAACCATCCGTCGACAAGACCAAGAATCAACACCACAACAAGAGACAAAACAAACCATGGTACTCAGCAAAAATACGACAGGAAAAGAGGGAGCTCAGGAAAATTGAAAGGAGATGGAGAAAAAACAAAACTACTTCCGACCAACATCTTTACCTAACAAAGCAAAAACAATACAATGAACACATCAACCAATCAAAGAGAGAATTCCACACAAACCTGATAAATTCTTCCATCAACAAACCCAGAGAACTTTTCGAAATAGTAAAAACCCTGACAAAAGAGCAAGCAGCAGAAAGAGAAATACAAGTGGATCCACAGAAATTCGCCGACCACATCAAAGACAAATTTCACTCCACAGAGGGCACAACACCCAGTGGAACCACCAGAACGAACGTACACCCCAAAACCTGGGGCACATTCTACTCACCCTCAAAAGAACAGATATCCCACATCATCTCCACAATCAACACAAGCACTGCTCCTACAGACCCTTGCCCAGTGTCATGGGTCAAAGCCACCAAATCAAGCCTCATACCAACCATTCATAAAATGGTACACAACTCACTCACTCAAGGACTCATGCCACAGCAATTAAAGCTTGCCTCAGTAAGACCAATCACAAAGAAAACTACTCTCGACAAAAAGGACCCAGCAGCATACCGACCAATCTCCAGCATACCCTTCCTCGCAAAAATAATCGAAAAGACGGTTCAACTACAACTTCAGGAACACATTGACGAACACGGAACCCTCGACGACAACCAACACGGATTTCGTCCCAACCATGGAGTCGAAACTCTACTGATCTACCTCTTCGACAGCATCATAAGAATAATTGACAACACCAGGAATGGAATTATAATGATCTTCATCGACATCTCCTCAGCTTTCGACACAGTTGACCACAATATGCTCCTGGAGAGACTAAAGAACACTGGTATACACGGTACCACTCTGAAATGGTTCCACTCGTACCTAACCGAAAGACAGCTACAGGTCAAGGTGGGACATGACACCTCCCGACCCATAAACGTACAACAAGGAGTACCGCAAGGATCCGCACTCTCAGCACTCCTTTTTAACATCTACATCCAACCAATATGCAACATTATGAAAGAGAACAACATCCAATACACAATATACGCAGACGACATCATGGTATACTCCCCGATATCAATCGACAATCCGGACTTCTCTAAGATAACAGACTGCCTTACCCAAATGGCGAAATGGTGCCAAAACAACAACCTCGCAATAAACTACAACAAGACCGAAGCTTTAATCATCACTCGGAACCAAAGCTTCATACACCCACCAAACATAAAGATACAAAGCACCACGATACCGATAAGATCAGAGGTGAGATACCTTGGGGTTACTCTGGACAGTAAACTCAACCTCAAACCACACATAGACAAAACAATACAAAAAGCCTACTACAGGATGCGAATCATCAGGAGACTGAAACCACTCCTCGCTCCAGAACACTTCCGTACCGTCTGTCAAGCACTGATAACCCCAATACTGGACTTCTGCAATCCGATATACCTTGGACTACCAAAACAAGCTCTCAAACCACTCCAGCTGGCACAAAACACTGCAGCTCGAATCATATCCGGAGCCGCTAGGCAGGAGCACATCACACCTACATTAAAGGACTTACACTGGCTCCCAATCAGTGCTCGCATCAGATACAAGACTATCATAAACCTATTTAAGATAAAAGAGCACACATCAGCCAACAGCCTCCACACGCTCATACAACCAGAAACCAGCGCACGTCCTAGAAGAAGTCAAACACGCAACCGAGTCAGTACCCCAAATGAATACAAGCACACACGCAAGGACACAACAAACAGAGCTCTCTCCATGGCTGCTCCAACAATATGGAACAATCTACCGGACGATCTAAGGGCAACTCCAGACCTCAAAGACTTCAGAAAACAACTGAAAACCATGCTGTTCATAGAGCACTATGGTCACATCACATAACCTAAGAGAATGGATAACAGCACTCCAATCCTCCTATACAACTGTATGTATATAAAATGTGTTTTTAGCACCACTGTAAATAGCCCACCTTGTACATAGCTCAAACAAATCAAGCACCCAACACAGCCCTCACACAACTAAGTTTCATCCTCACTGCATGTACAACACACACACTTTACCTGATTGCTTGCTGTGATACCACCTTGATTATTAAGATAAGGCGGTTTAGAAATACTGTTAAATAAATAAAATAAAATAAATAAATAAATGCTCGCCGCCCCTCTGAGGCAGTATAGGTTCTACTGCATAGTTTATTTCCTGACTGTCTCCCTCCAGTTTGATTTCCTTCCATTATTGGTTTATTTATATCTTATCGGATGTCCCCCCCTGTATTTGTGGGCTGTGGAAGGAACAGAAATGTTATATTGCCTGTTTTGTTTTTTATCCCATATTAGGGTAAATGTAATCTCTAACCTTGTTTGCTTTCTGTTTCCTTATTTCCATTCAAGTTTCTTTGCTTGAACAGAAGAGTTTGATGTAAAAGAGAAGAGTTGCCTGCTGAAAGAGGTACAGTGGGTTGACTGCTTACAATGTACATGGAAAGGATTAGAGGAATAGGATCTCCGTAAGAAGAGAAAAAGGACACTGCAATCTTTTAAGTACATAGGAGCCCTAACCCAGGATCCTTTTGCTAGCAGCAGAGCTGATAAATATTTAGACTGACACAAAGGAACACAACCTGTGTTACCAAAGACTGTGTTGAACAGAACTAATTTGCTTGTTACTGTTTGAAATAGATATTTTTATTGCAGAAAAGAGAATTGGAGCACCCAATTCAGAGTCAAGAGCCTCTTTAATTTATGCACTAAAGTCCTTGAAGAGATTTCTGTTCCGTCTGTGGAGAACCTCCTCCTTGGTGATTGAGTGTCTGCTTAGCTGACTGAAGGAGAGGGAGAAAGCTCAGGATAAAATTGTTTTGTGACTTGGCCCCTGCTGGTCCAGCCCGCCACACTAGGGCAAAGGGGGGGGGGTGTTATACTAGCATTTTATAAAGAAAAGTAGGTACCTAAGCTTTAACTAGGCACCCCCTTATGAAATTACCCTCATACGGCTACCATAATAGGCATTCAGAAATACCTAATAGCATCAACAGATCCAAATACTCAAATAGTGCTAAAGTATGAAAAAAATGTCTAGAGTTTTCATTCTTAAACTTGGATAAGCCTTCCAGTAAATATAAGGAGACTCCACTAGTACATGGAGGAGAGGCAGCAGAATTTGCAAAACTCTTCAAAGAATCAGGTCAGCTAAATAATGAAAAACAACTGACTAAAGCACAAATATAGTTAGAAATACAGCAAATTACTTAAGCAACCTTAGCTAGATCAAAGTCTCACACAAGAATGGTTAAGGAGAAGTAAATTTAACCCTAAAAATGAGAGGATAACTGCTGCACAAGACAGACAAGATGGTTCTCAGACAATACTGAAAAAAACCTGGTAGAACAGAGAACCGTCGATTTTGTAGCACTGGGCTGGAAATGGTCTGACATCTTATCAACGGTTATGAAGCGTTAATGTGGAAAAAATTGTATATAGAAAAACACAATAAGATACCACATCTCATCCACTGGAAGCACTTTAACTAGAATAACATAACGGTGCTAGAAAATCACTGGGATCATGAATCTGACCGAATCTGAAGAAATCATGATCACCAGGGCGTATTCCTTTTTTTTCCACAGATGCAGACATTAATGCAGGAAAACCTGACATTATGGCCAAGGAGAAAAGTATAAGAACAACAGGTGCGCCATTACCAAGTGACTATTCTGCACTATACATGGAAAAAGAGAAAATCCTCAAGCAGCAATGAATACAGAGACCAAGCAAATGCGGCGGAAAGATGCAGAAATTGTCCCAATTGTATTGGATGCCACCGACTTGATTAAACAGAATTCCAAGCACATGTTGATATGTTGCCTGTGCATATTATGTTTTATGAACTCCAGAAGGCAGCTCCCTTTGTAACAATGCAACTATTGAGACGAGCATTAGCAGTGAATCTGAGGGACTGAGATAATCTTCAGCGTGCTCTAGCATGGGGACATGTTTATTCCTGTCATGCTATGTGCAAAATAAATGGTAGCACAGAAGAAGCGAATTACTGCACAAATTAAATAAAAAACAAAACAAAACCCAAACGCTCCTGTTATTTATGTGCAAAATTAACCCAACTGGAATATTACCCTACTGAAAATGACTCTGATTGAAGTCTGTAATATAAAAGGCTTATAAAAATATAGTTGTAGTTTGGGGGCTGACAAAATAGTAAGTACCCCCTACAATGCTACATGCATTGCTGTTGAATTGGCCTCCCCCCCCCCCCCTTGCTAATATGAAGCAGGGCTCCTCTCCTACATTGTGGGCCAAGATTGTCCTCTTGTCTCTCATCGCACGTAACGCTGACTACCAAAGGCAAAAGAAATTCCTCTATTCCTGGCTGGCAGGTCAAACAATTTCAAGGCCTTTTATGCACAAGAATGCTTATCTTGTATGTGTACTGTTCTGAACTGGTTTGCTAAGCTAGAAATAAAAATAAACTATAGTTTCCTATCAGGCTAGAAATATTTCTATTTTGAGCCCTAATAATCTGCTGATCCTCTTAAGAGGGTGCCGTTCTTGAATGGGATCAGAGACTTATGCTACTCTACAGCTCTCAGTGGTTCTCTCCGAGTGGCATGCTGTTTCACTATTGTGCCTCTTCACGGCACATCTGCACCAGCTGTCTGCTTTACTAGATTCTGCTTTACTAGAGTCCATCAGTCTCAGAAGCCTCTCTGGGTCATACTTCAACCAGTTGCTCTTCACCAACTTCTTGCACCCCTCTTATATGTGAGTACCTACAGTCTGCAACACAACTTCCAGCTCCATTTTCATGCCATCACTTTTGCTGGGTTCTGGTCACCCTCAATCTCTTTCCTTTTTCTCCTTCTTGGTCACTTTGTGCTTCTGGGGCTCTTGGACCTTTTTTGTTGATTCTGAACTGGCAGCTTAGTCAACATAGCCTCTTGCATGCAACCAAACCCCTCCATGATTAGCTTTGATTCTTCTTATTTTTTCTGGCCAGCTCCAAATCTCTTCACAGGATTTCTGCTTTCTGCCCATGGAGTCCTTGTGTTTCCTGCTTTGACATGCAATGCAGTATATGCCTTCAAGTCAATACTGGAGTTGGGAATCTCTGCTCTAACCACTCTGCTCCGAAATGACTCATCTGCATATAAGTCCCAGCAGCCTCAGCAGAGGACTCCAGAGGCCACCACGAGTTAACCAGGTAAGAGCTGGCACAGACCTCACACTCTCCCCAGCAGCAGAGGACTGGAAGACTTGTTTGCATATCTATCCAGTCTCTCTTATTTATTTCAACGGGTGCCAAAGCTCCACTAACTGAATGATGGCTGGGAAAAATCATATTGCCAAATCTGTTGCTCCTATTACAGCTTCTGTCCTGACAGCCTGATGCCTCTCTATGTGCAAGATGTCCACAAACTGAAGCTCTCATAAAACAAGTGGAGGAACCCAGACGTGGCAAGGTTGAGAAGCATTTGAGAATGATACTTCTTGAACCATCCAAGCTCTCTGACAGAGGTGAAGATGGCATGCTATAGGATGAAGAGAGCTAGAAATGAGTCACCAGAGCCTACAGAATTGATAATCCAACTCCTCCAGCCCTCAAATTGAAGAACCAGTATGTAGCCCTGGAAGTGGAGGAGGTGAAAGCATCCTAGGAAAGGGAAGAGCCAGAGCTCAAACACACCAAAGTTGCAGAATCAGTGACCACAAGGAAGTGAAAAGTAGAGGTAGTTGAGGCATCCATCTGCTGACCAAACCTCATGTTCAGGAAGGCGTGCTAACTGCCAGGTGCCAAAATCCAAGTCGTTATGGAGAGTTTACTGAGACTCATTAAGCCTACTGATTATTATCCAGTGTAGAAATGGGTAAAAGGGAAACACAATAGAAGAAGCTGATTTGGATTTAATGGTGGTTATGGAGACATCATTCATGGCCAACTATGACTAGGATGAAATTATACCAGGCTATACTTTATTCAGGAATGCAAGGGTAGGAAAAAGGGGAGAAGAAGTGGCACTATATGTAAAAAATAATATTAAAGGTATAGAATTACAGGGCTTAAAAGGAAGCAAGGAGGCACTGTGGGCTAAATTAGAAAGAGGGAATGGGAAATCCATTTGCATTGATGTGATTTTCAGATCTCCTTCACAGGGAGAAGAAGTGGACAGAGATTTAATAGAAGACATACATAGTATTGTCATGAGAGGAGAAATCCTACTGATAGGTGATTTCAATATGTTAGATATCGATTGGCACATGCCTGCTGTGGTGTCATCTAGACGTAAGGAGATCCTGGATTCTCTACAGGGAGAACTATTCTGGTAACAGAACCCACATATGAAGGGGTCATACTGGATCTGGTGCTTACAAATGGAGAAAGTGTTTCTTATGAAATAGTGGGAGATCATCTCGCATCCAGTGATCACCAGATGGTTTGGTTCAGTATTAGGACTAGGGCTAATAAAGTCCATTCAAAAGCAAATTTCTTAGATTTTAACTTTGCCAAGATGGGGCAATACCTCAAGGAGTCGTTAGTGGAATGGAAATAGCTGGGTGATGTAGAAAAGCAATGTAGAAAGGGGATATTTCAAGGGCAACAAACCTTTTTGTTAGAAAGATAAATAAATGTAAAAGGAAAAGGAGGCCCCTATGGTTCTCAAAAGAAGTAGCTGAAAAGGTAAAGAAAAAGATGGTGGCCTTTATAAAATACAAGAGATCACAGAAAGCAGAAGACAAGCATCAATATTTGCAGAAACATAGAGAAGGTAGGAAAGTAGTTAGGAAAGCAAAGTTACAAAAAGAAGAAGAGATATCCAATGCAATAAAAGGGGAGGATAAGACATTTTTCAGATATATAAGCAAGAGGAGGAAGTGCAAAAGTCGTATTGTCAGACTCAAGGGTGAAGTGGAGGAATCTGTAGAAGCTAATGAGGATAAAGCAGAATTGCTTAACAAATATTTTTGTCCTGTGTTCACAGATGAAGGGCCCAGAGCAGGGCCTCAGAAAAAAAAACACAAATAAGAATAGAAGTGAATGATTTTCAGAAGACTGTATTTGTGAGGGACTAGCTAAACTAAAAGTAGACAAAGCTATGGGACCAGATGGAAATCATCCGAGAGTATTGAAGGAACTTGGGAAGGTTCTAACAACTCCATTGTCTGACCTTTTCAATGCTACTTTGGAATCGGGAGTAGTCTCAGAGGACTGGAGAAAGGCACATGTGGTCTCTACACAAGAGCGAAATTAAGGATGAGGTTGAGAACTACAGGCCAATTAGTCTAACTTCTGTGATGAGTAAATTAATGGAAACGCTACTAAAACAAAGGATAGTGGATTTTCTGGAGTCCAATGGATTGCAGGATCCAAGGCAGCATAGATTTACTAGAGGCAGGTCTTGTAAGACAAATCTGATTTCCTTGGGTGACCAGAGAGTTGGACCGAGGGAGAGCCCTAGATGTGGTATACTCAGATTTTAGTAAAGCCTTTGACACCGTTCTTCACAGGCAACTTACAAATAAATTTAGCACCCTAGGAATGAACCCTAAAGTGACTGACTGGGTTAGAAGTTGGTTGAGTGGGAGGCGAGAAAGGGTACAGGTAAATGGAGCTCACTCTAAGTAGAAGGATGTTACTAGTGGTGTGCCGCAGGAATCTGTCCTTGATCTGATTCTTTTTAACATTTTTGTTAATGATATTGTGGAAGTGCTGTCAGGTAAGGTTTGTCTCATTGTGGATTTATTTATTTTATTTATTTAGCTGTATTTATATCCCACTTTTCACTGTGTCAAAGTGGTCAATTGGGAGATACATTTAACATGAGGGGATATGACACACATACACTAATACTTACAGGGAACATGGGCAATGGAGGGTTAAGTGGCTTGCCCAAGACCTCAAGGAGTGCCTATAGGACTAGAAATCCCAGTCCCTCTGGCCTGAGATTGCTGTCCCCAGGTGGGACTTGAACCCCCAGCCCTCTGGCCTGAAGTACCTTGTCATAACCATTAGGCCACTCCTCCCACCAAAATGATACCAAAATGATACCAAAATCTGCAATAGCATAGACATCCAGGAAGGAATAGATAACTTGAGGAGGGATTTAGCTAAGCTTGAAGATTGGTCAAGAATTTGGCAGCTGAGAATTAACTCTAAAAAATACATGGTCATGCATTTGGGCTGCAAAAATCCAAGGGAGCAGAACAGTATTAGGAGTGAAGTACTTCCATCTATGAGAGAAGAGTGGGACTTGGGCGTGATTGTTTCTGATGATCTTAAAGTGGCTATAGAGGTAAAAAAGGTGATAGCAAAAGCCAGTAGAATGCTTGGGTGCATAGGAAGAGGAATGTCCAGCAGAAAAAAGGAGGTGATAGTGCTTCTGTCTAAATCTTTGGTGAGACCTCATTTGGGGTATTGTGTGCAATTCTGGAGACCACACTTTCAAAAGTATATAACCAGGAAGGAGTCGGTATAGATGGTGGCTACCAAAATGGTAAGTGGTTTCCATTATAAACCATATGGGGAGAGACTTAAAGATCTCAATATATATACTTTTGAGGAAATGCGGGACAAAGGAGACAAGATAGAGATACTTAAATACCTCCATGGCATAAATGCACAGGAGGAGAGCCTCTTTCAATTGAAAGTATGCTTTGTAATGAGGAGATAAATCATGAGGGTGAAAGGGGATAGACCCAGGAGTAATTTGTGGAACTGTTTGTTTACGGAAGGAATGATAGATGCATGGAATAGTCTTCCAGTGGAGGTAGTAGAGATGAAGATAGTATGAGGCATTCCAATGTGTCCATCCAGGGCCCTGTGCTTCCGATCAGAATCGGGACATCTAGAAGTAGACCCGATTCTGATTTCATGGAGGCTAGACTTGCCTGCGGGTTCAGAATCAGATCTAGAGCCTGAATGTGCAGGCTGGGCCTCGATTCCGATCAGCATGGCACAGTGGCTCCATTTAGGAGCCACAAATGCCAGCCGCTGCTGATTTACTTTGTTTCCTGCAGCCGGACCCTTGAACCGACCTCACATGGTCAGTGTCCAGCTGCGGGGAACTTCCTGCATCCCCCTACCTTACTATCCGGGCCCGGCAGTAGGATCCCCTGATGTCCAGGGGGATTTATTCCATCTCTGTGGTGAAATAAGTCCCCCGACTAGGTTCACGGCCCCGGATGTACAGGGCCGACTTCAGAATCAGCCCTGTACATCCAGGGTTGCGAACCGCCCATGCCCCGCCCTTGCTCTGCCTCCAGCACACCTCCTCCCACCCCCGTCTAAGCCTCCTCATATAAACACATTGTTTGTACAGGGAGGCTTTTGCTGGGGCTAGCAGGAGGGCGAATAGTGGGGATAGACGTCCCAAAGGGACGTCCATCTCCGTTATTTGCGGGACAGAATGACCCCCTATGTAAATTCAAGAAAACATGGGACAAATACAGAAGATCTCTAAAGGAAAAAAAGGGACTATAGTAGTTGATATGGAAGGGAAGTCTAGGTAGGCCATATGGTCTTTTTCTGGCATCATGTGTCTATTTTTCTTTTTTCATTCTCTCTTCACTTTCTGAAATGCTGCATAGAAAACGGTTCCTCCTCTCTCCTCTAGGGGGAACCTTTGTTTTTCTGCAAGGTTATAGAAGGAGCTGGGGGGGGGGGGGTTGGAGCCAATGGTGGGATTCAGCCAGTTCAGCCTGGTTCATGTGAACCCGTTCCTGCCACGGTCTGCGTTTGCCGAACTGGGCCAAAAACAGTGTCCCGATGCCGGCTCTGCACTGATGGGGATCCCCCCAACTGCCAGTGGTTTGACAACATTGGGGGATTATGGCATCACGGGAAGCCACCGATGCTGTCAAAGCACTGGTGGGTGGGAGGATCCAGTTGCTGGGCCACCAGTGAGTTGATGCCCTGCGGTTGCCACCAGTCTGAGCGTGCGGTGCTGGCAATGCAAACGCATGCGGTGCTGCCACCTGCTTAGTTCTGGCAGTGGCGGGATCAATCCAAACTAGTTCCTTTTTGGGGAGAAGACTTCCAAGATGGTGATAGCTTGAGTGTTCTGCTCCTGAGCTTACCTGAGGGAAAGTGCAAGGCTAAAACTGGGAGGCTGCTCCCGGCTACCTGTCAGTCTGTAGCTGGATTTCCTTTAGTTCAGGGACCTTTGGATTCCTTCCTGAGACCTCTGGAGCAGCAGTCAGTGCAAGCTGGAGGGGTTGTTAGGCCAGCTTGAGGTTTGCTGGAGCAGGGGTGCTTGGCATCCTCTTCAGGCATCGATTTTACCCCTCTAGAAGTGCGGCATCCCTTGAGGTTATCTCCAGCTGCTGTGACTTCATTCAGTTGGGCTCTGGCAATGGTCCCAAAGTTGGCTTGCCTGCCGGCGCATAGGAGACATAGCCAGGAAGTGGCTGGAGTGTAGTAAGTTCTCAACTGACCAACTCGCAGCGGATAGAGTCCTCAATGGTGAAGAGCCTGGTGGAAGAGTTGGACCAGTGTCTGACGTTGCTGGTACGTTCGATTCCACTTCAACTCAGCTGGTGCTGTTTCTGTGGATACTTTATTGGATTTTCTTCAGCAAAAACCCAAGCAAATAACTCTTGACTCGATTTGGGTAGCTATTCAACATCTTGGTGAGATTTTGCTTCCGCAAATTCGTTGTTTGAACTTGCATCTTTCTACTGCTCAGGAGTTGGGCTAGAAGAACAAGGAAGATATCACGACTATTCAGGCTAATGCATCTGGTCTGTACACTTGGGTGGAGAAAACTGAGAATTATGTGGAAGCGTTTATGAAGGACTCTAATATGTTAAGGGCTAAGGATGAACAGTTAGAGAATGCTACATGTCAAGCGAATTTGTGCTTAATTAATTTTCCCAAATCTTCAATTATTTCACCTAGAGAAATGCTTAAAGGCTATATGGTGAATGTTTGAGGCCCTCCCCCCCCCCCACACCCCACGAGACCCATCCTCTTGTTGTAAAAATCTATTATCTCTCTATTGGGAAGAAAGTTTCGGAGTTTCAAGTGACGCTGTTTTGCCTAATGCCAACTTGCTAAATGTTTCTGATATCTTAGAAAGTTCTGCTTTAGAATCTATAATACCTGCTTACTTGTTTAGTTCAATTTGAGAATGGTTTTTGAAGATGTTTTTCCCGTTAACAGAATACATTCTTTAATGGGCTTTTGGTAAGGGTTTTCCCAGACCTTGCTAGGGAGACCCAACAGCATAGAAGAGAGTTTCTTCTTCTGCGCCTGAGAGTCTCTTAGTTGGGTGCATCATTTTTTCTCAAGTATCTATTTAAGTGTTTTAAGTTTCAGTCTGTTTCCTACATTTTTCTTTATCTGTCCCAGCTTTTGTCATTTTTACATGCTCGCCAGCTGCCAGGATCTCCAACCCAGGTTGTGTCGCCATCGTAATATTGTTGGCCTTGACTGTGCCCAGTCTTTATTTCTTTGATAGTTTTGGTTTAATTTTGTAATTTCCCTAGGAATACTCTCTTTTGGTGGGCTAGAAAAGGGTATGGTTTTTGCGACTTGCTTGTATAAGCCCATTGGCAATTTTCTTCTGTATTTACATCCTTTTCCTTTATTTTTTTCAAGTTTCTGTGTTGGCGACTTATATTTATTGAAATTCATAAATGAACAAAAACAAACAAACCAACCAACCTGGTTGCTGTTCAGATGGAATCCCGCCACTGGGTGGAACCTTGTATTCATGCCCCGGCTTCCAACCAGAACTCTTCTCAACTGTTGGATCTTGCCTGGTGGTCATGACATTCTTCCTGCTGCAGCCTCTTTTGCCTTCTTCCTTTTCAGCAAGTCCTCTGCTACCACAGATGTTCTTTGCAACTGGTTTGTCATTTTTCTGCCTGCATAGCTCTTCATACACACACAGCTTTCCCTCCAATCTTTGCTGCTGCCTTAACAGTGTTTTTTTAAGTTTGATGCCAGAAAAAGGGGACATAATTTTTCTGTGAGAAAAATATTAATATGTTAACATGTTTTTCATCAAACAAATAGAAGTCTATTCTTAGCTCCTCCATCTTGCCCCATATCATTGAGAATTAGGAGCACTATGTGAACAGATTGTTTTTTTCTAGCCATCTCCAATTGTCTATAGATTGAACTTTGTTTATCCATAGGGTTGCCAAATAGCTCCAGATGCTCCTGCCAGACTTGATCCAGTCCTGGGTTTACTCCATTGCATGCGGGGACATGTAGTTCTGATTTTTCTATTGCACTCTATGAGGGTCATTCTACGCTGCATTTAGCGGGGATATACATCTGGTTCGGATGTATATCCCCGCTAAATGCCAGGGGCCGATACCAGATCCAAAGAGATGTATGGGGAGTTCTGGATGGGGTGGGAGGGGGAGAGCTGGAGGAGGAGTCTGGGCAGAGTGGAGTGGAACCCTGAACCCGGTGACGGTCCTGTACTTCCAGGCTTGGGGAGTTAGACGGAAGATTTACTCCACCTCAGAAGTGGAATAAGTCCCCCCTGACAATGGCGGCCATCAAGTCAGACCCCCCTCCCCCTGAGGAGGTGAGTAGGGCAGGGAGTTCCCCGTAGCCTGATCCTGGCCTCGGAAGGCCCAATCGAGGGTTGCGCGGTGGGGAGGACGAACTTAAAAATTGTGTGGCTGATCAGGGCTCCTGCATGATGTCCCGGTGATGTCCAGGCCCTGTGCCCCTATTCTGCTCCCGCGGGAATGGCTTGCTCCCGCAGGTGCAGAATCGAGGCCAGATGTGCCCCGAGTAGAATAGGCCTCTATAAGAAAAGCAAGATTACAAGTCCCTGCATGCAATAGGGTAAACCCAGGGCTGGATCAAGCCTGGTGGGCACATCTGGAGCCAGTTGGCAACCCTATTTATCCAGTGTATGAAGGGAGTGTCAAAGTTGGTCAACAGAAAAAGGTATTTTTCAATCACAGAGGGGGAAGAGTAACTGTTCAGCGGAAGAACTACCTTCTGCATAGTCTACTGCAAGAACCTTTTGATTCACTAGTGTAAATTCCACCTAAGCAGCCCCCGCAGTGTGGGTGGGGGGAGCCTTGGATAAAAGGGTGCTCACACAGTAGCGGCAGCGTGACAAACTTACTTTAACATATTTATTTATTTATTTAACCTTTCTTATATACCGCCTTTCATGATATCAAGGCGATTTACATTGAACAAACTGAAATTACATTGAACAGGGCATTATAACTTGGAGATAACTATTTTACAGGGAACATGGGCAATGGAGGGTTAAGTGTCTTGCCCAAGACCACAAGGAGCAACTGTGGGACTAGAAACTAGAAAATGTTTGCCGTGCTGTTCCACTCTTTTTTTTTTTTTTTTAAACGTTTATTTTCATTTTACAACAAACAAAGTAACAACACATCAAAAGAAACAAATACACACATACAATAAAGAAAGCAACCCCAATTACCCCCCACCCCAATGCTTCTTCTCTAAGCTGATTAGAATCATCATATGAGCGCTTACATACAACAATTATTGTACATCAAACAAACAGAAGGAGAATCTATGATACCGGATGAGCATGTGACAAAGATTAATACAGAATCAAACAGTCAACTGAGAGCATCGAAATTTTGAACATAATCGTTGAGCGTCTTCTAGCTAGACCAATAGTGAATAGTTTGACCGGAAGAGGCAGACATACTAGGTATTTGCGCACATTTACAATAAAGACAGATATGTTTCCCAATATTTCGTGATTGAGGAAATAGGAGACAGCAATACCCAGCATAAAGACTAAAAGAAGTAAGCCAATGTAGGAAGAGAGGGGATCCCCGCAGCTAAGCGGAGCCCCACAGACTTCCTAAAGAGGGAATCCGAAATATATAAAATAGAATGAAAACGACCTCAGACCCGACTCCAGTAATACTATAATGCGGGACAATCATACATAACAGGAGTGTAGTAGACCAAAGGCCATATAGCATGTCCCGCATCAAGCGCACTGGATGGCATTCCAATTGGCTAACCTATCAGGAGTATTTGTCTACATGAGATAGCAGTACTGAGGAGATAGGAAAAATCTGATCTAGAATGTGAGTGATGGGGGGGGCTGAGAAAAGGTGAGCTCTAAGTCTGAGGGGTGAAGCAACTTCCAAATATCAATTCACGCAAAATCTTTCATCAGGGCTGGCAGGGTGTGGAGACTCTTGGGCGGACCACTCGTTCTAGGCGGCAGGTTATCTATCAAAGGAGCAAGTACTTGGTAGAAGTCACCGCCGAATAACAATAACAGGGTCATCCACATTCAGAGCATAAAGACCAATACACGCTAATGCACAATCTCTAACCTTAAAATATACACAGGCCCAGCTACCCTCCCCATCAGAGCTAGTATCCATTACAGTGATTGGCAAAATTTCTCAACTAAGATGGCTACCTCACCACGCTCAGAAACGGCGGGAGAATAGGCAGCCACCATATAAGGTTTGGCAGCAAGTTTCAGTGGTTCGACAGAAGTGAAATGGATTTCCTGAAGAAACACTAAATCAGTATGATCATGATTAAAATAACTAAGGATGGTCATTCTATTGATTGGATTATTGATGCCTCTTACGTTCAATACTAAGAGCATACATAAAGCCATACAACAAAGTCAAACATTCTGAGAAAGGAAACATGATGGCGCACCGAGTTGCGCAATGTCCCTCATATCAACTATAAATGACTGTACACACGATATGATAGAAAATAAACCAATGAAAATCATGAAGCGCCCTATATAACAGTAGAAGCACCGAAGTGCCTTAGAGAAGAAGCAAAACCCCAGAAATTACAGGCGACCTGATGTCTGCGGGGTGAAACCCCAGAGAAGGCCTGAATTGAAACATATAACCGGTATAGCTGTGCGTGCACCAAATCCAACCGAGGTGCACATCATGGAGGAAAAGGAGACCAAGAAAGGTAGATATAAAAGAAAGGAAGGTCCAGGCAGTCTCTATTCCAGGCAATAATCACCACGCCGGGCCATTCAAAATGGCGGGCAGTTCCAGCGGAGTCCATCCGAATTGTTGACTTAGCGCATCTGGTCTGCCTCTTTGGAATCTAAAAATGTTGCTAGCAGAGCAGGATCTTCGAAGGTTCTAGTTTGGTTATGAAGAGTCACTCTGAGCTTCGCTGGATATAAGAGGCCAAAGCGAGCCTGTAGCTGTTGAAGTCTAGGACGAAAAGCAAGGAGTCCCTTCCGCCGGTCAGCTGTGGGCTTTGCCAAGTCGGGGAAGAAGGAGACTTTATGATCGTCAAACTGCAGATGTGGCATCACCCGGGCGGCTTTGAGAATTTGCTCAACTTGCTGATACCTCAGTAAACGGAATATAATAGGCCGGGGGGTCGTCCGATTGAATGCGATGTTGGTAGGAGCACGATATGCTCGGTCAATTTCCAGATCTCTACAAAAGGTAATCTTCAGCAAGGAAGGGAGAGTTTTGACCAGAAATTCTCTGATATCTCCTGCTTCCGCCCCTTCTGGAACTCCTATGAGCCTGACATTGTTGCGACGAGCACGATTATTGCAATCCTCTAACTCTTTTTGAAGATTCTGTATGTGACGCTCAGCCTTGTCCAGGTTCACCAAACGCACCGCGTGCGAATCGAGGACCCCCACCATGTTGTCCAGCCGTAGTGAAAGACCTTCAAGCTGGTCCTGAAGCATACCGAAATCTTCTCGCATGGCTCGGAGCGCCTCTCCGTTGGACTGTACCAGTTCCTTCACACCACGTATTTCCTCCAAGATCTCCTGTTGCAGTTCAGGGCTTACCCGAGGTGGAACCATCTTAAGTGGGGAAGACAACTCTGTTTTGGAGCGTTTTCCATGTGAAGAAGAGGGAGACCCGAAGTCCAAGCGCACTGGTTTGTGGGTCGCCATTCCCCCCAAGGCACCCCGGTAAGTTCGGTATAAAATATTAAGTTTATGCAGATGTTAAGTCAGGATTCTAAGTAGGCCCCTCGGGAGCTTCAGCGCAAAGCGTCTAACCCGCTGGACATCAGGCTCCGCCCCCTGGACATCAGGCTCCGCCCCCCCTGGACATCAGGCTCCGCCCCCCTCCGTGCTGTTCCACTCTTGAGTTTAACTCAAATAAAAACAAAATTCATTCAGGAAAACTATGGGGGATGTTTACTAAAAACCGCACATTTGCGGTGCCGCACAATAGCACGTTAAAAGCGCACTTAAGAGCGCTTAAGCACCCCGCACAGGTGCGAGGAAGCCACGCACCCGTGCGCGGCACACTAATGGGCGCCGCACAAGTACGGGCCCGCAAATGTCCGATAGAGGCGTGGAAAGGCTAACGGAGGGCGGAGGAAGGCCCCGGAGGGGCGGAGAGACGGGCAGAATGGGCGGGGAAGGGGAGGGGAGAGGCCCCTCGCACAGTTGCGGGGCCGAATTTACAAGTAAAAAATAGCGCGAGTGAAACACTCGCGGTAGAGGGCATTTAAAGGGAAGAGAAACCATTTCCTTCAGCAATGTACAGCAAAACCGGGGAAACCTGCAAAACGTCAGCAGTGTGATACATGTGCACAGCTCAAAACTGCAATTAAAAATAGAAAATGACCACAACAAAATTAGTAAAAATAGTAAATCAGCTGGGTAACAGTTATAGTAATGGGCAAAACTAAAAAACACACCCAGGAGAGCTCCTAAAAAAAGAAATGAATTGTGGAAAGTTGTTTATTGGAGCCTTCCTGGGAGTGTTTCCTATGGTTACCCATCAATAGCACTGTTGCCCAGCTTGGGTATATGTTATCCCCCTTTGTTTCGTGGTCATTCCCGGGTTTTATTTGCACGTTTGTCACCAGACAGGGTGAAGGAGCCCACAGTAAAAATGTGCAGAGCAGGATTTGTGACTCCACCCTGCCAGGTTTACTATCTCCAGGGACTGCACTGTCTCTGTGGCCACAGTGTGGTGCAGCGGACAGAGCCAGTACTTCTAGGGTCAGAGGTTCAAATCCCAGCTGGGGCACTTGCCAGCCCAGGCCCCATATTTTACCACCACCAAACAAAGATAGCACAGACACCCCTGTATTGCAGGGAACAGAAGCATGGGGAAATCACCCATATTTTACCCAACACCGCACACACACCACAACAATGGGCATTACCCACAGCCAGGTCCCCCAAATGTAGTCCCGTAGTGCCACAACGCAATCAGGTCATCTGTTTTGTCAGTGAGAAGGACATGCCAGCATGTTGGCGGATGAGTACATGTGGTGCAGGGGGCAGTGGCAGCTGGCCCCAGAGGACAGTGGCCTAGCCATGTGCAGGCTGGCACCGTCCCCTGCAACAGACAGGCCCTGCCGGATGCACAGTCATGGCCTGTCCAGGGAATCCAGTCAATCTGTGGCTACATGGTGGTGCAGTGCACACAGACAGTGTGTGCAAGAACAGAAGGTCACAGGTTCAAGGCCCAGCTGGGGCCACTGCCAATCCTGCCCATTTATTTTTCCCACAACTAAACACTGATAGTAAGGACACACCTTTCGTGCCAAGGACATATGCAATGGTAATACGCCGATCTTTTACCACACTGAGCACAGACACCATGAACAGGGGCAGTACCTAGAGTAGAGTCCCCCAAATGCAGTCCTGGTGGGCTACACACCATTCAGGTTCCATGCTGCCACTCATACAAATGCCTGTGCCGTATAGCTATGCACCACCCCCATGGCATGTAGATGTAGCTCATGCATATTCATGAGGGACAGCAGGAAAACCCGAACAGTGTGTTGCACACCTGGACTGGAGTTGGGAACCTCTGCCGTAAAGCAGCAGCCAACAGGGGCGGCCACACCCACACCCACAGGCCCCATTGGCCAATGCCTCCTGGAGAGGCAGGACAGTGGGCCCTGCCTGCATCCCCCAAAGCTAGCACTTGCATACCTTAGCAATGTCACCCTACACCTGGGGTCTACGGTACACAGCTCTGTAACGTTTGCTCGGAGCACTGGCAGATAGATATCCCCACGTTACGCACATACTGCTAATTGACCCCCATCAGACCAACATGTTTGGTGTCTGCGGTGTGTGCCCCAGGCCTGGCATCTGACGGTGTTTACCACCCTGTGGAGTGACCCCCAGCAGTAATGCGTACCATATCCATGCCCGTACCATGCCCAGGACTGGTGTGGTGGGCACGTCTAATGACCCCCTCAATAGTAGCACAATGCTGGCATAGGTGTGGGGGTGTGTGTCTGTCTATACAGTGTGTGTTGGCTACAAACACCTTCCACAGCCCCCACTGCCAGCGCTGTTGCCAGTATTGGCCTGACAATGTGCATAATGAGCAGCAAGGTACCATGGGTATAGCTCAGACAGGGTGGGCTGGCCAGGATGCATCTGCACAGGGCATAGGGCACTGGCTGGGACATTGTAATGCCCAGCCACCACCTACACAGACAGGGTGACCTCTGTATGTGCTGCTGGGAGATCATTCTCACCCTGAGCGTGCAGTGATGACAGCATGGCTAGGCACCCCCATAGTGCTGTATAGCATTTCTCCCCTGTGATATATATGGGTTTCTGTTGGGGCCTCTTCACTGACTTATCTGCTTGTGTGTGCTGCCACCCCAGTTTTGGGTGCATGCATTTCCATCAGGACTATCCAGCAGACTCTGCACAGCTGGTATGTGTCTTGATGGAGCGCCTTGCAGGGTGCAGCGGCTGATGGCTTGCTGCAGGGGGCTATCAGATAGTGCTGGGATGCATCCTTGCATATCCAGGCCTAATGTCTGTCTGATATTGTGTTGTGGATGTGTGTGGGGGTGCTTGGACTGCCCTGTAGGGTGTTTGTCCCCCAGCAGGACAGGGGTTGATGGTCCACGCTGCTGCCATCGGGGGGGGGCTAGGATGGGGATCTGTTGATGGGAGGCTCTGTTTGCCACCCTCAGGGGGGAGGGTGGGTAGGTAATTTGACCACCTAGGGGTCCATGGGGGTTTCCACTAACTGAGACAGACAGAGATATCCATGATGTTTCTGCAGCACCTTCCTATCTCACAGGTTATTACTGTTGTGGAGCTCCACAACACACCTTCAGGGTGAGCACAGTACCCGCACAATGTGACGGTGTGTAGCTACTCTTTGCCGGTAGTCCACCCGCTCAGGACCCCCTACCAGGCCGAGGTGCTGTGTGGGTGCACACAGCCAATTCCCCCTACCAGGCCGGGTAGCTTTTGGGGTGCATTCCCCCATCTTGTGTGCATCTGTGGACAGCTGATTTGCATGTGCAGTGCATCATGGGTACGGGTGGCCTAACCCTATCCTGTCTACAACAGCAGACTGTCTGTGAGGTGACGTGCAGGCTCTCTGCAGCCAGCCAGGGGCTTGCTTACAGCTATAGTGCTGTAGCCCAATGGTTATGTCACTGCCTTTGCAGCCAGAGGTCATGGGTTCAAGCCCACAGTGGGGTTCTGTGATAGGGTTGTCCAGAGCAGTATCCTTTATTACTGTACATATTTTTATGACAGCAGACACACCCTTGGCATACTGTACCCATAAGGTGCCTCTGAGGGTGCTCTATAGGGCGCCCTATAGGCCACCTTATGGGTGACATCCATATTGGGTGCACTATACATTATCCTGTGTCGCAACATACATGGTGCCCTATAGGGGACATTCTAGGGTGCCTTGGCAGACAGTGCACTGTAACATGTGCCTTACGGGCCTCCTTATGTTAACACGCTGTGAGAGCGGGTTTACTAGTAGTGGGAAATAAAATGAACTTTGAAGGCCTCCTACAGCACTCCTCACCATAATACATACTGCCCCAGCCAGCCTTGTTCACTGGGCACTGTGAGGGGTTGAACCCATGACCCCTGCATCATTGGTCAGTGTCTTAACCATTGTGCTGTGGCTCTGTTCCTGTGTTTGAGCAGCAGCGCGCCGTCTTGTGGTGCACAAAATTAACAGCGCGCCGCCTTCTGCCGCCCAACCTTAACAGCGCGCCGCCATCTGCCGCCCACAATGAACAGTGCGCCGCCCATGCCGTATAACAAAAGAGTGCGCCGCCTTCTGCCGCCCATAATCAATATGCCTCCTACACCACTTTTGCCCATAAAAGTTGATGCCTCAGCTGGTCTTTTTTGTTGAGCGCAATGGAGGTTTGAACCCCTGGCCCTTGCACCATTGGTCAGTGTTTTCACCATTGTACTACGGCTCTGTTGTTTGGTTATGCAGCAGCGCCCCACTTAGCCTTCCCACGCGCTAATGTGGGCCCCGCACATTAGCGCGACGCGCACAAGTACGGTCCGGTTTTTTTCTTTTTTCTGCCTGACCCGCCCACTCCTTATATGGCACCCGCACACTAACGGGAACCCGCACAGCAACGGTGTTTAGTAAACATCCCCCTAAGAGGAAATGTCAGAATATCAAATTCTTAATAACATCAATGGAGCACTAAATGGGAAGCCAATTAGGAGGTCTCAGACTCATTAAGGCACTAATTTTCAGACTAGTAGTTTGGATTTTATGTTGTGCCAAGATAGCATCAACGACCTCCTACCAGGCTCGCTGCAGCAAGAACTAAAAATGCATAAGCCAGCCTCTAAAATCCACGTATGATAACATTCCAAAAATACGTTGGCAAAATTTTCTCAACTTCAGAGTACTTAGCTGAAGTATAAATCTATTCGGTGCTCATTCTCCAATAACAGGGCTCACTGCAGTTTCATCTTTGATATGTATATACAATCCCAACACCCTCCCCAGGTGCCACGGCGGCGTCTTTTTGTAGAAAGAAAAATGAATAGTCTATGGTTAGAGGATGTTGAGATTTAAAAGATCCGACGCTGGTAGCATTCATTAGTCAATCCGGAGGGTTAAGGATCGATCCCCTGAAGAACCCGAAGCGGTGAAACGCTAGGGTGGCACCTGGGGAGGGCGTTGGGATCGTATATACATATCAAAGATGAAACTGCAGTGAGCCTGTGTGCTTCTACCTGGACACACTCCAAGTATCCAGCTTAGATCAACATGACTAAACGTATTTTGTGGGCCTCAATACAGCTAGACGGATCACAGGAATTACATACTACTGCCACAGATTTTCTGATAGCTCTTCTCTGGCTTGGCTCTGGAGAATGAGCATACAAAGAATTAAAATCATTTTCTGAAGATTCTAATTCTGCTTTTCCTAGCTTCCTGGTCTATTGGCTAAGAGTAAAATCAATGTGCAAGATCTTGTTCAGGATCCTGAACTTGGTCTAAACAATAACAGAGAATCTGTATGGACACACGGCAGTGATATATGCATTGTCTGCCTGATGCCTCTTCCCTGGCTCACTACTTAAATTTCTACTCCATCTTTTCCAAATGCTAAGAACCCCCGTTCTAGTTTATAAGTGTAACTGTCTGCATGTGTGCAGCGGTCCCCTATGATGTATGCCAACAGTGGACACAATCTTCCAAGAGCAATAAAGTCCTTCAGTCCTGCTCCTTGAAAACAGTTTATTGAGTTCTTGGAATGGGGCTAGTATACAGTGGGAGGCCTATGGCAATTATTTGTTTTATTTAACAGGTTTTTTATACTATTGGGACAGGGTCAGTCACACAACCCCCAGAATCCCGTGGAGGCACATTCTAATTTGCCCATCCAGCCCCCTGTGTGGCCGATCTGAATCCGGATGCCCAGAGGTAGACCCGATTCTGATCCAGTGGGGCTAGACATGCCCATGGGATCAGATTCGGGTCTATGGCCTGAACGTGCAAGCCAGGCCCCAGTTCTGATCAGCCTGCATGCCCAGCCACATGCCCGGCTACCTCAGTCAGGCTCCTGAATGGAGCTGCAGTGCCATGGCATTCCATCGCCATGGCATTGTGGCTCCATTCAGAGGCTGCGAATGCTGGCCGCCGCCGATTTCCTTCTTTCCCCACAGCCGGATCCTTTGTTCTGGATTGCTGTTATGTGTAGGAGTTATCTGAGTGGGCGAGAGCCGGTTCTATTGTGTGTATGGTAGCCTGAAGTGCAAAGTGAATAAATAGTGCTTGATGGACTTTCTAAATTGGGTGATATCCCTGATTGATCTGATGTTTGGAGGTAGATTGTTCCAGCACTTGGGAGCATAGGACACAAAAGCTCTGTTAGTAGTTTGTTGTGTCCATTTTGTGGAGATACTAGGAGTAACTAGTGTGTTTTCTGCTATCCTTGATCCGACCTCACAAGGCCAGAGTCCGGCTATGGGAAACTTACTTGACCCCCCTACCCCCCTACCTTTTGATTGGGCGCTGTTTGTATAGGGAGGCATTAGCCGGGGCTGGCAAGGGAGCTAATAGCGGGGATGGACGTCCATCCCTGCTATTCGCTGTACAGAATGACTCCCTTAGGGTATGTGGCAGGGCCAGTCAGTCAACAAGTCCCAGAATCCCTTAGGATGGGAAGGCCGACCACAGAAAGGATCAGGTGACCCAATTAAGAGAACACCCAGGTAGCAAAGGGAGTCAGTAATAAGCAAGCAAGGCCTTAGGTTGTTTCTAGTGTATATGATTTGAAAAGCAGTGCAGGGCAGGCCCAGAAAGGAAGGAAGTACAGCCTTCAGGAGCCTGTCCCTGTTTCTGGAAAATCTCCTGATGTTTCCAGGGGAAGAAGCTATGGAATCTCAAGCATATGAGGCCAATAAGGACCAGGAATCCATGGAGGTACTGTGGATGAGACAGTGTAAGCTCTAGCCCTGGAGCAGGTTCAGCCAGTTTATTGTGAATCTGAAGGGTGAAAGAGAGGGGCAGTTACACAGCTATTTACTGTGCAGCTGACCAACATTGTTTTGTTCTGAGAAAGACTTTGGGTTTGAACGTGGATGATTTGATTTAGCTACTTATGACTTTGTATGCATTTCTGTTCTGAACTATTTTACTTTGTGAAAGAGAGGCCATACCTGGCCCTGGGGTTGAGGGGAGTCCAGGATTTTGAAGCTGACATAGCAGAACTGCCTACTGGACTTTGCTATGGACTTGAGAGGAACACTTGTGTGTGTTTGTCTGGAAAGCCCAACCTGGAATTGGAGCACTTTCCTGGGTCCTGCAGTACCAACTGCCTTGGAACACTCCCTATGGCATCACACTACTTTAAATTGCATTGTGAACCATGTTGACTGAAATGATAAACTTTTATAATGTACATTAAACAGGGACATTACTAACTTTGATTTTTCTGAGGCAATGGAGGGTTAAGTGACTTGCCCAAGGCTGCAAGGAGTGCTAATGGGAATCAAATTCTGGTGAAGCAGCTGATTTGTATGCAATAAATAATACCAGGAGTCAGTTCAAGGATCCAAGCCAATTTATTTTGTGCACAGGCTCAAACGGACAACTTTAGTGTCTGAAAAGAATGAGCAATGACATATGATAGCCAATTCCTTATATACAGTTTTTGCAGTTTGATAGAAGCATAACTTTCTATTGGTTTGACACCCCTTACACCTGTCCAATTGGTGACCCGGTCCCCCATCCTTTCTGCTCAAACTGTTTTAACAAAGACATAGGGGTCTGTTTACTAAACATTCCTAATGTGCGGGGCCGCGGTAGTGTGCCTGTGCCATATAAGGAGTGGGCGGTTCAGGCAGAGAAAAGAAAAAAAACGGGAGTAAGCGATCGCACATTTGCGCGGGGCGCTATTGTGCGCCGTGCACAATAGTGCGTGGGAAGGCTAAGTGGCACCCTGATGTACACACATAAAGGAGCAGAGCCATAGTACAATGGTTAAGACACTGACCAATGGTGCAGAGATCAGGGGTTCAATCCCCCACAGTGCCCAATGAAGAAGGCTCACTGAGGCAGTGTGTATTATGGGGATGAGTGCTGTAGGGGGCAATCTATTTTTATTTCAGTTATCACTACTAGCAAACGCACTCACAAAGCGTGTTAACATAAGGCGGCCCATAAGGCACATGTTAAAGTTCACTGTCCGCCAAGGCACCCTTGAATGTCCCCTATAGGGCACCATATATGTTGCGTCACAGGATAATGTATAGTGCACCTTATATGGACGGCAACCATAAGGTGCCCTATAGGGTGCCCTATAAAGCACCCTCAGAGGCACCTTATGGGTACAGTACACTGAGGGTGTGTTTGATGGCAGCAACATATGTACATTAAATCTAAAAAAAGCTTTGGACAACCCTATCAAATAACCCCACTGTGGGCTCGAACCGCTGGCTCCACAGGCAGTGAAGTAACCATTGGGCTACAGCTATATAGCTGCCAGCAAGCCCCTGGCTGGCTGCAGAGAGCCTGCATGTCACCACACAGACAGTCTGCTGTGGGAACCAGGATAGGGTTAGGCCACCCATACCCATGATGCACTGCACATGCAAATCAGCTGTCCACAGATGAACACAAGATGGGGAATGCACCCCAACAGCTCCCCGGCCTGGTAGGGGGACGTGTCCGTGTGCACCCACACAGCACCTTGGCCTGGTAGGAGGTACTGACCGGGTGATTAATTTGCACAGAGTAGCTACACACAGTCACACTGTGCGGGAACTATGCTCACCCTGAGTGTGCGATGAGGCGCCCTGGACCAGGTCCACAGCACCCTCCATGGCAAAGCTCCAAAACAGTCGTAATCTGTGAGATAGGTAGTTTCTGCAGGAGCACCTTGGATATCTCTGTCTGTCTCAGTCAGGGGAACCCCCACGGACCCCTAGGTGGGCTATGTACCAGCAACCCCACCACCCCCCCCCCCCCAGAGCTGAGGGTGGCAAATAGGCAGGGTCTCCTATCAACAGATCCCCATTATACTACACCCCCCCCCCCTCCTGCAATGATGGCAGTAGAGTGGGCCATCAACCCCAGTCCTGTTGGGGAACAGACACCCTACAGGGCAGTCCAAGCAGCCCCACACACACACAGACCACAATATCAGACAGACAGTAGGCCTGGATATGCTAAGATGCACCCCACCACTATCTGATATTCCCCTGCATCAAGCCATCAGCCACTGCACCCTGCAAGGCACTCCAGCAGGGCACATACCAGCTGTGAACAGTCTGCTGGTTAGTCCCACTGGAAATGCATGCACCCACAACTGGGATAGCAGCACACACAAGCAGATACATCAGTGACTAGGCCCCAACAGGTGACCCATATATATCACATGAGGGAAGTGCTATGAAGCACTATGGGGGTGCCTAGCCATGCTGCCATCACTGCACAGTCAGGGTGGAGTGAAAGCCCAGCAGCACATACAGAGGTCACCCTGTCTGTGGAGGTGGTGGACGGCCACTACAATGTCCCTGCCAGTGCCCTATGCCCTGTGCAGATGCATCCTGGCCAGCCCACCCTGTCTGAGCTATACCCATGGTACCTTGCTGCTCATTATGCACATCATCAGGCCAAAACTGTGGACAGTGTTTGCAGCCAACACACACTGTATAGACCAGGGGTGGGCAAACCTGGTCCTGGAGGGCCGCAGACCAGTCAGGTTTTCGTGATATCTCTAATGAATATGCATGAGATATATATGCATTAGAGATATCCTGCCAACCTGACTGGTTTGTGGCCCTCCAGGACTGGATCTAGAGACCCCTGCCTTACACCTCTGTCATTTAAGATTGTGAATGGACAAGGTGCAGATGTCCAAGACATCAAAAAGGTTAGATAGAATTTGTCACAGTCCTCCTCACTTCTCACCACCACCAAAAAATTGTCTATTAGACAACTTTTTGGTAGTGGTGAGAATCGAGGAGGACTGTGACACATTCTATATACCCTTTCGATGTCTAGGACATCTGTACCTTGCCCACTCACGATCTTAAATGACAGAGGTGTAAGGCAGGGGTCTCCAAATCCAGCCCTGGAGGGCCACAAACCAGTCAGGTTGGCAGGATATCTCTAATGCATATATATCTTATGCATGTTCATTAGGGATATCCCGAAAACCTGACTGGTCTGCGGCCCTCCAGGACCGGAGGTGCCCACCCATGGTATAGACAGACACACACTCCCACACGTATGCCAGCATTGTGCTACTATAGAGGGGTTCAGAATCCTTGCCCACCACACCAGTCCTGGGCACAGTACAGGCATGGGTATGGTATGCAATACCGTTGGGGGTCCCTCCCTAGGGTGGTAAACACTGTCAGGGGCCAGACCTGACGCACACACCGCAGACATCAGATAGATTATTATGATGGAGCTCATAGAGCAGACTGTGCGTAACGTAGGGATATCTATCTGCCAGTACTCATAGCAAACGTTTGAGAGCTGTGTACCATATACCCTGGTGTAGGGTGACATTGCTAAGGTATGCAAGTGCTGGTATTGGGAGATGCACGCAGGGCCCAATGTCCTGCCTCACCAGGAGGCATTGGCCAATGGGGCCTGTGGGTGTGGGTGTGGGTGTGTCTGTCCCTGTTGGCTGCTGCTGTACGGCAGAGGTTCCCAAATCCAGTCCAGGTTTGCAATACACTGGTTGGGGTTTCCTGCTGTCCCTCATGAATATGCATGAGCTACAGCTACATGCCATGGGGGTGGTGCATAGATATACAGCATGGTTATTTGTATGAGTGGCAGCATGGAACCTGAATGGTGTGTGGTCCTCCAGGACTGCATTTGTGAGACTCTGCTCTAGGTAATGCCCCTGGTCATGGTGTCTGTGCTTGGTGGTGTAAAAGATAGGCGTATGACCAATGCGTATATCCCCAGCAATAAAGGATTGCCCTTACTAACATGGTTTAGTTGTGGGGAAAATATGTGGACAGGATTGGCAGTAGCCCCAGCTGGGCTTTGAACCTGTGACCTTTTGCTCCTGCACACACTGTCTGTGTGCACTGCACCACTGTGTTGCCACAGATGTGCTGAATTCCCTGGGAAGTCCATGACTGTACATCCGACAGGGCCTATGTTGCAGTGGACGTGCCAGCCTGCACATGGCTCGGCCACTGTCTTCTGTGGCTAGCAGCCACTGCCCCCTCCACCACCTGTACCCTACCGCCAACATGCTGGCATGTCCGTATCTTGGAAAAGCATATGACCTGATTGAGTTGTGGCACTCCAGGACTGCATTTGGGGGACTCGGCTGTCGGTAATGCCCATTGTTATGGTGTGTGTGCGGTGTTGGGTACAAAATGGGTGTGTGAACCATGCTTATGTTCTCTGCAATAAAGGAGTGTCTTTACTATCTCTGTTTAGTGGTGGGTAAAATATGGGGACTGGGTTGGCAGGAGCCCCAGCTTGGATTTGAACCTGTGACCCTCTAGTCCTAGAGGTGCTGCCTCTGTCTGCTGCACCACACTGTGGCCACAGTGATAGTGCAGTCCCTGGGGGTGGGAAACCTGACCAAAGGAGTCAAAAACCCTGCTCTGCACATTTGTACTGTGGGCTCAGTCACCTTGTCTGGTGACAAAAGTGCAAATAAACCCCTCAACCGACCACGACGAACTGGGGATAAATATAACCAAGCTGGGCAACAGTGATATTAATGGGCAACCATAGCAAACACTCCCAGGAAGGCTCAGAAAAAAGGAAATGGTTTTTGGAAGGGTCTCCGCTCCGTAGCCCCTTCCATACTTCATTTCATTTTTTTGGAGCTTTCCTGGGTGTGTTTCTTATGTTTGCCCATTAATATCAGGGTTCCCCAGCTGACTTCCTATTTTTAATATGTTTGTTTGGGTCTTTTTCTATCTTTATTTGCACTTTTGTTCTGTGCACATGTATCACACTGCTCACGTTTTGCAGGTTTCCCCGGTTTCCCTGTACATTGCTGACGGAAATGGTTTCTCTTCCCTTTAAATGCCCTCTACCGTGAGTGTTTCACTCGCGCTATTTTTAAACTGCAAATTCGTCCCCGATACTGTGCGGGGAGCCTCTCCCCTCCCCTTACCCGCACAATGACCCCGTCTCGCCGACCCTAGGGAGCCTTCCTCCGCCCTCAGAATGCCTTTCCACGCCTCTATCGGACATTTGCGGGCCGGGTACTTGTGCGGGGCACGTTAGTGCGGCGCGCAATTGTGCGGGGCCCACGCGCACTTGTGCGGGGCGTTTAAGAGCGTTTCTGAGCGTTTGAGTGCCGCGTTTCCGTGCGCTATTGTGCGGGACGCAATTGTACGGCTTTTAGTAAACATGCCCCATAGTCTTAAACATGGATACAATTCTACTGCAAGGACATTGCTAGCTCCAGGAATGCAGGAATAAATCATACATGAAGAGATAACACAAACCTCCTAGGGGGAGGGAGGGAGCTTTCAGAACAGCAATTTAAAGCAAATTTTTCTAACTTTGATTCTTCTCAGCTCTAGTCCCAAGTGGGGGTTGGGATCTAGGCCTAGCCCTAGGCCATAGCCTACCACAACTTATGACTTTGTATGCATTTCTATTCTGAACTATTTTACTTTGTGAAGGAGAGGCCATGCCTGGCCCTGGGGTTGAGGGGAGTCCAGGGTTTTGAGGCTGACATAGCAGAACTGCCTACTGGACTTTGCTATGAACTTGAGAGGAACACTTGTGTGTGTTTGTCTGGAAAGCCCAACCTGGAATTGGAGCACTTTCCTGGGTCCTGCAGAACCAACTGCCTTGGAACACTCCCTATGGCGTCACACTACTTTAAATTGCATTGTGAACCATGTTGACTGAAATGATAAACTTTTATAATGTACATTAAACAGAGACATTGCTAACTTTGATTTTTCTGAGGCAATGGAGGGTTAAGTAACTTGCCCAAGGCTACAAGGAGTGCTAATGGGAATCAAATTCTGGACTTTTGGGTCCCAAGCCAGTGCTGTAACCGTTAGGCTACTCCACCATGCACTCTGTTTTCCCTTCTTGAAATAAATGAATCCAGGCCAGAATATGTGTTCTAAACCAAAGATTTCCTAAAAGAACTTTAGGGTCACTGATAACAGGAAAATGAAGAGAAAAATACAGCTGGCAGAAACAATAAGAACAGAACTTTATTACAAGCAACTAAGGGGTATGTTTACTAAAACCCCGTTAGGTGCGCGCCGCATTAGTGTGCGGGATGCCATAAAAGGAGTGGGCGTTTCAGTCTGAAAAAAGCAAACCGGGATTAATCATGCGCTAATGTGCGCTGTGCTGTCCCTAATGAATATGCATGAGATACATTTGCATACAATAGGGGCGGCGCATACTAATGCAGCACAGGCATATTTATTAGGGACAGCATGAAACCTGAATGGTGTTTGGCCCTCCAGGACTGCAGTTGGGAAACTCTGCTCTAGGGATTGTACATGTTTATAGTGTTTGTGCGCTGTAGGGTAAAATATAGGCGTTTCAAGCATGTTTATTTTATCTGCAATAAATGTTCCGTCTTTATTACCATGATTTAGTACTGGGTAAAATATGGGGAAAGGGTTGGCAGGAGCCACAGCTGGGACTTGTGACCTTCTGCTCCTGAACACACTGGCTGTGTGTACTGCACCACACTGTTGCCACAGGGACAGTTCATTCCCTGGGGATAGCATGACTGTTCGTCAGACAGACCCTGTCTGTTGCATTGCACAGCACCCACCTAAACGGGGCTAGGCCAAGGTCTGCTGTGGGCAGATGCCACTGCCCCCTCCGCCACCAGCACCCCTCCGCCACCATGCTGCCATGCCATTATGCTGGTGGTGCTGGTGGTGCACAGTCCCAGGCCATCCAGTATGCTGGTAGGCAGCTGTCTATGGTGTGGGTTCTCAGGTAGCAGTGCCTACATGGACAAGCGCGCTTCCCCCCCCTTCCCGCACCGCCTGCCAATGTTATGTGCCCTTGGGAGTACCTGCTGGGTAATCTCTCCTGTGACACTATGGGACACACACTCATGCCCATGTTGGACCCTCGTCAGTTGCTGTCTTGCTGCTTTACAGTTTCGGCATTCCTATGTGCCACCTAGGCATCTGCCTAGCCCGCACTGTGCCCCAGCTGGACCATAGCATGTGCCAACTGCAGCCCCTGTATCCCATTTACAGCATCAGTACAGTAGCCCTTTTCTACATGCCTATTCTGCTGTTGCTGCATAACAAACCTGCCCAATCTAAATGACAGAAACCCTGATCAGCGTTATTTCAATGTGGGATCATTCCCTTTGTAGGGGGACAGAGCATAGACCCTTCCAAACATGATATCTTAATTTATACGCTTTGTCAGTAGTGTTGCTTTATGTTTATCATTAATATCACTATTGGACAGCTTGGTTATTGGGATTTTAGATGTGGTTCTGGTCCTTTTATATGTTTATTTGCCTTTTTGGTCCCTGCACATGTATCACAACTATCACTTAACTGGGTTTCCCTGCCTTTGCTGCACATTGCTGACTGAAATGGTTTCTCTTTCCTACAAATATGCCTTAACGCGAGGGTTTCATTGGCATTAGTGTTCAGACCCGGATTTCACAGCGTTAGTGTACCTGGAGCCTCTCCCCTCCCACTCTCCACCCATTGACCCCTTCTCTCCGCCCTCTGGGAAGCCTTACTCCACCCTTCAGACCTGGATTTCACAGCGTTAGTGTGCCTTTACGCCGCCGCTGCGTTATCACGTGATAATGTTACATTATTGCATGATAATTCCACCGCAGCGACGTTAAGACCATTTAGTAAACATACCCCTTAGAATTCAAAGGTGTTCACTCATCCAAATACTAGCCAGGCCGGACCCTGTTTAGCTTCTGAGATCAGGCTTATTCAGGGCAAAATTAGCTAAGTTTAAACTCTATGGGGTATGTTTACTAAACTGCGTTAGTGCAATTCGCGTTAGGAGCCGCGGTAGTGACAGAAACCCCAAATAAGGACATGGGCGGTACATCGTCACCACTAACGCGCATTCAAAAAATTAACGAGCGTTACCGGGCGCCGTGGCGCGTTACTGCGCGTTAATCGTAAGAAGACGTACAGACACAAAGCACTGAAACAGAGCTGTAGCACAATGGTTGCGGTACTGACCGCTGTTACAGGCAGCATGGGTTTGAGTCCCCAGTGTGCCTAACGCAGAAGGCTGTCCCAGGCATCACCCTGTACATTACAGAGGGAATGAGGAGGCATGTTTTTCTTTACGTTGAGTATTGGTGTCAGAAACACACCCTCGGAGTGTGCCTAGCCACGTACGTTGGTGCGTGCGAGGCTGGGTGCGTAGCCCCGTGCGTAGCTGCGCGCGTACAATCGTGCGTGGGTACGTGTGTTTTTACCAGTGTGGGCATCTTATATTACAGACTCTGTAGGGTGTCTTGCACCTATGCATTATACTAACAGATGTACGTGTGATGGCCTATGGTTTATCAGAGCCTGTGAGCAGGTGCTGGAGTTTCACAGGGTTGGATTGTGCCAGTCACACCCATGATGCACTGCACATGCAAATCAGCTGTCCACAGATACACACCATGGGGAATGCACCCCCACAGCACCTCGGCCTGGTAGGGGGAACTGACCATGTGCACCCCCACATCACCTCGGCCTGATAGGGGGTACTGACCGTGTGTTGTACTGGCACAGAGTAGCTACACACCGTCACATTGTGCGGGTACTGTGCTCACCCTGAGGGTGCAGTGAGGCGCCCAGCACTAGGTCCACAGCACCGTCCATAGCTGAAAGAGACCATGGCGCAGGTCCAAAGCAGTGTTACTGTGTGAGATAGGTAGTTTCTGCAGGAACACCTTGGACATCTCTGTCTCAGTCAGGTGTAGCCCCCATGCATCACCACCCCCCCTCGGGCCAAGGGTGGCAAACAGGGTCTCCTGTCAAAAGATCCACAGTCTCCCTCCCTGCAAAGGTGGCAGTAGAGGGGAACATTAACCCTAGTCCTGCTGAGGAACAGACACCACACAGGGCAGTCAATGCAGCTCTGTACACAGCCATAACACAATAGTAAACAGACATTAGGCCTGGATATGGTATGCTGCACCCCACCACTATCTGATATTCCCCTGGTGCAAGCCACTCCATCACAACACCTACCAGCTGCAAACAGCCTGCTAGTGCCCAGTGGAGATGCCTGCACCCAGAACTGGGATGTCAGCATAAACAGCAAGCAGATACATCAGTGACTGGGCCACAAAATGAAACCCATATTTATCACACAAAAGAAATACTAGATAGCACCATGGGAGTGCCTAGCCATGCTGTGGTCACTGCACAGTCAGGGTGAGAGTGATCTCTCAGCAGGATATACTGAGGCCACCCTGTCTGTGTAGGTGGTGGCCGGGCACTACAATGTGCCTGTCACTGCCCTATGCCCTGTGCAGATGCACCCTGGCCAGGCCACCCTGTCCAGCCTATACCCATGGTACCTTGCTCCTCATTATGCACATCGGCAGCCCAATACTGGCAACATTGCTGGCAGTGTGGACTGTGGAAGGTGTTTGCAGCCACCACACACTGGATAGACAGACAGCCACCCCCACACCTATGCCAGCATTGTGCTACTATAGAGGTGGTCAGCAGCCATACCCACCACACCAGTCATGGGCATAGTACAGGCATGGATATGGTACACAAGGCTGTTGGGGGGTCACTCCCCAGGGTGGTGAACACTGTCAGAGACCAGACCTGCAGCACACACCGCAGACATCAGAATGATTGTTATGGTAGAGCTCAATGAGCAAAATGTGCTTAACGTAGGAATTGATATCTGCCAGTTATCATAGGAAACGTTTGATAGCTCTGTACCATATACCCAGGTGTAGGGTGGCATTGCTAAGGTATGCAACTGCTAGTATTGCGAGATACAGGCAGGGCCCAATGTCTTGCCTCTCCAGGAGGCATTGGCCAATGGGGCCTGTGGGTGGCTGTGTGGCCCTGTTGGCTGCTGCTTTACGGCAGAGTTCCCCAACTCCAGTCCTGGTGTTCCAAACACTGTTCGGGTTTTCATGCTGTCCCTCATAAATATGCATGAGCTACATCTGCATACCATGGGGGTGGTGCATAGCTATGCAGCACAGGCATCTTTATTAGAGGCAGCATGAAGCCGGAATGGTGTGGGGCCCTCCAGGACTGCATTTGCGGGACTCTGCTTTAGGTAATGTACCTGTTTCTGGTGTCTGTGTTTGGTGTGGTAAAATATAGGCCATGCGTATGTTCTCTGCAATAAAGGAGTGTCTTTACTATCACTGTTTAGTGGTGGGTAAAACTATGGGGACTGGGTTGGCAGGAGCCCCAGCTGGGATTTGAATCTGTGACCCTCTGGTCTTACAGGCACTGGCTGTGTCTGTTGCACTGCACTGTGGCCACAGAGACAGTGCAGTCCCTGGAGTTAGTTAAACCGGCCTGACGAGTCAGAAACCCTGCTCTGCAACAGGTTTACTGTGGCCTCATTTACCTTGTATGCAGACAAAGGTGCACATAAACCTCAGAAAAGACCTAAAAAAAGGGGCACACACCCATAACCAAGCTGGGCAACAATGATATCATTGGGCAACATTACACAACACTCCCAGGACAGCTCCATTACAATGAAATGATCTTTGAAAGGGTCTGCGGAGCGTAGACCCTTCCACACATCATTTATATTTTATTTGGTGCTTTCCAGGGAGTGTTGTTCCTTGTTGCCCATTGCTATCACTGTTGCCCAGCTGAATTATGCTTTTTAAAATGTTTCTTGTGGTCATTTTTAACGTTTTATGTGAAATTTTGTTCTGTGCACATGTATCACACTGCTCACGTTTTGTGGGTTTCCCCAGTTTTTCTGTACATTGCTGACGGAAATGGTTTCTCTTCCCTTTAAATGCCTTTAACGACAGGTTTTCATTCGCGTTGGAATTGAGCTCAGGAATTCAGTGCGTTAGTGTGAGGGGAGCCTCTCCCCGCCCACTCTCCGCCCATTGACCCCTTCTCTCCGCCCACTCTCCACCTTCTGCGCTGTTTTAACGCGCCGCGGGACTTTACGATCGTTAACTATGCTTAACGTGCGTAGTATTACGTTAACGGTCGTTAGCGCATCGGTACGCGCGTTATACGGCACTTACGGTCGTTAACGTCATACAACGCGCGTTAGCCACATTTATCGCACTTTAGTAAACATACCCCTATGGGTCTGATATTCGGTGGTGGCAGCTAATACTGCTAAAGCAGCTAGCTGCCTCCGGTGAACTTTTTACCCAGATATTCAATGACGGGGCCATATTCAGGACCCAGCATTGAATATCTGGGTTGCTCAGATTGCTGGGAATCTAACCAGGCAGTGGCAAAAGTAAGATGCTGACTGCTTAACTTCAGTGGGGAAGGTTAGGCTAGCTTTTACTGCGCCTGTCTTTCTCCACTTAGCGCTAACCGGGCAGTGGTGATACTGAGCCGCTGCCTGGTTATTGCTGAGTGCCGCTCCTGTAGCGCTCTGATGAATACTGGTTAGAATCAAGGTGGGCAGCGGCGGCAGCACCCACAGATATTAGTGCTGCTGAATATCCCCCTAGGTGGATTAACATGTTTGCTAACCATGTTAATCCCCTTTTAATATTAGGCCCTATAAGCCTAAATTATCACTGTAGCCTCCAGGACTAGAATTAGTTGGAGTTACTATCATTGAAACAACTTTGGTTCTCCTAATTTTTGAAACCGATTTTGAGTTTCATGATGTCGAGACAATAGAGCGAACTGGATTTATACCTGCTCCCTGGCACAAATACAGTTTTAAAAAGTGTTCCTTTTGGCCGTCCCTTTACAGGAGGGATTACTGGGGATAGCTCCTTTAATTCCCCAATGTTATTTCTCACTCTGAATTGGAATGGTGGCAAGAGAGAGTCCTTTGTATTTAATTAGGAGCATCTATATGTCTAGGTTTGCAAAAATGGCCCAGATAGACGTGTAAGTGTTCACATTTAGAAGTAAGTGTTCATTGTGCAATGCTGGCATGCATATAATTTGCAAGGTACCCCCCCTGCTGTTCCCCCCCCCCACAGGTATATTTCTGAAATGGCCCCTCAAATTGCGTGTGGATGTGTATGCTCCACATTATTTTATTTATTTAACGGGTTTTATGTACTGCTTTTCCTTAAAGCAGTTTACATTGAACCATAATATTTTAAAAGATACATACAGCATTTAATATAAACATAGAAACATGATGGCAGATAAAGACCACATGGCCTATCTAGTTTGCCCTTCAAAATTAATAAAAGATCAGATTACACAGATTAATATTAGGCAGAGATGTTCCTAAAACACTGTCAGAATTGAGCACGTCCCTGATCTCGACATCTCAATTCAGATCTAAAATGTACCTTATAGCTAGCTATATGTTTGCCTAGGACATGCCAAAACCAGTATAACTTTATTTTCATGTATTTATTTTTTCCATATTTATAGACCACATTATCTTAAAGTCAAAGTAGTTTACAAATAACTTTGAAAATTTTAGATTTTGCATAGAATAATGCATTAAACAGTGATTAATTTAGCAAGGCTGAAGATAGCAGTTGTTTTTTTTAATATGAATCGATGTTAACAGATGGAGTGATGAACATGTATATTAGTTCTTTGGATGGAGTTAAGTCTCATTTCCAAAGTACTCTGGGAATAAATGGGTCTTAAGCTCTTTGCAAAATTCTGTAAGCTCTGAAATGGCTCATATCTTCTCAGAGTGCATTCCAAATGCCTGATGGATAAAGTGAAAAAGCATGTGTACCAGCAGCCTGGCTGCTTACTGCTCTTAAAGCTGGGACGGTGAATGTGTTCTCTGTACTTAATCTTCTGGTTCTCTTATCTGGTGTCCTCTATAATAAGGATTGAAGGTAATCGCAGAATAGATTGTGTTATATTTTGAATACGGTTAGCAAGACTTTGGCTTTCTATACTGAGTTGTATAAAATGCAATGTCATCGTGTTAATATTTGTTTATATGCTTAGATCTTGATACACCTTATAGAATGTGGGCAACAGCGTTTTGTCCATCTGTAGAGACAAGGGAATATTGTGGCACTCCCAGAAAAAAATTATGTTACAATACTCAAGGTGTGGGAAGACCAGGGCCTTGAATACCATTCAGCAATCGTGAATGTCAAGTAATGGGCATAGGTTTTCAAGTACTCTCATCTTGTAGTATAAAAGTTTCATTGAATTGTTGATGTGCGAGTTTAACGTTAATCGCTGATCTAGGATTATTTCTAGATATCGAACCTCAGATTTCACCTGACTTTCAGAGTTATTGATGGTTTGAATGTTGTATCTGGTTATGTAGAGTGCTTCTATCTTGTAGTTTGTGTTCTGAGAGCCAGTGTGTAACTGTGTTGAAGCATTTCATTAACCCTTTCCAGGCCGAGCCCAAAACTCTTGGGATCCAAAATTTTGACTACATATTCCTATCAAATGGTATATAATACATGACCATAGCAGAAGGAAAATCACTATTAGAACATATTGAATAAGACGGGTACAATTTTCCTGAAATATGCAAAAATTAACCAGGCTGCAGAATGTGGATTTAAAATTTAAAGTAGGCCTTGAAAGGGTTAATGTAGTATAGATGGATTTGTTGTGGAAAAAGGTAAATAGAGCTTGCTGTCATCTGCATAGATATGGTAGAAAGCATTGTGATTGTATTGGTTATAAGTAAGATTAAATAAGAGTGAGGATAGTACTAAGCCTTGTGGAAGTCCTTGTTGAGCATAGGGCCACATAAATTCACTGCATATCTTCACTTGTTATTGACATCCTGTTAGGTGAGAACAGAACCATTCTAATATTATTACTACTACTAATTTATCATTTGTATAGTGCGACAAGGTGTATGCAACACTGCACATATAGATGTAAACATAAGAACATAAGATATACCATACTGGGTCAGACCAAGGTCCATCAAGTCCAGTATCCTATTTCCATCAGTGTCCAATCTAGGTCACAAGTACCTAGCAGTATCCCCAAAAGACACAGGTTCCACAATGCTTGTATTGGGTCAAGCAGTGGATATTCTGGGTCCATTTTAATAATGGTTTATGGACATTTCCTCCTGGAACTTGTCCAAACCTTTTTATAAACCCAGCTACACTAACAGCTTTTACTACATCCTCTGGTAGCAAATTCCAGAATTTGATTACATGTTGAGTGAACAAATATTTTCTCTTATTAGCTTCATTGCATGCCCCCTAGCCTTTCTATATTTTGACGGCTTAAACAATTGATCTACGTTTACCCGTTCCACTCCATTCATTAATTTATAGACCTCTATCATATCTCTCCTCAGCCGTCTCTTGTCAAGGTTGAAAAGCCCTAACCCTTTTAGCCTCCCTTCATAGGGGTATCCTTCCATCCCCTTTACCATTTTGGTGGCTCTTCTCTGTACCTTTTCTAATAATGCTATATCCTTTTTAAGATACGGCGACCAGAATTGCACACAATATTGTCAAAGCATTGAAATCAAGAGCTTGTTGGTTGTATATGATCATCTATGGACGGATTTTGCTTCTGGGGCAAATGGAATATAATTGTGCTATGATCAGGCCAGTGCACGTGGGATAGTTGGGGTGAGGGATGGTATTTTGTCCAAGCATTCTTTTGGGAGCAAAAAATTAGATCTAAGGTGCTTACTCTCTCGTGGGTTGGTTTGCTGACTATTTATATTCTAATGCTTCCATGGCCTCAAGAAAAGACCACTGGAGCCGCGGCTTCGATATTGCATGGAATCCGCTACTGCTGATTACTAAACGTGCCCCCTAGATTGCTTTGGGGGAGGCTGATGAGAGTTTCTTTTTGTTCGGTATGTCCACACACTACTTCCAGAAGGGCTGATAGATACATATATGTAGATAATTCTGCTGAATATGTCAGTATAAATTATACATCTATTTATTTATCTAGTCCTACCAAATATAGGAATAATATGAAATGTCTAAATTTCAAATTATTCGCCAGACAATCCTGTTTAGTGACATATTCAAAGTGATTAGCGAGGGTAGCAGACCTGCTAACCATGGTAATCGTGGTGACAGGGATATTCGGTGGTTTTGTGCTGCTTAATCTCCCCTCCTAACCATGCTAAATGCCTCGATGCTAACCATGAATGGCAGTGAAGATAACCGGTCATTGGTGATATTCAGCCGCTGGACTGTTATCTTACACCGGCTGGCTTAACTTTCAGCAGGGTTAGCTAACCGGGCAGCGGTGATATTCAGTTGCTGCCTGGTTAGCTAATACACTATCAGGGTCATTCCGAGCAAGGCCGATGCTAGGGTTTCTAGTGCCCACTTGCAACCTATAAATCGTTGCACTCCCTCATTATTATTAACGTTGACTGCACCCTACCCTCCTTTTTCCCAAAACCACTTTGTGAACTCTTTTTAACCGATATTGGTATTTCTTCTTCAAATCCAGTGTTGTAAGAAAATTGCAGCAAAAGAGCAATTGCATAGCCAAAATAAAAATATTTAGCAGTAAATACTTAGCATCACACAAACAGGCTGTACTGTAATAGTCTAAAAAAAAAAAAAAAAAAAAAAATCTGATTCCGATCATCTCACTTACATAAACATTTTCCGGTGCCAGGTATATTGTGAACTTATATAAAACACTGCAAAAGTCACTGAATATGTACAAGGCCAAATCTACCATACCATACCAGCATACACTTCCAAAGCTCATACAATAAGGGGCCTACCCAGAAAAAAGCAGCACTATAAATACTGCAATGGGCCCCAAAACCTCCATACACCTATTTGAAAAGCTGTACAAGTCAAATTACTACAGTACAGATCCCTACATACAAACACCATGTTAATAGAACACCTGGCCTTGGTCACACAGAACAAAGACCCTCACCAAGTAAAGAATAAGTGACCACAACCTAAAGTAAAAAATAAAAATATGTAGACAAATTAAAATGAAACCCCAAGGGAGCTGTCTGCTGGAGTGCGAAGGAGGTGTGCTTGCCCTTTTGAGGGCTGTTGGATTGCCGGGACTGTGCTGCCGACGCTGCGGTTCCATTGCAGGCACTCCTGGGGCAGCCTGCTCCTTGAGGGGCCTTTTCCTCTATAAATTTGTGTTTCATTTTTCTCCACGACCGCGGAGCGTGATCGTGGGGCGTGTCTGAAGGGGCGTGTCTAAAGAGGCAGGTTCTGCCCCTTAGATGCCCCTTCGACGTCACAGCGGCGTCGAACCATTTAAGACTCTCGGAGGCTCGGAGCTGAGTAACTGCTGCATGTGCTGGTATTTCTTTTGCTATTTTGTTAATTTCGGATCAGTTCTCTTGGTGTTTACTATGGGCAAGAGGAAAGCTAAACTGCAGAGCAGAGCTCAGACGGCTGATTCTGGAAGTTTGAAACCAGTAGGCCCTCTGGATGAGCACTTTGCTCCTGCTCCTCTAGCGCAGTCCTCTCCTGAGGGGGCGTCTTTAAGCCCTGGAGGGAGATCCCCCCCTGCCCTGTCATTGATATAATATCTATTTCTGGGGTTACTTCTGAGTCTGCAAGGTAAGAAAGAATAGTGATAAATTTGCCTACCCTGGTTCAGTTGGTAGCACTGGAGGGCTCCTTTGAGCTGCCAGTTCTACCTCCGGAAGCAGAGGTTACCTTAAAGGATCTGTGGGGAGCTTTGAAATGTATTAATACTAAAGTTTCCTTAGCTATTGGTTCCCTTTATGCTTTCTCTCAGGAAACTGTGGTTGCTTTGCAGCAGCTTGATGAGAAAGTATCTATAATGGATAAGGCGGTGGTTAAATTGGAATCTCAGGTGCTTCCACTTTAATCTATTAATGTGATGGGAATTAAGGATTCTCTAATTTTGCATTCAAAAATGGAAACGCTAGAAAATTCCATGCGGGCTTGCAATTTACGATTTTTGAACTTCCCTCAATCTCCTCTTTTGTCACCCAAACTTCTTCTTGATAAATACTTAAAAGAGATTCTTGCCATATCCGATGTTATTGAAGTTCTACAAATTTATTATATTCCCTCTGGTTCCAAAAAGATAAATTTTGCAGATGGGGAGCTGGATGAGATTGTTCCTTCTATAACTAATCTTACTGCATTCTTGGAAGATTCCTCAGATACTATCAATGTACGTTCCACTTTGCTGGTTACCTTTTCATCTGTTGTGGTGAAGCAGCGAATCTTAAAAGCTTTCTTTAAGGTGAAGTCAGCTTTATTTTGTGGTCAGGCAGTCAATGTTTTTCCGGATGTCTCCTGAAAAACCCAGTTGCGATGAAGGCAATTTCTATCTCTTAAGCCTCAGATTTTGACCTTGGGTGCTACCTTTTTTTTTTACGCTTCCCCTGCAAGTGCATCATTAATTTTGATGGCGCTTCTTATGTTTTTCTTGAAGTGACTCATCTGGAAAATATTTTGACTGTCGGATAGGGTTTAGCAGGGTTAGGTAGTGACGGTAAAAATACCTCCTAAATTGAGGGTCATAATATGACCTTGATTTCTTTCTTTAAATTGAATATGTGTTTCGATGTTAAGCAGCCAACTCTCGTGATGTGGACTATATTTCCAATATTTCCTTAGGTTTGTTTGAGCACTTGGGTGTATATATTACTTTGCTTTAAGTGTTGGAGCTGTGTCCTGTATAAGTTTGGTTATTGTATATGACTAAAATTTAATTTAAAAAAATGAAACCCCAAGAAGCTAGACTCTGCATGCCGTGCCACACCAGATAAGAGAAGCAGTTCCCCATACTCTGGACTTTGCGCTATCTATATTTCACAATCACTAAATTGAAAATAAAATTATTTCTTCTACCTTTTGTTGTCTATTTTTGATCATGCTAGTCCCGATCTGAGGTTTCTGTTTTCCTCTATCTTCTCTTAGCTCTCTTTTTATGGTCTATAGTCCATCTGCCATTTCTTGTCTCTCCTTTTGCTTTCTTCATTTTCTTCCATCAGACTTTTTCCAGTCGCAGTAATCCTCCCCTTTACAGTCTCCCCTCCCAGTGTTAACTCCCTTGCATTCCCAGCACCGCCACCGGTGTCTATTCCCTTCCAGTCCCCCTCCTTCTCCATTGTCCAGCCCCTTCTAATCCAAATACCATCCCAGGTATCAGCGAACTTCCAGTTCCAGTGCCCCGTGTCAGTTCCCTTCGTCACCCTCTCCTCTGTCCATCTGCCTTCCAGTCCCATCCCCAGGTGTCAGCTCCCTTCCAGTCCCCTCCTTCCCCTCTTTTTCACTCCCTTCCAAACCTCCATGTGAGCTCCCTTCAGCCCCCTGTCAGTTCTCTTCCAACCCCCTTCCTATTACCCAGCTACCTTCCAGCCCCATCCCCAAGTGTCTGCTCCCTTGTAGCCCCCCCGTCTCTGCTCCCTTGTAGCCCCCCCCATATCTGCTCAGATTCATCCTTCAAAAAAGAAAGCAGCTGTGGGAACATTTCTCTGTTCCCGTGGCTCTGCTATTTTTCACACTGCTGGGTCGCGGAGTTTCTAAAGGTGCGGTGTGGGGGCGGAGTTAGGGCGGGCAGTGGACTGTCAGCAGTGCTGGACATACAGAGCCAATTCCAATGTCTGCCCTGTATGTCCAGGGCTGGCAGACTGTACAGGGAACTTATTCCACCTCTGATGTGGAATAAGTTCCCCTAGTTGGCGGGGGATGGCAGGCCTGGACATCAGAAGAGGTAGGAGGGGACCGAGGGGATTCCCCGCTGCCCGACCCTGGCCTTGGGAGGCCAGATTGGGGTTGGGCTGTGGGGAATGAAGAGTTTTGTCCGGTGGCCAGGGATCACAACTCTTGAATGGAGCTACGGTGCCATGGCAACCGGACACCATGGCGCTGCGGCTCTATTCAGGAGCCCTGACTGAGTTATCTGGGCAAGGCCTGTATGTGCAGGCTGATCTGAATCAGGGTCCCGGCCTGCACATACAGGCCTGGATGTGATTCTGATCCCGTGGGTCTAGACGTACCACGCAGAATCAGAATCCCAGCTAATTCTGTGCGTCCAGTTCCAACTGGGCGCACAGAGGGCCAGCACATCCAGAACAGACTCATAAGAACATAAGAACATAAGATATGCCATACTGGGTCAGACCAAGGTCCATCAAGCCCAGTATTCTGTTTCCAACAGTGGCCAATCTAGGTCATATGCACCTAGCAGTTTCCCCAAGAGACACAAGTTCCACAATGCTTGTACTGGGTCAAGCATTGATATCTTCGGTCACTTCTTAATAATGGTTTATGGACCTTTCCTCCAGGAACTTGTCCAAACCTTTTTTAAACCCAGCTACACTAACAGCCTTTACTACATCCTCCGGTAACAAATTCCAGAGTTTGATTACACGTTGAGTGAAAAAATATTTTCTTTTATTAGTCTTAGGTGTATGTTTACTAAAGCCCCGGTAAAGTGCGGGTCCCGGTAGTGTGCGGGTGCCATATAAGGAGTGGGCGTTCCGTCCTGAAAAAGGAAAGGCAGAATTTACATATGCTCTAAGGTGCGCGGTGCCCATGTGTGCCCCACACCTTAGCGCATGAGATAGCTGCATGGGAGGCATAAGTGGCGCGCTGAAGTGCAAGAAAAAGAGCAGAGCCACAGCACAATGGTTAAGGCACTGACCAACAGTGCAGGAATCAGGGGTTCAATCCCCTGCAGTGTCCAATAAAAACAGCTGACTGAGGCATTAATTTATGAGGCGCAGAATTACTGGGCATCATAAGGCGGCTGGCTAATGTTTTTGGTGGCATATGTATACTGGGCGGCATAAGGCGGCACGCTGATGTTTATGGAGGCATTATAATACTAGGAGGTATAAGTGGCGCGCTGATGTGCAGGAAGAAGAGTAGAGCCACAGCGCAATGGTTAAGGCACTGACCAAAGGTGCAGGGATCAGGGGTTCAATCCCCCAAAGTGCCCAATGAACAAGGCTGGCTGAGGCATAACATATTATGGGTAAGATTGCTTTAGGAGGCATTTTATTCATATTTTAATTATCACTACTAGCAAACGCACTCTCAAAGCGTGTTAACATAAGGCGCCCTATAAGGCACATTTTAAAGTGCACTGTCAGCCAAGGCACCCTAGAATGTTGCTTATAGGGCACTTTAGAGGGTGCCGTATGAGGTACCGCAAGGACAGTGTACTGTTTTTTATGGCAGCACTGTGCAGTTTAAGGAATGAAAAGCATAAGTAGGTGCGCTGACAGGCAAAGAGGAGCAGCAGTGGAGCACAATGGTTAAGGCACTGACTGCTGATACAGGGGTCATGAGTTTGCTCCCCAGTGTGCCTAATACGTAAGCCTGGCTGTGGCATCAGCTTTGCATTGTACATATTTTGTCCTGCAGCACTTTATTTTTATGCTATTAATTGCTGCCAGCAAACACGCCCTCACGTGCCGTAATTGAAGGTGCCGTATAAGGCACCCTATAAGGCACTCCATAGGGCACATTATAAATTGCACTGTCCGCCACAGCGCCCTAAAATGTCCCCTATAGGGCACCCTATAGGTTGCATCACAGGAGAATGTATAGTGCACCTTATATGGATGGGAACCATAAGGTGCCCTATAGGGCGCCCTATAAAGCACCCTCAGAGGCACCTTATGGGTACAGTACGCTGAGGGTGTTTTTGCTGGCATCAAAATATGTACATTAAAAAAAGATAATGCATTGGACAACCCTATCACATAACCCCACTGTGGGTTTGAACCCATGACCTCTGCCTTCAGAAGCAGTGAAATAACCATTGGGCTACAACTCTATAGCTGCCAGCAAGCCCCTGGCTGGCTGCAGAGAGAATGCACGTCACCACACAGACAGTCTGCTGTGGTCACCAGGATAGGGTAGCCCACCCATACCCATGATGCACTGCACATGCAAATCAGCTGTCCACAGATGAACACATGATGGGCAATGCACCCCCACAGCACCTTGGCCTGGTATAGGGAAGTGACCATGTGCACCCACACACCACCTCTGCCTGGTAGGGGGTACTGACCGTGTCTTGTACTGGCACAGAGTGACTACACACCGTCACATTGTGCGGGTACTGTGCTCACCCTAAGGGTGCGGTGAGGCGCCCAGGACCAGGTCCACAACACCTTCCATGGCTGAAAGAGGCCATGCTGGAGGTCCAAAGCAGTGTTAATGTGTGAGATAGGTAGTTTCTGCACAAACACCTTGGTATAATCTCTGTCTGTATCAGTCAGGTGCAGCCCCCCATGGACTCCTAGGTGGGCCATGTACCACCCTCCAGGGCTGAGAGTGGCAAACAGGGTCCCCCATCAATAGATCCATATTCTACCTCCCTGCAAAGGTGGCAGTAGAGGGGACCACCAACCCAGGTCCTGCTGAGGAACAGACACCCCACAGGGCAGTCAATGCAGCTCTATACACATTCCTAACACAATAGCAGACAGATATTAGGCCTGGATAGGGTGAGCTGCACCCCACCACCATCTGATATTCTCCTGCCACAAGTCATCAGCCACTGCACCCTACAAGCTCCTCCATCACAACACATACCAGCTGCAAAAAGTGTGCTAGTTAGTCCACAGTGCATGTTCCCAGTGTAGATGCATGCACCCAGAACTGAGATGTCAGCATACACAGCAAGCAGATAAATCAGTGACTGGGCCCCAAAAGGAAACCCATATTTTTCACTATGGGGTGCCTAGCCATGCTGTGGTCACTGCACAGTCAGGGTGAGAGTGATCTCTCAGCAGGATATACTGAGGTCACCCTGTCTGTGTAGGTGGTGGCCGGGCACTACAATGTGCCTGTCACTGCCCTATGCCCTGTGCAGATGCACCCTGGCCAGGCCACCCTGTCCGGCCTATACCCATGGTACCTTGCTCCTTATTATGCACATTGGCAGCCCAATACTGGCAACATTGCTGGCAGTGTGGGCTGTGGAAGGTGTTTGCAGCCACCACACACTGGATAGACAGACAGCCACCCCCACACCTATGCCAGCATTGTGCTACTATAGAGGTGGTCAGCAGCCATACTCACCACACCAGTCATGGGCATAGTACAGGCATGGATATGGTACACAAGGCTGTTGGGGGGGTCACTCCCCAGGGTGGTGAACACTGTCAGAGACCAGAACTGCAGCAAACACCGCAGACATCAGAATGATTGTTATGGTGGAGCTCAATGAGCAAACTGTGCTTAACGTAGGAATTGATATCTGCCAGTTATCATAGGGAACGTTTGATAGCTCTGTACCATATACCCAGGTGTAGGGTGGCATTGCTAAGGTATGCAACTGCTAGTATTGGGAGATACAGGCAGGGCCCAATGTCTTGCCTCTCCAGGAGGCATTGGCCAATGGGGCCTGTGGGTGGGTGTGTGGCCCTGTTGGCTGCTGCTTTACGGCAGAGTTCCCCAACTCCAGTCCTGGTGTTCCAAACACTGTTCGGGTTTTCATGCTGTCCCTCATAAATATGCATGAGCTACATCTGCATACCATGGGGGTGGTGCATAGCTATGCAGCACAGGCATCTTTATTAGAGGCAGCATGAAGCCGGAATGGTGTGGGGCCCTCCAGGACTGCATTTGCGGGACTCTGCTTTAGGTAATGTGCCTGTTTCTGATGTCTGTGTTTGGTGTGGTAAAATATAGGCCATGCGTATGTTCTCTGCAATAAAGGAGTGTCTTTACTATCACTGTTTAGTGGTGGGTAATACTATGGGGACTGGGTTGGCAGGAGCCCCAACTGGGATTTGAACCTGTGACCCTCTGATCTTACTGGCACTGGCTGTGTCTGTTGCACCACACTGTGGCTACAGAGACAGTGCAGTCCCTGGAGTTAGTTAAACCGGCCTGACGAGTCAGAAACCCTGCTCTGCAGCAGGTTTACTGTGGCCTCATTTACCTTGTATGCAGACAAAGGTGCACATAAACCTCATAAAAGACCTCAGAAAAGGGGCACACACCCATAACCAAGCTGGGCAACAATGATATCATTGGGAAACATTACACCACACGCCCAGGACAGCTCCATTACAATATAATGCTCTTTGAAAGGGTCTGCGGAGCGTAGACCCTTCCACACATCATTTCTTTTTATTTTGGTGCTTTCCAGGGAGTGTTGTTCCTTGTTGCCCATTGCTATCACTGTTGCCCAGCTGAATTATGCTTTTTAAAATGTTTCTTGTGGTCATTTTTAACGTTTTATGTGACATTTTGTTCTGTGCACATGTATCACACTGCTCACGTTTTGTGGGTTTCTCCGGTTTTTCTGTACATTGCTGACGGAAATGGTTTCTCTTCCCTCTAAATGCCTTTAACGACAGGTTTTCATTCGCGTTGGAATTGAGCTCTGAAATTCAGCGCGTTAGTATGAGGGGAGCCTCTCCCCGCCCACTCTCCGCCCATTGACCCCTTCTCTCCGCCCACTCTCCACCTTCTGCGCTGTTTTAACGCGCCGCGGAGCTTTACGATCGTTAACTACGGTTAACGCGCGTAGTATGATGTTAACAGTCGTTAGCACGTCGGTACGCGCGTTATTCAGCACTTACGGTCGTTAACGTCGTATAACACGCGTTAGTCACGTTTACCGCACTTTAGTAAACATCCCCCTTTATTTGTTGCTCAAAGAGTACAGTCCCTGTTTTGCCTTTTGTGCTAAGCTAAATTCTGATTTGATTTAAATTATAGCTCTTAGCTGCTGCTAGGCTCTAACTTCTTATGAAATTTAAACTACAAGCTCTCTGCTGGGTACTAAATTTAACCAGAAAGCTCTCTTCTGTGTGTTAAATTTAAACTAAAAGTACTTTGCTGTTACTTGGCCCTGAGTGACTATTAAATTTAAATTACAAGCTCTCTGCTGGGTATGAAATGTAACCAGAAAGCTCTCCTCTGTGTTTTAAATTCAAACTTTAATTGCTGCTACTAGGCCCTAACTGATCCAACAAAAAACAGTGGGTTCACAGATTAAGTAGCTTTAATACAAAGAATTCTTTTTAGAAAATTACCAGAAGTATATACTCACAGTTGCAGATTTCTCTCCAGACGTAACAGTCCCCCTTTCTAGTCCTTCAAGACTCAGGCCCTATATATGAACTCATCAGGTATTCAATGCCGGTGGCCGGGTATAACCTCGCCATTGAATATCCAGGTGAGATTTATAGTGGTGACGGCCAGCTGCTTTACTCAGGCTGGTCGCTGCCACTGGCAATGCTGTCCATAATGATGACAGTGTTTATGCCCTTTACCTTTTTCCTCATTTGCTTCTGCTTTCTATCTCTTGAAAGATGTCTTTTTGCTCTGATGGCTTCTTTCACATCACCATTTAATCATTTGGTCTTCCTTTAACCTGTTTTCATGTGTAGAATATGTTTAGTTTGGGTTTCTAACATTGCATTTCTAAAGTGTCTACACTTCATGTGACTTCAATCTTTGCAACCACTCCTTTTTAATTTTTTGTTTAATTTCCTCATTTTATCATAGGCATCCTTTTTAAAATTTAAATACTATTATGGTCATTTTCTTTTATGTCCTCCTTCCTATATTTGTCAAATTTGATCTTGTTTTGATCACTATTGCCAAGAGACCTCCATCATTGTTACCCTTTACACCAGGTCCCATGTTATAGTGCTGACTGGATCTACAGTAGGTCACCCTCTTGCCAGTTTTGAACTAGTTCCTCCATGAAGCAGTCATTTATGGCATGTAGATACTTTACCTCCTATGTATGTCCTCACGAGGCGTTTAGCAAATCGTATTATTGTATTGCCTGTATGTTAGCTTTCCTATAATTACTGTTAGCTTTTCACTTTGGGCCCAAAGCAGAGACATGAATAGTGGGGTTGGACGTCCAATTCGCTTAACAGAGCTGCGAGAGGTCAGAGAAGCTCTCCCTTCGTGGCTCTGAAAGCCCGCGCTTTGGGACTTGGGAGCTGATGCTGCAGGGAGGCTCTACCGGGCAGGGGGGCCCCGCAGCGGGATGCTTGATTCTGCCGCTGCCACGGCGGCAGCGGCAGCAGCAGACTTTTTTTTAAAATCTACTTGGGCTGATGTAGTATGTGTTTTGCGCGGGGCCCCCTGAAACGCGGGGCCCTGTGCAAAAAACATTCTTGCTCAATGGACGGGCCAGCCCTGTCTGTAAGTTACTTCCCAATGTTTTTTTTAAACACTCTGACAAACCAAGTTAGTTTATTTTCAATCCTGCAGTCAAAATTTTCTTTCTCTCAGACAAAAAGTATTAAAGGAGCTGGTTAGGGACAATTTATTTGTCTACTGTCAATATTTTCAAGACTCGCTTATTCATTTTCTATTGCAGAGTCTATTTTATACGCATTCCATTGCTCAGGAGATTTCATAACTAAGCACTCATTCTGTCTTTTATCCTTTGCCTGCTATCTCTATACAAAATTCCAGCTCTTTTAGATATTCTGTCAAACCTTTGCAATGACTGAGTACCTTTTCCTTTTCTTTAAAAGGAAAATTAGCATGCTTAAGTCTCTGCTTACTAAGCTACATTATCACCATAACAAACATTAATGTGTGTTAGTGTTATGCTGTGATAACAGGGCTGGTGCTACCCACTGAGTAACCTAGGCAGTCGCCTACAGCTGCTCCTCTCCGGGACATGCAAACTGTGGTAATGCCATTCAAGCAGCAACACAATGCTTACCCAAAGCTTCTGATGCTGTGTTGCTCTTCATGCTTATTTTGACCAGCCACTTCTGCCCATGTGCAAACAGGAAGTTTGCTTCTCAGAGCATTGGCTTGCTAATGTGCAAGCAGATGGTAGGGGTGTGCATTTCAGTTTGTTTGGGCACTTAATAGTTTTAAGTGAGAGCAAATCACTTGAATGCACATATTTATTTTATTTAATTTTTTTATACTGCCTTATCATTTAATCAAGGCAGTTTACAATAAAACTTCAACTTTTACAGAGCACTTGTATATGGAAACAATAACATTAAAAACTTAAAACAATCACAGAAGATTTTTGTGGAGAACTAAGGGGAGGGGTCAAATGGAAGTGCTGACGCTAAACTTATATACATCGTAACAAGATTGGATGGTGGAAGGGAGGTGTAGAGTGTGGCATGATAAGTGTGGATAGGGGTCATCATTGAATTGTTCGATGAATAAGAAAGTTTTGAGTAACTTCTGGAAATCTCTTAAGTCTGTTGTGTATACCTATGAATTAACATGCATACAATCAATTTGCCTGCTAAAGCAAGTCGTTGAGAACATAGAAGGCACACATACATTAAGAAGCAAATATGTGAAATGAACTCAAATATTTGCTTAAAATCAGGGCAAATTCATTTAAAAACCATCAGCTTGATGGGTTACATGATGTGATGAGTTGATGAACATGTGAATTTTCAAGCTTTGGGCCCTGCACCAAATCCATAGGCTTTAGCTTAGTGTAGTCGGGACCCAATGAGAATCAGACCATGTGTGAAATGCCCCTGCTCATCACTGAGTGTCCGGATGGTTTTTCAAAGGTGCTAATGGCCTCTAAAGCACCAAAGATGCAAGGTTATTATTTATTATTTTATTTTATTTAAATTCTCTTATATACTGCGCTATTCTGCATCAGTGCGGTTTACATTGAACAAACTGAAATTACATAGAACAGGGCATTCTTGACCTGATATTCGCCCCACAAACAGTACTTCAACAGGTTCAAAACGTCACGCTATCATTAACAGCAGTTCCATGGTCCGATCATAAGCTAATCTCCTTCCAGATTCCGACCCCCATCAAGTCACAAAAACCAAGTTCGAACTCACATAAGAACACATTCTCCACTGCCAGAAGTTTTCACCCGTTCAACAAAGAACGCATCATGGCTGAAACAAGCACTCTCCTTGACAAGACCTCACAAGACCTAGATGTCCTCATCTCCACATGGAACAGCAAACTTAGCGCTATCGCAATCCGCCCCCCTACTACCAAAGCCCCAAACAAAAGACCATCCGCACCATGGTTCACAGCTGACCTAAGGGCGTCATTAACCATCCTACGGAGATTGGAAAAGCGCTGGAGGAAATCACGTACCAGCAGTGACCAAGCAGCATACACCCAACACCTACACACACATCGCAGGGCTGTTACAAACAAAATGAAACAACATCACACAGACACCCTGAAACGTTCATTGAACAAGCCACACGACCTCTTCAACCTGGTCAAAACTCTTGCTAAGGAACCGACCCCGGAGCACCCAGGAACTATAGACCCGCAGAACTATGCCACCTTCATGCAATCGAAACTATGCAAGACCGACAAATTGACGATACCGGACCCCTCTGATTCTCAAGTATGCTCAGCGTATCTAACTACCTTTACCACACCATCTAAGAAAACTATTGAAGAAACCATCGCTACACTAAATACTTCCACTGCTTTCTCAGACCCATGTCCAGCATTCTGGATAAAAGATCTGCGATCCGACCTTGCACCTATCTTATCTAAAATGATAGAACTATCTTTTAACACCGGGTCTTTCCCATCCATGCTCAAACAGACCTCCGTCAGACCTCTACTTAAGGACACCAAATTAGACCCTCAAAAGGTCGAGTCCTACAGACCCATATCCAGCATCCCGATGCTCGCTAAAATCATTGAAAAGATAGTCTACAGGCAGCTACAAGACCATGTGGACACCAATGCACCCCTAGATTCATCACAACACGGATTCAGAGAATCACACGGAGTGGAAACACTACTCTCCACTCTTTTCAACACCATAATCTCAGGCATTGACAACTCACGCTCAGGTTTCGCGCTCATCTTTTTAGATATAGCGGCAGCCTTCAACTCAGTCTGCCACGAGATTCTCCTGAGTCGGCTAAGAGAAAAAGGCATCACCGGAACAGCTTTGGAGTGGTGCAGGTCTTACCTGTCTGGAAGATGGCAACAAGTCCGAACAAATGGAACAACATCCGAGCCATTCCTACAAAGTCAAGGAGTCCCTCAAGGTTCATCCCTATCCTCACTTATGTTCAACATCTACATCCAACCCATTTGTAACATCATTAGATCGTTCAACGTGAGCTGCATGATATACGCAGACGACGTCCTACTGTACCTACCAATATCCTTGACCTACCCAGACCTCACCCCACTAACTAATTGTTTCAACGCAATATCCGAATGGCTCCTCTCCCAAAATCTACGCATCCAACATAAAAAAACGGAGGTCCTGTTTATATCCAGAAATCCTGATTTCACTCCACCTAGCCACCTGACAGTAGACAACGCCAAGTTGCAAGTAAAATCAGCCATACGGTATCTCGGAGTTACATTGGATCAGAACCTCAATATGAAGCAGCACATAGCTAAAACAGTAAGAACTATCTACTTCAAGATCAGATCCCTCAGACACATACGCCCCCTACTCGATCCAAGCGACTTCCGCACCGTATATCAAGCCCTCATCATCCCTCATTTCGATTATGCAAACGCCATCTTACAAGGACTACCTCAAGCAACCCTACATCCCTTACAACTCGCCATGAACAGTGCAGCGCGAATCCTTTTCGGAGTTCCAAGGAGAGAACACATCACAACCTTCCTGAAGCAGCTACACTGGCTCCCCATTCCAGCTAGGATTATCTTCAAGACCTTAGTGATGACATTCAAGGCCATCAAGGGGCTCTCCTCTTCTTCACTATGCGACCTCATTCAACCACCTACTACCACCAGGCTAAGAAGAACCTCAGTAGCCAACACGCTAGCAATACCGAGAGACATGACAAAATGCTCCAAAGCAACATCAAACAGAGCCTTTAGTCTAAGCGCCCCAAGCCTCTGGAACTCCCTACCACCAAACATCAGAGCCATCCCCAACCTGAGCCAGTTCAGGAAGGCCTTAAAACACTTCCTCTTTATTGAATACCTCACAGACTCCACTGAACCCCAACCACCATAAATGATCTACGCACAATAACTCCATCTCACATGTACATAGTTATCTATTCAAATTTCTGCACATGTAGATAGTTTCCCCTGTTATCCAAGTTAATTGCTCCTGTTCTTTGTAATGACCTGACTCTTGTTTATTGTCGGATACTGTTTGTTCTATGTAAACCGCGCTGATCGCAAATAGTGCGGTATAGAAGAAATGTAAATAAATAAATAAAATAAAATTATAACTTGGAGATAACTATTTTACAGGGAACATGGGCAGACATTAGGAACCACCACTCAGGAAAAAGATTTAGGTGCCATCGTGGATAATATGTTAAAACCCTCTACCCAGTGTGCAGCGGCGGCCAAGAGAGCAAATAGAATGCTAGGGGGTATGTTTACTAAACTGCGTTAGTGTGATTCGCATTAGGAGCCGTGTTAGTAGAAGAAATGCCAAAAAAGGACATGGGCGGTACATCGTTACCAATAACGCGCGTTAAGGCGCGTTATAAGGCACCGCGCAGCAACGATCGTTACAGGGCGCGTTACTGCGCGTTAAGCTTAAGAACGCGCACAGACACTCAAATACAGAAACAGAGGTGTAGCACAATGGTTACTGCACAGACTGATGATACAAGGGTCATGGGTTTGATTCCCCAGTGTGCCCAATGAGTAAGGCTGGCTGAGGTGTCATGTGTAACCCTTTGAAGGCCTACTGTAATATTTTAATCCACATTCTGCAGCAGGGTTAAAGTTTGCATATGTCAGGAAAATTGTACCCGTCTTATTCAATATGTTCCAATAGTGCCGTTCCCTCTGCCATGGTCATGTATTATATACCATTTGATAGTAATATTTAGGCAGAAGTTTGGATCCCGAAAGTTTTGGGCTTAGCCTGGAAAGGGTTAAGTATTGGGCTGTGAGGAAGTTTAGTTGTACTGTAATAGTGCTGCCAGCAAACACACCCTCATAGTGGCGTAACCTAAGGTGCCACATAAGGCACCCTAGAAGGCACTCCATAGGGCACATTGTAAAGTGTGCTGTCTGCCAAGGCACCCTATAATGTCCCCTATAGGACACCATATAAGGCACCTTATAAGGTGCTTTATAGGGCACCGTATGAGCCTTATGCCTTATGAGCCACCCTAAGGTGACAGTACCCTGAGGGTGGTTCTGCTGGCAGCACTAATATACAATAAAAATAGACAATGCCTAAGACAGCCCTATCGATGAACCACACTGTGGGTTTTGAACCCATGACCTCTGACTCCATGGGCAGTGAAGTAACCAGTGGGCTAGAACTGCTAATGAACACCTGGCTGGCTACAGGAGGACTGCACGGCACCACATCCACATTCTGTTGTGATTACCAGGAGAGGATCAACCCATCCGTACCCAGAATGCACAGCACATGTAAATCAGCAGTCTACAGATGATCACAAGATGGGGTATGCACCCCACAGCACCTCAGCCTGGTAGGGCGTGCCGACGGTGTGTGTTAGTGGCAGAGAATAGCTACAGACCGTCACAATGTGCGGGTCCTGTGCTCATCCTGAGGGAGAGGTATGGTGCCCAGCACCATTCTCACAGCACCTGGCTGTGCTGAGATAGGCTATGTTGCAGGTCCCCATCAGTGCCAATGTGTGATAGGTAGTCCCTGCAAACACTCCTAGGATATGCCTGTTTTCATCTGTATGTCACATCTAGCCCTTGTGGACTATGATGCACCCAGAAAAGTGCATACCCTGTGTGGGTGCCATGGTCACATGATGTAAGTGAAGGGGGGTGTTGGGACCCACAGGGAGATTACATACCACCACCCAACGCACCCTCTGGGGCTCAGGGTGGGGGATAGGATTTCCTGCCAACAGATCCACTTTCTACCCCCCTGCAATGGTGGCAGTAGAGGGGACCATCACCCCAGTCCTGCTAGGGATCAAACACCCTACAGGGCAGGCAATGCAGAGCAGTACACATCTATAACGCAATAGCAGACAGACGGCAGGTCTGGAAATGCTCAGCTGCCCCCCACCATTATCTGACATTCTCCAGCAGCAAGCCTCCAGCCGCTGCACCCTACAAGGTGTTCCAGCAAGACACATACTAGCTGCAGACAGTCCGCCAGCTAGTCCATAGTGCATGGTCCTGGAGGAGATGCATGTACCCAGAACGGGGATATCAGCATACACACCAAGCAGATAAGTCAGTGATTGGGCCCCAAAATAAAACCCATAAATATCACATGAGAGATATGCTATATAGCACTATGGGGGAACCTAGCCATGCATGGTCACTGCTCAGTCAGGGTGAGAGTGACCTCCCAGCAGGACATGCTATGGCCACCCTGTCCGTGCAGGTGGTACCTGGCATTACAATGTCCGAGCCATTGCCCTATGCCCTGTGCAGATGTGGCCAGGCCAGGCCACCCTATCCAGGCTATTTCCACTGGCAACAGTGCTAGCAGTGTGGGCTGTGGAGGGTGTTGGCAGCCACCACACACTAGATAGACAGACACACACTCCTCACACCTATGTCAGCATTGTGCAACTATAGAGGTGTTGGGCAGCTCAGGCCACCACACCAGTCCTGGGCACAGTGCAGGCATGGCTATGGTGCGCAATACTGTAGGAGTCACTCCCCAGATTGGTAAACACTGTCAGATACAAGACCTGTAGCACACTCCACAGACATCAGAAAGGTTGCTATGATGCAGCTCACTCCGAAAATTTTACCTAACCTAGGAATTGCTATCTGCCAGTAATCATAGCAACATTTTGATAGCTGTGAACCATATTCCCAGGTTTAGGGTGGCATTACTAAGTTATGCAAGTGCTAGTACTAGGAGATGTACGCAGAGCCCAAAGTCCTGCCTCTCCAGGAGGCTTTGGATAATGGGGCCTGTGGGTGCGGGTGTGTCTGCCCCTGTTGGCTGCTGCTTTACGGCAGAGGTTCCCAACTCCAGTCCTGCGATGCAAAACACTGTTCAGGTTTTCATGCTGTCCCTCATGAATATGCATGAGATACATCTGCATACCATGGGGGTGGCGCATAGAAATGCAGCACAGGCATCTTTATCAGAGGCAGCATGGAACCTGAATGGTGTTTGGCCCTCCAGGACTGCATTTGGGAGGCTCTGCTCTAGGTAATGTGCATGTTTATGGTGTCTGTGCTCTATAGGGTAAAATGTAGGTGTTTTGGGCATGTTTACGTCATCTGCAAGAAAGTTTCTGTCTGTATTAGCACGTTATAGTAGTGGGTAAAATATGAGGATTGGGTTGGCGGAAACCACAGCTGGGACTTGAATCTGTGACCTTTTGCTTCTAAATACACTGGTTTTGTGCACTGCACCACCATGTTATCACAGAGATGGTGCATTCCCTGGTGATACCATGACTGTTGGTCAGACAGGGCCTGTCTGTTGCAGTGCATGGCACCCACCTACACAGGGCTAGGCCACGGTCTGCTCTAGGCAGCTGCCACTGCCCCCTCCACCACCAGTATCCCTCAGCCACCATGTTGACATGCCCTTCTGCTGGTGGAGCTGGTGGTGCGCAGTCTCAGGCCATCCAGTGTGCAGGTAGGCGGCTGCCTATGGTGCGTGTTCTGGGGTAGGGGTGCCTGCATAGACGTCCACGCTTCCCCCCCAGCCCCGCCTGCCAATGTTCCGTGCCCTTGGGGGTAGCTGTTGGGTACTATCCCCTGTGACACTTTGGGAAACCCACTCGTGCCCATGTTGGACCTTCAGCAGTTGCTGTCTGGCTGCTCCGCTGTTTCAGCATTCGTATGGGCCACCTAGGCATCACCCTAGTCCGCACTGTGGCCCAGCTCCACCACAGCATGTGCCGCCTGCAGCCCTCTGTATCCCCTTCTCCGGCATCTGTCCAGTTGCCGTTCCGACATGCCCGCCCTGATGTTGCGGGACATGTGCACCTGTCCGATGGTGGGGAAAACCCTGAGCAGCGCTATTTCACTGTGGGCTCCTTCATCTTGTTTGGGGACGGCGTATAGACCCTTCCACGATTTATATCTGTTCTATGGAGCTTACTGGGGGGGGGGAGGGGTTGATGTTTCTCATTGATACCACTATTGGCCAGCTTGGTTATTGTTTTTTTCCAGTTTGTTGGGGTCATTTTCAGTGTTTCTGTGCCTTTTTGTTCTGTGCACATGTATAACACTTATCACTGTTTTTGGTTTCCCTGCCTGGGCTGTACATTGCTGACACTTAAATAGTTTCTCTCCCCTGTAATGTGCATTTAACGGCAGGTTTTCATTCGCATTGGAATTCAGCTCTGAAAATCAGCGCGTCACTGTGAGGGAAGCCTCTCCCCTCCCACTCTCCACCCACTGACCCCTTCTCTTTGCCCTCTCTGCACCTTCTGTGGTGTTTTACTGCGCCGCGGAGCATTACGATCGTTAGCGCATCATAACGCGCGTTATGATGCGCTAACGGTCGTTAACGTTACATAACGCGCGTTATTCACGATTACCGCAGTTTAGTAAACATACCCCCAGGTATCATAAGGAAAGGAATGGAAAATAAAACAAAGGACATTATAATGCCGCTGTATTGTTCCATTGTGCGACCACACCTTGAATATTGTGTGTAATTCTGGTCGCCGTATCTTAAAAAGGATATAGCATTATTAGAAAAGGTACAGAGAAGAGCTACCAAAATGGTAAAGGGGATGGAAGAATACCCCCTATGAAGAGAGGCTAAAAAGGTTAGGGCTCTTCAACCTTGAAAAGAGAAGACTGAAGGGAGATATGATAGAGGTCTATAAATTAATGAATGGAGTGGAACGGGTAAATGTAGATCGATTGTTTACATCATCAGAATATAGAAAGACTAGGGTACATGCAATGAAGCTACAGGGTAACCTATTTAAGACTAATAGGAGAAAATATTTTTTCACTCAACATCTAATTAAACTCTAGAATTTGCTACTGGAGATGTAGTAAAAGCTGTTGGTGTAGCCGGGTTTAAAAAAGGTTTGGACAAGATTCTGGAGGAAAAGTCCATAAACCATTATTAAATTGGACCCAAGAAAATCCACTGCTTGATCCAATACAGGCATTGTGGAACCAGTGTCTTCTGGGGAAACTGCTAGGTACTTGAGACCTAGATTGGCCACTGTTGGAAACAGGATACTGGGCTTGATGGACCTTGGTCTGACCCAGTATGGCATATCTTATGTTCTTAAAGAAAGGCCAGGAGATGGGACCGCCTGCTGAAGTCTAGATGGCAGAGTGGCCATCAGCCCCACATTTGCTGATGGCAGGGTCAGAACCTTTAGTGGCAGAGGTAACCGGTGTCATGGTGCAGGCTCTTGAGGATAAATTTCAGGACTTGACTGCTAAAATCTACAATATGGCTACTACCTTGGAAACGTATGTGGAGAAATGCCTGAGGTGGAGAGGTGTATCTTGGCGACAGGGGATGAAACTGTAGGACTGGTACCCTCCTTACAAGATGTAGGCTTTGTGTGTGTGGAGGTGGAGGCCCCCAAGAAATCCTTGGCTCAGTATGCAGACTGGCTAGATGATGAGGAAAATAGATCATGCTGGAACAACTTGCAATGTGTAGGCCTTCCAGTATCTTTGCTGGCAGTGGAGTTAAAGGGGATTCCAGGAAACCAGGCTCCCTTTGGAATTGCAGCTGGGGGAGTTTGTGGTAGGAATCACTATTGAAAGAACGCATCATGTAGGGCCTCGCAAAGGAACAGATTTGTGTCCCCGAATAGTGATTGTGTGGTTTCTGATCTTTGTTCATGTCATTTTCATTTCATTTTATTCTATAGGATATTTTACCTGCTCTTATAATAAGACTGAAGTAGTATGCAGAAAATACACATATACAAACAAAAAACCTCCATAAATAATAAAAAAATATATACAAACAGATCAATAGTGGAGGAGTAGCCTAGTGGTTGGGGCAAGGTACTTCAGGCCGGAAGGTCGGGGGTTCAAATCCCACTAGAGGACAGCAACCTTGGGCCGGAAGGACTGGGGTTTCTAGTCCCACAGGTGCTCCTTGTGGTCTTGGGCAAGCCACTTAACCCTCCATAGTCCATGTTCCCTGTAAAATAGTTATCTCCAAGTTATAATGCCCTGTTCAATGTAATTTCAGTTTGTTCAATGTAAACCGCACTGATGCAGAATAGCGCGGTATATAAGAGAAAATAAATAAATAAATAAATAAATATATTAACATTACAACAGCAGTAGTAGAAGCACCTTCAAACCACCCACCAATTGCTCAGCCACCCCGAGGGAATAGAAACGATTTCACTGCCTTCCTAAACCCCATAAGATCATCCAGGAATCAGATGTCAACTGGCAACCCATTCCATAAAAAAGTGCCCTGGCCTGCAATTGAACCAAGTGGAACAATCTTGCACTGGAAAGAACCAATAAATGGGTACCCTGAGATAGAGTAACCTGGAAAGGATTATACACCTGGTAAACAGGCCAGCAAATAACCTGGACTCAATGAGTGAAATATTCTAAAAGCAGTAACCAGCAGCTTAAATTTAACATGTAGAACAACAGGCAACCAATGCAGGGCCTCTAATATAGGCAGCACATGATCCCTAGCCCTGACCACTAACTTGGCCGCTGCAATCAGGACCCTCTGCAAGCATCCTAAGCTCTTTGCAGAGAGTCCAGAATATAGTGCATTGCAATAATCCAGGCTCAAAAAAATCAATATCTGGACAAGCATAATCATATTCCATTGATCAAATAACTGCTGCATCCTCCACAGCTGATAAAGATAATTTTTTTTTTAAAAATACTTCTACAACTTTAGAGACTTGCTCTGCCATGACAGACTAAGTGGACTATAACAGGAGTGTAGAGATTGAACCCAAAGGCCCTTAGTCTTCTTGTAGTTCAAGACCAATTTATTCTCGCTCATCCATCCATCAATAGCCACTAAGCAGGCCTCCAATTTCTAATCTGGGCAGCCTGATCTTTACCCGATGGTAGGTACAGCTGAATATCATCAGCAAACATAAGGAAGAAGTGCTTTGTGCGGCCAGGAAGGTGCAACTACAATACTGTATAACGGGGTAAAAAGGTGATGGTTTTCCAGATAAAATACCTAGGGGTAATCTTAGATACACATCTCAGTATGAACACCCACATAAGAAATACTACGAAGAAAATATACTTTAAGCTCAAAGTGCTAAAACAATTACGCCCACTGGTCCACCTGCACGACTTCCCGAGCATCATTCAAGCCATCATCACACCGCATTTTGACTTTGCCAACCTCTCTCTACTAGGCACAACTAACCAAAACATCAAAAGACTCCAACTGGCCCAAAATGCTGCAGCCAGAACCATAATGAGGGTACACCCATTTGAGCATATACCACCCTATCTAGCCAAACTACACTGGCTCCCTGTTCATTGCAGAATAAACTATAAATTAATAATAACCACCTTTAAAGCTTTAAATAACACTGCCCCAACTACTCTAAACAAACTACTCACTAAAGACACACCCCAATCTACTCAAAGAAGAGGCAATACCAATAAAATAAGGATTCCAAAAGAGTTCACAAAGACTAAAAAAACAACAAATAAAAAAGTGTTTTCTCACGCAGCCCCTATACTCTGGAATTCCCTACCCGATAAAATCAGAGCCTTAACCGATCTTAAAGATCTACGCAAAACATCAAAAACTCACCTCTTTATCTCCCACTACGGTCCACTGGCGAATTCCCAACACCAAAATGAAAAAGGATAATACATAACACAATGAGCCTAACACCACAAAGTCCTATGAAAATATGACCTTAAATACTAAGATGTTGTTTACAAATAACTACCTCTCTCGTTGAAATCCATTAATGTTGCCTGTACATAGTTGTTTGTACATAGTTCTCCAAAGTTTAAGTGTTAGTTAAGATGTACATAATTCATGCAATGTTCAATGTAAAAACAGTAATGTTATCCTGTTTCCTTGACTGTTATATGTAAACCGCTCCTGATCACTGGAAGGTAGCGGTATATAAAAGATTGTTAAATAAAATAAATAAATAAATATTCAAGCTGGGTTGCGGTCTTGAGGGAATTTTTCTTGATCTGCTCACAACTTCACAAGTGGCACATGCTTTGTACTGCTTTACCCAGCAAAGCTGAAGGTTCGCCTTAATGGACAGCTAGAGTTTTTCTGATCTGCTGCGGAGGCTCAGAAGCTGTTGGGCCAGTTGGAGTCTGAGTCTAACGATTCATGATGCTCCCTGTGGCAGGGGAGTGGTGCTGGCCCTGTTTGAGACAGTAGCTGTGGTTACTGAACAAGTTTGAGCATGGGATGGCGTGAGCTTCCTGGGCTGGGCTCTTCCAGTTGCTCCGCTATCATAACACCTCTTACAGTTGGATTGATGTGTTGCTTTCCATACGTTTGGGGTCTGCCTGATCCTTCTACATGACCAGGGCTGCTCTGGATGGTTAATGCCATGAAGGACCTATTAACACTGCCCTAGTTTGGTGATTGTATAATGCATTTCTAGGGTGAGGTTTTGTTTGCACTACTGTTACTGTATGTGTGGCTAGGATGTGTGTGAGGAAGTACAGATGAGAGAGTGTGATAGTGTCTAGTTTCATGTATGAATGGGAGGTGCTACTAATTGCTGTCTACTTGGGGGTGTGGATGAGCAGGGGAGTGTGGTAGTGCATTTGCACGTTGAGAGCTTTATATTGTTTCCATATGTGAGGTCTGAGGTATATTTGGTTGGGTATTGTTTGAGAAATGGATAGTGTGGGGTTACGTGTAGTGACTGTGGATAGTAGGGCAAGGATTGAGGGATTTTGGGGAGGAGAAAGAGGTGGGGTGATCACTGCAAGCTGGGTTGTGGGGGTGAGGACATGGAACCTAGACTGGGGGGTCTCGGTCAGCTAGTCTGTATATTCTGATTGTCTGGCTCTGTTTTATGTGTGATAATAATGGGTAGTTTCCAGGTAAGATGTGTTACTTGGAATATTTGTGGCATGGGTTCTCCAGTCAAGCACTACAAGATCGTTAACGCAATGTCAACTGTCAGCACATTCAATGCTTTAGAGGAGAGAGCATGACAAGCTGCAGCATTGGTGGATAGGCCAAGTTCTCTGTGCATCCTTGGGGGTTCAAGCAGGCAGGGTTAGCTATCCTGATTCAGAAGGGCTTAACTTTTGAGCTGAGCAAGTTGACTGTTGATCCACAGGGACGTTTTGTGAGTGTTGGAGGTACTTTATGTGGGGAGCAGATAACCATCTGTAAATGTCTATGGGCCAAATATGTCAGAGTCCAAATTTTTTCTGAACCTTGGGTGGCAGCTCTCTGGCTTTCCAACTGATAAATTGCTCATAGGGTGAGACTCTAAATGATTGTTTGGATCCCTCATTGGATAGGGCCCCTGTTAGTGCTGATGGTCCCAGTAAATCGGCCAAGAGGGTTTTGCAGCTGTGTGAATTGGCTGATTTGGTTGATGCCTGGAAGGTTCTGTATCCTTCTGTGAAGAACTTCACATTCTGGTCATGTGCTCATGGGACCTTTTCCAGATTAAATTATTGGCTGGTATCTGCACAGCTGCTGCCTCAGATGAGGGATACATGCGAGGGAACCACTGAAATCTCTGATGATGACGTGTCATGGATTTACCTATCTTGTAACGGGGGATGGGGGGGTGGTAATTGGTGCTTCCCATACTTTATGTATGGAGATAAAGCTTTCTTGAGCTTTTTGTAGAAAAATGGTATGATTTAATGAGGCTGATAAAGAGAATCAGCAGGATCTGTGTAGTGGGAGACCATGAAGGCAGTGATTAGAGGAGACAGTCTGAGTTTTGTGAGTAGCCATTGGAAAAACATGGATAGGCTAATCAAATTTCAAAAACAAATTCGGAGAACACAGCTGGCCTTGGAGATTCGATATACAGGGCTTTTGAGGGAAGATCATATTGTTTTGCAGATAAACCTTAATATACTCTTACACCAAAGAGCTAAAAAGTCCTTGATCTATTATAAATTCAAACTTTTTCGGCATGGTAACAAGACTGGTCACTGGATGTCTTCTCTTGTTCGGTGGTGGCAAGGTGGTAGGCATATAGCGACACTGAATCATCAGGGACACATAGTCATGGAGGAGCAGCTAATTATTGCTTGATCATGGCAGTTTTATCAGGACTTATATGCAAAGGGAAGTGGTGCCCTTTTGGGGGACTCAGATTATTTGTACAGGGTCCAACTGCCGTACTTCACACTGGAGTAGAAAGCTGCGTTAGAAGCTCCTATTAGTGCTGAAGTTTTTTTGAATCGCATGATCAAATATTGGCAAGGCACCTGGTCTGGATGGTTTCAGTAATGAGTGGTATAAAATGATGCAGAATCATCTAGTTGGCCCTATGGGCAGATTATTTCATCATTTGATTGTGAAGTAGAGTTTCTCCTTTGATTCTAATAGAGCCCTAATTATGGTTTTGCCCAAGCCAGGGAGTGATCCCTTATTGGTATCCTCTTATTGGCCTATATCTTTGTTGAATTGTGATAATAAATTGTCCAAGGTACTAGCAGGCCATCTATCCCTGATCTTGCCAGATTTGGTACAGGATAGGCCATGTGGGTTTTGTTTGAGACAGATATCCTACATTAAATCTACATAGAATCCTCGCATCTATGGAATTTTGTTTGGCCACTTGGAAAAAATCTCTCTTGGTTGGTTTTAATGCAAAAAAGGCTTTCGATTTGGTTGATTGGGGCTTTTTGTTTACAGTTCTAGAGCGGTTGGGGTTTGGGGAAACTTTTTTGGAGGCGGTATGGTGGTTGTATGCAGATCCTTCGGCAATAGTGAGTGGTATTATGTTTGAGGATTTTCCACTTTTTCAGGGCACGAGGCAGGGTTGCTCCTTATCCCTCTTTCTATTTTTGTTATTTATGGAACCTTGTGCGTGGATCAGGCTAAACCCAATATTAAGGGGGTGGTATGTGGTCAAGAGTTCAAAACTGCTGCTTTTGAGGATAACATCTTAGTCCACTTGACTGACCGTCAGACTTCACTAACTTAGAGCCCTGGCTTAATCAAGAGACCAGTGTTCAATTCCCATTGGCACTCCTTGTGACCTTGGGCAAATCACTTAAACTTCCATTGCCTCAGAAGAATGGCTTGGTAATGTACTTTCAGTCACACTGCCAAGAAAACCCAGGAGCTACTGGATCAGAGTCGGCAGTGATTTGACGGCACACATTGCATTTTTATTTGTATTGGCTTAATGTGCTCCCCTTGCTGAAGAAAGAGAGCGGAAACAGCTTCAAAGAAGGGAAAATCTCCCATTTTCTCTCTTAGAATATATTGCGTTGTACAAAATAACGCCACTGCCTACATGGCTGTACATATTGCAGGTGTTAACATTATGGATATTCAAATGAGAGTTGCCTAGATAAAAGCAGCAACTGGTCCGGTGCTTTTGGAAAGGGCGGAGCCCCAGAATTGCTTTCTTTCAGATGTTGGAACTGCAGGATCCTGGGGGGAGGGGGGGGGGGGTTGGGTGTACCGGATTTGGAAGTGTATAATTTGGGCTGGCTGTTCAGGCTTGTGCATGACTGGTTATTTGATGGTATGCATTTTACCCCCCTGCCAATGGAGAAGGTATTGATGGGCCCTCTGCATTCTTTATATTTACTGCATGCGGGAGGGGATAAAATTCCCAAGAATCTTCGGAAGAGTCATACTTTATTACCTTAAGAGGAGCATGGAGGCTCTTTGTGCAAATTTTTTACCGGGAGTGGGGAACATTTGTTTTTTGCCTTTTCAGGGTAATCTAGAGATTCCACCTGAGGATAACGTTTCAAGTGTTTCGCCATTGGGAGATGCAAGATATATATGCTATAAGTCACGTTGTACAGGAAGATGGCAATTTATAAAATCCTTTCAGAAGCTAATTAATGATTTACAGCTGAGACATCAAGATTTCTATACTTACTTTAAAGTGTGCTATTATATTGCTTCTGTGGGAAGAGGCAAGCTTTGCTCTCCTTTTCTGCGCAAGGTAGTGTGATTTTTTTGATGACAATAGAGAAAGAATGTTGGATAAATGGAGCCTGTTTCAGGAAGGGGCACGTCCTGGCTGTCTGGATGGCCCCAACCAAGACAGGCCCGTTTGGACCCGATTCCTGCGGTAACCAGAATCGGGTCCAAACCCTTTTTCCTAGCCCCAACATACCAGGTGATGCTATTTTGGAAGATGGTACTATTAGGATAGAAATAACTTGGAATTGTTCCGGCTCCACATGGGACTCCCTGGGAATTTAACATAGGTGTTGGGAGCGTTGGCACATGTTTTAACATGAGAGCAGTGCCAAGGAAAGGGATTAGGACCCTACCATTTTCACTACACTTATGGCTTGAATAAGAGCTGCTAATGAGAGGGGAGTGGGTGAATTGGGAGATGACCACTCGGGAACCTATTTTTTATAATAGGGGTCTTTGAGGCCGGGGGGGGGGGGGGGGAGCTTTCATATTACCATTATCCCACCAGGGACTCTAAAATGACAGGGCAAGGATACCTTTTGGCCTTAACCACAGAACCAGCCATGCTGCAATTCTGTCAATGGTAATTCTTCCATGCTAAATCAGCTCTATTTTAGTGCACTTTAGTAAATGGACCTCTCACTCACCTAACACATTTTCTTGACTTAGGGGTTTTTTACTAAATGCAAATCACCAGTTAACACATTAGTGTGTAGTAACTGGTCATGGTAAACACTAATACATGAGCATGTCAGCTGCCGACCACCAAAATACACGTTAAATGGCATTTGCATGCTAATCTGTAGGCGGGTTAGGGGCGGAGTATGGACGTGGAGCATATTCTTTATCTTTATTGTCTATTTAATATGCCACCATTCTTGAAAAATGATAGCGGTTTACAAAAGAAAAAAAATATTAAAGCAGGAAAAGAACACCATAAAATACAGGAGAAATGCAGAGACGGAATACAAAGGGAATACACATAAATGCGCGATCACCATTAACATGGCAATTATGGATATCACTAGGTGCACTCGCATTAATTGCGCTGAATGCATTAACTGCCGTGAATATGCTGGTCACGCCCCTGACAATTAACATGGACGCTTTGCACTTAAGGTACATTACAAATGCGCATTAAGGGACTGATATTGATTTGAGAGGCTTTGCGCCCCTACAGCTGCTGGCCTTTAACCCTAGATATTCAATGCCAGGGTCATGTGCGGCCCCGGCATTGAATATCTGGAGATCGCCAAGCCGGAAGCTGCGGCAGCTAACGGAGCAGCAGTGATATTGCATGCTGCCCAGTAGGCTCCTGCGCTTTAAAGATAGGCAAGGAAAACCCTCGCCTATCTTTAAGGCGCAGATTGCTAACCGGGCAGCATGCAATATCACTGCTGCCTAGTTAGCACTTGTCGCTGCCTCTGCTCCACCCCGGAAGGCCCCTGACATGCCCTGATGCTAACCGGATAGCAAGGGGGTGCGTAGGGGAGTTAAGAGGGGATACTCAATGGCGACTAAAATTTGCTTCCATTCATAGAGAGCAGAGCAGGGTGGGCCACTGGGGCCATGGCCTCCCCAATATTTTGCCCAACAAAGCATCAGCAATAGAAAATTGAGGGCGGGGCTGAAGATTGATTTGTTTGGCCCCTTGCTCCTCCCTCCATTTTTCTCACAACTCATCCATTATGCTCTCTGTCTTCCCTCAACAGTATCAGTTACAATCAAAAAAGGAATCGGACTGTTTAGCAACTCCATAGCAGAAGGGTTTACCTGCAGTAGGAGGTGCCCCTCTGTTGCATCAGCCTTGGCACACGTCTCCTAGTGCAACTCATAAATCCTCCACTGCAATCCTGTATGTGCCCCTTTATGGTTCTCTCATCGTCAAGCAGCTGTGTCACGATGCTTACCAGGATAATTCCTGCAGGACACATTAGCCAACTCTTTTCAATTCCTTATTGTTTCCACTGGAGCTGTGCTTAATGCTCCATGTTTTAGCATGGTAACATAGAAAATGGCAGAGAACAAAGGAGGAGCGTGACTCTTGCAGGTGTAGAGGGGAACAAACGGAGCAAGAGAATAGAGCAGGTTTGGAACAGACTGCTTTATTGAAGATGGTCCCTACGCGTTTCGGCTTGCGCCTTCTTCGGGGGACATACAGCAATGTTGTATAAGATGGAGTGTCTCATAAAGACAGTTTGGTGAAAGCACTATGTGTTGATAGCGCCATATCTGTTGAACTTGTCTCTTAGCATTGCTATGGTTTGATTGCAAGATCCGGTATGCTGTGATTTTTCGTATTTGTACATCATTTACATTTGCCTGCTCAATCAGCAACTATTATATAGTGCTATGACCTAATTGTCTTTAAGAGACAAGTTCAACAGATATGGCGCTATCAACACATAGTGCTTTCACCATTGTTCAGGGTTCTGTCTCCTTTCCCTTCCAGGTTATCCCTCTCTATGCCTTCATTTAGGGTGATTTGTGGGTTCAGCATTATACTGGCATTTGATGCTGAAAGATTGTGTTGTAGTGTTCCTGTATTAGCTTTCTGCTTGGTAAATGGGTGCATGTGCTCATGAAGTTATAGGTTGTTAGTGGTAAAGTAAGGAATAGAGCGTTACATTCCAGATTAACGTGGAAGGAAGATGGTGTATCTTGGAAAAGAGATCAAGAGAGGTGTCTATTTCCATGCTTGCTTTTTTTCCCTAGATTTTGCTGTTTGGTAGTTTAGACTGACTGCACATTTGTATGAAAGTAGATTTGCATTTGCTCACGGCTCTTTTTAAGTTAACAGGAGAAACTGATGCATGAAAAATGAGCCAGTGTGTGTCTATAAGCCATTCTTAGTTCTGTTTACCAGATACAGCCACTGCCTAAAGGAACAGCTGCAAAGTTAGTCTCCTGTTAGAAATTGAGTCGCTGTAACTTCCTCCTGATATATGATTATATTATCTGTGTTCCAGAGAATAAAAGGGTTTTTCATTTGTCCAATTTGTGGCTAATTGTCTAGTCCCCTTGTTACTCCAGTAATGATGTAATTAGTATGGAAAAAAATAGGGGGGGGGGGGGGCTTTTTGAAGCCTTTTAGGCGGCTTTCACACCTGCAAACTTCCTAAATGGCGTTCTGCAGAATATCCCCAGGTCTGCTACTGAATGCCCTGGCGGGACGACAGGCTAGAAGTGATACTCGGTTGCTGGCCGCTTCTCCTTCAAAGGCAAAAGTTAAGCATCTGAAAGGCTCACCTAACCTTAGCCGCTGAAGCTAGCTGGGCTGCCTACCAGTTAGCTTCAGTGCTATCCAGCCGACCTGGATATTGAAAGCCAGTGGCTAGATATGGCCCTGACATTGAATATTCAGTGTTAGAGTCCAGTGGCAACGGCTAGCAGTTTTATCAGCCCTAGCCGCTGCTGCTGAATATCCTCTACATAGTATTTATTCTTCTTCAGATGGAGGGCTTACAGTCACCTCAGAGGTTCGCAGGTCTGGTCTGGAAGAAGTGGGACGAGGGCAGGGTGGATTCTGTCAGGCTGCATGAGGGGCTCTTAAGAAAATAGGCGCCATACTCTGGGAAATGAGCACCAGGGATACAAGATGGCTTGGCACTAGGGATGTATGTTAGAGGAAGAAAGTTGCTTAAAGGTAGCAAGAAGCAGTGGCCTCTCACTGATGGAAAAAGAATCAGGACATAGTTTTGGTAGGCCAGCTGTGCTAATGTGCTCTAGACAAACTGGTGGAGCAGTAATAAAAGGTGCTATGAAGAGAAAAGGGAGAGAGGTGGCTAGTGTTAACATACACGAAGGCTGTGTGATATATAAAAAGATCTAAAAAGACTTGAGGCGGTTTAAAGGAAAAGTGACCAAAATGATATGGGGTTTGCACCGGGGTTTTACTTTAGTCTGAAAAAGATCCTTTGAGGTCTCAAATGACAGCAATTTTCTTGGCAATACAGAGAAAGTCTAGTATTCTGTGGTTGAAAATCCAAATAAAAGGAAAAATAAAACCCTGGGGGGCGGGGGATATTCAGTAGCGGCGGATAGGGCTGATAAAGCTGCTAGCCATCACTGCTGAACTTTAAACATGGATATTCAATGCCGGGCTGTATCTAGCCACTGACATGGAATATCCGGGTTTGCTGTATAGCGCCGCAGCGATCTTCAGCCATTGCCCGCTTAGCTATGGCAGTGAAAGTTAGGCAGGCCTTTCAGGTGCTGAGCGACTGCTGCCTGAGATAATCTATTAGGGGTTGAATGTTGCTGCCAGCTGGTTTTCCTCAGGTACCATCTCTGTTCTGCTGCCAGAAGACCACGGTGTTAGGCAGGCAGCATCCAGGCATTCAGTGGCGCTTCCCAGGGACGCGCTAGTGTCATCGAATATCCCAGTCGCTGTGATTAACGCAGTTAGCAAGTCTGTTAACCACATTAATCGCTATGAATATCAGCTCCTCTGTATTTAAACTGGAGCAGGCTCCTCAAATTAATATTTGGTCACCAGAGAACTGAGGCTAAAGCACACCGAGTAGACCACTCTGGATAGGTCTTTCGCTTACTTTTGAAAAGTTTCTTGTTGCTTATAACTCTCTTTGCAGAGGTTGCTCAGACAAATTGCCTTATTTTCTGTCTTTGCTTAACCTTGCACTTTTGAAGATTGCTTGATAGGCTGTCCATGTAGATTTATGTTGCTTTATAGAAATCACCCAACTCTTCTTCCTGTGATTAATCTGTTGCTGTGAAAAAACTGCCCAACATTCAACCTTTATTAAATAGTGGCTTTAAACACATAGGGGTATGTTTACTAAACCGCGCAATTGTGCGGGGCGCACTTGAGCGTGCGCTAAGGTACCTTAGCGCACGCTAATAGTGCATTTTTGGGCCCCGCACACGTGCGCATCACACTAATGGGCCCGCACATGTGCGCGGCGCGCTGATGTGCGATAGAGGCGTGGAAAGGCATTTTGAGGGCGGAGGAAGGCTCCCGAGGGGCGGGGAGATGGGGTCAATGGGTGGAGAGTGGGAGGGGAGAGGCTCCCCGCACAGGAGCGGGGCTGAATTTCGGTCAAAAAAATACCGCGAGTGAAAACCTCGCGTTAGAGCCGATTTAAAGGGAAGAGAAACCATTTACGTCAGCAATGTACAGCAAAACCGGGGAAACCTACAAAACGTGAGCAGTGTGATACATGTGCACAGAACAAAATGTCAAATAAAACTTTAAAATGACCACAAGAAATATTGTAAAAATTATAGGTCAGCTGGGCAACAGTGATAGCAATGGGCAACAATAAAAAACACTCCCAGGAAAGCTCCAAAAAAAGAAATGATTTTTGGAAGGGTCTACGCTCCGTAGACCTTTTCAAAAATCATTTCAGTTTATTGGAGCTTTCCTGGGAGTGTTGTTTAATGTTGCCCAGTGATATCACTGTTGCCCAGCTTGGTTATGGGTGTTTGCCCCTTTTTCAGAGGTCATTTGTGAGGTTTATTTGCACTTTTGTCTCCATACAAGGTAAATGAGCCCACAGTAATATTGTGCAGAGCAGGGTTTCTGACTCGTCAGGCCAGGTTTCCTATCTCCAGGGACTGCACTGTCTCTGTGGCCACAGTGTGGTGAAACTGACACAGCCAGTGCCTGTAAGACCAGAGGGTCACAGGTTCAAATCCCAGCTAGGGCTCCTGCCAACCCAGTCTCCACATTTTTACCCACCACTAAACAGTGATAGTAAAGACACTCCTTTATTGCACAGAACATAAGCATGGTTCAAACACCCATATTTTACCCTACACCGCACACAAACCATAACAATAGGCATTACCTACAGCCGAGTCCCCCAAATTCAGTCCTGGAGTGCCACAACTCAATCAGGTCATATGCTTTTTCCAAGATAAGGACATGTCTGCATGTTGGCGGAAGGGTACAGGTGGTGGAGGGGGCAGTGGCTGCAAGCCACAGCAGACAGTGGCCTAGGCCTGTGCAGGCTGGCACGTCCACCGCAACAGACAGGCTCTGTTGGATGTACAGTCATGGACTCCCCAGGGAATGCAGCATATCTGTGGCAACACAGTGGTGCAGTGCACACAGACAGTGTGTGCAAAAACAAAAGGTCACAGGTTCAAAGGCCAGCTGGGACTACTGCCAATCCTGTCCACATATTTTTCCCACAACTGAACCGTGATAGTAAGGACAAACCTTTATTGCTGAGAACCTACGCATGGTTAATACGCCTATATTTTACCACACCAAACACAGACACCATAAACAACCGCATTACCTAGAGCAGAGTCTCCCAAATGCAGTCCTGGAGGGCCCCACACCATTCAGGTTCCATGCTGCCTCTAATAAAGATGCCTGTGCTGCATATCTATGCACCACCCCCATGGTATGCAGATGTACATGGATGTTATCCATGTTTAAATTCCATGTTTATGTAAGTTCAATGTCTGGCTGTTCCACATTGTACAAACCTGTTCCTTGTAAACCGCGCTGAAGCCGAATAGTGCGGTATAGAAAAACATTAAATAAAATAAATAAATAAATAAAATGTAGCTCATGCATATTCATGAGGGACAGCATGAAAACCCGAACAGTGTTTGGAACACCAGGACTGGAGTTGGGAAACTCTGCCGTAAAGCAGCAGCCAACAGGGCCAGACACACCCACACACACCCACAGGCCCCATTGGCCAATGCCTCCTGGAGAGGCAGGACATTGGGCCCTGCCTGTACCTCCCAATACTAGCAGTTGCATACCTTAGCAATGCCACCCTACACCTGGGTATAGGGTACACAGCTATCAAACGTTTCCCATGATAACTGGCAGATATCAATTCCTAAGTTAAGCACATCCTGCTCATTGAGCTCCACCATAACAATCATTCGGATGTCTGCGGTGTGTGCTGCATGTCTGGTCTCTGACAGTGTTTACCACCCTGGGGAGTGACCCCCAACAGTATTGCGTACCATATCTATGCCTGTACTGTGCCCAGGACTGGTGTGGTGGGTATGGCTGCTGAACTCCTCCATAGTGGCACAATGCTGCCATAGGTGTGGGGGTGGCTGTCTGTCTATCCAGTGTGTGGTGGCTGCAAACACCATCCACAGCCCACACTGCCAGCAATGTTGCCCGTATTGGGCTGCCAATGTGCATAATGAGGAGCAAGGTACCATGGGTATAGGCCGGACAGGGTGGCCTGGCCAGGGTGCATCTGCACAGGGCATAGGGCACTGACTGGGACATTTTAGTGCCCGGCTACCACCTACACAGACAGGGTGACCTCAGTATGTCCTGCTGAGAGATTACTCTCACCCTGACTGTGCAGTGACCACAGCATGGCTAGGCACCCCCATAGTGCTATATAGTATTTCTCTTATGTGATGGATATGGGTTTCCTTTTGGGGCCTAGTCACTGGTTTATCTGCTTGCTGTGTATGCTGACATCCCAGTTCTGGGTGCATGCATCTCCACTGGGAACATGCACTATGGACCAACTAGCAGGCTGCTTGCAGCTGGTATGTGTCTTGATGGAGTGGCTTGCAGGGTGCAGCGGATGATGACTTGCTGCAGGAGAATATCAGATAGTGGTGGGGTGCAGCTTACCATATCCAGGCCTAATGTCTGCCTGCTATTGTGTTATGGATGTGTATACAGCTGCATTGACTGCCCTGTGGGGTATCTGTTCCTCAGCAGGACTGGGGTTGATGGTCCCCTCTACTGCCACCTTTGCAGGGAGGTAGAATGTGGATTTATTGATAGGAGACCCTGTTTGCCACCCTCAGCCCTGGAGGGGGGGGGGGGTGGTACATGGCCCACCTAGGAATCCGTAGGGGGCTACATCTGATTGAAACAGACAGAGATATCCAAGATGTTTCTGCAGAAACTACCTATCTCACAGTTTAACACTACTTTGGACCTCCGGCATAGCTTTATTCAGCCATGGAAGGTGCTGTGCACACTCAGGGTGAGCACAGTACCCGCACAATGTGACGGTGTGTAGCTACTCTGTGCCAGTTAAACACACGGTCAGTACCCCCTACCAGGCCGAGGTGCTGTGGGGGTGCACATGGTCACTTCCCCCTACCAGGCCGAGGTGCTGTGGGGGTGCATTCCCCATCTTGTGTTTATCTGTGGACAGCTGATTTGCATGTGCAGTGCATCATGGGTATGGGTGTGCTAACCCTATCCTGGTGACCACAACAGCCTGTCTGTGTGGTGATGTGCAGGCTCTCTGCAGCCAGCCTGGGGCTTGCTAATAGCTATGGAGCTGTAGCTCAATGGTTACTTCACTGCCTGTGAAGCCAGAGGTCATGTGTTCAAACCCACAGTGGGGCTATTTGATAGGGTTGTCCAATGCATTACCTTTTTGTAATGTACATATTTTGATGTCAGCAAAAACACCCTCAGCGTACTGTACCCATAAGGTGCCTCTGAGGGTGCTTTATAATGCGCCCTATAGGGCACCTTATGGTTCCTGTCCATATAAGGTGCACTGTACATTATCCTGTGATGCAACTTATAGGGTGCCCTATAGGGGACATTTTAGGGTGCTGTGGCGGACAGTGCAATTTATAATGTGCCCTATGGAGTGCCTTATGGGGTGCCTTATACGGCACCTTCAATTACGGCACGTGAGGGCGTGTTTGCTGGCAGCAATTAATAAATTAAAAATAAAGTGCTGCAGGAAAACATATGTACAATGCAAAGCTGATGCCACAGACAGCCTTACGTATTAGGCACACTGGGGAGCAAACTCATGACCCCTGTATCAGCAGTCAGTGCCGTAACCATTGTGCTCCACTGCTGCTCCTCCTTGCCTGTCAGCGCACCTACTTATGCTTTCCATTCCTTAAACTGCACAGTGCTGCCATAACAAACAGTACTCTGACCTTGCGGTACCTCATACGGCACCCTCTAAAGCGCCCTATAAGCAACATTCTAGGGTGCCTTGGCTGACAGTGCACTTTAAAATGTGCCTTATAGGGCGCCTTATGTTAACACGCTTTGAGAGTGCGTTTGCTAGTAGTGAAAATTAAAATAAACATAAAATGACTCCAAAAGCAATTTTCCCCATAATACATAATGCCTCAGCCAGCCTTGTTCATTGAGCACTGTGGGGGGTTGAACCCCTGTTCCCTGTGTCAGTGTCTTAACCATTGTGCTGTGGTTCTGTTCCTGTGCTTGCACATTAGCGCGCCGCCTTATGTCGCCCAATATTAAAAAGCCTCCTAAATCAATAGCCCACCACCTAATACCCATCAGCCTGCCACCTTATGCTGCACAATATTAGACTAGCTCCTAAAGTGACACCTCAGCCAGCTGTCTACATTGAGCACTGTGGGGGATTGAACCCCTGATCTCTGTACCATTGGTAAGTGCCTTAACCACTGTGCTGTGGCTCTGTTCTTCTGTGTGCACATCAGCGCGCTGTATATGCCTCCCGCGCAGCTTCCTCATGTGCTAATGTGCTGGGCGCACATGGGCGCCGCGCACCTTAGCGCATATGTCAATCACGGCTTTTCTTTTTCAGGACAGAACGCCCACTCCTTATATGGCATCCGCTCACTAACGCGGCCCGCACATTAGCAGGGTTTTAGTTAACATGCCCCAAGGCTAAAATTTATGCATATACTTAAATAATCTATTTTATAATCTTTGCATGCAATTCTTCATTCCTGTACACATCTACTGACAAAATATGTGCCATCATGTCAATGTGCCTATGTTTTCTCCATTTGGAATTTTATAACAGACCATATTCATGTGTTTGTGACCACATATCCATGAACATGACTTTATAAGATTACCCCTTATGTCCTTTTTCCCCCACACTTAAGTACAACTTGAGACCAGTACACTTTCTTGATCTGTCTTTGTCTTTCCCTTTCACTTGGCTGCAGAACCTGGTGCCCCGAGACTTAATTTACCCACCCGATTAACACATTACTTGCATCTGCATATCATCCTTATTGTTCTGTACCTTCTTTACCTGTCCTGTGGTTGTTGTAGACTGACAGCATCAAACTACCAGTGATTTAAGAAGTCAGGCCTACAATTTGGTGGCTTCACTGTTGTATCTATGAACATTTATTTGTTATTAGCTCACAGCTTTCCAGTAGTAGTTCAAGGCAAGTTTCAATCAGGGATGGTAGGTATTTCTCTGTTCCCATAGGGCAGGGACAGCTCTATAATGAGGCGGAGTGAGGCGGTGGTCTCAGGCGGCAAACTTTTGGGGGTGGCAAAAATGCCCCCAAAAGAGCCACCTCACTCTGCCTTCAGTTTTAAACAAAAAAAAATAAAAGGTTGACGAGCAGCTGTGATAGCGCCCATGAAGCACCGTTCTGCTCCCCTTCCCCAGCAGCCGCCATAGTGGTAATTTCAAATAAAAAAGAAACCGATGTGGACCCTCGCATGGATATTGAGTTCTGTGGATGAATGTCCTAATTCTGCTCTGCACCCACTGTTGAGGGAGGGGGTTCTATGGATGCAAAATATATGTTCAAAATGAAAAAGCAAGAACCCTAATGCAGTTTATAACAAAATAAAAATGAGTTATTAGTTTTATAAAGTGTGTTGTGGTTCTCGCTCATTCTTTTAGTACCTTGGTGTGCAAACATCTTGCATTTCCTCCATATTATCTAATTGGCTTTTTGGTTTGGTTCAGTCCCTGACTGGAGTTTTGAGAAAGCCTACCCTCCATTACAGGGGAGGGGGAACCCCATCTCATCCCTCGCCTCAGGCAGCAGATTGTCTTGAGCCGCCCCTGCCATAGGGCTTACAATCAAAGCTTCGCACCTGAGGAAATGGAAAGTGAAGAGATTTGCCCAAGGCTACAAGGAGTGTCAGTGGGATTTAAACGTTTGGTCTTTTTGACTCCCAGCTGCTACGCTAACCACTAGGCTACTAGGCACATCAGAACCTATAGGGATTATATTAGAATCCCTATATGTGCTTTGGACATCTAAAAATGGGCATGCAAATGTCCTAGTCATGGAGATGTTCCCAGAATGATTTTAGAAGCCAGTTTTATAGATGCCAAGTCACGAAAGGAGCATGACGGAAGCATGACGAGTGGTGTTTCAGGCTTGTTGGACATGAATGCAAGATTTCAGAAACAGCCAGGGGCGGCCCAAGGGGGGTGCGGAGCCACGTGTGGAGACTAATTGCGGGGCTTCATTTGCATAGGGAGCCTCATTTGCATAATGATTTGCATAATGTTAACATGCATTTTTAGTAAACATGCCTCTTAATGAGTATCTGGATAAAGAAAGACTAACAGATGTCTACATTACTATATTCCAGTGCCTACTGTCAGGCCCATTAGGAAGTACTATAAACACTGCCCATTTAGAACCCATAGCAAACCCGCCGTATCATAACAGCTCTGACAGGGCTCACAAAGCACCAAACCCTACCTATCAAAAGGCAACACTGCAAATATTAAACCAATACATCTTAGAGAATACTAATGCATCTCCTACTGGGGAAAGAGAACAAGTGACATGGTCATATAGAAACTACATGAACAGAATAGCTCAGCTTGGTTAAAATGCAGAACATAGACCATCACCAAAGAACAAGGGATCACAATTTAGAAATAGGAAGACAATAATTAAACTGGGAACCCCAAAAGCCAAACTTGGGATGTACAACAACACTGGGGAAATAAAACTATAAATTAATTTCCTCTTGTGCTAAACAAAACATAAAAGACGTTAACGATGCACATTTCCCAGAGCTGATATATTCCAGTTAATAAATTCAAAATAAATAAGTATTTTTCTACCTTTTGTTGTTTGTGCATTTTCTTTTTCAGTTGCAATTGCTCTAGTCACTTTCTTCTGGTTTCTTCGTGTCTTCTGCGAGCTATCCATTTGTCCTTTCTTCTCTTTTAGATTTTTTTTCAATTTTCTTTCTCTATATCTGCTTTAACATACTGATCTTGCCCCTTTTGCTCTTTCCCTCATTTCTTTCCTTATTCCTTTATCATCCACTCAAATTTCACCCTTCCATTCTCAATCCCCACTTACTCTCCCAATACCCGGCCCATCGTAGATTTTTTTTCCCTCCCACACAAAATATCTTTTCCCCTCTCCATTCTCATTCCCCATCCCTTTATAGTCCTCCCCCAAAATCAGCTCCCTCATAGTTCTAGACCCACCCAGCATCCACCCCCTTCTAGTCCCATTCTCCCAAGCCTCCACATCAGCCCATTTCCAATCCTAGCTCCCCATATGCTCTTTTCCAGTTCCATTCCAGCCCCCATCAGCCCATTTCAAGCTCTATTCCAGCCCCCATCAGCACGCTTTCAGTCCTAATCCACTCTTCATCAGCCCATTTCCAATTTTAGCCCCATCACAGCCCATTTGCAGTCCTATCCCCCCCATCACAGTCCATTTCCAGTCGGTTTCCCCCCCCCCTGATCACAGCCCATCCAATCCTAGCCCCCCCCTCCTCTGAAGAGCCCCGCGGCCATCTAAGGGGCTGCAGAGGGAGCCGAGGAAGCCCGGGTGAGACCCCAGCTCCCTCTGCACTGCTGCCTGCATGAAGAGGCTTTTCCTTCATGCGGGCGGCTGTTTCAGTGAAGCCGCGACTGCCGGGAGAGGTTAAAGGGCATTGCCTTTAACCTTTCCCGGCATTCGCGGCTTCACTGAAACAGCGCCTACGTGAAGGAAAAGGCTCTTCACACTAGCGGCTGTGCAGAGGGAGCCGGGGCCTCACTCAGGCTTCCCCGGCTCCCTCTGTAGCCATCCATTTTTGCGGGAATGGAATTCACGTGGGGCCCCCTGAAGCACGGGGCCCTGTGTGAACAACATTCTCGCTCAATGGACGGCACGGCCCTGGAAACAGTGAGCACATCCTTGCCCACTAGTGGGATCATCCATGTCTATTCCTGTTCTGGCCAGTTCATGCATGCTATATTTCACTCCCTACAAAAAAGGTTTTTTCACATTGGTTTTCCATACAGGTGTTTATTTTAGCTATTTATATTGGTTATTTTTTATACAGCTGATTTAGGTTCTTAATGTTATTTATATAACTGCTCTTTTTTATGCCCTTTGGTTTTTTGAAGTCTCCCTCTGGTTTACTACAATGGGATATGCTCCATATACTACAGCAGTACATTTTTGGAAGTCTGTTAGATACTACAGGTAGTTCATTTCTGAACCACTAGATTACCTGTCTGCTCCCCCTCCCTTTGCCTCCATGGTTTCCAACGTTTTTTCAGTCTGTTTGCTTTAATTATAATGTTTTTTATCTCATTGTTTTCAGCACAGAGAAAGTTATATTGTACAGGTATATTCTGCATTCTTTCTAAGAAAGTATCACAGTGTGCATCAGTGAGTATATATGTATTTATTATTTTTATCTCTCCTAGTAGACAGTTTGTTTATTACTCCTTATCAAAGGTGTTCTGTGAGTTCACCTACTGCCCTGCATTTTCTGTAGTTGTCACATTTAATATTTGATTATTTTATTTGTCCACTATGTGTTTTTATTGTTTGTTTTATGGTTCTTTTAATGGGTGTTGATCAATATACGTTTTTTATTTATGAGCTCTTATTGTTATTTTAATTAATTTTATCTAGTCTTTTAGATTTATTTATCAATTTATGTTTTACTGTCATTATTTATTTATTATTCATATTATTTCTGTATCTTTTAAGTGTATTTTTACTATTTTATTTTATAAGCTGCATACCCCCCCCGAGGAAGGCGTTGCTGAAATGCGTTGGGGATTAATCAATAAAGCACCTGTGACCTTCATAGTCTCTCGTTTTGTGTGGCTGTGTGTATTCCTGCTCCAGGGCATGAATAGGTATCAGAAAAGTTCTCATTCTGCCATCCAGACACCTGGAGGGCATAGAGAAGAAAGTATTCTGACACCCTATATTTTCCATGATAACAAAAACTGTAGGGAAATGAGGACATTGATGCACGTTCCTACATGCAACATAGCTTGCATGGGCATTCATTCAGGATAGATATCTCCTTCTATGTGGCCTCCCATTCGGCTGTCCATTTTGGGGACATCGAAGTTGTTAAAATCAGGCTGAAATGTAAACATCTTTGGCATTTTTTTGGATGTTCTGTCCTAGATGCCCCAGATTTCACCTGGACATCCTTTCTAAAATGCCTCTTGACATGTATCACATATCCAATAAAGTTAGATAAAAGCTAACACCATATTTTATAGCAGCCTTAGAGCCAGATTTGTCTATGGGTTTCTGTTCTGCATATAAAGGGGGGGGGGGGGGTGGAAAGCTTATTGTATCTGGCCTCATAAATCTAAAATTGATAAGAAACCGAATATCAAAAATCACATGAAAGAAAAAAACCCCACCACCTTTCAGACTGGTAATACCTTAGCTACTGTTCTTCTATGCTACTAAACACTTGATTCTAGCATACATTGTGTGGAAGGCTTTATAATCTAAATTCTTAGGATATTTGTGTACAGCTAATTGCAATGCTGTATTTTAGCAAGCTGTGAAGCAATGGAGGTGTAAATGACTTGAGCAAAGTGTAAGATCCCCAGTTTCATCAGCAATCCCTTCTGAGTCAGGTTGTAGCAATTACTGTACAATTTCAAATAAACTATAAGCATGATGAGGAAAGATATAGAGCCATCAGATAATGTAAAATCTCTTAATTCTCAGTTATCGACAGTTAATTCTGTGAGGAATAGTTCAAGGCAAGTCAGAAAGAAAGTGTAAACTAATCCAGAAACTACATATAACAAGACAAATATTAAAGGCTACGTAGAACACAGACTTCAGGCTTTGGGGTAAATCTACTGTATTCATTCACTGCAAACAGAATTGGTATTCTAGGAAAGCAACACTGTTCCTGATCCTAAAGGAATTACCTGCAATAGCCCTTACAATTCATACAACGTTGCTTTAACCATACAATATCATCCTAAGTATAGTTGCTTTGGGCTAACTGCTTTGCAATAGCCATAGAGTAGGGGGACTTGGTCTCATGACCATACCAGTTCTGCTGAAGACCGCCATACAGGGTCTGTTGTGTCTGAAATCCTATTCAGGCTTTCCATTCTGGCCTCTTTTTTTTAACTAGTTGTGATATAATCCTCAGTACTGGAATTCCTCTCATCAGTATATGCTTGGTTATGATGAGAGCAAACAGCTGGGCTGTCTTTTGGGCTCCATTGACTGTACTTAGTTCGCTTTTTTTCCTGTTTTTTTTTCTTGCAGACGGTGCCCAACTCACTTTGTCTGGCTACTGTCTGACATGTCAGCTTACACCCTTCCAGCTCCCAGCTGTTCTTCTCTTTCATGCTATGGATTGTTCCCTGCACTGTAATCAAACATGGTTTTTATTTCCAGAGGGCTAATCTGTTTCCACAGCAACCTATAAAATGGAGAAATCTGATCTGAGAACTGCCTCAAATTTTGTTGTAAAAGCTTTCGCATGTGTGCTTGAAGTAACGCATATTTTCATCTGACAGCAGTTGCTATTTATAAAAACTGAATTTAAATTTGAGCAAAGAAGTTGTGTTTTGCAACTCTGAAATGTTTATGTTCAGTATAGGTCCAATGCATGCAGAGGTTTATCATGCTGGATCATTTGAAGAATGTGCAATGCATGAACGGCATACTAACAAAATCAAATGACTGCTTGGGATCTTGCTTATTGCTCACTTTCCGTGGCTCTAGGATTTTGGCTTGGTTTGTGATATTCATGGTAGTAACCTGGAGGATGGCAGAAAACGTACTATGGACAGATGAAGCCAAACTGAGTTTCTTTGGCAATGCAGACCAGTGATACATTTACAGGTGAAGAAATGAAGCTTGTATTATAAAAACACCCTTTCTACAGTTAAATATGGTGGAGATTCCATAATATTGTGGGGCTGTTTTGCTGCCCCAGGAACTGGAGGCCTGGAACATATTAAAGGGATCATGAAGTCAGAGGGCTACCAAGTTATTTTGGAATGAAATGTGCTACCTAATGTCGGAAAGCTAGGTCTGGATTGAAGGTCATGGGTCCTCTAGCAGGAGAATGACCCAAAACATACATCCAAAAGTACAAAAGAAGTGTTAAAAAGGAACAAATGGACTGCTTTACACTGGCCAGCAATGAGTCCTGATTTCAATCCAATCGATAATCTTTGGAAAGAGCTGCAATCTGCCATTGGTAAAAGGAATCCTGGAAACATTCATGAGCTGTGACAAATCGCAATTGAAGAGTGGGAGAAGATGCCAGCAGATATATGAAACTTATAACAGCTACAAGAAGTGTTTGGAGGTTGTCATTATTGCCAAGGGTTGTGCAACCAAATATTAGTGAAGGGTGCCATTAATCCTGTCCATGTCATATTTTTTTTTCTCAGAAATTACTACTTCTAAGTTGCACAGATATCATCTTTTTTTTTGTTGTTGTATACCTTTGAACATACTATGAAAATATTATGATGACATACAGTTAGGATATTTCCAATTATTTCTCAAGATATTGTGCACAACTTACCTAAAATGCAAGGGTGCCAATAATGTTGAGCACAGCTGTAGATTTCAGCAAAGCCTTTAACACAGTTCTGCATAGGTGATTTCTAAATTGAGTGCACCAGGAAAGGATCCTAAAGTGACCACCTGGGTTAGAAACTGGTTGAGCGGGAGGTGACGAAGGATCCTGGTAAATGGAGTTCCCTGTAAGGATAAGGATGTTACCAGAGGTGTGCCATGGGGATTGGTCCTTGGTATGATTCGTTTTAACATTTTTATTAAGTGATATTGCAGAACTGCTGTTGGGTAGGTTTTGCCTCTTTGCAGATGATACCAAAATCTGCAACTGGGTAGACATCCAGGAGGAAGGAGATAAAATGAGGAAGGATCTAGTGAAACTTGAGGAATAGTCACGAATTGGGCAGCTGAGTTGTAATGCTAAAAAATGCAGTGTAATGCATTTTGGCTGCAAAATCCAAGGAGCGGCACAGTATAGGGGTGAAGAGCGGGTTCTGGGGATGATCTTTCTGATGATCTTGAGGTGGCCAAACAGGAGAAAAGGTAATGGTGAAAATCAGAAGGATACTTCAGTACCTACAGAGAGGAATGGCCAGCAAAAGGGAAGAGATGAAAAGCCTCTGGTGAGATCTCATTTGCAGTACTGTATGCAATTCTGAAGGCCACACCTTCAAAAAGATAAAAATAGGATGGAATCTGTTCAGAGAGGGGCTATTAAAACGGTCAGTGGTCTTTATCGTAAAGCTTATGGGGACAGATTTAAAGATCTCAATATGTATACTTTGGAAAAAAGACAAGAGAGGAAAGACATGATAGAGGCATTTAGATACCTCTATCTCCATATACCGCACCGAATGGTATATGAGTGGAATGGCCTCCCCGTGGAAACGATAGAGATGAGAACTGTATCTGAATTCAAGAAAGCATGGGACAAACAGAGGATCTCTAAGGGGAAAGAAGGGACTGTAGAACTTTAATAGTTGGTACGGCTGTTTGGTCTTTATCTGCCATTTTTCTGTTTCTATATTTATTCAGTCATTCAGAGGCAGCAGGTTTGGCAGCAGTACGTTCCTAGCATTCAAGCTGACTTTGGAGCACATACATAGCCGTGAGGACTCCGAAAGAACAGCAATCTACAAATAAGCCCTCTTCTTGCTAGCATATATTCCCAGTCCCACAGGAAGTGAGATGGGGGAGAAGGAGCGAGGTCAATGCAGGTGCAGACTGTACCTTCCTTTCCTACTGCACAGACTTGCAAGCTAGCTTTTCTGCACATTGCTGGTATTCCTGCACCTACAATACAGTTATCAAATCTTTTTGGTAGGCAAACTTGGTACATTTGTTTCTATTCTACTAGTAACTACCATAGTTCATGAAAAATGTATAAAAATATCCGGGGAAGTCTACTCTGGATAAACTTTGAGAAGACAGTTTTTAAAGCCAGTCATACGGGTAAATAGTAATTTATCTGCATAAGTCGGGCATTTGTGAGTTTCTCTCTATTATTATTATTATTATTAATACTGTTAAAATAGCTCTTCTACTAGCCCTTCTATATTCCTCTCCATTTTTTCTCTTCTTATGGCTCCACATCACTTTTTCATCCTATGATTGATACTTCCTAACCTTCTCCCCTCATACCAACATCCTTAATCCCTCCCTCCTTACCACCTTCTCTCTACCTTTCCTCTTCAGGGAGCATCTTGGGAGAACACAGAACAAAACTACACAAAACAGGCTGAGATAACGGAGAGAGCCTGAAATGTAAATATTACTGAACTGCAAATATGACTGAAGAGAAGGACAGTAATGTCAAAGAATGCAAATACTACAATAACATTGTAAATTTGCTGTACTGCCCTCCCGGGTGATGGTGTTCCCCCCCCCCCCCCCGCCCCTTTGTAACTGTTCATTGTACCCTCTCCCTGCTTGTTGTAACCGCTTTGACCCGGCGAAAAGCAGTATATAAATATGGCTAAATAAATGTCTTCCCCCATCTTGTCTTCCTTCCTTTCCTCAGCTCTTACCTTTTTCTTCCGCTAATTCATCCCTCTCCCTTCTCTCTTAAAAAAAACCCTCAGCCTTGTTTCCGCCATTCTGTCTCTACTCTGCCTTGCACTCTTCTACTTCTTCTTTCATCTGGTGACAGTAATCCTAACCCTGGCACCCTAGACTATTCTCTCACTCCAACTTCTCACCCAACCACTCTTAATCTCATCCATATTCTTCTCCTTCCCCCCTCCTCTCTCCTTTTGCTCATTCCATATCGTGGAGGTGTCCTGGTGGTACTGCTCAATCTTCCAGGGCTCCTCTGGCATCGATCGAACACGGGAATTTGGAATTTGATTAGTTTGTGGTCGGACCAGGGTACTGCGGTGGTGGACAGCATAGGGATGTAGGTAGCATCAAATGCTGTTAATGGAGCGAATACCAGGTCCAATATGTTTCCCTTCATGTGAGTGGGTTCATTGGCTAGTTGCTTGTATCCAAGTTCCTTTAGGGCTTCGAGGAAGGCCGAGGCTTGAGTGTCCTGCAAGGCTGGTAGATTGAAGTCACCTAGTAACCAGCTTGGGGTGCGTGGGTTCAGGGCATTGTAGGCGAGGTTGATTATTGTTGATAGGTCCTCAGGGGAGGATGAAGGGGCTCTGTACAGTAGGTTGATGGAGCAGTGCTTGTTTGCTGTGGTGACTGTATCGAGGTGGGTTGTGCTGGTGGCGCTGATCAGGTAGAATTGGAGGTCTGTTTTAGTGAGGATGAGTACTCCACCACCCCTTTTGCTATCTCTATGGCAGGTGTGTATTGAGAAGCCGGTGGGTAAGAGTTGGTTGAGGAGGCAGAGTCGTCACTGGATAGCCATGTCTCTGTGATCAAGAGTATGTCGAGGTTGTGGAGGGATATCGTGTCTGAGATAACCGGCCATTTCTTGCGGATCAAGCGCACATTTATGAGGGCACATTTTAGATTTCGGAGATGTGGTCTTTCTTCCTGTTTGGCTTTCTTGGTGTGTTGAAGTGCGATGTGTAGTAAGTGGGGGTGGGGTGTATGAGTATCTTCCGTTGTCTTGTGATGGGGGGCACTTGACCATCTCCTCCCATGTCTTTGTAGGATTGGTATGTGATTGTGGGTAGGAGCTAAGGCCATCTTGTTGTTGAGCCATCCTGAGAGGAGTTAACAGCCAACTATGGCAATGAAGGTAGGAGCCATTCTCGGTATCTACCCTGTTGTATGTGGACGAGGGATTCTTATGGGTTGGCAGGTGAGTAGGCAGTTAATGTTGCACTATCACAGGCTGTTATACAGGTATGCAGCTACAAAAAGCAAATCCCTTTGTATCACGGCAGGTGACACCGGTACGCAGCTACTAAGGCAGGGTATCACAGGCAGATACAGTATTATAGACAGGCACAGTAACCTCAGAGGCAGGTATGCAGCTACAAAGCACAGTATCACCAGCGGCACAAAATCACAGGGAGGCACAGTATCATTGCAGGCAAGCACAGTAACCTTATGGGCGCAGTATCACAGACAGGTAACATAGGCATGCATAGGCACCACTTGTATAATCATATGTAGGTATCATGTATGGTTGGGGCATTTACGGTCTGTATTAGTTCTCTTGATTATGGTCAGTGTCTAGCTTTTGTGCTTTATATAGTGTTCTAGAGTACCTACTTTGCTGCAGGAGGTTGTGCTCCGTTGAGGCTTGGCTGTGTCTGAATGTGGTGGCAACGCCTTGGGCTACTCGTGTCTCTGGGGCTCCTTCTGATCGCAGGCCTGGTTTCCGGTGGTTCTTAGTGGGAGTCCTTCTGGGAGGTCCCCGCCTAAGGGCCACGCCAAAGGGCCCTCTGGCGAGGCCCTCACTTGCGGACGCACCCAATGGCACTTCTTTTTTAAAACAGTGTTGTCTGCCCCGATTGGGCAGATCGGCAGTGGGTGGACGGCCGGTTGAGGCTGGCTGGAGCTGGCTTGCGCCGGCTCAGTCCCCTGCAGGAGAGGAGCATCTGGTCCGGTGCTGCAGGGCCTCTGGTCATGCGCCCTATGGCGCTTCTTTTTTAAAACAGCGTTGTCTGCCCCGATTGGGCAGATCGGCAGCGGGTGGACGGCCGGTTGAGGCTGGCTGGAGCTGGCTTGTGCCAGCTCAGTCCACTGCTGGAGAGGAGCATCGGGTCCGGTGCTGCACGGCGTCATGGTTTCCTTGAACCATGTCTCCGTAACCACCACTAAATCCAAGTCAGCCTCTTCCATTAAAGCTTCAACATCTGAGATCTTATTTCTCATGCTATGGGCATTTATACATACCGCTTTAAAGATGTTGCTCCTTTTACCCAATTCTACAGAGGTATTTAATGTTTCACTAACCTGGGGCTTTCCTCACTTACCTGGGGGCTCTCTTCACATTCCCAACTAATCTAGTTTAAAGCCCTCTTCAGTATGTTAACCAGTCTGCTGCCGAAGGCACTTCGATACTTCTTGGACAGATGGACACCATTTCTGCTCTGCAGCCTTTGGAACAACATCCCATGGTTCAGGAAACCATGTTCTTGATGACATCAACAACGCAGCCATGCATTCATCTCCAGGATGCAAGCTTCTCTGATCGGCCTTTACCCTCAACAGTGAGGATTGAAGAGTGCATCACCTGTGCACCTATCTGCTCCACCCTCTCTTGCAGTTCCATGAAGTCACTTTTGATATACATGGAGGGATACCTAGCAATATCATTTGTGCCAACATGGATGAGCAGCATCTGATAATAGTTAGTAGGCTTGATGAGCCTCGGCAAACTCTCTCCATAACATCTCGGATTCTGGCACCTGGCAGACAGCACACCTCTCTGCACATCAAATCTGGTTGGCAGATGGACACCTCGGTACCCCTCAGAAAAGAGTCACCAACCACAACTACCCTTTGCTTCCTTGTCGTGACTGATTTCTGCAACTTTGGGGTGTTTTAGCTGTGGTTCTTCCCTTTCCTCAGATGCTTCCACCTCCTCCACTTCCAGGGCTGCATCCTGATTCTTCAGCTCAAGGGCTAGAGGAGTTGGAGTGTTGATTCTGCAGGCTCTGGTGAATCCTGTTCAACCTTCTTCCTTCTGTAGCCTCCCATCTTCACCTCTGCCGGAGAGCTTGGATGTTTCAAGAAGTATCTCATCAATGTACTTCTCACTGTCTTGAATGCTTCTCAGCCTTGCCACCTCTTCCCTGAGCTCCTCCATGTCTTTCCTGACAGCCTCAGCATGCAAGCATCCTAAACTTGGAGCCAGTCCTTCAAATGGAATTGGGATCTCTGTCTGGACAGAGGCAGAAGCTGTAACAGGGGCAACAGCTTTAGCAATACAATTTTTCCCAGTCATTGTTTAGTTGATGGAGTTTTGGTACCTGTTGAAGTAAAAAAGAGAGACCAAGTTGACCAGGAATGTGAGAAGGATTGTTTAAAAAATGAAAATAAAAATAAAGAAGGGGGGGGGGGGGGAGAGACCTACCAAAGTCCCTACCTTTTCCTCAGGGGGCAGCAGTACCATAAGAGGTCTCTAGCCACAAGTAAGGGATAGGGGACAATTATGTGGCTGTAGAGGCAGTGGCCTGGGGGTAGATCGCACAGAACAGCAGCCCTGATTAATCCCAGATGTGCTTCCAGGGTTCTGAACCCTAGACATTGGTATCAGTTGCAGCGCCATGCCAATGCTCAGTGGAACTCTTGAGAGCCATGGGCTGCTCACTCTTGCGCATCTCCCCCAGACCACTCTATTCTGTCACCTGTGTGGCATGCCTTATACCGGCCCTCTGGGCCCATGGCTTCCTTGAACTTGTCTTCCCTGGCCACACATCACTCCTATGACCAATGGTAGTCTGTAACTTTGTGTGTGTAACCTGCAAACACCCCCCATGTGCTCTCATCCTAGCCCGCACTGCTAGCCATACATTATTCTGCTTCTACTAGCAGCCACCTACCTCTTCATTTCCAGATATCTCCTTCGGACAACACTGGGCCCATGCCCAGCATACACTTATGCATTCTTGTCCAGCAGGGCCAACATCTGGCCACTTGGTGCATTAACCATCCAACTGCAGCTGACACCTATGCATACCTGTGCTGTAATTATCGCTCAGGGGGGTAGTGCGAGGTATAGGTGTTTAGCACACGATAACCGATTTTCTACTTAGCCGCTTTTGAGTGGTAACTAGACAAGATGCCAAATATTCCTTCTTAGCCTCTTAGATTGGTATCCTGGCTGCCTACACCCAGCACTAGTGCCAATCAATATTTGTTTTTCTTGTGCAGGATTCTTACATAGGTTTCTCATATCCTTTTGGGTGGGGTGTGTCCAAGGAGTGGCCTCATAACCACATATTTTAGAAGTCTTGCACGGTTTTCCTTCTTTCTGTCCTGACATTTGCCATCCTGACTCAACACCCAGTGAGAACTGGTATGAAGTGAACCCGTAAGGTTGACGTTTTGCTCTTTGAGACTGCAATGGCCCTGGCACCAGTCATGAAGGAGCATGCCACCTTATTCAGGTCAGATGATGCAAGCACCCAGCACGTGACTGGTAAAAGATAGTCTGCTAGGTGAATGCAGTACATCACCACAACCAGGACATGGAAGACCTAAAGAAAAAATGGTGGGTCATATGGCAGTATGCAAATAAAAAAGAAGGAAGCCAACAGCAAGCTGCCATCTGCCCAGCAAACACTACTGAGCCCCCCTGGAGGAGCAAGTGGTGCAATTCATTGATGACATCACCATCACTGGCATAGCAGGTCGTGATATCTCTGCTCCTGCCACACAATAGGATGAGTGGCTTCTGCTCCCTTGCTCCTATGTGACATGCTAGATAGCAGTGCCAAATGGCCTGGGGTGCTGGGTTGCTTTCCCTAATTCTGGTGCACCCCTTCCATTCTTACCATGTTATGCTCCCATACATCCCCATATCTGGGCCCCTGCTATTTCTCACCCCAGGGCCACAGGCCCCATAGTGGAATCATGGGGAGGTTTATTCCAAAATAAGGGAATGTACAGGAGCATTACTATCCCTTGGCAGTGATGCCATATCCTCCAGCTGTATCTGTACCTCCTTTCTCTGGATCCAAAGACTCTTATCTGCAAAATAGGTTTGGGGATAGTTATAAGTACAGGGTACACCCTCATTGTAAAGGGTGGTGTGTGTTTGGCTCAGCACAGCACATTGGCTGTCAGGGCTCTATACAGTGTCAGATCATTAAGCCTTGTGCGCAGGTGCAGTACAAACAGGTGAGCAGGCCCTGTCATACAGCCCTTCCCCCTTGCACCTATAAATTTAGGAACATAAGAAATGCCTTACTGGGTCAGGCCAAGGTCCATCAAGCCCAGTATCTTATTTCCAACAGAGGCCAATCCAGGAAACAAGTACCTGGCAGGTTCACAAAGAGGCACACAGGTTCCACAATGCTTGTTCCAGGGCAAGCACTGGATTTCCTGGGTCCTCTTTAATAATGGTTTATGGACCTTTCCTCCAGGAACTTGTCAAAACATTTTATAACCCAGCTACACTAAAAGTATTTACTATATCTTCTGGTAATAAAGTCCAGAATTTGATTACGCATTGAGTAAAAAAAAATATTTTCTCTTATTAGTCTTAAAAGGGTTGCATTGTAGCTTCATTGTGTGCCCTCTATCTTTCTAATTTTTGATGGTGTAAACAACTGATTTAAGTTTATCTGCTCCACTCCATTCATTAATTTATAGACCTCTATCAGATGATGCCTAAATCCTATTCCTGGGTGGTAGTTACTAAGCTGGTATCTTGATTGTATAGCCATAGTTTTGGGTTGTTCTTTCCTAGGTGCATAACTTTGCACTTGTCCACATTAAATTTCATCTGCTATTTGGACGTCCAGTCTTCCAATTTATCAAGCTCTTCTTGGAATTTTTCACAATCCTCTCGTGTTAAAAACAAATTTGAATAATTTTGTGTCATCTGCAGATTAGATCACCTCACTTGTTATTCCTATTTCCAGGTCATTTTAACTTTCGAAAGGGAGACTATGATAAAATGAGGAAAACAGTTAAGAAAAATCTAAAAGGAGCAGTTGCAAAGGTTAAAGATGTACATCAGGCTTGGCTGTTGTTGAAAAATACTATCTTGGAAGCCCAGACCAGCTGTATTCCATGCTTTAAGAAAAGTGGAAGGCAGTCCAAAAAACTGTCAGCATGGTTTAAAGGTGAGGTCAGAGAGGCTGTTGTTGCCAAAAAAGCATCTTTCAAGAAATGGAAAAAAGAGCCAAACGACGAAACCTGGAAACAGCACAAGCACTGGCAAGTCAAATGCAAGGCATTAATAAGGCAGGCAAAGGGAGAATTTGAGAAGAAGCTTGCTGCGGAAGCAAAAACGCGAAGTAAAGACCTTTTCAAGTACATTCGTAGCAAAAAACCTGTGAGTCAGTTGGTCCATTAGATGATAAAGAGGTTAAAGGAGCACTAAGAGGCGACAAGGCGATAGCGGAGAGATTGAATGAATTCTTTGCTTCAGTCTTTACTGAGGAAGATGTAGGGATGTTACCCATGACTGAAGTGGTATTTAAAGGTGCGGAAGAATTGAAGGAAATATCGATACATCGGGAAGATGTCTTACAACTATTAGATAAACTGAAGAGTAGCAAATCACCTGGGCCGGATGGTATACATCCAAGGGTGTTGAAAGAACTGAAATATGAGATAGCAGACCTGCTATTAGTAATCTGTGAAATATCATTAAAATCATCTCTAATACCTGAAGATTGGAGGATCGCCAATGTAACACCAATTTTTAAAAAGGGTTCCAGGGGTGATCCGGGAAACTACAGACCGGTGAGCCTGACATCAGTACTGGGAAAAATGGTAGAAATCATCATAAAGAATAAAATTACTCAGCATGTAGATAGTCATGACCTAATGGGAGACAGCCAACTTGGCTTTAGACAAGGAAGATCTTGTCTTACTAATCTGTTATGTTTTTTTGAAGGTGTGAATAAACAGGTGGACAAAGGTGAGTCGGTTGATATAGTGTATCTGGACTTTCAGAAAGCCTTTGACAAAGTCCCTCATGAGAGACTTTTGGCAAAACTAAAGAGTCATGGGATAGGAGGCAGTTTACTATTGTGGATCAGGAACTGGTTAAAAGATAGAAAGCAGAGGGTAGGGCTAAATGGCCAATTTTCCCAATGGAGAAAGGTGAATAGTGGTGTACCCCAGGGATCTGTGCTGGGTCCGCTGCTTTTTGACATATTCATAAATGACCTGGAAAGTGGAATAACGAGTGAGGTTATCAAATTTGCAGATGACACAAAACTATTTAAAGTTGTTAAAACCCAAGAGGATTGTGGAAAATTGCAAGAGGATCTTGATAAATTTGAAGACTGGGCATCAAAATGGCAGATGAAATTTAATGTGGACAAGTGCAAGGTTATGCACCTAGGGAAGAACAACCCAAACTATGGTTACACGATGCAAGGTTCCACATTAGGAACCACCACCCAGGAAAAAGATTTAGGCGTCATTGTGGATACCATGTTAAAACCCTCGGCCCAGTGTGCAGCGGCGGCCAAGAGAGCAAATAGAATACTAGGTATGATAAGGAAAGGAATGGAAAATAAAACAAAAGAGATTATAATGCCTCTATATCGTTCCATGGTGAGACCGCACCTTGAATATTGTGTGCAATTCTAGTCGCCGTATCTTAAAAAGGATATAGCGATTTTAGAAAAGGTTCAGAGAAGAGCCACCAAAATGGTAAAAGGGATGGAAGGATACTCCTATGAAGAAAGGCTAAAAAGGTTAGGGCTCTTTAACCTGGAAAAGAGACGGCTGAGGGGAGATATGATAGAAGTCTATAAATTAATGAACGGAGTGGAACGGGTAAGCGTAGATCGATTGTTTACCTTATCAGAATATAGAAAGACTAGGGGACATGCAATAAAGCTACAGGGTAAACTATTTAAGACTAATAAAAGAAAATATTTTTTCACTCAACGTGTAATCAAACTCTGGAATTTGTTACCGGAGGATGTAGTAAAGGCTGTTAGTGTAGCTGGGTTTAAAAAAGGTTTGGACAAGTTCCTGGAGGAAAGGTCCATAAACCATTATTAAGAAGGGACCCAGGATATCAATGCTTGAACCAATACAAGCATTGTGGAACCTGAGTCTCTTGGGGAAACTGCTAGGTACATATGACCTAGATTGGCCACTGTTGGAAACAGAATACTGGGCTTGATGGACCTTGGTCTGACCCAGTATGGCATATCTTATGTTCTTATGTTCTTATGAATATGTTAAAAAGCAGCGGGCCCATCACAGATCCCTGGGGTACTCCACTATTCACCTTTCTCCTTTGAGAAAATTGGCCATTTAGCCCTACTCTCTACTTTTCTATCTTTTAACCAGTTCCTGATCCACAATATTACACTGCCTCCCATCCCATGATTCTTTAATTTCGCCAAGGGTCTCTCATGATGGATTTTGTCAAAAGCTTTCTGAAATTCCAGATATACTATATCTACTGGCTCACCTTTGTCTACCTGTTTATTCACAGCTCAAAAAAAATATAATATATAGTAAGACAAGACTTTCCTTGGCTAAATCCATGTTGGCTTTCTCCCAATAAACCATGGCTATCTACATGTTCAGTAATTTTATTCTTAATAATGGTTTCTACCATTTTGCCCAATACTGACATCAGGTTCATTGGTCTCTAGTTTCCCTTTTTAAAAATTGGAGTTACATTGGCCACTCTCTAATCCTCAGGTACTACAGATGATCTTAATGATAGTTCACAGATTACTAATAGTTGGTCTGCAATCTTATCTTTCAGTTCTTTCAACACCCTTGGATGTATACCATCTGGTCCAGTTTATCAAACAGTTGTAATACAACCTTCCAGTTTATCAATATGTGTTTCAATTCTTTCGCTACATCACCTTTATTTTCCATTTTAGGAATGGGTAACTTCCCTACATCATCTTCAGTAAAGACCAAAGCAAAGAATTCATTCAGTCTCTCCGCTATGGCCTTGTCCTCCCTCAGCGCCCCTTTTACCCCTCTATCATTCAATGGTCCAACTAACTCTCTCAGGGTTTTTTTGCTATGAATGTACTTGAAAAAGTTTTTATTATGCGTTTTTGCTTCCACAGCAAGCTTCTTTTCAAATTCTCTTTGCCTGACTTTTACAATGACTTGCCAAAGCTTATGTTGTTTCTGGTGTTCACAATTAAGCTTCTTTTTCCATTTCCTGAAGGATGCTTTTTTGGCATCAGCCTCTCCGACCTCGCCTTTAAACTATGCTGGCAGTCTTTTGGCCTTCCTTTCACTTTTCTTAAAGCATGTAATACAGCTGGTCTGGGCTTCCAAGATAGCATTTTTTAGCAATGCCCATGCTTGATGGGAACTTTTGCAGCTGCTCCTTTTAGTTTTTTCTTAACTGTTTTCCTCATTTTATCCATAGTCTCTCTTTTGAAAGTGAAAAGGTAGTACTGTGAATTTCCTTGCCGTCTTTCTAACTCAAATGCGATTATGCTATGATCACTATTGCCAAGTGACTCCAAAACCCTTATCTCTTGCACCAGATCCTCTGTTCCACTAAGGTCCAGAATAGCTTCCCCTCTTGTCAGTTCATTAACCAACTGCTCCAAGAGGCAGTTATTTATCTTATCTTATTTATTTATTTATTTAAAAGCTTTTATATACCGCGCTCTTTAAAATCAGTGCGGTTAACAATCAACAATTCTTGTACAAGGCAGGTCAGACCTGCCTTGTGCTTACATTGAACAGGAGCGGTAACTTGGAATTGTAACTGGGGTAACTATATACATGTTAGACCATTACATGTTGTACGAGCGGTAACTTGGAATTGTAACTGGGGTAACTATATACGTGTTGGACCATTGCGCCATGCAGTATAACGGCGTGGTTAGGTCTGGATCTTATCGGTTATTTACAGTTCAGAGTCTTAGTATATTTACATTTGCATTTGTCCATTATTTACAGTTTACGGTCTTGATATGTTTTCATTAATTTAGTATCACAGATTTATTATATTTACATTTGTATGACATCGTTGACATATCCGGTGGTTGGGTTGGAGTCTCGAGTTATTCTGGTTTGCATGTGTTGTGTGGGGGGAACTGCTGGTGTGGATTGGGGTGTGGGAGGTGGGGATGTACCATTAGGCTGCGAGAAGTGTGTTGGACGCCGACCGCTGGGGGTCACGTAACTTGAAACTTTCTCTCTCTAGCTTGTCTTGCTCTGACATTGACCCAGTCAATATTGGGGTTATTGAAATCACCCATTATTACTGTGTTGTAACTTTTGTTAGCTTTCCTGATTTCTTTTTGCATTTTGTCTTCATCTTCATTCTGGCAAGGTGGTCGGTAGTACACCCCCACTGCCGTCGCCGTCCGCTTTTTACATGGAACTTCTATCCATAGAGATACTACAGTGTATTTTGTTTCCTGCAAAACTTTAACTTTAACCTTGCTGTGTGACTTCTTGATAGCTGCCTTCCACCTTGGGGATGTACTGTGGGCAGCTGTAGCAGGCAAGCGCTATGTTCGCAGATACTCACATCCATACTTTGTACCTTTCTGTGGGCCTAATGTGAAACCTTGAGAGACATACGTTCTGTGTAGACATGCTTGACATACTAATCATATATGCTTCTTTTCCAGTACAAGGAGCACACTGTAACTGTACCTCACTTCTACCTGGTAAAGGGATACAGCTATAGAAGCGGGATGCTGCATTAGGGCTATGGGCCCTATGTACTTAGTGCAGATGTGCCCTCACTGTATGCCCTCTCCATTTCCCTTTGCTAGTAGCTAGCCCTGACATGTATAACTCTTGTTTTGAGCTATCCAGCTGGAGCTGCAGGCAAACACTCATATACTGCAGGACCACCATGTGAATGAGCACAGAGAGGCACAGCTTCGGTGCCACAGGGAGATAGCATCATACATGTCCAGCTATATCATACAATGCCTGCATATTCTCCTGTCCTTGATCGGGCGTGGAGGGAAAGATGATATAGGTATGGATCCTTCGCAGAAGAGCAGTGGTGAAGGCATCAATACAGTAGCATGTAGCAGACTGGGTGATGCCAGTAGTGGCATCCACCACATACTGAAAGCTTTCTGTGGCCAGAAACCCCAGTGCAGTGGTCACCTTCATTGCCACTGGCAGAGCATGGCTTCTAATAGTGGCTGGCTCCAGCTCCATGCGTAGCATCCCACACAGCTCTGTTATGGTGGTACTATCCAGACAGTAGTGTTGATACACCTCTTCCTCTGACAGCTGAATATCCATGGAGTACGGTACCCGTGCCTCTCATGCAGGACCAATGGCTAGTGTTGGTGCTGCACATCGTGCTGCCCCCTCTGTCCCCTGGTGTGTCGCTGGCATCTCCACCTCCTCTGCAGTCTCTGCAGGCCTCACATTTCACCGTGGGTGCCTGTCCATGGGTACAACTAATAACGGTGCTTCTAGCTGCTCCAAGCAACATGTACTGCCATATTACCAAGCCAAAACTACCTAATAACCTGGCCTAAAGATAGCCAGTTTGTAGAGTTTGGCTCTGCAGCATCTGCTGCTGAATATTTTTGCTATCCGGGTATGTTGCTGCTACATCAATGTTATGCCCCTGCAGATATCCAATTATCGCCACGTGTACAGCACCAATATTAATCTGTCGGCGGCTGACTAGAGATCACGAATACTCGAATATGCACTACTTATATGGGTGTCGCTGCTTTTTGCCCGCCTTACCTCTGCCTAAGGGTTTGACTGTTGGGCCTACAGCTCATAAAATAAGTTCTATAAAAATAGCAAAATAACAGTTCAGAACAATAATGATAATGGCAGAACAACAGCTTTACAAGCACTCCGAAAGCTGGTTAGATCCTGACAACCCCTATTGTATCACTGCATTTGCTGAATATACAGATAAAGTCATTGACTGACTTTCCTTTTGTGCACATATTTCATAAGACCCTAAGATAGTAACTTTTCTTTCGAGCTCTGCACTGTTCCCAGGGCTTAGAGAGCAATACGGCATCCCCCTGGGAACGGAGAGCCTAGAAACATGATTGCTGCACTTTTATAGGATGGACTACTTTTCTTTTCTCTGCAGCTGCAGATGTGGAAGGATGATACATCTAGCAAACTGTAGTGTTTTTCCTTTGAAGGACACATAATTATGCAGCCTGCTGTTACTTTTACCCTTAGACTTTACATCAGTTTACAAAGGGGGGAAAAACATCCACACAACTCCGTACTTCCAGTGAGGCAATTCTAAAAGAGTTATGCATCATTACATGTGGAAATTAGCATGAATGTATAAGTAGCAATTTTAGAATAGCTTCTACGTATCTGATATAGTATGGTATGCATAGGTATGTTCTGGGCAGACTTTCCAAATATGTGTATTCTGTATTTTAGCATGGAGAGCATGCATATCCTGGAAAATGTCATTGTTGACATTTACACCTGCTTTGAGTCATGCATAACTCTTGGCTAATTTCTGGTTTGGATCTGGGGCTTAAGGGAGTAATTGTGCTTAGCATTCCAAACCATTTCAAACTGCAAAAACTTTGAGTTTTGGAGGACAGCTCCTTAATCAGTTCCCCATGGACAAGGGCGCTGAGAGCCAGCACAGGCCCCAGGGCAGACAATCTTTCTGGGCTTCCTGCATTGTTTGAAAACTGAAAACTGGTTTTAAATCTAGCAGAATAAGAAGTGTCAAAATGAAGTAAATTACCACATTAATCATGTTATTGTGAATACTATGAGAGCCGTTCCAAAGGTCAGTAACTACAAAATCTGCAACACCCTAACATAAAAAATAATAAGATCTGTCAAAGGTGGGCACCTTCAAAGACCCATGGGCCCTGGGGTTATGCACCCTGTTAACCCCCCTTTTCGTCTCAGTAACTGCAAAATCTGCAACACCCTAACATAAAAAATAATATGATCTGTCAAAGGTGGGCACCTTCAAAGACCCATGGGCCCTGGGGTTATGCACCCTGTTAACCCCCCTTTTTGTCAGGCCTGCCCACCGATGTGAAGATTTCAAAGATCTGCCACTTCTACGTATAAATGGTATCACTCGTACATATGAGTAGCAAAATCAACAATTATTAACAGTTTTGTACATGGTTCTAATGAAATGTTTTATGTAAACAAGTTCTGTTCCATGTAAACTGCCTTGAGAATCTGAAAGGCGGTATATAAAAAATGTTAAATAAATAAATAATGTATGCATGTAGTGTTACTTAAACATGCAAACACCTCTAGTAGGCACTCATTTTCTGTATCGTGCCTGGTGCCCAAATGTATGCTGCTTTGGTGAAACTATATGCATTTTAGAAAAGGCTCTGTATTCACTGAGCCTTTCAAATACACTAGGATTTTTTATGAAGGTATGGACTTCCAGTGTCTATTTTCTAACCTGGATGACCTATACAGAGGTATCCTCTATTTATGCAAGTACTCTTTCTATCTATATTTACATGCACACTTTTGAAAAAACAGAGTTGTGTGTAAGTATACACTTTCCAAAATCTAAGGCATGCCTCCGCAATGCACCATCCAAATTAAATATGTGCTTATTAGCTATTGGGGTTATTTTAGAGGCCTTATTTGCAATTTGCAGGTGTCGCTCCAACCCCTTACATCTATAAACTGTTGTTGTTAAGTGCCGTTGAGGCGGTGTCGACTCATAGCGACCCTCTGGATAGTTATCCTAAACTGTGCTCAGTCTTCAGTCAGGCTGTAGTGGCATCCATAGCTGCTATTATTGATCCATCTCGTTACTGGCCTTCCTCTTTTTGTGTTGACCTTCTACCTTGCCAAGCATGATGTCTTTCTCTAATGATCTCGTTCTTCACATGTGTCCAAAGTATGAATGTCAAGTCTTGTCATCTGAGCTTCTAAAGAAAGCTTAGGTTTGATCTCCTCTAGTGCTGACTGGTTTGTTCTTCGGGCAGTCCTTGGTATGCACAGTATTCATTGCCAGCACCATAATTCAAGTATCAAGCATTTCTTTCTATCTTTTTCACTGTCAAATTTTTGCATCCATCTGGCATTATTGAAAAAAACATGGCTTGAATGAGTCAAATCTTTGTATAAAGAGAGACATCTCTGTTCTTGAGAATCTTGTCTAGTCCCTTCATAGCCATTCTGCCAAGAGCAATGTGTCATCAGATTTTTTGACTGCTTGTTGTTTCTTTATTGATAGTGTACAACTTTAAACTACTTGGATCAACTATTTCAATCTTTTCTCCAACAACTAACTTATTGATTTTGCCAGTTGTCAGGAGCTTTGCCTTCTTTACATTAAGGTACAGGCCCATTTTAAGACTGTTCCTTGATCTTGAGAAGCAAATGTTTCAGATCATCTTCAATTTCAGCCAGTAATGTGATATCATCAGCATAGTGAAGGTTATTGATGAGTCTTCCACCAATCTTTGAACCTCTGTTGTCTTAATACAATCCTGCTTCTCTGATGATTTGTTCTGCATATAAATTAAACAGGTATAGGGAAAGTATGCAGCCTTGTCGTACACCTTTGCTGATTTTAAACCATTCTGTTTCTCATTATTCTGTTGGAACTGTTGCTTCTTGATCAATATAAAGATTGTGCAAGAGAACGATCAGGTGTTCTGGTATATCTATGCTGCTTAATGTGGCCCAGAGTTTCTCATGGTTTACACAGTCAAAAGCCTTGCTGTAGTCAAGTCTTTTAGTCTTTTCAAGGATCCATCTCACATCCGCAATGATGTTTCTCGTTCCTTGCCCTTTCCTGAACCTTGCTTGTACTTCAGGCAGTTTTCATTCCAGGTATGGTTGTAGTCTCTGCTGAATAATCTTGAGTATAATCTTGCTGGCATGTGGGATCAGAGCAATAGTGTGATAGGTGATCCAGCTTACTGTGGAACTTTTCTTTAGTATTGGTATAAACACAGATCTTTTCCAGTTAGTTGGCCATATATGCTCCAAATTTCCTGGCAGAGCCTTGTAAGTATGGTAACAGCTGCATCAGATTGCTGTAATACTTCAATGAGAATGCCATCGATGCCTGGTGCTTTGTTCTTTGAGAAGGCTTTCAATGCTGCTTTGACTTCTTCTTTCATCACCAATGGTTCCAGATCATAAGGTACAGGTTGAAATGGCTGTTGGTTCACTTGATCTTCATTGGAGGGAGGAGTGGCCTAGTGGTTGAGGCAAGCTACAGAGGGCCAGGGGTTCAAATCCCACTATAGGACAGCAACCTTGGGCTGGAAGAACTGTGGTTTCTAGTCCCATACATGCTCTTGTAGCCTTGGGCAAGCCACTTAACCCTCCATTGCCTCAGGTACAAAAACATAGATTGTGAACCTTTCAGGAACAAGGGAAAAATATATTTAAACAGTACCTGAATGTATACCATTTTGGTAGAAAAGCAGTATATAAGCCTAGTTAAATAAATAAAAAATAGTTACTCTGTATACTTTTCCACTTTTTATTTGTCTTCTCAGCATCATTCAACATGGATCCTTGAGCATCTTGTAACATTCCAATTCCAGGCTGGAATTTTTTCTTTAACTCTCGTAGCTTTAGGGAAGCTGATCTTGTTCGTCCTTTAGTAGTTTCTGCTTCTATTTCCCTGCATGCATAATTGTAGTACTTCTCCTTCTTTCGTCTTGCTGCACATTGGAAATCTCTGAGTTCTGCGATTGTCTCTCTTTCTCCTCTGGCTTTAGCTTCTCTGCATTTCTGGACAGTTTTCAGAGTTTCTTTGGTTATCATTTTGGCCGTTCTTTGCTTTTTCACCTTTTTGTAAAGATTTCTCACTTTCTTCCAACACAGCCTTCTTGACATCATCCCATAACTCTTCTAGAGCTCTGTCACTTGCATCTAAAGCAACAAATCAATTTTGCAGGCAGTCTTTAAATTCCTGTGGTATATTCTCAGTGATATTTTGCTACATTCATGAGTGGCTTGCTCTTTTTCAACTTTAGCTTGAGTTTGCATAATAGTAGTTGATCTGTACCACAGTCAGCTCCAGGTTTTGTCTTTGTTGATGTGTTAGAGCTTTTCCATCGTTGACTTTCAAAGATATAGTCAACGCCCATGTGTACAGTCACTGCTTGTGTTGTTGGAGGAAGATGTTTGAGATGAATAGATTGTTGGTCTTGAAGAATTCTATCAGTTTTTCTCCGGCTTCATTTCTGTTGCTAAGTCCATATTTTCCAACCACTTTGCCTTCTTCTTTGTTGCCAACTTTTGCTTTCTAGTCACCCATGACTATCAAGATATCCTGTTTGCATATTCTGTCAATTTTAGCTTGCACTTGTTCATCCTCTTCTGCAGCTGTTGCTGGGGCATATACTAAAATTATAGTTGTTGATGGGCATTCCTCGTGGATGAATAGACATTAAGCATTCACCGATTGTAGTGTATTTCATTACAGTTCTTGCAAGCTTCTTCTTAATTATAAATGCAACACCATTTCTTCTGTGTTTTTCATTTCCAGCATAGTAGACCATTTCCAGCATAGTAGACTGTCACGTAACAACAGTTTATAGAAGCAAAGTACCCGATGCCAGTACATTTCAGTTCCCTGATACCCAACAGATCGAGGTGTACGCATTCCATTTCATTCTTGACCACCTCCAACTTCCCTTGGTTCATGCTTCGTTTGTTCCATGTCCCAGTATGTAAGACATCTTTGCAGCTTCTGACTCTCATTTCATGAGCAGCTACAAAAGCAGTCCCGAGGGTTTTGATCCAACCACATCATACATGCTGGCTTTACTCGGAAAAGTCTTCAGCTCCTCCCCAGTGGCCAGTTGAGTGCTTTCTGACCTGTGGGTCTCATCTTTCAGCACTTTAATGGAATTCGTTTTGTTGTGACTATCCATTGCGTTTTTGTGGCAAGATACAGAAGTAGATTGCCAGGCCTTTGTTCCACACAGTTTAATTCTAGTGTTGTTGCCATTGTCACAGAAATGTGATCCTCTGCCAACAACACTGTCTCATTCTGCTGCTGCCCAGATGGGTGCTTTGTCTTGGTTTGGCACCTTAGCTGAGACCTGTCCTTCTTGGGAGATTCTGTCAGTTGTTAAACTACCAATAGCTTAGCCCTCAGCATCACTGATGCACACAAGCCCTCATAGCATGACAAGCTGCACACCAAGTGAGGGCAGTAAACTGTATCCACACATAAATGGCTATTTTAGAAAAGACATGTTTAGGGAGTGGCCTGGCCAGGACAAAAATGTACATGTGTATTCCACATCTCATGTAGAAAATACGAGCCTGAAACTGCCCACATCCTGCTACTAGATTTACTACCGCTTTTGCAATATTTTCATGTATTTTACACTTTTATACTAATTACTTTTTAATGCCAACCAATAATTGCCTTCATGATACCTAAGCCCTTTCCAGTAGGCCTTTTATCCTGCTGTTAGTATATTCATTCTGTACTGGATAGTTATAGCACACTGAATTGTTCAATGACTGGTTGATTTAGCTTTCGTTAGTACTGCTGCCCCTAGGGCCACATAGTTGCAACCTTATTATTCTATGGCTGCCCAACATCTTGACAGGGAAAATTTTAATAAACACAACTAATCTAAAAGTGGCAAAGTCAGTTAGTCAAGTTTGCATGGCTATGGTGTGGAAGAAGAGTTCAGTTTCTGAGTGGCAAGCCTTCCCACAGTGGCTACACAAGGATTTTTCTTTCATAATGTCCTTTTTATTTGCATAAAAGAGGTCTTGAGAATTGGACTGCATTTAGCTAATGTCTTTTCTAGGAACTTAAAAGTTAATTATATTTGGAGGCGGAGCCAACCATGGAGCAAGATGGACGCCTGAGAGCTTTGCTCTAAAGGATCGAGGAAAGATTCTGATACCATACTTGAATGCAAGTACCGCGCTCCTTTCTCCCACAGTGGATCTTTCACTTTGGCTATGTCTGGTACCAAACCGACACGACTTGCGCTCACAGTCAAGGAGCTAAATGTTCTAAACAGGAACCCCCGTCTCCACAAAAGATGGCGTCTGATCGAGAACAACTGGAGGGTCTACAAGAACTGCTTAAAGAAATCAGAGCAGTCAAAGAGCTGGATAAGTCTAATGGAGATCTTTGTCTACCATGCAGTAAGATATAGCAGTTCTAAAAAATAATCTCGCATCTCTCACCTTGAGAACTGATAAAACTGAAAAATCTTAATGGTGCATAAAGAACATCTGAAGCAGGTGGTTAGGAACTCTAAGCAAATCCTGCAATTGGAATGTAACTTGGAAGACAGTAATAATAGAGCAGGAAGGAATAATATCACAGGTACACTAAAAAAATTTTTTTTTAAACTGCCTCTAATGTTTCAATTGATTTTTACGTTTTTTGGTGCGCTGAATCCAAATCTGGTAACCAATTTGCTCCATCGCGTACAGATTTTTTGCTACATTGGGTTAGCAGTTTGAGGTGAATGTTTCAGATTGAGTGCGATTGAGATAAAAGTTTCTTGGATGAATTCTTTATACTAATTGTTTAGTAGTTATTCAAATAAGAATAAAGAAAATTGTAACAAGGCAGCACATAAGAATAATGTCAACAAAACACACTGTGATGGTAGCAAAATTGTCTGCACTTAAAACAGCCACATACATGTGCACAAACATTGAGCATATAAGAGCGAGGTTAGACACAAAGCAAAGCAAAGAAATGTGCAAAAAATGTTGTACAGGTATGTATGTAAGAATAGAAAACGCAAACCGCACCATTGCAATACATGAAGACAAACACCCGATGGTGTGAAAATAAAATTCTAATAAATGAGATCCGACACTGTGGTAATAACTAGCAAATTTTTATTTCAAAGTTTAGTAAAAACACGATATTTGTCAACACAGTTTAGATTTTAAAGTCATTCAATCTCCTGGTGGGCCCGTTTCTTCTTCCCCCGAACAGATTTTTCTGTTTAAGCCGAGAACCTAGCAGTTGGGCAGCATCTTTTGGGAGTCCTAAATCCCGGACTAAATCATTCAATTCAGCTTGAGAGAAAAGTTCAGGTTTCGGATCTGGTTCAGTTTCAAACTCGGAAGTACTGGACTCATCGGGAAAAGCCATCTGATGAGTCTCATCATGATCAGAACCGTCCACACAAATATGATCCAAAGATTTTGGTGGTTAAATGCTTGTTTTTTACCTTTCATCCATAAGCGTAGATCTTCCTCACATGTCTTGCACACTTTGTGAGGAGCCCACGGTTTGTCTTGATCGCCTAACTTCAAACCGAAATAGGCGAAATATACTTTTTTAATAAATGCAGAAATGTTCCTCTGCCGCTTTTTCACGGTATATTCCCCACAAATAAAACAAAAACTGTCCGGAGAGTTGACGCAACCTCTGACTCTGTGAGCCATCATAAATACACAGCACTGCAAACTACAACTGTAGTGAACCACTTCGGAATAAAGCTGGATTACGAATGAGCAAACAAAAGGTAATAATGAACTTGCAAGAAACTGAAATTTGACAGGAACGTTCATGTCGCAACCACCGTGTTTGAGCGAGCGAACGAGGCGAGGCGAACAGGAAAGAACATGCGCCAGCGCGAGTACTGGATTTAGCCCCCCGCCTCCCAATTGTCCTGTTAATGTATAAAATGAATACAAAACACTCTAAAATATCATGAGGGAGTGTTTCTAGTTAGTTAACCATTACAACATTCCTTATATGGGTAAGAAATCTAATTTTGCAAGAAAACGTGACGTGATGGAACATTTTGGCTATTTTTCCTGGATTCAGCACCCCAAAATCTATAGGAATCAGTTGCAAAACTGGAGGCAGTTTTTTGGTAGTGTACCTGTGTATTTGGACGGGTCAGAAGGCGCAAACCCTGTCTCCTCCTTAGTGACCTTGCTACCAAAACTTTGAGATTTGATTTCGCTATCCCATCTGAGATTGAGAGGGCTCATCAGGTGCCTACGCATTTAATACTGCACAGCAAGCACCCGCGGCTATTTATTCTTCGGGTGCTTCAGTTTCAACAAGTGGTTGAAATCATGGAAGCAGCCATGATTCACTCACCTATATGTTTTGAAGGTCACAAACTCCTCTTCTTTCCTGATTTTTTGACAAATCAATGATTGACAGGAAAAAGCAGCTCCTAGCTTTGAGACCATGGCTTCAGCAACTGCAGGCCCATTTTGGGTTATTTTACCCTGCCCGTATGCATGTTATACTGCATAACCAGACAAAATCATTTGATGATCCAGAGACATTACAAGCCTATTTGGAGGACAAGGAGTCCGCTCATATGCAGAGACTTTTGGTTATCTTGCCACTTCAGGATTATCGGTACTGGCAATCAATCAGTTTGGTCTATGAAAACGCTCCAACCAATAAGTAATGACTGAGTAACCTTATGACTGGGAATGCTTCTTCATACTATCGTATGCCTTTTGTGCAGTTTCAGTCATTTGGTGTGTTTTCTGATTCCTCCATAATCCCTGTTGTTTAACCTATGATTGGCCCCCTTTGGTCTTGTTAACCCGTATGGCTAAAGGGGAAATGGGAAGATATATGGGCATCTTGATGTTGGTTATAGAGTATTTGTGTTCCATTAGCATTGTTGTATGTCTTGGAAAGGGTGTGGACTGTTGCTGATTGAATGCTGGTTGCCTGCTGTGAGCCTCGCTGACTTGTATGTTTGGGGTGGAGAATGTGTAGAGCCCCCGGGATATGGTGTGAAGTGCACCAAGTGAGGTTGGTTTTGCAGTGGCTCTAGCGGGCTGTGAGAGACCTGGGATACTGCAGTGATGTTTCATTGATGGGCAGGTGTGTCGAGCATTTTGGTTTGGTTGTGTGAATGTTATGCAGTTACTATGAATGAAAGTATTTGAGTGTGTTTTGTGAGACTGTTAGTAAATGTGGGGGATAAAATATGAAGCAGGGGAAAGACAGAATGTGCAGGATAGATATGAGATTATTTGGGGGATCCTCTGTGCTTATCTTGTAACCCTGTTGGTTCACCCTTGGATAGTATTTACCAGCTGTTCATCCACGGTTTTCCTGGCTGCCAGTTCATGGTATTCCTTTTTAGGGGTCCTATTAAGACCAAGTACAGATGGTTCTGATAAAGATGCTGTTAGACAGCCTTGCTATGTAAGATGCATATTGTTTTTCATGATCTCTATTGGTAGTGACAAGTTATGGGTAGTATAACTGGAAGAAGCTACTTGAGGCCCCTAAATTATGTCCATTACAATACTCTTGGTAATGGTTGTGGGCCTCTTACATGTTTTCCACAGCTGCATCATGGGTCACTTTAAGATACTATCACTGAACGTTAAGGGCATTAACGATCCAATAAAATGCAAAATTGTTATATGGGCGCAAGCAAAATGCTGATGTTTTATACTTACAGGAAACACATTTAACCACTACTGAGTCCCAAAGATTAGGCTCTAACCTCTTCACTCTGATTGCCTACTCAGCTGCTAATAGAAAGAGGAATGGGGTTACCATCCTTGCTTGAAAATTGTTAGCCCCAGTTGTCTTGCAAACTAGATCCGATTTGGAAGGACGTTGGGTCAAAGCGGTAATTAAAATTTGGGGATATTACATTGTCTTTGATCAATACATATGCTCCCAATTTAGATGATCTGGAATTTTATCGTTCTGTGGCAGGAGAGGCTGGTGATGCCGATGCTCAATCCATAGTCCTGGGAGGAGATTTTAACTTGGTCTTAGATCCTCTTATGGATAGATGGTCTTCCCAGCTTTAGGACCCCCCAAGGCTCACGCTGTGCTTAGGGCCCTGATGCAGAATACTGACATGGTAGATATATGGTGACTTCAGCATCGAATGGATAGAGAATTCACCTTTTTTCAAAACCTCATGGTACACAATCCAGAATTGATTATTTTCTAGTCTCCAAAACTCTGATTCCATTAATTCGAGATTCTGAAATACATGCAGCTTATATTTCAGATCATGCAGCCATTTCTCTCTCTGTCCATGACCAGACAGTTTATATCCCTTCATTGAATTGGCGATTAGATAGATCCCTTCTTGCTAATCTTGATTTCTGTGAGACTATTTGGGCAGCTATCTCAGATTACTTTCAGTTTAATTGCCCTGAGGCCATAGCGGATTGGGCTTGGTGGGAGGCGTTTAAAGCCTCAATATGAGCCACTATCATTAGTTTTACAATTTGAACCTCCTAACAGTGCAAAGATGAGCTTTTGGTGCTAGACAAACAGATTAAAGCTGGAGAACGCTTGCTCTTCCAACAAGCAGACTCTACTGTTTTACTCTGCATGACTCTGTTTTCGATATAACACCTACTTACTTCTGAAGTCTCGCAGATAGTACAGGCCCAACAAGGTTGCTATTATGCTGAAAGTAATAAAACTGGTCGGCTACTAGCCAACTCTTTAAAGGTCCAAAAAGAGGCTTCAAAGATTGCATCATTATGGGTTGAATAAATACAGAGATTATTAGTCAAGGATGGTGAGACAGTTGAAGCCTTCCGTACCTTTTATAGACATCTGTATACATCTGAGATAATGCTGCCAGATGGTGCCTTTGAGAAATTAGTGGCTACCATTCAGGACCCTACTCTTATCAGCTGAGATGGCTTCCAGATTAGAGGAACCAATTCAAATGGAGAAGATACACCAGGCAATCAAAACCTTAGCTAGGGGCAAGGCGGCTGGCCCAGATGGCCTCCTCATTGAGTTTTATAAGACCTTCTCTGTATATCTTTCTCCCCAGCTCCAACAATATTATTATTTGTAACTAACCCAGGAGTCTCTTACCGGGGAGTTTGCTTCTACCACAACTGTGGTTTTAGACATGCCAGGCAGAGATCCTTGGAAGTTGGGCAATTATCATCCAATATCTCTGCTAAATGCAGACTATAAAGTCTACATGACCATATTAGCACAAAGACTGGCCAAGGTTATTCCTATTTTGAATCATCTGGATCAATGTGGTTTTGTAAAGGGATGTTCTATGGCAGATGATGCTAGACTGCTGTGTCATGTCATAGTTGAGGCGGAGAACATGGATGGCCCTCTGGTCGGGTTATCGTTGGATGCTGAGAAAGCATTTGATAGTTTAGAGAGGCCTTTCCTGTACTCTGCCCTTTGATAGTTTGGTATAGGGGAGGACTTTATTAAAATGCTTAATGCTATGTATGCGTGCTCATCTGTTCATATTACAACAAATGCAACTATGTCCCAGAGCTTTTTACTTAGTCGATGAACAAGACAAGGTTGCCCCCTGTCTCCCATATTTTTAATCTTGCCTTAGAACCCTTAGCCCTCCTAGTTCATCAGCACCCTGAGATATAAGGGGTAGCTGTTGCAGACATGGATATTAAACTCTCTGCATATGCAGATGATTTGCTTTTTTTTTGTTAGTCCCCAATCGGTTTCTGTAGTTTTGGATGTCATTGGTCAGTACTCTTGTCTCTCTGGATATAAGATAAATTGGACTAAATCCATTGCTTTTCCTCTCAATAGGCTGACTTCCAGTCAGACCTGGAGGCTTTCCCTTTTGTCTGGGAGCCCAAAGAAGTTAAATACCTTGGAGTCCATTATTGTTCTCCTCTTTCTGAGATCCATAGGGTCAATGAGTTGGCTATTCTCTTTATAGTACAGGACATGGCGGCTAAATGGGCACCTCTTTCTTTTGTCCTGGTGGGGTCATATAGAAACAATTAAGATGACTATTGTACTGAAAGTCAACTATATGCTAAAAATGCTGCCCTTTTATATGCCTTTGAACTTCTATAAGAAGATAGAGAGACTATTAGTCCAATATCTGTGGAAAAACAAACCTCTTAGAATAGCCTTAAAGAAACTGAAATGTAGCAAGGAAACTGGGGGAGTTCATTTTTCAGATTTTTGGTTTTATCACTGTGCTTTCCTTTTAAAACAGGGATCCAGATGTGTGACTGATCTTCCCATAGCTAACTGCTCAGCCTGGCTTTCTGTGGAGAAAAGGTTAGCTGCCCCCTTTCCCCTACATCTGGTTCCTGGTTTGATGCAATATAGCAAGCCCAACCCTTCTATGCTAATTGTAGACACTTGAAAAGCTTTTCAGTTCTTAGCAAGCAGAAAACAGATTGTCTCACCAGCTCCCTTTATGGAGTAACCCAATCTTTAAGATTCAGCACTAGCCCATAGTGTGGAAACAGTGGTACTCCAGAGGCATCTGGTTGATTGAACAATTTCTGTTTGGACCGAGGTGGAAATCCTCCTCAGAGCTACAACTTGAATTTAAGCTCCCTGTCACACTTTATTTTCAGTGGCTGCAATTAAAGCATTGTAAAGGGAAACTGGGTCTAGATATTAAGACACTCGATGAGGATTGGGGACTAGTCAAAGTGGTTGAATGTTTGCATGCCTCTTCTGAGGCAGCCTCACAATTCTATCGTTTACTCCGGGAGCGCAACCAGCAACCCTAGATTGGATTGCAGGAACATGAAGTAGATGTGGCTCTCTCACTACGGAGTTCGAATACATTTTTGGGCACGCCCATCAGAGTATCGAAATTGGCTTCTCTCACTGAAACGCTATATTTTCTGGCCCTTAGAGTGTATATCACCCAGGCAAATTAACTGAATGGGATGGTTCAATTAGTAATCTCTGCTGGTCCTATCAAAGTGACATTGGTACATTTTCCCATGTGGTGTTTAGTTGCCCTAACATTCAGATGTTCTGGATTAAGGTGTGGGAGCGAGTCCAACAAATCCTTAAGTTCCAAGTTCCTTTAACATGGAAAATTTGAATACTTTGGTCTTTGAGTGATATCCCTTCCCTAGCGAAAAAGAATCATTTCCTATTGGACTTTATGCTGAGCATGGCATTGAACCTTATTGTAACCCATTGGAAACACATCGCAGAGATTGATTGGCATATATGGTGGAACCAGATATGTTGATATAATATGAACAGCTTTGGGATTTCCGGACTCGCTCTCCACTATCTGTTGTAACTAAATGGAAGTCTTTAAATGATTATGTGGCTGTGGCACAATGTAGATAGAGATACTGCTGTCCAGTGTCTAGTGATTGACGATTAATGTACTTGTTGTCTAACATGATCTGTATAGGGGCGGGTAAGCCAGGAAACCGAGGTGGGTGGATGGGTTGAGGGGTTTTCCTTTCTTTAGTGAGACACTGTTGATGTTGATAGGATGTTATGTTATGTTTTTGAAAATGAAAATAAAGCTATAAAAAAGTGAATTATATTCAGGTACAGTAGGTATTTTTCTGACCTCAGGGCTTGCAATCTGTTTGTACCTAAGGCAATGTAGGGTTAAGTGACTTGCCCAAGATCACAAGGAGATACAGTGGGATTCAAACCCTTGCTTCCCTGGTTCCCTTGCTTTAACTATTTGGCTTCTCTTCTCACAGAGGTAATGCATGTAAAAGTATGTGTTGTGCCAAGAAGGCAATACTTCTATGCAACCAATATGTAGGTATGTTATGGGGAGAGCATTGGTGGAGTCACAGTTTATGTGAATTATTTATAAAATGTGCACATAGATATGTACCTTACCTGCAAACATTCACGTTTGCTCCAGAGTAGGCCTTAATGTCTGTGACTTCAATTTATGGGGTATGTTTACTAAACGGCGGTAGCGGACTCCGTGCGATATCAGATATTGCACAGAATCCGCTACCGCTGTTTAGTAAACATACCCCTATGTACGATTTCTGCTGCTTTTGCCCTAATATTTTATAAAGACAGATAGGCATGTTTATATCTTTATGAAATAGTTTTAAAACAAGCATATACTTGCTCATCACACATAGGCAGCTTTTTATAAATTCACTACCTAATTGAATGGCAAGAGTGTGAAACCTCAGCTGGGTTCTCTGAACCTCTCTACAATGGCTGACCTGGCTTCCCCAGACTTCTTGTATTTATCAAATGAAATGCTGAATTTCTTGAGAATGTTCAACCTTGCCAGTGTGTTGGAGCTTTGATCTTCTGCATTATGGGCATTTCATAAGTTAGGCATAGAGCACAAACATTCAGCAGATGATCTTCAGAAATGTGCTCCACATATCACAGCTAGCAAAATCTACGAATGTTTAGCATAGTCTGCATAGATGGAGATTGTTAGCAATAGGTGTAAACTGTTCAGTCATTAATTACACCAGGTTGGAGTATGTGGTTCAGCTTTCATAACTACAAAGAAAAAGCTCTACCAACATTGTTATCCACTTGTTCAGATATTCAAGGCAAGTTTTCCAGAGGCTTTGCCGGTTCTAGTATTAAGTTCTGTATCAAGACTAAGTGAACCACTAGGAATTGAGTTAAGATAGTGGAAATCATTCATGTTATTCCTAGACAGTCTGGTTTCCTTGCTGGTCATCTTACTCTCTGCTCTCAGTGAAGTTTGGGAATCCTGGAATAGGGGTGATATCTCTCTTGCTGTCTCTCTCCTGAGCTTTTGATCTCATTAATTGCTCTCTTATGTCTCTTTTCTGCTGCATTGTGTGGGACACTACTTCACTGGTTTGAATCCTTCCAAGCTGTGTCTTCTCTTACTGTATGGTGTTCTTCAGAGTTCAGTCCTGGCCCTCTTATTATTTAATGTCTTTCTTGCTTCTCTGGCTATTCTCATTCAGCAGCAGGGTGTCTCTGCATTTTTTTCCTTAGTGCTGCTAAGCCAGTGCTGACTCCTAGCAACCCAGCTGCTTTGGGGTTTTCTTGGCAGTGTATCACCAGAAGTAGATTGCCAGGTCTTTTCTTCCTAAGCAATGGAGGGTAAAGTGACTTGTCCAAGGTCACAAGGAGTGCCAGTAGGAATCAAACTCTTGATCTTCTGGGTACTGGGCAGTTGCTCTAACCACTAGACTACTCTCCCACTTAGGGTTGCCAACTGGCCGGTTTTCAGCCGGCCTGTCCGGTTTTTCCATGGCCAGGCCGGCTGCTGGCGCAGATGCAAAACCGGCCCTTGAAAAGCCGTTTTTTTGCTCTGGCCGCAAGATCGGGAGCGGCCAGAGCAAAAGACCAGCTTTTCTTCTGACCCGAAGTAAAAAAAAAACCCACCCAGGGCCGGCCCACACACCGGAGGGCTTCAGAGGGAGCCCTTTAACCTTTCCCAGCATTCGCGGCTTCACAGAAACAACCGCCAGCATGAAGGAAAAGGCTCTTCACGCTGGCGGCTGTACAGAGGGAGCCGGGGCCTCGCGCAGGCTTCCCCGGCTCCCTCTGAAGCCCCTCAGACAGCCGCGGTGCTGGTCGGAGGGGGGAGGAGGCCAAGGACTGCATGGGCTGTGATGAGGGGGGGGGGGCTAGGACTACAAATGGGCTGTGATGGGGGGGGACCTGGACTGGAAAAGGGCTATGGGGGGGGACTTGGACTGGAAATGGGGTGTGATGGGGGGGGGGGGGACCTTAACCGGAAAAGGGCTGTGGGGGGGGGGGGACTTGGACTGGAAATAGGCTGTGATGGGGGGGGGACCTGGACTGTAAAAGGGTTATGGGGGGTGGGACATGGACTGGAAATGGGTTGTGATGGGGGTGGAGGGGACCTGGACTGGAAAAGGGCTATGGGGGGGGGGGGTGAACTTGGACTGGAAATGGGCTATGGGGGGGGAGAACTTGGACTGGAAATGGGCTATGGGGGGGTGAACGTGGACTGGAAAAGGGCTATGGGGGGTGAACTTGGACTGGAAATCGGCTATGGTGGAGGGAGGGGGAACTTGGACTGGAAATAGGCTGTGATTAGGGGGACTCAGACTGCAAATGGGCTGTGATGGTGGGTGGGCCTAGGACTGGAAATAGGCTGTGATGGGGGACTTGGACTGGAAATGGGCCGTGATTGGGGGGGGGCTAGGACTGGAAATGGCCTGTGATGTGAGGGCTAGCACTGGAAATGGGCTGATGAAGAGCTGGAATAGGACTGGAAATGGGCTGATGTGGGGCATGGGGAATGGGACTAGAAGGGAGTGGATGCTGGGTGGGTCTAGAACTATAAGGGAACTGATTTTGGGGGAGGACTAGAATGGATGGGGAATGAGAATGGAGAGGGGAAAAAATATTTTGTGTGGAAGAAAAGTCTATGATGGGCCGGGTATTGGGAGAGTAAGAGGGGCTTGAGAATGGAAGGGTGAAATTTAAATAGATGATAAAGGAATAAGGAAAGAATGTTAAAGCAGAAATAGAGAGAGAATGGAAAACATCTAAAAGAGAAGAAAGGACAAATGGATAGCTCGCAGAAGACACGAAGAAACCAGAAGAAAGTGACTGGAGCAATTGCAACTGAAAAATAAAACGCCCAAACAGAAGGTAGAAAAATACTTTTTATTTTGAATTTATTAACTGGAATATGTCTGGTCTGGGAAGTGTGTATTGCTAACATCTTTGCGTTTTTGTTTAGTGCAAGAGGAAATTACTTTATAGTTTTATTTCTCCAGTGTTGTACATTTCATGTTTGGATTTTGGGGTTCCCAGTTTAATTATTATCTGACCAAGGAAGTTAGCCTACACGTATCCTTGGTAATTTTTGTGGGTGGGGCTGGGGGCGGGGCAGGGGTGGGACTAGGGGCGGAGAATGGGTGGAGCATGGCGAGCCACAGGTGTCGGGTTTTTCTCGGTAAAAAAGTTGGCAACCCTACTCCCACTCCTTACTCATGCATATTAGTATGCAGATGACATCCTGCAGCTCTTTTATCTCTTTTCAGCCTCCCCTGACTTGAACCCTCCCTGAAGTAGCATCTTGGCTGCGTGACAATCATTTACAGTTTAACCCCACCAAAACCTCCACTATCTGGCTTACAGGTCCCCTCACTCCCCCTTCTCTATCTCCCTCTCTAGATGTGTTTTTTTAACTCCCTGTGCTCCCTCCGTTAATTATCTTGGGGTTATCTTGGATTCTTAACTTACTTTCAATGAACACATTGGCTCTGTTGTTAAACAATCTTTCTTTGCACTTCAGCAAATACATTCCATCCAGTCACTTCTTTCTGATTCTTCCATAGTCACTCTTCTTCTGGCTTTGGTGATTCCACGTCTAGACTATTGCAACGTTATCTATTGAGGTTTATCCCACCATCAGTTAAAATGCCTCCAATTGGTTCAAAACACTGCAATCCAACTTCTTCACCATGCTTTCAGGTACGACTATGTATCTCCCCTCCTTTTCAAATCACACGGACTCTCTCTTTCTCATTGCACACCATTCAAATTTCTCACCCTCATCTATAAGGTCTTACACTCCAGTACCCCAGTATATTTATCCTCTTGACTCGTTGTTTGTTTATTTATTTATTTAACAGGTTTTCTATACCACCTTATCATTAATTCAAAGCAGTTTTCATAGAACAAATAGAGCAACCAGCTTTTACAAAGAACAGGGTATAAAAACTTGGAAGATTAGATAAGAACATAACATAAGAACATAAGATATGCCATACTGGGTCAGACCAAGGTCCATCAAGCCCAGTATCCTGTTTCCAGCAGTCTCCAATCTAGGTCATAAATACCTAGCTGTCTCCCCAAAAGACACTGGTTCCTCAGTGCTTGTATTGGGTCAAGCAGTGATATCCTGGGTCCCTTTTAATAATGGTTTATGGACCTTTCCTCAAGGAACTTGTCCAAACCTTTTTTAAACCCAGCTACACTAACAGCTTTTACTACATTCTCCGGTAACAAATTCCAGAGTTTGATTACACGTTGAGTGAAAAAATATTTTCTCTTATTAGTCTTAAATAGTTTACCCTGTAGCTTCATTACATGTCCCCTAGTCTTTCTACATTGTGATGACGTAAACAATCGATCTATGTTTACCCGTTCCACTCCGTTCATTAAATTATAGACCTCTATCATATCTCCCCTCAGCCATCACTTTTCCAGGTTAAAAAGCCCTAACCTTTTTAGCCTCTCTTCATAGAGGTATCCTTCCATCCCCTTTACCATTTTGGTGGCTCTTCTCTGAACCTTTTCTAATAATGCTATATCCTTTTTAAGATACGGCAACCAGAATTGCACACAATATTCATGGTGCGGTCGCACCATGGAATGATACAGAGACATTATAATATCCTTTGTTTTATGTTCCATTCCTTTCCTTATGATACCTAGCATTCTATTTGCTCTCTTGGCCACTGCTGCACACTGGGCGGAGGGTTTTAACATGTTATCCACGATGACGCCTAAATCTTTTTCCTGGGTGGTGGTTCCTAATATGGAACATAGTTTGGGTTGTTCTTTCCTAGATGCATAACTTTGCACTTGTCCACATTAAATTTCATCTGCCATTTTGATGCCCAGTCTTCAAATTTATCAAGATCCTCTTGCAATTTTCCACAATCCTCTTGGGTTTTAACAACTTTAAATAGTTTTGTGTCATCTGCAAATTTGATAACCTCACTCGTTATTCCACTTTCCAGGTCATTTATGAATATGTCAAAAAGCAGCGGACCCAGCACAGATCCCTGGGGTACACCACTATTCACCTTTCTCCATTGGGAAAATTGGCCATTTAGCCCTACCTTCTGCTTTATATCTTTTAACCAATTCCCGATCCACAATAGTACACTGCCTCCTGTTCCATGACTTTTTAGTTTTGCCAAATGTCTCTGATGAGGGGCCTTGTCAAAGGCTTTCTGAAAGTCCAGATACACTATATCAACTGACTCACCTTTGTCTACATGTTTATTCACACCTTCAAAAAAACATAACAGATTAGTAAGACAAGATCTTCCTTGTCTAAAGCTGTCTCCCATTCAGCCATGACTATCTACATGTTCAGTAATTTTGTTCTTTATGATGGTTTCTACCATTTTTCCCGGTACTGATGTCAGGCTCACCAGTCTGTAGTTTCCCGGATCACCCCTGGAACCCTTTTTAAAAATTGGCGTTACATTGGCCATCCTCCAATCTTCAGGTATTACAGATGATTTTAATGATAGTTCACAGATTACTAATAGCTGGTCTGCAATCTCATATTTCAGTTCTTTCAACACTCTTGGATGTATACCATCTAGTCCACATGATTTGCTACTCTTCAGTTTATCAAATAGTTGTAATACATCTTCCCGATGTATTGATATTTCCTTCAATTCTTCTGCAGTATCGCCTTTATATACCACTTCAGTCATGGGTAACATCTCTATATCTTCCTCAGTAAAGACCGAAGCAAAGAATTCATTCTGTCTCTCCGCTATGGCTTTGTCACCTTTTAATGCCCCTTTTACCCCTCTATCATCTAATGGTCCAACTGACTTTCTCACAGGTTTTTTGCTAAGAATGTACTTGAAAAAGTCTTTATTATGCGTTTTTGCTTCCGCAGCAAGCTTCTTCTCAAATTCTGTCTTTGCCTGCCTTATCAATGCCTTGCATTTAACTTGCCAGTGCTTGTGCTGTTTCCAGTTTTTGTCATTCGGCTCTTTTTTCCATTTCCTGAAAGATGCTTTTTTGGCAACAACAGCCTCTCTGACCTCCCCTTTAAACCATGCTGGCAGTTTTTTGGACTTACTTCCACTTTTCTTAAAGCATGGAATACAGATGGGGTTTAAATGTTACATTTAACAATCACCAGCTATATACAGGTAAATTGGTGTGGTGTGATGAGATGAAATTGCTCCCGCTTGCATCCTACAGTCTGTACTGTATATGGAAAGCTCCCCGCACCATCACAGGCCCTCCTTGAGTCCATCTGCCACACTTCTTTTTACTTTTTAGGTCCTAATCTGTGGAATTCCCTCCACATTGATCTCAGTCTTGAGCACTCCTATCCCTAATTCAAATCTGCTTTAAAAACCTTTCTTTCAGCTTGCATATAACCTTCCCACTTAGTCCGCATTGGATTCTGCTTCCCCACTACCTTGTTTTCTCCCCTCTTACTCCACTTCCCCAACTCTCTTATTTTAAATGCCATTCCCTTTTCCTTCTAATATGTCTTTATTGTAATTTTATTTTGTACAGCGCTCTGCTGTTTATGAAGGCTCTCTTGGCTGCTGCTGCACACTGGGTGGAGGGTTTCAACATGTTATCCACAATGACGCCTAAATCTTTTTCCTGGGTGGTGATTCCTTGTATCGTGTAACCATAGTTTGGGCTGTCCTTTCCTAGGTGCATAATGTTGCACTTGTCCGCATTAAATTTCATATGTAATTTGAACATCCAGCCTTCCAATTTATCAAGGTCCTCTTGCAATTTTTCGCAATTCTCTTGGGTTTTAACAACTTTGAATAATTTTGTGTCATCTGCAAATTTGATTACCTCACTCATTATTCCCATTTCCAGGTCATTTATGAGTATGTTAATAAGTGGTGGACCCAGCACATATCCCTGGGGTACTCACTATTCACCTTTCTTCATTGGGAAAATTGGCCATTGAGCCCTTCCCTCTGCTTTCTATCTTTTAACTAGTTTCTGATCCACAATAGTACACTGCCTCCTATCCCATGGCTTTTTAATTTCACCCAGAGTCTCTCATGAGGGACCTTGTCAAAGGCTTTCTGAAAATCTAGATACACTATATCAACTGACTCACCTTTGTCTACCTGTTTATTCTCACCTTCAAAAAAACATAACAGATTAGTTAAACAAGACCTTCCTTGGCTAAAGCCGTGTTAATATTCCAAGTCATTGACATGGGTAAAACACTTTTCCCATGGCAAGTGACTGTTTGAACATTAACATCCCCCCACCCCCAGTGTTGGCAACATCATACATTTTGATCTTCAGTATGTAAGATTTTACCACGCATTGCCTGGACTTCTTCCCAAGAGTGTGCTTAGGTTAGGGGAGGAAAGTATGGTGTTATTTAGGAGTGGTATATCAAGAAACTCAATAAATATAATGGACATATACTGTATGACATTTTCAAATAAAGGGTAGCACTCTGTAGTGGTAATGTTTTGACGTAAAGAAAAATATGAAGGTAGTTAAGATCAAGGTGACGAGCCATGGCATGGTCTGAGGCCGGTGTGTTCCAGATTGACGCAAGGTATTTCCCATGACACGGGTGTATGGGAATATGGGTGACGGCATTGTTGAGATGTAGACTTCAGGCAAAGAGGTGTCGCAAGACAGCTTGACCAAAGGCAAGGTCAATGAACAGATGACCATGTAGCAGCTTTGCAAATATCTTAAAAAGGAATTGCAGTCAAGGTAGCAATGGAAGCCGCTGTAGCAAGAAGGCAGCGGGAATCCAACCAACTAGGAGGGGTGATACCATCTGAAGGTAACAAAAAGAAATACAATCAGCGATGCAGGATGAGATGGTGTGTTTAGATGCAGGTGTGCCTGGGTTGTCAGGGTGAAGACTTACAAAGCTGGTTACTAGATTGCAGATAGTACAGCAAAGTTTGTCGGCAATGCAATGCATGCAGATCTATCTCATGCATATTCATTGTGGATATCCTAAAAACCTGACTTGCCTGGGGTCCCAGAGGGTCTGGGTTGAGAACCACTGATAAAGAACATGGTAACTTGATTGTTGGTCTACACAAGGAGCAGCTTGTTATGGATCCAAGGGTCTGAAGGGCATAGTAGACAGCACACATCCTCCAGCAGGTTGATGTGTAGAGAGGACTCTGTTGAACCAATGACCTTGAGAAATAAAATACAGTAGATGAGCACCCCAGCGTATGTGGGAGGCATCTGTAGGTAGAGCAAGTTGATGCGGGAGCTGTAGAAAAGAACGTCCCACCATGGGGCTGGACAGGGAATCCACCACTGATGGGGTTGGTATCAAAGGGATTGAGAATGTTGATTCCAGTTGAGCTTGAGAAAGGCCTACCCTTAGCGATGCAGGTTAAGGTTTTTCCAAGGCATAGCTCGAGGCACCCCTTCCCTGTGGAGAAGTAACTGCCTCCACTGGGAGGGGGGGGGGCGGTGTCCTCATTTAATTAGTATTCAATTCTTATTGAAAAACATTTTTTTTCACCGTCCATTATGGATAGATGCACTATTCCCTGCTGGTCACTACTGCTGAGGATACAATAAAAAATGGTCAATTACAGAGTGTAATTTGATTATTCAAAACTAATAATTAAAATACTCCAATATTCTCACCAAACTTCACAGCACAAAAGTCTACTAGGAGGATAAATGTCTTCTTAAACAAAAACCTTTTTCTCCTTAAAAATAGGATAAAAGTAGAAAACAGACCTCAGAACAAACAAGGAGTAGGTGGCTTCAGCATGACTCTTATGCCCATGCCACCATATCTCCCATAATAGAAACATAGAAACATGATGACAGAAAAAGACCACATGGCCTATCTAGTCTGTCCTTTCATATCAACAACTATAACAGTCCTCTTTTTACCTTTAGAGATCCTCTGTGTTGGTCCCATGCTTTTTTGAATTAAGTTACTGTCCTCATCTCTACCACCTCCACTGGGAGACTATTCCATGGATCCACTACTCTTTCCGTAAAGAAATATTTCCGCATATCACTCCTGAATCTATCTCCCTTCACCCTCATCCCATGTCCCCTCATAGCAGAACTTGCTTTCAATTGAAAGAGACTCTCTCCCTGAACATTTATGCCACGGAGGCATTTAAACATCTCAATCATATCACCTCTATCCCGCCTTTCCTCTAAGGTGTACATATTAAGATCCTTCAGTCTGTCCTCATATGCTTTATAATGAAGCCCACTAATCATTTTAGTAGCCATCCTCTGCACCGACTCCATCCTGTTCACATCCTTTTGAAGGTGCGGTCTCCAGAATTGCACACTATACTCCAAATGAGGTCGCACAAAAGACTTATACAGAGGCATTATCACCTCGTATTTTCTGCTAGCCATTCCTCTCCGTATGCACCCAAGCATCCTTCTAGCTTTTGCCGTTGCCTTTTCTACCTGTTTAGCTACTTTAAGATCATCAGACACAACCACGCCTAGGTCCCGCTGTTCTTTAGTGGACAAAAGTACTTCACCTCCTATACTGTATTGCTCCCTTGGATTGCTGCAGCCCAAATGCACGACCTTACATTTTTTAACATTAAATCCCAGCTGCCAAATTCTAGACCATTCTTCAAGCTTAGCTAGATCCCTCCTCATGTTATCTACATCTTCCTGGGTGTCTACTCTATTGCAAATTTTGGTATCATCTGCAAAGAGGCAAAACCTACCCGACAGCCCTTCCGCTATATCACTAACAAAGATAATGGTCTGCAAAACTCCAACTCCTCCTCCTTCTCATCAATTACTGTTCTTTCCCATTCACAAAAAGGATTGCTAACAGGAGGTAGAAAAGGAAGCGTTACTTAGCTGCAATAGCATATGCTCATCCATAGTGAAAATCAGCCCGCTTCACGTCCCACACAAACACTCTTCCTGTGTCATAGCACTCCTGCCCAACGCACTACAGGACGAAGCCAAAGCGTTTTGCTGATTGCTTCATCAGGGAAATAAACGCAAAAGCACTACAGGAAAAAAAATGAATAAAACATATAAACCCTCCTCATAAAGCCTAAGCCATAAAGAATACAATAACTAAGGATTAGACCACCGAATTGCCCACAAGGTACTTACATTTAACTTTAATACCTGTGTCCACCCAACAGGAGATTGACCACATCCCAAATGGACAAGTCACCAAAACAGCTAACTAAAAAACGTCGTGCATGTGGACAATTTAAACCTCCACCCCTATCAGTTCTTAATGGGAAACACCTTACACTCACTCACAGACAGGTGAAGCGAAGCAGCACACCTCAAACACATAAACCCCAATCAATTTGAAAATTCAAACCCCTAGGACTAACCGTGTTCAACTGAAAAATCACACATAAGGGTCTGCTCCATACTCATACCATTCCTCCCTTTATCAACTCTATCTATACAGAAGCAACACCAATCAGTAAATCCATGACCATGCTCTAAACAACGCTGCACCAGTGGAGCCTCTTTCCGCTGACAACGTAATCTACTCTGATGTTCCCTCACTCTAATTTTAAAGGAACGTATAGTTTTGCCTATATATAAAACAACCCACACAGGCAACATATACCATAGACAACAAAATCAGAATTACAAGTTGTGTGTCTCCAAAGACAATAATCTCTTTCCCCCAAAGGTCAAGACTGTCAGCTCCACCGACACAGTACAGATCGAACAACCCCCACACAGCCAGTGCCCCAGCTGCAACAATTTAGCAGAGGGTACTGAAGAAAGAACAGCAGGACTAAGTATGTCCTTCAAATTCTGATTTCTCTACCAAACACAACGAAAACATTTACCCATCAGCTTGGGTATTACCTGCAAAACATTACAATGCTTATTGAGAATCGATTGAATCCGGGGACTCATAGGAGAAAACTGAGATATAAAATTAACAAACTCATCACCCTCATCCACCACATAATCTCTACGTGGCCGAAGACGCCAATACCTATCATGAAATAGTGCCTGCCGATAAGCCCTATCAATAACCTTACTCAGGTACCCTCTGGATAAAAAAGCAGATCTTAATTCCTGTAATTTAACTGTAAAATCACCCATAGAGGAACAATTTCTCCTGAGCTGTATAAACTGAGAAAATGGCAACCCTTCCCTTAACCTCACCGGCTGGGCATTAGAAAAATGAAGGAAAGTGTTTCTATCAGTCTTTTTCTTTTATACAGTGGTACCCCATCCACAATCCTGTCTAACAACCTGAGCATCTAAGAAAGCAATCTCATTAACATAAGTCATCGTAAACTGTATATGGGGATCTAATTGATTTAACCAGGTATGAAACTGAAATAGGGAAGCCACAGGCCCTCCCCAAATCAAAAAAACGTTGTCTATATAATGACGCCAGATCTTAATCATAGATGAAAAGGGTGAATCCCTCAACCACTTCTGTTCATATTCTCCCATAAAAAGATTTGCAATAGAAGGGGCAAAAGTGGCCCCCATAGCAACCTCAGAAATCTGTTGATAAATAACATTCTCAAAAACAAAATAATGATTCCTCAAAGCAACCTCTGCCAAATGAACAAAGAAACATACCTGCCTATCAGTCAGATCCCCATGACATAACAGCGCCAGTCTAACTACCTCCAAAACCTCTGATTGTGGTATGCTGATATAAAGCGCTGTCACGTCAAGGGTCACCAACACAGTGTCAGACTGCAAAGCAAAATAAGATGTTTCAGACAAAATCTGTGTTAAAAAAAGGGTTGTATCACGTAAATATAATGGAATATCCTTCAAGATAGGCCTCAAAAATGAATCCACCAGCATAGATAGAGGTTCAAGAACTGTGCCCCTAGTAGATACAATCAGTCTAACTGGGGGATGCACAGGATCTTTATGAATTTTTGGCAACAGATAAAATTTTGCCATGCCACGAGATTTTAAGTTCAAAAAAGAAAATTCCTTTTTATAACTACAATGTGTCTTATAGGCTTCCTTTGTCAGTTCTTTTATCCAATGTTGCAAATTAGGTGTCCGATCTTCTGACAGCGGCGAGTATATAGACAAATCCGACAGTTGTCATAAAGCTTCAGCCACATAGTCCATTCGATTAAGTACCACAACTGCACCACGTTTATCGGCATGCTTGATCACAATATCGGAATTGTCCCTTAACTCTTTCAAAGCTCCCCTTTCAGCCTAAGTGAGAACATTCTTCCATTTATTACAAGGAGATTTTTCCACCCTTCTATATCTTGAAGATTAAATTGTCAAAACACAACCAGCGCCAGATGTAGAGGTCTCAGAGGATTCCAATTAGACTTGAACAACAAAGGTATCCTACCGGGACCTCCTAAATGTTGAATTCCATCTTCTCCTTCACACTTCTCTCCTGATCACCATGTTGTGAAAAAGATTTTTAGATTAAGCCTTCAAATAAACTTTTCCTAATCTATTCTGAATTGAAAAGAATCAAAGTTCATACTTGGCACAAATGAGAGTCCTTTATTGAGCAACTGAATTTGAGGGGCAGTCAGAAGAAAATCAGACAGATTCACACACAACGATCTCTCTTGCTCTAAGGGCCCGAGCACCCCTTCCTGTGGATCCATCCCCTGAACTCCTTCTGATCGCTTTGAACCCCTTTCTCTTCTTCTTGTTTTTCTTGACCTCTAAAAAGTTATCCTTCCAGGTGTGACCACATCACCCCTCTTCTTATTCACCTTCACTGGCTTCCCCTCAAATACTGTGTTGAGTACAAAAGTCTTATCTTGGTTCACAAAACTGTTTCCATTGGCACTCTACAGTATCTTTCAAACCTTCTCCAGTTCCGTACTCCCCACTGCCTCCTTAGGTCATTCCATATCAACCGTCTCATGATTCCCTCAGTCTTCCATGCACATCTGGAACAAACTCGAAACTCTGCATTCTTTTATATGGGCCCCTCACTATGGAGCTCTCTGCCTCCCTCCTCACTCTCCGAAATTTCATTTTCCAAGTTTAAAGCAATGTTAAAAACTCACTTATTCCACCTCACTTGACCTCCCTCTCCCCAACTCTCAGCAAGATACCTTTAGTACACCTCTTTCAGCGGTTCCACAATGTTCTCCTTTTGCTATCCTCCCGCAGTAGCACAGACAATAGTTACTATCAGCCAATCCTGTAGCAAAAACTCCAGCAATTTCACATTCAAGCCTGTAGAAACTCTAGGAATGTTTATCAGGCTATAACAGTCACTTCAAGATTTCCAGAAAATCTTATCAGCAGGAGGATGCCAGATTGTTGAATAAGCAGTGTAAGGAATGCCAAGAAAATATTGAAAAGAAGGGGTGCTAACACAGAGCCCTGGGAGACCCCGCAGGTGTGAAAGACAGTAGGAGAGGTGGATGATCTGTAGGATACAGAGAAGGAGCGGAGGAACAGAAACGACTGGACCAGTAGAGAACAGTACCACGAAGCCCATAGTCATGAAGGTGAGAAAGTAAAATGCAGTGATCAACCAAGTCAAACACTGCAGAAAGATCCAGGGAAACGGAGAGAGATATCACCCCTGTTGTGCGAGATTTGAATTTTGTTAAGCAGTGAGAGGAGGATAGTTTCCGTGCTATGACCAGGTCTGAAGCCTGACTAGAGGGGGTGAAGAGCGTGAGTTGAGTTTAAGTACAGGTAGAAGAAGTGGAGTACTAATACTGACCAAGAGTCATTACAAATTCAAAACCACACTAACAAATAGCTCAAAAGAAGCTAATATACTCCATATCTCCAACAAACATATGGCAATATGCCTAGTATATAGACCTCCAACCACCAGATCTGAAGACCTAACAAAGGTACTTGAAACTGTATGCGCATATGACACAACAAGCAAGCCACTCCTCATCCTAGGTGACTTTAATCTCGGACCACAACCGGATAAGAATGCCAAAGCCTTCCTTAAAGCAATGGAAGCACTACACTATCACCAAGTGATCAAAGAACCCAACCACAGATATTCATTCCTAGACTGCTACAAACACTTAACTTAGCTTCCTACCCCACAATCATACCAACACCATGGTCAGACCATAATAACCATCAAAATACAAGTCAAACAAATAACCCACCCACAGGAAAGACATGAGACAAAAAGAAGATTTAAATCTTCAATAGAGAAACCTTTCTAAAAGAAGTAATCCTGAACTTACAACAAGACTGTTGAGAACTGGACAAACACTCTATCTACTACAGCCACAGCACCTCCCAGGAAATACACACCCACACATGCACCAAACTATCCGCTCCCTGGTACTCCAACGCAATCAGAAACGCAAAAAGAGAACTAAGAAAAATATAAAGAAAATGGAGACTAACCAAAGACCCAAACACACAAAAACACTTTTATATACTAAACAAAAGGAGTACAACACCCTCATCAACAACAGCAAACAGCATCACACAAACATCGTGCGATCGGAAAAACAAGCCAAGAGAGCTGTTCAATATTGTGCGAGCTCTTACCAAAGACAACACTCATCAGGAGACATTAAAGTTCATCCTCAAGACATGGCAAACCACCTAATCAGAAAACACACAGAACTCAATTAACATCCACTTGCTACGGACATAAAACATATTAACACAGAGGTGGAAGCATCCACACAATCATGGGAAAAATTCAGCATACCATCACACAAGGAAATAGAGCAAACAATCATTTCACTCAACACCAACACCTCTCCAAATGACCCATGCCCTGTTCAATGGATAAAAACACCAAAGAACAGCTCAGTCCATACATACAAAAAATAGTCAAACTATCCTTACTACAAGGATATATGCCAACCTCCATGAAACAAGCATCCATATAGCCAATCTTAAAAAAACAATACCACCTCTTCAAAACTGATCCTGCAACATACAGAGACCAATCTCTAGTCTACCATTTCTTGCAAAGATAATAGAAAAAACAGTACAAAGACAGATCCAGGACCATATAGACCTCAATGCACCACTGGACCCGCAACGGCTTCAAACCACATCACAATGTGGAAACTCTTAACATCACTCTTCAATAACATCCTGAAAGGAACTGACAAACCAAAAAATGGATTTCTCCTCATCTTCATGGATATCTCCTCTGCTTTTGACTCTGTTTCACACCCTTTATTCATCCAACGCCTCCAAGAAATTGGCATTTTCAATACCACACTAAAATGGTTCACCTCATACTTAAGCAACAGGATACTACAAGTTAAATGTGGAGCATATTACTTGGATCCCTACACTATACCACAAGGATCGGCACTCTCATCAATACTCTTCAACTTATACAACTCTGTGACATTATCAAGAAACACAGAGTATTGTTCCATCTGTACATTGATGACCTCATGCTATACACCCCATTGATCTTGAAGCACCGAACCTCAAAGCCATCACAAAATGCTTAGAGGATGTAACCAGCTGGCTCAACAACAACAACCTCTCATTGAACTATAAGAAAACAGAAGCAGCATATATCAGCAGTAGCACTATCTTCAACCCTCCACAGCAAATCCAATTGTTGAACCATACCATTCCTGTAAAGGAAGATGTACGATACCTTGGCATCATATTAGATAAAAACGTCAACCTCCAATCATACCTAAACCTAACTACAACAAGGGAATATCACAAACTGAACCTCATAAAAAGACTCAAACCACTCCTATAACACGACCACTTCCAAACGATCTGCCAAGCTATAATCGCACCAATTCTGGACTATGGCAACTCACTATACCCAGGACTCCCAAAGCAAGTTACACACCCACTTCAAATGGTTCAAAACACAACAGCACGAATGATCAGTGGAACCAGCAAGATCGACCACATTACACCAGTACTACACCAACTATACTGGCTACCAATTCAAGCATGTGCCAAGTTCAAAACCATACTAAACATCTTTAAAATCATCCATCACTCCTCAGCAGAACTACTTGAATTACTAATCATAAAAGAAGGCAACACCCCATTGAGAAGGACCAACAACAGACACATGATCAGCATCCCACGTGACTACAGAAAAAAAGCAAGCAATCAGCTTCCAAAAGAGCATTGTCGTTAACTGCACCACAACTCTGGAACTCCCTCCTTAGAGATATACGCACAACTGGAGATATCATTGACTTCCGAAAAAAACTTAAAACACTTCTGTTCACAGAACATTATGGCCACATCAAGTAGGGGATGAGGGGGAAGAAGAAGATGGTAGCAGACCAGCTGGGAGGGCAGAGCGTAACATAATAATCTTTTCTGAGAAGAAATGGGCTAGGCGGTCAGGAGCAAGGGGTCAAGGGAGAAGTGGTTGTGACAAAAGAGTTATGAGAGGAGGAAAGAGAGCGGAGTATCGAGTAAAGCTGGCTAGTAGAGTTAGCGGCAGAAGAGATCTGACCTGAATAATAGGATTTACTAGCAGTCTGTAATTGTTGTTTGTAATGCTGATGCTGATGTCGATGGCGGAAGCGCAATAGGATATCTGTGGAGGGATGGCTAAGCCAAATACGCTCAGCCCTGTGAAGATGGGTGAGTAGAGCTAGACCAGGGTTAAACCACGGATGACACTGAGGGCACCATCCAATAGGGACAGGGTGAAGAGGTGCCAGCTGGTCTAGGTGGTCCTTAAGAAGTATGTTCCAGGTCTGGACCTGATTATCAAGGGAAGAGTGGCAAAACTTGAGGGAAACAATGAATCAGCAGGGGGAAACTGCAGAAGAGTGGTAGAGGCAAGCCAATATCTCAACTGGGAGCACTCGGGGGCGGAGGTAGGTCCTGATGCAGATGAGGGAAGAGTAATGGAGAAAAGCACACAAAAGTGATCAGTTCATGGAAGGGTAGAAGCAATGGGGGATGCAGAAGGAGTGAGAAGGAGGTCGAAGGTGTGACTGGCCAAATGTGTAGAGAAGTGAATATGCTGAATGAGAGAGTGGTCAGAAAATGTGTGAGAGAGGCCCTATTCTTAGGCCTGGAAGAGGGATCGCTGTGAATGTTGAAGTTCCCAAGAATGATTAGATGCGGATAAGCTAAGGAGACTTTGGAAATAGCTAACAAGATGGAGGCCCAAAGGTCAGGGCGAATGGATGGCAGCACATAGAGTAAAAGGAAGTGAATCAGAGGGGTGAAGGCTAAATGGCAGAGCCTCTGGGTTGCGAAGTGCTGCTGAGAATACCTCCTGGAAAGGGAGAGAAGAACGATGAAGGACAGCCAGACCGCTGCTGTTCCAGCTGGAATGAGAGACTACCAAGGCAGAGAAGCCGGGAGTCAGAAAGCGGTTCAGGAGGGGATCTTCCCCGGTGTGGAACCATGTTTCAGAAAGGAATAATGCATCAACGGAATTCTGGAGAAGTGTATTCTGGATGAGCAGTGTTTTAGAACGTAAGGAATGACAATTAAGTAATGCCATACTCATACTCATGGCGAGCAGAACAGAGGAAGTGCATGATTAATCTGAGAGGGTGTGTGTGGGTTGACGGGAAATAAGGTTTATAGAGACCCTGGTTAAGTGACCGGAAGGCTGAATGGGAGGGAGTTGAGGACACCATCCCAAGTAAACAGGGATTGCTGACATGAAAAGTAGGTGGGGGATACAGACAGCCCACAGGAAAATGGCAAAGGTGAAGGAAATAATGCAAGTAAACTTACCAGTACAACAGTGAGAACGGGGAGATAGGTATGAATGGCACATGCAATTTTTGGCAGATGAGGAGTAGGTGTGAGTTCTCTGGTTCCTGCAACAGTCCTCGCTCCCGGACTTGCCCCAAGGAGTTTGCCTAAGGAGCACTTCTGCAGCCGGCCTCCTGATATAGCCCACGGTTCCCAGAGAAGTGAGGGAACACTACGGCATCACCTCCAGATTGGAGGAGATGTCACAACAAGCGATCGGGCAGCTGGAGACAATACCTGCAGGAGGAGAGAACAGAGAGGGAGGCCAGTGATACAGATGTAGCAGGCAAATGGTGCAGGCAGTAGGTGACAACAATCAGTAGGAGTAAGACAGCAGAGAACAGCACAGGAATGCCGCAGCCGGCCTCTTGCTATAGCCCATGATTCCCGGGGGAATGTGGCAGTGTTCACGCGGCCGCATCACTTCTGGATCGGAGGTGATGTTGCAACAAGCGAGCATCTGCCTGCCAGGGCTCCACGACACATTTCTCCTGGGCTCTCTCCCACTCCTTCAGTGCAGTAGTATACACTCTTATCGACAGGGACCAGATTCTCCACAGGAAGAAGGGAAATCCTTTCAAGGCTCTTGGCACAGGTCAAAGAAGCTCTGACATTTCTGTATTGTGACGCCTTCCAACGCTCTCACCGCACTGCCCCTAGGGGTGGCACGGCAGATTGTCTCTGTTTGGACACTTATAGTGCTATTTGGTATAGACACCTGCCTGATGAGAGACGGTGGATCACCTCCTTAATTGTAGTTGTGGTTTGCTTTTGTTAGCAGTCCGAATAGAAGGAGCACAGGACAATTTATAACATAAATTGCTTTTATTTTAATTTTCTGTAAGGAAATCATTTGTGGCAAAATTCCAGAAAGGTAAAACACATTCAACCAAAGGTATAGGATTCTTCTCCAAAAATGTGCAAGGTGAATTTCTTCCATAAACTTCTGAACCTTGATAGCAGTATTTTCTAGTATTTACAAATGCAGTAGAAATATCTTTGTGCATTACTCACAAACTTTGGCAATATGAAAAGCTTTACTTTCCTTGCTGACTTCAAGTTTGAAACATTACTCAGAGTGCTACCTCTTAGCTTTTAAACCACTAGCTTTTTCAACTGACGTTACAGCAGCAATAAAACTAGCTAGGCTTTCACATGAGGTTTTTCTTATCCACTTGTCTGCTTTCCAAGCATACAATGATATCGGAACTCCTGACGTCTTCTTACTTGTTTCATACAGCATAAAGGAAAAGCTTTATACATTGGACACACAGAGACTGCAATCCATTGATTCAGCAGAGGACATTGATTTATCAGAGAGACAGTCTACGTCCATTTCTGTTGGGGAATTGTATGGCTCTGAACTTGGGGTAATCTCTGGTTTAACCTGTTGTATGTTCTTCAGAAGCTTACAAAGGTTTCTCCACTTTAGCTCACGGTTCCCCTCTGTAACTGGGTTGGAACCTTTTGCTTTTCTCCCCCTTAATAGTTTCTCATCAGGAAATGCAAAAGCTTCTTGACTAGCAGTAACTCTCCTCCTAACAGGCTTTCTATAATATCTGTGTGGAGGTTCAAGACTAGAACTGCTATATTCTGATTCAGAGGTAAAATCCAGGCTTCTCTGCCGGTTCTTTCTATGCCCACACCCTTTGCACTTGCCTTGTAAGTAGTGGTCAGTCCTTCTGGGCTTAGCAGAATTAACAGCTTTGAAATCCTGCTTCCTTCCCTGGTTTACTGGCCTTTTCCTTTGGCTCCTAGCCTGCAACCGGTCCTGCCTTTGAACAGACCTTCTTTGCAGTCTTTCTGGTGTCTGAGCACCTACCGTTTGATCAGTACCTGATTCCTCCTCCCACTCAGCTGATTCTTCAAAGAAACTTTGTCCTCGGGGTTTTGCTAGTTTCCCTTTTGCATTGCAATTTCCTTTGCACCATCCTGTGCCTAGTCCTCGTGTGTGTGAAGCTCTGGAATCAACTCTCAGCTGATTCTCCAGCTCCCGTTCCTCTCTCCCCCACTTCCTGTGTGACGCAGCTTATATGTTCTGTGAACTGTTTGCTTCTCTGACCCCACCCTCTCTCTGCTTGCAGCTGTCCTAGAGGTTGGGTGTGGCTTCAAGCTAACCCTGCTTCTATGTGCCTTGGTTTCATTCTCTCTGTGGGAAATGTGCTTCTGTGATCCCATCCCCCGCTTGTGGGAACAAATCTCAGAGTTTTTTCTACTTTTAAAGGGCTCTGCAGCCTTCACATCATCACAGTATGCAAAGTCCAAATCAAACAATAACTGGTTGTATTCAGTACAATTACATGATTGCAATTGTTGGACTGAACAATTGTGTCTCTTTTGCAATATTTCAGTCTGGGCTTTTTGCACTGGTTAAAGGATCCTGGATTAGGGCTCCTGAGCTCATAGCAGAAAAAATATCCTTTCCCCCTCTTCCCTGGAATCCTATTTCTATTCTTCATTCAACACTTGAAAACCAATATTCCCTCTTTACCTTCTCTGGTAGGCTAAGTCCACTCCGGTACTGTAGTCTTTTAAGTTTGGGAAACAAGCCAGAACCTCCATTCTCTCTTTGACACTCAGGCAAAGAGGTGGCAAAACCTCTGTCAGGCTCTCACTCTTTACATGTAGACTAATTCAAGAATTAAGGGATGATTTCACATTGCACATAAATAGAATAAAAGCTGGGCCTGAGCAGGACCTCACACACACACACACACATCTACAACAGCATAGTCAAAAGAGAAACCAGCAGCCACGTCTAACTTCCTGCTCCTAGAGGTTATATTGAGGGCAGGCAGAATGAAAGCAGCCCTCCCATAAGGGGAATGCGACAAGATGGGATGAACCTATTGCTAAGGCTAGAAATGGAATAGACCGGTGAGAATCCTGAAGGGATCCATACACCACTAATAAGGGTTGCGCAAACTGTCTGCGGATTAGCATCAGTGGCCATCTTGGGATGGCCACTGAAAAGAAGGACGTGAGCTATGACCAGCATTAGCGAACTTTGAAGTGAGCCTGCACAAAGAGCCTAAAGAGACTGGCTTTGACACTAGGAATCTAAAGAAAATTTTAAAGATGTAAAATTACAAGTGAAACATAGCTATTTAAAAGTTAATAGTAAAAGCTTTGCAAGCCAAAAGAGCAAATAGTCCCCACAATCTCATTTAACGTGTGAGATTAGTATGCAAAATGTCCTTTGCATTATTAATATGTTTAGAATTTAGCTCGCGCCTTTCCAGGAGAAGATCAAGGTGAGCTGTATTCACGTAGAGTATGCATTCCCCTGCCCCAAAGGGCTCACAATCTAAATTTGTACCTAAGCTCTTTAGTACGTCATCCTCATAGCGTGAAGAATGTATAAGTCATAGAACATCCAACTCTGAACTCACACTGGCTGTTAGGGTAAACCAAACAAGGGGTCTTTTCGGTACTTCACTTGAAAACATCTTGTAAACCACACGGAGAATCCTTCAATATCTTTTATCCCTTTTGGGTTTTTTTATAGACTAATTACTGACAGCTTCTTTTATAATCCTGGGGTATATGGATTCCTTTTCAGTAGACACAAAAGTGTGTGAATGTAAACCTGGCTATAGTTTTGTGAACTGAGAGATTCATGTATCCAAAGCAAATAGTTAGTATTAGGAAGAAATGCAACTGATTTGCTGGATTCTTGAAGAGTTTACAGGGAGTCAGTGCAGAGACATAAAGACAAAGGGCCCGATATTCAGCGCTGGCAGCAAGCGATGCTAAAGTGGCTAGCCACTGGTGCTGTACTTAAAACCCAGCTATTCAATGCTGGGGCTATAGCTGGGCTCCAGCATTGAATAACCAGGCTGCCTGAATTGCCTCAAAGCTAAACCGATAGCAACAATATTCAGCCACTGCCCAGTTAGCTTCTGTGGCGAAGGTTAGGCCAGGGTTTCCTGCACCTGACTTTTGCAACATATCACTAGCCACACCCCTGCTCAATATTGCCACTGCTTGGTAAGCGATGGATGCCATCCCAGAATGCTCCCAGCATTCCCTGATGCTAATGGACAAGCATCAGGGAATGTAGTGGTAGCACCTGTGGATCTTCAGCGGCACTAAGAATGGGGTATTGTCTCATCTTGGCAAAATTAGTTTCCTAAAGTCTAGGACCCTCACTTTAGAATGCACTTTATTAGCCCTAGCCCTACTCTTGAACCACAGGATGCAAGCTGATCCTCCACTATAAGATCAGAAACACATTCTCCATTGGTAAGCACCAGGTCTGGTATGGCCCCTTCACATGTGGGGTTTGTTACCAGTTGCTGGAATAATTCTCCCTGTAGAGGGCCTAAGATTTCCTTACTTCTAGATGACACTGTAGCAGGGATGTACCAGTCAACATTTGGCATATAGAAATCACCTATCAGTAGCACTTCTCCTTTCATGGCAATGCAATGTGTGCCTTTGAGTAAGTCCTGACTCCTGGTGACCCAGAAGCTCCTGGGTTTTCTTGGCAGTGTTGCTGAAGGTAGATTGCCAGGCCTTTCTTCTGAGGCAATGGAGGGTTAAATGACTTGCCCAAGGCCACGAGGAGTGCTAGTGGGAATTGAACCCTGGTTGCTTAGTTACCAAGCCAGTGTTCTAACCACTAGGCTACTCCTCCACTCCCCTTTCATGGTAATACTGCAAATTTCTTCAAGTAAATCTCTGTTCACTTTTTCTGCCTGTGAAGGAGATCACATTAATGCAAATGGATTCCCCATTCCCTCTTTCTAATTTAACTCACAGTGCCGACTCCTTCCCTTGTATGCTCTGGATAACTTTATATCGGAGCCTCCAGACCACTGGTAAACAATGCAACTTTTGCAAGAACGGAGAGACATGTTCCCTCCAGTTGGCATGAAATAAGATTCTTATGGTGGTATTCTGAAGCTACTTATATCTCTTAACACCATAAGCTGGAACCCAAAGCAAAAGAGAATTACAGTAATCAATTTTAGAAAAGATAAATGCATGCACTAACACATTAAGATCCTTACCTGCCAGTCAGTAAAGCAAAGAAATGACCAGCCACAATGAGGCAAACACCTGCCTCACTACAGTGGAAATAGGGCATAAAAAGACAACCATATGTCTAACAAAACTTCCAGTGAATGAATACACTCCTTCACAAGTACAGAAACCCCAGTCACAACTGACTGAAAAGAAGGTACTGAATTGCTTCTGGAAAGCCAAAGCGCTTCTGATTTGGCAGCACTGAGCAAGTTTATTTTGAGCAAGTCATGTTGTGATCACTCCATAAGCCTGATCAAACAGGATCTGAAAAGAACTATCCCAGGATGAATGACTGATTAGAATTTAGATATGTGTGAAAAAAAGACTAAAAATAAATCCTGAAAGCCTGACTGGCTAGGTATGTCCCAAGGAATTGGTTGAGAACCCCTGCTGCAAAATAAATTACATATACTGCTGCACTCTATCCTTCAAAGATCATTGCAATTGTTTGACAACAGATTTAGAGGATGCCAAATATGGAACAGAATGGAAATGTGTGGGAGAGAGGAGGAAGATTTGTTTTTGTAACCAGTATCCTTCCACCTCTTATCAGAGAGGTGCAACGGGACTAAACATGCTCAGTGGATGCAGCTCGCTCCATCCTTGAGCTACAGTATCTAGAAGCAGAGTTCTGGTTGTGGACAGCACAACTAGGAGGACTGGGTTAACCGGGCACCTAGGCTAAGGGGGCCTATTCATGCCTATTTTCTAAAGATGGGTAGGCACCAAATCACTGCATTAATTGTGTCTAGATTGCATGTGTGGATGCTATGCCTTCTCCGTAGCACTCAGAAATATTCGAATGTATGTGCATGCGTGTCTATGTTCGTGACTCTGCCCACACTAACCCTGTGCACGCCTATTGTAAAAGTACAAGCTGACTCGAATCACACATATATTTGCACCCAATGTAATTCTATAACAGCTCATTTATTCACCTACAATAGTGTTTTAAGTGTGAAAATGGCTTATAAAATTACCCTCTCGTTGTGCAAATTTAGACAGAAAAAAAGGAGGGATTTGTCATGAACCATTTGCCTTGCCTCCGGGCAGGAACCATAAAATTCCAATGAGAAATAAAAGTTAAAAATGCCTTTCTTAGGGGCTGATGCAATAAAGTGTACTAGTCTGTGTGCAGGTTAGCACAATTTTCTGCCCTCCCATGGGTGCCCTGGGTAGAAACAAATTTTGTGCAGGACCTAGCTGTATGCAAAGCCTCAGCTCATTTAAATCCCATGATAATGAAGATATTAGCTATTCAATGTAAATGCGGAGAAGTCTTGAGAAGATCAGGAGGCTTGAGTCCAGGGTTTTGAACACTGGGACTTTAACGCAAGGTCTGAGGAGGAGTAAACAGTCAGATCATTCTTCTGCGGTCGGGCTAGTAAGGATTTTATGCCTGATTCTTCTCTTCACTGGTAGCACTCAGGACCCATACATTTTCCTGGCTCTGTTGAAGAGGAGATGCAGAGGGATAAATGAGCTGGAACAAAGAAATGCTGGACCATTGACAAATATTTGGTATTGGGAAAACTGCATATCGGCACTTGGAGCTGTAGGCAATACATCTGGGCAGATACTGAAATGCTATTCTATGCATAAATAATAGTAGGATTAAAACTGTGTGCGCAGAATAGCATGTCTTGGTGCCAATACAATTCTTTTGTGTGCAAAATATCGCTGCCACTAGTGCAGACCTGTGTGCTGTCTCATATTAGCACACATGTTTTGCTCACAACCGATTGCATACTATTTGCATGGAGACCAATTCTAAGTTGTGCGTCCCCTGGCTTTCTGGACGTCCAGATATCTGGATGGCCCGGGGATGCACCTGATTCTGCACCCGTGGGGGCTAGACATCCCCTCAGGAGCAGAATCACGGCATAGTGGCTGGATGCCCGGGGCATGCCCCAATTCAGGCACCTCAGACGTCCAGCCAACTACCCAGTCTGGCTCCTGCATGGAGCAGCGATGGCATGGTGTCCTGTTACCATGCTACTGTGGCTCCACGCAGGAGCCACAATCACCAGCCAAACCCTGAAATCTCCTTTCACTGCAGCCCAACCCCTGATCGGGCCTTCCATTGCCAGGGTTGGGCCATGGGGCCCCTCTGCACCCACCTGCCGTTGGTGCCCCAGCTCTGGCATCCCCTGCTGGAGCAGAGGTGGAATAAATCCCCTGTCTACATTGCAGACCCTGGATGTACAGGGCTGACCTCTGAATTAGTCCTATACGTCTGGGGTCTCACCTCTCCCCTTGCCCACCCTCTCCCACCCACAAACAGAGCTCCCTGCACATGTCAGCTCTGTTCCCGCCACTGCGATCTGGGTGTTTAACGGGTCTGGATGTCCAGATTAGATGTCCAGACCCACTAAACGAGGATCAGAATGACCCCCTTACTGCACTGGAATGCAGATGTTTTGTACAAATGCATTAGGAGTTTTAGCACAGAGATCTAACATATGGCTTTTCCCATTAGCTCCCTATTGTATCCTTTCTATATCTGTATGGCCCCCATAATATGGCTAGCATTGGTCAATAAAAGAAATGTATATAGGGGAGGTTAATAAGATAAACAGAAATTTAGTTCTTAATAGCAGGGTTTGCAGGTTTTTGACCATTGATGTAATCTATTGAGCAGCCTCAGTAGGCATAAGTTGAGTAATAGTTGGGAGCTCTTGATTTTACTGAGATAATTTTTCTTCCTTATTAAATATTTTATTTACTATTTATTTTTAGTGCATATTCTGGGTTGTTTTTTGTTTCTAGCAAATAAAAAAACAGGCTCAGCTGCATTTTTGAGGACACTTTCTTCACACAAGTATTCTACTACTACTACTACTGATCATTTGTATAGTGCTAAAAGGCATACATAGTGCTGTTCAGACACATGTCAAAGATGGCCCCTGCTCATCAGAGTATACAATCTAGTCAAGACAAACAACACAACAGCTGAGGACAAGGAAACAGCTAGGGGAATGGTAAGAAACACATAAGAGACTATAGTGGATCAGGCTCCAAAAGCAGCCTCAAAGAGGTGAGCTTTCAGACTAGATTAGAAAAAGGCCAGAGATGAGGCATGATGTAGAGACTCAGGTAGTTTGTTACAGGTATAAGGAGCAGCAAGGTGAAAGGATTGAAGTCTGGAGTTAGCAATAGAAGAGAAGGGCACAGAGAGAAGCAATCTGTCAGAAGAGCGGAGTTCCTGAGGAAGGGTGTAGGGAGAGATAAGAGAGGAAAGGCAGTGAGGAGCAGCAGAATGAGTGCACTTATAGGTCAGTAGGAGAAGTTTGAACTGGATACAGAGACAGATAGGGAACCAGTGAAGCGACTTGAGAAGAGGGGTTATATGAGCATATTGAGGCTGGAGGAAGATTAACCACGCAGCTGAGTTTTGACAATTGAAGGGGAAAGAGATGATTCAGAGACCAGCAAGGAGGAGGTTGAAATAATTTAGATGGGAGGTGACTAAAGAGTGGATAAGTGTCTTAGTATTTTATTTATTTATTTATTTATTTAACAGTATTTCTAAACCGCCTTATCTTAATAATCAAGGTGGTATCACAGCAAGCAATCAGGTAAGGTGTGTGTGTTCTCCATGCAGTGAGGATAAAACATAGTTGTGTGAGGGCTGTGTTGGGTGCTTGATTTGTTTGAGCTATGTACAAGGTGGGCTATTTACAGTGGGGCTAAAAGCACATTTTATATACATACAGTTGTTTAGGAGGATTGGAGTGCTGTTATTCATTCTCTTAGGTTATGTGATGTGACCATAGTGCTCTATGAACAGCATGGTTTTCAGTTGTTTTCTGAAGTCTTTGAGGTCTGAAGTTGCCCTTAGATCGTCCGGTAGATTGTTCCATATTGTTGGAGCAGCCATGGAGAGAGCTCTGTCTGTTGTGTCCTTGCGTGTGTGCTTGTATTCATTTGGGGTATTGACTCGGTTGCGTGTTTGACTTCTTCTAGGACGTGCGCTGGTTTCTGGTTGTATGAGCGTGTGGAGGCTGTTGGCTGATGTGTGCTCTTTTATCTTAAATAGGTTTATGATAGTCTTGTATCTGATGCGAGCACTGATTGGGAGCCAGTGTAAGTCCTTTAATGTAGGTGTGATGTGCTCTTGCCTTGCGGCTCCGGATATGATTCGAGCTGCAGTGTTTTGTGCCAGCTGGAGTGGTTTGAGAGCTTGTTTTGGTAGTCCAAGGTATATCGGATTGCAGAAGTCCAGTATTGGGGTTATCAGTGCTTGACAGACGGTACGGAAGTGTTCTGGAGCGAGGAGTGGTTTCAGTCTCCTGATGATTCGCATCCTGTAGTAGGCTTTTTGGATTGTTTTGTCTATGTGTGGTTTGAGGTTGAGTTTACTGTCCAGGTTGAGTTTACTGTCCAGGTTGAGTTTACTGTCCAGTAGTGTTTTCAGAAAGGAAGGGGCAAATTTTGCTGATGTTATACAGAAAAAAACAGGTTTTAGCTGTCAGTTGGATATGTTTAAAGAAGAGAGTGGGGAGTCAAAGACGACCCCAAGGTTGCGAGCCAAGGAAACAGGGAGAAGTACAGCGTTATCCACAGAGATTGAGAAAGGTTTAGGGGGAAAATAAGAAGCTCCATTTTGGCAATGTTCAATTTTAAATGGTGGTGAAACATCCAGGCAGCAATGTCAGATAGGCATGCAGAGATCTGGGCCTGGATTGCCGGAGAGGTAGATCAGAGAGTCATCAGCTTAAAGATAGTACTGAAAACCAAGGGAGGAGATGAGTGCACCAAGGGACTGGGTATAGAGAGAGAAAAGGAGTGGGCCCAAGACAGACCCCTTGGGTACACCAACTGAGAGCGGGATAGAAGTAGAGGAGGATCCACCAGAAGAAACACTGAAAGTGTGATGGGAGAGATAAGAAGAGAACCAGGATAGCACAGAGCCCTTAAAATCAAGCTAGGACAAGCTATCGAGGAGAAGGTGGTCGTCAACAGTGTCAAAAGCAACAGCAAGGTCAAGAAGGATAAGGATTGAGTAAAGGCCCCTGGATTTTGCCAGGAACAGGTTTCTGGAGATTTTGGCAAGTCATTTTAGTAGAATGTAAAGCATGAAAGCCACATTGCAATAGATCCAGAAGGGCTTGAGAGAAGAGAAAGTCAAGGCAGTAGCAGTGAACTTCACGTTCATGTAGTTTAGAAATGAAGGGGGGGGGAGGGAGATGGGTTGATATTAGAAAGAGATGTAGGGTTTAGTGAGGGTTTCTTGAGGAGAGGTGTCACCACAGCATGCTTGAAGGCTGTAGGAACAGTTGCAGTGGAGAGCAATAAGTTGAGAATACGAGAAATGGAAGGGATGGCAGTGGAGGAGATGGAGCTTAGGAGACAGGTGGGAATAGGATCAGAGGAGCAGGTAGTGAGTTTGGAAGAGGAAAGAAGATATGTGGTTTCCTCCTCAGAAATCTTAGAAAAGGAAGAAAGAGTGGCAGAAGTTGAGGGGAAGAGTTGGGAGTGAGAGGGGTAAAAGAGGATGGAACTGATCTTGTGGAGAATTGGAATGTAATCTTGTGGACTTTGTCATGGAAATAGTCGGCCAAAGTTTGGGCAGAAAGGGAAGGAGGGGATGGAGGTGAAGGTACCTGGAGGAGAGAGTTGAGAGTTTAAAAAAAAAGACAGCGAGGGTCAGAGGCAAGAGAGTTCGGTGGACATAATAGTCTTGTTTGGCGAGTGCTGTGGCTGGCTGGAAAGAAGGAAGCATGAATCTGAAGTGTAGAAATTCTGCAAGGGTGCATGATTTTAGCCAAAAACACTCAGCTGAGTGGACACAGGAAAGTAGATAGCAGGTAGTCAAAGACAGTCAGGGATGAGGTACAGTATGCCTCACAGAATGTGGCCTGGACAGTGCAAGAGCATCCAGAGCAGAGGAAAATGCAGTGTTATAGGAAGGTACTGCCTCATCAACAGACTCAGATGACAAAGTGGAGGAAGGAAGTGTTGAGACAGTAGTGAAGAGAGCTGATGGGTCGATATCATGAAGATTTCTAAAGAGGTTGGAGGAGATTGAGGTGGGGTGAGTAAGAGTGAAGGTTAGCAGATGATGGTCAGATAAGAGAAAAACTGAGGTACAGAAGTTTGAGGGTAAGTAATTAGAGAAGAAGACAAGGTCGAAGCAGTGGCTGTGCTGGTGAGTGTGGGCAGTAGAGCGAATGAAGAGGTAAGGGAAAGGAGCTTTAAAGCATAAGGGTCAGAGGGGTTATCAACATGAATGTAAGAATCCCTGAGAATAAGAGGGGGGGATCCAGAAAGAAGGAAAGCAATGAGTCAGACAGTGAGAAAAAAAGAAATGGACTTATGGGGAGGGGGGGGGGTGGTTATAAATAACAGCTATCTGGAGAGGTAATGGCGTAAAAAGGTGGATGGAGTCAACTTCGAAGGAGGGAAAGAAGTGAGACTGAGGCAGAAGGAGGGGTTGAAATTGGCAGGAATGAGAGAGTAGATATCCAACTCCATCACCACAGCCATTGGGATGAGGTGTGTGGGAAAATTGGTAGCCACCATGACAGAGAGCAGCGATTGAAGCTGAATCTTCTGGGAGAAACCAGGTCTCAGTTAGCGCAAGAAGATGGAGAGCATTAGAGATAAAGAAATCATGAATAAAGGCAAGCTTAGTAGAGATGGACTGTGCATTCCACAAGGGGCATGATCAAGGGAGATAGGAGGGGGAAAGGATAAGGATGTGAATAAGATTTGAGCAGTTGCATGAGGATCTGTCCTGGGAGTGTGAGAAAAGTCCTGGGGGGCCAGGGTTGGGACTTATATCTCCAGATGACAGAAGGGGAAGGAACAGAAGAGTGTGGGGCAGAGAGGAGACAGTGCGGTGGCAACGAAGGTGAGGTTGTTTCAGAGAGAAAGGAGATGGCTGAATGAGAGGAAGAAAATGGTGAAGCTCAAGAGCTAATGATAGGTGGAAGAAAAGATGGTGAGAGAAGTGAGGATGGTGATAAGGAGGGGGGTGCTTGAAGTTGCTGGTATGAGGGGAGAAGATTAGGAAGTGTCAACAACAGGAAGAGAAAGTGATGTATAGCCATAAGAAAGAGATGGAGAGCAGAGCAGAGGTCAGAAGAGATATATGAAGGATAGGCAGGAAAAAGATCTTGGGGGATTAAGAGTGCACCTGTGCGTAATAGCAGTGATGAGCACAGGACAGCTATAAGAGACTGTTAACCGGGGAGTGGGTGGGTGGGTGGCTGGGCTGAGGATTGAGAGGGAGGGATAATAAGGAAGAGAGGGTGCAAGAGACAGACAGCTGAAAACAGGAGGGCGCTGAAGAATATTATGAAACAAAAATACAGGTAAGACGACAAGCACATTACCAATGAAAATTAAATATCTATCTAGATCAATACAGACAGACAGGACTCACAAGCAAGCAGTTAAATGTCTGACCAAAGCCAGGAGCTAGGAGCCAATGCTTGTAATGGAGCCTGCTGTCCCAGAGCAGGAAGGTACTACTAGACCCTTGGGTTCTGCTTGCATTTATTAATCTTTAGAAACCACTACACACTGTTTTACTGCGGGATGTGTAGGAGGCATGTCTGCATAGCTCCCTTTTCCACTCTCCACTCTCCTCTCTCCATTTCTGTTTTTCCTTATTTTCTCCAAAGAAACACGTGCACCCATGCTCCTTTATGGGTTTATCTCATTTACCATATCTTTACTGCGGTTCCTTCTTCTTGCACTTTACCTTCCAGCACACAGAAAATAGCTCAGTCTGGCAGTTTCCGCTGAGAGTTGCAATCAAATGGTAGGGCATCTTCAGAAACAGAGAAAGGCTAATATTCTCTGGAAATTAACAGAAAAAAAAGCAGTTTCTGTGGGATTTCCTCCAAAAATCAAAACTAGTCTCATTTAGGCTTCTGATCAGCAGATTTCCGTGATCCATCTTTTCTAGAGCGTTTTCAGATCACAGTCCAACAAAAACATCAGAGTTGAAGGGGATTCAGATAAAAAAAAATCCCTTCTATGGAACTACTGATGGTATCTTCATCATGCAGTGAATTGCATTGGACTGAATAATAATCAGGGTAGTCTGAAGAAAATGCGTTTAAGAACTTACATTCAAAATACTGCTCTGACCTTCCCAAAGAGGATCATTTGGAAATTCTGCATTGTGAAGCAGCACATAGAAAAGACTTCATTCAATCAAGAATATTCTGTTTATATTACATTAAATAATTATTTATGACATTTTAACTTAGGGTAGCTCAGTTTAATTATACAGTATCATATCAAGCCTGCTAGAAATCTAGATCACCTAAATGAAAGGAAACACAATTTCTACCTTGAAAAGGAAGATAAAATCTGGATTTATTTTCTGAGTGATTTTGGTGGCAATTTAATAGGGCCCTGGTGTATGGACTCAGACAAAGTACAATGAAATGAATATTTCCTATGGGACATTACTAAAGAAAAAGCAACTAAAGAAAAAAAGTGATGCTTGCTGATGAGAAAACCATCAGCATGTTTCAGTACCATTGCTTTCATTTGCCTCAGGCATAAAGATGCACCTGGGAATCATTTACCTGGCCATTATACTGCCTCTGGTCTGTTGGAAGGCAGGAGACCGAAGTCTATGGTGACCCTCATCACTGGAAGTATTGTAACAGGCAAGTAAGGCATAACATGAAATATTGCAGCAGTCCAAATTCAGTAAGAGCTTTCATCCATATCTGTTCGCATGTAGAAAGATTTTAGGGGCCAGTATTCACAGTGGAGGCCTGGGAACAGAACTCATATTTATCATCTAGGAATTACATATTCTTACCTGACTTTACTTACCGATTGTATGTGTCTATATTGAGGGATGCATATTTTCACAACAATAATGAAAAGTGCAAAAATTGGAATGTTCACCTCTTGGGATTTATTGGTAAGAAACAACTCTCGTGTTACATTTTTACTTCAGTGCATTGTTTTAATTCACTCCAGTCTGTCTGTGTCACATTGTTAGCCTTCCCAGTCATAACTGTTCAGCAAAGACTTTGCTACATACTTTACCAGAAAAATTAAAAGATCTACAGGCAGCTCCACTGAGTCTCTCTCTAGCTAAGGACGAAAAGAGCTCCCCATCCCTTTCATGCACATACTGATTTCCAATTAGAAAGAAGAGCTTTTAAAGCAAGGGATAGGAGTAGATCAAACAATTTATGTTGTGTAGCTAAAAGTCAATGCTCTATTGCTCTGATTCTCCATACCACAATGGCAGCAGCTAGATCACGTGAAATTTGCAAGATCTCCAAAACTCCTGTTAACACTGACTGCCCAAGGACCGCAGGTAGGAACAATCATATAACATATGTATCAGTGAACCCGCTTCTATGCCACAAAACCAACATCTGTCAGACTCCACCCTATGAATTTGATAAAGCTTGATAGGCATCCAAACACATCCCATGTCACGCATCCAAACACCTTAAAGACCAAATAGTCTAATTTTTGAATCATCTCAAATCATAGGCTACAACTGGTAGACTCCATAGGCTCGATATTCAAAAGGCATTTACATGGTTTACAGTCCAGTAAATCGTGTAAATGCCTTAGATGGGGATATTCAACGGCACCTACACTGTGCGAATTGGGAGTGTACCGTGGTGGAGCAGAGGCAAAGAATGATGCTAACCTATCTTTAAGGCGCCAATCGCTAACCAGGCAGCAGTCAATATCACTGCTGCACAGTTAGCTTTGGCAGCGATTACCGGATATTCACTGGGGTTGATGTTCCCCTCTACTGCCACCTTTGCAGGGAGGTAGAAAGTGGATCTATTGATAGGAGACCCTGTTTGCTGCCCTGGGGGAGGAGGGTGGTGGTGCATGGCCCACCTGGGGGGTCCATGGGGGCTACACCTGACTGAAACAGACAAAGATATTCAAGGTGCTTCTGCAGAAACTAACTATCTCACACATTAACACAGCTGTGGACCTCCGCCATGGCCGGTGCTGTGGACCTGGTGCTGGGCGCCTCACTGCACCCTCAGGGTGAGCACAGTACCCACACAATGTGACGTTGTGTAGCTACTCTGTGCCAGTAAAACACACGGTCAGTACCCCCTACCAGGCCGAGGTGCTGTGGGGGTGCACATGGTCACTTCCCCCTACCAGGCCGAGGTGCTGTGGGGGTGCATTCCCCATCTTGTGTTTATCTGTGGACAGCTGATTTGCATGTGCAGTGCATCATGGGTATGGGTGGGCTAACCCTATCCTGGTGACCACAGCAGACTGTCTGTGTGGTGACGTGCAGGCTCTCTGCAGCCAGCCAGGAGTTTGCCAGCAGCTATAGAGCTGTAGCCCAATGGTTACTTCACTGCCTGTGAAGCCAGAAGTCATGGGTTCAAACCCCCAGTGGGGTTATTTGATAGGGTTGTCCAATGCATTATCTTTTTTTAATGTACATATTTTGATGCCAGCAAAAACACCCTCAGCGTAATGTACCCATAAGGTGCCTCTGAGGGTGCTTTATAGGGCGCCCTATAGGGCACCTTATGGTTCCCGTCCATATAAGGTGCACTATACATTATCCTGTGACGCAACTTATAGGGTGCCCTATAGGGGACATTTTAGGGTGCTGTGGCGGACAGTGCACGTTATAATGTGCCCTATGGAGTGCCTTATAGGGTGCCTTATACGACACCTTCACTTACGGCACATGAGGGCGTGTTTGCTGGCAGCAGTTAATAAAATAAAATAAAGTGCTGCAGGAAAAAATATGTACATTGCAAAGCTGATGCCACAGCCAGCCTTATGTATTATGCACCCTGGGGAGCAAACTCATGACTCCTGTATCAGCAGTCAGTGCCTTAACCATTGTGCTCCACTGCTGCTCCTCCTTGCCTATCAGCGCACCTACTTATGCTTTTCATTCCTTAAACTGCACAGTGCTGCCATCAAAAACAGTATTCTGACCTTGTGGTACCTCATATGGCACCCTCTAAAGTGCCCTATAAGCAACATTCTAGGGTGCCTTGGCGGACAGTGCACTTTAAAATGTGCCTTATAGGGCGCCTTATCTTAACATGCTTTGAGAGTGAGTTTGCTAGTAGTGATAATTAAAATAAACATAAAATGACTCCAAAAGCAATCGTCCCCATAATAGGTAATACCTCAGCCAGCCTTGTTCATTGTGCACTGTGGGGGTTGAACCCTTGATCCCTGCACCACTGGTCAGTGTCTTACCCATTGTGCTGTAGTTCTGCTCCTATGCTTGCACATTAGTGCGCCGCCTTATGCCGCCCAATATTAAAAAGCCTCCTAAATCAATAGCGCGCCGCCTACTGCCCATCAGCACGCCGCCTTATGCCGCCCAGTATTAAAATGCCTCAGCCAGCCGTCTTTATTGAGCACTGTGGGGGACTGAACCTCTGATCCCTGTACCATTGGTAAGTGCCTTGACCATTGTGCTGTGGCTCTGCTCTTCTGTATGCACATCAGCGTGCCGCCTGTGATAAGGAAGCTTATCATAGCTCAGGAAGGAGCTATAGAAAAGGTGAAGTGACTCTGAACAAGCAACCTGTCAGTTCTGGTAGAAATAAGAAAACAGAATTTTCCCATAAAAGACTACCAGTCCCAGAATGCACCAGGTTTCCAACAGCCATTAGAGGAGCTGAAGTGGGGAAACGTGTGTTCAATCAGGAGGGCTATGAGGTAATCCCTAAGCACTCATCTCAAAGGGCAGGGCCTGATTCAGCACAGCTGCGCTGTTCTAAGGTGGAGCACTCATCAAAGCAGAATAAAGGTAGAGTTTACTCTACAGAGAATTATCCTCATGCTCAGAATCAGCTTGGATATCCTCATCCTCAGGATCAGCTTGGAGATCCTCATCTTGGACATCTTCATCATCTGGAGGATCATCAGAAGCAGAAGCCAGAGCGGACGGACAGAGAGGGCAAGAAACCCTTTGGAAGAAAGAAGAGAAAAGCATTTGGGAAGTCTAAAGGAGTCCAGAGCAGTACGTATACTGGGAGACATTCAAAAGGCAAGCTTACACCATTGGACTGGGGAAAGCCAGAGGAATGGTGCTGCAGGGCTAGGAATCTCCAGACGGTACCTGTGAGGGAGACGGCTGCACGTGGAAGGGACCCTAGGACCCGTGCCAGAAGGTATGTGAAGAGAGATCCAGTGTCCAGGGATCTGGATTGGAAGGCTGGACATAAAAACTGGACTACATACTGGCCAGGCTATTTAGAGAGGAACTCTAACAGCAATGGAAGCTCAGGTATGAACACTGATCTATGCCCTAGCTATAACCTTGAAAGACAGCAGGGAAACAAGTATTCTCCTGAAAGTGCTCCATTGAGAAATTCCTCTGTGCCAATCCATGATATTGAACCGATGATTGTTGAGGAAGGGGGAGAAGTCTTAGATACAGGCTGTGAATACATGGATTGCTCTCTGTCTAAACTCCTTTGGTAATTTTCTGTTACAAAGTACAACCACCATCACAAAGAAATACAAACTTGTTCTTTAATCTACTCAGAAAAGCTCCTGAAGTAGGATTTGAGCCACGCAGTAGAAAGCAAGCCAGCTAAGGGATTTCAGCTGGGTAACTGCTAGCAATTGAGCCTTACCTAATTGCTTGTGAGCACTGAGGGAATCACTTCTGAATCTATGTGTGAAGATATAAGAAGTTAACCTGAAAAGAACAGTTTTTCCCTTCTTTGTGGGTTTTGCTTGTTGTTTGATACACTGCTAAGAAAATATTAGCTAAAGCCTACAGAAAAGACCAGTTTGTTACCAACCAGGTCTTTATTCTTTTGCTTTGATTGCCTGACAAGTTCAACTGTTGTTTTCCTGATTTTGTTTTTCTAAGTTTAACACTGAAAGCAAGTATCCTGTTTTATGTGCTACCAAGCATATCTGTGTTGGGAGAAATAATCCCATAAATAAATATCTTATTGGCTTTACACTCAAGCACAACTAATTATTGTGAGTGGCTGTGTCTGGTGTGAATGGACTGCATTTCCCACAATCCCTTGCAAACCATATTGATATATGCCTTTGCCGTGAACATTCTCACCCAGGCAGCCGTCTGACACGTCTTATGCCGCCCAATATTGATATGCCTCCAAAAACATTAGCGCGCTGCCTTATGCCGCCCATTATTTATATGCCTCCTAAAATAACACCTCAGCCAGCTGTCTTCATTGGGCACAGTGGGGGATTGAACTCCTGATGCCTGCACCATTGGTCAGTGTCTTCACCATTGTGCTGTGGCTCTGCTCTCCTGTTTGCATATCAGCGCGCCACTTATGCCTCACGCGCAGCTATCTCATGCGCTAATGTGCGGGGCGCACATGGGCGCCGTGCACCTTAGCGCATATGTAAATTCCGGATTTTCTTTTTCAGCACGAAACGCCCACTCCTTATATGGCACCCGCACACTACCGCGGCCCGCACTTTACCGGGGTTTTAGTAAACATACCCCATAGTGTATTTGGACTTTCAGAAAGCCTTTGACAAGGTCTCTCATCAGAGACTTTTGGCAAAACTAAAGAGTCATGGGATAGGAGGCTGCGTACTATTTTGGATCAGGAACTGGTTAAAAGATAGAAAGCAGAGGGGAGGACTAAATGGCTAATTTTCCCAATGGAGAAAGGTGAATAGTGGTGTACCTCAGGGATCTGTGCTAGGTCCGCTGCTTTTTGACATTTTCATAAATGACCTGGAAAAGGGAATAACGAGTGAGGTTATCAAATTTGCAGATGACATAAAACTATTTAAAGTTGTTAATACCCAAGAGGATTGTGGAAAATTGCAAGAGGATCTTGATAAATTGGAAGGCTGGGCATCAAAATGGCAGATGAAATTTATTGTGGACAAGTGCAAAGTTATGCACCTATGGAAGAACAACCCAAACTATGGTTATACGATGCAAGGTTGAACATTAGGAACCACCACCCAGGAAAAAGATTTAGGCGTCATTGTGGATAACATGTTAAAACCTCCGCCCAGTGTGCAGTGGCAGCCAATAGAGCAAATAGAATGCTAGGTATCATAAGGAAAGGAATGGAAAATAAAATAAAGGATATTATAATGCCTCTGTATCGTTCCATGGTGCGACCGCACCTTGAATATTGTGTGCAATTCTGGTCGCCGTATCTTAAAAAGGATATAGCGTTATTAGAAAAGGTTCAGAGAAGAGCCACCAAAATGGTAAAGGGGATGGAAGGATACCCCTATAAAAAAGGCTAAAAGGTTAGGGCTCTATAACTTGGAAAAGAGACGGCTGAGAGGAGCTATGATGGAAGTCTATAAATTAATGAATGGAGTGGAATGGGTGGATGTAGATCGATTGTTTATGTTATCAGAATATAGAAAGACTAGGGGACATGCAATGAGGCTACAGGGTAAACTATTTAAGACTAATAAGAGAAAATATTTTTTCACTCAATGTGTAATCAAACTCTGGAATTTGTTACTGGAGGATGTAGTAAAGGCTGTTAGTGTAGCTTGGTTTAAAAAAGGTTTGGACAAGTTCCTGGAGGAAAGGTCCATAAACCATTATTAAGAAGGGACCCAGGATATCAATGCTTGACCCAATACAAGCATTGTGGAACCTGTGTCTTTTGGGAAAACTGCTAGGTACATATGACCTAGATTGGCCACTGTTGGAAACAGGATACTGGGCTTGATGGACCTTGGTCTGACCCAGTATGGCATATCTTATATTCTTATCTAGGTCTGCTGCATGTTTTTCTACATTTTCTTCAACCTCGACCACTTGGTTTTCTAGGGTCCCCAGATCCTGCTGTGTTGAAGCCAAAGTCTCTTTTATATCAGCCCTTATAGATTTTAAGTCCACCTTTATTTTGTGCTTAAGGTCCTACAACCAACTGTGAAGTTAGAAACATAGAAACATGACAACAGAAAGAGACCACATGGCCCATCTAGTCTGCCCTTCAATATCAACTATAATAGTCCCTTTTTTTTTCTTTAGAGATCCTCAGTGTTTGTCCCATGCTTTTTTTTAAATTCAGATACTGTCCTTGTCTCCACCACCTCCACTGGGAGACTATTCCATGCATCTACCACTCTTTCTGTAAAGATATATTTCCGCATATTACTACTGAGTCTATCCCCTTTCACCCTCATCCTATGTCCCCTCATAGCAGAGGTTGTCTTCAATTGAAAGAGACTCTCCTGTGCATTTATGCCTTGAAGGTATTTAAACATCTTTATTATATTTTCCCTATCCCACCTTTCCTCTAAAGTATACATATTAAGATCTTTATGTCTGTCCTCATATGCTTCATAACGAAAACCACTAACCATTTTAGTAGCCACCCTCTGCAGCGACTCCAACCTGCTTATATCCTTTTGAAGGGTGCAGTCTCCAGAACTGCACACAATACTCCAAATGAGGTCGCACCAGAGGCATTATTGCCTCTATTTTTCTACTGGCCGTTCTTCTGCCTATGCACCCAAGCATTCTCCTAGCTTTCACAGTCACCTTTTTTTACCTGTTTAGCTACCTCAAGATAGTCAGACACAATTACACCCATGTCTTCCTCTTCTTTTGTGGACAGAAGTACCTCACCTCCTACACTGTACTGCTCCTTTGGATTTTTGCAGCCCAAGTGAATGGCCCTGCATTTTTTAGCATTAAATTTCAGCTGCCAAACTCTAGACAATTCTTGAAGATTAGCTAGATGGATAACACTGTTAAAGTGGTTAGCCGCCGCCACTGAATTTTAGACTTGGATATTTAGTGCCGATGCTATATCCAGCCACTGGCATTGACTATCCAAATCTAACAGATAGCAATGAAGGTAACTGGGCCATGACGATATTCAGCCGCTGTCCGGTTTGCTTCCGTGGTGAAAATCAGGCCAGTCTTTAAAGTGCCTAACTTTCGCTGCTTAGTGTTAATCAGGCAGCAGCTCATTATAGCCGCTGCCTTCTTATCGCCAGGTGCCGCCGTCAGAATGCCAGCTTGCATCAGGACATGCAGCAGCGGCACCCACAGATATTCAGCAGCAGTGACCACAAGTCTGCTGCTTACATTAATCGCGTTGAATATCCGGCCCAAAAAACGCTTTTAGGAACCATGAACTTCCCCTAACATCACAGGTCAAGAATCTTGAGATAATGCAGGACTCATCACTTGCTTTGTCTCCCAAATTCATGCAACCTTTAAAAACTGTGGCGAGATATTCAGCCGTGGCAGCGAGCATGATTACAGTGGCTAGCCATTGCCACTGAACCTTAAAACTAGAAAGTCCATGCCAGAGCCATATCTGGCCGACAGCACTGAATATCTGGGTCAGCCAGACAAAGGAAGGCAAAGCTAACTGGGCAGCGGAGATATTAGCTTTAGCTGTGAAAGGCCAGCCTTTAAAGCGCCTTATGTTCACTGCTGAGTGATAACCAGGCAGCCGCTCAGTATCGCCGCCACACAGTTAGCCGCAGGTGCCGCCTGTAAACCACTCCTGAACTACCCCAACACTAGCTGACTAGCATTAGGACATTCAGCGGTGGTACCCGGGGATATTCAGTGGCACTGACCACATTGGTGCTGCGGAATATCCCACTCGCCGCATTCAACATGGTAAGCAGGTCTGCGAGCTGCGATAATCACTTTGAAAATGCCTCCTGCTTCTATTGCCTGTGCCAACTATTAAACAATTCCATACTGTGATAATGTCATGGCTAGATTGTTGCAATGTGTTGTATTTTGGGCAGATCATAAAGCGTTTACACCAGTTCCAAGTAATTCAGAATGCTGCAGCAAGGCCTCATCACACCCTTCCTCCAAAAGCTGCACTGACTGCCAGTACCCTAGTGGGCTAAATTTAAAAGTCTAACTCTGATTTTCAAGGCCCTCAGACACAATGGTCCAGAGTACCCAAAAAATATATTAGTCCTCTACACATCTTTGAGGCCTCTAAGGTCCTTTCAAGGAGGATCCCTAACTGGACCTTCATAAAAAGAAATCACACGATGTGACACTTGCCAGTGAACCTTTTCAGAAGTAGCACTGCATTATTGAACTTGCTTCCAGAGGGGCTGCGCCTGTCTCAGGACTACCTCTATCAGGATTGTACCTAGCCCGGTGTGAGCAGTGCAGCCACACAGGGTGCAAACATCTGGGGGCATATTCACAAAGGGATCGGAAATTAAGCCCTTACTTCCGATGTGGATTTCACCATTAGACCTCTGTCCCTTCCCCCCCTCAGTTATTCACTCCTTATCCTCTTACCTCTCAGTGGATTGGACCTCTCCATGGCACCCACTCACCACACAGCCACGGGACCATTCTCCTTTGGTCCTGTGGTTGTATTAAATTGCAGCCGCTGGAACGATTGCATTGCCCATACTGTTAAAAGTGAAACGGGGGAACTTCCTGTCTCTTGGACAAGAGATCCTATCCACTGTGAGGCAGGAGGATTAGAGGTGAGTAACTGAGGGGGAAGGCTGCTGACTGGGGGGGGGGGGGAAGGCATGGTAGGACTGCTGCTTGAGGGCAAGGAATGGAAGAAGCTGATGCTGGGGGTGGGCTGGGACTGAAGGGGAGCTGATGCTGGGAGGGGCAGGGACTGAAGGGGAGCTGATGCAGGGGGTGCTGGGACTGAAGGGGAGTTGATGCGGGGGGGGGGGAGGCTGGGACTGGAGGGGAGCAGATGCAGGGGGGGCAGGGATGGAATGGGAACTGATGCTGGGGTGGGGGCAGGGACTGTAATGTACCTGATTCTGGGAGGGACAGGAACTGGAGGAGAGCTGATGTGGGGTGGGGGGCTGGGATGAAAGGGGAATTGATGCTGGGAGGGACAGAGACTGGAGGGGAGCTGATGCTGTGGGGGACAGGGACTGTAATGGAGCTGATACTGGGAGAGACAGGGCCTGGAGGAGAGCTGATGCTGGGAGGGACAGGAACTGGAGGGGAGCTGATGCTGGGAAGGGCTGGGATAAGTAGCATGCTCATGCTGGGAGGGATAGGGACTGGAATGGAGCTGATGCTGGGAAGAACTGGGGCTGAAAGGGAGCTGATGCTGATGAGACCTGGATGGGGGTGATGCTGGGGAACTGAAAGGGGGCAGATGTGGATGCTGCGATCAGTGTGGGGAAAAAGGCTGTGGCAGTGAGGCTGGGGAGGAGGACAGATATTTTGTGTAAGAGGAAAGAAACAAGGCAGATGTAGAGAGTGAGTGGAAAAATATAATAGATGTGAGAAGAAAGGACAAATGGACAGCAGACAATTGAGAGTTAGCAGAATATATGATAAAAGCAAAAGAGAGAGACTGGCAATTGTGACTGAAAAATAAAATGCTCAAACAACAAAAGATACAGAGTATTTTATTTTGAATTTATTAACTGGAATATGTCAGCTCTGGGAATGTTCATCACTGATGTCTTTGTGTTTGTTCAGTACAAGAGGAAATTTAATTTATAGTTTTATTTCTCCAGTGTTCTGGTGCATTCCAAGTTTGGCTTTTGAGTTTCCTAGTTCAATCATTGCCTTCATATTTCTAAATTGTGATCCCTTGTTCTGTATTAGATGATGGTCTGACTATGTTTTGCATATGTGACCGAGCTGCGGCATTCTGTGTGTGTAGTTTCTGTGTAGAAGTCCTACTTGTTCTCTTTTCCCAGTAGGAGATGTCTTGGTTCTCTATGAGGTATATTGTTTTTATATTTTCAGTGCTGCCTTTTTATATGTAGAGTTTGATGCTGTGTGAATCCTGGTAGTGCTGTTATGATATGGCAGGTTTGGTATGGGTCCTAAATGAGCAGGGTTTTGTAGCAACTCCTAATGTACCTGGCACTGGAGGATGGTAATATAGAAATATGGCAGCCTTTCTTTATCCTCACTGTCCATGGAAATGTATTAAGACGCTCATTAAGAGGCATGTTTACTAGAGGTTAATGGCATGTTAAGAGGCATGTTTACTAAAGGTTAATGGCATGTTAAGAGGCATGTTTACTAGAGGTTAATGGCATGTTAAGAGGCATGTTTACTAAAGGTTAATGGCATGTTAAGAGGCATGTTTACTAGAGGTTAATGGCATGTTAAGAGGCATGTTTACTAAAGGTTAATGGCATGTTAAGAGGCATGTTTACTAGAGGTTAATGGCATGTTAAGAGGCATGTTTACTAAAGGTTAATGGCATGTTAAGAGGCATGTTTACTAAAGGTTAATGGCATGTTAAGAGGCATGTTTACTAGAGGTTAATGAGTATTCACAAACGTTAACGTGCACTAAGTGCAGCAACATCCATTTATTTCTATGCGTGTAGTGACATTTAATGCACATTAATGTTTAGTAAACATTTATTTATTTATTTTATTTATTTTATTTTCTTATATACCGCGCTATTTGTCATCAGTGCGGTTTACATTGAAACAACACAACAATTGGTCAGATATAACAGACCTATTACAAGTAACAGGAAAGTTAACATGGAAGTAAATAGGGAAATCATTTATATTTCTAGAAAATACATGTTGGAGATACATAAAATCTATACAGTTAGTTAGGGTAGGTATGAGGTTAAACGGATGGGGGAGGGGAAGGGGTGTTTAGGTGTTTGAAGTGTGCGATGAAAAGGTGGTGTTTAAGGGCTTTTTTGAATTGTTTGATGTCTTTAATTGCTCTGATATTGGGAGGGAGTTTGTTCCAACATCTAGGAGCATAATTCGAAAAAGCCCTATTGATGGATGATTGATTAGCTTTTAAGGAAACATTTGGTATAAGTAGTGTGTCAACAGCAGGAGATCTCCTGGACCTGTTATTTGTAGCTCCTCATTCTACCCATTGAAATTTATGCATCATGATAGTGCTGTCAGAAAGTCAGGACTGGCCGAAAATTCCTCTCTCTTAAAACTGAGTAACTAATTGGCTCTATAAATACTTCATAGCTGCCCTCAAGTTTTTCAGGAAATTTACTAGAGTTTTCCAGGCATAGGGGCTAATTACAGCTTCTACTATTTTACACATGGTTTTACAGAATTTCTGAACTAGATCATTAATTGGGAAAACCAGATCTGGAGTAGGCTTGGTTAATGCCTCTGACAGTACAATTGTATCTGTGAATTTCCCATAAGGATTCAGGAATGTAAATCCAAGAATTCAACAAGGAAATTTTTCTAACAGGGTTCCAGGAAATCTTTCACAGAATTTACAGGGCTAGGAACATGGCGCAAAAAAAAAATCTTTGGAGCAGGCCTCTTGAGCATGAGTCAATTGATTCACAAGGTAAAAAATCTAGTAAGAGTTTTCCACAGAGGTCAAGATTAAACAAAGTCAATTTAGGCCAATCAGGAAATAGCCACTAAGATTATCAGAAATAAGACACAGTTAGGGAAAGGTTGGCTAGTAAGATCTCTAACCCAAGGGCTAACTAGTTTGAGGCCAGCTGATATGGATATACAACTAAAAAAAAATCTGCTTTTCCCTTAATATTTAGGTTAGAAATTATATAAAAATGGCATGTGTGAGATGTTAATATTTTCCATGTCATTTCAAATAAACCCAGATCCCCAATAAGCACTTGCTGTTCCCAAGTCTACCTGGTTAATAACGGTTTATGAACTTTTCTTCAAGGAACTTGCATAGAGCTTTTTTTAAACCCAGCTATGCTAATTCATTTTACCAGAGCTTAATTGTGCACTGAGTGAAAAAATACTTTCTCTGCTTTGTTCTAAATGTGCTACTTTGGGATTTAGTCGCGCCTCACCAATCTGCTATATTTCTCTGAAGGCATGAATAAAAATATGGATAAAGGTGAGCCAACTAAGAGAGTGTATCGAGATTTTCACAAAGCATTTGACAAAGTACCCCATGAAAGATTCCTGTGGAAATTAAAAAGCCATGGGATAGCAGGCAATGTCCTTTTGTGGCCTGAGAACCGGTTTAAAAGATAGAAAACAGAGAGTAGGGAAAAATGGGCCTGAACACCGACCTTTGACGGGCCGAGATCAGAGTCAGAAGGTAGAACCCCTGCTGCAAACAGGGTGTCAAGGCACGTTTTTATGGCCTGCCTTCCCCTTAGCCCAATCGTTTTAGATGCTGGATTGTTAAAATGTATGGTTACGGGCACCTGAAGTAGACAAGTAATCAGAAGCAAGAAAAGGGATGGGCTTCAGTGGCCCAGCCTTGAGGGCAGTACGGGCTGTGTGTCTCACGTGATCCTATTCATTGAATGTTCTAAGACATTCATTCATAGTTCAGATTGCATAGTTGCACTGATATATATTTTGTGTATATATTGCATTATTACAGATACTCAATTGTTTATATAATATAGACTATGCTGCTGCCAAGAACTACTGATAAATATAGTTTGTTGCACATCAAGAGGAGTCTCCGGCATACTTTGTGGTGAGGGGAAGGAAAGGGGGGGCACACTAGAAGGAGGGGTGGAGGGGGGAGGTGGGGTTCACCCATAGGACTGGCTACACCTTGCCTGGATGAGATAGAAAACAGAGAGTAGGGTAAAATGGCCAATTTTCTGAATGGAGGAAGATGAATACTAGAGTATCCCAGGGATCTACATTTGGACAGGCGCTTTTTTATATATTTATAAAGATCTGGAAATGGAAACAACAAATTAGGTCATCAAATTCGCAGAAAACACCAAATTATTCAAGATTGTTAAATCGCATGCACATTGTGAAAAATTGCAGGAGGAACTTGTGAGATTGGCAAACTGAGTATCCAAATGGCAGATGAAAATTAATGTAAACAAGTGCAAAGTGATGCACATAAGGAAGCTAAGCAATGCTAGTCTGCAAATTAGGGAGTGTGTTTACTAAGCTGTGATACCTCAGTGGCGTTGTATCCATCCATGGTGCTGCTGGACCATGCATTCTGCAGTTTTGATGCGCTTTCTTCTGGGGAAATGCTGTGCATACCCCCAACAGATAGTGCATGGCTCTTCCAGTAAATGTGACACTATTTGCACAAAAGCAAAGCATTAGCTGCAAAAGCCTAATGTGGTTTGGTAAACATATCCCTAGGAGTCACAATCCAGGAAAAGGATCTAGGCATCATTGTGGGCAGTACGTTGAAATCTTCTACTCAGTCTACATGAGTGGCTAAAAAAGCAAAGAGAATGTTAGGAATTATTAGCAATAGAAAAGGGAATAAAACAAAGAATATCATAAATCATCTGTATCATTTCATGGTGCCACTGCACCTTGAGTATTGTGTTCAGTTCTGGTCACTGCATCTAAAAAATGTATAGCAAAATTAGGAAGGGTACAGAGAAAGGTGACCAAAATGACAAAGAATGACTCTCCTATGCAGAAAGAAGTTAGGGTTCTTCAGCTTGTAAAAGAGAATACTGAGGGTAGATATGATAGAGATCTATAAAATCCTGAGCAGAGTAGAATGTGTACTTGCAAATCGATTGTTCGATTTTTCAAAAAATACTAAGATTAAGGGATACCCCATGAAGTTACGTTCTAGTGCACAACATAACTAGGAAAACATATTTTATCACTCAGCATTTAGGGGGTCTTTTACTAAAGGATGCTAACGTGTGGTACCTAACACACAGGGCCGGCCCATCCATTGAGCAAGAATGTTGTTTGCACAGGGCTCTGCTTTTCAGGGGGCCATGTGCAAACAACATTCTGCATTAAAAGACCACCGCCAAGGTAGCGGCAGAATCAAGTGCCCGGCAGAGCCCTCCCTGAATCAGCTCCCTCAGCACGGGCTTTTCAGAGCCACAAAGGGAGAGTTTCTCTTTCCCGTGTTTCTGTTAAGCCCGCCGGCGCTGATGGGAAAGATTGAAAATGGGGTGATGGTGGGGCTAGGATAGGATTGGAAATGGGTTGATGGGGGGGCTAGGACTGGAAATGGGCTGATGCGGGGACTAGAAGGGAGCAGATGCTGGGTGGGGCTAGAACTAGAAGGGAGCTGATGTTGGGGGAGGATTATAATGGGGTGGGGCTGGGGGAGTGAAATGGAGAGGCGAAAAATATTTTGTGTGGGAGGAAGAAAAATCTACAATTGGCCGGGTATTGGGAGAGTAAGTGGGGACTGAGGATGGAGGGGTAAAATTTGAGTGGATGAAAAAGGAATGAGGAAAGAGCAAAAGGAGAAAGATTAGTATGTTAAAGCAGTTGTAGAGAGAGAATGGAAAAAAAAATAGGAGAAGAAGGACAAATGGACAGCAGACGATGGAGAGTTAGCAGAAGACACAAAGAAACCAGAAGAAAGTGGCTGGAGGAATTGCAACTGAAAAAAAATGCACAAAAAGTAGAAAAATATCTCTTTATTTTGAATTTATTAACTGGAATATGTCAGCTCTAGGAAATGTGCATCATTAACGTCTGTGCTTTGTTTAGTACATGAGGAAATTAATTTATAGTTTTATTTCTACAATGTTGTTGTACATTCCAAGTTTGGCTTTTGGGGTTCCCAGTTTAATTATTGTCTTCCTGTTTCTAAATTGTGATTCCTTGTTTGGTGATGGTCTATGTTCTGAATGTGTAACTGAGCTGAGGTATTCTGTTTATGTAATTCTTATTTGACATTGCCACTTGTTCTCTTTCCCCAGTAGATCATGTATTCTTATTCTCTGAAATGTATTGGTTTAATATTTGCAGTGTTGCCTTTTGATAGGTAGAGTATGGTGCTTTGTGAGTCCTGGTAGTGCTGTTAGGATATGGCGGGTTTGCTATGGGTTCTAAATGGGCAGTGTTTGTAGTAGTTCCTAATGTGCCTGGCGGTTGGCACTGGATTATAGTAATATAGAAATCTTTTAGTCTTTCTTTATCCATACACTCATTAAGAGGCATGTTTACTAAAAATTAGTTTATGGTAACATTATGCAAATATTTATGCAAATGAGGCCCCACATCAAGCCTCCACACACGGCCCTGCACCCCCCTTGGGCCGCCCCTGCTAACACACCAATAGCTCCAAAACCATGGCATATTAGGTGCAATATCACTGGGATAACTGTAGGGGTTGTTGGCAGCATTTCCCAGCAGTTAATGCAATGCCTTGTCCCTTAACGTGCTCCTCATTAATGTGGGGCCACTTAACTCTACCTATTGAGATGGCATTTGGTGAACCCACGCTAATTGTATGGGACGCAGTTATTGTGCAGTCTTTACCTCATGCTAACTGTGCAAAACTCACCATGCCCGCTCTGCACTCCTAACCCTCCCACTCACATCCCTAACATGAGTTGCACAGTTAGTGTGGGAATCAGCCCACGCTGTGATAGCCCCTCAGTAGCTGGTCAAGGTGCACTTTTACTATGCACCAAACACGTGCTGCTAGCTAGTGCCTTTTAGTAAAAGACACCCATAGTTAAGCTTTGGAACTTGTTGCCACTAGATGTGATAAAAGCAGCAAGTGGGGCCACCGAGTGAAGACACGCTCCGGAGGTGTGCGGTTGGTGTAGAACGCTGGCTTCTGGAATTATTTCATTTTTGCCTGTTTCTTTTGAATAATGGGGAAGAGGAAAGGGAAGGTTACTTACCCCGAGGAGAAGCCTCCCCCTAACCAGCCGCCTATTACCAATTTTGTGACCCTCGGAGCCACACAGCACTCTGCCGGGGAGTCAGTCGGTGCTGACCAGAAGGCGGTCTTATCGATGTCAGACGCGAGTCTGAGCCCCGAGCAACGCGCTCCTCCAGATGAGCCTTCTTTGCTACTTGCTGACTTGGCTCACCGGCTGAATCAGAGCCCCACTGGGGCTTCTGCTTTACCGTTGTCTTCGGGGGTGTTGCCGAGTTCACCGGAGCCGTTGGGTGGTGTTGGAGCTGAGGAAGCCACTACTGCTGCTGTACCAGTTGTTGAGACTCGACCTGTGATTTCCTCGATGTCTTTCGGAGCGGGAATTGCTGTTTCAGGGAGTGCGGTGAGCTTTGCGGGTCCTGCAGCCTACAGCCCCTTGGTGAAACCAGCTGTGGTAACTTTAGATTCCATTTGGACAGTGATAACTTCGCTGGAGCACTCCGTTTCCAATCGCTTGACTGTTGTGGAGAAAATTACCAAGGAGTCATGGATGAGGTTGGAGCATCAGGAACAAACCAGTAAGGATTCTATCCAAACACTTGGAACATTGGCGGGACAATATTCAAATATTTCATTGCAGTGCTCCTCTTTAATAAAGGATAGTGCTGCTATTCATGTTAAGCTAGAAAGGTTGGAGAACTTTTCTAAGCGTCTGAATTTACGTTTTGTCAATTTTCCAGTCTCTACAATTGTTTCCCCTGTAGAGTTATTTAAAAAGTATTGTTTGGAGATTTTAGGGATGCCTGAAGCTGCCCTCCCCCCTACCTCAAAACTTTATTATTTGCCTTTAAAGAAACGTGAAATGTCTAGTGCTGTTGATATTGGGGAAGGGGTTCAGAGGGACAGTATGGATGTTCTTAATCTCTCTCAAGTCTTGGAAGCTTCTGATGAGGAGGTTATGAAGAGGGCAACTCTTTTGGTGGGGTTTTTACTGGAACCTGATAAAGTTTGGACCTTAAAATTGTTTTTTAGGAATTCTGATAAGCTTTTTCTTGGTCAAAAAGTTTGGGTTTTTCCCGATGTCTCCTATGAGACCCAGGGGAAACGGAAAGTTTTCATGTCCATGCGCCCAGAGGTAATTTCATTGGGATATTCCTTTTTGTTAAGGTTCCCGTGTAAATGTTTGATTAAATCTGTCTCGTCTAGATTTATTTTCTATGACCCAACTCAATTACGTGCTTTTTTGGATGCTAGGGTTGCTCCGGATTTAGTCACTACTCCAGTGGAACCTGATTAGATCGACTCATTGGGAACGCTATAATGTTTAATGTCCCTTGGTGGATTTTCCTAGGGAATTATTACCTATTTTGTTTAATAATATCATGCCTTTGTTAATTACCTTCTCTCCCCCCCCCCCCCAGTTTAGTGGGCTAGAGTGTTAGATGTGCTTAGAAATATTGTTTTTACCCTTAGAAGGTGGAATGCTGTTATATGTATTTATTTGGTTTTTTTTTTGCTTAAGCACATCTTCCCTTTTTCTTTCAAGTATGTATCTATTGCTTGATGTAATTATTGAAATTTCAAAATAAAAAAATAAAAAAAAAAAAAAAGCAGCAAGTGTAGCTGGGTTTAAAAAAGGTTTGGATAAGTTCTTGGAGAAAAGGTCAGTAGATTATTACTAAGGGAGTCCTGGGGAATGCCACTGCTTGTCCTTAAGGGTAAGTAGCATAGAATCTCTCTAGACACTTGTGACCTGAATTGGCCACTGTTGGAAAGAGGATATTGGGCTTGATTGACCTTTGGTCTGAGCGAGCATGGCAATTCTTAAATTCATGGAATGTGTCCTAGTTTTTGTACTTTCTGAAAAAATAAACAATTGATTTGTATTTACCTATTCCACTCATATTGATATAGACTTTCACCTAAATTTTATATATTTGTATTTTTAGCTAATACTTTCATCAGGTTTTCACTTTTTGCCTGATACATTTTGTTTTGTATTCTATTGCATATTGTATTATTAAAAAGGTAAAAAGAACAAAATTCTTGCAGTTATTTGCAGACCTGAGAAAATTACTTTTCACACATCTTTAACTATTGCTAACTTGCACTTTAAATCCACAGATGCATTGTACAGTGCTTCCTGTTTTACTCAAATATGTTCTTCACACACTTTGGAGCTAATGCATGTGTATGCAAATGAGCTGAAGATGTAAATTAGCTTTTAGCAGCCAATTTTTTTCTATGTATGCTGTAAACCATCTCGTCCATGATTCACTGTCCTGGGTTACAACTATCAGTTCTAAGAACATAAGAAATGCCATACTGGGTCAAACCAAGGTCCATCAAGCCCAGTATCCTGTTTCCAACAGTGGCCAATCCAGGTCACAAGTACCTGACAGGTTCCCCAAAAGGTACATAGGTTCCACAATGCTTGTCTCAGGGTAAGCAATGGATTTCCTGGGTTTTTTTTAATGATAGTTTATGGACCTTTTCTCTAGGAATTTGTCCACAGCTTTTTTTTTTAAACCCTGCTATATTGCCAGCTTTTAGTATATTCTCTGGTAATGAATTCCAAAGTTTGATTATGCATTATGCATTGAAAAAAACATTTTTCTTATTATTTTTATTATTCTTAAATGGGTTACATTATAGCTTCATTGCGTGTTCTCTAGTCTTTCTACTTTTTGATAAACAACCTATCTATGTTTACTCATTCTACTCTATTCATTAATTTATAGACCTCTATCAAATCCCCCTCAGCCATCTCTTTTCCAAGTTGAAGAGCCCTAACCTTTTAAGCCTTTCCTCAAAGGGGTATCCTTCCATCCTCTTTACTATTTTGGTGGCTCTTCTCTGTTCCTTTTCTAATTCTGATATATCCTTTTTAAGATATGGCGACCAGAATTCCACAAATTATTCAAGGTGTGGTCTCACCTTGGAATGATACAGAGGCATTATAATATCCTCAGTTTTATTTTCCATTTCTTTCCTTATGATTCCTAGCAATCTATTTGCTTTCTTGGTTGCTGCTGCACACTTGGCAGAGGGATTCAACGTATTTCCACGATGATGCCTCAATCTTTTTCCTGGGTGGTGGTTCCTAATGTGGAACCTTGCATTGTGTAGCCATAGTTTGAGTTGTTCTTTTCTAGGTGCATAACTTTGCATATGTCCACATTTAGGGGTATGCTTACTAAACTGTCTTAACATTGCAGCACTGGTATTATCACGTGATAAGTGACGTTATCGCGCGATAACGCAGCGGCGGCATTAAGGCACACTAACGCTGTGAAATCCGGGTCTGAAGGGTGGAGTAAGGCTTCCCAGAGGGCAGAGAGAAGAGGTCAATGGGCGTAGAATGGGAGGGGAGAGGACCCAGGCACACTAACGCTATGGAATCCGGGTCTGAACACTAACGCTAGTGCAGAGCTACTCAATTCCAGTCCTGGTGGCCCGCAACCCTGCAGGTTTTTGGGATATCCCTAATGATATGCATGAGATATATATGCATTAGAGATAGCCTGCCAACCTGACTGGTTTGTGGCCCTCCAGGGCTGGATTTGGAGACTCCTGCCTTACACCTCTGTCATTTAAGATTGTGAGAGGGCAAGGTACAGATGTTCTAGACATCAAAAGGGTAGATAGAATGTGTCACATTCCTCCTAGATTCTCAACACCACCAAAAAGTTGTCTAATAGACAATATTTTGGTGGTGGTGAGAAGCAAGGAGGAATGTGACAAATTCTAACCTTTTTGATGTCTTGGACATCTGCACCTTGCCCACTTACAATCTTAAATGACAGAGGTGTAAGGCAGGGGTCTCCAAATCCAGCCCTCGAGGGCCAAACACCAGTCAGGTTGGCAGGCTATCTCTAATGCATATATATCTCATGCATATCATTAGGGATATCCCAAAAACCTGCAGGGTTGCGGGCCACCAGGACTGGAATTGAGTAGCTCTGCATTAATCACAGCAAGCTTTCGATATATGTGTAACGCATCCCCAAGTTTAGGGCGTCATTACTAAGGTATGCAAGTGCTAGTATTCGGAGATGCTGCTGCACGCAGGGCCCAACAGCCTGACTCTCCATGAGGCTTTGGATAGTCGAGCATGTGGGTGTGGGTGTTTATGCCCCTGTTGGCCGCTGCTCTAGGGCAGAGGTTCCCAACTCCGGTCCTGGTGGGCCAAACACTGTTCGGGTTTTCATGCTGTCCCTAATGAATATGCATGAGATACATTTGCATACCATGGGGGTGGCGCATACAAATGCAGCACAGGCATATTTATTAGAGACATGTGTTTGCCCTCCAGGACTGCAGTTGGGAAACTCTGCTCTAGGTATTGCATATGTTTATGGTGTCTGTGCTCTGTAGGGTAAAATATAGGTGTTTCAGGCATGTTTATGTTATCTGCAATAAAGGTTCCATCTTTATTACCATGGTTTAGTACTGGGTAAAATATGGGGACAGGGTTGGCAGGAGCCACAGCTGGGACTTGAACTTGTGACCCTCTGCTCATGAACACACTGGCTGTGTGCACTGCACCACACTGCTGCCACAGGGGCATATCAATCCCTGGGGATTCCATGACTGTTCGTCAGACAGACCCTGTCTGTTGCAGTGCACGGCACCCACCTAAATGGGGCTAGGCCATGGTCTGCTGTGGGCAGATTCCACTGCCCCATCCGCCACCAGCACCCCTCCGCCACCATGCTGCCATGCCATTATGCCGGTGGTGCTGGTGGTGTGCAGTCCCAGGCCATCCAGTATGCCAGTAGGCAGATGCCTATGGTGTGGGTTCTCGGGTAGGGGTGCCTACATGGACATGCGCTTCCCCCCTCCCCCACACCGCCTGCCAATGTTATGTGCCCTTGGGGGTACCTGCTGGGTAATCTCCCCTGTGACACTGTGGGACACACACTCATGCCCATATTGGACCCTCGTCAGTTGCTTTCTTGCTGCCTTACAATTTTGGCATTCCTATGTGTCACCTGGGCATCTGCCTAGCACGCACTGTGTCCCAGATGGACCACAGCATGTGCTGCCTGCAGCCCTCTATATCCCATTTACAGCATCAGTACAGTTGCCCTTTCCTACATGCCCACTCTGCTGTTACTGCACATGTGCACGCCATAACAAACCTGCCCAATATACACGTGAAAAAACCCTGATCAGCACTATTTCAATGTGGGATCATTCACTTTGTAGGGGGACAGAGAATAGACCCTTCCAAACATGATATATTATATTTTGAGCTTTGTCAGTGGTGTTGCTTTATGTTTATCATTAATATCACTTTTGGCCAGCTTGGTTATTGGGCTTTTAGATGTGGTTCTGGTCCTTTTATATGTTTATTTGCCTCTTTGTTCCCTGCACATGTATCACAACTATCATTTTTCTGGGTTTCCCTGCCTTTGCTGCACATTGCTAACTGAAATGGTTTCTCTTTCCTGCAAATGTGCCTTAACGCGAGGGTTTCACTAGCGCAGAGCTACTCAATTCCAGTCCTGGAGGTCTGCAACCCTACAGGTTTTTGGGATATCCCTAATGATATGCATGAAATATATATGCATTAGAGATAACCTGCCAACCTGACTGGTTTTTGGCCCTCCAGGGCTGGATTTGGAGACCCCTGCCTTACACCTCTGTCATTTAAGATTGTAAGTGGGCAAGGTGCAGATGTCCAAGACATCAAAAAGGTTAGAATTTGTCACATTCCTCCTTGCTTCTCACCACCACCACCAAAATATTGTCTATTAGACAACTTTTTGGTGGTGTTGAGAATCTAGGAGGAATGTGACACATTCTATCTACCCTTTTGATGTCTAGAACATCTGTACCTTGCCCACTCACAATCTTAAATGACAGAGGTGTAAGGCAGGAGTCTCCAAATCCAGCCCTGGAGGGCCACAAACCAGTCAGGTTGGCAGGCTATCTCTAATGCATATATATCTCATGCATATCATTAGGGATATCCCAAAAACCTGCAGGGTTGCAGACCTCCAGGACCGGAATTGAGTAGCTCTGCTCTAGTATAAGCCTGCCAATGTGCATAATGAGGAGCAAGGCACTGTGGGTATGGGCCGGACAGGGCGGCCTGGGCAGGATGCATCTGCACAGTGTATAGGGCAATGGCTGGGACATTGTAATGCCTGACCACCACCTGCACGGACAGGGTGGCCACAGCGTGTCATGCTGGAAGATCACTCTCACCCTGACTGAACAGTGACCATGGCATGGCTAGGTTCCCCCATAGTACCATATAGCATTTTTTTCAAGTGATATTTGTGGGTTTCTTTTTTTGGGGCCCAATCACTGACATAGCTCTGTGGTGTGTGCAGCAGATCCCACACCAGGGTGCACAGTGTTTCTTTTGGAACATGCACTATGTATGTAGCAGCAGACTGTCTGTAGCTAGCATGTGTATGGCTGCAACACCCTGCAGGATGCAGCAGGTGCACACTGACTGTTGAATGTCAGAATGTAGTGGGGGGGGCAGCTTAGCTGACCAGTTGCACTGCCTGTTGTCCAGTTCCTGTTCAGATCTGCATCAGCTCTACTGTTCCTTAGTTGGCCGGGGGTTGCTGATCCCACAGTCTGTCATCATTTAGCTCAACTGGCCCTATTGAAAACAATGATAGTGTGTGTCTGTTGTTTCCAGATCATGTTCCCTACCCTGACCCACAGAGGGTGGGTTTGCTCTGTATATCATCCTCATGTGAGTCCAGACACACCCCTGCTCCAAAAACAGGTGTCGATGGCAATCTCACTCAATATGCATTATGTTGCAAGCATCTTGGTTCACATGGGCTATGCATCAATGGCATATAAGAAATGTACATAGAAAACTTCCAAGGCTGTCTGCAAAGAATACCCCATACACTGGCAGTGATGATGAACTGCAGCAAAACCTACTGCAAATATCCTGGGTACTGTGGACCTGGTGCTGTCCCCATGACTTTACTCTCAGGGTGATCACAGAACAAGCACAATGGCATGGTCAGTAGGCACATTGTAACAGTAACATGCATGCTTGGTCCCCCTACCCAGTTGATGTGCTGCAGAGTTGCAAACCCCTATCTGGTGAGCAGATGTAGACTGCTGATCTGCATGTGCATTGCATCATGGGTACCCTTGGTGCTAACTTATCCTGGTAGCCATACTAGACCGTGTGTCTGGTGACCTGCACTGGTTGAGTAGCTAGCCATAGTTTAATTATAACCAATATTGTTGCAGGACAATGGTGAATATACTGACCTCAGTGGGAGAGGTCATGGGTTCAATAACCCAGTGGGCCTGTATACTGATGTATCAGGATGTATAGGATATAGTGTATTATCATCACATCAGAGCATGTCACCACATGACAATATGTCCAAAAGTGTGGTCAGTTGCATGCAGTGGGTATGTTGGAAGAGTGGCGTGGGCTGCAGGCTGCTAGATTAGCTGGTGAGATGTATACAAAGTGCGTCCGTCAGTATAACTGTCAGAGGATACGGCTGTCTATGCATGTAGCAGTCTGACATAGATTTTGACAGCCGTGTGCACATCCCAAAACACCTGCAGCTCAGTTAGCCAAACCAAGGTGCCCTGTAAAGTGCCCTAGCTCTGTCCATACACTAGCCTGGTAAGCAGAGTAGAAAGTGTATGTATATGCAGGGCCGGATTTGCCTATACGCCATGTACGCCATGGCGTAGGGCCCACAGCTTGCAAGGGCCCACAAGAGTCCCCATCCCTCGCTCTCTAAAGAGAGTTTAAAGTCCGGCGGAGAACAGTATCTTGCCTGGTAGCGAAAACGCCGAAAATCGCAAGCTCGGCCGGAGACGCGCCTTCCCAGGCCTCCGTCTCCCGGCCGCAGTGACCATGGGGCTCCCATTTCTACGCTGCCTCCGATGGCGGCGGCCATCTTACCCGGCTCCTCTTCACTTCCTGAGCCGTCGACGTCACTTCCGGCCAGCGTCAGCCTTCCCCTCGCGCCAAAGTGACAGCGCCGACCGCCTGCCTCAGCCTCCACGATGCCGGCAGCCTGCTCAGCTACACCAGGTCCGGAAGCGGTAGGTGCGGTCCTTCTTCTGCTTCTTAGGGTCTTCGGCTTCGAGGGGAGGAGGGGGGGGGCACGGGCACAGTCGGGGGCTCGGGCACAGTTGCAGCAGCACTCAGCAGCTGACAGCTCAACAACCCACTGTGACATCACGGGAATGGCACCCATCGCGAGGACAAGGCACGTGCAAACCACGCGAGCATTACCGGGGGTAGTCCTTGCCTGTCCGCTATTGGTTTCTTTCGTTGAGGCTTCCCAATTGCCCCTGGCTTCTCTGTACTGGGGTTGCTACTGCTTAGGCTACAGGCTACAAGCTCAGGGGTTTTTTCCTGGTAGAATTTACCTAACTTTACCTAACTTAGGCTTCAGGCTGTGCTGCATATAGGTTACAGTGCATATAGGCTTCAGGCTGCATATAGGCTTCAGGCTGCATATAGGTTACCTGACCTAAAGCTGGTCCGTCCACTTATCTTCATGAGGTTCTAACTGCATGCATCAAAAGCTTTTTTTTTGCCTGTCCGCTATTGGTTTGTTTCCTTGAGGCTTCCCAATTGCCCCTGGCTTCTCTGTACTGGTTACTAAGTGCTTAGGCTACAGGCTACAAGCGCAGGGGTTTTTCCTGGTAGAACTCAAGCGCTCTCAGTCTCTCTCAGTCCCCCCTTACAACAATAGTCATGAAAAAATATGAAAGTGGCGCATCTAAACGAAAAAGGAAAATGCTAGAAAACGAATCAACCACCAAAATTCCCAAGATTACCAGCTTTCTTCTTCCATCGACGAAAATTCAAGCTGTCTCAGAATCAGAATTTTTGAATGTGAATGACGCGGCTACTCCACAACTTTTGGATACTACTGACACTACTCCTCAACCTTCTGATACTGCTGATGTTACTCCACAACCCGATGTACCTGAGGAGAATATTTCTAGTTCTCCTCCACCACCACCACCACCACCTCATGATGTGGGTCTCTGGAAAACATTCCTTCCAGCTTCTGACGTCGATTATTGGATTGTTAATGGTCCAGCTGCATGTCAACATCACGATGATAGTTTCATGTCATCAGAAAGAACTATGGGAAATAGAACACGCCGTTTTGCAAAGGAATTTCTTTACGGACGAAAAGCAAATGATGAGAAGTATTACCGAGACTGGCTGCTTTATTCGCCATCAAATGGGAACATTTATTGTTTTTTCTGTAAGTTGCTTTCAAGGTCCACGTCGCAGTTTGCCTCCTGTGGATTCAACGATTGGAGCAACTGCGGTAAAGTGATAAAGCTTCACGAAAGTAGTGCAGAACACCGAGCATCACTCAGTTCCTGGTTAGCACGTGTTTCAGCGAAAGGGTGCATCGACGAAAAGCTTCAGAAACAGATGAACGATGAGAAGATATATTGGCAGTCAGTTCTTCGGCGTGTTGTTGAAGTGATAAAGTTCCTTGCTCAACGTGGCCTAGCATTTCGAGGAGATACCGAATTATTTGGTTCTGTGCAAAACGGAAACTATCTGGGAATTTTGGAACTTTTAGCCAAATTCGACCCCTTCCTTGCCGACCATATATCTCGTTTTGGAAATAAAGGAAGTGGAAAAATTAGCTATTTGTCTTCCACTGTATGTGATGAACTCATCGAGCAAATGGGACAAGACGTGTTGGCTGTCATTTTAAATGAAATTCACGACGCGAAGTACTATTCCATATGTATTGATTCCACTCCAGACGTTAGTCACATCGACCAACTAACTTTTATTGTGCGCTACGTTAACAAGTTTGGTGAAACAACTGAACGGTTTCTAAAATTCTTTCCAATTGAAAGTCACAAAGCCGACAGCCTTTACCAAGATGTGTTGAATATACTAAATGAAATGTCATTGTCTCTGGATAACTGCCGAGGACAAAGCTACGACAACGCAGCAAACATGGCTGGGAAATACGCCGGTCTCCAAGCAAAACTGAGGGAAATTAACCCAATGGCTGACTACATACCTTGTGCAGCACATTCATTAAATTTGGTTGGAGTTGCTAGTGTAAATTGCTGTCTGGACGCTGTTAACTTTTTTGGTCTCGTCCAAGAACTGTATGCATTTTCGGTTGGTTCAACAAAGCGGTGGAGTTCATTGACATCAGGACTCACACCGAACGAAAATGGACGAATTCTGACTTTCAAAACTTTATCATCTACCCGTTGGCATTGCCATTCAGAGTCCGTGAAAGCACTACATCTCAACTATGCCAACATCTATACTATGCTGAATAGTATCGCAGAAAATGAAGACGAGAAGGGTGATGCCCGACGCTTAGCAGCAGCCTTGGCGGGTAAAATGTGTCTGTTGGAAACCGCATTCATGTGTGTTCTGTGGCACAAGATCTTGCAGCGATTTAAAAAAATCAACACTGCCTTGCAAAGTGTGTCTATTGACATCAGTGTCGGCGTTTCTTCTTTGTTTACTTCTTTGGAAACATTCGTTGCTGGAATGCGTGATGACTTTGACAACCTGGAGAAAGAAGCAAAAGAGCTCATGGAGGACATCCAACAAGACTACACCTCTCGTTTCATTCGGAATCGACCAAAAAGATGCCAGGTTTTTGAAGAAGCAGGTGAGCCGAATGCTACTTTACAAGGTGCACAAAAATTCCGTGTTGAGAGTGTATATGTCATACTTGACAAACTGCTTGCATGTTTATCTCAACGCCGGAATGCTTACAAGCACATTTCTGAAGACTTTGCTTTCATCAAATCACTGAAGGAGAATGATGTTGGCTCTCTCAGAGAAGATGTAATCCATTTGCAGCAAAAATACAATTGTGATCTGGAAAACGGGTGTGAAGAGGAATTTGTGGCGTTTTCTGGAATGGCCGCGGATTTGAATTTGGATCGTGAACCCCAAAACCTACTGAAATGGCTGAAAAAAAATCCTGTAGTGGATTCAACATTTCCGAATGTTTCCACTGCCCTCCGCTTGTTTTCAACTCTTCCCGTGACTATCTGCGAAGGGGAACGTTCTTTTTCAAAGCTTTCCCTGATAAAAAATAGATTTCGTTCTACGATGACGCAGAAAAGACTGAATTCTCTGGCAGTCATGTCAATTGAAAATGACGTTACTTCTGCGTTGACTTTTGATACAATTATTGAAAAGTTTTCACAAACTAAATCGCGAAAGAAAACATTTTTGTAAGTGGTAACTGGGCTGATGGGGGGTTAGGACTGGTAATGGGTTATAGGGGGGCTTAAACTGAAAATGGGGTGATGGGGGGGGTTAGGACTGTAAGTGGGTTGATGGGGGGCTAGGACTGGTATTGGGTTGGGGGTTTCTAGGACTGGAAATGGGCTGATGGGTGGCTAGGACTGGAAATGGGCTGATGCAGGGACTAGAAGGGAATGGATGCTGGGTGAGGCTGGAACTAGAAGGGAGCTGATGTTGGGGGAGGATTAGAATGGGATGGGGCTGGAAGAGTAAAATGGAGAAGGGAAAAATATTTTGTGTGGGAGGGATAAAAAATCTACATTTGGCCGGGTATTGGGAGAGTAAGTGGGGATTGAGGATGGAGGGGTAAAATTTGAGTGGATGAAATAGGAATGAGGAAAGAGCAAAAGGAGAAAGATTAGTATGTTAAAGCAGATGTAGAGAGAGAATGGAAAAAAAAACTAGAAGAGAGAAGAAACAACAAATGGACAGCAGACGATGGAGAGTTAGCAGAAGACACGAAGAAACCAGAAGAAAGTGGCTGGAGCAATTGCAGCTGAAAAAAATGCACAAAAGGTAGAAAAATATCTCTTTATTTTGAATTTATTAATTGGAATATGTCAGCTCTGGTAAATGTGCATCATTAACGTCTGTGCTTTGTTTAGTACAAGAGCAAATTAATGTATAGTTTTATTTCTACAGTGTTGTACATTCCAAGTTTGGCTTTTGGGATTCCCAGTTTAATTATTGTCTTCCTGTTTCTAAATTGTGATTACTTGTTTGGTGATGGTCTATGTTCTGCATGTGTAACTGAGCTGAGGTGTTCTGTTTATGTAATTCCTATTTGACATTGCCACTTGTTTTCTTTTTCCCCAGTAGGTCATGTATTGTTGTTCTCTGAAATGTATTGGTTTAATATTTGCAGTGTTGCCTTTTGATTGGTAGAGTATGGTGCTTTGTGAGTCCTGGTAGTGCTGTTAGGATACGGCGGGTTTGCTATGCTATGGGTTCTAAATGGGCAGTGTTTGTAGTAGTTCCTAATGTGTCTGGCAGTTGGCACTGGATTATAGTAATGTAGAAATCTTTTAGTCTTTCTTTATCCATACACTCATTAAGAGGCACGTTTACTAAAAGTTAGTATATGGTAACATTATGCAAATATTTATGCAAATGAAGCCCTTATGCAAATGAGGCCCCGCACCCCCTTGGGCCGCCCCTGCTGGGGGCCCACAATTTTTGTTGGCGTAGGGCCTCACTCAAGGTAAATCCGGCCCTGTGTATATGACCTGTTGTAACTGTGTAGCTAGCCATTGCTATATGAAAAGGCATAGTACACCAGTTAATACAATGCCCTCACAGCCAATGGTGATGGGTTTGAGACCCCAGTGTGCCAACAGTGTGATAAATGCATAATAAACAAATTGTGTTAAGAAACATCAGACACATCACTACAATGTGTGTCTGCAGCATAAATCTTTATATATAATATTGACGGCGCCGACGTTCGCTGTGTACCGTCTGTGGCACATGCACAGGCACGGGCACATTGCTATCACACCTTAATGATGCGCAGCGGCACGCATTGAGGCACGCTGGCACGCATATGCAACGTGCGTGTGTGAGCAAGGCATTGCTGATAATGGCGACTCATTCTAGAAAGCCTGCTTTTTTACCCGCAGGGAGCTGCGCCACCTTGCAGGGCTGATCTGTACTAGGCAGAAGAAACTATTCCCTGGCTCCTCCAAGCGGCAGGACCTCGGGCGCATAAGGAGGGCCTGGGACCACATCACCAGGCGCTATAATCGTCTTGCTGACTACCCACGTGAGGTAAGTGTATGGGGACAGGTCAGTATATCCATATACATATCCAGTGTTGATTGTAGCTGTGTATTCTGCTGTGTGTAGGCATTCTATCTCATTTATGTTTTGTAGTTAAACTCATGTAGTATACCGCCTATTTATCACATCAAAGCAGTTTGCCCTATCCCCAGGAGGCTAAGGACCTGATCACAGAGGTCCAGTTGTCAGCCTGCTGTTATGGCAGCTGCTGCTGTTGATGTGTTAAAATCCACCCTAACACAAGGAGCCCCTAGATCTGCCTAAACAGGTCTGGTAAACAGCATGCTGATATGGTAGGTTCTGCAGTTGCAGGATCACGCATCTGCCCTACCCCTAGGGATCCTGAGACCTGTTCAAAATGGTCTGTCAATCATCCTGGTGATATGGTTGTGTGTGCATTTGCAGGTTTAAACATCTGCCTTACCCCCAGGAGGCCTGAGACCCCATCAAAGTAGTCTGTCAGTCACCCTGGTGATATGGTTGTGTGTGCATTTGCAGGTTTAAACATCTGCCCTGCCCCCAGGGGTCCTGAGACCTCATCAAAGTGGTCTGTCAGTCACCCTAGTGGTATGGTTTATGTTGCTGTTGATGTGTTATAATCCACCCTACCCCCAGGAGTCCTGAGACCTGATCAAAATGGTCTGTCAATCATCCTGGTGATATGGTTGTGTGTGTGCATTTGCAGGTTAAAACATCTGCCCTACCCCCAGGAGGCCTGAGACCCCATCAAAGTGGTCTGTCAGTCACCCTGGTGATATGGTTGTGTGTGCATTTGCAGGTTTAAACATCTGCCCTACCCCCAGGAGGCCTGAGACTCCATCAAAGTGGTCTGTCAGTCACCCTGGTGATATGGTTGTGTGTGCATTTGTAGGTTTAAAAATCTGCCCTACCCCCAGGAGTCCTGAGACCTCATCAAAGTGGTCTGTCAGCACTGTTCCCTCTAAGCTGTGCGCGTGTGCGCGTGCACACACCTCGCCGAGCGAGCGCACATACTTTACAACAGAGCGCACAAAAATTTCGGCTCTGATTCTGATAGAAAACAACACAGACATCTTAAAATTTTAAAGTTATGATTGTAATTACTAGAAATTTCCCGCTTCATTTAGTAATCATCTATTTTCATTTAATTTGATTAAAATCAATGTGGTGTACATACTGTATTCTGACATGTAGTCAAATTTTAAAGTATATAACTCCGAGTGTCGTTATGTGGCGCACAAAAATTTAACCTTCCTTCAAAAGCTGCACACAGCTGATATTTTTGCGCACACAGCCTACAGAAAATTAGAGGGAACATTGTCTGTCAGTCACCCTGGTGGTATGGTTTATGTTGCTGTTGATATGTTATAATCCACCCTACCTCCAGGAGTCCTGAGACCTGATCAAAATGGTCTGTCAATCATCCTGGTGATATGGTTGTGTATGCATTTTCAGGTTAAAACATCTTCCCTACCACAGGAGGCCTGAGACCTGATCAAAGTGTTATGTCAGTCACTCTGGTGATATGGTTTATGTTGCTGATGAAGTGTGCTAAGACACCCTACCCCCAGGAGTCCTGAGACCTGATTGCAAAGGTGGGTATGGCATCCAGATATTGTGGTAGGTTATGCAGGGTTAGGTCACACATTTGCCCTATTCCCTGGAGGCCCAGACCTCATTACTCATGTCTGTTATGGATCCTGATGGAAGGGGCAGCTGTGGATGTGCACCAAACCACCTCACCTCCAGGAGCCCTGATACCTGATTACGAAGGTCTGTAACAAATCCAGATATCATTGAAGTGTATGCAGTTTCAGGTCACACATCTGCCCACACCCCAGGAGTCCCGTACCTGATCGCAGAGGAACATTATAGATGCTGGTGTAAGGGTACATGCACCTGTTAGGGTTTCACAGCTCTGCCATAACACCAGACAGGAGCACAGATGTTAATAGGCCAGCTAGGTGTGGTGGGCCATGCTCCTGTTGTAGTCATCCACAACTGCCCTAATCACAGGAGGCCCTAGTCATGACAATAGAGGTATAGTAGAAAGCCAAGTGTCATGGAATTGGTGCCTGGCAATGTGCACAGGGCCACCCACCTTCCGCTCTATGTCAGAACACATCACCTATGCGTGGTAGGATATCATGGTGCCATGGTGGGTGTGTCGGATGATGTGTGTAGGTCAGGCAAACACACATGTGTTTGCCAGACCACACAGGGAGTTAGGGAAGACCTCCCCTGGACACCAGCATGGCCAAACCACACATGGCATGGTGCTGCCATGTCATGCAAGGAGAGTGTAGGAACAGGGTATGGGGTATCCGGGGGGTTACGCACAGTACACATAGGTGGCACCGCACACATGGCCAGACCCACAGCCACACATGCAGATGGCACTGGTAACAGTTAGTAGAGGACACACTGGCCAGAGGAGCAGGAGCAGCACGATGCTGCTCACAGAGATGTGTGATATGTGTTGGGCACCCACCAGAGATATATGGCCATTAATGCTCCCACCCATTGCTTTCCCTCCCAGGTAGAGGACCTACGGAAAAAGGGTCAGGAGTTACGGCTGTACTGCCCAGAGGTCCTTGCCCGCCTCCAGAGGGGGGCGATGGCACGAAGTGGAGGTGAGTGTTGTGGCCTCTGCAGCTCAGTACAGAATGTCACAGTGGCCCACCAGCCTGTGGGCGGCCAAACTATGTACATGTGGTATGTGGCTCACATGATAGTGTGCTGACTGTCATCCCCCACAGAGGATGCTCCTGCTGGCGAGGGCCCCTCAACATCAGGGCACACCAGAATACACCCCACAGCGCAACACCTGACAGAGGAGGAGGAGGAGGAGGTGGGCCCAGAGGACGAGGAAGAAGACACCATGGAGGGGGCGGAGTGTGGGGCGGTGCCAGAGGGAGGTTAGGGGGAGCCTTATGTGGCAGGGGGTAAGGATGGTGAGAGGGAGATTGAGGAGGTGGAGGGGCAGGAGAGCCTGGAGGGGGGCAAAAGAGGGTGGGTGGGAGGGGTCAGGGGTGGAGGAGGGGGTGTGGAGGGGGGAGGGTGTCTCAGTGGGTGCCACGGGACACAGGACAGCACAGGGCACTGTGGGTCCCTGCCAGCTGCCACATGTCTGCGGTGATGGTGTCCGCCTGGGTGTTGTGTCCCCACCCATTGCCACAGACAGGCCCCACGCTCATGCCACCAACCAAACACCGGCCACCTGGCGTGGATGTGGTGGCACGTGTGTGTGGGACCTGTATGTGGCAGTGGATGGCCTGCTGCAACAGCAGCAGACCCAGGACCACACCATTCGGTGGCTGGCAGGCGCCATTCAGTGGTTGGCTGCCGAGATGCACATGCAGCGTGCAGCTGCTATGCGTGGTGAATCTCAGCAGCCATCCCCTGATAGGCGTCCCTGGAGTGCTTAAGGGGCACAGGGGCGCCCACACACGTGCCCTGTGCTATCCTGTCTACTGGCACAGAACATGGGTTGTTTGAAAGGTCTGTTTAATACAGTTACAGATGTGTATGGCACCTTCCCCTCCAATCCAGGAGGTCATCTCACATTCGATTTGGAGAATGTCATTTTATAATAGGGTAAATGTAAATATTTTGACAATACAATCACTAGTCAACAAATTTTACAAAGGTCATGTTACTGAAATAAAAATAGTCATTTCTTATCAATGTTCATATGCTGAACACGAATATGACAGTGAAATTGCAGAGTTGGCTGTAGTGTTTATGTAATCCACAAGAACTAATGTTTACATCAAGAAATGCATGTCAATAGTAGATATAATAGGCCTTTGGTTAATACCTGTAAAAAAACAAGTTATAGACTACTTCCTAGATTTGCACGCCTGTCTCTTGTACAGCTGTTCTGGAGCTTCTCTGGGGAGTGTCCAGCAGTGGTCAGCCAGCATTGTAGTGGACCATTTTCCCTGGTATTTGTGCTCCATCATTGCGATATCCTGGTGAAAACGTTCGCCCTGTTCATCACTAACCATACCACAGTTGTCAGGAAAGAAATCAAGATGGGAATCAAGGAAAGGGACCTTTAGAGACATATTGCAGCCAAGTTTCTGATACTGCATCAGCATGTCGTCCACTAGTTCCTTGTAGTTTTCCTCCCTGACATTCCCGAGAAGGTTTGTTGACATTAGGCGAAAAGCATTCCATGCTTGTTTCGCATCACCCTGCAGCAAGTTGTTGAACCGGTCATCTTTGAAGAGCTCTCGAATCTGAGGACCCACAAAACCCATTCTTTAATCTTTGCTTCGCTGAGTCGAGGGAACTTTTCATGCAGGTATCGGAAAGCTGGCGAAGTGCGGTCCATGGCCTTCACAAAGGTTTTCATAAAACATAGTTTGATGTGAAGGGGTGCTAGCAGGATTTTGTGAACCTCAACCAGAGCTGGGTGCTGGATATTCTTCTCTCCAACTGTTATATTTTGTCTGCGATTCCATTCCTTCCGCAAGTAGTGCCAATCCCTTGCTCGGTTATCCCACTCACATATGAAACACATGTATTTTATATATCCCTGCTGCAGTCCCATTAAAAGGACAACAACCTTCAAGTCACCATAGAGGTGCCAGCTATACTTGTTATAGTTAATGGAAGTCAGTAGATGGTTTAAGTTATCGTATGTCTCTTTCATGTGGATGGCATATGCTACTGGAATAGATGGAAGACGGTTTCCATTGTTTCAAAGCACAGCCCTCAAACTCAATTCCCAAGAAGCTATAAATAGTCTCCTGTCTTGTGGGTCATGAGTGACTTTTAAGGCATTCAAGAGGCTTCCAATATCGGAAAAGAATCCCAGATTACCTTCCTTTCTGACTGCGTATAGTACCCTGCTGACGTCAGATGGCTTCAGCAGCCGTCTGGCAGTAGTATTGCATTGCAGCAGAAAATGATGCAATCAACTCTGGATGATGTGTGCATGCTGGTATGATGCAATGTGATGCAATATTACATCATGCACGGCATATTTTGGATGTTGTTGATGCCCTACTGGATAACTGTAAATGGTGAAACGTCACAAATGAGCTACATGCAATATCTTCAGAACGACAGCCAATACAATTCCTTTAATGTTATATTCATGTTCAGCTCACCAAGATACTACAGATTAGGGCCTTCTAAAGTCAGTAACGATGTCAATATTGACCAGTGTTAGACTGCTCCTATGTTATTACAATTAACAATGTCCTGAGGTCTCTGAGGATGCGTGTGAGGTCATCCAACACCCTCAATCTCGGTGGTACATCTCTATATATGTACAAATGTATATATGTAAATAAATAAGTTTGTACGTGCGGCACAATGGTCACGTGTCTCCCCCACAGACTGAGTGTGTACGTGAGCATGGGACATGTGTGTAGATCCCTATGGGTATGCGTGGTAGACATAAGTAACATACATGGACTATCTCCACACACAGGTGTGGGGGCTGCCCATGTGCATAGGCGTCTGTGTCCTATGGTGTCCCTGTGATGTGCCAATATGGAGCATGTCCCAAAATCTGTGGTCACGTGCATGCTGTGTGCGATGTGTGGGAACCATATCTGATGCACCATGCTTATGGGGCAATAGGGGAAAAGGCTAGCAGCAGGCAGGTAGCATGGAGGGTAAGATGGAATGCTGTACCCAGGAGCTGCACAGGGGGATAGCTGTTGAGGGCGACATAGGTCAATGTATGTCACGAGGATGAGCGGTGGGGGACTACAAGCACTAGTGAACAGTGATCAGCTGACTGAAGCAAGCCACCTTTGTCTGCCTGTGCCGCATGCAAGCCTATGTGGGAAGACAGCCACATAGGCCCTGGTGTGGGCAGGGAGAATGGTCACACATGTGTGTCCAATGATGGAGAGTATATGGGGTGGGAGAGGGTGACAGATCCCTACAACAGACATGTACCACCGTGAACATCTTCCTGGGCAACGGGAGAGGATGGATATACCCCCACGCATAGGTAGTGGGGTGACCACCTGCCACAGTCCATGGCACACAGGGCATGGTATGACCTATGCATGCTGATAGGTGGCAGTACAGACACCCCACCCCTGAGGGGCATGGGTAAGGCACATGTGAGCAGGGAGACAACATGAGGTGCAGGGTACGTAGGGGACCACAGTGTCACACATTGGAAACAAACACATAGGATGTAATAGTTTGTGATGGTTTTATTTGTAATGCTCACATCCTCCATGGCTGGCCACAGCAACCACGGCCCAACCCACCCCTCTGTTGCGGGACTGCTGGTGCAGCCTCTGGTGCCGGTGCTGGCTGCTGTATCCGGGCTCCTATGGCCTCCTGGGCATCCGCAATATGGAGGAGCGCCCCTGCTATTGTGTCTTCTGTGGTCCGCAGCTGGTGGATCTCTTGGTGAGTGGCCAACAGATCTTGGTGAATGGCCAACAGAGCCTGACAAGTGCCTGTGGGTGGGACACAAGGTGATATATGAGATACCTGTTTCAAACCCTATCGTGACGCATGCACATGTCAGGCATATCCCACCAGATCAGTCTGCAGAACAATCATGCATGCCACAACTAGCAACGCATGACCATATTTAGATCTGTGTGTCCCATGAGCCATTCTCATGCCTGGAAGGGGTCTTGATGAGGGGTCATGAGAATCACAGATCCCACACATGGCACAGTGTCGCAGTTCAATCTGTCAATGCTTGATCTGCACACTGGTCGCCTGAGATAGGTCAGATGACGTGAAGGGTCATAGCAAACACATACATATATCTGTGGGGCCCTCTTTTCTATAATGCTGGTGCACAGAGCAGATTATGCTGACAAAGTATGCTGCATAACAATACCCATGGAGAGGTGTCTGTCAAGTAAGGTGTCTGGGTGACCTGGGATAGGTGTTTTCCGCTGTGCGCTCACTTGGGGTATATGGCCGTGAACAGTGTGCATGTGTCAGAGCCCTTCACACATGCTGACACCTGACAAGCCATGCTACAGGAGGGTGGAACGCACAAGGCACAGAACACCCCCCCCCCCAACATATGAAACGATCTGCTATGTTGGCAACATATTGTGGTGCACATGCATTCTCCTTGTGGATGTTACGACAACCCCCATGGGGAATGTTGTGTATGCTGTTACCCACCTTCGGCATCGTGCCGTGCAGAGGCACTGTGGGCCTGCAGCTCTGCCAAGATTGTAGCCATGCTTGTGGGAGGGGTGGCTGATGTCCCTGGCGCCTGGATGGGGTGGTGGTTCCCCTCCATCTCAGAACCCTCTAGAGCTTGTGAGTGGCTGCCAGGGGCCCCCACTGTAGCGGTGACATCCAGGGGCGTGTCCTCTGCCAGCACATTGGTTCCTGTTGTGCCTTCACCATTGCTGGTGGTGTCCCCGGACATTGTGGCCTCTGGCCCCTCCCCATCCTGAGGCCCTGCCACATCCTCCTCCTCATGTGCCTCCATGGTCCTGTAGTCACCTGGGTTGTGGAAAAGGGTACACAGCACAGATAAGTTTGCAAAGTGCACCTATATACACCTGTGTAGTACAGCCACCCCACAATCAATGTGTTGTCCACCTGTGCCTACTGTTGTTGTGCCTACAATAGGGACAGCACAGGTGCCTACAGTGTGCTGTGCCTGGCAGGGGGTGGGGGTATAGTAGGCTCATTCCCTGGTGTAGCTGTGACACATGGGATGTGGTGTGTGGGGATGGTGTGTTGAGTGCCGTGCCCCCTATCTGCAGTATCAGATATGGACTGTCCACCTGACCTTGTCTGTGGCCTCATCAATACATGTGTCCGTGTCACGTGTGGGAGTCCTGAGTGGGATTGTGTGCCGTCATTGTGTGTGTAAGCGATGTGCTTGCATTGCCCTGAGTGGCACACACATTAGGAGTTGCAGGATGTGTCCATGTCAGCCAGACGTGTGTGGGGGCCCTCCGCTTTGCAAGACACTGCGGTGTGGGTGGACAGCTATCACATACTCCATGGGTATGATGGGGTGTCTGGGGGGATGGGTGGAGCACTGCTGGGTATGGGGTTGCACAGTGTGCGGGGGTATGGGAATGCGTGTGTGGCACTGCGGGACGTGTATATGGGCTGATCCCAGGTGTTGTAGGGGTTGTGCTATGTGCATTTTGTATGGGTGTGGCGATGTACCATCCAAGGTCTGGTGAGGGTGGGTGGGGTATCCCCACTTAATGTGGGCCCTGACAGAGTGTTAGGTGTGTGACGTGTGTTATGTTTCTGCTGCTGTTTCCTTGCATCTACGTCATCATTCCCATGTGTTAGGCCCTTCCCTGTCAGTAGTCTGGGACATGTCCCTGGATAGGTAGGTGCATACAGACGTCATATGTGTTTTGGTGGGGTGTGTGGGTTCCCACAGGCCACTGTGTTCTGGGCTAGTTGTATGTCCCTCTTGTATGTCTCCCCCTGTCTCATTGTGTTCGGGGACTGGCTGCAGATGTATGATGACTGGCTGTGACCTATATGCCAGATACTATATTAGCAAGTAGACCTCAGGGGGACAGACAACGCAGGCAGGTAATGAAGTACACACCCCAAATGGAGTGGGCACAGAAATTAATTAAATGTAAGCCCTCATAAGACATATGTGAGGATGGAACACTAGACCATTCTGGGTATGGTTACTCCAGTGGTAGAGGCATCTAACCTCAGTTAGTCCCCCAACCACCCATCCTTAGGAGGAAGAGTACTTAGAAGGACAGACCAGCCCTGTTATCGCATGAACTCTGCATACATCAGTGGCCAAACTTACCTATATGAAAGGTCCCAAGGGTCCAGCAGCACAGCCAGACTTCACAGTACTAGAGAGAAACAAAGTAGAGGTGATACCAGGGGGTTATCTGCATACTGTCAAATGATATCCCAATGTGGCTCGTTACTGTTACAGTGCTGCTCAGGTATGCTGTGCTTCTCATTGATTACAGTGGGATATCATTAGCCACTCCTCAGATAGGTCCTTTACATCACTGTTACATTGATGATCTGTGGTGCTGTAAATTGTTGCTATGCAGCTTAGCCCTCTGGGCTTTGCTTGTCTGTTGTCTGGACCATGGATGTATGCAGTGGTGAATCAGATATGGGTCTGGTTTGCCACACCCCCTGCTTCACCAGTGCTTTGCGGACCTCGAATACGCTCAGGACTGTGTCTATCATGCACACAGGTCCAGGTACCTGTCACACATACCCTGTACCTACCCTGCCATGTGCTGCTGTGTCATCACCCCACAGTTGCCTGTGTTAGGGCACGCATGCTCTCAGGACATGGTCCCCCACCATTCCCCTCCATGTGCCACATGTGCTTGGGCATGCCCTGTACGTGTGCTGCATATCCACTAATACGACTCCTACTACAACTACTGAGCATTTTAATGGGCACTACCAAGCACACGCATCACTGTGAAAGTGAACACACAAAAAGACAATCCGTGCTCAGTGGAGCTTATAATCTAAATAGACATAGCACTAACAGGTGTGGAAAGAGGTTTGGAGCAGGAGCAAAGAGACAGGAACAGGAGAGACAGGACAAAGGATGGTGGTAGGATCACTTGTGAGAGGCAGACAGAAACGTGCAATTTAAAAGGGGTGGAATGGTGAACAGCACACTCATGAGCCAAAGGCAGAGGCAAAGATATGAGCTATGACTCCAAGTGTGAGGAGGGGCAAAGAAGATGCCTGACACCTAGACAAAGGGCATTTATTCCAAGCGTAAGGAGCAGCAAGGTGTAAGGGGCATACCTACCTGCCTGTGGATGGGCGGTGTCCAGCGCTTCTGGCAATCCACGCAGGTAGATGGGCCCAAGACGGTCTGCTAGCTCCTGCTCCAGGGGTGTGAGAGTTGGGGCAAAGGGGGCACCCCCACCGGTGCCCATGGCATGCTGTCTCTCAGCCACCATGTGTGCACGCACACCACGCTTAATACCGTTAAATCTCTTTCTCAGGCTGTCCAGGTCCCTGGCTGGTCCCCCCTGCCTTGGCTACGGCCTCCTGCACCTCCTCCCACACATGTGTATGTGTTGCCACAGTGGTGCTGTTGCTCAGCCGGCCATAGAGCATCTCATACTGCTCCAACACACTGGCCAGCAGGATGTGGTTTTCTTGCTGACTGAATCTCACAGCCCTCCTCCTTTCCTCAGCTGGCACTTGTATACATTTTCTTTTGGCACTGGGTGGCCCCTATGTGGGCTGGGACACACCCGATGGGCCTGCAGCCACCGCCAAATGCCCAACACTCCCTGCCGTCTCTGGGTCCTGCTAAACAGGTGCCCCCTCCTCCCCACCTGCTATGTCCTGCTGCTACCTCTCCCTGCCCTCTTGGCCCTCTCCCTCCCTGTCACACATCCCTACTCCTCGGCTCCTCTGCTACACCTCATACCTGCTCCTCGCCCCATCTCCTCTCCCTGCTGCCTGCTCCTCAAGTCTGCTTCTGTCTCTCTAGACTGCTCTTTGCCTCCCCTCCCCTCCTCTCTCTCTCGCCTGCTTTGCCTCCACACCTCCACTGCTCCACACCTCTCCGCTCCACACCTCTCCACGCCACACCTGCCTCTGACACTCTCCACCACCACTCACGACCCAACCACTCTCCACGACACACCTGCCTCCTCTCTTCACTCTCCTTGACACTCTCCTCGCTTCACCAACAATGCACGCCATCTCTCCCTCACCTACACAAACCCCTCAATGTGAACCAGGTGTGCAGGTGTATTCATAGGTTATTTTATGTTGCGCACATTGCGCATGTGCAGCAAGCACGTGACCTGCATGCACTGTGGCATGAGCACATCTGCTGCGCGCGTTGCGCATGTGCTGCAGAGACACAGAAGTTGAGCGCGCGGAATCCCATCATACACACACGCTGTGCATGAGCGCGAGGCTTGGCGCATGCGCCTAACATCACGCAGCACATGCGCATGTGTAACATAGTGTCCCGCGTGCACACCTTTTGCATATCTGTGGTGCATGAGCAACGTGCGCAGCTCACGCACTTGCGCCTTGGCGCATGCGCAACACGCGCTACATAAAATTAACCTATAAATACACGTGCACACCTGGTTCACATTGAGGGGTTTGTGTAGGTGAGGGAGAGAAGGCGTGCGTTGTTGGTGAAGCGAGGAGAGTGTTGTAGGCAGGTGTATCATGGAGAGTGGCTGGGTGTGTGATTGTTGGTGGGGTAGTGTGGCTGGGTTGGTGTGTAGTGAGGGAGGTGTATGGCTATGTTGGTGGGCTGAGTGTCTGTGTTGGAGTGAGTTAGAAGAGTTGGAGGGGCGTAGTTTATGGCGGCCTTTGTGGTTACTGCATGTGCAGTGGGAGATGAGCAGGGGCTGCGGTTGCCTGATGGGGGAGATGATGTCCATGGGGCTGAGGCACAGGGCATGGGTTTAGTCCCGCTGCAACACAGACCTGCAGCTGTGGGGGCAGGCCAGGCAGGTGCTGTGCCGGCACGGCACAGGAGGCGTGCAGAGTTGCAGGCTCGCCAGCCTCGTCTCTACACGCCCAGGGCCCAGCTCCAGGGCATGCGTGAGGACCAGGTCATCTCCCTCTACCACCTGAGCACGGGGGCTATTAGGGAGCTCTATGAGGATCTAAGACCTGACCTTGAGCCCCTGACTGGTCGGTCACATGCCATACCGGGTTTGGTCAAGCTCCTTGGTGCCCTACATTTCTTTGCCTCTGGCTGTTTCCAGTCATCTGCGGCCACAGTGGGTGGCATGAGCCGCCCAACCTTCTCACGCTGTCTCTACCAGGTACTGCGTGCCATGATCAGCTTGGTGGGGAATTACACTGCAATTCCCAACACTAGGCAACAGTGGGGGACCCTGAACCAGGCCTTTGAGGCGTTTGCCAGGATACCACACGTGATGGGAGCTATTGATTGCACACATGTTGCCCTGGTCCCGCCCAGAGACAGGGAGGTAGTGTTCCACAACCGCAAACACTACCATTCCCTGAATGTTCAGGTTGTATGTGATGCAAATATGCAAATTCTGAATGTGGTCCCTAGGTTTGCAGGGTCCACCCATGACTCATATATCCTGCATCACTCGGCACTATTCAGACAATTTGAGGCAGGACTGTATGAGGACTGTATACTGCTGGGTGTGTACGTAACATCTCTGACATGCACATGGTGATCCTGTGACTAACCGTATGTGCACATGTCTGTCTTTGAGGTGTATCCCTAGTTGTGTCTGTGTGACATCTGTCTGGGTGTGACCTAACGTTGGGGGGTGCCCTCCAGCTCTATCTTGCTACGGTGCTGTGTGATGATGATAGCATGGATGGTAGCATTTGTGTCGTGTTTACAGATTATGTTGATTGCAATCCGTACACCTACCCCTTGTTTTGTGTGTCATAACTTCACATGCTGATGCATATTTGTGGTGTTCCATCATGTGCTGTCATATGTTTCTGTCAGGGTGTTTTGTGTATTTGGTTTGCACGTACATACTTGTGTCCATTTGGGTGGACATCAGCTCCTGCTTTAACATTCCACATTTGTTTCTGCAGGTGCTGAAGGATATGGGTGTCAGCCCTGGTTGCTGACCTCTGTGCGTCAACCACGGACACGTGCAGACAGGAGGTACAATGAGGCCCATGCCTCCAGCCGCTCCATCATAGACCGCACCTTTGGCATTTTAAAGAGTCGCTTCAGGTGTCTGGATAGGACAGGCGGGGCCTTACAATACATACCACAGACTGTGGCAGAGATAATTATAGCCTGTTGCATCCTGCACAACATTGCTCTCAGGCACCATATCCCTGTCCAAATTAATGAGGATCTGGAGGATGATCCAACGTGCCCTCCTGTACGTGCTGTCACAAGGTGGACCTATTGGAGCCTGAGAAAATGCAGATCAGCAGCGATGATCAGGGAAGAGATGACAGTGTAAACAGAAAACTGTCAGATGGTTGCTATAGACAACCAAGGCACACGTGGGTAAGGGCTGGGAAGACACACCCAGATAGCAAGCAAAGGGAGTTTGCATTGCCTGATAGGAATCAGCTGGGTAGAGGTGGAGCCCAAAGACACAGAGGTATAAAACGCTCCCAAATAGTTAGAGAGAGGGAGGTGGTGAAACAACAAGGGTCACAGCAAGAGAGACAGCGGCAAGCGCAGCAGAAGCTGTGGAAAGAATGGAACTGGAATGAAAGAGAGAGAGAAAGAGAGTCTGAACTACTGGATCAGCAGGAGAGCCCACACGAAGGTCTGAGTGAGTCCCGAGACCTGTGTGAAACATTTGGAAGGCAGAAGCCAGATACAGTGTGTATGCGTGGAGAGCACGAGAGACGTAGGAAATTGTCCATACAAGGTAACAGAGCAAGAAGCACTAATAGTGGCTGTTTCCTACCTGAGTGGGTAAAACCCCGAAGTAATAGGAAAAGCCAGTCACAAACAAGCTGTAGAGAAACAGAGAATAACCTTCCCTTGTGCTAGAAACCCCAAGAGAAGAGAAGCTCTCTTACCTGAAAAAGCTGGTGATTCTACTAGCAACTTTAAACTTCCAACGTTTGATAAGCTTCCGTCTAGAGCAGTGCAATCTAGAGCAGCTGTGTTGCAAAGGCTAGACCCGAGCACGCTCAGAGCATGCCGTAATTATTCTAGTAACAGAGCCAGGGAAGTTGTTGAATATCCTTGTGATTACCAGCAGGGGCGGAGCTCCTATGAGCCTCATTCAAAACCCTACGGTAGTTCCCAGAGAAGCATTGATTCAGTGGGACAGAACAACTTCCTGCTTGACGGGGCAAGCCAGCCTTATCCTTATGCAATAGCTGATCTCAGAAGTGTGAGTTCAAATGAACATGAATTAATGGAATATGATAATGCAGATGTACCAGCAGTTCCTGAGCCAATGGAATGTTTACTGTCTGTAATTGACCCAGAGTTTTCTCTAAGGTAAATGGTTGAAGATAACCAGAGCTTAAGAGTTACAAGCTGTGTGCTAACAAAACGTGTCTCTCAGGAAAACCATTAGAAGTGAGCTGTGCTGGGGCAGCAAAAAGAAAAGGCTGTTAAGAACAGTGAGGATGTTTAATTCTTTTCTTTTTGTTTGCATTTATAAGCTGAAGTAAGCTATTTTTGTTCTACCTTTAATTTCTGTTATATGACCAGAGTGGTCTGTTTTGTTTGCCAAAGAGAAAGAAAAACCTCGTGGACGGGGAATAAAGCCCTGAGTTTGGAACTTAAGAGTGTTGTGTGCTTTATATAAAGAAGGTACAACTACCACCCTCAGAGGGCCAGGCAAGGCTGCCTGCAGTATATACGGAGCCAGGAGGAGGAATCATCAGGCAATACCTGACCCCACCGATAGGGCCCCTGGGGGTGCGACAAAATGGCGTAGTTGGCAGGATTTTTTTTTTCCTGTGGCATCTGACCAATTTTTCCTGGACAAGAGGAAAAAGGACATTGCTGAGAAGCAAGAGAATTGGATACAGAGCACTGTCGGAGGAAGATTCGACTGGCAGATCGGCCAGGGGACGGATAAAAAGACCTTTTTCTCACATGCTGAACTCTACCAGGAGACTAAGGTACTAGTAGCCTGGGTAGACGGGTACGGGATACCAGTGAGAAAAAGAGGGCGCTATACCTGGGATAAAAATTCCTGTAGAAAGTACCGCACTTGGTGGGTCTTTCTTTTCTTTTCATTGCAGGTGCAGAATCCAAAGAAGAAGATGGATCCGCAGGACATGCTATCCTGGATGAATGACCAATGGGAAAAGCAAGCGAGGATGGTGCAACATCTGCAGGAACAGTATATGACAGCCATGAGAGAACAGCAACGACCATTGCTGGAGGCAGTGAATGCACTATTAAACAAGTCTCGTGGAGAAGAAGCAGCATCTACCATACCGCAAGTAGAACTGAACACTGGTTTTGCTTTGTCATTAAGACATTTGAAACAGGAGGACAATTCTGACAATTTCATTGAGGCATTTGAACGCATAGCTGGAAACCTTAAATGGCCTGCAGAGCAGTGGGCAATGAGATTTGCCATGACCTTAAGTGGTGAAGCTCTGTCTGCTTTTAAGGCCATGCCCGCTAGCCTTGCTAATAATTATCAGGAAATCAAGAAAGCTGTAAAGGTTCGGCTTGGTCTTACACCAAGACACTATAAGAGATTATTCAGGGGAGCACAAATGCTGGAAAATGAAACGCCGAGAGCATTATGCCAAAGACTTAAAAGTCTGGTGTATAAGTGGTTAGACCCAGATGGTAGAACACTAGAATCCCTCATAGATGAGATTACTCTAGAGCAATTCCTGATAGCGATGCCCCCAGAAATGAAAACCTTTCTAACACTACAAAATTGCTCTAACACTGAGGAGGCAGCTAAACTGGCCGAAGTATATAGGGAAGCCAAACAAGCAGATACCTCCAAAATAGGCCTCTTAAAAGTGGCAGGTGTGAAAGAGATGGATGAGTGTAAGAAGGATGAAAGGGTCAAAGCATATCGGTATGACTCTGGTAAAGATGTGATGGCTGGGAACACAAGAAAGTTATAAATGTGGTAAACCCGGACACCTTATGAAAGAATGTAGAGTGAAGACAGTCCTTGTAATAGGAGCGGAAAAGCAGATCCCTAAGGGTATATTCTTATAGGTTCAAGTAGATGGAAGGGATACCCTGGCTCTACTTGATTCAGGAGCAGAGCAAAGCTTGATTGCCCAAGAATTTTGGGAAACCATGAGACAGTCTCGCCCTGTAGCTCCAAAACAAGTACAAGTAAAATGTGTACATGGTATGCAGCTTCCCTACCCCCTACACCAAGTTTGTGTTAAAGGACTAGGGATAGAGAGAAAAATACAGGTGGCAGTAGTTCCCGGGCTACCGCAAAACCTAATCTTAGGACATGACTGGCCTTCTTTTCAAGGTGGATTAAGGCAGGGGATATGTATGAAGACAGGGTTAGTCTCTACCCGATCCCAAGCCACTGCAGCTGAAACCCGAGAATCCCCAACAGCAATAGAAGTAGAAAAACCGGAGGAAGAGAAGATAGAGGCAGAAGAGGCAGATACACTTCCCAACCATGACGATTTGGTTCAAAGCCCGGTTGAGGGAGGGAAGAAAGCCAAATCTAAAAAACGCCATGAGAAGAATAAGAGAACCCAGGGAAGAAGGGAACTAGAAGCGGGGGAGGGGTTGCCATGGGTACCCGCCGCCCTAGTCCAAAAATTCCCATCTTTCCCGATGGAGCAGAAAGCGGATGCAGCACTCAAAAGAGCTTTTGAGTGGGCCCAGAAAGATAGAAATGTGTTACCCCGATTCTTCTTAGATGAAGATATTCTATACAGAGAGAGCCTGGATCCCTATACAGGGGCTGTAAGAAAACAACTGGTGGTACCAGTAGCTTTTAAAGCAGTGGTTTTACGTTTAGCGCATGAACATCCAGTTGGGGGACACAAGGGCGTTCAGGGAACGCTAGACCAGATTTTAGCGCGATTTTATTGGCCGGGGGTATACCAGGAAACAAAGCGCTATTGTGATTCCTGCCCCGCATGTCAGAAGGTTTCCATAGCCAAACCCAAGGCCGTGCCTATGGTACCGTTGCCAACCATAGCGACACCTATTAGGCGAATGGGAATAGATATTGTAGGCCCATTGATAAAAACACCTAGGGGTTATCAGTACCTTTTGGTCATTGTAGACCATGCAATCCGGTTCCCATGGGCCATTCCCCTCAGAAACATTTCGGCCAAAATTATAGCGCAGGAACTGGTAAAACTGTTCTGCGAGGTGGGGTTTCCCCAAGAAATCTTGACGGACCAAGGTAGTAATTTTGTCTCAAGATACCTCGCTAGGGTTTGGGAGGCGTTTGGTATACGCCATATAAAAACGTCGGCATACCATCCCCAGACCAATGGGTTGGTGGAGCGCACCAACCAGTCAATTAAGCACTTGTTACGAAGGGGATTAAGGAGTGGGGAAATGGCGGAATGGGACACCCTACTCCCGTTTGTAATGTACGCTTGACGGGAGCGTGTGCAAACCTCCTTAGGAGTATCTCCGTTCGAACTTTTGTTTGGTAGAACCCCAGGGGGAATATTGGACATTCTAAAGGATGAATGGGTGGAACCTAAGGTACCAGAGATAGGGATTCCACAGTTTTTAAAAGAGCTGAGGACGCGCCTGAGAAAAACATCCCAGGCCTCAGTAGAAAATTTGAGTCATAGCAAACAACGACAGAAACAATACTATGATATGGGCACGCAGGCCAGAGAGCTGGCAGTGGGAGACAAGGTCCTTATACAAGTGGTGGACCCAGGTCCAAAATTTGAATCTCGCTGGAAAGGACCAGGCATAGTAGTAAAGAAAGTGGGATTTGTGTCATACCTCATCGAGAATGAGAAAGGACGCAGGCAGGTTTATCACGTCAATGTATTGAAGCCTTGGAAGGAAAGGGTGGCCACTGCTAATTTGGCCTACCATGAGCAGCACTATAGAGCCCCTCAAGGGATTACATGCTGTCCGCCAGAAATTGCGGCAGCAAGTAATATTTTAAGGGGGGGAATGTGTCACAAGGTGGACCTATTGGAACCTGAGAAAATGCAGATCAGCAGCGATGATCAGGGAAGAGATGACAGTGTAAACAGAAAACTGTCAGATGGTTGCTATAGACAACCAAGGCACACGTGGGTAAGGGCTGGGAAGACACACCCAGATAGCAAGCAAAGGGAGTTTGCATTGCCTGATAGGAATCAGCTGGGTAGAGGTGGAGCCCAAAGACACAGAGGTATAAAACGCTCCCAAATAGTTAGAGAGAGGGAGGTGGTGAAACAACAAGGGTCACAGCAAGAGAGACAGCGGCAAGCGCAGCAGAAGCTGTGGAAAGAATGGAACTGGAATGAAAGAGAGAGAGAAAGAGAGTCTGAACTACTGGATCAGCAGGAGAGCCCACACGAAGGTCTGAGTGAGTCCCGAGACCTGTGTGAAACATTTGGAAGGCAGAAGCCAGATACAGTGTGTATGCGTGGAGAGCACGAGAGATGTAGGAAATTGTCCATACAAGGTAACAGAGCAAGAAGCACTAATAGTGGCTGTTTCCTACCTGAGTGGGTAAAACCCCGAAGTAATAGGAAAAGCCAGTCACAAACAAGCTGTAGAGAAACAGAGAATAACTTCTTCCCTTGTGCTAGAAACTCCAAGAGAAGAGAAGCTCTCTTACCTGAAAAAGCTGGTGATTCTACTAGCAACTTTAAACTTCCAACGTTTGATAAGCTTCCATCTAGAGCAGTGCAATCTAGGGCAGCTGTGTTGCAAAGGCTAGACCTGAGCACGCTCAGAGCATGCTGTAATTATTCTAGTAACAGAGCCAGGGAAGTTGTTGAATATCCTTGTGATTACCAGCAGGGGCGGAGCTCCTATGAGCCTCATTCAAAACCCTACGGTAGTTTCCAGAGAAGCATTGATTCAGTGGGACAGAACAACTTCCTGCTTGACGGGGCAAGCCAGCCTTATCCTTATGAAATAGCTGATCTCAGAAGTGTGAGTTCAAATGAACATGAATTAATGGAATATGATAATGCAGATGTACCAGCAGTTCCTGAGCCAATGGAATGTTCACTGTCTGTAATTGACCCAGAGTTTTCTCTAAGGTAAGTGGTTGAAGATAACCAGAGCTTAAGAGTTACAAGCTGTGTGCTAACAAAACGTGTCTCTCAGGAAAACCATTAGAAGTGAGCTGTGCTGGGGCAGCAAAAAGAAAAGGCTGTTAAGAACAGTGAGGATGTTTAATTCTTTTCTTTTTGTTTGCATTTATAAGCTGAAGTAAGCTATTTTTGTTCTACCTTTAATTTCTGTTATATGACCGGAGTGGTCTGTTTTGTTTGCCAAAGAGAAAGAAAAACCTCGTGGACGGGGAATAAAGCCCTGAGTTTGGAACTTAAGAGTGTTGTGTGCTTTATATAAAGAAGGTACAACTACCACCCTCAGAGGGCCAGGCAAGGCTGCCTGCAGTATATACGGAGCCAGGAGGAGGAATCATCAGGCAATACCTGACCCCACCGATAGGGCCCCTGGGAGTGCGACAGTGCCCGTGATGACACACGTGAGGGCACAGCAGTCAGGCGGCAGATGATTGAGGTGCTCTTCTCATGTAAGTACTGCATATGTTACCACATACATTTGTTTAGATATGTGTGTACTACTACTACTAGTGAACATTTGTATCCCAATGGCAGTAAGCTGCAACACTGCACTGACATGTAACAGACACTGCCTGGCCATCCCAGCTGACAATCTAGTCATGACTGAAATGCAGAAGATGTGAGCAGGGCACAACAGCGGGTGGTGGTGGATTATGTGTGTCTGGAGTAGTAGGCTTGTGGGAGGTGTTAAGCTGTCATACCTGATTTGTGGCTGATTGGGATAGGGGCTGCTGTAGCGCCATAGGTTGTTAGTTTGCGGCTTTGGGTGCAGCAAGGTGAAAGGGATGTACTTTGGGGTATACAGTAGGAAAGCAGACCATAGATGGGACCAGTTGCCAGGATGTGTGTGTTTCACAGTTCTTTATTTGAGCTGATTGATTGGTTGTTATGCTCTGATGAACAGGGACTGTGTGTTATTTGTTTCTGTATAGCGCTACATGTGATACGTAGCATTATATACATGCTGAGTAGTAGTTGGATTACTGGTATTTGAGATCAGTAGGGGAAGTTACTGCAACACCACAGTGTGCCTGTATGTATAGGTCAGCATGTAGCCTTGACATGGATGCAGAAACGGATAGAGAACCTGTGAGGTGTCCTGACAGGGGGAGTATTAGTGCCATTATGTGTGTGGCTGTAGAAAAGCCAAGCAGTGCAGTGCTGCGTATTTTCAGGCAGACAGAGATGACTCAAGGCCATATCAGCAAGGTGCAGGTTACAGTAGGCAAGCCAGGAGCTGATTGGGGGGGGGGGAGGGGAGGGATTTTGGTTTTCGTTGTGTTTTCAGGGAGGACTGGGGAGATATGGCTGATGACAACTAGACATAAACCACAAGCCTCAACTACAAGCTGGGTATGTGTGTAGAGGAGGAGAGTGCAGTCCAAAACAACACCTACATTGCGGACCCTAGAGAGAGGAAGTTTTGGCCACATACACAAAGACGCTCTGATGGGAGGGGAGGGTTTAGGTGCACAGGGTTTAGGATATCCATGCTTTGCAATTATCAATTTCACACAGTGGGATGACATGCAGCCATCAATGTCAGGTGGCAACTGGACATCGTGGTGTGGTTTGGCAGACATAACTCAGGCGTGGAGAGATAAATTTGCAACTCATCAGCACACAGCTGTTAATGTAAGTCAAGGTATGAGATATACACACCAAGAAAATGTATATGGACAGAGGATAAGGATGGAGCCCCTGCATATTTCTCTGTGTTACAGGAACTGACAGCGGTGTAGCAGACAACATTGAGATACCAGATCACAAACTGAAGAGGCATTGGGAGCGATATGGGGGACACAGGATAGCACTGCATACTTAGAGCCAAGTAGGGACACGGTAGCGAGGAGATAGTTCTGTTCCACATTTTTTACAGCAACAGAGGGGTGAGGAAGGGGATAGACAGATTACGGACCCTTGTTGTTTGCCACACACACTTCAGTGATAACTTTATCATAAAACAAATCTGTACAGTGTGATGGGGAACAGTCAGTTTGTTAGGGATCTTGGGGGGTCTGCGAGCTGAGGACGTGAAGGTGCAGTGTGTGTTGCACAGCTCCAACATGACATATGTATGTTACTCTTGTGTTTCTCAACCCACAGGACATACTTGGTGACCCTCCTGGTGCTGTGTTTCATTAGCAGGTGACTGTACATCATCCAACATGCAGTAGTCTGGGGTAGGTGGACCTACAGCTAATTTGTCTGTGACGACAGTCAGGGGGAGCACATGTCTGCAGTGATCTGTCATATTGTACATATGTTGTTGTTCACCTCTTTTCCCTGCACCCCCATACCCCATATGTTGCTGTTAGCACACATATCCACATGTGTTCTTGGCCAGTTTGTCTTCTGCAACATTGTCTCTGGGACATGTCCAACAGAGCTGCGTGTGTGTGTCCTAGGTGTTTGGGTGGCGGAATGCACGTACACCCTTCCCTAACACTGTAGCATCAGCCGACAGCAGGGTATCATTGCATTTAACAGGCCTTTATCTCCACTAATCTCCAATTGTGCACATACAGGCCGTATCCTACTGCTGCCACACTCACCTTAGCATACTGTGTAGTAGGTGTGTGTTTTTGGGTTGGCTGTTTGATGATACAGTGTGCAGGCATTGTACATTATCCTGTGGTGTGAGGGGTCTGTACACCTGGAGAGCGGTGGTGACTGTGCTATCTCTACCTTACTGCTGTTTACCTTGTGGACATTGTGGACATGTGTTGTGTGTTGTGGGCTGACCTATCTCTTGTGTGCTGACAGACCACTGCGCAACAGCATTTGTGTATCACAGATATCGCCATAATGTGGACATGCATCAACAGTGGCTGGACATGGGGACATGGTGACTCTACACATTTCAGTGACATCTTCTCCTTTCACTGTGATGTGATATGGCCTTTGAGAGCCTAAGGGGATCCCAAACATACACTTGCTGCAAACACGGTAGGTTGCACCTTTGCTCTTTTGTGAATGACATCAGCCTTTACATGTTAATGATTTACTGTTTGTCTCATAGACATTTCCTGTTGGGTCTCTGTACACGAACGCTGATGCACATGGGGTGGAGCTGTGAAACGCCTGTGTAACATGGGCATGGACATGACCATATCCATGTGACACCATCGTCTGCGGTTCCAATTCAATATGTCCGCAACATGCAGTGTGTTCTGTGTTGTGATCATGTTATGTTTGCATGTGTGACGCTTCCTTTCGTACATATTGATGTTTTACTCTCTGCAATTTGGGCTGATGTTGCAAGCAGCATACCACTACATTGTTTATCCTCTTCTGACACAGGGCAGTGAACACACAAAACACATCTACTACAGTGCATCCGGCGTCACCATCAACCACCTGTTGGAGGACACAACAACACCATGGAACTATCCCTGGGAAATGGTGGCATAGGATGTTTGACCTCTGCGAGTGGGACACATGCCTAGGATGGACAGTATTATTGTTGGACTGCTACTTTGGGCATGACAGGCCTGTCCAACACACTGTTGCTGCTGTGCTCTGGCTGGGTGTTGTGTTCATCGCAGGAGACACACATGACCTTTCCAGTACTGTGGCATATTGGGATGTCATACTTGACTGCATGCCCAGGGTTTCAAGGACAGTCGTAACATGACTTGTTGGATTGCAGACACCCTTTGTACTTTAGACACTGTGTACTGGTCCCCACATGTGCAGCAGGGACTGACATTGTCACTGTATGTTGTACATCCTTCTGACATTGTTTTGTGTTTTGCCCATGTGTGTGACATGGAACGCAGGATACGCTCATCTGTTTGTTTCAACATGAGCATACAGCCATGCGTGTGGCACAGGGGGAGCAATGGAGAGGTCCTCTTGTCCACGTCCACCTAGCCTCCACTTGGACATAACACAGTATTTGCCATGACACCACTTTACTGCACACCAACATCTTGGATTGATGTTTGCAATCACCAAGGGTGTTACAGTGCATGTGTGGCATCACTGTATCATGTTTCAACGTACACGGTGCATGTGTATGTGACTATGTTGGTGCAACACTGCAGGCTGAAATATGGCTACTGTGTGGGTTACTGTAACATGTTTGACCTTTCCATCTCTATATACAGGTTATTGTGTCTGTTTACTGTACAGATGTGACACTCTGCATTGATTTACAAACCTAGCATTGCATGTCTGTACAGTCCTATTTATCCCATGAGGTAACAACACTCACATTGCCCCGATATATTTGGAGTGTGGCAGTGTGAGTGTCCATTTTCTTCCTTCATTTGTGCATTCCATGTACCGTGATATATGTGTAAGGACACTGTATCCACACCAACCAGTGCAGGGGGACCTTCTGCATAGTGTTATCTCTGCATGTTTCTGCAGATGGTTTCATTTGAATTCTCTGTGTTCATGTGCCTCTGCTACCTGTTAGCATATCCTCATTGTGCATTTGACGATTGTTTAGGGTTACATTGTTGCAGCTTTGATTCCTATATCAGGCATTATGTGGCAGCTGTAACATAAATTTTGATATGTGTGTTTACACTTTCTTACTTTTAACAACATATGCTGTTTCATTTGTGTGCCTCCTGTGTTGGCAGACAGATATGTTTTAAGTAACAGATCATGATTGATGTGTGTTGGGCCCTCATCATGCACCGCCTACTGTCTACATGCACACATATGCAACTAACACATTTGGGGCATGCAGCAGCACGTGGGGGGTGGGGGCTTAATGCATACTGCACGCCATGCACCTGATGCACATTATCTCTCCTGCCCATCATCTGTAGACAGGCCAGTGACCTTTCTGTAACATGTGGGTTGCTGCCCTGCAAAATGTGCTTTCTGATTTTCACCTGGGATCCACTTACCTTGATATTATGATAGGCGGTATCTACACTATCTGTGATGAGTAACCAAAATAAAAATATGTGTTTGACGTACATGTGTCTCTGCTTGCTGCTTGACCACACTGACACTTGTATTTAGTGATTTCCTGGTCATGTACATGGCCCACCTGGTCATGTACATGTTCATCACCTATGCACACACCCTTCCATCTCGTCACTGTATACCAGTGTTCCCTCTGTGCTGCCTATCCATCACATATTAGCTGTTACATATGTCTCTTTCTTTATAGTGTTTACATGGCAGTCTGCTTGGGGGATTGGCATTGCTGTGGTTCAGCTGGTCTGTGGCACACCTGTTTGCAGATGCAATTCTCTCCTGTTCTGTTCCATATTTTGCCCTGCTCCACAGAGCATCCCCTGCCGCCCTTTGGGTTTAGGTTCTTTCCTCTTTTGCATGCTGTATCCACTGCATAACATTTCATTGTGTGTGTGCATGTAGTTATATGTGGCTCTGGTCCCACTTACAGACTGTGATCTGATCTGTACACCCTAGATCTGCATGTGCATTCCATCATGGTTACTGTTGGAGGTTTGCCTATCCTAGCAGACAGCAGGCTTCTTGTGTGATACCCTACAGTATTCTTGTATGCAGCCTTTGCTAATGACCTCATGTTGGTGGTGTGGCCTACCGGTTTGTGCATTGACATTTGTGCTATATAGGTTTGATTCCTCTCTGTTATAGGTTTGATTCCTCTCTGTTCTCTTTCATTTGTATGCCTGTCCTGCACAGCTGCTTTTCATTCCTGTGACAGTCATATCTGTGCAGATCTGTGCTGTTAGCACATTGTACCCTTATCACAGTTGCCAACCATTCTTCTGTCCATCTATGTGTGTCTGCCAGCTGTGTGCCGTCCTACCCTGATGTGCATGCTGCTACCCCACGTCCTGCACTGCTACACATTTCTGCATTGCAGCTCTCCCTGGTTGCCTCTCCTGTGTGCTCTGCATGGCACTGCTAATCCTCTGTCCTCCTGTCATTACACCTATCCTGCCACTTCTACCTCCTCTGCTGGACATGTCTTCCCATCCTCTGCCACACACTGTCATTGTTGCATGGTACATTGCCATCACCCTGTACATCACTACAGCTGCCCCCGATATGTTTGTCCATTTGTTCCAGCTGCCACATGGGCTGGACGCAGATTTGTCTGGTCCATCAACTCAGATCTACTTCCTTCCATTACTTGTGCATTGTCTTTCCTTGTTGCTCTGTGCAGTGTTGGGGTTACATCTGTGTTTGGCCCATACCTTTCTTGCTTTTCAACTTGGGGGAACTTACTGCCCTTGGCCAACATTTTTTGAGTCACCTATACATCCTTGGGGCATCTTAAGCCACACCTTAGATTCAGCCAGCTTATGGGGTGCCTACTATGGTGCCTTGGGAGTTGACAACCTTTCAACATGGCCTCTGGGGCACATTATAACCCGCCTTGGCTGACATGGTGGTTTAGGATGTGCCTTCTGGTGCGCCCTAAAAGGTGCATTAGTATATTGCACTGGGGTGCAGGTATTTTTAGCTGGCAGTACATATTGTTGGACTGTTTCAAGCAGGAGAAGGAATTGCCTCAGCCATCGTGCGATAATCCGCGATTGCTATCTTAAGACCAGAACGCCCACTCCTTATATGGCATCCTTCACATTATCTTTGCAACTAGCGCCAGGAACATTAAGACGGTTTAGTAAACATACCCCTAAATTTCATCTGCCATTTGGACATCTGGTCTTCCAAGTTATCAAAGTCCTCTTGACTTTTTCACAATCCTCTTGTGTTTTAACAACTTTGAATAATTTTGTGTCATCTGCTATTCCCATTCCCAGGTCATTTATGAATATGTTAAAAAACAGTGGGCCCAGCAAGATCTCTGGGGTGTTCCACTATTCACCTTTCTGCTTTGAGAAAATTGGCCATTTATCCCTATCCACTTAACCCTCCATAGCCCATGTTCCCTGTAAAATAGTTATCTCCAAGTTATAATGCCCTGTTCAATGTAATTTCAGTTTGTTCAATGTAAACTGCACTGATGCAGAATAGCGCGGTATATAAGAGAATGTAAATAAATAAATATATAAATAAATACCCTCTGCTTTCTATCTTTTAACCAGTTCCTGATTCACAATAGTACAATGCCTCCTATCCCATGACTTTTTAATTTTGCCAAAAGTCTCTCATCAGGGACCTTTGTCTACCTGCTTATTCACACCTTCAAAAAATATAACAGATTAGTAAGACAAACTTTCCTTGGCTTTCTTCCATTGATCCCCAACTATCTACATGTTCAGTAATTTTATTCTTTATAATTGTTTCTACAGTTTTGCCTGGCAGTGATGTCAGGCTCACCAGTCTGTAGTTTCCCAGATCACCTCTAGAAGCCTTTTAAAAAATTGTCATTACATTGGCCGTTCATCAATCTTCCGGTACTGCAGATGATTTTAATGATAGTTCACAGATTACTAATAGCAGGTCTGCAATCTCATACAGTATTTCAGTTCTTTTAACACCGTTGGATGTATATCATCCGGTCCAGGTGATTTGCTACTCTTCAGTTTATAAAATAGTAGTAATACATCTTCCTAGTTTTTCAATATTTCTTTTTATTCTTCTGACATATCACCTTTAAATACCATCTCAGGCATGGGTAACTTCCCTACACCTTCTTCAGTAAAGACTGAATCAAAGAATTCATTTATTTGCTCTGTCCTCCCTTAGCACCCCTTTTACCCCTCTGCCATCTGATGGTCCAACTGACTCTCACAGGTTTTTGCTATGAATGTACTTGAAAAAGATTTTATTATACATTTTTGCTTACACTGCAAGCTTTTTTTCAAATTCTCTCTTTGCCTACCTTATCAGTGCCTTGCATCTAACTTGCTAGTACTTATGTTGTTTCTTATTTTTGTCATTTGGCTACTTTTTCCATTTTCTGAAAGATGTTTTCTTGGCTACAAGAGCCTTTCTGACCTCACCTTTAACCCATGCTGGCAGTTATTTGGCCTTCCTTCCAGTTTTCTTAAAGTGTGGAATACATCTGGTCTGGGCTTCCAAGATAGTGTTTTTAAACAATGTCCATGCTTCTTCGGTAGAAAACTGGCTAATCTACTGAAGAGGGCTTTAAACTAGATTCGTTGGGGATGGGTGAAGAAAGCCCCCAGGTAAGTGAAAGCCCCCAGGTAGGTGATACATTAAATACCTTTATGGAAATGGGTAACAGGGGTAACATTTGGTAACATATGGAAAGCAGTGTGTATAAATGCCCGTAGCATGGGAAATAATATCCCTGATGTTGAAGCTTTGGTGGGAGTGGCTGACTTGGATTTAGTGGCAGTTACAGAAACATGGTTCACAGAAAACCATGATTGGGATGTAACTATACTTGGTTATACTTTATTCAGAAATGACAGGGTAGGAAGAAGGGGAGGAGGAGTGGCACTATATGTAAAAATTATTAAAGCTTTGGAATTACAGAGCTTAAAAGGGAGAGAGGAGGCATTGTGGGTTAAACTAGAAAGAGGGAAAGAGAAATCTATTTGCATTGGTGTGATATACAGACCTCCCTCACAAGAGGAAGAGGTGGACAGAGAGTTAATTGAAGACATAGACAGCATTGCTAGGAAAGGGGAAGTGCTACTGATAGGAGATTTCAATATGCCAGATGTTGACTGGCACATTCCTGCTGCAGTATCATCTAGAAGTAAGGAGATCCTGGATTCTCTACAGGGAGAACTATTCAGGCAATTGGTAACAGACCCCACACGTGAAGGGGCCATACTGGACTTGGTGCTTACCAATGGTGAAAGTGTTTCTGATGTTGTAGTGGGAGATCATTTTGCATCCAGTGATCACCAGATGGTGTGGTTCAGTATTAGGACTAGGGCTGTTAGAATCCATTCCAAGGTGAGGATCTTAGACTTTAGGAAGACTAACTTTGCGAAGATGGGCCAATACCTCAGGGAGTCGTTCGTGGGATGGGAACAGCTGGGGGATGTAGAAAAACAGTGGGCAAAACTGAAAGGGGATATTTTAAGGGCAACCAACCTTTTTGTTAAAATGGTAAATAAAGGCAAAAGAAAAAGGGGACCGCTATGGTTTTCGAAGGAAGTAGCTTAAAAAGTGAAGAAAAGAGGGAAGCCTTCATGAAATACAAGAGATCACAGAGAGAGGAAGACAGGCATCTGTATTTGGAAAAACTTAGAGAAGCTAGCAAAGTAGTCAAGAAGGCAACGATTCAAAAGGAGGAGGAAATAGCCAATGCAATAAAATGGGGGGATAAGACATTTTTCAGATATATTAGTGAGAAGAGGAAGGGCAAAAGTGGTATTGTCAGACTCAAGGGTGCAGGGGGGGAATATGTAGAAGCTGATAAGGATAAAGCGGAATTGCTTAACAAATATTTTTGTTCTGTGTTCAGAGATGAAGAACCAGGAGCAGGACCTCAGAAAACACCCACAAATAGGAACAGAAGCGAGGGACATCTTGAACAATTTTCAGAAGACTGTGTTCATGAGAAACTAGCTCATCTTAAAGTAGACAAAGCGATGGGACCGGATGGGATACACCCTAGAATACTGAGGGAACTTGGGGACATTCTAGCAACTCCACTGACTGACCTTTTCAATGCCTCGTTGGAGTCGGGAGTGGTGCCAAAGGACTGGAGAGAGGTTCAAGCGGTGCCTTTACACAAAAGCGGAAGTAAGGATGTGGTTGAAAACTACAGGCCGGTTAGTTTAACTTCGGTGATGAGTAAATTATTGGAAACGCTGCTGAAAGAGAAAATAGTGAGGTTTCTGGAGTCCAGCGGATTATAGGATCCGAGGCAGCATGGATTCACCAGAGGCAGGTCTTGTCAGACAAATCTGATTGATTTCTTTGACTGGGTGACCAGGGAGTTGGACTGAGGGAGAGCCCTAGATGTGGTGTATTTAGATTTCAGCAAAGCCTTTGACACTGTTCCTCACAGGCGACTTATAAACAAACTGAGCACCCTAGGGATGGACCCTAAAGTTACTGCTTAGGTTAGAAATTGGTTGGGTGGGAGGCGACAAAGAGTACAAGTAAATGGAGCTCACTCTGAGGAGAAGGATGTTACCAGTGGTGTGCCCCAGGGATCTGTCCTTGGTCCGATTCTTTTTAACATCTTTGTTAGTGATATAGCAGAAGGGCTGTCGGGTAAGGTTTGCCTCTTTGCGGATGATACCAAAATCTGCAATAGAGTAGACACCCAGGAAGGTGTAGATAACATGAGGAGGGATCTAGCTAAGCTTGAAGAATGGTCTAGAATTTGGCAGCTGGGATTTAATGTTAAAAATGTAAGGTCATGCATTTGGGCTGCAGCAATCCAAGGGAGCAATACAGTATAGGAGGTGAAGTACTTTTGTCCACTAAAGAAGAGCGGGACCTAGGCGTGGTTGTGTCTGATGATCTTAAAGTAGCTAAACAGGTAGAAAAGCGACAGCAAAAGCTAGAAGGATGCTTGGGTGCATACGGAGAGGAATGGCTAGCAGAAAAAAGGAGGTGATAATGCCTCTGTATAAGTCTTTGTTGCGACCTCATTTGGAGTATAGTGTGCAATTCTGGAGACCGCACCTTCAAAAGGATGTGAACAGGATGGAGTTGGTGCAGAGGGTGGCTACTAAAATGATTAGTGGGCTTCATTATAAAGCATATGAGGACAGACTTAAGGTTCTTAATATGTACACCTTAGAGGAAAGGTGGGATAGAGGTGATATGATTGAGATGTTTAAATACCTCCGTGGCATAAATGTTCAGGGAGAGATCCTCTTTCAAGTGAAATCAAGTTCTGCTACGAGGGGACATGGGATGAGGGTGAAGGGAGATAGATTCAGGAGTGATATGCGGAAATATTTCTTTACGGAAAGAGTAGTGGATCCATGGAATAGTCTCCCAGTGGAGGTGGTAGAGATGAGGACAGTAACTGAATTCAAAAAAGCATGGGACCAACACAGAGGATCTCTAAAGGTAAAAAGTGGACTGTTGTAGTTGTTGATATGGAAGGACAGACTAGATAGGCTATGTGGTCTTTTTCTGTCATCATGTTTCTTTGTTTGATGTAAATCTTTAACCCTTGCAGCTGCACCTTTTAGTTTTTTCTTAACTATTTTCCTCATTTTATCATAGTCTCCCTTTTGAAAGTAAAAATGTACTTCTGTGGATTTCCTTGCCATACTTCCTCCATTTATTAAATCAAACGTGGTCATGCTCAGATCACTATTGCCAAGTCCAGTGTTCCATTAAGGACTAGGTCCAAAATAACTTCCTCTCTTGTCAGTTCATGAATCAGCTGCTCCAAGAAGTAGTCATTTATTTCATCTAGAAACTTTATCTCCTTAGCATATCCTGCTGTGACACTGACCCAGTCGATACCAGGGTATTTGAAATTACCCATTATTACTGTGTTGTAACTTTTGATTGCTTACCTGATTTCTTTTAGCATTTCATCATCCATCTTTTCATTCTGGCCAGTGGTTGGCAGTACACCCCCACTGCCATCACCTTCCCCTTTTAACATAGACTTTCTGTCCATAGAGATTCTACAGTCTGTCATCCTTCAGTTTCAGTACACTGCTCTTTAAAAATTCATTTGTCTGGTCTTGATGACAAATGGTTCCTGGATTAACACTTTATATTTCCCACTGTATTTGTGCATTTGCTGCTTTTAGTGGAATTTACATAATTTTGGCACTATTTTGGACACCTTATTCAAAATAGCATGGGACAGACACAGTAGATCCCTTTATAGCAAAAGGATAAAATCAAAATAAGCATAACCATCTCTTATATCTGAACAAATAGGGGTGACCTACACGGAGCAATGGGTACACCTCTAAAGAAAGGCATGGGAAAGGGTGACCTGCATGGAGTGGCAAGTGCACCTACTCTTGCCGCCTTGCTGGGCCGACTAGATGGACCATACTGGTCTTTATCTGCTGTCATATTTATTTATTTATTTATTTATTTAACAGTTATTTATATACCGCTCTTTCCCTAGTATCAAGTGCGGTTTACATGGAACAGTAAGTTAATTGGTATGTAATATACCAAGTCAGTTTACATAGAACAGATAATTATAATTTACAAGGAATGTTGTAACATTAAAGGTATAACATATTAGAACATATATACATTGTTAGTTTAAATCTATAATCATCATGTGAATGAGAGTGTGGTATGGTTAATAGTGTATTAGTGATATTTATTTTGAAAATAGAGTATGTAATAATAATGTATAAATGTTAGCCTGTATCTATTTGAGTATTCTGTTCTGAGGGTGTATTGTAGTGTAATATGAATAAGTGAGTTTTTAATTTTTTTCTAAATTCCTTTATATCAGATAGCAGGCGAATGTTGTCAGGTAGATTGTTCCAAAGAATTGGAGCAGAGTGTGAGAAAGCTCTCTTATTTGTTTGTTTTCTGGCTTTTGTGAAATCTTTTGGTATTGTTAAGGTATTTAAGTTTCTGCTTCTTTGGGATCGTTTATCGATGTCTATATTAATCAGTGTATTGAGTGCCGATGGTGCAAGATTATTTATAAGTTTAAATGTAGTGACAAGAATTTTATATTTGATTCGGGAGTAAATAGGTAGCCAATGAAGTTCAGCCAAAATTGGTGTAACATGTTCAAGTGGGCTTATATTCATAATCATCCTGGCAGCTATGTTCTGAATTATTTGTATCTTTTTAATATTTTGTTTTGAAATGCCATTAAGTAGTGTGTTTGCAGTTTGTTAATGTGGGTTGATGATAGCATGAATTATATTAATAAAGTCTTGTAGATGAATCAATGGTCTTAATTGTTTTAGTGTTTTGAGTTTGTAATGTATTTTTTTAGTTAGATATTTTATATGTGAATCCATATTTAGATTATTGTCAAGTATTACACCTAAATATTTTATTTCTTTTTTTGTATTTATTTCATGAGTATCTAGTGTGATCGTGTTTGGGGGTATGTATGTTTGATTTTTAGTGATGAATAATATATCAGTTTTAGTAAAGTTGATAAGTAGATTTTGTTCTTTGAGCCATTCAGTTAGTTCATTGAAACATTCTGTTATTTTTTGAAGAGGTGGGTGTGGGATTTCAAATGGGAGGTAGAACATTATATCATCAGCGTAGATATGATAATAAACATTGTGACGTTTAAAGATGTTACAAACTGGTTGTAAGTAAATATTAAATAATAGCGCAGATAATGCAGAACCCTGCGGGAGACCCTGAGTTTGTTTGAAGGTGTTAGAAATTTGGGTGTGGATTCTTACTGTTTGAGTTCTGTTTGATAGATATGATTTGAACCAATTATAAACAGTAGATGTAATTCCAATTTGTTGAAGTCTGTTTAACATTGTTAAGTGATTAACACTGTCAAATGCAGCTGATATGTCAAGGAAAACAAGAATAAAGGCTTGTTTAGGATTATCAATACCTCTTAATATTGTGTCATAAAGGATCGTTAGCAAGGTTTCTACTCCATGGAAGGGTCTAAAGCCATATTGATGTTCATCAAGGAGGTTTAATGTGTCAATAAAGTCTTGTAGTTGAATTTGTACAATTTTTTCAATAAGTTTGGCCATAAAAGGAATACTTGATATGGGTCTGTATGATTTTGGGGATAATTTATCTAATGTGTTATTTTTAAGTATAGGTCGTATTTGAACGTGTTTGAGAGATGGTGGTAAGTAGCCTTTTTGTAAGGATAGGTTCACTAAGGGTAGAATGAAAGAAGAGAGTATTGAGAAAGTCTTCTTTATCCAATCAACTGGGCATGGATCAAGGTATGAGGTTGTTGTATTAATGTTAGTTATTGTAGTTTTGAGAGTAGATTTTGATATTAAGTTGAAGTTGGTCCAGTTATCAAATGTAGCTTGCTTTGTTTGTGTTTGAATTTGTGGTTGAGTAATATGTAGAGGTGTTATTTGTAGCTTTGTTTTATTGATATAGTATTGAGCTAATTCTTGTGGGGAGATATCAATTGATATTTCATCAGAATTTAGTGTTTTGTTTGTTAGTTTTTGTACTATACAGAATAGTTCTCTTGGGCGATTAGTGGCTCTTGAGATTATATTAGAATAATAATTTTGTTTGGAGTTGTTTATTGTTTGTTTATAAATTTGTAGTGTATTAGTGTAGTTCTCATGATTTATTAATGATTTTGATTGTCTCCATTTCCTTTCCTCTTTTACTATGATTTTCATATATGAAATCAGGCATTTATGTGTGGAAATGGCATTCAGGTGGAAGTGACAATTTTATAAAGGGTTCAATTTACACATTGATGTCCTTACTACATAGAAATTTTAGGGGTAATAACGGGGCCGTGATTATGGAGTAGCCTGGACCGGACAAAAATCTATATGTATATTCCCTATTTCATACAGGGAATACGTCCATGTGTATGACTAAAATTGTCCAAAATGTTTAGGTGCTTGGTTTGGCCTGGCAAGAGCGGTTAAGGGGTTACAGTATCTTCCTTAATCCCTCTTTGTTTGTGTCCCTCTCCAAGGTTAAATTAAATAGACATAGCAACATCCGTAGTTGATTGGCAGCATTTATAAGCATAGGCAGAGCCTTTTCTAAAATACCATCAGAATTGTGAACATTTTGACCTTGAAGTCTCTATTCCAGGGATTCTCAACCCAATACTTGGGATTCACCAAGCCAGTCATTTTTCAGGATAACCACAATGAGTATGCATGACAGAGATTTGCATACAATGGAGGCAGTGCATACAAATCTTTCTCATGCATATTCATTGTGGTTATCCTAAAAACCTGACTGGCTAGGTTGAGAATCCGAGCTCTATTCTGATCTCCACATTTTTTCTAAAATGTATTTTTGTGTGTCAGAAATTTCTGTGTGAAAAGGATCCCATAGTGTAGGGAAAGGCCCCTCTATTTTAAAAGTGGAAGTTCAGTCGAAGAGAATTAGGGACTTCAGGAAAGCATTAAAAACACTCCTCTTCATGGAGCACTATGGACCTGATACATGATCAAACCTCAGTCTCTACTCCACAGGTTCCATGTACCTCCTTACACTGCACCCCAATGACCCTCCCCCCCCCCCCCACACCAATGAACCCAATACCACTCAAGAGACTATCCTTGCCCTCCACTACTTCCTACTACTCATGTACCCCTGAGCCTCGGCTTATGACCCCTACAAAACCAAGTTGCATATTACTGGAATTTTAGTCTTCTGTTAACTTGCTCGCCTAAGGGCATCTTCCATATAAGCCTCCAAGTTTATTCTCCCTTGTTCAATGTATTCTTCATGTTGATGTTATATTCTAAACCGCTTTGAATACATGATAAGGCAGTATAGAAAACTCATTAAATAATTAAATAAAACTAAAGAAAGAAATTATAAGGGGCATGTGTACTAAATTGTGTTAGTTGCTACCACAGGACAAATGTGAAAATATCACCCAGTGGTAGAAGCAATATCTGCATTTCACATGGTAGAAAAGGAGGGAGGCAGGACTGGAGCGGAGAGTAGGCGTGCTGATTTTTGGCAGCCACCATGCAAATGTTTTCTGCATGATGGCTGACAAAATCAGCCCAATCGTGGCTGCAGATAATGCACTCTCAAGAGGTGGCATTAGCTGCAGTTGATGCTGCATGGGCCGCTTTCCAGCACCTGTGGATCAACAGAGGTTGTCTTCAGTACAGCTGATCCCCTCATGCCCCAATTGGGCCCCCGCTGACCTAAAAAGATTGCTCGTGCCGTGGATATACCAATGTGCAGCATCGACAATCCCACATTGCTGGATCCCCACCCCCTTCAGCACTGATTTCCCCTGGACATCTCTCAATCTCATTAGGGAACTGTCTGGGGGGATTGGTGCACCAAAAAAAACACAATGTGCTGGCTAGCCCTCCCTCCTACCACCCCAATCTACTGGCCTCTGCAGTAATACTAACAAAAATGGCACTGTTCTCGTAGTGCTGCCCCCTAGTGACAGGACACTAGAGGGCAATACCGTGAAATCACACCATTTTGCTTAGTGGTGATGATGGGGCTGGGAGCAGAGAGGGATTCTCCTGCCCCCTCTGCTCTTGCCTTCGGTGGCCATTAGAGCACAGGGACTTTAAGGTAAGGGCCTGGGGGGATTGGGTGGGTGGGGGCATCCAATGCCAGACTGGCTAGCCGGGTGTTTATGTTTTTAAAGGGGGAGAGGGAGGGGAAAAGGGGGCCTGACTGTCTAGCCAGTAGTTTTTACATTTGATGGGAATGTGGGTGAATCGGTGGGAGGGAGGGATGGAGGCCCAAATGGCTAGCCTGCACATTGTGTTTTTTCAGTGGTGTACTGATCCCCCCCCCCCAGGTCAGTACCCTATGGAGATTAGGAACTGTCCTGGGGGCATGGATTGGTGCTGAAAGGGGACGGCTGCACAGTTTAGTTTGTCATTGCCACAGATTGTTACATCCATTGCACCGATGATGCTTTTAGGTCTGGGAGAAGGGTCAAATCGGGGTGTTGAAGATGGGATCAGTGTCAATCAGGAAGACAGAGCTATAACTAACTGTTTTCCCCTTGTACTTGCCATGGATCCTGCGATCCCTGAATTGGAAAGTACCACAGGACTTCCCATGCTACCTGCCGATGCAGGGATCACAGGTCTCCGTGGTAAGTGCAATAGCACTGTGGTATCTGCAGGGGTGAGATTGGGAATGCCCCCCAAGGATACCATGGGCCTTTTGTCACTACCGTGTACCTTTTACAATTATCGCCCTGTGATAACTGCAAAAGGTTACCACGGTTTAGTAAACATGCCCTTAAGTTTGCCCAGCACATGGGAAGCCACTAACTCAAAAGAGCTGGTAAAAAGTGTAAAGGGATCACAGACTTAGGTGAAGGAGCAGTATGTTATAGTAATGTAATAGAACAACATTTTGCCAACTCTCGACAACCTCTAGAAAAAAAGACTATCTCAAAGCATTCAGTAAAACTAGCTGTAGCACCTCATAAGAATGAGTATTTGTGGTCCAGTGTAAAACACTACACATGGGCCTTGAAGGGAAAACTTTGATTGTAGGATAAGGTGGTATACAAATCTGTCTAAATAAATAAATAAATAAAATAAATTATTTTCTCCTGTGCAGATCCTACTCCTGGGGGCGAGAGCACATGTAATGAGTGAAAATAAGAGAAGGACCAGGAAAAGAAATGTTTTGTGTATCCTTGAGGGGAGACAAACCAGGAGGGACATAGTGACAGCAGTACTCAGATAGAAATAGTTCTTTATTTTCTTTTGTTGTTGTGGAAAATGTGTTCAAGTAAAAGGTAAATTTGGAGCCTGACTGCAGCCAGTTAAATCAAGGAATGTCTTAAAATTAATATTAAAGGTTTGCAGAGAAGGTGTGTAAATGATATCAGACGTTCAAGGTCTGGAAGTGCATCATGCTTAAAGTGCCTGCAAACCATCAAATATTTTAAGAGAATATGGTGCTGAGTTCCCAGGTCACAGTGCAGGGAAGCACCTGGGTATCAAGCCCTCCTCCAAACTTCAGTTGTAGATTCTGTTTTCCTGTCTTCCCATAGACCGGCAGTTCTCTGTCTCTTGGAAAACTGACCCATCTGCTGCTCCCCCACAAATTCTCCTTTAGTCTGACAGTTTCCTCACCCTAGATTGCTGTTCTCTGTGGATCAAGCCTGACTGACTTGTGGTAACTACCCTCCTATAGCTATTGGCCAACTAGTGGGCGCAGTCAGCTCTCCTTTACAACCCAGACATGGGGTTCTGGCTTTTCAGGCCTTTATACTTTCCTTCAAAATGTAAAGGTCACTCCTCCTGCCTTTTGATTGACAGGGGAGGCCGCCCCCATTACGTCATATTATATGAGGGATTGCTTGGAAGCACAGATTCGGAATGTTCCTCATTAGAGAGAGGGCACATCGCTGAAGCTCTGCTACATTAAATAGCATTGCCGTAAGAACACAGGAAATGCCGTGTGAGACTAGACTAATGATCCATTGAGCTCAGTATTCAGTCTCTGATAGTGGCCATTCCAGGTCAATGGAAGCACCCAGGGGATCTGAATAGAAAGATTCCTTCCCTGTTATTTATTCCCAGAAATAACAGGAGTGTGTGACTGAAGAGCAGGACAGCACATGTGTGTGCATGCATGCATGGAATAACATGTTAATGGACCTACATGTATTTTCCAAAACTTATTCAAATCCTTTTTTAAATTCCAGCCATGCTATTAACCTTGACGGTATTTTGTGGCAACAAATCTCACAGCTTATTGTGTGCTGATTGAACAAATGCTTTCTTAAATTGTTTTGAATCTACTACCAGTTAGTTTCATGGGGCCCGATATTCAATGGCGGTGGCGGTTAGTGCTTGTAAAGCGCATAGCCATCGCCGTTGAATAGTGACCATGGATATTCAATGCTGGGGCCATATCCGATCACTGGCACTGAATATCCAGCCTTTGTTGCACCTAACTTTATCCGTGGTTTGCTAACCAGACAGTGGCTCAGTATTGCCACTGCCTGGTTAGCAATGGGTGCCGCCTCCACTCCACCCTGGAACGCTGGCATGTAATGGCCTCACCTACGGATATCCAGCAGCACTGTGTTAGTGCCGCTGAGTATCATACTAACCGGCATTTACATGGCTTGCCTTTGAATATCGGGTCCATAGAGTCCACAAGTCTTAGTACTATCTGAAAAAAATAAATAACCACTTCTTATTAAGCTGTTCCATACACCTTATGACTCTATACATCTCTATCACATCCCCTCTGAGTCATCTTTTCTCCAAGCTGAAGAACTCAAACCCATTTCGACTTTTTTCATATCACGCTTACTGCACTTCTAAGTACCTTTTCCAGTTCTGCTATACTGTATCTTTTTTTAAGATGGCATGACCAGAATTGCACAAGCAATACTCGAGGTGATCAGTACAGAAGATAAATGTCAAAATACTGTTTACTTTTATGACCGATGTTGTACACTGAGCAGAGGATTTCAATGAATTCTCCATAGTGACTCCAGGGTCCATTTCCTGGGTAGTAACTTCTCCTCCTCCTCCTCCTCCTCCTCTTATTTATCATTTATATAGCACTACGTCTAAGGCATACGATAGCTGAAAACCAGGGTAGAAATAAGGAAACGAAAGAAAGCAAGGAATCAGGATCCAAAAGCAGCCTCAAAGAGGTGAGCCTTTAGCATGGATTTGAAAAAGGTCAGAGATGGAGCCTGACATATAGACTTGGGTAGTTTATTCCAGGCGTATGGAGCAGCAAGGTGAAAGGAATAAAAGGGCTAGAGAGAAGCAACTACTAACATGAATCCCACAGAATGTCCATATAGTTAGGATTATTTTACTCCATCTTCATAACCTTCCACTTGTCCACTTCGAGCGCCTCATTTACTAACATGGGTTAATCAGTTAATGCATGTAAATGTAATAAGGTTAAATAACACAAGCCCCATTATTCTCAGTAGAGCCTATTTACTAACTCTACAGTTAACTTGAATTATGTGTGTTGACATACTTTAATTGGTTAATGTGATTTAGTAAGTTAAGCTCTAAGAAGCATATTTACTAAAGTGCGCGAACGCTTAGTGTGCACCCACGGTATCTGCTACTGTGCACTAAAAGCAGCCAGTGCAGTAAAAATTCTGTATTGTATTGTGCATGAGGGTTGGGATTGGGGTAGGCTCTGAGCAAACAGTGAGCATGGCAGCCTGTGACAGCTAGTGTGTTGGACAGCACTGTGCACTAGCTGGTCATGACTGTCGATAGAGCAACTGCACTTAAAGCCACCTCAAAAGTGTTAAGTGCATCTGCAGTACTTATAGTCTAGTGGTGCAATTACTTCCCATCCTTCACAACTAGACTTGCGATGCTGTGGCAGTGCCCTCTCACCCTTCCGAGCATAATTTCCCCAATCATTCCTCCCACCATAGAGAACTCCCCTGAGCACTATCCCCCTACCGATCAAAACCTCCAAGTATCCCCTTTCAGCACCCCTCCCCTCCTGGAAAGCAAACAGCATCCATTCTGATCCCCCCAAGACCCCCTGAAGCAGATCCCCCAAATAAGGCCCTAACTCTTGTGAACCCATCTAAAATGGGCCCTAGTACAATTGATAAGGACACCTAGGAAGGGCCCAGTTCCCTAACACCACCTGGGATAAGAGAGAGGTAGAAAAGAAGATGAGGTACTTAGCCCAGGCCCCCATTAAAGCAAATCCTCAGAAGGTGATGGAGCTGGGGAATGAGCAATACTTAGGGGTATGTTTACTAAACTGCGTTAGTGCAATTCGCGTTAGGAGCCGCGGTAGTGAAAGAAACCCCAAATAAGGACATGGGCGGTACATCGTCACCACTACCGCGCGTTAGAAAAATTAACGAGCGTTACCGGGCGCCGTGCCGCGTTACTGCGCGTTAATCGTAAGAAGACGTACAGACACAAAGCACTGAAACAGAGCTGTAGCACAATGGTTACGGTACTGACCGCTGTTACAGGCAGCATGGGTTCGAGTCCCCAGTGTGCCTAACGCAGAAGGCTGTCCCAGGCATCACCCTGTACATTACAGAGGGAAAGAGGAGGCATGTTTTTCGTTACGCTGAGTATTGGTGTCAGAAAAACACCCTCGGAGTGTGCCTAGCCACGTACGTTGGTGCGTGCGAGGTTGCGTGCATTGGTACGTGCGTAGCCCCGTGCGTAGCTTGTCAGACGGCTGCCTGGGTGAGAAACTTCACAGTCTTGACAAGTGTATATCTCTATATGATTTGCAAGGTATTGTGGGCACTGTAGTTCATTCACACCAGACACAGCTGCTGACAATAATTTAGTTGTGCTCTTGGGTAAAGCCAATAAGATATTTATTTATGGGGTTATTTCTCCCAACACAGATATGCTTGGTAGCACATAAATTAGGTTACTTGCTTTCAGTGTTAACTTGGAAAAACAAAGTCAAAATCAGGAAAACAACAAATGAAAAGTCACAAAGCAATAAACAAACTGTTCTTTTCAATGTTAACTTCTGATTACTTCCCACATAGATACAGAAGTGATTCTCTCCTAGCTCACAAGCAATTAGGTAAGGCTTAATTGCTAGCAGTTACCAGCTGAAACCCCTTAGCTGGCTTGCCTTCCACTGTGTGGGTCAAATCCTGCTTCAGGAGCTTTTCTGAGTAGATTAAAGAACAAATTTGTATTTCTTTGTGATGGTTGCTGTACTTTATAACAGAAAGTTACCAACGGAGTTTAGATAGAGAGCAGTCCATATAAACAGGATCCTCATCTGCTATTATTCCCCCTTGTTCAACAAGCATGGGTTCAATATCATGGATTGGCACAGATGAATCTCTCAATGGAGCATTTTCAGGAGAATACTTGTTTCCCTGCTGTCTTTCAAGGTTATAGCTAGGGCATAGATCAGTGTTCATACCTGAGCTTCCATTGCTGCTAGAGTTCCTCTCTATATAGCCTGGCCAGTATGTAGTCCAGTTCTTATGTCCAGCCTTCCAATCCAGATCCCTGGACACTGGATCTCTCTTCACATACCTTCTGGCACAGGTCTTAGAGTCCCTTCCACGTGCAGCCGTCTCCCTCACAGGTAGCCTCTGGTGATTCCTAGCTCTGCAGCACCATTCCTCTGGCTTTCCCCAGTCCAATGGTGCATGCTGGCCCCTGGAAAACCTCCCAGTATACGTACTGCTTTGGACTCTTCTAGACCTCTCAAAGGCTTTTCTCTTCCTTCTTCCAAAGGGTCTCTTTCCCTCTCTGTCCGTCCGGTTTGGCTTCTGCTTCTGATGATCCTTCAGATGAAACTGATGATCAAACTCAAGCTGATTCTCAGGATACTGAGGACAATTCTCTGGATATCCAAGGTGATCATGAAGATGGTCATCTGTAGAATAAACTCTACTCTTATTCTGCTTAGATGAGTGCTCCTCCCTAACACAGCACAGCTGTGCTGAATCAGGCTCTGCCCTTTGAGATGAGTGCTTAGGGATTACCCCATAGCCCTCCTGATTGAACACACGTTTCCCCACTTCAGCTCCTCTAATGGCTGTTGGAAACCTGGTGCATTCTGGGACTGGTAGTCTTTTATGGCAAAATTCTGTTTTCTCATTTCTACCAGCACTGACAGGTTGCTTGTTCAGAGACACTTCACCTTTTCTATAGCCCCTTCCTGAGCTATGATAAGCTTCCTTATCACAAGCTGCGCGCGTACAATCGTGCGTGGGTACGTGTGTTTTTACCAGTGTGGGCATCTTATTTTACAGACTCTGTAGGGTGTCTTGCACCTATGCATTATGCTAGCAGATGTACGTGTGATGGCCTATGGTTTATCAGAGCCTGTGAGCAGGTGCTGGGGTTTCACAGGGTTGGATTGTGCCAGTCACACCCATGATGCACTGCACATGCAAATCAGCTGTCCACAGATACACACCATGGGGAATGCACCCCCACAGCACCTCGGCCTGGTAGGGGGGACTGACCATGTGCACCCCCACAGCACCTCGGCCTGGTAGGGGGGACTGACCATGTGCACCCCCACAGCACCTCGGCCTGGTAGGGGGTACTGACCGTGTGTTGTACTGGCACAGAGTAGCTACACACCGTCACATTGTGCGGGTACTGTGCTCACCCTGAGGGTGCAGTGAGGCGCCCAGCACCAGGTCCACAGCACCGTCCATGGCGCAGGTCCAAAGCAGTGTTAATGTGTGAGATAGGTAGGTTCTGCAGGACCACCTTGGACATCTCTGTCTGTTTCAGTCAGGTGTAGCCCCCATGCACCACCACCCCCCTCCCCCAGGGCTGAGGGTGGCAAGCAGTGTCTCCCATCAAAAGATCCACAGTCTACCTCCCTGCAAAGGTGGCAGTAGAGAGGAACATTAACCCTAGTCCTGCTGAGGAACAGACACCCCACAGGGCAGTCAATGCAGCTCTGTACACAGCCATAACACAATAGCAGACAGACATTAGGCTGCACCCCACCACTATCTGATATTCCCCTGGTGCAAGCCATCAGCCACTCCATCACAACACCTACCAGCTGCAAACAGTCTGCTAGTGCCCAGTGGAGATGCCTGCACCCAGAACTGGGATGTCAGCATACACAGCAAGCAGATACATCAGTGACTGGGCCCCAAAAGAAAACCCATATTTATCACATGAGAGAAATACTAGATAGCACTATGGGAGTGCCTAGCCATGCTGTGGTCACTGCACAGTCAGGGTGAGAGTGATCTCTCAGCAGGATATACTGAGGTCACCTTGTCTGTGTAGGTGGTGGCCGGGCACTGCAATGTGCCTGTCACTGCCCTATGCCCTGTGCAGATGCACCCTGGCCAGGCCACCCTGTCCAGCCTATACCCATGGTACCTTGCTCCTCATTATGCACATTGGCAGCCCAATACTGGCAACATTGCTGGCAGTGTGGGCTGTGGAAGGTGTTTGCAGCCACCACACACTGGATAGACAGACAGCCACCCCCACACCTATGCCAGCATTGTGCTACTATAGAGGTGGTCAGCAGCCATACCCACCACACCAGTTCTGGGCATAGTACAGGCATGGATATGGTACACAAGACTGTTGGGGGGTCACTCCCCAGGGTGGTGAACACTGTCAGAGACCAGACCTGCAGCACACACCGCAGACATCAGAATGATTGTTATGGTGGAGCTCAATGAGCAAAATGTGCTTAACATAGGAATTGATATCTGACAGTTATCATAGGAAACGTTTGATAGCTGTGTACCATATACCCAGGTGTAGGGTGGCATTGCTAAGGTATGCAACTGCTAGTGTTGGGAGATACAGGCAGGGCCCAATGTCTTGCCTCTCCAGGTGGCATTGGCCAATGGGGCCTGTGGGTGGGTGTGTGTCCCTGTTGGCTGCTGCTTTACGGCAGAGTTCCCCAACTCCAGTCCTGGTGTTCCAAACACTGTTCGGGTTTTCATGCTGTCCCTCATAAATAAGCATGAGCTACATCTGCATACCATGGGGGTGGTGCATAGCTATGCAGCACAGGCATCTTTATTAGAGGCAGCATGAAACTGGAATGGTGTGGGGCCCTCCAGGACTGCATTTGCGGGACTCTGCTTTAGGTAATGTGCCTGTTTCTGGTGTCTGTGTTTGGTGTGGTAAAATATAGGCCATGCGTATGTTCTCTGCAATAAAGGAGTGTCTTTACTATCACTGTTTAGTGATGGGTAAAACTATGGGGACTGGGTTGGCAGGAGCCCCAGCTGGGATTTGAACCTGTGACCCTCTGGTCTTACAGGCACTGGCTGTGTCTGTTGCACCACATTGTGGCCACAAAGACAGTGCAGTCCCTGGAGTTAGTTAAACCGGCCTGACGAGTCAGAAACCCTGCTCTGCAACAGGTTTACTGTGGCCTCATTTACCTTGTATGCAGACAAAGGTGCACATAAACCTCAGAAAGGACCTCAGAAAAGGGGCACACACCCATAACCAAGCTGGGCAACAATGATATCATTGGGAAACATTACACCACACGCCCAGGACAGCTCCATTACAATGTAATGCTCTTTGAAAGGGTCTGCGGAGCGTAGACCCTTCCACACATCATTTCTTTTTATTTTGGTGCTTTCCAGGGAGTGTTGTTCCTTGTTGCCCATTGCAATCACTGTTGCCCAGTTGAATTATGCTTTTTAAAATGTTTCTTGTGGTCATTTTTAACATTTTATGTGAAATTTTGTTCTGTGCACATGTATCACACTGCTCACGTTTTGTGGGTTTCCCCGGTTTTTCTGTACATTGCTGACGGAAATGGTTTCTCTTCCCTTTAAATGCCTTTAACGACAGGTTTTCATTCGCGTTGGAATTGAGCTCTGAAATTCAGCGCGTTAGTATGAGGGGAGCCTCTCCCTGCCCACTCTCCGCCCATTGACCCCTTCTCTCCGCCCACTCCACCTTCTGCGCTGTTTTAACGCGCCGCGGAGCTTTACAATCGTTAACTACGGTTAACGCGCGTAGTATGACATTAACGGTCGTTAGCGCGTCAGTACGCGCGTTATACAGCACTTACGATCGTTAACATCGTATAACGCACGTTAGTCACATTTACCACATTTTAGTAAACATCCACCTTAGTCTCTGATGAGATACCCATGGACATTCAGCCAGTGGATAACCTGCCAGACATGGGGTGGTAGTAGCAACAAGCAGCTATGTGGGAGGTGGCGGGGCATCCAGGTAATTTCATATCTAGGACACACTCCGGCTGAATCTGAGACTTAAATGGGCGGGGGGGGGGAATTTTCTGAGATGTTCAATGTATATGTGTCTAATCTGAAGAATGTTGGGAAGACTTCATTTACAAATTTCTGACCTAATTTGCATAGCATTCACATTTTGTGTTGTGTTGATACAAAGAACCCTGGTGAGGGCTACTTTGGACCCAGGGAGGGGACAGTTGCCCAGAAAGTGGGGGGGGGGGGGGGGAGACCCCAGCGGGGGAAGGGATCCCACCAAACATGGACGTTGGGACTATTGGATCACTCACCCTACAGTACAGGGGAACCACAGAGATAGACCTCCCTGCTAGAGGAGGCCATAAGGGGTGGTTTATGGGTTCTTATTAGGGTGTGGATGAAGCTGGGTGGGTTAGCAGATGCTTATGACCTGGACAATAATAGCTCAAACTGAGACAGGGCGATAAGCAATAGGGTCTCTAAAACATGCCTAAGTAGAAATGCTGATCCTGCAAGAAAGAAGCAAGCAGGATCCAGAAGAGAAGCCTATTTTAGAAAGGCTCGTGAGCTAACAGCACTGAGACTCCTCTGCCCAGAAAAGGTCAGTTGGGCTAGGTAAAGGCAGAGTAGGTGTGCACTCCTAAAGACCTGCATTTGGGTTGTTTTCTCTGTTTGCTATACATCCATTGCTTCAGAGGAACTGGTTTGTTGGATGGCGAAGCAGACTCAACTGCATCATGAGGTGATGAATTGGAGAATTGTTCAGATCTAGAAAGACAGGTGCAACTTAACCACCCACTCTTACAGCTACTGGAGGTGCAAACTTAGGAGCTTAAGAAACTCACCGACGGAATGATCGGTTCAACGAGGACACTGAAACTTGAGGTGGGCCCAATTGAGCGATGTGTTGCAATGGGAAGGCTGGAGGAGACAGGGACCCAAATCCTCACCTTAGCAAAAATGGGTCCTGGGAACAATCCCGAAGCTTATATTCTGCCATTTGAAAGAGTGGCTACAGCAGTGGGTTGGCCCTTGGACTAGTGGACCATGCATTTAGCACTGCTGCTTATGAGGAAAGCCCAGGCGGCCTATCGGTCCCTAGACAATACTCAAGCCCCAGTCTATTACGAGATGAAAGCAGCTATCCAGGACCAGTTGGGGCTATCCCTAGAGAACTATCAAAAGCATTTTTGGGCCACCAAATTTCACCCAGGAGAAAGCCCGATTAACTGGTTTGGCCACCAAGTGGCTGGAACCTGATAAGAACTCTGGACTTACCATAATAAGGAAGATAGTGCTAAAACAATTTCTCTGTATTTTGCCCAGGGAAGTACAGGCATGCTTATATAGGCAGGGGCCCATGTCCATAACGGAGGTCGTAGGCCTCGCCGAGAATTTTCTTGACACTGAATCTCAAGGACCCCGAGTCCCCAGGGAAGTGAGAAAGGAAATATCCCAAGGGATTCCTGTTGGAAAAGGACCCCCTAGGCCCAAGGGAAGTTGAGATAACCCTAAGTACTCCACAGGGAAGAAACCCACTCAGGAATCCCAAAGAGGTCCATGATGCTTCGTGTGTGGGGAGCCGGGCCATTTTCAATAGGAGTGTCCATAAGAGCAATGTTCTTTCTCTGGTGTAGGACTCACGGAGAACCCAGGAAACTTGAGTGGACCCCTTGAAAAAGGGATCCGGATTGGTGGGACGGACCCGGAGGCTAACATAGACACTGGGATTAATCAGTCTCTGATGTCTCGAGATCTAGCCCAGAGCCTAAGGTTCGGTAAGTGGCAGGGTAGATACCTAAGCCCTGTATGAGTAAGGTATGTCCATGAGGACTTATGGAATGGCCACACTTATGAGATAAAAATCACCTGGGATAACAAACAACAACTACTAGGACTGGCTATTGTGAAGGGGCTCCCAGTGCCATTAATCCTAGGCCAGGATTGGGAGGGGTTATTAGACTCAACTGGCTTCTGCTCTGCTTTAGTAGCCACCCGTTCCTGAAACTATACCCCGGAGGAAAAGTCTGTCCCCATTCTCAGGGAGTTGTTCCCATTTGTAACCCCAGACGTGGTAGAGAGACGGGGAAAGACTAGAAAAAGCAGGGCTCAGCGAAGGGTGTAAAAATGGAACGGGTTGATTCCTCCAGGCAGAGTCGAGACTCCTGGGAGGAGGTGCTCGCCAAGTTCAATAATTTTTCTGAAGAGCAAGCAAAAGACCCATCCTTTCAGGAAGCCTGGGGTAAGGCAGAAGGGGCAGGCTCTGAGAAGGGTAAGGAAAGTTATCCTCTCTTTAGGAAAAGGAATAACCTCTTATATTGGATTACATCCCAGGAAGAAAAAGGAGAGCAAGCCCAGCTCATGGTGCCCCAGATATTCCGGTAGGTTCTATTAATCTTGGCTCACAGCCATCCCTTGGCAGGACACTTAGGGGAGCAGGGGGTTATTGCAAGTCTTTCCCAGTGGATCTTCTGGCCTAACCTATATCAGGAAGTGACTATGTTCTGCCAGGCATGCCCCATGTGCCAATGAAAAAATAAGAACCAGCCCAAGAAAGCTCCCCTGATTCCAATCCCATGGGTCAAACAACCCCTGGATCGAATGGCCATGGACATTATAGGTTCATTAGATAGGGGCATGGCAGATTACCAGTACTTCTTGGTAGTTGTTGACTATTTAACCCGCTATCTATGGGCAATTCCCCTGCGGAAAGTTACCGCAGAATAGATAATATGGGAACTCTTGAAAAGTTTCTGTGAGGTAGGCTTCCCCAGAGAACATTTGACAGATCGGGGGACTAACTTTTTGTCCAAACAGTTAGAGGCAGTCTTGACATTGTTTGGGATCAGGCATATTAAAACCACCACCTATCACCCACAAATCGACAGTCTTGTCAAGCAGTTTAACCAGACCCTGATACAATGGTTAGAAAAAGTATAGGCGATAACAGACAGACAAGTGATCCCATTTGTCCTGTTTGCATATAGAGAAGTTCCCCAGGCTACATTTGGCTTTTCCCCATTTGAGTTTTAATGGGAAGACAACCAAGGGGACTCTTGGATGTGGTACAGGTAGCCTGGGTAGGAATGGAAAGAGGGTTAGAGCCCGTAATTGAAAAGGTTACCCATTTGAAAATCCAGTTAAGAACCTTCTCCCGGTGGACCAACAAACATTTGAAGAAAAACCAAGAGAAGCAAAAGGTCTATTATGACAAGCAGGCACGGGAGAGGAGTCTTAACCCAGGAGACATGGTATTAGTTATGTTGCCCACTTCCAATAATAAGCTACTAGCACAGTGGAGAGGCCGTTTTAGAGTGCGCCGGAAATTGGGCCCTGTAGATTATGAAATGGAGCAGCGGAAGAGGAAGGTACCTTCCACATCAATTTGCTAAAACCCTGGGTGTGTCAGGAAGGGCTAGAAGCACAGGTAAGTGAAGAGGACCTGGGTCCAGAGATTGGCCAAACGAAGGACCCCATAGAGGTCTCAATAGGAAGTAAGTTGATGGTACACCAGAAAAGACAGGTGAATTCTTCTAGCCCAGTTCCAAGAAGTGTTCTCACCCTTGCCTGGGAGAACCTATCTCGGTACTCAGAGAAATATCACCCGGGATGGTGAAATTGTAAGACATCGGCCATACCGCATTCCCAGGCCAAACAGAGGGAGGTTGAGAAAGAGGTAGAGGATATGCTGCACTTAGGGGTCATCAAAGAGTCCAGCAGTGAATGGTCTAGCCTGATAGTCCTTGTGCTCAAACCCGACAGAACCACTAGGTTCTGTATTTACTTTTGGCAAGTGAATGCTATCTCGACTTTTGATGTCTACCCCATGCCCAGAATAGAGGAACTGGTAGAGCAGTTGGGAGGGGCTACATATATTTCAACACTTGACCTAACGAAGGGATACTGGCAGATTCCCTTAGAATCATCCTCTAGAGAGAAAACAGCTTTCCGAACACGCTGGTGGCTATACCAGTTTATTATCCTCCCTTTTGACTTGTATGGGGTGCCAGCTACATTCCAGTGTATTATTAATAAGATACTCAAACCACATCTAGGCTATGCAGGGCCTAGCTTGACGTTGTACTGTAGTTATTTATTCTGAGACCTGGGAGGAACACCTAATCCACCTGCGTAAGGTATGTGAATCCTTAAAGTGGGCCGGATTGACAGATAGCCCTAAGAAATGCCAGTTGGCAAACCAATATCTAGGCCACCGCATAGAAAATGGGGTAGTGAGACCCACCCTTAGCAAAGTACAGGCAATTGAAGGGAAGACCCTGCCAAAAAACAAGTTAAACATTTTTGGACCTAGTAGGCTATTACTGGAGGTTTATTCCCCATGTTGCGGAATTGTCGGCTCCCCTTACTGATTTGCTGAAAAATATATCCCCCTAACCAGGTACATTGGGGTACATGGGAAGAAGAGGCCTTTGTTAACCTCAAGAAGGCCCTGTGTAAAGAACTGGTGTTAAGAAATATAGATTTCAAAGAGTCATTTGTGTTACACATGGATGCATCTGGGGTAGATTTGGGAGCCATATTAAGCCAAAATGTGGCAGGAGAAAACACCCGGTCATGTATAGAAACAAAGAAACATAGAAACATAGAAATATGATGACAGAAAAAGACCACATGGCCTATCTAGTCTGTCCTTCCATATCAACAACTACAACAGTCCCCTTTTTACCATTAGAGATCCTTTGTGTTTGTCCCATGCTTTTTTTAATTCAGTTACTGTCCTCATCTCTACCACCTCCACTTGGAGACTATTCCATGGATCCACTACTCTTTCCGTAAAGAAATATTTCCGCATATCACTCCTGAATCTATCTCCCTTCACCCTCATCCCATGTCCCCTCATAGCAGAACTTGCTTTCAATTGAAAGAGGCTCTCTCCCTGAACCACGGAGGTATTTAAACATCTCAATCATATCACCTCTATCCCATCTTTTCTCTAAGGTGTACATATTAAGATCCTTCAGTCTGTCCTCATATGCTTTATAATGAAGACCACTAATCATTTTAGTAGCCACCCTCTGCACCGACTCCATCCTGTTCACATCCTTTTGAAGGTGCGGTCTCCAGAATTGCACACTATACTCCAAATGAGGTCGCACGAAGTCATGGTATCGCCAGGGAATGATCTGTCCCTGTGGCAACAGTGTGGTGCAGTGTGGTGTTTGGAAGGGTCTATGCTCTGTCCCCCTACACACAGCCAGTGTGTTCAGGAGCAGAAGGTCACAATTTCAAGTCCCAGCTGTGGCTCCTGCCAACCCTGTCCCCATATTTTACCCAGTACTAAACCGTGGTAATAAAGACGGAACCTTTATTGCAGATAAAATAAACATGCCTGAAATCAGTGGTAAAAGTCCGTTTTCAGTCAGAAAAATCGGGTAGTGGTGAAGCGCCATTACAGATTGAACCTGGGCAGCATCTAGTCTGTTGCTATTTTCACCATGAGGTTAGTGACCAAAGATATAGTCTGATTTTTAAATTATATGTAGGCATGTTATAGTTTAACATAGCAGATAAGAATATTATGATTGTCAAATTTTGTTTTGGAATAGATAACCTTTATGAGCAGGAACGGATTTTGTGACTTGTGATTGAGATTACCTTTCAAGAACGACTTAACCTGTCACGTACTTTACAAGTTAAACCCCTGAAGAAACACACAATGAAACGCGGAAGCAGTACTCTATGTCGGCGTTGGGGCAACTTTCCAACAAATGGAGGAGCTTTTGAGTGACAGCAACGTTGGGGACATTTGTTAAAGACAGAACATTAAGATAAGATATTTTGTGGTGATATTTGTTCCAGACAAGACATTAAGATATGAACAATTTCAAGTTCCTTGTTATAGAAACTTTGTGTTGATCTTTACTAATAATAAGAAGGTCATTGATGTTAATATACCATTGAGCTTTGTTTAGAGGCTCGTTGGTTATAAGTCTGAGACCTTCGTGAAAAAATAGTCTGAGGGTTTTATCTATAGTTTAGAATGAATGTTTATATTAGCTATTTCTAATAACTGTTGCCTTTTTGATGATTTGTTTGAGTGTACTTTATATTGCTTGATTATTCACACTCAGTATAAAGACCTTAGTTTTAAGGTCCTAAACTTGGGAACACGTTCCACATATATCAAAACGTTGCTCTGATTAACGTCAGCTAACAAATCATAAGTTAAACACAATTTGTTGATAGAGATTCATCATAGCAACCTTTCGGATATCTGTGGAGTATGTTTCAGTTATTGATTCTGACAGTGTTTACCACCCCGGGGAGTGACCCTAACAGTATTGCATACCATAGCAATGCCCACACTGTGCCCAAGACTGGTGTGGCGGCCAGGGCTGCCACAAACCTCTATATTTGCACAATGCTGGCATAGGTGTGGGAGTGTGTGTCTGTCTATCCAGTGTGTTGTGGCTGCCTACACCTTACTGAGCCCACATTGCTTGCACTGTTTCCAGTGTTAGCCTGCCAATGTGCATAATGAGGAGCAAGGTACTGTGGGTATGGCCCGGACAGGGTGGCCTGGGCAGGATGCATTTGCACCGGGTATAGGGCAATGGCTGGGACATTGTAGTGCCCAACTACCACCTTCATGGACAGGGTGGCTACAGCATGTCATGCTGGGAGGTCACTCTCACCCTGACTGAGCAGTGACCATGGCATGGCTAGGTTCCCCCATAGTGCTATGCACCTTTTCTTTTAAGTGATATTTATGGGTTCTCTTTTCTGGGGCCCAATCACTGACATAACAGTTTTGGGTGCACACAATTCCTCCAGGAGCATGCACTATTTACAAGCTAGCAGACTGTTGGCAGTTAGCATCTGTATGGCTGCACGAGCTTGCAGGGTGCAGAAAGTGCACGGTGACTGCCCTCTGCTGATGAATGTCAGATTGTATTGGGGGGGGGGCAGCTGAGTTGACTGGGTCCACTACCTACCTGCCAGTGGCCCTGTCCCAAGTGCAGATTTTCAGCAGCTGTCTGTTTGCCACTAGGACTGGGGTTGCTGGTCCCACAGCATGTCCTCATGTACCTCCACTGCCCCCCTTGCAAAAGATGACTGTGTGGGTCTGTTGGGGGCAGATCATGCACCCCCACCCTGACCGAGAGGGTGGTTTGCTAAGTAAATTGTCACATGTGAGCCCTGACACACCCCTGCTCCCTAAACAGGTGACCACAGCAAGCACAGTGGATATGCACTATTCTGTGCGCATCATGGTCTACAAGGGCCAGACATGACTGGCAAGTACAAATGGACAAAGAGACATACTAAAGGTATCTTCAACAAATACCTGTCACACATGGGCACTGATGGAGATCTGCAGCACAGTCCACTTCAACCAGCCCAGGTACTGCGGACCTGGTGATGGCCATGCCACCTCACCCTCAGGGTGAGCACAGAACATGCACATTGGCATGGTCTGTGGGTACTCTGTGCCAGTAACACACACGGTCATTCCCCCCTACCAAGCTGATGTGCTGTAGAGGTGCATACCCCATCTGTTGAGCAGATGTAGACTGCTGTTCTGCATGTGAATTGCATTATGGGTACTGTTGGTTCTATCCTATCCTGGTAGCCACAGCAGACAGTTTTATGGTGATGTGCACTCTTTCTGTAGCCAGCCATTGGCATGCTAACTCCTATAGTGATGTAGCACAATGGTTAATGCAATGACTTCAGTAGCAGAGGTCATGGGTTCAATTCCTCTCTGTTCCCACTTTTTTTATTGCTGTACTACACAACTACGTTTCATTCGTGTAACAGTCATATCTGTGCAGATCTGTGCTGCTGCCACATTAGACCTAATCACTGTTGACATCCATCCTTCTGTCCGTCTATGTGTGTGTGCCAGCTATGTGGTGTCCTGCCCTAATGTGCAGGCTGCTACCCCATGTCCTGCACTGGCACACTTTTCTGCATTGCGGCTCTTTATGCTTGCCTCTCCTTGTGTCTGCTCTGCATGGCACTGCTCTCCTCTGTCCTCCTGTCATTGTACTTATCCTGCCACCTCTAACTCCTCTGGTGGACACTTATCCCCATCCCCTGCCACATACTGTCATTGTTGCACTGTACATTACCATCACCCTGTACATCGGTACAGCTGCCCCCGATATGTTTGTCCACTTTACCTGCTGCCACATGGGCTGCACGCAGATTTGGTTGGTCCATGAGCTCTGTCATCTACTTCCTTCCATCACTTGTTCATTGCCTTTCCTTGGTGCTCTGTGCAGTGTTATGGTTACATCTGTGTTTGAGCCATGCATTTCATGCTTTTTACTTTGGGGCACCATCTCCTGTATCACCTTGGCATCCCTGGGGCATCTTTTGCAGCACCTTAGGTTTGGCCAGCTTATGGGGCTCCTTATATGCTGCCTTGGAGGGTGCCAACCTTTCCTGCCGCCCTCTGAGGCACATTATGACCTGCCTTGGATGACGTGGTGCTTTATGATGTGCCTTATGGTGCGCCCTAAAAGGTGCATTAGGTTGCGACACTGGGGTGAGGCTTTTTTGGCTGGCAGTGCAAATTGTTGGGATGTGTCTGACTGTTGCAAACAGGAAAAGGGATTGCCTCAGACAGTCTTTTAACTGAGCCCACAGAGGGATCAAACTCATGACCACTATATCAGCAGTCAATGTATTAACCAGTGTGCTACTCCTCTGCTGCTGTGAGTACAGGTTAGCGCGCCTAATTAAGGCTAACGCTTGTTAACGTGCCACGGCTCCCTCTATCGCACGATAATGGACTTTATCGCGCGATAACCCAAAATGCTACCTTAAGACCGGAACGCCAATTACCTTATATGGCATTCGTCACAGTAAGACTGCAACTAACTCCAGTAACATTAAGACAGTTTAGTAAACATACCCCTAAGTTAAGCCCAGGCTTTCACTTGAAGCCCAGACAACCACATTATGAGACAACCAGACTCACTGGAGAAATCAGTTATACTTAGAAAGGTTGAAGGCATAAGATGTTGAGGACAGCCTACAACAATATGGATTGACAATATCACAGCAACTATAAATGCATATCTGAGCAACTTTTGGATGCAAACAGAAGAATGGAAGTTTTTGAGATAGTCTATCCATATGTTTGCCAGGAGTTGACTTCAACTCAATGGCAATTGATCATCATCATTGTTACATCTAGATTATACCACTCCATTTTCTTTCTTTTGAACAACATCAGGAGAAACTGTGGAGTAATGATTTTCTTAAGCATCAGCATATCATCTAGACCACCTCTGAAATATTAACCCAAATTACTGTAAGGAACATCAAAGTTACTAGGTTTGAAATAACATAAAATCAATCATATTGACATTACGAGGAATAATTATCTAAATTTTATTGTGACATTGTAAACGTAATTCTGTACAATGGCATGAATATTTTGTCTACCTTGCACACTGGCAGCTGGGTATCGCAATAAGGGTATTGAATTTTTTTATCATATGATGACAAGTGCACTTCACCTGTCTAAATCTGGGACACACATTTCTAAAGGAATATTTTTAGACAAAAGAAAAATGTCAGTAGTAATGACTGCATTAATTAAACATACCCATGCAATACATGATTCATTTATTTCAACTTCAAAAGTGTTTAAGCTTTCAAAATGTCAGCTATTTATTTATTTATCTATTTATTTAGTTCAATTTGTGGGCACATTTGAGGAAACATACTTTAAGAGAGTTACAATAAAATATCAAACATATAAAATCAAATATAAAATATAAAATCAAACACAAAAATAGTAAAATCACTCATCAACCTATAACTCCTCCTATAACCCTCCTTAAAAATAAGTGCCTCAATTATCTTTTCTCACCATCCCAAACTGCTCTTTTCCATAAAATAAAGTTGGGGGCATATTCGGTGGTGGCAGCCAGTGCTGTTAAAGTGTCTGTTTCGGCAATTGTCACAGAATATCCAGTTTGCCTGGATTGTGTTTGCAATCCAGTCATTGGTGATATCCAGAGTTAAGACAGCTTTTTACCCATCCTAACTTTAGGAATTTTAGCTAGCTGGTTAGTGACTGAATATTGCCACTGATCAGCTAGCTACTGTACCATCCCTCTTCCGCTTAATAGTTAGTGACAGGAACTTTAATTAGGTTAGGTAAGAATATCCAGTTGTCTGCAAACTGGCTAAAACATTTTGAATATGTCCTCCATTGCCTACAACCCGGTTCACCGCATCATGCGTTCCATTATAGAGAGAATGACTACATAATTGACAACAACCTAAACATCTTATGCATAATGGAATCATGGTTTCCAATACAGATATCATTCTAAAAAAACAGTTAAAACCACCAGAATATGACATCTTCAACTGCTCTCATTCTGACTGCAGGGGTAGTGGTGTCTGCATCCTGGCAAGAAGTAACTTAGGGGTATATTTACTAAACCATCTTAACGTCGCAGTGGTTGTATTATCGTGCGATAAGTGACATTATCGCACGATAATGTAACATTATCGCGCGAGAACGTCACTTAGCGCGCAATAACGCAGCTGTGGCATTAAGGCACACTAACGCTGTGAAATACGGCTCTGAAGGGTGGAGTAAGGCTTCCCAGAGGGCAGAGAGAAGGGGTCAATGGGCGGAGAGTGGGAGGGGAGAGGCTCCAGGTACACTAACACTGTGAAATCTGGGTCTGAACACTAACGCCAGTGAAACCCTTGCATTAAGGCACATTTGCAGGAAAGAGAAGGACTAGAAAAAGGACTGTTACTTCTGGAGAGAGATCTGCAATTGTGAGTATATACTTCTGGGAATTTTCGGAAAGGAATTCTTTCTATTAAAGCTATTTAATCTGTGAACCCACTATTTTTGTTAAATCAGTCAGGGCCTAGTAGCAGCAGTTTAAGTTTAAATTTAAAACACAGAAGAGAACTTAATGGTTAAATTTCATACCCAGCAGAGAACTTACAGTTTTAATTTAATAGTCACTCAGGGCCTAGCATCAGCAAAGTACTTTTAGTTTAAATTTAAAACACAGAAGAGTGCTTTCTGGTTAAATTTAGAACCCAGCAGAGAGCTTGTAGTTTAAATTTCATAATAAGTTAGAGCTTAACAGCAGCAAAGAGCTATAATTTAAATCAAATAAGAATATAGCTTACCTCAGCAGCACAGGATAGGGTACTGTGTAGCAGCCCTCTTTTAATAAGTGTAGTTGGGTGTCAGCGCGCCTTCTTAAGCTTAACGCGCAGTAACGCGCCCTGCAATGATCGTTGCTGCGCGGCACCTTATAACGCGCGTTATCGGTAACGATGTACCGCCCATGTCCTTTTTTGGCATTTCTTCCACTAACGCGGCTCCTAACGCGAATCACACTAACGCACTTTAGTGAACATATCCCATAGTGTATCTGGACTTTCAGAAAGCCTTTGACAAGGTCCCTCATCAGAGACTTTTGGAAAAACTAAAGAGTCATGGGATAGGAGGCAGTGTACTACTGTGGATCAGGAACTGGTTAACAGATAGAAAGCAGAGGGTTGGGCTAAATGGCCAATTTTCCCAATGGAGAAAGGTGAATAGTGGTGTACCCCAGGGATCTGTGCTGGGTCCGCTGCTTTTTGACATTTTCATAAATGACTTTCGAAAGGGAATAACGAGTGAGGTTATCAAATTTGCAGATGACACAAAACTATTTAAAGTTGTTAAAACCCAAGAGGATTGTGGAAAATTGCAAGAGGATCTTGATAAATTGGAAGACTGGGCATCAAAATGGCAGATGAAATTTAATGTGGACAAGTGCAAAGTTATGCACCTAGGGAAGAACAACCCAAATTATGGTTACACGATGCAAGGTTCCACATTAGGAACCACCACCCAGGAAAAAGATTTAGGCATCATTGTGGATAACATGTTAAAACCCTCGGCCCAGTGTGCAGTGGCAGCCAAGAGAGCAAATAGAATGCTAGGTATCATAAGGAAAGGAATGGAAAATAAAACAAAAGATATTATAATACCGTTCCATGGTGAGACCGCACCTTGAATATTGTGTGCAATTCTGGTCGCCGTATCTTAAAAAGGATATAGCGTTATTAGAAAAGGTTCAGAGAAGAGCCACCAAAATGGTAAAGGGGATGGAAGGTGGCGGAGGGGTGCTGGTGACGGAGGGGGCAGTGGCATCTGCCCACAGCAGACCATGGCCTAACCCCGTTTAGGTGGGTGCCGTAGTATTCCCAGGGAATGAACTGCCCTTGTGGCAACAGTGTGGTGTAGTACACACAGCCCATGTGTTCATGAGCAGAAGGTCACAAGTTCAAGTCCCAGCTGTGGCTCCTACCAACCCAGTCCCCATATATATTACCCAGTACTAAACCATGGTAATAAAGACAGAACCTTTATTGCAGATAACATAAACATGCCTGAAACACCTATATTTTACCCTACAGAGCACAGACACCATAAACATGTGCAATACCTAGAGCAGAGTTTCCCAACTGCAGTCCTGGAGGGCCAAACACCATTCAGGTTTCATGCTGTCTCCAATAAATATGCCTTTGCTGCATTTGTATGCGCCGCCCCCATGGTATGCAAATGTATATCATGCATATTCATTAGGGACAGCTTGCAAACCCGAACAGTGTTTGGCCCACCAGGAACAGAGTTGGGAATCTTTGCTCTAGAGCAGCAGCCAACAGGGCATAAATACCCACACCCACAGGCTCCACTATCCAAAGCCTCATGGAGAGTCAGGCTATTGGGCCCTGTGTGCAGCAGCATCTCCCAATACTAGCACTTGCATACCTTAGCAATGCCGCCCTAAACTTGGGAATACGTTATACATATATCAAAAGGTTGCAATGATTAATGGCAGATAACAATTCCTAAGTTAAGCACAATTTGCTGATAGAGCTGCATCATAGCAACCTTTCTGATATCTGTGGAGTGTGTTTCAGTTTTGGTTTCTGACAGTGTGTACCACCCCGGGGAGTGACCCCAACAGTATTGCGTACCATAGCCATGCCTGCACTGTGCCCAGGACTGGTGTGGTGGCCAGGGCTGTCAAAAGCCTCTATATTTGCACAGTGCTGGCATAGGTGTGGGAGTGTGTATCTGTCTTTCCAGTGTGTTGTGGCTGCCTACACCTTACTCAGCCCACACTGCTTGCACTGTTTCCAGTGTTAGCCTGCCAATGTGCATAATGAGGAGCAAGGTATTGTGGGTATGGCCCAGACAGGGTGTCCTGGGCATGATGCATCTGCACAGGGGATAGGGCAATGGCTGGGACATTGTAGTGCCCAGCCACCGCCTGCATGGACTGGGTGGCCACAGCATGTCCTGCTGGGAGGTCACTCTCACGGGCATGGCTAGGTCCCCCCTAGTGCTGTACAGTATTTCTCTTAAGTGATATTTATCGGTTTTCTTTTCTGGAGCCCAATCACTGACTTATCTGCTTGGTGTGTGTGTGTTCACATTTCTTCTAGGAACATGCACTATGGACTAGCTAGCAGACTGTCTGCAGTTAGTATGTGTATGGCTGGAACACCTTGCAGGGTGCAGTGGTTGGAGACTCACTGTGCTTGTTGCTGGAGGTCAGATAGTGGTGGAGAGCAACTGCGTATTTCCAGGCCTACTGTCTGTCTGTTTGCCATTGTTTTATGGATGTGTAAAGATCTGCATTGACTGCCCTGTAGCGTGCCTGTTTCCCAGCAGGACTGGGGTTGATGGTCCCCTCTACTGCCTCCATTGCATGGAAGTAGAATGTGGATCTGTTGGTAGGAGATCCTGTCCTCCATGCTCAGCCCCAGAGGGCGGGTTGGGTAATGCTACATAATCCACCAATGGGTCCAAACACCCCCCTTCACTTAAATCATGTGACCATGGCACCCACACAGGATATGTACTATTCTGGGTGCATCATAGTCCACAAGGGCTAGACGCGACTGGGAAATACAGATGGACACAGATGTATCCTAGGTGTGTCTGCAAGGACTACCTAGCACACACTGGCACTGATGGCAACCTACAGCATAGCCTATCTCAGCTAAGCCAGGTGCTGCAGACCTGGTGCTGGGTGCCCCACCTCGCTCTCAGGGTGAGCACAGTACCCCCCACAATGTGACAGTCTGTAGCTACTCTGCTCCAGTAACACACATGGTCAGTTCCCCCTACCAGGCCAAGGTGCAGAGGGAGTGCATACCCCATCTTGTGATCATCTGTAGACTGCTGATCTGCATGGGAGGAGTAGCCTAGTGGTTGGGGCACGGTACTTCAGGCCGGAAGGTCGGGGGTTCAAATCCCACTAGAGGACAGCAACCTTGGGCCGGAAGGACTGGGGTTTCTAGTCCCACAGATGCTCCTTGTGGTCTTGGGCAAGCCACTTAACCCTCCATTGCCCATGTTCCCTGTAAGTATTAGTGTATGTGTCTCATATCCCCGCGTGTTAAATGTATCCCCCAATTGTGTTGTGACCGCTTTGATTGAAGGATAAGGCGGTATACAAAACTGTCTAAATAAATAAAATAAAATAAATAAATGTGCAGTGCATCATGGGTATGGGTGGGTTAACCCTATCCTGGTAACCACAGCAGACAGTTTGTGTGGTGACCTGCAGTCCTTCTGTAGCCAGCCAGGGGTTTGTTGGTAGCTATAGAGATGTAGCCTGCTGGTTATTTCACTGGCTGTGGAGGCAGAGGTCATGGTTTGATCCCACAGTGGTGTTATTTTATAGGGCTGTCTGAGGCATTTCCTTTTTTAATTTAAATTAGTGCTGCCAGCAAACACAGCTTCACAGTGCTGTAACCTTAAGGTGCCTCATAAGGCGCCCTGTAAAGCGCCCTATAAGGTGCCCTATAGGGAACATTATAAGGTGCCTTGGCGGACAGTGCACTTTATAATGTGCCCTCTGGAGTGCCTTATAGGGCGCCTTATGCGGCACCTTAGGTTACGGCATTCTGAGGGTGTATTTGCTGGCAGCACTAATTTAAATTAAAAATTAAGCTGCCTCCGACAGCACTGCTTTAAAGTAAAGGGTTATGCCTCAGACAGCCTTACTCATTAAGCCCACTGGGGGATCAAACTCATGACCCCAGTTTCATCAGTCAATGTATTAACCATTGTGCTACCTCTCTGTTGCTGTGTTTGTAGGTCAGCACACCTAATTAAGGCTAACGCGTGTTAACGTGCCACGGCTCCCTCTATCGCGCGATAACGGACTTTATCTCGCGGTAACATGAAATGCTACCTTAAGACCGGAACGCCCACTCTTTTTATGGCATTCGTCACATTATCGCTGGAGCTAACGCCGGTAACATTAAGACGGTTTAGTAAACATACCCCTTAGTGTGTCTGGAGTCTCTTCCCTCCCACTCTCCGCCCATTGACCCCTTCTCTCCGCCCTCTGGGAAGCCTTACTCCACCCTTCAGAGCCGGATTTCACAGCTTTAGTGTACCTTAATGCCGCCGCCATGTTATCGCGTGCTAAGTGACGTTATTGCGCGATATTAATTGTGCGCTAACGTCACTTATCGCGCGATAATACCACCGCTGCAACCATTAAGATGCTTTAGTAAACATACCCCTAAGATGGTTTAGTAAACATACCCCTTATTGTTCAAACTAACACATGCTATCACCACAGATGGTCTTGATTTAATACTAATATCAAACAAACAGATGACACTATGGGGTATGTTTACTAAACCGCGGTAAAGTTACCAGCGTTAAGCGCAGTGTTAACGTACCTGAAGCCATATAAGGCAGTGGGCAGGTAGGGGGCGTTCCAGCGTAAAGGGAGCAATGGATTGTTAACATGCATTAAAGGGTACCTTGGCCATTTAAAGCATGTTAACAGGACATTGCACTTTAAGGTGACAAACAGGGCACATTAAGGCTGACAAGGCGCCCTCACGTAAGGTGTCCTAACTCAAGGCGCCTTAAGGGCTGTAAGGTGCCTTAAGTTAGGGCGCCTTGTGTTAAGATGCCTTAATTCAAGGCGCCCTAAAGGCTTTAGGTTAAGGCACCTTAGGTTAAGGTACCTTATAAGGCACCTTAGGTTAAGGTGCTCTAAGGATGTTAAGGTGCCTTAAGTTAAGGTGCCCGAAGGGCTGTAAGGTGCTTCAAATTGACAAGCATGAACTGTAAGGCATAAAAAACGATTTAACCCTAACGCTGGATAGAGCACCAAGGAAAGGCAATGAACAAGTGATGGAAGGAAAGAGAGATGAGAGCTGATGGACCTGCCATATCTGCGGGCATCCTATGTGGCTACCAATAAAGTGGACAAACATATTGGACGTAGCTGTACCAATGCACAGGGTGTTGGCAATGTAAAGTGCTGCAATGAAAGTGGGTGGCAGAGGCTGGGAATTTGTGTCCCCCAGTGGAGGCAGAGGTGGCAGGATATTTGCAATGATAGGAGGACAGAGGAGTAGTGGTGCCATGCAGATCAGTCACAGGCAAGGCAAGCATGAAGAGCAGCAATACTGAAAAGGGTACCAGTGCAGGACATAGGGTAGCAGCCTGCACAAGAAGACAGGACTCTACACAGCTGACAGAGGCAGATAGATGGGCTGAAGGATGGTTGGCAACTGAGGTGAGGGTGTTATGGGCTGGCAGCACAGATCTGCAGAGATGTGACTGTTACAGGCATGAAAATGATTTGAGTGGGACAGGCATAAAAAAATGAGAAATTGAGCCCATGACCCCCCTGTCTAGGGAGTAATTGTATTAACCAGCAGACTACAGCTCCATGGTTCTTAGCACAGCAATGGCTGGATACAGAAAGACTGAGGTCACCGCACAAAATGTCAGCTGTGTATGCCAGGATAGGGTAACCCCACCAGTACCCATGATGCAATGCACATGCAGAACAACAGTCTACAGCTGATCACCAAATGGAGGATGCACCTCTCCAGCACCTCAGCTTGGTATGAAGAACTGACAGTGTGTGATACTGGCACAGAGCAGCTACAGACCATGCCACTGCACAGATTCTGTGTTCACCCTGAGGGTGAGGATGGGCGCCCAGCATCAGGTCCGCAGTACCTGTGGTGCTAGAGATAGGCTGTGCTGCAGATTCCCATTGTTACCTGTGTGTGGCAAGTGTTCTTTCCAGTGGAACCTAGTGTCACTCTGTGTCTATCTGTATGCCCTAGTCACATCTAGCCCTGGTGGTCTGGGATCCACCCAGAATAGTGCATACACAGTATTGCAATGTGCTTGTCATAGCCACCTATTATCAGGGCAGAGAGGGTGTCTAGACTCACATGCGGTATATTTAGCAATGCCTAATGTACTGTGTGCTCTCTCTGGGTGGGGCACTATGATATCCCAGCCATTGCCTTATCACTAATGCAGATGCATCCTGCCCAATCTGCCCTGTCCAGGCCATACTCATAATACCTTGCTCCTCAGTATGCACATTTGCAGGCTAACGCTGGCAACAATGTACGTATTGTGGGCCCAATGAGGAGTAGGAAGCCACAAAACAATGGACAGACATACGCACACCCACTCTGGTTGCAGCATTGTGCAAAGATAGGGGTGGTTGGCAACCCTGCCTGCCACACTTGTCCCGATCACAGTGCAGGCATTGCTAAGGTGTGCAGGAGCTAGTAGTAGTGCTCTGGTGAAAACTGCTGCTCCGTGCCGGTGCCAACAGCCTGACTCTCCATGAAGCTTTGGATAGTGGAGCCTGTGTGTGTGGGTGTTTGTACTCCTGTTGGCCGAAGCTTTGGGGATTGCACATGTTGATGTTGTATCTGCAATGTAGGGTAAAATGTAGGGACATGCTCTGCAGGATCCACAGCTGGGACCTGAACCTGTGATCCTCTGCTCCAAGACACACTGGCTATGTGTACTGCACCACACTGTTGCCACAGAAGCAGAGCAGTCCCTGGGGCTACCTTTGCTGTTCATCAGACAGACCTTGTTTGTTGCACTGCACACCACACACTGGACGAGGTCATGGTCTTGGTCAGCTGCAGGCGGGTGCCACTGCCCCTTCTGCCACCAACACCCCCCCCGCCATGCTGACATGGCCATATACTGTCAATGCTGGTAGTGAAGTCCCAGGCCATCCAATGTGCAGGTAGGCGGGTGCCTAGGGTTTAGGGTCTGGGGTGCGGAGGCATACATGGACATCCACATATCCTGTTTCCCATCAGCGCCATGGGCTCAGCTTTAACAGAGCTGCGCAAAAGGGAAACACTGTCCCTTCACAGCAGCTCTGCAAAAGCTGAGCAGGCGTGGAGGAGAAATGGTCAAGCTCTCCGGGGAGGCAGTGGCGTGACCGCAGGGCTCTACATTCTGCTGCTGCCACTGCTGGAGCAGCAACAGTAGCTGCTTCTTAAGCCGGAGTTTCTTTTTATTATTTTTATTTTGAAGGCCGAGTGAGGTGGTCTTTTTGGGGGGCAAATTTGCCGCCCCCAAAACGTTGCCGCTTGAGGCTACTGCCTCACACAGCCTCATTATAGAGCCACCCCTGAACCTAACTTTAACTAAAAGAAAAAGGCAAAACCCTATCTGGCCTATTATGAGGTTTATATTTATTTCATTATGTATGATATACCAATTTCCATAAAATCCGGGTCACAGGTTCATTCTTCTAAACGTTTGCTAACTGAGGGACGAAACAAAAAGAATGGTAGGTTCTCTGGCTGTAGAGACCTTGTTTTCCTGTTATACTCTCTCACACTCTGCACATGTACTTTGTCAGCCAACCATTCATTCTCTCTCTATCTCTCATTGGAGCTTTATTCAGCAGAGAAAGTCATGGCCGTGTCTTTGTAAAGTGAATTAGCCTTTCACTTAACATTTCGGACTTGTACAGGTCTTCCTAGAACCTGGCTCTTACTAATCTCAGACATTCTGAGTTTATGGAATTTTTCAGGCTTATTCCAGCCCTACAATATCTGGGGTGTTCCAGAATCAATTAAAATTCATTCAAACCAGTTTCATTCTCAGTCATAGTGCCAAAAGTACACGGGCCATTTTAATTACACATTCCCTCCTTATACACACCATTCTCACTAATAAACAGCTCTAATTTTTACCATTAGATCATTAACTTAGGCTTTTGAGAGGCCTGACCTCCCAGCCACTTAAACATAGGTCTTGTCACTTTGCTTTCCTGGTGTTCTCTACCTGAAAGGTATCCTAGGAAATCCCTCCTACATACAGAACGTAACCAAGGGGTTTCCATGGTGTCTCCAGGGGAGAACCAATGGAGCGTCGAATCTCCACTTCCCACTAGGCTTGGGATTCCATCCCTAGGTTGTGATGAAATTCGGCTAGTTTGAATTGTCACCATGGCAACTCCATTAAACTATATAGAAAAATCACCTTTACACCTTTATTTTGTGCTATTACACATATTCTCAAATTGAGGTAATGTCCCTTTAAATTTTTAGGTAACCCCCTCCCCATGGCTCTTCTTCAAATCTCCTCTCATTAACTCAATCTTTAAAAAAAATTCCAAAGTCTCAATCCCACTTGGCCGAACTACTTGAAATAATTTGGACACTGTCACTTTAAATTTAAAAATAAACATAGGGTTTTGTATCCCTAAATCCCTTTACCTGAACCCTATATTCAAATCTCTTTTACTTTTTAAAATTTTCCCTACCTTTATTTTGTTAACAGCATGGCCCCTTTAAATCAAGCAGAGCTCAGCAGAGCACTGCTCTGGTGTTTCATTTTACTTTGCAGTTCCATTGGGTGAGCAGCTCTTGCCTTCATCTCCTCCCCGAAGCCTCAAAACTGCCTGCCAATCCCCCAGATTGGATCCGCAGCACCCCAAGACACCCAGGGACCCAGCGGGCACCATTTTTAAAACTTTAGATGGGTCCTTGGCACTGCATTGTATCGTGTCCTACTCTGGAGCCCTCATCCTGCCCTCAGGCTCCATTTCCTGGGCCTTGGGACTCCTCAGCACCGCAGGGCCCCAGGTAATTTTATTTATTTAATATTTCTACATACCATCCACAATGCCAAAGCTTAAGGATATTGAAAACCTGCCTCACTGGCTTATGCCTTCATAGTGTTGGGATCTGTTCCTTTGCTCCTGCCGCTATGTCACAGCCTCCAGCACTGTGGTAGGCTTTACAGACAAGAACAGGCAGTGCCTTCTCCTCCTCCTTCCAGTCAGAGCTCTCTAGCCCTGCCACAGCCCCTTCAATCCAAGCATCAGTCCCCTTCCAGTCCCAGTCCCTTGGATTAATGCTGTTCTTGTGTTTAAACTTGCCACAGTGCTTGTAGCAGTGACAGAAACAGAGTTGCACAGTAGTGGGAGAGAAGGAACATGCTCCCATTGCAGTAATTAATTAATCTGTGGGATGGGGACTGGAACTTGAAGGGGGCTAATATTGGAGATGGAGGGTCTGAGACTGGGGCTGGGGGACTGGGACTGGCAGGGGCTAATGTTGGGAGTGTGCTGAAAGGGGGCTGGGGGAAACTGGGAATGGAAGTGAGGTAGGCTATGGCCTAGCATGGCCTGCTACTATGGAAGGCCTGTAAGTTAGGCCTGGATCCTAACACCTATTATAGCTAGAAAAGAACAAAAAAATCTGTGGAAAATAAGAAAGCTGTTTTAAAATGCTTAATAAGAAGTTTTCATGAATTTATAAGTCGTCTATTATTCTCTTGTGTGTGAAAGAACAGAAATGTAACAGTATATGCATTCCAGAAGCCGAAGTTAACCTTGCAGTAGAAATGTAGCAAGATTTAGAACTGTACCATTGTTCAAGCAATCCTAAAGGAGGGGGCCGGTTGCTAGGCTCCGGAGGGATTTCTAATTGGACAGGTGCAGGGAACGTATAACCAATGAAAAGTTTGCATGTATCAAGTTAGAACCAATAGAAAATTCTCATGTATCAAACTGAAAAAGAGGTATAAAAAGTTATGTCTCTGTATAAACTTTTGCTCAGTTCCTTTTGTTGCTTTGACTGACTGGGCCTGTGCACATTAAACTGGCTTGGACCCTGTCAATTGACTCCTGGACTTATTCATTGATTGCACTTTGCCACAGCAGAAGGGGGCAGATGTTGATGCTGGGCTGGGACTGGACAAGGCTGATACTGGGCTGGGCTAGGATAAGAGGCAGGGGCTGATGCTGGGGCTGGGAGAAAGGGGCTGATTCTGGCAGGTGCTGGAGAAGTGAAAAGGGGAGGAGGTCAGATATTGAGGAGGGAGGAAGTAGCAAGGGCAGATGCAGGGGAAGGTGAGAAGGAGGGGCATAAGAATGGATGCTGGGGTAAGAAGAGGGAAAAGCAGGATCAATGAATATTGAAGAAGGGTGGGTACTGGGGAAGGGGAGCAGGAGGGCATATACTGAGGGACATGGGGATACAGGAGAGCAGGGGCTTAGACTTAGAATAGGTGGACAGCTAAAAGAAGATAAAGATGGCTGGGTATTGGGAGTGTATGTGGTGGCTCAGGACTTGGGTGGAATTGTGAATGAGGACTTGGGGTGGGGTGGAAGATGGGGACTTGGGGATTATGTGGTGGGGGGGATAACAGATTAAAAAATTGAGCAAGGATTAGGAGAACAATAGGGACTAGGTAATTAGGTGAGAGGTATGAGTAGCGCTATGAGACTGAGTGCAGAAAGAAGGGGAAGGGAGATTATTTTGAAGGACCTGGAGGATTTGAGGAAGGGTTGGAAATTAAATCAGTGGAAAGAACATAGGTCTATGCAGAAAGTGAGAGGTAAAGCAGACATGTCTTTGAAGGAGGTGAGAGAAGGCAGAAATGGTGAGGTAAAAGGGGAAATGGGACTTTGGATGGGGGTAAGACATAAGAAAAGAACTGGAGGAGGGGAGAGGGATGGAACTGGGGCTGGGGAGGAGATGAGAGACAGGATGGAAATGGGAGATCAGACAGTGGGTGAAAAACAAGAGAAATAGGATGCTGAGGAAGGAATGTGACAAAGGTGGGGAACAGGAGGACTAGGGAAGTAAGAGTAGGAGATGGGAAGCTAGTAGATAAATGTAAGGGAGACTGAAGACTAGAGATGGAAGAGAAAGGAATGAAATCTAGCTATAGGTAGACAAAAGGCAGATGAGAGAAATGCAGAAATGCAGTGATGAAACAGAGGGATCTACATCTGAGATAGATGTAGAGGAGCAGGGAAAGCAGAAACCGAAAACGATCGTGAGATCCTGGATCCAGCAGGAGGAAGCAGTTAAGAGAGACCACTGTCAACTGAATTGAAAACATCAAAAATCATCATTCTAACTACAAAAAACATTTCAGTTTTAGAAAATAAAATTTCAGCTTTGAAAATGTGCATTTCTTTGTATTTTCTTCAGTACAAGAGGAACTACATTTCTTTACTGTTCCGTGGCCCCCAGAGTCTAGTTTCTTAGGTTTTCTATTTCAGTATTTGTTTGCATGTTTATTTCTAATTTGTAGTCTCTTGCTCTGCTGCTTCCTTGCCTCTGGACGCAAATGGGGATAATTTAAATTATGAGCAATTATTCCTGTGATGGGTATTTCCTACTTTTATTTGTTGTTGTTTATTTATATTTAGTTTTGGAAGCAAAATTATTATGATTAAGGGCTGTATAGTCTTTTGCTAGGAAGAAAGAAAAATGGAAGTAAAACCAGAATGAAATCCAGGAGTAAATAATAACAAATTTGATATAAACCATAAAAATGGTTAAATCAAGCTGTTAACGTCTACAATTATAAACCCCCAAATTTAAGTTATTTATTTGTTTATTTATATTCCTCCTAATCACTAAGTGGTACGTCTACTAAATCGTGCTCAGTTAACCCGGGCTATCAGCTCCTACTGTACTCCCATTGCATAACATGAGATCTAGGGGTATGTTTACTAAACCGTCTTAATGTTACCGGTGTTAGTTGCAGTCTTACTGTGACGAATGCCATATAAGGTAGTGGGCGTTCCAGTCTTAAGGTAGCATTTCAGGTTATCACGCAATAAAGTCCATTATCGCATGATAGAGGGAGCCGTGGCACGTTAACGCATGTTAGCCTTAATTAGGCGCACTGACCTGCAAGCACAGCAATAGAGGTGTAGCACAATGGTTAATACATTGACTGCTGAATCCAGTGGTCATGAGTTTGATCCCCCTGTGGGCTCAGTTAAAAGACTGTCTGAGGAAATCCCTTTTCCTGTTTGCAACAGTCAGACACATCCCAACAATTTGCACTGACAGCCAAAAAAGCCTCACCTCAGTGTCGCAACCTAATGCACCTTTTAGGGCACATCATAAAGCACCACATCATCCAAGGCAGGTCATAATGGGCCCCAGAGGGCGGCAGGAAAGGTTTGCACCCTCCAAGGCAGCATATAAGGCACCCCATAGCTAGCCAAACCTAAGGTGCCACGAAAGATGCCCCAGGGATGCCAATGTGCCCCAAAGTCACAAGCATGAAATGTATGGCTCAAACACAGATGTAACCATAACACTGCACAGAGCACCAAGGAAAGGCAATGAACAAGTGATGGAAGGAAGTAGATGACGGAGCTCATGGACCAGCTAAATCTGCGTGCAGCCCATGTGGCAGCAGGTAAAGTGGACAAACATATCAGGGGCAGCTGTACCAATGTACAGGGTGATGGTAATGTACAGTGCAACAATGACAGTGTGTGGCAGAGGATGTTGATACGTGTCTACCAGAGGAGGTAGAGGTGGCAGGATAAGTGCAATGACAGGAGGACAGAGGAGAGCAGTGCCATACAGAGCAGACACAGGAGAGGCAAGCATGAAGAGCCGCAATGTAGAAAGATGTGCCAGTGCAGGACATGGGGTAGCAGCCTGCACATTAGGGCAGGATGCCACTTAGCTGGCACACACACATAGACGGACAGAAGGATGGATGGCAACAGTGATGAGGGTATAATGTGGTGTCAGCACAGATCTGCACAGATATGGCTGTTACACGAATGAAACGTAGTTGTGTGGGACAGCCATAAAAAAAAAGGGGAACATAGAGGAATTTAACCCACAACCTCTGGCTATTGAAGTCATTGCATTAACCATTGTGCTACATCACTATGGGAGCTAGCAAACCAATGGCTGGCTACAGAAAGAGTGCACGTCACCATAAAACTGTCTGCTGTGGCTACCAGGATAGGATAGAACAAACAGTACCCATAATGCAATTCACATGCAGAACAGCAGTCTACATCTGCTCACCAGATGGGGTATGCACCACTACAGCACGTCAGCTTGGTAGGGGGGAATGACCGTGCGTGTTATTGGCACAGAGTACCCACAGGCCATGCCAATGTGCATGTTCTATGCTCACCCTGAGGGTAGGTGGAGTGGCCAGCACCAGGTCCGCAGTACGCGGGTTGGTTGAGGTGGGCAGTGCTGTAGGTCTCCATCAGTGCCAGTGTGTGACAGCTATTTGTTGCAGACAGCTTTAGGAGGTCTCTGTGTCCATTTGTAATTGCCAGTCATGTCTGGCCCTTGTGGACCATGATGCACACAACATAGTGCATATCCCCTGTGCTTGCTTATGGTCACCTGTTTAGGGAGCAGGGGTGTGTCAGGGCTCACATGGCAACAATGTACTTAGCAAACTGCCCTCTCTGGGTCAGGGTGGGGGACATGATCTACCCCCAACAGACCCACACTCTCACCCTTTGCAAGGGGGGCAGTGGAGGTACATGAGGACAGGCTGTGGGACCAGCAACCCCAGTCCTGGTGGCGAACGGACAGCTGCTGAAGATCTGCACTTGGGACAGGGCCACTGGCAGATAGGTAGTGGACCCAGTCAGCTCAGCTGCCCCCCACTACAATCTGACATTCACCAGCAGAGGGCAGTCAGTATGCACCTGCTGCACCCTGCAAGGTGGTGCAGCCATGCAGATGCTAACTGCAGACCGTCTGCTAGCTAATACATAGCACATGTTCCCAGAGAAACTGTGTGCACCCAAATCTAGGATGCCAGCACACACACACCACACAGGTATGTCAGTGATTGGGCCCCAGAAACCCCCCCCCCATAAAAATTACTTGATAAAAATACTGTATAGCACTATGGGGGAACCTAGCCATGCCGTGGTCACTGCTCAGTCAGGGTGAGAGCAACCTCCCAGCATGACATGCTGTGGCCGCCCTGTCCGTGCAGGTGGTGGTCAGGCACTACAATGTCCCTGCCATTGTCCTATACCCTGTGCAAATGCATCCTGCCCATGCCACCCTGTCTGGGCCATACCCACAGTACCTTGCTCCTCATTATGCACATTGGCAGGCTAACACTGGAAACAGTGCAAGCAATGTGGGCTCAGTAAGGTGTAGGCAGCCACAACACACTGGATAAACAGACACACACTCCCACACCTATGCCAGCATTGTGCAAATATAGAGGTTTGTGGCAGCCCTGGCCGCCACACCAGTCCTGGGCACAGTGCGGGCATTGCTATGGTACTCACTACTGTTAGGGTCACTCCCCAGGGTGGTAAACACTGTCAGAATCAATAACTGAAACACACTCCACAGATATCAGAAAGGTTGCTATGATGAATCTCTGTCAACAAATTGTCTTTAACTTAGGATTTGTTAGCTGACATTAATCATAGCAACCTTTTGATAAATGTGGAACGTGTTCCCAAGTTTAGGACGGCATTGCTAAGGTATGCAGGTGCCAGTTTTGGGAGATGCTGCTCCACGCAGGACCCATCAGCCTGACTGTACATGAGGCTTTGGATAGTGGAGCCTGTGAGTGTGGGCGTTTATGCCCCTGTTGGCTGCTGCTCTAGGGCAGAGGTTCCCAACTCCGGTCTTGGTGGGCCAAACACTATTCAGGTTTTCATGCTGTCCCTAATGAATATGCATGAGATACATTTGCATACAATGGGGGTGGCGCATACTAATGCAGCACAGGCATATTTATTAGGGTCAGCATGAAACCTGAATGGTGTTTGGCCCTCCAGGACTGCAGTTGGGAAATTCTGCTCTAGGGATTGCATATGTTTATGGTGTCTGTGCTCTGTAGGGTAAAATATAGGCGTTTTAGGCATGTTTATTTTATCTGTAATAAAGGTTCCATCTTTATTACCACGGTTTAGTACTGGGTAAAATATGGGGACAGGGTTGGCAGGAGCCACAGCTGGGACTTGAAATTGTGACCTTCTGCTCCTGAACACACTGGCTGTGTGTACTGCACCACACTGTTGCCACAGGGACAGATCATTCCCTGGTGATACCATGACTGTTCGTCAGACAGACTCTGTGTGTTGCAGTGCACGGCACCCACCTAAACGTGGCTAGGCCATGGTCTGATGTGGGCAGATTCCACTGCCCCCTCTACCACCGGAATCCCTCCGCCACCATGCTGCCATACCATTATGCCATTGGTGCTGGTGGTGCGCAGTCCCAGGCCATCGAGTGTGCCGGTAGGCAGCTGCCTATGGTGTGGGTTCTCGGGTAGGGGTGCCTACATGGACATGCGCGCTTCCCCCCGGCACCGCCTGCCAATGTTATGTGCCCTTGGGGGTACCTGCTGGGTAATATCCCCTGTGACAATGTGGGACACACACTCGTGCCCATGTTGGACCCTTGTCAGTTGCTGTCTTGCTGCTTTACAGTTTCGGAATTCCTATGTGCCACCTAGGCATCTGCCTAGTCCGCACTGTGCCCCAGCTGGACCACAGCATGTGCTGCCTGCAGCCCCCTGATCCCATTTACAGCATCAGTACAGTTGCCGTTTCCTACGTGCCCACTCTGCTGTTGCTGCACATGTGCACGCCATAACAAACCTGCCCAATCTAAACGACAGAAACCCTGATCAGCGTTATTTCAATGTGGGATCATTCACTTTGTAGGGGGACTGAGAATAGACCCTTCCAGACATGATATCTTCAGTAGTGTTGCTTTATGTTTGTCATTAATAGCACTATTGGCCAGCTTGGTTATTGGGATTTCAAATGTGGTTCTGTTCATTTTATCTGTTTCTTTGCTTTTTTGGCTCCTGCACATGTATCACTACTATCACGTTTTTGGGTTTCTCAGCCTTTGCTGTACATTGCTGACTGAAATGGTTTCTCTGACCTGCAAATGTGCCTAGCGCCAGGTTTTCACTGGCGCTAATTTTCTGAGCTTCATTTCACGGCGTTAGTGTGCAAGGAGCCACTCCACGCCCACTCTCCACCCATTGACCCCTTCTCTCCGCCCCGGGGGAGCCTTCCTCTGCCCTCTGGGGGGCTTTGCTCCACCCTCGGTGCACCTTACCGCCGCAACAGACGTTATCGCACGATATGTGACGTTCTCGCACGGTAATGCACTATTATCGTGCGATAACGTCGCAGCTGCGACATTAGCGCCGTTTAGTAAACATACCCCCTAGTGGCAGATGGCCTGGTTTAACTGTTAGCCCAGCTTAGTAGATATGCCTCTAAGGGTCTGAAGAGAGATTATAAGGAATATACACAATGAATTGTAATTTCATGCTTTATCTGATTTCTAAGTCAGACAGAATAAATATGGTTATAGCAACATACCTTTGAATTTAAGTATAGGATTTACATGAACTATTTGGATTTGTAAGCATTTGCACAATATTCTAGGTGTAATGTGTTGGGTACATAAATTTTATAGTCGAGATAGAGGGCAAAAATAATTTTATATCTAAGAAAATGAGGTTATATACAAAAATTTATTTTGTTTATTGGTTTGCCCATGCTCTGTGCCCTACTGCGCATTAGCCTGATTTTTAAGGTGCATCAACTAAGAGATCAATAAGAAAAAAAATAAGGATAAACTATAAGAGTTGAGTTTTGAAAGTTTCTAATGGAGATGGGTAAGAACTGTGTACATGATGCATAGGGCACATTCTCATTCCTTATCGTTCCTTCAGTTCAGTCCTCTACCTCTGGGTTGTCAACGTCCTCCTGCAGCTTGGAAACTGGGCATGTCAAAATTGTGACATCACTGGATATAGTCTGCTGAGCTCTCCCATCAGCCCCAGTGTTTCCAGTCTCCATGCAGCAGGAGGACGTGTGAGCCTAGGTTTAGCTCACTGGAGGGCTGATAAAGAATTGTTGGAGTAGCTAGCTTTATTTGGCTTTGATTTTTTGTGTTGGTTTTGAAGGAGTTCTGTTGGATTAGTAAACCCTGAGCCTCTTTCTTTAAAAAAACAAAAACAAAATCTGGTTGAGGAATTGGGCGGCCGATGGTTCTTCCAAGTCCAGACTCAGTAAGCTGCCGTTTAAAGGAAAGTTGCTTTTTGGTGAGGATTTGGAAAAACTGGTCAAGGACCTCGGGGAGTCCAAGGGAGGGAGACTTCCGGAGGATAAGCCCAAGCAGGGGAAAGTCGTCCAAGGCTCCAGAGGGTCATTTCTGGACTTCCGAAGATTCCGTGGTTCCCGGCTGGGCGGTTTCCAAAGAGGTAGATTTGCTTCCAGAGCCCATGGATTTCGGGGCTTTCGCAGAGCAAATAGAGGCTTCGCAGTCACTTCCTCAGCGGCAGGCTGAAAGCCACAATGAAGGGAGGTGGGTCCCGGCAGGGAGTCAACCGATAGGTGGGCGACTACGGGAATAACCACCGACCATTGGGTGCTGGAGATCATTCGCGAAGGTTACGCTATGGAATTGGCGAGGCCCGTGCGGGATTCTTTCGTGATGTTGCCCTGCAGAGGTCAACAGCGAACCCTGGTGGTGCGAGAGACTCTGGATCGTCTGTTACAGTTGAGGGCGGTCGTACCAGTGCCTTTAGAAGATTACGGCATGGGTCGATACTCCATCTATTTTGTGGTGCCAAAAAAGGATGGGACCCTCCGGCCTATCTTGGACCTGAAAGGGGTGAATCGGTGTCTTCGGGTACCCCACTTCAGGATGGAAACGTTGCGTTCTGTCATAGTGGCAGTTGTGATAAGGAAGCTTATCATAGCTCAGGAAGGAGCTATAGAAAAGGTGAAGTGACTCTGAACAAGCAACCTGTCAGTTCTGGTAGAAATAAGAAAACAGAATTTTTCTATAAAAGACTACCAGTCCCAGAATGCACCAGGTTTCCAACAGCCATTAGAAGAGCTGAAGTGGGGAAACGTGTGTTCAATCAGGAGGGCTATGAGGTAATCCCCAAGCACTCATCTCAAAGGGCAGGGCCTGATTCAGCACAGCTGCGCTGTGCTAGGGTGGAGCACTCATCTAAGCAGAATAAAGGTAGAGTTTATTCTACAGAGAATTATCCTCATCCTCAGTTTCATCTGGGAGATCCTCAGTTTCATCTTGGAGATCCTCATCTTGGACAGCTTCATCATCTGGAGGATCATCAGAAGCAGAAACCAGAGCGGACGGACAGAGAGGGCAAGAAACCCTTTGGAAGGAAGAAGAGAAAAGCATTTGGGAGGTCTAAAGGAGTCCAGAGCAGTACGTATACTGGAAGGCATTCCAAAGGCAAGCTTATACCATTGGACTGGGGGAAGCCAGAGGAATGGTGCTGCAGAGCTAGGAATCTCCAGACGGTACCTGTGAGGGAGACGGCTGCACGTGGAAGGGACCCTAAGACCCGTGCCAGAAGGTATGTGAAGAGAGATCCAGTGTCCAGGGATCTGGATTGGAAGGCTGGACATAAGAACTGGACTACATACTGGCCAGGCTATTTAGAGAGGAACTCTAACAGCAATGGAAGCTCAGGTATGAACACTGATCTATGCGCTAGCTATACCCTTGAAAGACAGCAGGGAAACAAGTATTCTCCTGAAAGTGCTCCATTGAGAAATTCCTCTGTGCCAATCCATGATTTTGAACCCATGATTGTTGAAGAAGGGGGAGAAGTCTTAGATACAGGCTGTGAATACATGGATTGCTCTCTGTCTAAACTCCTTTGGTAATTTACTGTTACAAAGTACAACAACCATCACAAAGAAATACAAACTTGTTCTTTAAATCTACTCAGAAAAGCTCCTGAGTAGGATTTGAGCCAGGCCGTAGAAAGTAAGCCAGCTAAGGGGTTTCAGCTGGATAACTGCTAGCAATTGAGCCTTACCTAATTGCTTGTGAGCTCTGAGGAAATCACTTCTGAATCTATGTGTGAAGATATAAGAAGTTAACCTGAAAATAACAGTTTTTCCCTTCTTTGTGGGTTTTGTTTGTTGATTAAAGCACTGCTAAGAAAATATTAGCTAGAGCCTACAGAAAAGACCAGTTTGTTACCAACCAGGTCTTTATTCTTTTGCTTTGATTGCCTGACAAGTTCAGCTGTTGTTTTCCTGATTTTGTTTTTCTAAGTTTAACACTGAAAGCAAGTATCCTGTTTTATGTGCTACCAAGCATATCTGTGTTGGGAGAAATAACCCCATAAATAAATATCTTATTGGCTTTACACTCAAGCACAACTAATTATTGTGAGCGGCTGTGTCTGGAGTGAATGGACTGCATTTCCCACAATCCCTTGCAAATCATATTGATATATGCACTTGCCAAGACTGTGAACATTCTCACCCAGGCAGCCGTCTGACACAGTGCAGCAGGGGGAGTACTTGACTTCCCTCGATCTTTCGGAGGCATACCTGCACATTCCGATCAGGGTGGCCCATCAAAGGTTTCTGTGGTTCGCGCTGCCCTGGGGTCTTTATCAATTCCAAGCCTTGCCATTCGGGCTGGCGACAGCTCCACGGACGTTCACCAAGGTAATGGTGATGGTGGCGGCGGCGCAACGAAGAGAGGATGTTTTAGTTCATCCATATCTCGACGATTGGTTAATTTAATCCAAGTCCAGGGCCGAGAGCATCCGGGTGACAAACAAGGTGGTAAAGTTGTTGCAAAGCCTCGGATGGGCGGTCAACCCGGCCAAAAGCCACTTAGTGCCTTCCCAGAATCTCGAGTATCTGGGAGTCCGTTTCGACACGCAGGAAGGAGCGGTGTTTCTTCCGGACCGGCGAGTTCGGACTGTTTGTCAGCGAGTGCGCCAGTTCCGGGCCACTCCGGTCCCCTCAGCGTGGAATTACCTACAAGTGCTGGGCTCCATGGCGGCGACCCTGGAGACAGTGCCTTGGGCCAGGTTTCATATGCGACCACTCCAGAGAGCCTTTCTCCGCCGGTGGTCACACCAGACGGATTCATTGCACAAACGACTTCCCTGCCCAGCCAAGGTCAGGCGGGCTCTTCGTTGGTGGCTGATTCCGGAATCCTTGTCTGCCGGGATGCCTTTGGAGCAGCCGGAGTGGCTCCCGCTACTGACAGACGCGAGTCTCGCGGGATGGGGAGCACATTGCGAAGCCCGGTTTGCACAGGGCACGTGGTCGGTGCAAGAACGGGCGTGGTCGATAAACCGGCTAGAGCTAAGAGCAGTGCTTCTGGCATTGCAACGGTTTGAGGACGCGGTGACGGGCCGAGTGGTCCGCGTGTTATCGGACAATTCAGCAACAGTGGCATACATCAATCGGCAGGGCAGCACAGGAAATGCAGCCAAAGAAGAGGAAGCAGACACATTGTTCGTTTGGGTGGAGCGTCGGCTGACGGCGATCTAGGCAGCACACATTGCAGGGAAGGACAATGTGACGGCGGACTTTCTCAGCAGGGCCCGGGTGGATGCCAGGGAATGGGAGCTACATCCATACGTGTTTCTGCAGTTAGTCCGCAAATGGGGGCAACCAGTAATGGACTTGATTGCGACCTTTCGGTTGGCGAAAGCCAGTCATTTCTTCAGCAGGAGACACGAAAGGATGTCGGAAGGGATCGATGCCCTGATGCAGCCCTAGACGTCGATGGGCCTTCTCTATGTCTTTGCACCGTGGGCACTCATTGGCCGGGTGATTCAGCGGATCGAGGCTCACCGAGGCAGAGTATTGCTGGTGGCTCCAGATTGGCTGAGACATCCATGGTTCACCGATCTCATGCGGCTGCTCGACGGGGATCCCTGGAGGTTGCCGGTGTCGGCGGATCTGTTGACTCAAGGACCGCTGCACATGCCGCAGGTGGATTGGTTCTCGCTTACGGCTTGGCCATTGAAAAGGCAAGGCTAGCGAAGAAAGGTTATTCGGCGGCGGTGGTGGCAACCTTGCTTCGGGCGTGGAAGCGGTCCATGTCTCTTGCATATGTCCGGATTTGGCGTATTTTTGAGGACTGGTGTTCGCAGCGGTGAGTGAAGGCGACTACGGTTTCCGTTCCTTGTGTCTTGAGTTTCCTGCAAGATGGATTTGAAAAGGGGCTAGCAGCCAGCTCCTTGAGGATCCAGCTGGCAGCGCTTTCTTGTTACAGGGGCAGAGTGCAGGGGGTCATGCTTGGCTCTCATCCGGACCTGTTGCGTTTCTTGAAGGCGGTAGCCAGACTGAGGCCAGCGCGGAGAATTTTGGTACCACCCTGGTACCTCAATTTGGTCTTAGGGATGTTAACCAAAGCTCCATTTGAGCCACTACACCAGGCTTCAGTTAAGGATTTGACATTGAAGACGTTTTTTCTGGTGGCTATTTGTTCGGCGCGACGCATTTCAGAACTTCAAGTGTTGTCCTGTAGAGAGACGTTTTTGTCCTTTTCAAGAGAGAAGGTGGTGTTACGGCCGGTGCCTTCCTTTTTGCCAAAGGTGGTTTCCCCGTTTCACCTAAATCAAGCGGTGTCTCTTCCAGTGCTAGGGGCATCGGAGGGCAGCGAGTTGGATGTTAAACGGGCTCTGCGGCAATATTTCAAGGTTTCCACGAACGTCCGGAATTCGGACCGTCTGTGTTGTTCGGCGGTGTCCGCAAAGGTGAGGCAGCGCCGAAGGCTTCTATTGCCAGATGGATCAGAGAGGCGATTGCGTCGGCTTATCTGTTACAAGGGCGCTTGGTTCCAGTGGAGATTAGAGCGCATTCTACCAGGGCACAAGCCACTTCCTGGGCGGAACTTGGTCTGGTTCTACCTGGGGAGATCTGTAGGGTGGCGACGTGGTCGTCCCTTCATACTTTCAGTAAACACTACCATCTGGACGTTTTGGCGGCAAAGGACGCCTGTTTCGGTTCGGCCGTGTTAAGGGCCGGCAGGAGAGGTCCCTCCCAATGAATACTGCTCTGGTACTTCCCAGAGGTAGAGGACTGAACTGGAGGAATGATAAGGAAATGATAATTACACTTACCTGGTAATTGTAGTTCCTTGAGTGACGACAGTTCAGTCCTCTTTCCCGCCCAGGGAGGTTCGTTGGCAAGGGATAGTCTGACGGAGGAATGGTGGCACTACCGGTAGGTATGCGTATTTCAGGTTTATTAATGCTTCTCATGCTTTACTGTACTGTTTCTATCTCTTGTTTCCTTTCTACTTGTTGTAACAGGCGAAAGGGTTAGGTGCAAGAAGAAGGAGAGCCTTGTTAATTTCAAGGTCCAAAAAACCCAAAAATGTATAAAAGAGAAGATAATGTTATTTTAGAGTTAGCTACTTATTTGTTGCCTCTTTGAGTGTGCTTTGTTAATAGTTCACTGGTGCTGATGGGAGAGGTCAGCAGACTATATCCAGTGATGTCACGATTTTGACATGCCCAGTCTCCAAGCTGCAGAAGGACGTTGACAACCCAGAGGTAGAGGACTGAACTGTCGTCACTCAAGGAACTACAATTACCAGGTAAGTGTAATTATCATATTTTGTGCCTCCCGTGTGGCTGCTTCTCCAGCGCCACAGTAGTAGTCAATCATTGTAGTGCAGCAAGAACCTTTTAAAAATGATGGCATCTTTTGACTTGTGTTGGCTGAAACTTCCACTTGTTCCCAGTGATATGGAGCTTTTTTTCTTCTCTTTGAAGTGATAAGACTTTAACGCATGCTAAGGAACGTTTCAATTTGGTAACTGCAGGGAACATGCTGGGCACACCCCTGACAGTTACCACGCAATATTTACACTTTCCATGTGTTAATTTTTACTTAAAATGCATGGAAACTGCAAAAGAAAATTGCACTTGCCCCCCTTACCCCCCAGGAGCTCTGTTCCTTGCCTTGACAGGCAGCACAAGAGTATCCACATTGTCTACTGAGGCAGGGATTGTGGGCCCTGGCAGAAAAACTAAAATGACTATGAGCAAATACCATGTGGTGGTGCATGACAGCACTCTGCAACATTTGATCGCTCCCTGCAGTATCTGATCCTTCCGCCTCATCGTTTTTTCTTGTTTCTGTAAATTAGTCTGGAAAAAGTAAAAATTAAATTTAAAAAAATCAAGAGCATTTTATCAGGCTTTTGTGCTGCAACACTTAGGTGTAACTAGATCAAAGGCCTAGCTGAAATCCATGTGCACCACTTCTGGCATTTTCTACTGATCTAATTCTCCAGTCAAAACTGTTAATCTGATTCACCTGGCAAGACCTAACTTTGGCAAAAATCATGCTGTCTCAGAAAGAAAGATGAGCAGACCTCTTTAGTTGTCCCATATCAAGACACCAATGGCTGTTTGCCTATTTTTTGAGGGGGGGGGGGGGAGAGGGGTCATTTACATACATGTTTCCAAGGAGTGGTTGTCTGAAGCACCCAGATGTTTTGATCATCACATAACATCCATGCACAATATGCATTATTTGCATGTACTTTGGTGTTCCCAAATGATAATGGCAGTGTGCATCTAAATGACCCCTCTCCCCCCCCCCCCCCAAAAAAAAAGGCCTCTTTTGCATTCTGACCCTGTTGTCTCTTACTTGGGAATTTTGCATTTGCTAATCATTTCCTTATAATGAAACTCTTTAGTCCCTTGTTTGCTCTGTTTGTCTTGAATAGGTTATAAGCTCTCCTAAGCAGAGACTAGGTTATAAGCTCTCCTAAGCAGAGCCTATCTCGTTTATGTGCTTATGTATGGTGCTGTGTATGCCTAGCAGCACTATAGAAGTGATAATGGTAGAAGTAGCTGATCCAATCGGAGCAGGTGTGAGGATGTTAGGCATACTAGGAAAATCTTTAGCTTTGTGCCCCCCCCCCCTTCAATTAACTTTCAGGCCTCCAGACCCCATTGGATTTTGATAATTAAACTGAACAATCATGATCATTCCAACACCACTTCTCAGAGCAGTCCCTCTAAATACTGCATAATTGGACATCGTACTTTTCGTATTGAACTTGGTTGCATAAATATTATACATGTGTATTGGGGGATTCCTATTCATCTCTCCGGGCCAGTCCAGGCACATTAGGGTAGTCAACCTCCTCCAGCAGCTGTGGACTGAATACTGAAAGTTTTGCTGACAGCCCATCCAGCTCCCTCTGGTGTCAGCACGTTCAGTCCTCAGCAGCTGAACGGACGTGTGGCTGACAGGCTCCCAGGAGACACGAATAGGAGATAGTGTATAGGGTTAAAAGAAAAAAAAAAGGAAAAGAGGCTTTCGCTCTGTTGCCCTAGCAGGGCAGTAATACAGCAGCGGTTTTCTTTATAGGAGATTTAAAAGAAACAACAAAGGGATGGTCCGTTGCTGCTTTGAGCGGCAAGAGGGGCAGAGCCTGCCTCCAATTGCTGAATCCGTCCTTCGGGAGGCATGGGGGAAGGAGCTGGGAGCCCCAGAATTCACTTTCCTGCCTCTGATCACCTCGATCTCCGTGGGCCGCTAGCAGCGGAAGTACGGAGATCGGAGGCTCCGGCAAGTTTTCTTTCAGGGGAGAGCAGTAGTGACGCTGGAGGTAAGCTGTGTAGGCGGGGCTGCTTAGATCGCCACCGCGGGCGTTAGTTAGGCCGTCGTTGAGGCTTTTGTTAGACCGGGCCTTTTAAGCGCAGCACACCGATGCCAGCAGAGTGCTCGCCACGGTGGAATCGCCGTGTTTAGGGAGGGCCGGTTTTTCTGCCATTCGGGAGTTGTTTCATGAGGAGATAGGTTACCGTGAGTGTCATGGAGCACAAGTTGACAGCGGGGGATGTAGTGGATAGGCCTCAGGGCTCCTTGGAAAAGGTGGGAACGGCAGCCATTTTGGCGGAGCCTGCCAGTTCTCCCGCTCAGCATGTTAAGTCAGGTAAGAGAAAATCAAAATCCAGCAAGGCGGATCCTGCTGAGGTCAGAGTCCAGCAGCAGGGGTCTGCAGCACTGGGGGACTTACAGTCTGTATTTTCCGCTGATTTCATTTTGGAAATGCATAAAGCATATTGTTTAAAGGTGACACAATCAATGTGCAAACCATCAGTTCCCAACCTGTTGGAGGCTCCGACAGGGGAGTCCAAGGAACTGGACCCTGGGGAAGGGGTCTTTCAAAAAGGCAACCGTTTTGAGTCAGGCTTCGATAGCTTGGGGCCACAGTCCTCTATTCCTCCGGTAGCGGAGGAGACTGAAGTTCTTTCTGAGTCAGGTTTGGACTCTTGGCTCATGGAGTTGGAGGAAGGTGAGCTGGGGCCAGGCGAAGATCCGAATGTTTTCAGGGTGTTTCACAAGGAGGAGCTTGGAGCTCTTATCGTGCAGTCCCTCGCAGCGTTGAATATAGTTCTTCCTACGGTGCAGCAGGAGCCACTAGAGGATCCCTTTTTGCAGAGATTTAAAGCAGAACAGCGCTGTTTCCCGATTCACAGAGTGATTAAGCAGATGATAGAATCGTATTGGGAATGCCCAGAAGCAACTCTGAGAGGGGGTTGCGCCATTGGGCATCTTTACCCTGTTCCACAGGAGGAGAAGGAGTTGTTGCGGATACCTAAAGTGGATGCGCTGGTTTCTGCGGTGACCAAGAAGACGACGATTCCAGTGGAAGGGGGGCGCAGCTCTTAAAGATCTTCAGGATCGTGGTTAGAGGAGCGTCTGAAGCAGGCCTTTGATTCTAGTGCTCTTGCTCTGCAGGCCTCTATTTGTGGGGCGTATGTTTCCAGGGCCTCTATCCGTTGGCTGCAAGGGGATCTGGGCCCGGATAAGGCGGAGGAATCGTCCACGGAAGGAGCAAAGCTTGAGTCGGCGGCAGTTTATTTAGTGGACACCTTCTATGATTTGGTGAGGATATCAGGGAGTCCATGGCGTCACTGATTGCCGCTCGGAGGTTTCTATGGCTGAGAAATTGGGCGGCGGATACATCTTCTAAGTCGCGTCTCAGTGAACTTCACTACAAGGGCAAGATGCTCTTTGGGGAGGCATTGCAGAAGATTGTGAAAGATTTGGGCAACTCCAAGGGGTGTCGACTTACAGAGGACCGACCGAGAGCTGCGAAGCTTAGGACTATGCAGAGAGGTCAAGGTAGGGAGTTTCGCAGATTCCGGGGCACTCGGTTTGCACCTTATCAAAGAGGGCATTTCATAGCCAGGGGGCAGTCCTTTCGAGGAGCTAGGGGGATCGGCAGGGGCTATTTTAATGGCCAGCAGAACTCTTCTAAGAAAGCACAATGAAGGACAGCTGGTCCAGGCGGAGATTCCTGTGGGAGGACGTTTGCAGGACTTTCTCTCCATCTGGGCCGCCATAACTATGGATCGGTGGGTGTTGGAAATTATCCGCGAAGGGTATGCACTGGAGTTTGCTCACCCGCTGATAGAAGCTTTTGTTTTGTCCCCATGTGGGCCTCAGGCAAAGAAGACAGCGATAAACGACACGCTGCAGCATTTGTTGCGGCTGCAGGCGTTGGTGCCGGTTCCCCCAAGACCAGTACGGTTTAGGTTGATACTTGATTTAGTTTGTGGTCCCCAAGAAAGAAGACTCTTTTTGGCCGATCCTGGATCTCAAGCATGTAAACTGCTGTTTGAGGGTAGTGCATTTTCGGATGGAGACCCTACGATCGATCATTCGGGCGGTACAGCCGGGAGAAGTGCTGTCATCCATAGATCTAACGGAGGCTTATCTGCACATTCCGATCAGGAGGGATCATCAAAGGTTTCTACGCTTTGCAGTTCCCATGGGTCATTTTCAGTTTCGGGCATTGCCTTTTGGGCTGGCTACGGCACCTCGCACTTTCACGAACGTGATGGTGGTTGTGGCTGCGGAAGGAAGGGATTCAGGTACATCCCTACCTCGACGATTGGTTGATCTGGGCGGGGTCTGTGGCAGAATTGATCGAGGCTACATCCCGAGTAGTGCAGTTCCTGGAACAGCTAGATTGGGTTATCAACCGAGCAGAGTCATTTGCAACCAGTAGAACGGCTAACATACCTCGGGGCTTTGTTCGACACGGAAATAGAGTCAGTGTTCCTGCCCGAGGAAAGAGTGCAGAAGATTTTGGCTCAAGTGCAGGCGTTTTTAAGGGTAAAAGCTCCAACAGCTTGGAGGTACTTGCAGTTGTTGGGTTCCATGGCGGCGGCCTTGGACCTGGTTCCATGGGCCAGGACTCATATGCATCCTCTTCAGCAAGTGTTACTCTCCAGATGGTCTCTGCAGGGACACCCTCTGACTCGGAGGCTGGCTTATCCGGAGTTAGTGCGCGACAGCCTACAGTGGTGGTTGGTCCCGGGGCATCTTCATGCAGGGGTGCCTCTGGAACACCTGGAGTGGGTCTTGGTCACGACGGACACCAGTCTGTCCGGCTGGGGGGCTCATTTTCTAGCTCAGGTGACGCAGGGGATCTGGTCAGCGGAGGAGAGCAGTTGGTCGATCAATCGTTTAGAGCTGAGAGCGGTGCGGTTGGCTCTACAGGATTTCGGCGGGCTGCTTGACAGGCGAGCGGTTCGGGTGTTTATTTATTTATTTAATTCTCTTATATAGCGCGCTATTCTGCATCAGTGCGGTTTACATTGAACAAACTGTTCTCTGACAATTTGGTAACAGTTTTCTACATCAACAGGCAAGGGGGCACAGGCAGTGCAGTCTTGCTGGAAGAGAGTCAGCTATTGTTCCAGTGGGCAGAGGTCCATCTCGTGGCACTTTTGGCAGCGCATGTAGTGGGGAAGGACAATGTTCAAGCAGACTATCTCAGTCGGCATGTCCTGGATCCCGGAGAATGGGAATTGAACTTGGCAGTTTTTCAGGACCTCACGGTGCGGTGGGGTCAGCCAGTCTTGGATCTCATGGCTACTCTCGCCAATGCCAAGGTGGCTCGATTTTACAGCAGGCGCAGGGAGCAAATGTCGGAAGGTCTCGACGGTCTGGTGCAGCCCTGGCCGGCAGGCGAGTTGCTTTACGTGTTTCCTCCATGGCCGCTGATAGGGCGAGTCATTTGGAGAATAGCGGAGTATGATGGGACGGTGATTCTCATTGCTCCGGATTGGCCCAGACGGCCTTGGTTTGCGGACCTGGTGTGGCTGCTAGTGGCTCCTCCGTGGAGGCTGCCCGATCGAATTAATCTGTTGAGTCAAGGTCTGGTGTTGATGCTGCAAGTGGATCGGTTCTTGCTTACGGCTTGAGAGGGACCGGTTGCAATGCTGGGGATATTCGGCGTCAGTGATTGCCACTATGTTGAAGTCCAGGAAAAGATCAACGTCTTTAGCTTTTGTGCGGGTGTGGCGCATATTTGAAGCATGGTGTGAGGAGCGTAGCGTTTAGCCTGGTTCCGTGGGTTTGCCCGTCATCCTGTCGTTCCTTCAAGGGGGACTGGAGAAGGGGCTAGCCCTCAGCACTCTCTAGGTCCATTTGGCGCCGCTAGCTTGTTTTAGGGATAGAGTGCAGGGGGACACTCTCGCGTCACACCCAGATGTTCGTCGTTTCCTTCGAACAGCCAGGAATATAAGGCCTCCAGTTAGGCGAGTAGTGCCGCCTTGGGATTTGAATTTAGTACTTGAAGCCTTAACGTGGCCTCCCTTTGAGTCGGCGTCGACAGGGAATCTCAGAGAACTAACCTGGAAGACCACCTTCCTCATGGCGTTGTGTTCCGCAAGGAGGGTGTTGGATCTACAAATGCTCTTGTGCAGAGAGCCGTACATCCAGTTTATGGCAGAAAAGGTAGTGTTACATCCGGTGCCGTCTTTTCTTCCTAAGGTGGTGTTCGGGTTTCACATGAATCAATCAGTCTCGCTTCCAACCTTTGCTGGACAGGAGAAGAGTAAATTGGATCGGTCACTTAGGAAGTTGGACCTAGGCCGAGTGTTGCATCGGAGTCCTTTCGCAGGTCCGACAGGTTGTTCGTGCTGTTTAGTGGAGCTCATAAAGGGCAGAAGGCTACCAAGGCCTCTATTGCCCATTGGGTGAAGCGGGCTATTGGGGTGGCTTATGAAGCGAAGGGGAAGTCGTCTCCGGGAGGACTCGGAGCGCATTCTACTAGAGGCCAAGTGGCGTCTTGGGCTGAGTTTGCGTTGGTGCTGCCGGTGGATATCTGTAGAGCGTCGACATGGTCTTCGCTTCATACGTTCGCGAAACACTATCGTTTAGATGTTCAGGCAAGGGGCAATGCGAAGGTAGGGGCCTCGGCCATTTTGGCGAGGCTCGCAGGACCTTCCCGTCCTTAGGTACTGCTGTGGTACTGCCCTAATGTGCCTGCACTGGCCCAGAGAGACGAATAGGAAGGAGAAATTAGACCTTACCTGCTATTTGTCTTTCCTTGAGTTCTCTCCAGGCCAGTCCAGGACCCACCCAGTTCGTCTGCGAGTGATGGACAAGCCTAGGAGCTCGGTCATTAGTTCAGGAATAGAGTTGAATAACGCACTGGTGGCGGGAGGTGGAGAAGATTGGATGGCATGTTCGAAGTGGATTTTGGAGGTTCCTCTACAGCAGGGGTCACCAACCTCCAGAGGGCCGCACAGCCGACTACCGGCAGACTCGCGGGCCGCACACCCCCCCGCCCCCCCGCGCCCCCCCACGCTCCCCCGCGCCCCCCTGCACCCCCCCGCGCCCCCCCGCGCGCGAAAAAAAACCTGCTCATACCTGTACTTTTATTCCATGTCAGCTCCCTCCCTTCTTCTGCAGCCGCGGCTCCCTGCCTCTTAGGGAACCGCGGCTGTGCTTGTAAAATCATCGCGGAGCCCTTCCTGTCTTGATGGGCTCCATGCAGCATTGTCCCGCCTCTAAAGGAAGTTGTTTACCACTTCCTTTGGAGGCGGGACAATGCTGCACGGAGCCCGTCAAGACAGGAAGGGCTCCGCGATGATTTGTTTTTTTTCAACACTTTATTTTAAACACCAACTCAACACAGCAAAAGAAACAAACAGTACAGCAGTCCCCGAGTGGGGTGTTTTCCTGATCCCCACATCAAGGGGAATGAAAAGAGTCCAGAGAGGTGATGTTAATTTTACGCTATAAAGAAACCAAACATCCTCCACTTACCCCCCTCCCCTCCCCCCCTCCCCTCTTCCCCCACCCTCCCCCCTCCCCTCCCCCGAGACATGGCCATACCCATACCGGGAGCCCCCCCCAGGGAGCAAACTTGTGTGCCACACACATTACCAGCTAGTCACCCACACCAACATTCTCATACTGCGGGGTCGCCCATTGCAACACCTCATTACGACTACGGGAGCCCAATCGCTGAATGTAAGGATCCCACAGAGATTGGAAGGCAAGCCACCTCGCAGGGTTACCGCGAGCGCTCCAACACTCAGCCAGCATTACTTGATGGAAGTTACTCCGCCATTCCCAGTAGGAAGGCGGCTCACGTTCTCGCCATCGGCGAAGCAAAGGTCCCTTAGCTACCAGACAGGCCTTACGAACCAGCAATCTCCCCCATTTACCTTTGGGCGAGGTGAGTTCCAGGTAATCCAACGTTACAAATAAAGCATTCCAACCCACCTGCTGCCCCAACAAGCCCTGCATATACGCCGAAATCCGTGACCAATAAGGACGGAGTTGTCGGCAGCTCCACCACATATGTAGAAGAGTCGCCATTGTTGTCGAACACCTTGGGCAGCTGCCATCAACCGTCAGATGGCTACGAAAGGCCCTCCGTGGGGAGAAATATACACGCGTCAACGATTTAAAATGGATTTCTCACCATCGCGCTCCCTCTGCTAAATAGACCATGCGCCGGAGGCCCTGGAAAACAGTACCCGGGGGGACCTCGCGCTGCAACTCTGTGGCCCAAGCAAGTTCCACCGGTCTGTAGTCCGGTACCTGCCGAAATTCGTCCAACCGTAATCTTAAACGACGAATGGACGGCAGAAAGTCTCCCCCCAAATCAAAAAAAGCAATTATCGGCGCCGAACGATCGGCTTGGAGCTCCTTCGCAGACAACGAAGTCACATAGTGGGAGATCTGCAGATAGGCTAGTGGGTGTGCTGAGGTCAGCTCATATTCAACTCTAAGCGTATGAAAGGGCTTACACCTGCCTTCAGTATCCACCACATGCCCAATAGTGCGTATCCCCTTCGTCGCCCACGCCCGTAAAACGGCATTCTCCGTGCCGGGCGTAAAGTTAATGTTCCCCTGGAATGGAAGCCAACTGGAAATTTTCCAATTCCCCTTCCAGCAACGGTTAAGCTGTCTCCAGGTCTTCCGAACGGCTCCCAGTAACACGCTATCGGTAATATAACTCGGAAGCAGGCGGTCTTCTAGGTGCAGAATAGCCAACAAGGAATATGGGGCAGCACATGACTCCTCCACTCGCAGCGGCGTAAAAGTCTCAGTCCCGCCCAGCCAATCCCCCAAATGCCGAGCCTGACAGGCCAATGCATAGGCCTCCAAGTCCGGCAGTCCCATACCTCCCTGCCTCCATTTCCCCTTCAGCCGCGCATACGGAATACGGGCTCTCGCCCCTTGCCATAAGAAACCTTTCAACATGCCTTCGAGGCGCCCTAAGTCCCGCCTTAGGACCCAAACCGGTAGAGTTTGGAGCCAATAAAGGATTCGAGGAAGAATTACCATTTTAATCGCCGCTATTCTACCTGATAACGACAAGGGGAGAGGTCCCCACGATTGGAGCTGGCCCCACAGTTTATCCAGTACCCGACGCAAATTTGCCTGATAGAGCTGTGCCACACTAGGTGTCAAGATGATCCCCAAATATATAAAGGAGCCCTCCGCCCATCTAAGAGGAAACACACCCTGCCACGCTGCCCGAACATCTCCTAATACATCCAGCACCTCGGATTTCTCCCGATTAATGCTAAAACCCGCAAATCGACCAAAGGCTTGAAACTCCTGTAGGAGCGCCATCAATGACCCCTGAGGGTTAGATAGATGTACGAGAAGGTCATCTGCGAAAGCAGCTAGTTTAAAGACCTGTCTACCCATTGCGATGCCGGAGATTTCCCGAGATTGCTCCAGTCGACGTATAAGAGGGTCCAGGGATAGCACAAAAAGGAGAGGGGACAAGGGGCAACCCTGTCTTGTCCCTCTCCTGAGGGGGAAAGACTCCGAAAGCAACCCATTGCATAAGATTGCTGCCCTGGGGTCTGCGTATAGGCATTTCACCAGATTACAGAAAGACTCCCCCAGGCCGTAACGCGGAAGGAGGTCCTCTAGATAGGCCCAACTAACCCTATCGAAGGCTTTTTCGGCGTCAAAACTTATAAGTAACGTCGATTGGGCTCTTCTTCGCGCCCACTCCAGGGACGCCACAATCCGCCTCAGGTTGCACACGGCATAACGTTGCCGCACAAAACCGACCTGTGACTCATGAACCAGTTGGCCCAGGACCCCAGCCAAACGCTCTGCCAAGATTTTCGCTAGCAATTTAAGATCAAAGTTGAGCAATGAGATCGGGCGATAAGACGCAGCACATAACGGGTCCTTCCCTGGCTTCGGTATTAATGTAATATAGGCCTGGTTACCACCCCACCGAAAAAAGCCCTGAGCCGCTCTCTGGGTGTGAACAGCCAGGAGGGTCGGAGAGACCAGGTCATTTAAAATCTTATAAACCTCCGCTCCCAACCCATCGGGGCCCGGCGACTTATAGCAACTCGCCTTGGAAATAACGGCCTGCACCTCACTCACCATAATCGGCAAATCCAACTGTTCCCTTTGCGCCTTCGTTAATTGAGGGAGGGGCAGATTGGCCAAATAATCTCGCCGCTCCCGTGGGAAATCCGGTTCCGCGGAATAGAGGTTCTGAAAAAAAGACTTAAAGATCTCGGCGATTTGAGGACTAGCCCTATGCAGCTGACCCTGGTCGTCCCGCAAAGCTGAAACCAAACGGGAACCCCGGGGACCCCGCAAGCACCGCGCCAGCATTTTCCCGGGTTTATCTCCCTGGGTGTGCAACCGATATCGATAATATAAGGCAGATTTTTTCGCTCGTTGATGCAAGATCTCATTCAATAACACCTGAGTCTCCAAGAGCTGTCTCCTATTCGCAACAGATGCAGTGCGGGCACAGAGGCGGCGCAATGTGGTAACCTCCTTCTCCAGCCGTATAATACGCTCAGACATCAATCTCCGTTTTCGGGCCTGAAAGCCTATAATGTCACCCCGTAAAACCACCTTGGCCGTCTCCCAGACCAACTCCGGATTATCTGAATGTTTCCTATGATCTACTTCAAACTCCTGCCACCGTTGGCGCAAAAAAGCGCGAAAATGAGTATCATTATAAAGCTCTAAGGGGAATCTCCAAAGGCGTGTTTTCGGTTGCACTACTCCCCATTGAAGATCCAACCAGATGAGCGCATGATCGGAAATCTCCCCCGGCCCTATCCGAGCATCCTGGACTACGGCAAACAAGGCACTCGTCACTAACAAATAGTCTATACGCGCCGAGGATCCATGAGCTCGCGATTGGTGTGTAAAATCCTTTTCTGAAGGATGTAACAACCGCCAAGGGCCCACCAACCCCACGTTTGCGCACAACCGCTGCATGGCCCGAGTAGACTGTCGTCGGTCTCTAGACCCCCCAGAAGTGGTATCCAAGTCTACGTCCATCACGCCATTAAAATCACCTCCCAAAATGATCGGAGCCTCTGGTAGTAGCTCGACTTTAGAGAGCAAACTGGCATAGAAACCCTGGTCAAGGACATTAGGCGAATAAAGGTTCCCCAGGGTTACCACCCGTCCCTCTAACATGCCATGCAGGAGTAAGAAACGCCCCGCGGGGTCGAGAATTACCCGAATGCTATCGAATCGTTCATGAGTCACAGGTCGGTTTTGTGCGGCAACGTTATGCCGTGTGCAACCTGAGGCGGATTGTGGCGTCCCTGGAGTGGGCGCGAAGAAGAGCCCAATCGACGTTACTTATAAGTTTTGACGCCGAAAAAGCCTTCGATAGGGTTAGTTGGGCCTATATAAGTATATAAGTATACAATTTATGCTGACGATATTATGATTTTCACAACTATCTCCATCGAGAAACCTGATTTTTCCAGCATCACAGATTGTCTATCACAAATGTCCACCTGGTGTAAAACCAACAATATGCAAATTAATTTTAGCAAGACAGAGGCATTATTTGTATCTCGTAACCAAAATTTTGCACATCCACCTGTCATCAAGATAGATAATTCAATTATTCCTATTAAATCAGAAGTGAAATATCTTGGAGTTACTCTAGACAAGGAATTAAATCTCAGATCACACATAAACAAGACGATTAGAAGCGCTTATTATAGAATGAAAATCATCAGCAGACTAAGGCCGCTTCTGGAAACTGTTCACTTCCGCAATGTTTGTCATGCTCTAATTACACCATTACTTGACTTCTGCAATCCAATATATCTGGGTCTAGCTAAGCAGTCACTGAAGCCTTTACAGTTAGCGCAAAACACCGCTGCTCGTATAATTTTTGGTCTATCAAGTAAAGAGCATATAACTCCTATCTTAAAGGAGCTTCATTGGTTACCAATATCATCTCGTATTAAATACAAAACAGTAATTTATATTTTCAAGATAAAGCAACAATGTTCTGCAAAAAGTCTGACGTATCTTATCCGGTCAGATATTAGCAACAGACCTAGGAGAAGTGTATCTGAAAATAGAATCAGCTCCTCAAATGACATCAGAAAAACACGCAAGGAGACCTCTGAGAGAGCTTTCTCGTTTGCTGCGACTTCCATCTGGAACTCCCTACCTAATGATCTGAGAGCAGCTCAGGACATCAAAGACTTTAGAAAACAACTGAAAACAGTTTTGTTTACGGAGCACTACGGTCATGCAATCAACTAATTAATTTTTAAGAAAGCAAGTATTAATATATACATTGTACAATAGCTCACTTTATAGTATAGCTCACAATATATATAGTGCACCTTTTCCCAAGACATTTAATCATATATTTACAAACTATGTATATATTATCACAGATTTTTTCACTATTACTAATTTTCTCTTTTGTTAAACCGCTTTGATTGTATGATAAGGCGGTATAAAAATCCAATTAAATAAATAAATAAATAAATAAATAAATATAACAATTCCACCTTTCTTTCCCAAAGCCGGGGCTCCGAAAACCTGGCCCACCCACGCTCTCTTCAATTTATTATGCTCTATTGCAGACTGGTGCGTCTCCTGGAGCATAGCTATATCTGCCTTATGTCGGGCTAATGCCTGTAACACCTTTGAGCGCTTCAGTGGGCTCCCCAAACCACACACATTCCAAGAAATACACCTCAGTGCACTATAGCTGGGATGAAGTAGTCCAACAGTAAGCAATTTCTAAATCCAGAGAGAGCCCCCCCAGCCTGGGGCCCTCCCCAATCTCGTTCAAAGTAGCAAATTCCTAGATGAGGCTTCCCCGCACGGGCATGACCATGTCTCCCCTGTCCCATCCCCCCCCTCCCTCCCCCCCCTCCCCTGTCACAAAGTGACACCACATCTTCCACTACACCACCCCTAGGTAGCGTTAACTACCTATAGATCACTAAGATGCGACCAGTCCCCCGCGCCCCCAGTATAAACAATCTCGGGCTTATAGACAGCTCGGACCGTCAATAATGGGGCTCGGGTCTGGTCCAATAACGAGAGTAATAACACTATTCACTCCTCCCCTCCCCCACCCCCCAGGACACAGTCGTTACAAACAATCAGACATAATATTCCACAGAGAAGGTAGAAACCTCACCACCCAACTACATTGCAGGCACATCTCAGTGAGCCCCCACGAAGGAGATCCCCCATGTGACCCACTGAGATAACGCCCTGTACGACGCTGCACACCCCGCCCCACACACAAAGATCGACGTACGCCAGTCACACCACAGCGTTCGCCGTGGCGTGATAGCCACAAAGAAGGCACCATTCCTAGTCTATATCGCAGCCTGGGGTGTCAAATATCTTACCGCAATTTATGACGTCTAAAACCATCAAGGTACTGCTTTTAATATCCACTAGGTAGCTGCGGCGCACAGCACTCCATTATCACTTCAGCCACCCTGTGAATGTACCTTGAGTTGTTGTAGTAAGCCCATCGTGCAGCGCCGCACATCACATACAAGCCTGGGGGGGAGAGAGCCATCACTCACAGTATACAGCATATATCTCATCATTGGCTTCCCATCTCGTCATCTCATGGTTAACATTACCCACTGGTCAATGACCGAGGCAAACCTTAGACTACACTCGCCAAGGTACCCCAAGGATTTCGTGTTCTCCATCATTATTCCATTTTTAGGTACTAACAATCAACATTATGCCAGTTATCCCCGTTTCTACCCCCCGGTTAAGATGACACAGGGAGGAGAACCCAACCGGCATTTAATTTACCAAGGGTGTCTGAGGAGGAGCATAAGCAAGGCAGCCGCATGTAGGGTACCAATTTCCCTTTCTTTTTTCCTTTCCGCGCTCCTCCCCTTTCTTCCTTTCCCCCCCCCCCGATTTTTTTTTTTCCCCCCTTCTTCTGCCTTCCCCGTCCCTTCTTACCTTTCCCCTCTACTTTTCCCGTGGCGCGAGGAGGCGGCAATAAAATAGGGGACAAGAACCTCTCCTTCCCACTAATAAACCCCAACCCCCTCCCCGGATCGCACTCAAATCACCCCCACCCACCGGGGATTCGCACCTCGCAACTAGACAACCACCCCCACCTTCCTATCTGCTCCTATTCATCCTTCCCCCCTAACCCCCCCTCCATCCCTCCGTTCACTCATCCTACTCTATTCTAATGGGCCTTCTCTCTACTCCAGTCACACACCACCCTCCGCCCGATATTCAGTGATTCCCCCCCGTCCCATATCCTACTCGATATCCCGCATCCCCCACCCACCTCCCCCAACAAGCCCCATCTACAACAACAGTATAGGAACTAATAATCATAATGACTTTACAGTTAACAATAATGTCGTTCTTCCGTTCTCAGGTACTCTTAACAATGACCACAAGGAGTAGCCACTCCCCCCGCACCCAAGTGAGATGGGGGGGGGGAGGGGAGCAGGCCAAGATTTTTAAACTAAAGTGGGGCCGACTCTCCCATTAACGCCTCCGGGCACACCACTCCACTCTCACACACTCCACCAAACTCCTGTGTCTAGGGCCCAATAGCCCTCTTCTCCTTCTAGTCCAAGAACAGCCCCGTGGAACCGACAAGGAGCATTAGGCGGCATAAACATCTCGAAGCTCTCTCGGTTCTTGCCACGGGGAGTCAGCATCAAGTTGCAAAATTAGAGCAGTCACCCTCTCGATAGTACGTTCAAGAACTTGAAGTAGAAGGGGTCCCAACCTGAACAATAGTCTCCACATACGAGGCTGCCTCCTCCGCCGACTCAAACACCCGATGTGCTCCCCCATGAAAAACATGCAGGCGGGCGGGATACTGCACTGAAAATTTGATGGTAGCTGCAAGCAGTTTGGTGCAGAGAGGGGCGTATGCCCTGCGCCGCTGGCCGAGAGAGACTGAATAGTCCTGGGCCACCCGAAGGGTAAAGTTATCACAGGTAAAGCCATTCCGTTAGCGTGCAGCCCGGAAAATCGCCTCCTTTTGTGGATAGTGGAGAAATTTAGCCAGCACTATCCTCGGGCGGGAGTCTCGGGTTCGTCTACTCCCCACACGATGGACTCTTTCAAGCATCAACTCACCGCTCTCCAAACCGCCCTCCAGCAGCCGGGGTAGTAAGTTCTCCACATACCGTTTAAGATCCTTCTCCGCAACCGTTTCGGGGATCCCGAGTAGCCGAAGATTATTCCGCCTCGATCTGTTCTCAAGATCGTCGATCTTAGCGGCCTGCGCAAGTACCTGGGCCTTCAGTGTAGTCAGCTCTTGGGAAGTGGCCTCAAGTGTGTCCTCCGTTCTTCCAATACGCTCCTCGGCCTCCCGGACGCGGCCCCCCAAAGCCCCCGTCGAATTCTGGAGGGCATCCATTTTTTCGTGGAGTGCTGCGAATTGCGCGGATAACGCCTCGGCAACTGCAGCCGAGACCTCCTCCAAGAAGGCCGGAGAGGAGGGGGATCGCGGCGTGGTGTTGCTGTCGGCCATCTTGGGTGCAGAGGCCACTCGCTCCCTCTCCCGCCGCGTCGTTTTTGTAGAGACCGCCATCCAGAGCCCAGCGGTATCCCTCGAGTTCTGATGCCAAGAGCAGCAGGGGTAGTCTGCCCAAATAATCAACCCAAGTTAGGTCAATCGAAGCCCAGTAATCAGCCGGTTAGAGGCGCGGGGGACCGGAGCACATGCAGCGCACGTCTGCTGTCCTCACCGCATCACGTGATCTCTCTCCGCGATGATTTTACAAGCACAGCCGCGGTTCCCTAAGAGGCAGGGAGCCGCGGCTGCAGAAGAAGGAGTCGGTGAGTTTGCCTTGGCGGGCCGCACCGGGGTAGAGTCTCGCGGGCCGCACGGAGGGACCTCGCGGGCCACAGGTTGGTGACCCCTGCTCTACAGTTAGGAGGGCTTCTTCTGAGTCATACAAAAAAAAAGAATAATTCTGAGAGGATGTTTCTTAAAGATATAAGCAAGATTCCTAGAGTCCTAGAGTAATTTTGTTGTTTTTACTAAGTTTAGAGTTGTAGTTCCGCTGCTTTGACAGTAGTAGACTGACGTGCTGACACCAGAGGGAGCTGGATAGGCTGTCAGCAAAACTTTCAGTATTCAATCCTGAGCTGCTGGAGGAGGTTGACTACCCTAATGTGCCTGGACTGGCCTCGGAGAGAACTCAAGGAAAGACAATTAGCAGGTAAGGTCTAATTTCTCCATTTTGTAAAGCTATTTCCACATGTTTAACATGTAGAATATGGCTATTATCATATTGCATGGCGCTATCCTGTTATGAAATTATCCCCCAATGAAAGCAATTCTCAAAAGTCATTTTAACAGGGTAAATAGCTATTTACTTGTGTAACTGTGTTATTTGTAAATTGATTGTATTTTTACCTACAGAAAGGCATACATAAAAGTTAGTCCTGGATCCAGTCACTGTGTCAGGCAGTTATACAAGGGTTCTCCTGGTCCTCTACTATTTGGTCCGTGTAATTATGCCACAGTGACTGTTATTGACAGCTGAATATACAAGCCTCACTCAGATTGTCCTTGTATCTAGCATGCAGTAGGCCTAATATAAGAAAAAAAGTCAATACAGCTTTCTAAATCACTGTGTTGCAAACTAATGAAGGTCACTGTTGCTGAATGTATGGTTTCCTTCCATAATTTCTAGCAATTTTAGAGACAGTGGTCTTAAATCATCTTTAAGGATCTAGACATTTAAAACCTTAAAGAAAACGGCTGCTCACTTGTTTTAGTCTCCACCATTCTTAATCTCTCAAGTACATTTAGAAATTTAGTATAATCGTTGGTTTAGGAACTAAATATGTTGCAACTAAGAGACACCTAAAAAATACTTCTAGAAGAATAATTTTTATCTCGCCTCCTTATTTGACTCAGACTGGCCATGTCTCTCTTTGTATTGTTGCTGATTTCACACTTGAGCTGATCAAGGCCTCAGCAGGTTTGCCATGCTGTCAAGTGTCTTGAGTGTTTTGGCCTTGCAGTTTGGAGGCTCATGGTGACTGGAGCCACATGTCATGCACCTCGGTGGGGTGCACATGCATGCTAGTGTGCTCATGTGCATAGCACTATAGCAAGCTATAATTGTGCCCTGTGTGTACCTGGCACCTTCCCACCCATTATATCAGATTTTATCAGTTGCATGTTTAGCACTTTAGTCAAATACTATTTACAATGTCACATAGGCTTCTTGGCACCTATAATCATGTAAACACATGTAAACATCTAGATATGGATTCCTGATTTCATAAAGGGAATCCACATCTGGAAAAAAATGTGGACATTGGCATTTACATCTGCTGCCAGGCATCGATTAGTGCCAGCTGACAGGGGCAGTTAATGCCAATGCTGGGGGGGGGGGGGCTCTGACCTGCATTATTGACTCCAGGTACCCACCGGCTATCTGAAAACTGGTAGAAACAACCCCTCCCACTGGCAACCATCTGACCCCCCCTCCCTTATTCCCCTCCATCAGCAACCATATGATTTCTCCTCAGACCTCTCCCTCACCTGAAGCATGTAGCAGAGCCCCCCTCCCTCCCACCCGAGGCAGCCTGATGCCCCCTCCCTGAAGGCCCCCAAGCAAAACCATAAGATGGTGACCCCCTCTTCCCTAGAAGCCTCCCTTACTGGCAGATCGGGAGCCTTGTGAAACCCCCAGTTCCTTGTCTCATTGGGGTATATTGGGAGCAGGAGTGAGAGCTACTCACTCCTGCTTGGCACGAGGTAGCATGTCAAAATGGGGCTGCTGACCCCTAGTTGTAACCTTGCAGTACTCACAAGATTACCTCTAGGTGTCAGTGATACCATTTCGAAGTGCTACCTCATACTGAGCAGGAGGGACTGTGCTTCGTTCCTGCTCCCACTATACCCCAATGAGACCAGTAAGCCTCGGGGGAGGTCTATCATGGGCTGGGGGCTTCACAGGACTCCCAATCATCTGGCAATGGGGGCTTTCAGGGGAAAGGGGTTGCCATCTTCTGGTTTGCTTGGTGGGGGCCTTCAGGGTGAGTGGGAATTCTGAGTACCTTGGTGAAGGGAGGGAGGGGGACTCTGATATGTGCCACAAGTGAGAAGGAATGAGGCAGGCAGGGGGAATTGGATGGCTCATAGTGGGGGGACAGTGCGAAGGAGGGGAGAATCAAATGGTTGTCAGTGGAGGGGTGGTTCCTACTGCGGAGAATGGAAGAAATTGGATTGCAGAACACCATGTTCAGATAGTTAACATCCTACCTCTGTGACAGGCGTCAACAGATAAAGGTTGGATCAGCCACTTCCTACACCTTCCCCTCTACACAAGTTGTACCCCAAGGATCAACGCTTTCAACCCTGCTCTTCAACATATACATATACCCCATCTGCGATATAATCAGGAAACATAGCTTCCAATATGTGGTGTATGCAGATGACATTATGATCTACGCCCCCATCAACCTGAATAACTCAGACTACAGGACAATAGCAGCTTGTCTCCACGACATGTCTAACTGGCTTTCTCACAACAACCTAAATATGAATTACAAGAAGACCTTATCATTACACGCAACACATCCTATATCCCACCCCAGTCAATCTGCCTACACAACCTGATTATACCGATTGAAGAAGAAGTCAGATACCTGGGGATAACTCTGGACAAGAACTTGAACTTTCAATCTCATATCAAAGAACGCATGTCACAAGATGGCCATAACAAGAAGACTTAACCCCTCCTTGACCGAGAACACTTCAGAACCATATGCCAAGCCATCATAACACCTTGGACTATTGTAATTGTATCTACATTGGACTACCAAAGCATACAATCCAGCCTTTACAGATGGCACAAAACACGTTAGCCCGTATCATCACTGACTCGCAAAAGCGCTATACAAATGCTCAGTAGTAGTAGTAGTAAAAACATGATCACATCACCCCCGTACTCAAGCAACTGCACTGGCTCCCAATTTCATCATGCATCAGATTCAAAACTACACTGAACATTTTCAAAATCAAGCACAACATGTATGCAAACAGCCTGACCAAATTAATTAACCCAAGCATCAGACCAAGAAGACAAAGCAAAAAGGATACCATATGAATGCCCACCAAGGACCAAAAAGGCCACATCATCCAGAACATTGTCCCTCATAGCTCCTTCCCTCTGGAATACCCTTTCAGCTGACCTAAGAGCCACAACTGACATCAAAGACTTAAGAAAGAAGTTGAAAACTCTACTCTTTGCTGACCACTTTGAGGCTAGCTCTGCTGACTATTAACCAACCCATGAAGTACCCTAAACAAGCGCTGCCCAGACTTAGGATATCAGATAACATCCAAGACACCCTCCGCTCCAGATGCATATAAGCAACTCTGTAAACAAATTACCTATAATCCCCTGCATGGGCAATCACTATACCCTTCCTCGAGCATTAACCAACTTTTGTAAATACCCTCTTTACTATGGCCCTTCTGCATGCTTCCCCCCTTATTAGATGTTTATTTTGTTCCTCAAACTATGTAAACGGCTTTGATTGAAGGATAAGGTGATATAGAAAACCTGTTAAATAAATAAATGACAGAAATGCAGAGAACAAAGGACATGTTATCCCATACAACAGACCATAAAAAGTATTCAAAATCTAGTGTCATCTCAATAGCCGCAACACAAATTCCCTTCACTGCCAGGCAGATTGTGAAATATAAAACTCTGTAAAAAAAGACACACACTCGGTACACATGTAACTGAGCTGCTATATCCAACCAGATAACACTCAGAACTCAAACAACAATGCTGTAGAGATTACACTGAGCCCTAGAGCGCCAATACACCTTCCATAAGAAAAACAACACAAGCCAGGCTGCTAGAGGTCACTATACGGAAATAATGCACTAGCAGCAGGATCCCTCACCTCAGTCATATGCAGCCATTACAGAATAAGGGGCCATGAATTTGAAATGTGCAGATCGAAACTGAAATAGGAACCAAGAGGCCAGACTCTCATAAAATGCAAAGCTGGAGAAATACAAACAAAATGCTTTTTCTTTACTGAGCAGATATAAAAATGTTTGAGATGCACATTGCCAAAGCTGATATATTCCAAGCACCAAATTCCAATCCCCCCTCTCTTTCTTCTCCTTTCTTCAGCAGCTACTGTCTTTCTCTCTCTCTCTCTCTCTTTCCTCCTTCCTGGGCCTGGCCCTTCCTCCCCTACCCCAACATCTGCTCTCTGCTCTATCTTTCCTCTCACCCTGCTCCTCATTCAGCCCCGTAGTCTAGGATCTAAGGCAGACATCACTTTAGGACTTTGGGCTGAGCCTGTATGGCATGCCAGGCCTCAGAGCGGATGCAGGCATTAAAGGCACCACTGTGTTCCTGCTCCCTCCTTCCACCCGGACTTCTGTTACTAACAGGAAGCCTGCATAGAAGGAGGGGGTGGGAGAGCGGCAGAGTGCATCCAGCCTGCCTCACTTTCTCTTTTATTACTCTTTATTTGCCGCATGTGCTTTCTGCTGGTCATTGCGCTCCTCCATAGTTTGCACGCTATGCAGCCGCTCCGCTTGCACAGCCCTTGCTATGGTGCTGAGTGTGCTCATGAGCACCTTGCTTGTCCTCGACAGACACACCCATCTGCAGGGCACCTAAGAGCATTGTGGCTATACATAAAACGGTCGTAAGAACATCTAACCTTTTCTCGAGGTGGAAAGCTTTGCATTTGCATGTCAGTGAGCTTGAGGTAGAATTCTGCCACAGAATAGTGCAAACATTGCACTGGGTCTAACAGGGGTATTTGATGATACTCTGGGCCAGAGATGTCAAATAAGGGGTTCTAAATATGACTGCAAACATCAGGAATAAAGTAAAATAATAACATTTAAGTGTTCTATCTTAGCATTAAATAAAAAGGAGCATGGAATATGGGAGTAAGAGGGAGAGGAAGGGCAAGTATTCCGTAAAACATTGTGGAAACTTGTCGTACATCAAATGGTGTCTACACAGCTGGTTGGGTCAACTGGTTCTCTTTGATTTTAGGCTCATGCTTTCAGGCAAACCAAAAGAGGCCGTTTATTTCACTACCAGCGCCTAACAGAATTGTGGAGCCACGATCATTTTAACAGAATTTAGAAAAGAAACGAAACAATAAAGCTTAGTTCTTGTTGAATTTCTAGAAGACATTTTAAATAAAGCTAACCTTGAGATGTGTAGCTAAGCCACACAGGGCACTTTAAACAAATCTCTTTTATGTGCTGAGTTGCTTTAGTCCTTTTCGCTTCAGGGCTTCCAACGTTTTCCAGGGCTGCAGAATCCCTGGAGTATTCAGCAGGGGCTTCCTGACGGCTGCAGATTTCCTCCAGCTGTGCTATTAACTTCTGTTTTGCTCGGAGCTGATTGCTATGCCACCTGGAAACAAGTTACAGGTTCTGCTAATTAATCAAGGGGGTCGGGGCAGAGGAGTAGTTGGTCTTAGAGCGACAGGCTGAGATCCAGGGAAACTAGGGTTCCATTCCCCTGCTGCCCTTTCTTCTGATCTGGGGTAGGTTACTTAACCTTCGGTTTCAAACCTTGATTGTAACCTGTTCGGTGTGGAACTCACATTCAAGTCAGATTTGGAAAAGAAAGTAACTAAGGGGCCTTGGTGTTAAAGTGTGTTCAGCAGTTAGCACGTGAATTAGCCCACGCTGTTAGCAGATACCTGCGGTAACTACTGTATTACTGGAGAGGCATTACGGCTAGTACATGCTATTTCACGCACTCACTGCATATTTTGGAATGGGACCAGATCAGGGCAAATGGGTGAATTTAATGCCACCTCAAGGTAGCATTATGTGCAACTACACTACTGGCAACTAGGGAGGAGTGGCCTAGTTGTTGGGGCAAATTACCTTAGGCCAGAGGGCCAGGGGTTCAAATCCTGAGGACAGCAACATTGGGCCAGTAGGACTGGGGTTTCTAGTCCTACAGGTGCTCTGTGTGGCCTTGGGCAAGCCACTTATTGTTTATTGTTTATTTATTGTTTATAAAACATTTGATATACCGTCCCCCATTACATCGGGGCGGTTTACAATATTAATAAAACATCAAAGTCAGAAATAAAAAGTTACAATTACTTAAGAGAGAAGAAAGAGGGACAGAGGACAGAAGAAAGAGGAGGGTGAAAGTCAGGGAGGGTAGTTAGATCCAGGAAAGGCACAGGAGAATAAATGGGTTTTGAGAAGAGACCGAAACTTGGGGTATGATTCTTCCAGTCTGAGAGCAGTGGGTAGTGAGTTCTTAACCCTCTGTCACCTCAGGTACAAAACCATAGATTGTGAGCCCTTCGGGGACAAGGGAAATATATATGCACACACAGTATCTGAATGTACACCATTTTGACTTGTAGAAAAGTGGAATATAAGCCTAGCTAAATAAAATAAATAAACCAGGTAGCACAGCCGCTGCATGATAAGTAAATCTATGCTGTGATGGTGCTCTCCTGCTACAGTCACAATTGCTCAAATCCCCCCTGGAACAGACCCTTCACTCCCCATCCTACCAGTGTACAAATTCACCCCGATCACATCTTCCTGAAAGGATTGCTCTCCAATTGATCCTCCTCCTCCTAACAGACCCCTACCTGGATAGCACAACACACCCTGGCCCTTCAAGCCCTTTTTAATAGACCCTTCCCCCCACACAGTGATACCTGCAACCCTCTCCCTGTGCATCCCTGGGTCTTACCCATGGAATCCCTGGTCTCTAGAGGTGTAGCAGTCCCTCTCCACTCCTGCCTCATTTGGTGAGGGATCCAAAATAGTAGCTGTCACCCCTAGCAGTAGGCTGCACATTGGTGTTCCTGGGGTGATAGTCTGGGCACAGCAGTGGCAGAGTTTTGATACTTGTGTAGTATATAAAATGCACATACATACCTGTCGAGTACATGCTTCAGAGCTGGTGTAAAAGCAGGCCTCTGCATTTGTGTGCTACAGGACTGGTTCTGGCTGCCTACACAAGTGCATATGTTGACTTTATAAAATAGGTACCTTTGACTTCTTACATAGGTCCCCTGTTCTAAAATTAGGTCTTTAGGGCCTGATATTGAGTTATGCCCGCTATAACGTATAGCCATGTGCGCTGACCCTAAACCCTGGATATTCAATTCCGGGTCATTTGCTGCCCTGGCAATGAATATGCGGGTTTGCCTCACAGACTCACAGCCTCCCAGATGTAGTAGATAACCGGGCAGTGCGATATTACATGCTGCCCGATTAGCTGCTGTGGCTAAAAGATAGGTAAGCTTTTGGCTTGCCTATCTTTTAAGGTAAAAAATTAGACCCAACCGGAATTTAACTATATATAAAAATCCAAAAATTCCGATTCCAAAAAACACCCTATGTTAGAAAATTATTTTTGTCGGAGACCATCTTCCCAGTGCTGTGTATGGTAACAAAGCACCGCCGTGATGTCTCCTTTTATTAATATTAAGTTTGTGAAAAGCAAAAGTACTTAGCTTTTTGTGCAATTGCCAGTGCTGCCAGCGTGACTATCCGACGTAGCGCTCGTTTCGGGTTCAAAATTATATTTTGTTGAATGAACCCTGCTTCAGGTTTGTCCTTTAGCTGCTGTTGGCAAAGTGTAAAACTAACAGATGGGAATGTAATCGGCCGTTTAAATCCTCGGCGTCTGACGTCACAGTATCAAGTGAAATCCCAGGGCCAATAAAACAAACTCACCCAAGAGAGGGAACACCCACCAACAGGGAATCCCTTTCAGGGAGCTAATTCCTATCTAAATGATAGTATGCCAGTCAATTTGTTGATTTAGACCCCTAGGGGTCTCCGAGTTCAATCTATGAATCCAGCGTTGTTCTTGATATTGCAATCGCTGTTCCCGATCTCCTCCACGAGGGTCTGATGGAATGAAATCTGTTAGTTTTACACTTTGCCAACAGCAGCTAAAGGACAAACCTGAAGCAGGGTTCATTCAACAAAATATAATTTTGAACCCGAAACGAGCGCTACGTCGGATAGTCACGCTGGCAGCACTGGCAATTGCACAAAAAGCTAAGTACTTTTGTTTTTCACAAACTTAATATTAATAAAAGGAGACATCACGGCGGTGCTTTGTTACCATACACAGCACTGGGAAGATGGTCTCCGAAAATAATTTTCTAACATAGGGTGTTTTTTGGAATCGGAATTTTTGGATTTTTGCCTATCTTTTAGCCACAGGTCGCTAACCTGGCAGCATGCAATATCGGCCGCTGCCCAGTTATCCACTATTACCACCTCCACTCCTCCTCGGAACGCCCAAGACACGCCCCGGTGCTAAGCGATTAGCATCGGGGCGTGTAAGGGAGAAGATCGGGGATATCCTAGTTAGAGGCATTTACATGGTTTACAGGGCTGTAAGCTGTGTAAATGTCTTTCGAATATCGGGCCCTTAGTGTCTGTGCAGAATGCGTGCATGAGGGGTATACAGGTATAGGAGTGTGTAGGTTGCAGTTTTGTGGGGGGGGGAAGTGTAAGAATATGTGGATGTGAGGGGTAAGAAGACTGGAGAGTGGAGTCATTTAGAAGTAGGTGAATATTGTTTGTATGGGGGGTGTACATGAACAGCAGGCGAGCACAGATGTATGGTGGGCTGGAGGTGGGTGTGTTGGTGTGCATGTGAGGTGATGTATGTCAGTGGTGGGGCCTATGCGGGATCAAAAATATTGGTATGTGTGGATGTAGACATGTGTTTATTAGTAGGGCAAGTCTGAAGTTATTTGTTTCTAGCTCTTACTGTTTCATAGATATGACTTTTCAGAACAAACAAAAGCACTTTTGAAAATATCTCTAAGATAAATCTAGTCCTACAAAAAAAAGGGATGTCTTCATTTACGAGAATGACTGAGGAAAAGGAATAATTAATTTACTGAACGAAAAGAGCTTGAATAAGTAATATTGCAAGATAATGACATCTTTTTTTGTAACTCTCACCTGCCCACCTTGATTGTGTAAATAATCCATTTTCTTTGGCCAGCCAAAATCTGGAAAGGGAATCGTCTTTGACACTGAGCTCCTCACTGTCACTTTTAAGTCAACAGGGCTCCTTCCTGTAGCAGCTGTTGACCTTCTACCCCCATCTCCTGGGAACTGAATACAGCAGCTCCACAGGGTGCCCAAATACTTCATCTCACTCATGATTGGCGAGAATAAAACCTCTGTAATGGAGAATTATTATGCATGTTTTCCACACATATACAGTACCTTTTGGTACCCTTGGACCAAAAATTACAAGCATGTTAGTGGAGTGAGAGGTCACATGACCCCCCCCCCCCCCATCAGATTTTCAACTACATTGCCCATAATGATTTGTGTGTTTCTCAAATCTTGCTCTGGCTTTTTTAGGGGAATGGTGGTATGTACGCCTTTTAGATGAAGAATGAAATTCTATTATTATTTCAACGTTTTGCTGAAACTCCTAGAGGCCAAGTACTCTTGGACTATGTATGTAAATAAACTCAAAATAAAACATTAACTAAATGCCAAACCAAGCTGTAAAAATGGTGCCAACTTAATGGTAGGGTAGCATTTATTGCAAATAAAATTAGATATCACACTGGTGCAAAGGCTGTTAGTACCCACATGAGTCAAGACTGCATGTTCTTGCAAAAATAAAATCCTTTGCTCTAACATAAAAAGAGAGAAAAATGCTTCTTAGAGAGGACATTGAATAATCATACTTAAAATACAACTGTTCATGAATTTAAATTATTTTTTAAGAGTTGGAAAATAATAGAGCACACCTGGTAAAATTTACAATTTTCACTGCTTTTTCAGGAGAATTGTATAATTCATATGAATGGATTGGATCTTTTAAGGAAGTGGTTTACAACCCAGTCTTTGGGTGTCCAGCATATTGACAATGATTATGCATGTGCATATCCACTGTATGCAAATCTATCTCATGCATATTCAGAATGGATGAGCATGTTCTGAGCAGTGGGTTCAGAACCACTATTCTCGGAAAATACAGTATGTAGCATGTTCTTGTTATATAAACAGAGACCCCTAAAAGTAAAATATTTCCTATATTTGTAAGGCTCTGTTTCCAAATGTTTCAAAACCTGTTGCCATGAGACATTGGCACCCTGCAGGGCCAGTACCACCATTAGGCAAACTAGGCACTGGCCTAGAGCGGCAAGTTTGGGAGAGCAGCAGAAAGTGTCGCCAAAAAGATTGGCTTTGAATCTCCTGGCCCTGTCACTACCTCCACTGCTATATCTCCCCGGGACTGGTAGCAGTGGCAATGGCAAAGCGCAGTGCAGAGAGAAGCTTCTGAACCACTGTGTGCTGCGCTCTGAAAATGCAATTGGCCCCATCCTGACTGACTGCATTTTCAGAAGCTTCTCTATGTGCCACACTTCTCTCCGGTTTTATTACTATTTCTGCTGCTGTAGTAGAAGGTGCCCAGCAAAAATAGAATACTAATTCCCCCAACAATAATCACCATTTTTTTGTCGGGTATAGACCGCAAGGCAGAGAGGACATCCCTCTAAACCTCACGCAGTACATGCCCCTTTTTTTATTATTTTAATTGTCAACGCGTTTATCAACGAATATACAATAGTTTAAAATCCTTAAATAAGTCCACACTTATCTGCTCAAGCACCGATTCGTGCTCCCAACATATTGCTTTGAACAGGGGCAACTCAAGACATACACTACAAAGCAAGAATCACATGTGGTATGCCATCGCCGGTAAAAACATTTACCCGACAAAGTATCAGTCAAGACAGACCCCGTAATGGCTAAAGCACAGTATCTACAGTTGGCACACACTTCATGGGAGCCTGATCTAAAAACTGGCAATTCAGGTCGATCGCATTGAACCGCCGATTTAACCAATCTATCACGTAGATTGCGGCCACGCGTGTATGCTATTTGCAAAGGCTTGTTCAAACTAGGACAGAGAGCAAGCACCGGCCAATGTTTACGTAATATTGAAACCACCGTTTTAGAATGGCACATATAAGGTAGTAGAAGGTGCGGCAGCCTGAGGGCAAGGGCAGGGTGGAAAGCATTAAGTTGCTTAGGGTGCTTAATTTCATTGCACTGTGGTCACCCTGGCACCCTGTGGTTAAGTTGTGAAATCTACCCTTTGAGATCTGTTCACAGTGACTAAACAATGATAACATTGTAGCGGCGCAGTTAGAGCGCAATACATAATGTTACCATGCGATACGTAACGTCAGCGCGCGATAGCGTGAGGTTTCACGTGATAACATCTCCAGCGGTGTTAAGGCACACAGAGGGTGGAGTAAGGCTCCCCAGAGGGCGGAGAGAATGGGTCAATGGGCGGAGAGTGGGCGGGGAGAGGCTCCAGGCACGCAAACACTGTGGAATGAAGGTCTGAAAATTAACACCAGTGAAAACCTCGCGTTAGAGGCATAAGAACATAAGAACATAAGATATGCCATACTGTGTCAGACCAAGGTCCATCAAGCCCAGTGTTCTGTTTCCAACAGTGGCCAATCTAGGTCATATGTACTGTCGCGCCCCCTACTAGCCAGGCAGTAGCCTAGGAGCGGGGGACGGAACTTCTTTAAATGTCCCTTGTTTGTTACCTATGTTCCCAACAGGAGGCCTGCTGGGAAATGTAGTCGTGTAGTTGTGAGGTTGAAATAAATTCAGCCGAGAGGATTTTCATAGGCACACAGGATTATTTATTTATTCTTCAGCCAAATGAACTTTCTTTCTGGCAGTTCAAAAATATCAAAACATAACGGTGGATATTTTCTCCGGTGAAACAAAACCAAAAGAATAGAATGCTTCTGAGGTCAGCTTGTTACAGTGCCAAACAACAGTATTTCTCCACGTGAAAACAGCCAGTAATCTTCCTGTGCCAAACAACAGCTTTCAGCTTGGTCTAAAACAAAAGCTTTACATTCTTCAAGCTATGCATAACATTGGCATCTTTACTACAAACTATTTTTCTCACACAGACTGCTCTTTCTTAGTGGCTGTATTACAGACTCTGGCTTTACTTCCAAACAGTTCTTTTTCAACTCCGAGCCATGCCTCGGAGATCAGCAACTCATTTGCATATTTTTCTCAGCACTGCCCTACAGCTGACTAAGCTTCCAGGTTTCCTATCTTCTAAAAACCTTATAGCTTTTCAGTTTTGAGCACAAACTAGAGAGCAATCCATTTCATTATCTGAGGGCAATTCCTCTAGCACAGATTCTTCCAGGTCCATGCTTTCTACCTCAGAGTCTGTTTGTAAATGGTTTAACTCTGTCTCAGAAATGGCAGGCTTTAGTTTCTCTAAAACTTTCAACACTTTCTTTAATACAGATTCTTCTCTCTGCTGAGGGCCACTAGAGGAATTAGGGAGTTTCTTATTCTCAGAACGCTCTGAGAGGATTTCAAGGTGCTCACCTTACTCTGTGGAATTAAGCTCTCCTCAGACTTTACTGCCGAAGGCTCTGTTTCCATCTGCTCTCCTGGAGACAGCTCTCTGCCATTTTCGTAGCTTGGCTTCTCCCCCTGGTAAGCTCTCCCTCTCAACGGATTTCTCCTGTATCTCTTACAGGTCTCAAGAGTGACTTCTATACCTCTGGAAGGCACGGCCTCTCTCCCAGTTCCTGCTTTCCTGGCAGCCTCTGTTTCTCTGGCAAACTCTGCCTTTCTCCAAGAAGTCTCTGCAGACGTCTCTGCTGGAGTTCCCTTGGTTCTCCGTGTTCCCTCTGAACACTCTCCTCGGGTTCCTCCTGTCCTTGTTCTCCTTCTCGTTCCTATACCGGTTCTGCTCCCCTTGGTAAGCTCCCCCTCTCCCCTTGCTTCCTCAAACTTATATCTGTGATTTTCCCTTCCGTTTCCCAGCTCCGCCCCCAGCTGTTCCTCGTGAGCAGGGCTGGTTACCATGGAGCTAGGGTGTGGCTCTCTATCACAAACTTTCTGCAGGGAGTTGTTTTCTGAATCTGGAGTTTTAAACCCTAAACTCCTGGAGCTAATTCCTTTTTCAGAGGAAAATACCTGTTTTTTCCCTCTTTGCCTCTGCTCTCCCAGGGCTTCGCCACCACAGTACCTAGCAGTTTCCCCAAGGCACATTTGTAGGAGAGAGAACCATTTCAGTCAGCAATGTACAGCAAAGGCAGGGAAACCAAAAAAGGTGATGGTAGTGATACATGTGTAGCAACAGCATAGTGCCCAAGTACGAAAGGGCACTAAGGTGAGGCTGCAAATGGGGTACAGGGGGCTGCAGTGGGGCAGCTGGGGCACAGGGTGGACTAGGCAGATGCCTAGGTGGCACATAGGAACGCAGAAACTGCAAATCAGCAAGCCAGCAACTGACCAAGGTCAAACATGCCCACGAATGTGTGTCCCACAGTGTCCCAGGGGACATTACCCAGCAGGTACCCCAAAGGGCACATAACATTGACAGCCGGTGCTGGGGGGGAAGCGTGGATGTCTATGTAGGCACCCCTAGCCCCCAGATCCTACACCATTGGCAGCCGCCTACCGGCATACTAGATGGCCTGGGACTGTACACCACCAGCACCACTGGCATAAGGGCATGTCAGCATGGTGGCGGAGGACTGCCGGTGGTGGAGGGGGCAGTGGCATCTGCCCACAGCACACCAAGGCCAAGCCCTGTTCAGGTGGGTAGCGTGCAGTGCAACAGACAAGGTCTATCTGATGAACAGTAATGGTATCCACAGGGAATGACCTGCCTTTGTGGCAACAATTTGGTGCAATACACACAGCCAGTATGTTCAGGGGCATAAGATCACAGGTTCAAGTCCCAGCTGTTGCCCCTGCAGACCATGTCCCCATATTTTACCCTACAGCACACACATACCATAAACATGTGTAGTCCCTAGAGCAGAGGTTCCCAACTGCAGTCCTGAAGGGCCAAACACCCTTCAAGATTTCATGCTGTCCCTGATAAATATACATGAGATACATTGGTATGCAGTGCCCCCATTGTATGCAAATGTATCTCATGTATAATGTCAGCAACACTTCCCTGGTGGCCAGTGGATGCCAGGGCAGGTGCGACACAAAATATAAAGTTACGATTTGAGAGTCTTTTGAAGGCCCGAATGGCTCCTGGGGCCTTGTAGTTTTCTTGAGCTCCAAATCTTTAAGAAAATACTTAAGCAGAGTGGTGGGAAAAATAAGGCTTTTATTTCCCGTCTTTGCTGAGGTTCAAAAATATTGGGTTACAACGTGAAAGCAAAAGTCCTTACTTCAGGTAGAATAACAAACTTAGGCTTTTCAAACAAAACTATCATCATACATTACAGGAATGGTGGTGCTTAACCAAATTAAGAATGCTCTGTTGGTACTTTAAACAGATCACAACTCTGGCAGAGATTCTAGACTTCCGGAAATACACAATGTACAATCCATGTCATGGTCAGATACATCTTCTATGGGATCCACTTGCATTTGCTCACAATCCGATACCTCTGATTCAATGTCCCTGGTTTCATGCAAACCATATTCAGGGGTTTTATATATTTGCTCTAGCAAGTCCCAATGTCCTGGGCCTAAGCTAGGGCGTCGGCCCTGTGCTATATTGAGCTTACAAGATCCCTTCTTCTTGGAGGTTTTATATCAACATTATATAAACCTTTATCCTTCACAGCATTCTTCTTAGGCATATATTTTCCATACCTTTGCAGGTATGCAGCTGCTAGTATTGGTAGCTGCTGCTCTGTGCAGGGCCCAACAGCCTGACTCTCCATGAGGCTTTGGATAGTGGAGCCTGTGGGTGTGGGTGTTTGTGCCCCTGTTGGCAGATGCTCTAGGGCAGAGATTCCCAACTCCGGTCCTAGTGGGCCAAACACGATTCAGGTTTTCAGGCGATCCCTAATGATTATTGTGATGCAGCGGGGGCTGATGAGAGCCCTGATGAGAGAAATGAAACTGTTTATTGCAGCAGCCTGGTGATGAAAGGTTTTCTCCTTTGGCTTGCTTCCTCCACTCAGAAGCTTCGTGCCAATCCTTTCTCTGAAAGTTTGCTTTAGCTTTCAACCGTGGGAACAGCTCTCCTGGTAAATGCCTGCTCCTGCAACGGCCCAAATCCTGGCTTCCATGCTCAGCCTGGCTTTTCCTTCCCAGCTGATTCCCACTTGCTTCTTGCTTGCAATCAATGTAAGGCTTTCTCCTCTGCCAGCCAACAACTTTCTCACCAACCTGAGCCGGTCCTTCCTTGGCCCCTTGTGGCTTCCTGTTAGCTCCTGGAGATTCTCTGTTAGGTCCTTCTCTGGCTCGAGACGATTCTCTTCCAGCTTGACCCGGTCCTCTCTCCTGGACCCGACCTGGTCCACTCTCCTTGACCTGACTCGGTCCTCTCCGAATCCGACCTGGTCCTCCCTCCTTGACCTGACTCGGTCCTCTCCGAATCCGACCTGGTCCTCTCTGTTTAGCTTGAGGCAGTTCTTCCTTATAAAGAACTCCTTTCCTTGAGGCATGTGAATTGTTTGTCATGTTCTCCTGACCAGCTGGGCATGGCACTCCAGTCTTTCTGACTGCATTCCTGCTCCCTCTAGCTGGTCCCTGTGAACATTGCACTCTGTGCACATCTTTTCCTCTGTGTAAAACAGTTTCATTTCTCTCATCAGGGCTCTCATCAGCCCCCGCTGCATCACAATAATCATTAGGGATCGCCTGAAAACCTGAATTGTGTTTGGCCCACTAGGACCGGAGTTGGGAATCTCTGCCCTAGAGCATCTGCCAACAGGGGCACAAACACCCACACCCACAGGCTCCACTATCCAAAGCCTCATGGAGAGTCAGGCTGTTGGGCCCTGCACAGAGCAGCAGCTACCAATACTAGCAGCTGCATACCTTAGCAATGCCTGCACTGTGCCCAGGACTGGTATGGCGGCCAGGGCTGCCAACCACCTCTATCTTTGCACAATGTTGAAATAGGTGTGGGAGTGTGTGTATGTCTATCCAGTGTTTTGTGGCTGCCTACACCTTACTGAGACCCCAATGCTTGCACTGTCTCCAGTGTTAGCCTGCCAATGTGCATAATGAGGAACAAGGTATTGTGGGTATGTCCCAGACACGGCGGTCTGGGCAGGATGTATCTGCACAAGGCATAGGGCAATGGCTGGGACATTGTAGTGCCCAACCAGCACCTGCCTGGACAGGGTGGCTACAGCATGTCATGCTAGGAGGTCACTCTCACCCTGACTGAGCAGTGACCATGGCATGGCTAGGTTTCCACATAGTACTATACAGTTTTTCTCTCAAGTGATATCTGTGGATTCCCTTCTCTGGGGTCCAGTCACTGACATCCTTGCTTGGTATGTGTACTTACATCCCACTTTTGGGTGCCCACAGTTCTTCCAGGAACATGCACTATGTACTAGCTAGCAGACTGTCTGCAGTTAGCATATGTATGGCTGGAACACCTTGTAGGGTGCAGTGGGTGAGACTGTGTCCTCTGCTGGTGGGTGTCAGATTGTGGTGGGGCTAGCTGAGCATTTCCAGGCCTACTGCCTCTCTGCCAGTGCCCTATCTGATATGTACAGAGTGGCATTGACTGCCCTCAAGGATGCCTATTCCTTAGCAGGACTGAGGTTGATGGTCCCCTCTACTGCAGAGATGTAGAATGTGGATCTGTTGGTGAGAGATCCTGTTCCCCACTCTCACCCAGAGAGGGCGGGTTGGGTGGTACTACATAATCCACTGTTGGGTCCAAACACACCCCTCTCTTATAACATCTGACCAGGGCAACCACACAGGATATGCACTATTCTGGGTGCATCATAATCCACAAGGGCTAGATGTGACTGGGAAATACAGATGGACACATGTGTATCCTAGGTGTGTCTGCAGGGACTACCTATCACACACTAGCACTGATGGGGACCTACAGCACAGCCTATCTCATCCAGACCAGGTGCTGCGGGCCTGGTGCTGGGCACCCCACCTCACCCTCAGGGTGTGCACAGGAACTGCACAGTGTCACGGTCTGTGGCTACTCTGTGCCAGTAACACACACGGTCAGTTCCCCCTACCAGGCCGAGGTGCTGTGGAGGCACATACCCCAGGGTGGGTTTACCTATCCTGGTAACCAGTTTGTGCGGTGACCTGCAGTCTTTCTGTAGCCAGCTAGCGCTGTGTTAGAAGCTATAGAGCTGTAGCCCACTGGATATTACAATGACTATGAGGGCAGATGTCATGAGTTCAATCCTGCAGTGGTGTTCTTTAATATGGCTGTCTGAGGGATTTCCTTTTAATTTAAATCAGTGCTGCCAGCAAAAATACCCTCACAGTGCCGTAACCTAAGGTGCCTCATAAGGCGCCCTATAGGGCACATTATAAGGTGCCTTGGCAGACAGGGCACTTTATAATGTGCCCTGTGGGGCGCCTTTTGAGTCACCTTAGGTTTCTGCACTTTGAGGGTGTTTTTGCTGGCAGCACTGATTTAAATTAAAAGGAAATCCCTCAGAAAGCCTTATTAAAGAACACCACTGTGGGATTGAACTCACAACCTCTGCCTCCACAGTCATTGTAGCAACCAGTGGGCTACACCTCTTTAGCAAATTTTGCTGCGCTGCTACGTAATTAAGTTTACCGCGTGCTAACGAGCCATGGCACGCACACTATCGCACGGTGATGGCAAGGCACTCTCTATCGCGCGATAACCAGCTATTGTTGCCTTGACGCCAGTATGCCCTCTTCCTTATATGGAATTCTTCACGTTAACGCTGCCACTAACGCCGGTAACATTAGGACGGTTTAGTAAACATCCCACCCCTAATGGCAGTGCCGGTGCTAGGGGTTCTAGCGCCCCACTGCAACCTATAAATCAGAGCCCCTCCCTCATTATTATTAATGTTGGCTGCACCCTACCCTCCTTTTCCCCAAAATCGCTTTGTGAACTGTTTTCAAGCGATATCAGTATTTCTCCTTCAAATCCAGTGTTGTAAGAAAATTGCAGTAAAAGAGCAAATGAATAACCAAAATAAAAATACTTAGCAGTAAATACTTAGCATCATAGAAACAGGCTGTGAAAAGTCCAAACAAAATAAATAAAAATAAAATCTGATTCTGGTCATCTCACTAACAACAACATAAAATTTGCCAGCGTCAGGCATAATGTGAACTAATATAAAACACTGCAAAAGTCACTGAAAATCTACAAAATCAAATCTACCATACCATACCAGCATACACTTCCAAAACTCATACAATAAGGGGGCCTACCCAGAAAAAAGCAGCACTACAAATACTGCAATGGGCCCCAAAACCTCCATATACCTATTTGATTCAACTTACTATAGTACAGATCCCTACATACAAACTCCATGTTAACAGAATACCTGGCCTTGGTCACACACTCAGAACACAGACCCCCACCAAGTACAGAATAAGTGATCACAACCTAAAGTAAAAATAAAAATATGTAGACAAAAGTTAAAATGAAACCTCAAGAAGCCAGACTTCGCATGCCGCGTCACACCAGATAAGAGATGCAGTTCCCCATACTGTGTGAAATATAAAGATAACGCAAAGTCCAATCACTAAATTGAAAATAAAATTATTTTTTCTACCTTTGTCTGACGATTTTTGATCATGCTAGTCCTGATCAGAGGTTTCTGTTTTCTTTTGTTTTCTCTTAGCTCTTTTTCTACGGTCTATAGTCCATCTGCTATTTCTTGTGTTTCCTTTTGCTTTCTTCATTTTCTTCCATCAGCCTTTTTCCAGTCCCAGAAATCCTCCCCAATTTCAGCCACCTTTACATCCTCCCCTCCCAATACCTTCCAGTGTCAACCTCTTTGCATTCCCAGCACTGCCAATGGTGTCTTTTCCCTTTTAGTCCCCCTCCTTCTCCATCGTCCAGCCCCTTCTAGTCCAAATACCATCCCAGGTATCAGTGAACGTCCAGTCCCACTGCCCCCTCCTGTGTCAGTTCCCTTCTAGTCACCCTTTCCTCTGTCCATCTGCCTTCCAGTGCCATCCCTGGGTGTCAGCTCCCTTCAAGCCCCCACCTTCCCTCCAGCCTCCTCCTTCCCCTCTTTTCCACTCCCTTCCAACCCCCCATGTGAGCTCCCTTCTAGCCCCCACTTTCTCCCCTGTCAGTTCTCTTCCAACCCCCCTCCTATTACCCAGCCACATTCCAGCCCCATCCCCAAGTGTTTGCTCCCTTCCAGCTCCCCAGTATCTGCTCCCTTGTAGCCGCCCATTGTCTGCTCCCTTTCAGCCCCACCCTGTGTTTGCTCCCTTCCAGCTCCCCAGTATCTGCTCCCTTTCAGCTCCCCCACTGTGTCTGCTCCCTTGTAGCCCCACCATGTCTGCTCCCTTTCAGCCTCCCATGTCTGCTCCCTTCCAGCTCCCCAGTATCTGCTCCCTTTCAGCTCCCCCTGCTCCTTTGTAGCCCCCCTCCATGTCTGCTTCAATTCGTCCTTCAAAAAAGAAAGCAGCCGCGGGAACATTTCTCTGTTCCCACGGCTCTACTAACTTTTAAACTGTTGGATCACGGAGTTTCTAAAGGCAAGAATAAGCATTTCCTGTTTAAAAGTTAGCTGAGCCGTGGGAACAGAGAAATGTTTCCGCTTTTTTTTTTTTGAAGCGGTGGGTGGTGGGCGGCTAGCGACGGTGGCCCCCCCTCCCGCCGGTGCCCTCCTGCCATGCTTACCCGGATTACCGGGTAGCGCCGACCCTGCCTAATTTATTTTATTTATTTATTTATATTCTCTTATATACCGCACTATTCAGCATCAGCGCGGTTCACATAGAACAAAAATCTCAGTACATTCAACATACATGAGTTTACAGATAACAAGGGAAAGGAACTTGGATAAACAAGGGAAACTATTTACAACCTATTTACAGGGATAATTCTACTGCATATGTACATGTTACTAGGAACAGTTAAGAAAGTATTCAGACTTATAGAGAGTCAGCCTTGGCGTGTTATTGAGACACCGAAGAATTGAGTAACTGGGTGGAAATACTGAGGTCAATGGGTGTCGGTGACTCTATAAGGTACTTGTTGAAGAGATGGAATTTGAGGGCTTTCCTAAATTGCATTAAGCTATTGATAGGCCGGATGCCAGGGGGTAGTGCATTCCAGCTCCTAGGGGCACAGAGGATAAAGGCTCTGTTGGCTGTAGATGAAGAGCAGCTTGTAAGGGCCTTTGGTAGCTTTAGGGAGTTGATGGTCATGGATCTTCTTGCTCTGTTTGGTGTAGTAGGGTGAATAAGGGCAGATAAGGTTGCAGCGGAGAGCTTATTGAGAGCTTTGAACGTGAGAAGTAGAGTTTTGAAGATAATTCTGGCCTGGATTGGTAGCCAATGTAATTGAATTAGCAGAGGTGTAACGTGGTCAGTCCTGGTAGCTCCCTGAAGGACCCTTGCTGCGGCATTCATTGCCAGCTGTAACGGGTTTAAAGTGGATTGAGGAAGACCAAGCAGGATGATATTAGCATAATCGAAATGGGGCATGATCAGTGCTTGGTAGATTGTCCTGAAATCTTTTGGCTCTTAACATGGAGCGTAGGTGTCTCAGAGAACGGATCTTGTAGTATATTGTTCTGACTGTGTTTCCTATGTGGGACTTCATATCCAGGCGTTGATCCAGAGTAACTCCCAGGTAGCGTATTGAGGGTTTGGATTGCAATTCTGCTTCCTTAGTTTTGAGATATTGAGGTGGGATGAAGTTGGGATTCCTCATGATAAAGAGGACTTCCGTTTTCTTATGTTGTATACGGAGGTATTGGGAGAGAAGCCAGTCTGATACTGCATTGAAACAGTTTATTAGAGGGGAGAGATCTAAATGGTCAGTGGAGATAGGGGTGTAAAGTAGAACGTCATCGGCATAAAGCATGCAATCGACATTAAATGACCGTATGATCTTACAGATTGGTTGCATGTAAATGTTAAATAGAAGGGCAGAGAGTGAGGAACCTTGAGGGACTCCCTGATCTAGGTGGAAGGGTTCTGAAGTTCTGCCTCCTGAGCGGACATGCTGCCATCTTCCGGATAGGTAGGACCTGCACCATTCAAGCGCTGTTCCACTGATGCCCTTCTCCATTAGCCTCGCTAAAAGGAGTTCATGATTCACTGAATCAAATGCTGCAGCGATGTCCAGGAAGATGAGGGCGAAACCTTGGCGGATGTTATCTATGCCGGTAATTATCTTGCTGAAGAGTGTGGTAAGGAGAGTTTTGACGCCATGATATTCTCTGAAGCCGTGTTGGCAGGGGTCTAACGGTGCAGCGGTGTCAATATGGTCCTGTAACTGTCGTTGGACCTCCTTTTCGATGATCTTAGCAAGTAGAGGTATGCTAGAAATGGGTCTGTAGGACTCTACCCTTAGGGGGTCGAGCTTGCAGTTTTTCAGCAGGGGTCTAATTGAGGTATGCTTAAGGGCTGAAGGGAATGATCCTGTTGAAAATGAGAGGTTCATTATGTTGGCGATTACTGGACTGAAATGACTGCGGAGCTCCTTGATCCAGAAGGCGGGGCATGGATCGGACTGGGATGTAGTGATGTTGAGGGCTGTAATGGTGTCTTCAATTCCCTTCTTAGAGGGAATAGAGAATGCAGAAAGGGCTCCTGGAATGTCCTGCACAAGGGTGGTGGTTGTTGCAGTGGTTCTGTTGGTAAGGCACATCTTAGATTGTAAGTGGGTTGCAAAGTCTTGAGGATGTATCTCAATTTGATATAATGTATCTCAATTTGATATAATATACTAATGGTTTGATATACAGTATTATCATATTAGGCTTCATTATATGATTCTTTCCAAATCACCTCTCCATTCATACTGCCCTCTTCTTTCTTTCCTCCAGGCCAGAAACACATACAGAGACAACATACAAGTCATGCACACACACACAGGGGATTCCATGCTTTCTCATTTGCTAGGTATTTGCTAGTATTTCTGCAGGAATCACAAAGGAGAGAGTTAATCCAATTACACGCGATAGGAAGTGGAAATGAAAGCGTGTAAAGTTCACCGATATGGGCGTAAATTAAGGTATTTTATAATCAATGCACGTACTTGTGCATTCTGACGCTGCTCTACATTTATCTTACCAAAGTACGTGCTTTCATGCCAATGCGCGTACTTGTTCGCTGGCAGGTATTTTACAAGAAACTGTTAACATGCATAGGTACAGTCAAAAAGGTTAGTTCTATATGTTTACTGTCACTATTATTTATTTTTCATTTATACGGATGCCTATACAGTGACATTTGTTTGTTAAATTAACTAAAAAGCTAAGTACCGATGGAGTTTGCAGCTATCTGCGTAGTTCTGAAAACTGCCCCCTAAAACAGTAATTTTATAACAGGAGTATGTGCATAAGATACACACGTTTTCAAAGGACAGTATGTACATACTTCCTTCCTTTGAAAATGATTCCCTGGAAGTACGTGCATACATTCATAGCTGCAATTTAGTGAACACAAATTGCCTAGATGTACTTGTGCATATATGTGAATATGTTATGAAACACACACTTTTTTTTCCTCTTGTTCAGTTGTTGTGTTTGGTCTTCCATTTCTATGCAGTTATGTTTTTCTGTTTTGTGGTCTATGATTAGTGTCTTTGAGATTTGTTTTCTTTGTATAATTTCTCTTTCTAAGTTGATTTAGCTGTAAATTTTCATTTGATATGGATTTATGTAATGCTTAATAAAATACTACGTTTCTTTAAAAAAGCATGCGTGTAAATGCTAACTCCTCTCCAACCCTGCCAAATGGAATGGCTCCACTGAGTCAATGTAAATGTATATGTTTTCCTTTCTGATGCAGTATTAGGCATGTTGCCAAAGGTTTATGATTGTTGTGCTAGTCATTTATTTATTTAACATTTCTTTTATACTGCTTTTCATGGTTATCAAAGCGGTTTACATTTAACTCAAACATTATACATGGAACAGAAATAAATAACTATAATACAGCGAACCTTGGTAACTATTTACAGAAGAGATTATAACCATTATGAGTGTGATAAGTACAGCACAACCTAGTACACTGAGCCATGTTTACAATTTACAAGTGAATGCTCTGAGGTTGTGTTGGAGATAAGGGGTTAGTGATATGGGATTGAGGACCTTCAATAAACCATTGCCAGTGGTGTGGGGTGCAGCGGACGATCAGTGGATGGGGTGGTGTTAGGTGGTGTTAGGTATTTGGACCATAATGTTCCATAAACAGGCGAGTTTTCAGCTTTTTCTTAAATTCTGAAGTATTGTCTATTGATATTAGTTCATGCAGAAGTAAGTTCCAGTGTGTGGGAGCATATATTTCGAAAGCTTGCTGGCAGACCATTTGAGAGCTTCCTGTCTTGTACTTTGATATAGCAAGGATGTTTTGGTTCAAATGTCTCCTTATTTTGGTGTCTGAAACCTTCTGGAACCTTCTGATTGATCGTGGATAACTTTAAATGTCATCATTATTGCTTTATATTTGATGTGTGATTATATAGAAACACAGAAACATGATGGCAGAAAAAGACCACATGGCCTATCTGGTCTGCCCTTCCATATCAACTACAATAGTCCCCTTTTTACTTTTAGAGATCCTCTGTATTTCTCGTGTCCACCACCACTGGGAGACTATTCCATGCATCTATCACTCTTTCTGTAAAGCCATATTTCCACATATTACTCCTGAGTCTATCCCCTTTCATTCTCATCCTATGTCTCCTTGTAGCAAAGCTTGCCTTCAACTGAAAGAGACCCTCCTGTATATTTAAATGTCTCTATCATATTGCCCCTATCCCTCCTTTCCTCAAAGTATACATATTAAGATCTTTAAGTCTGTCCTCATATGCTTCATAACGACGACCACTAACCATTATAGTAGTCACCTTCTGCAGCAACTATAACCTATTTATATCCTTCTGAAGGTGCGGTCTCCAGAATTGCACACAATACTCCAAATAAGGTCACACCAGAGGCATTATCACCTCCTTTTTTCTGCTGGCCATTCTTCTCCCTATACACCCAAGCATCCTTCTGGCTTTCACAGTTGCCTTTTCTACCTATTTAGCTATTGTAAGATCCTCAGACACAATTATGCCCAGGTCCCGCTCTTCTTTTGTGGATAGAACCCTTGAGTCTGACAATACCACTTTTGTCCTTTCTCCTCTTACTAACATGTCTGAAAAATGTCTTATTTTTGAGAAAATGGGAGACCCTCATTTAATCTGGGAGGATGTGCACTTCCATAGTGTAGGAATGTGTACTTTTTTTGTACTAAGTTAATAGCAGTGGGTCACAAGCTTAGTATATCTGATACACTCTATCTTAATATTAGTATTGATGAGGCTTGAGAAAGGTCATTGATGCGAATGGGCACAAAAGTTGGACATACTATGATAAAGCAAGCCTACTCTATGGCTCTCTATAATAATAGAAGTTTATTACTGGCATCTAAAGAAAGAATGGTAAACAAAAATAATGATGGTGTTAATTTAATCACAAAATATTCTCCACTGAGTCTGGGAATTCAGCGTATATTAAAGAAACATGGGAACGTTTTAAGTGCCATCCCTGGGCTTGAGCACAAGCAAATACGCTGCGTGTGGCAACGTAATAAAAATTTAAGGGAACAACTTAGTCCAGCAGTACTACGATCCCCTTTGTCAGTGGGGACATTGTCAAAAACCACAGCAGGACATAAAAAATGTGGTACCTGTGGGATTTGTAACATCACCATGGAAGTGAGCACTTTCAAATACCGGAGCGTCACATACATTTTTGAAAGAACACACTACATGTTATTCCACCTTTGTGGTTTACGTCATCCAATGTCCCTGTGATTTCATTTATGTGGGGAAAACAATTTGACCCTTCAAAACAAAAGTAGGAGAACACAAGAGTCGCTTGAAATGTAAAGTGAAAGAGGCACCACTAGTGCAGCATTGTTTAATACTGGGACATCAGTTTGAACATTTGAGATGCTTTTGTATAGATAAGAAACGGTCAGGCTTAGCGGGAAAGTCACAGGAGCAATCCTTACTCATCAGGGAACAAAGGTGGATATTTACTCTAAACTCTGTGACACCCGGTGGGCTTAATACATATATAGATTGGACATCATGCATATAAAAGATTAACAGAGAGGTAGTTTAGCTTAATACATGTTGAATTTATGTTTAGAGAAATGAGTAGAAATATTGGTAGTAAATTTAGAATACATGTATTTCTTAGTTTGGCCTGTGCACACATAAAAATATTTAAGAACGCAAGATTGTTTATTACCTATATTAGGTGAGGAGACTCACCTAATGGAACGCATGAGTACTGCACGTCGATGCTGCAGTGGTGTTGGTTTAGTTGACGTCATGATGGGCGTCTTTGGACGTCATTGAAAGACTGACGAGTCAGGGGTTTAAAAACAAGGGTAGTAATTGGTAGCCCGCATGCGTGGCGTTTTTCACAACCATGCCGGTCGAGAGGTTTCAGTTGTAGCAGTTGATAAGATGCATGCAGCATCGTATACGTTTCGGTAGGTGTTTGTTCTCCTGTAGTTCTATTAATATGGTAGAGGGATATGGATGTGTTTGATTGTTTTTTTTAAATTATTACAGTGGTCATTTATTTATATAGATATATATATATGTATAACTTTTTGTATATTTTTAGAGATATGAGTTTTTTGCAATCCCCTTGAAAAAATGAAACGCAAGGAGGCGCCAAGGAAAGGCGTTGGGATATATAACTAAGCACACCGCAGAAACGAGCTGACAACTTACGACATAAGTTGAGCATTCATTTGCACTTTTTTGTACTAAGTTAATAGCAGTGGGTCACAAGCTTAGTATATCTGATACACTCTATCTTAATATTAGTATTGATGAAGCTTGAGAAAGGTCATTGATGCAAATGGACACAAAAGTTGGACATACTAGAAGTCTAAAAATTAGTGCCATTGAGTCTGAGATCTTTTTCATGTTACGCTATATATAAAGAGTAGTTAATGTAGATTAAATGGAGTTTGACCACAAGAGAGAGAGTTTGTTAGAATACAACTAGATCCTGAAGATATGAATTGAGTGATTTCACGTTATCATTTTTGACAAATACAGCACTCAGAGAAATAGACCATCAACAATTGTTTCATCACAAGAATGGGGGGATGTTAGGTCAGTGCCCTGGCAACTGTTAGCTCGGGTGGACCAGGTAGATGCAGGTGGATTGTGTTTGGCCTTTGTCAGCTGCTGTCATGCTGATTTCCAGTTTTCTATGTTCCTATGTGCCACCTATGCGCCTGCCTAGTCCACCCTGTGCCCCAGTTGCCCCCGCTACATGTCCTGCCTGCAGCCCCTATGCCCCATTTGCACCAGCGCCATAGTGGCCTTTTATACTTGGGAACTATGCTGTTGCTGAAAATGGAGCACTACTATCACATTCTTGGGCTCCCTGCCTATGCTGTACATTGCTGACACAGAAATGGTTTCTCTCTCCTGCAAATGTGCATCTAACGGCAGGTTTTCATTTGCGGTAGGATTCAGCCCTTCAGTTCAGCACGTTAGTGTGCAGGGAGCCTCTCCCCGCCCACTCCCCGCCCATTGACCCCTTCTCTCCGCTCTCTCTCCACCCTCTACAGGAACGCTAACGCTCATTAGGTAACATTAACAGCGTTAACGTTACATACCGTGCGTTAATGTTACCTAACGATTGTTAACATTACCTAACACGCGGGCTGTAACGGTACCGCAGTTTAGTAAACATACCCCTAAGTTTTTCCAAATATAGATGCCTGTCTTCCTCTCTCTGTGATCTCTAATATTTCATGAAGGCCTTCCTCTTTTTCTTCACTTTCTCAGCTACTTCTTTTGAGAACTATAGCGGTCTCCTTTTCCTTTTACATAGGAAGCCATTGTAGAGATTTGAGTATTGATATGATGTGCTCTTGACATGATGTTTGTGTAATCAGACGAGCAGTGGTGTTTTGTGCTAGTTGTAAGGTGTGGGTTGTATATTTGGGGAGACCATGCAATATTATGTTACCATAGTCTAGTTGTGGGGTAATTATGGACTGGCATACTGTATGGAAGTGGTTGTGGTCTAGTAGAGTATGAAGGTTCTGCAGCATCTTCATTTTGTGATAGGTTAAGGATATCATCTTCTTGATGTGTAATTGTAGGTTGTAGTATTACTCCGAGATATTTGACTTCATTTTTAACTGGTATGGCAAACTCATTTATTTTAATTTCTTCTAGTGGGGAGTATATGGTGTCTTTCATTATAGTAATGACCTCAGATTTGTTGAAGTTGATTTCCAGGTTAGGATTTTGTATGAGAGATCTCATGCAGGAGATTATGGGTGTGTAGTTTGGTCTTGAAGGTTCAAATGGAGCATATATCATCATGTTGTCGGCATAGAGTTGGTAATATAAGTTATATTCTTGTATAAGTTGGCATACTGGCTGGATATATATGTTAAATAGGATGGAGAAGAGTATAGATCCTTGGAGGATACCTTGTAGTTGTTTAATTGGCCTTGATGTTCTGTTATCCATCTCATTTCCTTCCTATTGTTTCTGTGTGTAACTTCAGCTCAGCATAGCCAGCTCTGTTTTCTGTAAATCGACTTGATGGCCATTGGACCGAATGGCGGTGTAGTAAACCATCTAATTAAATAAATAAATAAATAAATAAACATATAAATAAAAACTGTTGGCTGCATTTGGTATGGGTGATTGTAAAAGATCCAATAAGCCAATCTCCTAGTAACCAAAATACTGTACTATACCAACTAGGGTTTCACTCAGTTCTAACTATCTGTTAACCTTAATTGCACAAAGGGCAAGGAGATCTCAGTACAGCTATATACCCTACATCTGGTGAAAATTTCACAATAGGGACTAGCAGACGCTTACATCATGGATCTCAAACCTCCCCACCTTAAATTACCTTAAATATTATTCTCCAGGACCAAGCAGGAAGTCAGTCCTCAGATATGGGTGACGTCGGCGCAGACGGAGCCCTCGTGTGGAGCATTTCCCCAGTTTTCAAAGAAAGCCTTTGGGAATGCAGCGCACATGCGCGGCCCCCTTCCCGCCCAAGGGTGCCATCTTGCTCAGTCTTTCTTTTTCTGCAGAGCCCAATGGACATAGTTCGTGTCACCCGGTAAAAAGTTGATTTTTTCACGTCCCTTTATCCGGTTCGACGCCAGTTCCCCATCCCGCCTTGGCTCGGTACACCGGTATCGAGCCCGGAACTTCTTTTTCGGATTTTGTCCTTTGCGCTTTTTCTGTTATTTTCACTGGCAGGGGCCCTTTTTCACCCCGATGGCTGCCAACGGGTTTAAGAAGTGTGATCGGTGTAAGAAACTTATGTCTCTCACCGACACACACGACTGCTGCCTCCGATGCCTCGGGCCCGACCATGACCCGCTAGTCTGTGGCCCGTGCGGCAAGGTGGCACATAGGAACATAGAAAACCGGAAATCAGCATGACAGCAGCTGACAAAGGCCAAACACAATCCACCTGCATCTACCTGGTCCACCCGAGCTAACAGTTGCCAGGGCACTGACCTAACATCCCCCCATTCTTGTGATGAAACAATTGTTGATGGTCTATTTCTCTGAGTGCTGTATTTGTCAAAAATGATAACGTGAAATCACTCAATTCATATCTTCAGGATCTAGTTGTATTCTAACAAACTCTCTCTTGTGGTCAAACTCTATTTAATCTACATTAACTACTCTTTATATATAGCGTAACATGAAAAAGATCTCAGACTCAATGGCACTAATTTTTAGACTTCTAGTATGTCCAACTTTTGTGCCCATTCGCATCAATGACCTTTCTCAAGCTTCATCAATACTAATATTAAGATAGAGTGTATCAGATATACTAAGCTTGTGACCCACTGCTATTAACTTAGTACAAAAAAGTACAAAAAAGTGCAAATGAATGCTTAACTTATGTCGTAAGTTGTCAGCTCGTTTCTGCAGTGTGCTTAGTTATATATCCCAACGCCTTTCCTTGCACCAAACAGCACACATCAGCATCTATAAGCAAGAAGAGCCACAAATTAAAACAGCATTTAAACAACATCTAACAATAAGGAAGAAACCTTTGGTGAAACAAAGATCTTTGTGGGTGTATGCAGCAGAGTGTAGTAGAGTGAGAACACTGAATGGACTTGCCAGCACGTGTTTCTACAGAGAATGGAGCTGTGGGCTGCATGGAGCTTGGACAGCTGCGATTAAGCAGATAAGCTATTGGATACTATTGTTAGATGTTGTTTAAATGCTGTTTTAATTTGTGGCTCTTCTTGCTTATAGATGCTGATGTGTGCTGTTCGGTGCTTTCCTGTTTAGCTTATGAAAATACAGAAAATCGTATTGGAGTATAATAGCTGTTGCTGTATGTTTGATGGCTGCTTTAAAGAAACTTGCTTTAAAGTGTATTAAGAGACGCTGATGAGTCGTTGTCTGTAAAGGGGAATAAATAGTGGGTTTTAAGTTGGTTATAGAAATACTGACAAGTATTTATCAGGATTACAATTTAATTGAACATTAGTAACAATATTTAAGGTAATTTAAGATGGGGAGGTTGGAGATCCATGATGAAAGCGTCTGCTAGTCCCTATGGTGAAATTTTCACCAGATGTAGGGCATATAGCTGTACTGAGATCTCCTTGCCCTTTGTGTAATTAGTAGATAGTTAGAATTGAGTGAAACCCTAGTTGGTATAGTATTTTGTTTACTAAGAGATTGGTTTATTGGATCATTAGGCTCTTAGTCTGGTGGTGTGTTGATTTTAAAAGATGCCATTTCTACCCATGAACCTCTGAGTCATTTAGAGGATAATTTTGGTATTTATGTGCATAAAACAGAATCCCTATCTATCCGTTGTGTGAGTGCCCATTACCCAGTCAAAGAAACTGGTGATAGCTTTCCTGGGGCTTGTCACCTACTGCCAAGGTCAGCCTGGGAGTAATGCTGGCATAGGACAAAGATGCCTTTACAAGCTGGAACTACTCCTTCAAGAGAAAGATTATACTGTGATTGAGAAGAGTACACAACAAGAGAGGCCTACCCTTCTGCACCAAGGGACCCTTTTACAAAGGTGTAGAAGAGACATCTCGAGGATCAAGAAACATTTGAGCCAGGCTTTCCTGCAGATCAGTTCCAGGGACCTGCATCTACAGAGGCAACAGGCTCCGAAGAAAGGAGGAATCCAGGAGCTCTCCAGTAATCAGTGACACCAGAACAAGGAGTGAATCCAGGACAGTTCTGGGGACTTGTGCCTGCATTACCATCAGCTCCAGGTAAACTGGTAAAGAGTAGTAATGTAGGAGATGGGTTTCCAGTCAGGAAAATATCACACTAAGGGACCCTTTTACTAAGCACCGCTAGCCAATTAACATGCGTTATAGCATGCGGTAACTGGCTACAGTGAATGTTAATGCATGGGCAAGCCAGCCATCAACTGCCAAAATACAAATGAAATAGCACTCATACGCTAATGTAGAGAGTGGGTGGGTTGGGGTGGAGTGTAGGCGTGGAGAGCACATTAGCATGTAACGTTAACATAGCAATTAGCATGGGTGCATCCAACAGTTCCTCTATGAGCATCGTTAGATGAACCCACATTAATTGTGCCACATGTTACATACTCACACACACATACACACACACACACACCTGAATAGCGAATCATGTATCCTTGTAAATAATTTCTATAGATAGCAATGTCAGCTCGCTGACATTCCCCTGTAAATTCAGCAGTATACAAAAGTATACACCCTGTAAATAGTTCTGACAATTTGCTGTTCTGTTATATGTAAAAAGTTAAGAAGTTCTTGTTCTATGTAATGTTATGCAAATGTATGCAATTGTTCCATGTAAACCGCCCCTGATCTCTGGAAGGGGCGGTATAGAAGAAATAGATAAATAAAATAAATAAATAAATAAATACTCAGTCATGCATTAACTGCTAGGAAAATGCTTCTCACGCCTCCAATAGTTAACATGGTCCCTAGAAATTTAAGGTGAAAGAGTGGAGAAACATGAATTTCCAGCATATCAGATATATAATATTCAGTGTGCAGTGTTGAGCGAGATATGAGTAACCTGATTGTAACAAGTAGAGGAAAAAGAAAGAATAAACCATCTGTAATATAGTTCTTGTTGCTGCTTTTAGTCCATTGTTATAAATATTTTATCAGTGACCTTAGAATTTAAGTAAACCTTTGGTTCGGAACACAAACTTCGGATGGAACTCGGTTATTTTGAGAAAGGAAGAGGTGTGAGAGGAGTCTGAGTGCATATGCCGGTCCCTATTCAAAGAACTCTGAAATTTAATTCCAAGAGTAAATACTGAAAAACTTAAAAACCCTTGGAATGGTGTACCTCAAGCTTGGCAAGCAGTATGAAAGCGCTGCTGTAAGGACTGTACCACATGGAAAGTTTGTGCCACCAGTGTTATCTGCTGGGGCACAAACTTACATCATAGAAACATAGAAACATGATGACAGAAAAAGACCACAAGGCCCATCTAGTCTGTCCTTCCATAACAACAACTACAACAGTCCACTTTTTACCTTTAGAGATCCTCTGTGTTGGTCCCATGCTTTTTTGAATTCAGTTACTGTCCTCATCTCTACCACCTCCACTGGGAGACAATTCCACGGATCCACTACTCTTTCCGTAAAGAAATATTTCCGCATATCACTCCTGAATCTATCTCCCTTCACCCTCATCCCATGTCCCCTCGTCGCAGAACTTGCTTTCAATTGAAAGAGGCTCTCTCCCTGAACATTTATGCCACGGAGGTATTTAAACATCTCAATCATATCACCTCTATCCCGCCTTTCCTCTAAGGTGTACATATTAAGATCCTTAAGTCTGTCCTCATATGCTTTATAATGAAGACTACTAATCATCTTAGTAGCAACCCTCTGCACGACTCCATCCTGTTCACATCCTTTTGAAGGTGCGGTCTCCAGAATTGCACACCATACTCCAAATGAGGTCGCACCAAAGACTTATACAGAGGCATTATCACCTCCTTTTTTCTGCTAGCCATTCCTCTCCGTATGCACCCAAGCATCCTTCTAGCTTTTGCCGTCGCCTTTTCTACCTGTTTAGCTACTTTAAGATCATCGGACACAACTACGCCTAGGTCCCGCTCTTCTTTAGTGGACAAAAGTACTTCACCTCCTATGCTGTATTGCTCCCTTGGATTGCTGCAGCCCAAATGCATGACCTTACATTTTTTAACATTAAATCCCAGCTGCCAAATTCTAGACCATTCTTCAAGCTTAGCTAGATCCCTCCTCATGTTATCTACACCTTCCTGGGTGTCTACTTTATTGCAGATTTTGGTATCATCCGCAAAGAGGCAAACCTTACCCGACAGCCCTTCCGCTATATCACTAACAAAGATGTTAAAAAGAATCGGACCAAGGACAGATCCCTGGGGCACACCACTGGTAACATCCTTCTCCTCAGACTGAGCTCCATTTACTTGTACTCTTTGTCGCCTCCCACCCAACCAATTTCTAACCCAAGCAGTAACTTTAGGGTCCATCCCTAGGGTGCTCAGTTTGTTTATAAGTCGCCTGTGAGGAACAGTGTCAAAGGCTTTACTGAAATCTAAATACACCACATCTAGAGCTCTCCCTCGGTCCAACTCCCTGGTCACCCAGTCAAAGAAATCAATCAGATTTGTCTGACAAGACCTGCCTCTGGTGAATCCATGCTGCCTCGGATCCTGTAATCCGCTGGACTCCAGAAACCTCACTATTTTCTCTTTCAACAGCGTTTCCATTAATTTACTCACCACTGAAGTTAAACTAACCGGCCTGTAGTTTTCAACCACATCCTTACTTCCGCTTTTGTGTAAAGGCACCACATGAGCCTCTCTCCAGTCCTTCGGCACCACTCCCGACTCCAACGAGGCATTGAAAAGGTCAGTCAGTGGAGTTGCTAGAACGTCCCCAAGTTCCCTCAGTATTCTAGGGTGTACCCCATCCGGTCCCATCGCTTTGTCTACTTTAAGTTGAGCTAGTTTCTCACGAACACAGTCTTCTGAAAATTGTTCAAGATGTCCCTCGCTTCTGTTCTTATTTGTGGGTGTTTTCTGAGGTCCTGCTCCTGGTTCTTCATCTGTGAACACAGAACAAAAATATTTGTTAAGCAATTCCGCTTTATCCTTATCAGCTTCTACATATTCCCCCCCTGTACCCTTGAGTCTGACAATACCACTTTTGCCCTTCCTCTTCTCACTAATATATCTGAAAAATGTCTTATCTCCCCATTTTATTGCATTGGCTATTTCCTCCTCCTTTTATTTATTTATTTATTTATTTATTTATTACAGTTTCTTATATACCGCGCTATTCGGCATCAGCGCGGTTTACAATATAACATAACTACCATACGACAAGGTGTCTGGTTTTACATTGAACAGGGAAAAGAAACTTGGATAACTGGGTTAACTATATATATGAACTATTTACACTGCAGGATAGGTAAAATCAGGTCATAAGTAAGGGGGCATCTCTAGATTTCTCTTTTGAATCTTTGCCTTCTTGACTACTTTGCTAGCTTCTCTAAGTTTTTCCAAATACAGATGCCTGTCTTCCTTTCTCTGTGATCTCTTGTATTTCATGAAGGCCTCCCTCTTTTTCTTCACTTTTTCAGCTACTTCCTTCGAAAACCATAGCGGTCTCCTGTTCCTTTTGCCTTTATTTACCATTTTAACAAAAAGGTTGGTTGCCTTTAAAATACCCCCTTTCAGTTTTGCCCACTGTTGTTCTACATCCCCCAGCTGTTCCCATCCCACTAATGACTCCCTGAGGTATTGGCCCATCTTCGCAAAGTTAGTCTTCCTAAAGTCTAAGATCTTCACCTTGGAATGGATTCTAACAGCCCTAGTCCTAATACTGAACCACACCATCTGGTGATCACTGGATGCAAAATGATCTCCCACTACAACATCAGAAACACTTTCACCATTGGTAAGCACCAAGTCCAGTATGGCCCCTTCACGTGTGGGGTCTGTTACCAATTGCCTGAATAGTTCTCCCTGTAGAGAATCCAGGATCTCCTTACTCCTAGATGATACTGCAGCAGGAAAGTGCCAATCAACATCTGGCATATTGAAATCTCCTAGCAGTAGCACTTCCCCTTTCCTAGCAATGCTGCGTATGTCTTCAATTAACTCTCTGTCCACCTCTTCCTCTTGTGAGGGAGGTCTGTATATCACACCAATGCAAATAGATTTCTCTTTGCCTCTTTCTAGTTTAACCCACAATGCCTCCTCTCTCCCTTTTAAGCTCTGTAATTCCAAAGCTTTAATAGTAGTTTTTACATATAGTGCTACTCCTCCTCCCCTTCTTCCTACCCTGTCCTTTCTGAATAAAGTATAGCCAGGTATAGTTACTTCCCAGTCATGGTTTTCTGTGAACCATGTTTCTGTAACTGCCACTAAATCTAAGTCAGCCACTCCCACCAAAGCTTCAACTTCAGAGATCTTATTTCCCATGCTACGGGCATTAATACACACTGCTTTCCATATGTTACCCCTGTTACCCATTTCCATAAAGGTATTTAATGTATCACTTACCTGGGGGCTTTCTTCACCCATCCCCAACGAATCTAGTTTAAAGCCCTCTTCAGTAGATTAGCCAGTCTACTACCAAATCAATAACCAACCACCAGCCACTTATTTATTTATTTATTTACATATTCTTTGACATCCCCAGCACAAAGGGCGGCATATAAAACAGCATATATCATCACATGGAAGAGATATAACATAATGGAAAACCATCCCAAGTAAATCCACATAAAATGTGTTACCATCATTGGGTCTCCTGGGGATCAGAGTCCACCTCAGGGGGCGTATATTAACTGTTATTTGATTGCTGTTTGTATTGATGGTTATAAATAAACTTATTAAAAAAAAAATCATTGCCCTAAAGGCAGAGATTTCAGTGCATAACACTCCCCCCCAGTCTACTCCATAGACCTAGAGAATAGTAAGGGCACGATATTCAAACAGGTTTAAAAGCCCACTGAACTTGATATTCAGTAACACTAAAAGGCCAGTGCCGCTGAATATCATTACAGACCTCTTTGGCACAATCCAGATCATCAAGGAGTATAAAGCAAGGGAACAAGGAGTGACTGTGAAAAACCTGCAGCATCCCCCTTGGATCAATAAGGAGAGTCCTGCCTATGTAAATGCCTTACAAGCCATCTACTCACAAATATACATAGAGGAAGTTCCAAGAAGAGACATCTTGAGGATCAAGGAACATCTGAGTGAGGTCAATGGCTGTCCTAACTTAATGTGGTTTTACTATACGGTTAGTGGCTGAATATTGCTGCTGACCAGATAGTAACGGAGGTCAGCAGTGAAACCAGATATTCAGCGCTGGTGGATGTCTGGCACCCGGCTCTGAATATCCGGATTCAGTTTTACAAGTTTTACAAGTGTTGATCATCATGGGCTGAATATCGGGCTGTAAAACCTTAACTCCCTTCCTAGACCTCAATATGTCCACCCCCTAGGTTACTTAGCCTACAGCCATTTACTTGAGAGATGTATCACAGGGCAGACATGAAGCACCAAAATGTGTATTTTTCCTGACAGGTGGTCTGACATAGACGCTTGACCTAAAAAGGTTGAGTGGCGGGGGTAGAGTGTATAAAGTATACATTAGGTGTAATTTTACAAACCATTTTTGAGGGTAAATGAACTCTTATAAAATTAGATCATGCCTAAGGGGTATGTTTACTAAACCGTCCTAATGTTACCGGCGCTAGTTGCAGCGATAATGTGAAGAATGCCATATAAGGAGTGGGTGTTCCAGTCCTAAGGTAGCAAGAATATGTATCGTGCGATAGTGGGCGCCACGGCACTTTAACGTGCGTTAACCCTAAGTACATGGCAGCGCAGTGTTATAAGCTATAACAATGTAGCCCACTGGTTACTGCAATGACTGTGGAGGCAGAGGTCATGGGTTTGATCCTGCAGTGGTGTAATCTAAAAAAGCTGTCTGAGGCATTTTCTTTTAATTTAAATCAGTGCCACCAGCAAAAACACCCTCATAGTGCCGTAACCTAAGGTGTCTAATAAGGCGCCCTATAGGTCACATTATAAAGTGCCCTGTCTGCCAAGACACCCTATAATGTGGCAGACAGGGCACTGTATAGGGCGCCTTATAGGGCGCCTATGAGGCACCTTAGGCTACAGCACTGTGAGGGTGTTTCTGCTGGCAGCACTGATTTAAATTAAAAGAAAATGCCTCAGACAGCTTTTTTAGATTACACCACTGCAGGATCAAACCCATGATCTCTATAGCTGCTACCACACTGCTGGCTGGCTACAGAAAGACTGCAGGTCACCACACAAACTGCTGTGGTTACCAGGATAAGGTAAACCCATCCGTACCCATGATGCATTGCACATGCAGATCAGCAGTCTATGGCTGATTACATAATGGGGTATGCATCCCCACAGCACCTAGGCCTGATAGGGGGAACTGACCGTGTGTGTTATTGGCACAGAGTAGCTACAGACCGTGACATTGTGCAGTCCTGTGCTCACCCTGAGGGTGAGGTGGGGCGCCCAGCACCAGGTCCGCAGCACCTGGCTTGAATGAGATAGGCTATGCTGCCGGTCCCTGTCAGTGCCAGTGTGTGATTAGGTAGTCCTTGCAGACACACCTAGGATACACCTGTGTCCATCTGTATTTCCCAGTCACGTCTAGCCCTTGTGGACTATGATGCACCCAGAATAGTGCATATCCTGTGTGGGTGCCATGGTCACATATTATAAGTGAAGGGGGGGGGGTTGTTTGGACCCAAAAGTGGATTATGTAGCACCACCCAACCCACTCTCTGTGGGGGGACAGGATCTCGCACCAACAGATCCACATTGTACATCTCTGCAATGGTAGCAGTAGAGAGGACCCTCATTCCCAGTCCTGTTGGAGAACAGGCACCCTACAGGGCAGTCGATGCAGATCTATACGCATCACATAAGGCAATGGCAGACAGGCAGAACGCTGGAAAAAGCATTAGCTGCCCCCCACCACTATCTGACATTCACCAGCAGAGGGCACAGTCAGTCTCCACCCACTGCAAGGCATTCTAGCCATACACATGCTAACTGCAGACAGTCTGCTAGCTACTACATAGTACATGCTCCTGGAGAAACTGTGTGCACCCAAAAATGGGATGTGAGCACACACACCAAGCAGGTATGTCAGAAACTAAGCCTCCATAAAAAAGAACCCATAAACATCACTTGAGAGAAATGCTGTATAGTACTATGGGGGAACCTAGCCATGCCGTGGTCACTGCTCAGTCAGGGTGAGAGTGACCTCCCAGCATGATATGCTGTGGCCACCCTGTCCGTGCAGGTGGTGGTTGGGCACTACAATGTCCCAGCCATTGCCCTATACACTGTGCAGATGCACCCTGCCCAGACCACCCTGTCCGGGCCATACCCACAGTACCTTGCTCGTCATTATGCACATTGGCAGGCTAACACTGGAAACAGTGCAAGCAGTGTAGGCTCAGTAAGGTGTAGGCAGCCACAATACACTGGATAGACAGACACACACTCCCACACCTATGCCAGCATTGTGCAAATATAGAGGTTTGTGGCAGCCCTGGCCGCCACACCAGTCCTGGGCACAGTACAGGCATTGCTATGGTACGCAAAACTGTTGGGGGTCACTCCCCGGGGTGGTAAACACTGTCAGAATCAATAACTGAAGCACACTCCACAGATATCAGAAAGGTTGCTATGATGAATCTCTAGCAACAAATCATGTTTAACTTAGGATTTGTTATCTGACATAAATCATAGCAACCTTTTGATATATGTGGAATGTGTTCCCAAGTTTAGGACGGCATTGCTAAGGTATGCAGGTGCCAGTATTGGGAGATGCTGCTCTGCGCAGGGCTCAACAGCCCCACTCTCCATGAGGCATTGGATAGTGGAGCCTGTGGGTGTGGGTGTTTGTACCCCTGTTGGCCTCTGCTCTAGGGCTGAGTTTCCCAACTCCGGTCCTGCTGGGCCAAAACTGTTCAGATTCTCATGCTGTCCCTCATGAATATGCATGAGATACATTTGCATACAATGGGGTGGCACATACAAATACAGCACAGGTATATTTATTAGGGACAGCATGAAACCTGAATGGTGTTTGGTCCTCCAGGACTGCAGTTGGGAAACTCTGCTCTAGGGATTGCACATGTTTATGGTGTCTGTGCTCTGCAGGGTAAAATATAGGCGTTTCAGGCATGTTTATATTATCTGCAATAAAGGTTCCGTCTTTATTACCATGGTTTAGTACTGGGTAAAATATGGGGATGAGGTTGGCAGGAGCCACAGCTAGGACTTGAACGTGTGACCTTCTGCTCCTGAACTCATGGCTGTGTGTACTGCACCAAACTGTTGCCATGGAGGGCAGGTCATTCCCTGGGGATACCATGACTGTTCGTCAGACAAACCTTGTCTGTTGCAGTGCACAGCACCCACCTAAACGGGGCTTGGCCGTGGTCTGCTGTGGGCAGATGCCACTGCCACCTCCGCCACCAGCACCCCTCCACCACCATGCTGACATGCCCTTATGCCGGTGGTGCTGGTGGTGCGCAGTCCCAGGCCACCCAGTGTGCCGGTAGGCAGCTGCCTATGGTGTGGGTTCTCGGGTAGGGGTGCCTACATGGACATGCGCACTTCCCCCCGGCACCGCCTGCCAATGTTATGTGCCCTTGGGGGTACCTGCTGGGTAATATCCCCTGTGACACTGTGGGACACACACTCGTGCCCATGTTGGACCCTCGTCAGTTGCTGTCTTGCTGCTTTACAGTTTCGGCATTCCTATGTGCCACCTAGGCATCTGCCTAGTCTGCACTGTGCCCCAGCTGGACCACAGCATAGCAAACCTGCCCAATATAAATGACAAAACCCTGATCACCGCTATTTTACTGTGGGATCATTCACTTTGTAGGGGGACAGAGCATAGCCCCTTCCAAGCATGATATCTTCCTTTTTACGCTTTGTCAGTAGTGTTGCTTTATGTTTATCATTAGTAGCACTATTGGCCAGCTTGGTTATGGGGATTTCAAATGTGGTTCTGGTCATTTAATATGTTTATGTGCCTTTTTGGTTCCTGCAGATGTATCACTACTATCACTTTTCTGGGTTTCCCTGGCTTTGCTGTACATTGCTGACTGAAATGGTTTCTCTCTCCTGCAAATGTGCCTCTAGCGCGAGGTTTTAACTGGTGCTAATTTTCAGACCTTCATTTCACGCCGTTAGTGTGCATGGGGCCTCTCCCCGCCCACTCTCCACCCATTGACCCCTCATCTCCGTCTCTGGGGAGCCTTACTCCACCCTCTGCGCACCTTAACGCTGCCGCAGACATTATCGCGCGATACATGACATTCTCGCATGGTAAAGTGCCATTATCGTGCGATAATGTCACGTATAGCATGATAACGTCGCAGCTGCACCGTTAGTGTCGTTGAGTAAACATACCCCTAAAGGTACATGTGGTGCCAGTCACATACTTGCATGGTAGACATGCACAGAGATAGAGTTTGGGTGGAGAATGGGCAGAGTCGCAATTTACATGTTTTATGAGTGCAAAGTATGTGCCATTTATATCTGCTCGCAAGCAGGTGTAGTGTCCATATCTTGAATATAGGCACTATTGCTGCTGGACTTACCCTAGAATTTTATGAAATCACATAGACACTTATGCCTCTTGATAAAAGTGGGTGACCATAGTTACCTTCTTGCCCTGTAAATTAAGGTGCTCTATTATAAAATTGCTCTCCACATGTCCTTAGTCCTCTTTAAGAGAGGAAAATCCAGTCCACCTTAAGTGAAGCAAAACAGAGTAATGGGTGGCACTCAAGTAGAGAAGCTTAAAAACTCAATCTCAGAGGTAGGACTGGCGGCTCAAATGAGGAGAGGGAAGTATTAAGAAATACATTTGAACTGTTCAGGAATAATTTTACAGCAGTGCCTATGTTAATAGGTCAGGATGGTGCCTATTTTTAGAATATTTTATAAAGACACATAGGCAGGTATATGTCTTTGTAAAATACTAGCACAAATCCTGCTGAAATGGCCGGCACTAAAAGCGTGGGCATTACGCTTGTTCTTGAGCAGCTGTATATCCTAGTGCTTTCTTTACATGTGACTCTATTCATGCTCCACCCAAATTCATCCTCTAAGAATACCTATTCTACAAGTACACACCAGCTTGCATCACACATACATTTAGAAACAACCTAATTTTATAAACTGCCTTTCAGGCATAAGAAAGGTTTATAAAATCACAATTTTTGGAGGTTGCTGTCGTGGATCTTAAATGCCATTGAGTCATTGTTGATTCATGGCTACCTTGTGGATAATTGTCCTAATTGTATTCTGTCTTCAGGCAGATAGCTAATTGTTGATAGAGTGGCATCCATAGCTGTTGCTATTGTCTTAATCTAGCACATTGCTGGTTTTACTCTTTTGCATTAACCTTCAACCTTGCCAAGCATGATGTCTTTCTCTAATGATCTCTCGCTTTACATGATGTGTCCAAAGTATCATAGTCCAAGTCTTGTCATTTGAGATTCTAAGGAAAGCTTAGGTCTGATCTCCTCTAGTACCAACTGATCTATTCTTTGGGCAGTCCATGGAATGCATAGTATTCTTTATCAGCCCCTTAAATCAAAGGCATTGATTTTCTTCCTTTCTTCTTCACAGTCCAACTTTCACATCCATATGATGTTATTGAAAATATGATATATAAATAAAATCTTCATAATCTTGTCTAGTCCTTCACAACCATTCTTTCAACAACAATGCGTCGTCAGATTTCTTGCTTGATTGGTGATTCATTTATCGATCCAAGGAGGTTAAAATTGTCTACTCTTTCTATTTCTTCTCCATCAAGGGCGAAATTGTTGATTTTGCCAGTTGTCAGGATCTGTGTCTTCTTCACGTCCAGGTGCAGACCCATTTTAAGACTATGTTCTTGATCTTGATAAGCAGATCTTTATATTTATTTCCACACTTGCTACATGCACCAAAGTGGTTTACAAAAAACAAGGTAACATGGTATTGCCAACATAGCGAAGATTGGTGGAAAATGCATTAACAATCTTCACACCTTGGTTGTCTTTATGCAGTCCTGTTTTTCCAGTGATTTGTTCTGCACATATAGTAACAGGGCGGGCCCCAGATTTGGTTCAAGGTGTTGGCACCCTAGACAAATCTTAAACCTTATGCTCCCCTGACTGTAAGAATCTATTATTTAGCTCTGAATGTTCTGCTCTCCCCCTTACCCTCCACCCAGAAGCTGCCAACCTGGGCGACTGCCTGGTTTGGCTGATGGATGGACCAGCTCTGCATATAAATTGAACAGGTATGGAGAAAATATGCAGCGTTGTCTTACACCTTCTGTTTCTCTTTATTCTGTTCAAACTGTTTCTTCTTGATCAATGCAGAGTTTATGTATGAAAACTATCATGTGATTTGCTTCTTAATGTGCCCCCAGAATTTTTCATGATATATCTTTATCTTTATCTTTATCTTTATTAAAATACTTGATATACCGCCCAGGCCGAAGCATCAGGGCGGTGCACAATCATAAAAACAACGACTGCTAATTAAAAGGAAAGGAACGCCATAAAATAATAGGACAGAGAGCAAGATAATAAAATCATCAGATATTAAGATAGGTAATAGTAAAACAAATACAGATAGCAGATAGCCAAGGTGCATAAGGGATTAGAGGGAAAGAGGAGGGGGAAGGAAGGAGCGGAGGGGAAAGGGGAATGGGAGGCGTAGCTAGGGAGAGGAAACACCATCGACAGGGGGGGGGTAGATCAAAGGCCTTACAAAAGAGGTGTGTTTTAAGAAGGACTTTGAAACGGGTATAAGATGATTCAATACGAAGTGAGGAGGGGAGGCAGTTCCAAAGGGCGGGGGCCAGGAAGAAGAAAGCAGAGTGACGAGTAGATTCAAGGTGAGCCTGATTAGGTGACGGAAGAAAAAGACGATTACTGTGAGAGGAGCGAAGGAGACGAGAAAAAGGGCTGAAGGCGAATAGTGTCAGCTAGATACTGGGGGGTGCTAGAATGAAGGGCTTTATGGGCAAGGATAAGAAACTTGAACATGAACCGGAACTTAACGGGGAGCCAATGTAAAGATGAGAGACATGGTGAAACATGAGCACGAATGGGTGACAGAGTAACAAGATGGGCAGCGGCATTTTGCACAAGTTGTAGTCGGCGAAGTTGGTAGGAGGGGAATCCAGCGTAGATAACATTACAATAGTCAATACGTGTAATAACCAAAGACAAAACAAGGGTAACAATAGAGGGTGAAGGGAGAATGAAACGAACAGCCTTGATACGACGTAAATGGAAAAAGGAAGAACGCACAACAGAGGAGATATGATCATGAAAAGTAAGGGACGAGTCTAGGGTAACACCCAGGTAGCGAAGGGTTGGGGCAGAAGGAATGGAGTGAGGACCCATAACAGGAAGCAGGGAGGGGGAAGGGAGACCAGAAGTGATCCAGAGTGCAGAAGATTTTGTCGGATTGGCATGCATAAAATTAGTGTCAAACCAGGAAGCAATAGAAGAAAGACAAAGATTCAGGGGGGTCAGATCTGGAGAAGAAGGAGAGGTGTGGTGGACCAAGAGAATATCATCAGCATATATATAAAAGGAAAGAGCAGATTGCTGAATTAAGAGGGCCAAGGGAGCAAGAAAAACATTGAAGAGCAACGGAGCTAGAATAGAACCCTGGGGAACACCACATGTAGCAGCGGTGGGAACAGATGAAGAGGCGCCGGAGTGGACCGAAAAGGTACGACCAGAAAGGAAAGAGTGAAACCACCGAAGGACAGTACCAGAGATGCCAAAGTCAGCCAGTCGAGACAAAAGAGTACGGTGATCGACTACATCAAACGCAGAGGATAGATCCAGTGACACCACGAGGGAGATATCACCACGATCGTGAGCACGGTGAAGTTCGGAGAGCAGGGCAGTGAGGATAGTTTCTGTGCTGTGATCGGTACGGAATCCGGATTGACGAGGGTGAAGGGCGTGAGTAGAGTCAAGGTGAGAAACCAACTGAAGAAAGACGAGTTTTTCAAGAACCTTAGACAGGAAAGAAAGATTGGAGACAGGGCGCCAATTGGCAGGAAGGGAGGGGTCAAGGGATGGCTTTTTCAAGAGGGGACGGACGATGGCATGCTTCCAGCGGGAGGGAAAGAAACCGGACGAAAGACTAGAGTTGAAAATAGAAAGAATAGAGGGGACAAGTGCGATATCAGGATTAAGAAGCCAGGAAGAGGGCAATGGATCAAGGGGGCAGGTAGTATGATGAGCAGATGAGATAACCTGAATAAGTTCAGAGGAGGAGATGGGGGTAAAGGAACACCAGCTATGTGGAAAAATGTGGGAAGGGGATAACACAGAAGGAGAGGGGGGGAGACAGGGGGGAAGGGAAGGGGAGACAAAGGGGGCGGACAGGAGGAAAAGGACGAGCGAAGAGAAAGAACCTTGTCAGAGAAAAATGAGGCAAGGGTGGAGGGGCTCGGAGGGGGATTAGGAGGGGCGGAAGGGGTAGCGGAAATAGAGGAGATAGACTTGAGGACAAGAAAGAGACGTTTAGCAGAGTTTGATGATGTGGAGATGAGATGAGAATAGTAGGAGGACTTAGCAGAAGAAATAGCAGACCGATAGGAGAGTTGAATGAGTTGGTAGTGGGACCGAGAAGCAGGTGTGCGGAGCTTCCTCCCGTGCCGCTCCGCACGACGGAGATTGGTGCGGAGAAGAAGGAGACCAGAGTGAAACCAAGGATGGTGAAAAGTCGGCCGGGAAACCGTGGGGCAGAGAGGTGCTACAGTGTCGAGGGCAGCTGAAAGAGAAGATGACCAGAGGTCAACCTGGTGATCAACAGAGAGGGAGGAGAATTCTGCAGGAAGAAGAGTGTGAGCTGAGGGAAAGGACAGGAGAGAGTTTGGAGTGAAACGGCGTCTGAGGGATAGAGCAGAAGAGGGAATAGGGGCAGCCGGCCCATAAAAGGGGAAAGGGAAGGTAAAGAAGAGACAGTGATGATCAGACCAGGGGATAGGGGAGGAGAGGATATTGGAGGGGACAAAAGACGAAGGGTCAAGAGTGAGAATCAGGTCCAAGGATCGACCGGAAGTGTGAGTGGGGCAGGAAACGTGTTGGGTGAGGGACAGATCAGAAAACAAAGAGAAAAGGGCCTTATCACGGGGGCGAGAAGGGGGATCCAAATGGGCGTTAAAATCGCCCAATATGACCAAGTGCTGAGAGAGGAGGGTAGAGTCTGAAAGGGTACTTAGCAGAGAGTTCCAAAGGTCAGGACGCAAGGAGGGGGGAACATACAGGAGGAGGAAATAGATAGGGGGGGAGGAATTGGAACGTACCAAAAGAGATTCTGGGTAGGCGGGGGGAGGTGATACCAGAGAAAAAGCGAAAGAAGACCTGTAAATGAACGCCACCCCACCGCCCGAACGACGGAGGCGAGGGGTGTGAAAGGCAGAGAAACCGGGTGGAAGACATTGATGAAGGAGGGCGTCCTCCCCCTCACGGAGCCAAGACTCCGAGATGAAGAGGACATCCAGGGAGTGTTGAGTTATAAGATCATGGACCAGATGGGTCTTGGAACGGATGGAGCGGCAGTTGAGAAGGGCCAGAGAAAGTGTGAGGAGAGGAACAGCAGGAGGGAGCGTTGGAGAAGAGGGAAGAGAAACAGAATAACTCAGACGAGAGGAACACGAAAGAAGGTTAATGGGGTTGCGGGCCAGGGGACCTGGCAGGGTAGGGAATAAAGACAAGGGACGGTGTCCCCAGTGGACAGGAATGGCAGTCATGGCCTGAACAGAAGGGATAGGAAGAACAAAGAGAGGGACAGACGCTGCAAGACGAAAAGAAATGGAAAATGTAGTTAGCAGCAGCACCAGGCAGCTAAACAAGGAAACGACAGGACTGGAGGGAAAAGAGGGAAGTGCGTCAGAGAAGCAGTGTGAGAAGGACCAAGGAGAACCAGGAGGTGGTAGATGGTGTTTCAGGTCGCCCCAGTCGTTGCCCCAAGGAGCTCGCCCAAGGAGCACGACCTGCTCCTTGTGCGCGCTCCTTCGGTGTGCGCTCCTTCGGTGCGCGCCCACGGTGCGCGCCGTGGCGGCACAGAACGCCGCTCTAGAAGCTCTGATATTCAGTCCGATACCTGGCCAATGACGTGGACGCGTCAAACGCGGCCGCGTCACTACCGGGAGGCGGGGCTTCAGCGGGTGAATCAGGAAGGCACCAGGCAATCTGCAAGAGACAGAGCACGAAGGGTAGCAGGCAGCAAAAGCAAGTAGCAGCAGGCAACAGGTAACAACAGCAGGCAGGAGACAATAACAGCAGTGCGGAACGCCACTCTAGAAGCTCTGATATTCAGTCCGGTACCTGGCCAATGATTATGCAATTAAAGGCCTTGTTGAAATAAATAAAACACATGTAGATATCCTTTTGGTAGTCTTTTGTCTTTTCAAGGATGATGACTCTTGTTCCTTGCCCTTTATTGAACCTTGCTTGCACTTCAGACACTTCTCATTTCAGGTATGTCTGTAGTCTCTACTGAATGATCCTGAGTAGAATCTTGTCGGTGTGTGGGATCTGAACGTTGGTGCAATAATTTCCCGAATCAGTCAGATCATCTTTGTTCAGTATTATTATGAGCACAGATCTTTTCCAGTCAGTCAGCCATGATGTTGTCTTTCAAATTTCTTGGCAGAGTCTTAGAAATATTGTAACAGCTCCATCTGATTGCTATAATACTTCAGTGGGAATGCCATCAGTTCCTGGTGCTTTGTTCTTTGATAATGCTTTTAATCTACTTTGACTTCTTCTTTCCTCAACAACAGTTTCTGATTATAAGGTACAAGTTGAAACAGCTGTTGATCCACTTGATCTTTATAGTATAATGACTTGGTGTATTCTTTCCACCTTTTCTTGATCTCAGCATCACTCAACATGGATCCTTAAGCATCTCTTAGAATTGCAGTTCAAGGCTGGAATTTCCTCTTTAACTCTTATAGCTTTAGGAAGGCTGCTCTTGTTCTTCTTCTCATAGTTTCTGATTCTATTTGTTTTGTATGTGCATTGTAATATTTCTCTTGGAGGTAATTTTTGAAGGTAATTTTATAAAATCATTAACATGAGTATGTAGACATGTATGTGCATTAATGGTCTCTATAAAATACTGGCTAATATAAAAGCACATGCATTGGTATTAAGTCATGTACTTTGTGGTACGTGTCATCTGGTGGAGCACAGGCAGAGTTTGCAAGTATGCACATTGATTAATTATAAAATACCTTAATCTACACACTTACTTATGAACTTTACGCTCATTCATTTACACTTGCTATAGAGCAGGCATGTCCAACAGGTAGACTGCGATCTACCTGTAGATCGCGGAGGGGTCAGAGGTAGCTCGCCAGCCCCACTTGGCTCCATCTCTCCAGCAGCTCGCCCCGTCACTAGGAGAGAGCTCTTGCCGGCAGGTCATCTGCCGAGGGCTTGCCGCTGCTGCTGATCCTTTGCCTGTCTTTTTTCCCTTATTGTGTTACACAAATCCAATTATGGTCGTCTTCTTCAGAGTCATGTATGACAATAACTATGGTGTACTCTGAACCTATATCTGAAAGTATTATGTATCTTTCAACTTGTGTTCACAAACTTATAACATCTAATTATAAATGTTGTTAATAGCGGCTAAATGGGTCTCAGACTCTGGGCACCCAAAACTTGTAATAAAACTCTGATAAGGGCTTTTATCCCAGAGTTTTATTACAAGTTTTGGGTGCCCAGAGTCTGAGACCCATTTAGCCACTATTAACAACGTTTATAATTAGATGTTATAAGTTTGTGAACACAAGTTGAAAGATACATAATACTTTCAGATATAGGTTCAGAGTACACCATAGTTATTGTCTTTTTTCCCTGCCTGCGGGAATCTTGCCTGCGGGTGTATCGGGGGCGCTTGTTGTTTTCGTGACAATAGTTTGTGGGTATCCCAGGGGGCCGCCGCCCACACCCCACGACAAGACGTCACAGGCCCAGCATCATACCTGGTCTCCTGCCTCTCAGAATCACCCATTCCTGCCCCCGCTCCAACACCCCTTAGAAGTGTGTTATATACCGGGTGATATCCATTCGCCTGGGCTTTACCTGAATACACTTACCATATTAGTTGTGTTGTGTGCTGGTCGTTGGTCGCTTTATAGTTCGCTTTCATTAAACATTTTCGGGCAGACACAACAAAGTGTCAAGAATTTGGTGATTTTGGCATGCTTTTCCAATTTGTTCTAACTTGCCTATGCCTTGCCTTCAAATTGGTTAAAACCACTGTGACCTTTTCTTGCCTCTGCAATTTTATTTTGCCTAGCCTTTGCATTGATTCTACACTGCAATTTTATTTCGCCTTGCCTTTGCATTCATTCTACACTGTGTGCAGAATTTATTAAATCGCGTGTGATGGTATTTGAACTTGTTTGGCGGAATTTGATTTTATCTGGTTTGCTGGACAGGTGTTTGAGTTTTGATGATTGCTTGGTAGTATTTGATTATGGTGCCAGTATGATGAATTCTTATTTTTACTTTTAGAACTGCTTGTGTGGTTTTGACATCTTCAGTCCTTGTATTGCACATCATCTAGAGGTCTTCGGTTCCTGTTGATCTTTAATACTTTGGGACAGTGACAGTTTTGAACCAGATTCAGCCAGTGTTTATACTAACTTAGCAGATTTGGCCTTCTTACATCCAGCCACCCCGGTATAACAAAGATGAGTGTTCCAAAGAAGAGCAAAACCTACCACTTTCATGATGAATGGGAAATGGACTACTTCTTCATCATGGTGAAAGACAAGTGTTGTTGTCTAATTTGTAACGCCCCAGTATCCTTGCCCAAAAAGGGTAATCTGGAACGTCATTATAAGGCTCTGCATAGCAATAAGTTTGATGCTGATTTTCCACCCAAAAGTGAAATTCATAAACTGAAGCTCAAAGAAATTAAATCAAAATTGGCTACTCAGCAACTGTTAATGGCGAAGCCAAGGCCACATTCAGTCAATGCAACCATAGCATCCTTCAAGGTCAGCAACCTGATCGCAAAGAAATGCAAACCTTTCACTGAAGGGGAATTTGTAAAAGATTGTTTTCTTGAAGCAGCTGACAATCTTTTTGAAGGATTTAAAAATAAGAAGGAGATCATAGCTGCTATTCAAGATGTACAATTGTCAAGAAACACCGTTGTGCAGCGAATAGAAAAGATGTGTGGAGAAACAACTGAACAATTGTTGGAAGATGTTTCAAAATGTGTTGCTTTCTCACTCCATCTGGATGAATCTACAAACGTAAGAGACATAGCCCAGTTACTAGTCTTTATCTGGATGGTTTTTGAAGACTTCGGTGTTAAAGAAGAACTACTTGGAATGATTTCTTTAAAAGGGAGAACTACCAGTCAGGAAATATTCAGTTCTTTCCATTTTTTTGTGACAACGTGTAATCTTCCATTGCGTAGACTTGTTTCCATCACTACTGATGGAGCAAGAGCAATGACAGGTGAGGTTAACGGTTTCATAGCCCTCTGTAGACAGCATGACGACTTCCCAGATTTCCTTTCTTACCACTGCATCATTCACCAGCAAATTTTGGCAAGCAAGAGACTCAATACAAAGACTGTCATGGACATCACTTTCAAAATTGTAAATTCAGTTCGTGGAAGATCACTTCAAAGACGGCTTTTCAATCTTACTCTTGATGAAGGGGCAGCGGAAATCATTTTGCACACAGATGTAAGGTGGCTAAGTAGGCACAAATTTCTGCAAAGATTTTGTGATTTGCTGAATGAAATAAGACGTTTTTTGAAGGAGAGGGGAGATGACCAAGCAGAGTTGGAAGATGAGGAGTGGTTATGTGATCTGGCATTTCTCGCTGACTTTACAGGCAAACTAAGTGATATGAACCTTGAACTACAAGCTTAAAACAAATGCATTGGTGAGATGATGAGTACAGTTTCATCCTATAACAGCAAATTTGAGCTAATGATGACTGACCTTGGAAACAACACTTTTGATCATTTTCCTAATACGCAGGACCATCTGGGACAATATCCAAATTTTGTTTTTCAGAACGAGAAGTATGTGACAGAAATCTGTTCTGTTATCCAGGAATTCGAAAATAGATTCTGTGACTTCAATTAAATTGTAATCCTGATAAGTACTTGCCAGTATTTTTATAACCCACTTAAAACCCACTATTTATTCCCCTTTACACACAATTCATCAGCATCTCTTAATACACTTTAAAGCAAGTTTCCTTAAACATACAGCAACAGCTGTTAAACTCCAATACGATTTTCTGTATTTTCATAAGCTAAACAGGAAAGCACCAAACAGCACACATCAGCATCTATAAGCAAGAAGAGCCACAAATTAAAACAGCATTTAAACAACATCTAACAATAAGGAAGAAACCTTTGGTGAAACAAAGATCTTTGTCGGTGTAGGGTGTATGCAGCAGAGTGTAGTAGAGTGAGAACGCTGAATGGACTTGCCAGCACATGTTTCTACAGAGAAGGGAGCTATGAGCTGCATGGAGCTTATAAACTACTCTGTCAGAGTGATCCACTTATGTGATCTCAAGGAACTGCTTATGAGAGAGCTATTTGCTTACTGGACTGTGTTGACCTCTGCTGAAAACGGGCAATTCAGATGTCCAAAGCATGAAGATGTCCCAGAGCCATTTTAGGAGCCAGGTATGTAGACACCTCCAGCATGAGGATGTCCAGTGCTCTTGGACATCATGTAATTATGTCTTAGTCCATGAAGTAGGCAAATGTGAAACGCTGAGCGTCAGAGTAGAGACCATGCTGCTAGTCTATCACTAAGATAAGTATTACCTTGTCCCATGTGATATTGAGTAAAGTTGGTTATTTAAGGAGGTTTTTTCAGACCCATAATATAGTTTTGCGTAAGCCATATTAGTGGCTGTAATCGTTTAAGAAGTCTGACGTTATAATGACTTCCTCTACTACTGAGGTATTTTTCCCACTTTTCCATGTTTGGGAAGTCATTCTCTGCCTGGTTAAGTCTACATCATAGACTCCAAAATATTCTGTATCTAAGAATTAGCATTTTTTGGATTGTGACAACGGAAAATGGGGGGATTCCCAAGCACTTGATGTCTTTGCTCGATTTCAGAAATGCTCTGTATGCCCCCAGCCATATCCAAGTTTATACTGCTCTAGGCATGAATAGGCATTGGAAAAGTGCTTGCTGTGCTAGTAAAACTACTGGAGGGAGTACAGAAGATGGTGCCCTAATATCCCCTGTACTGCCTGCAACTGGAAAGGGAAGTGTTTGGAAATGGGGAAACATGTTGCGTGTTTGTAGTGCTGCCAAACATCTGAGCTTGCTGAATGGAAGACTGGGACACTTCCCTGGTTTATAATATCATTGCACAGACATCCAAGTAGCTGTCCCCAAGGACATGGATGTTCGTATTTTTGAAATAGTTTCCGACCTTAAACGCGTTAGCTATTTTTGTGGACATTTGACTTGGACATCCTTTCTAAAATGCCACTTCACATCTATTTAATTTCTATTCTTTCTGTCTCTCTGTAAATTTTGTGGGTGGTAAAGTGTTATTAGATGATTAAGGCACTTATCTCTCTTATTTCTAAAATGCATCTCTTAGCTGACACAAATCCTGAACCCCTGATTCCAGATCCTGGGAGGATTTATTCAATAAATCACTAGGTGTTTGAAGGGGGTATGTCCTCTGTAGTATTCTATCATGGGGGCCGAGGGAGCCGCTTTAGCCTCCGATAGCCCCTAGTCGTCTCCTGTCCAATCGGGACAGTGGGAGCAGAGAAGGGCAGGCTAAAACACCGCATATAAGCGGCGTCCCTACCCCGAGGGAGCCGCTTTAGCCTCCGATAGCCCCTAGCCGTCTCCTGCCCAATCGGGGCAGTGGGAGTGCTCCTGTCCAATCGGGACAGTGGGAGCAGAGAAGGGCAGGCTAAACCACCGCATATAAGCGGCGTCCCTACCCCGAGGGAGCCGCTTTAGCCTCCGATAGCCCCTAGCCGTCTCCTGTCCAATCGGGACAGTGGGAGCAGAGAAGGGCAGGCTAAACCACCGCATATAAGCGGCGTCCCTACCGGGCGCGCCCGCGCCTGAGGGCCTCGCCAGAGGGCCCTTTGGCGTGGCCCTTAGGCGGGAGCCACTAGGCGCAAAGGAAAAACAAGGCTGCACATCGCCCCACGAGAAGAACCCCGGAAAAATCCACACCAACAGCCACAACTGGCTTGAAGCTCCCCTGGATGGGTCTGAGATCGCCAGCACCGGTCACTATCAACAGCGCGTCCACCCAAAGCGCCATACAATCACGGATAAAAGAAGCTAAAAACCATCACAGATCATGAGAACAATGAGGACCAATACATCTTTGAATCCATGAAGCAACAGCACAACACGGCTCGAGCTCCCTGACCCAGGTTGAGCTCGCCCTTCCCAGATAGTCACACCACAGCTCCTGACCAGGTAATCGCAGTAATATCGAACTTTAATTTCAATTCAAACTCAACAACACAAATCAGCTGCCCTTTCTGACCTGCCGGAGAAATAGCAGCCTCCTTTTCTTAGCTCTGTACATTATATGAATCAACTCCGATCTGTCTCATACTACCAGAACTTGGCAGTAATTAGCTGCAATAACCCTCGTGCCAGTAATCCCTGCAATATCCAAGCTATTTATTGTGCATCTCTCACATATTTATCAGAAGTTTTACCTGTTATTTTTATTGTATATAAGAAGTTTTACCTGTTATTCTTATTGTATATATACTGATTGATCTATCTCATGTGTGACAACTATCAATTTTTCTTAGACCATAAGTAACTAACCTCTGCCACAGTCACTCAGAGTTACTCCTCCAAAGATTCCATAACAAACATTGCATCATACTCAACCACACAAACCATGGCTCCCATCACCTATATGGTAATTCTCTGCCTCTACTTATCTCTAGCCGCATACGCTTACATACCATACTTGACGCAACACCAGACAATAGTATGGCATCCAATCCTCAACAATGGCATAATACTGTTACCCTTACTACCACTGATAGGTCCAACCTACATAGCTCACGATGAAATCATACCCAACCCAGACCTGACCGCTGCGTTAAAGGTCACTGGCAAACCCCAGAAAAAACGTAGCCCCAAACCAAAACACAATAAACACAGGAAATCGACAGCCACAAGGACCAGAAACAAGCAACACCAACCACACCAAATATCCCAATCCCCCACTACAATCTGTCTTATCAACGCCAGATCCATTAGAAATAAAACCCACATCATACACAACATTATCACTGACAACAAACCCGATATCCTCTGTGTCACCGAGACATGGCTCACAGACACTGACCCAGCAATACTAAACCAACTACCCCTACCCAACTACACTTTATTTAACTGCCCCCGACCCAGCAGGAGAGGAGGAGGAGTACTTATCATTGCCAAAACCTCCCTAATGTTCACAAGCCCTTCCCTAACTGAATCCAAAGGCATTGATATACTCAAGATTGAAAACAAAACATCAATACTTTGTTTAATCTACAGACCCCCCTCAGCACACCATGAAACCCTGGCCACCGCACTGGAAATTATCTCAACCTCTGCAACCAAAAAACTGTGCATCATTCTGGGTGACTTGAATCTCCCTTCAATTACCCCTGTACAGGCAGACGCATTCTCAGAAGCCATGAACCAGCTCGGATACGCACAAATCATTCAAGAACCCACATAACAAAGGTAACACCCTCGATATGGTGTTCTTATCACACAATATCCAACAAAACACCAAACCTCGAGTAACCCCGGTCCCATGGTCCGACCATTTCCTAATTGAATTTGAAATCCATCTACCATCACTAAAGGAAAAGCCACAAGCCGACCCGAAAACACATCAACAGAGGAAATTCCAAAAATTCAATAGTGAAGCATTGATAACTTCTATATCTACACATTTTGAGTACACCACCACAGACCTAGACAAACTGGTAGCCCAATGGAACTCAGGGATCGAGGCAGCTGCAAGACCAACATGGAAAGGCGCAAACGCTGCAACAAAAACAGGAACCGAACCATGGTACTCTCCCACGCTATCTAAAATGAAGAGAGAGCTACGCAAACTGGAAAGGAAATGGAGGAAGAAGCAAACCGAAGAAGGCAAGCAACTATACCTAACACTCCTCTCAAAATACAAGAATAAGGTCAACCTCGCTAAGAAGAGTCACCACACCAACCTACTCAGCAAAGCTCTCAATAGACCCAGGGAGCTTTTTGAGCTCGTAAAATCTCTTACCAAAACTTCACAAAACCCCATCTCCTCAGACGATATAAAGGCCCAGACACTTGCCGACCACTACGCCAAAAAACTAAACCCACAACTCCCCACAATCATTAATCAAAGCATGCCATTAGTCATCACCACTCGAGAAACCACCACTGCCGCTCAAGCAGACCTGGAACCAGAATGGAACACCTTCCAGCATTTAGGTGAGCAACAAATCTTAAACATCATAACCAACTTAAACACCACTACCTCCCCCCTCGACCCATGCCCAGCCGCCTGGATGAAAGCAACTAAGAAAGACAACGCAAAACCCATCGCGCACATTGTCAACCAATCACTGCAACAAGGAAGCATGCCGACTCATCTCAAGAAATCAATTATAAGACCCATATTAAAGAACAAGTCGCTCAACAAAAGTGACCCTGCATCATACCGCCCAATTTCAAGCATAGCGTTCCTAGCAAAAACGATTGAAAAAGCGGTTCAGCACCAACTACAAGATCACATGGATGAGAGAAAAGCCTTAGATGAGCATCAATATGGCACTCCTTGATAATCTACTTAGGGGCCTCGAGAACAAAAACTCCATGTTCATACTCATATTCATTGACATCTCAGCAGCATTCGATACAGTACATCACAACACCCTCTTGGACCGTCTGGCCTCGCTGGGTATATCAGGGACCCCCTTAAAATGGTTCGCTTCATATATATCCAATAGGATGCAACAAGTGCAATTCAACAACGACAAAGCTGATGCTTTCCCCCAAACCCAAGGGATCCCTCAAGGGTCTGCCCTATCATCACTACTGTTCAATTTGTATATAAAGCCGGTCTGCGATATCTTCCAGAAATGCAACATCAAATACCACATATATGCCGACGATGTGATGCTATACACACAGCTTGACATAACACAGCCTAACTTTAGTCCACTAGAAGAATGCCTTGACATGCTGCAATTATGGCTTCAACAAAACAACATGTCAATAAACCACAAAAAAACAGAGGTCATGTTCATTTCCAAGAAAGCCAATTTCGTCCCACCCACCACAGTCACACTTAACAAAAACATATACTACACGAAGCCTGTAATAAAGTATCTAGGAGTCTTACTAGACTGCAACCTCAGGATGGACAAACACCTCAGAACAGTTAACCGAGCCATCTTTTACAAACTCAAAATTCTACAACCACTTCGCAATATCCTCGACAAATCCGACTTTAGGTCTGTTGCTCAAGCACTAATCATTCCCCACCTGGACTACAGCAATGCCATTCTACAAGGGCTTCCAAAGAACACCCTAAGCATCCTGCAAATGGCCCAGAACGTGGCTGCAAGAGTCATCATGGAAAAGAAAGTCACCGACCACATAACCCCAGTACTAATGGAACTGCATTGGCTCCCAGTGGCCGCCCGCATCATCTACAAACAGCTCATCACAACGTTTAAGCTCATCCACGGCATCGCACCATCCTACCTCAATAACCTAATCACTATCCAACCATGCAACAGGAACAGGAGAACTATGAATCTCAACACCCTATGTATCCCGACCAGCATTCGATCCGTCAAGGCCGAAACAAGCAATAGGGCGTTCACATACACAGCGCCAATCCAATGGAACCAACTACCGCATGAATTGAGACTCACAAACAGCCTGAGTGAATTCAGACGAAAACTTAAAACATATCTGTTTTCAAACCCACTACAACCTGATCTAACTGCAATACACTACCTCAACCAGATGAACTCTGCCACCCTCGGCAGTATAAAATCTAATAGCATATAGTCATGTATAGCCTGTACTCTTTGGAAATCAGCGCTGTATAAATTGTATATATGGGGCCCCTCCCAACCTATTGAAATCAAATGTATACCCTAATCTATGTGCTATAATCAACTGTATATTGTATCCAACTGTTTATCCCGTGTTACGTAAATCATTGACTAATCAAAATGTAAAACTGAAAAATCTCAATGCACTGTACAATGCATTATGATTCTGTAAAGTAAACCGCTGCTGATCGTAGGAAGCAGCGGTATACAAGTGTTTACTAAATAAAAATAAATAAATAAATAAATAAATGTAGCAGACAGACAGAAGAACCCTGGGAGAGTCCTTCAACGTTGATTCTTCTGATTCCCTCAATCTGTGGACAATAACCATTTGTTCATGCGCCACTGTGCCAAACATTTGTAAAGCAGAACATTGTTTGCTGTCTGTTACTCCCTGGGTCACATTCAGTACATGTGCTGGAGCTGGGTTCACTTACTGGGGGAAGATAAATTCTCTCTTCTCCCAGGCACTTATCTAAATCAGGATTGTAGAACCCTTTTGTATAGAAAGTCTCTTTGTGATAAGCCTCTCTTGGCTCCCTTGCTTGGAAGTCTGCACACCTTCCTGTATTAAAACTTTGCTCAGTGCAGGGCTTATTAAAACTCTTAGCTCCTCTTCTCTCCCAAACACAAGGCTTTAAATCTGTTACCTTATAAACGGGTCTGGAGTCAGCTGTGGAGTTTCTCTCCCCTGGCAAAGCTTCTCTGGCTTGAAGAAAGTTTCTCCGTGATTTGGGTAAACTCTCTGAGGTAGTGCACCACTTCCTGCTTGTGTGAAAAACCTCTCCGGGACTATCTCTCCAGAGATCAGTTTCTCTATTGCTCCAGTTCCCTTTCCTGGAGCTTCTCTTGAGAGCTCTGGGTCCTCCCAGACCTCCAAAGCCTCCCCTGGAGTTAGAACGTCTCCTGGGATTCTGTGTCTCTCTCTGCCTCTGAGCCTTGCTTGTCTGATGCTGGAACTCCACCTGCATCTGACTGCCACTCTCCTCCTCAGAGTCAGTTTGGCTTTCTCTCTGGCTTCCTCTCAAACACCGCCTTCCCTTGGTGCCTTCCTGGGTGCCTCTGGTGCTTCTGGTACTAACGCTCCTTCTGGTACCAACGCTACTTCCTGGTTCTAACCAGGGCTTTTTGTACCTCCCCCCTCTGCACATTACGTCAGCTTCTGGGGACAGGTGTTTTTGATGAGATCCCTCAATTCTATCTGCGTCACTGCTAAGGAAAGGAAACCTCATTTTAAACCTCTTCTGCTCTATTTGTGCTGACGGCACCGGGTGCTCAGCCCTTCTTAAACATGCTGAATCCTCCTGCCTAGCCAAGTTTGAGGTGAGTTCTTCAGTCCCATTAACCTCCATTGGCTCCACTGTATCACAATGTACTCCTTCTTTACAGAAGAATGAGTACATTAAAGTGGCATATTGGGAAGAGATTTCTTCTGTGATAGCACATCTGTCAGTACTTTACACTGAACCATTGATTTTAGGTGATTATAATATCCATGCAGATGTCTCATCTAAGCCTAGGGACAAGGAATTTCAGATCCTTGTGCAAGATCTAGGTTTTAAGTAGTATGTCCAAGGGCCCGCATGCCATTAACCACATATTCCTTTTAGTCCCTCTAGTCCAGTCCCGGAACCAGTGAGTTTAGAATCTCCTCCAGCAGCTTTGGAGACTGACACCTGTCATTGCTTTGATGATCTCAGCTTATATATACAGTAGGACCGCCCCTTCACCTTCAGTATGTCAGTCTCCAAGCAGCTGAAGAGGCTTCTGAGCTCTAGGCTCGCTCAGCACAAATAAGCAGAGTGGCATAGTTCTTTTTTGATTTTCTTTAGTTTCCATAATTGGTTAATGAGGATTTCCTCTCTGTTTCAGGTGGTGCTGCGGCTGGAAGACAGACCGGCTGGGAAGAGCGGTTCTTTGTTTCTCAGCTCTTCTTTTGCTCTCTCCCTCTCCTCTCGTGCCCACCCCTTCCCCCCTCCGTCCCCTTTCTTTTCGATTTTCTCTTTCTCTTTGCCGTTGTCTCTCCCCAATGTGTTAACGAGCTTTTGGGAGTGGTATAGCCGAGCACCTCTGCCTCCCTGCTCCCGAACCTGTGGTTACGGGTGAGGAGCAGGTTGTAGGCACAGCAATCGCAGCGAGTCAGTCCGTTGCCTCCGGAAGCTGAAGCCACGGTCCGGCTGAGCTCCGGCGTGCTGGGACCCCCCTCTGCCAAGTTCGGAGGCCCAAGGAGGTGAGTCCTGCATGGGACATCAGTTTTTTAAAGCAGGGCAGATTCTAGAGCGCTAAGTGCGTGTGCAGGCCGCCCGCCCGATTTCGAGCGGGAAAATCGGAGCGGTGGCCATTTTCTCAGCCGCGGGCTGCTTAACGGGGTGGCTGCAAAGGCCTTTTCTCCGTTGGGGACCTCTAGCTATTTTTGGCAGGTTAGGTCACAGTTAACTAAGCAAAGTAGGGCTGGTTAGGTTGCTAACAGGCTGTGGTGTTGGTGAAAAAAAAAAAGAAAAGAAAAACCAAAAACAATAAATTATAATAGTCTTGCTAGCATCAGGACTGGATTAGTTGTTAAGGGATTATGTCACCTAAGCCGCGCTGTCTCGTGTGTGGAACGCGGCGCAGTGAATTGTTGGAGGCCGGGGTGTGCAAGCCCTGCACCCGTGAGGCGGCCCTCATGGAGAATCCCCTTGAAGGCACAAGTAGAGATCATGCTGAGTCTGCTTCTGGCCCCCCGCCTTCCCTGGAAGGTTCAGGGGAACAGCTCCCGGGTCCCGTGGAGGGGGAGGGGGTGGTTCCTCCACTATCAGCAAGCCAGCCTAGATCTGCAGTTGACATTCCGCCAGATGTTTTTACTCTAATGCAACAAGCGTTTGCGCTGTTACAGCCGGCTTTAGGAGTGGCCCCTCAGAATCCACGGGGTCAGAAGTGTCCGGCGCTTGCAGGGGGGCAGCCGGTCCCGCACAAGAGGTGTAAGGAGGAAAGCTTAGGGGACCCTGCTCCTTCTCTTTGGGGAGACTTGGCGTCAACAGACGGAGAGATGGCGGGTTTCTCGGAGGAGGAGCTCGAAGAAGGTGAATTGCCCGATGAGGAACAGCAGAATAGAGTGGTCAGGGTGTTTAGGAGGGAAGAACTTCTGACTCTGATTGCGGAGATGCTTAAGGCGTTGAATATGCCTTCGGGGGAACCGGCTTCAGAAGAGGTTCTGGAGGACCCTCTGTTGCAGGCTGTCCGCACCCCCCAGCGCGTCTTTCCCCTGCATAGGGTATTTCGGAAGATGATCCAGGAAGAGTGGGACGTGCCCGAATCGGCCCTAAAAGGGTCTAGGACGATAGCTAGGTTATACCCTCTTTCGGACCAGGATAAGGATCTCTTTCACTCTCCAAAGGTGGATGCGGCGGTTTCGGAAGTCACTAAAAAGACTACCATTCCGGTCGAGGGGGCTGCAGCCTTAAAAGATGTCCAGGACAGGAGATTAGATACCTTATTGAAGCAGGTGTTTGATATTAGTGCTCTATCCATGCAGGCCTCGGTAGCGGGAGCGTGGGTAGCTAGAGCCTGTCTCCGATGGTCCCAAGCGTTGCAGGGGGATCGTTTGGGGGTGCAGGAATCCGAAGTAGCGTGACTAGAATCTGGATCCTCTTATCTGTCGGACATTCATTATGACCTTATTCGGGGCCTTGCAAAGGCTATGGCCTCGGTTGTAGCGGCACAAAGATATTTGTGGTTAAGGAATTGGGCGGCGGATTCTTCATCAAAAGCGCGCCTCAGTAAACTTCCCTTTAGGGGAAACCTTTTGTTTGGCGAAGATTTGGACAAGTTGGTGAAGGATCTTGGGGAATCCAAGGGCTGTCATTTGCCGGAGGATAAACCTAAGCAAGGAAAGTCGCCCTTGGGTCCCAAAGGTGGTCAAAGGGAGTTTCGCAGGTTTCAATCCTCTTGGTTTGGCCAGGTGCAGCGGAGCAGGTTTCCCATGCGAGGGCACGGATTTGGGGGGTTTTGAGGGGCAGGTAGGGGTTTTGCTCCCTATCAGTCCTCGGCCGTTAAAAAATCACAATGAGATGAAGCGGGCTCAGGTAGAGGTGCTGCCCGTCGGCGGTCGGTTACGGGAGTTTTACCCTGCCTGGGTCCAACTTACCACGGATCGATGGGTTCTAGAGGTCATTCGAGAGGGCTATGCTCTGGAGCTCCATCGACCTATCTTAGATTCCTTTGTGCTCTCCCCCTGCAGGTCTCCGCTCAAGATATGCGCGGTGGCGGAGACTTTGCAAAGGCTGCTACAGCTCCGGGCGGTAGTTCCCGTTCCCTCGGACCAGTACGGGTCCGGTCGTTACTCCATTTACTTCGTGGTTCCCAAGAAAGAGGGCTCCTTTCGGCCGATCCTAGATTTAAAAAGGGTAAATCGGTGTCTCAGAGTGATGCATTTTCGAATGGAAACATTGCGGTTGGTGATCGCGGCAGTACGAGAAGGGGAGTTTCTCACGTCGTTAGACCTCATGGAAGCCTATTTGCATATTCCAATTCGGCCCGAGCATCAGCGGTACCTTCGGTTCGCACTTCCCATGGGGCATTACCAGTTTCAAGCGATGCCTTTTGGGCTGGCAATGGCGCCGCGGGTCTTTACCAAGATAATGGTGGTTGTGGCAGTGGCGCTGCGAAAAGAGGGCGTGTTAGTCCACCCATATTTGGACGATTGGTTAATTCGGGCGAAGTCGAGAGAGGAAAGTGTGAAGGCCACAGCCCGGGTGGTGCAAACGTTGGAAAGCCTGGGCTGGGTGGTCAATCGAGCGAAGAGCAATCTGGTTCCCTCTCAGTCTCTGGAGTACTTGGGAGCACGTTTCGAGATGGGCTTGGGCAAGGTGTTTTTGCCAGATCGTCAGGCGCGCTCGTTGAGAGGGCTAGTGAGAAAATTCCTGGCGAGACAGGTACCGTCGGCATGGCAGTACCTTCAGCTGCTCAGTACGATGGCGGCTGCAATAGAGGTGGTACCCTGGGCGCAGGCACATATGAGACCGTTGCAGAGATCCCTTCTTCGGCGCTGGTCCCATCAATCGGATCCCTTATCCCGTCGTCTAGTATGTTCTGCGGAGGTGCGCCGGGAACTCCAATAGCGGTTATGGAAGCCGTCATTGGGCTCCGGGGTCCCGCTGGAACCTGCTTCCTGGAGGTTGTTGACGACGGATGCCAGCCTGCTAGGCTGGGGCGCGCATTGCGAGGGACGGTTTGCCCAAGGTCAATGGTCTCTGGCAGAGCGGAGTTACTCCATAAACAGGTTAGAGTTGAGGGCAGTGTTCCTGGCTCTCCTACAGTTTCAAGACTGCTTGCAACAGAGGGCGGTAAGGGTGCTGTCCGACAATGCAGCGACGGTGGCCTATATCAATCACCAGGGAGGCACAGGCAGCGCGGCTCTCGAGGAAGAGGCGAGCCAGCTTCTGAGTTGGGGCAAGCAGCATCTGCTAGGGTTGTCTGCGCAACACGTGGCCGGGGTACACAATGTCGAAGCCGATTTTCTCAGTCGTCGGAGAGTGGATCCGGGGGAGTGGGTACTCCATCCGGAGGTATTCTCCTTGCTTGTCCGCCGTTGGGGGTCGTCTGATCATGGACCTCATAGCAACATTCGACTCGGCGCAGGTGGACAGGTTTTACAGCAGAAGGAGGGAACGGATGGCGGAAGGGCTAGATGCCCTAGCGCAGGACTGGCCGGGGGGGGGGGGCCTGCTTTATATGTTCCCTCCGTGGACTCTGATAGGTCGAGTGGTGCAGCGCATAGAGAGGCATCCGGGCCGAGTGATTTTGATTGCACCCGACTGGCCCAGGAGACCGTGGTATGCGGATCTGATTCGCCTCTTGGTGGCGGACCCCTGGAGACTGCCTCTAAGACCGGATCTCTTGCATCAGGGTCTGTTACGGATGCCGGACGTGGCTCGATTCTCGCTTACGGCATGGCTCTTGAGAGGGCTAGGATGAGAGCTCGCGGATATTCCTCGGCGGTCATTTCGACGTTGTTGAAGCACGTAGGCGTTCTACGTCACTGGCTTATGTTAGGGTCTGGCGTATCTTTGAAGGCTGGTGCGAAGAGCGGCACTTGCGGCCTTTGCGGACTTCGGTGCCTCAGATTCTTTCCTTCTTGCAAGATGGTGTCGAGAAAGGTTTGGCGGCAAGTTCCTTACGAGTTCAGTTGGCAGCAATTTCTTGCTTTCGGGGTAAGGTTCAGGGCCAGGTGTTGGGGACGCATGGCGACATCCGCAGGTTTTTGCGAGCGGTTTTGCTTATGCGGCCTCCTTGTAGGTGTTCGGTTCCGGCATGGGATCTGAACTTGGTGTTGGAGTCGCTGCTGCAGCAGCCTTTTGAGCCGTTGGGGAAAGCCTCTATAAAGGATCTGACTTTAAAGACGGTGTTTCTGGTAGCTATTTGTTCGGCTCGCCGCATTTCGGAGCTTCAGGCCCTATCTTGCAAAGAACCTTATCTATCTTTTTATGAGCACAAGGTGGTGCTGCGTACGGTTCCGGCTTTTTTGCCTAAGGTGGTGTCAGTGTTTCATGTGAACCAGGTGGTGTTGCTTCCGGTGTTCGCTGGCAGTCCAGATATTAAGTCGGTTCGTCGTTTACGGTTTTTGGATGTCCGTCGGACGCTCCGGCATTACCTTCGTGGTACGGAATCCTTCCGTAAATCGGACAGGTTATTTATCTCCTTCGGAGGTCCACGAAAGGGAGAGGCGGCGGCTAAGTCGTCTATTTTCAGATGGTTGAAAGAAGCAATTGCAGGGGCCTATCTGTTAAAGGGTAGAGTGAAGCCGGCAGGGCTCAGGGCTCATTCGACTAGAGCGCAGGCTACGTCCTGGGCGGAGTTCGGTTTGGTGCCGGCTGTGGACATTTGTAGAGCGGCTACGTGGTTGTCGTTGCATTCGTTCGCTAAGCATTATAGGCTCGATGTTCAGGCAGCGAGTTTTGGGGTGGCAGTGCTTCAGGCTGGTTTGGCTGGTCCCTCCCATTAGATAACTTACTGCTCTGATACATCCTCACTGGTTCCGGGACTGGACTAGAGGGACGAAAAGGAAGACAAAATTAGACTTACCTGCTAATTGTTGTTCCTTAAGGAACTCTAGTCCAGTCCTGGATCCCGCCTGAGATTTTTTAGTTTTAGGGGTCCAGTCTGCACTGACTTCTAGGCTTGTTTCTGATGTTTCTTCTATATTGTCCTGGCCGGCTGAGTTCCGGTTGCAGCGCTGCCTCATCCCTAGTCCTTGAAAAAAAAAAAAAAGAACAAAGAAGAGGGGATGAAATTTAGTTCTAGGTTATATATTACTGTGTTTAACTACTTATTTGTTGCTCTGCTGAGTTTGCTTTGTCAATAGGTACTGAAGGTGAAGGGGCGGTCCTACTGTATATATAAGCTGAGATCATCAAAGCGATGACAGGTGTCAGTCTCCAAAGCTGCTGGAGGAGATTCTAAACTCACTGGTTCCGGGACTGGACTAGAGTTCCTTAAGGAACAACAATTAGCAGGTAAATCTAATATTGTCTTTAAGCTGAAATTGAGTCAGCTGGCTCTCAGCAATCTTGGTGCATACAAGCTGTACCCTAGATGGATCATTATTGGATCATCTTTTTTATTAGACTGAGGAAGGAACATCTTCAGCTTCCTGGTAAGCGTCAGTTTAGGAATCAGAAATATACTAATCTTGTATTTAATTTGCACCTTTCCAGTAGTAGCTGAAAGTGAGTTACATTCAGATGCTGCATATATATTTCCCTGTCTTTAGAAGGCTTACAGTCTAAGGGGCCATTTTACTAAATTAAGTGCAAAGCCTCCATGGTAACTGTCGGTGGTATAGCCAGCATGTCCCCAATAGTAACATGTAGATGAGTACTGTCACTCTGTTATACAATTGCACTATCCTATAACTTTTCTTCCATCTGTTCACTGCTAAAGCTTGCCAGAATGACTACAAGAGTCCTTTAGCAAAATCTTCTTCATTAATTCACATAAAGAGCAAACAAAGATGGTATTAAAGAAAGTTCAATGTCTCAGTTACCATCACTGAGCTCTGGACAGTTCTCTGGCTTAAACCTTTCCCTTTGAGCGATGCAATTCTCCTTGGGTAATGTATTGTAACCAGTGGATTATAATAAGATTAAAAATAAAAGCTTTTTTTACCTGGGGTTTCAGGTGCTTTTGGTTTGTTGTCGGTGCTGGCATTTGGCAGGAGAAAGCTGGAACACCATCAACAATAAAAGAAAAGCAGGGCTGATATGGCACCATGTAAAGAAAATAACGTTTGGGCTTGCTGCAGTTCAGGGCAGTAAGGGTTAAAACCTTAATAGTGCTCTACAGTTTTAAATGAGAGAGAAAGTATAGCAGTCATTTTAAAATGCAAATAAAGAAAAGTGTAGGGCTGTAATGCTGAGCAGGTTTTAAAAAGTATGACTGCAGTACAAAATTAAATAAAGACTGAGGTTGCTGGCTGCCTCTAAAGTAACTAAATAGTTAAATGAAAGGGCACAAAGCTGCAGCTTATCAGGCAGAGCAGGGATCTCTCTGGGGACCCCCCTGGAGAACTCTTCTGAAGATTATTGCAGGCAGGAAGACAGAGTTTCAGTGAGGTGGTTTTGTAACTTGTATTTCTAATCTATTAAGATTTAAAGTGATAGTACTAAAATCCTTTAAAAGAGTAATTAGGGCTGTTATAGGGGGCTTTAATGTGTAGGAAAGAGTGAGTCTTGAAGGATAATTGGAACTATTTCTTTGGGGAGTGAGTGGAAGAATACATTTTTGGCTTGTTTATAACCTGGTATGTGCTTGATTTGGGAGGCAGTTGGGGTTTGCCTATGAAGAAAGAGGTTGGTATGCTGGCTGTAACAGACAGGAAAGGTTTACTTTTAAAGTTTATTGGGAAATAAAAGAGAGAATCCTTGAGTAAGTAACATAAATTGGTTATCTCTCTGTAGTTTTATAGAGGTAAAGGTGATATTTTTGGAAAAGGATTGCCTGGTGAGATTTCCTTGAGTCTACTTTGGATAAGTGGTTTAAATATTGTTCTGAAATTTGCTGAGCTGTCTAATAATTGCTAAAAACTAATTTAAGGAAGATTTGGTTGGTCAAGAATCCAGATAGTTGTCAAAGCTGTTTAAAGCTTCCCAGGAATGAAGATTCTTAAGAGGCTTTGCCAGTTTTAAACTGGTTTTCTGTGAGAAGTTCTGGGAGAAAAAAGTTTCAGTGATTTCAACAGCTGTAAAGGGTAAAGCTGTTGTGTGTGGAGACAAAGGCTCTGAAACTGGGCTATGACATTGGTTTGTGTGCATTAGTTTCCAGTAAAGCTCAATTCTGGAGTCTCCAACTTAAAAAAAAATCAGATTGATAATCAGGACTGATTTGAGAGAAAAAATGGACTGAAGTCCTGTAGCTGTTTTTTATAACTTAACTGAGGTTCTGCTTCAGCTTTGATTCTGATACTAAAGCACTGCTTTTAAAGGCAGACAGCTTTTCTTTTTCCTGACAGCCTTCATTGTCAGCAGAAGCAAAACACTTGAGAAGGTGTGTTAAAGTTTGCATGGTGTGTGTGTGTAAGAGGGTGGGGTTTTTTAGTTAGGATTTATTTATCTTTTTTTAAGGGTAGTATAAGTTTTTACCTTGAAAATGTTGCAAAGACTATTTATTCAGCCACTGTCTTATCATGGGAGGCAATATAAAGGAAGACTAGGATTTTGCCTTACTGGTTTTGTAAAGTCAGGGAGTAGGGACAAGACCAGCTGAAGAGTCACCTGAGGAAGAGTCAACTGGGTGTCCAAGAAGCAGATTGAGAAGACCAGATCTTAAATTGAATTAGAATCAACGTGGACACAGGCCCCAACCCCAAGAAAGAAGTTTTGGTTGGAAGATAGGTGTACATTTTTGTTTGTTTAGAGTGGACTCTTATAATATTTATTTAAGCTCAAATAATTTTAGGGGTATGTTTACTAAACTGCGGTAATGTTACAGACCGCGCGTTAGGTAACGTTAAAGCTCGTTAGGTAACAATGCGCAGTATGAAAGGTTAACGCGTGTTAATGTTACCTAACGAGCGTTAACGTTCCTGGTCGCGGTAAACACCGCAGAGGGTGGAGAGAGGGCGGAGAGAAGGGGTCAATGGGCGGGGAGAGGCTCCCTGCACACTAACGTGCTGAACTGAAGGGCTGAATCCTACCACGAATGAAAACCTGCCGTTAGACGCACATTTGCAGGAGAGAGAAACCATTTCAGTGTCAGCAATGTCCAGCATAGACAGGGAGCCCAAGAAACGTGATAGTAGTGCTCCATTTCCAGCAACAGCATAGTGCCCAAGTATGAAAGGCCACTATGGCGATGGTGCAAGTGGGGCATAGGGGGCTGCAGGCGGGACATGTAGCTGGGGCACAGGGTGGACTAGGCAGGTGCCTAGGTGGCACATAGGAACATAGAAACCTGAAATCAGCATGACAGCAGCTGACAAAGGCCAAACACAATCCACCTACATCTACCTGGTCCACCCGAGCTAACAGTCGCCAGGGCACTGACCCAACATCCCCCCAGCCAACCCTCCCCCAAGCGGAAGGGACATACTATTGGTAGGCAGTGATGGGGGGGATGTGAGGATGCTCATGTATGCACCCTGTCCCAGACCCCGCTCCCTAGATGACCACCTACCCACACAATGGGTAGTGCGCACTACAAGCACCGACAGCATATGGTCATGTCAGCATGGCAGGGGTGTGTGTGCCTGTGCTGGAGGGCTAATCAACAGTCAGACAGGAATACCCAACCACAAATCAATGACCTACTAAATTCAATATATTTGTCGGAGCTAGCCGTAGGAAGGTCGAAAGAGAAAACGACCTACACCAAGCGGGTAGCTACTTTTTATTTATTAAGGTTCTTCACCAAAATCAAAGTTCAAATAACCAATGAAAAAATTGTAAAACTTATCTCAGTCCAGAAACGCTGGTTATGATGATTCCAACGCACGACGTGCACATTTCGGGCACTTTTGCCCTGTATCAAGTGCAGTAGCCAGAATTTCACATCTTCAACAGCCGTCTTCCAAACGCTGTCAATGCAGCTCAGGTCAAACAATGGCTGATCTATCACTTTTTTAAAAGAGAACCAACCAATCAGTATCGGGAAAACCCCCCACATGACGGGGAACCCCTGATCTGATTGGTACAAACCGAGTTATGACAACAGCTCATTCAGATAAGGCTTTGCCAATCAATTTCTCTATTCAAGCCTCCCGGCTCGATCGTACCGAGGCGGAATATCCAACGTTGTTCTAAATATTGAAGACTCTCCTCTCTCTGCCCTCCGCGAGGATTGGCTGGAACATGGTCAAGTATAGACCAATGAAGTTGTTCAAATTTGTGGGAGCACTCTATACAGTGGGAAACCATAGGTGCAGAAAGCACTGCACAGCGGTGTCGAGATGCATGTTCAGTCAAACGGCGTTTCATAGGGCGAATGGTTCTACCTATATAAATATACAACATAGGTAGAATCACAGGTTGTATCCCATCGGCGCCGATAAACCTGTTGTGTAATGGGATGAGTCCATTCTATGCCAGTAAGTGTAGAATCACAGTATCTACAATTTTGACATGCTAAATGACCATATATAGGCTCCGGATACTGTGCTGGAGGGGGCAGTGGCACCTGCCTACAGTGGACCTAGGCCATGCCCTGTACTGGGACTGGGACTGCGCACTACAAGCACCGACAGCATATGGTCATGTCAGCATGGCAGGGGGGGGGGTGCCCGTGCTGGAGGGGGCAGTGGCACTTGCCTGTAGTGGACCTAGGCCATGCCCTGTACCAGTACGTGGTGTGCAGTGCAACATAAAAGGTCTGGCTGAGGAAAAGTACAGGTAGCCCCAGGGACTACCATGCATGAGTGGTGCAGTACACCCAGCCAGTGTGTCCAGTAGCAGAGGGTCACAGGATCAAATCCCAGGTGTGGTTCCTGCAGAGCATGTCCCTATTTCCTCTTCGTCTCTCCGGGCCAGTCCAGGAACTGTAGGGTAGTCAACCTCCTCCAGCAGCTGAGGACTGAATTCTAAAAGTCTTACTGACAGCCTATCCAGCTCCCCCTGGTGTCAGAGACTCAATCTTTCAGTCCTCAGCAGCTGGATAGGACAGGTTATTGACAGGCTTCCGGTGAGACGAAGAAAAAATAAAATAGAATCAGGAGGAACGTGATTAAGGAAGGATTTTAACTAAGCAGTCATTTAAGAGAGTGAGCTTCTTTCCCCTGAAAGGCCCTAGCAGGGTTTATTCGAGGGAACATAGATTGATAAAGACTGTTTGAAAAAAAAAAAAAAAGCTCACACGGTCCACGGAGGTCGACTGTCCCTGTTTTTAACGAGCAGCGGCAGGAGAGGCAGAGCTTGCCGCGGGTGGCTCGATCTGTGGAGGGGCAGTGCAGGTGAACCTGGGAGCCCCAGAGTCCTGTCACTCTGCCGCTGAGAACCGAGCCGATGCTCCCGCTAGCGGCAGAAGTACTGGCATCGGGGGAGATCGTTTTGCTTGGCTGCAGTGCAGAGGTACGTGTGATCAGTCGGGCACAAAGGTAGCTTGAGTTTTGCGATCGCCGTTGAGGCGGGAGGTCGGTTTGGAGGCCGCGGCCACTGGGGGCTCTCAGACACGTTTAGTGGGTCAGAGTGCATGCTGCCGGGGTTGGCGGCGTGCGCTCAGTGCGGAGCCACCGAGGGTTTTCGCGGCCTGGGTTTGGTGTAGATATTGTTTTCGTCAGGTTAGCAATATGGAGAGGTTAATGGAGCGGAGGATAAGCTGGTGAAGGAAAAGGTGCTGAAGGATCCTTTACTCGGTCAGCATGAGCCGGTGGTGAAGGTGGGAACGGCAGCCATTTTAGGATCGCCGGCCGTTTCTCCTGCGCTTCAGGAAAAGGACCTTAGGAAAAAATCTAAGGCAAAAAAGTCTGCTACAGTGGTAGTTGAAGCCCCGGGTTCAGTTCCTGAGCTTCAGGGGGGTTTGCAGGCTTTGTTTTCTCCAGATTTTATTTTGTCCCTCCATAAAGCCTATTGCTTGAAGCTGGAGCAGGATCAAGGAAAGGGTCTCCCTCCCTCCTCTTCAGGAACCCTCGGGGGAGGTAATGTTGGGGGAGATGCCGGAGAGGGGCCTTCCTTTAGGGGCACAACTCTCGAGACAGGGACCGATGGCTTCGGTCAGAGTGATTCTAACCCTCAGGTACCAGAGGAGGGGGAAATCCTCTCTGAAGCAGGTATGGATCTGTGGGCCAGCGATTTGGAGGAAGGTGAGCTTGCACCAGGTGAAGATCCCAATGTGTTTCGGGTCTTTCAAAAGGAGGAGCTGAGTGCTCTGATGGTTCATACACTGGCGGCCCTCAATATGACACTGCCGGTGGTTCAGGAGGAACCACTGGAGGACCCATTGCTCCAGGGGTTTAAGGTGGAGCAGAGGTGTTTTCCTGTTCATCGGGTGATCAGGCAGATGGTGGAATCGGAGTGGGAATGCCCGGAAGCTGCATTACGGGGAGCTCGGGCGATAGGTCGGTTGTATCTGGTTCCCAGGGAAGACAGGGATCTGCTGAAGATGCCGAAGGTGGATGCCTTGGTATCGGCAGTGACCAAGAAGACTACGATCCCAGTAGAGGGCGGAACAGCTCTGAAAGATCTGCAGGATAGAAAGTTGGAATCCCTTCTCAAGCAGGCGTTTGACGCGAGTGCTCTCTCGTTATAGGCTTCAATTTGTGGAGCATGTTTCCAGCGTGTCCATTAGGTGGCTCCAGGGGGAGGTTTCTCCTGACAAGGAGGAGGTTGCGTGCCAGGAGGACGCAAAGTTAGAGTCGGCGCCGATACTTTTTATGACCTGGTTAGGATCTCGGCGAAGTTCATGGCGTCCATGATTGCCGCTCGGAGGTTTTTATGGTTGTGGAATTGGGTGGCTGACGCTTCTTCTAAGGCTCGCCTTAGTAAGCTCCCGTATAAGGGCAAGTTACTTTTTGGAGAGGCCTTGGAAAAGATTGTTAAGGATTTGGGGGATTCCAAGGGCGGTCGACTGCTGGAAGACCAGCTGAGGGGCCCCAGACCAGGTAATCTGCCGAGAGGTCAAGGCAGAGAGGGTCAGAGATTCAGAGGATCACGTTTTGCACCTTATCAGAGAGGGCGTTTTGTAGCTCAAGGTCAGTCCTTTCAAGGGGCAAGAGGGTTCGGGAGGGGCTATGGAGGCCCCCAACAGAACTCTGCTAAGAAGTCACAATTAAGGGTGGTTGGTCCAGGTGGAGGTGCCAATTGGAGGGCAGTTGCAGGAGTTCCTCTCCGTCTGGACCACCATAAGAATGGATCGCTGGGTGATAGAGATCATCCGCGAGCGTTATGCCTTGGAGTTCTCGCAGCCATTGGCGGAGGCCTTCGTACGGTCTCTATGCGGTTCAGCGGCAAAAGCAAAAGCAATAGCAGTCACCCTTCAGCGATTGCTGTCGCTTCAAGCGGTAGTGCTGGTACCACGAGATCAGTACAGGTTCGGTCGATACTCCATTTATTTTGCGGTCCCCAAGAAGGAAGGGTCCTTTTGGCCCATTCTAGACCTCAAGCATGTAAGCCGTTGTTTGCGGGTGCCGCATTTCCGCACGGAGACCCTGCGCTCGGTAATCAGGGTGGTGAGGCCAGGCGAGGTTCTCTCATCCATAGATTTAGCTGAAGCATATCTGCATGTCCCTGTCAGGCAAGAGCACCAGAAATTTTTACACTTTGCCGTGCCCACAGGGCATTTTCAGTTCCGAGCTTTGCCATTCGGACTTGCTACTGCACCTCATACTTTCACAAAGTTGATGGTGGTGGTTGCAGCGGCTCTGCAAAAGGAAGGTATTCAGGTTCATCCCTATCTCGACGACTGGCTGATTCGAGCATGCTCAGTGGAAGAGTTGGTGGTGTCTATGGCCCGAGTGGTGGAGTTGTTGGAAAGCCTAAGCTGGGTGGTGAATCGAGCCAAGAGCCAGTTGCTTCCGGTGCAGAGCCTCGTCTACCTGGGAGCTTTATTCGACACCAGCCTGGGATCGGTGTTTCTGCCAGAGGCCAGGATACGCAAGATAGTGAGTCAAGTTGTGGCGTTTTTATGGTTACAGGCGCCAATGGCTTGGAGGTACTTGCAGCTTCTGGGCTCCATGGCAGTGGCGTTGGACTTGGTTCCGTGGGCTAGGGCGCATATGAAACCCCTACAGCAAGCGTTGCCGTCTTGTTGGTCGCCGCAAGAGCATTCCCTGAATCAAAGGTTAGGATGCTCGCAGGAAGTCAGACACAGTCTTCAGTGGTGGTTGGTCTCCGACCATTTGCGGGCGGGGATGCCCCTGGAGACTCGGATTGGATACTGGTGACTACCGATGCCAGACTGATGGGCTGGGGAGTGCATTGTGGATCACAGGTAGTGCAGGGACTCTGGTTGGAGGAGGAGAGAGCTTGTTCAATCAATCAGTTGGAGATGAGAGCGGTAAATGTCGCGTTGCAGGAGTTCAGAAGGTTGGTAGCAGGAAAGGCGGTGCACATTTTCTCCGAAAATGCGGTAACGGTGTCCTACATCAATTGTCAAGGGGGCACCGGCAGTGCATCATTGCTGGAGGAGAGCCAGCGGCTGATGCATTGGGCAGAGAGCCATTTAGTAGCTCTGTCCGCGGCGCATGTGGCAGGAAGAGACAGCATACAGGCAGATTTCCTCAGCCGCACTGCCTTGGATCCTGGAGAGTGGTCTCTGAACGAGGCAGTTTTTCACGACCTTACGGTGTGCTGGGGACAGCCAGTGATGGAACATGTCGTGCTGGGAGGGCACTCACTCTAACCGAGCAGTGACCAAGGCCTGTCATTTTTTTAGCAGAGGCAGGGAGCGCATGTCAGAGGGTCTCGACGGTCTGGCCCAGCCCTGTCTGTCGAGCGGTCTCCTTTATGTGTTCCCGCCGTGGCCATTGATCGGACGGGTCGTACAGAGGATAGCGGGGCACACCAGCAGAGTGATTCTCATTGCGCCGGATTGGCCTCGGAGACCTTGGTATGCGGATCTGGTACGTCTTCTGGTGGACGGTCTGTGGCGACTTCTGGATCGGGTCAATCTGTTGTATCAGGGCCCAATTTTAATGCCGCAGGTGGATCGCTTCTCGCTTACGGCTTGGCTCTTGAAAGGAAGCGGCTGAAGAAAAAAGGCTACTTAGCGGCAGTGGTGGCTACCATGCTGCGGGCCAGAAGGAGATCGACATCTCTCACCTGTACCCGGGTATGGCTCATTTTTGAGGATTGGTGTGCGCGGCACAATGTTCAGCCGTTCACATTGTCTATTTCGGATGTCTTGTCGTTTTTGCAAGTGGGGCTGGATAGAGGTCTGGCCCTTAGTACGCTGAAGGTTCACCTGGTGGCCTTGGCTTGTTTTTATAGAGGCAAGGTGCAGGGTACTGTCTTGTCTCTGCATTCGGATGTGTTGCAGCTAATGAAAGCGATTAGAAATGTGCAACCACCAGTAAGGCCGGTGGTTCCGGCTTGGGATTTGAATTTGGTCCTGGAAGCATTGACACGGTCGCCGTTTGAGCCCGTCGGGGAGGTGGCGCTTAGGGAGCTCTCGTGGAAGACAGCTTTCCTGGTAGCTTTGTGCTCGGCTCATCAGGTGTCGGATCTGCAGTCGCTTTCGTGCAAGGAGCCATACCTTCAGTTTTGGCCGAAAAGATGGTTTTGCGCCCCGTACCCTCGTTTCTGCCGAAGGTAATTTCTGTGTTTCATGTGAATCAACCTATTTCTCTTCCATCTTCCAACCTTTCATTCCTGTGAGGGAGGTGGTGTGAATAGGTTGCTTTGAAAGTTGGATATGGGGAGAATTCTCCACCTCTACCTTCGGAGAACAGAGTCTTTTCGGAAGACAGATAGACTGTTTATGCTGTTTGGAGGTGTTCAGAAAGGTGAGGCGGTTTCAAAAGCTTCAATTGTCCGGTGGGTGAAACAGGCCATAGCGGCGGCATGTCGGGCGAGCGGGAAGGTGGCGCCGGAAGGCTTGCGAGCACATTCGACTCGAGGACAGGCCACTTCCTGGGCTGAGAATGGGTTGGTTCCGCTAGTGGATATCTGTCGGTCTCTTCATACCTTTGCTAAACATTATCGTTTAGATGTTCAGGCAAAGGGGGCCCCAAGGTGGGGGCCTCGGCCTTGGTTGCGGGGCTGACAGGACCCTCCCAACAGTAGATACTGCTTTGGTACTGCGCTACAGTTCCTGGACTGGCCCGGAGAGACGAAGAGGAAGAAGAAATTAGATCTTACCTGCTAATTGTCTTTCCTTGAGTTCTCTCCGGGCTAGTCCAGGGCCCACCCAGATGTTTTTACAAGTTTTTTTAGAGAAGTGTTTTCAGTACCTTATGTCGGCACACAGTGGTCGATAGTGGTTGTTGGAGTCAGGACACAGATCAGGTAGTTCGGGGCTTAAGGTGTTTGCCTCGGCTCGTGTCTTGGCGGGTTTTTTGTTTTTGGAGTGGCGCTAAAAGTGGGGTTCCCTTCGGGGGTTTTCTGTTTTTTAGGGCTTGAGCAGTAGTAGCCAATCCTAGAAAAGAAGCACAGGAAAGAAGGGGCGGAGCAGAATGCAGACGATTATTTTTAATATAGTTTGCTAATGTTGAGGTGTAGTTGAGGTTCAGGTCAGTGGACAGTTGAGAGCGCTTAGTAGTTCATCAGGCTGCTTTGGAAGTGGTTGACTGAGTCTCTGACACCAGGGAGAGCTGGATAGGCTGTCAGTAAACGTTTTAGAATTCAGTCCTCAGCTGCTGGAGGAGGTTGACTACCCTACAGTTCTTGGACTGGCCCGGAGAGAACTCAAGGAAAGACAATTAGCAGGTAAGGTCTAATTTCTTCATTTTACCCTACAATGCAGATACAACAGCAACATGTGCAAAGCCCAAAGCAGTGGCGAACAGGGGTACAAACACCAACTCACACCGGCTCCACAATCCAAAGATGCATGGAGAGTCAGGCTGTAGGCCCCAGCATTGAGCTGCAGTTATCACCAGAGCACTACTACTACCTCCTGCACAGTTTTGCAATGTCAGCACTGTGATCAGGACCAGTGTGGTGGGCAGGGTTGCCAACCACCCCTATCTTTGCACAATGCTGCAATAGGAGTGTGTGTGTGTATGTCTGTCCATTGTTCTGTGGCTGCCCACCCTTCTGGCCCACTGTTACCAGCGTTAGCCTGAATATGTGCATAATGAGGAGCAAGGTGTTGTGGGTATGGCCCGGACAGGGTGGATTGGCCAGGATGCATCCTCAGTGTGTGGGGCAATGGCTGGGACACTGTAGTGCCCAACCACTGCCTGCATGGACAGGGTGGCCACAGCATGTCATGCTGGGAGGGCACTCACTCTAACCGAGCAGTGACCATGGCATGTCTGGGTTCCCACATAGCGCTCTACCCTATCTGCCTCCAGTGATACTTTTGTGTTCCCAGTGCTGGGGTCCCCCATCACTGAGATGGCTCTTTGATGCACATAGTTCCTCTGTGAGCATGCACTATGGACAGATTAGTGGACTGTCTGCAGTTAGACTTGCATGGTTGGAACACCTATAAGGTGCTGTCTGCTGGTGACTGGCAGACAATGGTGTGAGGCAGTTGGGGTTTTCAAGATCTAACCCTAGCATTGCTGCTGGTCTGCCCCTGCCCCAGTCACAGGTATGGCTCTGGCTCACCAACCCTGGAGGGCTGTCTTATGCCAGCAGGCTGGAGGTTGCTTTGCTGGGGCTGGGGCACCTGTCCCTTACCTACAACAAGGGTGATGTGAGCCCTTTGGTGTACGTAGTGTATGCCACTGTGCTGTTTATCAGTTTATGATCTGTTTATAAATGGTTTTATATGTATTAGCAATATTTATTATACATATTTTATTATTATTATATGTTTTATCAGTTATAACTTATTCTTAGGTGTCTGATAAATTACACAGGTACACTACCAAAAAACTGCCTCCAGTTTTGCAACTGATTCCTATAGATTTTGGGGTGCTGAATCCAGGAAAAATAGCCAAAATGTTCCATCACGTCACGTTTTCTTGCAAAATTAGATTTCTTACCCATATAAGGAATGTTCACATAATTTCTTTTTAGCCGACTGCAGTTTATTTTCTTGGCCCAAAATAGAGGTTGTAATGGTTAACTAACTAGAAACACTCCCTCATGATATTTTAGAGTGTTTTGTATTCATTTTATACATTAACAGGACAATTGGGAGGCGGGGGGCTAAATCCAGTACTCGCGCTGGCGCATGTTCTTTCCTGTTCGCCTCGCCTTGTTCGCTCGCTCAAACACGGTGGTTGCGACATGAACGTTCCTGTCAAATTTCAGTTTCTTGCAAGTTCATTATTACCTTTTGTTTGCTCAGTCGTAATCCAGCTTTATTCCGAAGTGGTTCACTACAGTTGTAGTTTGCAGTGCTGTGTATTTGTGATGGCTCAGAGAGCCAGAGGTTGCGTCAACTCTCCGGACAGTTTTTGTTTTATTTGTGGGGAATATACCGTGAAAAAGCGGCAGAGGAACATTTCTGCATTTATTAAAAAATTATATTTTGCCTATTTCGGTTTGAAGTTAGGCGATCAAGACAAACCGTGGGCTCCTCACAAAGTGTGCAAGACATGTGAGGAAGATCTACGCTTATGGATGAAAGGTAAAAAACAAGCATTTCATTTCGGAATACCTATGATGTGGCGTGAACAAAGAGACCACAGCAGTGACTGCTATTTTTGCTCTTGCATTGTGAAGGGATACAACTTAAAAAATAAGAACGTAATAAGTTACCCCAACCTTCCCTCAGCAATTAGGCCTATGCCTCATAGCAACGAAGTACCTGTGCCTGAACCACCAAAATCTTTGGATCATATTTGTGTGGACGGTTCTGATCATGATGAGACTCATCAGATGGCTTTTCCCGATGAGTCCAGTACTTCCGAGTTTGAAACTGAACCAGATCCGAAACCTGAACTTTTCTCTCAAGCTGAATTGAATGATTTAGTCCGGGATTTAGGACTCCCAAAAGATGCTGCCCAACTGCTAGGTTCTCGGCTTAAACAGAAAAATCTATTGTCACCAGGAACAACTTTTTATTGGTACCGCAACCGCGAGACACAATTTTTGAAGTATTTCAGCAAAGAGGAAGATTTGGTATTTTGCAACGATATATACGGAGTGATGGAAAAGTTTAAACTCAAGTATGATCCTGCTGAATGGCGGCTGTTCATTGATTCGTCAAAAGACAGCATAAAAGGTGTTCTTCTTCATAATGGCAACACATTCGCTTCAGTTCCTATTGCTCACTCTGTTATTCTCCAAGAAAAATACGAGAATTTGGCCCTGATTCTTCAGAAGATTCGTTATGATGAGCATAAGTGGATGATTTGTGGAGACTTTAAAATTCTATCCATGCTATTAGGGCAGCAATCCGGTTTCACCAAATATCCCTGCTTCCTTTGCTTGTGGGATAGCCGGGCCCGCGACCTACACTGGGGGAAAAAAGACTGGCCAATTCGGGAGTATTTGAGACCCGGTGAGAAAAATGTTCTTCATGAGAGCTTGGTACCTCGTGATAAAATTCTATTACCACCTCTCCACATTAAGTTGGGTCTCATTAAGCAATTCATCAAGTCCTTTCCAAAAGATGGTGAGTGCTTTCGGTACCTTTGCTCAAAGTTCCCCCGACTTTCTGAAGCAAAGCTAAAGGAAGGAGTGTTTGTTGGCCCTGATATAAGGAAACTCATTTCAGATGGAGCATTCGCTGAAACGATGTCTGAGAAAGAAAAAGAAGCCTGGGATTCCTTCAAGGATGTTGTTCTCAAATTCTTGGGGAACAGGCGGGATGAGAACTATAAGGATATTGTTGCCAGGATGCTCAATGCCTTCAAAGAACAAGGCTGTAACATGAGCCTGAAAGTCCATTTCTTGCACTCCCATGTGAACTACTTTCCCGAAAACTTGGGGGCGTACAGTGAAGAACAAGGTGAAAGGTTTCACCAGGACATCAAGGACGCAGAGAGAAGGTACCAAGGAAGATGGAACACCACTATGATGGCTGATTTCTGCTGGTTGTTGCTGCGGGAAACCCCAGATGAAAAATACGCCAAGCAGCGCACCAAGAGAAGCATTCGGGGGAAGAAGAAACGGGCCCACCAGGAGATTGATTGACCCAAGAATGACTTTAAAATCTAAACTGTGTTGACAAATATCGTGTTTTTACTAAACTTTGAAATAAAAATTTGCTAGTTATTACCACAGTGTCGGATCTCATTTATTAGAATTTTATTTTCACACCATCGGGTGTTTGTCTTCATGTATTGCAATGGTGCGGTTTGCGTTTTCTATTCTTACATACATACCTGTACAACATTTTTTGCACATTTCTTTGCTTTGCTTTGTGTCTAACCTCGCTCTTATATGCTCAATGTTTGTGCACATGTATGTGGCTGTTTTAAGTGCAGACAATTTTGCTACCATCACAGTGTGTTTTGTTGACATTACTCTATTCTTATGTGCTGCCTTGTTACAATTTTCTTTATTCTTATTTGAATAGCTACTAAACAATTAGTATAAAGAATTCATCCAAGAAACTTTTATCTCGATCGCACTCAATCTGAAACGTTCACCTCAAACTGCTAACCCAATGTAGCAAAAAATCTGTACGTGATGGAGCAAATTGGTTACCAGATTTGGATTCAGCGCACCAAAAAACGTAAAAATCAATCGAAACATTAGAGGCAGTTTAAAAAAATTTTTTTTAGTGTACCTGTGTTATTCATGTTGTTCATATAGTTTACAATTGTTTTTATAATTGTGTTTAACATGTTTTTTAATGTAGCCTGCCCCTTAAGAAGGCAACGAAACACGGCCTGTGTCGGTCCATAGGCTTTTATTGACCAATAAAGGACATGCTTCCTTGCTGTCCGCGTCTTTGACTGGGTTTGTACTTAGCACGTGGGACTGTGCTTTGCTGTTGGAACCGGTGTATGCCACTGCTACACAAACCTCATGCAAGTCTAGAAATCCCTCTGCCCTGAAAACAGGTGCCCATGTCAGCCAGACCCTAACACAGGGTACACACTAATCTGGGTGGTGTCTAGTCCCAGAGGGCCACATGTGACTGCAGGATACAGATAGACACCGAATTACCTTAGGCTGCACTGCAAAGAACATCTGTCACACACTGGTAGCAATGGGGATATACAGCAGGACCTATCTCTATCACCACATATACTACGGACCTAGTGCTGGGCACCGATCCTATCCCTCAGGGTGAACACAGAACCTGCACAATGGCATGGTCTGTAGCTACACTGTGCCAGTATCATGCACTGTCAGTTCGTCTTTCCAAGCAGAGGTACCAGAGAGGTGCAGACCCCATTTGGTGATCAGCTGTAGACATCTATTCAGCATGTGCATTGCATCATGGGTACTGGTGGGGTTACCCTATCCTGGCACTCAGAGCAGACAGTTTGTGTGGTGACCTGCAGTCCTTCTGTACCCAGCCATTGCTGTGACATACACCACGGAGGAATAGCCTACTGGTTAATACAATGCCATTCTCGGCAGTGTTCATGGGTTCAATTCCTCATTGTTCCCTCCTCTCATGCCTGTCTTACTCAAATAGTATGCATGCCTGTAACAGTCATATTTTTGCAGATCTGTGCTGCCAGCCCATAATACCCTCGCCACAACTGACAAAATTCCCTTGGTCCGTCTATCTGCGTCTGTCAGCTGTGTAGAGTCCTGTCTGCCTGTGCAGGCTGCCACCCCATGTCCTCCATTGCTACCCTTTCCAGCATTGTGCCTCATTGTGCTTGCCTCACCTGTGCCTGATCTGCATGGCACCACCACTCCTCTGTCCACCCATCATTGTAACTATCCTGCCACCTCTGCCTCCACTGGGGGACACGTATTCCCATCGTCTGCCACCAACTGTCTTTCCAGTACTTTACATTGCCAACACCCTGTGCTGTGGTACAGTTGCCCCCACCATGTTTGTCATCAGTACTGGCAGCCACATGGGATGCCCGCAGATATGGCGGGTCCAGCGGCTCCCAGCTCTCCCTCATTCACTCACCTGTTCATTGTCTTTCCTGAGTGCTCTATCTAGTGTTAGGGCTACATCTGTCTCTGTTCCTCACAGGTCATGCATGTCATCCTGCGGCACCTTGCAGCCCTTAGGGCACACTAACCTAGGGCACCATAACCTTGTTAGGCTACCTTAACCTATGGTTCCATAGCCCAGGGTGCTTTCTACAGTGCCTTGTCCAGGGGTGCCTAATACGGCGCTTAGCATAAGGAGCCCTATAGGGCGCATTATGGGGCACCTTACAAGGCACTTTATAATGAACCTTACATGGCACCTTATGAGGTACCTTATGAGGCACCTTATAATGCACCTTACGAGGCACCTTACAAAGACGCCTTGTAATGTGCCTTGTAACACGCGTTAGCTGATATGGCTTGCTGTAATGATGCACCGCCCACGCCTTTATATGGGCATCTGTTCCTTTACCATGGAACCTAACGCGAGTGACATTACCGCAGTTTAGTAAACATATCCCTTAGATTTTTTTCTAAATATCTGATTCCAGCTATACTTACCTGGGAATATTTCTGGAGAACTTGCAGAAGAGAAAAGAGGATACGGTTAGTAAGTTTGAATTGCAGTAAAGGAATTTATATAACAATCCTGAGTGGTAAACAAAATACTTTCTTGATTATAAGAACATCATTTATCCTGAAAAGAAAAGAAACCCGGTTTTAAAGAAATAATCTTCTTCCAAAAGCTAGTATTATGTATTACATTAGTATAAAGGACTACTTGTCTGATACTATTGTCTTGATGGGAAATATTCTGTAAAACAAGAAAGACAGACTAATTAGGTTATTTTAATATTTGTTGTTAAGTGACGTCGAGTCTGAGTCGACTCATGGCGACCCTCTGGATAGCTATCCTAAATTGTGTTCGGTCTTGAGTCAGGTGGCTCATTGTTGACAGACTGGTACCCATAGCTGCTGTTATTGTATCGATCCATCTTATTGCTGGCCTTCCTCTTTTGCGTTGACCTTCTATCTTGCCAAGCATGATGTCTTTCTCTAATGATCTCTCTCTTCGCATGATGTGTCCGAAGTATGAAAGTCGAAGTCTTGTCATCTGAGCTTCTAAAGAAAGCTTAGGTTTGATCTCCTCTAGTACCGACTGGATTGTTCTTTGGGCAGTCCATGATATACACAGTATTCACCTCCAACACCATAATTCAAAGGCATCAATTTTCTTCCTGTCTATCTTTTTCACTGTCCAGCTTTCACATCCATATGATGTTATTGAAAATACCATGGCTTGAACAAGTCGAATCTTTGTATGGAGAGAGACATCTCTGCTCTTGAGAATCTTATCTAGGTCTTTCATAGCCATTCTGCCAAGAGCAATGTGTCATCTGATTTCTTGACTGCTTGTAGCTTCTTTATTGATAGTTGATCCAAGTAGGTTAAAGTTGTTCACGATTTCAATTTCTTCTCCTTCAACGATGAACCTGTTGATTATGCCAGTTGTCATGATCTTTGCCTTCTTAACATTAATGTGCAGGCCCATTTTGAGACTATGTTCTTTGATTGTGAGAAGCAAATGATTCAGATCATCTTCACTTTCAGCCAGTAATGTGATATCATCAGCACAGCGAAGGTTGTTGATGAGTCTTCCACCAATCTTCACACCTCTGTTGTCTTCATACAATCCTGCTTCTCTGATGATTTGTTATGCATATAAATTAAACAGGTAGGGGGAAAGTATGCAGCCTTGTCTTTCACCTTTGCTTATTTTAAACCATTCTGTTTCTCCTTGTTCCGTTCAAACTGTTGTTTCTTGATCAATGTACTTATTGTGCAAGAGTACGATCAGTTGTTTGATAGGGCTGTCTGAGGCATTTTCTTTTTTAATTTAAATTAGTGCTGTCAGCAAAACCACCCTCACAATGCTGTAGCCTTAAGGTGCCTCATAAGGCGCCCTCTAAAGCGCTCTATAAGGCACCCTATAAAGCGCCCTATAAGGTGCCTTATAAGTCGCCCTATAAGGAACATTATAAGGTGCCTTGGCGGACAGTGCACTTTATAATGTGCCCTCAGGAGTGCCTTATAGGGTGCCTTAAGTTACGGCACTGTGAGGGTGTGTTTGCTGGCAGCACGAATTTAAATTAAAAAAGAAAATGTCTTAGCCAGCCATATCAAATAACCCCACTGTGGGATCAAACCCATGACCTCTGGCTCCACAGGAAGTGAAGTTACCAGTGAGCTACAGCTACTAACAAACCCCTGGCTGGCTACAGAAGGACTGCAGGTCACCACACAAACTGATTTAAAGTAAAGGGTAATGCCTCAGACAGCCTTACTCATCAGGCCCACTGGGGGATCAAACTCATGACCCCTGCTTCATCAGGCAATGTATTAACCATTGTGCTACACCTCTGTTGTTGTGTTTGTAGGTCAGCGCACCTAATTAAGGCTAACGCGCATTAACGTGCCACGGCTCCCTCTATCGCATGAAAATGTACCTTATCGCACAATAACCCTAAATGCTACCTTAAGACAGGAACGCCCACTACCTTATATGGCATCCTGCACACTAATGCCGGCTGCACGTTAAGACTGCTTAGTAAACATACCCCTTAAATTGACATGTTACATGAACATTCGCTAGACAAAAAAAGAGGGAAAGAAACACCTCACCGGAGTCTGATGCAGCGTTCAAACCATACTGCTGTAGAAAGGAACGCCATGTCCTTTCGCGCTCAGTTATATCTGCATCTTCCCGCTACAACGGGGTGAAGGGTCACATTCGCGCAATCTCACTGAAGATTAAAATGTTCTAAGTACAATCATTCTATTCTTTGAAAACACAGCAGGAATGCAGGATCGAGACATATCTAATCTAAAAGAACATAACATAGATGTATAAGATTATTCTGAAAGAGCAACCACACTGTAATTAATCGTGATCTCACAAAGACATTCCACCGGGGTTTACTAAGAAACTATAGCACTATAAAGTCCATTTATTAGAGCTTCTGAAACAGATATTCAGTGCACTGTAACTGGCCACACAGCAACACAAACTATGGATTACAAGAAAACAGAAGTGTAACTCGAGGATAATATTGAATGAACCCATCAATGAAGCGATTAAAAATAATACTAAATAAAAAATAATACTAAGTTAAAAAAGGCAAGAGGAAATGAAAAAAGGGGGGAAAGAGAAAAAAAGGGAGAGAAGAATAGAAGAGAGGGAGAAAGGAAGGAGAGGGAGGGAAAAAGAAAAAGGAAAAGGGGGGGGGGAGAAAGGGGGAGGGGGAAGGGAAATTTATTCTCTGATCATGCTGGTCCCGATCTGAGGCTTCTGCTTTCCTGTCTTCTCTCCTTCTGTGGTCTATGGTCCATCTGCCATTTCTTATCTCTTCTTTCGTTTTCTTCACTTCTTTCCATCAGCCTATTTCCAGTCCTAGTAACCCTCCCCAGTATCAGCCCCTTTCCAGTACTCACTCTCAGTACCTTCCATTCACATGACTGCCACTGGTGTCCATTCCCTTCTAATCCCCCTCCTTCTCCACCGACTAGTCCCTTCTAGTACAAATACCATGGCAGCCCCTCTCAGATCCACTCCCTTTCAGTTCCATTATCCTATCCCCTCGCATCAGCCCATTTGTAGCCTTAGTCCCCAGTTTTCTTCCAGGGCCAGCAGCTCTATCCTCCCCTCCCCACAATCAGCCCATTCCCAGTCGAAGCCCCCCAATCAGCTCGCTTCCAGTGCTGGTCCCCCCCCTCAACCCCATTACCAGTGCTCGCCTCCCCTAATTAGCCCAATACCAGTCCTACCCCCCCATCAGCTCATTACCAGTCCTAGTCTCCCCTAATCAGCTCATTTCCAGTGCTAGTCCCTCCTCAACACCATTACCAGTGCTAGCTTCCCCTAATCAGCTCATTTCCAGTGCTAGTCCCTCCTCAACCCCATTACCAGCGCTAGGTTCCCATAATCAGTCCATTACCAGTCCTACTCCCCTATCAGCACATTACCAGTCCTAGCCTTCCCTATTCAACCCATTACCAGTTCTAGACCTCACCCCATCTGCCCATTATAATCTTAACCCGCACTGTCTCTCCCCTATATCCAGCATTTATCCCCGTCTGTCCAGTACATCCCCCTGTCTCTTCCCTTTGTCCATGCCAGCCCCCCTTCCCTCCCTCCATGTCAGCCCCCTCTGTCCATGTCAGCCCCCCTCCCTCCCTCCAACCATCCATGTTAGCCCCCTCCCTCCATGTCAGTCCCCCTGTCCATGTGAGCCCCCCTCCCTCCATCCCTCCATGTCAGTCCCCCTCTGTCCATGTCAGCCCTCCCTCCCTCCCTGTCAGTCCCGCCTCTGTCCATGTCAGCCTCCCCTCTGTCCATGTCAGCCCCCTCCCTCTCTCCATGTCAGCCCCCTCCCTCCATCCATATCAGCCCCCTCCCTCCCTCCATGTCAGCCCCCCCTCTGTCCATGTCAGCCCCCTCCCTCCCTCTATGTCAGCCCCCTCCCCCATGTCAGACCCGTTGCAGGTTCCCTGCTCCCCTCTCCCCATGTCTGCCTCCTTCTTCTGCAGCTGTGGCTCCCTGTCTTTTAGGGAACCGCGTCTATGCCTGTAAAACCATTGCGGAGCCTTTCTGTCTCTAAACGGGCTCCGTGCAGCATTGTCCCGCCGCCAAAGGAAGTGGTAAACAACTTCCTTTGGAGGTGGGACAATGCTGCACGGAGCCCATCGAGAGGCAGGAAGGCTCCGCAACGGTTTTACAGGCATAGCCGCGGCTCTCTAAGAGGCAGGGAGCCGCGGCTATAGAAGATTGGAGTCTGTGAGTTTGCCGCTCTTGTGCGCTCTTTTTTTTTTTTTTTTAACGGCAGAGTGAGGCAACCCCCGCTAAATCCTGTGGTGACCCCCATGGGGGTTGCGACCCACAGGTTGAGAACCGCTGCTCTAATAGTTTCTGCTTCTATTTCCTTGCATGCGTCATTGTAGTACTTTTCCTTGTCCTGTCTTGCTGCACATTGGAAATCTCTATTGCATTCTGTGATTGTCTTTCTTTCTCCTCTGGCTTAAGCTTCTCTGCGTTTCTGGGCAATTTTCAGAGTTTCTTCCGTCATCCATTTTGGCTGTTTTTTCTTTTTCACCTTTTGTAGAGACTTCTCGCTTTCTTCCAACACAACCTTCTTGATGTCATGCCATAACTCTTCTAGAGCTCTGTCATTTGTATCTAAAGCAACAAATTGATTTTGCAGGCAGACTTTAAATTCCAATGGTATATTCTCAAGGTCACATTTTGCTGCATTCATGAGTGGTTAGCTCTTTTTCAACTTTAGCTTGAGTTTCCATACCAGTAGTTGATGATCTGTACCACAGTCAGTTCCAGGTTTTGTCTTTGTTGATGTTATAGAGCTTTTCCATCGTTGACTTCCACAGATGTAGTCAATTTGATTTTTATACAATCCATTGGGTGAAGTCCATGTGTACAGTCGCTGCTTGTGTTGCTGGAAGAAGGTGTTTGAGATGAACAGATCGTTGGTCTTGCAGAATTCTATCAGTCTTTCTCCAGCTTCATTTCTTTTGCCAAGTCTATATTTTTCAACTACTTTGTCTTCTTTGTTGCCAACTTTTGTGTTCCAGTCACCCATGACTATCAGGATATCCTGTTTGCATGTTCTGTCAATTTCAGCTTGTACTTGTTCATAGAACTCTTCAATTTCATTCTCTTCTGCAACTGTTGTTGGGGCATATACTTGAATTATAGTTGTGTTGATAGGCATTCTTCGTAGACGAATAGAGATTAAGCGTTCGCTGACTGCATTGTATTTCATTACAGTTCTTGTAAGTTTCTTCTTTATTATAAATGCAACACCATTTCTTCTTTGTCTTTCATTTCCAGCATAGTAGACCATGTGATCATCTGATGCAAAGCACCCGATGCCAGTCCATTTTAGTTCGCTGACACCCAACAGATCAAGTTGTACACGTTCCATTTCATTCTTGACCACCTCCAACTTCCCTTGGTTCATGCTTCGTACGTTCCATGTTCCAATGTGTAAGACATCTTTACAGCTTCTGACTCTCATTTCATGCTACATCAGCAGTCAGACGTCCCAAGGGCTTTGATCCAACCATATCATAATTGCTGGCTTTACTTTGAAAAGTCTTCAGCTCTTCCCCAGTAGCTAGTTGAGTGCCTTCCGACCTGGGGATCTCATCTTCCAGCACTATAGCACAATTTGTTTTGTTGTAACTATCCATTGTGTTTTCATGGCAAGATACAGAAGTAGATTGCCGGGCCTTTCTTCCGTGCAGTTTAAGTTTGGTGATGTTGCCGTTGTCACAGAAATGTGATCCTCCACCATCAACACTATCCCATTCTCCTGCTACCCAGATCGGTGGTTTGTCTTGGTCTGGCACCTCAGCTGAGACATGTCCTTCTTGGGAGACCCTGCCAGTAGTTAAACTACTGATAGTTTAGCTCTCAGCATCACTGATGCACACAAGCCCTCACAGCACGACAAGCTGCAAACCAAGTGAGGGATTTCAATACTAGCTGTGTTAAATTGTTGATGCTCAGACATTGTAGTTCCTACACTAAGGGGTATGTTTACTAAACAGCGCTATCATCGCAGCTGCGACGTTATCACGCGATATGTGACGTTATTGCGTGATAATGGCGCATTACTGTACGAGAACATCACGTATCGCGTGATAACATCTGCTGCGGCGGTAAGGTGCGCCGAGGGTGGAGCAAGGCCCCCATAGGGCGGAGGAAGGCTCCCCAGGGGCAGAGAGAAGGGGTCAATGGGCGGAGAGTGGGCGTGGAGTGGCTCCTTGCACACTGACGCCGTGAAATGAAGCTCAGAAAATTAGCGCCAATGAAAACCTGGCGCTAGGCACATTTGCAGGTCAAAGAAACCATTTCAGTCAGCAATGTACAGCAAAGGCAAGGAAACCCAAAAACGAGATAGTAGTGATACATGTGCAGGAGCCAAAAAAGCAAAGAAACAGATAAAATGACCAGAACCACATTTGAAATCCCAATAACCAAGTTGGCCAATAGTGATATTAATGAGAAACATAAAGCAACACTACTGACAAAGCATAAAAAAGAAGATATCATGTTTGGAAGGGTCTATTCTCAGTCCCCCTACAAAGTGAATGATCCCACATTAAAATACCGCTAATCAGAGTGTTTGTCGTTTATATTGGGCAGGTTTGTTATGGCGTGCAAATGTGCAGCAACAGCAGAGTGGGCATGTAGGACAGGGCAACTGTACTGATGCTGGAAATGGGATACAGAGGGTTGCAGGTGGCACATGCTGTGGTCCCGCTGGGGCACATTGTGGACTAGGCAGATGCCTAGGTGGCACATAAGAATGCCGAAACTGTAAAGCAGCAAGACAGCAACTGACGAGGGTCCAACATGGGCACGAATGTGTTCCCTACAGTGTCCCAGGGGATATTACCCAGCAGGTACCCCCAAGGGCACAGAACATTGGCAGGCGGTGCCGGGGGGAAGCGCACATGTCCATGTAGGCACCCCCACCCGAGAACCCACACCATAGGCAGCTGCCTAGCGGCACACTGCTGGCCTGGGACTGCACACCACCAGCACCACCGGCATAAGAGCATGTCATTATGGTGGCGGAGGGGTGCTGGTGGTGGAGGGGGCAGTGGCAGCTTCCCAGAGCAGACCACAGCCAAGCCCCGTTTAGGTGTGTGCTGTGCACTGCAACAGACAAGATCTGTCTGACATACAGTCATGGTATCCCCAGGGAATGATCTGCTTCTGTGGCAACAGTGTGGTGCAGTACACGCAGCCAGTGTGTTCAGGGGCAGAGGATCACAGGTTCAAGTCCCAGCTGTGGCCCCTGCAAACCATGTCCCCATATTTTAAGCAGTAGTAAACCGTGGTAATAAAGACAGAACCTTTCTTGCAGAGAAATGAAACATGCCATAAACGCCTATATGTCACCCTACAGAGCACAGACACCATAAACATGTGCAATCCCTAGAGCAGAGTGTCCCACCTGCAGTCCTGGAGGGCCAAACACCATGCAAGTTGTCAGGGTGTCCCTAATAAATATGCATGAAATGTATTTACATGCACCACCCCCATTGTATGCACATGTATCCATGCATATTCAGTAGGGACAGCATGAAGAACTGAACTGTGTTTGGCCCACCTGGACCAGAGTTGGGAACCTCTGCCCTAGAGCAGCGGCACAAAAACCCACACCCACAGGCTCCACTATCCAACGCCTCATAGAGAGTCAGGCCGTTGGGCCCTGCGCAGACTAGCATCTCCCAATACTAGCAACTGCATACCTTAGCAATGCCGTTCTAAACTTGGGAACACGTTCCACATATATCAAAAGGTCGCTATGATCAATGTCAGATAACACATCCTATGTTAAACACAATTTGTTGACAGAGATTCATCATAGCAACCTTTCTTATATCTGTGGAGTGTGGTTCAGTGTATGTTCCAGACAGTGTTTACCACCCCGGGGAGTGACCCCAACAGTATTGAGTACCATAGCAATGCCTGCACTGTGCCCAGGACTGGTGTGACGGTCAGGGCTGCAAACCACTTCTATCCTTGCACAATGCTGAAATAGGTGTGGGAGTGTGTGTATATCTACCCAGTGTGTTGTGGCTGCCTACACCTAACTGAGCCCACAATGCTTGCACTGTTTCCAGTGTTAGCCTGCCAGTGTGCATAATGAGGAGCAAGGTACCATGGGTATAGCCCGGACAGGGCGGCCTGGGCAGGATGCATCTGCACAGGGCATAGGGCAATGGTTGGGACATTGTAGTGCCTCACCCCCACTTGCAAGGACAGGGTGGCCACAGCATGTCATGCTGGGAGGTCACTCTCACCCTGACTGAGCAGTGACCATGGCATGGCTAGGTTACCCCATAGTGCCATACAGTATGTTTTTCAGGTGATATCTATGGGTTCCCTGTTTTGGGGTCCAATCAATAGCATACCTGCTTGGTGTGTGTGCTCAAATCCCATTTTGGGTGCACACAGTTCTTTACTAGCTAGCTGACTGTCTGCAGTTAGTGTATGTATGGTTGGAGTGCCTTGCATGATAAAGACTGACAGTGCCCACTGCTGGTCAATGTCAGATGGTGGTGGGGGGTATCTGAGCGTATACAGGCCTACTGCCTGTCTGCCAGTGCCCTATGTGATACAAACAGGTCTGCATCCAGTGCTTTGGAGGGTGCTCTCTCCCCTTTAGGACCAGTGTAGCTGGTCCCACAGCCCTTCATCATGTCACTGCACTGCTGCCATTGCAAAGATGTAGAGTGTGGAACTGTTGGAGGCAGATCCTGCCCCCCCACCCTGTCCCCATGAGGGCTGGTCTGTAGGCACTGCCCCCTAATCCACATGTGGGTCCAGACACCCCCCTGCCCTATAGGGTGCAGTAGGTGATGGCAATGAGGTGAGGGTGTTTCTGCTGGCAGCACAGATTGTAGAGATGTGTCACACACAGCAAAAGAGATTACCTCAGACAGCCATAGCAGATGAGACCCCTGAGGGATCGAACCCATAAGCTCTGGCTTGTTAGTCATTGTATTAACCAGTAGGCTATAGCTCTATACACCTTCTCATAGCACTGCCATGAAGTTAAGGTTACCGCGCGTAAACAACCAACGCGCCCCCTATTGTGCGATATACAGTGCATGCTACATGGACGCCGGCACGCCGACCTCCCTATATGGCATTGCTCACGTCATGGCTGGGGGTTTCGTCGCCAACATTAAGATGGTGCACACATACCCCATAGCAAATAGCAGTGTGTCCCCCAAAACAAACCATCACCACAGCTAGGAAACCTAAGGTACCCTGTAAAGTGCCATAGCTGTGGGTCTACCCCATCCCGGTAAGCACAGCTGACATTTACTGGGTTGACCTGCAGTTACTGTGTAGTCAGCCTGTGCTATGAGAAGAGGCATAGCACACTGGTTAATACGATGCCCTCAGAGTCACTGTTTATGGGTTTGAATACCCACTGCACCAACAGTAAGATGAGTGTTAGTAACAGTCAGACACATCCACACAAACAGTGACACAAGCCGAATACACTATAACCTTTGTCCCGTGCCCCAAAGGAGAGTCCTGGTGTGGCGTTGCATCTCCGAAAGCACAGCAGAAGGCGCCCACAGCTGAGTTGCAGCAGATGCGGACCAGGCCAAATGGCATAAGTAACGCGATGCTGTAAACCAAAGCCAGCCACCACAGCTGCCAATCTCAGTATCCAACGTGTAGTAATGCAGCCCCAGAGATACTTTTCCATGTGGCATCCGTGACATGCGCACGTCGTGTGCATGGCGTAGTAGTGCATGGTATGGCATATGCATGATACTGCACATGCGCAGCATGCGTCACCAACACATGGGCATCCCTCAAAATGGTGATGCGATCCCGCAAGCCAGCCTTTAGCCGCCACGACCTACAACAGCTGGCAGCCCTAATATGCACCAGGCAGCCACGCCTCTTACCAGGCGCCTCAAAACGCCAATATCTGGAATGCGTAAGGAGGGCGTTGGTGCACATCACAAGGCGCTTTAACCGTGCAGCAGACTACCCACGTGAGGCAAGTGTATGAGGACAGTTCACTAAATGGAAAGTGTGCAACACAATATCCAGCAATCAAAACACATAAGATATGCACCACATGTGTGAGACACGTGTCTGCGGGCAAACTTGTGATCAAGCTATCTGTGTATGTTGCTGTATGCACATATGCCAATCCCCAGGAGGCATAGACATGAAAGCAGAAGTGCAGAGGGTAGCGCGCTGTGATGTAAGCTGCTCCTGTTGCAGTGCACACCTCTTCCCAACCCCCAGGAGTTTCAGCCCCCATGACAGAGCTATATTAGGCATCCCTGTGACATGGTGGCTGATGCTATGACACATTACCAGCTCTGGCTAATCTCCAGGAGATATCTGACCTGATCACAGTGGCCAAGTAGTCATCATGGTACACTGGTAGCTGCTGCAGTCGGAGTACCACAGGCCTGCCCCATCCCCAGGAGCCATCATATCTGATGACAGAGGTCCAGCAGTCATCCTGGTGGTGTGTTAGTTGGTGCTGCTGATGTGTGGAACATCACCGTTGGGTGTATCAAACATCCTGGTGTTATGGATGTTGTTGTTATTGCAGTTTCCCAGCTCTGCCCTAACCCCAGGAGGCATCAAATCAGCTGACACAGGTCTATTCTACATCCTGGTGTTATGGTGGGTGCTGTTGTTGCAGTTTCCCAACTCTGCCGTAACCCCAGGAGGCATCAGACCAGCTGACACAGGTCTATTCTACATCCTGGTGTTATGATGGGTGATGTTGTTGCAGGTTCCCAGCTCTGCCCTAACCCCAGGAGGCATCAGACCAGCTGACACAGGTCTATTCTACATCCTGGTGTTATGGTGGTTGTTTGTGTTGCAGATTCCCAGTTCCGCCACATCCCCAGGAGGCAGCACACCAGATTCCAGTGGTCCAACAAGCAGCACGGTGTAATGGTAGCTGATGCTGGTGCAGGTACCCATCCCTCCCACCCCCCAGGTGTCTGAGCATGCACCACAGAGGCTGCATCAGCGTTCATGCGTCATGGTGATGGGTCCTGTTGATATGGAACGGCCTGCCCAACACCGAGGTGTGTGCTGGACTGCTGAGTGTATGGAGTCACACCCCCTGTAGACCACAATTGCAACGCCCCACATGCTATGTTGCCCACATGTCATGCCAGGAGATGGCAGGGACATGGTATGGGGTGGCTGTGAGGCGGTACACAGGGCACGTAGGTGTCGCAACACAAATGCCCAGCCTCATGCCCACACATGCAGGTGGCGCTGCCAACAGCATGTATGGGACCCGCTGCCCATAGCAGGAGCGGCCACCATTGCACACAGACATGTGTGTCATGTGGTTCGCCATGGGCAGGGATACAGGGCACTAATGTTTGAAAACATTGCTTATCCCCCCAGGTAGAGGACCTACGGAAGAAGGGCAGAGAGATGCGGCTACACTGCCTGGGGTACCTCCGCAATGGCCGTGGGTGACGGTGAGTGTTCCAGCCTATGCATTGTGCCACACCATGTCCCAGTGGCATGGCAACCTGGGATGCCACACACAATGTGTCTGTGCCCTAACAAATGGATGACGCCCTGTTCATTTCTGCCTTCTCCCAGAGGCTGCAGATGCTGGGGAGGGGACTTCTGCAGGCACACAACCTGGTGGCAGCCCCCCCGTGACCACTGGAGGTCCCGAGGTGGAGGACATACCTTCAGCGGCGGAGGACGACATGGATGTGGTGGAGGAAGACATGGAGGGTGGGGAGGGGTGGGAGGAGGGGATGGTGGAGGGTGCTTGGGAGGTGGAGTGGGAGGGCGAGGAGGGTGGCGGGGATAGTGAGGGGAGCGGCCAGAACGGGGAGGGCGGGTGGGGCGTGGAGGGTTGGGAGTGGGATCCTGTGCCTGAGGGCGGTTGCACGCCACCACAGGGCACTGGGGGCCCCTGCCACCTGCCCCATGTGCATGGCCACAGTGTCAGGCTGAGTGTGGGCTCCCCACACATTTCCACGCACAGGGCCCACGCAGATGCCACCACCCAGACCACAGCCACACGGTGTGGATGTGGTGGCAAATGTGTGGGTCTCCTGTGTGTGGTGATGGGCACCATTATGCGGACCCTGGGCGAACATGGCCATGCCATCAGGCAGCTGACAGCTGCTATGCAGGGTATGGCTGAGGTGATGCCCTCTAGCATTACCATGGCATGTTCATGGCAAACCACCAGCCATACCCCCACGGCAGACCCTCGGGTGTGTGACCCACAGTTATAGCTGTGGCCGTCTCCCAGTGGCAACCCCGAGAGCAAACTGTGTCCACACTAACATTGGAGATGGATGTCCATGCTGGGATAGTGCCTAATGTGAAACAGTTTATACAGTTGATCCGCCTGTGGGAGAGTGTTTCTGTGTTCCAAATGTTAACGTTTGTATGGCCTCTAGTGGGATTTGAACCCCTGACCTTCTGGCCCGAAGTACCTTGCCCCAACCACTAGGCCACTCCTCCACTCTGGCACCTACCAACACATACCCTTATTAAAACACTGTATAGGCAGCCAAATTCTGCAATGGTCATGTGTCCTCTGTACATACATGATGTAGCGGGGAGTGTGCCACCTGTGTGCATGTCTCAGTGTGTATTTGTGATACATACATTGCCCCTGCCCCACAACAGGCTGTGTTGAGCACCATGTGCGCTGACGGATGTATCCCCTGCTGACACCGTGATGTAAACATGCGCTGCACCATCCACTAGACATGGACACAGGCACGTTGTCACAGATAGTCAGTCTGTAGCAGGGGTGCAGCACATGATAGGACGGTGAGGAGGTGCGGGTGTGGTATCCATGATGCAGCATATATGTGATGTATGCAGGGACCCATGTGTCAGTCAGTGCGTTAGTCGGTGGGACATACTGTCAGACGGCTGCCTGGGTGAGAATCTTCACAGTCTTGGCAAGTGCATATATCTATATGATTTGCAAGGGATTGTGGGCAATGTAGTTCATTCACACCAGACACAGCTGCTGACAATAATTTAGTTGTGCTCAAGTATTAAAGCCAATAAGATATTTATTTATGGGGTTATTTCTCCCAACACAGATATGCTTGGTAGCACATAAATCAGGTTACTTGCTTTCAGTGTTAAACTTGGAAAAAACAAAATAAGGAAAACAGCATTTTAAACTTGTCAGGCATTAGCTAATGTTTTCTTAGCATATATCAAACAACAAACGAAAAGCCACAAAGAAAGAAAAAAAACTGTTCTTTTCAGGTTAACTTCTGATAACTTCCCACATAGATTCAGAAGTGATTCTCTCCTAGCTCACAAGCAATTAGGTAAGGCTCAATTGCTAGCAGTTATCCAGCTGAAACCCCTTAGCTGGCTTGCTTTCTACAGCGTGGCCAGAAATCCTACACAGGAGCTTTTCTGAGTAGATTAAAGAACAAGTTTGTATTTCTTTGTGATGGTTGCTGTACTTTATAACAGAAAATCACCAAAGGAGTTTGGACAGAGAGCAGTCCATATAAACACATTCTTCATCTGCAATCATTCCCCCTTCTTCAACAAGCATGGGTTCAATATCATGGATTGGCACAGATGAATCTCTCAATGGAGCACTTTCAGGAGAATACTTGTTTCCCTGCTGTCTTTCAAGGTTATAGCTAGGGCATAGATCAGTGTTCATACCTGAGCTTCCATTGCTGTTAGAGTTCCTCTCTATATAGCCTGGCCAGTATGTAGTCCAGTTCTTATGTCCAGCCTTCCAATCCAGATCCCTGGACACTGGATCTCTCTTCACATACCTTCTGGCACAGGTCTTAGGGTCCCTTCCACATGCAGCCGTCTCCCTCACAGGTAGCGTCTGGAGATTCCTAGCTCTGCAGCACCATTCCTCTGGCTTTCCCCAGTCCAATGGTGTATGCTGGCCCTTGAAATGCCTCCCAGTATACGTACTGCTCTGGAATCTTCTAGACCTCTCAAAGGCTTTTCTCTTCCTTCTTCCAAAGGGTTTCTTTCCCTCTCTGTCCGTCCGGTTTGGCTTCTGCTTCTGATGATCCTTCAGATGAAACTGATGATCAAGCTCAAGCTGATTCTCAGGATAATGAGGATAATTCTCTGGATATCCAAGGTGATCATGAAGATGGTCATCTGTAGAATAAACTCTACTTTTATTCTGCTTAGATGAGTGCTCCTTCCTAATACAGCGCAGCTGTGCTGAATCAGGCCCTGCCCTTTGAGATGAGTGCTTAGGGATTACCTCATAGCCCTCCTGATTGAACACACGTTCCCCCACTTCAGCTCCTCTAATGGCTGTTGGAAACCTGGTGCATTCTGGGACTGGTAGTCTTTTTTATAAGAAAATTCTGTTTTCTTATTTCTACCAGAACTGACAGGTTGCTTGTTCAGAGTCACTTCACCTTTTCTATAGCTCCTTCCTGAGCTATGATAAGCTTCCTTATCACAATACTAAGATGGGGTTTGGTGGGGTGAAGGAGCAGCGGCGCACTACAAGCGCTGGAGGGGGGTAAACAACTGACAGTAGCTAGATATATCTGTACGTCATGTCTGCCCGCCAAGCATGTGCGTTTAGTATGCCACCGTGTCCCTTGTGTGTGTCCGACAGATGGGTCACCCATGTAGATAGCCTGATGTGGATGATATGCGGGGACAGAGGGGGGACATACTCCACAATGTGGGCTTAACAATCAGACAGACACAGGGCATGTGTGCACCGTTCTGTAATGACTGATCCTGGTGCAAACACCCCACCAGCCTGTGACATGGTAGAGCACAGGTGACCATGCTAACCCCAATTGGGACAACCCACTCAGGGAACCCCCAACACAAAGGAAGGATACGTGCACATCGGTGAACAAGGGTAATGTGTCATTTAATGTGGTTTACAGTCCAAATTGCATTCACACACCTACGGCCTGTGTGACTGCCCACACCCCCACCCCTCCCACGTCCCCCCACACCCCTTGCTGCTGCTGCCTCTGGTGCCGCTGCAGGCCACATGATATGTCCCGCCATGGTCTCGAGGGCATCCACCACCCGGCCTATGCCAGCTGCGATATCCAAAGCAGTCCCTCGCAGCTGCCGTGTCTCCTGGGTGTGCTCCTTGGTGTCCCTGCGGAGCCCACACACTGCCTGCATGAGGGCCCGTACTGCCTGCATTTGGGCATGCTGGAGCTGCTGCTGGCCATGCATCTCCATCCGCATACCAGTCAGCGCCTGGCGTGTGCCTGTGGGAGGGGAACAAGGTGACCTGTGAGACATCTGTTGCCCAAACCCCAACGTGTATGACCTGCCTGTTCCCCACTGAGCCACACCAACCACCCCAGGCATGGCCAGGGGGGCATATGTATGTGTGGAGGCCCACTGTCATCGTTTGCGTGTGTGTCCCCACTGCTGTGTCTGGGTGTTGGTGTGCCACAACAGCACATGCAGCCATCCTGCCATTTGCCTACCTGCAGCATCCCTGTGTGTGGACGCCGTATGTGCCCGCAGCTCCCGGAGGATAACAGGCACTGCACCTGTTGTTGCAGTGGATGGCCCTGGCAGTGGCAATGTGGGGCTCACCTCCGCAACCTCGGGACCCTCCCCAGCCACTGTGGTGCCTGTCTCCCTGCTCTGCTGGGGTGACCCTTCGTCCTCCTGGGTGGCTACCTCCTCAGACAGCACATTGGCCCATGGGGTGTCTGGGGCGTCGCTGATGGCAACCTCTGCATATGGTGCCTCATCAACCTCCGCAGGCTCTGGCTCACTGCCACTGTCCTCCTCAGCCGCCTTGATGGCCTTGATGTTACCTGGGGGGTGGGAACAAGGTACACAGTAGATATGGGGTGTCACAGACAGAGACGTAGAGCACATTGTAACGTAGACACATATTTGTGTATGTAGCCCTTGTGTTCCTCTGTCTCTTTTACCTGGTCAGCCATGGGGACAGGAACTCTCCTGCTTGCTCGTTCTTCACCCCCTGTACCCCCTCCACCACGCATTGTATGCACAGAACTAACCCATTTGATGGGGATGCCCCATTTTCTAACCCACATCTGGGGTGCGGACATCCAAATCTGACCTGGAGCGTGGAGTATGCATGTGTGGTTTACACCCTGACCTTGGATGTCCTAACCGCATCTCAGATATGTCCAGGACATCCTGACCTATATCCATGCCTACATCTGCCCAGGGCAAGAAGGGGTGATGGGAGGGAGCTCATTCTGTCAGACAGATATGTGGAAGGTTTTGGGAAGGAGGTTTGACTCTATCCCCTATCATGTCCACGTGCAAACACTAATGGGGAATGTGGACTCAGGTATATGTTTCCCTGGGTCAGACACACCTGCTCCTAGGACATGTGCCTGCTACCCCCCGTGGCATGCCTAGCATGTGCGTGGTAGATAGCTGTATGTGTGCTGCATGTCCCGAACATACCTGCTTGGGGATCAGCTGTGTCCAGCGCTGGTGAGAGGCCATGGATATAGAAGGGACCTAAGCGCTCAGCCAGCTGCTGCTCCAGGGGCGTGAGGCTGGGGATGAAGGGACCACCCCTGCCAGTGCTGCTAGCATGTCGGCGTTCTGCATTCATGTGTGCACGGACCCCCCTCCTGATATCATTAAACCTCTTACGGAGGCTGTCAAGGTCCCTTGGTGGCCCCCCAGCCTGTGCTATGGCCCCCTGCACCTCCACCCACACCTGGGTCCGTACACTAACTGTTGTGTGTGAGCTCATGTGTCCATACAGCTCCTCATAGTGTAAGCAGGTTGTGGTTTTCCTGCTGGCTAAACCATATCGCCCTCTTCCTCTCCCCATCCGGCACAGGCGTCTGCCTACGCTTGCCTGTGGTATGCTCCTCAGGATGCTCCTGGGTGGTGCCAGCCATACCCGATGGGCCAGCAACCTCAGACGCAGGGTGTTCCAACCCTCCCATCTCTGGGGACTGTGGCCCTGCCGTTTCTCCGGACACCCCACCTATCGTGTCCTGCCACAGCATGTCCCTGCTCTCCCTGTCCTCCCTCTGCATCCTGGACCTGTCTTACCTCGTGTGGCCTTGCCCCTCCCCCGTCACCTTCACCAGCTCTCAACACCTTAGCCACTCACCAGCCCTGCCTGCTGTTACCTCCGCCATGCACCAACCCAGCCACTCACCACCACCACCACCACCGCTGACCACCCTTGCCACTCACCTCCCCCACCACACACCAACCCAGCTACCTACCTCCCTCACCGCTCACCAACCCTGCCACACTCCACGCCTAACCTGCCTCTGACCCCCCTTTCGTTTCAACACCAGTAATGCACACCTCCAACCTCGCTCTCCAGCACTAACCCCTCAGCGTGTACCATGTGTGCTCATTGATTTATGGACCTTCGGACATCTGCACGTGTGTGCGCATGTTGCGCATGCACATAGGTGATGCGTAGGGTGCATACACGGAGCCATGCGCCGCATATTCGCAAGACATGTTGTCATGAGGTAGACAGCACAAAACCTGGAATATTAAAGGGTAGTGCAGAGGAAGAGCTTACTTGTCGGGAGCTAGACAGCACTAGGCCTGAAACATTAAAGAACAGTGTAAAGGAAGAGCTTACTTGTCAGGAGCCAGACAGCACTAAGCCTGAAACATTAAAGGACAATGTGAAGGAAGGGCTTACCTGTCAGGAGTTAGAAAACACAGACCTTGAAATATTAAGAAATGAAAAGGAAGAAGAGCTTACCTTGCAGCCTCGGGGCAGTTGCAGCATTCACAGTGCAGAGAGGCAGGGAAAAGGAAAACAAACTTTACACAGGGTTGTAGTGACGCAGTAAGAATTGAGAGTGCCAATCAGGCTCACCTGGACTCAGACTCACGTTCCACGTTAGAGGAGCTGAGAGATAAAAGCAGGTGGGAAATCTCACAGAGGGAGAACAAGGAGGAGGAAGAGAGTTGGAAGCAGCAGAATGAGCATTGGCAGTGGAAGCTGGAGCCTGGATTAGGGCTGGAGCCGGAGCTTGAATGCCAGGAGGAAGACAGAGACCAAAGGAACTCTGACTGCTGTTTCAGGCAGGCTTGGAGAGAAGGTGAGAGTAGAAATCCCAAGCAATTGCAGGAAGACACGTTACCTTGGAGAACCAGGGCTGGAGAAAGGCAGGCTGGCAAACCCAGGTGGGATAAGCAAAACTACAGCAAGGTCTTCCCAGCCAGAGGGGTCCTCACACCAAGGCAAACTGTCCAGTTAACAGAAGGCAGAGGTCACGTCCAAAGAAGCACATGGGAAGCAGGAAGTGAGTTTCCCTCAGCCAGACATCGTAATCAGGCTTCCCACAGAAGAGCAGGCTACAGGGCAGAGAGGAAGCCTTGGCTGGAAGCAGAGGGGTTTGAGATCATCTTCTCCAAAGGAAAAGATAAGTACCCTGTTTTGCTAAGGGGAGAAAAGGGAGTCTCCGGGATAGAAGCCAGGCTTTTAACCGGCAAGGGAACTCCTATTTGCCTAAGCCGTGGGAAGAAATCCCCAGCACAGCTCCTGATAGCGGGGACATAAAAAAGCCGCTCCCACTGTTGGCAACTGAGGTTTCCCCAGAGCAAGACACCGAGAGCAGCTTCATAGGGGCTCCGTGTCCTTATACAGGGACAGGTCTTAGCCCTATGCAATGGGAGAGCAATAGCTCAGAAAATATCTTTGAACCCCTGGAATGTGTTGCATGCGTGACTGATGATATAGAGAGCCTTTGTTAAAGGAAAGAGCAAGAAAGAAACTGTATTTTTACACATTGAAAAGTGTTGGACTTTATTGCTGGAAAAAAGCATGATTATTATTGGTTAAACATCCTTTACCCTGGTGAAAACAACCGTTCTTTATGTTGTCCCTTATTCTACGACATCCTCAAGGGAAGGGGAATAAAACCCAACTTTAATTTCATTTGGATCACGACTACAGTGTCCTTTATTTACCACAACTCCAGGCTATCCCGGGTCTAGGCAACCGCCTAGGACCGGCATGGTCTCACAATGTATGTGTCTGTGCATGTGCGGCGCACGGCTCCGTTAACCCCTGGTGCCTATGGGACGGCCACGGAGCTGTGCGCTGCACATGCACAGACACGTACACGTCTTGCGCATGTGTGGCGCACGGCTCCGCTAACCCCTGGTGCCTGTGGGTGGTGTTGTCTATGCCATCCTGCCTGTCACGGCGGGGTGACTGTTCCTGTCGCATCATCTGTCTGTGGGGAATAGCATGACCGCCACATGCTTGAACATGTGTGCATCTCTGCCCTTGTCCAGGGTGCATTGCATGTGTGTCTCTGATGTGTTCAGGTCTGCCGCAAATACCTTTCGGCCTCTGGTGTCTGCCCATGTGTCTGCTGTGGTTCAGGTTACTGTTGTTTTCACTCCGTCTACCTCGCCCTTGCTCTGTATCTCACACTTCCAGACACTGGCGCATAATGGTTATGTCCCATCATGCGTTCCCTTATGTTTCTGTCTGATCTGTAGGTGCTGTGGGTCTACACGTACATGCATGTGTGCAGACATCAGGTACTGTTTTAACATTCAACATTTCTTTCTGCAGGTGACGCAGGATATGGGTGTCGGCCGTAGTTGCTAACCCCTGTGCGTCTACCACGGTCACGTGCAGAGATGAGGTACAGTGAGGCCCATGCCTCCAGTCGCTCCATCATCAAGCGCACCTTTGGTGTTTTGAAAAATCACTTCATGTGTCTGGATAGGACCGGCAGGGCCTTACAGTACCAACCCGTGACAGTGGCAGAGATCATTATTGCCTGTTGCATCCTGCACAACATTGCTCTCAGGCATGATATCGATGTCAAAATTAATGAGGATCTGGAAGACGATCCAACGTGCCCTCCTGTCCGTGGCCGTGGTGACACACATGAGGGCGCAGCACTCAGGTGCCAGCTGATTGAGGAGCTATTTGCATGTGAGTAATGGATGTTTCTGAATGACACTTTTGTATAGATATCTGTACTACTACTACTACTACTGAGCATTGGTATCGCACTACCCATCATACACAGCACTGCACTGACATTGCTGACACAATGCCTGGCCATCTGAGCTTAGAATGTGGTCCAACTGCTAACACAGATGGTGTGGGCAGGGGACAACAGCGGGAGGAGGTGATTAATGTGTGCAGGTTTGTTAGGCTTAGGTGATGTGGTAGGCTGACACACAGGATTTTGGATGGTTGTTAAGGGTGGCTGCCCTGCAGCCACAGGTAGTTAGTTCCAGGCATTGGGTGCTGCAAGGTGACAGGTGTGTGGTCCCACATTAACAGTGGGTGAGCAGCCCATAGATAGGGCCAGCTGGCTTGATGTATGGGGATGACATTTGGGGGATATGAGGGGATTGAATGGATCGCATGCTCTGATGAGCAGGGACTGTGTGTTACAGGTGTCGGTATGGCGATGCATACAGGTGTTGGCACTGTTTATATGCTCAGCAGTAGTAGTAGTAGTAGTATTTGTAGTACTTGGGTTATGCGGGTCAGGGTACAGGGCAACCACAGTGTGACTCCATGTATAGATCAGCAGGTGCGTCTTGACCTCTCCTGGGGCCTGTGAGGTGTCGTGGCAGGTGGGGTGTTATTGTCATACTGTGCATGTTGGTAGCTTATCCATGCAGCGCAGTGTTGCATACATTGCGACGGACATAGATGATTTGGAGGCAGACCAGCAAGGTGTAGGCTACATTGACCAGGTTGGCGGGTGATGGAGGGGGTCATTAGTGCTTTATGTGTGTGTTCTGTGTGGACGGCAGGGACCTTGCTGATGTTATCTAGGGGGACACCGCAGGCCTTAGCTACATGATGGGTATGTGTGGGGATGGGGAGCGAGGAGTCATAGAGACCTGCTACCTTGATGACCACGTTGACAGAAGGTGTATCTAACCTATACACAGACACTGTAAGGGTTGGAAAGGGTTTAGGGACGATGCCCAGATGTCTGGTCGTGGCCATGCTAAATTCATGCAGTGGGGGTACCTGCAGCCAGCAATGTCAGGGGGCAAACTGAGGTCGGGGTGCGGTCTGCCAAACATAGCTCATGCGTGGTGAGAGATCTTTGGGTCATATCAACGTACAGCTGCTAGGGATAGCCAGGGGATGTGCCTGCTGCACCAGGGAACTGGGTATGGGGCCAGGGGAATGTAGCAGCCCCTGCATAGCTCCCTTTTGTACAGCACCTGGGAGCAGGTAAGCAGGGGAGGTGGACCCACAGGAACACACACTGAGGGTGCTATGGGAGACATATGAGGGTGGCAAGCTTGTACCAAGACCTTTGGGACAAGCACATACAGGGTAGCGCAGTGACGGTTGTGGTCAATGGTCTCGAGGGCAGCAGACAGGTTCCAGAGGGGATGGACAGGCTACAGGCCCTTGGACCTGGCCAGGAACACATCAGTGGCATGTTTGGGTGGGGACAATTAGGTACCATGGCATGGAGTGGAGGAGTGGCCTAGTGGTTGGGGCAAGGTACTTCAGGCCGGAAGGTTGGGGGTTCAAATCCCACTAGAGGACAGCAACCTTGGGCCAGAAGGCCTGGGGTTTCTAGTCCCACAGGTGCTGCTTGTGGTCTTGGGCAAGCCACTTAACCCTCCATAGCCCATGCTCCCTGTAAAATAGTTATCTCCAAGTTATAATGCCCTGTTCAATGTAATTTCAGTTTGTTCAATGTAAACCGCACTGATGCAGAATAGCGTGGTATATAAGAGAATGTAAATAAATTAATGACGAACTGCCAGACTGTGACGGGTCTAGGGGGTTATGAGAGATGTTGACGTGAAGCTGCTGTGTTTGTTTCACAGCTCCAACATGCATATGTATATTTCCCTTGTGTTTCTCAATCCACAGGACATGCTTGGTGATGTTCCAGGTGCTGTAGTGCAGTGTCAGCTGTGTGTACCTCATTCAACGTGCAGGACACTGGGGTAGGTGGACATACAGGTGATTTGTGTGTGTGGACAATCAGGAGAAACACATGTTACAGGTTATCTGTCTACTGCACATATGTTGTGGGTGACCTATTTATCGGGCTCCCCGGTACCCCATATGTTGATGTTGGCCACACATATCCACATGTGTTCATGTGCAGTTTTTCTCCTCCGGCACTGTCTCTGGGACACATCCAACAGGGCTGTGTGTGTCTACAGGTCCTAGGTGTTCCAGTGGTGGGCCCCACTTACACTCATCCATAACATTATAGCATCAGCCAACAGCAGTGTATCATAGCATTTAACAGGCCTTTATCACCACTATTCGCCCATTGTGCACATGCAGGTCGTATGTTACTGGTGCCACGCTCACCTTCTCATACTGTGTATGTGTGTGGGTGGCTCTGTTATGATACAGTGTGCATGCAGTTTGCACTATCATGTGGTGTGAGGGGTCTGTACACCTGGGGAGCGGTGGTGACTGTGCTATCTCTACCTTACTGCTGTTTATCTTGTGGACATTGTGGACATGTGTTGTGTGTTATGAGCTGACCTATCTCTTGTGTGCTGACAGACCACTGCACAACAGCATTTTACAAGACGGGTTTGCCAAAGGTTTGGCCGCCAGTTCCTTGCGGGTGCAGTTGGCGGCACTTTCATGCTACAGAGGTAAAGTTCAGGGCGTAGCGCTGGGTGCCCATGCTGATGTGGTACGCTTCTTGAGGGCGGTTTCTCGACTGCGCCCGGCTCGCAGGATTTCTGTCCCTTCGTGGGATCTCAACTTGGTCTTGCGTGCTCTCAGTGTGGCTCCCTTTGAGCCTCTCTCTCGGAGTTCGGTGAAGGATTTGACCCTTAAGACGGTGTTCTTAGTGGCGATTTGTTTGGCACGACGCATTTCCGAGCTTCAGGCTCTTTCTAGCAGGGAGCCCTTCCTTTCTTTCTCCGACCAAAAGGTGGTGCTGCGGCCAGTGCCTTCCTTTTTGCCTAAGGTGTCTTCTCCCTTTCATTTGAATCAGGTGGTGTCTCTCCCAGTGTTTCCCGCGTCGGGGGAACAGGCTTCCGATCGTGGTCTTAGTCGCTTGGACCTTAAGAGAGTTTTGCGTCGATATTTGAAGGTCACCAGCGCTTTCCGCAAGTCGGATCGTTTGTTTGTTCTGTTTGGAGGTCCTCGAAAAGGTGAGGCGGCAGCGAAAGCCTCCATTGCTCGGTGGATTAAAGAGGCGATTGGCTCGGCCTATCTGTTGCAGGGTCGGGTGCCGCCCGTCGGTCTGCGGGCTCATTCTACCAGAGCACATGCGGCATCTTGGGCAGAGTTTAGCTTGGTTTCGCCAGTGGAAATCTGTAAGGTGGCAACATGGTCTTCTCTGCACACTTTCAGTAAGCACTATCGACTTGATGTCTTGGCGACGGACGATGCCGGTTTTGGTTCCGCGGTTTTGCGTGCCGGCTGGAAAAATCCCGCCTGTTAGGCTGCTTTGTTACATCCCATACGTGGAGGACTAAGCTGGAGGAACGATAAGGAAATAGTAATTACACTTACCTGGTAATTGTAGTTCCTTGAGAGACGACAGCTTAGTCCTCCTTCCCTCCCTCTGGTGTTTTGGCTCGGCACGCCTTTGGTTCAGAGGTCACTATTCACAGGTGAGTGTGTCTATTGTTTCCTTCTTTCTTTCTCTGTCTGCTTATGCTGCGGCAGGCGCGGGGCATACTGTTTGAGTTCTTTTTCAATTGGCTACAAAAAAAAAAGAGGTATTTATTATAATAGTGGTTTATCTTCTTAAAGGTTAGCTATTTCTTTGAGTTTGCTTTGACAGTAGTTCACTGGAGTTGATGAGATGGCCAGGATGCTGTTTCCAGTGATGCTGAAATTTGATTGGTCCAGTCTTCATGCTGCAGGAGGAGGTGCACTACCCATACGTGGAGGACTAAGCTGTCGTCTCTCAAGGAACTACAATTACCAGGTAAGTGTAATTACTATTTATTCTGAGACAGGAATAGCAGGGATGGACATCCTGTTGGGACATCCATCCCCGCTATTCGTGCCGACGGCAGCCCCCAACTAACTTCCCCGCCGGTTGTGCGGGGAAGTTAGTCGGGGGTGGGAAAGGCGGCCTGGGGGTGGAGAGTGGACGGGCAGTGGGCGGTGGAATAACACCCCTAGTCATGTTTTTTTAAGCGGCCCGCGGCATGGAAGGGGATGGGGAGGGCAGAGTTAATTCCCCCAGCCCAATCCTGGCCTTAAGAGGCTGGATCGGGGGTCGGGCTGTTTGCAGGCGGCAGGCATTGTGGCTTTTAAATGGAACCGTGGTGCCATGGCAACATAATGCCATGGCACCGCGGCTTCATTCAAAAGCCCTGGCTGAGTTAGCTGGGCTGTGGCTGTATGTGCAGGCTGGGACTGAATCGCAGTCCCGGCCTGCACGAACATGTCTGTGTGCGATTCTGATCCCGCAGGGCTAGACGTGCCCTGTGGGATCAGAATCGTGATCTGCTTTGTACGTCCGGGTCAGCCCGGATGTAGAAGGGAGATGTACGTGTGGGACAGAATCGGGCCTAAAGTAATTATCCTCAATCAGGTTTTCTCTCTCTTTGACAGCGTTTGCTGGAAACACTGACTCCCTGAGCAGCACAGTTCATAAATTACTTACAATAGCAGTCTTTTCACTGTGTAAAGCAAAACAGTCTTTAAACCATTAACCTGACATACCCCCCTCTCCTCTCAAAGATTACCACTCTTTTGAGGCTGGTGCAGACAGCTCCTCCCTTTGGCAGATGGCTGGTGAAATACAAGCCAACATTCTGCTTCCACCCCAAAAGATGTTCTATGTTCTTCTGGCATGTCTCTTGCAAGAGTCCTCAAAGCTTCTTTCTTCAAGAATGGAGTTTAAAACTACGGCTTCTGGTTCTTCCATCTGTTCAGATTTTAAGAGTTGGTTTATTTCCAACTCTATTTTGTCCTCTGTGTCCTTCTGCATTGGCATATCTTGTGTTCCCAGGTTCTCAAGCAAACAAGGGTCTTGTCTGTGAGCAGACTGCTCCTGCACCTATATGCTCAGCTGTTGTCCCTCATCTACAGCTGGTTATAGAGAGGATATAGGGGATGCCCTTCCTTTGGCCCACCCATAGCCCTTCTGCTCCCCTCTGCAGCTCCACCTTTTTCTGATTCTCCAAGGATTCTGTCCTGCAGGGGAAACGTTTAAATTGACAGTGGCTTGTTTGGAACATGTTTAGCATTCCTGACTATTTTAGCCCAGCCCAGGACCCTGACCCTGCCACAGTCCCCTAATGCAAGGCACTATCCCACAGGTGCACAACTCCTTCTATTGAGATGTGGCATTAGAACCCATGCTAATACAACATTGAGAGTTTCCACACAATATGTCCCCCTGCACTAACCACAATGTGCTTACCACATCTCTCTGCCCCTACCCCATCCATTCAGCATCCTAACATGTGAGTGGCAGATAGTGTGCAATAAAACGCATCAATTGTCTAATGAATTTTAGTGAAAGGGCCCCTAAGTTTGTTCCTAAGGCAATGGAGGGTTAAGTAACTTATGCAATGCCACAAAGAGCATCAATGTGATTTGAGCACTGGCTTCCTTAGTTCCAGCCCACTAGGCTACTCCTCCACTCCACATACATGCGCTTGATTTTGCATTTGCAACAATTTTTAAGGGATCTTTAGGGACCTAATGCACACTAATGAATGTACAACCATAACAAAGTGTATTGTTCAAGCCAGTCCAATGCTTTCTCTGGGTGGAAAGGGGAAAAGTGGAACATTTTTAACAACAAATATGGCACAGAAATGTTGCAAACCTACATTGTTTGGATTACATTTACTAAAGCCCCACTACCGTTTGCAAACACGCATTAAAACACATTTTTTACCACATGCAATGGGACCTATTCACTAATAATTCATGTTAACGGCATGAGCACATGCGAATGCAGTAGTACACATTAGTAAATTTAGCCCTTATAAATTTGTTAATCCTAAACTGATGCACATTGCAGAGTAGTATGTTCTTGCCATCTGAGAACGATGCCGTGAAATTATTCTTTGTTCTTGCTTGTCAGTCCCTTATAGTCCTTTAGGAGCTGAAAGTTTGATAATCTCCAGGAACATCCAAAAATATAAGAAATCACTTTATAGTTCCCATATGAAAATCAAAGGTGATTTGGACAGTATTTAACAAACAAAACTTTACTTTTTTGTCGGATCATCTGTCGTGAGGGCGCAGTAACACACTCAATGAACAGATCCTCCTTTTTAATCAACTTTCATTTAAAAGGTCAAGTCGACCCTAATACGCTAGAGACTAGAAATAGCCCTGAAGGACCAGTCTCAGCATAAACAAATTGCTACTATGCATGCAATAAAAATCTTCAAATGCAGATACAAATCTGAAATGAGCGATTATATAGCATAGAAGTACTTAGCTGGGCCCAAGAGGATTCAGTGTCTGGTATCATCCAGAAAATGTAATAGCTAGCTCCCTCAACGATTGAAGTGCACAAACGCGAACATACAAAATGTCGCAAACCAAAGTTGCAATAGTGCAATATTCCTGGGAGCTGTTCAATGAAGGCCCGCCAGTCTCTCCTCTATGAAGTAATCGCTTCCAGGTCGAGTTGTCATGACAACTCGACCTGGAAGCGATTACTTCATAGAGGAGAGACTGGCGGGCCTTCATTGAACAGCTCCCAGGAATATTGCACTATTGCAACTTTGGTTTGCGACATTTTGTATGTTCGCGTTTGTGCACTTCAATCGTTGAGGGAGCTAGCTATTACATTTTCTGGATGATACCAGACACTGAATCCTCTTGGGCCCAGCTAAGTACTTCTATGCTATATAATCGCTCATTTCAGATTTGTATCTGCATTTGAAGATTTTTATTGCATGCATAGTAGCAATTTGTTTATGCTGAGACTGGTCCTTCAGGGCTATTTCTAGTCTCTAGCGTATTAGGGTCGACTTGACCTTTTAAATGAAAGTTGATTAAAAAGGAGGATCTGTTCATTGAGTGTGTTACTGCGCCCTCACGACAGATGATCCAACAAAAAAGTAAAGTTTTGTTTGTTAAATACTGTCCAAATCACCTTTGATTTTCATATGGGAACTATAAAGTGATTTCTTATATTTTTGGATGTATCTGTGATTCACTTATAGAGGTTTGAGTTTTGATATAATCTCCAGGAACAAGCAGGAATGTAGTCTTCACATAAGGGTATCGTCGGTACCGACGGAGCCTGTGCGGGAACGCTCCCCAGTGTCCAATAGGAAAGCTTTTGGGAGCATCCCACAGGGCCTGCGTGCTGCCTTCCTGCCTTTCCCAACTGTCCCTCTCCAGTTCTTCATTTTCCGTGGAGCCAACAGGTCGCATATCCTGTCACTGCAGAAAATTTCCCTTCTTATTCTTCTTTTTTGTGGTCGCGTCTGCTTTCCTTCGACGCTAAACCGGTACCGCCTGTACTGCTTCTTTCTTTTTTTCTAAACCGCCCCCCCCCAAAAAAAAACTTTGTTTCTGGAGTCTTTCTCCAGTAATTCTTTTCTCGGGTGCCACGCACCATTTTGGGCACTAGGCCCAATTTTTTCCCTCAAAATGAAAAAACCCGCTTCTGGTTTTAAAAAATGTTCTAAGTGTGGCGGTACCATCTCCGTCACCGACACCCATGAGTGGTGCCTCAAATGTTTAGGTCCTGACCACTCTATTTCAGAGTGTGTTGCCTGTGGGATGATGTTGAAAAGGGGCCGGCAAAACCGAGCTGCTAAACTTAGCACCCTTTTTCCCTCCAATGCAGCCTCCGTGGCATCGACGTCTTCCAGGGCTTCATCTTCTTCCCATGGATCTCAGGTAACTAAACATAAATCTAGCCAGTCCTCAAAGGGTAGATCTCCTTCTAAACACCGAGATGCCTCTGGCGTTGCCCTTGAGGGTCTTTCACTGGCAAAATTGCCCTGGCGGGAGGCTTCGGCTTCCAAAGCACTAACGGGGCTCCAGGATGTTCTCGAGCCTTCAACCTTGGCAGAACTGCTGGTGCCATGCTCTGGGGTTCCAGCCGCTTCATCCGGGACCGATACCCAAGCATCGGCAGTGTCGATAGACCAAAGATTCTTGGCTATTGAATGCAGTCTGGCGGCTCTTCTCACGGCCTCGATGTTCCTGAAACCGCTTCAGACATTTTAACCGGTACCGGCCCCGACTCCAGAACCGGTACCGACTGCAACGACATTGGCAGGCATTCTACTGGGACAGAGTCATAAGTCTCTATCCGGCATCGACAAGTCGGTACCGGACCACTCCGATGCCGACTTCGATCGATACCGGTACCGTTCCTTGCATGATCACCCGGATCGGAGATACTTCAAATCCTCGGATGAGTCTGAAGACTCTGAAAGCTTTGCCGATACCAGAGTACTTCTTCCTGAGGATTCCTCTTCTCCTCAGCGTAGGATGTCTCCACCAGAGGATATGTCCTTTCAGGATTTTATCCTAGATTTGGCCCGAGGTCTTTCCATCACAGTGGCTCCTCAAAAAGAGCCTAGGGCAAAGGAATTAGAAATCCTACAATACCCTAAAGCTCCCAAGGAGGCAGCTACCTTACCTGTTCATGAGATCTTGCATGATCTTATGTTAAGGATGTGGGAAACACCTCTGACCACATCTCCTCACTCTCGAAGACTCGACACCATGTATCAAGTTCCTCCTTGTCCTGGGTTTCAGAAGACTCAATTACCACCCCATACCATGGTGGTGGAATCAGCCATGAGACAGATAAAGAATGCAAAAAGACATGCATCTAATCCTCCAGGACGTGAGTGTAGGACTCTTGATGCCTTTGGACATCGATCCTTCCAGGCTTCCATGCTTTCTGCTAGGATCAGTTCCTATATCTTATATATGGGAATGTTCCTTAAGGAGGTCACAGGAGACTTAGAGCTTATGAGCCCTCTACTTCCTGATGATAAAAGGCAAGCTTATCTTGCTCTTGTTAAACATGCTCAGGATGTTTCCAAGTTTGTGAATCGTGCAGCCTTTGACTGCTTTGAATGTATAAGCAGAACCTCTGCTATTGCCATAGGTACACGTAGAATTGCCTGGCTCCAGGCATCAGACTTAGAAATCTGGGTACAGGACAAACTGGGGAATAAACCTTGCACAGGAGAGAATCTCTTTGGCAAGAATTGGCAGGAAAAAGCTAATGAGATAGATGCTGACAATATCACTTTGGATAGATTGTCTAAATCTACAGCTGATCCTGCGAGGAAAAGATCCTCTAAGAAACCATTCTTCAGCAAGAAGAAAAAGTTTTATCCCTCCTATATCCAGCAGGGACATTGTTTAGGTCAGTCTGCCCAAAAGGGAAGCAGCAACAACCTAGGCAACGAAGGAAACCAAAAGCATCTAAGCCTCAGCTGGCTCAGCAGACTCAGCCTCCACAGGGGCTTTGACTCCTGTCTAGAGAACTTTGCCTTCCTGGCCCTGAATAGCCCAGAACCCTCCACCATCCCAGGAAGGTTATGTCATTTTGTCCCCAGATGGGGTCAGATAATAGCAGAAAATTGGACTCTATCTATTGTAAGAGAGGGGCACAAGCTTCATTTCCTCATCAGGCCCCCTCCTACAATAGTAAGACAGTTCAATTCTCAGACCTCTCTCAACGACCGGTTAGGTCAGAAAGTCACTATGCTCCTTGCTCAAGGGGCAATAGAAGAGGTACCCATTCCCCAACGGGGTACAGGGTTTTACTCCCCCTATTTCCTTATTCCAAAGAAAACAGAAGGACACAGACCCATTCTAGACCTCAGAGAATTGAACAAATTCCTATTCAGAGAGAAGTTCAAAATGATTTCTCTAGGAACTCTGCTGCCATACCTTCAGAGTCAGGATTGGCTTTGTTCTCTAGATCTCAAGGATGCGTACACTCATGTTCTCATCCATCCAACTCACCAAATGTTCCTTCGATTCCTGTTTCGAGGGAAGCACTACCAATACAGGGTTCTTCCTTTTGGCCTGGCCTCTGCACCAAGGGTGTTCACAAAATGCATGGCTGTTGTAGCAGAATTTCTCCGCACCCTGGGAATATTTGTCTTCCCTTAATTAGATGACTGGCTCATTCAAGCCCCTTCAGAGCCAGAGGCAAGGGTTGCTCTGTCTCGCACAATGCGCATCCTTCAGTATTTGGGACTTGTCATAAACTTCCCAAAGTCCAACCTTGCTCCCACTCAATCCCTAGAGTTTATAGGAGCTCTTCTGGATACCAGACAGACAAGGGCCTACCTTCCACAGCCCCGCTGCCTTGGCATTGTGCAGTTAGCTTCCCAAGCAGTGCTAAAACCTCACCTCACTGCTCGGGAAATGTTACAGTTGCTAGGCCACATGGCATCCACCGTGCATGTGATTCCTTATGCTCGCCTCCATATGAGGGCAGCCTAGTGGACCTTATCCACTCAGTGGACTCAGGCATTAGGTTGCCTGTCAGACAAAATAGCAAACTCAGATCGCCTTATTTGGCAATGGTGGCAGTCACCCAAAAACCTTTTGGTGGGGTCTCCTTTTCATCAACCCCTACACCAAGCCACTCTAACAACAGATGCTTCACAGATGGGTTGGGGAGCCCACCTGCAAGGCCTCTCTACCCAGGGTACCTGGACTCCACAGGAGGCCTATCTCCATATCAATCTCCTGGAGCTCAGAGCAATCTTCCTTGCTCTTCGAGTATTTCACACCCAGCTCAGCTACAAGACAGTCCTAGTTCAAACGGACAATCAAGTAGCCATGTTTTATGTGAACAAGCAGAGCGGAACAGGCTCTCTTCCACTCTGCAACGAAGCTTTGCGACTATGGGCCCTCGCCAGAGAACATCAGATTCATCTCCTTGCGGTGTATCTTCCAGGCATTCAAAACTCTTGGGCAGACAAACTCAGTCGAGTTCTGCTTCCACACGAATGGTCTCTCCATGCAGACCAGGTGGCCAAAGGTTTTCAAATTTGGGCAACCCCGGACATAGACCTCTTTGCAAGTCTGCTGAATGCCAAACTTCCCCGGTTCTGTTCCAGAATTCCGGCTCGAGGTTGTCAGGTCAGGGATGCTTTCCTCCTCCATTGGGGTCAGGACTTCCTGTATGCCTTTCCACCCATTCCCCTAATTCCCAAAACCCTGTTCAAGCTTCAGAGAGACAGAGGTCATATGATCCTCATAGCTCCACATTGGCCACGGCAAATGTGGTACCCTCTGCTCCTACATCTCTCTCAAGCTCTGTCTCTGGAGTTAGGATCTGCTCCAGATCTCCTTTCTCAAGAGGATGGGATGCTGTGGCATCCCAATCCCTAGTCTCTGCATCTCAGGGCCTGGTTGCTGAAAGCCTAGAACTTCACGTCTTAACCTTTTCCAGCAGGTAAAGGATATCCTTCATGCTTCCAGGAAACCTTCCACAAGACGCTCTTATGCTTTTAAGTGGAAAAGGTTTATCATATGGTGCTCGCAGAAGGGTCTTAACCCTCTTGCGATACCTCTGGAATCATTACTAGAGTACCTCAAATGCAGGGCTTAAGACTAATTCAGTGAGAGTCCATTTGAGTGCTATTGCAGCTTCTTTCAAGCCTCTCAATGGACAACCTATTTCCTCTCATCCTCTCATAGCGAGATTTATGAGAGGCCTTCTTTTAATGAAGCCTCCCATTAAGCCATCACCAGTGGCATGGGACTTGAATCTGGTACTTGGGCAGCTCATGAAACTGCCCTTTGAACCATTAGCCACTACCTTTTTGAAATTCCTTTCCTGGAAAGTAATCTTTCTCATTGCAATCTCATCAGCACGTCGCATCAGTGAATTGCAAGCCTTAGTGGCTGATCCTCCTTATACAAGGTTCCATCATGATAAGGTAGTCCTTAGGACTCATCCACACTTTATGCCAAAGGTGGTTTTGCCCTTTCATTTGAACCAAGCGGTTTACCTTCCTGTATGCTTCCAAGGCCTCATGCCTCAAATGCATAAAGGAACCTTCATACTTTGGACTGTAAAAGAGCTATGGCCTTTTACTTGCAAAGGACACAGCAACATAGAAAATCCTCTCAACTCTTTGTTGCCTTTGATTCTAGTCATTTGGGACTTTCAGTTTCCAAAAGGACACTGTCCAACTGGATTGCACAGTGTATATCTTTTGCATATGAGAGTAAGAATCTTCCTCTTGAAGGCCATGTCACAGCTCACAATGTGAGAGCCATGGCAGCCTCAATGGCTTATCTTCAGTCTGTGTCTATCGACGACATCTGTCGAGCAGCTACTTGGGCTTTGGTTCATACCTTCACAGCCCATTACTGCTTAGACAAGGACCCCCGCCGGGATGCCTTGTTTGGTCAGGCTGTTCTTTAACACCTGTTCTAGACTTAATCAACTCCTACCCATCATCCCTGGTAGGATGCCAGAGATCCATGGGGGGAAGTGGAGCCCTTTCACAAGGGCACACAACTTTCTGGGGCCATTTCCCTGGCATCTGCAGCTAGGGAGTCCCCATATGTGAAGACTACATTCCTGCTTGTTCCTGGAGATAGCATAGTTACTCACCTGTAACAGGTGATCTCCAGGAACAGCAGGAATTTAGTCTTCACAACCACCCACCTCCCCTAGGAGATGTATCTCTCTATATCTCTCTCTTTCTCTCTTTCCCTCTCTCTTTTGTCTCAGCTGTAAACTCAACTGGAGAGGGACAGTTGGGAAAGGCGGGAAGGCAGCACGCAGGCGCTGTGGGATGCTCCCAAAAGCTTTCCTATTGTATGCTGGGGAGCATTCCCGCGCAGGCTCCGTCGGTACCGACGATACCCATATGTGAAGACTAAATTCCTGCTGTTCCCGGCGATCACCTTTTACAGGTGAGTAACTATGCTTTAGTGCAAATCAAGAAACTGTCTCTAATTATAATTATACACACACCCAGAATATGGACAGTATAAGTTCTTACAAAAGACTCTGATTTAGGTTAGCACTTCTAAACTTGAGACTTTATATATAGTCTCATCGTATTTTGGCATTCTTAAAATAGAAATTTTATCAGGAGAAAGTAATGTAAGTAGGCATATAATTCTTAGACATGCAACAAAAATGCACAGTAGTTAATGACCTTGTAACCATGGATACATCAGGTAATAGTTTGAGCAAAATGTGAGATATTTTATAGGGCTAATTAATCCAAGAACAGATAAAGAGGCAATATAAAAATCTTCATAACTTATGAAGGTATAATTAATTTTAATTAAAGAAATTGGGAGGATGATTGGAAATTAAGGGGGCAGAGAGGAGTTGGAAATTAGTTTTGTATGAAGACCTCTAAGTGTGATTGTATCCACTCAAAGGGCTGTCTATGTGCTTGTTTCTATTCTCTACAAACCAGATTCCTGAGTTATAGGAATCTTTTTCTTTCACAGACAACCAATCTAGCATGTATTACATTACTAGCAATTAGCAAATTGATTCAGAAAGTAATTACTCAAAACTACCTTCATCTATCTCTACAGCCATGCCGCCCTGAATGTGCCCAATCTCCTCTAATTGTGGAAGTTAAGCAGGGTCAAGCCTAGTTAGTACATGGATGGGAGAGCACCTTGGAATACCATGTAGTGTAAGCTTACTGTGTAGAAGAAAGGCCTGGCAATCCACTTCTGGTTGCACTTTGCCAAGAAAGACAATAGTTGCAACATGGACAACTGTCCATAGAATTACCAGGCATTGACATCACCATGATGACACACAACAGCTCTTACCTATGGCCTGATATTTAGCAGTGGCAGCTAGCATGAGTACAGTGCCTAGCCATAGCTGCTGAAGAGTTAACCCGGATATTCAATGCTGGGACCATATCCGGCCACCGGCATTGAATATCCAGGTTTGTCGCAGAAGCTGGAAGATATTCAGCTGCTCCCCGGTTAGCTTTGGTGGCAAAAATGAGGACAGTTTTTGCTGCATCTAACTTTTGTCACCGAGGGATAACTGGGCAGTGGCTGAATATCGCTGCTGACTCGTTATCTCCGGATACCACCCCCAGAACACCCCAATGCTAACCGTGTAGTATCAGAGCATATAGTGACGATATCCAGTGGCACTAACCGTGTTTGAGCCACTGAATATCCTGCTTAGAGGTAGTTACACAGTTTATAGGTCTCTAAGCAGTGTAACTGCCTTTGAATATCTGGCCCTATATCTATAAATTTGCTAGGTACTTAGAGTGCTGGGGCAGCACATGTAAGCAGATCATTCTAGAATGTCACTCAGAAAAAGCATGATGGCAGTGGGGGGAAAAAACAGAAGAAACAATCTCAGTAAATCACTTATTAGCAACATAATAGAAAGAGAGACCTGGTACTGTGCTATACAGAACATAAGCAAACCCAATAACTGGAAAGCAATGAGCACACTCTAAGCAGCAAAGTTGCACACCTGCAAATTGCAATGACGGAACAGGTCTTAGATATTGCTGCTATTATGGAAGCATGGTTCAGTGAGCCCTCTGAATTGAATACAACCATACCAGGTTGTAATCTGTTTAGGGGGAATAGAGATTGCCAAAAAAAGGAAGAAATAGCTCTTTGGGGATAATGTTATAAAGAGGCAGCTAGTTTAAGCTTGTTTTCTGGCACCTATATTAAGGGAACTTTATAAAGACAAATACATACTTGTTTTTATAAAATACTAGTTTAAGTGACAAATCTAGTATCTACATTGGCATTTACTCCAGCCCTGTGTTTAGTTTTACCTTTACTCTACACTAAGGGACTGATTCTGAGATGGGTGCTGCGGGACGTGCAGCCCCGCAGGCCATAATGCCCCTATTCCCCCTCTGGCTCTCCCCACATGGCTAGAGCAGCAGGATAGGGAGAGCGGGTGCTGGGCGGGAGGGGGCAGGGTCTGGGCAGAGTGGGGGGCTGGCTGAGGAGGCAGGACGTACAGGGCTGATTCTGGTTGTGGCCCTGTATGTCTTGTAGGGTCGTGAGGGACATGCTGCTTAATCCGCCTCAAAGATTTGTGTCATCTTACCTGAACATACTGGTGCGATCAGGGCCAGTGATCCCCCCACGGCCAAGTGCAGGCCAGGTGCAGGGGGTCCCTGCTGTCTGATCCAGGCCCCGGCTGGCCAGACGTGGGTCAGGCAGCGGAGGAGATTTGGGCCTGTACTACCTGAGCCAGGGGAGCCTGCAGGGAGGACAATGCCGCAGTCATGCAGGGGCACACCGGACTGTTCTCAGGCCCGATTCTGCATGCTGCAGGAACACTTTGTTCCCTGGGTATAGAAGCAGGTCCTAACAGGGCTGTCCTGCTCAGGGCCGTTCGGACAGCCCGGACGTGCCCCTTTCAGAATCGGGCTGCACATAAACTTCTTTGCTAGCTTGTCTATGAATGGCGGTAAATCAAATATAATAAACCTGAAACCTGTAAATGTCTGTATCTAAATTTTCAGTTACTTTTGTAAATTATAGTATTTTATAGCATACCCAGGAATCAGCACTGACAATGTCACACACACACACAATCTAAGGGGTATGTTTTCTAAACTGCGGTAATCGTACATAACATGCGTTATGTAACGTTAACGATTGTAAGCGCATCATAACGCGCGTTATGACGTGCCTACGATCGTTAACGTTACATAACGTGTGTTAACCGTAGTTAACGATCGTAAACTCCCGCGGCGCGGTAAAACACCGCAGAAGGTGGAGAGAGGGCGGAGAGAAGGGGTCAATGGGCGGAGAGTGGGCGGGGAGAGGCTCCCTTCACTCCGCGCTGATCTGAAGAGCTCAATTCCAACGCGAATGAAAACCTGCAGTTAAATGCACATTACAGGGGAGAGAAACCATTTCAGTGTCAGCAATATACAGCCCAGGCAGGGAAACCTAAAAAAAGTGATAAGTGTGATACATGTGCACAGAACAAAAGGGCACATAAACACTGAAAATGACCCCAACAAACTGGGAAAAAACCATAACCAAGCTGGCCAATAGTGGTATCAATGAGAACCAACAACCCCTCCCCCTATGAGTAAGCTCCATAGAACAGATATAAATCGTGGAAGGGTCTATAATCCGTCCCCATACAAGGTGAATGAGCCCACAGTGAAATAGCGCAGCTCAGTGTTTTCCTCACCATCGGACAGGGTTCCTATGGCGTGCACATGTCCCGCAACATCAGGGCGGGCATGTCAGAACGTCAACTGGACAGATGCTGGAGAAGGGGATACAGAGGGCCGCAGGCGGCACATGCTGTGGTGCAGCTGGGCCACAGTGCGGACTAGGGCGATGCCTAGGTGGCCCATACGAATGCTGAAGCAGCAGAGCAGCCAGACAGCAACTGCTGAAGGCCCAACATGGGCACGACTGTGTTTCCCACAGTGTCACAGGGGATAGTACCCAGCAGCTACCCCCAAGGGCATGGAACATTGGCAGGCGGTGCTGGGGGGAAGCGTGGACACCTATGCAGCCACCCCTACCCCAGAACCCGCACCATAGGCAGCCACCTACCTGCACACTGGATGGCCTGAGACTGCGCACCACCAGCAGAAGGGCATGTCAGCATGGTGGCTGAGGGATACTGGTGGTGGAGGGGGCAGTGGTAGCTGCCCAGAGCAGACCGTGGCCTAGCCCTGTGCAGGTGGGTGCCGTGTACTGCAACAGACAGGTCCTGTCTGACGAACAGTCATGGTATCACCAAGGAATGTACTGACTCTGTGACAACAAGGTGGTGCAGTGCACAAAACCAGTGTATTCAGAAGCAGAGGGTCACAGGTTCAAGTCCCAGCTGTGGTTCCTGCCAACCCAGTCCCCATATTTTACCCACTACTACAACGTGCTAATACAGACAGCACCGTTATTCCAGATGACGTAAACATGCCCAAGACACCTACATTTTACCCTACAGAGCACAGACACCATAAACATGCACATTACCTAGAGCAGAGCCTCCCAAATGCAGTCCTGGAGGGCCAAACACTATTCCGATTCCATGCTGCCTCTGACAAAGATGCCAGTGCTGCATTTCTATGCGCCACCCCCATGGTATGCAGATGTCTCTCATGCATATTCATGAGGGACAGCATGAAAACCCGAACAGTGTTTTGCACCGCAGGACTGGAGTTGGGAACCTCTGCCGTAAAGCAGCAGCCAACAGGGGCAGACACACCCGCACCCACAGGCCCCATTATCCAAAGCCTCCTGGAGAGGCAGGACTTTGGGCTCTGCGTGCATCTCCCAATACTAGCACTTGCATACCTTAGTAATGCCACCCTAAACCGGGGAATATGGTACACATCTATCAAAAGGTTGCTATGAGTACTGGCAGATAGCAATTCCTAGGTTAAGTACACTTTTCTGAGTGAGCTGCATCATAGCAACCTTTCTGATGTCTGTGGAGTGTGCTACAGGTCTTGTGTCTGACAGTGTTTACCAACCTGGGGAGTGACTCCTACAGTATTGTGTACCATAGCCATGCCTGCACTGTGCCCAGGACTGGTGTGGTGGCCTGGGCTGCCCAACACCTCTATAGTTGCACAATGCTGGCATAGGTGTGGGGAGTGTGTGTCTGTCTATCCAGTGTGTGGTGGCTGCCAACACCCTCCACAGCCCACACTGCTAGCACTGTTGCCAGTATTGGCCTGCCAATGTGCATAATGAGGAGCAAGGTACCGTGGGAATAGCCTGGATAGGGTGGCCTGGCCTGGATGCATCTTCACATGGCATAGGGCAATGGCTCGGACATTGTAGTGCCTGGCCACCACCTGCACGGACAGGGTGGCCATAGCATGTCCTGCTGGGAGGTCACTCTCACCCTGACTGAGCAGTGACCATGGCATGGCTAGGTTCCCCCATAGTGCTATATAGTATTTTTCTCATGTGATATTTATGGGTTTCCAACACAGGATATGCACTATTCTGGGTGCAGCATCGCCCATAGGGACTAGACATGACCGAGACATACAGCAGGACACAGATGTATCCTAGGTATGTCGAACTGAACTACCTATCACACACTGATGGGGACCTGCAGCATGGCGTATTTCAGCCATGAAAGGTGCTGTGGACCTGGTGCTGGGCGCCCCACCTCAACCTCAGGGTGGGCACTGTACCCGCACATTGTGACTGTCTGTGGCTACTCTGTGGCAGTGCCACACACAATCTGTTCCACCTACAAGGCCTAGGTGCTGTGGGGGTGCATACCCGATCTTGTGCCCATCTCTCGACTGCTGATTTGCATGTGCAGTGCATCATGGGTACAGGTGGGTTACCCCTATCCTGGTAACCACAGCAGACAGTTTGTGTGGTGACGTGCAGTCCTGCAGCCAGCCAGGGCTTTGTTCACATCCTTATAAGGTGTCCTATAGGGGACATTATAGGGCGCCTTGGCGGACAGTACACTTTATAATGTGCCCTATGGAGTGCCTTATGCGGCACCTTAGGTTATGCCACTGTGAGGGTGTGTTTGCTGGCAGCACTAATTAAAATACATGTCACATGCCTCAACAATTGCTACTTAAATGTAAAGGGTGCTGCCTCAACCAACCTTACACATTAGGCCCACTGGGGAATCAAACCCATGACCCCTGTACCATCAGTGAGTGTTGTAACCATTGTGCTACAGCTCTGTTGCTGTGCTTGTATGCCTGCGTGCCTTCTTAAGATTAACGCGCGGTAACGTGCCCTGTAGCGCTCGTTCATTTATGGCGCCTTGTAATGCGCGTTCTCGGCGTGTTCTCGGAAACAATGTACCGTCCATGTCCTTATTTGGGGTTTCTCTACCGTGGCTCCTAACGCGAATCGCACTAACGCAGTTTAGTAAACATACCCCTAAGTGTGTTTGTATGCTCTGCCTATGGTCTGTCCAAACGCCAGTTCTATGCATGCCTAACACTCCTATGCACCATCCTTTAAAAGCATGCACTGGTCAGTTCTTTATAAGAAGCCATTTCCATGCATATGTGCCTGCATTCACACAGAAATGACTTTATAAATCTACCTCCTTTATGTCAAGTATAATATGTCAAAGCAACAGAAATTCTAGAGCCTGGAGAAAGAAGGAAGAACTGTAGGCTGTCTTGGACTCAAAAGATGGCATTTAAATCCACACTGGTGTTGCTATTGCTCTCCATCACAGATGGGGCAACTAGACAGAGATCTAGCTATAGATGTCAAAAAGTTGAAAATGAAGGGAGTGGTGCTGTTGCTAAGAGATTTCAAATTATTGGATATGGATTAGAGTATCCCATCTGCAGAATCAGAAAGAAGTAGAGAGATCATAGATGCTGTTAAGTGTCTCTTATGAGAGTAATGATCATGTGGCCTATAAGGGAAAGAACAACACTAGACTGAATGAATTCTTTGCTTTGGTCTTTACTGAAGAAGATGGGGTGATCCAGGAAACTACAGACCGGTGAGCCTGACATCAGTACCAGGCTAAATGGTAGAAACCATTATAAAGAACAAAATGACTGAACATGTAGATAGTCATAGTTTAATGGGAGACAGTCAAGATGGCTTTAGCCAAGGAAGGTCTTGTCTTACTAATCTGTTATATTTTTTTGAAGGTGTGAATAAACAGGTAGACAAAGATAAGCCGGTCAATATAGTGTATCTGGATTTTCAGAAAGCCTTTGAAATAGTCCCTCATGAGAGACTCTTGACGAAATTTAAAAAAATTATGGGATAGGAAGCAGTGTACTATTGTGGATCAAGAACCGGATAAAAAATAGAAAGCAGAGGGTAGGGCTAAATGGCCAATTTTCCCAATAGAGAAATGTGAATAGTAGAGTACCCAGGGATCTGTGCTGGGTCCGCAGCTTTTTAACATATTCGTAAAGGACCTGGAAATGGGAATAGCGAGTGAGATAATCAAATTTGCAGATGACACAAAATTATTCAAAGTTGTTAAAACCCATGAGTATTGTGAAAAATTGCAAGAGGACCTTGATAAATTGGAAGACTGGACGTTCAAATGGCAGATGAAATTTAATATGGACAAATGCAATGGTATGCACCTAGGAAAGAACAACCCAAACTATGGTGATATGCAGCGATGGCCAAGAAGGCAAATAGAATGCTAGGAATCATAAGGAAAGGAATGGAGAATAAAACAGAGGGTATTATAATGCTTCTGTATTGTTCCATGGTGCGACAACACCATGAATATTGCATGCAATTCTGGTCGCCATATCTTAAAAAGGATATAGCAGAATTAGAATTACAGAAGAGCCACCAAAATGGTAAAGGAGATGGAAGGATACCCTTATGGGGAGAGGCTTAAAGGATTAGGGCTCTTTAACATAGACAAGAGATGGCTGAGGGGAGATATGATAGAGGTCTATAAATTTATGAATGGAGTGGAACGGGTAAACATAGATCGATCGTTTATGCCATCAAAAAGTAGAAAGACTAGGGGATATGCAACGAAGCTACAGTGTAACCCATTTAAGACTAATAAGAGAAAATATTTTTTTATTCGACGCATAATCATACTCTGGAATTCATTCCCTCCCTCCCTATTCCCAACCACCTCTGGGATAATCATAGCTTTATAGGCTCTTAAACCTCTTAAAGGGAAGGAGGTGCCCATATTCACTCTCAGGTGCAGCTGTTTATTCTCAAGCATACATTAAGGACCTGAGATAAATTAATCTTGAGGTGAACAAAGTCCATTAAAATGTATTAGATATAGTATAACTATCCCCAGCAAATCTACATAAGTATACAGCTTAAATACATAAACATAAACTTGGAGGAATTGAGGAGTGGCCTAGTGGTTGGGGCAAGGTACTTCAGGCCGGAAGGTCAGGGGTTCAAATCCCATTAGAGGACAGCAACCTTGGGCCAGAAGGACTGGGGTTTCTAGTCCCACAGGTGCTCCTTGTGGTCTTGGGCAAACCACTTAACCCTCCATAACCCATGTTCCCTGTAAAAAATAGTTGTCTCCAAGTTATAATGCCCTGTTCAATGTAATTTCAGTTTGTTCAATGTAAACCACACTGATGCAAAATAGCACAGTATATAAGAGAATGTAAATAAATAAAACTAAAATGCAGGCAGCAGTCCAGTAACAAGATGGGGGCTTTCCAGTCTTTTGCATTGAGTGTCGCATGTATGATTTTCTTCCAGTTGGTGAAGGGTCTTACGTGTGCACTAGATACAAGGAGCTCTTTACTTTCAGGGAACGAGTCTGATCTCTTGAGGCTAGAGTAGAAGACTTGGAGGACATAAAGAAGTTGAGAGGTACATAGACGAGATCGACAGGGACGTAGTACTAACGTCCTACCTCCAGTATGACAGAATCCCTGTTGCCATAGAGGAGAGAGGTCATGTGACAGGAGAGCATCACCCTGGTATGGCAAGAAGCGATTCTGTAGCTACAACCTGTCCTCCAGGTGATGTAAAACCCTCTCACACCAAGGAGGTTTCCCCAAGGCCATGTGCCCCTGAGGGAAGGGTTAGGACAGCCATTATAGTTGGTGATTTGATCATTAGGCATGTAGATAGCTGGGTACCTGGTGGACATGATGATCGCCTAGTAACATGCCTGCCTGGCGAAAAGGTAGTGGACATCACGCACCCCTAGACAAAGTCTGAGATGGTGCTGGGGAGGAGTCTGCTGTCTTGGTACATGGTACCAATGATATAGGAAAGTGTGGTAAGGAGGTTCTGGAGGACAAATTTAGGCTTTTCTCCGGGAACAAGCAGGAAGTCAGTCCTCACATATGGGTGACGTCGGCACTGATGGAGTCTGCATGGAAGCCCCTGTGATGTCTTCCCTTCCCATTCCTGTTGTCTCTACCCTCCGCTATCTGGGTGTTACCTTGGATTCTTCTCTCTCTTTTCACCCTCACATTTCCTCCCTTGTTCGTACTTGCCATTTTCATCTGCGCCGTATTCGCTCCCTTCGTCCTTTTCTTTCCCCTCAATCCCTCACCACTTTGGTTCTCTCTTTTGTAACTTCCCGCTTAGACTACTGCAATTCTATCTTATCTGGTCTCCCTTCCTGTCAACTCCGTCGTCTTCAGCTTCTCCAGAATACTGCTGCCCGCCTTCTCACCTCTTCTTCCCCCTTTGATCATATTACCCCTTGCCTCTTCTCCCTTCACTGGCTTCCCATCAAATTCAGACTTATCTACAAGTATATCATTATCACTCATAGGGTTCTTCACACCAGCACTCCTCGGTATCTCTCTGACCTTATCTTCCACCAGCCCGCTCCCCGTCTTCTTCGCTCATCTCATACCAATCGTCTATTCCTTCCTCCTCCATCCCAGGCCCACCTCGAACTTACCCGCCACTCTGCCTTCTTTTTTCTGGCCCCTGCCCTCTGGAATTCCCTCCCTCACACCCTTCGTATTGAACCCTCCTTCCCCCATTTCAAAACTCTCCTCAAGACTCACCTTTTCTCTCAAGCGTACAACCTACAGGTCTCCCCCTGATATGTAGTCAACATACCAATTCATGCCCCTCACGTTACATCCAACTACCACTCAACTCCTGACTCCCACATCACATTCAACTCCCACACCCTGTCTCCCTTCCCTCCCCATGTCCCTGTGTTTAGCTCTGTAGACTCTACTCTATTTTTCTCTCTTTCTCTCTCTTACTCTTTCCTATTATCCAATGGCGTTCCTTTCTCTCTTTGCTTTTCCACAGCTGCCTTTTATTGTACACCGCCCTGATACCTCAGTCTTGGGCGGTATATCAAGCCTAAATAAATGAAATGAAATAAATGAAAGCATCTCCCCAGCTTTCAAAGAAAGCCTTTGGGAGATGCACCACGCATGCGTGTTCCACTTCCCGCCCAGTGGTGCCATCTTGCCTCAGTCTCCTTTTTTTCCTCAGAGCCCATAGGACGTTGTCCAGTTTCTCTCAGAAAAAGTCTGATTTTTATTGGGGGTTTTTTGTCCGATTGCGTACCGGTTCCTTCCTACCCCCGAGCCAGCTCGCTTCGGCGTTGCTCCTTTGGTTCGTCTATTAAGTTTTTTTTCATTTTTTCATTCTCACCCTTTTTCAGCCGCAGGCCCTGACTCCCTTTTTCTGATGGCTTCCAGTGGCTTCAAAAAGTGTGACTGGTGTGGCAAAATGATGTTACTCACCGACCCACACGATTCGATTGCTGCCTCCGATGTCTCGGCCCAGAGCACAACGACTCCAATTGCGAGCTCTGCAGAACCATTTTTATTTTATTTATTTAGATGTTTTTTATACCGCTTTATCAAGAATCAAAGCGGTTTACAAGGAACAATAACATTTACAATGAACAGTAGTTAGCAAAAAACACAACTCTAGTAGTGAACGAAATTTCCATACAGGATAATTAGTAGTAACTTATTTATAATAGCAAACATATTTACAGTAAGATTTTGGCAAACATATTTGCAGTGAAATTATGGGGTGGTTTACATAATTACATTTTTGATGTCATTGCATGAGTATCAGCAGATAAGTGTGTGTGTTGGGTGAGAATACTGAACTTTTTTCAGGCCTCATTTATGTTGGAAGAACATCTGTTTCAGTTTGTTTAGTTCCATACTGCTGTGGAAAGAGTATTGTCTTAATCTTTTTCTGGAATGTGGATAGGTCATTTGTGTTTCTTATTCTGGCTGGAAGGGTGTTCCAAAGTGTGCGGGCATAGTAGGAAAAGGCTCTATTACTTGTTGATTGATTGATCTTTCTGAATTTTGTTGGGATGCCTAGGGAGTTTTTAGTAAGTCCCCTTCTTTGTCTGTTATTTGGGGTCTTGATTATTTTATTTATTTTATTTACATTCTCTTATATACCGCGCTATTCTGCATCAGTGCGGTTTACATTGAACAAACTGAACTTAACATTGAACAGGGCATTATAACTTGTAGATAACTATTTTACAGGAAAAATGGGCTATGGAGGGTTAAGTTGCTTGCCCAAAACCACAAGGAGCACCTGTGGGACTAGAAACCCCAGTCCTTCCGGCCCAAGGTTGCTGTCCTCTAGTGGGATTTGAACCCCCAACCTTCCGGCCTGAAGTACCTTGTCCCAACCACTATTAGATTAGATTAGAGATCCAAGATGGGATAAGGCCTTGAAGAGCCACCAAAGTTTCTTTCAGAAGTCCGATTCCGTGCCAGAGTCTCCAGTTACACCACGTTCCAGGGCCCCCTCCGATACCTCAGTGCCCTATAAAGCCAGAGCCTCCTCAGAGTCCTGCGGCCGCGGTTCCTCTGAGTGGAAATCCCCGGAGGTGGGGCACAAGAAGAAGAAATCCTTGAAGACCGCTTTGGAAATTTGATCCGGGAAAAAAGGAGAAATCCCACCCCAGGACCCACAGTTCCAGGCGTGAGTCTGAGGAGTCGGGGCAGGAGTGGCCTGCCAAGCTGCCCCATAAGGAGTCATCAGCAACCAATGACCGGCCTCGGGCCTCCGAGGCCATCCTCATTGAGGACTCCCCATTGATAGTACCAATGCCGAGCCCAAAACCCTTGGTTCCCGCATCGAAGGCTGCAGAGCCAACTAGTATGGAGACCAGAATGGCAGCCCTAGAGAGCAGTATATCTGCCCTAGTGGCCATGCAGCGGAAATTCATGTCCGGCTCATCCTGTTCATCTGTCCCGAGGACAGAGGATAGAGGACTTCCCTGGACATCAAGCCGATCCTTGAGTGCCTTCGGCCTCGAGAGAGCCCCCAGCTCCGGACGAGGTCCCGGTCCCGTTCCTCGGGACACCGGTCCTCCCTGGCGAGTGCCCGCAGCTTAGACCAACGATCCCTCAGAGGTCATGGACTGCTAAGAGTGGCCCTTGACCGAAGTGATTATGTGGTGTCGGATTGATACTCAGACTTCAAGTCCGAATGGGAGACCGAGGATGAAGAGTCCCCAGGCACAAGGTGGCACTGTGATATGCCCTTGGACCCATCTCCCCCGATGACCTGAGGATGCTGCATTCCTCGATTTTAGTGCGGGACATGGCCGAGGCCCTTGCTATCGAGACTGAAGCTGAGGAGGACGCGCGCACCGAGGAATTGGAAATACTCCAATACAAGGCACCCCCGATAGAGATCCTTATGGTACAAGTGCCCTCGATCCTCGACCGCTGCCTCCTTCGAATGAGGGAAGCACCATCATCGGCACCAGTCATTAGCAAGTGCCTCAACGCCATGTATTGGGTACCTCTGCAGCTAACTCCCTGAGGCATTCCGACCTCTCCTGGGAGAAGAAGGCTTTTTCCTGGAGGGTATCTAGTTGTGCCCCTATGAACTCTAGGCACTGGACCGTAGTGAGGTGGGACAAGATAGTTTGATGAACTCCTGGTGCTGCAGAGTGTTGGTGGTGCACCCTGTGGCGCATTGTGCCTCTGCAGTCATGTCCCCCTTTATGAGCCAGCCGGCCAGACAGGGGAAGATGAAGACCCCTTGGAGCTGGACGTGGGCTGCGACCACTGCGAGGCACTTTGTGAAGACTCTTGGTGACGAGGCAAGACCGAAAGGCAGCACCCTGTATTGGTAGTGCTGTCCTCCCACCACGAACCAGAAGTACTTTCTATGGCTGGGGTGAATTAGGATGTGAGTGTAGGCATCCTTTAGGTCTAGGGAGCATAGCCAAGCTCCCTGCTGGAGAAATGGCAGTAGCATCCCAAAACAGAGCATCTTGAACTTCTCCCTGACCAGAAGCCTATTGAGCTCTCACAGGTCCAGGATGGGCCTGAGGCCCCCAGTTCTCTTGGGGATGAGGAAATATCTGGAATAGAAGACTGTGCCCCAGAGATGTTTCGGCACTGGCTCGACTGCTTTGTCATTGATTAGGCCTGCTAGCTCGATGAGGAGCAGGGTCTGGTGAAAGAGAGGCCTAGTGGGCTCCCCTGGGAAGTACGTGGGTAGTGCCATTGTAGGTGAAGATGTTAGCCCTCCTTGACCATCTGTGGCACCCAGGTATCGATGGTGAAGGCTGTCCACCTGTGGGCAAACATAGCTTGACACCCCCCCTGTAGGCAGAAGAGGATTCCCTGGGGGTAGGGAGGTCATGCCCAGGAGGTCAAAAGCTCCTCCCTGGCTGTGCCAGGGCCAGCACATGGGACTTTTGGACTTTTCATTTTCTGGGATCATGTCCCTGTCCTTTTTGTTGCTGGCCCTGTTGAGCAGCCGAAAAGGCCTGGAAGTGCAGAGTACCACTGAAGCCTCCTTTCTTCTTCGGGAAGAATGGCTTTTTCCCTGGAGCTTTCTTCTGGGGGTTCTCCGAGGTCTTTTTTGAGAGCCTGATTCTCGTCACTTACTTGGTCTCTATCTTTGCTGCCTTATCCGCCATTGGTTTCCCAAATAAGTTTTCATCTATGCAGGAGACCATATCTTGCAAAGGATGTAAAAAGACTGGAAACTGTTCAGAGGAAGGCAACCAAAATGATTTGGCGCCTGCGTCAGAAGCCTTATGAAAAGAGACTTGAAGACCTAAATATGTACACTCTGGAGGAGAGGAGGGATAGGGGAGATATGATTCAGACCTTTAAATACTTAAAGAGAAATAATGAACAAACAAACCTCTTCCAAAGACGAGCAAGCTGTAAAACTAGAGGGCAGAACATGAAGCTGCAAGGGGGTAAATTGAAAGACAATGTCAGGAAATACTTTTTCACTGAAAGGGTGGTAGATGCTTGGAACGCCCTCCCGATGGAAGTGGTTGGGGGCAAATACAGTGACAGAATTTAAAATAGCATGGGACAGACACAGTGGATCCCTTTACAGCAACAGGAGAAAATCAAAATAAACTTAACTATCTAATTTCTCAACAAACAGGGGTGTCCTATACGGAGCGGTGGGTTCACCCCTAAACAAAGACATGGGGAGGGATGGCCTGCATGGAGCGGCAGGTGCACCTACTCTTGCCATCTTACTGGGCAGACTAGAGGAACCATACTGGTCTTTATCTGCTGTCATTTACTATGTTACTATCTATCAGTTTTTCTTGCACCCATTGTTCCAGGTTGGATGACTGCAGCCATGCCTGGCGTCATGCCCCAATGCCTGCGGTGGCCACCCTGGCCAATGACTTGAAGCCATCGTTGGCTGCCCAGGACAAAAACGTCAAGCATTATTTTACTGCCGAGGTTAGGGTCTTGAACCTATGTAGGGGTTCCTCCTTGAGGCCTGCTGAGAATCCACCATGCTCCTTTGACAGTTCCTTCAGGTACATGCCAATGTAGAGTTGGTAGGTCTGGATCCAGCATGTTAGCATCGAGCCCTGAAAGTCCTTCCAGCTGAGGGGATTGAGGATTCTGGTTTCCCTGCTGGGTGGCACCGACAAATGAGTTTTTTGACTCTTAAGCTGGTGCCTTTCCAACTTCACGACCTTGGAGTTATGGGGTAGCTGGGTCTTTTGGAACTCAGGGCTTCGGCACACCCAATACAAGCACTGTGGAACCTGTATCTTTTGGGGAAACTGCTAGGTACTTGTGACCTAGATTGGCCACTGTTAGAAATAGAATACTGGGCTTGATGGACCTTGGTCTGACCCAGTATGGCATATCTTATGTTCTTATGTTACTTTCATTCAATGTTCACAGAAGAAAGTCCTGGTGAGTCTGCTGAAAGATATGTTTAATAGATTCTTGGACATGGGAGATGCTCCATGGCACTGGAGAAAGGTAGATGTAGCCCCTCTTCATAAAAGTGTTAACAGAGAAAGTGTGGGGAGCTACAGGCTGGTTAAGTCTCAACTCAGTGGTGGGAAAAGTCATGAAGACACTACTGACAAAAAGGATAGTGGACTATGCACAATCTAGTTGTAACAAGATCCGAGGTGACAGTTTTTATGAGAAAATTCCAAGTTTCCAAATGTATTATGAATTTGCCATACCACCAACAATCATACATCAACAATACTACCATAGTGCCACAAAAATTCTCAAAGTTACTATGTTTAATTGAAGCCTTTTATAACTTCCTAAAACATTGCTCAGTTGAAATACTTAATTCATATCATAAATGTATTTCAAACATTTGCTGTGTTTTTGCTAATGGGAGCTCAATTCTTACAGCAGCTTATTTAACAACAAGAAACTTTCAGCATAGCTAAGATTGTTTATGAATCTTCTGCCAATCTTCACACCTTTACGTTCCATCCCTAGGGTGCTCAGTTTGTTTATAAGTCACCTATGCATAACGGTGTCAAAGGCTTTACTGAAATCTAAATACACCATATCTAGGGCTTTCCCTGGTCAGCCAGTCAAAGAAATCAGTCAGATTGTCTGACAAGACCTGCCTGTGGTGAATCTATTCTGCCTCATATCTGGTAATCTGTTGGACTCCAGAATCTTCATGATTTTCTCTTTCAGCAATGTTTCCAATAATTTATTCACCACTGAGGTTAAACTAACCAGTCGGTAGTTTTCAACCACATCCTTCCGTTTTTGTGTAAAGGAACCACATGATGTCTTCCAAACTTCCTGGCAGAACCTTGTGGGTATTTTAACAGTTGCATCTTATTGCTGTAATACGTTAATGGGAATGCCATCAATGCCCAGTGCTTTGTTCTTTGATAATGCTTTCAATGCTTCTGCAACTTCTTCTTTCATCACCAGCAGTTGCTGATTGCAAGATACAGATTGAAGTGGCTGCTTATCCACTTGATATTTATGGTATAATGACTCTGTATATTTTTTTCACCTGTTCTTGATCATCCCAGCATCATTCACCATGGATCCTTGAGCATCTTTTATCATTTCAGTCTGAAGCTGTAATTTTCTCTTTAACTTTTATAATTTTAGGAAAACTGATTTTGTTCTTCCTCTTTGTCTCATCTTACTGCACACTGTAAATCTCTGTTAAATTCCAGGATTACCTCTCTCTCTTTCTCCTCTGGCTTTAGCTTCTGTGTATTTCTGGAATCCTAAGTATGAAACCCACTGAAATCAAATTAACAACCCCCCAAAAAAATTGAAGATCTCAGAAAAACAAACACCCCCTCAAAATAAAGCAATGGTGAGAAAAACTTTTTTTGTCGGAATATAACAACAAAGTACCAGGAATTCAGTCCAGGTACCACTGTGGTAATTCCTTTTTATTAAAGATATGGATAAGAGATTCAAATCCAAACACTTAGCTTTTTGTAGAGTGCTATCCTCCGCACTGCAAAAATCTGCCAGCAAATTATAGTTGCGACGTGGCTCCACGTTTCGGGTGTAATCACAGATGTAGAAAAACCTTAAACACCCTGCTTCAGGCCCATCCAAACTGGCAAAAATCAAAGCTTGAATAAAACAATCCCGGAGGTGTACCTCACCAAGTAGTCGTCGGTGTCTGACGTCAGCATATACGAACAACTCTAATCCTCCAATCACAAAACAGGAAACCCCTGACCCGGAGGGAAACCCACTCAAACAGGGAAACCCCCACCAGGAGCCCATCAAGAGATTATACCTAAATGATAGTGTGCCAATCCACCTGAAGATTGAGACCATGAGGGGTAACAGAATCCAAAGAGTATATCCAGCGTTGTTCACGCCGTTGCAGGCGTTGTTCTCTGTCGCCACCCCTAGGATCAACAGGGATATGATCTAACACCCTCCAGCGTAATGAAGAAAATTCATGTGCCATTGATATACAGTGATTCACCATAGGGGCAGAAAGAATTCCGGTGCGCAAACAAGAGGCATGTTCAGCCAAACGTGTTTTTATGGCTCTTGTAGTTCGCCCCACATAGTACAAAGAACAGGGGCATATTATTATATATACTACAAAGCAAGAGGTACAGTCAGTATGCCACCTGGTGGTGTAAACTCGGGAAGTATGTGGGTCCATCCAATCCGAGCCCTCTAACACAAGAGGGCAATATATATAATGTCCACAAGAAAAATGTCCATTGTCCCCATGCTGTTCTAAAGGGCGATCTTGAACAGAAGTCGTGTGCATAATGACATCCCTTAAATTGGCTGTACGGGAATATGCAATACGTAAGGGAACATCACGAAAACATTCATGGGATCATTTTTGGCCCATTTTATCCATATCTTTAATAAAAAGGAATTACCACAGTGGTACCTGGACTGAATTCCTGGTACTTTGTTGTTATATTCCGACAAAAAAAGTTTTTCTCACCATTGCTTTATTTTGAGGGGGTGTTTGTTTTTCTGAGATCTTCATTTTTTTTTTTTTTCTGTGTATTTCTGAGCAATATTTAGAATTTCTTGGGTGATCCATTTTGGCCATTTTTGCTTTTTCATCTTTTGTAGAGACTTCAATTTCTTGAAGCATAATCTTCTTGCCCATAACTTTTCTGATACTCTGTCATTTGGATCCAAAGCGGTGAATAGTTGTTGTAGGCAGTCTTTAAATTTTGTTGGTATATTTTCAATATCATATTTTGCTACATTTATGAGTGGCTTTCTTTTTTTCAGTTTTAGCTTGAGTTTGCATACTAGTAGGTAATTATCTGTACCACAGTCTGCTCTAGATTTTGTCTTTGTTACTTCCACAGATATAGACAATTTGATTTTTGTACAATTCATTGGGCATCCATGTGTACATTCGCTGTTAGTCTTGGTGGAAGAAGGTATTTGAAATGAATAGATTGTTGATCTTGCAGAATTCTACCATTGTTTTGTTTCTGTGCCAAGCCCATATTTTCCAACCAATTTAGCTTCTTTGTTCCCAACCTTTGAGTTCCAGTCGCCCATGATTATCAGTATATCTTGTTTGCATGTTTTCTCAATTTCAGCTTGTACTTGTTCATAGAATTGATCAATGTCTTCCTCTTCTGAAGCTGTTGTTGGAGCATATACCTGAATAATAGTTGTGTTGATGGGCATTCCTCGCAGATGAATAGAAATTAAGCATTCACTGACTGCATTGTATTTCATTACAGTTCTTACAAGCTGCTGCTTCTTTTTTTCATTACATCTTTATAATTTCCAAAAAAAAGGAAGAAAACAAACTTGCATATGAAATGTGAGTTATATAATATAACATATTACAAATGTTCATGCACAAAGGAAATAAACTAAAAGGAGGAAAAGAAAACATGTATCCCCACCTCCTGCCCACTATGGGGTATGTTTACTAAACCGTCTTAATGTTACCGGCGATAGCTCCAGCGATAATGTGAAGAATGCCATAAAAGGAGTGGGCGTTCCAGTCTTAAGGTAGCATTTCAGGTTATCGCGTGATAAAGTCCATTATCGCGCGATAGAGGGAGCTGTGGCCCGTTAATGCGCGTTAGCCTTAATTAGGTGCGCTGACCTGCAAACATAGCAACAGAGGTTTAGCACAGTGGTTAATATGTTGACTGATGAAACACAGGTCATGAGTTTGATCCCCCAGTGGGCTTACAGAGTAAAGCTGTCTGAGGCTTTACTCTTTACTTTAAATCAGTGCTGTCTGAGGCAGTTTCTTTTTTAAATTAAATTAGTGCTGCCAGCAAACACACCCTCACAGTGCCGTAACCTAAGGTGCCACATAAGGCGCCCTGTAAGGCACCAGAGGGCACATTATAAAGTGCACTGTCTGCCAAGGCACCTTATAATGTTCCCTATAGGGTGCCTTATAAGGCGCTTTAAAGGGTCCCTTATAGGGCGCTTTACAGGGCGCCTTATGAAGCACCTTAAGGTTACAGCACTGTGAGGGTGTGTTTGCTGGCAGCACTAATTTAAATTAAAAAAGGAAATGCCTCAGACAGCCCTATCAAATAACACCACTGTTGGATTCAAACCCATGACCTCTGCCTCCACAGTCAGTGAAGAAACCAGTGGGCTACATCTCTATCACTACCAACAAACCCCTGGCTGGCTACAGAAGTACTGCAGGTCACCACACAAACTGTCTGCTGTGGTTACCAGGATAGGGTTAACCCACCCTTACCCATGATGCACTGCACATGCAGATCAGCAGTCTACAGATGATCACAAGATGGGGTATGCACCCCCACAGCACCTCGGCCTGGTAGGGGGAACTGACCGTGTGTGTTACTGGAACAGAGTAGCTACAGAGCGTCACATTGTGGGGTGGAGGGGGGTGGGGGTACTGTGCTCACCCTGAGGGTGAGGTGGGGCGTCCAGCACCAGGTCCGCAGCACCTGGTTTAGCTGGGATAGGCTGTGCTGCAGGTTGTCATCAGTGCCAGTGTGTGATAGGTAGTCCTTGCAGACACACCTAGGATACACCTGTGTCCATCTGTATTTCCCAATCATGACCTAGCCCTTGTGGACTATGATGCACCCAGAATAGTGCATATTCTGTGTGGGTGCCATGGTCACATGATTTAAGTGAAGGGGGGTGTTTGGACCCATAGGTGGATTATGTAACACCACCCAACTTGCCTTCTGGGGCTCAGAGTAGGGGACAGGATTTCCCACCAACAGATCCACATTTTATATCCCTGCAATGGTGGCAGTAGAGGGGACCATCAACCCCAGTCCTGCTGGGGAACAGGCACCCTACAGGGCAGTCAATGCAGATCTGTGCACATCCATAAGGCAATGGCAGACAGACAGTAGGCCTGGAAATGCTCAGCTGCCCCCCACCACTATCTGACATTCTCCAGAAGCAAGCACAGTGAGTTTCCAGCCACTGCACCCTGCAAGGTGTTCCAACCATACACATACTAACTGCAGACAGTCTGCTAGCTAGTCCGCAGTGCATGTTCCTGGAGAAGATGTGTGCACCCATAACTGAGATGGGAGCACAAACGCCAAGCAGATAAGTCAGTGATTGGGCCCCAGAAAAGAGAACCCATAAATATCACTTGAGAGAAATACATTACAGCACTATGGGGGAACCTAGCCATGCCGTGGTCACTGCTCAGTCAGGGTGAGAGTGACCTCCCAGCAGTACATGCTGTGGCCACCCTGTCCGGGCACTAGACTGTCCCAGCCATTGCCCTATGCCCTGATCAGAGAAAGGCTGAACTTTTACAGAGCTCTGCTAGTGAGTGGATTTTGCCTCCTGGGACATCTTACTGTGAGTTCTAGCTGTTTATTTAATTATTTACTGTTTGTCTAACTGTTGTTTGTTTAATTATTTAGTGTTTGTCTTAGTGGTGTGCAAGTTTCAGCCTTCTCAGCTGTACTTACCTTGCCTCTCTCAATTAACTGGGCCTTGTGTGGTAGCCATTTTGAATTAATCTCTCTCCCCAGAGCCTGCTGTTTGTTAAGCTTTTCCTGTCCTTGCCTGCCTGAGTGACTCCTCCCCCTGTGTGTGTGGTAGCCATTTTGAATTAATCTCTCTCCCCAGAGCCTGCTGTTTGTTAAGCTTTTTCCTGTCCTTGCCTGCCTGAGTGACTCCTCCCCCTGACCCCCTCCCCCTGAGGTATCCTGTAACCTTGTTCCTGTTTTCTCCACGTGTGCATAGGCTGTTTTAGTTTGCTTTTCTCTGATCAGAGAAAGGCTGAACTTTTACAGAGCTCTGCTAGTGAGTGGATTTTTGCCTCCTGGGACATCTTACTGTGAGTTCTAGCTGTTTATTTAATTATTTACTGTTTGTCTAACTGTTGTTTGTTTAATTATTTAGTGTTTGTCTTAGTGGTGTGCAAGTTTCAGCCTTCTCAGCTGTACTTACCTTGCCTCTCTCAATTAACTGGGCCTTGTGTGGTAGCCATTTTGAATTAATCTCTCTCCCCAGAGCCTGCTGTTTGTTAAGCTTTTCCTGTCCTTGCCTGCCTGAGTGACTCCTCCCCCTGTGTGTGTGGTAGCCATTTTGAATTAATCTCTCTCCCCTGAGCCTGCTGTTTGTTAAGCTTTTTCCTGTCCTTGCCTGCCTGAGTGACTCCTCCCCCTGACCCCCTCCCCCTGAGGTATCCTGTAACCTTGTTCCTGTTTTCTCCACGTGTGCATAGGCTGTTTTAGTTTGCTTTTCTCTGATCAGAGAAAGGCTGAACTTTTACAGAGCTCTGCTAGTGAGTGGATTTTGCCTCCTGGGACATCTTACTGTGAGTTCTAGCTGTTTATTTAATTATTTACTGTTTGTCTAACTGTTGTTTGTTTAATTATTTAGTGTTTGTCTTAGTGGTGTGCAAGTTTCAGCCTTCTCAGCTGTACTTACCTTGCCTCTCTCAATTAACTGGGCCTTGTGTGGTAGCCATTTTGAATTAATCTCTCTCCCCAGAGCCTGCTGTTTGTTAAGCTTTTCCTGTCCTTGCCTGCCTGAGTGACTCCTCCCCCTGTGTGTGTGGTAGCCATTTTGAATTAATCTCTCTCCCCAGAGCCTGCTGTTTGTTAAGCTTTTTCCTGTCCTTGCCTGCCTGAGTGACTCCTCCCCCTGACCCCCTCCCCCTGAGGTATCCTGTAACCTTGTTCCTGTTTTCTCCACGTGTGCATAGGCTGTTTTAGTTTGCTTTTCTCTGATCAGAGAAAGGCTGAACTTTTACAGAGCTCTGCTAGTGAGTGGATTTTTGCCTCCTGGGACATCTTACTGTGAGTTCTAGCTGTTTATTTAATTATTTACTGTTTGTCTAACTGTTGTTTGTTTAATTATTTAGTGTTTGTCTTAGTGGTGTGCAAGTTCAGCCTTCTCAGCTGTACTTACCTTGCCTCTCTCAACTGGGCTTTGTGTGGTACCCCCATCCCCCTGCTGAGGGTTCAGGACAGGGTACCTTGTAACTGCCCTCTTTAATAGGACTTATCTCCCCCCCCTCCCTCCCCAGCACCCACCCACCCCTGGGGAAATTGTAGTTTTATAGGTACTTGGACATCTTAGAGGAAAGGGGCTGCGCTCAGGTGCAGCTCTTAATCCAAATCAGTCATACACAGAGGACCTGTGATTAATTAGCTTCAGGTACACAGGGTGTATTAGGGGTATTAGATACACTTTTATTAGTATAAGCATCTACACCAATCCTTATTATATACCGATTTAAAAGACCTAAACACAAGCTTTAAACTAAGATGCAGTCAGAGGTCCAGCAACGAGATGGGGGTTCTCCAGTCTTTTGCATCGAGTGTCACATGTATGATTATCTCCCAGTTGGTGAGAGGTCCTACATATGCACTAAGTGCAGGGAGCTCTTTGCTCTCAGGGAACGAGTCCGTTCTCTAGAGGCTAGAGTAGCAGACCTGGAAGACATAAGAAAGACAGAGAAGTACATGGACGAGACCTACAGGGATATAGTCCTGAAGTCCCACCTCCAGTCTGGCAGCATCCCTGTTGCCATGGAGGAGAGAGGTCACGTGACAGGAGAGCATCACCCTGGTGTGGCAGGAAGTGATCCTGTAACTAGGACCTGTCCTCCAGGTGATGTAAAACCCTCTCGCACCGAGGACGTTTCTCCAGGGCCATGTCCCCATGAGGGGAGGGTCAGGACAGCTGTTATAGTTGGTGATTCAATCATTAGGAATGTAGATAGCTGGGTGGCTGGTGGACGTGAGGATCGCCTGGTAACATGCCTGCCTGGTGCGAAGGTAGCAGATCTCACGTACCGCCTAGATAGGATCATAGATAGTGCTGGGGGGGAGTCTGCTGTCTTGGTACATGTTGGTACCAATGACATAGGAAAATGTGGTAGGGAAGTTCTGGAGGCTAAATTTAAGCTTTTAGGTAGGAAGTTGAAATCCAGAACTTCCAGGATAGCGTTCTCCGAAATGCTTCCTGTTCCACGTGCAGGACCCAAAAGACAGGCAGAGCTCCGGAGTCTCAATGCGTGGATGAGACAATGGTGCAAGGATGAGGGTTTTGGATTTGTTAGGAACTGGGGAACATTCTGGGGAAAGGGGGGGCTCTTCCGAAGGGATGGGCTTCACCTTAATCAGGATGGGACCAGACTGCTGGCATTAACCTTTAAAAAAGAGATAGAGAAGCTTTTAAACTAGAAAATAGGGGAAAGCCGACAGTCACCCAGGAGCGCACGGTTCGGACAAAGGTATCCTTGAAGGATACTACCAAAAGCAGTGAGGTTCCAAAAGGGAGTATAGTAGCCCAAATGCCCTTGAGTAAGGAGCAGACAGAGCATAAAGATTCCCAATTACCCATGCCTACCAATAGCCAGATTAATATTAATAAAATACAGTCTCTAAAATGCTTGTATGCCAATGCTAGAAGTCTAAACAATAAGATGGGAGAATTAGAATATATAGCATTAAATGAGAGGTTAGATATGATTGCACTCTCAGAGACATGGTGGAAGGAGGATAACCAGTGGGACACTGTGATACCTGGATACAAACTATATCGTAATGATAGAGCTGAACAAATTGGTGGAGGGGTTGCGCTCTATGTTAGAGAGGGCATTGAGTCAGAAAGGATTAAAGTTTTGCAGGGAAGAAAATGTGCTGTAGAATCTCTATGGATTGAAATTCCATTTATGAAGGGGAAGGTGATGGCAGTGGGAGTATACTATCGACCACCTGGCCAGAATGAACAAATGGATGATGAAATGCTCAAAGAAATCAAGGAAGCTAACAAAAGCCACAACAGAGTAGTAATAATGGGTGATTTCAATTACCCCGGTATCGACTGGGACAGTGTCACAGCAGGACAAGCTAAAGAGATAAAGTTTCTAGATGAAATAAATGACTGCTTCTTGGAGCAGCTGGTTCATGAACCGACCAGAGGGGAAGCCATACTGGACCTAGTCCTTAGTGGAACGCCAGATCTGGTGCAAGAAATAAGGGTGTTGGGACCACTTGGCAATAGTGATCATAGTATGATCATGTTTGATTTAATCAGTGGAGGACAGATAGTAAAGGAATCCACAGTACTACCTTTTAACTTTCAAAAGGGTGACTATGATAGAATGAGGAATATAGTTCGGAAAAAACTAAAAGGAGCGGTTCCAAAGGTTAAAGACTTACAGCAAGCTTGGGTGTTATTTAAAAATACTATCCTCGAAGCCCAGACCAGCTGTATTCCACGCATTAAGAAAAGTGGAAGAAAGTCCAAAAAACTGCCAGCATGGTTTAAAGGTGAGGTCAGAGAGGCTGTTGCTGCCAAAAGAGCAACCTTCAGAAAATGGAAAAAAGAGCCAAATGATGAAAACTGGAAACAGCACAAGCACTGGCAAGTTAAATGCAAAGCATTGATAAGGCAGGCAAAGCGGGAATTTGAGAAGAAACTTGCTACGGAAGCAAAAACACGAAATAAAGACTTTTTCAAGTACATTCGTAGCAAAAGGCCTGTGAGAGAGTCAATTGGACCATTAGATGATAGAGGGGTAAAAGGGGCAGTAAGAGGAGACAAGGCTATAGCAGAGAGACTGAATGAATTCTTTGCTTCGGTCTTTACTGAGGAAGATGTAGGGGTGTTACCCAAGACTGAAGTGGTATTTAAAGGTGATACTGCAGAGGAATTGAGAGAAATATCGCTACACCGGGAAGATATATTACAACTATTTGATAAACTGAATAGTAGCAAATCACCTGGACCGGATGGTATACATCCCAGAGTGTTGAAAGAACTGAAATATGAGATTGCAGACCTGTTATTGGTAATCTGTGAACTTTCATTAAAATCATCTGTAATACCTGAAGATTGGAGGGTCGCCAACGTAACACCAATTTTTAAAAAGGGTTCCAGGGGTGACCCGGGAAATTACAGACCGGTGAGCCTGACGTCAGTACCAGGGAAAATGGTAGAAGCCATCATAAAGAACAAAATTACACAGCATGTAGATAGTCATGGCCTAATGGGAGACAGCCAACATGGCTTTAGACAAGGAAGATCTTGTCTTACTAATCTGATCTGTTTTTTTGAAGGTGTGCATAAACAGGTAGACAAAGGTGAGTCGGTTGATATAGTGTATCTGGACTTTCAGAAAGCTTTTGACAAGGTCCCCCATCAGAGACTTTTGGCGAAGCTAAAAAGTCATGGGATAGGAGGCAGTGTACTATTGTGGATCGGGAACTGGTTAAAAGATAGAAAGCAGAGGGTAGGGCTAAATGGCCAATATTCCCAATGGAAAAAGGTGAATAGTGGAGTACCCCAGGGATCTGTACTGGGTCCGCTACTTTTTGACATATTCATAAATGACCTGGAAAAGGGAATAACTAGTGAGGTAATCAAATTTGCAGATGACACAAAACTGTTTAAAGTTGTTAAAACCCAAGAGGATTGTGGAAAACTGCAGGAGGATCTGGATAAATTGGAAGACTGGGCATCCAAATGGCAGATGAAATTTAATGTGGACAAGTGCAAAGTTATGCACCTAGGAAAGAACAACCCACACTATAGTTACAAGATGCAAGGCTCCACATTAGAAACCACCACCCAGGAAAAAGATTTAGGAGTCATCGTGGATAACATGTTAAAACCCTCCGCCCAGTGTGCAGCGGCGGCCAAGAAAGCAAATAGAATGCTAGGTATCATAAGGAAAGGGATGGAGAATAAAACAAAGGATATTATAATGCCTCTGTATCGCTCCATGGTACGACCGCACCTTGAATATTGTGTGCAATTCTGGTCACCGTATCTTAAAAAGGACATAGAGTTATTAGAAAAAGTACAGAGAAGAGCCACCAAATTGGTGAAGGGGATGGAAGGCTACTCCTATGAAGAGAGGCTAAAAAGGTTAGGGCTCTTTAACCTAGAAAAGAGGCGGCTGAGGGGAGATATGATAGAGGTGTATAAATTAATGAATGGAGTGGAACGGATAAACGTGGATAAATTGTTTACGCTATCAGAATATAGAAGGACTAGGGGGCATGTAATGAAGCTACAGGGTAAACTATTTAAGACAAATAGGAGAAAATATTTCTTCTCTCAACGTGTAATCAAACTCTGGAATCTGTTACCGGAGGATGTAGTAAGGGCTGTTAGTATAGCTGGGTTTAAAAAAGGTTTGGACAAGTTCCTGGAGGAAAGGTCCATAAACCACTATTAAAAAGGGACCCAGGATATCAATGCTTGGCCTAGTACAAGCACTGCAGAACCTGTGTCTTTTGGGGAAACTGCTAGGTACGTATGACCTAGATTGGCCACTGTTGGAAACAGGATACTGGGCTTGATGGACCTCGGTCTGACCCAGTATGGCATTTCTTATGTTCTTATGTTCTTATCCTGCCCAGGCCACCCTGTCCAGGCCATACCCACAGTACCTGGCAGGCTAACACTGGAAACAGTGTGGGCTGAGTAAGGTGTAGGCAGCCACAACACACTGGATAGACAGACACACACTCCCATACCTTTGCCAGCATTGTGCAAATATAGAGGCTTTTGGGAGCCCTGGCCACCACATCAGTCCTAGGCACAGTGCAGGCATGGCTATGGTACACAATACTGTTGGGGTCACTCCCCGGAGTGGTAAACACTGTCAGAAACCAAAACTGAAACACACTCCACAGATATCAGAAAGGTTGCTATGATGCAGCTCTATCAGCAAATTGTGCTTAACTTAGGAATTGTTATCTGCCATTATTCATAACAACCTTTTGATATATGTGTAATGTATTCCCAAGTTTAGGGTGGCATTGTTAAGGTATGCAAGTGCTAGTATTGGGAGATGCTGCTGCGCGCAGGGCCCAACAGCCTGCCTTTGGATAGTGGAGCCTGTGGGTGTGGGTGTTTATGCCCCTGTTAGCTGCTGCTCAAAGGCAGAGGTTCCCAACTCCGGTCCTGGTGGGCCAAACAGTGTTTGGGTTTTCCTGCTGTCCCTAATGAATATTCATGAGATACATTTGCATACAATGGGGGCGGCGCATACAAATGCAGCACAGGCATATTTATTGGAGACAGCATGAAACCTGAATGGTGTTTGGCCCTCCAGGACTGCAGTTGGGAAACTCTGCTCTAGATATTGCACATGTTTATGGTGTCTGTGCTCTGTAGGGTAAAATATAGGCGTTTCAGGCATGTTTATGTTATCTGCAATAAAGATTCCGTCTTTATTACCATGGTTTAGTATTGAGTAAAATATGTGGACTGGGTTGGCAGGAGCCACAGCTGGGACTTGAACTTGTGACCTTCTGCTCCTGAGCATACTGGCTGTGTGTACTGCACTACACTGTTGCCACAGGGACAGTTTATTCCCTGGGGGTACCATGACTGTCCATCAGACAGACCCTGTCTGTTGCTGTGCACGGCACCCACCTAAATGGGGCTAGGCTATGGTCTGCTGTGGGCAGATGCCACTGCCCCCTCCGCCACCAGCACTCCTCCGCCACCATGCTGCCATGCCATTATGCCGGTGGTGCTGGTGGTGCGCAGTCCCAGGCCATCCAGTATGCTGGTAGGCAGCTGCCTATGGTGTGGGTCTCGGGTAGGGGTGCTTACATGGACATGCGCGCTTCCCCCCCCACACCACCTGCCAATGTTATGTGCCCTTGGGGGTACCTGCTGGATAATCTCCCCTGTGACACTGTGGGACACACACTTGTGCCCATGTTGGACCCTTATCAGTTGCTGTCTTGCTGCTTTCCAGTTTCAGCATTCCTATGTGCCACCTAGGCATCTGCCTAACACACACTGTGCCCCAACTGGACCACAGCATGTGCTACCTGCAGCCCTCTATATCCCATTTACAGCATCAGTACAGTTGCTCTTTCCTACGTGCCCACCCTGCTGTTACTGCACATGTGCACGCCATAACAGCCCTGCCCAATATAGACGTGAATAAACCCTGATCAACACTATTTCAATGTGGGATCATTCACTTTGTAGGGGGACAGAGAATAGACCCTTCCAAACATGATATCTTATTTTTTGAGCTTTGTCAGTGGTGTTGTTTTATGTTTATCATTAATATCACTTTTGGCCAGCTTGGTTATTGGGATTTTAAGTGTGGTTCAGGTCATTTTCTGTGTTTATTTGCCTTTTTGTTCTGTGCACATGTATCACTACTATAACGTTTTTGGGTTTCCCTGGCTTTGCTGTACATTGCTGACTGAAATGGTTTCTCTTTCCTGCAAATTTGCCTTAACGCGAGGGTTTCACTGGCGTTAGTGTTCAGACCCAGATTTCACAGCGTTAGTGTGCCTAAACCCTCTCCCCTCCCACTCTCCGCCCATTGACCCCCTTCTCTCCGCTGTCTGGGAAGCCTTACAATACCCTTCGGAGCCGGATTTCACAGCATTATGCCTTAATGCCGCCTCTGCGTTATCGCGCGCTAAGTGATGTTATCGCGCGATAATGTTACATTTTCGTGCGCTAACTTCACTTATCACGCGATAATACCACCGCTGCGACGTTAAGGCACTTTAGTAAACATACCCCTATATGAGAGGGACCCACAAATAGGAAAATATAATAAAGATACTCTACACAGAAATATGCAACTTTACACAGTCGTTAGTACCTAAAATTGCAGATTCAGAGGGTTTACCTGCTCCAACCTAGGAGACTCATGTGCATTCAAAAAGGAAAGCAATTGAGACAGATACAAAAAAATATAGGAATTGTACAGCAAATTAAGCACTTGCAAGGATATTTTAGGAAAAACATACCACCTAGCTGCAGAACCCTGGGCCTCAGGAGTAGAAATTCTCTCTTTTGGCGGTGAGTATTCTTAGCCAGGTCAGGAATCATCCGTACTAAACAACCTTTAAAACAAACATTCCGCTTCCTTAAAAAAATAGTTTAAGGAGCCACTCTCTATCTGATATTAAGGATAAAGTTAGAATACATGTGGATGGAATAATCACCTCAGAGCCAGAGGATTCTAACATAGCTGTTACATTTAATACCTCCACCTCTTGAAGGCCTGAAATTTCAGCTTTACAGCCTGTGGGCAAATAATATATCTTGACCAGAGGTGGGCATGATTCAGCAGGGGCACCCAAGACATCTGTTAAATATGGTTTAAACATTTCCTTAGCAGAAGTATTAGCAGACCGAGGAAAGTTTAACAATCTTAAGTTCCTGTGCGGATATCCAGTTTAGTCCTCCACAATCGGGTAATGCCCCTCCTACTGCAGCCTGGAGACTGGACCAATCAAATCTTCTGTAGTACATATCCAGCAGGAGCTCCCAGAAGCCCCCCAGTGTGTCCAGTCTCTTGCAGCTTGAAGACGTAAAAGTGTGTCCTCCTGGGCACACTGAGTGACTATTGCAGGAGCAACACTTGTTAGTTAGTTGTTTTAGGGTTTGTTTTGGGGCATTTCCTTGCTATTTCTTTGATAGCTAGCTGTATCTTTAAAAGGAAGACAAAAGAAGAAGTCTGTCTCTCTGGAGCACTGCCACAGGGGACTAGGGGGAAGTCAGACCTGTTGGCTCCTGTGTTCCTGCCTAGCAAATTTTCACAGCCCTGGGTGAGCTCCCCCTGGACAGTACGGGGTAAAGCCATACCTGATACAGTAGTGGCTGGCACTGGGAGATGTTGGCTGAATCCTGGTGGTTCCTGAGCTGGTAGGAGATTTTCATTTCATTTCTTCTTGTGTGCAGTGCTCTGTTAGAGCTGCCAGCATTTCTGTAGGCTCTCCTGAGCCCATTTGGCAATTTTTCTTAAATTTGGTCGTTTGCCCTGTCTTAGAGGGTCGTTTTAGTTCTTTTCCATATTATTTGGTGGCTTTTGTATTTTCGCGCCTTTTTACCGCGGGTGAAAAAGTCCGGCGGCCATTTTGAATTTTAAAAGTGTGCTTTAGAGGCACTTTTGAGCACTTGTGCACAGGTTCCCCTGGCGTTTTTGGGGTTCCTCTTGCTGGCGATTTTGCTCAGGGCACCCCAGGGAGTCTGGGGCATATTTTGTTTCTTGTAAAAAAAAAAAAAAAAAAAGTTTTAATTTCAAATCGGGGCTGATTTGCATAGGATTGCCCCTGTGGTGTGGGCTTCCCTGTGACTGTTATATTCTATCCCGCTGGGCAGAGGTGGCCTTGGGATGGCTTCCCAGCCCCAGTGCGTGATTTGTGGGTCCCGCAGAGCAGTAGGGACTGACTCTGGCATCTGCAGGAGCTGTGCTGCAGTGCCTGCAGAGTTAGAGCAATCTGTGAGTCTCCCGGATCAGCCTACCCCTGGGGATGCTTCTAATTCAGGGGTTAGTGTTCTTTCCCCGAGCCTCCCTCAGTCTGGGTCGGTTCCACCGGCCAGCGGGTCGGTGGCTGCGCTCCAGCAGGCGGCTATAGCTGCACCGCCTATGGATTTCTCCCCGGATTTTGTGCTCCTCATGCATCAGGCGTTTCGCTTGAGCAGGTCCGGTCAGTTGCCGGCAGTTTGGCCCCCCTCTCTCCCCCGGGGTCCTCTGGGGCGGCTCAATGCACCTCGCAACCCGGGGGCAAGCGTCTTCGGTTGGGGGAACAGGAGCAGGACGCCCTAGGTCTCCTGGATTCCGAGGCAGAGGGCGATCCTGAGACTGAAGCGGAGGAGTTGGAGGATGGGGAGATCCTTGAGCCGGAGGACCAGGCTCGGATCATTCGCGTGTTCCGTAGGGACGAGCTGGTTCCTCTGGTCACGGAGTCCCTGCAGGCGCTTAACCTTTCGGCGGTGCGGCCCCTGGAGGAGGAGGGTCTTGAGGATCCTCTAATTCAGGCAGTCAGGGATTCCCAGGTGGTTTTTCCCGTTCACCGCGTGGTGGATCATATGATCCAGGCGGAGTGGGAGCACCCGGAATCCGGCTTGAAGGGGATTCGGACCATGAATCGGCTTTATCCCCTTGCCGACAAGGACAGGGACTTGTTCAGGTCCCCCCGGGTGGATGCTGCGGTTTCCGCAGTGACCAAGAAAACCACCATCCCGGTTGAGGGGGCGGCTGCCCTCAAGGACGGTCAGGACAAGAAGATTGATAATTTGCTCAAGCAAACCTTCGATACGGATGCCGTGTCATTGCAGGCCTCTATCTGTGGGGCTTGGGTGGCTCGGTCGTGTCTGCGATGGTCGCAGCATTTGCGCTCGAGCCCCGGGCTAGACCAGCAGGGCCTGTTGGAGGTTACCCGGCTGGAGTCCGGCTCGGCCTATCTGGCGGATCTGTTTTATGATTTAATCCGCGCGTTGGCTAACAGTATGGCCTCCGCGGTTGCGGCGCGCCGGTCCCTCTGGTTGCGCAACTGGGCGGCGGACGGTTCTTCCAAGTCCCGCCTCAGTAAGCTGCCCTTCAAGGGCAGATTGTTATTTGGGGAGGCTCTCGAAGTTGGTAAAGGATCTCGGTGAGTCCAAGGGGGGCCGGCTCCCGGAGGATAGGCCAAGGTCCAACAGGTCCTCCCCCTCGGCGAGGGGGTCCTTTCGGGATCAGCGCAGGTTTCGTTCCTCCCGCCTGTGGGCTTCGCAGCGGGGCAAGTTTGGAGCCCGTAATCAAGGGTTTCGTACCTTCCGGGGAGCCGGCAGAGGCTTCTCCGGAGCCGCCTCTTCCTCGGGCTCTTCTTTTGGGCGCAAGCCACAATGACGCGAGGCAGGCTCTGGAGGGAGGCCCGATTATCGGGGGTCGCTTGCGCGACTTTCTTTCCTCTTGGGCCCAAATCACGTCGGATCGCTGGGTGCTACAAATTATAGGAGAGGGTTACGCTCTGGAGTTTGCGTTCCCACTTCCAGATTCATTTGTTCTGTCTCCCAGCAGGGGAGAGCAAAAAACGCGGGACATCCGCGTGACCCTGGATCGGTTGTTAGCGCTGGGAGCGGTGTTCCCGGTTCCTCCTTTGGAAAGAGGCGCTGGGCGATACTCCATCTATTTTGTGGTTCCCAAAAAGGGCGATTCCCTGCGTCCGATTTTGGACCTCAAAGGCGTGAATTGCGCGCTCCGGGTGCCGCATTTCCGTATGGAAACCTTGCGGTCAGTCATTGTAGCGGTGCGACAGGGGGAGTTTTTGACGTCCCTCGATCTCACCGAGGCCTATTTGCACATCCCGATACATCCATCTCATCAGCGGTTTCTCCGCTTTGCGTTTCCGTGGGGCCACTTCCAGTTCAGGGCCATGCCGTTCGGCTTGGCTACGGCTCCGCGCACGTTCACAAAGGTGATGGTGGTCGTTGCGGCGGCCTTGCGCAAGGAGGGCATTTTGGTCCATCCGTATCTCGACGACTGGTTGATACGGGCAAAATCCAGTCGGGAGTGCCTGCGAGTCACGAGCAGGGTGGTGGCTCTGCTGCGATCTCTCGGCTGGGTGGTGAATGAAAGAAAGAGTTGTCTGCGTCCCTCGCAGGACCTGGAGTATCTGGGAGTGCGCTTCGACACCGCTCGGGGACTGGTGTGTCTCCCCGAGCGCCGCGTCCTGGCGTTGCGGGCTCTTGTCCGACTCTTTCGGGGGATGCCCGCTCCGTCGGCGTGGTGGTACCTACGACTTCTCGGAACGATGGCGGCGACCTTGGAGGTGGTGCCATGGGCACGGTTCCACATGCGCCCGCTCCAGAGGGCGCTCCTTCGCCGCTGGTCCAGCCAGTGCGATTCCTTGCACAAGAGGCTGCCCTGTCCGAAGGCAGTGCGGCGGTCGCTTCGATGGTGGCTTTCCTCCGAGAACCTGACGCGGGGGATTCCCTTGGAGCCTCCCCTGTGGGTTCCCCTCACTACGGATGCGAGCCTAGCCGGCTGGGGAGCTCACTGCGAGGCCCGCTTCACGCAGGGGGTGTGGTCCTCTCGGGAAGCTGCGTGGTCGATCAACCGTCTCGAGCTTCGGGCGGTCAGGCTAGCCCTGTTGGCCCTGGAGCCTCTGGTCCGGGGTCGGGCGGTCCGCGTCTGGTCGGACAATGCGACCACGGTGGCGTACATCAATCGCCAAGGGGGCACAGGGAGTGTGGCCCTGGAGACGGAGGCGACGGCCTTATTCAGTTGGGTGCAGACTCGCCTGCCGGCGATCTCGGCGGCGCACATAGCGGGCGCAGAAAATGTCCAGGCCGACTTCCTCAGCAGAGTGCGGGTGGACCCCGGAGAGTGGGAGTTAAATCCACAGGTGTATGCGCAAATAGTTCGGCGGTGGGGTCCGCCCATCATGGATCTCATGGCGACCTACCAATCGGCCAAGACGAGTCGCTTCTTCAGCAGACGACGGGAGCGAATGTCCGAAGGACTCGACGCTCTCATTCAGCCGTGGCCGACGTCCGGGCTACTGTATGTCTTCCCTCCTTGGGCGCTGATCGGCCGGGTCGTACAGCGCATCGAGTGCCATCGGGGCCGAGTGCTGCTGGTGGCTCCGGATTGGCCCCGGAGGCCCTGGTATGCCGACCTCGTCCGGCTTCAAGACGGCGTGCCGTGGCGCCTCCCGGCGTTGCCGGACCTTCTCCTTCAGGGCCCCTTGCGGATGCCCCAGGTGGCTCGATTCTCGCTTACGGTTTGGCCATTGAGAGGGCTCGGCTGAAAAAGAAGGGTTATTCGCCCGCGGTGATTTCCACCTTACTGCGGGCGAGAAAGTCCTCCACTTCTCTCACTTATGTTCGGATTTGGAGGATTTTTGAGGACTGGTGCTCCCGGCGGGGAGTCCGGGCGGCGACGGTCTCTGTGCCCGTCGTGTTAAGCTTCCTTCAGGATGGGTTCGAGAAAGGTCTCGCGGCCAGTTCCCTGAAGGTCCAGCTGGCGGCGATTTCGTGTTATAGAGGCAAGGTCTTGGGCCGCCTTCTTGGTGCTCATGCAGATGTGCGGCGTTTCTTGACCGCCGTTTTTCATTTACGGCCTTCCCGCAGAGCGGTGATTCCTTCGTGGGACTTGAATTTAGTTCTGCGGGCTATGGTTCGGGAACCATTTGAGCCCTTGCGGAGGGCGTCCTTGAAGGATCTCACATTGAAGACGGTGTTCCTGGTTGCCATCTGCTCGGCACGGCGTATTTCGGATCTGCAGGCCCTGTCCTGCCGAGAGCCTTTCTTGTCTTTCTCTTCGGAGCGGATTGTGCTCCGTCCGGTTCCTTCCTTTCTACCAAAGGTGGTGTCTCCCTTTCACTTAAATCAGGCGGTATTTCTGCCAGTGCTTTCGGCATGCTCGGTCGAGTCGGTGGACAAGAGTCTTCTCCGGCTTGATGTGGGCCGCGCGCTGCGGCGGTATTTGCAGTCTACCGAGTCCTTTCGAAAGACTGATCGGCTTTTTGTGCTCTTTGGGGGTACAAAAAAAGGGGAGGCGGCGGCTAAGGCCTCCATTGCTCGATGGCTCAAGGAAGCGATCGCGTCCGCGTATCTGTTGCAGCGGCGGCCGGTCCCGGAGGGGCTCCGGGCTCATTCTACTCGGGCTCAGGCGGCCTCTTTGGCGGAGCATAGCCTGGTTCCACCGGCAGAGATTTGTAGGGCGGCCACCTGGTCGTCTCTGCATGCTTTCAGCAGGCACTATCGCTTGGATGTGTCAGCGGCTCGGGATTCTTGTTTTGGTTCGGCAGTTTTGCGCGCCGGCCTGCAAGGTCCCGCCCGGTCTTAACTGCTCTGTTACATCCCGATTGTGGAGGACTAAACTGGATATCCGCACAGGAAATGGAAATTACACTAACCTGGTAATTGTAGTTCCTGTAGGATCCAGTTTAGTCCTCCTTCCCTCCCGACTATCTGTATGATTTTGCGGCGCGCTGTCCCGAGCGGGTGCCTGTAGGATGGTTTTCGTCCCGTTCGGACTCTGTCGGCAGTCGTGCTTATCGCTATGGCTCTTCCCTTTCTTTTGGAGTTCAGTCAGCTCCTTAGTTTCTGGGGGAAGCTCGGTGTAAATTTAAAGGCGTCGATACCGGCGCCATGCAGTGTCCTGACTTCCTCGTTTGGGGAGGGAGTTGGTTATTCCAGGGGGGGAAGTACATAGTTTATTGATAGCCTAATAAAAATCTGTTGTGTTGCTTCGTTAAGTTTGCTTTGTTACTAGTACACTGGGGGGCTTCTGGGAGCTCCTGCTGGATATGTACTACAGAAGATTTGATTGGTCCAGTCTCCAGGCTGCAGTAGGAGGGGCATTACCCGATTGTGGAGGACTAAACTGGATCCTACAGGAACTACAATTACCAGGTTAGTGTAATTTCCATTTCGACAGCTGACATTGATTGTCCAACTGCTTTAATATTAGTAGCATCTTTAATAAATGCCTCAGAATGATTGTCCAAATGATCCACATGGACAGACGGTTCCTCCACAGAAGTTTGCAAGGTTCCAATTGCAGAGATATTTGTTGCAATATCCTCAGAATTCTTCTGAATTTGCCCATACAACTTCTTCACCTGAGGGGCAATAGCCTCTTCAAACTGTTTTATAGCATTCTAAATGGACTCCAGAGTGAATTGTTCAGAGCGGATTAAATCAAATGAAAAAGCAACTTTACTCTGCTCAGCGTCTAGAGTCACTGCAGCCTCCATGGAACCTTCAAGCAGGGAAACGCCAATCTTGCCAGCTTAGATGGATCTCCACTCCCAGATGAAGAATGGGGTTGCATATGGCCCGGTGATTCCTCTCACCGCATCCCGCCGACTCAGGAGACAACACCAGCAGGGGTGAAGAGGCTCCTCTGATACGGGAGTCAGACACCACCTCCTCTCCGGAGATTGACCCAGACCCCAACTCCATCCAAGGTCGCCATGCTTCAGAGGGCATGAGATCGAAGCTCAAAGGAGATTCTCAGCTTTCCTGCTCCAGCAATCTCACCGCCCCTAAATCCACTGACCGCTGCTCTGGCTGAACCAAATAAGAGTCCATCAGGCCCACGGCAACTGGAGTCGAGGTAAGCAGAGAAGTCTGGGATTGCTTCCCCGTCCACCCTTCCTCTTTCTCCCCATCAATAATTGCCAGTGGAGCACTAAAGGTTATGTGCGGTGTGGGGGCCCCTGGCCCAGGCAACAGCCTATAAGCCTAGGGCTGCACTTGTTAGTCCTTTAATTCAAGAGTTTCTTTCCCTCATCCAGCGCTGGGGCTGCTGGGATTTGTAGTTGTGTTGTTTAGAAAAAAACAAGTAGTGTGGAGACCGAGGGTTTACAAGGCAAACACAGGAATTTATTTCTTTTTCTAAAGAGCATTAAGGCTCAACGCAAAGCAAACAGGATTCTTTTCTCCAAACAATAATCCATAGGCGTTTATATCAAACCAAACAATGAAACTGCTTTATGTAGCTTTTTAACATGTGTTGCTGTTTTTCAAAACCATTCAGCAATCAGCAAGGTTTCTCTTCTCTTCAAACCCAAAAGAAATATCCTTTCGTCAGCAACAGGGTTCTTTAGCATTCCTGGCTAAACATTTCTCCCTGTTTCCACACTGCCTTCTAGGACATTCAGGTTATAGGCTTTCCCCTTCTTTTTATCCAAGAACTTTTTATTCTGCCTTCTGGCACAGAGAACAATCCATTACTGAATCTTCAGACCCCTCATCAGATTCGTAATATTCTATCTGCATTTCCACAGGACCTGTGTCTGGTAAACCTGGCTCTAAGCCAGCATGAAAAACTTCAGGCTTAATATTCTCTAAAAGTTCTAGGGCTTTTCCCTATGCACAGGGTTTCCACCAGGAACGTGGAGATTCTTTCCTTGCATCAAATGACACAATGCCTCTAACTGGCTCACGGCACTTTTGGCTACCTTTTTATTCACGCACCTTTTTGGAAGTTGCAGCTCTTTAGCTAGTTCAGGAACGGATGGCACTGCAGCCTGACCCTTGTCAGCACTTCTCTCCGGCACAGCTCTCCTAGTTTTAAAACCAATTGCAGTTTCCTTGCAATCCTGGCTTTCTTTCTGACTAGGGCTTTCACCTCTGAGAATCCCCCGGAAGTCTCCACCATTCTCCTCCACAGTGAACTCTCTGGGTCTTTCTCTGGTGCTTCTCTCACCATTGAATTCTCCAGCGTGCTGCTTCCCTGTCTCTCCCTTTCCAGGGTGTTGCTTCATGTGCTGCCCTCTCGTAGTGCTGCCCCTCTCAAGCTGAGTCTGAGACTGACTTCCTTCTGTTTCCCTGGGTTTATAAGAGTGTCTCTGCCCTTCCCCCAGGTGTCTCTCATTAGCTTCCAAGCCTGCCCTTAGATTAGCAGAGCTTGGGTGTGTCCTGTCCTCAGTAGCTCTGCCTGCAGTTTTAGAGCTACTGATTCTTTGCCTGTCTCTTTCTTTAAAGGTAAATGACTGATTTTCTTCCAATTCCATGGACTCAGCCATACTCTCCTCATCACAGCGGCCATCTTGGAATCCCCAGTTTCTTCTCAATTATAAATGCAGTAATGTTTTTTCTTTGTTTTTCATTTCCGGCATAATATACCCTGGAGGTCATTTTAAAAGGCTTAGTCGTGATGTAGGACGTCTGAAATGTTCACATGGACATCTCCGCAGTCATTTTACAAGTGATGTTTACAGATGTCTGTGGTGCAAGGACATGCAAGTAAGAGAAGGGGAGGTGCTATGGACTTACACATCTCCATTTGATTTCAGAAATAATGGGGACGTTGCAGGCACGTCCACATTTATACCTGCTGCAGGCACGAATAGGTATCAGAAAAGTGTTTGTTTTGTCCTTAAAACATCCAGAGAGCACAGTGGCTACTCTAAGATCACAAAGTCCCACACTGGAATTTGAACCCTGATCACCCCACTCCCAATCCACTGCTTTTACCATTATCTGTTTGACATCTATGTTCCAAGATGCTATTCTGGTGACATCTATGTAAACATCTTTACAGACATCCATATTGAGCACATTCACATTTTTGAAATTGTGCCCAAACTTGCACATACCTGTGGTTTTTATTTTTTTTGAGACATTCTGGTTTTGATGTTCTAGATTTCACTTGGATGTCCCATTGTAAAATGTGCCTTCACGTGATCGTCACATTCAAAATGCTACCTAGTGTTGGAAAGCTAGGTCTTGGTTGAAGGTCATGGGTCCTCCAGCAAGTCAATGACCCAAAACATACATCCAAAAGTACAAAAGAATGGTTAAAAAAGAACAAATGGACTGTTTTAAACTGGTCAGCAATGAGTCCTCATCTTAATCAATCAAGAACCTTTGGAAAGAGCTGAAATTTCCACTGATAAAAGGAATCCTGGAAACATTCATTAGCTGGAACAAATCACAATTGAAGAGTGGGAGAAACTACCAGCAGACAGATGTAGAAAACCTATAGATGGCTACAAGAAACATTTGGAGGCTGTCATCATTGCCAAGGGTTGTGCAACCAAATATTAGTGAAGGATGCCATTATTCCTGTCCAGGTCATATTTTGTGTTTTGTTTTTCTCAGAAATTACTATATCTAAATTGCACAGGCATCTTTATTTTGTATACCTTTGAACATACTATTAAGATATTATGATGACATATGGTTGGAATATTTCCAATTATTTTTCAACATATTGTCCAAAACATACCTAAAATGACCACAACTGTGCATTGTGCTTATTTGATAAAGGTAACATATGCACCTATGTGCCTTTCATACAATAGCTCCCTGGAAAGTCATTACAGGCATTTATATCTCAGACTTGCAGAAATTTTTCCTTCCTAGTTTATGTAAATCTGCGCAGTCTTCATAATATAGTTGCATAAGTTGCAACTCTGCCCCAGTTCTGCCCAACCTCCACTCTAGGGAATGTCTGCATATATAGCGCTATTTTCTTTGTACCTACTTTTATGTGTGTGTACTCCCAATCAAATTTATAAGCACCTATTTGAGTGCATAAAACACTGCTCTACATGCTCAAGTTGCTTAGAAAATTCTTACCTATGACAGTTTCTGAAGGGGTAAGAAATGATGTTCTCATATATTTCAGAAGACTCTTTTCCGTTCTGTGCAAATGTGAAATATTAATCATGAAAAGCTGCCAATAGGGATTTTTTGGGGGAAATTCACATTTTTTGCAAATATGTAATGCTATTTGTGCATGAAATCTGTTCTGTCATTAGGAGTCTCATTTGGAATGAATGAAATATGAATCAGTTTCTTTCATAAATTCTTCTTGACAGATTTACACCTTGAGAAAGAGAGTTCAGACCTTCTTGAACATTTTTTGCTTGATTCAGCCCCGCTGTTTTTGGGTTCTTTAAAGCGAACATCTAAGGCTATTTGGGTTTTTCTGAATAGCAATTGTTTCAATGAGAGATATTCTAAGCAAATTCAAGGCATTCAAAAAAGTTCATCACACTTCAAAAAGAATTCAGGTTGCGCAGGTGGAGAAACCATTATAAATGCTCCATTAGCACCATTACTCTGCAAGTAGACCACCACAGAAAAGGGTTATATGCAAACACAAATTTCCTTTTCGCTTCTCCGGGCCAGTCCAGGGAAAGGTAGGGTTGTCAATCCCCCATAGTAACTGAGGACTGAAGGCTCCAAGCTTTTACTGTGAGGTGAAGCCACTCCCCCTTCAGGCAATCTGTCAGTCTTTCAGTCCTCAGTAACTATAGAGGATCGATTTTATCTTCTCCCTCATCATTACTTGTATTGTTCTTTTATTTTATTGATTGGCTCTAGCAGGGCTGATCCTTTCCATAGTCTTGTTTTTTACTTACTTGAACAGGCTACTATGCCTTTAAGAGCAGACTGAATATTGAACGAGCATTCCTTCAACAGTGTGAGGTAGAGCCTGCCTCTCTCACTGTCCCGATTCAAATGGCAGAGTGATACTGGGGGCCCCAGCTTTCTCCTCTAGCTCTACAGCTCTTACCTCCTTCGGAGATCTGTTATTCAGTTCTACCAGTGCTCCAGTGCCTTTTTTCAGTCTCGGGTGAGTGTTTCCAGGCTAATTTATCTTTTTTACTCTCCTGTAAAACCGCGGGTTCCCTGGCGATTTTGGCGATTTTTTTCTATTGTTTCTGGGTTCTTCAAAGTTGTTTCAGGTGACTGGGCTGGATTTTAGACGTTAAAATTTGCTGTTATAATGTCTGAGAAGGCTCATATTAATTTACCTGAGGCTAGTTTAATCGCCGAAAAGGCGGGAACGGCGGCCATCTTGGCTGCACCGGGCAGTGCTCTAGCAGAGCATCAGAAGCCTCACAAACGGAAAACAAAGTCTTCTAAAGACACAATTACTTCAGATAAGCCTTCTATTTCTTCCACTGTGCCTCAGGAACAGATGCTTTCATTTTTTTCACCTGAATTTATTCTGGCACTGCATAAGGCTTTTCTTGTGCATTCTACTCAGCCTTCAGAGTTACCTGCTGTTCCTGTTTCAGTCCCAGTTTCTCTCACTTCTCCAAGTGTTGAAGATCCAGGAGAAGGCACTTCTCATTCTCAGGGTTTAGCTACTGATCCTTTGTTATCACAGGCAGTGCAGCAGGGAGATCCTGAATTTCTGTCAGACTCAGCTATGGATTTTGAAGCTGAAGATTTAGAGGATGGGGAGATAGCCTCTGGTCAGGATCCTAATATTTTTAGAGTTTTCCGCAAAGAGGAACTCTCTGCTCTCATTTCCCATTCTTTGTCAGCACTGCACTTGCCTCTGCCAACACCCTCTCAGGAGCCTTTGGAGGATCCCTTGCTGCAGGGTTTTAAGTCAGAGCAGAGGTGTTTTCCTTTGCACCGAGTGATCAAACAAATGATTGATTCGGAGTGGCAGTGTCCGGAGGCTTCACTGCGTGGCAGCAGAGCTTTATCTCGCTTATACCCCCTACCTCAAGAAGCAAAGGATTTATTTCGCATGCCAAAAGTGGATGCGCTTATCTCCGCGGTAACCAAAAAGACTACCATCCCTGTAGAAGGTGCAGCAGCCCTTAAAGATTTACAGGATAGGAAATTGGAGATACTGCTAAAGCAAGCCTTTGATTCTAGTGCTTTAGCGCTGCAGTCGGCTATTTGTGGAGCTTATGTATCTCGCGCTTCCATTCGTTGGTTACAGGGAGATACTTCCTCAGAGACTTCATCTGCGGTACCAGATGTCGCCAAATTAGAATCTGCCGCGGCTTATACGGCAGATGCTTTTTATGACTTGCTGCGCATGGCAGCTAAAATCATGGCTTCACTAGTAGCGGCTAGACGATTTTTGTGGTTACGGAATTGGTCAGCGGATGTTTCCTCGAAGTTACGTCTCAGCAAGTTGCCGTATCATGGAACTTTGCTGTTCGGCGAGGCCTTGGAAAAGATTGTGAAGGATTTGGGAGATTCTAAAGGCGGTCGTTTGCCTGAGGATAAACCCAAGCCTACTCGTTCGACTCCCAGTTTTCGTGGTTCTGGCCGGGACTCACGTAGGTTTCGTGGGGCACGTTTTGCTCCTTATTCCAGAGGACGTGCCACCTTTCGAAATCATTCCTTTCGGGGAGCCAGAGGTTTTAATAGATCTTATTTCGCAACCTCTCAGCCCGCAGGGAAAAAGCCACAATGAAGGTTTGCCGGTCCAGTCGCTTCTGCCTGTGGGAGGTCGCCTTCAGCAATTTCTAGCGGCCTGGACCAACATTACTTCCGACAAATGGGTATTAGAAATCATTCGGGAAGGGTACGCGCTGGATTTCGCCAGTCCGTTGTTACCCGCTTTTATGATGTCTCCCTGTGCTCCCGGGAGAAAGCAGCAGGCTATTTTGGTAACTCTCCATCGTCTCTTGCAGCTGAGAGCTATAGTACCAGTACCTCTAGACCAATACGGTTGCGGTCGATACTCGATTTATTTTGTGGTTCCCAAAAAGGACGATTCTTTTCGTCCCGTTTTGGATCTCAAAGGTGTCAACCATACTCTGCGGGTTCCCCACTTTCGAATGGAAACTTTGCGAACGGTTATTCGGGCGGTTCATCCGGGAGAGTTTCTCACTTCCATCGATCTAACGGAAGCTTATCTACATATTCCTATCCGTCCCGCGCATCAGTGTTTTTTACGTTTTGCCCTTCCTGTCGGTCATTTCCAATTTCGGGCGATGCCATTCGGCCTTGCTACAGCTCCGCGTACGTTCACAAAGCTAATGGTAGTGGTGGCGGCTGCGCTTCGGAAGGAGGGTATCAGAGTTCATCCTTATCTTGACGATTGGTTGATCAGGGCCGATTCGAAAGAGGAATCGGTTCAAGCGACAGCTCGAGTTGTTCAGCTTCTGGAACAACTGGGTTGGGTGCTAAATCAGGACAAGAGTCACTTACGACCGATGCAGCAGTTAACCTATCTCGGAGCGCTGTTCGACACCGCACAAGGAAAGGTCTTTTTGACCGAAGTTCGCGTAGAAAAGCTAATGCATCAAGTCCAGGCCTTTCTGAATTTAACGGCGCCGTCGGCGTGGACATATTTACAACTCTTGGGTTCCATGGCGGCGGCGCTGGATCTAGTCCCGTGGGCCAAGGCTCACATGCGTCCCTTACAACAGGCGTTGCTCTCCCGCTGGTCTCCGCAACTTCATCCACTTTCTCAGAGACTGTCCTACCCAGAGGGGATACGTCTCAGTCTACAATGGTGGTTGAGTCGCGATCATCTCACCGCGGGGATTCCCTTGCAAGATCCGCCGTGGGTTTTAGTCACCACGGATGCAAGTCTCTCAGGCTGGGGAGCTCATTGTCTGTCTCGGATTACTCAGGGAACTTGGTCCCAGACAGAACGCTCTTGGTCGATCAACAGACTCGAACTTCGAGCGGCTCGTTTGGCTCTGCTTCACTTCGCTTCATTACTCAAAGGAACAGCGGTCAAGATTTTCTCCGACAATGCTGTGACAGTCTCGTATATCAATCGGCAGGGCGGAACGAGGATTCCTTCTCTTCTTTCCGAATGTCAGCAGTTGATGGAATGGGCGGAACGCAATCTCTTGGCTCTATCGGCGGCGCATGTAGCAGGCAAGGACAATGTTCAAGCCGATTATCTCAGCAGACATCTTCTCGATCCCGGGGAATGGGAATTGAATGCGGCCTTCTTTCACCAGTTGACATTGCGTTGGGGTCAGCCAGTGATGGATCTCATGGCCACCTTCAGCAATACCAAAGCCAGCCGCTTCTTCAGCAGGCGCAGAGAACACATGTCAGAGGGCCTCGATGCTCTGGTACAACCATGGCCCCTCGACAGTCTGCTTTATGTCTTTCCCCCTTGGCCGATGTTAAGTCGAGTTATACAGCGCATTGCGCAACACCGCGGCCAGGTGATTCTCATTGCTCCCGATTGGCCTCGTCGTCCTTGGTATGCCGATCTCGTCCGTCTTCTAGTGGCTCCGCCATGGCCTCTTCCCCTCAGAGTGAATCAACTACATCAGGGTCCAGTTCTCATGCCACGAGTGGATCGCTTCTTGCTTACGGCATGGCTCTTGAAAGGTCTCGCTTGATAAGCAAGGGTTATGCAGATTCCGTAGTGGACACTTTGCTGCGGTCTAAGAGGCCAGGAACTTCTTTGATATATGTTAGAGTCTGGAGGCTCTTTGAATCTTGGTGTTCTCGGAGACAGGTGTCTCCAATGTCTGCTACTATTCCTCATCTGCTCAATTTTCTACAACAGGGTTTAGATAAAGGTTTAGCTCTAAATACCCTTAAAGTGCATGTTGCGGCGTTATCCTGTTTTAGAGGGTTAATTGGCCGACGCCGTTTGGCGGCACATCCAGATCTGCAGCGTTTTCTACGGGCAACCAAACTTATTCATCCTCCACGTCGCCCGCTTGTACCTCCTTGGGATTTGAATGTGGTTTTGGAGGCGTTGTCGCGATCGCCCTTATCGGCTCTCTGTGCTAAACAGATTCGAGAGTGTTCTTGGAAAACAGCTTTTCTCGTAGCCATTTGTTCGGCAAGACGAATTGCGGATTTGCAGGCGTTGTCTTGCAGAGAACCTTATCTGCAATTTCTGCCCGAAAGAGTCTTGCTACGCACGGTTCCTTCTTTTTTACCCAAAGTAGTGTCTGTCTTTCATGTTAACCAGTCAGTGGTGTTACCAGTCTTTTCTCAACGCGACGATTCCCCTATGGACAAGGCGCTAAAGCACTTAGATCTTGGTTGGGTGTTGAAGACGTACCTTAAACTCTCTCAACCGATTCGTAAGACTGACAGATTGTTTATTCAGTGGGCCGGTCCACGTAAGGGCCAAGCGGCATCTAAAGCGACGATTGCTCGTTGGGTGCGCTCCGCTATTACAGTAGCTTACTCTGCCCGGGGGCTTTCACCACCTACAGGTCTTAAAGCTCATTCCACACGATCCATGGCGACTTCCTGGGCGGAATTAGCCTTTGTTCCTCCAGTAGATATATGCAGGGCGGCGACGTGGTCTTCCTTGCATTCTTTCACTAAGCATTATCGTTTAGATGTTCAAGCCAGGGATGATGCCAGAGTGGGAGCTTCGGCTCTTATCGCGGGTTTGGCGGGTCCCTCCCATTCTTAGGTACTGCTTTGGTACTGCCCTACCTTTCCCTGGACTGGCCCGGAGAAGCGAAAAGGAAGATGAAATTAGTCTTACCTGCTAATTGTCTTTCCTTGAGCTCTCTCCGGGCCAGTCCAGGGACCCTCCCTATCCGTTCTGTTCCTTGGCTTGATCTTGGTGAACGTCCACAGTATTCCATCATATAAGCTCGCAGGAGATATCTGGGGCTTTTAGTTCACAATTTCAACCTGCTTAGTAACCTTGCTAGTTAACTAATGTTAAAAAAAAAAAAAAAAAAAAAAAAAAAAATAGAGACATCTTTGTCTTGTTATTACTGTTTAAAGACTATGGAATGTTATCAGTTTTTCAAGGGTTAATCTGTGTTTGTAGATTTTCTTTCTCTTTAGTTGCTTTGCCAGAAGGAGACTGACAGATTGCCTGAAGGGGGAGTGGCTTCACCTCACAGTAAAAGCTTGGAGCCTTCAGTCCTCAGTTACTATGGGGGATTGACAACCCTACCTTTCCCTGGACTGGCCCGGAGAGAGCTCAAGGAAAGACAATTAGCAGGTAAGACTAATTTCATCATATTGAGAGCCTGATATTCAAAGTTTATGCTCCTACCTTTGAGAATTAGGTTTCTAAATTGGCCTATTTGAAAACGTACTATGGTTGAGTTCCTAAATTTATGCTCAAAGGAATATAAAAAGTGGGCAGCAACAGAAGAGATTGAGGTGTGGAAAAAGTTTAGTACTGATTTTCGGCATTAGACCTATCAATTAGGCTCACAAATCTAGGCATAAATCTAGGTCTAAATTTAGGAATAATGACAAATTTAGGTACCTTACAGTAGTATAAATGTAAGAGCTCAGCTTTTTTGGAATACCGGGCCTATACTGTAGAATTTATTTAGCTAGTGAGGGCACTTCCAGAGAACTTGTGGCAGCTGTTCAAATCTATTGCAGGCATTTAGTCACTTCTCTTTTCCTTTTGTCTCTTGGCAAAATTGAGCAACCTAGCTTAAAGAATCCATTAAGGGGCATGTTTACTAAAAACCGCACAATTGCGCGCCGCACAATAGCGCACTTAAGTGCTCTTAAGCGCCCCACACACGTGCGATGAACCCCCGCACACGTGCGCGGCACACTAACGGGCTCCGCACAAGTACGGGCCCGCAAATGTCCGATAGAGGCGTGGAAAGGCTAACGGAGGGCGGAGGAAGGCTCCCAAGGGGCGGAGAGAGGGCTGCAATGGGCGGGGAAGGGGAGGGGAGAGGCTCCTCGCACATTTACGGGGCCGAATATACAAGTAAAAAATACCGCGAGTGAAACACTCGCGGTAGAGGGTATTTAAACGGAAGAGAAACCATTTCCGTCAGCAATGTACAGGAAAACCGGGGAAACCTACAAAACGTGAGCAGTGTGATACATGTGCATAGAACAAAAGTGCAAATAAAAAGCGAAAATGACAACAAAAATATTAAAAATAGTACTTCAGCTGGGCAACAGTGATATTAATGGGCAACAACAAAAAACACTCCCTGGAAAGCTCCATAAAATTAGAAATGAATTTTGGAAGGGTCTATGGAGTGGAGACCCTTCCAAAAATCATTTCTTGCTATTGGAGCTGTCCTTGGAGTGTTTTGTATGGTTGCCCATTAATAACACTGTTGCCCAGCTTGGCTATCTTTTTTCCCCCTTTTTTTGCAGGCATTTTCGTGGTGTATTTGCACTTTTGTCCCCAGACAAGGTGAACGAGCCCACAGTAAAAATGTGCAGAGCATGGCTTCCGACTCCTTCTTGCCAGGTTTCCTATCTCCAGGGACTGTACTGTCTCTGTGGCCACAGTGTGGTGCAGCGGACAGAGCCAGTATCTCTAGAACCAGAGAGTCACAGGTTCAAATCCCAGCTGGGGCACCTGCCAGCCCTGTCCCCATATTTTACCCACCACTAAACAGAGATAGTAAAGACACTCCTTTATTGCAGAGAACATAAGCATGTTGCAAACACCCATATTTTACCCTACACTGCTCACACACCATAACAATGGGCATAACCTACAGCCGAGTCCCCCAAATGCAGGCCTGGAGTGCCACAACTCAATCAGGTCATATGGTTTTACTACGATAAGGACATGCCAGCATGATGGCGGAAGGGTACAGGTGGTGGAGGGGCAGTGGCTGCTAGCCACAGAAGACAGTGGCCTAGCCATGTGCAGGATGGCACCATCCACTGCAACAGACAGGCCCTGTCGGATGTACAGTCATGGACCTCCCAGGGAATTCAGCCAATCTGTGGCAACACGGTGGTGCAGTGCACACAGACAGTGTGTGCAAGAACAGAAGGTCACAGATTCAAAGCCCAGCTGGGGCTACTGCCAATCCTGTCCACATATTTTTCCCACAACTAAACCATGATAGTAAGGACAAACCTTTATTGCTGAGGGCATACGCATTGGTAATACGCCTATCTTTTACCACACCGAGCACAGACACCATGAACAGGGGCATTACCTAGAGCAGAGTCTCCGAAATGCAGTCCTGGAGGATCACACACCATTCAGGTTCCATGCTGCCTCTAATACAAATGCCTGTGCTGCATATCTATGCACAACCTCCATGGCATGTATATGTAGCTCATGCATATTCATGAGGGACAGCAGGAAAACCCGAACAGTGTTAGGCACACCAGGACTGGAGTTGGGAACCTCTGCCGTAAAGCAGCAGCCAACAGGGGCAGACACACCCACACCCACAGGCCCCATTGGCCAATGCCTCCTGGAGAGGCAGGACATTGGGCCCTGCGTGCATCTCCCAATACTAGCACCTGCATACCTTAGCAATGCCACCCTACACCTGGGTATACGGTACACAGCTCTCAAACGTTTGCTATGAGTACTGGCAGATAGACATTCCTACGTTAAGCACAGTTTGCTCTTTGAGCTCCATCATAACAATCTGTCTGATGTCTGCGGTGTGTGCTTCAGGTCTGGCCTCTGACAGTGGTCACCACCCTGGGGAGTGACCCCCACACAGTATTGCGTACCATATCCATGCCTGTGCTGTGCCCAGGACTGGTGTGGTGGGCAAGGCTGATAAACTCCTCTATAGTAGCACAATGCTGGCATACGTGTGGGAGTGTGTGTCTGTCTATACCAGGGGTGGGCAATCTCGGTCCTGGAGGGCCACAGACCAGTCAGGTTTTCGGGATATCCCTAATGAATAAGCATGCGATATATATGCATTACAGATATCCTGCCAATCTGACTGGTCTGCGGCCCTCCTGGACCGAGATTGCCCACCCCTGGTCTATACAGTGTTTGTTGGCTGCAAACACCTTCCACAGCCCACACTGCCAGCACTGTTGCCATTATTGGCCTGCCAATGTGCATAATGAGCAGCAAGGTACCATGGGTATAGCTCAGACAGGGTGGGCTGGCCAGGATGCATCTGCACAGGGCATAGGGCACTGCCTGGGACATTGTCGTGGCCGGCCACCACCTACACAGACAGGGTGACCTCTTTCTGTCCTGCTGGGGGATCACTCTCACCCTGACTGTGCAGTGACCACAGCATGTCTAGGCACCCCCATAGTGCTATATAGTATTTCTCTTGTGATATATATGGGTTTCCTTTTGGGGCCCAGTCACTGACTTATCTGCTGGTGTGCACTGCCATCCCAGTTCTGGGTGCATGCATTTCCACCAGGACTAGCTAGCAGACTGTTTTCAGCTGGTCTGTGTTGTGATGGAGCGCCTTGCAGAGTGCAGCGGCTGAAGGCTTGCTGCAGGAGAATATCAGATAGTGGTGGGGTGCAGCTTAGCATATCCAGGCCTAATGTCTATCTGATATTTTGTTGTGGAGGTGTATAGTGCTGCTTTGACTGCACTGTAGGGTGTCTGTTCCCCAGCAGGATGGGGGTTGATGGTCCACTCTACTGCCACCATTGCAGGGAGGTAGAAAGTGGATCTGTTGATAGGCGACCCTGTTTTTTCAACCTTGTGTGATGGTACATAGCCCACCTAGGTGTCCATAAGGGGTTCCCCTGACTAAGACAGAAAGTGATAGCCAAGGTGTTTCTGCAGCAACTACCTATCTCACAGATTAATACTGCTGTGGAGCTCTTGCATGGCCTCTTTCATCCATGGAGGGTATTGTGGACCTGGTCCTGGGCGCCTCTTCACACCCTCAGGGTGAACACAGTATCCGCACAATGTGACGGTGTGTAGCTACTCTGTGCCAGTAAAACACCCGGTCAGTACCCCCTACCAGGCCGAGGTGCTGTGTGGGTGCACACGGCCACTTCCCCCTACCACGCCGGGGAGCTGTTGGGGTGCATTCCCCATCTTGTGTTCATCTGTGGACAGCTGATTTGCATGTGCAGTGCATCATGGGTACGGGTGGCCTAACCCTATCCTGGCTACCACAGCAGACTGTCTGTGTGGTGACATGCAGGCTCTCTGCAGCCAGCCAGGGGCTTGCTGGCAGCTATAGAGCTGTAGCCCAATGGTTACTTCACTGCCTGAGAAGCCAGAGGTCATGGGTTCAAACCCACAGTGGGGTAATTTGCTAGGGTTGTCTGAAGTCTTTTTTATTTAATGTACATATGTTGATGCCAGCAAAAACACCCGCAGCGTACTGTACCCATAAGGTGCCGCTGAGGGTGCTTTATAGGGCGCCCTATAGGGCACCTTATGGTTGCCGTCCATATAAGGTGCACTATACATTATCCTGTGACGCAACATATATGGTGACCTATAGGGGACATTCTAGGGTGCCTTGGTGGACAGTGAACTTTAACATGTGCCGTATGGGCCGCCTTATGTTAGCACGCTTTGAGAGTGAGTTTGCTAGTACTGATAAATAAAATAGAACTAATATGCCCCCTACAGCACTCATCCCCATAATATGTTATGCCTCAGCTAGCCTTGTTCACTGGGCACTGTGAGGGATTGAACCCCTGATCCCTGCATCATTGGTCAGTGTCTTAACCATTGTGCTGTGGCTCTACTCCTGTGTTTGGACATTGCCGCACTGCCTTAGGCCTTCATGGCATAGCAACGCACCACCTTCTGCTGCCCAAACCGCACAAACTTAACAGCGCGCCGCCTAATGCCCACTATTTACAGTGCTACGCCTTATGACGCCCACACCTAACAGTGCACCGCCTAATGTCGCCCAAAATTAACAGTGCGCTGCCTTATGCCGCACAAAATTAATATGCCTCCTACAGCACTTTAACCTGTTACAGTTATTGCCTCAGACAACAGCTTTTGTTGTGCACAATGGGGGATTGAACCCATGGCCCCTGCACCATTGGTCAGTGTCTTCACCGTTGTACTAGGGCTCTGTTCTTTTCTGTGCCCAGCAGCGCGCCACTTAGCCTTCCCACGCGCTAATGTGGACCCCGCACATTAGCGCGATGCGCACAAGTGCGGTCGCTGTCTCCCGGTTTTTTCTTTTCTCTGCCTGAACCGCCCACTCCTTATATGGCACAATTACGGAGTTTAGTAAGCATACCCCTAAGTCTTATTCCCATTTAACGAGAGGGAAATGTGAAAAAACTCTACTTTTCTCTAAAAATCACTAGCCGCACTTTTTTTGTGACAACAAATTTTTTCTTTAACAAGATAGTACCACTCCCTCTACAGCAGTTCATGATACGTACCTTTCTAAAGTCCCTTGGCTTGATGCGATATTTTGTACTGAAGAATTACCTTCAGAAAATGCAGGTGCCATTCTCTACGAACACTTTCCTGGTCTATTTTCAAAGCGGAGGAAGCCAGCAGGATTTTGAAAATTGCCCCCTAATAGAAATATTTTTTAACAAGTCAGCAGTACACTGGTGAAGATCCGTTTTGGAAAACAAATTTGAGAGAGCTTCATTTTACTGGGAGTCACTCTGCAAGGTCAGTGTGGCACTTCAGTAGTATGATTGACAAATATCTATTAGCTAATCAGATCACTGGCTGTTGATACTGAACAAAATATGATGGCATTAATAGGCTTTAAATCCCTTCCATCTAATACTGTCTAGTCTAATTGATGCATGATTTACAAGCAGTTAGTGAAGGGAATCTACTATCAGAGTTAGTTCTTGCTTGAGGAAGCAGAAAAGTCATGGCTTGAATTAACTTTGGGTTGATTTTATAATATATTACTTTTATTGATGTTCCAGAGGGGTGAGAAAGAAAGCACAGTCTGAAAACTATCAGTCATGTTCAGTTCAGACTGGTTTGCTTGAGGGCGACTGTAGTCTTTGAGTTCAATTCAAACCTTCTTTTCAGTCCTCTGTCAGCTGTGGAGAGTAAGTTTATGCTTTCCAGGAAATGAAGTCTTTCCTTTCTGTTTGCAATAAATACAGTAAATTAGGATTTTCATTGATTTTATTTTGCTTTTATTCTTGAAAATTGGTGCGTCTATTCTTTGCAGGGCTTGGATGCTCAGATTAATGTTGTTTTGTGTTCATATGGTGCTAGCTACTCCATGGGTGGGGAAACTTGTGCCTGAAAGCCAAATCCAGCCTACATAACTTCTTCATCTGGCACATAGCAACTTCCTCCCCATGCTTGCCGCAGTGATCCAGTGTTTAAGGCATCACATACTGATGGCATGTCTGTGGTCCCAGGATGAAGACTATTAAGTCACATGTAGAAGGCGTCTGATACACACTTTCAGCCTGACTCACACTCAGATAAGAATCTGAATGCTGATTCAGTAGCAGCCTCCCCCCCCCCCCCGCGCAGCACCTACCTGCCCGCCGTCGCTGCTTTTCCTGTGCCCGCAGCAGCAGTGGGCCTTTCAAAAACTACAAAAGCACAGGATCTTTGACTCCTGCACTGAGAAGGTTGGTCTGGTCCCACCCACCCCCTCCTATGCATGCTTTGTGTTAGAGAGGGCGGGAGCAGACCAGCCTTCCTAGTGCGGAGTCACAAAGACCCATGCTTTTTTTTAAAGTTGGAGGCCTGCCGCTGACACAGCAGGCACAGGAAAAGTGGTGGCAATGGTGGTGGGACAGCAGGGCGTTTGCAAGGGAGCGCGTTCTTGGGGGTTGGAGATCAGAGGGCAATACATGAAGGAGGGGGGCAGAGACAGATGCTGGAAAGGAAGTGTTGAGGCCATAGGGTAGATGCTGATCCCAAAATGGGGGTGGAGGGCAGATGCTGGACACAAAGGTGGGATTGTAGTCCGAAGGCAGATTTGTTTATCATTTATCATTTATTGGATTTGATATACCGCCTTATTGAAAAATACATGCAGAGTGGTTTATAATTAAAAAATAATTCAGAAAGGGAAAACTGAAAAGAACTCCAAATTATATAGGAAAAGTAGAAAACAAAGTTGACAAAACACAGAAACATTTATAACATGCTAGGGAGATGTATCTGGGGGGGGGGGGGGAGGGGGAGAGTGGGGCAAGGTGAAGGGGAAGGCGGGGCTAGTAGAATGTCACCACTACTAGTCCAAAAGCCTGCTGGAAGAGGTAGGTTTTTAGGAGGGCCTTGAAATTTTTGAGGTTATGTTCTAAATGAATAGTTAACTTTAGAGGAGATTGTTCCAAAGGGAGGGAGTAATCAAAAAGAAGACTTTCTGGTGGAGTTGAATTTTGTTCTGGTTTCTATGCAGTGAATGCAGACAATGGGGGAGGGGGAGCATAGCGAATAATGAGGGATGACGGATAATTCGGGGCTGTAAGAGAGAGTATCATACTGAATGTAGTGAGAAACAGGAAGCCAGTAGTGATTCTGGACATAGGGTGAAGAAGCAGAGAGCAGATAAGGTGGGGAACATACGTAAGGGGATAGAGGACGGATAATGGATATGGAGTGGGGTTAGATGCTGGACATGTGGGGAGGGGGGGAATAAGGTGATAAGGGGGATACTGGATATAAGGGGGAGTATGAAGAAAGAGGGGTGATGCTGGACATAAAGGGGAGATAGGACATAGGGGAATAGTGATACAGGCAGATGCTGAACATGGAGGAGAGAGAGTAGGAAGACAAGAGTAATGCTGGATTTAAGGGAGAACTGCCTGAAGTACAAGCAGGGTTCAGGAAAGGGCGAGAAATGAGAGACATCATTGCAGATGTGAGATGGATCCTTGAAAAGACAAAAGAATACCAAAAGGATATCCATATGTGTTTTATTGACTACAGCAGGGCTTTTGGCTGTGTAACCCATGAGAAACTCTGGGCCACATTAAGAAGCATGGGTATACCCAGAACACCTGATTGTTCTCTTGGACAACCTTGGCATAGTCTAGTGAGTTGGAGATCCATCTGGTGCTTTGTTTTAGGAGGAAGGAGTGGTGATACACAGAGAAATCGGGGAATTAAACACACCTATGAAGTTTGCTAAGTTTTAACTTCCATAAGGCAATATGAAGGGGTTTATTTTTTCCATATGAAGGAAGTTAGTAATCTATTTTCTTCTAGAAGGAGCCTGGGAGTAGAATAGGAAGCATTCCAAGGATGTAATTGAGTTTGGGAGCAATCATCATTTTAATTGCTTCTATGTGGCTGCACCAGGATAAATAAAGCAGGGAACAGTGTGCCATCTGGGACTGTAGTAGTGTTATATAACGATCCATGGCATGTATAGTGGTGTCTGAGAGGGTAATAGTTCATGCCGAGATATTTAATAGAGTTATCTGCCCATTGAATAGGAAACAAAGCTATATCAGCTTGATTTGTTTGTGCACTTAGGGGAAAGGCAACTGATTTTGACCAGTTTATTTTCCAACTTGAACATTGAGAGTAGTAGTCTATGATCATGAGGATAGATTGTATGGACTGAGGAGAGATGAATAGCATCTAATCATCCACGTGGGCTGAGAGATTCACATGAACATTTCGGACTTCTATACCAGTAAAACTTGAGGATTATCTAAGTAAGACTGTAAAAAGTAAAGGGGACAATGGCAGCTTTGACGGGCGCTTCTGTGGAGGGGAAAGGGGTCCGATAGGGTGGAATTCGCACAGACTCGAGGTCTTGGACAGGCATAAAGAACTTGGATAGGGCTGAGAGCAGGAAGGGCCATTCAAGACTGTCGGATGCTTTTTTGGCATCTAGGGAGAGACCAATTAGAGGTGATGATAATTTCGGGGCAGTAGCAAGTTACATTCCCTGTTCAACTGTGAATGCATTGCAGCAAGCCTACAATATATATGGTTTTGTTCGATGTACACCGCACTGATACGAATAGCACGGTATAGAAGAAAGATAAATAAAAAATAAGCACATTATAAAGCAGCTGGGCATTATCCATAGTAGACATTCCAGAGACAAAACCACATTGATCTGGGTGGATGAGGAGAGGGATAAATTTGTTTAGGCTATTAGAAAGAATTTTGGCATATAGTTTGTAATCCGAGTTGAGCAGCGAGATGAGTCGATAGTTTTCAACTTTTTATGGGTCTCTTCCTGTTTTTCCATGGGCTACAATGATTGCATCAGCAAATGAGCCTGCAGAGGGTGTTTGTTGAAGGAGGAGGGAGAAATATTGTAATAGATATGGGGCGAGTTCCTTCTGAAAGTAGCGGTAGAATTCTATCGAGAGACCATCAGGGCCATTTGCCTTGCCCAGAGGCATTTGGCAAGAGCTAAGAGAATCTCAGAGAGCTGAAGGGGACTGAAGCTTGGAGATCTGAAACTTGCAGAAGATTAAAAGTTGGTCTGTCAAGATCTTTTAGGAAGGTAACAGCTGTATCAGGGGAACTAGGCACTTCTGAGCTGTGAGTAAAAGAGTTTAAAGCAGTTGAAGATGTCAGTCTTGCAGCAGAAATTGTTCATTGTTGCCCGTTAATGCTACAATTCATGATGTGCTAGTGCAAGACTTTAAAGTGTTGGCCAGTAGCTTATCCACTCTATTGCTGTCATGAAAGTAGCAGCTGCTCTGTGTTATGATTTGTAGTGCTTCAGAACTGAGAAGAGCGTTATATTGATAGCGAAGTTTCTGAGATTAAGCAGGGCTGTGGGGTTAGACTTTTGAAGGAGCCGCTGCTCAGTGCTCTTAATCTGTGCTTCAAGAGCCTGATGTTCTTGTTGGCATTTATGTGAGAGCTCTATTCATAGCTAGTAATTTTGGCCCTAATGTATTCCAAGAAACCCTCTCACCATCCTGATGTGGCCTCCAGCAAATTAAACTGGATGTATTCTGAGATGGCTGCCTGTATCATAGCAAGACGGTCATCATTGCCAAGGAGAGTTTTATCAAGTCTGGGGGGGGGGAGGGAGGGACAGGATTGTCCAGAGCCAGTTGTAGTGAGAATGTGATGACAGCATAATCAGAGACCGTAATGATTTGTATTGTGGCATTTAGGAGTCCTAGGGGTATGTTTACTAAACTGTGGTAATCGTACATAACGCGCGTTATGTAACGTTAACGATCGTAAGCGCATCATAACGCGCGTTATGACACGCTTACGATTGTTAATGTTACATAACGCGCGTTAATTGTAGTTAATGATCGTAAACTCCCGCGGCGCGGTAAAACACCGCAGAAGATGGAGAGAGGGCGGAGAGAAGAGGTCAATGGGCGGGGAGAGGCTCCCTTCACACTAACGTGCTGATCTGAAGAGCTCAATTCCAACGCGAATGAAAACCTGCCGTTAAATGCACATTACAGGGGAGAGAAACCATTTTAGTGTCAGCAATATACAGCCCAGGCAGGGAAACCCAAAAGAAGTGATAAGTGTGATACATGTGCACAGAACAAAAGGGCACATAAACACTGAAAATGACCCCAACAAACTGGAAAAAACCCATAACCAAGCATTCCAATAGTGGTATCAATGAGAAACATCAACCCCCCCCCCCCCGAGTAAGCTCCATAGAACAGATATAAATCGTGGAAGGGTCTATAATCCGTCCCCATACAAGGTGAATGAGTCCACAGTGAAATAGCGATGCTCAGGGTTTTCCCCACCATCGGACAGGGTTCCTATGGCGTGCACATGTTCTGCAACATCAGGGCGGGCATGTCAGAATGGCAACTGGACAGATGCCGGAGAAGGGGATACAGAGGGCCGCAGGCGGCACATGCTGTGGTGCAGCTGGGCCACAGTGTGGACTAGGGCGATGCCTAGGTGGCCCATATGAATGCTGAAGCAGCAGAGCAGCCAGACAGCAACTGCTGAAGGCCCAACATGGGCACGACTGTGTTTCCCACAGTGTCACAGGGGATAGTACCCAGCAGCTACCCCTAAGGGCACGGAACATTGGCAGGCGGTGCTGGGGGGAAGCGTGGACACCTATGCAGGCACCCCTACCCCAGAACCCGCACCATAGGCAGCCGCCTACCTGCACACTGGATGGCCTGAGACTGCACACCACCAGCACCACCAGCAGAAGGGCATGTCAGCATGGTGGTTGAGGGATACTGGTGGTGGAGGGGGCAGTGGCAGCTGCCCAGAGCAGACCATGGCCTAGCCTGTGTAGGTGGGTGCCATGTACTGCAACAGATGGGCCCTGTCTGATGAATAGTCATGGTATCACCAAGGAATATACTGACTCTGTGACAACAACGTGGTGCAGTGCACAAAACCAGTGTATTCAGAAGCAGAGGGTCACAGGTTCAAGTCCCACCTGTGGTTCCCGCCAACCCAGTCCCCATGTTTTACCCACTACTACAACGTGCTAATACAGACAGCACCTTTATTGCAGATGACATAAACATGCCCAAGACACCTACATTTTACCCTACAGAGCACAGACACCATAAACATGCACATTGCCTAGAGCAGAGCCTCCCAAATGCAGTCCTGGAGGGCCAAACACCATTCCGGTTCCATGCTGCCTCTGATAAATATGCCTGTGCTGCATTTCTATGCGCCACCCCCATGGTATGCAGATGTATCTCATGCATATTCATGAGGGACAGCATGAAAACCCGAACAGTGTTTTGCACCGCAGGTCTGGAGTTGGGAACCTCTGCTGTAAAGCAGCAGCCAACAGGGGCAGACACACCCGCACCCACAGGCCCCATTATCCAAAGCCTCCTGGGGAGGCAGGACATTGGGCTCTGCGTGCATCTCCCAATACTAGCACTTGCATACCTTAGTAATGGCACCCTAAACCGGGGAATATGGTACACATCTATCAAAAGGTTGCTATGAGTACTGGCAGATAGCAATTCCTAGGTTAAGTACACTTTTCTGAGTGAGCTGCATCATAGCAACCTTTCTGATGTCTGTGGAGTGTGCTACAGGTCTTGTGTCCGACAGTGTTTACCAACCTGGGGAGTGACTCCTACAGTATTGTGTACCATAGCCATGCCTGCAAAGTGCCCAGGACTGGTGTGGTGGCCTGGGCTGTCCAACACCTCTATAGTTGCACAATGCTGGCATAGATGTGGGGAGTGTGTGTCTGTCTATCCAGTGTGTGGTGGCTGCCAACACCCTCCACAGCCCACACTGCTAGCACTGTTGCCAGTATTGGCCTGTCAATGTGCATAATGAGGAGCAAGGTACCGTGGGAATAGCCTGGATAGGGTGGCCTGGCCTGGATGCATCTGCACACGGCATAGGGCAATGGCTCGGACACTGTAGTGCCTGGCCACCACCTGCATGGACAGCATGTCCTGCTGGGAGGTCACTCTCACCCTGACTGAGCAGTGACCATGGCATGGCTAGGTTCCCCCATAGTGCTATATGTTTTTCTCATGTGATATTTATGGGTTTCCTTTTGGGGCCCAATCACTGACTTATCTGCTTGGTGTGTATGCTGATATCCCCGTTCTGGGTACATGCATTTTCTCCAGGACCATGCACTATGGACTAGCTGGCAGACTGTCGGCAGCTAGTATGTGTCTTGCTGGAACACCTTGCAGGGTGCAGCGGCTGGAGGCTTGCTGCTGGAGAATGTCAGATAATGGTGGGCATTTCCAGGCCTTCTGTTTGCTATTGTGTTATGGCTGTGTACTGCTCTGTCTGTTCCCCAGCAGGGCTGGGGTTGCTGGTCCTCTCTACTGTTGCCATTGCAGGGAGATAGACTGTGGATCTATTGGTGGTTGATCCTGTTTCCCACCCTTAGTCCCAGAAGGTGGGTTGTGTGGTGGTACATAATCTGCCTATGGGTCCATACACCCCACCCCTTCACCTACAGCAGGAAACGATGGCACCAACACAGGATATGCACTATTCTGGGTGCAGCATCGCCCATAGGGACTAGACATGACCGCGACATACAGCAGGACACAGATGTATTCTAGGTGTGTCTAACTGAACTACCTATCACACACTGATGGGGACCTGCAGCATGGTGTATTTCAGCCATGAAAGGTGCTGTGGACCTGGTGCTGGGCGCCCCACCTCAACCTCAGGGTGGGCACTGTACCCGCACAATGTGACTGTCTGTGGCAGTGCCACACACGGTCTGTTCCACCTACAAGGCCGAGGTGCTGTGGGGGTGCATACCCGATCTTGTTCCCATCTCTCGACTGCTGATTTGCATGTGCAGTGCATCATGGGTACGGGTGGGTTACCCCTATCCTGGTAACCACAGCAGACAGTTTGTGTGGTGACGTGCAGTCCTGCAGCCAGCCAGGGCTTTGTTCACATCCTTATAAGGTGTCCTATAGGGGACATTATAGGGTGCCTTGGCGGACAGTACACTTTATAATTTATTTATTTATTTATTTATTTATTTAACATCTCTTATATACCGCACTATTGTCATCAGCGCGGTTTACATGGAACAAATATATACATACAGAGAACTGTAATGCATTTTACAAATAACAGGGGTTTTTGAATTTGGGATTAAAGGTAAACTATATAGACTAAGTAACTATTTACAAAAAACTCTATACACATTAGTCATATTTGGTTATAATGTGCCCTATGGAGTGCGGTATTGGGTTCCTTATGCGGAACCTTAGGTTATGCCACCGTGAGGGTGTGTTTGCTGGCAGCACTAATTAAAATACACATCACATGCCTCAACAATCGCTACTTAAATGTAAAGGGTGCTGCCTCAGCCAGCTTTATACATTAGGCCCACTGGGGAATCGAACCCATGACCCCTGTACCATCAGTCAGTGTTGTAACCATTGTGCTACAGCTCTGTTGCTGTGCTTGTATGTCCTTATTTGGGATTTCTGTCTCTACCGCGGCTCCTAACACGAATCGCACTAACGCAGTTTAGTAAACATACCCCCCTAGAAGGAGAGTTTTAGGGGTATGTTTACTAAACCGTCTTAACGTGCGCCCGGCGATAGTGTGCAGGCTGCCATAAAAGGAATGGGCGTTTCAGTCTTAAAGTAGCAAAACGGGATTATCGCGCGATAACGCGCGCTGCTGCGCACATTATCGGGCGAAGCGCCGCTAAGTGCGTTAACGCACGGTAATCTTAAGTAGGCGCACAGACATGCACACATAGAAACAGAGGTGCAGCACAATTGTTAATACACTGACTGATAGTACAGGGGTCATGAGTTTGATCCCCAAGTGTGCATAAGGCTGGCTGAGGCATCACCCTTTACTTTTAGGTAGTGATTTTTGAGGCATTTTACTTTTATTTTAATTAGTTCTGTCAGTAAACACACTCTCACGGTGGCGTAACCTAAGGTGCCGCATAAGGCACCCCATAACGCACTCCATAGGGCACATTATAAAGTGCACTGTCCGCCAAGGCACCCTATAATGTCCCCTATAGGACACCTTATAAGGCACCTTATAAGGCGCTTGATAGGGTCCCTTATGAGGCACCTTAAGGTTACAGTACTCTGAAGGTGTTTTTGCTGGCAGCACTAATGTACATTAAAAATAGACAATGCCTCAGACAGCCCTATCAAATAACCACACCATGGGTTTGAATCCATGACCTCTGGCTTCACAGACAGTGAAGTAACCAGTGGGCTATAGCTGCCAGCAAACTCCTGGCTGGCTGCAGAAGGACTGCACGTCACCACACAAACTGTCTGCTGTGGTTACCAGGATAGGGTTAACCCACCCGTACCCATGATGAACTGCACATGCAAATCAGCAGTCGACAGATGGGCACAAGATGGGGTATGCACCCCCACAGCACCTCGGCCTGGTAGGGGGAACTGACCGTGTTTGGTACTGGCACAGAGTAGCCACAGACCGTCACATTGTGCGGGTACTGTGCTCACCCTGAGGGTGAGGTGGGGCGCCCAGCACCAGGTCCACAGCACCTGTCATGGCAGAAATATATTATGCTGCAAGTCCCCATCAGTGCTGCTGTGTGGGATAGGTAGTTCCTGCAGACACACCTAGGTTATATCTCTGTCTTTTTGTATTTCTCAGTCATGTTTAGCTCTGATGCATCCAGAATAGTGCATATCCTGTGTTGGTGCCATGGTTACATGATGTAGTAGGAGGAGGAGGAGGAGGAGGAGGGTGTTTGGACCCATAGGCGGATTATGTACCACCCCACAACCCACCGTCTGGGGCTCAGGGTGGGAAGCAGGATCACCCACCAATAGATCCACATTATACCTCCCTGCAATGGTAGCATTAGAGGGGACCATCAACCCCAGTCCTGCTGGGGAACAGACACCCTACAGGGCAGCATTGCAGAGCTTTACACATCCATAAAGCAATAGCAGACAGACAGTAGGCCTGGAAATGCTCAGCTGCCCCCCACCACTATCTGACATTCTCCAGCAGCAAGCCTCCAGCCACTGCACTCTGCAAGGTGTTCCAGCAAGACACATACTAGCTGCAGACAGTCTGCTAGCTAGTTCATAGTGCATGGTCCTGGAGGAGATGCGTGTACCCAGAATTGGGATGTCAGCATACATACCAAGCGGATAAGTCAGTGATTGGGTCCCAAAAGGGATCCATAAATATCACATGACAGAAATACTAGATAGCACTATGGGGGAACCTAGCCATGCCGTGGTCACTGCTCAGTCAGGGTGAGAGTGACCTATTGGGTGTAAAAGGCACAAGGGATCGAGTAGGCTGAACTTTTCCACCAAAAAAGCAAGTGCCCGGAGGAATTTAAGGGTCTTCAGTGATCTTTGGGCTTGCCTATCAAGGGTAGGATCTAAAACAACATTAAAATCACCTTTAATAATAAGAGGGAGATGGGGCCACATCATAGATCTCTTGGGAAGCTCCAAGAAAAAATTAGAGCAGTCTGCATTGGGTCAATATATACATTGAAGACACCTATGGATAAAGGACTAATCTTTGCTATTATTCTGACCTATCATCTCACTGCATCTGTTTGAGTCTGTTATCAGGGGTGATAAGGCCTGACAGATTACAATGGCCACACCACCGTACAGTTGAATTTTTTTTACATTTTATAGGGTTATTTATATATTTTACATTGAGGGAAAGAATCTTTATAGATGGGGAACGAGTCATAATCTAGGTATATTTAACAGTCCAAAGCAATGTGGGAGTCACAAATTGTAAGAACATTGACCAGTAGACAACAATAGCTAAATCTTGAGTAAGAGCAATGCATTAACAAACAATGAGTGTCAGAATGAACAATGATGATGCAAAGATAAGGTTCCATAAAGGGCAATGAAAACTGACACAACAAAGCCAAGAACCAGGGGAGAATAAGGCAGTGAGTCAAAACTGCCAGTAAACATGGTAGGGTTAGCCAACTGTGCACGATAATCAAGCATAAACTAATCCTATCCCACCCTGTCTCTCCCATACACCCTTCCAACAACAAACACTTTCCTCTATCCCTCCTCCCGTCAGCCCAAATATATAACATGACTGATAGCGATAAATACCTAAAATATAAAACCTCATCGATGACCCGCATAAGGGTATGAGTTCTTAGAGGTTATTCTATTGGAGGCCAGTGAAGATAGGTTCCTTGTGTAAACCAGAGGATCAGGCCACCACAAGAAGAGTGTATCTTGAAGTTTGAGCAAAGTCTTCTGATAGCAGATAGAATAACCAAGGCTGGTTCAAAGAGCAGTCCACCGAAGGGTTCATCTAGTTTGTAGTCATGGGTTTGATTCTAAGGTACCTAATGGGGCTTTAGGTATCCATGCTGTCAAATTCTTCTAGAAATGTTTTAAGCAGCTCAGGGTCTTCAAAGATACGAGTGTGGTTGTGAATCGTCACTTGACACTGGGCCGGAGGCTATATCTGGCTTGGAGCTGCTGCAGCCGCGGCCACAAAGTCAGAAATTGTTTGCGTCGCTCAACTGTAACGTTGTTGAGATCAGAAAAAAAAGATAATCGATGCCTCTCATGCTGAATCGGTGAGCGAAGCTTTTTGGTTTATAATATTTGCAGAGCTTCGGTATATCTTAGCAGCTTGAGAATAACCGGCTGAGGTCATCCAATAACTCTTCTGGGGGTCTGTCATTTACATCCAAAGCAGCAAATTGATTTTGCAGGCAGTCTTTAAGTGCCGGTGATATATTCTCAAGGTCATGTTTTGTTACATTCATGAGTGACTTTCTCTTTTTCAGCTTAAGCTTGAGTTTGCATACTAGTAGTTGGTGATCTGTACCACAGTTGGCTCCAGGTTTTGTCTTTGTTGAGCTTTTCCAACATTGACTTCCACAGATGTAGTCATTTTGATTTTTGTACAGTTCATTGGGAGACGTCCATATGTACAGTTGCTGCTTGTGTTGCTGGAAGAAGGTGTTTGAGATGAATAGATTGTTAGTCTTGCAGAATTCTGTCTTTCTCCAACTTCATTTCTGTTGCCAAGCCCATATTTTCAAACCACTTTTCCTTCTTCTTTGTTGCCAACTGTTGCATTTCAGTGACCCATGACTATCAGGATATCCTATTTGCATTTTCTGTCAATTTCACTTTGTACTTGTTCATAGAATTCATCCATTTCTTCCTCTTCTGCTGCTGTTGTTGGGACATTTACTTGTGTTGATGGGCATTCTCTATAGATCAGGGGTAGGGAACCCTGGTCCTGGAGAGCCGCAGACCAGTCAGGTTTTCGGGATATCCCTAATGAATATGCATGAGATATATATGCATTAGAGATATCCTGCCAACCTGACTGGTTTGTGGCCCTCCAGGGCTGGATTTGGAGACCCCTGCCTTACACCTCTGTCATTTAAGATTGTGAGTGGGCAAGGTGCAGATGTCCTAGACATCGAAAGGGTATATAGAATGTGTCACATTCCTCCTCGATTCTCACCACCACCAAAAAGTTGTCTAATAGACAATATTTTGGTGGTGGTGAGAAGGAATGTGACACATTCTATCTAACCTTTTTGATGTCTTGGACATCTGCACCTTGCCCACTCACAATCTTAAATGACAGAGGTGTAAGGCAGGGGTCTCCAAATCCAGCCCTGGAGGGGCAACAGAAATGAAGTTGGAGAAAGACAGAATTCTGCAAGACTAACAATCTATTCATCTCAAACACCTTCTTCCAGCAACACAAGCAGCAACTGTACATATGGACGTCTCCCAATGAACTGTACAAAAATCCAAACTACTGAACTGCACAGTAAATAACCCCAAACTGAACACGTCACACTTAGCGCCAACGATGTCAAAAAAGTCCAAGAAGTAATCAAAAAAACTGTCCATTCCAAACGATCATTCAAACCTCCAGGCTGCAAAGTGTCCAATTTAAAGATCCATCGTTGTTCCTTCTGAAAAAGTAATTTCTTAAGATCACCCCGCCGAAGATCAAAAGGTACAAACTCCAAAACAGTACAGCGAAGATCTTCTGATGGCTTGAATCCACACAATGCTGAATCAACGGAGTATCAATCCGTGCCTTCTTCAAACTATATATATGTTCAGCCAATCTTGTCTTCAGGGGCCTCATAGTTTTACCTACATATAGTAACTGGCATTTACACCATATACCATACACTACAAAAGAAGTACTGCATGTCGTAGCCACAGGTAAGCTCTTCACCTGCCGTCGATATTTCTCACAGATATGCATACTCATAATGCTACAAAAAGAGCAATGCTGACAAGCTAAATGACCCTTTACAGTTGAAAAAATAGGAGTCGCACGTCGTAATACAGCTGGACACAGATGATCTTTAAGGTTACGTACACGGCTATACGCCATCCGTAACTCACAGTTAGAAAGCTTAGGGTGCCTCTTGATAAGACTCCAATGTTTATGCATCATTGATGCAATCCGATGAGACAAACTAGAAAAAGGTAAAACACAAAAAGGTAAAACACAAGTGACAGTAGGCAATGGATTCCCAGTAGATAACAGACTAGTAGGGTGAAGCAACCATTCCCGATGATTATATTTAGCTCTTTTATAAGCCTTATTCAAAACATCAATAGGATAACCGCGATCCATAAATTTACGCATCATGCGTTTAGCTTGAAATTTAAATTCTTCATCTGTAGAACATATATGCCGGCACCTTAAAAGCTGTGAGTACGGCAGACTACACTTTAAATGCGGTGGATGAAAACTGGAAAAGTGCAGTAAGGTATTTCGATCCGTAGGCTTTGAATAAAGTGTAGTGACAAAACAATCTCGTTTAAAGATCTTCACATCCAAAAAATGTATTTCACACTCCTGAATATTAATGTCGAACTTGATGGCAGTATGACATGTATTCAAATAAGCAAAAAATTCTTCCAAATATATCTTGGTACCCCGCCACAAAAGGAAAATATCATCAATATACCGGTACCACCGTATAATATATGGGCTATACCGGGATGCATAAACATAGCGATCTTCATAATCACTCATAAATAAATTGGCTAAGGAAGGTGAAAAAGTAGCACCCATCGCTGTTCCTGATATCTGCTGAAAAAAAGTATCCTTATAGAGAAAATAATTCTCTCTCAACGCTAAGGCTGCCAAAGTCAATAACAGAGGAGTCGGTACTCGGTATGGCTGTTCCCGGGCATCCCAAATCTTCTGTAAAACATTTAGAGCTTCATCTTGAGGGATGGAAGTATAGAGAGCTGCTACATCCAAACTAGCCATAAATGACACCTGCTCAACTAAACACTCTTCTTCTAATAACTGCAAAAAATGAGTGGTATCTTTAACATAGGAACGAATCTTAAGAACTTCACTCTTCAAAAAAGAATCCAAGAAGATCCCTACTCGCTCCAATAATGAATCATTGCTTGATAAAATGGGACGGCCAAGGGGAGATGTCAAACTTTTATGAATCTTTGGCAAGATGTAAAATACCGGTATCTTTGGGTATGGAGGATTCAAAAAAGGTTTTTCTTTATTCGTCAAAAATCCCAAGTCATAAGCTTCAGTAGTAACAGCCTTTTCTGGTTATCCTTTTCTGCTCTTGGCGGCTGTTTTTTGTATTAGTTTTGCGCATACCATGACAGTCGTGAACCTCACTTTTAAGCCAGAGCATGGAGAGTATGATCTCAGTCTCTCAAATTTACTGCTAAGGCTTGTCATAGTACTTGCTTCTTGCCAAAAAGAGCCTCATGCTAGAGTTCATACAATGTAACATGTATGGGTAGTTTGTCAAGATGTGCTTGGAAATTCTTCTTTATCAAGCCTGTGGCACCCAACATGATGGGAAATATTCCTGCATCTTTCTGCCACATTTTATTGGCTTCTGACTGCATTTCCTGGTATTTCAGGATCTTCTGTCTCTCCACGAGATTCACAGAGTAGACACTTGGAACTGACACCTCTATTATCAATACCGTTCTGTTGTTTTTCTCCTTAACCACTATATCCAGCTTCCTCACATCCAGATTTTTATCATTCGGAATGGGAGTATCCCAGGTAATCATAACCTCCTCATTTTCTATAATTCTCTTAGGGTCATGATCCCAGTGCTTTTTGAGCACAGTGATGTTGTAGTGCTTGCAGAGTTTCCAATGGTTGAGGTGTGCTACTTTATTATGTCTTTCTATATAGAAATTTTCTGCCATCAGAACTTCACAGCCAACTATGAGGTGAATCACTGTTTCCAGGTCTTTTTTACAGAATCAACATATGTCTGTGTTGCCAGTTTTTTCAATGCTTGCTGTAAGCTGCTGTCCTGGGCTGCAACTGTCAACCTCTCATCCTTCGGTTTCAGTTCACCCCTCCTTAACCATTCATGTGTCTGTTCTTGATTGACAAACGGTTCCTGGAGTAACACTCTATATTTCCCACTGTACTGTGCATCTGCCACTTGTTTTTCCTTGTTTGTTGATCTAATTCTTTGAATAGTTTTTTCCCTGTTACTTCCGTCCCTGTGCATGCTTGTGGATTTTCACTCATTCCTTCTAGTCATCGGAATGCTTGTCCAAGTTTGATGATGGAAACAGATTCTGGACATTTACTTTCATATTTCAGTACTTTTTGCGCATTTGGATCTGAGGATGTAGCTAAGTAGGCCTGGAGGCCTGTGATAGTAGCTCAGTATGTGTAATCAATCTCTGTGAGTCCTAGCCCTCCTTCATCTCCAGGGATGTACAAACTTGGCATACACTGATTCTTGTAAATCACTTCATGGGCATGGAGGAGTTTTCATATTCGCACATCTAGTTTTTCAAGATCTGTAAGAGGCCCCAAAGCTGTATGAAAGTACAGGAATTGCCAGCTGATTAATGGCTTGTATCTTATTCCGTAATGTTAAAGCACTTTTCAATAATTATTTTAATCTCTTGTAGTATTCTTTACTGATCTTTTCTCTCAGTAATTTCTGCTTGAGTGTCGTTCCATCTTCTACTCCAAGATACTTATTTACACCTTTCTGTTCAGGTTCTTGATGTCACAGCCTTCAGCCTGGGCAATGTTTTCTGTTTTGCTCAATTTTCCTCTAAAATAAAATTGCCTTAACATATTTGTCAATGCCAAAGGTCAAGGTTGTATCCTATGTGGTGGGCATGGGGTCTTTTCTCTTCCTGTTTTTCCTCTCTCCTCTGATGGATGGGGTCTTCTTTTCTTTCTAGAGATGGGTGACGGGAGTGACTTGGAACTTTATTCCATAGGATAGGTGTGGGATTTGACCCTAGACCCACTGCTTTCACCAGATGTACTTTTAAAACACACTGGCCAGTGTTTGGGACAAATCATACAGAAAAATAGCTACAGTAAAATTAAACAACTTTTATCTTGAAAAACATATACAGCCAGATCACTTAAGGACTTCTGTCCATGGAGAACACCTATTACAGGTGAGTAACTTTGTTTCTCCATGGACAATCAGGATATGGACTCCCTAGCCACACATGTTGGGAGATTAGCATGTTAGGTGCCAAAGAAGATGTCTGCAAAGTGCTGTGAGAGCTTTTTCTGAAGTAATCGCTGCTATGTTGACTTGTTATGAAACGGCACTGTAACTGAGTCACTTGATTCATCTTTAGGTTTGCAAAATGTGTGGATATGCTGTGGACACATCGGGAGAATTGATTATTGATTAATAGAATATGGATAACCTTCTCTACAGAATTGTAAAGTATAGGAATAATTCCTCTCTTATATGCTGTTTGAATGTGGGGATGATTTTAATCATTTCTATGTCTGATGAAAAATCGAAACACAGAATCACTGATTCTCTGTTCCATCTGGAATACACTGGTGGATAATATACATATGATAAAGGGTCCGACGAATAAACTTTATTTAGATTGGATGAAGTTATTTTGAATTTGCTTGGGTGACTTTTTTGTGTGTGGTTTCTTTTATAAAGACAACATAGGTGGCTATGGTCCTCATTCTAGAATGCGAGTTGCAGGGGCCTAGACTCTATTCCCCCACCGGCTCTCCCAATACGTCCTGTGCGGGGAGGGAGTAGAGCGGGGGCGGGCAGGGGTGGGCCGCCTGGCAGCATGTACAGGGCCAATTCAGGTCATGGCCCTGTACATGCTACTGGGCCTGCTGGGGCGTGCTGTTTATACTACCTCAGAGGTAAAATAAGCAGCATTTTTTGCCAGATCAGGGCAGGGGAGCCACTCCCGGGGCTGGGGGTCCCTGTCACCCTATCCCGGCCACGGGAGGCCGGCCATGGGTCAGGCAATAGGGATTTGGGGGGTCGGACCAGTGGATGTCTGGGGCACCTGCGGGGAGGAGGGGCACGCCGGATCGTCCTCAGGCCCGAATCTGGCTCCCGCGGGAACATTTTGTTTCCCGCGGACCAGAATTGGGTCCTAACTGCCCCATTTTCAGCAGGGACGTCCGGATAGCCTTGATGTCCACCTCCTGGAATTGGACTCTATGAGCCTGTATAAAACAGGCTCTGGGAACTAGCCCTAACAATGCACAAATTTATACGCATGCACACACACATTCTATAAACTATGCATTTGTATCACAGCTGCTCCCCAGCTCCATCCAGATTCTACCACACAGAATGCCTAGCATAGATCACATAAAAGTACACTTGCTCTTTCTGGCACATGTGATTTGACACATGTATATTCCTGAACAACTCTACAATAGCCATTTCCTGCATGTAAAAGTGCTTTATGAATTTACCCTGTTTGTGGATATGCTGAAAATCAGGCTGGCCTAGTTATGTCTTGTGAATTAGTTTGTGAAGTATTTCTTTAATAGATTCTGAAATAACAGGATAATGCTTAGCTTGGCATAGTTTTATTTAATATTTGTGTTTCTTTATTTTTTCAGACTCATTACAAATTATATGGCAGACATTGCTGTCTAATACCATTTCCCCAAACTCCATTTCAGCTCATGATGCTTGGAATTAACATGCTATACTGGGATAATTGTTTTTCCAAATTCTGTAGGGATGGCAACAATTTACCACATCAGTTTTTAGACTGGTGTGGTAAGCAGATTTTTAAAATGCTGGCCTCCAGCATTCAACATGGTATCCATGCTGAACGTCTGTATTCAGTGCTGATCACCAGTGTTCAGCCCTTTTGCTATGCTAACTTTAACTTTGGATATTTATCTGATTAGTGGGCTGAATAGCACTCCAGAGATCACCCTCTCTCCATCCATTCTCAGCTGCTTCTAGAAGCTTTTCGATCGGCGTCTTTCTGCATGTCACCACCGTGTCTCATCTCTTCAGTCTGGTTATAGCTAATGACAGAATGCAACTCCAAGGGGAGGTGGGAGGGTTGTGAGGACTTATCTTGCTGTCCACAGAGAACACCTGCTACAGGTAGCTGTTGTCTCCATGGATAAGCAGGATGAGTGCTCGCATATGGGATTCCCTAGCTGACAGCTGCTGCAAAAACACAAAAGGAAAACAGGTGTCACAAATGGCAGACATCAAGAAAAGAACAACTTTTTTTTGAAAACTATTTTAAGTAACAGAGAAACAATGAGGCAGAACAGAATAGCAGGAAAAAGGGCCTAGGGAGGATGGAGTTGGATTCTAATGCCCAAATAGATTCAGAAGAATGGAACGGCCAAATCTGCTGTTGTGTTAGGAATTCTGTTCCAGACAATAGTGCAATGTGACAGAAGTCCAAGTTGCAGCATTGCAAATCTCTTTTATGGAGGTTGAGCATGAATGTGCCACTGAACAGCTATAGCTTGGATGCTGTGAGCCATGACATGACCCTCAAGCGACAGACCTGCCTGGCATAAGTGAAAGAGATGCAAATCTGTTGTTGTTGTTGTTAAGTGCCGTCGAGTCGGTGTCAACTCAGGGTGACCCTCTGGATAGTTGTCCTAAATTATGTTCGGTCTTCAGTCAGCTGGCTTATTGTTGACAGACTGGTACCCATAGCTGCTGTTATTGTATCGATCCATCTCATTGCTCACCTTCCTCTTTTGCGTTGACCTTCTATCTTGCCAAGCATGATGTCTTTCTCTAATGATCTCTCTCTTCGCATGATGTGTCCAAAGTATGAAACTGGAAAGAGTGTATTCGTTGATGGCAGCCCCCAATTTATTAAGTCAAACGAAACAAGAAGCAGGGCGGACTTCCTATGGGCTTTTATAGGCTCTAAATAGAAGGCCAAGGCTCTTTTGCAGTCCTGTATGTGCAAAATGCTCTCTGCTTTGTGAGCATGGAGTTTTGGGATAAAATGTTCAAAGGATTATTGACCGATTAAGGTGGAAGTCCGACACCACATTAGGAAGGAATTTAGAAAGAGTATGCAATAATGCCCTATTTTTGAAAAACTATGTAAAGGGTGCATCCATTACTAGAGCCTGGAGCTCACAAATTCTGCATGCTGAAGTTACAGTACTCCCACCAAAAACAAGACCTTCCAGGTCCAGTACTTCAGTGCACGAGTATTCAGTGGCTTGAAAGGAGCATTTATCAGCTGAGTTAAAACAATTTTGCAATTCAAAGACACTGTGAGAGGCTTAAGGGAAGGCGTTATAAAAAGCAAGCCCCACATGAAATGAAAACAAAGGTCATGGAGATAGGTTTACCATCTAAATGATGGTGATAAGCATCAATTGCACTGAGGTGAGCTCTGTCAGAATTGGTCTTTAAAGTAGACTGGGACAAATGTAAAGGGTATTTAACCCTGGAATTACCGAGATTTTTTGCACACACTGAATACCGTTGGGGTCATAAATGACCCCACGACAAATTTTAATTGTTAACCATGAAAAATTTAAACTAAACAGACAAACTATTATTTTGAATTAATTATTTATTATATTTATTAATTTTTATTTATTTATTTACAGTCTCTTTTATACCGTGCTATTCAACATCAGTGCGGTTTACATGAAACAGAATGACTAGCACAGTGCAGCAAGCTGATCTGTGTTTACAAAGAACAGGTACTACAACATGGATAAAACTGGGGTAACTATTTACATCTAGGCGACATGTTATGTCATGTCAAAAGCAATCGTAGTAATGGATGGCTTGCGGGGTATGTTGCTGTGGCTGTACTAGATGGGGGAGGGGGCTATTGGAGCGCTGTCTTCCGGGTAGTATTTGAGGAAGAGGTGGTGCTTCAATGCCTTCCTAAACTGGGTTAGGTCAGGGATTGCCCGGATGCTGGGTGATAGGGTGTTCCAGCATCTGGGTGCACAGAATCTGAAAGCCCTTTTTGCTGTTGCATAGGTGCATTGGGTTATTTCCTTTGGGATTACCAGTGTGTTGACTGCTGCAGATCTTCTGGATCTATTGGGGGACATGGTTTGGATAAGCTCTGCTAGTGATGTGGAGGAGAACCCATTGATGGCCTTGAAAGTCAGCAGTAGGGTTTTTTTTTTTTTTCTCTTTATTGAATTTTCAAATACACCAGAGTAAAACTAAGGGGTATGTTTACTAAAGTGCGGTAAACGTGAATAACGCGCGTTGTATGACGTTAACGATCGTAAGTGCAGTATAACGCGCGTAATCACGCGCCAACGACCATTAACGTCATACTACGCGCATTAACCGTAGTTAACGATCGTAAAGCCCCGCGGCGCGTTAAAACAGCGCAGAAGGTGGAGAGTGGGCGGAGAGAAGGGGTCAATGGGCGGAGAGTGGGCGGGGAGAGGCTCCCCTCACACTAACGCGCTGAAGTGCAGAGCTCAATTCCAACGCGAATGAAAACCTGTCGTTAAAGGCATATTAAAGGGAAGAGAAACCATTTCCGTCAGCAATGTACAGCAAAACCGGGGAAACCTACAAAACGTGAGCAGTGTGATACATGTGCACAGAACAAAATTGCAAATAAAACTTTAGAATGACCACAAGAAACAGTGTAAAAATTATAATTCAGCTGGGCAATAGTGATAGCAATGGGCAACAATAAAAAACACTCCCAGGAAAGCTCCAAAAAAAAGAAATGATGTGTGGAAGGGTCTACACTCCGTAGACCCTTTCAAAAATCATTTTATTTTATTGGAGCTTTCCTGGGAGTGTTTGTTAATGTTGCCCAATGATATCATTGTTGCCCAGCTTGGTTATGGGTGTCTGCCCCTTTTTTTGAGGTCTTTTTTGAGGTTTATGTGCACGTTTGTCTTCATACAAGGTAAATGAGCCCACAGTAAAATTGTGCAGAGCAGGGTTTCCGACTCGTCAGGCAAGTTTTCCTACCTCCAGGGACTGCACTGTCTCTGTGGCCACAGTGTGGTGCAACAGACACAGCCAGTGTCTGTAAAACCAGAGGGTCACAGGTTCAAATCCCAGCTGGGGCTCCTGCCAACCCAGTCCCCATAGTTATACCCACCAGTAAACAGTGATAGTAACAACACTCCTTTATTGCAGAGAACATACGCATGGTTAATACGCCTATATTTTACCACACCAAACACAGACACCATAAACAGGCACATTACCTAGAGCAGAGTCTCGCAAATGCAGTCCTGGAGGGCCCCACACCATTCAGGTTCCATGCTGCCTCTAATAAAGATGCCTGTGCTGCATATCTATGCACCACCCCCATGGCATGCAGATGTAGCTCATGCATATTTATGAGGGACAACATGAAAACCCGAACAGTGTTTGGAACACCAGGACTGGAGTTGGGAAACTCTGCCGTAAAGCAGCAGCCAACAGGGCCGGACACACCCACACACACACCCACAGGCCCCATTGGCCAATGCCTCCTGGAGAGGCAGGGCATTGGGCCCTGCCTGTATCTCCCAATACTAGCAGTTGCATACCTTAGCAATGCCACCCTACACCTGGGAATATGGTACACAGCCATCAAACGTTTCCTATGATAACTGGCAGATATCAATTCCTACGTTAAGCACATTTTGCTCATTGAGCTCCACCATAACAATCATTCTGATGTCTGCGGTGTGTGCTGCAGGTCTGATCTCTGACAGTGTTTACCACCCTGGGGAGTGACCCCCAACAGTATTGCGTACCATATCCATGCCTGTACTGTGCCCAGGACTGGTGTGGTGGGTATGGCTGCTGAACCCCTCTATAGTAGCACAATGCTGGCATAGGTGTGGGGGTGGCTGTCTGTCTATCCAGTGTGTGGTGGCTGCAAACACCTTCCACAGCCCACACTGCCAGCAGTGTTGCCAGTATTGGGCTGCCAATGTGCATAATGAGGAGCAAGGTACCATGGGTATAGGCCGGACAGGGTGGCCTGGCCAGGGTGCATCTGCACAGGGCATAAGGCACTGACTGGGACATTTTAGTGCCTGGCCACCACCTACACAGACAGGGTGACCTCAGTATGTCCTTCTGAGAGATCACTCTCACCCTGACTGTGCAGTGACCACAGCATGGCTAGGCACCCCCATAGTGCTATATAGCATTTTTCTCATGTGATAGATATGGGTTTCCTTTTGGGGCCCAGTCACTGTTTTATCTACTTGCTGTGTATGCTGACATCCCAGTTCTGGGTGCATGCATCTCCACTGGGCACATGCACTATTGACTAATTAGCAGGCTGTTTGCAGCTGGTATGTGTCTTGATGGAGTGGCTTGCAGTGGCTGATGTCTTGCAGCAGGAGAATATCAGATAGTGGTGGGGTGCAGCTTAGCATATCCAGGCCCAGTGTTTGTCTGCTATTGTGTTATGGATGTGTACAGAGCTGCATTGATTGCCCTGTGGGGTGTCTGTTCCTCAGCAGGACTGGGGTTGATGTTCCCCTCTACTGCCACCTTTGCAGGGAGGTAGAATGTGGATCTATTGTTAGGAGACCCTGTTTGCTGCCCTGGGGGAGGGGGGTGGTCGTCCATGGGGGCTACACCTGACTGAAACAGACAGAGATATCCAAGGTGCTTCTGCAGAAACTACCTATCTCACACATTAACATTGCTTTGGACCAGTGCCATGGCCTCTTTCAGCCATGGACGGTGCTGTGGACCTGGTGCTGGGCGCCTCACTGCACCCTCAGGGTGAGCACAGTACCCGCACAATGTGACGGTGTGTAGCTACTCTGTGCCAGTACAACACACGGTCAGTACCCCCTACCAGGCCGAGGTGCTGTGGGGGTGCACATGGTCAGTTCCCCCTACCAGGCTGAGGTGCTGTGGGGGTGCATTCCCCATGGTGTGTATCTGTGGACAGCTGATTTGCATGTGCAGTGCATCATGGGTGTGACTGGCACAATCCAACCCTGTGAAAGTCCAGCATCTGCTCACAGGCTCTGATAAACCATAGGCCATCACACGTACATCTGTTGGCTTAATGCATAGGTGCGAGACACCCTAAAGAGTCTGTAATATACAGTGCCCACGCTGGTAAAAACACACGTACCCACGCACGATTGTACGCACGGGGCTACGCCCGTACCAACGCATGCAGCCTCGCACGCACCAATGTACGTGGCTAGGCACACTCCGAGGGTGTGTTTCTGATACCACTACTCAATGTAAAGAAAAACATGCCTCCTCATTCCCTATGTAATGTACAGGGTGATGCCTGGGCCAGCCCTTTGCGTTAGGCACACTGGGGACTCGAACCCATGCTGCCTGTAACAGCGGTCAGTACCGTAACCATTGTGCTACAGCTCTGTTTCAGTGCTTTGTGTCTTTACGCCTTCTTACGATTAACGCGCAGTAACGCGCCACAGCGCCCTGTAACGCTCGTTAGTTCTTGGAACGCGCGTTAGTGGTAACGATGTACCGCCCATGTCCTTATTTGGGGTTTCTGTCACTACCGCGGCTCCTAACGCGAATTGCACTAACGCAGTTTAGTAAACATACCCCTAAGTGTAATTCGAATACAGACATAGCAAAAGAAACATTAAACATCAAAGAAAAAACAGAAAACTTGGCATAGACCCCAAAATTAAACCTCTATAAGGTTCCAGGAGAAAAGAAATTTATCTAGGAATAATAACCAAAAACGGCTATAAACTCTAATAGAGCTTAGATGGTTCATGTAGCAGCCGGTACAGGATCCAACCCATCCCCTTCTTTACCCTCAAGAAACAATTTCAATTGCAGGGGTTCAAAGAAAAAAAACTGCTTAGTATTGTAAACTATTATACATTTACATGGATATTTCAACTTAAACTGCGCCCCCAAGGCGAGAGAACGCTGGCGCAAGGCCAGAAACTCTCTCCTCCTCTTCTGGGTATCTCTCGCTAAATCTGGAAATATCAATATCTTGGACCCCATAAATTGAGAAACATTCATCTTAAGAAAATATAAGCGCAGAACAGAGTTCCGATCCGACTCGAAAGCAAAGGACACCAGTAAAGTGGCTCTACTGGTTACCACATCAAGTGAGCTCTCCAGGAAACCTGTCAGGTCCATCTGTGCTGGGACATTAGTCTCCACCGAGGCTCTGCCACCCAATTCTTCTATTGAGGAAATTGAGACATACTGAGCCCGAATAATAGGAGGTAAATTCCCAGAAGGCATGAGGAGAACCTCAGTGAGGAACTTACGAACCAGCTCCATAGGATCCAATAGAGGAGACCTGGGGAAGTTCAACAAACGCAAGTTATTCCTCCTTGCTTGATTATCCAGGAACTCCAGACGTCTTCCCATAATCAAAGCTCCTTTTGCCTGGGTAACACCCAGGTCCTGTAATGCAGCAGCCTGAGTTTCCAATCGCGAAAGCCTCACAGTGTGTCCATCCACTCTCAAGCGTTCAGCCTCACCCTGCACCTTCACCACATTTAGCTCCTTGGAAAGAACAGCCACAACAGGTAAGAGAGATTTCTGAAGGGAAGCTATGGCGTCCCATAAGCTTTCCAAAGTCACTGTTGCCGGTCTTCCCAAAGCCTGCAGCTCGGAAGCAACCAAAGAGAGAGAGGCGACCGAAGCTAAACTCTCCGGTCCTCCGCTTGCCACAGCTGTCGACAACTCCCCTCCTCCTTCGAACAAAGCAGCGGGAACACTCTCAAGCTGGGTCGGGGCGGCACCCCCCACTGCAAGCGACCTCCCGTCGTCTGGGGATAAGACAACAGGCAAACCAACCCCTAAAATTCTTCCGGGTTGCGGCCGCAAATGCTGTTGGGGACTCAAAACCACCCCATTGCTCAGATCAGACGAGTTCCGCGTCTGATCCGCCGAAGCCACAACAGGAACCATCGGAGGAAAGAAGCCAGGAATCACCGACTGGGACGCTCCAACGGTAGGAGTAGAGGTTTCGGGGGGTTTCTGCGTATGTTGCTTCCTCTTTCTCCCCATATTAAACGTCTGAAGCCGGAGCCTGCTAATACACCCCCGACAGACCAAACAGCTCATCCGCCATCTTGGAACCCCTCAGGATCAGCAGTAGGGTTTTGAAAGCGAGTCTGCCATGTATAGGGAGCCAGTGGAGGTGCTTCAGGATGGGCGTAACATGATCGTTCCTAGAAGCCCCATGTAGAACTCTCACCGCGACATTCATCGTGAGTTGGAGCGGGTTCAGGGTGGATTGTGGGAGCCCTTGTAGGATTGCATTAGCGTAATCAAAGTGCGGTATAATCAACGCTTGATAGATTGTCCGGAAGTCATCCGGCTCTAGTAGGAAGCGTAAGTGCCTGAGTGTTCGTATTTTTTGGTAAATTGCTCTTGCTATGTTTCTTAAGTGCACCTTCATGTCCAGTCGTTGGTCTAATGTGACTCCAAGGTATCGGATTGTGGATTTGGTTTGTAGCTCTGTTTCCTTAACCTTTAAGTGGGGTGGCGGGGTGAGGTGTTGGTTCCTCGTAATGAAAAGGACCTCTGTTTTCTTGTGCTGTGAAGGTTAAATGTTTTGAAATGTAATGCTTTATCATATTATACATGAAGAAGAGTTGCCATAAAAGCAGTTTTTGCATGCACTTGATGAACACAGTAAAGTACTACAGTCATTTGCATGAGACACAGACAATTTCTGAATGTTCTTTGCAAACACTGCGCTTGCAGGAGGTGCAAACTATGTTGCTTTTCTTGTCTTTCTCTGGAACAGCCGTGACACCTTGCCCTTTTCTTTGGCATCCCGACATTGCAAACAGCATCAGTGGCTTCTTCAATGCTGGAAGAAGTCTCGCTGCAATTACTCTGAAGCAGCTGCTTTCCTAATTCCAAGAGGAATAGACGACGTCTGTGCTTTGACTTAGACTGCCATTCTGGATTTAGTGACATCCAAACAATGAAGGCATTCAAAGCACTGATGTCCAACATGTTGTAGAAGATTGTCACTGGCCAGCATCTTGTCATTCGTTTTGTGGTATACGTGCGCAACATTTGATCTGCCGTATCTACTCCAACTTTACTAGAATTATAGTCCAAGATCATGCGTGGTTTTTTTGTCTGGACGTGTGTTATCTACTTCTTCTTGATTATGCAAACTGCTCGGAAGAACAACTACTTTTCCTTTCTTCGGGCAATAGGAAACCAGAGTGGTGTCATCGCGAAAGGCAAACAGTGAAGTGAATACCTCTCGGCCCTTTGCTGTTACAAATTCTGGAGGTAATTCTTTTCTGTTCTTTTGAATTGTCCCCAAAAGTGTCATTTGTTTTTCTAGCAATTTCCGTGACAGGGATAAACTGCAGAAGAAATTGTCAACAGTAACATTTCTGCCAGATCGCGTCAATCCTTCAGTGAGTTGCAGCACAACCCTTTCACCCTGATTCTGTTCCCTGTTTTGTCCGAGTTCGCTTCCTGTATATACTTGAAGACGCAGAACATATGACATTGCACTGTCACACAACATCCATAGTTTTATGCCATATTTCCCAGGTTTGCTGGGAATATATTGTCTGAACGGAACACGGCCATGAAATGTAAGCAGTTGCTCATCCACGGTAACATTTTCACCAGGAACAAAGGCATCACTTAGAGTTGCTTCCCAGGTATCAAAAACGTGTCTGATTGGAGCAAGCTTATCCACGCCTCATTGTTCACATCTGTTGGTTGCATCATCAAATCTGAGAGCACAAGAAATTTGCTGAAAATGGTTACTGGCCATATTTTTACCGAAAACAGAACGATCATCTTCAAGGTTCCACAACTGAACTATGGATTCATTTCGTGACTTGTACATGCCTGAGAGGATCAGAAGTCCAAGAAAACGTTGAAATTCTCCATCTGTCAAATCTTTATAGGTGTCGTCATAAATGTGTCTTTCTTGTTTGCTCATCCACATCATGAGCAGCTCAGGACATCAATGACTTTAGAAAGCAACTGAAAACATCTTTGTTTATAGAACACTACGGTCATGCAATTAACTAACTTAATTTGTCTGGAATGTAAATCATATACATATTGTATAATAGCTCACATTATAGTATAGCTCACTATGTAGATAATGCAACTCACTCTAACACATTATACCATAACTTTAACTTTTATTTCTTTACATTTTCTCACTAATACTCTTAATATCTTTGTTTGTAAGACCGCTTTGATTGTATGATAAGGCGGTATAGAAATCCAATTAAATAAATAAATAAACAAAATAAATAAATGATTTCATTCAATAGGTTCTTCCTCATGAACAAGTGGAATGCTGCGAGAGGGCCATCAACATTTTGTACAGCATACCTTGTAGGACCTTGTTGTACGGGCATGACATTAGCTCTGGCGTATCTTCCAGCAGCTTGCTTTATAGGTTTCCTGTTCCATGATGTGGCATCCTTAGATACGTAGGCTTCAATGGCAACATTTGTGCTTATAGTTGATGACCTCTTAGCTCCTCTACGACCACAACTAAGATCCTCTGTGTTGGTCCCATGCTTTTTTGAATTCAGTTACTGTCCTCATCTCTACCACCTCCACTGGGAGACTATTCCACGGATCCACTACTCTTTCCGTAAAGAAATATTTCCGCATATCACTCCTGAATCTATCTCCCTTCACCCTCATCCCATGTCCCCTCGTCGCAGAACTTGCTTTCAATTGAAAGAGGCTCTCTCCCTGAACATTTATGCCACGGAGGTATTTAAACATCATAGAAACATAGAAACATGATGACAGAAAAAGACCACAAGGCCCATCTAGTCTGTCCTTCCATAACAACAACTACAACAGTCCACTTTTTACCTTTAGAGATCCTCACAGATGATACTGACACCGAGGACTCCTGCCTTCTTCCCCATCCAGCACAGCCTCGACCTGTAACTTGACTCTTTGCTGCAGGCGATGTTACTGGCTCAACATCAGTCTCACATTCACTTGGCGACCAACTGCTGTCGCCATCTGAATCATGACTATCATCATCAGATTTATCGCCCGAACTTGGCTGATATGCTTCTTCGCTTGCTGAATATGCTGCATCAGAAGACAACTCAGAGCCGTCACTGTCAGCATCTCGTTGCAATATTTCTCTTACTTAGGCAGCTGAATACTTTCGTTTTGACATCATAAACAATAACCTAAAATAAACAAAGATAAAGTTGAATAAAACACAAAGCAGTTTTACTATAGGTGTACAATAATCGTGATGAATGAGCTGAAAGCCTTTAGATTTCATCGGAAATAATGAGAGAACGTATGATATCAATTACAGAAAATGTGTAATTTTCATAAAATAAGAGTACAAAAAATAAATGATACATAATTAATGATAAATAACTTTGTCAGATCAAAAATTCACAAAACTGCAAATTGTATCACGATCCAAACGGGACGTAAGCAACTGGGGTCAGAAATGACCCCACTGGTACTCTGTGCTGCAATTCATCACTAGCGTCACCTAGCGGATGAAAATTATTCCTCTCATGGCGCAATATAAAGAGAATATTGACATGTGAAAAGTCATAAAAAGATTGCATCCTTGAACTACTAGTTTCCGAGATACGCTTTGTGAAACTTGCAATGGGGTCACTTTTGACCCCATCGGTACTCCCAGGGTTAAGCAGATTTATAAGGAAGATAACAAAGGGTTTAGGGCTTGCAACTCGCACAAAACAGCAAACCTCATATGATCTCCTTGTGGAATCTCTTCTGGAAGCTAAAAGGATGGCAGGTTCAAATTTGACAAAATTACCCCCTTAACATCCAAGCTGCGAGGGCTAGGGACTTGATGCTGGGGTGCAACAGAGTTCCTTGATCCTGCGTAATCAGAGTTAAGTCACCCAACCAGGTCCTTGATGGGAACTTTGTGTGGAAGAGGGAATCATAGATCAGAAATTGGTTGACTGACAGATGACAGAAGGCAGTGGTAAATGGAACTCACACAGAAGAAAGGAAGGTGCATAGTGGTGTACGTCAGGGATTGTTCCTGAGACTGATACTGTTTAATGCATTTGTGAGTGATATTGCAGAATGATTGAATGGAAAAGCCTGCCTTTTTGCAGATGATGAAAATTTGCAACGAGTGAACACTTCTGAGGGAGTGGACAACATGAGGAAAGATCTAAAAACACTGAACATAAGAACATAAGATATGCCATACTGGGTCAGACCAAGGTCCATCAAGCCCAGTATCCTGTTTCCAACAGTGGCCAATCTAGGTCATACGTACCTAGCAGTTTCCCCAAAAGACACAGGTTCCGTAATGCTTGTACTGGGTCAAGCATTGATATCCTGGGTCCCTTCTTAATAATGGTTTATGGACCTTTCCTCCAGGAACTTGTCCAAACCTTTTTTAAACCCAGCTACACTAACAGCCTTTACTACATCCTCCGGTAACAAATTCCAGAGTTTGATTACATGTTGAGTGAAAAAATATTTTCTTTTATTAGTCTTAAATAGTTTACCCTGTAGCTTCATTGTATGTCCCCTAGTCTTTCTATATTCTGATAACGTAAACAATCGATCTACGTTTATCCGTTCCACTCCGTTCATTAATTTATAGACTTCTATCATATCTCCCCTCAGCCGTCTCTTTTACAGGTTAAAGAGCCCTAACCTTTTTAGCTTTTCTTCATAGGAGTAATCTTCCATCCCCTTTACCATTACCATCTGAACCTTTTCTAATAGCGCTATTAGCTAATAGCTAATAGCACTGGAAGAATGGTCTAATGCTTGGCAGTTAAGATTTAATGCGAAGAAGTGCAGAGTCATACACTTGGGATGCAGAAATCCAAGGGAATCATATGCGATAGGGAGAGAGGGGTTGATGTACATGGACCACAAGAGGGACCTCAGAGTGCTAGTGTGTGAGGATCTCAAGGTGGCGAGACATTGTGACAAGTCGGTAGCCAAAGCCAGAACGATGCTGGGCTGCATACAGAGAGGGGACTATAGTAGTTGATATGGAAGGACAAACTTGATAGGCCATGTGGTCTTTTTCTGCCATCATATTTCTATGTTTCTATGAGTAACCAGCAGAAAGGAAGAGGTATTAATGCCCCTGTACAAGTCATTAGTGAGGCCTCACTTGGAATATTGTGTTCAGTTTTGGAGGCCATATCTCACAGAGGATATAAATAAACTTGAAACACTTCAGAGGAAGGCGACCAAAGTGATTTGGATCCTGCACCAGAAGACTATGAGAAGAGACTTGCAGACCTAAATATGTATACCCTAGATGAGAGGAGGGACAGGGGTGATATAATACAGATGTTTAAATACTTAAAGGTTTGTTTGTTCATTGATACCTTTTATCAAAGGGAAAGCTGTAAACCTAGAAGGTATACAATGAAGCTGCAAGGTGGTAAACTTAAAAGCAAAATCAGGAAATACGTTTGCATGCAGTGTCATTTACAAAGTTTTCTCCATGCTAGTATGTTTGATACCAGTACATACTTTGTTCACTCCCAAGGGGTGTGATAGGGATGCATGGGAATGATCTCTTGCCTTTTGTGGGCGGGGCAGGAGGCAATCATTTTCTCTTCTGCAGATTTGTTGAGTTTTAAACTTTTGAAAGTTGCTTCAATGAGAGATGTTTTTGGAAACCTAGAACATTCAGAGCACTAAATGTCAGTCACTTGCAGATCTGGGTGTCTGCTGCTTACCTACATACGTGCCAAAAAAGTTGACAAATCAGTGTTAATTAATCATGCAACCAGACTGTCTGTAGCTTATTTTACTACTGATGTATTCACTGTTTGTTGTGCAAGAACATTTCCCATTAGAAAATCTTATTGTAATCAGAAGCAATAAAAACTTGGTTTACCACAAGAGTCTCTGGAATTACTGTAAGTAGCTGAAACATGCCTTACATTTTTCCCTCCTCCCCATCTCAGCCTCATTTCCCCCCTCCCTCTTTCTTACCATTTCACTCCCTCTCTTTCTCTCATCCACCCCCCTCCCCCCCAGTGAAATCTTCCTTATAAGCACTGATAAGCACTGACACTCTTTCGCATAGGAATGTCCTCTCAGTGACTGGGGGTAGGAGTGGGATCGCTGAACTGCAGCTGGGATGAAGTGAAATGGCATAGATGAATTTCTGAACACGTTGGTTTTAGTCTTGACTGTTTCATAGTTGTAGAAGGAATTTTTGTAAGCTATCACGAGGGAGCTGGTTTCATGAGAAATACTGTGTAAGATTCTGTACCATCAGTACTCAGTGGGGATGTTGTTTGAAACAAAACAGGAAATTGCAATGCCATTTCTATATCGTTCTGTTTAGTTTTCAAAATGAAAGGAAATGGATAGCTTGTTATTCTTTTTTCACTTTGTTGTGTTTCAGCCCACATTTTTAGAAAACCTTGGCTGTGTGGGTTTTCTCCGCTTCCCATTTGTGGGGTTCCATATGCTCTGTAGGCCCCCTAGATTTCCTGGACCCCACTCTTACTTCATCTGCTATCTACAACAGGCAGGAACAAATCCTCCGTAACTCCTGTCCCATCGCTGCACATTTTCAAAATGACCCTAACCAACCTGTTGAAGAAAGTGAATGAGGTAAGCAGTGAGGTGAAGGGATATCAAGAAGCCCAGAGGGACTGGAGATTTGGCATCAAGCCCAATGAGGTTTGTTCTTTTTTTTTAATCTCTTTGATGGTGTGGCAAACTACAAATGAAAAAATGAAAACACTTCAGGTCACATCTTTTGTTTTCAATTTTTTTTCTTTTGCAGTTTGCTTTCTTTTAAAGAAACCGAGAAAAAAAAGGAAAAGAAACAAACAAGTTGTAACATACATGCTGGAAGCATTGCAAATAGGTGTCTTTTCTGAGTGGTTGGGTAGGGTATTTATATATAAGTATGAGATTGCCTAGGTAACAACTTGGTTGGAAAGGGTGTACGAGGGGCGGTGTGCAACCAAATGTATAGTCTGGTTGCAGGGCGATGAGGTGGTTGTGATAGGGATGCTTGAGAATGATGTGCACTGGGGTAGGAGTGGTATATGAGTACAGCTGAGTGAAAGGGATGCGTGTCTGTGAGTGAGTGACAATAGACCACTCTTTCACATTTGAATTGCCTACTTTGGATGGTATCTGGCTCCTTCTTCCAATCTCTTCCCCCTCTACTATCACCCTCACCCTACCCAGGACTGGATCAGAGGCACGCTAGGCAGGCCCTCCATTCTGCTGCCCCCTCTCCTCCCCCCCTGCCGGACCCTATTGCTCCCGCTGCTTCCCCTCTCTGGGGCCAGCAGTGGCGACAATGGCAAGGGAACCATGATGCAGTGCTTACCTAAGGCTCTGGTGCTGCATCGTGGTTCCTGCTTGCTATTAACCGCTGCTTCTGCCTCCCCTCCGATGCAGACTTCCAGTTTTATATAAACCTTCTGCCTGAGGGAGGTGGAGATACTTCTAAGGGAGGTACTGGCCAAACATCATATGCACAGGTCAGTACCTACCACAGGTAGCACCTCTGGTACCGTAACTGCTTTAAATTGAATGCCATCTATCACTACCAACAGGGACATAGAAGATGTGAAAAGGAAGTGGGGGACATGAGATGCTGGGCTAAGAAGGAGGCAGAGGCTATGGCAGCAGATGGCCAGCCCCAGCCCTCTTAGAACAACAGTTCCTGCCTGTTGTGGCTGATAAGTTCCTAAGAGGAGATCTTGATAGCTTCAGGCTGTCACATTCTCAAAGTGAATGCAGCACATATGCAAGAGACAGACCATTCTTCAGTAAGCACTGCATGCATATGGATATGTGTACACCAGCTATTATTCCCCATGCTCTGCCACAGTACCTACTGACCTCTAGCAGTAACAGTGTTTTACATAGCTCTGCAATTTCCCACAGATCCCATGACTCACCTTACCACATGACTCCAGCCCCTCTGGGACATATACAGTCAGTGCTGCTTTTGCTTCCATTGCAGTATAACACACCTCTCTGGAAAATTTAATGGATGTAAAACCAAGAATGGCATGGGCTGTCAATGCTGACTTGTAACCATATGATCACTCAACCTATGATGACAGGGAGCCTAGCAGTGGGGGTATGACTGTGCCTGAAACCATGTCTAGGTGGCTCAAGCTTGCTGGTATCACAGTAGCTTATGTGCACAGGGGTACCAGCCACATGGTCACATCCCACCCTCCACCTCTCCACAGGCTATGTAACCCATGCAACACAGGCACTCTCTCGTGTACCCCCTTTCTCCCTAATGCTGACCTCACACACCAATGCAGTCATGATCCATGGTGAGGGCAACACTGTGGCACACCAACATTACTTGCGGAGATTGCATGCCAGTATGACAAGATTGATGCACCACAGGCAGTCACTAATATAAGTGTGCTTACCTCTTGCTCATTAACAGCAGAGGTTGAGGAAATCGGTGATGCTGAGAATGGCACCAGGGCAAAGGGTAATGAGAATGGAAGCAGGCCATAGAACCATAGGCAGACACTGCAGCTGAATCAGAGGTCCCCAGTGAGGCATTCCAGGAGGAGCCATCCAGAGTGGAGATAGCAACTCCTGAGTTGGTGAGGTGGAACAGCTGAGAGGTGGAGGAGATTATGAGTGGAGATGCCATACTGCTGCCAACATTGTCCTAGTAGCAGAATATTGACCTATCTGCTGAGGAGGCAAAGTCAACTTCGGAGGGGAGCTGTGCCACCAGTCAGTGTAACCAGCATTTACTACAATGAGGGGAAAGGCTGCAGCAGCAGATCGCTGAATATCTAAAGTTATGTTAGGAGTAGCTTGACATCATGTGACAGTCCTGGCAGGTGTGTCTGGAACAACAGGATACCAATAAAACTCTTTTTGCAGAGATACTGTGCCAGGACCTGAGGGACAACTTTGTTGAGCTGAGGTCATCTTCCACCAATGTGCAGCCTCCAGCCAGTGGTCAGAGCACCACCCCAGCACAGGCACCTAGTCATTGCTCTTCTCTACTTTTATCCTGTAACAGAGGTGGCACATACATATCAACTACACAGACCATGCAGCACAACTCTCCATGACTGAACATCTTTGGATTGTGCCCCATGGCTCTGGGCACCCTCTACGCTTCCCTGAATTCCACAGTGCCACCCAAGAAGCAGAGGAGGAGGAGGAGAACTCCTCATATACAATGCAGCATGTTCTAACACATCATCCCAATCCCTATAATCCAGCCATGGGCAGGTTACCAGGGATAGGGGCCTACAAGGAATGGGGTAGGGAAAAGCATCTCTTATAACTCCTCAACCTCCATGACAGGCAGTGATGTGGGTGGATGGTCCACACTTTATGGCCTCTTTCTTACCACATTTATGACCATATGGGAATTTCTTCTGTGTGGAATATGTGCTTTGGGTAGGTGGGAATGAGTGAGGGAGGGCACATAGATCTTGGGGGGAGAAGGGAAAGGGGGTTGTGGGTCAGTGGGGGTGTTAATGTGGCTTGCACAGCTGGGTTTGTGGGAGAGAGTGCCAGTTATAGTGTTTAAGAGCATAAAAACATACAAAATGTCTTACTGAGTCAGACCAAGGTCCATCAAGCCCAGTATCCTGTTTCCAACAGTGGCCAATCCAGCTCACAAGTACTTGGCAGGTTCCCAAAAAGATACATAGGTTCCACAATGCTTGTCTCGGGGTAAGCAGTGGATTTCCTGGGTCTTCTTTAATAATGGTTTATGGACCTTTCCTCCAGGAACTTGTTCAAATCTTTTTTTAAACCCAGCTACACTAACAGCTTTTACTACATGATAGGTTCAGATGTACTGTGTGTGTGAGCAGAGGGGGTAATGAGGAGGATGCATGGGAGCGCTACCTGTGCGCATGTCTTTTCATGTTCATATGGGCAATAAACCACTTACTCTTACATGAAATATTTGTGTATTAGTTTATTTATATCTGGCTTGCTGCTTCATCTCCTTGTAGCTAGGGGCCAGATCCTCTTCTGTTTTTACTGGTTTCTCCTCAGCTGGCAGAGGTTGGTGCCTCCTCTGTGCTAGGTTGTAAAGATGCAGCATGCCATGAGTATCTGGCAAACCCTGGTGGGCTATAGAGTAGCTCTCTTCCAAATCTATTGAGGCATCTGAAGTGGCCCTTCAGCCATCTGAACACCCTCTCAGTGATGTCTCTGGTGTTCCTATGGGACCTGATGTATTGATCCCCACCTTCATTACTTGGTGCCACAATGTAGATCATTAGCCAGCTCCTTAATGGATATCTTTTGTCACCTGCAAGGGATGTTGGTGGAGAGCTCATAGGGTGAGTGAGCTATTTGAGGATATCTGTGTCTCATTCTCCATTCTATGTGAGGTGACATATTGTCTGGCCCAGCTGCAGGCAGCAGCTAGTCCATGTCCATCCGTGTCATCACCCAGCCTTGCCCTGACTCTACAACCACCCGCCCCTCCCCCAAGCATGACAGTGCTGACAGTCATTCCATCTAACTTAACATCCCTTCTGTCTTCCCTCTCTACTGCAGTCAACATGCATACATGGCCATAGTGAGGGCCAGTAGAACACTCTGCAGTTTAAATGGCTGCTAGTATCCTCAGTATTGCTTGGTATACATAGACTTTTGGTTGCATGGACCCCCCCCTTCCCCCCAAAACAGTTAAGCAATAGGCCCCTGCCTAGTCTCCTAAGGTGTAGACATGGGGCTTTTTCCCCTTTATTTGATCTCTTCTCTGATGGCATAAGGTCATATTTTCTGTCTTGTGACGTAGGGAGGGGGGTGACCTGGCCATTTACTACATGGGGTAGCTATATTTATTTATTTATTTATTTCAACTTCTTATATACCGCACTCTTTGACATCAGCGCGGTTTACAAATAACAGAAAGGAACCAGAACAACAGGCTGTTTGGTATTACATATAACAGGAGTATCAACTTGGATAACATGGGAGAACTATTTACATGGAGTATATAATCTATTAGCTAGATAGCATGCTCGAACTATTTACATAAAATTAGCAGGGATGCTTGGAACAAGAGGGATATTGTGGATTGTACTGGGGAGAGGCTGCTATGTTACGGTTCATGTGGGGTAGTATTTAATGAAAAGGTGTAGTTTAAGGGCCTTTCTGAACTGGGTTAGGTCGGTTATGGCGCGGAGATCAGGTGGGAGAGAATTCCAGTATTTTGGTGCGCTAAACATGAAAGCTCTGTTTGATGTTGATAGGCTGCACGTTGTTATAGCCTTTGGGGTTGTTAGTGAGTTTAATGCTGCATGTCTCCTATTTCTATTTGATGGGACGGATTGGATGAGTTTGGTAAGTGATGTGGACGATAAGCCATTTAAGGCCTTAAATGTGAGAATGAGGATTTTGAAAGTAAGTCTTCCGTGTATAGGGAGCCAATGGAGCTGTTTGAGGATAGGTGTGATGTGTTCACTTCTGGCCACTCCTATAAGAACCCTGGCAGCGGTGTTCATTGCGAGCTGCAAGGGGCTTATGGTGGATTGTGGGAGTCCTTGTAGAATGGAATTGGCGAAGTCGAAATGTGGCAGTATCAGAGCTTGGTAGATGGTTCTGAAGTCTTCGTGGTCTAGTAGAGGACGCAGGTGTCTGAGAGTGCGTATTTTGAAGTATACAGATTTTACGATATTGTTTATGTGTGATTTCATATCGAGCCTGTGGTCTAGTGTGACTCCGAGGTATTTTATAGTATCCTTGGTGTCTAGGTCAGCTCCCTTGACACTTATATGCGGTGGTGGGGTGAAGTTGGGGTCTCTTGTGATAAAGAGAACCTCAGTTTTCTTATGCTGGATGCGGAGGTTCTGTGACAGGAGCCATTGTGAGACTGCATCGAAGCAGTTTGTTATAGGCAATAAATCCATTTGCATTGTGGAAAATGGCATGTAGAGTAGGATATCGTCGGCATATATCATACATTTCACATTGAAGGACCTGATGATATCGCAGATAGGCTGCATATAGACGTTGAACAGGAGGGATGAGAGTGAGGACCCCTGCGGAACGCCTTGTCTTTGGTGGAAGAGTTTTGATTCTCCTGTTGCGGATTTGACGTATTGCATTCTGGTGTCGAGGTATGATTTACACCATTCAAGTGCTGAGTTGCAGATGCCTTTTCCTTTCAGTCGACCGAGGAGAATCTCGTGATTTATCGAGTCGAACGCTGCTGCTATATCCAAGAAAATTAGCACAACGCCTTGTCGGATGTTGTCTGTGGTATTGAGAACATCATTGAAGAGGGTGGTAAGCAGTGTCTCAACGCCGTGGAATTCTCTGAAGCCGTGTTGAGAATAGTCTAGAGGGGCTGCGGAGTCGATGTGGTCTTGGATTTGGCGCTGTGCCTCTTTCTCAAAGATCTTTGCTAAGAGGGGGATACTGGCTATTGGCCTGTAGGAGTCTGGCTGTTTTGGGTCTAGTTTAGCGTTTTTTAGCAGTGGCCTGATGGATGTGAGTTTTAATGCAGATGGGAAGGAGCCAGTAGTGAAAGAGAGGTTCATGATTCTTGCAATGAAGGTGCTAAAGTCACACCGCAGATCCTTTATCCAAAAGGCTGGGCAGGGATCGGTTTGCGCAGTGGTCGTGTTGAGTGAGGAGATGGTGTCTTCAATGTGTTTAGAAGAAGGCGTGTTAAGTGTGGACAGGGATGTCGGGCAGGTCGTTTCTTGTATATTGTTTTTTGAGAGTTCATCTGTCTGTAGGAGTTTTGATTGCAAGTAATCAGCGAATTCTTGCGGGTGGATATCATTATTTTGTTCAGAGGATGGTTCCTTTGATAGTGACTTAACCAGGTTGAAAAGGTCACGAGGTTTGTTCAATGATCTCTTGAGCATATCTGAGTGGTATTGCTTCTTTCTGGCTGCGATTGCCTCGCGGTGAGTTGAGAGGTGAAGAATGTAGGCTTCGTGGTCATCGGTAGTTAGTGAGCGGCGCCAGCGTTTTTCTAGCCTTCGTAGGTGCGTAAGAGAGGCCCGTAGTTCCGGGGAAAACCATGGAGCAGAGGTTCTTTTCCCTGATAAGGTCTTTTTGTTTGGTAGTTGAGCTACGGCGTTGAGGCTGTTGTTCCAGGCAGCGATTGACTCGTCGAGGTTGAGTGATGTGTTGTTGAGGATTGGTTGGGTACTTGACAGAATAAGTTCTCTGTTGAAAGGTCGAAAGCCCCGTGTTACTCTGGATGTATTGGCGAGTTTGCTGGTGTTCAAACTATGACTGTTGTTCAGGGGGATTTGTAGGTTTATAAGTTTATGGTCAGACCATGGGACATCGGTGATCGATTTTACAATGTTGCTGTTTTGCTCGGAGACATGGTGTGGGGCAAATACCAAGTCAAGAATGTTTCCTTTGGTATGAGTGGGTTCAGTGATCATTTGTTTATAACCAAGATTTTCGATGGCATTGAGGAGTGAGGAGGACTGGCTTTGTTGTAGTGATGGGAGGTTCAGGTCTCCCATAATCCAGTTGGGAGTGTTGGGGTTGCTGGTGTTAGCGGCCAGATCCAAAATAGTGGGCAGATCGTCTGTGGAGCTCGAGGGGGCTCTGTAGACCAGGTTTATGGAGCATTGTTTATTGGCTATGGTGATTATGTCCAGATTGTTTGTGCTATGGGAGTTAGTCATGTTGAAGAGGAGTTCAGACTTGGTGAGTATGAGTGCTCCTCCTCCTTTCTTGTTTTCTCTGTGGGTTGTGTGTATAGTGAAGTTTGGTGGAATGAGTTGGTTGATAAGGACATTGTCTTCTTTAGATAACCATGTTTCCGTGATCATGAGAGCATCAAGATCATAGAGGGTAACTATGTCTAGGATTACAGGCCATTTTTTTCGAATTGATCGAGCATTTATAAGGGCACATTTTAGGTTTTGTGAGGGTGATAGTTTGTGTTGCTTCAGGTTGCTGGATTGCTGTATTGCAATGTGGATCAAGTGGGAGTGTCGGATATGCGCTTCCCTAGTCGGATACTGAAAAGGGTTGCCTGCCCATTGCTTTCCGTGGTTTTTGAGGATGGGGATAAGACTGTAGGTGGGGGAGTAGGCAATGGTGGTTCCGAGCCAATCTGTGAGAAGATAGAAACTGAGGAGAGTAATGAGGTGGAGAGACATTTTGGTTTCTGGGATATAGTATGAGGGGGTAATTGAGTTTTGGGTGGTAAGAATACACAATACAGTATACAGGTAATTTCACAGTACAGTATACAGACTATGAGGTGGTAGCAAAGGTATCACTGATTGAGGTGTATGTTACAAGGCTAGTAATGGCTATAGCAAAATATAACAGGTGTCGTGTGTGCGCGTGTGTGAATGCTATACAGACAACTGTAAGAGTAAGACCAATGAAGAGAGTCAGGTGTGAGAGTATGTGAATACAGGCAACAGACCAATGAAGAGAGTCAGGTGTGAGAGTATGTGAATACAGGCAACTGTAAGAGTCAGGCTGATGAGGAGAGTCAGGTGTGAGGGTATGTGAGTGCAATACAGGCAACTGTAAGAGTCAGGCAAGTATAACAGGTGTCAGGTGTGTGTGTGTGAATGCTATACAGACAACTGTAAGAGTAAGACCAATGAAGAGAGTCAGGTGTGAGAGTATGTGAATACAGGCAACTGTAAGAGTCAGGCAAGTATAACAGGTGTCAGGTGTTTGCTGTGTGAATGCGATACAGACAACTATAAGAGTCAGGTTGATGAAGACAGTTGTTGTTTGTGAGTGGTGTTGCTTAGTGAGGGTGAAGTGGGAGATCAGATGGGAGTGAATACTGACAGTATAAGACAGCATATGACAACATAAGACAGCAGAATCTTGCTGGTTACTGACAACAGTATGGGACTAGTCAGGAGTATAGGCAGTCCGTTGGATCTTAGGGTGTATATTCAAGGGACAGTCATGAAATGCTATAAGTGGCAGTATGTGGGATTGCTTTGAACTGCTGAGTGAATTTCTTGGTTAGAGAGTTGAAGTATACTTGCTGTGAGGTCGGACAACTCGCTGTAGATGACTGAGGGTTCCAGTTGGGGGTCGGGTGTGGTTGCAGACTTCTTGGCTTGGCTGTTACTCGGTGTCATCTGAGAGTGCCTTTGCCTAAGGGCCGTGCCAAAGGGCCCTCTGGCGAGGCCCTCAGGCGCGGGCCCGCCTGATGGCGGCTGCTTTTCCTGGGCAAGGCTCCGCCTCCCACAGCCCCGATTGGACCGGAGGTCTCCTGAGCAGGCTAAGATGGCTGCTGCCTGCTCAGGCGTGCTCTACCCCGATCGGGGAGCACAGAGCCGGTTAGGAGCTGAAGAGAGGTTGCTTTCCTGATGCGGCTGCTTTTCCGGGGCAAGGCTCCGCCTCCCACAGCCCCGATTGGACCGGAGGTCTCCTGAGCAGGCTAAGATGGCTGCTGCCTGCTCAGGCGTGCTCTACCCCGATCGGGGAGCACAGAGCCGGTTAGGAGCTGAAGAGAGGTTGCTTTCCTGATGCGGCTGCTTTTCCGGGGCAAGGCTCCGCCTCCCACAGCCCCGATTGGACCGGAGGTCTCCTGAGCAGGCTAAGATGGCTGCTGCCTGCTCAGGCGTGCTCTACCCCGATCGGGGCGCACAGAGCCGGTTAGGAGCTGAAGAGAGGTTGCTTTCCTGATGCGGCTGCTTTTCCGGGGCTATAGGAGTTGAACCCAGATCCACAGGCCTTTTCTCTCTCCTTTGTACTAAGCAAGCTCTCCTGGGGGCAATTTCTCCAAATTGGTGAGTTTTGCACATACCATGACAGTCATGAACCTTACTTCTAAGCCAGGGTACATGGAGTATGATCTCAGTTTCTCAAATTTACCACTAATGCTCAACATAGTACTTGCATCATGGCAAAGAGAGCCTCATTCTGGAGTTTGTAAGATGTTATGTGTATGGGTAATTTATCAACATGTGCTTGGAAGTTCCTCTTAATTAGGCCTGTGGCACCCAACACAATGGAAAATAGCTTGGTATCTTTCTGCCACATTTTCTTGGTCTCTAACTGCATTCCTTGGTACTTAAAGATCTTCTCCCTCTATGGCAACCCTCCTATTTGCTCATTTGAGGCACACAGTGCCGGGACAGTGTCCTAGCGCTGCTGGTTGTCCGGTATGACACTCTCCATATGTATTTGTAATCTCTGCCATGCCATCTCTGCCCATTTACCTAGCAGCCAGCCTCCAGTGATGTCTCTGCTTGTAAACCTCTCATATATGACAGAGTGTGTGAGGATATACGCATAATGGCAGGATCCTGGGAATCATAGATAGACGTTTGTGATTTTTGTCCTGGGCATTGCAGACTGCCTGCATGTTCATGGAGTGGAATGACTTCTTAATGTAGTAGGTGGCTTCTCTCCCAAGTGAGGGGTGTAAGGACCATATGTGTGCAGTCTGTTACACCCAATACAGAGGGAAAATGTGCTGTATCATGGAACCGCAGCAAGGTTTGCTGCTTCTGATGTATAGTGGAGGGGAAGACCAAGTAGTCAGCTGTGTGGGTTAAAAAGGCTGCCAGTAATTGGGATATGCACACTGAGGCCTGCAATGGCAGCCAACATGGACTGGAAGCTGTCTAGTGGCCTTTAGGAGCATGGGCGTAGGCTGGCTCCTCTGTGTGGTTGAGTGGAGGAGGGATTCCAGCTCCTGACAAAGAAGGTGAATGGCAGCCTTGTCAAATCTGAATTGGGTCAGACACTGTTCATCAGTAAGGTCTAGGTACTGGATCCTGGCCAGGAACATACTCAGGAATGTGTGCCCTCTCCTATCCTTCCTGTCTTCCCTGTGGGACTCCTCCTGCAAGACCAGTGCACACCATGCAGACATAGTATCCATGACTTCTAACCACCACCAATACCCTTATTAACCTACCACCAACACTGTTTTTTACCCTACACTAACACACAGTGCACTGTCCTCCTGGGGACAGACAGACTTAGAAGCACAGATACATACACACACATACATGTACACCACAGGACACTCACACACCACCTCCACACCAGAACACAGAGGTACAGTACACTCACGTTTATAGTAGCGCAGCTGGAGCACGGACAGGGCACACAAAGATGCTCAGGGTAGTTTCTCCAAATGGGTTAGTTTTGCACATACTATGGCAGTTGTGAACTTCACTTCTAAGCCACAGGGGGACACACAGAAGCCAAGTGAGGTGGGGCATGGCAAATAGGGTCAGGGAGGGGAGGAGGCTTATGGGCAGCTGCTTGCAAATGGGCAGTGGTTGGGTCTGGAAACCATGACAGGAAGGGATCCAAAGACTACTCAGTGGACATGGATGACAGGCAGGCCAATCTCTCTCCAGTACAAGCTTCTCCAGTTACAATCACAAACCGCAATCAGCACGGACATAGTTTAGGCTTTCACTAGTCTATAATTACGTGTTTCTGGCCATAGGACATCCTTTCAAGGCCAGGGGCAGAATGTAGACAGAGTACAAATGTATACATTCCATAACTTAGACATACAGTATCTTTACAAATCTAGGCACAGACATTTACTTTGTCTAGGGCTGCATAAATGCTTGCACCTAGGTTTGAGACATGTATGACTTATGTCCCTATTTTATAGGTGCAATCTACATGCATTGGAACGTTTGAAAAATCTAAGTGACCTTATAAGAATTATCTCCTAAATGCAAAATTGAAGATGAGGTAATTGCAAAACTTATGTGGTAAAGTAGAGGGCATGTTCAGCATCTGCCCTGCATTTAGTACACAGGGAAGACACTTAGCACATGTTCCGTGTTCCCTGCTTCAGCCAACAGTGAGAATGTACCTTGCTGCTAGATGATGCAGGGAACGCGGGTCCTGGTGCCAAAACCTGTGTTTAGAAAACCCACGGCCATGATGACCCCAATCCCACCAAAAAATGTCCCTCTCAACCACGTGTCCCACCAGTACAGAACCCTCTCACTCAACAAAAGCCCCCCCTCCCTTGGGCACAGATCCAACAAGGAGAATTCCAAAACCAGAAAAAACCCCAGAGTCCAAATCCCCCTCTGACCCACCCTATACATGGCAGATTGACCCCTAGCGGTAGTACTGTGAAACTACTGTTAGGGGTCAAAGCCACCATTTTGGGACCTGGAGGCTCCAGGGCAGGAAGAGAATATGGGCCCTGGTGCCACTAGACACCAAGGATTTCCCTGATTATATCCTGGGGGTAGGTCGGGTAAGTGTTTGGACAGTGGGTGTTCTGGTTTTGGCTGCCTCATGGTTGGGTCTGTGCTTTGGGGGGGGGGGGGTAATTTCTGTTGGAGAGATCTGTGATTGGGGAAGGTTACTGTTGGGGGGGGGGGGGGTTGGTAACTGTGCCGAGGTGCTGAATGGTTGGGTGTAGGTTTGGGTCTGGGTGCCTCACCACTATGACCGCTGGTGTTTTTTTTACCCACATTATTGGCAGTCGTGACAGCTAGCAGACGACAACATCCCACACCCTAGTCCTCACCAGCAAACACGGTTGCCCTCCACCCCTATCCCATCCCATCGTGCTCAGAGCAGTTATCATGAAATTTTTATTACATTGGCTGCTTTTAGCACATGATAGCAGTTAGTTTTGTTCCACACTAACTAACTAATATGTGCTATTTTGGATTTGATTTTGTCATTAGTGTTATATGTTTGTTGCAGTGGTGTAAAAGTCGTCTCAAGTGGCCCCTCCAGAGCAGGGGGCCCCAAGGAAGAAGGGGGCCCACTTGCAGCACCCTCATATTCTCTGACGTGGACTTGCTCCTACTCTGGGGGCCATTTAAAAACTATTGCTTGGGGGTCTGTGTTGGTTTGTGTTTAAAAATGGTTTCTGTTTTTAATATGTATTCTGTTTTCTGCCCTGAGCCTGTTGGAATAGGCAAATCAAGCAAATAACTGGACACAAATAGAATAGTTTATTAGTTTTAGAGATTTCTGGCTATAGTGTGCACAGAAATATTTAACAACAGGCAGGTTTTTTTCTTATTTTTATTTGCATTTAAGAATAATACATCAAGAAAAATGGAATGCAAAAGAGTAAGTTTAACATAAGAGTAAGTGGAAGGAGATTAACACATTCAAACAAACTATATCCTCCAAGGAAGCTCCAGAGAAACATAAAAAAGAAGGAGAGACTGCAAAGAAGGAAAGGAGCTAAAAGAAAAAGAAGAAATATGTCAGATCATGAGTGAGGATATAATATAATAAAAAAATCCATGCAACATCTAAACTACTGGCACATCCTCAACTCAAGGGACCCTTCACTACTCAACTGTCCCCTGAAGTCCAAAACGAAATGCCACTGAGTAGGTTCAAACAAAAATACAACGAGAGATCCTAATCAGACATTTCGTATGCTCTTGGATAACCAAATATAAATCAGAGAGCATACAAACCTTTGTATCCTCCAAAACAACTTAACTCTTGTGGAAAACCAAATGCAAAACAATGCAAAACACCACCAAAGGTCCTTCAGTCACCCCGGTCAAATTCAGACTACCAGTTGATTACACTCCTTCCTCTTTTGCCTTCTGCCCCACCATCCCATGGGTGCAAGACTCTCATGAACTTCACTTGCCTGAAGGAAGTAGGTCATGAGAAATACCCTTCCCAGCAGGTTCAAAATATCTAATATATAGTGCTTCCATGCTTCACGTACAGAACTTAAGGAACTAACAAAAGTTCAGAACCTATAGGTTCAGAGCTCTTGAATACTTCTCCAGTATTTTACTGTTCCCTGAAAAAAGGAGAACCAAGAGACCAGGATTTGATTCTCACTAGCACTCCTTATGGCCTTGGGCAAGTCACTTAACTCTCCATCGCCTCAGAACAAAGGCCTGGCAATCTACTTCTGGTCACGCTTCCAAGAAAACCAAGGAGCTGTTGGGTTGCCAGGAGTCAGCATTGACTCGAAGGCACACATTGTATTGCATTGTAACAAGGACACGGATCAGTCAAAGGCTGGATATAGTCCAGGATAGGGAGGGGAGAAGGGTTCTGAGTTTTGCCTTACATTTCCCCATGCTACTGTACAATAAGAGAAAACTTCAGAAATAAAGGAAATAATGGCAAAAAGCTGCAATAGATTAGAGCACAATTTGGCCTATCCTCTGCTTTGATTGCGATTTGATTCTCCAGGTATTACGGGCCCGATAATGAGTTGCAACGGCTATGTGCCTGTAAGGCGCCATTGAACTTTAACCCTGGATATTCAATCTGGGGACATATCTGTCCACCAGAATTGAAGATCTGGGTCTGCCGCAATGTGCCGTAGTGCGCAGAAGCTAACCGGGCAGTGGCAATATTGAGCCACTACTCAGTTAGCTCCCACATGTAAAGATAGTCAAGGTTTCTCCATGCCTATTTTAACCTGCAGGTCTCTAACTGGGCAGTGGTTCAATATTGCTGCTGCCCAGTTAGCAAAGGATGCCACCTCCGCTCCACCACGGAACATCCCTGACACGCCCTGATTCTACACTGATAGCATCAAGGCGTGTAGCGGTAGAATCAGTGGATTTTCATCAGCACTAACTGTGTTAGTGCCGATGAAAATATCCCTCTATAGTGGCACTTACATGGTGTACAGGTTTTGAAACCATGTAAATGCCTTTGAATATCGGGCCCTGCATTTGTATTCTTTACTGGGCCCACAGTAAACAGCAGATTTGTAGCACCTACAAAACTGTTTACTCTTGAGTGCAGTAAAGCCTCATTTGAATACGCCACTCTCATTACATGCATGCCTACTTGCTAATCTGCTGGGAGCAATTTCAGCATGCATGATAAGGCCTTTTAGAATAGCACACACTGTTTTTAGCATGCACAAAAAGGACATTAGCATGCATGCAACACTTTATTGCACAGACGTCATCAAATAATCTTAACAGTTCTTCACCGTTATTAAGCTGAAGCTAACAACTTACTTCCAGCAAGCTTTTTTTCTTGATATGTTTTTTAGTTAGGCAATATTCCCTCAACGGTTAATCGTGGCAGTCAGGTTTTTTTTTAAAGCCAGTGTCATCATTAAAAATAATCTGGATATTAAGGGGTATGTTTACTAAACGGCGCACAAGTGCACGGCGCACAATAGCGTGCGCTAAGGTACCTTAGCGCATGCTAATGATGCATTTTTGTGCCCCGCACACGTGTGCGCCGCACTAACGGGCCCGCTCATGTGCGCGGCACGCTGATGTGCGATAGAGGCGTAGAAAGGCTCCCGGAGGGCGGAGGAAGGCTCCCCAGGGGCGGAGAGACGGGGTCAGTGGGTGGAGAGTGGGAGAGGAGAGGCTCCCCGCACAGGAGCGGGGCCGAATTTCGAGTAAAAAAATACCGCGAGTGAAAACCTCGCGGTAGAGCCGATTTAAAGGGAAGAGAAACCATTTCTGTCAGCAATGTACAGCAAAACCAGGGAAATCTACAAAAAGTGAGCAGTGTGATACATGTGCACGGAACAAAAGGGCAAATAAACATTAAAAATGACCCCAACAAAATATAATAAAATTATAATCAAGCTGGGCAATAGTGATAGTAATGGGAAACATCAAAAATCACTCCCAAAAAAGCCCCAAAAAATAAATATGAATTTTAGAAGGGTCTACGCTCCGTCCCCATACAAGGTGAATGATCCCACAGTGAAATAGCACTGATCAGGGTTTCCCTCTCCATTGGACAGGTTACCTATGGCATGCACATTTCCACAACAGCAGGGTGGGCAGGTCAGAATGGGCAATTGGACAGATGCTGGGAAAGGGGATACAGAGGGCTGCAGGCGACACATGCTGTGGTGCAGCTGGGGCACAGTGCGGACTAGGCAGATGCCTAGATGGCACCTAGGAATGCTGAAACTGAACAGCAGCCAGACAGCAACTGATGAGGGCCCAGCATGGGCACGAGAGTGTCTATCACAGTGTCATAGGGGATAGTACCCAGCAGGTACCCCCAAGGGCACGGAACATTGGCAGGCGGTGATTGGGGGACGTGCAGACAGATATGCAGGCACCCCTACCACAGAACCTGCACCATAGGCAGCCGCCTACCCGCACACAGGATGGCCTGAGACTGCGTACCACCAGCACCACCAGCAGAAGGGCATGTCAGCATGGTGGCACAGGGGTACTGGAGGTGGAGGGGGGCAGTGGCAACTGCCCAGAGCAGACCATGGCCTAGCCCTGTGTAGGTGGGTGCAATGCACTGCAACAGACAGGCCCTGCCGGACAAACAGTCATGGTATCATCAGGGAATGCACTGTCTCTGTGGCAACACGGTGGTGCAGTGCACACAACCAGTGTGTTTAGAGACAGAAGGTTCAAGCCCCAGCTGGGGCTCCTGCCAATCCAGTCCCCATATTTTACCCACAACTATATCGTGATAGTAAAGACGAACCTTTATTGCAGAGAACATAAGCATGGCTCAAACACTTCTATTTTACCCTACAGAGCACAGACACCAGAAACATGCACATTACCTAGAGCAGATTACCCCAAATGCAGTCCTGGAGGGCCACAAATCCTTCAGGGTTTATGCTGTCTCCAATCTAAGGATGGAGCGGTACTGGTGGTGGAGGTGGCAGCAGCTGGTGGCCACAGCAGACCATGGCCTAGCCCTGTCCAGGTGGGTGCCGTGCACTGCAACAAACAGGCCCTGTCGGATGTACAGTCATGGACTCCCCAGGGAATACAGCATATCTGTGGCAACACGGCGGTGCAGCACACACAGACAGTGTGTGCAAGAACAGAAGGTCACAGGTTCAAAGCCCAGCTGGGGCTACTGCCAATCCAGTCCACATATTTTTCCCACAACTAAACCGTGATAGTAAGGACAAACCTTTATTGCTGAGAACATACACATGGTTAATACACCTATATTTTACCCCACCGAGCACAGACACCATAAACAGGCGCATTACCTAGAGCAGAGTCTCCCAAATGCAGTCCTGGAGGGCCCCACACCATTCAGGTTCCATGCTGCCTCTAATAAAGATGCCTGTGCTGCATATCTATGCACCACCCCCATGGTATGCAGATGTAGCTCATGCATATTCATGAGGGACAGCATGAAAACCCGAACAGTGTTTGGCACACCAGGACTGGAGTTGGGAACCTCTGCCGTAAAGCAGCAGCCAACAGGGGCAGACACACCCACACCCACACCCACAGGCCCCATTGGCCAATGCCTCCTGGACAGGCAGGACATTGGTCCCTGCGTGCATCTCCCAATACTAGCACTTGCATACCTTAGCAATGCCACCCTACACCTGGGTATACGGTACACAGCTATCAAACGTTTCCTATGATTACTGGCAGATAGCAAGTCCTACGTTAAGCAAAGTTTGCTGATTGAGCTCCATCATAACAATCTTTCTGATGTCTGTGGTGTGTACTTCAGGTCTGGTGTCTGACAGTGTTTACCACCCTGGGGAGTGACCCCCAACAGTATTGCGTACCATATCCATGCCTGTACTGTGCCCAGGACTGGTGTGGTGGGCAGGGCTGCTAAACTCCTCTATAGTAGCACAGTGCTGGCATAGGTGTGGGAGTGTGTGTCTGTCTATACAGTGTGTGGTGGCTGCAAACACCTTCCACAGCCCACACTGCCAGCACTATTGCCAGTATTGGCCTGCCAATGTGCATAATGAGGAGCAAGGTACCATGGGTATAGCCCAGACAGGGTGGCCTGGCCAGGATGCATCTGCACAGGGCATAGGGCACTGACTGGGTCATTTTAGTGCCCGGCCACCACCTACACAGACAGGGTGACCTCAGTATGTCCTGCTGGGAGATCACTCTCACCCTGACTGTGCAGTGACGACAGCATGGCTAGGCACCCCCATAGTGCTATATAGTATTTCTGTCATGTGATATTTATGGGTTTCCTTTTGGGGCCCAGTCACTGATTTATCTGCTTGTTGTGTATGCTGACATCCCAGTTCTGGGTGCATGCATTTCCACCAGGAGCATGCACTATGGACTAGCTAGCAGACTGTTTGCAGCTGGTATGTGTCTTGATGGAGTGCCTTGCAGGGTGTAGTGGCTGAAGGCTTGCTGCAGGAGAATATCAGATAGTGGTGGGGTGCAGCTTAGCATATCCAGGCCTAATGTCTGTCTGCTATTGTGTTATGGATGTGTACAGAGCTGCATTGACTGCCCTGTAGGGTGTCTGTTCCCCAGCAGCACTGGGGTTGATAGTTCTCTCTACTGCCACCATTACAGGGTGGTAGAATGTGGGTTGGTTGATGAGAGACCTTGTTTGCCACCCTCAGCCCTGGAGAAGGAGGGTGGTGGTGGTATATGACCCTCCTAGAGGTCCATAGGGGCTACACCTGACTGAGACAGACAGATATATCCAAGATGTTTCTGCAGAAACCACCTATCTTACACATTAACACTGCTTTGGACCTCCAGCATGGCCTATTTCTGCCATGGAAGGTGCTGTGGACCTGGTGCTGGGCGCCTCAGGGTGAGCACAGTACCCGCACAATGTGACGGTGTGTAGCTACTCTGTGCCAGTAAAACACACGGTCAGTACCCCCTACCAGGCCGAGGTGCTGTGGGGGTGCACATGGTCAGTTCCCCCTACCAGGCCGAGGTGCTGTGGGGGTGCATACCCCATCTTGTGTTTATCTGTGGACAGCTGATTTGCATGTGCAGTGCATCATGGGTACGGGTGTCCTAACCCTATCCTGGTGACCACAGCAGACTGTCTGTGTGGTGACGTGCACTCCCTCTGCAGCCAGCCAGGGGCTTCCTAATAGCTATAGAGCTGTAGCACAATAGTTATTTCACTGCTTGTGGAGCCAGAGGTTGTGGGTTCAAACCCACAGTGGGGTTATTTGATAGGACTGCCCAAAGCATTATCTATTTTTAATGTACATTATTGCTGCCAGCAAAAACACCCTCATCGTACTGTACCCATAAGGTGCCTCAGAGGGCACTTTATAGGGCGCCCTATAGGTCACCTTATGGTTACCGTCCATATAAGGTGCACTATACGTTATCCTGTGGAGCAACTTATAGGGTGCCCTATAGGGGACAATTTAGGGTGCCGTGGCGGACAGTGCACTTTATAATGTGCCCTATGGAGTGCCTTATAGGGTGCCTTATGCAGCACCTTCAATTACGGCACGTGAGGGCGTGTTTGCTGGCAGCAATTAATAAAATATAAATAAAGTGCTGCAGGAAACAATATGTACATTGCAAAGCTGATGCCTCAGCCAGCCTTATGTATTAGGCACACTGGGGAGCAAACTCATGACCCCTATATCAGCAGTCAGTGCCTTAACCATTGTGCTACACTGCTGCTCCTCTTTGCATGTCAGCGCACCTACTTAAGATTTCCATGCGTTTAAATGCACAGTGCTGCCATCAAACACAGTGCTATGACCTTGCTGTGCCTCATAGGGCACCCTATATGGCGCCCTATAGGCCGCCCTTTCAGCAACATTGTAGGGTGCCGTGGCGGACAGTGCACTTTAAAATGTGCCCTCTGGGGTACCCTATGAGGCGCCTTATGCAGCACCTTATGTTACAATACTTTGAGGGTGTGTTTGCTGGCAGCACTAATTAAAATAAAAATAAAATACCCCCTACAGCAATATTACCTATAACAGATAATGCCTCAGCCAGCCTTCTTCATTAGACACAATGTGGGATTGAACCCATGACTCCTGCATCATTGGTTAGTGTCTTAACCATTGTGCTCCACTGCTGCTCCTCCTTGCATGTCAGCGCACCTACTTATGATTTTCATTCCTTAAACTGCACAGTGCTGCCATCAAAAACAGTGCTGTGACCTTGCGGTAACTCATACGGCACCCTATAAAGCGCCCTATAAGCAACATTCTAGGGTGCCTTGGCGGACAGTGCACTTTAAAATGTGCCTTATGGGGCGCCTTATGTTAACATGCTTTGAGAGTGCGTTTGCTAGTAGTGATAATTAAAATAAAAATAAAATGCCTCCTAAAGCAATCTTCCCCATAATAGGTAATGCCTCAGCTAGGCTTCTTAATTGGGCACAGTGGGGGATTGAACCCCTGATCCCTGCATCATTGGTCAGTGTCTTAACCATTGTACTGTGGCTCTATTCCTGTGCTTGCACATCAGCGCGCCACTTATGCTTCCCGCGCAGCTTTCCCATGCGCTAATGTGCGGGGCGCACATGAGCGCAGCGCACATTAGCGCATGGTTAATCCCGGTTTTGCTTTTTTCAGCCTGAAACGCCCACTCCTTATATGGCATCCGCACACTAGCGCGCCGCGCACATTACCGGGGTTTTAGTAAACATACCCCTAAGTATTGGGATTCAGATAGCAGTGGGTGTTGATTGTGATAGAGTGGTTACCACAGGCACTACCCACATATTGGTGCTGTTCAGCTGTCCTGAGGGATAAGTTATAGGATCCTACTTAGCTGCTGTCCGTCCCTGCTCTGTTCACGGAGCACACCGGCACTATCTGGATATTGCCAAGGCAGTCTGTGGTGACGCCCAACTGCATTATCTGGACAGGACTGCTGAATACCACAGTTGGTGGCACTTAGCCTTCATTCAGAAGTCTCTGATTTAAACACCAGGCTATTTATTACATTTACATAGGTGGCTTATATTTAGTTAAGTACTGCAATTTAAAAATCCGCTAAATGTTTGATACTTTTGAATTCCCTTCCCCTGCCTTTAAATATTTTTGGATAAAGTTGTCAGAACTCAAAAATGTTTTGTGAAACCCAGAATCCTATAGGGAACATGTGGAACTTTAAAAAAAAGATTTCCTGAGGTTTTGCAAAACCCCAGACTTTTCCAGGTTCTCCCATCTCACTAGCAGACTGCACTGAAATGCGATACAGTGTGTGGTTTGGTTTTCTTGTATCATCAATATACCCTATAATTGTAAAGGCGTAGAATAAATTGAGGACAAGTTTAGGCTGTGCTCATGCTCTTTGTTTTGGCAACCAAGGCTTATACTGGCTCTCTGCAACCATTTGATGGTAGAAGAGAGCCCACAAGCACAGCTTTGAATTGGGTAAGCTGGACATATACAGTGTAACTGCTCATTAAAATAGGAGGCACTGCTATTTTACAGTGAAGCTCTAGCTGTCCAAATAATACTTAATGTGGATATCTAGGAAGCTAATAGTTATAATAATTCACTAGAGAGGCTGGATTTGAACCCTGACCAAATGAGGCCTACGCAAGACTGTTAGTAGAGAAATTAGTCGAAAAGAAAATGAGATGATTGAACAATCTACTGTTAGATTAAGAGGGCTAAAATCTATGGATTTCTGACCAGAGCAGAAGCATCGCTATACGAGCATGTAACTGAAAGCTATGAGCTAGTAAGCCTAGAAAGGACATTTCAGGAAAGACGTGATGCACAGCTGCATCAAATTACACGTGAACTCAAAACTACAGCAAAGGAAGTCAATGACATGGAAAAGGCCTACAGTTGCTGCAAAATATTATTCTGGGAGAAAATCTACAAATTTCAGAAAAAAAATATTGCAGTCATATGGAATGTCCTAGACATGTTCATGGGAAGATAAAATGAGAAGGGAGCCATAGTGTAAAAATCTAATTCATCAAAATTACTTCATATACAGTGACTCCAAAAACACCATTCTACTAGACTTTCTCCTACTTACCACTAGATGGTTGGACAACAGAAGTTTCATCTCCAAGCTCTACCCTAAAGGATATGTTTACTAAGCTGTGCTGTATTAGTGTACCCTTGAGCGCGTACTAACCAGCATGTGTGGAGTCGTGGTAACAGTGTGGATGCAAAACAGACAGCACATAGTTAATTCTGTGCTATCTGCTTAACACGCAATGGGGAAGGAAATGGGCAGGGTGGGGCAGATAGTGGGCATGGTTAGCATGGGGGATGGTAATGCACGTGAATTGTCAATGTTGCAGTTTACAATGGTGCATTTAACCACCTCAGTGGGTGACATCACGTGCATTCGCGTTAAATGCTAATGCCGCTGGCGCACGTTAGGGTTTGAAACAATTCCGTATCCGTTGTGGCCATGCTCCAACAAGCAGCACACAACTATTGCAGGTACCGCACATCGATTTCTATTCTTCATGCACAATACCTGCAAAACATCAATGCAGCTTAGTAAACAAGGCCCTAACATATTGCACCTGACTGGATAAAACTATATAGATGAAGTGTTTCAGACAAAAACATACCCTCTTCCTTTGAACATAGTCTAATATTTCTTAGGAAATTTCTTAAAAGAACTTACTGTATTACCCAGAGCAAGGCCCTTCCTCGTCTTCTGTGTTTTAAACAAAGACATCAGGAAACATAAATATGTCCATAGAATAATTCTGATCTGCCACCAAAAAAAAGGCAATCAGAAGACCTTCTCTTGGTTGGAGGATAATGCAAAAGATGCCACTGTGGTTGTCCTAGTGGTGTTCTCTGCTATAGAAGTCTCCAAGCGAGCAGTCAAATCCAGTGAATCAGAAAACTTAAAACTATCCTCTCCTGCAAGCTGCCTCACAGAATCTGGAAAATAGTAAGCTCTAGAATTTACTGGGAGAGAGAAGATCCATGTGCACAGCCTAAAGCCAAGATTTCTTTAACATTTTGAAAAGGTGAGCTCACTTATAACAAGGAAGTTCAAAAAAACAGAGACCATTATAACACAGGCTGATGCAGAAACCTTGCGATTAAAGCCATGTGCTATAGTTCAGTGCACAATCTTTTAATGCAAAAATTTGATTCCTGAGTGCAACAAACAAATGATATGCAAAAGAGCTATGATAAAAATTCATTCAAAAGAAGGGAGAGTGCAGCAGAAACATGCACACACCCGGCTCTGAAGTGAAATGTGACACCTTACTTCAGATATCCAAGGAGGCCCACCCCCTTTTGCTCACCTGACACTCTCTGATCCCAAAGCTTTCAACCTCTCCACCCCCCATGCCCCAAACCCCTTAAAATTTTATAAGTGATTCTGGTGACCTGATTGAACTAACCTCGCCAACGCTAACCCTCCCTAAAAAATTTCACAAGTAGCCATGGTGGGCCCTATCCAAATTCCTGAACCCTAAAAAAAAAAATTGGTGGTCCAAGTAGCTGATGTATCCCCAACCTTTGGAACAAAAAAATACCTAGTACCCCAAAGTTTTGATCCCCCTCCCTGCCCACAAGCTCTTGTTTCTGAGCTGCCATCTTGGAAAATGGTAGTATTTGAACCCATTTAGTGCATCCAGGGATGCTCCACATAGTGTGAGTCTGCCAAAGGCCGCTTCATGAAATGGTTTATGCCCATGAATGTACACGGCCTTGCAGTTGTTTACCACTTCCTTTGGAGGTGGGACAATACTGCACAGAGCCCGTCGAAAGACAGGAAGGCTCCGCAACGGTTTTACAGGCATAGCATTGGTTCCCTAAGAGACAGGGAGCCGTGGCTGTAGAAGAACAGCAGGGCAGCAGCAGGCAAACAGGGAGAGGGGAGGAGGGGGCAGGGAACCTGCAACGGGGCTGACATGAGGGAGGGGGCTGACATGGAGGGAGGGAGGAGGGCTGACATGGACAGGGGGGCTGACAGGGAGGGAGGGGGTCTGACATTGATGGATGGATGGAGGGGGCTGACATAGACAGGGGGGCTGACATGGAGAGAGGGGGGCTGACATGGATGGAGGGAGGGGAGGGCTGACATGGAGAGAGGGAGGGAGGGAGGGGGCTGACATTGATGGATGGAGGGAGGGAGGAGGGCTGACATGGACAGAGGCGGGCTGACATGGAGGGAGGGGGCTGACATGGACAGGGGGGCTGACAAGGAGGGAGGGAGGGGGGCTGACATTGATGGATGGCTGGAGGGAGGGAGGGAGGGAGGGGCTGACATGGAGAGAGGCGGGGCTGACATGGATGGAGGGAGGGCTGACATGGAGGGAGGGGGGCTGACATTGATGGATGGAGGGAGGGTGGCTGACATGGACAGAGGGGGGCTGACATGGAGGGAGGGAGGGAGGGCTTACGGACAGAGGGGAGACTGACATGGAGGGATGGATGGATGGAGGGAGGGAGGGGGGCTGACATGGACAGAGGGCGGGCAGGCAGGGAGAGAGGGAGGGAGGGAGGAGTGGCTGACATGGATGGATGGAGGGAGGGGGCTGACATGGACAGAGAGGGAGTGCGGGAGGGCTGACATGGAGAGATGGAGGGAGGGGTGGCGGACATTGATGGATGGATGGAGGGAGGGATGGGGGCTGACATGGACAGAGGGGGCTGACATGGAGGGAGGGAGGGCTGACATAGACAGAGGGGGGACTGACATGGAGGGATGGATGGAGGGAGGGAGGGAGGGAGGGGGCTGGCATGGACAGGGGGGCTGACATGGAGGGAGGGAGGGCTGACATGGAGAGAGAGGGAGAGAGGGAGGGCTGACATGGAGAGATGGAGGGAGGGAGGGGTGGCTGACATTGATGGATGGAGGGAGGGAGGGGGGCTGACATGGACAAAGGGGGGATGACATGGAGGGAGGGAGGGCTGACATGGAGAGAGAGAGGGAGAGAGGGAGGGCTGACATGGAGAGATGGAGGGAGGGAGGGGTGGCTGACATTGATGGATGGATGGAGGGAGGGAGGGGGGCTGACATGGACAGAGGGAGGGGGGCTGACATGGACAAAGGGAAGAGACGGGGGACATACTGGACAGACGGGGGATAAATGCTGGACAGAGGGGAGAGACTGTGGGTTAGGATTATAATGGGCAGATGGGGGGTGGGCTAGGACTGGTAATGGGTTGATTAGGGAAGGCTAGGACTAGGAATGGACTGATCAAGGGGGGTTGGGACTGGTAATGTGCTGATAGGGGGGTAGGACTGGTAATGGACTGATGGGGGGCTAGCATTGGAAATGAGCTGATCGGGGAGGTTAGGACTGGAAATGGGCTGATTAGAGGAGGCTAGGACTGGTAATGAGCTGATGGGGGGTAGTACTAGTATTGGGCTGATTAGGGGAGGCTAGCACTGGTAATGGGGTTGAGGGGAGACTAGCACTGGAAACGAGCTGATTGGGGGGCTTCAACTGGGAATGGGCTGATTGTGGGGAGGGGAGGATAGAGCTGCTGGCCCTGGAAGAAAACTGGGGCCTAAGGCTACAAATGGGCTAATACGAGGGGATGGGAGAATGGAACTGGAAGGGAGTGGATCTGAGAGGTGCTGCCATGGTATTTGTACTAGAAGGGACTAGTCAGTGGGGAAGGAGGGGGACTGGAAGGGAATGGACACCAGTGGCAGTCATGGGAATGCAAGTTGACATTGGAAGGTACTGAGAGTGAGGACTGGAAAGGGGCTGATACTGGGGAGGGTTAATGGGACTGGAAATAGGCTGATGGAAAGACGTGAAGAAAACGAAAGAAGAAGAGATAAGAAATGGCAGATGGACCATAGACCACAGAAAGAGAGCTAAGAGAAGACAGGAAAGCAGAAGCCTCAGATCGGGACCAGCATGACCAGAGAATAAATTGGTCAGACAACAAAGGTAGAAAAAATAATTTTATTTCATATTAGTGATTTGACTACAAAATCATCATAATTTTGAAATCAAATATTGTTACTTGTTATTGTGATTAATTATTGTGGTTTAAATAAGTAAATTTTATAAATAAAGACATATTGCAAAGGCCTATAATATATTAATATTTCAGCAAATGATTACAGCGACAATGCGTTTACGGTAAAGGAAGAGAGATGCATTTGATTTTATCATTGGGGGTCACCACAAGTTGACCAATGGTAAAAGGGGTCACGGTACAAAAAAGGTTGAGAACCACTGGGTTACAGGGACATGCATTTTTCAAGGTAGAGATACAGCAATTTCAGAAAGCATTTATACGTGCCTCCTTTCACTGTTGCCGCTCCCCTAGATTTTTCAACATTCTGCTCTAGTTGTCCCAGATTTTTCCTGGAATCCATTCTAAAATCCTACTTTAAATGAATATTGCAAAAGTTAAAATAGAAATATAATCCAGACAAATAAAACAACAATAAATGGACACCTGAAAAACAAAGAAATGAGCGATTAAAAAACTAAAAACATTAAAAAGCAGTGAAAAAACCTGTCCTGAGACAAAGAATTTTATTTTCTTTGAACCCAAGCAGCTATTAGAATTTCTGTTAAATAGGGAGAAGTCAAACCTGTCTGATGTTGCTGGCAGTGATGCGTAGCTGTCTTGCTGTCCTAACTGAATACTTATGTATTAATCTTTGGGGGTTTTCTAATTTTTCCTGTATCTTGCTCCTTTAATTTTGTGGGCTGATGATTTTTCCTTATCTTTTCATTTTATGGATGTAATGTAATGAAAATCTTCTAAATAAAAGTTTTTTAAAAAAAACCTTGTCTTAGCAGGATGTTTACTAAACCGCGCTAAAGGAGCAAGTGTGCCGTTAGTGTGCACTAACGGCGCATTGCACCCTTAACAAGCGTAAAATGCCACCTTAGCATGCACTAACGGGACCAGCAGCATAAAATGCCCTATGGGTGGAGAGTAGGGGTCAATGGGTGGGGAGTGGGTGGAAACAAGGTCCTGCTTCCTTAACAATGGCACCTTAACACTAGGAACCTTACCGCATATCAAAACCTGTTGGTAATGGTGCCTTTTGAGGAGAAAGAGCCTGTTTTAATGTTTGCAAAGTGCTGTAGAGACAGGTGAGCCTAAGAAAGTGATAGTGGTGCTCCATTAGTGGCAACAGCATAGTGCTCCAGTATGAAAGGGCACTAGGTTGATGGTGAAAATGGGGCAAAGGAGGGTGCATGTGGATCATGCAGTGGGGGCTGCTGGTGCATAGGGCGGACTAGGCAGTTGCCTAGGTGGCACATAAGCACATAGAATCTGAAAATATGCCAGACTGTGTCAGATCAAGGTCTATCATGCCCAGTATGCTGTGTCCAACAGTGGCCGATCTAGGTCACAGGTACCTAGCAGTTTCCCCAAAAGACACACAGGATCCACAGTGCTTTTAATGGGGCAAGCAGTGCATATCCCGGGTCCTCATTAACAATGGTTCATGGACCCTTCCCAGGAACCTGTCCAAACATTTTTTGAACCCAGCTACACTAACAGCCTTTACTACATCTTCCGGTAATGAATTACAATGCTTGATAATTCATTGAGTGAAAAAATATCTTCACCTAGTAGTCCTAAATACGTTACACTATAGCTGCATTGCATATCCCCTAGTCTTTCTACAGTCTAATGGCATAAACAATCAACCTACGTTTACCCGTTCCACTCCAGGCAATATTTTCTAGACCTCTAACATAACACCCCTCAGTCTTCTCTTCCCCAGGTTGAAGAGACATAATATTGGCGGGTGGTGATGGGATCCCTGGAGATGGTTGTGGGGGGATGAGTGGCCATCCATATATGCCTCCGCCCTCTCCCCCTGCATCCTAGGTGTCCACCAACCCACATGTTTTCTGGCTTGGGATTGCACACCACCAACACTGACAGCACATGGGCATGTCAGCATGGTTTGGGGGGTGTTGGCAGAGGGGGCAACAGCACCCGCCTGCAGCAGACCAAGGTCATGCCCTGCTCCATTGTGTCATGTGCAGTGCAACATGTGCCAAGGTCTGTCTGATGGGAAGCATGTCAGCCCCAGGGACTGATGGGACCATGTGGCTTCACTGTGGTGCACTATATGCAGTTGGTGGGTCTAAGAGCAGAGGGTCACAGGTTTGGGTCTTGGCTGTGGATTGTGCAGTGCATGCCCCTGTGGCTAGATTTTCTCTCACAGTGCTGGTACAATACCAACATGTGCAACCCCAATGAATTGGCCAACAAGGGTACAAACACCCACACAGACAGGCTCCACTATCCTCAGCTGGATGGAAAGTCAGGCTGACAGCACAGGCACATTGAGTGGGCATCAACATCAGAGCGCACTACTAGCTCCTTCACAATGAGCATACCTTAACAATTCCTGAGCTGAGATTGGGACCAGAGTAGCAGGCAGGAATGCCAACCATCCCCATTTTTGCACAGTGTGTGTGTGTATGTCTATCCATTGTTTTGTGTCTTTCTACTCTTCACTGAGCCTTGCAGTGCCTAAGCTGTTTCCAGCATTAGCCTGCAAATGTGCATGATGAGGAGCAAAGTATTGTGGATATGGGCTGAAACAGGGCAGATTGGCCAGGATATGTCTGCATCGGGGGTGGATCAATGGCTGGGATGTTGTAGCACATCATGCTGGGAGGGCACTATCACTCTGCTGAACAGTGACCATGGCATGGCTATGTATCCACATAGTGCCATATAGTGTCTGGTTCTAATGATGTGGGTGCACTTCTTGTCCTGGGGGCTTGATCACTGAACCAACTGCTGGGTGTCCATGGTCGCTCTGTGCACATGCAATGTATACTGACCAGCGAACTGTCTGCAGTTGGTATGTAGATGACTGGTAAACCCAGTGGTAGGCAGCAGATGCAGTCTGACCTTGTTTGCTGTGGATGAATGTTAGACCTAGGTGATTGGGATGCGAGGCATTCTAGGCCTACTTCCAGTGGTACTGGTAGGACCCTACTAACAACCCCAAGCAAGTTCAGCCACCCCCTGGAAGTTGGCAGCCATGGCATCGGCATTGTAACACTGGGTATTAACATGCACTGTTGTAGGTGGGTCCCTGTCAGACAAGGGACAAAGCATAGGGCCAAAAATGACTGGCACATGCTGCAGGACACAAGGTGACTAGCAGATCACATCTCAGACAATACCTGCCACACACTGGCAGTGATGGGGATGTGCAACAGAGACAATTTCTGGTACTGGGGACCTGGTGCTGGGCGCCCATCCTCACCATCAGGGTGACCGCAGAAACTGCTCAGTAGCACAGTTTGTAGCTGCTCTGTGCTTGTATCACACACTGTCAGTGCATCTTACTGAGCTGAGGTGATGGATTGTGCTTTCTCCATTTGGGGATCAGTTCTAGACTGCTGTTCGGCATGTGCACTGCATCATGAGTACTGGTGGAGCTACCCTATGTTTGCATACACAGCAGACATTTTAGGCTGTGTAGAGGTGTAGCCTACTGGTTAGTACAATGCCTCCATGTACAGGGGTTTGATTCCTACTTGTTCTTTTCGTGACTGTGCTACTCAAATCATTTTTATGTCTAACAATCAGGGCTCTGCACATCGGTGCTGCCGGCCCATAACATACTCTCCTCAGCTGCCATCTGTTCTTCAGCCCATCTATCTGCTTTTGTCGGCTGTGTACAGTCATGTCTTCTTGTGCAGGCTGCTACTCCATGAACTACACTGGTACTCTTTTTTGCATTTTTTGCTCTTTGCACTCGCCTCTCTTATGCCTGATCTGCATGTCATTACTACTACTCTGTCCACCTGTCACTGCAAACATCCTGCCACTTCTGCCTCAATTGGAGGACACATCTTCCCCATCCTATGCCACACACTGACATTGTGCCATTTTACATTGGCACCCTTCTGTGCATTGGTACAGCTGCCTCCCACATGGTCTTCCAATTTACTGACTGCCACATAAGTTGCCTACCGATATGGCAGGTCCATCAACTCCCGCCTGTCCTTCCTTTCATCACCTTTACATTGACATTCCTTGGTGCTCTATCCAGAGTTTAGGTTACAGCCGTTTTCATGTCTCAGGGTGCATGCTTGTCACCTTAAACCACCTTAACGCCCTTGGGCACCTTGAGTTAGGGCACCCTAAGTTAAGGCGCCCTAACTCAAAGTGCCCAAGGGCATTAAGGTGGTTTAAGGTGACAAGCATGCACCTTGAGACATGAAAACGGCTGTAACCTAAATGCTGGATAGAGCACCAAGGAATGTCAATGTAAAGGTGATGAAAGGGCGCCTTAAGTTAGGGTGCCCAAAGTTAAGATGCCCTAAGTTAAGGTGCCCTAACTTACGTCTCCTTTAAGGTGCCCTAAGTTAAGGCGCCTTTAAGATGCCCTAAGTTAAGGCACCCTAACCTGAGGCGCCCTAAGTTAAGATGCCCTAAGTTAAGCTGCTCTAAGTTAAGACACCTTTAAGGTGCTCTAACCTAAGGCGCCTTGTTAACTTACTGCACTTGGTCCTGTTAGCTCACATTAAATGACCCAAGGCACCCTAATGCCAACACGCCCCCTACCCGCCCACTGCCTTATATGGCTTCAGGCACCTTAACGCTGCCCTTACCACTGGTAACTTTACCGCGGTTTAGTAAACATACCCCTTAGAGTTGAATCATGGCTAGATTATATCTTCTTGCCTATATACCAACAACGGAAAGCCCTGGCTACAAATTAAATCAGATTTTGAAATGCCTGCTGAAATAAGTATGGGGTCAATATTCAGCACATGGCGGTCATTGTTGCTCAAATGCCTGACTGCCGCAGGCAAAAATGAAACTGGATGTTCAGTGCCAGAAGCTATCTGGCATCTTGCACTGAATATCTGGTTTCTCTGCTAACTGTGGTGGCTATCCAGTTAGTGGTAATATTCTGTTGTTAACTGGATACTACAACTGCATGATAGGACACTCATTGAACTGTCCTAAATATATGTGATTTGCCTTTTTGGTTAGCTGTTGAATAGCGTCACTAACCAGATAGTCATGGGTCTGTCCCAGCTCTGCCCATGTATCACCACAAAACTAACGAGATGTTTACAAGGTGGTCTGTGGGGATATTCAATAGCACTAACTGGTTAGTGCCACTGAATATTGGGCTGAGTGGGGTTTATTTGGTTTGCAGGTCCTGCAAAGTGCACACACCCTTCTGAACATTGACTCTGATGTTTTTAGCCTCTTAAAAATATTGTAAGTTGAGTTATAATGCACAGATCAATTGGAAGAACATTCCAGTCCCTGAGACTGGCAACAATAACATGGACATTGTTTAAAAAAATCTCTTGGAAGCCCAGACCATATGTATTCCATGCTCTCTGGACCACTTCACATAAAGTGGAAGGAAGGCCAAAAAACGGCCAGCATGGTTTAAAGGCGAGGCCAGAGAGGCTGTTGTAGCCAAAAAAGCATCTTTCAGGAAATGGAAAAAGAAGACAAATGACAAAAATGGGAAACAACATAACCACTGGCAAGTTAGATGCAAGGCATTGATAAAGCAGGCAAAGAGAGAATTTGAAAAGAAGCTCGCACTGGAAGCAAAAGCGCATAATAAAACCTTTAAAAAATACATTCATAGCAATAGACCTGAGAGCAAGTCAGTTGGACTATTGGAAAAAAGAGGGGTAAAAGGGGCGCTAAGGGAGGACAAGGCCATAGCAGAGAGATTGAATGAATTCTTTGCTTCGGTCTTTATTAAAGAAGATGTAGGGAAATTAACCATGCCTGAAACTAAAGGTGATATGTTGGAAGAATTGAAAGAAATATTGATAAACTGGCAAGATGTATTACAACTTATTGATAAAATTAAGAGTAGTAAATCACCTGGACTGGATGGCATACACCCGAGGGTACTGAAAGAACGGAACGACAAAATTGCAAACTTAATATTAGTAATCTATGAACTATCATTAAAAACATCTGTAGCACCTGAAGACTGGAGAGTGGCCAATGCAATGCCAATTTTTAAAAAGGGTTCTGGGGTAAATCTAGAAACTACAGACCGGTGAGCCTGACATCGGTACCAGGCAAAATGGTAGAAACCATTATGAAGAATAAAATTACAGAACATATGCTTACTAAAGTGCGGTAAACGTGAATAACGCGCGTTGTACGACATTAACGATCGTAAGTGCAGTATAACACGCGTAATCACGCGCCAACGAGCGTTAACGTCATACTACGCGCGTTAACCGTAGTTAACGATCATAAAGCCCCGCGGCACGGTAAAACAACACAGAAGGTGGAGAGAAGGGGTCAATGGGCGGAGAGAGGCTCCCCTCACACTAATGTGCTGAATTTCAGAGCTCAAATCCAATGCGAATGAAAACCTGCCGTTAAAGGCACATTAAAGGGGAGAGAAACCATTTAGGTGTCAGCAATGTACAGCCCAGGCAGGAAAACCCAAAGAAAGTGATAAGTGTGATACATGTGCACAGAACAAAAGGGCACAGAAACACTGAAAATGACCCCAACAAACTGGATAAAAACTATCTTGGGTGCATAATCACCCATATAGATTAGACATGAGCAAGACACTGAGGTAACCATGGTGTGTCTAACGGAACTACAGACAACACACTGATGGGGACCTGCAGCATGGGGTATAGCAGTCATGAAAGGTGCTGTGGACCTGTTGCTGGCCACCCCACCTCAAACTCAGGGTGGTCACAGTACCCGCACAATGTGACTGTCTTTGGTTACTCTGTACCAGTGCCACACATTGTCTGTTCCCCCTACTATGCCGAGGTGCTGTGGGGCTGCACATGGTCAGGACCCCCATCAGCCCTAGGTGATGGGGGGGGGGGAACCGCAACATATGACCATCTGTACACTGCTGATTTGCATGTGCAGTGCATCATGGGTGTGACTGCTCCAATCCAACCCTGTGAACCCCTGCAGATGGACTGCGTGGTGAAATGAAGCCCCTCTGTCAAATACACACAAGCTCTCCATTGCTTCCAATGCCACCCCGACATATAACCAATCAGGGACTCCCTCTGCCGTTCCCACCACACACCCTCCGCAATCCCTCTAAACAAAAGGGGCATTAAAAATGTGTGATATATCTCCACATTGAGGACATATCTAGCCAAAGGAATGTGAATGTACCCTAATGTGAGATGTGTGCAGCAGAAGGTGGTATAAAACACGATGCCGACGCTGCAAAATGTAGCAGCAGTACTAAGAAGTGGGGTTTGTAAAGTCCAGCTCCTGCTCACAGGCTCTGATAGGCAATAGGCCAGCACAATCAGAGATGGTAGCATTAATGTTAGGTGCAATACACCCTCAAGGATATGTAATCTACAGTGCCCACACCTGCACCAACGCACGTAGTAACGCTCGCCCATGCTGGAACCAACGCACGTATCCACGTGCAGTGACATGCCCATAACAACATGTGGGTATGCACGTGGCTACGCCCTTACCAACTCACGTGGATACGCCCCCACCAACGCGCGTGGCTACGCCCTCACTAACGCACATGGCTACGCAGCACTGATACAGTCAGAGCAAATGGCAGCCATGTCGAGGAAGCCAGCTTTCACACAGAGGGACCTCTATCTCCTCACTGAGCTGTTCTGCCTCCGCCAGCAGCGCTTATTTCCGGGCTCATCCAGGAGGCAGAATTTAGCCAGGGTCAGGAGGGCCTGGGAGCGTCTGTCTCACCGATACAACAGGAGCTCAGACTACCCACGTGAGGTAAGTGCATGGGGACAGGCACCCCAACTGATGATGTGGAAAAACACACCCTATAACCAAAGCACAAAGAAACTATGCACTGCCACGGAATGTCAGCTGTTGCCATGTCCAGCTGGTAGCAAGGTCTGGCACACACCTAAAAACAAACCCCCCAGCCCCAAGGGGGTAGCTGCAAACATGGCAGGGGTGCACTACAGACCACATTGTTATGGTATGGGGCGCTGTTGCAGCCCAAGGATGTGCCCTATCCACAGGCCCACCACTCAGGCCAGGAGACAAACAGGGGTCTGTCACTTGCCCCTGTCAACTAACACAAGGCCAAAATACATCCGCGGATGCTGCAGGCCCCATGAGAGGGCTCCATCCCCCATCCATGTGCAATGTTATCTGGCCCTGTTTGTGATCACAAAAGACAAACCATAGCCCCTGGATGGTGCAGGCCCCAAAAGAGGGCTCCTACCCCCACCTGGTCCTATGGAAACAGGCACTGTTTGGGATTCCAAAAGACAAACCATAGCCCCAGGATGCTGCAGGCCCCAAGAGAGGCTGTGAGGGTGTGTTTGCTGGCAACACTACTGAACATAAGCAAAAACTTGCCTCCTCATTCACTATGTAATGTACAGGGTGATGTCTGGGCCAGCCTTCTGCATTAGGCACACTGGGGACTCGAACCCATACTGCCTGTATCAGCAGTCAGTGAAGTAACCATTGTGCTACAGCTATGTTTCAGTGATGTGTGTCTGTGCGCCTTGTTATGATTTACGCGCGGTAACGTGCCACGGCGCCCTGTAACGCTCGTTAGTTTTTGGAACGCGCATTAACGGGAACGATGTACCGCCCATGTCCTTATTTGGGGTTTCTGTCTCTACCGCGGCTCCTAACGCGAATCGCACTAACGCACTTTAGTAAACATACCCCATAGATAGTCATGGTTTAATGGGAGAAAGTCAAGCCAAGGAAAGTCTTTTCTTACTAATCTGTTATATTTTTTTGAAGGTGTGAATAAACCGATAGACAAAGGTGAGCCGGTTGATATATTGTATCTGGATTTTCAGAAAGCCTTTGAAAAGGTCCCCCATGAGAGACTCTTGGTGAAATGGGATTGGAGGCAGTGTACTATTGTGGATCAGGAACTGGTTAAAAGATAGAAAGCAGAGAGTAGGGCTAAATGGCCAATTTTCTCAATGGAGAAAGGTAAATAATGGAGTACCCCAGGGATCTGTGCTGGGCCTGCTGCTTTTTAACATATTCATAAATGACCTGGAAATGGGAATAATGAGCGAGGTGATCAAATTTTCAGATGACACAACATTATTCAAAGTTGTTAAGACGCAAGAGGATTTTAAAAAATTGCAAGAGGACCTTGATACATTGGAAGACTGGATGTTCAAACATCAGATGAAATTTAATGTGAACAAGTACAAGGTTATGCACCTAGGAAAGAACAACCCAAACTACGGTTACACAATACAAGCTTCCACATTAGGAACCACTACCAGGAAAAAAGATTTAGGAGTCATCGTGGATAATATGTTGAAACCCTCTACCCAGTGTGCAGCAGCGGTCAAGAAGGCAAATAGAATGCTAGGAATCATAAGGAAAGGAATAGAGAATAAAACCAAGGATATTATAATGCTTCTTTATTGTTCCATGGTGCGACCGCACCTTGAATATTGTTTGCAATTCTGGTCACCATATCTTAAAAAGGATATACAAGAACAACAATATGGCTTCCATTCATTCCACAGGGTTGAAACACTCCTATTAGCTTTATTCGATACCCTCATACGTGGAATGGACAACGCAAAACAGGCATTCATCCTTGTCTTTTTAGACATCGCTTCTGCATTTGACAATGTGAATTACAAAATCCTCTTCTCTAGACTAGGAACATATAGGTATAAAGGGAATAACTCACCAATGGTTCAAATCTTACATATCTGACCGATCTCAATATGTACAAATAGATCAGGAATCATCTGCAACCTTCCCACAGGATCAGGGAATACCCCAAGATTCCACATTAACAGCCTTCCTATTCAATCTATACCTGCAACCAATCTATTCCATATTCAGAAAATACAAAATAGGATATCATATCTATGCAGATCTTATCATGTTATACTCTCACGTGGACATAGTAAACCCCACCTACCACAACCTTTCAGCATGTATCAAGGTAGCACAAAACTGGCTAAACTCAAATAACTTGAGCATTCATTTAAAAAAAACTGAAGTACTCTTCACCTCAAGGATCTAAAACTTCATCCCCCCACCCCCAGACAATCTGCTTACATAACGCCATACTCCCAGTAAAACAGGAAGTAAAATATCTAGAAGTCATACTTGATAAATCCCTCAGCATGACATCCCATATAAAGCAGTCAGAATCATATTTTTCAAGTTAAGGGTTGTAGAGCAGCTCAGACCCCTTACAGACATCCATGATTTCAGATTAATGGTTCAAGTCCTTACCATGCCCCACTTCAATTACTGTAACAGCCTTTTACAAGGGACAACCAAAAAGAATCTAAATATACTTCAGATGGCACAGAATGTCACGGCCAGAATTATATTCAAACACGCTTAACAGATCACATCACACCCATCTTACATAAACTACATTGGCTCCCAATATCCAAGTAGAATAAAATATAAAACCTTAATGACCACATTCAAGTTGCTGGGTCCGCTGCTTTTTGACATATTCATAAATGACCTGGAAAGTGGAATAACGAGTGAGGTTATCAAATTTGCAGATGACACAAAACTATTTAAAGTTGTTAAAACCCAAGAGGATTGTGAAAAATTGCAAGAGTATCTTGATAAATTGGAAGACTGGGCATCAAAATGGCAGATGAAATTTAATGTGGACAAGTGCAAGGTTATGCACCTAGGGAAGAACAACCCAAACTATGGTTACACGATGCAAGGTTCCACATTAGGAACCACCACCCAGGAAAAAGATTTAGGCGTCATTGTGGATACCATGTTAAAACCCTCGGCCCAGTGTGCAGCGGCGGCCAAGAGAGCAAATAGAATGCTAGGTATGATAAGGAAAGGAATGGAAAATAAAACAAAAGATATTATAATGCCTCTATATCGTTCCATGGTGAGACCGCACCTTGAATATTGTGTGCAATTCTGGTCGCCGTATCTTAAAAAGGATATAGCGATTTTAGAAAAGGTTCAGAGAAGAGCCACCAAAATGGTAAAGGGGATGGAAGGATACTCCTATGAAGAAAGGCTAAAAAGGTTAGGGCTCTTTAACCTGGAAAAGAGACGGCTGAGGGGAGATATGATAGAAGTCTATAAATTAATGAACGGAGTGGAACGGGTAAACGTAGATCGATTGTTTACGTTATCAGAATATAGAAAGACTAGGGGACATGCAATGAAGCTACAGGGTAAACTATTTAAGACTAATAAAAGAAAATATTTTTTCACTCAACGTGTAATCCAACTCTGGAATTTGTTACCGGAGGATGTAGTAAAGGCTGTTAGTGTAGCTGGGTTTAAAAAAGGTTTGGACAAGTTCCTGGAGGAAAGGTCCATAAACCATTATTAAGAAGTGACTGAAGATATCAATGCTTGACCCAGTACAAGCATTGTGGAACTTGTGTCTCTTGGGGAAACTGCTAGGTACATATGACCTAGATTGGCCACTGTTGGAAACAGAATACTGGGCTTGATGGACCTTGGCCTGACCCAGTATGGCATATCTTATGTTCTTATGTTCTTAAGTTAATCAACAAAATTGCACCCTCTTACCTAACATCTTTTATCCATACCAAAACAGACACCAGAACCAGAAAAGGAAACATCTAGAATGCCCTCATAGTCCCAGCATCCATCCGCAAGACTAAGCAGACAACAAGCAACAGAGCATTCACATATGTAGCCCCCACATTATAGAATACTCTCCCAGACTCATTGTGATCAGTTAAAGACCTCCAAACCTTCAGAAAGGAATTGAAAACAGTTCTCTTCATTCAGTAGCCTCAATTGCAACAACAATCTAGATACAACCATCATATACACACCAGTCCCTATAACCCCACTCTCCCACACCAAAATCAGATTCTGTCCTCCTGTTAACAAAATAACTAATGCACACTTGCTAATTTACTCATTGATGTATATATGTTTATAGTTATCATGTAAATAGTTATGTGTTTTTTTACCACTCCTACAATGTTGTATGTAACTCGTTTGTTTCAATGTAAAACGCCCCTGATCTTTGAAAGGGATGGTAGAAAAACGTTTCAAATAAATAAATAAATAAATAAAAATATAGCAGAATTAGAAAAGGTACAGAGAAGAGCCACCAAAATAGTAAAGGGGATGGAAGGATACACCTATAAGGAAAGGTTTAAAAAGTTAGGGCTTTTCAACTTGGAAAGGAGACGGCTGAGGGGAGATATGATAGAGGTCTATAAATTAATGAATGGAATGGAATGGATAAAAGGAGATTGGTTGTTTATGCCATCAAAAAATAGAAAGACTAGGGGACACACAATGAAGCTACAATATAACCCATTTAAGATTAATAAGAGAAAATATTTTTTCATTCGACTCGTAATCAAACTCTGGAATTCGTTACTGGGATGCAGTAAAAGCTGTTGGTGTAGCTGGGTTTAAAAAAGGTTTGAACAAGTTCCTGGAGGAAAGGTCCATAAACTATTATTAAAGAGGACCCAGGAAATCCACTGCTTGTCCCAGGACAAGCATTGTGGAACCTGTGTGCCTTTTTTGGAACCTGCCAGGTACCTGTGACCTGGATTGACCATTGTTGGAAACAGAATACTGGGCTTGATGGACCTTGGTCTGACTCAGGATGGCATTTCTTATGTTCTTAACAATAAGCATACAATCTCAAGTTTCAGTCAAGCATATTTGCTTAATCAAAGGAATATTTAATTTTATTTATTTGTCTATTTTTATATACTGCTTTATCTCAAAATCAAAGTGGTTTACAATTAAAGGAACGCCTTGTATTACATGGAACAAGGTTATTAAACTTAGAAGGTAGAACTGGATTAGCTATTCATTGGATTTAGGGGTAATTGTAAGTCAGGAAGAGGGTTACATAGTCTTGGGTATCTAGGGGGGAGGGGGGAAGGTGGGGAGGAGTTTCATGTTACGTTGTCAAAATGTTCCTTGAAGAGGCTCCGGCGGAAGTCCATTAGGTCTGAGATTGTATGTAGACTGTCGGGGAAGTTGTTCCAGATAGTTGGAGCAAATAGGGAGAAAGCTTGGTTGGAGATGGATTGGTTATTCTTAGTTCTTAGTGGGGGGACAGTGAAGGCATCTTGTGTATTTGTCAATGGGAAGCCAGTAGAGCTGTTTTAGAATTGACATTACTGCATGTGTCCTGATCCGGACGTTCCTTATATAATGTGGGCAGCAGTGTCTTGTGCTTAGTGGGTGAAGTGCGTATTTTGGAGGTCCTTGGAGGATGATGTTGCAGTAACCCATGTGAGGGAACACCAAAGATTGAAAGACTGTATGGAAGTCATTTGAGTCCCGTAATGGTGAAAGGTGCTGTACTGTTTTCATCTTGTGGTAAACGAGTTTTAAGTTGTGGTTAATGTGCGGTGTTAGTGTGAGGCACTGATCCAGGGTAATGCCAAGGTAGTGTACTTGGGATTGACGTCTAGTGTAGCTTCAGGGGTTCTGGGAATTACAGGCGATGTCAAAGGGTGGAAAGTTAGGTCTCTTGTGATAAAGAGAGCTTCCATTTTCTTGAAGTTTACAGAGAGTTTTTGGAGAGCAATTTGTGACTGCTGTGAGACATGCTGACAGCAGTAGTAGTAGTATAGCATGATATCATCTACATATATGTGATAAAGGGGTATGTTTACTAAACTGCGGTAATCGTGAATAACGCGCGTTACGTACAGTTAACAATCGTTCGCACGTCATAACGTGCGTTCTGACGTGCGAACGATCGTTAACCGTACGTTATGCGCGTTAACCACAGTTAACGATCGTAAACCCCCGCGACGCGTTAAAACAGCGCAGAAGGTGGAGAGTGGGTGGAGAGAAGGGGTCAATGGGCGGAGAGTGGGCGGGGAGAGGCTCCCCTCACACTAACGCGCTGAATTTCAGAGCTCAATTCCAACGCGAATGAAAACCTGTCGTTAAAGGCATATTAAAGGGAAGAGAAACCATTTCCGTCAGCAATGTACAGCAAAACCGGGGACACCTACAAAACGTGAGCAGTGTGATGCATGTGCACTGAACAAAATAGCAAATAGAAATGGAAAAAGACCACAACAACATCCTAAAAAACTATAATCCAGCTGGTCAACAGTGATATTAATGGGCAACCATACAAAACACTCCCAGGAAAGCTCCAAAAAAAGAAATGAGTTTTGGAAGGGTCCACGGAGCGTAGACCCTTCCAAAAATCATTCCCTAATTTTAATTATGAGCGTTCCTGGGAGTGTTTTCTATGGTTGCCCATTAATATCACTATTGGCCAGCTTGGGTATCTTTTTATCCCCTTATTCCGAGGTCATATTCGGGGTTTATATGCACTTATGTATCCATACAAGTAAAAATGTGCAGAGCAGGGTTTCTGACTCTTTCGGCCAGGTGTCCTATCTCCAGGGACTGCACTGTCTCTGTGGCCACAGTGTGGTGCAGTGGACACAGCCAGTACCTGTAGGACCAGAGGGTCAGAGGTTCAAAGCCCAGCTGGGGCTACATCCAATCCAGTCCACATATTTTTCCCACAACTGTACTGTGATTGTAAAGACAAACCTTTATTGCTGAGAACATACGCATGGTTAATACGCCTATATTTTACCCCACCGAGCACAGACACCATAAACAGGTGGATTACCTAGAGCAGAGTCTCCCAAATGCAGTCCTGGAGGGCCACACACCATTCAGGTTCCATGCTGCCGCGAATAAAGATGCCTGTGCTGCATATCTATGCACCACCCCCATGGTATGCAGATGTAGCTCATGCGTATTACTCAGAGACAGCATGAAAACCCGAACAGTGTTTGGCACACCAGGACTGGAGTTGGGAACCTCTGCCGTAAAGCAGCAGCCAACAGGGCCAGACACACCCACACCCACACCCACAGGCCCCATTGGCTCATGCCTCCTGGAGAGGCAGGACATTGGGCCCTGCGTGCATCTCCCAATGCTACCACATGCATACCCTAGCAATGCCACCCTACACCTGGGTATGCGGTACACACCTATCAAACGTTTCCTATGAGTACTGGCAGATAGCAAGTCCTATGTTAAGCACAGTTTGCTCATTGAGCTCCATCATAACAATCTTTCTGATGTCAGCGGTGTGTGCTACAGGTCAGGTCTCTGACAGTGTTTACCACCCTGGGGAGTGACGCCCAACAGTATTGCGGACCATATCCATGCCTGGACTGTGCCCAGGACTGGTGTGGTGGGCAGGGCTGCTGAACTCCTCTACAGTAGCACAATGCTGGCATAGGTGTCGGAGTGTGTGTCTGTCTCTACAGTGTGTGGTGGCTGCAAACACCTTCCACTGCCAACACTGCCAGCACTATTGCCAGTATTGGCCTGCCAATGTGCATAATGAGGAGCAAGGTACCATGGGTATAGCCCAGAAAGGGTGGCCTGGGCAGGCTGCATCTGCACAGCGCACAGGGCACTGACTGCGGCATATTAGTGCCCGGCCACCACCTACACAGACAGGGTGACCGCTGTATGTCCTGCAGGGAGATCAATCTGTGCAGTGACCACAGCATGGCTAGGCATCCCCATAGTGCTATATGGTATTTTTCTCATGTGGTAGATATGGGTTTCCTTTTGGGGCCCAGTCACAGATTTATCTGCTTGCTGTGTATGCTGACATCCCAGTTCTGGGTGAATGCATCCCCACTGGGTACATGTACTATGGACTAACTAGCAGACTGTTTGCAGCTGGTACGTGGCTTGCAGTGGCTGATGGCTTGCAGCAGGAGCATATCAGATAGTGGTGGGGTGCAGCTTACCATATCCAGACCTAATGTCTGTCTGCTATTGTTTTATGGATGTGTATAGAGCTGCATTAACTACCATATGGGGTGTCTGTTCCTCAGCAGGACCAGGATTGATGTTCCCCTCTACTGCCACCTTTGCAGGGAAGTAGAATGTGGATCTATTGATAGAGGACCCTGTTTGCTGCTCGGGGGGGTGGTGGTGGTTGCAGGTGCATGGCCCACCTAGGGGTCCATACCTGACTGAAACAGACAGAGATATCCAAGGTGTTTCTGCAGAAACTACCTAATCTCATACATTAACACTGCTTTGGACCTCTGCCATGGCCTCTTTCAGCCATGGACGGTGCTGTGGACCTGGTGCTGGGCGCCTCACTGCACCCTCAGGGTGAGCACAGTACCCGCACAATGTGACGGTGTGTAGCTACTCTGTGCCAGTACAACACATGGTCAGTACCCCCTACCAGGCTGAGGTGCTGTGGGGGTGCACATGGTCACTTCCCCCTACCAGGCCGAGGTGCTGTGGGGGTGCATTCCCCATGGTGTGTATCTGTGGACAGCTGATTTGCATGTGCAGTGCATCATGGGTGTGACTGGCACAATCCAGCCCTGTGAAAATCCAGCACCTGCTCACAGGCTCTGCTAAACCATAGGCCATCACTCTTACATCTGTTAGCATAATTCATAGGTGCAAGACACCCTAAAGAGTCTGTAATATAAAGTGCCCATGCTGGTAAAAGCACACGTACCCACGCACGATTTTACGCACGCACCAACGCCTGTACCAACGCACGTAGCCACGCACGCACCAACGCACACTGTGAGGGTGTGTTTCTGACAACACTACTGAACGTAAAGAAAAACATGCCTCCTCATTCCCTATGTAATGTACAGGGTAATGCCTGGGCCAGCCTTCTGCGTTAGGCACACTGGGTACTTGAACCCATGCTGCTTGTAACAGCGGTCAGTGCAGTAACCATTGTGCTACAGCTCTGTTTCAGTGATTTGTGTCTGTACGCCTTCTTACAATTAACGCGCGGTAACGCGCCACGGCACCCTGTAACGCTCGTTGGTTTTTGGAATGCGCATTAGTGGTAACGATGTACCACCCATGTCCTTATTTGGGGTTTCTGTCTCTACCGCGGCTCCTAACGCGAATTGCACTAACGCACTTTAGTAAACCTACCTCAAAGTAAATAGTGGGCTTGTATGATTGACAAATGGGCTGAAGGTACAGATTGGACAGAAGGAAAGAGAGGGTAGAACCTTGGGGGACCTTCTTGTTGTTGACTGTAAGGGGCAGATTTGAGTGGACCTACAGTAATTTAATCTGCTTTTGTCTAACTGTTAGGTATGATTGGAATATCCAAAAGTAGTATGCTTTGTGACTGCAAAGTGCGAGGAGCTGGATATAATTTCAAAGTAGAGCAAATACTGAAAGGTGCATGTCTCAGTGCTTTAAAAATCAGAACAAAGACTAAATAAAATCCTCCATTCGGTGGATAACCAATGCAGTTTATAAAGTTTTGGGGAGATGCACTCAAAATGACTAGCTCCTGTCAGAATGTGTGCAGCGGTCTATTGGACAAGCTGAAGGGAATGTATCATAGATGCAGGTAATTCTAAGTACAGTCCATTACAGTAATCTAACTATGAGATAACAAGGCCTTGCATCATAGAATGAAAATGCATTCTTTACAACAGCCTGTACTTGAGAATGTAGTGTTAAATGAGTCCATTATCATTCCAAGATTCTTGAGTAAGGAAGACATTGGGATGGTCCAATTAGCTTTGAGATGAGGGGAGATTTGATGAGACAGACCAGCCTAAAAACAGAATTACATGTTTTGGTATATAAAAAGCTTTCTCTGATGCAACAAACAGGTTTTAACAGTTCTGATATAAAGGCAAATAAAATGTAGGGTAAATGAGAGGGTAATTCCAACTGGGACAAAGAACCGAATATCATCTGTATATATTCTATAATTGATTCCAAGGCCAGAAAATAACTTACAGATAGGCACTGCATATATATGCACATCAGTTCTTGCAGGGGTAGCCACAGCCTCTCACTGTTAGTGAAGCATACTGCAGACTTTTACTAATGTGTTCTACTGGAGTAGACATATTAATAGTCATGCTGACCTTAGAGTGGGTCCCTCTCTCTTCTATTACCCCTGAAGTATGCCTGGTAGTTATTGCAAAATTAGGAAAGACTAGTGGGCCAGGTCTTACCCTATGCTGGCAAACCTGATAGGTGACAGAAGGGGGAGAGAAAAGAGGAGGAGGAAAGTATGACTAGAAAGAAAAGGCAGCAAGCTCTCAGCTGCAGCAATGCTATCCCAGAGATGCTCCATAGTGGTGTAGTAAAGACTTGCAGGTCCATCCTAACACCAGCCACATCCTTTCACAGATCATTTCGCTAGTGCAGTTTTTCTTTAGACCTCATTAAAGGGTCTTCTCTTTCCATCTCTTCTAGGGCCTTTGCCATGGTAGAATAGCTGGGCATCTCATGCAAAGTCTCCCCCAGCACTAGTGGCAACACTGGGGATCGAGAGTGCAACCTAGTCCTTTTCATCACTCGATGGGGCTTCAATTCCCACAGCCATCAGCTCTGCCAGCTATTCCCTCCCGTCCTCTGCCTCTTGTTTCACAGAAATTGGTGCCTCTAATCGACTTATTTCAGCTCTGATCCTATTTCCTGCTCAGTCCCCAAGACACTCAGACCATCTTCTGCCTGCAAAAGAAGAAGAAAAACAGGAGTTCAAAGAAGAGAGTCTAGTAGTGAGGAGGAATATTTCATTCCGGGCAATTTTTGGAAGACAAGTATAGAGATACATACCTTCTACTTTCCTTTAGGGCATGGAATCATTTCCATTTGACTGGTAATCTGAAATTGACCTTGATGAAATCATATATGACCTGCAGCTGCAGCCAATAGTTCAGTCCTTTTACTTCCTTTCATAATGCAAAGCAAGAAAATGATACGACGATTTAGCTTCATTAATCTTTCTGTCATAGACACAAAGTGAAAAAGTCTGAGTAAATGAATATGTTCTGCAGGTTTTTTTTCCTTTCTTAAACCACTGAGGCAAAACAGGATGAGCAGGATTTGCTGGGAAAAGGAACCTTTGCTTTCACCCACAGGGCTTCTGTACCATCAGGTGTTTACTTTCAAAACATGTTTATTATCGCTGGAGGTGCTGATGATAATAGTAATAAAAAAAATGTTCTCTAGCGGAAAAACATATCTTCAAAACGCCCTGTGAATTTCTTATGCTCTGCGTTAGTGAATTAAAGTTGCCATGACCAGTTTCACTTGAAAAACAGCTCTGACAAATTTTGGCAGCTTTGCAAAGAGTGAATTTTCCTGGCATTGAAAATTGTGCATGCGTTACCAATGCTAAAAGCACCAAAGGGATAATAAGAATACTTTTAAAGTATCTCAAAAACAAATATAGAAATTCCCGCATTGTAAGGCAAACTTTATAGGGATTGCATGGAGAATAATATTAAATGAACTATCAGATCTACATATGGTTTGCCAAACTGAAATTGAAGGGCCCGGGTTTGACCAATGAGGTTTGAGTCTTTGAGGACCCAGGTTTGACTAACAATATGGAAGCCATTTGTAGAAAAAATATTGAGCTGTACTTATCTTTGTACTTTTAAACATCCAAAGCCTTTCTTTAGCAAATGGATTTATTGTGCACTGATGAAAACCAAAGACCGTGGGGTATGTTTACTAAGCAGTCTTAGGGGTATGTTTACTAAGCTGCGGTAATCGTAAATAACGCGTGTAACGTACACTTAACGACCGTTCGCACGTCATAACGCGCGTTATGACGTGCGAACGATCGTTAAGTGTACGTTACACGCGTTAACCGCAGTTAACGATCATAAACCCCCGCGGCGCGTTAAAACACCACAGAAGGTGGAGAGTGGGCGGAGAGAAGGGGTCAATGGGCGGAGAGTGGGCGGGGAGATGCTCCCCTCACACCAACGCGCTGAATTTCAGAGCTCAATTCCAACGCGAATGAAAACCTGTCGTTAAAGGCATATTAAAGGGAAGAGAAACCATTTCCGTCAGCAATGTACAGCAAAACCGGGGAAAGCTACAAACGTGAGCAGTGTGATACATGTGCACAGAACAAAATGTCAAATAAAACTTTAAAATGACCTCAAGAAACAGTGTAAAAATTATAATTCAGCTGGGCAACAGTGATAGCAATGGGCAACAATAAAAAACACTCCCAGGAAAGCTCCAAAAAAAAGAAATGATGTTTGGAAGGGTCTAAGAAATGATGTTTGGAGGGGGGTGGGGGAGGGGGGTGGGGGTGGGGGTGGGGGGTGGGGGGGAGGGGGATGGGGGGGGATGGGGAGGGGGGGATGGGGGGGATGGTGGTGTTTGGACCCATAGGCGGATTATATAGTACCACCAAACTTGCTCTCTGGGGATCAGGGTGGGGGACAGGATCTCCCCCAACAGATCCACATTCTACAGCCCTGCCATGGTGGCAGTAGAGAGGACCAACAACCCCAGTCCTGCTGGAAACAGATGCGCTACAGGGCAGTCAGTGCAGATCTGTAGCATTCCATAAGGCAATAGCAGACAGACAGTAGGCCTGGAAATGCTCAGCTGCCCCCCATCACTGTCTGACATTCTCCAGCATCAAGCATAGTGAGGTTCCAGCCACTGCACCCTGCAAGGTGTTCCAGCCATATACATACTAACTGCAGACAGTCTGCTAGCTAGTCCACGGTACATGTTCCTGGAGAAGATGTGTGTACCCAAAACTGGGATGTGAGCACACCCACCAAGCAGATAAGTCAGTGACTGGGCCCCCAAAAGGAGAACCCATATATATCACTTGAAAGAAATACTATGTAGCTCTATGGGGGAACCTAGCCATGCCATGGTCACAGCTCAGTCAGGGTGAGAGTGACCTCCCAGCAGGACATGCTGTAGCCACCCTGTCTGTGCAGGTGGTGGCCAGGCACTACAATGTCCCAGCCAGTGCCCTATGCCCTGTGCAGATGCATCCTGCCCAGGCCGCCCTGTCTGGGCTATACCCACAGTATCTTGCTCCTCATTATGCACATTGGCAGGCCAATACTGGCAACAGTGCTAGCAGTGTGGGCTGAGGAGGGTGTTGGCAGCCACCACACACTGGATAGACAGACACACACTCCCCACACCTATGCCAGCATTGTGCAACTATAGAGGTGTTTGTCAGTGCAGGCATGGCTATGGTACACAATACTGTAGGATTCACTCCCCAGGGTGGTAAACACTGTCAGACACAAGACCTGCAGCACACTCCACAGACATCAGAAAGGTTGCTATGATGCAGCTCAATCAGCAAATTGTGCTTAACTTAGGAATTGCTATCTGCCAGTAATCATAGCAACCTTTTGATAGATGTGTACCATATTCCCAGGTTTAGGGTGGCATTGCTAAGGTATGCAAGAGCTAGTATTGGGAGATGCACACAGGGCCCAAAATCCTGCCTCTCCAGGTGGCTTTGGATGATGGAGCCTGTGGGTGCGGGTGAGTCTGCCCCTGTTGGCTGCTGCTCTAGGGCAGAGGTTCCCAACTCCGGTCCTGGTGGGCCAAACCCTGTTCGGGTTTTCATGCTGTCCCTAATGAATATGCATGAGATACATCTGCATACCATGGGGGCGGTGCATAGAAATGCAGCACAGCCATAGTTATTGGAGACAGCATGGGACCTGAATGGTGTTTGGCCCTCCAGGACTGCTTTTGGGAGACTCTGCTCTAGATAATGTGCATGTTTATGGTGTCTGTGCTCTGTAGGGTAAAATGTAGGCGTTTTGGGCATGTTTACGTTATCTGCACTAAATGTACTGTCTGTATTACCGCATTTTAGTAGTGGGTAAAATATGGGGACTGGGTTGCCACAGAGGCAGTGCATTCCCTGGAGATACCATGACTGTTCGTCAGACAGAGCCTGTCTGTTGCAGTGCACGGCACCCACCTAAACAGGGCTGGGCCATGGTCTGCTGTGGGCAGCAGCCACTGCCCCCTCCACCACCAGTACCCCTCTGTCACCATGCTGACATGTCCTTCTGCTGGTGGTGCTGGTGGTGCGCAGTCCCGGGCCATCCAGTGTGCGGGTAGGAGGCTGCCTATGGTGCGGGTTCTGGGGTAGGGGTGTCTGCATAGATGTCCACGCTTCCCCCCAGCACCGCCTGCAAATGTTCTGTACCCTTGGGGGTACTATCCCCTGTGACACTGTGGGAAACACACTCGTGCCCGTGTTGGGCCCTCATCAGTTGCTGTCTGGCTGCTCTACTGTTTCAGCATTCGTATTGGCCACCTAGGCATCACCCTAGTCCGCACTGTGGCCCAGCTGCACCACAGCATGTGCCGCCTGCAGCCCTCTGTGTCCCCTTTCCAGCATCTGTCCAGTTGCCCGTTCTGACATGCCCACCCTGCTGTTGCGGGACATGTGCATGCCATAGGAAACCTGTCCAGTAACAAGGGAAAGCCCTGATCAGCGTTATTTCACTGTGGGATCATTCACCTTGTATGGGGACAGAGTATAGCCCCTTCCAAAATTGATATCTTTTTTTTGGAGCTTTCTCGGTAGTGTTTTTTGATGTTTCCCATTGCTATCACTATTGCCCAGCTAGGTTATGTTTTTTTTTCCAGTTTGTTCAGGTCATTTTCAATGTTTATCTGCCCTTTTGTTCTGTGCACATGTATCACACTTATCACCTTTTGTAGGTTTCCCTGGCTTTGCTGTACATTGCTGACGGAAATGGTTTCTCTTCCCTTTAAATCTACTCTAATGCCAGTGTTTCACTGGTGTTAGTTTTCAGCCGCAAAATCCACAGTGTTAGTGTGCAGGGAGCCTCTTCCCTCCCACTCTCCACCCATTGACCCCTTCTCTCCGCCCCTGGGGAGCCTTCCTCCGCCTTCAGGGAGCCTTTACTCCGCCTTCAGCGCTCGTTTGCGCTGCTGAGTGCGTTAGCGCGCGATAAGGCACCTTATCGCGCGCTAACATGTCAGAGCGCACATTAAGACGGTTTAGTAAACATACCCCCAAGAAGATATAGTAGAAGCAAAGTTTATTTTAAAGCTGTGGTGGTGAGGTGATGTTGGGAACTGACATACAAAGTAGAAAGCTAATGAAATGTTTTAATGCACATTGGACATGAACTGTTTCCATATCTACTCCTTACAGAAAAATGAGTTGTGGTATTTGTGTAATTTATTTATTAATTTATTTATTTAGCTGCACTTATATACTGCTTTTCATCGGGTCAAAGCGGTTTAACAAAAAGTGGGGGAAGGGGGGTACAGTAATAAGCTCAACAAAAATAGGAGGGGGAAACCAACACTGGGGGGGGGGCAGGTAGGATGATCATAACATGGTAGATAACAGTACTTGACATTGACGAAAGATTCTCTAAAGGTAAGGGGATTCGTGTAATGTACTGGCCTAATCTTAAAAATGAATTAATACAAAATTGTGGCCTTGATAGGCTGTGATACCTTGATAAATATCCATAGATGCTGTAATACATGAGCTTTCAAGACCTTGCAAGCTTCATTTTTGACACCTAAAAAAGAGGCCCATGCAATCTCAAAAACTCATGTTCTACCTCTTTTTTATGTCAATTAGAAATAAAGTAGCAAAAACTATAATGATTCTAGATTTTCCCAGCACTAGATTTCTACAAAAGAAATAAAACTGTATTGTTACAAGACATCTGCTGTATTTGGTATCAATTGAAGCTACATTGTATCTTTTGAAGTTGTTCCTGTCATTTTAGCTACCCCCCCCGCCCCCCACCACTGCGAATGCAGACTTTTGTCATATATACAGTAACTTTTATTTTGTATAAATGCTATTTTATGAGCTATGGTTGCACGGATTAACCTTTGATCCAACAGGTCATGAGAGCTGGATTTGGCGTAATTCACTGTTGCCAGTGAAGGTTCCCTGTTTTTCATTTCCTGACTCAAGATATAATCGTTATCCCATTTGGTTACCGTAAAAGCAGGGCATCGTGGAGAATTTCCTTACATGGAAACTGGCTCTTTCTGTTTTTTTTTTTAAAGAGAATTTGACTTTCAGAATGACATTTACCATTGTGTGCTCATGGATACTACCATGGATGTGCAGTCCTTAATATGTCTTAAAACATTTGGGGGGGGGGGGGCAGGGGAATTTTAGAAGGGACATCTAAGTACAGTCTGGGATGTCTAAACCAGAACATTTGGAAAGAAAAGAAGGCTCGCCAGGTGCAGACAGGATTTCAGAAACGTGGACACGACTGATATGGACGTTTGTGGGGACATCTACATAGTCATCCCTAGAATAGTATTTCAGGACTCAGATGTCTAGGAATAGCCTAATGGTTAGAGTAGTAGGCTAGGGACAGGGAAGTCAGGGTTCAGATTCCACTGCTGCTGTCCCTTAAATTGTACTGAGTACTGGGGGTGATGGAGCGCTTTTTTCTGTACACCTTGTGGATGTTTTGAAGGGTATTGAAAGAACTGAAATATGAGATTGCAGACCTGCTATTAGTAATCTGTGAACTATCATTAAAATCATCTCTAATACCTGAAGATTGGAGGATCGCCAATGTAACACCAATTTTTAAAAAGGGTTCCAGGGGTGATCCTGGAAACTACAGACCGGTGAGCCTGATGTCAGTACCAGGAAAAATGGTAGAAACCATCATAAAGAATAAAATTACTCAGCATGTAGATAGTCATGAACTAATGAGAGACAGCCAACATGGCTTTAGACAAGGAAGATCTTGTTTTACTAATCTGTTATGTTTTTTTGAAGGAGTGAATAATCAGGTGGACAAAGGTGAGTCGGTTGATATTGTGTATCTGGACTTTCAGAAAGCCTTTGACAAGGTCCCTCATGAGAGACATTTGGCAAAACTAAAGAGTCATGGGATAGGAGGCAGTGTACTACTGTGGATCAGGAACTGGTTAAAAGATAGAAAGCAGAGGGTAGGGCTAAATGGCCAATTTTCCCAATGGAGAAAGGTGAATAGTGGTGTACCCCAGGAATCTGTGCTGGGTCCGCTGCTTTTTGACATATTCATAAATGACCTGGAAAGTGGAATAACGAGTGAGGTTATCAAATTTGCAGATGACACAAAACTATTTAAAGTTGTTAAAACCCAAGAGGATTGTGGAAAATTGCAAGAGGATCTTGATAAATTGGAAGACTGGGCATCAAAATGGCAGATGAAATTTAATGTGGACAAGTGCAAGGTTATGCACCTAGGGAAGAACAACCCAAACTATGGTTACACGATGCAAGGTTCCACATTAGGAACCACCACCCAGGAAAAAGATTTAGGCGTCATTGTGGATACCATGTTAAAACCCTCGGCCCAGTGTGCAGCGGCGGCCAAGAGAGCAAATAGAATGCTAGGTATGATAAGGAAAGGAATGGAAAATAAAACAAAGGATATTATAATGCCTCTATATCGTTCCATGGTGAGACCACACCTTGAATATTGTGTGCAATTCTGGTCGCCGTATCTTAAAAAGGATATAGAGTTATTAGAAAAGGTTCAGAGAAGAGCCACCAAAATGGTAAAGGGGATGGAAGGATACTCCTATGAAGAAAGGCTAAAAAGGTTAGGGCTCTTTAACCTGGAAAAGAGACGGCTGAGGGGAGATATGATAGAAGTCTATAAATTAATGAGCGGAGTGGAACGGGTAAACGTAGATCGATTGTTTCCGTTATCAGAATATAGAAAGACTAGGGGACATGCAATGAAGCTACAGGGTAAACTGTTTAAGACTAATAAAAGAAAATATTTTTTCACTCAACGTGTAATCAAACTCTGGAATTTGTTACCGGAGGATGTAGTAAAGGCTGTTAGTGTAGCTGGGTTTAAAAAAGGTTTGGACAAGTTCCTGAAGGAAAGGTCCATAAGCCATTATTAAGAAGGGACCCAGGATATCAATGCTTGAACCAATACAAGCATTGTGGAACCTGTGTCCCTTGGGGAAACTGCTAGGTACATATGACCTAGATTGGCCACTGTTGGAAACAGAATACTGGGCTTGATGGACCTTGGTCTGACCCAGTATGGCATATCTTATGTTCTTATGTTCTTATGTTTTTCAGCCTAAATGGACACTTTTCAGATACCTGTTCGTGCCTGGAGCAGATCTAAACGTAGACACAATGCTGGATGTGCAGGACATTTCTGAGATCAGGTGGGGACATCCAGGTTCCTGGGAACACCCAAGCCATGCTTCCACCAGGCCCCCATTCATACCTTGATCGTCACAGACCAAACTTCTAAAATAGCTCTGGATTTGTCTCAGTGTTTTGGACTTCTCTATGCCCATTTCAGACATCCAAAACATGAGTAGAGTTTCCAAAATGACCCCCATAATGCATACAACATTGATTTAATGCATGTTAACCTATGAATTCACACACATTTAATTCTTTTTGTTAAAAGGAACAAACTGAAACAAGTATGAAAATTGGGGGGAAAAAAGGCCAAACAGATTAAAAATGAGTGTCCTCTGAACATCTATAGATGCTACACTTGGGTAAACACGTGAGGAGTAGTTTTAATAAAAAATCAAAAACAATGATAGCAATACGATAAACCCAACACTAAACAAAAGTAGCACCTATCCTGATTTGCTGATGCTTAGCGTGCAATAACAGCGTTAAGCCGGGGCATCTTCCACAAAGCCTATTGCTTGTGGAGTGCAATTTTATAAACTGGCACCTAGTTAAGGTGTGTTTTCACACACGCACCTTATGCCAATCGTATTTAACTTTGAAAATAAGACAGAGATGTGAAAGTATGCGCGTTAACTTAAGGCATGATCACTTTTACCAGCCCTAGACCAGATGTAAATGCCCACAAGTACTTTTTGCAAGTACGTGCGTAAATTATAGCATTCTATGATCCATGTGCAGACTTGCATAATCTCTTAATGCTCTGCCCAAAATCCATTCATGCACATGCCAATGGTGAAAGTACACATGATGCAAACAATGGGTATACTTTTACGCAAGTTGGTCTATTATAAGTGACCATTTACATGTGTAGTGACTAAAATCTAGGCAGCCCCTTATAAAATTACCCCCAAAATGAACTTTGGGCAGATCTCAGATATTACCTAAGCAAATCCTATTTGCTGGAACTTCGACAATGACTATTGGTATAATTGCCTATGTAACAGAGGGTTCAAAGTATTAAAGAGTAATGTTAAAACAGGCTGTATAACTTGTGCAGCAGGTATGCACAAAAATTACATCTTTTTAAAAAAAGGAACATATTAGCTTTCCCCTTGGAAAGTTCCTAACGGTTTCTCCTGCTCTAAGGCACTCACAGTGTTCCCATTTTATTTTATGCATTAATGCAGGTATTTTATAAAACATGTGCATTAATCCAAACCCCATCCAAACCATAGCCTGAGGAATGCTTCCATTCAGATCAGAGAGACATACATATGGAGGGAGACTGTACATTCGTTTATATGTATATACACCAGGAAAATTGATAAAACACCTATTTTTGCATGCAAAATGCTGTTTTACATGCAAAAATGCCTTATAAATTACCCAATTAATAATACCACCTATGCATGGAAATGTGGAGATCAATATTCAGATTGATTTAACCAGATAACTCAGTTGTCGTCTAGGTAGATCAAAAGCTGCCTATGATATTATAAAGGGGATAATAGGTGCATACCTTGATGGGCATGCACATCTATGGATACACAAAATAGGGGCATGTTGTGTGTGGGGAACAGGAGGCTACTGATCGTGATACAAAAGTAGAAAGATAATGCATATTTTATAATGTCAGCTCAGTCCTACATCAATAAGCATAAAACACATCTAACAAAAGAAAAAATTGCTTTTTGGGAGTCAGTGTGTGACTCAGTGGCTGAACTGCATAGAGCTACTCTAATAGAATATATTAGGAGACAACCAATTCAGAGAGATCTTTGAATTGATATGGAGCCCGATTCAGCAAGGGGCACGTTCGGGCCATCTGGATGGCCCCAAGTAGAATGGGTCCGTTAGGACCCGATTCTGCACCGTGGGAGCAAGATGTTCCTGTGGGTGCAGGATCGGGTCCTGGGATGGCCCAGCATGCCCCTGCATATAGACGGGGGGGGGAGACATCCTCCCCACAGGCCGGTGTGCCCCCCACAACACTGACCTCCTGTTACTCTGTTGCTTGATCCCGAGCTGGGCAGCCGAGGCCTGGATCGGGTGGCAGAGTCCTACCTGGGTCACCTTTGTTCCAGCTGCTAATTCCACCACTACCTACCCCTGACTGGCAAGACATACAGGGCCGTGACCTGAAATGGCCCTGTATGTCCTGCCATCTTGGCCCACATCCACTCTGCCTCCTCCTACCCCCCCCCCCCTCCCGCTGGCTTTCCCCATACTGCTACTCTGGCCATGCAGGGAGAATCTGGGGGGGGAAAACTGCCACTCAGAATTGGGCCGAAAGAGCCATTGACAATACGGATTTTGTGATTAACTGGAATAAGATATTAAAAAAGTGTTCACTTGTCCTGATTATTTCAATTGCTGACACTACAAAAAAATACATTGGCTTGATTAGTGAGGGCCTTGAAAGTAAGATTCTTTGGTTGAAATCACAGCTAACCACTGGGGATTTTGATCAACAATTACAACATTTGAATACACAGACTGAACAGTTTAAACCTAATCTAAAGAAGACAATGATACAGAAGTTTGAAAGGGATGACATGGACTATAATTGATATATTTACCCTTGGATGAACCCAGATAGAAAGATAAGTAGAAGGTAGCATATAATTTCACAACTGACTCTTCAGGCACTAAAGCAAGGTATTCTGAGGAGAAAGAATATTTTTTTAGAGAGAAGCAAAGGCTACAGAAGGAGAAGAGGAGGCAGATGGAAGCAATCTGGTAAAAGGGATGGAAGGATACTCCTATGAAGAAAGGCTAAAAAGGTTAGGGCTCTTTAACCTGGAAAAGAGACGGCTGAGGGGAGATATGATAGAAGTCTATAAATTAATGAACGGAGTGGAACGGCTAAACGTAGATCGATTGTTTACCTTATCAAAATATAGAAAGACTAGGGGACATGCAATGAAGCTACAGGGTAAACTATTTAAGACTAATAAAAGAAAATATTTTTTCACTCAACGTGTAATCAAACTCTTGAATTTGTTACCGGAGGATGTAGTAAAGGCTGTTAATGTATCTGGGTTTAAAAAAGGTTTGGACAAGTTCCTGGAGGAAAGGTCCATAAAATTATTAAGAAGGGACCCAGGATATCAATGCTTGACCCAGTACGAGCATTGTGGAACCTGTGTCTTTTGGGGAACTGCTGGGTACGTATGACCTAGATTGGCCACTGTTGGAAACAGGACACTGGGCTTGATGAACCTTGGTCTGACCCAGTATGGCATATCTTATGTTCTTAATCGGGGAAAGTGGAACAACCATAGATATGGCCGTGGACACGATCCCAAAAACAACAGGATCAATAGTAGTAAATTTAAGTGGATGTCCTTTAACACATGTTCAAGGGTGGGTTCTATCAAGATTATCTTTTGTACCTAGGACTGTTTATGATGCTTTTTCAATACGAGTGGATTTAGAAAAGTTTTGTAGAAGAGTGCATTTATTGTAAAAGCCTTCTTCTTGGAGTGAAAAGATGGCAATGGAGATGAATGTAATGATCAGGGTCCTGGATGAGTCAAACTGCCTTTGAAGTCTACGTGGTTGACACCTGGCCCAGTTCACCCAGCTGTGAATGTTTTCAAGATGATGTTGCATAACATATAATCTTTAGAAAGCGGTGCGCATAAAGTCCACTGCATTAAGTTAACAGAAGATGAATATCTGGCTTTGAATCAATTACAAAGTTATCTGGATATAATTATGAAAAGAGCTGACAAAGAGGGCACAATTGTAGTTATGACACGCACAGCCTATGTACAACAGGTCCAGTTACAATTAGCTGACCGACCACTATAAGGTAGAAGATCCAATAAAGAGGGAGTGGTTTGGATGGGCCTACAATATTGAAATGTACTTCCCATATTAAAAGGGGAATCCTCATTGATATCCAGAAATTTAGACATTGGCATTCATAGTTCCTCCCAGGTACAAATAAGTGCCTGCTTAAAGGGCAGATCTAAGGGACGAGGTCAGGCCCCCTTTCTGATCCCCCTTCCTATCCCCCCCACAACCCGGAAGCAGTAAATTCCCATGTACTTAATTCCCTTCCAGGGTCATGGGTGCATTTTGAAACTCAGGGGCAGCTAGAGCAGGAGCGACTATAGAACACTCCTGCTCCTACTAGATGTGGGTTATTTCTGCATAGTTTTTTCCCACAAGCAGCTTTATAAAATTGGCAGAGCCTCTTGTAAAATACAATGAGAATACTGCTCATCCTGACTTTTATGTCTTAATTCTCCTCCCCACATCCTATCTAGAATTTGCCTTCAAAAATCTGTTTCCTCCAGCAAAGTGACATGCGCCTATACACTATCACAGGGTCAAAATGTTTCTCAACTGTCTTCGTCTCCAGCACCTCTATCAGACCACCCGTTATGTAAAGAAATATTTCCTTATGAACCCACTCTAGGGGTTTTGAAGAGGGTGGAAGGAATCATTCTGTAGCTGAAATTAACTTAAAGTACAAAAAGGCAGGATTGGAGGAACACAAGAGAGCAGGGCCCTCGCAGCAATATCAGAAAACACAAAAAAGGGGCGAAGGCCAGAAAGTGTCACATTACATGTTTACACTACACGGTTTACACTACACGTTGCAAGTTTGAATTCAAAATTTGACTGGCCTTGAGTCATTATTTGAAAGGGCTCTTTTTCAAGACTTTGATTCTCATATGGTGCATTACATGCGTACCACCAGATGAAGGCTTCCCGCCGAAACGCGTAGGGAATTTACCAAATAAATAATAGCCTTTCTGGCCTTCACCCCTTTTTGTGTTTTCAAAAAGGCAGGATTTACATACTTCTCAATATAATATGAGCCATCAGTGGGTGATTAGGCACCTGCTATACTCAGACTAGAGGGATCTGCATAAGGGCGGGACATATAAACTGATGACTTTCACTGATCACATATCACTGTTATTACACACATAAATGGTAATACATCTCTAAGGTTAAGAAAGAGAGAGACAGATGCTGGAATATATATTGGGAGAGAGAGAATGTTCCAGGAATGCATCCACAGGGAAGGCAGACTCTCACCCTGACCAAAAGCTAGAAAATAAAACTACAGCAGAGCTTGTACTTACTCTTTGCATTTCCTGTCCGATTCTTGGCCTTCTGGCTGAAAGAGGAGTGTTCCCGCCAAACTGAGAAAAACAGTTGACTGGATAAGCTGGTTGACTGGAATCAGTGAGCTTCAGAATTAAGCCATGAGTCTAGCAGGAATGCAAACCCTGATGATGGAAACCATTCTCAAGAAGGAAGGTCCTGCAAGATTTTTAGCTGCTGCTAAGGGAAGATGGTGGAGCAGAGACTTCCAGATGAAGAGAGGCCAGATGGATAAGCAACAGAGAAAGGCCAGGCAAAACACATCCTCAGCAGTCTAGATGCACTGCTGCATATGGATGAGACTTGGGGTGGGATGGGAAGTAAAAGGGGAGGATAACTTAATAGAACACAAGGGAGGTGAAAGGGCTTTTCTATCTAACTGTCTATACAGTGTGGGGATTAATACCCCCAAACTATCTAAATGGTTATCTCTGTAGGAATGTTTCAGAGACTCTTTTGGGTTTTACTTATTATTTTTTAGCTCACATCTTTCCAATGGTAGTTCAAGGTGAGTTACATTCAGGTACATAGATATTTGGCTGTCCCCAGAGGGCTTACAATGTAAGTTTGTACCTGAGGCAATGGAGTGTTAAGTGACTTGCCCAAGGTCACAGGGAACACCAGTGAGAATCAAACCCAGATAGAAATGCAGAAACATGACGGCAGAAAAAGACCATATGGCCTATCTAATCTGCCCTTCAATATCAACTATAGTAGTCCCCTTTTTTCCTTTAGAGATCTTCTGTGTTTGTCCCATGCTTTCTTGAATTCAGATACTGTCCTCATCTCTACCACTTCCACTGGGAGATAGTTCCACGCATCTACCACTCTTTCCGTAAAGAAATATAGTTTGAAACGGCTATTGGTCCACTTGATCTTTATGGTATAATGACTCTGTATATTCTTTCCACCTTTTCTTGATCTTCTCAGCATCATTCAACTTGGATCCTTGAGCATCTTGTAGCATTCCAATTTGAGGCTGGAATTTTTTCTTTAACTGTCGTAGCTTTAGAAAGGCTGATCTTGTTCTTCCTTTAATAGCTTCTGATTCTATTTCCTTGCATGTGTCATTGTAGTACTTTTCCTTATCCTGTCTTGCTGCACATTGGAAATCTATGTTGAATTCTGCGATTGCCTCTCTTTCTCCTCTGGGTTTAGCTTCTCTGCGTTTCTGGACAATATTCAGAGTTTCTTCAGTCATCCATTTTGGCCGTTTTTGCTTTTTTATCTTATGTAGAGACTTATCGCTTTCTTCCAATACAACCTTTTTGATGTCATCCCATAACTCTTCTGGAACTCTGTCATTTGTATCTAAAGCAGCAAATTGATTTCTCAGGCAGTCTTTATATTCTCAAGGTCATATTTTGCTACATTCATGAATGGCTTGCTCTTTTTCAACTTTAGCTTGAGTTTGCATACTAGTAGTTGATGATCTGTACTGCAGTCAGCTCCAGGTTTTGTTTTTGTTGATGTTATTCAGCTTTTCCATCATTGTCTTCCACAGATGGAGTCAATTTTATTTCTGTACAATCCATTGGGTGAAGTCCACATGTACAGTCAGCGCTTGTGTTGCTGGAAGAAGGTGTTTGAGATGAATAGATTATTGGTTTTGCAGAATTCTATCAGTCTTTCTCCAGCTTCGTTTCTGTTGCCAAGTCCATATTTTCCAACCACTTTGCCTTCTTCTTTGTTGCCAACTTTTGCATTCCAGTCACCCATGACTATCAGTATATCCTGTTTGCATGTTCTGTCAATTTCAGCTTGTTCAGAGAACTCATCAACATCTTCCTCTTCTACAGCTGTTGTTGGGGCATATAAATTATAGTTGTGTTGATGGGCTTTCCTCGTAGACAAATAGAAATTAAGCGTTCACTTACTGCATTGTATTTCATTACAGTTCTTGCAAGTTTCTTCTTAACTATAAACACAACACCATTTCTTCTTTGTCTTTCGTTTCCAGCATAGTAAACCAAATGATCATCAGATGCAAAGTGCCTAAAGCCAGTCTTGAAGGACTACAAAAAGGGACTGCTACTTCTGGAGAGAGATCTGCAATTGTAAGTATTTACTTCTGGGAATTTTTCTAAATCTTGCTGAAAAAGGAATTCTTTAGATTAAAGCTGATTAATCTGTGAATCAAATGTATTTGTTAAATCAGTCAGGGCCTAATATCAGCAAAGAACTTTTAGTTAAATTTAAAAACTCAACAGGTAGGCTTTCAGTTTAAGTTTAAAACCCAGCAGAGAGCTTCTAGTTTAAATCTAGTACTCAGTCAGGGCCTAGCAGTAGCAAAGAGCTTTCAGTTTAAATTTAAACACAGTAGAGAGCTTTCTGGTTAAATTTAGAATCCAAGACTTCCTCTATCCAAGCAAGGACTGTGTGAATCACCCAGGAAATTGGTCACAGATTACCTTAAAAGCACAGGATAGGGTACTGTGTAGCAGCCAGCTTTTAATAAACCCTTTTTCAAGTACATTCATAGCAAAAAACCTGTGAGTCAGTTGGACCATTAGATGATAGAGGGGTAAAAGGGGCACTAAGAGGGGACAAAGCCATAGCAGAGAGACTGAATGATTTTTTTGCTTAAGTGTTTTATGAGGAAGATGTAGGGATGTTACCCATGACTGAAATGGTATTTAAAGGTGATGCTGTGGAAGAATTGAAAAAAATATCGATACACTGGGAAGATGTATTACAACTATTTGATAAACTAAAGAGTAGCAAATCACCAGGACCAGATGGAATACATCCAAGGGTGTTGAAAGAACTGAAATATAAGATTGCAGACCTACTATTAGTAATCTGCAAACTGTCATTAAAATCATCTGTAAAACGTGAAGATTGGAGGATGGACAATGTAACGCCAATTTTTAAAAAGGGTTCCAGGGGTGATCTGGGAAACTACAGACCGGTGAGCCTGACATCAGTACTGGGAAAAATGGTAGAAACCATCATAAAGAATAAAATGACTGAACATGTAGATAGTCATGGCTTAATGGGGAGACTGCCAACATGGCTTTAGATAAGGAAGGTCTTGTCTTACTAATCTGTTATGTTTCTTTTGAAGTTATGAATAAACAGGTAGACAAAGGTGAGTCAGTTGATATAGTGTATCTGGACTTTCAGAAAGTCTTTGACAAGGTCCCTCAGGAAAGACTTTTGGAAAAATTAAAAAGTCATGGGATAGGAGGCAGTGTACTATTATGGATCAGGAACTGGTTAAAAGATAGAAAGCAGAGGGTAGGGCTAAATGGCCAATTTTCCCAATGGAGAAAGATGAATAGTGGAGTACCCCAGGTATCTGTGCTAGGTCCTGGAAATGGACTGGAAATGGGAATAATGAGTGAGGTTGTCAAATTTGCAGATGACACAAAACTATTCAAAGTTGTTAAAACGCATGAGATTTGTGGAAAATTGCAAGAGGATCTTGATAAATTGGAAGACTGGGCATCCAAATGGCAGATGAAATTTAATGTAGACAAGTGCAATGTTATGCATCTAGGAAAGAAAAACCTAAATTATGGTTACACGATGCAAGGTTCCACATTAGGAACCCCCACCCAGGAAAAAGATTTAGGAGTCATCATGGATAACATGTTAAAACCCTCCGCCCAGTGTGTAGCGGCGGCCAAGAGAGCAAATAGATAGCTAGGTATCATAAGGAAAGGAATGGAGAATAAAACAAAGAATATTATAATACCTCTGTATCATTCCATGGTATGACTGCACCTTGACTTTGTGTGCAATTCTGGTTGCCGTTCTTAAAAAGGATATAGCGTTATTAGAAAAGGTGCAGAGGAGAGCCACCAAAATGGTAAAGAGGATGGAAGGATACCCCTATTAAGAGAGGCTAAAATGGTTAGGGCTCTTCAACCTGGAAAAGAGACGGCTGAGGGGAGATATGATAGAGGTTTATAGATTAATGAATGGAATGGAACGGGTAAAAGTAGATTGATTGTTTATGCCATCAAAATATAGAAAGGCTAGGGGGCATGCAGTGAAGCTACAGGATAACCTATTTAAGACTAATAAGAGAAAATATTTTTTCACTCAACGTGTAATCAAACTCCGGAATTTGCTACCAGAGGATGTAGTAAAAGTTTTTAGTATAGGTTTAAAAAAGGTTTGGCCAAATTCCTGGAGGAAAGGTCCATAAACCATTGTTGAAGGGGACCCGGAATATCTATTGCTTGATCCAATACAAGCATTGTGGAACCTGTGTCTTTTGGGGAAACTGCTAGGGACTTGTGACCTAGATTGGCCACTATTGGAACAGGATACTAGGCTTGCTGGACCTTGGTCTGACCCAGTATTGCATATCTTATGTTCTTATTTCAGTTCACTGACACCCAACAGATTGAGTTGTACACTCTTGGTTCATGCTTCATATGTTCCGTGTCCCAATATGTAAAATATCTTTGCAACTTCTGACTCTCTTTTCATGTGCAGCTACATTAGCAGATCCATCCACATCATAAATGCTGGCTTTACTCTAAGAAGGCTTCAGCTCATCCCCAGTAGCCGTTTGAGTTGCCTTCCAACCTGGAGGTCTCATCTTCCAGCACTATAATGCACTTTGTTTTGTCACTATCCATTGGGTTTTCGAGGCAAGATACAGAAATAGATTTGCCAAGCCTTTCTTCCTTTTTTATCCACAAATGAAGTATTATATAAGTTTGGGAGCGAGGTCACTTCAAGCCCTGGCACTGCCTCCAAAGGTCACTTCTGACTCTGGTTCACCCACAGTTCTACTTTTCCACTTCTTTTGTCTACAAATTAAGTTCTATCTGCCATTGCATTTACAATATACCTTGGACGTATTTCCTTATCGTTCCTCCAGCTTAGTCCTCGACGTATGGGTAGTGCACCTCCTCCTGCAGCATGAAGACTGGACCAATCAGATTTCAGCTCTTCTGGAACCATCATACCAGGCATCTCTGGAACTCCAGTGTGTCCAGTCTTCATGCAGCAGGAGGACGTTAGTGAGCCTAGCTGGGCTCACTAGTTGATTAGTTAGTTGTATTTCTTTCCCTAGCTAACCTTTTGGGTCTTTATTTTTTGTCCTATTAGGGCTTATTTTCATTTGGTTAATTTAAGGTTCCTGTCCCTTTAAATTTTGGTTTTTCTTATCACGGCACTCCGTGGGGGGGGGGGGGCCTGAGGAAGGTCCCTCTCCTGCCCAGCCTTTTCCGCTTCTGTGTTCTAATCTGTCTCACTTGGGTAAATTGGATCTCTGCTCCAGGGATCTTCGGGGCAGAGCTCCTGCGGCGGCTGTACTGCAGCTCCTCTCCGGAGGGTTGGTGAGTCTGCTTCACTAGTGCCGGTGAGTGCTGACGGCTGTGGGAGATCAGGACTGCTGCTGAGCCGGGTTCTGTGATCTGTCCGGCCGTCCTGGGATCCCTCAGTGCTGGTGGAGTTTGTTCAGGGGACTCCCAGGGTCGCGGTGTTCAGGGGTGCGAGTTTTATGCTGAGGCAGTGTTGGGCTTCCCTCGGGCTGTTTTCTCGGTGGGGGGAAAAAGCGCGCCAAAGTTGCCTGGCTGCCGCGGTTTTTTTCTTCAGTGTGTCCCGCGGTAGATTTCTTTATTTCTTTGATTTCTTTCATTTATTTTAGCTTGTTTGATTAATTTATTTTAATTCCTTTCAGTTTCTGTTGGTTCTTGCCTTCTTTCGTTTCGGCCCTTTTGCCTTGGTCTGCAGCGGTCCCGCGGCTAAGGGGGGGGAGGAGATTGAGCGTGTCCTTTCCTCTTCCTTTGCGGGGCGGTTGTTGTCTCCTCGATTGGTTTGCGTTTTCTTTTTTTCAACCCTCCTCGGGTGTCCTTGGGTGAGCTATTAAAAAAAAAAAAAGAGGCCAGATCTAACGAAAGCCACAACTGCTTATTGCTGGGCAAAGGGGAGAAGTTCTAATCCCCTCCCTTCAGAAGCTTTCTGTTGCCAGCTACTGCCCAGTTCCCGCATGGTTCTTCTGGGTCAGTGAGCCAGTTCTTCCTTTTCAGTAGTGCGCGCTGCCTGCTAGCTCTCAAAAGCGCAAGGGTTCCCATGGCAGGGGGGTCTCTTTGTCTCATTTGTGGATCTCGGCGGGGCACCGACGCGGAGACCGGAGTGTGCCCACGCTGTGCCTCGCTGTCTCGCAGCATGGAGCAGCGCCTGGAAAGTTCTTTGGCTGCGACGGCGCAGTCCGGTGCCGCAGCAGGGGACTTGGAGTCGCCTCTGGAGGGACCCTCCGGACTTTCTTCTACCGGTTGCTTGGCGTCTGTGGGACAGTCGGACCTCGGGGGGGCCTTGCCCTTGGAGGATTTTTCTCCCGATTTTGTTTTGCTCCTGCACCAAGCATTCTGCCGTAGGCGCCAGGTTATGGGAGCTGCGCCACTTCCAGCGCAGGGGTTGTCCGCCCAGTCCTCTTCGGGGGAGCCTCCGTTGTCCGGCAGCAGGGCCCCTAAGCGACCACGGATGCACGAAACCTTTCCTTCAGAGACTGAGTGGCCGGAAGGTGATGACCCAGAGTTCGACCGGGAGGTGGATGCTGACGCCTTGGAAGAGGGCGAGCTTCCAGAGCCGGAGGATCAGGCAAAGATTATTCGCGTGTTCCGACGAGAAGAGCTGCCGGCTCTTGTTTCGGAGGCGCTTCAGACTCTGGGGTTGGCCCCTACTGCTTCGGTGGAGGAGCCGGACGGGGCAGATCCCATTATTCAGGCGGTACGACAAACTAACGTGGTTTTCCCCATTCACAAGGTTATTGACCAGATGATTCAGGCCGAGTGGGACACTCCTGAATCGGGTCTCAAGGGGGTTAAGATCATGCGACGGCTTTATCCTTTATCGGATACAGATCTAGAGCGTTTCCGATCTCCCAAAGTCGACGCGGCCGTGTCGGCGGTGACTAAGAAGACCACCATTCTGGTGGAAGGGAGTGCGGCTTTACGTGAGCCGCAGGAACGGAAAATGGACGGGCTGTTAAAGCAATCCTTTGAGGCGGACGCGATTGCATTACAGGCTTCCATTTGTGGAGCTTGGGTTGCCCGTGCCTGTTTGCGCTGGGTTCAGCGGCTTCAACAGACTCCTTCTTTGAAGGCCGACATGCTGACGGAGATCCACCGCTTGGAATCTGGTGCGGCGTATTTGGCGGATGTCCAGTATGATCTCATCAGAGCTCTCTCTAATAGCATGGCATCCGTGGTGGCGTCACGCAGAGCCCTTTGGTTAAAAAATTGGGCGGCCGATGGGTCTTCCAAGTCGCGGTTGGGCAAATTGCCTTTTAAAGGTAGACTGCTCTTTGGTGAGGATTTGGATAAGTTGGTCAAAGATCTGGGAGACTCCAAAGGCGGTCATCTGCCGGAGGATAGACCCAAGCGGGGTAGGTCGCTTCCGGTCGCTCGGGGGCAGTTTCGGGACTTTCGTAGGTTCCGGTCGCCCCGTTATGGGGGCTTCCAGCATGGCAGATATAGCTCCCGGGCGTCGGGTTTTCGCGGCTTTCGAGGAGCCAGCAGAGGATTCGCGGCGGCTGGTTCTCCGGCCGCTCGCAAGCCCCAATGAAGAGCAGCGGGTCCAGGTGGAGCTGCCTGTGATCGGAGGGCGTCTTCGACGTTTTCTCTCCGCTTGGACCCAAATTACTTCCGATCGGTGGGTTTTGGACATCATACGAGACGGGTATGTTCTCGATTTGGCCCGTCCCGTGCTCGAGTCCTTTGTAGCGTCCCCCTGCCGGGGGGTCCGAAAAACCCTTCAGGTCCGGCAAACGCTCGATCGTCTTCTCCAGCTGGGGGCGGTTATTCCCGTGCCACAAGCGGAATATGGTCAGGGAAGGTACTCCATCTATTTCGTGGTGCCAAAGAAGGGTGGCGATCTTCGCCTCATTTTGGATCTCAAAGGAGTGAATCGTTGTCTGAGGATTCCCCACTTTCGGATGGAAACCCTAAGGTCCGTAATAGTCGCCGTCTGTCGGGGCGAGTTTCTCACGTCTCTCGACCTCACGGAGGCTTATCTCCATATCCCTATTCGAGAGGACCAGCAGAAGTATCTCCGCTTCGCGCTGCCGTGGGGTCATTTCCAGTTTCAGGCTTTGCCCTTCGGTCTTGCGACCGCGCCGCGAGTCTTCACCAAAGTCATGGTGGTTGTAGCGGCAGCCTTGCGCAAAGAGGGGGTGCTAGTTCATCCCTATCTGGACGATTGGTTGATTCGCGGGAAGTCTTGCGCAGAAAGCTTGGCGGCGACGGCAAAAGTCGTAAGGGGACAAAAAGGCTGCATCGCATTAACAACTTTAATACATGGCTCCAGACCTGGTGCAAACAAGAAGGATTCAGATTTATTGGCAACTGGGACAATAGATGGACCAACAAGAGACTATACTGTGCTGATGGACTACATCTCTCTGTCGCAGGGAAAAGAAACCTAAGTGAAAAATTCAGGCAGTATGTGGATATGCATTTAAACTAGGAAAAGGGGGTGACGGATGTGGAAGGTCAACATCTGCATGCCACCCCCTGCAAAAGCAGAACAACATCAGAAACAGCCATACTCTTAAACCACACATCAAAAACAAGTGGGAAGAAATGGGCAGAATAAAATCAATGCAAAATACACACAAGCCAGGTAAATGCTGGAAAGCAATGAGCACAAATGCTCGAAGCTTAGCCAAAAAAATTCCAGACCTGGAAGCCCTAATGGTGGAAACGGATTTGGACATCGTGGCCGTTACGGAAACATGGTTTAATGAATCGCATGATTGGGATATAGCCATAGCTGGCTATAATCTATTCAGAAGAGACAGAGAAAATGGAAAAGGAGGAGGAGTAGCCTTGTATGTCAAAAGCAGTATTAAAGCTACTGAAATGCAGGGAACATGGGGAAAAGAAGAAGCGCTCTGGATTGCGTTGGAAAGAGGAGATGGCACTCTCATCCATATTGCTGTAGTCTACAGACCTCCGACTCAAATTGAAGAGAGAGATAACGAATTGATTATAGATATTGCCAAGATAGCAGCAAAGGGGGAAGCGATCATATTAGGTGACTTTAATCTACCTGATGTGGATTGGATTACTCCTTCTGCACATCTGGAAAGAAGCAAAAAAATTGTGGATGCTCTCCAAGATGCATTACTTAGCCAAATGGTGATGGAACCAACCAGGGAAAGCTCAACGCTGGATGTAGTGCTTACCAACAGTGATAACGTGTCAAATGTCTGCATGAGTGCCCCTGTGAGCAACAGCGACCATCACACGGTGTGGTTTGAGATAAAAGCCATGGTACAGGCCAATCATAGCAAGCTCAAAGTCCTAAACTTCAAAAACACTGACTTCAATAAAATGGCCGAGTACTTAAAGGAGGAGATGACGGGCTGGAAGAAGATAAGGGAAGTGGAATTGCAATGGACTAAACTAAAGGCGGCAATAAAAGGAGCAACAGATAAATATGTAAGAAAAATAAATAAAAACAAGAGGAGAAGGAAACCTATTTGGTTTTCCAAAGAGGTGGCTGCGCAAATAAAGGCAAAAAACACAGCTTTTTCAAAATTGAAAAGCTTGCAAACAGAAGAACACAGAAATGAATACAGGATCCAACTCAAAGAGTCTAAAAGAGTAATAAGGATAGCAAAATCAAAGGCAGAAGAAAAAATGGCTAAAGATGTTAAGGGTGGCAACAAAACTTTCTTCAGGTATATTCAGGAAAGGAAGAAGATCAGAGTTGGAATTGCAGGACTCAGAAGTGCTGGGAAAGGACTCGTGGAAAGTGACACTGAAAAAGCGAAATTGCTAAACAAATACTTCTGCTCTGTTTTTACTAAAGAAGATCCTGGAGATGGACCAGCTGTGACTCCCAATTATAAAAATAGAACTGAAGTAGATACCACACCATTCACAGAAGATGAGGTGTTAGAACAACTTGCTAAACTGAAAGTGGACAAAGCCATGGGACCGGATGGGATACATCCCAGGATACTGAAAGAGCTCAGAGAGGTTCTTGCAGGACCGTTAAAGGATGTCTTCAACAGATCCTTGGAAACAGGAGTGGTTCCTCAGGACTGGAGAATGGCTAATGTTGTACCTCTACACAAAAGTGGTGAGAGGGAGGAAGTGTCAAATTACAGGCCCGTGAGCCTTACCTCGGTGGCAGGAAAAGTAATGGAGGCGCTCCTGAAAGAGCGAATAGTGAACTTTCTCAAAACCAACAGGTTGCAAGATCCCAGGCAACATGGTTTTACCGAAGGACGGTCTTGCCAAACAAATCTGATTGAGTTCTTTGATTGGGTGACCAAGGAACTAGATCTGGGGCATGCAATGGATGTCATCTATCTGGATTTCAGCAAAGCCTTTGATACTGTTCCTCATAGGAGGCTTGTCAATAAACTCAGTAGCTTGGGGATGGGTCCCAAGATAGTAAACTGGATTAGAAATTGGTTGACTGACAGACAACAGAGGGTGATGGTACATGGAGCTCACTCGGATGAGAGGAAGGTGATTAGCGGGGTGCCTCAGGGTTCGGTCCTGGGCCCGGCACTGTTCAATATATTTGTGAGTGATATTGCTGAAGGACTGAATGGAAAGGTCTGTCTTTTTGCAGATGACACAAAAATCCAGAGGGAGTGGATAACATGAGGAAAGATCTACAAAAGCTGGAAGACTGGTCTAATGCTTGGCAACTACGATTTAATGTGAAAAAGTGCAGTGTCATGCACTTGGGTAGCAGAAATCCAAGGGAAAAGTACACAATAGGGGGCGAGAGGTTGGTATGCACGGTTCAGGAGAAAGACCTTGGTGTGATTATCTCTGATGATCTCAAGGTGGCAAAACAGTGCGACAAGGCGGTGGCAAAAGCCAGGAGGATGTTGGGCTGCATTCATAGAGGGATTACCAGCAGAAAGGAAGAGGTACTTATGCCACTGTACAAGTCACTGGTGAGGCCTCACTTGGAATACTGTGTTCAGTTTTGGAGGCCATATCTTGCAAAAGATGTAAAAAGACTGGAAACTGTTCAGAGAAAGGCAACCAAAATGATTTGGAGCCTGCGTCAGAAGCCTTATGAGGAGAGACTTGAAGACCTAAATATGTACACTTTGGAGGAGAGGAGGGACAGGGGAGATATGATTCAGACCTTTAAATACTTAAAGAGAAATGATGAACAAACAAACCTCTTCCAAAGACGGGGAAGCTGTAAAACTAGAGGGCATAACATGAAGCTGCAAGGTGGTAAATTGAAAGGCAATGTCAGGAAATATTTCTTCACTGAAAGGGTGGTGGATGCTTGGAATGCCCTCCCGATGGAAGTGGTAAGGGCAAACACGGTGATGGAATTCAAAACGGCATGGGACAAACACAGTGGATCCCTTTACAGCAACAGGATAAAAGCAAAATAAACAGTACCATCTAACTTCTGAACTATCTAGCATCTGAACAAATAAGGGTGTCCTACATGGAGTGGTGGGTTCACCCCTAAACAGAAACAAAAACATGGGGAGGGGTGGCCTGCACAGAGCGACAGGTGCACCTACCCTTGCCATCTTGCTGGGCAGACTAGATGGACCATGTTGGTCTTTATCTGCCGTCACTTACTATGTTACTATGTTACTATGTGGCGCTCTTGCAGTCTCTCGGCTGGGTGGTCAACCCCCACAAGAGCCATTTGGTTCCGACGCAGTTTCTCGAATATTTGGGGGTGCGGTTCGACACGTGCGTGGGATTGGTATCTCTTCCCGAATGCAGGATATTGGCTTTTCAGTCTCTGGTGCGGCGGTTCCGAAAGACTCCGGCTCCGTCGGCCTGGCACTATCTGCAGTTGCTGGGGACGATGGCAGCTTCCCTGGAGGTGGTACCTTGGGCACGCTTTCACATGCGTTCGCTCCAGCGGGCCTTGCTCCGTCGCTGGTCCAACCAGTCCGATTCCCTGAGCAAACGTCTACCTTGCCCGATGGCAGTTCGGAGAGATCTGCGTTGGTGGTTGAGTCCATCCTCGCTTCGAGTGGGGATGCCATTGGAACAGCCAGACTGGGTTCCGCTCTTAACGGATGCCTGCCTGACGGGCTGGGGCGCACACTACGAGGGCCAGTTCGTTCAAGGTCTCTGGTCTCCGGGGGAGAGCGCTTGGTCGATCAATCGCTTGGAACTTCGAGCCGTTCGATTGGCATTACAACACTTCGAGACCCGGATATCATCTCGGGCGGTTCGGGTTCTCTCCGACAATGCGGCGACTGTGGCCTACATCAACCGGCAGGGCGGAACCGGAAGTGTCGGTCTGGAAGCGGAGACTCGGACGTTGTTCGAGTGGGTGGAGCCCCGGCTGCGGGCCATCTCGGCGGCGCACATTGCCGGAAAAGACAACGTGACGGCGGACTTCCTCAGCAGAGTTCAGGTGGATCCCGGCGAATGGGAACTCCATCCGAGGGTGTTCGCGCAGCTGGTTCAGCGTTGGGGCCAACCCGTCATGGACTTGATGGCCACGTTCCGCTCCGCAAAGGCAGCTCGGTTCTACAGTCGTCGGAGAGAGCCGATGTCCGAAGGTCTGGATGCTCTTTTGCAGGTTTGGCCCTCCGCGGGTCTTCTCTACGTGTTTCCTCCGTGGCCCCTGCTGGGGCGCGTGATTCAGCGTATCGAGGCACACTGGGGTCGGGTGCTGTTGATAGCGCCGGATTGGCCTCGTCGCCCTTGGTATGCCGATCTGATGAGGTTGGTGGACGGTTCTCCGTGGAGGCTCCCCTTGGTTCCGGATCTGTTGTGTCAGGGTCCCCTTCGCATGCCTCAAGTGGGGAGATTCTCTCTTACGGCCTGGCTATTGAAAGGGCTCGGCTAAGAAAACGGGGTTATTCCCGGTCGGTCGTGGCAACCCTGTTACAATCGCGCAAAAGATCCACTTCGCTGGCCTATGTACGGGTTTGGCGTATTTTTGAGGACTGGTGTTCTCGGCATCAGATCCGAGCGGCTACAGCATCTATTCCGGTGATACTGGATTTTTTACAAGACGGTTTTGCTAAGGGTTTGGCCGCCAGTTCTTTGCGCGTGCTATTGGCGGCGCTGTCGTGTTATCGCGGAAAGGTTCAGGGCGTGTCTTTAGGTGCTCATGCTGATGTCGTTCGTTTCTTGCGGGCTGTTTCTAGATTGCGTCCGGCCCGCAGAGTCTCGGTACCCTCATGGGATCTTAATTTGGTGTTGCGGACTCTCAGTGCAGCCCCTTTTGAGCCTCTTTCTCGTAGTTCAGTAAAGGATTTAACTCTCAAGACGGTGTTTCTAGTGGCGATTTGTTCGGCACGCCGTATTTCTGAGCTCCAGGCTCTTTCTTGCAGGGAGCCTTTCCTGTCTTTCTCGGCTCAAAAAGTGGTTCTGCGGCCTGTACCTTCCTTTTTACCTAAGGTAACTTCTCCTTTCCACTTGAACCAGGTCGTCTCCCTTCCGGTATTTCCGGAGTCTGAAGGGCGTGCTTCTGATCATGGTCTACATCGGTTGGACCTCATGAGGGTTTTGCGACGCTATTTAAAAGTTACCAGCGATTTTCGTAAATCGGACCACTTGTTTGTGCTGTTTGGCGGCCCTCGCAAAGGGGAAGCGGCGGCGAAGGCCTCTATTGCTCGGTGGATTAAAGAGGCGATTGGCTCGGCTTATCTGTTACACGGTCGGGTTCCGCCTGTTGGGTTGCGCGCTCATTCTACAAGAGCGCAAGCAGCGTCCTGGGTGGAGTTCAGTTTGGTTTCGCCGGTGGATATCTGTAAGGCGGCCACGTGGTCTTCTTTGCACTCTTTCAGTAAACATTATTGACTTGATGTCTTGGCGGCGAGCGATGCCGGTTTTGGTTCCGCGGTTCTGCGTGCCGGCTGGCAAAATCCCACCCGTTAGGCTGCTTTGATACATCCCATACGTCGAGGACTAAGCTGGAGGAACGATAAGGAAATAGTAATTACACTTACCTGGTAATTGTAGTTCCTTGAGAGACGACAGCTTAGTCCTCCTGCCTCTCCCTGTCTCATTTCTTTTAGCGCGGCACGCCTTGGGTTCAGAGGTCCGTATTCCCAGGTGAGTGCGTTCCCTTGTTTTCTTTCCTTTCGCTCCAATGTTTTTTCCTTTTATTCTCACTCTCTGTTTATGCTGTGGCAGGGGCGGGACATTCCGTCCCTGTTAGTTGTGGTCTTTGGCTACAGTAAAAAAACAAAACAAAACAAGAATACATAACCTGCAAGAGAGACCCTATTAAAGGTTAGCTACGTGTTTGAGTTTGCTTTGACAGTAGTTCACTGGAGTTCCAGAGATGCCTGGTATGATGGTTCCAGAGGAGCTGAAATCTGATTGGTCCAGTCTTCATGCTGCAGGAGGAGGTGCACTACCCATACGTCGAGGACTAAGCTGTCGTCTCTCAAGGAACTACAATTACCAGGTAAGTGTAATTACTATTTAAATGTTGCTATCATATTTTCAATTTCCTGCCTTTCCTCCAGGGTATTTAGGAAATACACCGTACTCACAGAAAGCCAAAGGAGAACACAGAGAGTGAAACGTAACTGAAAAACGTCCTTACTAAATAGGACTTTTTTCAGTTACGTCTCGCTCTCTGTGTTCTTCTTTCCTCCAGGGTATACATATTTAGTTATGTACTTAGGAAAGATGAACCCAAACTATGATTACATGATGCAAGGTACCACCTCAGACTCCATCACCCAGGAAAAAGATTTAGCGTCATCAAGGATAATACATTGAAACCCTCCTTCCAATGTGCAGCAGCAGCCAAGAAAGCAAATAGAATGTTAGGAATCATAAGGAAAGGAATGAAGACTAAAACAAAGGATATTATAATGTTTATGTATTGTTCCATGGTGCCATCCCACTTTGACTACTGTGTGCAATTCTGGAGTAGCATAATGGTTAGATCACTGGCTTGGTAACTAAGAGACCAAGGTTTAATTCCCTCTAGCACTCCTTGTGGCCTTGAGCAAGTCATTTAACCCTCCATTGCCTTGGAAGAAAGACCAGGCAATCTACTTTAGTCACACTTCCAAGAAAACCCAGGGACTGTAGGGTTGCTAGGAGTCAGCATTGATTCAAAGGCACATTTCTTGCTCTGGTCACCATATCTTAAAAAGGATATAGTGGAATTAGAAAAGGTATAGAGAAGAGCCAAAGCGGATGAAAGGATACCCCTATGAGGAAAGGCTTGAAAAAGAGACAGCTGAGGGGAAATATGATAGAGCTCTATACATTAATGCTAACTGGATAGCGGTCCAATATTGCCACTACCCGATTAGGCTCTGCAGTGGTGTCTGCTTGGTGCCAAATCCGGATATTCAATGCTGTCACCATGGCATTGAATTTTCTGGGGTAGGGGGTGAGTGGGCAGGGATATGCATGCCTACTTGAAAATCAAACCCTATATTCTTAAGTATTTTTTCACAGGCTTTATGATGGAGATGGGGGATTCTAAGGGAGATGGGGGATTATAGAGCTTAGTTGTTCATATAAATGAGCAGACTGGATAGACAGAGGAAACCTTACCTAGCCCAGGACTCATAGAGATTGTTTACACATACTGAGCTACTATCATAGGCCTCCAGGTCTACTTAACTGCATCCTCCAGTCCAAATACACAAAAATTGGTGAAATATGAGAGTAAACGTCCAGAATCTATCTCCATAATCAAACTTGTACAAGTGTTCCGACGACTAGAAGGAACAAGTGAAAATCCATAAGCATGCACAGGAAAGGAAGTAACAGAATTTGCAAAACAAGAGAAAGAGCTCTTCAAAGAATTAGATCAACAAACAAAGAAACACAAGTGGCAAATGCACAAATACAGTGGGAAATAGAGTGTTACTCTAGGAGCCCTTTTTCGTTCAAAAATGGACACATAAATGGTTAAGGGGGATGAACTGAAACCGAAGGATATGAGGTTGATAGTTGCAGCCCAGGACAGCGGTTTATGGAGTCTACAGAGAGCATTGATAAGACTGGCAACACAGATATATGTTGATTCTATAAGAAGGACCTGGAAACAATGACTCAACTCATAGCTGTCTGTGAAGTTCTGATGGCAGAAATTTCTATTCAGAAAGATATAATAAAGTAGTGCACCTCATCCATTGGAAACTCTGTAAGCACTACAACATCACTATGCCTGAAAAGCACTGGGATCATGACCCTAAGAGAATTACAGAGAATGAGGAGGTTATGATCACCTGGGATACTCTCATTTCAACTGATAAAAAGCTGGATGCGAGGAAGCTGGATATAGTGATTAAGGAGGAAAACACCAGAATGGCATTGATAATAGAGGTGTCAGTTCCAAGCAACTACTTTGTGAATCATGTGGAGAGGCAGAAGATCCTGAAATACCAAGAAATGCAGTCAAAGACCAAGAAAATGTGGCAGAAAGATACAGAAATATTTCCCATCATGTTGGGTGCCACAGGCTTGATAAAGAAGAATTTTGAAGCACATCTTGACAAACCTCCCATACATGTTACATCTTATGAACTCCAGAAGGAGGCTCTTTTTGGCATAATGTAAGTATTATGCCAAGCCTTAGTAGTACATTTGAGAGACTAAGATCATACTCCACATACCCTGGCTTAGAAGTAAGGTTCATGACTGTCATGATATGCGCAAAACGAATCCATTTGGCACAGAAAGGATTAACATATTGATAGCTCTTTCTCAATTCTGTGGGTGGTGGTGCATGGTTGTTTTTAGTTGTTAGAATTATTTGAATGGTTATTTCTGATAATGAATTAGACTCCTCTATGTTAACTAGTTCTGTGACTCCCAGCAGTTGGCATCCAACTTCTTAGTTATTTACCAAAACTTGATATACTGCCCTTACAATAAAATACAATAAAACCTGAAAAAGAAAAGAACGCCAATAATATACATGATGACACAAGGGATTTAAAAGAATATGGGAGAGGAAGGAAGAAGGGAGGGAAGAGAAACTCAGGTGGACTCCATCAGATGGAATTGGGTGTAATGTCTAAGGTTGTACAGAAAAGATGGGTCTTGAGTTGTGCTTTGAACTTTACAAAAGAAGGTTCTAAATGGAGGGATGGAGGCAGACTATTCCAATGGGATGGGCCGAGGAAATAGATAGCAGGGTGACATGTCGTTTCTAAATGTGCCTGAAAGGGAGGAGATTCATGTGAATGGAGCAGAGGGATCACTGGGGGGGGGGGGGGGGCATGCAGGGTGAGCAAGGAAACAAGATATTCTGAAACACTGAAATGAAGAGTCTTGTGAACCTGTGTGAGAATCTTGTAGTGACTGAGATGGATAAAAAGAGAAGTTACATGATCAAAACGGGATGCATAATAGATAAGTCTGGTGGCCGTGTGTTGAACTAGTTAGAGACGTTTCAGGGAGTATTACAGGAGACAAGCAAGTGCTGCATTGCAGTAATCTAAGAGGGAAAGAATGAGCAAAACTACGAGAGTGATTAATGCAGAAGTAGACAGAAGATGGCCAACTGCTCTGATTCGTGGAAGGAAGAAAAGAGAACATTGTGTAATCCTGCTAATATGACTGTGAAAAGAAAGGACAGAATCAAGTATCACCCAAAATAATGGAAGGAGGATGTGAGCTGGATTGGTGAACCTTCAAGGACGGGGGGGGAAACAGAGGGGGGGGGGGTGATTGGGCCAGTGGTCTTGGAAGGGTTAAGTTGAAGACGATTTGTGGATGACCAAGCAGCAGCACGGTTGAGACAGGAGTTCAGGGGAGAGAGGTCGGGAAGTGAGGGGTCAGTATGAAAAAGGAGAAGGATGTTGTCTGCGTAGAGATAAGTAAAGATACCATGTTGTTGAGTCATAAGGGCTAGCGGCAAAAGAAAAATGTTAAAAAGCACCGGTGCTAATACAGAGCTCTGTGGGACACCACATAAGAGAGGAAATGAGGGAGAGTAGGAGGAGCCCATAGTGACGTAAAAAGAATGCTGAGAAAGAAAAGATACAAACCACGTGAGAACAGTGCCATGAAGACCAATATCATGCAGGCAGGTAAGGAGAAGATTATGATTGACAAAATCAAAGGCTGAAGATAGAGTGAGAAACACGGTGATAGTGATATTCCCGCAATCCCAAAAATGGTGGAGTAGCGAAAGAAGAATGGTGTCAGTAAAGTGCCTAGCACGAAATCCAGATTAACAAGGATGCAAAGCATTGGTGAGCTCAAGATGAGAAGTCAACTGCTGAGAAAGATGTTTCTCAAGCAATTTGGAAAGGAAAAGTAGGTTAGAAACTGGGCGATAATTAGAGGGGATGGCTTTGTCTAGTGTAGGCTTTTTCAGAAGGGGCTGGATAATGGTGAGACTGTTGTTGTTGATGGAATGGATAATGGGTCAGAGTGCCAGGGAATTGGCAGTGAGACAGGATGAGGGAGGGGGATCAAGGCTACAGGTAGTCTTTTGTGAGGAAGAGAGAACCTTGTAAAGAGTGACAGAGGATATGGAGTTAAAGTCACCATAGTTATGTGTCAGCGACACAGTGAGGCAAGCATAGAACGTTTTGGAAAATAAATAAATAAAATAAATAAAAATTAGGTTATAGGGTCTTTATCTGCCATCATTTTCAATATTTCCTTGTTTCATTATTGCTATTTTTTTTCCTGCTGGTCATTCATTTCTCTTTGCACCCAATCATCTGTTGGCTTTTGCTGTCACCTTATCTGACTGTCTGGCAACCTTAAGATCATCAAATAAAGTAACATAGTAACATAGTAAATGACGGCAGATAAGGACCAGTATGGTCCATCTAGTCTGCCCAGCAATATGGCAGGAGTAGGTGCACCCATGTCTTTTAGGGAGTAGGTACACCCCTACTCATGTCTTTGCTTAGTTGTGCACCCAACAGGAGCAGGTGCACCCCTCCCCATGTCTTCACCCCTCCCCATATCTTTGTTTCTTTGTTTGTTTAGTGGTGAATCCACTGCTCCTCCCCCCATCGCTCCATGTGGGATACCCCTATTTGTTGAGAAATTAGATGGTTCAGTTTATTTTGATTTAATCTTATTGCTGTAAAGTGATCCACTGTGTCTTTCCTAGGCCACTTTGAATTCCGTCACTGTGTTTGCCCCCACCACCTCCATCGGGAGGGCATTCCAAGCATCCACCACCCTTTCAGTAAAAAAGTATTTCCTGATATTGCCTTTCAGTTTACCACCTTGCAGCTTCATTTCATGCCCTCTAGTTTTACAGCTTCCCCGTCTCTGGAAGAGGTTTGTTTGTTCATTATTTCTCTTTAAGTATTTAAAGGTCTGAATCATATCTCCCCTATCCCTCCTCTCCTCCAAAGTGTACATATTTAGGTCTTCAAGTCTCTCCTCATAAGGCTTCTGACGCAGGCTCCAAATCATTTTGGTCACCTTCCTCTGAACAGCTTCCACTCTTTTTACATCCTTTGCAAGATACGATCTCCAAAACTGAACACAGTATTCCAAGTGAGGCCTCACCAGAGACTTATACAGTGGCACTAGTACCCCTTCCTTTCTGCTGGTAATTCCTCTTCGAATGCAGCCCAACATTCTCTTGGCTTTTGCCACTGCCTTGTTGCACTGTTTTGCCACCTTGAGATCTACAGAAATAATCACACCGAGGTCTTTCTCCTGCTCCGTGCACACCAACCTCTCGCCCCCTAACACGTACATTTCCCTTGGATTTCTGCTACCCAAGTGCATGACACTGCACGTCTTCACATTAAATCTTAATTGCCAAGCATCAGACCATTCCTCCAGCTTTTTCAGATCCCTCCTCATGTTAAGCACTCCCTCGGGGGAGTCCACTCTGTTGCAAATTTTTGTGTCATCTGCAAAAAGACAGACTTTTCCATTCAGTCCTTCAGCAATATCACTCACAAATACATTGAACAGTGCCGGGCCTAGGACTGAACCCTGAGGCACCCCGCTAATTTTATTTATTTATTTATTTATTTAACAATCACTTATATACCGCACTTTCCCATGGATCAGGTGCGGTTTACAAAGAACAAGTTAATGGGCAGAGCAAAATCTGTTTGTTTTACATGGAACGTAGTAAACTATGTACAGAGACAGGACCTTAAAAACAAAACAAGCGAGGGAGGAAATGACGTCACCGATCCGAGCGGGAGCGTGAGAGTGGAGCTCCGAAGGACCGGGTGAATAATTGGTACACACCCAAAGCATACCGGCGGAAAATCCCCCAGAATTGGGGTATAAGCAAGTGGTGGGAGTGCAGGAGGGCCGCGATGAAGAAAGGCGCGGCGGAGCTGAAGGCTTTTGCCTATAAAGGAGGCTCGGGGAGCGCTGGTGTAAAGAGCAAAATGGCGGCGCCTGGAACGCAGGCGGGAGATGGGGCGAAGTCCCCGTCGGGAGCTGCACCGGAGCAGACGAGTGAGCTTGCGGGTCTGCGGGGTGAAATAAAATCCTGGTTTGGGGAGCTCCGGCAAGACCTTGCCAGCTTTCAAGGAGATGTCCAAATATGGATGGAGGACCTGAAGGGAGAGATGAGAGAGGTGGGAGGTCGCCTGGAGGAGGTGGAAGGCAAAGTGGAGGCCCAGGACAAGGTTGTACAGGGCCTACAAAATAGAGTGGCTGCCTGGGATGGAGATCTGGCGGAGTTGTGGACAAAGGTTGAGGACTTAGAGAACCGCTCCCGGAGGGCTAATATTAGAGTCCGGGGAGTGCCAGAAAGCAATGAAAAAGAGGACTGTATGCGGCTGGTGGGACAACTTAGTAAGCAGATTTTGGAGCAAGCAGAAGGACCGGGGACCACGCGGTGTCTGACTTTGGACCGTGCACACCGGGCGCTGGGCCCCCGCCGAGATGGCAAGCCTCGGGATATTGTGGCCTGCTTCCATGAATACTCAACTAAAAATGCCATTATGGAGATTGCTCGGGGGATGCCGGAGCTGAAGTGGGAGAACCACCGGGTCGAGATTTATGCAGATCTGTCCGCCATTTCTATTCGGAAAAGGCGGGAAATGGCCCCGATAACGAAACGGCTTCGGGAGCAGCAGGTTAAATATCGGTGGACTTTCCCATTTGGCCTGCAGTTCTCGATTGATGGGACTACCTCTCACGTTCGGACACCGGAGGAAGCAGCGCGGTTACTTCAGCAGGCGGGCTGGGAGGATGTTCCAGTTCTGCTGGCGGTGGAGTCTACGAGTGAGCGCCGGTCTGGGGAGCGAGCGGGTGGGTGGCAAAGAGCGCAAAAAGGAGACAAGCGCCTGCGGAGACAGCAGAGACGCTCGCCCAGACCGGAGGACAGTAGCTGATGCATTGGATTGTAGGGTACAGGAACTATAATTGTATATGCGTTGTGTACCATTGGTTATGTGTAAAGGCTTTTGTGGGGTCCGCGGGGAGGTGATGCCATGCCTCTTATGGATCAACATAGTGGTCCCGGGCAGGGTGGGGGGGGGGAGGGGGGGAGGGGGGGAGGGGGGCGGGAGGGAGGGGAGGGGGGAGGGGAAGGGGACCTCTTACTCAAGTTGGAATTGTGTGAAGGGGAGGGGGGGGCAATGTGCTGGATGGATAAGCTGCGGGTGATTACATTGAATGTGCGGGGGTTGAATGCGCCGGCTAAGCGGCAGCGTGTGTATAAGGAAATCGAACGCCTGCGGGGGGATATAATATTTTTGCAAGAGACCCATTTGAAACAACAGGATGAGTGGCGAATGTCCCATAATAAATTTAAGGATCAGTGGTTCTCCTCCAACAGATTAGCGGGGCGTAAGGGGGGGGGGGTATCCTACTTCAGGGTACTATACCGCACGAGGTGTGTGCCCTCCAAAAGGATCGGGGAGGGAGGTATATTTTTCTTAAGCTTAAATTGTACGGCCAGATTTTTACTTTTGTTAATCTCTATGGCCCGAATGATGCGCAGGGGCCATTTTACCAGGAATTAAATTCTGCGTTGGATAAATTTGCTGAAGGACAGGTGGTGTTGGGCGGGGACTTCAATTTGACTATCAACCCCAGGTTGGATAATTCCACAGGGGCAGGGAGGGGACGGCAAAAGCTCGACGTTTGTTAAAGGTTATGGGGGTTAATATGGGGGTGGCAGATACTTGGAGGGAGGTGAGGGGGCGAGAGAGGGATTATACATTTTACTCTCCGGTCCACCACTCCTTTTCCCGCTTAGATATGATCTGGGTTTCGAGACCCCTGCTACCGGCGGTTGAGAGTTGTGAGATTGGCGAACGGACGCTTTCGGACCATGCCCCGGTGTGGATTGACCTGAGGGTCGGGCCCCAGGGGAAGAAGAGGGGGGGGGGGGGGTGGCTGCTTAATGAATCTCTATTGGATGACCCGCAGGTAGTGTTAAGAGTGGAGAAAGGGATAAAGGATTATCTGACACTTAACGATAATGGGGAGTGTGGGATAGCTTCGATTTGGGAATGTTTGAAGGCGGTAGTAAGGGGGGAGCTGATCTCTATCGGCTCTTACCTGAAGAGGGTGAGGGAGAGGAGAGTAAAAAGGACACCTTAAGGGCGCAGATTCAGCAACTGGAAGCGCTGCAGAAGGTGGGGAAGGTCCCGCAGCAACATGAGCAGGAGCTGCGACGCCTCAATCGGGAACTGGGGGAGTTAGACCTGGCGGAGCTTAAATTTGCCCAAGACAAATTGAAGCAGCAGTTCTTTGAATGGGGCAACCGGCCATCGCGCCTTTTGGCGCGGAAATTGCAGCGGCTTCGGACGCGGAATTTTATCACAAAAATCCGGGATGCGCAGGGGCGTGCGGTGAGGGGCGGTAAGCAGATTCAGGATAGATTTGTAGAATTTTATAAGCAGTTGTATGCGGTGGAGGGGATTAGCTCGCAGGCTCCGGTGGAGAAATTTCTGCAAGTCCAGCTCCCGAGTCTGGGGGTGGAGGAGGCGGCTTGGCTCTCCCGGCCTATTGAGGAACGGGAAGTGGCCTTGGTTATTAAGGGGTTGCCGGCCTCGAAGGCTCCGGGCCTGGATGGCTTCCCGAATAAGTTTTATAAAAAGTTCGCTACGGTCTTGTGTGAGCCGTTAGCCAGGTTGTATAATTCATTTGCGGGAGGGGGACAGATCCCTGAAACCATGCGTACGGCAGGAATAACTATTTTGCCGAAAGAGGGGAAGGATCCCCAATTGTGTGGCTCGTACAGACCGATATCGCTCCTGGGGTCCGATTTTAAGATCTTTTCAAAGGTTTTGGCCAATCGGCTCAGGGAATATTTACCACGGTTAATTCATGAAAATCAGGCCGGATTTGTTCCCGGGCGGCAAGCAGGGGATAATATCCGGAGGGTGTTGAACGCGGTCTGGCAGGCGAAGCGCGGCGCGGAACCATTGGTTTTGTTAGCTATAGATGCCGAAAAGGCGTTTGATAGGGTCTATTGGCCTTATCTGTTTAAAGTGATGGAGCGGATGGGGTTAGGGGGGGCATATTTGGAGTGGGTTAAAGCTATTTATACCCGGCCGCTGGCTAAAATCCGAATTAACGGGGAATATACGGAGGCGTTTGAACTTTTTCGGGGGACGCGGCAGGGGTGCCCTCTTTCCCCACTTTTATTTGTGTTGTCTATGGAGCCGTTGGCTCAGTATGTACGTGAGAACCCCGAGATCTGGGGGGTGGTGGGAGGACGAGTGACCAGTAAAATTTCACTATTTGCGGATGACCTATTATTTCTATTAACCCGACCATTGGATTCGTTGGTTGCATTAGAGATAGTGTTGCGGGAATTTGGGGAGTGTTCTGGCTTTAATGTTCACGCATCTAAGTCCGAATTGCTGGATATTTCTTTAGATAGGGCGTCCCGGGAGGGGATTCAGGGTCGGTTTTCATATCGTTGGGCGAGGGGGGGGATAAAATATTTGGGAATACAGCTCACACCGACGGACGGGGAGTTATTTGGGGCTAATTATGGGCGGCTGGAAAGTAAGATACGGAGGGAATTGGAGGTATGGCAGGGTAAGGGGCTTACCTGGCTGGGAAGGATTGCGGCTGTAAAGATGGTGGTGTTGCCGCAGTGGCTATATCTTTTTAGGTCCTTGCCCATTGGGGTGGGGAAGAAAGCCGTACAGCGGTGGCAACGCTTCTTGATGCACTTTGTGGGGGGAGGACGGCCGTGCCGAGTGGCGTGGCGGATTTTGATGAAGGGCAAGGATAAGGGGGGGTTAGCGGTCCCCGATCTGGCACGCTACTTAGAAGCCTCACAATTGGGGGCTATTGTGGAATGGTGGGGAGAGGCGGTGAAAGAGTGGGTACAAATGGAAGGGGATGAGTTGGGGGTGCAGAATTTGGGGGAATGGATGTGGCTTCCGAGAGAGCAGCGGCGTGGCATTATGGTGCGGAACCCTTACACTAGGCGGACGGTGGATCTCTGGAATAAATGGCAGCAGGGTTGGTTGGGAAGGGATGGTAGGTCTAGATTGGTGCCCATTAGGGGGAACCCCGAGTTTCCCCCGGGATTGGAGAGTCCAGTCTTCACCAGGTGGGCGGAGAATGGTGTGGTACGGGTGGGACAGCTGCTTGAGGGGACACGCCTGGTTCCGTTCCACACCCTGAGGAGGCAATACCATCTGGCGGAGTCGGAGGAATACCAATACATACAACTCAGCCATTATATCTGGCATAAAATCTTACCTGGCTTGGCCCGGGACCCCACGGGCATCGAGGTGATGGGGCTCATGGGGTCTCCCAAACGAGTGGTTACGCAGTTTTATAATCTTATGGGAGTTGCGGGGGGGAAGGAGGCCTTTCAGGAGCGATGGGAAGAGGATTTAGGGGGTTGTTGGGATGAGGCACAGTGGGAGCAAATTTTTCGGACCCGTTACAAGGGATTGTTGGTGGCGCACCTGTTGGAGAATAACTATAAAATTCTGTATAGATGGCACTTGACGCCGGTGCGGCTGCAGGTTATGTACCAACTACAGGATGGGCAATGTTGGCGTCGCTGTGGAGCGGCGGGTACATACTTGCATGTGTGGTGGGAGTGTGGGGAGCTGCATGAGGTATGGAGAGGAGTGTTTGAATGGGTGAGTGGGATCTTAGGTAAGGAACTGACGGTATTACCGGCGGTGGCCCTCTTGGGGATAGGGGCGGAGGGGCTGAATAAGGCGGAGAGTGGGTTCCTGAATTACTGTTGTATAGCGGTGCGCCTTTTGGTGGGCCGGCGATGGAAGCAGCCGGGGATCCCGGGGTTGGGGGAGGTGCAGGCGCTGGTGGGGCAGATTTTCTTGATGTGTAAACTTACCGCACTGAAGAATGGGAGTTTGAGGAGCTTTTCCAATATCTGGGGGAAATATTTGGAGCGAGAGAATGCCCCATAGGATATTGTTCTCGGGTTAGAGGCCCTGGGGGAGGGGAGGGGGGGTAAGGGGGGGGGGAGGGGTAGGGGGTGGAGGGGGGTAGTGAGGGGGGGTGTAAACAGAATGGGGGGGATGGGGGCTGATATTTTTTGCAGCCTGTTTGTTACTGTTTTTGTTGATGTGTGCAATAAAAAATTTTAAATTAAAAAAAAAAATAAATAAAAGCAGGTAAAGCTAAATATCAAAAAAAAAAACCAAAAAAAAACAAAACAAGCTTAGTTTCATTTGAAACTGGGTCTAGGTTCAATAACAAAGCAACGTTATAATGTGTTACAACTATGTACAACTATATACAAGATATTGTGTTTATACTATGTGAAATGCATAGTTGTAGAGTAATTAAAAGTAATAGTTAGAGTAAGGATTGACCGGAGAGAGGCATTGAGTATCAGAATAAGGGTATTGATATAACTAGTTGCTATTATTTATGTCTTTCTTGGTGGGTTTTGAGTTGTCGTTAGTTATCCGTTTTCATTATGGGGGAAGGAGTATAACAATGGATTGAAGTGTGATGTAAAAAGATGGGTTTTTAGCTTCTTTCTGAGTTCCTTGGAAGGAACTCAGAAAGGTGCTAAAGGTGCTAATCACCTTCCTTTCATCCGAGTGAGCTCCATTTATCATCACCTTCTGTCGTCTGTCAGTCAACCAATTTCTGATCCAGTTTACCACCTTGGGACCCATCCCCAAACTGCTGAGTTTATTGATAAGCCTCCTATGTGGGACAGTATCAAAGGCTTTGCTGAAATCCAGGTAGATGACATCCATCGCATGTCCTTGATCCAGTTCTCTGGTCACCCAGTCAAAGAACTCAATGAAATTTGTCTGGCAAGATCGTCCCTCGGTAAAACCATGTTGCCTCGGATCCTGTAACCTGCTGGTTTTGAGAAAGTTCACTATTCGCTCTTTCAGGAGCATCTCCATTACTTTTCCTGCCACCGAGGTAAGGCTCACGGGCCTGTAGTTTGACACTTCTTCCCTGTCACCACTTTTGTGTAGAGGTACGACATCAGCCATTCTCCAGTCCTGAGGAACCTCTCCTGTTTCCAAGGATCTGTTGAAAACATCTTTTAACGGCCCTGCAAGAATCTCTCTGAGCTCTTTCAGTATCCTGGGATGTATCCCCTCCGGTCCTATGGCCTTGTCCACTTTCAGTTTTGCAAGTTGTTCTAAAACCTCATCCTCTCTGAATGGTGTGGTATCTAGCTCATTCCCATTTTTATATTTGGGAGTCACAGGTGGTCCTTCTCCAGGATTTTCTTTATTAAAAACAGAGCAGAAGTATTTGTTTAGTAATTTTGCTTTATCAATGTCATTTTTCACGAGTCCGTTTCCAGCACTTCTGAGTCCTGCAATTCCACCTCTTCCTTTCCTGAATATACCTGAAGAAAGTTTTGGCGCCGCACTTAACATCTTTAGACATCTTTTTCTCTGCCTTTGATTTTGCTTTCCTTATTTCTCTTTTTGTCTCCTTGAGTTTGATCCTGTATTCATTTCTATGTTCTTCTGTTTGCAAGCTTTTGAATTTTGCGAAAGCTGTGTTTTTTTGCCCTTATTTGAACAGCCACTTCTATGGAAAACCAAATAGGTTTCTTTCTCCTCTTGTTTTTATTTACTTTTCTTACATATTTATCTGTTGCCCATTTTATTGCCCCTTTTAGTTTAGCCCATTGCAATTCCACTTCCCTTATCCCTTTCCACCCTGTCAGCTCCTCCTTTAGGTACTTGGCCATTTTATTGAAGTCAGTGTTTTTGAAGTTTAGGACTTTGGGCTTGCTATGATGGGATTGCACCTTATCTCAAACCACACCGTGTGATGATCACTGTTGCTCACAGGGGCACTCACCCAGACATTAGACATGCTATCACTGTTGGTGAGCACCAAATCCAGCGTTGAGCTTTCCCTGGTTGGTTCCATCACCATTTGTCTAAGTAACGCGTCTTGGATAGCGTCCACAATTTTTTTGCTTCTTTCCAGATTTGCAGAAGGAGTAATTCAATCCACATCGGGTAGATTAAAGTCACCCAATATGATCGTTTCCCTCTTTGTTGTAATCTTGGCAATATCTATAATCAATTCGTTATCTATCTCTTCAATTTGAGTCAGAGGTCTGTAGATTACAGCAGTATGGATGACAGTGCCATCTCCTCTTTCCAACATGATCCAGAGTGCTTCTTCTTTTCCCCATGCATCCTGCATTTCAGTAGCTTTGATATTGCTTTTGACATACAAGGCTACTCCTCCCCTTTTTCCATTTTCTCTGTCTCTTCTGAATAGATTATAGCCAGGTATGGCTATATCCCAATCATGTGATTCATTAAACCATGTTTCTGTAATAGCCACAATGTCCAAGTCCTTTTCCACCATTAGGGCTTCCAGGTCTGGAAGTTTGTTGGCTAAGCTTCGAGCATTTGTGCTCATTGCTTTCCAGCATTTAACTGGCTTGTGTGTATTTTGCATTGATTTTATTCTACCCACTTCTTCCCAGTTGCTTTTGATGTGTTGTTTAAAAGTGTGGTTATTTCTGTTATTCTGCTTTTGCAGGGGGTGACGTCCAGAACTTGACCTTCCCCGTCCATCACCCCCTTCTTCTAGTATAAATGCAAATCGACATACTGACTGAATTTTTCATGTAGGATTCTTTTCCCTGCGACAGAGAGTGTAGTCCATCATCATAGTATAGTTTCTTTTTGGTCCATGTGTTATCCCAGTCGCCAATAAATCTGAATCCTTCTCGTTTGCACCAGGTCTGGAGCCATGTATTAAAGCTGTTAATGCGATTTAGCCTTTTTGCCCCCTTACCTAGAACAGGAAGAACTTCTGAGAATGCTACAGTGTTAACAATGGGTTTGAGTTTTTCTCCCAGATATTGGAAGTCCTTTTGGACTGTAGAGGCAGTATTTCTAGCCAGGTCATTTGTACCCAAGTGGATGACAACATCAAGTTTGGAGTGTTTGCTTTCCACGCTAAGTACATCAATAATTTGGTTTGTATTCCTGGCGACTAAGGAGCCTGGGAGGTATTTGACTTTCTTCTCGCCTTTGAACTGTGTTCCCAAGTTGGTGTCTCTAATGATGAAATCTCCAAGTAGTAGTAGTTTTCTGTTTGGTGAGTTTTTCTTCATATTTGGTGCTTTATCAGGACATTGGGCATTGACTGACTCCTCTAAGGGCCGTTCAGTTTCTTTGGATAGGACATCCTCATTAACCAAGGCAGAGAATGCATTATGCAGGGATATCTCTTGGTGTATAGGATGTCTCTGTGTCACAGATCGCAATCTACCCGAACCCACTGTGATCCATTTGTTCCTGGTGTGTTTGACTCTTTGTGGGAGCGGTGGTGGACTTTGTTCAGTCTGTATCCTAGAAGAGGTGCGCTTCATTGCAGTCAGTTCTTCCCTCAGTAGAGACAATTCTTTATGCATGGCAGCCAGGTCTTCTCTTAGCAGAGTCAATTCGTTATACATGGCAGATGACCTTCGGCACATAGGACATGCTTTTAGGCTCCAAATATGATCACACCTAGATCACTCTCTTGTTTTCTGCAGAGAAGAACTTCACCCCCAGTGGCAGAAATGTAAATTGAGGGCCCCCGAGCAAAATATCTGAAAGGGCCCCCAAAGCAGGGGGGAATCCTCCTCAGAGGATAAGGGAATCACTATAAATGGGCCCCCTTTTTCTTTGTGTCTCCCTGCACCACAGGGATGGCTTGGGTGGAATTTACACAACTGTTCACCTCTACTGCTCTCTTAGGTTTCTGCAACCCAAATGCATTGCCCCAAATCTTTTAGCATTAAATCTTGACTGCCAAACTCTAGACCATTCTTCATGTTTTGCTAGATCCCTGCTAATGTTTGCCCCAAGTTCTGGGGTGTCTACGTTGATGCTACTTTGAAATCATCTGCAAAAATGCATACCTTTTTTGATAGCCCTTTCTCAGTATTGCTTATAAAAATATGGCACTCCACTAGTAATATCCTTCTCCTGGTATATTTGTTACCATTATCATTGCCATCTAACCTATTCAGTCATTTACGTAAGGCTAGCGCAACAGGTGCTCAATTTATTTGTTTAAAAGTCACCTATGCAGAACCATGTCAAAGATCTTGCTTAAATGTAAATACCCAAATTTACCCCTCTCTAGTGATCCATCTCTTCATCCAATCAGACCGGGCTCATCTGAAAAGATCTACTTCTTGTCAAACCCATGCTGCCTCAAATCCTGTAATCCACCGGCTACCACAAATTGTACTATCTCCTGTTTAAATAACAAATTCATTAATTTACTCACCAATAAGGCCAGAATAGCTGGTCTGTAATCCTTAAATCTAATTTTGTGAAGAGGAACCACTTATGCCCATTTCCTGTTCTTTGGAACCACTCCGTGCTGGTGTTAAATCCATCCCCATTATTCGTCCCCCTGCCAGCCCTGGAAATGTCTTCCCCATACAAACAGCTAGTTTGTACAGGGAGGCCTAGATGGGGGTGGAAGGGGGAGTTCTGGAAGCGGAGCGAGGGCGGGACATGGATGGGCAATGACCTCGGATTTAAAGGGCCGATTAAGAGGTTGGCCCTATACATCTGGGGCTTCGAATCTAGAAGGAGGACTTATTCCACCTTGAAGGTGGAATGAGTCCCCCTGAATGGAGGGGGATCGTGGCACGGGACCCGGGGATGCAGGCGAGGGAGCACAGGGGTTCCCCGCAGCCCGACCTAGGCCTTGAAAGACCACATTGGGGGTTGAGCTGTGGGAAAAAAAGAGCTTGGTCAGTGGCCGGGGATCGTGGCTCCTGAATGCACTGCTTCTGTTTGGCCACACAGGGGCTGCACAGCCTGAATGGAATTGGCCTCCATGTCTTTAATGTAGCAAGTTTCTCATGAACTTAATCTTCCAAAACGTGACGAAATCCACCTCACTTCTGTTTCTCACAGTTTCTTACGGTCTTACTCCTAGCCCTTTCTCAATGAACATCAAAAAGAAATGTTTGTTAAACAATTGCTCTTTTTCCTACAAATTTGTATCCTTAGCCTTTGAGCCTCACCATGCAATTTCTGCAATTTTTCCTGACACTAATGGGGACATTTTCATTTGCAATGGTCAGCACAATTTAATTTAAATTCAGATGTTCAATGCTGGGCCATATCTGTTGCTGGCCAGATAGCTAAACTGGCTAAAGTTATGACAGTCATTCAGCAACAGGAATTTGGCATGGCGGTCTGAGGGGGTGGTTGCAAACAGCCCTGCAATGCCGAAGTTGTAAGGTAAGCAGGTCCTGAGAGGGGCAACAGCAGCGGCAATGGGTTCCCTTGGAGACTACCTAGTTCACCGAATGGTGGCGTCAGCACTGCACACACTAAAGCGCACTATAGAATAGGGGCCCAAAAATGCTGGATCTCATGGCAGCATAACTATTTGTGTCACAGTTTTGACAATGGATGCTATTTTCACAGCTCTTTATGGTATCTTGTTCAGAGTGTGGCACTGTGTTGCACTTTGGGATAAAAAAATATCCCTTGGGGGTGGAAAGAAAAAAACAAATCGAAAAGGCCTTGACATTAAGCATGCTGGGTAATCATTACAAACCAGCTTGAATTATATCCATGATATATCAAGCTTCTAAGCTGCTGATAGTTATAAATAATACGTTCTCTAATTTTTGCTCATGAACAATCTAAAAAATACAGTTTAACACTGATAAAAAATTATTTTCAAAGATGATCAGGTTTACAGTCTCATTCATGGGAATATTGCAATCCATTCCTGCAGTTATCTTACTGAAAATGTACTATATCATCCAGCTAACGATAATACACATCACTGAATATGAAGATACAGTAACTGAGCGGGTGGTGAAATAACGGGAAAAAATGTATGCTGATGTCATGACATCGGGCCTGCAGGTGGAGAGAATTTAGCCTGTAATGTCTGCTATGGTTGGTGAGAATGATTCGCAAACTGGTCGACTGAAACAAATGGAGCTGTTGAGCTGAGTGGTGCGGGCGGAAGAGTTCTGGGAAATCTACGGCCTCTTTAGAAGATAAGTGTGACCGAGGGCCTCAATGTCCATCTTTCTCTTTCTGCTCTTGTTAAACCACCCGATGCTCATTCTAGATGGAGACTGGGGTGTGATGGCCAGATTGGATTCATCCATGAATGTTTGTTCCTCAGAGGTGAAGTTTTTTCAAGAGCTGAAAGGAAACGTGTAAAGAATTGTGACCAGTTTAAGAGATCATGAGGTGAAAATATCAGTTTTGGAAAAAGAGGTTAGTAACTTGCGTGGAAATTTTGCTGCTGTAAAAATGCATTTTACCACAGATTAATAACTGTTCCTCTAAACTTGCTCCTCTGGATATCTGATAATGCAAATTTGCAAAGAAATAGATCTGACAGCAGTATCGTTCTGGTCCTTAAAGCTGAGAGAAGAATGAAGTATAAAACCCAAAGTTTTCACACAATCCCGATATGACGGGGGAAGCAGAAAGGAGGGGAATAGGGCGGGAGTAATGAAGATGTGGGGGATGGGAAGCAGATGAATTTACATTTAGAGACATTCAAAACTAGACATTGATAGCAGAATCAATGACTGACAATATCTAAACAAGATCGCAATGGCAAAATATCAAAAAAGGGTATCTAACCATCATCAGCATACAGGTAAAGGCTGCAGCTGAGGGACTGAATCAGGAGTGGAGGCGGCACCAAGAAAATATTAAAAAGGGTAGGGGCCAAGAGAGACTCCCCCTCCCCGAAGGGGCACCAGAGAAAAGAGGGAACTAGAGGAGAACTTGGAATTGGAAGAGACCTGAAAGGTTCAATAGTGAAGATAAGAAGAGAACTACTTAAGAACCATGCTATGTAAGTCAGTTTCATGGAGTATATGAATGAGGAGAGAGTGGTCAATGACAATGTATATACCTTCCCTGGTTGAACATCATATTCAAATTAGAACGCCATTCAGTAACAGTTCCATTTATTAATAAGTCCAACATAGCATCATGTTTATTTATTTGGAGATATTTTTATACCGCCCCTTCCAGAGATCAAGGGTGGTTTACATTGTAACAATTAAACTAGAACGATTACATGGAACAATATTTAAGAACTTGTGTCGAACAGTAAAATTACACAGGTACACTACCAAAAAACTGCCTCCAGTTTTGCAACTGATTCCTATAGATTTTGGGGTGCTGAATCCAGGAAAAATAGCCAAAATGTACCATCACGTCACGTTTTCTTGCAAAATTAGATTTCTTACCCATATAAGGAATGTTCACATAATTTCTTTTTAGCCGACTGCAGTTTATTTTCTTGGCCCAAAATAGAGGTTGTAATGGTTAACTAACTAGAAACACTCCCTCATGATATTTTAGAGTGTTTTGTATTCATTTTATACATTAACAGGACAATTGGGAGGCGGGGGGCTAAATCCAGTACTCGCGCTGGCGCATGTTCTTTCCTGTTCGCCTCGCCTCGTTCGCTCGCTCAAACACGGTGGTTGCGACATGAACGTTCCTGTCAAATTTCAGTTTCTTGCAAGTTCATTATTACCTTTTGTTTGCTCAGTCGTAATCCAGCTTTATTCCGAAGTGGTTCACTACAGTTGTAGTTTGCAGTGCTGTGTATTTGTGATGGCTCAGAGAGCCAGAGGTTGCGTCAACTCTCCGGACAGTTTTTGTTTTATTTGTGGGGAATATACCGTGAAAAAGCGGCAGAGGAACATTTCTGCATTTATTAAAAAAGTATATTTCGCCTATTTCGGTTTGAAGTTAGGCGTTCAAGACAAACCGTGGGCTCCTCACAAAGTGTGCAAGACATGTGAGGAAGATCTACGCTTATGGATGAAAGGTAAAAAACAAGCATTTCGTTTCGGAATACCTATGATGTGGCGTGAACAAAGAGACCACAGCAGTGACTGCTATTTTTGCTCTTGCATTGTGAAGGGATACAACTTAAAAAATAAGAACGTAATAAGTTACCCCAACCTTCCCTCAGCAATTAGGCCTATGCCTCATAGCAACGAAGTACCTGTGCCTGAACCACCAAAATCTTTGGATCATATTTGTGTGGACGGTTCTGATCATGATGAGACTCATCAGATGGCTTTTCCCGATGAGTCCAGTACTTCCTAGTTTGAAACTGAACCAGATCCGAAACCTGAACTTTTCTCTCAAGCTGAATTGAATGATTTAGTCCGGGATTTAGGACTCCCAAAAGATGCTGCCCAACTGCTAGGTTCTCGGCTTAAACAGAAAAATCTATTGTCACCAGGAACAACTTTTTATTGGTACCGCAACCGCGAGACACAATTTTTGAAGTATTTCAGCAAAGAGGAAGATTTGGTATTTTGCAACGATATATACGGAGTGATGGAAAAGTTTAAACTCAAGTATGATCCTGCTGAATGGCGGCTGTTCATTGATTCGTCAAAAGACAGCATAAAAGGTGTTCTTCTTCATAATGGCAACACATTCGCTTCAGTTCCTATTGCTCACTCTGTTATTCTCCAAGAAAAATACGAGAATTTGGCCCTGATTCTTCAGAAGATTCGTTATGATGAGCATAAGTGGATGATTTGTGGAGACTTTAAAATTCTATCCATGCTATTAGGGCAGCAATCCGGTTTCACCAAATATCCCTGCTTCCTTTGCTTGTGGGATAGCCGGGCCCACGACCTACACTGGGGGAAAAAAGACTGGCCAATTCGGGAGTATTTGAGACCCGGTGAGAAAAATGTTCTTCATGAGAGCTTGGTACCTCGTGATAAAATTCTATTACCACCTCTCCACATTAAGTTGGGTCTCATTAAGCAATTCATCAAGTCCCTTCCAAAAGATGGTGAGTGCTTTCGGTACCTTTGCTCAAAGTTCCCCCGACTTTCTGAAGCAAAGCTAAAGGAAGGAGTGTTTGTTGGCCCTGATATAAGGAAACTCATTTCAGATGGAGCATTCGCTGAAACGATGTCTGAGAAGGAAAAAGAAGCCTGGGATTCCTTCAAGGATGTTGTTCTCAAATTCTTGGGGAACAGGCGGGATGAGAACTATAAGGATATTGTTGCCAGGATGCTCAATGCCTTCAAAGAACAAGGCTGTGACATGAGCCTGAAAGTCCATTTCTTGCACTCCCATGTGAACTACTTTCCCGAAAACTTGGGGGCATACAGTGAAGAACAAGGTGAAAGGTTTCACCAGGACATCAAGGACGCAGAGAGAAGGTACCAAGGAAGATGGAACACCACTATGATGGCTGATTTCTGCTGGTTGCTGCTGCGGGAAACCCCAGATGAAAAATACGCCAAGCAGCACACCAAGAGAAGCATTTGGGGGAAGAAGAAACGGGCCCACCAGGAGATTGATTGACCCAAGAATGACTTTAAAATCTAAACTGTGTTGACAAATATCGTGTTTTTACTAAACTTTGAAATAAAAATTTGCTAGTTATTACCACAGTGTCGGATCTCATTTATTAGAATTTTATTTTCACACCATCGGGTGTTTGTCTTCATGTATTGCAATGGTGCGGTTTGCGTTTTCTATTCTTACATACATACCTGTACAACATTTTTTGCACATTTCTTTGCTTTGCTTTGTGTCTAACCTCGCTCTTATATGCTCAATGTTTGTGCACATGTATGTGGCTGTTTTAAGTGCAGACAATTTTGCTACCATCACAGTGTGTTTTGTTGACATTACTCTATTCTTATGTGCTGCCTTGTTACAATTTTCTTTATTCTTATTTGAATAACTACTAAACAATTAGTATAAAGAATTCATCCAAGAAACTTTTATCTCGATCGCACTCAATCTGAAACGTTCACCTCAAACTGCTAACCCAATGTAGCAAAAAATCTGTACGTGATGGAGCAAATTGGTTACCAGATTTGGATTCAGCGCACCAAAAAACGTAAAAATCAATCGAAACATTAGAGGAAGTTTAAAAAAAATTTTCTTTAGTGTACCTGTGTTATTTATCCCATCCTGCATTAGGGAGACTTAAATACATTTTCCTAAAAGAGTTGTAGTGAAGAGCCAAAGCCATTCGGTAGAAGTGAACACAGAACGTTGAACTCAATCTAAGTGCAACTGGGGCATTCACAAGCAGATAAGTAACTTGCATATAAGTCTCCCTGGGAGCTCTAGATTTGTTGGAGGTGTGGTCAGATGGATAAATTTCTAGACCAGCCTTGAATGCTTTATAAGACGGTTCAAGTCAGAGATGTGGGGGTAAGTTATTCTTTAAGATAGGACTCTTGAAAAAGAAAGCAGATTGATGAATAGATTCAAATTTGGCTTTGAAAGGATTTCAGTGAATAGAACGGAGAACATGTGCAGGGTATATAAGGTGATAAGAGAAGAGAGATATGTTGGAGTCCCAGTGTGTAAAATCTTATGAGTTAAAGACAGGATCTTATATTTGATTTGAGAAGTGATTGGGAGCTAATGGTGTTGTACCAGGACAGGAGTGGCATGGTCAAATTTGTGAGCATTGGAAAAAATTCTAACTGTGGTATTCTCAACAGATTATAAACATTTTAATTCCGAAGCAGAAATAGATTGTAAGCTCTATAGAGCAGTAATTCTCTCTTGCATGTATATATACAGTGCTGTATATGCCATGTAATGCTATACAAGTAGTAGCAGGGCCGTACCAAGACTGAAATGCGCCCTATGCGACTTGCACATCCGGCGCGTGCCCCCCCTCCTGCACCTCCATTTAGACACTTTATGGGGGTGCGGGAGGGGGGGTGCCCGATCTGCAAGTCGCTGGCACGCTAAGCAGGTCTGGTCCTTCCCGGAGAGACCAGACATGCTGAGTGTGCTGGCGCAAAGACTTAAGGGGCGCATTTCGTCTCTCTGCTGCTGCCTGCCGCCGAAAAAGTGGTGGCAGCAGGCAACGGCAGAGAGCCGAAATGTGCTCTTTAAGTCTCTGCGCCCTGTGCGGCCGCACCACTCGCACAGGGCTCGGTATGGTCCTGAGTAGTAGTATTTGTAGTACTAAAATAGACAGAATTACAGTAATCAAGACAGATGACAAAACGTAGAAGCCGAGTTGTCTGGGCAGCAATATCAAGAAATGAATGGACTGCAAAATTGTTGAAGAGCTCAAAACAAGCAGTGAACAATGGCACCAATCTGATTATGAAAAGAGAGCTTTGTGTAGAGTATGACTCCTAAGTAATGGAAGATGGAAGCAAGTTTGATAGGAGAGCTATCCAAGAGAGCGTCAAAAATGGAGGAGGTGTAACTGCCAGTAAGCCAGATAGCTGTAGCTTTCTCCATATTTACTTTGAGGTATTTCTAGTCATCAACTTTTGACAGGCTGCAGATGGTGAGTGTGAGGTCTGGAGATTGAGAATCGACATAGAACCAGAAGAGAATATCATCTGCGTGATAGTATGCTCTAGTGCTAGTGGCTTGAACAGTGGTGGCCAGAGGACTCAGAAATATGCTGAACAGGAGGGGGAATAGCACGGAAGCCTGGGGAACTCTGCAAGTAAGAAGGAAGGATCCTGATACAGATTTACCTGCTGACATCTGAAAGGAATGATCAACAAGAAAAGATATGAACCAAACAAGGACCCAGTCATGAAGGATAAAAGTAGATAGTCCAACAACAAAACACTCTTACCATGTAATGCTGCAAGCAAACCAATCCAAACTGTGGTTATTCAAAATCTTCACCATCTAGGGGTGACACGAGCCAAACCCGACACGACCGTGTTTTGACAGTGCCTTCTTGTTCATGATATTTATGTTTTATGTTTGATATTAGGATGTTTTTATGTCAGTAATATTTTATATGTATTTATGCGTTTTATATGCTTGATTGTATTTATGATTTTAGAGTGCCAAAACAGACCCCTGAAGAAGGCATTGCTGAAACACGGCTGTGTCGCATTTGGCTCTTGTCACTCCTGGATGGTGAAGATTTTGAATAAAGTGTCTTGGAGTTACCATGGTTTGGACTGGACAATAGTAGATAGTTCAGAAAGATAGTGTGATCTGCAAGGTTGAAAGAGGCTGAAAGAGTTAGAGAGACAGCTAGTGAAATTTTACTATGATCCACAAAGTTATGAAGTTCACTAAGAAGGGATGTTAGGATTGCTTCGGTACTGTGACCAGGGTGGAAGCCAGAATGATGAGGGTGAAGTGCATTGACATATTCCATGTAATGTGAAAGCTAACTATAAGGAGGAGGACAGAATCTGGGACCAAGTAGAAAGTTGAAACTACGCCTAGCCATTTCTCATTTTATCTTAAGTCATTGTATATAACGTCATTTTAAAGGTGTCTTTTTGTCTACCATAAAGCAAAATTTTAAACCCCCTTTCTTTTAAGATAAAAATAGCTTTGTCTTCCAGAAATACCTTGCTCTCCACCTCTCAAGGAGCGAAGGAAATAGAGGATAGATACATCCAATTTACATGTGCTTGAAAATAGCTTACTCAAATTAGATTCAACCTCTTCAGTTTGTCTTTACATCATGCTATCATGGCAAAATATACATCTATAACTATACCTGTTTATTTATTTATTTATTTATTTATGTAACAGGTTTTTTTTTTATACTGCCCTATCATTAATTCAGGGAGGTTTACAGAAAACATATCACCAAAACCAACTTTTACATAGAACAGGATGTTGAACTTGGATGATTATATGGGGTTCACAGGAGTGTGTTAAAGAAAAACTATTAACATTAAAGCAGCAATGGTTTATACAGGATGTAGTCATATATAGGTTGAGGGTAAAGTCCATGGGAGAGTTTAACTGAGATCATAGCTGTAGACTGTAATAGATATGTTTGAGCAATGTGCTCATAGGGTGGGCCCATAGTGTTCCATAAAGAGACAGGTCTTTATCGCTTTCCTGTAGTCTGATAGGTTCTTGATGATGCGTATCGAGGCGGGTAGCTCATTAAATAGCGGGGGAGCATATAAGCAGAAAGCTCTTTTGCAAATTGATTGTGTAGCTTCCATCGTGCCTATGCCTATATCTATTTATCTATCTCTGACTATATCTATCTATATCTATGCCCTACCTACCCTATCATATATGATATCTCAGTGTATAATTTACATCCATACTCATCTATATATTCGTGTAGCAATATGTATACACCTTTCACATGAAACATAAACATCTAATCCACTATGATCAGTTTTATTGCTGTAACAGCAAACCTGAAACAAAACTTCACTGGGAGAATAACACTCTATTGTGCCTTGTGCAGCATGCAATTTATATGTTAGCAGTACATTATTATTATTACTGCTTATTTTTTTTATCTAAGATGGCTTGTTATGAGCACTCAAATATTTGTCAAATCTTTCTTATACATTAAAATTCCTATTATTAATAATAATTCTATAACCTATGCTTGATTATACCCTAAAGAAGTTACTAAGAAGCAGTGCTTCAGATCACTTACAGGTGACTCCATAAGTCTTGCACCAGCACTGTTGCAGATATTTTATGCATTCATTTAGAGATCAGTTAAGTTATCATATTGTCTATGTATTGCACAAGAATCTATTTGCACAGGTTCATAAGCTATGTATTTCTTGGTTGCCCAGTACATCCTCTGGATAAAAAAAAGAAAGTACAAATAAAATCCTGCAACAACTCAAAGGTGAAGGGAGAAAGCTGATAGTTCCTTGGGATCACATGGTCTGGAATGATAAATCTTGGTAAGTTACTAGTAAAACAGGGAAGTTAGGGAATCTCAATAGAAAGGTTGCAAAAAGGTGAAGTAAAGAGCAGCAGACAGAGTTGAAAGATTCCAAATTAGCCCTGTTAGCTAATAAGCACGCTGCAATCAAAAGACATACAAGGTGTGACAAAAAGAAACAAGACTGTCCCATAAATGTTTTATTACAAAATCTACAGAGAAATTACGCATTGTCCCCTTCAGAATAATCCCCCCAAGAGATAATGCACTTCTGCATTTGCTTCTGCCACGTACGGAAGCACTCAGTAAAGTCCTCTTCCTTGAGGTTCCTCAGCTCCCTTGTCACAGTGACCTTGATCTCTTCTACAGAGGCAAAATGAGTTCCTTTGAGCACAGTCTTCAGCCTGGGGAAGAGCCAGAAGCCGCTCGGTGCGAGATCTGGGGAATAAGGAGGGTGGTCAAAAGCTGTGAACTGTTTGTTGGCCAAGACCTGCCTCTCACTGAGTGTGGTGTGTGTGGGTGAGTTGTTGTGGTGGAGCAGCCATGACTTGTCTCTCCACAGAGCCCGCCTGCTGCGCTGAACCTGGTCATGGAGGCGATTGAGGACCTGCTGGTAGATGTGCTGGTTGACTGTCTGACCCTCGGGCACAAACTCATGATGGACTACTCCCTTCTGGTCGAATAATGCAACCAGCATGACCTTGATCCTTGATTTGGAGACGCGCGCCTTCTTGGGTCTGGGTGACAGTCGAGTCTTCCATTGCAGGCTCTGTCTCTTGCTTTCAAGGTCATACTGGAAGACCTAAGTCTCGTCTCCTGTGATGACTCGGCCAACGAACTCTGTATCTTCTCCGATCTTCTCTAGCAAGTCTCGACAAACATTGACCCGGTGCTCCTTCTGGTCATCTGATAAAAGCTTGGGCACCATCTTGGCGCACACCTTCCGCATCCCCAGCTCCTGCACCAAGATGGTCCACACTGATTTCCTGTTCAGGCTGAGCTCCTCAGCTGTCATCCGCACCATCAATCTGCAATCACTCCACACCAGCTGGCTCACTCTGTCAATGTTCTCAGCCGTCTTTGTCGTTGTAGGCCGTCCTGACTTAGGGTCATCCTCCACCTCCTTGCGGCCAGTCTTGAAGCATTTGTGCCACTTGAAGACTCGCGGCCTTGACATTGCATCTTCTCCTTTAGCCTTTTGGAGAAGTTGGAGACACTCAGTTGGATCCTTCTCCAACTTAACCAGAAATTTCAAGTTGATTCTTTGCTCCATATTTATGCCACCTCCAGTTACGTGACAAAGCGATGAAACAGTGTGCTACAAAAAAACCTGAAAAAGAAAAACAGAGTGAGACAGATGAAAAATATTATAGCAGAATAGTGGCGAAATGTTGCACAGCACAGTGACATAAGCGGTTAGCCAATTGGCATTGAGTGATGGGCATGGCTGCCACAATCTCGTTTCTTTTTTGTCACACCTTGTACTTTGAAATGTTTGTATACAAATGCTATAAGTTCAAAAAATAATATGGGAGATTTAGAATGTATAACAGTGAAGAAGAGGATGACATAACTAGCATCTTAGAGACCTGATGGAAGGAGGATAACCAATGTGACACTGATACCAGGGCTCAAATTATATGACAATGATAGGAGAACTGAAATTGGTGGAGGGGTGGCATTATATCTTAAATGGGCACTGAGTCAAACAGGATAAAAGTTCTGCAGGAAACAAAATACACTGTAGAATCTTTATGAATAGAAATTCCATGTGAGAAGAGGAAGAGAATAGCAGTAGGGGTGTACTACCATCCACCTGCCAGAATGAACAGACTGATGAAATGCAAACAGAAATTAGGGAAGTTAACAAAACTGCAGCACAGTAATAATAGATGATTTCAATTGACACAGTGTTGACTACATTAGAACATGCTAGGAAGGTAAAGTTTTTATTTGAAATAAATGACTGCTTCATGGGGCAGCTGGTTCAAGAACTGACATGAGAGGGAGTTACTTTAGACTAGTCCATAGTAGAATACAGGATTTGGTACTACTGGGCAATGGTACTCATAGAACGATTAAATTTAACTTGAAGGCACATTTTAGAAAGGTCATTTATCTGAAACCTGTTGTTTCTTTTTCTATAACATCAGAAAAATTTATTCCTTCCTTTCTTTTTCTTTTTAATTTATATTTTAATCACATTTACAATAAACACCCTCCATATATAAAGACAAGGAAACTGTATCATTTAAACAGGGAAAAAATGGGAAATCCCCAAATTTAATAACCAAAAAGCATGATACTATATAAGACCACAACAAGAACAATTGGAACAAGAAAAATAAAATTTCTCAAAAGGAAAACTTAATGAAGTAAAACAGCACAGTCAGCATTAATGGAAGGTAATTACCCCTCTGCAGTCTCTTCCCTCCCTGCAAGGAAACTGAGAAGCTGTTTAGGATTTAAGAAAAGAAACCTCTTATTATCCAAAAACACAAAACACCTACAGGGAAATTTTAACAAAAATGTAGCTCCCAGGGAAAGAACCCTTGGTTTTAACCCCAAGAATTCCTTTATAAGAACATAAGATATGCCATACTAGGTCAGACTAAAGTCCATCAAGTCCAGTATCCTGTTTCCAACAGTGGCCAATCTAGGTCATACGAACCTAGCAGTTTCCCCAAAAGACACAGGTTCCACAATGCTTGTACTGGGTCAAGCATTGATATCCTGGGTCCCTTCTTAATAATAGTTTATGGACCTTTCCTCCAGGAACTTGTCCAAACCTTTTTTAAACCCAGCTACACTAACAGCCTTTACTACATCCTCTGGTAATAAATTCCAGAATTTGATTACACGTTGAGTGAAAAAATATTTTCTTTTATTAGTCTTAAATAGTTTACCCTGTAGCTTCATTGCATGTCCCCTAGTCTTTCTATATTCTGATAACGTAAACAATCGATCTACGTTTACCCATTCCACTCTGTTCATTAATTTATAGACTTCTATCATATCTCCCCTCAGCCGTCTCTTTTCCAGGTTAAAGAGCCCTAACCTTTTTAGCCTTTCTTCATAGGAGTATCCTTCCATCCCCTTTACCATTTTGGTGGCTCTTCTCTGAACCTTTTCTAATAACACTATATCCTTTTTAAGATACGGCAACCAGAATTGCACACAATATTCAAGGTGCGGTCTCACCATGGAACTATATAGAGGAATTATAATATCTTTAGTTTTATTTTCCATTCCTTTCCTTATGATACCTAGCATTCTATTTACTCTCTTGGCCACCGATGCACACTTTGCTGAGGGTTTTAACATGTTATCCACAATGACGCCTAAAACGTTTTTCCTGGGTGGTGGTTCCTAATGTGGAACCTTGCATCTTGTAACCAAAGTTTGGGTTGTTCTTCCCTAGGTGCTTAACTTTGCACTTGTCCACATTAAATTTCATCTGCCATTTTGATGCCCAGTCTTCCAATTTATCAAGATACTCTTGCAATTTTCCACAATCCTCTTGGGTTTTAACAACTTTAAATAGTTTTGTGTCATCTGCAAATTTGATAACCTCACTCATTATTCCCTTTTCCAGGTCATTTATGAATATGTCAAAAAGCAGCGGACCCAGCACAGATCCCTGGGGTACACCACTATTCACCTTTCTCCACTGGGAAAATTGGCCATTTAGCCCTACCCTCTGCTTTCTATCTTTTAACCAGTTCCTGATCCACAATAGTACACTGACTCCTATCCCATGGCTCTTTAGTTTTGCCAAAAGTCTCTGATGAGGGACCTTGTCAAAGGCTTTCTGAAAGTCCAGATACACTATATCAACCGACTCACCTTTGTCCACCTGTTTATTCACACCTTCAAAAAAACAGAACAGATTAGTAAGACAAGATCTTCCTTGTCTAAAGCCATGTTGGCTGTCTCCCATTAGGCCATGACTATCTACATGCTGAGTAATTTTGTTCTTTATGATGGTTTCTACCATTTTTCCCGGTACTGACGTCAGGCTCACCGGTCGGTAGTTTCCCGGATCACCCCTGGTACTCTTTTTAAAAATTGGCGTTACATTGGTGATCCTCCAATCTTCAGGTATTACAGATGATTTTAATGAAAATTCACAGATTACTAATAGCAGGTCTGCAGTCTCGTATTTCAGTTCTTTCAACACCCTTGGATGTATACCAACCGGCCCAGGTGATTTGCTACTCTTCAGTTTATCTAATAGTTGTAATACATCTTCCCGATGTGTCATTTCCTTCAATTCTTCCGCACCTTTAAATACCACTTCAGTCATGGGTAACATCCCTACATCTTCCTCAGTAAAGACCGAAGCAAAGAATTCATTCAGTCTCTCCGCTATCGCCTTGTCGCCTCTTAGTGCCCCTTTAACCCCTCTATCATCTTTCTCCTAGCTTGGGTAGCCCTCGAAAAAATCCTAGACCCCAAAAACAGATCCTGCTTATGATGAAAATACAATTTCAAAACAGCATGACGGTCCATCTCAAGTGCAAAATTAACAAGCAAGGTAGTCCGCTCAGTCACAACGTCCATGGAATTTTCCAGAAAGCCAGTAAGGTCCAGAGACCCCTGATTGATCCCCTGCTTGATCTCCTCCAGGGGCACCTATCCCAGAAACAACAGATAAATACTATGCCCAAGTGATCGGAGGTAAATTGTCTGCTGGTAACTGAAGAACTTCCCGGAAGTATTTCTTGACCATCTGACCCGCTGGAACCAGTGGAGACTTAGGAAAATTAATAAACCACAAATTATTCTTCCTAGAAGAATTCTCCAGATATTCCATTTTCCAAAGCAAAACTGCCAAGCTTTTAACAAGCATACCCTGGGTCTCCTGCAATTCCCCAAACCTTGCTTCCAACACAGATAACCTTGAAGCTTGCAAAGTCTGCTCCTGGGAGACCCCCACCAAGGAATCTTTGACTGAAGAAAGTTCCAAAGAAAAAGTACTTACAAGAGCTTGCAGAGAAGAGTTCATCGAGGACGTTACCTACCAGATAGTATCCAAGTTTATAACTGCCAGTTTTTGCAGCCCCCCAGGGACCGGAGGAAAGGAGACACCTCCTTCAGCCTCCCCGCTTCTCTCTGAAGCAGCATGATCAGTTGTAACCAATCCCCCAAACACCGGGGAAGATGCAGCCACCAGGGAACCTCCTGGCCTCACTCCAGCTCCCTCTGAAGCCAGTAACGGCCATGTGGGTATGCTGGAAACACGTCTGGGTCGCAGAGGCACAGTTCTCAATTCAGGGCTCAAACTTGTCCCACTCGAAGCCGACGCTGATAGCCCTTCCAGCCCTGCTGAAGTGCTGCTTCGTGCTCCAAACCTCAGCCCACACTCAGCAAGTGTTCTCTGTACCCCTGGGGCAGAAGCTATCGCACCAGAGGTTTAGGGCTTCCCTCGCATTGTAGTGCTGGAAACCCCGAAGGCAAGCCAACAAGCCGAGAGGCTGAGCCGCAGCTAACAACCAGACGCCATCTTGTTCCCGATAAACAACTTTCTGTCCCTTCATTTCTGAACACACTACTAAGACCTTTATCCATTCTCTAGTCACTTCCCATCTAGATTATTGCAACCTCCTCCTTGCTGGTCTTCTTCTGAATCATCTCTCCCCTCTTCAGTCTGTTCAAAACTCAGCTGCATGGCTAATCTGCCAGTGTCACTATGTTCATGTCACACCTCAGGTCATTTCATTGGCTCCTTATCAGTTTCTGCATCCCATTCACACTTCTGTTACTAATCTACAAGTGCCTTCATTCAGCTGCTCCTCACTACTTTTCCTCTCTTATTTCTCCGCACACCCCTCCTCCATTCTTCTGGCAAATCCCTTCTATCTGTGCCCTTCTCTTCCACTGCCAATTCCAGAATTGGATCTTTCCACCTTGCTGCTCCTTATGCCTGGAATGAACTTCCTGGTATGTCAGGGTCCATCTCTGGCCCTGTTCAAACCCAGAGTAAAACCCCACCTCTTTGAGAGTGCTTTTGGATCCTGATCCCCTCAGCCTCATGTTCATCTCCTGTGTGTTTCCCTACCATTTCCTTCAACATATCCTAGTCCCCAGTTGCTGTGTTGTCTGCCTTGACTAGACTCTAAGCTTTGATGAGCAAGACTGTCTCTTAAATGTGTCTGTACAGCACTGCATATGCCATGTAGTGTTACACAAATGTAGTAGTAAAAATCAGACGGCCATGTCAAACATCTGAAATGCTGTGGGAGGGGCAGCAGTGGAGGTGAACACATGTAAGTGCATTGCAAAATAGACATGTCTTCTCCCATGAAGATAAACGTGTCTGTCACAATATAAAGAGAGAGTGGGGATGTGTAGAATAAGAACCCAGATATGTGCAGAACACTGGATGATTTTAGATACATGAATGTGTGAGAACTGGATGTGTGCAGTACCAGCTACATAGATGTGCCAGCACTGTATTTTGTAACATGCATGTGTATATATCAGCACATACATACCATGGTCTGCCATTTTGGAAATAGAGATGTACAACAGGAAGTAGTAGACAATAAGGGCTCAAAATTTACCTGCTTGGATTTTTTGAGTTGGCAAAAGCTATTGAGCAAATGAGAGGTCATTCTCCCTTTCTTTGGACTATTTTGCCTGGCCAAAATGAGCACTTTTCAAATGTTTGTTCATGCCCAGGGGCAGATATAGATGTGGACATCGGCACCAACAGATTTAAACATGAGGCAGTACTCTAAAATCAACTGCACACATGTAATTCTGGTCGCCGTATCTTAAAAAGGATATAGCAGAATTAGAAAAGGTACAAAGAAGAGCCACCAAAATGGTAAAGAGAATGGAATGATTACACCTGTGAGGAAAGGCTTAAAAGGTTAGGGCTAGAAACATAGAAACATAGAAATATGATGACAGAAAAAGACCACATGGCCTATCTAGTCTGTCCTTCCATATCAACAACAACAGTCCCCTTTTTACCTTTAGAGATCCTCTGTGTTCCATGCATTTTTGAATTCATTTACTGTCCTCATCTCTACCACCTCCACTGGGAGACTATTCCACGGATCCACTACTCTTTCTGTAAAGAAATATTTCCGCATATCACTCCTGAATCTATCCCCCTTCACCCTATCCCATGTCCCCTCATAGCAGAACTTGCTTTCAATTGAAAGAGGCTCTCTCCCTGAACATTTATGCCACGGAGGTATTTAAACATCTCAATCATATCACCTCTATCTCGCCTTTCCTCTAAGGTGTACATATTAAGATCCTTAAGTCTGTCCTCATATGCTTTATAATGAAGACCACTAACCATTTTAGTAGCCACTCTCTGCACCGACTCCATCCTGTTCACATTCTTTTGAAGGTCTCACCAAAGACTTATACAGAGGCATTATCACCTCCTTTTTTCTGCTAGCCATTCCTCTCTGTATGCACCTAAGCATCCTTCTAGCGTTTGCCGTCGCCTTTTCTACCTGTTTAGCTACTTTAAGATCATCAGACACAACCACGCCTAAGTCCCGCTCTTCTTTAGTGGACAAAAGTACTTCACCCCCTATACTATATTGCTCCCTTGGATTGCTGCAGCCCAAATGCATGACCTTACATTTTTTAACATTAAATCCCAGCTGCCAAATTCTAGACCATTCTTCAAGCTTAGCTAGATCCCTCCTGTCATGTAGAAGACCCTTCTGAGTCTATGGAGCTAAGCGAAGCAGAGGAATTTGCTTCAGAAACTGACAGGCAGTCAGAGCACATGGCTCAGGGTTTCCAAGGGAAACATAAACAAAGAGAGTCACGAGATGAACAAACACACCCATGCTGCAACGTATCCCCAAGCTCAGGAGATAAGGAAAAACACCTGGTTGGGGGAGGGGCGGAGCTGAGCCCTAAGAAGCAGGGATATAAAAAGTGGTCATTAGATTTGACCAAGGGAGAGAAAGCAGAGAAAGGAGAGGAAGAGAAAGAGAAAGAGGAAGAAAAGGAGAAAGCCAGAGAAATAAGGACCCAGAGAGCCAGTGCCCAAAAGCCAGGTGGGAGCAGCCCAGGACTGGTGCCATCTCTTGAAGGCAGCCGGAGGGAGAGACTGCCTGAGAGGCTAGTTTGGGAACACTCAGAAGCTCTAGGGAGAGAGAAGTGCTGGCCAGAGGATATTTGCATGTCTGAGGAAAAAGCTGAGAAGCTAAAAGGCAGGAAAGCACATCCAGTGTTTGGAACCCTTGCTGGCCCAGCAGTGCTGAGAAGTTCTTCCTTTCTGAAACCAAAAGGTAGGCTTCACAAATTATACAGAGGTGAACCTAGCTATAAACCTAGCTTGTGCTTGCCAAGAAGTATTGGACTCTCCTTATAGTAACTCCAATATATACGGTACTTTATAACCCTGCTCATTAGAATGCTATAAAGAGAAGCCTCAGGAAGGCAGAGAGGGAGTGTATTCTGAAACGCCGTGTAGCAGTGTGCAAACTCACCCAGCTGGTAGTGATTCAGAAGAAATGCAGATAGAACCTGTTATTGAGGATGTAACAGATGATCAAATGGACTGCACGTTATCACTAGCTGACCACATTAAATCACTTTGCTGACCAGGCTATTAAGAAGGCTGTCTAAGCAGCAGAAGAAAAGCGAAGTGTTTCTTTTTGTATAAGAAGTGATTGTTACTTTTGTGTTTATATTGAGCACTGCACATTTTGAAGCTTGAAACTAAAGAAGCTATTTGTCCTAAGTTCCTGAATGTTTTCTTTATGACAGTTGCATATGGCTATTTTGTCCTGAGTTTTCACATGTGTTTAATCCGCCCGGAAGGGGAAATAAAATCCTTGTCATTTGCCTGAAACCACTCGACTACAAGTACTTCTTTCTTTGAGAGTAAAAAGGAACTACAACTCCCATAAGGCAGTGCAGGAACAAACACTCTGCCATACTTTCTAAGTTAGAATACCCAGGCAGACCAACCCTACGTGCCCTAGGCACTGGGGATGTTCCCAGGTGACAAGTGGCGTAGTTGGCAGGATTAAAAAGAAAGCGGTAGTGTGCCGCACTTGGTGGGCTTTCTCTTTTGTTTATCTCTGCAGGAAGTACAGCCACCAGGATGGATCCACAGGAGGTGATGCGCTGGATGTCTGTCCAGTTTGAAAAACAGATGGAACTGGCGCATCGCACGCAGGAGCAGACAGCCGCAGCAATGCGTGCCCAGCAGAAACCCCTTGTTGAACTGATGGAGGCTTTACTGATAAAGCAAAAGGACACCAAACAAGCGATTCCCTCATTTGCTAAGGGGGTAGGACCACAAGACTGTAGCGCTTTAGCGTTTGGACAGTTAACCTCCAATGATAACTTAGATGACTTTATATGTTTATGTTTATGTTTATTAAATTTGATATACCGCTCAGGCTGAAGCATCAGAGCGGTTTACAATAATATATCATTTGAGGAAATATGAAAGGAACACCATTTGTAAGATAGGACAGAATAGAGGACAGAAACAGTCAAAAAGATAAGGCAAAGAGAAGAAAAGGAACAGCAGGTTACCATAATATATGCGTATGACAAACCAGACCACATCTTCAATGCTAACTTCAGGACAAACGCCATGGTCCAACGCCTAAGGGCCACGCCAAAGATAGAGGCCTTTGAAAGGATTGCAGAGGCAGTCAAATGGCCACTAGAACAGTGGGCAGTGAGGTTTGCCATGTCTCTCACAGGGGAGGCTTTGGCCACGTATAAGACCATGCCCGCTGCTCTAGCATCTGATTATGCTGAGGTTAAGAAAGCAGTTAAGGACAGGCTAGGGTTAACGCCGTTGTTTTATAAGCGAATATTTAGAGAGGCTAGGCTGAAGCCTAATGAAACTCCAAAAGCATTGTATCAAAGGGTTAAAGGATTGGCGTGGAAATGGCTTGTTCCAGAGAAAAAGACTCTTGAGTCTGTGATTGATACCATCATTCTGGAGCAATTCATGGAAGCAGTACCACCAGAAGTTAAATCTTTCCTGATGCTCCAAAGTTGCCAGACCACGGAGGAGGCAGCCAACCTCACAGAACGCTATTTTGAGGCCGAGTTGGCTGGCACCCCAAAAGGGGGCATTCTGAAAGCGACTGGGGCCGCTAACTTTGGGAGATCAGAAAAGAGCTTAAGAGCTAAAATACCCAGTGTGAATACTGTTGTACCCTTGTCAAAAGGAAAATGTTATAACTGCAGTAAAGTAGGGCATTTTCGGAGAGATTGTACAGTGCGAACAGCACTAATGTCTGGAAGAGAAAAACAGGTACGAGAAGGGTTCCTGTTAAAGGTAGAAGTAGAGGGCATTGAAGCTCAGGCACTACTTGACTCGGGTGCTGACCAGAGCATGGTCTCGAGGAAGCTCTGGCAGGCCATGGAAGCCCGCCTGCGATCAGCACCGAGTCAAGCAGAGGGGCAAGTCAAAATACGCTGTGTGCATGGGGCATCCTCTTATTACCCCCTATATAGGTTATTTGTAAAAGGGCTGGAAACCGAAAAGGAGGTGCTGGTGGCCATAGTCCCACGGCTCCCTCATGATATTGTCCTGGGGAGGGATTGGCCTCCATTCTGCAAAGGGATGGAGAAGGGCCTAAACGAAAAACTGGCCTGGTATCCACCTGGTCCCAGGCAGGAACCTCAGGGGTAAGGGTTGTGTCAGCAGAAGGGACAGAGGAACTGCCTAAGGATAGGGAGGAATCCCCAGAGCGTGAAGATAGATTGGAAGAGGAGGTATCAGATATGCTTCCTGTACATGAGGATCTAGTCAATGCTCCTTCCAAAAAGGTCAGGAAAGAAAAGGCCAAGAGGCTCCAAGAGAGGCGGTGTAGGACCCAAGGGAGGGCCGAGCTAGAAGCCGGAGAAGGGTTACCCTGGGTTCCCGTGGAGCTTGTCAGGAAATTTCCTTCCTTTCCAAAGGAACAACAAGCTGACCCCGCTTTGAAGCGAGCATTTGAATATGCCCAAACTGATAGAAATACCCTTCCTAGATTCCTCTTAGATAAAGGGGTATTATATAGGGAAAGCAATGAGCCACATACAGGGGCAGTGAGAAAACAGTTAGTGGTGCCAACTACGTTCAAAGCAGTATTTCTGCGATTGGCCCACGATCACCCAGCAGGCAGCCATAAAGGAATTCAGGGGACGTTGGACCAAATCCTGGCCCGTTTTTATTGGCCGGGGATCTTTAAAGAGACTACCCGATACTGTGAGTCATGTCCCACATGTCAACGGGTTACCTCCACTAAGCCAAGGGCCGTGCCTATGATACCCATGCCCACCATATCAACACCCATTCGCCAAATGGCGATGGATATTGTAGGATCCCTGATTAAGACACCGAGAGGCTTCCAATATATCTTAGTGATAGTAGACCAGGCTACTCATTTCCCCTGGGCAATACCCTTACGGAGTACCTCGGCTAGGACGATAGCCTTAGAACTAGTTAAATTGTTCTGTGAGGTTGGGTTTCCGCAGGAAATGCTCACAGACCAAGGCAGTAACTTCATGTCAAGGTACCTAGCCATGGTGTGGGAGGCCTTCGGGGTACATCACATAAGGACCACTGCCTATCATCCCCAGTCCAACGGACTGGTGGAGAGGATGAACCAGACTATTAAGCAGATGTTAAGACGTGGCCTAAATGGGAAAATGTCTGAGTGGGACACTTTACTCCCATTTGTTTTATATTCTTGTCGGGAGTGTACACAGGCATCCTTGGGGGCATCACCTTATGAATTATTGTTTGGCCGGGCTCCCCGAGGGATTTTAGACATACTATGCGAACAATGGGTGGAGCCAGAAAGGGAGGATATTGGGGTACCTCAGTTTCTTAGGGATCTGAGGAATCGCCTGAAAAGGACGTCCCAAGCGTCTGTAGAGAACTTGCAGGCCAGTCAACAGCATCAAAAATGATATTATGACCAAGGGACGAGACCTCAGCAATTAGCTATAGGTGATAAGGTAATAATCCTGGTGGCCGACGCGGGACCCAAGTTTGAGTCCCAATGGAGAGGGCTGTGTACAGTGGTAGAAAAGATAGGTCCCATTTCCTACGCGGTAGAAAATGATAGGGGACGCCGCCAAGTATACCACCTAAACGTCCTTAAACCTTGGCAGGAGAGGTCAGCGACAGCAAGGGTGGTTAGAGTAGAAAAGCACATGAGCGTCCCGTTATGGATTACGAGCTGTCCGAATAAAAGTTTGGAAGCCCGTAATATCTTAAGGGGGGGTGGGATCTGTCATGTAGAAGACCCTTCTGAGCCTATGGAGCTAAGCGAAGCAGAGGAATTTGCTTCAGAAACTGACAGGCAGTCAGAGCACATGGCTCAAGGTTTCCAAGGGAAACGTAAACAAAGAGAGTCACGAGATGAACAAACACGCCCATGCTGCAATGTATCCCCAAGCTCAGGAGTTAAGGGAAAACACCTGATTGGGGGAGGGGCGGAGCTGAGCCCTAAGAAGCAGGGATATAAAAAGTGGTCATTAGATTTGACCAAGGGAGAGAAAGCAGAGAAAGGAGAGGAAGAGAAAGAGGAAGAAAAGGAGGAAGCCAGAGAAAGAAGGACCCAGAGAGCCAGTGCCCAAAAGCCAGGTGGGAGCAGCCCAGGACTGGTGCCGTCCCTTGAAGGCAGCCGGAGGGAGAGACTGCCTGAGAGGCTAGTTTGGAAACACTCAGAAGCTCCAGGGAGAGAGAAGTGCTGGCCAGAGGATATTTGCATGTCTGAGGAAAAAGCTGAGAAGCTAAAAGGCAGGAAAGCACATCCAGTGTTTGGAACCCTTGCTGGCCCAGCAGTGCTGAGAGGTTCTTCCTTTCTAAAACCAAAAGGTAGGCTTCACAAATTATACAGAGGTGAACCTAGCTATAAAAGTTTTCCTTGTGCTTGCCAAGAAGTATTGGACTCTCCTTATAGTAACTCCAATATATACAGTACTTTACAACCCTGCTCATTAGAATGCTATAAAGAGAAGTCTCGGGAAGGCAGAGAGGGAGTGTATTCTGAAACGCCGTGTAGCAGTGTGCAAACTCACCCAGCTGGTAGTGATTCAGAAGAAATGCAGATAGAGCCTGTTATTGAGGATGTAACAGATGATCAAATGGACTGCACGTTATCACTAGCTGACCACATTAAATCACTTTGCTGACCAGGCTATTAAGAAGGCTGTCTAAGCAGCAGAAGAAAAGCGAAGTGTTTCTTTTTGTATAAGAAGTGATTGTTACTTTTGTGTTTATATTGAGCACTGCACATTTTGAAGCTTGAAGCTAAAGAAGCTATTTGTCCTAAGCTCCTGAATGTTTTCTTTATGCCAGTTGCATATGGCTGTTTTGTCCTGAGTTTTCACATGTGTTTAATCTGCCCGGAAGGGGAAATAAAATCCTTGTCATTTGCCTGAAACCACTCGACTACAAGTACTTCTTTCTTGGAGAGTAAAAAGGAACTACAACTCCCATAAGGCAGTGCAGGAACAAATATTCTGTCATACTTTCTAAGTTAGAATACCCAGGCAGACCAACCCTACGTGCCCTAGGCACTGGGGAGGTTCCTGGGTGACACTCCTCATGTTACTTCAACTTGGAAAAGAAATGCTGAGGGGAGATATGATAAAGGTCTATAAATTAATGAATAGAGTAGAACAGATAAATGTAGATTAGTTGTTTACTCCATCAAAAAGTAAAAAGACTAGGAGACATGCAGTGAAGCTACAATGTAACACATTTAAGATTAATAAGAGAAAATATGTTTTCACTCACTATGTAATCAAACTCTGGAATTTATTACCAGAGGATATACTAAAAGCTCTTAGTGTAACTGGGTTTAAAAAAGGTTTGGACAAGTTCCTGGATGAAAGGACCTTAAACCATTATTAAAGAGGACCTGGGAAATCCACTGCTTGCCCCAGGACAAGCATTGTGGAACTTTATTCCTTTTTGGGAACGTGCCAGGTACTTGGGACCTAGATTAGCCACTGTTGGAAAGAGGAAATTGGGCTTGAGGGACTTTAGTTTGACCCAGTATGTCATTTCCTATGTTCTTATGTATCCTTTTTGGAGCTCCCCAAACACACCTCCAGCTCACCCCTGTGCAACATAGAAATGATCATGCCGGACATGTGTAGATTTGAGGCATTCTAAAATGGCTCTTGGGTCATGAATGTGATTGGGATGTCTGAATGGTGGTTTTAAAATGCCAAAATTATGAATAAAGCTTTTAAAATGACTCCCCTAATAAATGGAGGGAGGACTGCAAGAGAATCAAATTTTCAAAAGGGAGACTATGAAACAATGAAAAAAACAGTTGAAAAAACTAAAAGTAGCAACTACGAAGATTAAAAGTTCACCAGGCCTGGAAGTTGTTTAAAAATACCATCTTGGAAGCCCAGACGAGAAGTATTGCACACATTAAAAAAGATGGAAGGAAGGCCAAATGGCTGCCAGCATGGTGAAAAGGTGAGGTGAAGTGAGATGTCAAAAAAAATCTTTCAAAAAATGGAAAAAGGCTTAAAATGAAGAAAACAGGAAACAGCATATACACTGACAAGTTAGATGCAAAACATTGGCAAGGCAAGCAAAGAATCAGTTTGGAAAGGTTCTTGCCATGGAAGTAAATGCTCATGATCAAAACTTTTCCAGATACATTGGAAGCAAGAAGTCTGTGAGGGATTCAGGGGTAAAAGAGGCACTATGGAAGGATAAAGCCATAGCAGAAAAACTAAGGGGTCATTTTAGAAGCTCTATACATGATTTGCATGTCTGTATACAGTATACCCATGCAGACATGAGAATCACATCCATATCCCAAGAGCCATTAAAAAAAGACCCAAAGTTACATGTGTTGTGAGTGATCGCATTCAAGTCACACGGGGCATGGCAAGAGTCGTGTCCAGAGTGTTCCAGAAAAGATTCACGTGTGTGTCTGATTTAAGAATGGTGCTGCACTTTGAAATTTACTAGCAGACACATCCAGGGGCGGCCCAAGGGGGGTGCGGGGCCATGTGCGGAGACTCGGTGCGGGGCCTCATTTGCATAAGGGCCTCTTTTGCATAAATATTTGCATAATGTTACCATATACTAACTTTTAGTAAACATGCCTCTTAATGAGTGTATGAATAAAGAAAGACTAAAAGATTTCTACATTACTATAATCCAGTGCCAACCGCTAGACACATTAGGAACTACTACAAACACTGCCCATTTAGAACCCATAGCAAACCCGCCGTATCCTAACAGCACTACCAGGACTCACAAAGCACCATACCCTACCTATCAAAAGGAAACATGCAAATATTAAACCAATACATTTCAGAGAATACCAATACATGACCTACTGGGGAAAGAGAACAAGTGGCAATGTCAAATAGGAATTATATAAACAGAATACCTCAGCTCAGTTACACATGAACAGAACATAAACCATCACCAAACAAGGAATCACAATTTAGAAACAGGACGACAATAATTAAACTGGGAATCCCAAAAGCCAAACTTGGAATGTACAACACTGTAGAAATAAAACTATACATTAATTTGCTCTTGTACTAAACAAAGCGCAGACGTTAATGATGCACATTTACCAGAGCTGACATATTCCAATTAATAAATTCAAAATAAAGAGATATTTTTCTATCTTTTGTGCATTTTTTTTCAGCTGCAATTGCTCCAGCCACTTTCTTCTGGTTTCTTCATGTCTTCTGCTAACTCTCCATCGTCTGCTGTCCATTTGTCCTTTCTTCTCTCCTAGTTTTTTTTTCCATTCTCTCTCTACATCTGCTTTAACATACTAATCTTTCTCCTTTTGCTCTTTCCTCATTCCTATTTCATCCACTCAAATTTTACCCCTCCATCCTCAATCCCCACTTACTCTCCCAATACCCGGCCAATTGTAGATGTTTCATCCCTCCCACACCCAATATTTTTCCCCTCTCCATTTTACTCTCCCAGCCCCGTCCCATTCTAATCCTCCCCCAACCTCAGCGCCCTGCGAGTTCCCGCCTCACCCAGCATCCAGTCCCTTCGAGTCCCTGCATCAGCCCATTTCCAGTCCTAGCCCCCCATCAGCCCATTTCCAGTCCTAGCAACCCCCCAACCCAATACCAGTCCTAGCCCCCCCATCAACCCACTTCCAGTCCTAACCCCCCATCACCCCATTTTCAGTTTAAGCCCCCCCATAACCCATTAAAAGCTGGCTGCTACCGCTGCCGCTGCGGCAGCAGCAGAATGGAGTGTCCCGCGGGGCCCCCTCTGCCCGGCTGAGTCCTTCCCTCCCTCCCTCTGTGAGGGCTGAGCCCCTCTGTGCTGGCTTTCAGAAACGCAAAGGGAGAGTGTCTCCCTCGCATCTCTGTTAAGCCCGCAGGGGCTGATGGTTTCCCATCAGCCCCTGCGGGCTTAACAGAGACGCCTGGGAGACACTCTCCCTTCGTGTATCTTAAAGCCGGCACAGAGGGGCTCAGCCATCGCAGAGGGAGAGCTCAGCCGGGCAGAGGGGGCCCCGCGGGACACTCCATTCTGCTGCTGCCGCGGCGGTAGCAGCCAGCTTTTTTTTTTTAAACTTAATTTTGAAAAAAAGCAGAATGTTCTTTGCGCGGGGCCCTGTGCAAAAAACATTCTTGCTCAATGGACGGGCCGGCCCTGGACACATCCATATCTCAACCTTCTCCTTGGTACGAATAGGAATAGTGCTTGTTTCCGTCAACTTTCAACACTAGTAATGACAGGGGCATTCCCTCTTACAGTATTGCTCCCCTTTAAAGAAAGAAAGCAGGTTTAAATCAGGGCCTCTTTGCATACTGCTGTGGTGCTGTATGTCTCTATTTGCAAAATCGTAGGTTGAGACATGTGGCACCATAAACACAAGCACTTTTGGAAATACTAGCGCAAACGTGTACGTTGCCAACACTGCTAATGTCCATGTATCACATTTGCATATTTTGAAAATCAGACGTCATCCTGCATGTGTTTGGGGCTTCATTTTGCACATCCCCATTTCCTCTTCTTTTCTCAGAGAGGTTTTTCATTTGGGGCAGAGAGAGGTTGATTTTAGAAGGCATTTGCATGGATCCACCTTCTCTGCTGCCGCCGCTCCTATGGTATTTCTGAAGCTTTGACTGAGGCTGTTAAGGTGCCATCTGGGACGCCCATCTAAAAAGTGCCTTTAAAGCAACTATTTGCTCTGGTTTTTACTGAAGAAAGTGTAGGGGAAATACCCAAGCCAGAAATGATATTTAAAGGTAACAATTCAGAGGAACTGAAACAAACCTTGGTGAACCTGGAAGATCTAATAGGGCAATTAAAAAGTAGTAAATCACTTGGATTGGATTGTGTATATACAACATGGATGGTATTTCAACTTTACTTACAACTAGCAGGTCAAGTTAATTATTCAGACCTGAAAGCATCCCAGTATCCTACTGGAATATCATCGTTGTTCTCTTTCCTATAAAAGCTGATTGAGATCACCTCCACGTATAGACAATGCCAGACATTCTGTCTGACTCGGCATGAATCTTTAGTATGCATGTGCTAGTGCTTTTATTGACAGAGAATGAACTTGATCTGTCAAGTTTTAGAAAAACAGGGTTGGTCAGGAGTTTGCCTTTAATGTGTCTAAGCCGGCGTTTCCTTTCATTGTGCAAAGGAGTTAGATGCCGCCATGGAGTATGTTGTCCTGCTATATGAAGAAGAAGAACTCTCTTTTAAAAAGCTGGTACCATCAATTTTAGATATATTTGTTTTATGTTCCCAGGTATATTGAATTTTCAGACAGAAAGGGGTCATCCCTTGCCAAAAGGCAGATGATCTCCTGAAACATCGGCATTGAGGGCATGTTTGGCAGTTTAATATTCCTTGCAGTTCAGAGAAGCTGAAGAGATAAGTGCAAATTGGTTTTTGGATATAAGTATATTCTGATGGAGGATAAGAGTACATTATCATGGAGTTGGGACAGTAGATTACATATCTGAGGTTCATGAATACATTATTTGAGTACTGAATACTTGGTTTTGTACTGGGAATCTTGAAGCAATTGTGCTCATGGATGTATGACACTTCAATAAATTTATGCTTTCTGATTTATTAATTGCACCTTGTAGAGTTGTGTTAAAATATTTTTTTCACCTTGTCATTTATTGGTTGCTAGATGGTATATATCCTAGAGTGCTTAAGGAACTGAAAAATGAAATTGTGGAATTACTATTAGTAGTTTGTAAACTATCAATAAAGTCATTTGCAGTACCTGAAGATGGAAGCCAACATAACAGCAATTTTTAAAAAAGCTTCCAGGAGTGATTCAGAAAATTACATACCAGTGAGCCTGATGTGAATGCCGAGCAAAATGGTAGAAACCATTACAGTATAAAGGGTCAAATTACTGAACCTGATAGTCATGGTTTAATGGGACAAACCCAACATGGACTTAGCCAAGGGAAGTTTTGCCTCACCAATCTGCTATATTTTTTTGAAGATGTGAATAAATATGTAGATAAAGGTGGGCTGGTTGATGTAGAATATCTGGATGTTCAGAAAGCGTTTGACAAAGTCCCTCATGTGAGACTTGAGAGAAAATTAAAAAGTGATGGGATAGGAGAAAGTGTCCCATTGTGCACTGAGAATTGGTTAATTTTCTCAATGGAGAAAGGTGTACTGCCTCATGGATCTGCGCTGGGCTGATTGTTTTGTAACATACTGTATTTATATGGAAACAAATAAGAAGTGAGGTGATCAGATTTGCAGATAACACGAAATTATTCAAGGTTGTTAAATCACAAGAGGATTGTGAGAAACTGCAAGACAACTTTAGGAAACTGGGATACTGAGCATCAAAATGGCAGATGAAATTTAAAGTGGACAAGTGCAAAGTTATACACATAGGGCCCGATTCAGTAAAGCAACCTGCAAGCTGTCCTGCCACGATTCTGCATGCCACTCTCCCTGCACGCACAGAGCCGCTGTGCAGGGAGAGCAGGATGGAGGCAGCATGGGGAAGGGGCGTGGGCAGGCCAGGCACCAGGACGTAGAGGCTGATTCAGGCCACAGCCCTATACATCTGTGGAGCACAGGAGGACGCCCAGCTCATTCCACCTCAGAAGTGGAATAAGTGCTGGGTGTTCCTTCCCTCTGCCTAGCGCCCCCCCCTCCCCCAGGAGCAATGGCACAGTTGAAGGTGAGTCCCTGCCACCCAATCCCGGCCCTGACGGACCCTGGCAAGGGTCAGGTGGTGGGAAACTTGGTCAGGGGGGATGTCCGGCCTGTGGAGAGGGCCTGGCAATCCTGCCGCCTGGATATCTCTGAAGGCTGCTGAAGAGGCATGTCAGGCTGTCTCAGGGTCCAATCCTGCATCCGTGGGAACGCTGGCTCCCACGGTGCAGAATCAGGTCCTAATGGGCCCATCCTGTTCGGGGGCATCCAGATGGCTCAGTTGTACCCCTTCTGGGATCGGGTTCATAGAGGGGAATTTTAGAAGGGATATCCAAGTGTAATCTGGGACACCTAAGCTAGAATGTCTGAAAAAAAGCAGGCAATCCAGGTGCAGACATGATTTCACAAACATGGACGTGCCCAAGATGGATGTCTGCTGGGGCATCTACATAGAGGTCCTCAGAATCATATTTGAGAACCTGGACATTTAGGTTATCCTAATGGTTAAGGTAGTGGGCTAAGAATAGGGCAACCAGGGTTCAAATATTACTGCTTGTATTGTTGAGATTGTGCTGAGTACTATAGTAAATCGCCTCAACGTGTCAAAAGATGGAAAATAAAACCTCTGGATGTTTTTCAGCCAAAACAAGTACTTTTCAGGTATAAACTGAGACATGACGCCAAACATCTATGACATTTCTGAGATCAGGACATCCAGGTTCTTGGGAATGCCCCTTTCACGCCTCCACCATGTCCAGTTCAAACTTGGATGTCCTCATGCTGGGGAAATCCCCAGAGCTGGCTTCTAAAATGGCTCTGGAGATGTCTCTGTGCTTTGTAAATCTCTATGCCAATTTTCAAACATCCAAAGCATGAATAGGTCTTCCAAAATAACCTCCATAGTGAAGAACAACCAAAACTATAGCTACATGATGCATGATTCTACATTAGGAGTCATCACCCAAGAAAAGGATCTTCATAGATAATATACTGAATTTCTCTGCTCAATATGATGTGGTGGCCACGTCATGGGTTTCATCATGGATAATATACTGAATTTCTCTGCTCAATATGACGTGGTGGCCAAGAAAGGAAATAAAATGCTAGGAAAGGAATGATGAATAAAACAAAAGATATAATGCCTCTGCATCGGTCCGTGGTGTGATTACATCTTGAGAACTTTGTACAATTTTGGTGACTTCATCTCAAAAAAAAAAAATATCAGAATTAGACAAGGTACAGAGAAGGGTGACTAAAATGATAAAGGAGATGAAAGGTTAAAAGTTAAGACTCTTCATCTTGGAGAAGAGATGGCTGAGGAGAGATATGATAGACATCTATAAAATAATGAGTGGAATGGAACTGGTCAATGCGAATCAGTTTACTTTTTCAAAAAGTATAATGAAGTTAGTATATTTAAGATCAATTGGAGAAATATTGTTTCAATCAATGCATTAATTAAACTCTGGAATTCAATTCTGGAGAATATGGTCAAAGCTGTTAGCATAGTTGGGTTTAAAGAAGGTTTGTACAAGTTTCTGGAGAAAAAGTCCATAAGCTTACTAACTTGGAAAAACCTACTTCTTATTCCTGGTATAAGCAGCATGGAATCTGTTTACCTTTTGGGACCCTACCAGGTACTTTTGACTTGGATTAAGCATACTTAGAAAAACGACTCTGGGCATGGTTGACTTTTGGTCTGATGCAGTATGGCAAAGCTTATGTTCTTATGTGCCTTTCCATTTGAAAGCCCAAAATAAGAAGGGTGAGGAGGAAATGAGGGGCTTTGGACTGCATCTTAATACATATTAAGTCATTCAAGGTTTTATGTTTTTCCCTAACCCTTGAATGACCACCTTGCACATGTGCTTGCTGAAAGCCATTTACAGTAATAGACTGCCTTTACAGACTTAATGAGAATTACTAAAATCTCCTTCATAAAAATCGCTGTCTCATTTTCCATTTGAATATTAAGTCAAATTATTAAACTATCTCTATAATCAACACAGATTTCTAATGATTCAATGATATTGCACAGACCTGAATAAAGAGATATTCATTTTGGGGTCTATTCTGAACCACGAATAGCGGGGATGAACGTCCCAATGCAGCCCCCGACTAACTTCCTCGCCGGTTATGCGGGGAAGTTAGTTGGAGGTGGGGAAGAAGCGACCTGGGGCAAAGAGTAGATGGGCAGTGGGCGGTTGCCGGCCCTGGACATACAGAGCCAATTCTAATGTTGACCCTCTATGTCCAGGGCCAGAGAAATGGCCAGGGAAGCTATTCCACCTCTGAGGTGGAATAACTTCCCTGGATGTGTTTTTTCTCGCGGCCCGGGGTGCGGAAGGGGTGGGGGTGGGCCAGGGTTTATTCCCCATAGCCCGACCCTGGCCTTAAGAGGCCAGATCAGGGGTCAGGCTGCGAGGAATACATTTTTGTCTGTGGCGGCCTTCATCGCAGCTTTTAAATGGAGTCGCCCTAACTGAGTTAGTCGGGCAGGGTATGTACGTGCAGGCCGGGACTGAATTGCAGTCCCGGCCTGCACGTACATGCCTGTTTGCGATTCTGATCCTGTGGGGCTAGAAGTGCCCCGTGGGAACAGAATCGCGATCTCCTTTGTATGTCCGGCTCAGCCAGGACCTACAAAGGAGATCTACATCCGGGACAGAATTGGGCCCTTTGCTATTTCAATAAAGTATAAATAATTTTAGATTCTTATATACTACCTATGGACTTACAAAAAGTCACCAAAGTAGAGAACAACAAAATAAAAAACAAAGCAGTCATAGAAATACCTTGAAAACCATATCCCACACAGACACATACAAACTCAGCCACCTGACAAGCTTCTATATTGCAGATGACCCTTCTCCTCCACCTCTCCTCCAAGAGACACATTTTTAAATTCTTCCTGAACCATTCTTAGACTACCTCTGTTCGTAACCCCCCTCCCCCTGTAAGCTTATTCCACTACCCTGGAGCTGCCTTCAAGAATGCCTAGGATCTCAATTTTATCAACCTAAGATGCTTCACCTATAGTACCTCCAACTAGCAACTTTGACTGACTGCAACTGCTATTTTAATCTCCTGGCCAGATATATTGGTCCCTCCCCTCCTCGCCAGGTCTTTAAATGCCATTCATAATATTTGAACAGAATTTTCTGCTATATAGGTAGCCAATGTAAAACAACTAAGGGAGAAGTCAGAGCCCTTCCTGGCTGATTAAATACCAGCCTTGCAGCTACATTATGGGCTACTTGCAGATAATGATGACAAAGACATCCAGGCAGCTCCATATACATACAACCCATTACAGTAGTCAAGCACTGGAAGTATTGTCCTCTGAACCACCAGCCTAAACATCTCAATTTGCAAAAGAGAATGCAATTTTTGCATTGTCTTTAATTTTTTAAATACTGAACCCACGGTGTGAGCCAAGGAAAAGTCACATACTGAAACAAAAGATGTTGGGAAAAAAATCTCTATTGCAGAACCCATCTTGAAAAAAACTGTTTCACCCCTGCAGCAATTTAAAGCCCTTTCTATAACAACTTAAAGCTACATGACGAGAAAATCCTTCCAACCAGCAGTAAGAAAGAAAAAGAGCAGAAATCTAAATTCATTTCCAAAAAGGGGATGAAAGCTATGAGATCCATTATCCTGAAAATCCAAACAGTGTCCATCTTCTTGTTCTAACTGAGACCTGGCTCCTCCCAGAAGACATGACATCAGTTGCTGTTCTCTGTCATGGCGGGTTATCAGTTCTCCCACAAGCCTAGTCCCACTGGCCGTGGTGGTGGTGTTTGGCTTCTACTTTCTCCTTCCTGCAAATTCTAATCCCTCCTGCTGCCTCAGTCTCACTCCTTTCCCTCCTTTGAAGTCCATTCCATCCATCTTTTCACTCCACTACCTCTCTGGTTAGCTATTATTTATCGACCTCCTGACAAGTCCACCTCTGCCTTTCTCACTGACTTTGACTTGTGGCTTTCCTTCTTTCTGGATTCCTCTTCCCCCCTCTTATTCTCAGGGATTTTAACATTCTTGTTGATAACTCCTCTGATATTTATGCTTTAAAGCTCCTTTCCTTTACCTCCTCATTCGACCTCCAGCTTTGCTGTACTGCCCTCACTCACCAGCATGGCCACTGCCTTGACCTTGTGTTTTTCTCTATTTGCTTATCCTAAAACCTCTGTACCTCAGTTCTTCCCTTATCCGACCATCACCTTCTAAGCTTCACTCTTCATCACCCACCGCCTCAACCTCGTCCTGTTTCCGCCAATCTCTTTAGAAATCTTCATGCTATTGACCCTTTGGTTCTCTCCTGTACTATTTCATCACCTCTTTCCTCCACTATGTGATTTGTTGATGAGGCAGTAGCTTCCTATAACAATGCACTCCCCTCTGCTCTGGATGCTCTCGCTCCACCCATGCCATGTCCTGTGAGGCATGCTATACCCCAGCCCTGGCTTTCATCCACTATCCACTATCTATGTTTCTGTGCTCGTTGAGCTGAGTATGCTTGGCTTAAATCCTGCTCCATTTCAGACTTTCTACACTTCAAATTCATGTTTGCCTCTTTCCAGTCAGCTATAGCACTCACCAAACAAGACTATTATGTCCATCTGACTAACTCTCTTGCCTCTGACCCTTGCCGTCTTTTTACTACTCTCAGCTATCTCTTCAAGGTGCTTCCACCTCCGATCCCTCCCTCCCTTTCTGCTCAAACCCTGGCTGACTATTTCCATGACAAAATCCACAAGATCACTCTCCAATTCCCTACAAATTCAGCTACTTCCTCTCCTCCCACTCCTCCCCCTCTTCACTCCCAACTTTCCCCCTCTACCTCTGCTACCCTTTCTTCCTTTACTATGATCTCTGAGGAGGAAACCACAGGCCTTCTTTCCTCCTCCAAACTCACTTCCTGCTCCTCTGATCCTATTCTCACCCATCTCCTAAGCTCCATATTCTCCACTGTTGTCCCTTCCATCTCTCATATTCTCAACCTATTGCTCTCCACTACAACTATCACTGTGGTTTTCAAGCATGCTATAGTTACACCTCTCTTCTAGAAAGCATCATTTGATCCTACCTGTCTTTCTACCTATTGACTCATCTACCTTCTCCCCTTCATTTCTAAACTACTTGAATGTGTTTCATGACCGTTGCCTTGACTTTCTCTCCTCTCAAGCCCTCCTGGATCCTTTACAATCTGGCTTTCATCCTTTACATTCTACTGAAACAGCTCTTGACAGTCTCCAGTGACTTGTTCCTGGCAAAATCCAAGGGCCTTTACTCAGTCTTCATCCTTAATGACTTCTCTGTTGCTTTTGACACTGTTGACCACAACCTTCTTCTTGATACCCTGCCTTCACTTGGTTTTAAGGGCTCTGTACTATCTTGGTTCTCTTATTTCTCCCATCACTCTTTCAGTGATTGTTCTGGTGGATCTCCCTCTGCTGCTATCCCACTCTCAGTTGGTATACCCCAAGGATCTGTCTTGGGTCTACTCCTTTTCTCTCTCTATACCCAATACCTTGGTGCACTCATCTCTTCCTATGGCTTTCAGTACCATCTTTATGCTGATGACTCCCAGATCTACCTCTCTACACCTGAAATCTCTACGGTAATCCAGACCTGGATCTCTGCCTGCCTTTCTGACAGTGCTGCTTGGATGTCTCACCACCACTTGAAATTGAACATGGCCAAAACTGAGCTTCTTATTTCCCCCCCAAAACCTCCTCTGCTCTTCCTCCTTTCTCAGTCTCTGTGGATAACTCTACTCCTCCCTGTCGGCTCGCAACCTTGGGGTCGTCTTTGACTCCTCTCTCTCCTTCTCCACACACATCCATTTGATAGCTAAGAACTGCTATAACATCAACAAAATCCACCCATTCCTTTCTGAACACTAAGTTACTTATCCACTCCTTAATTACCTCCCGTCTTGACTATTGTAGGGAGGTAATTAAGGCAGGGAGGAGTAGCCTAGTGGTTGGGGCAAGGTACTTCAGGCCGGAAGGTCAGGGGTTCAAATCCCACTAGAGGACAGCAACCTTGGGCCGGAAGGACTGGGGTTTCTAGTCCCACAGATGCTCCTTGTGGTCTTGGGCAAGCCACTTAACCCTCCATTGCCCATGTTCCCTGTAAGTATTAGTGTATGTGTCTCATATCCCTGCGTGTTAAATGTATCCCCCAATTGTGTTGTGACTGCTTTGATTGAAGGATAAGGCGGTATACAAAACTGTCTAAATAAATAAATTGTAACCTACTCCTAGCTAGTCTCCCGCTGAATCATCTCTTCCCCCTTCAATCTGGTCAACACTGCTGCATCGCTAATCTTCCATCAGACTCATATTACCCCATATTACCCCTCTTTTCAAATCACTTCATTGGCTCCCTATCTATTTCCACATCCAGTTCAAACTTCTCTTGCTGATCTATAAGTGCATTCACTCTGCAGCTCCTCACTACCTTTCCTTTCTTATCTCTCCCTACACTCCTCCTCGGAAACTTTGCTCTTCCGGCAATTTGCTTCTGTCTGAGCCCTTCTCTTCTACTGCTAACCCAAGACTTCGCTTCTTTTACCTTGCTGCTCCTTATGCCTTGAACAAACTACCTGAGTTTGAACATTAGGTGCCTTCTCTGGCCCTTTTCAAATCCAGGCTGAAAACTCACCTCTTCGTTGCCGCTTTCGGATCTTGACTCACCTGATCTCCTTTGTGTTTCCTTACGATTCCCCCTTGATGTATCCCTGTCTACACCTATTATGTTGTCTGTCTTGACTAGATTGTAAGTTCTGATAAGCAGGGAGTCTCTTACATGTCTGTGCAGCACTGCGTACATCTTGTAGTACTATACAAATGCTCAGTACTAGTAGTAGTAGTAGTAGTAGAACTAGAAAGAATTGCAAAACTGATATAATAGCACCCCATCCTCGCCCCCCCCGAGAAAAAAAAACACGAGAATAAAGAACTTCAGTGCTCTGTAAGTGTGATGGGGCAATCATCTTAAATTTCCTTTCTCCTTGAATCTATCTGCCTAATCCAGTCAGTCTTACTCCTATCATTCGCTATCCATCCATCACTTTGGTATGGCTGGTGCTTTAAATCTTTCTGGTAACTAGGAAAGAATACCCTCCCCCATATTCCACTTACTTTGTCTTATATACTGGGATGTCCAGTTGCCACCTCACTGTCATCTGATTTGTTTTTTAATGTACAGTTTTGCAATAATTTTCTTGCTTAGTGAGCCTGTCTGTCTTTCCAATGTAAATGATAAAATCAAGAAGGCAATCCAGTTGCAAGGTCTGTGAAAGGAGTAGACATATGGTTGTCAACTTTTTCACAGATCATGATTGCTTAGCCACCTCCCACACTTGAGGATGAGGAGAAGGTATGGACTGTGTTCTCTGCCAGTTTGCATATTAAACAATGTGTACTTGTTATGCTATATTTTTTACAATGCTGTTTTTGACATTTCTTATATGTCCAATTGATTTATTTGATTTTTTTTTGGGGGGTGGGGGGATGGATGGAAGGGATATTAGTGACTGATTCTGCAAAAGGAGGAATGGGTTAGAGAACTCTCTCCATCTTTCTTATTAACTGTATCTCCTTAATGCTTTTCAGTTGGAACTGGTTTAGACCTTTTATTTTGGTAAGATAGTCTTGCAATTGACTCAATACTATATGTTCCCAAACCTTCCCCCCAAAAAGCACACTGGAGATGGGCTGAAAGTTTGTTGCACAACTGGCATCCAGATTTGACTTTTTTTGGCACAGGGTGAACAATAGCTACTTTCAGCTCTTGTGGACTCAGATCTTCCTTTAAAGCAGAATTTATAATAGAGCTTAACTACTATACAAATAACTCCTTGAAACTTTCAAAATCCAAAAGGGACAAGGGTTATAAAGGCAGGTGGTAACTCACATCGTACACACTACATCCTCTGTTTCCACTAAGTTCACAGAAGTAAAGCTCGGAAATGCTGGGAGTTGCTGAAATCCCCCTAACAAGGGCTCACGGAATAAACTGAGGTGCAGATTTACAACTTGAGCTTCCCTTCACAATAATGATGGGAATAAAGGTGTCATAGTCTAAAGAGGATTTGATCTGTGCTATCTTATAATTACAGCATTGGCATAACTCCTTTTGCCTATTATCAATTCGGCCTTCTATAATTGAGAGATACTGAATAAACAGCTTTATCAGAATGCAAAAGGCTTTCTTTAAATTTCTTCCCTGGCATTTTAAAACTAAAATATCACCAGAGAACCCAGGTGAGGAATTGCTCTAAGGACTTTCTAAAGGTTTCTCGTGGACTATGTCATTAGTTATGGAATGAAGTTTGTTGTTCTAGCAGCCAACTTTAGTACCGTACATTCTTTTGAGTTCCGGTGAATAAGATCCGATTTCTTCATCATTACATCAGGATCAATTTTGCCATGGGTATGGAAATTGTATGAGGGGATAGAACTGGGGATCCAGCAAGTGTAATTAAAGAAATTCTTTAAGATACATTACTAAATATCCATAATGTTGAAGGAGGTACATTGAATGAACTAACTTACTGTGGCATGCTGAAATGCTGGATCTGACGGCTGTGTTTTCAAGTTTGTAATAGGTGTTTATTTGATTGTTTTGGAGAACAGCAAGAAATTAATTTGGGGCATAGGTATAAGAAATGGTTCATGTAGATAGTATGCTTGTTAAAATGAATGAAGGAATAAAATTAAATGAAAGGATGGAAGTTTACAGGACAGCGAGAGAAAAAATGCAGAAGTCTGTCTGGACTACAAAGCGAGTGAGAGGAAGACTACAAAGCGAAGTGAGAGGACTACAAAGCGAGTGAGAGGACGAAAAAACAGAGCTTATTAGTGTTCATAACTAGTATTTGTAATACATAGAGGACTATGTATTGAAATTTAGCATGCACATTTAAACTTTTGTGTATATGCTAAAACTAACACGCTATGCAATACAGAAGCTGCCCTATGCAAAAAGGCTGCCCTTAGTGCAATGCAGATAGCTATCCAGATAGAAGACTGACAATCACAACTACCTGGATAGCGCCAGGCTGCCGGCATTGAATCCAAATATTCAATTTGCTCCCTATTCAGATACCAGTGCTGAAAATCTGGATTTTATTTAAACACCAAGCACGGAGTTTAAATATTGCCTAGAGTACTTTTAGAGAGAGAGTGATCAGGTGCAAGAGGCTCACTGTTGTTATCTGTGTTTGTGGGGAGACTATGGGGCCCTATTACTAGAGTGCGCTAAGCAGTTACTGCGTGTTTTACTGCATGGTAACCATTAGCGCAGACTCACGGCAATGGTTACTGCACGGTAAATGCATTGAGCAGGGTAAAATCCCATATTAGGGAGGAGTAGCCTAGTGGTTGGGGCAAGGTACTTCAGGCCGGAAGGTCGGGGGTTCAAATCCCACTAGAGGACAGCAACCTTGGGCCGGAAGGACTGGGGTTTCTAGTCCCACAGATGCTCCTTGTGGTCTTGGACAAGCCACTTAACCCTCCATTGCCCATGTTCCCTGTAAGTATTAGTGTATGTGTCTCATATCCCTGCATGTTAAATGTATCCCCCAATTGTGTTGTGACCGCTTTGATTGAAGGATAAGGCGGTATACAAAACTGTCTAAATAAATAAATAAATAAATAAATAAATATTAACTGCTTAATGAGTGAAGGGGCAAAGCCTGGGTGGGTCACTGGGCAGTGGTGGGAGCAGACCACACATTGCAGTTAGCTGTCAATGGGTGGTTTTAAGTGCACCCTTGCTACTTGCGAATGGCCTTCATGCATGATAAGGGACTGTTCCATGCGGGAAGTGCTGGAGACACACCCCAACATTTACCACACACCATTTGTATCTACCACACGTTGCATTGCATTGCATTCCTAATGTATGATAAGAGCAAAACGTATCACATCTTAGTAAAAAGGCCTCTAAGAGCAGTAGGTGTTTTCAATTTTTTAACGTAGATATTTATTGATGATTGTTATAAGGCATTATGCACGATTGAGAGTGGTAAGCATCAGCACAGTATCATTTTAATTTTAACTTGTATTTTGATGTGGTCATTGTGATTTGCCTTGTACTGATTTTTTTGCTTTCAAAGTCGGCATATAAATGTTTGAATTAAATTGATTTGTGAATTGAAGTAGTTTAGAAAAATGTTTTCATGTCTATACATGTCAATGAAGGAATGTCATATGCAAATGAAGGCTTAGCATGAGAACATAAGAACATAAGATATGCCATACTGGGTCAGACCAAGGTCCATCAAGCCCGGTATCCTGTTTCCAACAGTGGCCAATCTAGGTCATACGTACCTAGCAGTTTCCCCAAAAGACACAGGTTCTGCAATGCTTGTACTAGGTCAAGCATTGATATCCTGGGTCCCTTCTTAATAATGGTTTATGGACCTTTCCTCCAGGAACTTGTCCAAACCTTTTTTAAACCCAGCTACACTAACAGCCTTTACTACATCCTCCGGTAACAAATTCCAGAGTTTGATTACACGTTGAGTGAAAAAATATTTTATTTTATTAGTCTTAAATAGTTTACCCTATAGCTTCATTGCATGTCCCCTAGTCTTCCTATATTCTGATAACGTAAACAGTCGATCTACATTTACCCGTTCCACTCCGTTCATTAATTTATAGACTTCTATCATATCTCCCCTCAGCCATCTCTTTTCCAGGTTAAAGAGCCCTAACCTTTTTAGCCTTTCTTCATAGGAGTATCCTTCCATCCCCTTTACCATTTTGGTGGCTCTTCTCTGAACCTTTTCTAATAACGCTATATCCTTTTTAAGATACGGTGACCAGAATTGCACACAATATTCAAGGTGCGGTCTCACCATGGAACGGTACAGAGGCATTATAATATCTTTTGTTTTATTTTCCATTCTTTTCCTTATGATACCTTGCATTCTGTTTGCTCTCTTGGCTGCCGCTGCACACTGGGCCGAGGGTTGTAACATGTTATCCACAATGACGCCTAAATCTTTTTCCTGGGTGGTGGTTCCTAATGTGGAACCTTGCATCATGTAACCATAGTTTGGGTTGTTCTTCCCTAGGTGCATAACTTTGCACTTGTCCACATTAAATTTCATCTGCAAGGTAAATATTGGGGTATGCTCATCTTTCATGTTTCCCAAAGGCTTGCTTATAGCACATTAACATATATCTTAGACAAGGCATAAATTCCTAACATATACTGTATGACATTGAGAAGGTTTTGCTAACTGAAAAGGGAATGCCATGCAAAACACTATTCCTAAAGGACCCATTATTTTTCATGTTTCAGTAACCCCCCCCCCCCCCCCCGGGGGCTGAATGCCCAGATTGAGTGGAATGTCTGTTATTGAAGGGTTGGGTGGGTCAGTATATCTGTGCGAGTCCGTTTTGGATAGCGGCTTTGGTTTCGTTGAGCAGTACTATGGGGGTGATTGTTTTCACCATGGTACTGTGGCTGTCCAATCACATTTGCTCTGTGCTCCAATGGTGTTAGTGATAGGGGAGGTGGATACATATAAGAGTGAACATAGCGCGGCGTTTTTTCACTGTTTGAGCATTTGTGTGAAGGATGTGCATGTCGTGCGTGATCATTTGCTAGTGGTTTTCCTGAACTTACAAGGTTTGTGTGGTTATAACATGGATTGTTGCCTGTTAATGTTTTTGCTGCCATTTTCTTCTTATGATATTTGTTTTTTTTCTTTTTGATTGTTCTCTGTTCTTTTCTACAGCATTTGAAGATTTCCCTTGAGAAAGCATATGGCGAAACTACTACTACTACTACTACTATTGAGCATTTATATAGCACTACCAGTCGTATGCAGCGCTGTACAGACATGTAAGAGACAGTCCCTGCTCGTCAGAGCTTACAATCTAATCAAGACAAACACAGAGCTAACAATCAAGTCAAGACAAAACACGGTACAATCTAGTCACGACACAGAAGTCAAGATCTGAAAGTAACAGAGAAGAGGTGAGATTTCAACCTGGATTTTAAGAGGGCTAGAGAGGGTGCCTGGCATATAAACACCGGTAGCATGTTCCAGGCGTAAGGTGCAGCAAGGTGAAAGGAGCGAAGTCTGGAGTTAGCAGTTGGAGTGAAGGGCATAGACAGAAGTAGTTTGTTAGAAGAGCGGAGTTCCCGAGAGGGGTTGTAAGGAGAGATAAGAGATGAAAGGTACTGAGGAGCCGCAAAGTGAATGCACTTAAAGGTCAGGAGGAGAAGTTTGAACTGGATGTGAAAGCGGACAGGGAGCCAGTGAAGTGACTTGAGGAGTAATGTGGTATAGCGAGGCTGATGGAAGATTAGTTGTGCAGCAGAATGTTGAATAGATTGAAGGGGAAAGAGATGACTCAGAGGGAGACCAGCAAGGAGCAGGTTGCAGTCATCAAGACTAGAGGTGACTAAGGGGTGGATAAGGGTTTTAGGTATGCTCAGAAAGGAAGGGGCGGATCTTGCCGATATTGTAGAGAAAGAAATGGCAGGTCTTAGCTATGAGCTGGATATGTGTAGAGAAAGAGAGAGAAGAGTCAAAGAAAACCCCCAGATTGTGGGCTGAGGAAACAGAAAGGATTACCGAGTTTTCCACAGAGACTGAGAAAGGAGGAAGAGGAGGGGAGGTTTTGGGGGGAAAGATAAGGAGTTTAGTTTTGGCTATGCTCAGCTTCAGGCGGCGGTGAGACATCCAGGCAGCAATGTCGGAAAGGCAGGCAGAGATCCTGGTCTGGATAACTGGAGAGATTTCAGGCGTGGAGAGGTAGATTTGGGAATTATCGGCATAGAGATGGTACTGAAAGCCATGGGAGGAGATATGCGCACCAAGGGACTGGGTATAGAGAGAGAAAAGGAGCGAACCCAGGACGGATCCCTGGGGGACTCCAACTGGGAGTGGGGTAGCAGAGAAGGAGGAGCCACCAGAACACACACTGAAAGAGTGATGGGAGAGGTAGGAGGAGAACCAGGATAGTACAGAGCAGCTAAAGCCAAGCGAAGACAGGGTAACAAGGAAAAGGTTGTGAGGCTACCTCACCCTCGTTTCTGCCGCACTGTCTCCTCTCTACCCCGTACTCTGCTACTCCTTCTCCTCCTCTCAGCCGGTGATATCAACCCCAATCCTGGCCACCCTAGATTTCTCTCTCACTCTGAGAAGAGGTCCTCTCGCAACATGTCTAATCTTATCAATATCCCTCTCTTTTCCCCTTCCGCTCTCCCTTTCTTATGTGCCTCGTGGAACGCGCACTCTGTCTCTTCTAAACTTGCTTTTACCCATGATCTTTTTATCTCTAATGTCCTATACCTCCTTGCTTTAACTGAGACCTGGCTTCTCCCAGATGACACCGCATCTACGGCCGCTCTCTGCCATGGGGGCTTTCAGTTCTCCCACATGCCTCGTCTCACTGGTCGTGGTGGTGGTGTTCGGCTTTTACTTTCTCCCTCCTGCCAATTCCAACCCCTCATCCTACCTCAATCTCACTCCTTCCTCTCTTTTGAAGTCCATTCCATCTGCCTCTTCACTCCACTTCCTCTCTTAGTTGCTGTTATTTATCGTCCTCCTGACATGTCTGCTTCTACCTTTCTCACAGACTTTGACTCATGACTATCCGTCTTTCTTGTCTCCTCCCCCCCACTCTTATTCTTGGGGATTTCAACATTCATGTCGATAATCCCTCTGATCCTCATGCTTTAAAGCTCCTCTCCCTTACCTTCTCGTTCGACCTCCAACTCTTCTCCATTTCCCCCACTCACCAGCTTGGCCACTGCCTGGACCTGATATTCTTCTCTAACTGCTTACCCTCCAACTTCTGTAACTCAGTTCTTCTCTTATCTGACCATCACCTTTTAAGCCTTATTATCCATCACCCACCGCCTCAGCCTCATCCTGGCTCATCCAACCTATTTAGAAACCTTCATGCTATTGATCCCTTAGCTCTCTCTTCCGCCATTTCTTCACCTCTTTCTTCCACTTTGTTATCTTATTCCGTTGATGAGGCAGTAACCTCCTATAATGCTGCTCTTTCCTTGGCCTTGGATGCTCTCGCCCTGCCCATCCCACGTCCTGTGAGGCGTTCTACACCCCAGCCCTGGCTCTCATCCACTACCCGCTATCTTCATTCCTGTGCCTGCTCAGCTGTGCGTGCGTGGCTCAAATCCCGCTCCCTTGCTGATCTTCTACACTTCAAATTCATGCTTTTCTCTTTCCAGTCAGCCATAGCTCTTGCTAAACAAGACTATTACATCCATTTGACTAACTCCCTTGCCTCTGATCCTCGCCGTCTCTTTACTATTCTTAGTTCTCTCCTCAAGGTGCCTCCGCTCCAGTCCCTCCCTCCCTTCCTGCCCAAACCCTGGCTGACTACTTCCATGATAAAATCCACAGGATCACCCTCCAATTCCCCACTATTCCAACTACTTCATCTACTTCCCCTCTTCACTCTCTACCCTCCCACCCTACTTCTGCTACCTTCTCTTCCTTCCCTATGATCTCTGATGAGGAAACCACACGCCTTCTTTCTTTCTCCAAACTTACCACCTTTTCCTCTGATCCTATCCCCCACCCACGTCCTAAGCCCCATCTCTTCCGCCGTTGTCCCTTTCATCTCTTATATTCTCAACCTATCACTCTCCTCTGCAATTTTCCCTGCAGATTTCAAGCATTCTGTGGTCACTCCCCTCCTCAAGAAACCCTCACTTGATCCCACCTGTCCTTCTAACTATCGACCCATCTCTCTCCTTCCCCTCATATCTAAACTACTTGAACGTGCTGTCCACCGCCGCTGCCTTGACTTCCTCTCCTCTCATGCCCTCCTGGATCCTTTACAGTCCGGCTTTCGTCCCTTACACTCTACTGAAACAGCTCTTACCAGAGTCTCCAGTGACTTGTTCTGGCAAAATCCAAGAGCCTCTACTCTGTTCTCATCCTTCTTGACCTCTCTGCTGCTTTTGAAACTGTTGACCACAACCTTCTCCTTGTTACACCTAGCCGGCATCATTGGTGGCGTTGAGGGTTACTGCTTACCACTGCTGTGCTTGTGCAGTCGTTTGGCTGTTTTGAGATGGATGAATTCTTTAAGATAAGTGTGGTTTTTGCCTTAATTTGATATGTACTATCTATGATAAGTCACATGCTCTAGATGAGAACAGAGATTTTCTATGTGAGGAGTTTTTTCTGGCCGTTGATGTTCTGTGGAGAGCTTCGGGTGGCAAGTGCCCATTGGTATAGCTCTGTATCCAAGTGGTTCTCCTCATTATTTGTTTTTCTAAAAATTGTTGTTTCTTTGAAGATTTTGTATGTGTAGAGTGATCTCTTTCTTTGTAGTTCTATTTTTCACTCCTACATTGACCCTTTCTTAATATTGAGAGGAGAAAGAGAGACAATCACAGAACTCAACAGAGATTTCCAACGTGCAGCAAGACAAGACAAGCATAAGTATTACAATGACACATGCAAGAAATAGAATCAGAAACTATAACAGGAAGAACAAGATCAGCTTTTCTAAAGCTATGCGAGTTAAAGAAAAAATTCCAACCTCGAATTGGAATGCTACAAGATGCTCAGGTTTCCATGTTGAATGGAATGCCCTCCCGATGGAAGTGTTGGGGGCAAATACAGTGACAGAATTTAAAATGGCATGGGACAGACACAGTGAATCCCTTACAGCAACAGGATAAAATAAAAATAAACTTAACTAACTAATTTCTGAACATACAGGGTGTCCTACACGGAGCGGTGGGTTCACCCCTAAAACAAAGACATGGGAAGGGGTGGCCTGCATGGAGCGGCAGGTGCACCTACTCTTACCTTCTTACTGGGCAGACTAGATGGACCATACTGGTCTTTATCTGCTGTCATTTACTTTGTTGCTATGTTACTATAAATGATGCTGAGAAGATCAAGAAAAGGTGGAAAGAATATACAGAGTCATTATACTATAAAAATCAAGTGAACCAACAGCCGTTTCAACCTGTGCCTTATGATCAGGAACCATTGGTGCTGAAAAAAGAAGTTGAAGCAGCATTGAAAGCCTTATCAAAGAACAAAGCACTGGGCATTAATGGCATTCCCACTGAAGTATTACAGCAATTGAATGAAGCTGTTACCATACTTATAAGACAAATTCATGGCCAACTGACTTGAAAAGATCTGTGTATATACCAATACTGAAGAAAGGTAACCCAAATGACTGGAAATTATTGCACAATCACTCTTATCCCACATGCCAACAAGATTGGTCATTCAGCAGAGACTGCAACCATACCTGGAATGAGAACTGTCTGAAGTGCAAGCAGGGTTCAGGAAAGGGTGAGGAATGAGAGACATTATCGCGGATGTGAGATGGATACATGAAAAGACAAAAGAATGCCAAAAGGATATCCATATATGTTTTATTGACTACAGCAAGGCTTTTGATTGTGTAAACCATGAGAAACTCTGGGCCCTCATTAAGAAGCATGGGTATACTAGAACACCTGATAATTCTCTTGCACAACCTTTACATTGATCAAGAAGCAGCAGTTCAAATGGAACTAGGAGAAATAGTCTGGTTTAAAATCAGTAAAGGTGTACGACAAGGCTGCATACTTTCCCCCTACCTGATTAATTTATATGCAGAACAAATCATCAGAGAAGCAGGAAGACAACCAAGGTGTGAAGATTGGTGGAAGACTCATCAACAACCTTCGCTATACTGATGATACCACATTACTCGCTGAAAGCGAAAACGATCTGAAACATTTGCTTCTCAAGATCAAGGAACAAAGTCCTAAAATGGGCCTGCACCTTAGTACAAACAAGACAAAGATCTTGACAACTGGCAAAATCAATAATTTCATCGTTGATGGAATAGAAATTGAAATAGTTGACAACTTTAACCTACTTGGATCAACTATCAATAAAGAAACAGCAAGCAGTCAAGAAATCAGACAATGCATTGCTCTTGGCAAAATGGCTATGAAGGACCTAGACAAGATTCTCAAGAGCATACAAAGATTCTCTCCATACAAAGATCTGACTTGTTCAAGCCATGGTATTTTCAGTAACATCATATGGATGCAAAATTTGGACAGTGAAAAAGATAGACAGGAAGAAAACTGATGCCTTTGAATTATGGTGCTGATGACGAAAACTGGACTGCCTGAAGAACAAACCAGTCAATACTAAAGAAGATCAAACCTAAGCTTTCCTTAGAAGCTCAGCTGAGAAGACTTCGACTTTCATACTTTGGACATCATGCGAAGAGAGAGATAATTGGAGAAAGACATAATGCTTAGCAAAGTAGAAGAAGGTCACTGTAAAAGAGGAAGGCCGGCAATGAGATGGATCGATACAGTAACAGCAGCTATGTATACCACTCTATCAATAATGAGCTGCTTAGCTGAAGACCGAACAAAGTTAGGTCAGCTATCCAGAGATTTGCTAGGAGTCGACACTGACTCGACGGCACTTAACAACAACAACAACATCATTTCCTCTAGTTTTTATTTACTTTCCTTAGATATATATTCATTGCCTCTTTTAGTTTAGCCCACTGCAATTCCACTTCCCTTATCTCCTCCCACCCTGCCAACTTCTTCTTCAGGTTCTTTTCCATTTTACTAATGTCAGCGTTTTTGAACTCTAGGAGCTTTGACTCCTAGAGTCTAGGAGTTTTCTGTGACTGGACTTTGCCTTGTCTTTTACCTCAAACCACACTACGTGATGATCACTGCTGTTCACCTGGGCACTCACCCAGACATTAAACACTCTATCTCCATTGATGAGTACTAAATCCAGCGTCGAACATTCACTGGGTGGTTCCATCACCATTTGTCTTAGCAGTGCTTCTGGGAAGGCATCTGCAATCTTTTTACTTCTTTCCAGATTTGTAGAAGGAATACGCCAATTCATGTCTGGTAGATTAAAGTCGCCCAATATGATTACTTCTCCCTACCATTTTGCAAACGGAGATGTGTAGTGTCATGGCAGTTGTATTTACCCATATGCATTTTTTGAGGGGATGAAATTCAGTGTTGAAGTTAGAGGGCATTCCCCTCTCCTTCCTACTATTGTTTTCTAGCCGAAACAAACAATTTTCAAATGCCTATTTCTGCCTAGGAGCAGGTATCAATATGGATGTGTCCAGAGCTGAATAAAGATGTGTGGTGCCATTCTAAAAATTAGCTGAACACGTGTATCTGGACATGCCTGTGCAACACTCCTGTGTGACATAGAGGTGATTTCGCCAGACATGTGTAAATTTGGGCCTTTCTAAAATGACCCTTGCAACATGGATGTGATTGTCATGTCAGGATGGGCATTTTAAGACATGCTAAATATGAATAGAGCTTCTAAAATGACCCCCTTAGCCTTTAAACAACACAAAACAAGAGGATGCATCATGAAACTAATGACCAGCACACTGAAAACAAATCGTAGAAAGTATTTTTTCATGCGGTGAAGTTAAGTTGTGGAAACTGTTGCTGAAGGATGTGGTCAAGGCAACTGATATAACAGGCTTCTGAAGAGGTTTGCATAGGTTCCTGGAGGAAAAGCCCATAAAACATTTTTGGCCAGACAGACTTGTGAGAGTCATTGCTTATCCCTACTACTTTCTGGGATCTGTCAGGTACATGTGGACCACCATTGGTCAATTTTGGAGACAGGATGCTGGGTTTGATAGACCTTGATCTAACTCAGCATTGCTTCTCTTATGCTCTTAAAGTACATGCTTGCTATCAAATTCTCCCAGACAAAACTGGTACTCTCTCATGTATTCCTCAGATACTCTGCTAAATATTCACTTTCTGATAAAACTAGGACCCTCACCTCACCTAATCTTGGTGCTTTGTTGCCCTATGGCCAAAGCATTTGAGACTTTTCTGTCAATATTGATGCTATTTGCTCCTCTTCTGGTGTCTTGGGGTCTCTATACAAGAGTTGGTACTGTTTAACTCCATTTCCAGTGTTTTGGGATTTTCATTCTACTCTTTGTGTTATTTTGTCCCTCTGATGCGGCTTGGAGTCATCATGCTACTGTTAGTACTCTTGGCCATTCCTTTGGTTCCATGGAGTCTTTATGCCACTTTTGAAGTCTTAGAATGTGGTTGCATTTGCTGGTAAGCTTCAAGCAAATTTGATTAAAAATGGAAGGAAATTCTACTCTTAGGGGCATGTTTAATAAAGTGTAGCAATTATTTAGAAACATAGAAACATAGAAATATGACGACAGAAAAAGACCACGTGGCCTGTCTAGTCTGTCCTTCAATATCAACAACTACAACAGTCCCCTGTTTACCTTTAGAGATCCTCTGTGTTTGTTCCATGCTTTTTTGAATTCAGTTACTGTCCTCATCTCTACCACCTCCACCGGGAGACTATTCCACGGATCCACTACTCTTTCCATAAAGAAATATTTCCACATATCACTCCTGAATCTATCTCCCTTCACCCTCATCCCATGTCCCTTCGTAGCAGAACTTGCTTTCAATTGAAAGAGGCTCTCTCCCTGAACATTTATGCCATGGAGGTATTTAAACAATCATATCACCTCTATCTCGCCTTTCCTCTAAGGTGTACATATTACGATCCTTAAGTCTATCCTCATATGCTTTATAATGAAGACCACTAATCATTTTAGTAGCCACCCTCTGCACCGACTCCATCCTGTTCACATCCTTTTGAAGGTGTGGTCTCCAGAATTGCACTCTATACTCCAAATGAGGTCGCACCAAAGACTTATACAGAGGCATTATCACCTCCTTTTTTCTGCTAACCATTCCTCTCCGTATGCACCCAAGCATCCTTCTAGCTTTTGCTGTCGCCTTTTCTACCTGTTTAGCTACTTTAAGATCATCAGACACAACCACACCTAGGTCCCGCTCTTCTTTAGTTGACAAAAGTACTTCACCCCCTATACTATATTGCTCCCTTGGATTGCTGCAGCCCAAATGCATGACCTTACATTTTTTAACATTAAATCCCAGCTGCCAAATTCTAGACCATTTTTCAAGCTTAGCTAGATCCCTCCTCATGTTATCTACTCCTTCCTGGGTGTCTACTCTATTGCAGATTTTGGTATCATCCGCAAAGAGGCAAACCTTACCTGAAAGCCCTTCCGCTATATCACTAACAAAGATGTTAAAAAGAATCGGACCAAGGACAGATCCCTGGGGCACACCACTGATAACATCCTTCTCCTCAGAGTGAGCTCCATTTACTTGTACTCTTTGTCGCCTCCCACCCAAGCAATTTCTAACCCAAGCAGTAACTTTAGGGTCCATCCCTAGGGTGCTCAGTTAGTTTATAAGTCGCCTGTGAGGAACAGTGTCAAAGGCTTTACTGAAATCTAAATACACCACATCTAGGGCATTATCACCTCCTTTTTTCTGCTAGCCATTCCTCTCCGTATGCACCCAAGCATCCTTCTAGCGTTTGCCGTCGCCTTTTCTACCTGTTTAGCTACTTTAAGATCAGCAGACACAACCACGCCTAGGTCCCACTCTTCTTTAGTGGACAAAAATACTTCACCCCCTATACTATTTATTTATTTTATTTATTTACATTCTCTTATATACCGTGCTATTCTGCAGTGGATTAGCCAGTTTACTACCAAAGACGCATTGACCTTTAATGGATGCCATCTCTGCTCTGCAACCCTTGGAACAGCATCCCATGGTCTAGGAAACCAAAACGCTCTCGATGACACCATCCACGCAGCCATGCATTCATCTACAGGATGCGAGTCTCTCTGCCTTGGCCTTTACCCTCAACGGGGAGGATTGAAGAGAACACCACCAGTGCACCTAACTGCTTCACCCTCTGTCCCAGAGCCATGAAGTCACTTTTGATACATTCCGAGGGATACCTGGCAGTATCATTTGTTCCAACATGGATTAGCAACATTGGGTAATAGTCAGTGGGCGTGATGAGTCTCGGCAAACTCTCCGTAACATCTTGGATTTTGGCTCCAGGCAGACAGCATACCTCTCTGAACATCAAGTCTGGTCGGCAGATGGACGCCTCAGTACCCCTCAGAAGAGAGTCTCCAACCACCACTACCCTTCGCTTCCTTGTGGTCACCAATTCTGAAACTTTGGGGTACTTGAGCTCTGGGTCTTCCCTTTCCAGGGATGCTTTCACCTCCTCCTCTTCCAGGGTTGCATAATGGTTCTTCAATTCAAGGGCTGGAGAAGTTGGATTGGTGATTTTGCAGGCCCTGGTGACTTGTGTCCAACCATCGACATTCTGTTGGCACCCATCTTCTCCTCTGCTGGAGAGCTTGGTTGCTGCAAGAAGCATCTCATCAATGTACTTCTCACTATCTTGAATGCTCCTCAGCCTCGCCATCTCCTCTCTGAGTTCCTCCACTTGTTTCCTGAAACCTTCAGCATGCAGGCACCCTGCACAAGGAACCAGTCCTTCAACTGGCATTAGGACCTCTGTCTGAAAAGAGGCAGAAGCTGTAATGGGAGCAACAGCTTTAGTGATATGATTTTTCCCAACCATTGTTTTGTTCATGGAGCTTAGGTATCTGTTAAAGCAAAAGAGAGAGATCTACCAAGTACCAGCCGGTTTCCCAGCTGTCCTTTCACGTGGCATGTGCAAAAATTGCCACACAGTAGGTGAATACCCTGTAAGGCAAATGTAGGGAGTGTGTCCAGCATCTGCCCTGCATATAATATACAAAGCAAACACTTACCACATGGGGCTACTTCCCTGCCTCAGCAGGTAGTGTGGGAGCATCTGTGCTAGGTGCTGAGAGGGGGAAGGTGGGCCTGGAGTAAAACAAGAGGGAAGGACAAGCCACTGCAGCTGCAATGTGCATCTCCATGGAACCAACTCTCCCCATTGATCCATTCTCCTCAGATCAGGCCCCCTGACCAATCTAGTCCCTGTTGCTTATCAAGGCTCCACTGAGCAACAGCACTGCCAATCAAACCCCCATTAGGACCACTCCACCTGGCATAGTAGCCAAACCTTATCTCCCTATCCAAAAACTCTCCTCCTACCTCCTACACCAATATGACCCCCTCCCCCCAAGCATTGAATCCAGCCCTAAGAACATATGAACATAAGATATGCCATACTGGGTCAGACCAAGGTCCATCAAGCCCAATATCCTGTTTCCAACAGTGGCCAATCTAGGTCATACGTACCTAGCATTTTCCCCAAAAGACACAGGTTCCGCAATGCTTGTACTGGGTCAAGCATTGATATCCTGGGTCTCTTCTTAATAATGGTTTATGGACCTTTCCTCCAGGAACCTTTTTTAAACCCAGCTACACTAACAGCCTTTACTACATCCTCCGGTTACAAATTCTAGAGTTTGATTACACGTTGAGTGAAAAAATATTTTCTTTTATTAGTCTTAAATAGTTTACCCTGTAGCTTCATTGCATTCCCCTAGTCTTTCTATATTCTGATAATGTAAACAATCGATCTACATTTACCCGTTCCACTCCGTTCATTAATTTATAGACTTCTATCATACTCCCCTCAGCTGTCTCTTATCCAGGTTACAGAGCCCTAACCTTTTTAGTCTTTCTTCATAGGAGTATCCTTCCATCCCCTTTACCATTTTGGTGGCTCTTCTCTGAACCTTTTCTAATAACTCTATATCCTTTTTAAGATACGGCGACCAGAATTGCACACAATATTCAAGGTGCGGTCTCACCATGGAACGATATAGAGGCATTATAATATCTTTTGTTTTATTTTCCATTCCTTTCCTTATGATACTAACATTCTATTTGCTCTCTTGGCTGCCGCTGCACACTGGGCCGAGGGTTTTAACATGTTATCCACAATGACGCCTAAATCTTTTTCCTGGGTGGTGGTTCCTAATGTGGAACCTTGCATTGTGTAACCATAGTTTGGGTTGTTCTTCTCTAGGTGCATAACTTTGCACTTGTGCACATTAAATTTCATCTGCCATTTTGATGCCCAGTCTTCTAATTTATCAAGATCCTCTTGCAATTTGCCACAATCCTCTTGGGTTTTAACAACTTTTAATAGTTTTGTGTCATCTGCAAATTTGATAACCTCACTCGTTATTCCACTTTCCAGGTCATTTATGAATATGTCAAAAAGCAGCGGACCCAGCACAGATCCCTGGGGTACACTACTATTCACCTTTCTCCATTGGGAAAATTCGCCATTTAGCCCAACCCTCTGCTTTCTATCTTTTAACCAGTTCTTGATCCACAGTAGTACACTGCCTCCTATCCCATGACTCTTTAGTTTTGCCAAAAGTCTCTGATGAGGGAACTTGTCAAAGGCTTTCTGAAAGTCCAGATACACTATATCAACCGACTCACCTTTGTCCACCTGTTTAGTCACACTTTCAAAAAAACATAACAGATTAGTAAGACAAGATCTTCCTTGTCTAAAGCCATGTTGGCTGTCTCCCATTAGGCCATGACTATCTACATGCCGAGTAATTTTATTCTTTATGATGGTTTCTACCATTTTTCCCAGTACTGACGTGAGGCTCACCGGTCTGTAGTTTCCCGGATCACCCCTGGAACCCTTTTTAAAAATTGGTGTTACTTTGGCGATCCTCCAATCTTCAGGTATTAGAGATGATTTTAATGATAGTTCACAGATTACTAATAGTAGGTCTGCAATCTCATATTTCAGTTCTTTCAACACCCTTGGATTTATACCATCCGGCCCAGGTGATTTGCTACTCTTCAGTTTATCTAATAGTTGTAAGACATCTTCCCGATGTATCGATATTTCCTTCAATTCTTCCGCACCTTTAAATACCACTTCAGTCATGGGTAACATCCCTACATCTTCCTCAGTAAAGACCGAAGGAAAGAATTCATTCAGTCTCTCTGCTATCGCCTTGTCGCCTCTTAGTGCCCCTTTAACTCCTCTATCATCTAATGGACCAACTAACTCTCTCACAGGTTTTTTGCTACGAATGTACTTGAAAAAAATCTGTATTTCTTGTTTTTGCTTCCACAGCAAGTTTCTTCTCAAATTCTCCCTTTGCCTGCTTTATCAATGCCTTGCATTTGATTTGCCAGTGCTTGTGCTGTTTCCAGGTTTCGTCGTTTGGCTCTTTTTTCCATTTCCTGAAAGATGCTTTTTTGGCAACAACAGCCTCTCTGACCTAACCTTTAAACCATGCTGGCAGTTTTTTGGACTTCCTTCCACTTTTCTTAAAGCGTGGAATACAGCTGGTCTGGGTTGCCAAGATAATATTTTTCAACAACACCCAAGCTTGATGCAAGTCTTTAACCTTTGCAACTGCTCCTTTAGTTTTTTCTTAACTATTTTCCCCATTTTATCATAGTCTCCCTTTCGAAAGTTAAAAGGTAGTACTGTGGATTTCCGTACTATCCCTCCTCCACTAATTAAATCAAAGGCGATCATGCTATGATCACTATTGCCAAGTGGCCCCAACACCCTTATCTCTTGCACTAGCTCTGGTGTTCCACTAAGGACTAGGTCTAATATGGCTTCCCCTCTGGTCGGTTCATGAACCAGCTGCTCCAAGAAGCAGTCATTTATGTCATCTAGGAACTTTATCTCCCTAGCATGTCCTGCCGTGACACTGACCCAGTCGATACCGGGGTAATTGAAATCACCCATTATTATTACTGCGCTGTAACTTTTGTTAGCTTCCTTGATTTCTTTGAGCATTTCATCATCCATTTGTTCATTCTGGCCCGGTGGTCGATAGTACACCCCCACTGCCATCGCCTTCCCCTTTATACATGGAATTTCAATCCATATAGAATCTACAGCAAATTTTGTTTCCTGCAAAACTTGAATCCTTTCTGACTCAATGCCCTCTCTAACATAGAGAGCAACCCCTCCACCAATTTGATCAGCTCTATCATTGCGATATAGTTTGTACCCAGGTATCACAGTGTCCCACTGGTTGTCCTCCTTCCACCATGTCTCTGATATTCCAATCATATCTAACCTCTCATTTAGTGCTATATATTCTAACTCTCCCATCTTATTTTTTAGATTTCTAGCATTTGCATGCAAGCATTTTAGAGACTGTATTTTATTCTTATTAGTTATTAATTTGGCTATTGGTAGACATGGGTAATTTGGGATCTTTAAGCTCTGTCTGCTCCATATTCGAGGGCTTTTAGGCTGCTTTACTCTTTTTTGGAACCTCTCTGCTTTTGGTAGTATCCTTCAAGGATACATTCTTCCGAACCATCCGCTCTTGGGCGACTGTCGGCTTTCCCCTATTATCTAGTTTAAAAGCTGCTCTATCTCCTTTTTAAAGGTTAATGCCAGCAGCCTGGTTCCATCCCGGTTAAGGTGAAGCCCATCCCTTCGGAAGAGCCCCTCCTTTCCCCAGAATGTTCCCCAGTTCCTAACAAATCCAAAACCCTCATCTCTGCACCATTGTCTCATCCACGCATTGAGACTCCGGAGCTCTGCCTGCCTTTTGGGTCCTGCACGTGGAACGGGAAGCATTTCGTAGAACGCTACCCTGGAAGTTCTGGATTTCAACTTCCTACCTAAAAGCCTAAATTTAGCCTCCAGAACCTCCCTACCACATTTTCCTATGTCAATTGTACCGACATGTACCAAGACAGCAGACTCCTCCCCAGCACTATCTAAGACCTTAGCTAGGTGGCGCGTGAGGTCCGCTACCTTTGCACCAGGCAGGCATGTTACGAGGCGATCCTCACGTCCACCAGCCACCCAGCTATCTACATTCCTAATGATTGAATCACCAACTATAACGGCTGTCCTAACCCTTTCCTCATGGGCACATGGCCCTGGAGAAACCTCCTCGGTGCGAGAGGGTTTTACATCACCTGGAGGACAGGTCCTAGTTACAGGATCACTTCCTGCCACACCAGGGTGATGCTCTCCTGTCACGTGACCTCTCTCCTCCATGGCAACAGGGATGCTGCCAGACTGGAGGTGGGACTTCAGGACTATATCCCTGTATTTCTCGTCTACGTACCTCTCTGTCTGTCTTATGTTTTCCAAGTCTGCTACTCTAGCCTCTAGAGAACGGACTCGTTCCCTGAGAGCAAAGAGCTCCTTGCACCTAGTGCACACGTAAGACCTCTCACCAACTGGGAGAAAATCATACATGTGACACTCAATGCAAAAGACTGGAAAGCCCCCATCTCGCTGCTGGACTGCTGTCTGCATCTTAGTTTTAAGTTTTTGTTTAGATCTTTTAGTTCTTTACTTACTAAGGGTTGCCAATAAAACTGTACCTAATACGTTTAATATACCTTGTGTCACCTGAAGCTTAATTAATCTCAGGTCCTTAGTGTATGACTGATTTGCCCTCCTTCCACTCTGACCTCTTCATGTCTTACCCAAGGTCTCTCTAGTAGTCATAGTGACCGGGGTAGGAATGGTCTCTTTCTGCTCCTGTCCCAACTCCAGCAGCTTACAAAATGGTGCTGGTTTCAAGGTACTGACTCTTAGTGCTAGTGCAAGGCTATCGCTAAGGGTTAGTACTGTAAGACTGATGCCATTTTGTAAGGTGCTAGAGTCAGGCAAGAGCGGAGAGGGACCACTCCTACCACAGTCACCATTTGGAGCCCTTGGGGGGCCTCAGGCAAGACACAGGGGGGTCAGGGGTGGCAGAAGGGTCATGCTGCATGCCTAGGAGGAGGGGCCAGATCAGGTTAAGGGGGGCTGGGTAATCTTGGGGGAAGGAGATCATGTTTGCCGGCTGTCTTTGAGATGGTCCTGAAAGGAGGGTTGATTGGCAGGGGGTTTGCTTGAGGGGGGTGGGGGCTTGATAAAAAGGGTTACACAGGGGGAAATGGATTAATGGGGGATTCAGGTCATGGGGGGGAGGGGCAACATGGCACTGCCATACCTTCTACAATGGGCAACAGTTGTGCTACTAGGCTGATGGTAGCGTGACTAAACTTAACACCACCTCTTGAGGTTACCTTAGGTGCATCCATGCTATCGGCAATCGTGACAGCTTGCAAATGGCAATGCCCCATGCACTGGCTTTCATCAGTTGCCACAACTATTCTCTGGCCTGATCCTGTCATGCTGTCTGCTTATCTAACCCGCACTAAAAGTTAAAGCAGCTTAGTAAACATGTCCCTTATCTTGGAAAATTGACTTTAGTGGACCAGAATGATCTGAATAGTGTGGGGGTTGAAGACAAACTGGTGATTGAAGATAAACTAAGGCAAATATTATAGCATTCACATCCCTACAATGTATTTTTTTCATATTGCCTGTTTCCTACACGACAATAACACAGTTTTTAACAGGCATCTCATACACTTGTAAACTTATGCTCTATATAACAACCAAAATCTCTTTGCTATATTCAGCCTCAGACTCACCTAATCTTGTTATTCTTAGTTATATTCCCACCTAGATGGTAGCAAATGGATTATCTAGGCCTTGTCCACTGGGGCCATTGTCTCACCTGGCAGCCCTGTCTTAGACATCCGCCTCATGCAGTCATGGAATCTCTTCTTCCTCTCTAAACCCACACCCTGCCCAGACTCTCCTGGCTTCTTAGGTTCTGTCTTGGTGCTGCATTAGCCAGTAACCATTTCCTTAAAGCTACATTACCCTTTTTCTGGCTTGAGTCCTTTCTCCTTCTGGAGCACCATCTGCTGTTCTGGCTGGCTATCTGCTCTGTGCCTCTGTCCTTCTGGGCCTAAGTTATCCAGAAGCCTTTTTCTTAAAGTAATATATTCTTTTTTTTCTCTTTTTTTCTCTGACGTCTGGATGGCTGCCTGCCTCTTTGATGGAATGACTAGTCCAAGCCACTAGACTGCTCCTGAATGTTCAGAGTCATTGCATCGCAATGCATTAATCTATTTTAATGCAGCTAGATCGCTTGAAAATTGTCCTGTAAATTAATTTCATTTGGAATTTATAGTAAAAATCAGTAAACATTCATTCTGTTGTGCCTTACATCTAGCACATAAAAGCGTATTACAAGATCAGTGCATATTACACTAGATCAATGCATAATTAATAAATATGTGTTAATTATGCATCTATGCTGCAATTATGTTTATCTGTGCATTTGCACATCACTTTGAAATGACAGAGAGCAGTTTCATGAAGAGACGCACATATCATGCCAGACAGCAACATTGTTTTGACCCCATCTAGGCTTTTCCACAGTGGAAATTTCCGCAGGTGATATTGTACAACCTTAACTGGAATGCAGCCATAAGCTGTGACTGAAAGAGCAACTCTTGCTAAAAAGGAAAACCATGGGATTTTTGTACTTCCACAAAGGAATTATAACCGACTGCCTAAAGCAATTATCATCCTTAAAAAAAGAATGCAGCAAATTACATGCTTACTCAAGTTTAATTTTTGTTTCTTTTTTTTTCAGGCTTTCATTACAGTGAAAAATTGCTGCTATGAGAGATTTGAAGGTAAATGAAAGCGGAAGGCAGATACAATATTGTACATGTGTTACATGGAAATGTCTAGCGAGTCAATATGTCCATGGGAAATATTCAGATAACAGTTGCCATTATTTGGACATTTCCCCTAGACGCTGCTGTGCATGGATATTTGACAGCGCTATTTGTATAGAGCTGCTGAATATCTTCATAGATGACCCTGCCATTATCCGCAGAGTGGATGAACAGGACGTGGCTGGACCCAGAGGTTATCAGGCAGCCTTCAGACTGCAATCCTGATAACTATCTGGATAAAGGTCTGAATATTACAGTAATCCTGAGAGCTCATTGCTTAATCCAGATATTCAGTATTGGCCACAATTTGGATACTGTGTGAAATATTGTTTAAACACTTTGGCTGGCATTTTAACCTCCATTATTTCAGATACAGACTTAGACTGGAAGCCCTCCAGAGAGAGGGAAATACCCACTGTACCTGATTGTAACTCGCCTTGAATGAGCACTGGAAATACAAATACAAACACATTTAAAAGACATTTGAGAAAATCTTTTTTCACTTAGCACATACTGAATTTCTGGAATTTGTTGGTGGAGGATGTGGTAAGGGTAGCTAGGTTTAAAAGCGATGAAGCCTGAAAAAGTTCCTGAAGGACAAGTTCATAAACCATTATTAGGGGAGACTTAGGAAAACCTACTAGTTGTCCTTGGGTGTAAGCTGCATGAAATCTCGCTGCTTTTTGTGATCCAGCTGGGTACTTGTGACCTGGATTGACCACTGTTGGAAACAGGATATTAGGATTGGTGGATCTTTGATCTGACCCAGTATGGCAAATCTTAAGTTCTTATGTTCTTTAAGAATGTGTGTGAAAAACTGCAGTTACAATGCATCCTCAGGCTTGCAGACCTCACATCAGGTTTTGCCTCATTAATTAACATGCCACATGGCCAATGTTATAGCTGCTATCAGTGCTTTTTTTCTAGAAAAAAAGGTGCCTGTACCAGAGTTCGATTCCCACTAGCACTCTTTGTGGCTTTGTGCACTTAACCATCCATTGCCTCTGCAGAAAGGTTTGGCAATCTACTTCCAGTCATACTGCCAAGAAAACCCAGGAGGTGCTGGGTCATCAGGAGTCAGCATTGACTCGAAGGCAGACATTGCATTTTGCTCTCACATACAGGGCCAACTTTAGGAGTCAGGTGACTATGGCTCCACACTCACAGTACTACATCCTCCTAGTAACCACACCTCTGCAATGAGCCCTATGAAAAAGCAGTATTGCAAATATACCAGTCCCTAGAACTCCAACTTACTTCTTTTTGGGAAAATAAAACAAACAGAATTCTCCAGACAGAAAACACACATTAGCAGAACAGCTCATCTCAGTCACAGATACACAAAGCAGAACATTGATAGAGCCATGCTAAATAAGTGACTGCAAATTAGATATGTAAAGAAAGACCTCAACTGGAAATGCCAAAAGGGCGGATTCGAGTGCAACACTGAAGAAATTGAAAGAGAACTACTTTTCTTCCTGTGTCAAACCTATTCCATGCTTTAGCACATAAATGCAACAAGCCTCGGACAAACCCCACCTCCTACCTGTTAAATTGCAGCAGAAACTTCAATGAAATGTTTTCAAGCCCTTATAGTTCTGGATCGTTTTTTTTTTTTTTATTGTCTTCAGCTTCTTTCCAGTTCTCCAGTTTTCATTTCTCTTGATGTTCCTTATTAATTTTCTTCTCCCTCTTTGATGTCTAAATTTTCTATTTCTATTATCCATTCTTTTCTCTCAGTCTAGTTTTTTCTGCCTTGCTGCTTTCTTCTTTTGCTCATTTCATTCATATATCCTATTTAATTCATTCTCCTCTCTTCCCTCTTTCTCATATTTCCCCTTGATTCTCTCCTCCTAGTACACAGATCTCTCCTGGCCCTGCACTTCTTACATATGCCCTCCTTCTGCTCCTGTCACACATCCATTAGGCCTTTCCCTCATCTCTTTTCTGCCACCACTCTTCATCACTGCTTTCCTTATCTATCTATCCCTCTTCTTTCTTACATATACAAACATCTTTCCCTCTCCTTCAGTCTTTAACTCCTCTTGTCTTCTCCCCTTGACCTTCTTCCAATCCCTCCTTTCTCTTGTCTTTTCAACTCTCCTTCATGACTCGTCCTACTTCCATGTTTTCCTTCTCTATGATTTCCTCTCTCATCTTCTCTTTATATAATCTCTCTGCTACCTTGTTAGCTTTCGCTGAGAAACCTCACTTAGCCTCAGTTTCTTTCTCCTTGCCTCTACCTCAGGAACCCTACCTGTCCTCAGTATCCTTCACCACAGCCCAGAAACTCTTCTTGGCATCAGTATCTTTCCCACCACCCCACCCCAGGAAACTCACTTGACCTCAGTATCCTTTTCACTCCAAGAACTCACTCTTGCTTCAATATACTTCCACCCCATCTCCTTAGCTCAAGTGCACACTCACACACCCTTATTATCCTGCTTAGTGAAATAGGAAGGGGGATTCCGACAAGGTAGTAAGCAGTGTATTCTGCAGGCAGACAGGGACCTCGAATACACAGCCATGCTGTCCCTTTAACTGTGGTTGTAGCTGTATTGATGTTGGTCAACAGTTGGGAAGTCACAATTGGACATCTGGGCCAGTTGTATAGTCAGTGCCAGCTGGGCTATGTTTGCATGGTGAAAGGAGAAAGGACTCTGTTCACAAAAAATCATGTTGGTGCTGCTGCATGCAGCACGTGGAAGGCAGATTCCAGTGGGACTCATTGGCAGGCCAGGCTGGGGACTGAAATTGAGCTGCTCCTGATGCTGCACACCATATGGTCACAGCCAGCAAGCAGGAAACATAAGACAACGTGTTACCACAGCAGGAGAGCTTGGCCTGTTCCATCTCAGCTGCTTGAACCGCCGCGGCACCCCGCAATGCTGGCAAATTCTGATCCCATGATCTGTGCTCAGTATGCTGAGCCTCAGAGTACTAGTCTCCTGTACAATGAACACCAGCCCAGCACGCATGCACCTGCTACCAAAAAACAGGGCAGCTCATTGGCCAAATTCTTAATGGGGGCCTGACTGTGGCTACTCCTCTAGGACAGGCAGAGAAAAAAAGGTGCTGGTACTGAGTACTGATTCTTATCGGCTCAATAAAACCCTGGTGGCCATAAGTAAACCCCCCCATCACAGCATAATAAAATGTACAAATGCAGTCAATACGTCAATACACTGGAACTCCACCATACTGAAAATTGCTATTTTGCTGTTGCTGTATTAACAGGTCCATTGCACTTTCAGCAGAATAATTTATAAAAATTGATGTTTAGTAGAAAAACAATTCTTGCAAAACTGAGTTGCAACATAACAATATAAGCTTAATTATTCTAATGCAATAATTTAACAGTGCAAAGAAATTCTTTAATGCGAATGTCTAGTAAGACAGTATATTAATGTCGTTCTTTTCAAGACAGAACTTCTGTGCTCATTTTTTTTAGATATAAATAGGATTTGCTGTCAGCCACATTTATATGGATGAAGAGCTGTAAATGGATTTAACACGTCAATCTTTGATAGCATAAAAATATAAAGAGATGTGCCTTTTGAGTTAGTGTAGAGTTGAAATAAAATGTTAAATCGAAACATAGAAAATGACGGCAGATAAAGATCAGACAACCTATGTAGTCTGCCCATTCCCTTCCTCTCCCTCCGAGGTCCTCTGTCCTTGTCCCATGCTTTCTTGAATTCAGATAGAGTTCCACTAGGAGGCTGTTCTGTGCATCCACCACTTTTTCCATAAAGAAATATTTCCTCGGATTACTCCTGAGTGTATCCCCTTTCGCCTTCATCATGTGACCCCTCATTCTAAAGCTTTTTTCAATTGGAAGAGGCCAACCTCCTGTGCATTTATACCACTAAGATAAATGCCTCTATCATATCACCCCTCCCCATCTGCCATTCAGAGTATACATATTGATATCTTTATGTTTATCTCCATATGCCTTATGACAGATACCACTGACCATTTTAGTATTCACCCTCTGAACCAATTCCATCCTGTTTATATCCTTTTAAATGTGTGGTCTATAGAATTATGCATAGTATTCCAAATGTGGTCTCTCTAGAGACTTATACAAAGGTACTTTCACCTTATTTTTCCTGCTGGTCATTCCTCTTCCTATGCACTCAAATTTCCTTTTAGCTTTTGGCTGTTAGCTTTGCCTTTTCTATCTGTTTGGACACTTTAAGATTTTATTTATGTATTTGTTTATTTAACAATTGTTTTAATACTGCCTTATCATATAATCAAAGCGGTTTACAGTAAACTCAACAAACTTTACATAGAACTTGCGGTAAAGGTAGGAGGTGACATGCAAGACATGCTAGAAAGCATAACATATTTACATTGTGAAACATCTACATTAGTTAGTCAACGTGTTAAGAATCAGTGTTTAGGCTCTGAGGGTGGTCTCGGATATGGAGTGCTGTGTGAGCTCACTGAAGTGTTCCATGGAAAGGAATATTTTCAACTTCTTCCTAAAGTTTTTTAAGCCCGTGGTAGTCCTCAGTGTCTCCAGAAGGGAGTTCCAGATGGTTGGTGCTGCTAGAGAGAGAATTCTCTTGGTCATAGAGTTGTTGACTTTGGTGAATGAACTGAGTGTTTGGATGCTGTCCATGGTCCATTGTCTTCTTGGCTTGATGCTGGGCTGTGTGCAGATTAAGTCCTGGAGCATGTCAGCTGACAGGTTTTTTTTGGATTCTGAAGATGATCAAAGCCGTTTTGTACTTGATACGAGAGGCAATAGGGAGCCACTGGAGCTGGTGTAAGATAGGTGTTATGTGGTCAGACGTAGGGGAGCCAGAGATGATTCTGACAGCAGTATCTTGTGCCAATTGTAAAGACCTGGTAGTTTGCTTCGGTAGACCATTGAAAATGGAATTGCTGTAGTCCAGTATAGGTATAATGATAGCTTGACAGATTGTGCGGAAGTGGTCTTGGCTGAGGAGAAGTTTGAGTCTACGGATGGGGGCCATTTTGTGGTATACATTTCTGGTGATTTTTGTGATGTGTGCCTTTAGATTCAGGTTGCAGTCTAGGGTGACTCCCAGGTACCTCACGTCTTCTTTTACTGTTATGAATGCATGTGCCAAGGTGATTGAGTTCATCTCTTGTATGCATTCTGCCATATTTGTGTAATCTGGTAGGTCTAGTTGTATTGGGGTATATACCATGATGTTGTCTGTATATATGGCATATTTGATGTTATGTTGATTGAAGATTTAGAAGATTGGTTGTACATAAAGGTTGAAGAGTAGACAGGACAGTGAGGACCTTTGTGGGACTCCCTGTTCTGCAATGAACGGGGTGGAGGTTTTTGTTCATACTTTGACTTGTTGATGACAATCACTGAGGTAGGATTGAAACCACTTAAGTGGTGTACTGTGGATCCAGTCTTTGAAACAGTCTAGTAGGATGTCGTGTACAACTTTGTCAATTGCGGAGCAGATATCAATGAAGATGAGGAGGACGCCCTTTTTATATGGTCAATCCCTCTGATCAAGTTGTCAAATAACTGTGTGAGAAGGGTTTTGACACCGTGGTTGGGTCAAAATCCATCTTGGTGGGTTCCAGAGGGACATGGGATTCAAGGTTGTCCTGTAGTTGTCGCTGTACTATCTTTTTAATAATTTTGGCTAGAAATGGAAGGCTGATCACCACCTGTCCAAATGCATGACATTGAAATTTTTACTTGTTAAGTAATGCCGAGAATGATGCTTTTGGTTTTGACAAGAGCAGCAGGAGTTCATCAGCATATGCAACGACTTTGCACTCACACTGAGACAACTTAATCTCTTTGATCATTGGTGACTGTCTAATGGCAAGGAGAAGGGCTTCAAGTTCCAGATTAAAAAGCAGGGGCAGAAAAAGGCACCCCTACTGTGTATCTCTGACAAAATACCATTAAGTACAAGCCTCAAAGGGGCTGGAATACAATACCTGTACCCAAGTCACAAATTCTGATTCATAGCCAAGCCACTCCAGGACTTTGAACAAGTACTCCCATTCCACACTGTTGAACATGTTTTCAGCATCCTGCGAGATAGTTATGGAAGGGGACCCCTGTCGTTCTGCTTTCAAAAACAGATCATGGAAAGTCATAGAATTGTCTTCAGTCTAATGGCCCTGTACGAACCCTCCCTGATCCTTATGAATTAGAGACCCAGGTATCTTATTTAAACAAATGGCCAAAATCTTAGCAAGAATCGTATAGTTTAAATTCAACAAATGTATGGGTTGATAATTTTCCACCCTTTGGGGTCTCTACCTAGTTTTGGTATTAACACTATATGGGCCTCCTTGAATCTCTCCTATTATAGGGTTCTGAATACATATATTGGAAAAGCCACTGTAGGCAAGGAGCCAGCATAGCACAGAAGTATTAATAAAATTCTGTGGAATAACCATCAGGGCCAGTAGCTTTATTGGACGTCAAAGGCTTAATAGTGGCAAAGATCTCCTGGACTGTAATCGAGTACCCTACGACACCACTGTTAGTGTTAGAAATCACAGGGTGATATAAGGTCTGCAAAAATACATCACAGTCCTGCCATCCTTTAATGCAGTTGATTTGAAAGAGCTTGGAATAATACTGCATGAAGATCTTGAAAATTACAATATCCGTGGAGACAGGCTGTACATTATCAAGAAATGAGGTAATTAATCTCCTTTATTTGCAGGCTTGTAAATACTAAGTGAGAAGTTTGTCAACCTTATTTCCACCATTTTAATGCCTGATTTATTGGATACAAATATCATGGCCCACCTGTTGACCTAAGAGTTTATTATATTGATACTTGAGCTAAAGTAACTAGGTGAATATGCGCCCATGGGGGGGGTTACCATATGCTTGTAGTCTAATTGCTCTTTCTCAGACTTTAAACACTGCTTCTCTTGCTGTTCCCATTTCTACTTCCAAGTAAAGCAACTGATAACTCCCCCCCCTCCCAGAGAGATGCATTGAAGGCCTCCTAGACAATGGCTGGTGATAAATCACTGCACTCATTTCTACTAAAAAGCTCTTCAGTAAAACATTCCATCTTCCCAATGAAAGCTGACTTTAACTGATAGGACCCACTGTGATTAGCCTGAAAATCATTACGAAATTGCATTGAAGCAGCTGCAAGGTCCAAAACAAGGATCAGATGAATTTTAGCTTCAGACACGTGGCACAATAGAGTTAGATATAAGGAAATAATCTATTCTGGAATAGGTTCCTATCTGTGGGGTGGGTCACTCTCCAGGGATCTGTTAACCCAATCAATGATGACAAATTTTTAAGCTCACCCTACCCCTTAGTTTTCACCATTCTGCAGACAGTCTGCCTGTCCGGGACCATATCAAGAGGGAGATGGTCACCAATAATCACTTTTTTCACCCCTCCATATTCTAGGAGTTTCTTCACAATTTCTCTAATACAGTAAAGTCAGGCTTGTCCCATGCTGCAAAATAGATAGGCATACAAAAGTACCTAATAATTTAAATAAATGCTTCTGTGGTCACCTATCATCCACATGCATCAGAAGACTGACTGAGGATCTGTTCCTGGAGGGATCATCTAAACAAAATAGAGACCTCACCCCTTTTTATGTACTATGGGTGAAAACGTTGATCAAAAATCCAATTTACATTTCATTTCCCACATGCAGCATAAGGAATGTGAGTCTCCTGCAAGTAAATAACATCTGCTTCTAGGATCTTCAAATGATTGAATACCAATAAGATGAAAAGCATAACAAAGGACCCTGAGGCGTCATCCCATTTCAGGAGCAGCTGTTCCATCAGACAAGTGTCACCATATTAGCTCAAGTCCCACATATGAAAACAGAACCCAGGCATGCCAACAACCAATAGTACACAAGGCCTAAGGATAACCCACTCATCGATCATGTCCAACACAGAACTCCTCCCCCTTCCCATCCTAAGCATACACGTCTACAACCCCCATAGACAGCAATATAAGAATATGATGGAGCAGCCCCACTAAGCATGCACAACAAGAAAAATCCTAACTACAGACACTAATGTACATTTGAGTCCCACTCAACATCCCAGTCAGCAAACATACCAGCATTCATATTGCGGGGTCATGCACCATTCTTTCTACTTTTACCTCCCTGAAGGAGCACAGAACTGGTCTCTGCATCTCAAAGAAGACATAGCAGCATTAGAAAAGATACAAGGAATGAAAAGGACAGATTGACTCTCCATCCCCCATCTACAGAGGAATGCTGGAGGACACGGCTGCAGCCAAAACTTCCAGTTTCTACTGATGTGGACCCTATCCCCTTGTCCCGGCACAGGAGTGCCAGACGCTGTAGCTGCAGACAAGAAGAAATAGAATCTCATGGTAAGTTTTTTATTTATTCAGATGAAAGTGAAAAGAATGGCAGGGAGTCAGAATAGAGAAGGAAAGGGGGGTCCAGAATGGAAGAGGAGAGGAAGGGGGACCAAAGGGGAAGGGAGGATAAGGTGAGGTGAGGGAGAGGGGCAGAGTTGGAGGAGTGAGGGAGAAAGTGTAGAAGAAGGAGTTGAAGGGAGAGAAGACTGCAAGAGTGAGAATTTGAGTGCTTGGGAAAAGGAGCCAAAATGCCTCTATGACAAGAGGAATACACTCAGCACAAACAGCCCCTCATCCTCTATGCACAAGCATTTTAATTTGCAAAGCCTCTCACTCCCTCCGCCATACACACACTCATGCAAAGGTCCCATCTTCTCACTTCTCATGCAAGGGTTAATAACAGGCAGAGGGTCAAAGTAACATTTTACTGTGTTGCTAGACTTTTTGGAGGTAATTTTATAAAGGATTTTTGGTGTGTGTGTATACCAGTATATGTGCATAATAGGCCTCATATAAAATAACATCACTCATAAATGTACATGCAATTCAATTAGGCATGTTAAGGAAGGAGTTTGGATAGAGTATGGCAGAGTCATTTGTACATGCATTTTATAAAATATACACCTACATTAACACACTAACTTCTATACCTACTCCCAAGCAGGTGTTAATATCCATGACTTCAATCTAGCTAATATTTCTGCCAGATTTGTTTACACTAGGTACCCATGTGCCTTTATAAAAAAGACTAAAAATAGGTACCTATGTAGCTTTCACACATAAGTGACCTCTTTGAGGGTCATTCTAAAAGGTTTAGTCATAGTTTGGGTGTCATGCATGTTGATGTCGAAATCATGGACATGTGTCCATAACCTTCACAAATGTCATCTGCAGATGTTTCCAATACGGGCACATTCAAGTAAGCATGAGGGTGTGGCGGAGGCATGTCTAGGGAGGGGCAATGGACTTATACTTCCCTGTTCGATCCCAGAAACAGCAGAATCATCTGCAGGCATGTGCATGTTTATTCCTGCTCCGGGCATGCTCCCTATTCCTGCTCCAGGCATGAATAGGGTTTAGAAACGTGTTTGTTTTCACCTTAAAACAACCAGAGAGTGTAGAATTAAGCAACTGCTTTTAGATTTCAGAGTTTCACAGTGAGATTTGATCCTGGTCACCCAGCTATTAAGCCACTACTCTCACCATTAGGCTATTGGACATCTTAGTTCTGAAAGACTCTCCTGGGATGTCTATATAGACATTTGATACACACGTCCACCTTTCTGGAATTGTGCCTGAACTTGCATGTGCCTGCCTTTCTTTTCAGACCTGCTGACTTTGATGCCCCAGTTTATACATGGATGTCCCATTTGAAATGTGCCTCTACCTCAGCAGTTGAAATATACATATTTGTTTCTAAATTCAAATATGTACTTTGTTTGATATTTCGCCTTTTTCTAGGGTAAGATATTTTGTTGCTTACTGTAAGCATTGCACAGACTTAAAAATCAATTATTTGAACAGTTAGTTACCCATTATGATGACTATTCCTCGTCGTCTCTCCGGGCCAGTCGAGGCACATTAGGGTTGTCAACCTTCTCCAGCAGCTGAGGACTGAATTCTAAAGTTTTGCTGATGTGCTATCCGGCTCCCCCTGCTGGCAGAACCTCAGTCTTTCAGTCCTCAGCAGCTGGAAGGGACATAAAGCTGACAGGCTCCCGGAGAAACGAAGAGAAATTCTAGGCTGGAGACTAGTTGTAAAGTAGTTGGAGGGGAAGAACCCTAGCAGGGCTCTTCTCCGCTGACATGGAGATCATTCGACTTTGCAGTAAAGAGGGCCGAAGTGGAAGGAGCAGTAGAGGCAGAGCCTGCCTCAGTCAGTCAGCAGCTCCTAGTCCCGGGTGAGGGTGGAGAGAGGTGCTGAGAGCCCCAGAGACCATCCATCCGCCTCCGGAGCCAAGTACACTCTACTGCTAGCAGCGGGAGTGAGTGACTTGCTGTGGAAAATACTGCATTTTAGCGAAAGGCAGTTTATCAGGTACATCGAAACCGGATGGCTCAGCTGAAGCAGATTGCAGGGTGATTTCTGCGGCGCAGGTCGGCAGCGTTTCTAAGGACGTGCATACTACCGAGCCTGAGGGGCTTTAGTTTTGGTTGCTGATAGCACTCCCGGGGTTTTTGTCGGCATTTCACGGAATGTTGAATTCGTCACAGTTGAGATCGCGGCAAGCATGGAGGGCAGGCTAGAATCCGGCGATCCTTTAGGGGGCCCTCAGAGCAGTACAGAAATGGTGGGAACGGTGACCATTTCAGAAAAATTTTCAGTTCTGGGGCCTAGTCAGGAAAAGCCCACAAAACGGAAATCAAAATCAAAAAAGTCACTTCAAATGGAGGAAGCTCCTTCACAATCATTGCCTGCAGCGCAGGGGGGCTTAGAGTCTGGTTTTTCAGCAGACTTTATTCTGGCCTTACATCAATCTTATTGTTTGAAGTGGCAGCAGGTTCAGGGCAAGGGTTCTGGCTCCCTGCTGTCACAGAGCCAAGAAAAAGAAATCTCCCAGTTGGACCCTGGTGAGGGGCCTTCCAAATTGGCCCTGGGAGCGGAGGTGGGCACTGATAGCATCAGGCAACATATCTCAGGGCTCCAAGGGGCTGAGGAAGGGGAGATTCTTTCTGAGTCAGGTATGGATCAGTGGGCCACTGATCTGGAGGATGGTGAGATGGGGCCAAGTGAGTATCCTAATCTGTTTAGAGTTTTTAGGAAAGAGGAATTGAGGGCGCTTATTGCCCAAACGCTAGCAGCCCTAAATATCGTTCTGCCAGCGGCTCAGGAAGAGCCCTTGGAGGATCCTCTGCTCCAAGGTTTTAAAGCGGAGCAGAGGTGTTTTCCTGTTCACAGGGTCATAAAGCAGATGGTGGAATCTGAATGAGAATGTCTGGAGGCTACCCTGCGGGCAGCACGGACCATAGGATGGTTGTATCCGTTACCACAAGATGAGCAAGACTTATTGAAGATGCCTAAGGTGGATGCCTTGGTGTCAGCGGTGACTAAGAAGATGACAATTATGATGGAGGGCGGTGCGGCCCTTAAGGATTTACAAGATAGGAAATTGGAAACCCTGCTGAAACAGACTTTTGAGACTTGCGCGCTGTTGCTAAGAGCAGCTATCTGTGGGGCTTATGTCTCTAGGGCCTCCATTTGATGGATTCAAGGCGGTACTCACTCTAAAGGAGAAGCAGAGGAAGGCGCAAAGCTGGAGTCAGCTGCAGCTTACCTAGCAGATACATTCTATGATCTGGTAAGGATTTCAGCGAAGCCAGGAGATTTCTCTGGCTGAAAAATTGGGCAGACGCGTCGTCCATGGCGCGGCTTAGTAAGCTTCCATACAAGGGCACGCTGCTCTTTGGGGCAGCCTTGGAGAAAATTGTTAAGGATCTCGGAGATTCCAAAGGGGGTCGCCTTCCAGAGGACCGTCCGAAAAGCCAGAAACCTAGCAGTTTGCACAGAGGTCCTTCTCGAGAGTTTCGCAGATTCAGGGGATCGCGTTTTGCCCCATATCAAAGAGGGCGCTTTGTGGCCAGAGGTCAGTCCTTTCAAGGTGCTCAGGGGTTCAGCAGGGGTTATTTTGGGACCCAGCAGAACTCCAATAAAAAGCTACAATGAAGGGAGGTTGGTCCAGATGGAAATTACAGTGGGAGGACGTCTACAAGGCTTCCTTTCTGTCTGGGCCACCATAACAACCGACCAGTGGGTGCTGGAAATTATTCGCAATGGCTATGCACTCGAGTTTGCTCGGCCGTTAGCGGAGGCTTCCGTGGTGTCGCCATGTGGGTCTGTGGAAAAGAAGAAGACGGTGTCCGCGACGCTTCAGCGGTTGCTGCATCTTCGGGTGGTGGTTCCGGTCTCTCACGACCAGTTAGGATTAGGTCGGTACTCGATTTATTTTGTGGTTCCCAAAAAAGAGGGGTCTTTTCGTCCTATTTTGGATCTCAAAAACGTGAACCACTGCTTGAGAGTTCCGCATTTCCGAATGGAGACTCTGCGGTCTGTTATTCGTTCGGTGCAGCCGATCTGACAGAGGCCTATCTTCACATACCTGTCAGACAAGAGCATCAAAAGCTTTTGCATTTTGCAGTACCCATGGGTCATTTTCAGTTCCAGGTGTTGCCGTTTGGTTTGGCTACGGCGCCACAGACCTTCACGAAGGTGATGGTAGTGGTGGCGGCGTTGAGGCGAGAGGGCGTGCTGGTGCACCCGTACCTCGACGATTGGCTGATTCGAGCACCGTCCATGTCGGAGTCCGTAACGGCAACAGTGCGAGTGGTGAGTCTCCTATAACAGCTGGGCTGGGTAATAAACCAGGCCAAAAGCTAGTTTCAACCGGTACAACGGCTCCTTTACCTGGGAGCGGTGTTCGACACGGAGAAAGGAGCAGTTTTTCTGCCGGAGATCAGGGTACAAAAGATTTTGAGGCAGGTAGCAGCGTTTTTGTACCTGAAAGCTCTGACAGCGTGGCATTACTTGCAGCTTCTAGGGTCCATGGCGGCGGCCTTGGACCTGGTACCCTGGGCAAGAGCGCATATGCGTCCATTGCAGCAGGGTTTGCTGACAAGGTGGTCGCCTCAGGAGCATCCCCTGGATCGGAAGTTGTCACATTCACAGGAAGTAAGCGACAGTCTGCTGTGGTGGTTGGATCCCGCCCATCTCTGGACGGGAGTTCCATTACTACAGCCGGACTGGATGCTCCTCACTACAGATGCCAGTCTCTTGGGCTGGGGGGCGCATTGTCAATCGCACATAGCTCAAGGATGTTGCCCTCCAGAGGTGACGGGTTTCTCCATCAACCTTTTGGAACTCAGGGCGGTGCACCTGGCTCTGCATGTGTTTCTCCATCTCGTAGAAGGAAAGGGGGTGCAAGTGTTCTCCGACAATGTGGTGACAGTGTCCTATATCAATTGACAAGGGGGAACAGGCAGTGTGGCCCTGTTAGAGGAGAGTCAGCGGTTGATGAGCTGGGCGGAGTCTCACTTGTTAGCTCTTTCGGCAGCGCACGTGGCAGGACGAGACAATGTGCAGGCCGATTATCTCAGCCGGCATGTGGTAGATCCAGGAGAATGGGAGTTGAACGCGGCGGTGTTTCACGACCTTACCTGACGATGGGGACAGCCGGTAATGGACCTGGTGGCTACCTTTGAGAATGCCAAGGTGAGTCGGTTCTTCAGCAGGCGCAGAGAGCGTATGTTGGAAGGTCTCAATGGTTTGGCACAGCCATGGTCGTCAGGGGTGCTTCTTTATGTCTTTCCTCCATGGCCAATGATCGGGCTAGTCATTCAGCGGATAGAACGTCATGACGGTCGGGTGATTCTCATCGCCCCAGACTGGCCCAGGAGTGCGTGGTATGTGGACCTGGTGCATCTCCTGGTAGACAGTCCCTGGAAGCTACCTGCTTGGTCGAACCTCTTGGGCCAGGGTCCGCTTCTCATGCCAAATGTGGATTGCTTCTCGCTTACGGCTTGGCTCTTGAAAGGGAAAAGTTGAAGCATAGAGGTTATTCATCGTCAGTGATAACCACACTGTTGAAGGCCAGGAGACAGTCTACTTCCCTAGCATATATTCACATTTGGCGTTTCTTTGAGTGCTGGTGCGAGGAGCAGGGCTTGCGGCCGAGCAACGCTCTAGTACCAGAGGTGTTGTCATTACTGCAGGAATGGCTGGATAAGGGGTTAGCCCTTGCTACTCTCAAGGTTCAGTTGGCGGCTCTGGCGTGTTTTCGTGGTAAGGTACGGGGATATTCTGCGATTCTTGAGAGCAGTGAGGAACATGCATCCTCTGGTTCGGGCAGTGGTTCCGGCCTGGGATCTGAATTTAGTTCTCGAAGCATTGGCAAGACCTCCCTTTGAACCGGCAAGGGAAGTACCACTCAAGGAACTATCATGGAAAACCGTTTTCATAGTGGCTTTGTGTTCGGCGGGAAGGATTTCGGATCTACAAGCGCTGTCGTGTAGAGAGCCGTATCTGCAATTTTCTGAGGAGAAGGTAATATTGTGGCCGGTTCCCTCTTTTCTCCCAAAGGTAGTGTCTAGCTTTCATGTGAATTAGTCTATTTCAAGGTCCAGGAAGGAATGCCCATAGATGAGGTTCTGGATAAGTTGGATTTAGGTAAGGTGCTTAGAAGGTACCTGAGAAGGACGAAACCCTTTCGAAGAACAGACAGGCTGTTTGTGCTGTTTGGGGGGCCTCGGAAGGGCGAAGCGGCCTCCAAGGCATCAATTGCTAGATGGGTAAAACACGCCGTTGCAGTGGCGTATCAGGCAAGCGGGAAAATGCCCCCGGAGGGGCTCCACGCTCATTCGACTCATAGCCAGGCGGTGTCCTGGGCCGAGTTTGCCTTGATTCCACCTGGGGATATATGCCGGGCGGCTACTTGGTCGTCTCTGCACATGTTTGTGAAGCATTATAGATTGGATGTTCAAGCCAGGGGAGACGCAAATGTGGGGGCTTCGGCCATCATAGTGGGCCTAGCGGGTCCCTTCCAGGGTTAGGTACTGCTTTGGTACTTCCCTAATGTGCCTGGACTGGCCCGGAGAGACGAAGAGGAAGAAGAAATTAGACCTTACCTGCTAATTGTCTTTCCTTGAGATCTCTCCGGGCCAGTCCAGGACCCACCCAATACATTTGCAGGTTGACTGTCTTAAGCAAGGGACTCTGGTAAGTCCATAGTCCATGTCTAGCCGGGCTTAGGGTCGTGTGAGTTACTGACCAGGAGAATCAGAAGAGGTTAGTTGTGATGTTCCACCCAGGGAGCCAGAGTCAGTGTGGTCTATGGGGCTTCCTCAAGCCATGGCAAATTTCACTATAGAGTAATTTAAAAAAAAAAAAGAAAAAAAAAGGGGAGGAGCTGTTAATTTTTTTTAGGTAGGCTCTGAATATTCATTTGATGGATTAGTGTTTGTTTAGGATAGTTTGGTTTTAAGGAATAGGTTATGTTCTGAGACTGCTTGGATAGTGATAGACTGAGGTTCTGCCAGCAGGGGGAGCCGGATAGCACGTCAGCAAAACTTTAGAATTCAGTCCTCAGCTGCTGGAGAAGGTTGACAACCCTAATGTGTCTGGACTGGCCCGGAGAGATCTCAAGGAAAGACAATTAGCAGGTAAGGTCTAATTTCTTCTTAATAGTAAATTTTACTGTTTTCTAATGATGCTTAGAGTGGGTTCTGCAAATGTAATGATAAAATAAGAGGTTTTAGCCCAAGGACTGAATTTAATACTTCTGCACGTAATGTTTTACTCAGTATTTTATTGCCATTCATATGCAGTACCCACCAAAAAACCTCCCCAAGACTCCTTAATGAAATCAATATGTCTTTCTGTCGGGCCGCAGAGAGGGAGGTTAAAACAAATTTTAAAACCACTCCAGACTACTGCGGACCATTTTAATCATCAAACAGTTCTTTAGTAAAACCTGTGAAAAAAGTGAAAACTTATCTCAATATTGACTTTAATTATTGAGATAAGTTTTCACTTTTTTCACAGGTTTTACTAAAGAACTGTTTGATGATTAAAATGGTCCGCAGTAGTCTGGAGTGGTTTTAAAATTTGTTTTAACCTCCCTCTCTACGGCCCGACAAAAAGACATATTGATTTCATTAAGGAGTCTTGGGGAGGTTTTTTGGTGGGGTATTTATTAATCTCTCCCATTGGGATTTATTCTTTTGTGATTCATATGCAGTAAACAAGCTTTTTATTAGCTGTGTCTCTGCTAGCAATGATGATGTGAGCTCTTAACAGTACAATTTTTTTATGTAATAGATTTTAAACAAGTTTGCAATTAGTTGGCTCAACAGTACATATAACTTCTGTACCTATGCTGATTCTAGCAAGTCATTCCATTTTCCTCCATACATTCAGCTGCTTTAGTATTTATAATGGTTTCCAGTATTTTCTCTGGAAGTGACATTAGGCTAACTGGCTTATAGCTGCCTCTTTCTAATTTAGAATTTTGTTTGAACATGCAGATTATATGTGCTGTTGCGAGCCTGGTAGAATCTAATACATGCCAAATAAGTTCTGGAATGCTAAATATAATGATCAACAAACAATGCCTCTCACTTTCCATTCTGCCCTTGGATGACTTTTATCTAGATGCAGTACGTTATTAACTTTTTAATGAACCAATTTCATTTTTTTATCTGCTACTGGATTATGTAAACATCATCATGTCAGTTCAGATAGTCTGAACCCAGTCCTATGCTTCCTATGCCCTACCAAACTGGTATAGTTTCCACAATGAATGTGCACAAGATATACTGTATTTAGATACATTAACCTTACTCTTGACTCAATGTCACTGTAATAAATTCTACCCAAACAGCTCCCGCAATGCAGAGAGGGAGGGGGCCCAGGCAGAAAGGGAGTCCACACAGCGGCGGCAGCAGCAGCGCGGCAAAGTTACTTTAACATGTTTGCCACATTGCTCTGCTCTTGTAAACTTGTTGGGGAGAACGTGGGCCCAGTGGCTGTTCCCCATCAGGCTTGAGTCTCAATGGCGAACTTACCAGAGCGGAGCAGCACGACAAACATGATAAAGTAAGTTTACTGTGCTGCTACTGCATGAAGCCCACTGCATGAAGGGGTGGAGCGCACCACCACTACGACAATGGGACACTCAGCAAAACTTTGCTTGGGGGCCCCCATTGTAACATGCCAATGCTCAATGTGGTAAACTTTAGGACTTAATTTATCAAGGCTTTTCTACCATTCTGTCTATTGGGAACAAAGCTTACTTTATCAAGCCCTTAGATTGGTAAAATTAGAGCTACCTGGATTTTCTAAGGCCTAAAATGACATGCATAGTATCCTAATGCACATAGACTTGTCCATATAAAAAAGGGTGCACTATGGATATATTAAAATGTACATGTTTGTCTTATATGTTCCTGACTTCACACCCCTGTAACCATGTGTAAACATCTTCAGGGATGGAGTTTGGGTAGAGCAGGGGTGGAGTTGCAGTTTATGTGCATTGTCTGTAAAATATGCACACACGTGTATACTTTACTCATAAACATTTATACAGGTTCCTAAGAATAGCCTCAAAATAGCTGCCCACTTAGAAGCACAAAAAACAAAGAAAAATGACAGTAGATAAAGACCATATGGCCTATCCAGTTTGCCCATCCATACCAAATACAAAGCTTAACAATCCCCTCCTCTCTTTTAGAGATCCTGATTCTCAAAAAGAAAATAGTTCTTACAAAACACCAACCGTGAAAGCATCAATACCAGAATATTTTGTAACTTCTACCAAAAAAGAGGTCCATTGTGTCTTTACATGGGTGAGTACTTGATCCTTTGTCTAAATTTGTGGACTATTTCTTGCAGTCTTTTGTGGTTTCTGCTAGATTTTATCTCAGTGGTCACCTCTTCTATGTTTATGGCTACCATGGGTCTAGAGTAACTATGCAGCAATATATCTCACGATGTGGAAATTATTGGACATACTTTGGACCAGAGGATTAGACCTTGGCATGTCCCTGCTTCTTTTCTACTGATGCTTTCATGGATGATGCTTTGTAAGATCTATTTTCTTTTTGAGAATCAGTATTATCTTAAAATTCATGATACAGCAATTGATTACTATTATTTATAAGAAACGTGTTGAGCAAAATAATGTGCTTTACATTTTGTCAGCCATTATCCTAGTTTGGGGTGAGCTTTACCTCTTGGACAGTTTTTGAGATCATGCCACACATACCCACTGCAGAAGAATTCCAGTTTTGATCTTTAGTGTTGAAAGATTGTTTGATTCAAAAGGATATCCCCCTATTCAGTGATAAAGAGGGCATCTTTGCATGCATTCTATTCCAGTTATGAATTGTTACTTAGTGGCACACGGAAAAGTGATAGGTCCCAACAAGTTTTTGTTTTAAATTATACTCTAGAGGCTCCGGCAATTACTTGATGTATTCAAAAACATTGCCATGTGTTGGCCATACATCCTATTTTTATATCTGGACCTTGTATTGCCTACAAAAGAGGCACTAGCTTGTGGGATAGACTTGTACAATCCTTGTGACCAGACCTTTGTATGTACTGAATTGACTTACCGGATACACATAAAAAGTACTGTATAATTTGAGATCATGTACTGCTTTTTTATCGTCTTTTGTAGTGTATGTTATCATCTGTCCATATGGACTTTTGAATGTGGGGAGGATCTCCCGTACTCTGAAAGTTCAACAAATTGAACAGCGGAGCCATATATTGAATGCTACAGTTTCGGCTTCCTTAGTTAATGTTAGAAGCTACATTTCCTTGTGGACCTCAAGAGGCCCATTCTGAGTTGTGTGTCTCCAGGCTATCTGGATGTTTAGATGTCTGGATGGCCTGAAGATGCACTCGATTCTCCTCCCATGGGGACTAAATGTCCCCGCGGGAGCAGAATCTCAGCATAGTGGCTGAATATCCGGGACATGCCCCGATTCAGGCACCCTGGACAACCAGCCACCTCCTGGGCTATCTCAGCCAGGATCCTGCATGGAACAGTGGCAACATGGGGTCCTGTTGCCATGCCACTGCAGCTCCATGCAGGAGCGGCGATCACCAGCTGAACCTCACTGTCTTCTTTCCCTTTAGCCCTTCATAGCCAGGGTCAGGCTGTGGGGAACCTCTTGTACCCCCTCACCTTGGTTTCTGGGCCTGGCTTCAGCATCCCCTGATTTCCAGGGGGGGCTTATTCCACCTCTGAGGTGGAATAAGTCCCCCCTTTAAATAGCCAACCCCGGAAGTACAGGGCCGACCTCGGAATCAGCCCTGCATATCTGGGATCATTTAGTTTATTTATTTATTTATTTGAATCTTTTTTATACCTCACTCTTTGGTATCAACGCTGTTTACAGGTAACAGTACATTTGTCAATACAAGATGAACATACATTGAACATTACATCGAACAGGTATTACAACTTGGGTTTAAACAGGGGTAACTACATATATACAGCTATTTACAAACTGGGCATTTAATTGCAGTTATGCTTTATGTGGTATCAAATGTGGACTGCAGTTATGCTTTATGTGGATCAATCATGATGCCTCCCACTGCCCGCCCTCACTCCTCCCTTGGCCTGCCACCTCCTACCCCCATCCAGAGCTCCCCGCACATCTCCCCTATATGTTCGGGGAGCTTTGAAGAGGCGATTCAGTCCTGGGTGGTTAGCGGGGATGGATGTCCGAACCGGACATCCATCCCTGCTAAACGCAGGTTGGAATAAGGGCCTAAGGGGTCTGTTTAGTAAATGGAGCTAGCGGCTGCTGTGCAAAATTGGAGCCACGGCCCCTTGAATAACACAGGGCCGTGGCTTTGATTTCGCACGGAAGCTGCTAGCGCTGCTTAGTAAACAGACCCCTAAGTGTTTCGTAAGAACATAAGATATGCCATACTGGGTCAGACCAAGGTCCATCAAGCCCAGTATTCTGTTTCCAACAGTGGCCAATCTAGGTCATACGTACCTAGCAGTTTCCCCAAGAGACACAGGTTCTGCAATGCTTGTACTAGGTCAAGCATTGATATCCTGGGTCCCTTCTTAATAATGGTTTATGGATCTTTCCTCCAGGAACTTGTCCAAACCTTTTTTAAACCCAGCTACACCAATAGCCTTTACTACATCCTCCGGTAACAAATTCCAGAGTTTGATTACACGTTGAGTGAAAAAATATTTTCTTTTATTAGTCTTAAATAGTTTACCCTGTAGCTTCATTGCATGTCCCCTAGTCTTTCTATATTCTGATAACGTAAACAGTCGATCTACGTTTACCCGTTCCACTCCGTTCATTAATTTATAGACTTCTATCATATCTCCCCTCAGCCGTCTCTTTTCCAGGTTAAAGAGCCCTAACCTTTTTAGCCTTTCTTCATAGGAGTATCCTTTCATCCCCTTTACCATTTTGGTGGCTCTTCTCTTCTCTTTTCTAATAACGCTATATCCTTTTTAAGATACAGCGACCAGAATTGCACACAATATTCAAGGTGCAGTCTCACCATGGAACGGTATAGAGGCATTATAATATCTTTTGTTTTATTTTCCATTCCTTTCCTTATGATACCTAGCATTCTTTTTTTTTTAAACTTTTATTTTCATTTTACAACAAGCAAAAGAAACAACACACCAAGGAAACAAATACAAACATACAATAAGGAAAAAGCAACCCCAGTTACCCCCCACCCCTATGCTTCTTCTCTAAGCTGATAAGTATCATCATATAAGCGCTTACAAACAACAGTAATTGTACATCAAAACAAACAGAAAAAGTATCTGCGATACAGAATGATCATGTGACAGAGATTTACACAGATTTAAACAGTCAGATGAGAGCATTTAGCATTTTGAACATAGTCGTTGAGCATCTTTCATTTAGACAAGTGGTGGGGGGTCTGAGCGAAAGAAGCTAACATACGAGGTATTTGCTCATATTTACTGTAGAGACAGACATGATTCCACCATTCATTGGGGCTCAGATGGGAGCTATTTTTCCAGTATTTCGTAATTAGGGAAATAGCTATGCCCAGCATAAAGTCTAAAAGGAAGTAAGCCGATTTGGGAAGAGAGGGGATCCCCGCAGCTGAGCGGAGTCCCACTATCTTCCAAGAGAGGGGCTCTTGAAAGTGCAAAATAGATTGAATACGACCCCAGACCCGACTCCAGTAATACTGTAATGCAGGGCATTCATACATAACATAAGTGAGTGAACCAATGGCCGCATGGCATGTCCAGCATCTATTGCTCTGGGTGGCGTTCCATTTGGCTAACCTGTCAGGAGTATAGAAACATCGGTGGGCTAGAAAGAAAAGTGTCTGAATGAGTGAGGCGGATCGAGAGACCCGTGTCACCCTGCTCCAGACTAGGCTTCATTGCTCCGGGGTCAAAGTTACATGCATTTCCCGCTCCCAGGATTTCGGTGCTGTAGGAGTGCCTCTATTTACAGTATTACATAAAGTTTTGTAAAAGTTAGATGCTACACCCGATAAGCTCCCGATAGATCGGATAATCTCCGACAATCCTTGGGTATGGGGTTCCGATGGCGGGAGCACCTTAGCACTCCGAAGACAATGCTGAAGTTGCACCAACTGAAAGTAGTGTTTCGCTGGGAGACCAAATTCAATTTGTAATTCGCTAAAAGTCTTCCAGCGACCATCAGAGAATAGCTGGTTAGGGATCCAAATGCCCCTAGTGTACCAGGGGCTCCACGCCATCGGTTTATTTTGTATTTGAAATCGAGCATTGTGCTAAAGCGGGAGTCTATCTAGCGGACAAAGTCGGGAGTCTAGAGATTGCTCAAGGGTATTAAAGGCACCTAAAGTGTCTAAGAGCATTGGTGGATAGTGGGAATCTGATGGGAGAGTCATACCAGGGAGATAAGTAAGAGGGATTGGTTTGCAAAGGTCCTCCTCTATATCTAGCCACACTGGTCTACTCGGTGTTAGGTCTTCCAGCCAACGAGCGCCTTGTTTGAGAAGAAAAGAGTGGTGGTATTTCAGGAAATCAGGGAATCTGACTCCACCATTTTCTTTATCTGCTTGTAACTTAAGTTTCGCTATCCTAGGTGTCTTGTTTTTCCATAAGTATCTAATCAGAAGACCCTCTAAATCTTTATAGGTACGTCGAGGTAGGAGACATGGCAACATTTCTAAAATGTAGTTCACTTTGGGAACAATCATCATTTTAATGGTTTGTAGTGACATGTAATGAGAAAGATATGGCAGCATGATCTGAAATATGGAGAGGATGAATCCTAGCCGTGTCCACTTGGGGTATCAGTGCTTTGGAGATAAGAAAAAAAAAAAAAATCTATTCTAGATTGTGAGTGATGGGGGGCTGAGAAAAAGGTGAACTCTAAGTCAGAGGGGTGAAGCAGCCTCCATATATCTACTAACGCAAGATCTTTCATCAGAGCTGTAAGGGTATCAAGACTCTTGGGTGGACCACTCGTTCTAGGCGGCTGTCTATCTATCAAAGGATCAAGTACTTGATTGAAATCGCCGCCAAGTATTAAGGGAGTATTGGCAGAGGCTTGTGCCATCTGCGCAATACTTGCATAGTAAGCAGGGTTGTCCACATTCGGAGCATAAATACAAATACACGTGATTTCACTATCTCCAACCTTAAGGTGTGCACGGGCCCATCTCAGCGGAGTTTAATGCGTTTCCTGAAGAAACACTAAATCAGCATGCTCATGATTAAGATAGCTAAGGATTTTCTTTCTTTTGATTGGACTATTGATGCCGTTTACGTTCAGTGATAAGAGCTTACATAAGGCCATTCAGAAAGGTTAAAAATTCTGAAAAAGAACATGATTACGCACATAATTTCACAATGTCCCTCATATTAACTGTATATGGCTGTACACATGACATGATAGAAAATAAGCTAATGAAAAACAATGAAGCGCCCCGTATAAAAAAATAAGCACCGAAGTGCATTAGAGAAGAAGCAGAACCCCAGAAATTACTGGCGACCATGTGTCTGCGGGGAGAAACCCCAGAGAAGGCCTAGATTGAAACATATAACCTGTATAGCTGTGCGTGTTCCGAATCCAACCGAGGTGCACAACATGGAGGGATAGGAGACCAAGAAAGTTATATATAGACAGAAAGAAAAGTCCAGGCAGTCTCTGTTCCAGGCTGTGATCACCGCGTCGGGCCATTCAAAATGGCGGGCAGATCCGGCGGATTACAGATCCAAGTTGTTGGATTAGCGCATCTGGTCTGCTTCTTTGGAATCCAAAAATGTTGCTAGTAGATCAGGATCTTCGAATGTTCTAGTTTGGTTATGGAGAGTCACTCTGAGCTTCGCTGGATACAATAAGCCAAAGCGCGCCTGTAGCTGTTGAAGTCGAGGGCGAAAAGCAAGGAGTCTCTTCCGACAGTCAACTGTGGGCTTTGCCAAGTCAGGGAAGAAAGAGACTTTATGACTTTCAAACTCCAGATGATGATTCGCCCGGGCAGCATTTAGAATCTGCTCAACTTGTTGATATCTCAGTAATCGAAAGATGATAGGCCGGGGGGTCGTCCGATTGAGGGCCATGTTGGTAGGAACACGATGTGCTCGGTTAATTTCCAGATCTCTGTGAAAAGTGATCTTCAGCAAGGAGGGAAGAGTTTTGACCAGGAATTCTCTTATATCTCCTGCTTCGGCCCCCTCCGGTACTCCAATGAGCCTTACATTGTTGCGACGGACTCGATTATTGCTATCCTCTAACTCTTTTTGAAGATTCTGTATCTGACGCTCAGCCTTGTCCAGTTTCACCAAGCGCACCGCGTGCGAGTCGAGGACCCCCGCCATATTGTCCTGCCGTAGTGAAAGACCTTCAAGCCGGTCCTGAAGCATACCGAAGTCTTCTCGCATGGCTCGGAGCGCTTCTCCGTTGGATTGTACCAGTTCCTTCACACCGCGTATTTCCTCCAAGATCTCCTGTTGCATTTCGGGGTTTTCCCGAAGTGGAACTATCTTTTGTGGGGAAGACAACTCTGTTTTGGAGCGCTTTCCGTGTGAAGAAGAGGGAGACCCGAAGTCTAAGCGCGCTGGTTTGTGGGCCGCCATCCCCCCCGAGGTACCCCGGTAAGTTCGGAGCAAAATATTAAGTTTAGGTAGGTATTAAGTCAGGATTCTGAGTAGGCCTCTCGGGAGCTTCAGCGCGAAGCGTCTAACCCGCTGGACATCAGGCTCCGCCCCCCGATACCTAGCATTCTATTTGCTCTCTTGGCTGCCGCTGCACACTGGGCCGAGGGTTTTAACATGTTATCCACAATGACGCCTAAATCTTTTTCCTGGGTGGTGGTTCCTAATGTGGAACCTTGCATCGTGTAACTATAGTTTGGGTTGTTCTTACCTAGGTGCATAACTTTGCACTTGTCCACATTAAATTTCATCTGCCATTTTGATGCCCAGTCTTCCAATTTATCAAGATCATCTTGTAATTTTCCACAATCCTCTTGGGTTTTAACAACTTTAAATAGTTTTGTGTCATCTGCAAATTTGATAACCTCACTCGTTATTCCACTTTCCAGGTCATTTATGAATATGTCAAAAAGCAGCGGACCCAGCACAGATCCCTGGGGTACACCACTATTCACCTTTCTCCATTGGGAAAATTGGCCATTTAGCCCAACCCTCTGCTTTCTTTTTTTTTAAACTTTTATTTTCATTTTGCAACAAACAAAAGAAACAACACACCAAAAGAGACAAAACAAGTATACAATAAGGAAAAGTAAACCCATTACCCCCCACCCCGATGCTTCTTCTCTACCCGATTATATCAGCATGTGAGCGCTTCCAATTAACAGTGATTATACATCAAACGATCAAAAGAGTATCTACAATACAGCATGATCATGGGACAGAGATATATACAAAGTTAGACAGTCAGATGAGAGCATTAGCAAAATGTACATAGTCATTGAGCATCTTCCATTGAGACCAATGAGAAGGAGTCTGAACGGAGGAAGCGAACAGACGAGGTATTTGTTCATATTTACTGTAAAGACAGGCATGATTCCACCATTCATTGGGGCTCAGATGGGAGCTAATTTTCCAGTATTACTTAATTAGGGAAATAGCAATGCCAAGCATAAAGTTCGAAAGGAGATAAGCCATTTTTGGGAGAGAGGGGATCCCCGCAACTGGGCGAAGTCCCACTATCCTCCAAGAAAGGGGCTCCTGAGAGTGCGAGAGAGACTAAATACGACCCCAGACCCGACGCCAGTAATACTGTAGTGCGGGATATTCATGCATAACATGAGGCAATGAACCAATGGCCGCAGGACGTGTCCAGCAACCATTGCCCTGAGTAGTGTTCCATTTGTCTGATCTGTGAGAAGTGTAAAAACACCGGTGGGCTAGAAAGAAGAGGGCCTGAGCGAGTGAGGCGGATCGGGAACCCGTGTCCCTCTACTCCAGATAAGGCTCCATTGCTCCGAGGTCAAAGTCACATGCAATTCTCTCTCCCATACTTTCTGCGCTATAGGGGTATCTCTAGTTATAGCATTACATAAGGTTTAGTAAAATTGGATGCTACACCCGGTGAACTACCGAGAGATCGGGAAGTCTCCAATCAACCTTATGTAGGGGAATGCCGATGGCGGGAGTACTCTAGTGCTCCGAAGGCGATGCTGAAGTTGCACTGACCAGAGTCGGGAGTCTAAAGATTGCATAAGAGTATTAAAGGCACCTAAAGTGTCTCAAAGCATTGGTGGATAGTGGGAGTCTGATGGGAGAGTCATACCAGGGAGAAAGGTAAGAGGAATCGGTTTGCAAAGGCCCGCTTCTATATCTAGCCACACAGGTCTACTCGGTACTGGATCTTCCAACCAACGAGCACCGTGTTTGAGAAGAAAAGATGGAGGGAACACTTGAGTAAAATCGCCACCAAGTATCAATGGAGCATTGGCAGAGGCCAAGGCCAACTGCGCAATACTTGCATAGTAAGCAGGGTTGTCCACATTCGGGGCATAATGCAAATACACGTGAATTCACTATCTCCAACCTCAAGGTGTACACGGGCCCATCTACCCTCCTTGTCAGCGCTGATATCAGGTACAGTAGCGTGCAAAGACTTCTTAACCAGAATGGTTATCCCGTACCATTTGGAAACGGTGGGAGAATAGGCAGCTACCATGTGAGGCTTAGCATTGAGTTTCAGTGTTTCAGCAGAGTTTAAATGCGTTTCCTGAAGAAACACTAAATCAACATGCTCATGGCTAAGATAGCTAAGGATTTTCTTTCCTTTGAGTGGACCATTAATGCCTTTGACGGTGAATGATAAGATTTTACATAAGGCCATTCAGAAAAGTTAAAAATTCTGAGCAAGATAGCACACATAATTTCACTATGTCCCTCAAGCTGACTGTATCTGGCTGTACACATGACATAGGAAAAATAAGCTAATATAATACAATGAAGCGCCCCACATTAACAAAGAAAAACCGCAGTACGGTAGAGGAGAAGCAAAACCCCAAAATTACTGGCGACCATGTGTCTGCGGGGAGAAACCCCAGAGAAGGCCGAAATTGAAAAAACACATAACCTGTAGGACTGTGCGTGCCCCGAATCCGACCGAGGCACACATCATGAAGGGATAGGAGACCAAAAAAACAAAAGTCATATAGAGAAAGAAAGAAAGTCCAGGCTATTTCTGTGCTTGGCTATGACCGCCGCATCGGGCCCTTCAAAATGGCGGATAGAGTCGGCAGATAAGAGTCCAAGATTTGGGATTAGCGCATCTGCTCTGCTTCTTTGGAGTCTAAAAATGTTGATAGTAGATCAGGATCTTCGAACGTCCTGGTTTGGTTGTGGAGAGTCACTCGGAGCTTCGCTGGATACAACAGGCCAAAGCGAGCCTGTAGCTGTTGAAGTCGAGGGCGAAAAGCAAGGAGTTTCTTCCGACGGTCAACGGTAGGCTTTGCCAAATCAGGAAAGAAGGAGACCTTACGACCTTCAAATTCCAAATGATGATTCGCTCGGGCAACATGTAAAATTTGTTCCACTTGTTGATATCGTAGCAAGCTAAAGATAATAGGCCGGGGGGTCGTGCGGTTGAGCGCCATGTGGGCAGGAACACGGTATGCTCGATCGATTTCCAGTTCTCTGTGAAAAGTGATCTTCAGCAAGGAGGGAAGAGTTTTGAGCAAGAATTCTCTTATATCTCCTGCTTCCACCCCCTCCGGCATTCCGAGGAGCCTCACATTGTTGCGACGGGCTCGATTATTGCTATCTTCCAACTCCTTTTGAAGATTCTGTATCTGGCGCTCAGCCTTGTCCAGTTTACCCAAGCGCACCTCGTGCGAGTCGAGGACCCCCGCCATGTTGTCCTGCCGTAATGAAAGACTTTCAAGTCGGTCCTGGAGCACTCCAAAGTCTTCTCGCATGGCTCGAAGCGCTTCTCCATTGGACTGCACCAATTCCTTCACGCCGCGTATTTCCTCCAAAATCTCCAGGTGCATTTCGGGGTTTTCACGAAATGGGACCATCTTATGTGGGGAGGATACCTCTGTTTTGGAGCGTTTTCCGTGAGAAGAAGAAGGAGACCCGAAGTCCAAGCGCGCTGGTTTATGGGCCGCCATCCCCCCCGAGGTGCCCCGGTCAGCTCGGAGCGAAATAGTAAATTTGTATAGGTATTAAATCAGGATTCTAAGTAGGCCTCTCGGGAGCTTCAACGCAAAGCGTCCTACCCGCTGGACATCAGGCTCCGCCCCCCCAACCCTCTGCTTTCTATCTTTTAACCAGTTCCTGATCCACAGTTTCATTATGGACCATATAAAACATGATGTTTTTTTCTGACCACTTGGAAGTAATTTTGGATTTTTGAATTTTATTTATATTCTCTTATATACTGTGTTATTCTGCATCAGTGCAATTTACATTGAACAAACTGAAATTACATTGAACAGGGCATTATAACTTGGAGATAACTATTTATAGGGAACATGGGCTATGGAGGGTTAAGTGGCTTGCCCAAGACCACAAGGAGCACCTGTGGGACTAGAAATCCCAGTCCTTCCAGCCCAAGGTTGCTGTCCTCTAGTGGGATTTGGACCCCCAACCTTCTGACCTGAAGTACCTCGCCCCAACCACTAGGCCACTCCTCCACTTCACTGAATTAAAGACTGTAAATCCCCTAGGTTTCAATGAAGAGACTGAATAGAATACTATTAAGTGATCTGACCTGGGTTTTTTTAAAATTCTAACTTCATTTTTAGTAACTGTTTATAGACTTTTGTTATAATTTTTTTTCAGCATAATTATTCAATTTTTGTGGGTTTTAGATTATGAGTTACAGCTTTAAACAAGTTACATTTAACACTGGAGCTTTGGAGAGATTGCTCTGTATGGTGTTCAGAGTTGCTATTTTTGTTTTGCATTGCAGTATTTGTAGTCTCTCGATGAAGGTATGCCTCTTGGAGATGATTCAAAATCCAGGGGTTGTGGAATGGCCATATGATTGGGGGCCCCAGATCTGTCCAAATTCCTCTCCGACTCTGCCCCAAGCTCTTCCCCTAGCCCATGGGAATCCAATTTCCCACGGGCAGAAGAGCAGAAGGATTGCAGCAAAGACTCCTTTGTGCCTGTGGGAGATTGGGACAGACAGAAATCTTTGCTGTGATTGCAGCCTTCTCCTGTTCTGTCTGTGGGGATCCGATCTCCAATGGGGAAGATAGAAGGAGTCTTTGCCGTGATCCCAGCTGCTCTCTACTCTTCTGCCCATGGGAGATAGGACTCTCACAGGCAGAACAATAGGGAAAGGCTGCAATCACAGTCTCCATGCAATTTGTGGCTGACACCTGGCAAATAAAAGTTTTGTGGGGCCAAGATCCATATGAAACTTGAAGAATGGTCGAGAATTTCACAGCTAAAATTTAATGTTAAAAAATGTAAGGTCATGCATTTGTGTACTTCAAGGCATGAAAGAAGAGTGGGACCTGAGTGTGATCGTATCCTATGATTTTAAAGTGACCAAACAAGTAGAGAAGGCCACATTAAAAGCCAGAAGGATGCTTGGTGCTTAGGGAGAAGTACAGCCTACAGGAAAAAGGAGGTAATAGTGTTTTTGTACGAGTCTCTAGTGAGACCTCATTTGGAGTACTGTGTGCAGTTCTGGAGACCACACCTCAAAAAGGATATAAACAGAATGGAGTCATTTCAGAGGGTGGCTACAAAAATAATCCATGATCTTCGTCATAAGGCATTTGGGGATAGATTTAAAGATCTGAATGTGTATACTTTAGAGGGAAGCTGGGAAGGGGTGAAATGACAGACATTTAAATACCTCCATGGAATAAATGCATAAGAGGTGACTCTCTTCCAATTGAAAAGAAGTGTTAGAATGAGGGGTCATAGGATGAAAATGAAAGGGGATAGAGTCAGGAGTAATCTGAGGAAATATATCTTCAAGGAAAGGGTGGTGGATGCATGGAACAGCCTCTCAGTGGAGGTGGTGGAGACAAGAACTATATAAGAATTTTAAAAAAACCTTGGGACAAATACAGAGGATCTCTGATGGAGATGAAGGGGTTGTGGAACTTAATAGTTCTTATGGATGAGCAGACTGGATAGGCCGTATGGTCTTTACCTGTGTCATTTTTTGATGTTTATATGTTGTGAAATAGCATCTTTAATTTGCCAGGTTGTTCTGCATGCTCATCTGAGCTGAGTTGTTAGAGGCATTGGAGATTTCAGTATAACTTCAGGTATGTGCTTTCTTTTTAAATTAATAGAAGACTAGGGGGTATATTTACTAAACCGTCTTAATGTGCGCTCTGCCACGTTATCGCGCGATAAGGTACCTTATTGCCCGATGAAGGCGCATTACCGGGCAATAAGGTACCGTAGCGCGTGATAACATGCGCAGCGGTGCAAACGAGCTCTGAAGGTGGAGAAAGGCTCCCGGAGGGAGGAGGAAGGCTCCCCAGGGGCGGAGGAAGGCTCCCCAGGGGCGGAGAGAGAGGGTCAATGGGCTATGAAATCCGAGGCTGAAAACTAACGCCAGTGAAACCCTGGCGTTAGAGCCGTTTTAAAGGGAAAAGAAACCATTTACGTCAGCAATGTACAGCAAAACCAGGGAAACCCACAAAAAGTGATGTGTGATACATGTGCATGGAACAAAAGGGCAAATAAACAGTGAAAATGAACAGAAGAAAATGTAAAAAAACATAACCAAGCTGGGCAATAGTGATATCAATGGGAAACATCAAAAAACACTCCCAAGAAAGCTCCAAAAAAAAGATATGAATTTTGGAAGGGTCTATGCTCCGTCCCCATACATGGTGAATGAGCCCACAGTGAAATTGCGCTGAGCAGGGTTTCCGACTCCATTGTTACGGTTTCCTATGGCGTGCACATCTTCCGCAACAGCAGGGTGGGCATGTCGGAACGGGCAACTGGACAGATGCTGCAAAAGGGGATACAGAGGGCTGCAGGCGGCACATGCTGTGGTGCAGCTGGGCCACAGTGCGGACTAGGGTGATGCCTAGGTGGTCCATAGGAATGCTGAAACAGTAGTGCATCCAGACAGCAACTGATGTGGGCCCAACATGGGCACGAGTGTGCATCCCACAGTGTCACAAGGGATAGTACCCAGCAGGTACCCCCAAGGGCACAGAACATTGGCAGGCGGTGCTGGGGGGAAGCGTGGACATCTATGCAGGCACCCCCTACCCCAGAACCCGCACCATAGGCAGCCGCTTACCCGCACACTGGATGGCCTGAGACTGCGCACCACCAGCAGAAGGGCATGTCAGCATGGCGGGGGAGGGGTACTGGTGGTGGAGGGGGCAGTGGCAGCTGCCCAGAGCAGACCATGGCCTAGCCCTGTGTAGGTGGGTGCCATGCACTGCAACAGACAGGCCCTGTCTGATGAACAGTCATGGTATCACCAGGGAAGGCACTGTCTCTGTGGCAACACGGTGGTGCAGTGAACACAGCCAGTGTTTTCAGACACAGAAGGTCACAGGTTCAAGTCCTAGCTGTGGTTCTTGCTAACCCAGTCCCCATATTTTACCCACTACTAAAACGTGCTAATACAGACAGAACCTTTATTGTAGATGACGTAAACATGCCCAAAACACCTACATTTTACCCTCCAGAGCACAGACACCATAAACATGCACATTACCTAGAGTAGAGTCTCCCAAATGTAGTCCTGGAGGGCCATACACCATTCAGGTTCCATGCTGCCTCTAATAAAGATGCCTGTGCTGCATTTCCATGCGCCGCCCCCATGGTATGTAGATGTATCTCATGCATATTCATGAGGGACAGCATGAAAACCCAAACAGTGTTTGGCCCACCAGGACTGTAGTTGGGAACCTCTGCCCTAAAGCAGCGGCCAACAGGGGCAGACAAATATCGATAGGGCTGTCCAAGGCATTATCTATTTTTAATGTACAAGGCACTCCATAGGGCACATTATAAAGTGCACTGTCCACCAAGGCACCCTATAATGTCCCCTATGGGGCACCCTATAAGGCGCTTTATAGGGCACCCTATAAGGCGCCTTATGAAGCACCTTATGGCTACAATACTCTGAGGGTGTTTTTGCTGGCAGCACTAATGTACATTAAAAATAGATAATGCCTTGGACAGCCCTATCAAATATCGATAGGGCTGTCCAAGGCATTATCTATTTTTAATGTACATTAGTGCTGCCAGCAAAAACACCCTCAGAGTACTGTAGCCATAAGGTGCTTTATAAGGCGCCTTATAGGGCGCCCTATAAAGCGCCTTCTAAGGTGTCCTATAAAGCGCCATATAGGGTGCCCCATAGGGGACATTATAGGGTGCCTTGGTGGACAGTGCACTTTATAATGTGCCCTATGGAGTGCCTTATAGAGTGCCTTATGCAGCACCTTAGGTTACGGCACGTGAGGGTGTGTTTGCTGGCAGCACTAATTAAAATATACCGTAAAACCTCTAATAGACCGCCACCTCTAATAGAACGCCACCTCTAATAGACCGCCACTCCGGCGGAGAGGTTGAAAAATAGAGCGCCACCCTCTAATAGAGCGCCACCTCTAATAGACCGCCACTCTCACCTTGTGTAAATTTACTGCATTTAACATTCATGTGTAAAAGAAACGAAGATTTTCTCATAGAGTTTCTTTCTTTGTTCGAAAAGATAAAAAGATTTGTAGTTTATGAATGTTAATGTAGACGTCTTGTTGGCGCCTTTTTCTGATGCAATATTTCATGTGTTTTCTACCGTACTATGCTGTATTGCGCAATGTAAAAGCAGTGCTCACCGCTAACGTTCTAGTTTGATTTGGCTGTCAAAAAGTGATAGTTCACAGACGCATTTTCTGCACGTTACAATAGTCGGCTGTGTGTAAAGTTTGTCCACTTAAAATTTTGACCAGATAGTTGAAAAATAAACCGCCACCCTCTATTTGAACGCCACCTCTAATAGACCCACCACCTTGGCAGAGGGGTTGAAAAATAGAGCACCATGGCGGTCAATTAGAGGTTTTACGGTACATAACATGCCATACTTACACATAACAGCTAATGCCTCAGCCAGCCATATGCATTAGGCACACTGGGGGATCAAACTCATGACCCCTGTACCATCTGTCAGTGTATTAACCATTGGGCTACACCTCTGTTTCTGTGTTTGTATGTCTGCGTGCCTACTTAAGATTACCGCGCGTTAACGTGCTTAGCGGCGTCTGGCCCAATAATGTGCGCAGCGCACGTTATCGCACGATAATCCCATTTTGCTACCTTAAGACCAAAACGCCCACTCCTTTTATGGCAGCCTGCACACTAACGCCGGGCGCACGTTAAGACGGTTTAGTAAACATGCCCCTAAGTAGTTCTTGGGAGAAAATGTCTTCTTTTCACATAACTGTACCTAGGATTCTTGGCAAATGATGAAAAGTATAGCTTAGCTTGAATGGAAAAGGTAGTATATTTCCCAGGCATAATGTTATTGATGCCAATTCTTTGTCACCCAACTATTTATTTAATTATGAATATTCGTTATGAAATAGCTTGATACTACTTCTTACTGTTTGCTAGTTACTCGAATAAGCCACTCAATAGCAAAGTCAGAAGTATGAAGCTTCAGGACTACCTAGTAAATGTGAAAGTGGGCATATGTTAATGATGGTTTTCATTCTCTGGTTGTCCCCACAAGGGCAGTGCAGATTGACTCTGGAATCCCAACGCCATTTGTCATATGCATACTGGTTACAGCTATACAATCTGGTTTAGTTGTGACTGCAAGTGATGTGGAAGATTGAAGCCTGGTTGTAGGCTCATAGGATATTACACAAACCCAGACTTGCATCTTGGGGGCAGGGGGGTGTCATAAATGTCCCAGTGAAGTGGTAGCGCTAGAAATTCTTGAATCTGAATGAGTAAACTTGCTCTGGTGCTCCGGTGATAAAGGTTTGATACTTACAAGCTGGGCATTGCTCACTTTTCATTGTTTTTGTTTTATACAAGCAACATGTACTTGAAAGCTCCCACACAAAGTTACACCCATACCAAGGCAGGAGTAATGTTGTGCTCTTATGTGCTCGTATAAATTGGCGCAAATGTGTTCATTTTATAAAATGCATGCCTAAGTTCAGGCCCTTCCCCACTCTATCCATTTTTTGCCTATGCATACATCCCATTAACAGAGACTCTATGGAGATAATTTTATAAAATATTTTCTGCATGAAGAGCATGTTTTTATAAAATTGCACAGATGAATGCTGGTGCACAAGTATGCATGCCAACATCATCATACGTATTTCTACATGCACCCTGTATAGATGATATAGTTTGGCTGGAGCTGGGGCAAGCGGAAATCTAGGTACACATTTTATAAAATACACTTGTGCATAGAGCACACGCACACATTTACACCTTTGCACCTTTTTTGGGGCATTTGTAAATTTGTGTGAGAGAAATTGTGCACTATGAGAGATAGTTCTGAGAAACTATTTTTTAAAGGCTTATGAGCTCCTGTGTTGCATTAATAGAACATTAATTAACATTGCATTAATTATCCTCATGGCTATGATGTCAGACACTTACATTCTTAAAAGCCAGCAGGAGTTCCCTTCGGCTACAAGTGCAAATGTTCCCATGTTGGAATCCTGAGAGCCCGAAGCAGGGGTCGGATCAAGGGTCCGAAACGTGCCATGTCGTGTTGGATTCCTGAGATATTTTGGTCTTCTATGGACACTTTTCAGCTGAGATAAATTCATTTTAAATTTTAACATTTACTAATTAAAATAATTAAAAGGGGTTTCCACTGCGGGGCAGCAAGTTTTCCCTCCCTCATCTCAATGGAGCCTCCAACATTCTAAAATAGCAAAGATCACCCGCTATATAGACTTTGGGATCTTTCTTGTGCACATTAATATTACCAGTTACTGAGTTTATTCTTTATTGGCATTAAATCCTTCCTCAGCCAAAGCTGACAACCAAAAGGCCACTGTCTCATTTTCCATCACATTCACATGGCCATTAAAATCTCCCATCAACAACACATCTCTCCCAAACATATTCTTACACCAAATGCCCTCCACCAACGACTCCTATACTTCCCAACAATACACTAACAAGATCCCTTCCTACCACTTGTTCCCATATGAAGAAACACTCCCTCTAACCCCTCCGGAAGACCTATAAACTCCTGCTAAACTATTAAATGCTACCTAATCAGAGCCATCGCACCTCTCCCCTTTGACCCCACCTACCCGTCTCTACCTCCACATAACCAGACTGCTCAAGCATCCTCTCCACCAAACTCTTAACCTCTGCTACAAAAGTCTCAGTCAGAAGCAAACAATCCAATCTCTCCTCCTCTTATAAATCCTGCACTAATTGCAGTTTGCGCAACAGTGATCTAACATTCAGTAATGCACAATCCCACTACCCTTCCCATTCTGAAACCCTTTCCCCCCAATTCCACACATATTGTCCTCCGAACACCTCCACCGTCTCTCCTCCTTACCTCTCTCCACTGACTACATTCAGCCCCCCCAGCATATTCCCTCCCCTAAGCACAAGAAATCCTTTCTTCCTCTTCAGCACCCATTCTTCCCCTACTACATCCCAAAGCTCCCAACCCCACCAACACCACACCCCGCAATACTACCCTCACATAGGTTGCTTGTTCTGAAATTATCTCCATGCATTCAAAGAATCTACTTTTATATGCATGTACCCAGAGGCAATATTTTAAGTGCCTGCATGAGCTTGTAAAATGCTGTTCTACCTGCAAAATTACCCCATTATAGTCATGGAGTAGAGGAGTAGCCTAATGGTTAGAGTAGTAGCCTGGTGACCAGAAACCAGGGATTGGTTCCCAATGGTTGGCCTTGGGCAACTCTTTTTACCTTCCACTACCTTGAAAGAAAGGCCTGGCAATCTACTTCTGGTCACAGTTTGCCAAGAAAACCTAGTGGCTGCTAGGGGGCCAAGAGTCAGCATTGACTCAACAACACACATTGATGGCATAATCATTTAGCAATTTTTGCTAGTTTTAGTAATATTTCTTTCATTATGAATTCTAACTTGTCTAATTATTATAATTCTTAAGTAATTTTATAAAAATCATTCAGGCCTTTCTACTTTCATTATTTTGTAGGTGCAGTTTGCTTAAGTGATAGCACCTTTTAGAGGAAGATGTTTGTCTGTCTTTCTGTTTGCCCATCTGTCTGTACACATCTGTTAGCACATGCATGAACTAATAGATGGGTAGGGCTTCAATAGAACAGAGTAGAGTAGAGCAGAGAAGTGGCAAAAGTGAAAAGCTGATGGGAGGTCTAAACTCCCACTGACAGAGGTGGCGTCAAAAAGCCGGTAGGAGTCCTCAGGTTTTATTGGCAGAGAAGGCAGAGCAACAGTGTCCAAGGGCTAGTGGGAGCTCCTCAGGTCCAGCTGGCTGAAGAGGAAAAGTGGCAGCATTCTAGAACTGATGGGAATTCACAAATTCGATAGCTGAAGAGGCGGAGTGGTGGCATCGAAGAGCTGGCAGGAGTCCCATGTTCTGCTAGCAAAGATGGGACAGATACTGTATCAGAGAAGGTCGGGGGCAGAGCATAAGGGAAGGGGTAGGGTTAAAGAGGAGGAAAAGAGAGGGGAAGGGTGAAGGGCAGAGCATAAGGAGAAGGGGCAGGCTAAGAGCGGGAGGAAGGAAAGGGGAACATGCAGGAAGAGAGAAGCCTACAGGGAGAAGAGAGGAATTGGAAGAGTGCAAGGAGGAGGGAAGGTGGGGAGAGAGTGCAAGAAAGAAAGGAGGAAGGAAGAGAGGAAGGGAAGGAGGCAGGGAAGAGGATGACAGGGATAGGAGATAGAGTGCAGGTTAGGGTGGCAGGGGAAGGGGATAGAGTGGCTAAGGGGAAGGGAGAAGAATAGGGAATGAGGGTGGCAGGGACAGGAGTGAGCTCAGGAGGACATAGGAAAGCCCATAGACATACACATACAGCATCCTAACACACACTGCAAACATCTACACATCCCCAACGCACACACACATGACCCCCAAGACATACTGTCAATATGCACACACACCCTTCACACTCACACTCACATATACAATTACAGGTACAGAATCCCCAGGACACACTTCCAACACACATATGCCCTAGCACACTCACACATATACAGCACATACATACATGCATAACTGCTGACACACATGCACACCCCCAACACACACACTTTTACATATTCAGCACACATATAGAAACATAGATACACAGTTCTCATGCACACATCCCAACACATGCAAACATCCATTACACACAAACATACATATACACCTGGGCCTTTACCCTCTGACATCTCACCTTCACATTCTCACCACTCACACACACCATCAGTCAGTACCCACTCACACTCACGCTGTGCTCCTTTACCAAGACACAGACTCACATCTCCTGTCGCCATACTGACAAACACTTCACCATGGCTGTTTCCACCGAGTCACCCATACAGACATGCCTGTCTTCAGAGAGAGGAAAGGGGAAGCAATCCATTGGGTCACACTACGTATAAGTGTACACTTTTCAACTTTTTTAGATGTTTGTTATTAGCTTATTGAATGAGTTACAGAGATTAACTGTGTTTTTCTATATTGCTTTCACTTAGATATTCCATGGGATAGTTAGTTGATCTTCCTGACTAAATCCCCTTTAAGCTACTAACAGAGCTAGGTTACCCAGTTCTTGAGGGAGACGTTTTTTGGTCAGTCCTAGTTTTGGACTTGCATCCCAAAAGCAGAGTGGTGTTCCATCATTGCCTAAAATCTCCCTCTTGGAACTAAGTAGGATCAGCCCTCTCCGCCCTCCTCTTCAATTTATACCTCCAGCCAATTACAAACATATTCAAGAAGTACTTTATAAAATCAACCATTTCATATACGCGGATGATATCATGCTTGCCATCCCCATAAACCCCAACAACCCCAAATATGATGGCTTACTCCAGTGCATGAGTGAGACTACCACATGGCTTGAAGACAATCACCTAAGCATCAATCTCAAAAAAACAGAAGCAATGTTCATAACGAGAAAACCTGACACTGACTATAACTACCCTACTACAATCACAATAAGTAACACACCAATACCTGTTAAAAGGAGGTAAAGTACCTTGGAATAATTTTGGACCACTCACTCACCATGCTCCCACACATAAAACATACAGTAAAAACCATATTCTATAAACTCAAGACAATACAACATCTGAGACCCCTACTCAACACACATGATTTTAGATCAGTAGTCAACTCCCTCATCACCCCCCACTTCGACTACTGTAATAGTCTCCTAAACGGCCTACCACTAAAAAGCATATACCTCCTCCAAAGGGCCCAAAACATATGCGCCAAGATGGTTACAAAAGCTAAACTAACAGACCATGTGACCCCAATACTTTTAGACCTACATTGGCTCCCCATATGCAGCCGAATAAAATATAAAATCCTCCTTACTACTTTTAAACTCATTAATAACATCTCTCCCTCACAATTATCTACACTAATACAACCCCCATCAGAAACTAGAACGCGCAGACAGAACGCAACCCACTCCCTCAACATAAAGACAAATTTCAGAAAAACCAAAGCAACAACAAGCGATAGAGCCTTCTCCTTTGCTACCCGTACCCTCTGGAATGAAATTCCATTAACCCTCCGCATGATAAAGGACCTCCACCAATTCAAAAAGGAATTAAAAACATACCTTTTTACAAAACACTTTGAGATCCCCTACCAACAAAAAACCTCTCCAAGACAATCACAAAAAAATATCCACAGTCCTCAAGACAGAACAAATGACTAACACAAGAAAGATACTTACCTTACTATACACAACATCCAAAAGATTTACCCAAACTGACGGCTATATCACTAATGTAAATAACTACCGTTAATTAACTATGTTATGCTCCATGTTTCATAACCTGTACATAGGTTTTAAAAAAGTGTTATTGTTAACGTTAAAAATATGTTCCATGTAACAAAACGTGTATATAGTTAAAACATGTTCCATGTAAAATATACGGAAGTATGTTAATTTTTGTTCAATGTAAACCGCCCCTGATCTCTGGAAGGGGCGGTATAGAAGAAACTGTTAAATAAATAAATAAATAAAATAAGTAAGTTGAAGGCAGAGCTTCTAAGAAAACATGGAATGGATGCCATGAGAGGGCTCATGAACAGCAGGAAGTGCATGGAGCGGTACAGATAGTGTCGATGACAATTGCTGGCCTTAGAAAATCAAGTAAAGTCATCCGGCATCCAGTGGCGTTGCAGATTTCGGCTGATACAAAGGCAGAACCCCGTACCAAGTATATGAGAGTGATTGCAAAGGGAAAAGAAGTTGTGGTTCTGTCTGGATGGATGAGTTTTAAATACCAAGAAGATATTAACAGATATAAAAGGACCATTTAGCCCAGGAGATTTGAGGCTTTAGTGTCTCAAAATGGATTTGTTTTTTGCATACCATGACAGGAAAGAACCTAACTCGTAAGCAAGGGTAGATTGGTATAATCCCAGTCCCTCAGATTTACTGCTAGCGACCATCTGAATGCTTGCATTAACATTCTGTCTGTATGCGCTAGCAGTCTGCAAGTAATGCATTATATACCAAGCATTCGGAACGGTTTACTAGACTGTTTACGGGCGCACTGTGATTTATTAAGTTTTTGTAGGACATTGAAAGCCCATTTCTTTCATCAAGTTTTTAATTCTGAAGTAAGATGAGATTTTATTTTATTTTATTGTGTCATTTTGTCTTCTGTTGTAATGTTTTATTCTGCATATTTTTGTCCGCCTTGAACTTTGTGATTAGGCAGTTTATAAATGTTGTAAATAAATAAAATAAATTAAGGTGCATTTGGAAGTTATTTTTAATAAGGGCAGTCGTGCCCAATAGAAGTTACTTCTGTATCTTTCCGCCACATTTTTCTTGGTCTCAGATTGCATTTGTAAGTATTTGAGGATCTTTTTTCTTTACATACATCGTATGCTGTTTTTCTCCTTTACTATAGTGTCCTGTTTTCTTGCAACTGTCTTTTAATGGATTGCGAAGGGAATGTCCCAGGTGATCACAACTTCTTTCATTGCAGTTCTATCAGGGTCATAGTTCCAGTGTTTTTCTGGAACAGCAATGTCATAGAGTTTACAGAAGCTCCAATGGATAAACTGTGCCATCTTATTGTGCGTTTATTTCTACATGCAAGCCTTCTGACCCTTAGGTCACAGCTAGCAACGAGGTATGTAACCATTTCCAGTTCTCTTTTACTGAATCGGTATTTGTCTGTTTTTATGTTTTTTTTCCTATGCTGGTTGTGAACCATCTTGTCTATAGTCCACTCTGTGGTGCTGTAAAATCTCTAAGCATTTCTTTGTCAGATTTTGATCTATGTATAAATGCTGAAGTACTGTAGCTTTATATTTCTCTCTGTGTAGCACTGAATCATGAACTTTCTAAGTATCTACTAGAAGACTTCAGCTGGTTCAAAATGTAGCTGCCAGGCTATTAACAAAGAAGAAAACTTTTGATCATGTGAAACCTATTTTTCAACATTTGTACTGGCTCCCAGCTGAACAGTGGATAATATTTAAAGTCATCAGAGTGGAGGAGTGGCCTAGTGGTTGGGGCAAGATACTTCAGGCCAGAAGGTTGGGGGGTTCAAATCCCACTAGAGGACAGCAACCTTGGGCCGGAAGGACTGGGATTTCTAGTCCCACAGGTGCTCCTTGTGGTCTTGGGCAAGCCACTTAACCCTCCATAGCCCATGTTCCCTGTAAAATAGTTATCTCAAAGTTATAATGCCCTGTTCAATGTAATTTCAGTTTGTTCAATGTAAACCACACTGATGCAGAATAGCACAGTATATAAGAGAATATAAATAAAATCTGTCTAGTGTTTAGGTTATTATGACAGCAAGGTCCAAGCTGTGTTAGCGCTCTTTTAATTCCTATCTTTATCCCTCCCTGGAGAGTTTACTGTATATTCCAGGCCTTCAAGCTGTTGGATTGATATCTACTAGACAAACTGGTTTGAGCTATTTTGCACCAAAGTTTTGGAATAGTATATTAGAGGAGACCCATCGGTAGAGGAACTATCTTAACATTAGGTGAAGGACAAATATTTGACTTTATGAACAGGATTTCGGAGTGTTGCTAGATAATATAGTTTAACTGCCGTCACCACTGAACCTATCCTGGCATTCAATGCTAGGGCCATATCCAGCCACCAGCATTGAATATCAGGGTCTACCGCACAGCGCCGCTCGGTGTGGAAACTAACTGGGCAGCAGCGATATTGAGCCACTGCCCAGTTAGCCCCCACAAGAAAAATAGGCCAGGTTTTTTTCTGTTTATCTTTACCCACGGGTCGCTAACCAGGCAGCGGCTCAGTGTCAACCCCAGAATGCCCACAACATGCCCCAGTACTACACAGTTAGCATCGAGGCGTGTAGCCACATTACTCAGGGTATTCAGCGGCACTGTGATAGTGCCCCTGAATATCCATCTAAGCGGCATTTCCACAGTTTACAGGTCTATAAACTAAGTAAATGCCTTTGAACATCCAGGTTTTCAGGATATTTCTAATGAATATATATGAGAGAAATTTGCAAGCAATGGAGTTAGTTGGTATGCAAAACTTTCTCATGCATATTCATTAGGGATATCCTAGACACCTGAACTTTTAGCAACTCTCAAGAACTGTCAGTGAAGACCAAGGGATATGTTTACTAAACCATCCTAAAGTGCGCTCTGCGACGTTATCGCGCGATAAGGTACCTTATCGCGTGATAATGTCGCATCTTGCGGCGCACAGGTACGTTATCGTGCGATAATGCGTGCTGCGGCGAAAACGAGCGATGAAGGCGGGCAAAGGCTCCCGGAGGGCGGAGGAAGGCTCCCCAGGGGTGGAGAGAAGGGGTCAATGGGTGTAGAGTGGGAGGGGAGAGGCTCCCCGCACACTAACGCTGTGAAATCCGAGGCAAAAAAATATCGCCAGAGAAACCCTCGCGTTACAGCCGATTTAAAGGGAAAAGAAACCATTTCCGTCTGCAATGTACAGCAAAACCAGGGAAACCTACAAAAAGTGATAAGTGTGATACATGTGCACGGAATAAAAGGGCAAAGAAACAGTGAAAATGACCTCAACAAAATGGAAAAAAAACATAACCAAGCTGGCCAATAGTTATATCAATGGACAACATCAAAAAACACTCCCAAAAAACCTCCAAAAAAAGAAAAGAATTTTGGAAGGTTCTACGCTCCGTCCCCATACCAGGTGAATGAGCCCACCGTGAAATTGTCCAGAGCAGGGTTTCTGACCCCGTTGGCCAGGTTTCCTATCTCCAGGGACTGCACTGTCTCTGTGGCCACAGTGTGGTGCAGTGAACACAGCCAGTGTGTTCAGGAGCATAAGGTCACCAGTTCAAGTCCCAGCTGGGGCTCCTGCCAATCCAGTCCCCATATTTTAATCACTACTAAACCTTGAAAGTACAGACAAACCTTTATTGCAGAGAACATAAGCATGGTTCAAACACCTATATTTTACCCTACAGAGCACAGACACCAGAAACATGGACATTACCTAGAGCACTTTCCCCCAAATGCAGCCCTGGAGGGCCACAAATCATTCAGGTTTGATGCTGTCTCCAATATAAGACAATCCTAATAGGTCACTAAACTTCAGAGTAATGTAACAGTTAAGCCACAAAAGTCCAATTACTCCAATACTATGCAAATATTTCCCAAACAAATCTCAACGTTTCCTATCTTGTTTGGATTTTTGAAACTGAGTCTCAGACTAGTAGGGAGCTACAGTGATAACAGAACCACTCATTGCTCCTTGTTCGCATCAATGACCCGTCTTTATATTTTCAATTCACTAGATTTAAAGTTTTATTCCAAGTAAACAATGGAACACTCTGGTGATATGGTTGTGTGTGCCTAAACATTTGAAGACATTCTCCCTATCCCCAGGGGTCCTGAGAGCCCATCAAAGTGGGCTGTCAGGCACCCTGGTGATATGGTTCTGTGTGCCTAGACAGTTGAATACATTCTCCCTATCCCCAGGAGTCCTGAGAGCCCATCAAAGTGGGCTATAACTCACCCTGGTGATATGGTTCTGTGTGCCTAGACAGTTCTATACATTCTCCCTATCCCCAGGAGTCCTGAGAGCCCATCAAAGTGGGCTATCACTCACCCTGGTGATATGGTTCTGTGTGCAAAGACATAACATAAGAACATAAGAACATAAGATATGCCACACTGGGTCAGACCAAGGTCCATCAAGCCCAGTATTCTGTTTCCAACAGTGGCCAATCTAGGTCACATGTACCTAGCAGTTTCCCCAAGAGACACAAGTTCCACAATGCTTGTACTGGGTCAAGCATTGATATCTTCGGTCACTTCTTAATAATGGTTTATGGACCTTTCCTCCAGGAACTTGTCCAAACCTTTTTTAAACCCAGCTACACTAACAGCCTTTACTACATCCTCCGGTAACAAATTCCAGAGTTTTATTACACGTTGAGTGAAAAAATATTTTCTTTTATTAGTCTTAAATAGTTTACCCTGTAGCTTCATTGTATGTCCCCTAGTCTTTCTATATTCTGATAAGGTAAACAATCGATCTATGTTTACCCGTTCCACTCCGTTCATTAATTTATAGACTTCTATCATAGCTCCCCTCAGCCGTCTCTTTTCCAGGTTAAAGAGCCCTAACCTTTTTAGCCTTTCTTCATAGGAGTATCCTTCCATCCCCTTTACCATTTTGGTGGCTCTTCTCTGTACCTTTTCTAAAATTGCTATATCCTTTTTAAGATACGGCGACCAGAATTGCACACAATATTCAAGGTGCGGTCTCACCATGGAACAATATAGAGGCATTATAATATCTATTGTTTTATTTTCCATTCCTTTCCTTATGATACCTAGCATTCTATTTGCTCTATTGGCTGCCGCTGCACACTGGGCCGAGGGTTTTAACATGTTATCCACAATGACGCCTAAATCTTTTTCCTGGGTGGTGGTTCCTAATGTGGAACCTTGCATCGTGTAACCATAGTTTGGGTTGTTCTTACCTAGGTGCATAACTTTGCACTTGTCCACATTAAATTTCATCTGCCATTTTGATGCCCAGTCTTCCAATTTATCAAGATCCTCTTGCAATTTTTCACAATCCTCTTGGGTTTTAACAACTGTAAATAGTTTTGTGTCATCTGCAAATTTGATAACCTTACTCGTTATCCCACTTTCCAGGTCATTTATGAATATGTCAAAAAGCAGCGGACCCAGCACAGATCCCTGGGGTACACCACTATTCACCTTCCATTGGGAAAATTGGCCATTTAGCCCTACCCTCTGCTTTCTATCTTTTAACCAGTTCCTGATCCACAATAGTACACTACCTCCTATCCCATGACTCTTTAGTTTTGCCAAAAGTCTCTGATGAGGGACCTTGTCAAAGGCTTTCTGAAAGTCCAGATACACAATATCAACCGACTCACCTTTGTCCACCTGTTTATTCACTCCTTCAAAAAAACATAACAGATTAGTAAGACAAGATCTTCCTTGTCTAAAGCCATGTTGGCTGTCTCCCATTAGGTTGTGACTATCTACATGCTGAGTAATTTTATTCTTTATGATGGTTTCTACCATTTTTCCCGGTACTGACGTCAGGCTCACCAGTCTGTAGTTTCCCGGATCACCCCTGGAACCCTTTTTAAAAATTGGTGTTACATTGGTGATCCTCCAATCTTCAGGTATTAGAGATGATTTTAATGATAGTTCACAGATTACTGATAGCAGTTCTGCAATCTCATATTTCAGTTCTTTCAACACCCTTGGATGTATACCATCCGGCCCAGGTGATTTGCTACTCTTCAGTTTATCTAATTGTTGTAATACATCTTCCCGATGTATCGATATTTCCTTCAATTCTTCCGCACCTTTAAATACCACTTCAGTCATGGGTAACATCCCTACATCTTCCTCAGTAAAGACCGAAGCAAAGAATTCATTCAGTCTCTCCGCTATCGCCTTGTTGCCTCTTAGTGCTCCTTTAACCCCTTTATCATCTAATAGACCAACTGACTCTCTCACAGGTTTTTTGCTACGAATGTACTTGAAAAGGTCTTTATTTCGCGTTTTTGCTTCCGCAGCAAGCTTCTTCTCAAATTCTCTCTTTGCCTGCCTTATCAATGCCTTGCATTTGACTTGCCAGTGCTTGTGCTGTTTCCAGGTTTTGTCGTTTTGGCTCTTTTTTCCATTTCCTGAAAGATGCTTTTTTGGCAACAACAGCCTCTCTGACCTCACCTTTAAACCATGCTGGCAGTTTTTTGGACTTCCTTCCACTTTTCTTAAAGCGTGGAATACAGCTGGTCTGGGCTTCCAAGATAGTATTTTTCAACAACACCCAAGCTTGATGTACGTCTTTAACCTTCGCAACTGCTCCTTTTAGTTTTTTCTTAACTGTTTTCCTCATTTTATCATAGTCTCCCTTTCGAAAGTTAAAAGGTAGTACTGTGGATTTCCTTACTATCCCTCCTCCACTAATTAAATCAAAGGGGATCATGCTATGATCACTATTGCCAAGTGGCCCCAACACCCTTATCTCTTGCACTAGATCTGGTGTTCCACTAAGGACTAGGTCTAATATGGCTTCCCCTCTGGTCGGTTCATGAACCAGCTGCTCCAAGAAGCAGTCATTTATTTCATCTAGGAACTTTATCTCCCTAGCATGTCCTGACGTGACACTGACCCAGTCGATACCGGGGTAATTGAAATCACCCATTATTATTAGTGCGCTGTAACTTTTGTTAGCTTCCTTGATTTCTTTGAGCATTTCATCATCCATTTGGTCATTCTGGCCAGGTGCTCGATACACCCCCAGGTACTCGATACACCCCCACTGCCATCGCCTTCCCCCTTTTATATGGAATTTCAATCCATATAGATTCTACAGTAGATTTTGTTTCCTGCAAAACTTTAATCCTTTCTGAGTCAATGCCCTCTCTAACATAGAGCGCAACCCCTCCACCAATTTGATCAGCTCTATCATTACGATATAGTTTGTACCCAGGTATCACAGTGTCCCACTGGTTGTCCTCCTTCCACCATGTCTCTGATATTCCAATCATATCTAACCTTTCATTTAGTGCTATATATTCTAACTCTCCCATCTTATTCTTTAGAGTTCTAGCATTTGCATACAAGCATTTTAGAGAATGTATTTTATTCATGTTAATTTGGCTATTGTTAGACATGGGTAAATTGGGATCTTTAAGCTCTGTCTGCTCCATACGTGAGGGCATTTGGGCTACTTTACTCTTTTGTGGAACCTCTCTGCTTTTGGTAGTATCCTTCAAGGATACATTCTTCCGAACCATCCGCTCTTGGGCGACTGTCGGCTTTCCCCTAATATCTAGATTAAAAGCTGCTCTATCTCCTTTTTAAAGGTTAATGCCAGCAGCCTGGTTCCATCCCGGTTAAGGTGAAGCCCATCCCTTCGGAAGAGCCCCTCCTTTCCCCAGAATGTTCCCCAGTTCCTAACAAATCCAAAACCCTCATCTCTGCACCATTGTCTCATCCACGCATTGAGACTCCGGAGCTTTGCCTGCCTTTTGGGTCCTGCGTGTGGAACAGGAAGCATTTCGGAGAACGCTACCCTGGAAGTTCTGGATTTCAACTTCCTACCTAAAAACCTAAATTTTGCCTCCAGAACCTCCCTACCACATTTTCCTATGTCATTGGTACCGACATGTACCAAGACAGCAGACTCCTCCCCAGCACTATCTAAGACCTTATCTAGGTGGCGCGTCAGGTCCACTACCTTCGCACCAGGCAGGCATGTTACCAGGCGATCCTCACGTCCACCAGCCACCCAGCTATCTACATGCCTAATGATCGAATCACCAACTATAACGGCTGTCCTAACCCTTCCCTCATGGGCACATGGCCCTGGAGAAACTTCCTCGGTGCGAGAGGGTTTTGCATCACCTGGAGGACAGGTCCTAGTTACAGGATCACTTCCTGCCACACCAGGGTGATGCTCTCCTGTCACGTGACCTCTCTCCTCCATGGCAACAGGGGTGCTGCCAGACTGGAGGTGGGACTTCAGGACTATATCCCTGTAGGTCTCGTCTATGTACCTCTCTGTCTGTCTTATGTTTTCCAAGTCTGCTACTTTAGCCTCTAGAGAACGGACTTGTTCCCTGAGAGCAAAGAGCTCCTTGCACCTAGTGCACACGTAAGACCTCTCACCAACTGGGAGAAAATCCTACATGTGACACTCAATGCAAAAGACTGGAAAGCCCCCATCCCGCTGCTGGACTGCTGTCTGCATCTTAGTTTTAAGTTTGTGTCTAGATCTTTAAGTTCTTACTTACTAGGGGTTGCTATGGGTATTTATACCAATAAAACTGTACCTAATACGTTTAATATACCTTGTTCACCTGAAGCTTAATTAATCTCATGTCCTTAGTGTATGACTGATTTGGGTAATGAGCTTCACCTGAAAGCACCTCCTGTATTTTAAGATGTGTAAGTACCTTTAAAGCTATGATTATCACAGGGGTAGGTGGGAAATAACACTTATTAAAAGAGGGCTGCTACACAGTACCCTGTCTTGTGCTGCTGAGGTAAGCTAAATTCTGATTTGATTTAAATTATAGCTCTTAGCTGCTGCTAGGCTCTAACTTCTTATGAAATTTAAACTACAAGCTCTCTGCTGGGTACTAAATTTAACCAGAAAGCTCTCTTCTCTGTGTTAAATTTAAACTAAAAGTACTTTGCTGTTACTTGGCCCTGAGTGACTATTAAATTTAAACTAGAAGCTCTCTGCTGGGTATGAAATGTAACCAGAAAGCTCTCCTCTGTGTTTTAAATTCAAACTTTAATTGCTGCTACTAGGCTCCAACTGATCCAATAAAAAACAGTGGGTTCACAGATTAAGTAGCTTTAATACAAAGAATTCTTTTTAGAAAATTACCAGAAGTATATACTCACAGTTGCAGATTTCTCTCCAGAAGTAACAGTCCCCCCTTTCTAGTCCTTCAGTTCTATACATTCTCCCTATCCCCAGGAGTCGTGAGAGCCCATCAAAGTGGCCTATCACTCACCCTGGTGATATGGTTCTGTGTGCCTAAACAGTTCAATACATTCTCCCTATCCCCAGGGGTCCTGAGAGCCCATCAAAGTGGGCTATCACTCACCCTGGTGATATGGTTGTGTGTTCCTAAACAGTTGAATACATTCTCCCTATCCCCAGGGGTCCTGAGAGCCCATCAAAGTGGGCTGTCAGGCACCCTAGTGATATGGTTCTGTGTGCCTAGACAGTTGAATACATTCTCCCTATCCCCAGGAGTCCTGAGAGCCCATCAAAGTGGGCTATCACTCACCCTGGTGATATGGTTCTGTGTGCCTAAACAGTTCAATACATTCTTCCTATCCCCAGGAGTCCTGAGACCTGCGTAAGATGTACTGTCAGTCACCCTGTTGTTATGGTGTATGCAGCTGATGATATGTGCTAGGACACCCAACCCCCAGGGGGCCAGAGACCTGATTGCAATGGTGGGTATGTCATTCAGAGTATAGACCCTTCCACGATTTATATCTGTTCTATGGAGCTTACTCGGGTGGGGGGAGGGGTTGATGTTTCTCATTGCTACCACTATTGGCCAGCTTGGTTATGGTTTTTTTCCAGTTTGTTGGGGTCATTTTCAGTGTTTATGTGCCCTTTTGTTCTGTGCACATGTATCACACTTATCACTTTTCTTAGGTTTCCCTGCCTGGGCTGTACATTGCTGACACTGAAATGGTTTCTCTCCCCTGTAATGTGCATTTAACGGCAGGTTTTCATTCGCGTTGGAATTGAGCTCTTCAGATCAGCGCGTTAGTGTGAAGGGAGCCTCTCCCCACCCACTCTCCGCCCATTGACCCCTTCTCTCCGCCCTCTCTCCACCTTCTGCGGTGTTTTACCGCGCTGCGGGAGTTTACGATCATTAGCGCATCATAACGCACGTTATGTAACGTTAACGATCATTAGCGCATCATAACGCACGTTATGTAACGTTAACGATCGTAAGCACGTCATAACGCGCTTACGATCGTTAACGTTACATAACACGCGTTATGTATGATTACTGCAGTTTAGTAAACATACCCCTTTGTTTTAATGGTAGGAATGTCAAGCGAGTTTTTGTTGTTGGTTCTCTTTAGTCTGTTTTTGGATCATTTTTGATCAAGGTTTGGAGGGTATCTGATGATGATTGGTGTAGTGTCTATTGAATGGTGTGTATATCATGATATTATCTGTATAGATATAGCATGTTTTGATCACTTGTTATGGCACATAGTGGCTGGAGATATATGTTGAATAGCAGTGAGGAGAGGGATGAGTCTTGTGGGATTCCTTGATGTTGTCCATATTGTCTTGATTTGTAGACAGCGCTTTTACCTTGTAGGCGATTGTTTACGTATGAAGGGAAACATTTCAGGGTGATGACACAAAAATTTGCAACAGAGTGGACTCCCCCGAGGGAGTGGATAACATGAGGAAAAATCTACAAAAGCTGGAAGAATGGTCTAATGCTTGGCAATTATGATTTATTGCGAAAAAGTGCAGTGTCATGCACTTAGGTAGCAGAAATCCAAGGGAAATATATGCAATGGGGGCGAGAGGTTGGTGTGCATGGTTCAGGAGAAAGACCTTGGTGTGATTATCTCTGATGATCTCAAGGTGGCAAAACAGTGTGACAAGGCGGTGGCAAAAGCCAGGAGGATGTTGGGCTGCATACAGAGAGGGATTACCAGCAGAAAGGAAGAGGTAATTATGCCACTGTACAGGTCACTGGTGAGGCCTCACTTGGAATACTGTGTTCAGTTTTGGAGACCATAACTTGCAAAAGATGTAAAAAGACTGGAAACTGTTCAGAGGAAGGCGATCAAAATGATTTGGAGCCTGCGTAAGAAACCCTATGCGAAGAGACTTGAAGACTTAAATATGTACACTTTGGAGGAGAGGAGGGATAGGGGAGATATGATTCAGACCTTTAAATACTTAAAGAGAAACGATAAACAAACAAACCTCTTCCAAAGACAGGGAAGCTGCAAAACTAGAGGGCATAACATGAAGCTGCAAGATGGAAAATTGAAAGGCAATGTTAGGAAATATTTTTTCACTGAAAGGGTGGTGGATGCTTGGAATGCTCTCCCGATGGAAGTGGTGGGGGCAAACACGGTGACGGAATTCAAAACAGCATGGGACAAGCACAGCGGATCCCTTTATAGCAACAGGATAAAACCAAAATAAACTGAACCATCTAACTTCTCAACAAATAGGGGTGTCCTACATGGAGTAATGGGTCCACCCCTAAACAAAGACATGGGAAGGGGTGGCCTGCACAGAGCGACAGGTGCACCTACTCTTGCCGTATTGTTGGGCAGACTGGATGGACCATGCTGGTCTTTATCTGCCCTCATTTACTATTTTACTATGTTACTATGATGAAATATCTACTGTAGGAATATTAAGATGAAGTCTTGTTTTATGTCATCTATATCATTTATTATTCTATTGAAGAGTGATGTGAGTAAGGTCTCCACACTATGGTTTCGTTTGAAGCCGTGTTGGTGAGGGTCTAGTGGTGCATGTTGGTCTATCTATCTATTCATTCATTCTTTTATAACGCATTTGCTAGGATCAATGTGGTTTACAGAGAACCAAACTTCAACCACACATGGAACAATTTTGCAGGAGCTGGATTACTTAAACATATTAGGTAAAACATAGAACAAGGTAACTAACTATATACATAATAGTTAGGTTGCATGAGGTAGTAATAGTCTGGTGCATATCTTAAATAGGGGGAAGGCAGGAAGGGATGGGCAAGGAGAGAGTTTATCCTGTAGGTGGGCAAGTGAAGTGATCCCATTGAAGTGTTCCATGAACAGGTGGGTCTTTATCAGCTTTCTGAAGGTTATTAGGTCATGGGTGTCTCTGATGTTGTGTGGCGGGGCATATATGTAGAATGCCCTAGTGCAAGTTGTCTGGTTGCTCTTGGTCATTTTGGAAGGCAGGATTAGAAGGTTTGATGTATGATTCCTTCTTTGGCAGTTTTCTGGGGTTTTTGTTAAGATAGATTGCAGGTATTGGGGGGATAACTGGTGGATTATTTTCAATGTACTGTAGTTATTAGGGCTTTGTACTTGATTCTTTTGAAGAGAGGCAACCAATGTAGCTCTTTTAGTATAGGTGTGATATGGCTGTATCTGGATGAGCACATCAGAATTTGGGCGGCTGCATGCTGTGCGAGTTGTAGTGGATATAATGAGTTCTTAGAAATTCCATGGAGGATGGCATTACAGAAGTCAAAGTGTGGTAGTACCATCACCTGGAAAACTGTTCAGAAATTATGAGGTTCCAGAAGGGGCCATAAATATTGGAGTGTTCTTAATTTGCTGTAAATGCATTGAGACACTCTATTTATATGTGGTTGGAATGTATAGTGCTGATCTAAGGTAACGCCGAGATGTCTTACTTCTGACTTAACTTCTAGGTTTGAGTTGTTCACCTTTAATGTCTATGGGGGAGGAAGGATTGATTTCACAGGTACACTACCAAAAAACTGCCTCCAGTTTTGCAACTGATTCCTATAGATTTTGGGGTGCTGAATCCAGGAAAAATAACCAAAATGTTCCATCACGTCACGTTTTCTTGCAAAATTAGATTTCTTACCCATATAAGGAATGTTCACATAATTTCTTTTTAGCTGACTGCAGTTTATTTTCTTGGCCCAAAATAGAGGTTGTAATGGTTAACTAACTAGAAACACTCCCTCATGATATTTTAGAGTGTTTTGTATTCATTTTATACATTAACAGGACAATTGGGAGGCGGGGGGCTAAATCCAGTACTCGCGCTGGCGCATGTTCTTTCCTGTTCGCCTCGCCTCGTTCGCTCGCTCAAACACGGTGGTTGCGACATGAACGTTCCTGTCAAATTTCAGTTTCTTGCAAGTTCATTATTACCTTTTGTTTGCTCAGTCGTAATCCAGCTTTATTCCGAAGTGGTTCACTACAGTTGTAGTTTGCAGTGCTGTGTATTTGTGATGGCTCACAGAGCCAGAGGTTGCATCAACTCTCCGGACAGTTTTTGTTTTATTGTGGGGAATATACCGTGAAAAAGCGGCAGAGGAACATTTCTGCATTTATTAAAAAAGTATATTTCGCCTATTTCGGTTTGAAGTTAGGCGATCAAGACAAACCGTGGGCTCCTCACAAAGTGTGCAAGACATGTGAGGAAGATCTACGCTTATGGATGAAAGGTAAAAAACAAGCATTTCGTTTCGGAATACCTATGATGTGGCGTGAACAAAGAGACCACAGCAGTGACTGCTATTTTTGCTCTTGCATCGTGAAGGGATACAACTTAAAAAATAAGAACGTAATAAGTTACCCCAACCTTCCCTCAGCAATTAGGCCTATGCCTCATAGCAACGAAGTACCTGTGCCTGAACCACCAAAATCTTTGGATCATATTTGTGTGGACGCTTCTGATCATGATGAGACTCATCAGATGGCTTTTCCCGATGAGTCCAGTACTTCCGAGTTTGAAACTGAACCAGATCCGAAACCTGAACTTTTCTCTCAAGCTGAATTGAATGATTTAGTCCGGGATTTAGGACTCCCAAAAGATGCTGCCCAACTGCTAGGTTCTCGGCTTAAACAGAAAAATCTATTGTCACCAGGAACAACTTTTTATTGGTACCGCAACCACGAGACACAATTTTTGAAGTATTTCAGCAAAGAGGAAGATTTGGTATTTTGCAAATACCAAATATACGGAGTGATGGAAAAGTTTAAACTCAAGTATGATCCTGCTGAATGGCGGCTGTTCATTGATTCATCAAAAGACAGCATAAAAGGTGTTCTTCTTCATAATGGCAACACATTCGCTTCAGTTCCTATTGCTCACTCTGTTATTCTCCAAGAAAAATACGAGAATTTGGCCCTGATTCTTCAGAAGATTCGTTATGATGAGCATAAGTGGATGATTTGTGGAGACTTTAAAATTCTATCCATGCTATTAGGGCAGCAATCCGGTTTCACCAAATATCCCTGCTTCCTTTGCTTGTGGGATAGCCGGGCCCGCGACCTACACTGGGGGAAAAAAAGACTGGCCAATTCGGGAGTATTTGAGACCCGGTGAGAAAAATGTTCTTCATGAGAGCTTGGTACCTCGTGATAAAATTCTATTACCACCTCTCCACATTAAGTTGGGTCTCATTAAGCAATTCATCAAGTCCCTTCCAAAAGATGGTGAGTGCTTTCGGTACCTTTGCTCAAAGTTCCCCCGACTTTCTGAAGCAAAGCTAAAGGAAGGAGTGTTTGTTGGCCCTGATATAAGGAAACTCATTTCAGATGGAGCATTCGCTGAAACGATGTCTGAGAAGGAAAAAGAAGCCTGGGATTCCTTCAAGGATGTTGTTCTCAAATTCTTGGGGAACAGGCGGGATGAGAACTATAAGGATATTGTTGCCAGGATGCTCAATGCCTTCAAAGAACAAGGCTGTAACATGAGCCTGAAAGTCCATTTCTTGCACTCCCATGTGAACTACTTTCCCGAAAACTTGGGGGCGTACAGTGAAGAACAAGGTGAAAGGTTTCACCAGGACATCAAGGACGCAGAGAGAAGGTACCAAGGAAGATGGAACACCACTATGATGGCTGATTTCTGCTGGTTGCTGCTGCGGGAAGCCCCAGATGAAAAATACGCCAAGCAGCGCACCAAGAGAAGCATTCGGGGGAAGAAGAAACGGGCCCACCAGGAGATTGATTGACCCAAGAATGACTTTAAAATCTAAACTGTGTTGACAAATATCGTGTTTTTACTAAACTTTGAAATAAAAATTTGCTAGTTATTACCACAGTGTCGGATCTCATTTATTAGAATTTTATTTTCACACCATCGGGTGTTTGTCTTCATGTATTGCAATGGTGCGGTTTGCGTTTTCTATTCTTACATACATACCTGTACAACATTTTTTGCACATTTCTTTGCTTTGCTTTGTGTCTAACCTCGCTCTTATATGCTCAATGTTTGTGCACATGTATGTGGCTGTTTTAAGTGCAGACAATTTTGCTACCATCACAGTGTGTTTTGTTGACATTACTCTATTCTTATGTGCTGCCTTGTTACAATTTTCTTTATTCTTATTTGAATAACTACTAAACAATTAGTATAAAGAATTCATCCAAGAAACTTTTATCTCGATCGCACTCAATCTGAAACGTTCACCTCAAACTGCATTGAGTGTCACATGTATGATTTTCTCCCAGTTGGTGAGAGGTCCTACATATGCACTAAGTGCAGGGAGCTCTTTGCTCTCAGGGAACGAGTCCGTTCTCTAGAGGCTAGAGTAGCAGACCTGGAAGACATAAGAAAGACAGAGAAGTACATGGACGAGACCTACAGGGATATAGTCCTGAAGTCCCACCTCCAGTCTGGCAGCATCCCTGTTGCCATGGAGGAGAGAGGTCACGTGACAGGAGAGCATCACCCTGGTGTGGCAGGAAGTGATCCTGTAACTAGGACCTGTCCTCCAGGTGATGTAAAACCCTCTCGCACCGAGGACGTTTCTCCAGGGCCATGTCCCCATGAGGGGAGGGTCAGGACAGCTGTTATAGTTGGTGATTCAATCATTAGGAATGTAGATAGCTGGGTGGCTGGTGGACGTGAGGATCGCCTGTAACATGCCTGCCTGGTGCGAAGGTAGCAGATCTCACGCACCGCCTAGATAGGATCATAGATAGTGCTGGGGGGGAGTCTGCTGTCTTGGTACATGTTGGTACCAATGACATAGGAAAATGTCGTAGGGAAGTTCTGGAGGCTAAATTTAAGCTTTTAGGTAGGAAGTTGAAATCCAGAACTTCCAGGATAGCGTTCTCCGAAATGCTTCCTGTTCCACGTGCAGGACCCAAAAGACAGGCAGAGCTCCGGAGTCTCAATGCGTGGATGAGACAATGGTGCAAGGATGAGGGTTTTGGATTTGTTAGGAACTGGGGAACATTCTGGGGAAAGGGGGGGCTCTTCCGAAGGGATGGGCTTCACCTTAATCAGGATGGGACCAGACTGCTGGCATTAACCTTTAAAAAAGAGATAGAGAAGCTTTTAAACTAGAAAATAGGGGAAAGCCGACAGTCACCCAGGAGCGCATGGTTCGGACAAAGGTATCCTTGAAGGATACTACCAAAAGCAGTGAGGTTCCAAAAGGGAGTATAGTAGCCCAAATGCCCTTGAGTAAGGAGCAGACAGAGCATAAGGATTCCCAATTACCCATGCCTACCAATAGCCAGATTAATATTAATAAAAAACAGTCTCTAAAATGCTTGTATGCCAATGCTAGAAGTCTAAACAATAAGATGGGAGAATTAGAATATATAGCATTAAATGAGAGGTTAGATATGATTGCACTCTCAGAGACATGGTGGAAGGAGGATAACCAGTGGGACACTGTGATACCTGGATACAAACTATATCGTAATGATAGAGCTGAACAAATTGGTGGAGGGGTTGCGCTCTATGTTAGAGAGGGCATTGAGTCAGAAAGGATTAAAGTTTTGCAGGGAACAAAATTTGCTGTAGAATCTCTATGGATTGAAATTCCATTTATGAAGGGGAAGGTGATGGCAGTGGGAGTATACTATCGACCACCTGGCCAGAATGAACAAATGGATGATGAAATGCTCAAAGAAATCAAGGAAGCTAACAAAAGCCACAACAGAGTAGTAATAATGGGTGATTTCAATTACCCCGGTATCGACTGGGACAGTGTCACAGCAGGACAAGCTAAAGAGATAAAGTTTCTAGATGAAATAAATGACTGCTTCTTGGAGCAGCTGATTCATGAACCGACCAGAGGGGAAGCCATACTGGACCTAGTCCTTAGTGGAACGCCAGATCTGGTGCAAGAAATAAGGGTGTTGGGACCACTTGGCAATAGTGATCATAGTATGATCATGTTTGATTTAATCAGTGGAGGACAGATAGTAAAGGAATCCACAGTACTACCTTTTAACTTTCAAAAGGGAGACTATGATAGAATGAGGAATATAGTTCGGAAAAAACTAAAAGGAGCGGTTCCAAAGGTTAAAGACTTACAGCAAGCTTGGGTGTTATTTAAAAATACTATCCTCGAAGCCCAGACCAGCTGTATTCCACGCATTAAGAAAAGTGGAAGAAAGTCCAAAAAACTGCCAGCATGGTTTAAAGGTGAGGTCAGAGAGGCTGTTGCTGCCAAAAGAGCAACCTTCAGGAAATGGAAAAAAAGAGCCAAATGATGAAAACTGGAAACAGCACAAGCACTGGCAAGTCAAATGCAAAGCATTGATAAGGCAGGCAAAGCGGGAATTTGAGAAGAAACTTGCTACGGAAGCAAAAACACGAAATAAAGACTTTTTCAAGTACATTCGTAGCAAAAGGCCTGTGAGAGAGTCAATTGGACCATTAGATGATAGAGGGGTAAAAGGGGCAGTAAGAGGAGACAAGGCTATAGCAGAGAGACTGAATGAATTCTTTGCTTCGGTCTTTACTGAGGAAGATGTAGGGATGTTACCCAAGACTGAAGTGGTATTTAAAGGTGATACTGCAGAGGAATTGAGAGAAATATCGCTACAACACGAAGATATATTACAACTATTTGATAAACTGAATAGTAGCAAATCACCTGGACCGGATGGTATACATCCCAGAGTGTTGAAAGAACTGAAATATGAGATTGCAGACCTGTTATTGGTAATCTGTGAACTTTCATTAAAATCATCTGTAACACCTTAAGATTGGAGGGTCGCCAACGTAACACCAATTTTTAAAAAGGGTTCCAGGGGTGACCCGGGAAATTACAGACCGGTGAGCCTGACGTCAGTACCAGGGAAAATGGTAGAAACCATCATAAAGAACAAAATTACACAGCATGTAGATAGTCATGGCCTAATGGGAGACAGCCAACATGGCTTTAGACAAGGAAGATCTTGTCTTACTAATCTGATCTGTTTTTTTGAAGGTGTGCATAAACAGGTAGACAAAGGTGAGTCGGTTGATATAGTGTATCTGGACTTTCAGAAAGCTTTTGACAAGGTCCCCCATCAGAGACTTTTGGCGAAGCTAAAAAGTCATGGGATAAGAGGCAGTGTACTATTGTGGATCGGGAACTGGTTAAAAGATAGAAAGCAGAGGGTAGGGCTAAATGGCCAATATTCCCAATGGAAAAAGGTGAATAGTGGAGTACCCCAGGGATCTGTACTGGGTCCGCTACTTTTTGACATATTCATAAATGACCTGGAAAAGGGAATAACTAGTGAGGTTATCAAATTTGCAGATGACACAAAACTGTTTAAAGTTGTTAAAACCCAAGAGGATTGTGGAAAACTGCAGGAGGATCTGGATAAATTGGAAGACTGGGCATCCAAATGGCAGATGAAATTTAATGTGGACAAGTGCAAAGCTATGCACCTAGGAAAGAACAACCCACACTATAGTTACACGATGCAAGGCTCCACATTAGAAACCACCACCCAGGAAAAAGATTTAGGAGTCATCGTGGATAACATGTTAAAACCCTCCACCCAGTGTGCAGCGGCGGCCAAGAAAGCAAATAGAATGCTAGGTATCATAAGGAAAGGAATGGAGAATAAAACAAAGGATATTATAATGCCTCTGTATCGCTCCATGGTACGACCGCACCTTGAATATTGTGTGCAATTCTGGTCACCGTATCTTAAAAAGGACATAGAGTTATTAGAAAAAGTACAGAGAAGAGCCACCAAATTGGTGAAGGGGATGGAAGGCTACTCCTATGAAGAGAGGCTAAAAAGGTTAGGGCTCTTTAACCTAGAAAAGAGACGGCTGAGGGGAGATATGATAGAGGTGTATAAATTAATGAATGGAGTGGAACGGATAAACGTGGATCAATTGTTTACGCTATCAGAATATAGAAGGACTAGGGGACATGTAATGAATCTACAGGGTAAACTATTTAAGACAAACAGGAGAAAATATTTCTTCACTCAACGTGTAATCAAACTCTGGAATCTGTTACCGGAGGATGTAGTAAAGGCTGTTAGTATAGCTGGGTTTAAAAAAGGTTTGGACAAGTTCCTGGAGGAAAGGTCCATAAACCACTATTAAAAAGGGACCCAGGATATCAATGCTTGGCCTAGTACAAGCACTGCAGAAGCTGTGTCTTTTGGGGAAACTGCTAGGTACGTATGACCTAGATTGGCCACTGTTGGAAACAGGATACTGGGCTTGATGGACCTCGGTCTGACCCAGTATGGCATTTCTTATGTTCTTATGTTCTTAACTGCTAACCCAATGTAGCAAAAAATCTGTACGTGATGGAGCAAATTGGTTACCAGATTTGGATTCAGCGCACCAAAAAACGTAAAAATCAATCGAAACATTAGAGGCAGTTTAAAAAAATTTTTTTTTAGTGTACCTGTGTTTTTGGTGAGGAACAGTACCTCTGTTTTCTTGAGGTTGATCTTGAGATTATGTTCCGATAGCCATTGGTTTATAGTGTTGAAAGAGGTTGTAATTGTTGAGTAGTTTGGGTTTGTGGTGGAAAAGGGAGCATATATCTTAATATCATCTGCATATAGATGATAGTGGATTGAATGTGCTTATGATATTGAAGATTGATTGTATATAGATGTTAAATAGTATCGCTGAGAGGGCAGATGCTCGAGGGATGCCTTGTATCTAAGTGAATTGATTGGAGGTCTTTTGTCCAATTGTACATATTGGGAGTGATCTGTGAGGTATGACCATAGCCATTCTAGGGCATTGTCACAGATTCCTATATTAAATAAGTACTGTAGGAGGATGTTATGGATATTGTGTTGAAAGCCACTGCAATATCTAGAAAGATGAGATTGAAGCCTTGTTTTGTGTTTTCTATACCCTTGATAAGTCAGTCTGTTAAAGTGATGAGCATGATTGTTGTGGAATCCGTGTTGGTGTATGTCTAAGGGAGAGTGTGAGTCAATGTATTCTTGCAGTTGGTAGAGGACTAGCTTCTATGTGGTCTTGCAACAGCTGCTGAACAGTTTTTACAATTATTTTGGTGATAAATGGTAGGCTGGATATAGGTCTGTATGCGCTGGGATCTTCTGGGTTGAGTGAGTGATTCTTTAGAGTCGGCCTTCTTGATGCTTGCTTAAATTTGGTAAGTATGTAACCTTGTGAGAGAAATAGTTGTGTGATTTTGAGTAGTAGTAGGTTTAGTTCTTTCTTTGCGAGCTTGATCCATGATGCATGGCATGGGTCTGGAGTGGGATGTTGTTGTGTTTAAGCTGGAGCAATTGGAGTGTGTGTATGATTTCCCAGCTCTTATTAATGGTGGTTTATTTATTATTTATTTATTTGCTTTTATATATTGCACTATTTCAAAATCAGATTGGTTTACATAGAACATGAACAATCAAACTGTATTACACAGAACGGGTATTAAACTGGAACAAGTGATTAACATTGAACAGGAACATCAACTTGGGTAGGTCAGGAGGAACTTTAGTAGAACAGGGGGAACTAAATTACATGTTGGTAAGTAGATCTTAACGGTTAAATGGGGGAGGCTGAGCTGTGGGTTCACAGGCATTGAACATGCCCTATCTATGGGATGTGGTCATAGAATAGCTGGAACAGTGAGTCTTTATGGATTTTCTGAAGGTTGACTGGTTGGAGATGGCTCAGATTGAAGCAGGGAGGGCGTTCCACAGAATTGGTGCATATAAAGAAAAGGCGTGGTTCTTGGTGGCTTGGGTGCTTATCCTTATTGGCGAAGGGGTCGTCAGCATGTTCACCATGCTTGATCTCCTCATTCTATTGTTAGGGGTGCGTTGTATAATTGCGACAAGGGAGTCCACAGACATGTCATGTAGGATCTTGAACATCATCAATAGGGCTTTGAAAATCAGACGGCTTGCTATTGAGATCCAGTGTAACTGCATTAAGATTGGTGTGACATGTTTGAATCTGGACCCTCCATGCAGTGTTCAGGCCACTGTGTTCATGGCCAATTGTAGTGGTTGGCGTGTATGTTTCAGCAGGCCTTGGAGAGTAATATTGGCATAGCCCAGGTGCGGAAGGATTAGTGCCTGGAATAATATGCAAAAGTCTGAGGGATCCAGGAGCAGATGTCGATGACAGAGGGTCCTTATCTTATGGTAAGCCGCCTTGATGACATTTCATATGTGCGCTTCCATACTCAGTTGCTGGTCCAAGATGACTGCCAGGTAGCGCACTTCATGCTTTGTCATCAGCTCTACGTCATTTACCCACAGGAAAGTTGGGGGGTAAATGTTTTGTCTCTGGTAATAAATAAAACTTCTGTCTTCTTGCAGTTGACTTTAAGGTTGTGTGTGGAGAGCCAGTCTGAGACAGCGATGAAACATTCTGTAATGATGGAGAAGTTAGGACTGTCTGTAGAGAATGGGGTGTATAGTAAGATGTCATCGGCATATATATGTATAAAATGTTGTATGACTGAATTATTGCGCAGATCGGCTGGATATAGATGTTGAAGAGCAGGACCGAAAGAGATGAGCCCTGCGGGACTCCCTGCATTTGCTGGAATGTATCTGATGTCTGCGCTCCTATGCGTACCTGTTGCTGGCAACCAGACAAGTAAGATCTATACCAGTCAAGGGCTGCAATCTGTATCCCTTTTAGCTGTAATCGGACAAGTAGAAGATTATGACTGACCTTATCAAAGAAAATTGTGTTCACACAAAACTTTTTTGGCCACTGAACGATTATGAAACTAAATAACTAATTTTATCGTTCTATTATAACTTCTGAGAGATCAAAACACACTCTTCTGACTGGCAGAGAAGGTTTCAGTAAAAAATAACACCTTATACTGCCGGGTTCTCAGCCCAGAGCTTTAGAATGGTGTTTCTTAACATCAATAACCCTCTGTCAGTTGGTGTGCTGATTAAAAATCCTTGAAGACAATTTTTAGCTGTTTAAATGGTAACTTTCTGCATATTGTAGCCTGAGAGCAATTCAACATTGAAAATGGTATAATATTCAGCTTCTACGTAATAACAGCTTAAGATCTTCTTCAATTTTCTGTATCCCAAGCAATTCAACATTGAAAATGGTATAATACTCAGCTTCTACGTAATGACAGCTTAAGGTCTTCTTCAATTTTCTGTGTCCCAACGTTCAACCCCGGTACCGACTGACGTTTCACATTTTTCGTCAGGGGACCTAAACATAACTAGAAAAATCAACAATAAAACTCACATCTCTCTCTCATTTTGTTATCACAAATCCAATTCATTCATACTCTTCTAAAAATTAGAAAATTAGAATACCAGAAATGCTGCCCGCGTTCTCGCTTCTCCTGCTATAATCGTGAAAATATCTGTCAGCTGGTAGAAAAACGCCGCGCATGCGTATCTGGTGTCTCTAGTTCCTTTTATAGTTTGGATGCACGAATCAAATTGAAGCTCTTCTTTAAAGCTAAAATTCGCGTTAGCAATGATGTCTATTAGAAAAACTTTTTTTTCTTATGTACAAGCCAGCCATTCTATCTGATTATTAAGCCCTGCTGGGGCTAGAGTGTTAAACTTAAAAATCAATCGTTGTTCTCTCAGATGAAGAGTCTGGGCTAGTGTTTTACCCCGACCACCTCTTTGAACTTGGGCTAAGCAAAGACATCGTAGCTGTTCAAAATCATGCTGCTTTTGTAAACAATGTTCTACTATTGGTGCTGTGCGGCTTTGGCACCGAAGGCGACTGCGATGTTCCCGCATTCGTATTCGGAACATGCGCGTTGTCTGTCCTATGTAACAAAGCCCACATGGACATAATATCGCATAGACTACTCCTTTTGACTCACAGGTAGTATTGTCCTTTAAGGTTAATGTAATTCCATTATATATAAATGTGTCCAAGCTAAGTGTGTTAGCACAGACATCACAATTACCACACTGCTTATGTCCCACTATAGGAGATATCTGAGTTTCATGAATACCATTTGGTATTCTAGCTGGGCTCAACAGGTCCTTCAGATTTGGTGCTCGTTGCCAAACACATAAGAAAAAAAAGTTTTTCTAATAGACATCATTGCTAACGCGAATTTTAGCTTTAAAGAAGAGCTTCAATTTGATTCGTGCATCCAAACTATAAAAGGAACTAGAGACACCAGATACGCATGCGCGGCGTTTTTCTACCAGCTGACAGATATTTTCACGATTATAGCAGGAGAAGCGAGAACGCGGGCAGCATTTCTGGTATTCTAATTTTCTAATTTTTAGAAGAGTATGAATGAATTGGATTTGTGATAACAAAATGAGAGAGAGATGTGAGTTTTATTGTTGATTTTTCTAGTTATGTTTAGGTCCCCTGACGAAAAAATGTGAAACGTCAGTCGGTACCGGGGTTGAACGTTGGGACACAGAAAATTGAAGAAGACCTTAAGCTGTCATTACGTAGAAGCTGAGTATTATACCATTTTCAATGTTGAATTGCTTGGGATACAGAAAATTGAAGAAGATCTTAAGCTGTTATTACGTAGAAGCTGAATATTATACCATTTTCAATGTTGAATTGCTCTCAGGCTACAATATGCAGAAAGTTACCATTTAAACAGCTAAAAATTGTCTTCAAGGATTTTTAATCAGCACACCAACTGACAGAGGGTTATTGATGTTAAGAAACACCATTCTAAAGCTCTGGGCTGAGAACCCGGCAGTATAAGGTGTTATTTTTTACTGAAACCTTCTCTGCCAGTCAGAAGAGTGTGTTTTGATCTCTCAGAAGTTATAATAGAACGATAAAATTAGTTATTTAGTTTCATAATCGTTCAGTGGCCAAAAAAGTTTTGTGTGAACACAATTATGGCAGGCCCGGAAGGTTGGAAGAATGTTTTGAGTTATACTCAGGATTATATCTCGAATCTAGCCAAAGAAAAGACTCCTTTTACGCAGTTGGATGCACAATTGAGTTCTACTAATGAAGTTACTTGGGACATGTTTTTAAAGCTCCAAAAGAAAAAAATCCGGCTTGAGCTACACCGGTATTCACTGCTTGAATACATCAACCGCCAACAGATCCCTCGGGGTTTGAGAATATACAAAGAACCTAGAAAGCCAGCCATCGAGAGTGATTTTGTTGAACACTGGAATCAAATTTTGAATAAGTGCTCACTTGACCTCATGGTCTTAATAGTTGAGACAGCTAAAAAAGATTTGGAAAAACTCACCGAAGATTTGAGTATTCAAGAAGCTAGTTTAAAGTCGATTGAAACCGATAGTGTATTTAGCTTGAAAATGGAAGATCATAAGAAGCAACTGGAGATATTTCACCATGAAATTAAAACTATGAAAATACGTAAGTTCCAGAGAGACCATATGGACTACACCGTTGGATATGTATATCCGTGGTTAAATGCAAATAGAAAGATGAGAAAACATCAAAAAAGAGTTAATTTCTCTGGGACTTCAGAAGAGAGTGGGTCTTCGGACTCAGGCGAATCGTCAAAAGGTAGAGTGGATTTTTCAGAAGACACAGCAAATGGAAAAAAGAAGAAAAAAGAATCGGAACGAATCAAACAGAAATTCAAAAAACAAAAATAACATCTATCACAGAGGATGAGAATTTGGTAGTAAATATTTCACGTAAAAAGTTAACAACACAGGAAATAACAATCTTGAATAAAGGTTTCACTTTTGTACCTCGGTGTGAGTTTGATTCATTTCAATTTAGAATAGATCTTGAAGCACTCCTTAGGAAATTATGGCTTAAAACATATTTCTCTTCTAGTGATAAAAAGATAGAGGATCAATCTGAGGATCCAGAAATGGATTTATCAACCAAGCGCATCTCGATACCATTTCATTCCACCTGGGTTCCTCCAGGGGCCCCCCCTCCAGCTTTGGATATTTTTCGACAGTTGGTCCTACAAGATGTTAACAAGTTGGAAAAGACCAAAAAATTAAGTCGTACGGCATTATCTCCAGAGGAGTCTCGAGCATTAAAAATTTTAAAAACCCGTACAGACATTACAATAAAAAGAGCTGATAAAGGAGGAGCAGTCGTCGTAATGGCCACGGAAGATTATGTGACAGAAGCTCTATTACAACTGCAGGATCCGTTAGTTTATAAACGTTTGGAAGAAGATCCTCTACCACAACTCCAATCACTAATTAAGAGGCATACCACAGAGGCATTGAAATCTAACCTAATCACTAAGAAAGAATTTTCTTTTTTAAATCCCCTAGCACCTACCACTGCGAGGCTGTATATGGTTCCGAAGATACATAAGAACATCTCAAAACCACCGGGGAGACCCATTGTGTCAACTCGAGGAAGTGTACTAGAACCTCTGTCCATTTTTTTGGACTCGTTTATGAGACCTTTATTAAGTACAATACCTTCCTTCTTGAGAGACACTACCCATTTTCTGGTCGTTCTTCAAGAATATGCACAGTTGTCAGTTCAACCAGAAGTACAGCTAGTAACACTAGATGTAGTCTCCCTTTACACAAACATCCCGCAAGCAGGAGCACTTACAGTGGTGGATAGAGTTTTAAACCAACGGTCTGATATGACCGAACAGCTGAAAGGATTCCTTCTTAAATTGGCAGAATTAACCATTTCCCATAATTATTTTGAATTTGGGGAGACATTATATCAACAGACAACTGGCGTGGCTATGGGTGCTACATGTGCCCCTTCCATAGCCAATTTTTATATGGGATTTTTTGAGGAACGTTGGCTCGAAAATTCACAATACTCTCCACATATTCTTCTATGGAAGCGTTTCATAGATGATATCTTTTTGTTGTGGCAAGGTTCCGTGACTCTACTCACTGAATTCGTAGGTTGGTTAAATTCTCGGGAGGCTTCTATACGTTTTACTTACCAACATCATACTGAAACTCTCACTTATCTGGACGTCAAGATAACTCGTGCCATGGGATACTGGACAACAACGGTTTTTAAGAAACCGACGGATCGAGTTACTTATTTACAATACAATAGTATGCATCCTCCAAAACTAAAGGCTGGGCTTCCCTTTTCCCAGTTCTTACGTTTCCGACGTAATTGTTCTGATAGAGAAGACTATAAATGTAAAGCAACGAAACTACAAAAAGAATTCATTCAACGGGGTTATCCCAAAAAAGTAGTACGTCAGGCATACATTCGAGCTCTATACAACCATAGGTCTACTCTATTAGGAACTAGTGATACAGTGAAACAATTGGCATTAAACACTCCGGTCAATTTAATTACTAAGTACTCCCCCTGAGTGGAGCACTACAAAAAATTTTACTTAAACATAATAATATAATAACTACAATTCCCGGATTGGAGAACAATCGGATTCGCTGTGTTTGGCAACGAGCACCAAATCTGAAGGACCTGTTGAGCCCAGCTAGAATACCAAATGGTATTCATGAAACTCAGATATCTCCTATAGTGGGACATAAGCAGTGTGGTAATTGTGATGTCTGTGCTAACACACTTAGCTTGGACACATTTATATATATGGAATTACATTAACCTTAAAGGACAATACTACCTGTGAGTCAAAAGGAGTAGTCTATGCGATATTATGTCCATGTGGGCTTTGTTACATAGGACAGACAACGCGCATGTTCCGAATACGAATGCGGGAACATCGCAGTCGCCTTCGGTGCCAAAGCCGCACAGCACCAATAGTAGAACATTGTTTACAAAAGCAGCATGATTTTGAACAGCTACGATGTCTTTGCTTAGCCCAAGTTCAAAGAGGTGGTCGGGGTAAAACACTAGCCCAGACTCTTCATCTGAGAGAACAACGATTGATTTTTAAGTTTAACACTCTAGCCCCAGCAGGGCTTAATAATCAGATAGAATGGCTGGCTTGTACATAAGAAAAAAAAGTTTTTCTAATAGACATCATTGCTAACGCGAATTTTAGCTTTAAAGAAGAGCTTCAATTTGATTCGTGCATCCAAACTATAAAAGGAACTAGAGACACCAGATACGCATGCGCGGCGTTTTTCTACCAGCTGACAGATATTTTCACGATTATAGCAGGAGAAGCGAGAACGCGGGCAGCATTTCTGGTATTCTAATTTTCTAATTTTTAGAAGAGTATGAATGAATTGGATTTGTGATAACAAAATGAGAGAGAGATGTGAGTTTTATTGTTGATTTTTCTAGTTATGTTTAGGTCCCCTGACGAAAAATGTGAAACGTCAGTCGGTAACCGGGGTTGAACGTTGGGACACAGAAAATTGAAGAAGACCTTAAGCTGTCATTACGTAGAAGCTGAGTATTATACCATTTTCAATGTTGAATTGCTTGGGATACAGAAAATTGAAGAAGATCTTAAGCTGTTATTACGTAGAAGCTGAATATTATACCATTTTCAATGTTGAATTGCTCTCAGGCTACAATATGCAGAAAGTTACCATTTAAACAGCTAAAAATTGTCTTCAAGGATTTTTAATCAGCACACCAACTGACAGAGGGTTATTGATGTTAAGAAACACCATTCTAAAGCTCTGGGCTGAGAACCCGGCAGTATAAGGTGTTATTTTTTACTGAAACCTTCTCTGCCAGTCAGAAGAGTGTGTTTTGATCTCTCAGAAGTTATAATAGAACGATAAAATTAGTTATTTAGTTGACCTTATCAAAGGCCAAGGCAATGCCCAGGAATATTAGGATGAATCCCTGCTTCTTTTTATCTATTCCTGTTAGGAGTGTGTCAAGGAGGGTAGCCAGAAGAGTTTCAACCCCGTTCAACCCCGGAACCCATGCTGCTGTAGGTCAAGGGAAGCGTAGGAGTCGACGTGATCCTGGATTTGTTACTGGACATTCTTTTCTTTTATCTTAGCCAGGAAGGGGGGGCTAGACATGGGTCTCTAGGAGCTGATGTCAGAAGGATCTAGTTTATTGTTTTTCAACAATGGTCTGATGGAGGCAGTTTTCAGGGATGGTGGTAGCACACCTGTGGTCAGGGAAAGTATAAGATTCTGGTGATGGCAGTGCTTAGGTCAGATAGCGCTAACTTGATCCAGCATGTAGGGCATGGTTCGGTTGGAGCAGTGGTGGTATTCATCCTGCATATAATGTTCTTGATCTGCTCATTGGAGTATGAGTTAAAGGCCTCTAGCTTGGGGAGAACAGTGTCTCCTGTTGGGGTGTTGTCCATGTGAGGATCTTCCAAAAGAGGATTTACTGAGTGAGGCCTCGTCATATTTGTTTTGCTGTGGAAGTGTGCGGCAAAGGTCTCTGGGCTGGGGGTATCTGCCAGATGGTTCTTAGATGTGCCCTTTGTAAGGGACTTAATAAGACCAAAAAGCTCTTGGAGCTTATTAAGAGAGCGCATCAGGATATTGATATGGTATTCCTTTCTTTTCTGGTCGATTGTTCTATGGTGTTCGTGTAAGCTGTTCATGTATTCAACATGGTCATGGGAGAGTCTGGAGTGTTTCCAGCATCACTCAAGCTTCCTAACACATATTAGGGATTCACACAGCTCAGCGGTGAACCATATGGTTGTGTGGTTCTTTCTGGTGGGCGTCGTGGAGTGAGGTTAGAGAGATGCTTTACTTAAGGTGTTGTTCCATATATCTATCAGTTCTTCCAGCTCAGTAGCATTAGTATTGAGATCCTGAAGAGTATCTTGGAGGAAGGCTTCTTTGTTAAAATATCTGAAGTGGTGGGAAGCTGGTGGGCTGGTTCTAGAAGGCAGCTGATCTTTTGAGCCCATAGGGATGTGGAAAATAATGGCATTGTGATCCGACCAGGGGACAGGAAGGACCAAAGGTGGGTTCTGGCTAGACGATCTCTGGGGGGGTGAGGGAGCAAAGATGAGGTCCAGAGTGTTTCCTCTTGTGCGGGTGGGTGTTTGTATTAATTGATCGTAGCTCAGTGTGTCAAGAAAGGCTTTAGAGTGTTTGGTTGGGAGTGCTGGGAGGTTAAAATCACCTAGCAGCCAGAGTGGTTTTCATTAGGTATTCAGGTTGCATGCTAGGTCAAGGATTGTGGACAGGTCATCAATGCATGCGGACGGTGAACGGTAGAACAGACCCATTGCTAGGAACTTGTTTGATATCATGATGAAATCAAGGTTGGTTGTGCTCTGGGAAGTCTAGCAATGGAAATGGAAATTGCTTCTGGCTATTATGAGGATTCCACTGCGCCTGCGATTTGTTCTAGGGCAGTTAAAGAGGTCATAACTAGGGAACTTTAGTTGGTTAGCTAGTGAGTATGGTGTCTGTGTCGGTGAATCTAGAGAAAGTCTAGATTCTGGTGTTTGAGATAGTCAAGGAGGGCAGGCCATTTATTCTGGATAGAATGAGCATTTATGAGCATGCAGTGCAGGTTTTCAGACTGATGAGAATTACATCTATAGGGTTTCATTGGGGGTTGGCAGACTATGTGTATGAGCTGGCAATGGCGTACTGAGAGTGGTGCCCGTGTGGCCTTGGAAGGAGGGGATTAGACCCTGCTGTTGAGTATAAGATTCAGACCATAGGACGAATTGGGCCAGGCAATATAAGAGTAGCATGAATGTGAGACCCTATGCCATTGTGCTGTGTTATAAGCAGGGATGGTACCTATGCGAGTAGTGCTGTGAGCTGTGATTGGGCTCCTAGGTGAGGGTGCATTTGAGGCATTATCTCTAAGTTCTGTGATTGCCCCCTCCTAATAGGGACCGAAGGTAGAGGAGCTGCTTGGTGCAGGAGGCCTACCTTGTCTTGCAGAGCAGGGATGGTATAGAAGCTCTGGCTTTTTCATCGGTTTGGAGCGCAGGTGATTTTGGTTTGGGCTAGTTGGTAGCCGCTGCTTAGTGATGGCACTGCTGTGTAGTTTGGCTCAGTGCCCCACTCAAGGGTCATGTCTAAGGGCCCTCTGGTGAGGCCTTCAGGCATGGGCGTGCCTCCTGGCGCTGGATTGAATGTGTGCTGCCAGCTGGTAGTGGGCCTGATTGGCCTTTGGTGTAGGGAGTGGGAAGAGCTTCAGGCCTGCTCCCTGTTGCCGGAGGCCGATCGAGCTCATGTGGTCTCCCTCGTGCCACAACCAATGTATATGTACACTCCTACATGTGCTTATATGTATTTTTAAAAAGTGTCTGCATTTGGCAGCATCATTTGTAAAACATAGGGGAATTCAGCACATCCTGATCTGGCTGTCCATATTTCCACCTCAGTGACCTATCTAAAATGACCCTTCCAGGCATACATATGTCTTTACAAAGTAGGCCCTAAATAGGCATCTATTTGGCCTCTCCAACTAGGTTACCTATTCTAAAATTTCTCTCTAAATGATTTCCTTAGCTCCACCAGACTTTAATTCCATACCTCTAACTGAATTGTTCAGAATAACATATGTTATCTATCAGGCTCTCTCACTTTCTTCCACTCTGTCCCAAGTATTCTCTACCAGTGACCTCAGGTAGTCAGTGGCTCAGTTTGGCTTCGGTACAAAATGCAATCGTGTAATGAAATTGTCAACTTATTATTTAAAAAAATACAATGTCAGACATTGTGTGCCAGTGGTAATTGCATGTGTATTTTTGAAACATTAAAATGCTTTAAGGCCTATCCTGTTTAGCTGGAACGCACAATTTGCTCAACTCATTATGTTATACCAGCTGCAGGTGTTCTGTTTTAATTGACATTGAGAGATCAGTATTATATGCTGGAACACTTGAGGTCAAAGATACAGGAATTTGATGCCGCTGGAGCAGTCACTGTTACATCATGCCATCATGCAGGACATGATTAAATCATTGGCAAACCAGGTACATGCCTAGGGCCCAAATATTTCAGAGGGGTCCTCTCAAATGGGTAATTCCATGCTTTCCAAGGCAGAGTTTTGCCCCGGTAAGTCAGCTGCTGATAGAAAAATAAGTGTGTGTGTGTGAGGGGCTACTGCTTGTAAAGTTTTGCAAAGAATGTGTAGTAATTGTTAAATTTTACCGTACTTTACTGAAAAGCTCCTAAGGGCTAGTTTTACAAAGTAGACTATGACATTAGCATGGGTGAATGCCATTAACACAAGTACAGTATTAATAATGCAGAAAATGAGACCTGCACTAAGTAATGTGCTTTAATGTTTAGTGCACTCTAGTAAATTTAGTCCTGAAGAAACATGTTCTAAATGCTGAATGTATCTAAATATTTCTCAATTTCTGTGGAATGTAAAGGAAGCTCAACTTTTGGAAAATATTTTTTCTCTAGTTTTTGAAGAAGGATTGTTTCCCCTATATTAGCAAAATAACAAATATGTATTTTACTATTAACTGTACTGCAAAGTGTGGATAATGACACTGGTCCTGAAGAAGGATGGTTTTTTGGCAAGCTGTGAGATCTTTCATTGGACTGACTTAAGAATGATTCAAAGACAATGATGTAGACGAGCTTTTGAGTCAATTCTTGTCCCTCCTTCAAATCTGGTCTCAAAAGCTCATGTCGAGCACCCGCACTGAATATGTTTTATGTTGGTTCCATAAAAGATATCCAGCTAGAATTTCTAACGCATGCCATCATAATACCACATGCTGGTAAAATGCTTTATTAGAAATTAAGCCCCATCGCATGACATGGGACTTGCAATAAAATAGCATATATTAATGGTATTAGCATGGACTAATTCAATAAGGCATGTTAATATCTCCAGCTGATTGGAGTTAAAGAAAGCAAAAATCCATACTTCAATGTCTATAAAATTATGCATATCCAGATCTTCATTCAGCAGAACCAAATTGTAATAAAGATAAAATTAACATGAAAGGACATGTTTAATGTTCGCTGTTCCTGTTCTCTAATCTTGTTCTATGTAATGTATGTTCTTTGTTCCTTGTAAACCGCACTGATTTCTAAATAGTGCAGAAAAATCCAAGTTATCAATGTCCCTGTTTAATGTAATCCAAGTTTAAGTTTCAATGTAAACCGCTTTGATTGAAATGATAAAGCGGTATATAAAACCTGTTATATAAATAAAAAAAAATAAAAAATATATAAAACCAAATAAATAAAGGTGGTTTATATATTTGACGAAGGGTAACGAAACGCGGCCTGTGTCGGGTTGTCTAGTGTTCAAGAAAGACTCAGTCCTTCCACATTTATCATGCCTTGGACTGGTTGCTGTTTTCTGCATGGTAATTGCTTCTGTAGTGTTGTAAAAGACTTCAGGTGGTTTGCCTCTCTCTGCTCTGGGAAGAGCAGTGCCCTCACAGTGCTCTGCTATAGAGGTGGATATTTAACTCCTGTGATGACTTTGCTGTGAGTTCTAGCTGTCTATTTATTTATTGGTGTGCTACTTCATCGCCCTGTTCCCTTTAGTTTTGCACTTCAGCTTTCTCAGCTGTATAACTTACCCTGCCTCTTTCAACTATCTGGCCTTTGTGTAGTAGCCAGGTTAACGGTTACTTTAAATTAAATATCTCTCCCTGCTCAGTCCCCAGAACATGCTGCATTTTAAACTTTTTTTTCCTGCACTAGTCTACCTGAGGGACTAACCCCTCCCCCCCTGCTGAGGTATTGTGTAGCCCTTCTTCCTGTCTCCTCCTCCCACGTGTGCACAGTCTGTTCTGTTTGCCTCTCTCTGCTCTGGGAAGAGCAGTGCCATCACAGTGCTCTGCTAGAGAGGTGGATATTTAACTCCTGTGACAACTTTGCTGTGAGTTCTACCTGTCTATTTATTTATTTATTTGTGTTGTCTTTATTGGTGTGCTACTTCATCTCTTTGTTCCCTTTAGTTTTGCACTTCAGCTTTCACAGCTGTATAACTTACCCTGCTCCTTTCAACTATCTGGCCTTTGTGTGGTAGCCAGGTTAACTGTTACTTTAAATTAAATATCTCTCCCTGCTCTGTCCCCAGAACGTGCTGCATTTTAAACTTTTTTTTCCTGCTCTAGTCTACCTGAGGGACTAACCCCCTCCCCCACTGCTGAGGTTACAGACAGGGTACCTTGTAACAGCCCTCTTTTAATAGATCTTATTTCCCTCCCTCCCCAACACCCACCCATCCCTGGGGTAATTGTAGCTTTATAGGTACTTATACGGTTAGAGGAAAGGGGCTGCTCTCAAGTACAGCTCTTTATCCAAATCAGTCATACATTGAGGACCTGAGATTAATTAAGCTTCAGGTAAACAAGGTATATTAAAGGTATTAGAAACACTTTTTTATTTTTTTTTATTTTATATAATGCATTCCAAATACAAAGTGAAGAAAAAAAGAGGTACAGGAAGAAATAAAAGAAACACAAAAAATGAACTACATTTGAAAAAATCCAATACCACTACACAGTCCACATCATGAAGAGAGCAGCAGAGGGAGAACAACCAGGGCAATAAATTTAAAGGCTACTACTCCCAACCCTAAATACAAAAACACAATAATATAAACAAAGTACAACTTATCTTAGACCTGGATGGACGTCAAGAGTGTTTCAAGTTGCAATGGATCAAGAAAAACATAATCTATCCCCTGCAAAATAATCAAACACTTACAGGGAAATCAGAGAAAAAAGGTTCCCCCTTCAGCCAAAACACGAGGCTTAAGCTGCAGGAAGGACCTCCTCCGAATTTGAGTGAAGCGGGAGACATCGGGAAAAATATATAACTTGTGGCCATGAAAGGAAGCATCTTTTTTTTAAAAAAAGGCCTTCATAATCCTGGCCTTATCAACAAGATTAACCAAAGTAAGCACTAATGTGGCATGTGAAGGAATCAGAACTTGAGAATTCTCCAAGAAATCAGTTAAATTTAAATCACTCTGATCCATCGACAAAGCCACATTATTATCCACAGGTGTCTCCCGCGACGGTAAATAAAAAGAATGAGCAATCAGATACACTTTTATTAGTATAAGCATCCACACCAACCCTTAGTAAGTACAGAATTTAAAGACCTAAACACAAGCTTTAAACTAAGATGCAGACAACAGTCCAGCAGCGAGATGGGGGCTTTCCAGTCTTTTGCATTGAGTGTCACATGTATGATTTTCTCCCAGTTGGTGAGAGGTCTTACGCATGCACTAAGTGCAAGCAGCTCTTTGCTCTCAGGGAACAAGTCCATTCTCTAGAGGCTAGATTAGCAGACCTGGAAGACATAAGAAAGACAGAGAGGTACATGGACGAAACCTACAGGGATATAGTTCTGAAGTCCCACCTCCAGTCGGGCAGCATCCCTGTTGTCATGGAGGAGAGAGGTCACATGACAGGAGAGCATCACCCTAGTGTGGCAGGACGTGATCCTGTAACTAGGACCTGTCCTCCAGGTGATGTAAAACCCTCTCACACTGAGGACGTTTCTCCAGGGCCATGTGCCCATGAGGGAAGGGTTAGGACAGCTGTTATAGTTGGTGATTCAATCATTAGGCATGTAGATAGCTAGGTGGCTGGTGGACGTGAGGATTGCCTGGTGCAAAGGTAGCGGACCTCACGCACCGCCTAGATGAGGTCTTAGATAGTGCTGGGGAGGAGTCTGCTGTCTTGGTACATGTCGGTACCAATGACATAGGAAAATGTGGTAGGGAGGTTCTGGAGGCTAAATTTAAGCTTTTAGGTAGGAAGTTGAAATCCATAACTTCCAGGGTAGTGTTCTCTGAAATGCTTCCCGTTCCATGTGCAGGACCCAAAAGGCAGGCAGAGCTCCGGAGTCTCAATGCATGGATGAGACGACGGTGCAAGGATGAGGGTTTTGGATTTGTTAGGAACTGGGGAACATTCTGGGCAAAGAAGGGGATCTTCCGAAAGGATGGGCTTCACTTTAACCAGGATGGAACCAGACTGCTGGCATTAACCTTTAAAAAGGAGATAGGGAAGCTTTTAAACTAGAAAATAGGGGAAAGCCGACAGTCGCCCACGAGCGCATGGTTCAGAAGAAGGTATCCTTGAAGGATACTACCAAAAGCAGAGAGGTTCCAAAAAAGAGTAAAGTAGCCCAAATGCCCTTGAGTATGGTGCAGACAGAGCGTAAAGATTCCAAATTACCCATGCCTACCAAGAGCCAGATTAATATTAATAAAATACAGTCTCTAAAATGCTTGTATGCAAATGCTAGAAGTCTAAAAAATAAGATGGGAGAGTTAAAATATATAGCACTAAATGAGAGGTTAGATATGATTGGAATCTCAAAGACATGGTGGAAGGAGGATAACCAGTGGGACACTGTGATACCTGGGTACAAACTATATCGTAATGATAGAACTGATCAAATTGGTGGAGGGGTTGCTCTATGTTAGAGAGGACATTGAGTCAGAAAGGATTAAAGTTTTGCAGGAAACAAAATTTGCTGTAGAATCTCTATGGATTGAAATTCCATTTATGAAGGGGAAGGTGATGGCAGTAGGAGTGTACTATCGACCGCCTGGCCAGAATGAACAAATGGATAATGAAATGCTCAAAGAAATCAAGGAAGCTAACAAAAGTCACAGCACAGCAATAATAATGGGTGATTTCAATTACCCCGGTATCGACTGGGTCAGTGTCACGGCAGGACATGCTAGGGAGATAAAGAAAAGGCGACAGCAAAAGCTAGAAGGATGCTTGGGTGCATACGGAGAGGAATGGCTAGCAGAAAAAAGGAGGTGATAATGCCTCTGTATAAGTCTTTGGTGCGACCTCATTTGGAGTATAGTGTGCAATTCTGGAGACTGCACCTTCAAAAGGATGTGAACAGGATGGAGTCAGTGCAGAGGGTGGCTACTAAAATAATTAGTGGGCTTCATTATAAAGCAAATGAGGACAGACTTAAGGATCTTAATATGTACACCTTAGAAGAAAGGCGGGATAGAGGTGATATGATTGAGATGTTTAAATACCTCCGTGGCATAAATGTTCAGGGAGAGAGCCTCTTTCAATTGAAAGCAAGTTCTGCTACGAGGGGACATGGGATGAGGGTGAAGGGAGATAGATTCAGGAGTGATATACGGAAATATTTCTTTATGGAAAGAGTAGTGGATCCATGGAATAGTCTCCCAGTGGAGGTGGTAGAGATGAGGACAGTAAATGAATTCAAAAAAGCATGGGACCAACACAGAGGATCTCTAAAGTTAAAAAGTGGACTGTTGTAGTTGTTGATATGAAAGGACAGACTAGATAGGCCATGTGGTCTTTTTCTGTCATCATGTTTCTAAGTTCCTAGATGAAATAAATGACTGCTTCTTGGAGCAGCTGGTTCATGACCAGAGGGAAAGCCATATTGGACCTAGTCCTTAGTGGAACACCAGATCTGGTGCAGGAGATAAGGGTGTTGGGACCACTTGGCAATAGTGATCATAGCATGATCACGTTTGATTTAATTAGTGGAGGAGGGATAGTAAGGAAATCCACAGTACTACCTTTTAACTTTAGAAAGTGAGACTATGATAAAATGAGGAAAATAGTTAAGAAAAAACTAAAAGGAGCGGTTGCAAAGGTTAAAGACTTACATCAAGCTTGGGTGTTGTTTAAAAATACTATCCTGGAAGCTCAGACCAGCTGTATTCCATGCATTAAGAAAAGTAGAAGAAAGTCCAAAAAACTGCCAGCATGGTTTAAAGGTGAGGTCAGAGAGGCTATTGCTGACAAAAAAGCATCTTTCAGGAAATGGAAAAAAGAGCCAAATGACGAAAACTGGAAACAGCACAAGCACTGGCAAGTTAAATACAAAGCATTGATAAGGCAGGCAAAGTGAGAATTTGAGAAGAAACTTGCTATGGAAGCAAAAATGCAAAATAAAGACTTTTTCAAGTACATTCGTAGCAAAAAGCCTGTGAGAGAGTCAATTGGACTGTTAGATGATAGAGTGGTAAAAGGGGCAGTAAGAGGAGACAAGGCTGTAGCGGAGAGACTGAATGAATTCTTTGCTTCGGTCTTTACTGATGAAGATGTAGGGATGTTACCCAAGACTGAAGTGATATTTAAAGGTGATACTGCAGAGGAATTGAGAGAAATATCGCTACTTAGACCACTGATAGATAACACTGATTTCAGAACCATAGTACAAACACTTATTACACCACATTTAGATTACTGTAATGGTATTCTTCAAGGGACCTCTAAGAAAAATATTCACACTCTTCAATTAGCCCAAAATGTCACCGCAAGGATTATCTACAAAGCGAAAATTTCAGATCATATATCTCCGATCCTCTACGCTCTCCATTGGCTACCCGTCTCATGCAGAATCATCTACAAGTCCTTAGTCAATACGTTTAAGATCTTTAATAATATAGCACCATCTTTCTTATCTACGCTGATCACCATCCCACATGATAATAGATCGAGACGAAGAATAAACCTTCACACGATACAAGTTCCTGATTCTATTCGAAAAACAAGTCAGAAGACAAGTAACACAGCTTTCTCATACTTCGCTCCTACGCTATGGAACAACCTCCCGATTGAAATCAGAGAAATCAAAGATCTTCAATTATTTAGAAAAAATCTAAAAACCCATCTATTTACTCTGCACTACAATAACCTCCACATTGAAGATAATCCTAACACAGAAAAAAACACCGTTCATCAATCACTCACTGACCCTACTTAGACAAAGCATAAACCTTTCTCACACATTCACATTACTCACCTAGATTAACCTTACCCTTAGAAAGCAATTTGCTTGTCGCTAATGTGAATAACTGTAATTTAATGTAAATATTTGACTTTACTGTTGATGTACTGTTGGTACTATGTTTTGAAACATTATCTAATTAATACCCAGTTCATATGTTCCTACCCCTCCTGTTATCTCATTGTATTTTTAAGTTACACTTAATAGTTGAATGTTCTTTGTTCTAAATCTGTTCTATGTAAAATAGTTCTTTGTTCTAAATCTGTTCTATGTAAAATAATAGTGCTCTATTATTAATGTTTGTTACCTGTAAACCGCCACTGATCTCTGGAAGTGGCGGTATAGAAAAGATGTATAAATAAATAAATAAATAAATACACCGGGATGATGTATTACAACTATTTAATAAACTGAATAGTAGCAAATCACCTGGACCAGATGTTATACATCCAATGGTGTTGAAAGAACTGAAATATGAGATTGCAGACCTGCTATTAGTAATTTTTGAACTTTCATTAAAATCATCTGTAATACCTGAAGATTGGAGGATCGCCAAGTTTTACTCTCCCATTTCAATGTAAGTGCATAACAGAGCGTCTGTTAAGCACAAATCTGTTGTAATGTAAACCGCACTGATTTTAAATAGTGTGGTATATAAAAGCAATAAATAAATAAATACATAATAAAAAATGTAATGCCAGTTTTTAAAAAGGGTTCCGGGGTGATCCGGGAAACTACAGACCGTTGAGCCTGACGTCAGTACCGGGAAAAATGGTAGAAACCATCATAAAAAAACAAAATTACTCAGCATGTACATAGTCTTGGCCTAATGGGAGACAGCCAACATGGCTTTAGACAAGGAAGATCTTGTCTTACTAATCTGTTATGTTTTTTCGAAGGTGTGAATAAACAGGTAGACAAAGGTGAGTCGGTTGATATAGTGTATCTGCACTTTAAGAAAGCCTTTGACAAGGACCCTCATCAGAGACTTTAGGCAAAACTAAAAAGTCATGGGATAGGAGGCAGTGTACTATTGGGGATCGGGAACTGGTTAAAAGATAGAAAACAGAGGGTAGGGCTAAATGGCCAATTTTCCCAATGAAAAAAGGTGGAGTACCCCAGGGATCTGTACTGGGTCCGCTGCTTTTTGACATATTCATAAATGACCTGGAAAAGGGAATAACTAGTGAGGTTATCAAATTTGCAGATGACACAAAACTGTTTAAAGTTGTTAAAACCCAAGGGGATTGCGAAAAACTGCAGGAGGATCTGGATAAATTGGAAGACTGTGCATCCAAATGGCAGATGAAATTTAACGTGGACAAGTGCAAAGTTATGCACCTAGGAAAGAACAACCCACACTATGGGTACACGATGCAAGGTTCCACATTGGGAACTACCACCTAGGAAAAAGATTTAGGCGTCATCGTGAATAACATGTTAAAACCCTCGGCCCAGTGTGCAGCGGCGGCCAAGAAAGCAAATAGAATGCTAGGTATCATAAGGAAAGGAAAGGAAAATAAAACAAAGGATATTATAATGCCTCTGAATCGTTCCGTGGTACGACTGCACCTTGAATATTGTGTGCAATTCTGGTCGCCGTATCTTAAAAAGGATATAGTGTTATTATAAAATGTACAGAGAAGAGCCATCAAAATGATAAAGGGGCTGGAAGGCTACTCCTATGAAGAGAGGCTACAAAGGTTAGGGCTCTTCAACCTGGAAAAGAGACAGCTGATGGGAGATATGATAGAGGTCTATAAATTAATGAATGGAGTGGAACAGGTAAACATAGATCAATTGTTTACGCTATCAGAATATAGAAAGACTAGGGGACATGTAATGAAGCTATAGGGTAAACTATTTAAGACAAATAAGAGAAAATATGTTTTCTCTCAACGTGTAATCAAACTCTGGAATTTGTTACCGCAGGATGTAGTAAAGGCTGTTAGTGTAGCTGGTTTTAAAAACGGTTTGGACAAGTTCCTGGAGGAAAGGTCCATAAACCATTATTAAAAAGGGACCCAGGATATTAATTCTTGACCCAATACAAGCATTGTGGAACTTGTGTCTTTTGGGGAAACTGCTAGGTGCATATGACCTAGATTGGCCACTGTTGGAAACAGGATGCTGGGCTTGATGGACCTTGGTCTGACCCAGTATGGCATATCTTATGTTCTTATGTATCCAGCCATAATCTTATCTTCCAAGCATCATAGGTCACAAAAATCCTTCCAAAATCCAAACAGAATAAATATGCTTAGCTGGCACGTTTTTGGTATGTTGCGCCCATTCTCAGAACCACATTCAGCATGGAGCATGAACAAAGATATACATATTTTATTCAAAAATGTGTGGAAATCTAAGAAGCAAAATCTCTACATGAAGAAGAAATAGAATCAAGAAACAGGAAGGTTAATAATTTCAGGAATCTAGCTGAATTGCATTTAAAATCAATAGATTTCTCCCAAATTTTGAATTCAGGGCTGTCCTTAGGATAGGATGAATCAGGGTCACTACTCTGTACACTATAATTTGGGGTTCTGCAACCTTGGCATGTTGTGTCTCACCCTCTAGTGCTATCTTTCTCCACCAGGAATGATTTTCTCTCACAGATAGGAGGAGAGTAGCACTCCTTACCTACATCCTTATTAATTAATTTAACAGGTTTTTTAATACCGCTTTATCATTTCATTATCATACCACATCTGTCTTCTCCTCTGTTTCATTCTCATCCAAACACAGGAGGGCCTCATAATCTTGCAGGACCTGCCAGTTTCCAATGTTCAGAGTATCATAGGGGTAGCTTCCGATCCTCATTTAGCGGGTCTGGGTGTCCAGTTCAGATGTTCAGACCCGCTAAACATCCAGATTGCACTGGTGGCTACAGAGCCCCCTGCATCATGTATAGCCAACTTGTGCAGGGAGCTCTGTTCGTGGGTGGGAGGGGGTGGACTGGGGGAGGAGAGAGGGCAGGCAGTGGGAGGGGAAGTGACCTTGGACATACAGGGATGATTCTGAGTTCATCTCTGTAGGTCCGGGGTTGGCAGGTTAGATGGGGACTTATTTCACCTTGAAGGTGGAGTAAGTCCCCCTGACTATTGGGGGACAGCGGAGCTGGGCTGAACCAAAGAGGTGATGTGGTGCAGGTGGATTCCTGCAGCCTGACCCGGGACATGGGAGGCTCGATTGGGGGTCGGGCTGCAGGAAAAGAATGTTTTGGTGGGCGGCTGGTGATCGCGGCTCCTTCATGGTGCTGCAGTGGCATGACAACAGAATGCCATGCCAGTGTTGGTTCATGGAGGAGCCTGGCTGAGTTAACTGGGGAAGTCACTGGATGTCCAGGGTGCCTGAATCGGGGCACCTCCCATACATCCAGCCATTGTGCTGCAGTTCTGCTCCCGCGGGGCCATCTAGTCCCGGGTGCATCCCCGGGCCAACCGGATATCTAGACATCCAGATGGCCAAGGGACGCACATGTCTGAATGTGCCTCATAGTGTATGATGGCAGATAAAGATCAGTATGGCCCATCTAGTTTGGCCAGTAAGGTAGTTAGAACAGTAGTACCCACCGCTCCATGCAGGTCACCCCCTCCCCCTGTATTTGTTGAAGTATAAAGGATATTTAAGTTTGCTTTGATTTCATCCTCTTGCTATAAAGGGATCCATGTTGTTGTCCCATGCTGTTTTGAATTCTATCACTGTATTTGTCCCCACCACCTCCATTGAGAGAGCATTCCAAGCATCCATCACCCTTTCAGTGAAAATGTATCTCCTGATATTGCTTTTAAGTTTACTGCTTTGCAGATTCATTGTATGCCCTCTAGCTTTACAACTTCCCTTTCTTTGAAAAAGCTTTATTTGTTCATTGATACCCTTTAAGTATTTAGACACCTATATCATATCTCCCCCGTTCCTCCTCTCCTCTAGGGTATACATATTTAGATGGCCGATTCTGCTCTCATATATTTTCTGGTGCAGGCTCCAAATCATTTTGGTCGCCTTCCTCTGGATCATTTCAAATCTTTTTATATCCTTTGTGAGATTTGGATTGAAACCAGCAGAGGAGGAGGCTGCCAAAGGGAACCAGAAGTAGTTGGTGGTGGTGGTGGTGATGGGGATTGGGGGAGGGAAGTGAACAGGGTAGAGGATCATGTGGAAGGGGAGGCCTGATATGCCCTGAGTACACTTTTTAGTCTGTGCCCCAGATAAACTGCTTTCTAATATTTCCAGATGAAGAAAATAACATGTGCATTGGGTTGGTATTTAATGTAAAAATGACTGTAAAGATTTAATGTAATTGAATGTAGCAATGCTGCCAGAAGCATTTTATTAATTATGGGGAACAGTCAAAATGCACAAAAGTCCAGAAGCCTCCCCTTTTATTATTTATGATTTTTACTTTGTTCCTTGCACAATTACTATTTTATTCTTTAATTAGCAATGCCCCATTTGTATATTATTTTTCCAAAGGGCTAGCAGTTTTTATCACCTATGATCTACAGGCAATGACTAAAGCATGCTAAGTCCTTGGCATTTTTCAGAAAGCAATCACAATTTGTAGATTGCTTGTCAGAATAAGACAATCACTAATAAGCTTAGGTGTATCCTCTACTGGTATCTTCTTTAAATTTAGGCAAGAGCTCAAAGATTAGGAAGTTAAATTGATAGAAGTGAGAACAGGAAAGTGGGGGTATAAAATAAGAGCTCTACAGAGACTTTTGAAAAGGTTTAGGGAAGTTTTACTGGATACTGAATGAAATTCACACACCTCTAACTGAGGAAACCATCAATTAGATAGATGTAGCAGTTGAGTCATGGGGGTCAAATGTCAGAGGTCAGCTTTAAGGAGAGAAAAGGAAAAGAATACAATGAACATAGAAAATTCTGTCTGTGTAAGAGGCAACAGTGAGACTTCCAGGTAGAGAGGTCCTAAATGGAAACATTTTCACAGGAGCGCTGTGTGATAAAACATGCAAAAATACAAGGTAATCTTTTTTCGCATGTAAAGCCTATTTTAAATGCAGAAAAGAGCTGTTACTAAATAGCTTTGCAGCATATGTGCATAAAAAGTACAAACACCAAAAGATTGTTCCTAGTTATAAGCGCAAAGAACAGATCGAAGGTAATAACTTCCATAATAGAAGAGTCAATCACACAGCAAAGGAGTGGAAGGAGACCATGGAATGTGAAGAAAAGCATTGTTCACATTCCATGGTCTCCTTCCACGCCTTCATTTTGTGACTGACTCTTATTAGAACTGCACTAAATGTTCTGTAGGGTGCTGTTTAGGTGGAGTGAAGGAGGCGTTATGATAGAATATGTGAGGACATGTGTAAAGCACACACACACACATATACACACACATTTACACTAGCTTCAGAGCAGGTGTAAATTTGTGCATGAGTATTTGTGCACTATTGGGGCTGGTTGTAAGAGCTTATGTTATAAAGACACATAGAGGGTCATTCTGAAAGGTTTAGTCATCTGCAGACATTCACCCAGATGTCAAAATCACAGACATGTCTCCATAACCATTCCACAAATGCCATTTGCAGACGTCTCCAGTACAGGGACATTCAAGTAGGTACCGGGGTGTGGTTCAATTCCAGAAAAAGCAGAGCTGTCTGCAGGCATTCCTAACAGGGACTATACATTTCAAACAAAGGTAAGAATTTGTGTTTCTTTTTAAAATTGCTAGCTCTCTGACTGGGAGCTCTTAAAAGGGTTTTGGTACATTCTTAAAACAAACTTACATTCTTTTTGGTACTTTTGTTTAAAAGGAGAAATATTTTCTTTAGTGGGGTAGGTTTAAAACTCTGCTTTAGTAACTTTCTCAGCTCTTTGGAGCTACTGACACCTAATCAAGTGTTAGTTCCCTCTCTACCCCCACCCCCAACTCCCACCCACCCCTAGTGAGCAGTCTTGTTTTATAGAACAACTCCCCAATTAAACAAAACACAGGGACTTGGAACAGCATATTTTGAATATAAGTAAAGAGATTTAACTGCTTTTTCTCTGAAAGGACAGCTGGGAAATCGGCTGGTACTTTGGTAGATCTCTCTCTTTTTCTTCAACAGATACCTAAGCTCCACGAATGGAACAATGGCTGGGAAAAATTGCATCACTAAAGCTGTTGCCCCCATTACAGCTTCTTCCTCTGTCCAGACAGAGGTCTCAATGCCCGTTGAAGGACAGGTTCCATGTGCAGGGTGCCTGCATGCTGAAGGTCTCAGGAAACAAGTGGAGGAACTCAGAGAGGAGGTGGCAACGCTGAGGAGCATTCAAGACAGTGAGAAGTACATTGATGAGATACTTCTAGCAACAACCAAGCTCTCCAACAGAAAAGATGGGTGTCTACAGAATGATGAAGGGTGGACACAAGTCACCAGGGCCTGCAGAATCACCAATCCAACTTCTCCAGCCCTTGAATTGAAGAACCATTATGCAGCCCTGGAAGTAGAGGAGGTGAAAGCATCCCTGGAAATGGAAGAACCAGAGCTCAAATACCCAAAAGTTGCAGAATCAGTGACCACAAGGAAGCGAAGGGTAGTGGTGGTTGGTGAATCTCTTCTGAGGGGTACTGAGGCATCCATTTGCCGACCAGATTTGATGTCCAGAGAGGTATGCTGTCTGCCAGATGCCAAAATCCAAAATGTTACAGAGAGTTTGCCGAGACTCATCAAGCCCACTGACTATTACCCAATGTTGCTAATCCATGTTGGAACAAATGATACTGCCAGGTATCCTCTGAGCATATCAAAGTGACTTCATGGCTCTGAGACAGAGGATGAAGCAGATAGGTGCACAGGTGATGTTCTCTTCAATCCTCCCTGTTGAGGGTAAAGGCCAAGGCAGAGAGACTCGCATCCTGGAGATGAATGCATGGCTGTGTGGATGATGTCATCGAGAGCGTTTTGTTTTCCTGGACCATGGAATGCTGTTCCAAGGGTTGCAGAGCAGAGATGGTGTCCATCTGTCCAAGAAAGGTTGACACATCTTCAGTAGTAGACTGGCTAATCTACTGAAGAGGGCTTTAAATAGATTTGTTGGGGATGGGTGAAAAAAGCCCCCAGGTAAGTGAAACATCAAATACCTTTATGGAAATGGGTAAAAGGGATAACATATGGAAAGCAGTGTGTATAAATGCCCGTAGCATGGGAAATAAGATCCCTGATGTTGAAGCTTTGGTGGGAGTGGCTGACTTGGATTTAGTGGCAGTTGCAGAAACATGGTTCACAGAAAACCATGACTGGGATGTAAATATACCTGGCTATACTTTATTCAGAAAGGACAGGGTAGTAGGAAGGGGAGGAGGAGTGGCACTATATGTAAAAACTACTATTAAAGCTTTGGAATTACAGAGCTTAAAAGGGAGAGAGGAGGCACTGTGGGTTAAACTAGAAAGAGCGAAAGAGGAATCTATTTGCATTGGCGTGATATACAGACCTCCCTCACAAGAGGAAGAGGTAGACAGAGAGTTAATTGAAGACATATGCAGTATTGCTAGGAAAGGGGAAGTGCTACTGATAGGGGATTTTAATATGCCAGATGTTGATTGGCACATTCCTGCTGCAGTATCATCTAGAAGCAAGGAGATCCTGGATTCTCTACAGGGAAACTATTCAGGCAATTGGTAACAGACCCCACACATGAAGGGGCCATACTGGACTTGGTGCTTACCAATGGTGAAAGTGTTTCTGATGTTATAGCGGGAGATCATTTTGCATCCAGTGATCACCTGATGGTGTGGTTCAGTATTTGGACTAGGACTGTTAGAATCCATTCAAAAGCAAAGATCTTAGACTTTAGGAAAACTAACTTTGCCAAGATGGGACAATACCTCAAGGAGTTGTTAGCAGGATGGGAACACTGGTGGATGTAGAAAAACAGTGGGCAAAACTCAAAGGGAAATATTTAAAGGGCAAGCAACCTTTTTGTTAAAACGGTAAATAAAGGTAAAAGGAAAAGGAGACTCCTATAGCTTTTGAAAGAAGTAGCTGAAAAGGTGAAGAAAAAGAGGGAGGCCTTCATGAAATACAAGAGATCACAGAGAGAAGAAGACAGACATCTATATTTGGAAAAACTTAAAGAAGCTAGCAAAGTATTCAGGAAAGCAAAGATTCAAAAACAGGAGGAAATAGCCAATGCAATAAAATGGGGGGGGGGGGGGGGATAAGAAATTTTTCAGATATGTTAGTGAGAAGAGGAAGGGTAAAAGTGGTATTGTCAGACTCAAGGGTGAAGGGAAGGAATATGTAGAAGCTGATGAGGATAAAGCGGAAGTGCTTAACAAATATTTCTATTCTGCGTTCACAGATGAAGAACCAGGAGCAGGACCTCAGAAAACACCCACAGACAGGAACAGAAGCGGGTGGCATCTTGAACAATTTTCAGAAGACTCTGTTCGTGAGAAACTAGCTAAACTTAAAGTAGACAAAGTGATGGGACTGGAAGGGATACACCCTAGAATACTGAGGGAACCTGGGAACATTCTACAGTAGCTGCTCCACTGACTGACCTTTTCAATGCCTCGTTGGAGTCAGGAGTGGACTGGAGAGAGGCTTACACAACAGCAGAAGTAAGGATGTGGTTGATAACTACAGGCCGGTTAGTTTAACTTCAGTGGTGAGTAAATTATTGGAAACGCTGCTGAAAAAGAAAATAGTGAGATTTCAGATTACAGGATCCGAGGCAGCATGGATTCACCAGAGGCAGGTCTTGTTAGACAAATCTGATTGATTTCTTTGACTGGGTGACCAGGGAGTTGGACCGAGGGAGAGCCCTAGATGTAGTGCATTTAGATTTCAGTAATGCCTTTGACACCGTTCCTCACAGGTGACTTATAAACAAACTGAGCACCCTAGGGATGGACCCTAAAGTTACTACTTGGGTTAGAAATTGGTCGAGTGGGAGGTGACAAAGGGTACAGGTAAATAGAGCTCACTCTGAGGAGAAGGAAGTTACCAGTGGTGTGCCCCAGGGATCTGTACTTGGTCCGATTCTTTTTAACATCTTTGTTAGTGATATAGCAGAAGGGCTGTCGGGTAAGGTTTGCCTCTTTGCGGATGATACCAAAATTTGCAGTAGAGTAGACACCCAGGAAGGTATAGATAACATGAGGAGGGATCTAGCTAAGCTTGAAGAATGGTCTAGAATTTGGCAGCTGGGATTTAATGTTAAAAAATGCAAGGTCATGCATTTGGGCCGCAACAATCCAAGGAAGCGATATAGTATAGGGGGTGAAGTATTTTTGTCCACTAAAGAAGACCGGGACCTAGGCATGGTTGTGTCTGATGATTTTAAAGCAGCTAAACAGGTAGAAAAGGTGACAGTGAAAGCTAGAAGGATGCTCGGGTGCATATGGAGAGGAATGTCTAGCAGAAAAAAGGAGGTGATAGTGCCTCTGTATAAGTCCTTGGTGCGACCTCATTTGGAGTATTGTGTGCAATTTTGGAGACCGCACCTTCAAAAGGATATAAACAGGATGGAGTCAGTACAGAGGGTGGCTACTAAAATGGTTAGTGGTCTTCATTATAAAGCATATGAGAACAGACTTAAGGATCTTAATATGTACATCTTAGAGGAAAGTAGGGATAGAGGTGATATGATTGAGATGTTTAAATTCCTCCATGGCATAAATGCATAGTGGGAGAGCCTCTTTCGATTGAAAGCAAGTTCTGCTATGAGGGGACATGGGATGAGGATGAAAGGGAATAGATTTAGGAGTGATATGCGGAAATATTTCTTTACGGAAGAGTGGTGGATCCATGCAATAGTCTCCGAGTGGAGGTGGTAGAGATGAGGACAGTATCTGAATTCAAAAAAGCATGGGACAAACACAGAGGATCTCTAAAGGAAAAAAGGGGACTGTTGTAGTTGTTGATATGGAAGGACAAGCTAGATAGGCCATGTGGTCTTTTTCTGTCCTCATTTTTTCTATGTTTCTATTCCTTCTCCAGGCACAAATAGGTATCAGGAAAGTGTTTGCTTTCACCTTAAAACATCCAGAGAGTGTAGAATTAAGTGACTAGTTCTAGATTACAATGTCTGACACTGGGATTTGAATCCTGGTCACCCAGCTCTTAAGTCTCTACTTTAACCATTATGCTATTAGACTGTTTAGTTCTGAAGCATTCTTCTATATAGACATTTGATACACACCATATCAGGTGCTAAAAGAGTAAAATCCCACTGCTCCCTGTGGTCCTATCCCTTAGCAACGTAATACTGATGGTTGGCCCAGCCCAGCCGCCTGAGTCTGGAGGTGATAGGGCAGGAACAGTCTTCATTGTTGCCATATTGGTTGCGGAATCAAAATGGTGCTGGCTGACTTCTAGCAGTAGTCTTGTGGTACTACCTCTAGAGGTCAGATTGCTAAATATGGGCTTGCAGCTACATTTGGCAGTCTGACTCTACTACTACAATTGTATAGTGCTACAAGATGTATGCAGTGCTGCACAGACACATGTAAAAGATCCTGCTCATCAGAGCTTACAATCTAGTCAAGACAGTCAACATATTAGCTGTAGACATAGAATCCATCTAGGGGGAATGCTAAGGAAACACAAAGGAGATTAGGCGAATCAAGATCCGAAAGCAGCATCGAAGAGGTGCATTTTCAGCCAGGATTTGAAAAGGGCTAGAGATGAAGCCTGACATACAGACTCAGGTAGTTTGTTCCAGAAATAAGGAGCAGCAAGGTGAAAGGAGCAAATTCTAGAGTTAGCAATAGAAGAAAAGGGCGCAGATGGAAGTGATTTGCCAGAAGTGTGGAGCTCTCGAGGAGAGGTATCAGATGAGAAGAGAGGAAACATAGTGAAGAACTGCTGAGTGAATGCATGTATAGGTTAGCAGGAAAAGTTTGAATTGGAGATGAAAACGGATAGGGAGCTAATGAAGTGACCTGAGAAGAAGGGTGGTAATATGAGCATGACGATTAGCTGTGCAGCAGAATATTAAACAGATTGAAGGGGAGAGAGATGATTCAGAAGGAGACAGCAAGGAGTAGGTTATAATAGTCAAGATTGGAAATGACTAAAGAGTGAATAAGGGGCATGTTTACTAAACACCGTTGCTGTGCGGGTTCCCGTTAGTGTGCTGGTGCCATATAAGGAGTGGGCGGGCCAGGCAGAAAAAAGCAAAAAACTGGACCGTACGTGTGTGCGTCGCGCTAATGTGCGGGGCCCACATTAGCGCGTGGGAAGGCTAAGTGGGGCGCTGCTGTAAAAACCAAACAACAGAGCCGTAGTACAACGGTGAAGACACCGACCAATGGTGCAGGGGCCAGGGGTTCAAACCCCCATTGCACTCAACAAAAAAGACCAGCTGAGGCACCAACATTTATGGACAAAAGTGGTTAGGAGGCATATTAATTTTGGGCAGCAGAAGGCGGCGCACTGTTATTTTTATTACGGCATGAGGCAGCGCACTGTTTAGTGTGGGCGGCAGATGGCGGCGCATTGTTAAGTTTGGGCGGCAGAAGGCGGTGCGCTGATAAATGTGGGCAACAGAAGGCGGCGAGCCGGTGGGCAGAAGGCGGCGCGCTGATGTGTGAGGGGGCAGTCCAATAGTGGGAGGGATAAGTGGTGCGCTGATGTGCAAATAACAGGAGCAGAGCCATAGCACAATGGTTAAGACACTGACCACTCGTGCAGGGATCATGGGTTCAATTCCCCACAGTGCCCATTGAAGACAGCTGGCTGAGGCATTATTTTAGGGGCATTTCCATGTTGTGTGGCATAAGGCGGCGCGCTGTTAATTTAGTGTGCCACAAGATGGCACGCTGATGGCTACAAGGCTGCGCGTGGATGCAAAAACACAGGAACAGAGCCACAGCGCAATGGTTAAGACACTGACCAAATGGTGCAGGGGCCAGGGGTTCAACCCCTCACAGTGCCCAGTAAACAAGGCTGGCTGGAGCAGTATGTATCATGGTGAGGAGTGCTATAGGAGGCTTTCCATTTATATTTTATTTCCCACCATTAGTAAACCCGCTCTCACAGTGTGTTAACATACGGATGCCCGTAAGGCACATGTTACAGTGCACTGTCCGCCAAGGCACCCTAGATTGTCCCCTATAGGGCACCATGTATGTTGCGACACAGGATAATGTATAGTGCACCCTATATGGATGGCAACCATAAGGTGGCCTATAGGGCGCCCTATAAAGCACCCTCAGAGGCACCTAATGGGTATAGTAAGCTGTGTGTGGTTTTGCCGGCATAGACATATGTACAGTAAATAAAAATAAAGCTGTGGATGGCCCTATCAAAGGGCCCCACTGTGGGTTTGAACCCATGACCTCTGGCTGTACAGGGAGTGACATAACCATTGGGCTACAGCTTTATAGCTGATAGCAAGCCCCTGGCTGGCTGCAGAGAGCCTGCACGTCACCCCACAGACAGTCTGCTGTTGTAGACAGGATAGGGTTAGGCCATCCGTACCCATGATGCACTGCACATGCAAATCAGCTGTCCACAGATGCACACAAGATGGGGATTGCACCCCAACAGCTACCCGGCCTGGTAGGGGGAATTGTCCATGTGCACCCACACAGCACCTCGGCCTGGTAGGGGGTCCTGAGCGGGTGGACTACCAGCAAAGAGTAGCTACACACCGTCACATTGTGCGGGTACTGTGCTCACCCTGAGGGTGTGATGTGGCGGCCAGGACCAGGTCCACAACACCAGCCATAGCTGGATGAGGCCATGACAGAGCTCCAAAACAGTACTAACCTGTGAGATAGGAAGGTGCTGCAGAAACATGTTGGATATCTCTGTCTGTCTCAGTTAGTGGAAACCTCCCCCCCCCCCCCACCAACAGATCCCCCACTCCTCCCCCACCCCACCAGCAGAGTGGACCATCAAACCCCAGTCCTGCTGGGGAACAGACACCCTACGGGGCAGTCCAAGCAGCTCCACACACATCCATAACACAATATCAGACAGACTTTAGGCCTGGATATCCAAAGATGCACCCCAGCACTATCTGATATTCACCTGCAGCAAGCCATCAGCCACTGCAAGGCACTCCATCAAGACACATACCAGCTGTGAACAGTCTGCTGGTTAGCCCTGATGGAAATGCATGCACCCAAAACTGGGGTAGCAGCACACAAAAGCAGAGAGTTCTGTGAGGAGGTCCCAACAGGAAACCCATATATATCACAAGAGAGAAACACAATACAGCACTATGGGGGTGCCTAGCCATGCTGTCATCACTGCACACTCAGGGTGAGAGTGCTCCCCCAGCAGCACATACAGAGGTCACCCTGTCTGTGTAGGTGGTGGCCTGGCACTACAATGTCACAGCCAGTGCCCTATGCCCTATGCAGATGCATCCTGGCCAGCCCACCATGTCTGACCTATACCCATGGTACCTTGCTGCTCATTATGCACATTGGCAGGCCAATACTGGCAGTAGTGCTGGCAGTGTGGGTTGGGGAAGGTGTTTGCAGCCAACACACACTGTATAGACAGACACACACTCCCACACCTATGCCAGCATTGTGCTACTATTGAGGGGGTGATTAGCATTGGCCACCACACCGGTCCTGGGCACGGCACAGGCATGGATATGGTACGCAGTACTGCTGGGGGTCACTCCCCAGGGTGGTGAACACCATCAGAGGCCAGGCCTGGAGCACGCACCGCAGACACCAAACAGATTGTTCGCATGGGGTCAACTAGCAGTATGTGCGTAACGTAGGGATATCTATCAGCCTGTACTCTTAGCAAACGTTTCAGAGCTGTGTACCTCAGGTGTAGGGTGACATTGCTAAGGTATGCAGGTGCTGGTATTGGGAGATGCACGCAGGGTCCAATGTTCTGCCTCTACAGGAGACATTGGCCAATGGGGCCTGTGGGTGTGGGTGTGGGTGTGTCTGCCCCTGTTGGCTGCTGCTTTACAGCAGCGCTTCCCCACTCCAGCCCAGTTTTGCATCACACTGTTCGGGTCTTCCTGCTGTCCCTCATGAATATGCATGAGCTACATCTACATGCCGTTCATAGATATACAGCACAGGCATTTGTATGAGTGGCAGCATGGAACCTGACTGGTGTGTGGCCTACCAGGACTGCATTTGGGGGATTCTGCTGTAGGTTCTGCCCCTGTTCATGGTGTCTGTGCTCAGTGGGGTAAAAGATAGATGTATTACCATTGCATATGTCCTCGTCACGAAAGGTGTGTTCTTACTGTCACTGTTTATTTGTGGGGAAAATATGTGGGCAGGATTGCTGGTAGCCCCAGCTGGTCTTTGAACCTGTGACCTTCTGTTCTTGCATGTACTGTCTGTGTGCACTGCACCACTGTGTAGCCACAGCTTGGCTGAATTCCCTGGATAGTCCATGACTGTGGATCCGGCAGGGCCTGTGTTGCTGTGGACTGTGCCAGCCTGCACATGGCTAGGCCTCTGTCTTCTGTCGCTAGCAGCCACTGCCCCCTGCACCACATGTACTCGTCCGCCAACAAGCTGGCATGAGCTTCTCCCATAAAAGGCAGGTGACCTGATTGGAATGTGGCAGTACAGGACTGCATTTGGGGTACTTGGCTGTGGGTAATGCCCATTATTGTGGTGTGTGTGCGTTGTTGGGTAAAATATGGGTGTTTTCCCCATGCTTATGTCCCCTGCAATACAGGGGTGTCTGCGCTATCTGTGTTTAGTGGTGGGTAAAATATAGGGACTGGGCAGGCAAGTGCCCCAGCTGGGCTTTGAACCTCTGACCCTATGGTTCTAGAGGTACTGACTCTGTCCGCTGCACCACACTATGGCTACATAGACAGTGCAGCCCCTGGAGGTAGTAAGCCTGGCAGGATGGAGTCACAAACCCTGCTCTACGCAAATTTACTGTGGGCATATGCACCCTGTCTGGTGACAAACGTGCACATAAACCCCGGAAATGACCACGGGAAATGGGGGACAAAATATCACCACGCTGGGCAACAGTGATATTAATGGGTAACCATAGCAAACACTCCCAGGAAAGCTCCACAAAAGGAAATGTTTTTTGGAAGAGTCTCCGCTCCGTAAACCCTTCCAAAATTCATTTCTTTTTTCTGGAGCTTTGCTGGGTGTGTTTTCTGTATTTGCCCATCACTATAACTGTTCCCCAGCTGAATTACTATTTTTAATAGTTCTGTTGTGGTCATTTTCTATTTTTATTTGCACTTTTGTGCTGTGCACATGTATCACACTGCTCACGTTTTGCTGGTTTCCCCGGTTTTCCTGTACATTGCTGACGGAAATGGTTTCTCTTCCCTTTAAATGCTTTCTACCGCGAGGGTTTCCCTCGCGGTAGTTTTTACATGCAAATTCGGGCCCGATACTGTGCGGGGAGCCTCTCCCCTCCCACTCTCCACCCATTGACCCCGTCCCTCCGCCCCTCCGGAGCCTTCCTCCGCCCTCCTTTAGCCGTTCCACGCCTCTATCGGACATTTGCGGGCCCGCACTTTACGGGGCCCGTTAGTGTGCCGCGCACCTTTGCGGGGGTGACACGCACATGTGCGGGGCGTTTAAACGCGTTTATTAGCGTTTCAGTGCCGCGTTTCCGTGCGCTATTTTGCGGCGCGCACATTTCCGGTTTTTAGTAAACATCCCCCTAAGTGTCTTAGCAGTGTGTTCCAAAAGGAATGGGAAAATTTTGGTGATATTGTAGAGAAAGAAACAACAGGTTTTAGCTATCAATTGGATGTGTGGAGAAGGAGTGAGAGAAGTCAAAGAGCTGAGGACACAGGGAGGAGTGAGAGAAGTCAAAGAGCTGTGAGCTGAGGACACAGGGAGGAGTAGAGAGTTATCCTTAGAGACTGAGAAAGTAGAAAGGGGAAAGGAGGGTTTAGGGAAAAATAAGAAGCTCAGTTTTTGCCATGTTCAAATTCAAGTAGCGGTGAGAATTCAAACAGCAAAATCAGAAAGGCAGGCAGAGATCTGGGCCTGGATTGCAGGAGAGATTTCAGGTGTAGAGAGGTAGATCTGGGAGTCATCAATGTAAAAATGGTACTGAAAGCCATGGGAAGAGATGAGTGTACCAAGGAGCTGGGTATTGAGAGTGAAAAGGAGTGGACCCAAAACAGACACTTGGGGTACACCAACTGAGCGTGAGATAACAGTAGAGGAGGATCCACCTCTTAAAGGACTACCAAACGGGACTGCTACAAGGAAATAGATCTATACCTGTGAGTATTCATCTTCTGAAATAAACTCTAAATCTTGGGGAAAAAAGGGAATTCTTTGGGTTAAAACTGATAGATCTGTGTATTTTAGAATTCAGTGTTTTGCTGAGTTAATCTGGTCTTAGTACCACCAGAGAGCTTTGTATTTAAGTTAAGCAGAGTGTAGCTTAGCACGGAAAGTAAATTAAGAGTAAATAGACACTGAAATTTGTTTCTAGAGAGCTTTTCATTTCAATCAAATCAGAGTATAGCTTAAACATAGAAAGTTAAATAGAGTAAATAGTTACTGAAATAAAGTTGTTTCTTGAGAGCTTTTAATTTAATTCAAATCAGAGCATAGCTTAGCATAAGGCAGAATTGTCCCGAGTAGGAAGAAATAAACTTGTTTCTAGTGACCTTTACAAAGAGGCCTTCCAGTTAGGAGGCAAAAGATCTGTGAAGTTGTCTTGAATAGGTATTAAAGGCAATTGACAGATCAAAGGGGCAACTTAAAAGGCCCCTTCTATCAAACCAAGGGCTGTGCGAGTCACCCAGAAAATTGATAAGCCTTTACCTTAGAAGTAAGCCAACTTTTAATAGGTCTTTATTCCCTCCCTCTCTCCCTACTCCCATCCACCCTGGTATAATCATAGATTTATAGGCTCTTAAACCTCTTAAAGGGAAGGAGGTATCCATATTCACTCTCAGCTGCAGCTGTTTATCCTTACCAAGCACACATTAAGGACCTGAGATTAATTAATCTTGAGGTAAACAAAGACCATTAAATGTATTAGATATAGTTGTATTAGTATAAGTATCCCAAACAAATCTGCGTTAAGTAAACAACTAAATACATAAACACAACCTTAAAAATAAGATGCAGACAGCAGTCCAGAAGCGAGATGGGGCTTTCCAGTCTTTTGCACTGAGTATCACATGTATGATTTTCTCCCAGTTGGTGAGGAGTCTTATGTGTGCACTAGGTGCAATGAACACATTGTTCTCAGGGAACGAGTCTGAACTCTGGAGGCTAGAGTATCAAACTTGGAAGACATAAGGAAGACAGAGGTACATAGATGAGATCTACAAGGATGTAGAACTGAAGTCCCACCTCCAGTCTGGCAGCATCTCTGTGGCCATAGTGGAGAGAGGTCACGTGACAGGAGAGCATGACCTTGGTGTGGCAGAAAGTGATCCTGTAGCTAGGACCTGTCCTCCAGGTAATATAAAACTTTCTCTCACCAAGGAGGTTTCTGCAAAGCCATGTGCCCATGAGGGAAGGGTTAGGACAGCCGTTATAGCTGGCGATTCTATCATTAGGCATGTAGATAGCTGGGTGGCTGGTGGACATGAGGATCACCTGGTAACATGATTGCCTGGTGTGAAGATAGCGGACCTCATGCGCCACCTAGACAAGATCTTGGATAGTACTGGTGAGGAGTCTGCTGTCTTGGTACATGTTGCTACCAATGACATAAGAAAATGTGTTAAGGAGGTTCTGGAGGCCAAATTTAGGCTTTTAGGTAGGAAGTTGAAATTCAGAATTTCCAGGGTAGCATTCTCTAAAATGCTTCCCGTTCCACACACAGGCAGGGCTCTGGAGTCTCAATGCATGGATGAGACAATGGTGCAAGGATGAGGGTTTTGAATTTGTTAGGAACTGGGCAACATTCTGGGGAAAGGAGGGGCTTTTCTGAAGGGATGGGCTCCACCTTAAAACCAGGTGCTGGCATTAACCTTTAAAGAGGAAATAGAACAGCTTTTAAATTAGATAATAGGGGAAAGCTGACTGTCACCCAAGAGGGCATGGCTCGGAAGGGAGACTATGAAAAAATGAAGAAAACAGTTAAAAAAAACTAAAAGGATCAGCTGCAAAGGTTAAAGATTTACATCAAGCATGGGTGTTGTTTAAAAATGCACAGCTGTATTCCATGCTTTAAGAAAAGAGGAAGGAAGTCCAAAAAACTGCCTGCATGGTTTAAAGGTGAGGTCAGAGAGGCTGTTGTAGTCAAAAAAAGCATCTTTCAGGAAATGAAAAAAGGAGCCAAATGATGAAAATTGGAAACAACATAAGCACTGGCAAGTTAGATGCAAGGCCTGATAAGGCAGGCAAGAAAGAGAATTTGAAAAAAAGCTTGCTGTGGAAGCAAAAGAGAGAAAGGAAGAGAACGAGGATAGCACAGAGCCCTTAAAACCAAGTGAGGACAAAGTATCAAGGAGAAGGTCGTCGTCAGCAGTGTCAAAAAGCAGCAAAAAGGTCAAGAAGAATGAGGATTGAGTAAAGGCCATTGGATTTTGCCAGGAACAGGTCTCTGGAGACTTTGGCAAGAGCCGTTTCTATAGAAGGTAAAGGACAAAAGCCAGATTATAAAGGATCAAGAAGGGCTTGAGAGGAGAGAAAGTCGAGGCAATGGGGTGAACCCCACATTCAAGTAGTTTAGAAATGAAGGGGAGGAGGGAGATTGGTTGATAGTTAGAAGGACAGGTAGGGTCTAGTGAGGGTTTCTTGAGGAGAGGACTGACCACAGCATGCTTGAAGGCTGCTGGGAAAGTTGCAGTGGAGAGCAATAGGTTGAGAATATGAGAGATGCAATGGACTACATGGAGGAGAAGGAGCTAAGGAGCTAGGTGGGAATAAGATCAGAGGAGCAGGTAGTGGGTTTGGATGAGGATAGAAGGTGAGTGGTTTCCTCCTCAGAACATAGAAAAGGAAGAAAGGGTAACAGAGGTGTGGGGGGGGGGGGGAGTGAAGTTGGAAGTGAAGAGGGGAGGAGGGGAAGTAGTTGACCTCGTGGGGAATCGGTGTGTGATCTTGTGGATTTTGGCATGGAAGTAGTCAGCCAAGGATTGGGCAAAAAGGGAGGGAGGGGTCAGAGGTGGAGGCACCTTGAGGAGAGAGTTGTGCTGTAAGAGTACTTCTAGGGGTCAGCCAGCACCATTTTGGTATAGGCAGCTGTTCTGGCAAGAGTTATTGGACTTCTCTCCTGCCCCCATCATCTCTCAGACCCTTTGGGATGAGTATGGGTTCTAGGTTGGCCCTCAGTTTAATTTTGCTGAGTGACAGGGCTCAGGGAAGGGGATGTAAGATAGTTTTAGGCCTGTGTTGAGCCCACTGGGTCACCAGTGAGTGGAAGTCTCTCCATAGGTAGATGAGCACTATATTAGGCCCTAGGAAAACATACATTTGTGACCTCCTACCATGGATCCTCATTTGTTCTTTTTATCAAGACACCTCCCAAACCCCACAATCACATTAACTCTGTCCCTGTTCTGCCCCCTGAGATCTTTGTTCATGTTTCCCCTCTAGGTTACCACATTTCACCTCTCTAAAAGTAACATAAGACATCCTGGCTTTTCTAGGGACATGGTTCCTCTTTTACACTCAAACCCATGGCTACCATAAATGACCTGGAAATGGAAATAATGAGTGAGGTTATCAAATCTGCAGATGACACAAAACTATTTAAAGCTGTTAAAACCCATGAGGATTGTGAAAAATTGCAAGTGTGTCTTGATAAATTGGAAGACTGGACATCCAAATGGCAGATGAAATTTAATGTGGACATGTGCAAAGTTATGCACCTAGGGAAGAACAACCGAAACTATGGTTACACGATGCAAGGTTCTACATTAGGAACCACCACTCAGGAAAAAGATTTAGGCGTCATTGTGGATAACATGTAAAACCCTCCACCCAATGTGCAGTGAGAACAAGAGAACAAATAGAAAGCTAGGTATCTTAAGGAAAGGAATGGAAAATAAAACAAAGGATATTATAATGCCTCTGTATCTTTCCATGATGTGACTGCACCTTGAATATTGTGTGCAATTCTGGTCACGTATCTTAAAAAGGATATAGTGTTATTAGAAAAGGTTCAGAGAAGAGCCACCAAAATGGTAAAGGGGATAGAAGGATACCGCTATGAAGAGAGGCTAAAAAGGTTATTGCTCTTCAACCTGGAAAAGAGATGGCTGAGGGGAGATATGATAGAGGTCTATAAATTAATGAATGGAGTGGAACTGGTAAATGTAGATCGATTGTTTACATCATCAGAATATAGAAAGACTAGGAGACATGCAATGAAGCTACAGGGTAATCTATTTAAGACTAATAAGAGAAAATATTTTTTCACTCAACATGAAATCAAACTCTGGAATTTGTTACCAGAGGATGTAGTAAAAGTATAGCTGGGTTTAAAAAAGGTTTGGAGAAGTTCCTGGAGGAAAGGTCCATAAACCATTATTAAAAGGGACCCAGGATATCACTGTTTGACCCAATACAAGCATTGTGGAACATGTGTCTTTTGGGGAAACTGCTAGGTACTTATGACCTAGATTGGCCACTGTTGGCAACTGGATACTGGGTTTGATGGACCTTGGTCTGACCCAGTATGGCATATCTTATGTTCTTACCTTTTAACCTGGGGGAATAAATATACCCATTAGCATTTTTCCTTTCCCTTTTTCTCACATATTTTCTCTGAATCACATTACCAATGTTTTTGCAGAAGAGCATTCCACGATCCTCCCAGAAGGGGGTCTTCTACCTTTTGGATCACAGGACATGTCTTTCTGCGTTGTACTTATACTGAAGGTGGAGGCCTTCCTATTAGAGAAAGATGTCAGGGGTCCACAAAGGCATGCCGTGAAAGCTTAAGTTGAAAAATATCATACTTATGAAATATGAAAGATCAAAAGGAACTTCAGCACATTGTACTGTATTTACATTTTCCTCGTAATGTATAGCACAACTGCTGATAATTTATAAATATGCCTCATAGTAATTCAGAGCAAATGTCCAAGCTTCTTGGCTATAAAATTGTTGCAAGGGTTTTTTATGCAGCAATAAAACTGACAGAGGAAGATTTGACACATTTCTTGCATTTGCCTTGAGAAATATGATCCCTATATTTAGAAACAGCTTTAAAATGGTCAAATCACTGACAGTGTGAAAATAAAAATATGAATCATTACAAAGTGGAGGCAGAAGAGAGATAGAAACATAGGATATGATGCCAGATAAAGACCACTAGGTTGCTTAGGGGTATGTTTACTAAAAGCCCGGTAAAGTGCGTGCCGCGGTAGAGTGCGTGTGCCGTATAAGGAGTGGGCGTTCCATCCTGAAGAAGAAAAGCCGTGATTGACAGATGCGCTAAGGTGCGCGGCGCCCGTGCGCCCCGCAGCTTACCGCAACTGAGAGCTGAACGGGAGGCATATGTGTCGCGCTGATCTGCAAACAGAAGAACAGAGCCACAGCCCAATGGTGTGGGGATCAGGGGTTCTATCCCCCACTGTGCTCAATGAACAGGGCTTGGTGAGGTGATATTTTAGGAGGCATACAAATAATGGGCGACATAAGGCGGCGTGCAGATGGGCATTAGGCTATTGCTTAAGGAGGCTATTTAATAATAGGAGGCATAAGGTGGCACGCTGAAGTACAAACATAGGAATAGAACCACAGCACAATGGTTATGACACTGACCAATGATGCAGGGAACAAGGGTTCAATTCCTCACAGTGCCCAATGAACAGGGCTAACTGAAGTATTATGGGCAAGGTTGCTTTAGGAGTCAACTTATGTTTATTTTAATTTACAGTACTAGCAAACGCACCTTTAAAGCGTGTGAACATAATGCGCCCCATAAGGCACATTGTAAAGTGCACTGTCTGCCACGGCACCCTAGAATGTTGCTCACAGGGCGCTGTAGAGGGTGTCGTATGAGGTACCGCAAGGTCAGAGTACTGTTTTCGATGGCAGCACTGTGCAGTTTAAGGAATGAAAAGCATAGGTAGGTGCGTTGACATGCAAGGGAGAGCAGCAGTGGAGCACAATGGTTAAGGCACTGACTGCTGATACAGGGGTCATGGGTCTGCTCCCCATGGTGCCTAATACTGGAAGGCTGGCTGTGGCAGCAGGTTTGCAATGTACATATTTTGTCCTGCAGCACCGTATGTTTATTTTATTAATTTCTGCCAGCAAACACGCCCTCACGTGCCGTAAAATTGAAGGTGCCGTATAAGGCACCCTATAAGGCACTCCATAGGGCACATTATAAAGTGCACTGTCTGCCACAGCACCCTAAAATGTCCCCTATAGGGCACCCTATAAGTTGCGTCACCGGATAATGTATGGTGCACCTTATATGGACGGAAACCATAAGGTGCCCTATAGGGCACCCTAGAAAGCGCCCTCAGAGGCACCTTATGGGTACAGTACGCTGAGGGTGTTTTTGCTGGCATCAAAATATGGACATTAAAAAAAGATAATGCTTTGGACAACCCTATCAAATAACCCCACTGTAGGTTTGAACCCATGACCTCTGGCTTTACAGGCAGTGAAGTAATCATTGGGCTACAGCTCTATAGCTGCTAGCAAGCCCCTGGCTGGCTGCAGAGAGCCTGCATGTCACCACACAGACAGTCTGCTGTGGTCACCAGGATAGGGTTAGCCTACCCATACCCATGATGCACTGCACATGCAAATCAGCTGTCCACAGATGGACACAAGATGGGGAATGCACCCCCACAGCACCTCGGCCTGGTTGGGGGGTACTGACCGGGTGTTTTACTGGCACAGAGTAGCTACACACCGTCACATCGTGCGGGTACTGTGCTCACCCTGATTGTGCAATGAGGCGCCCAGGACCAGGTCCACAACACCTTCCATGGCTGATGGAGGCCATGTGAGAGGTCCAGAGCAGTGTTAATGTGTAAGATAGGTAGTGTCTGCCTCAGTCAGGTGCAGCAAGCATGGTCTCCCATCAATAGATCCACACTCTACCTCCCTGCAAAGGTGGCAATAGAGGGCAACATCAACCCCAGTCCTGCTGAGGAACACACACCCCACAGGGCAGTCAGTGCAGCTCTATACTCAGCCATACCACAATAGCAGACAGACCTAAGACAAGGATATGGTAAGCTACACCCCACCACCATCTGATATTCCCCTGCAGCAAGCCAACAGCCACTGCACCCTGCAAGCCACTCCAGCAAGACACATACCAGCTACAAACAGCCTGCTAGTTAGTCCATAGTGCATGTTCCCAGTAGAGATGCATGCACCCAGAACTGGGCTGTCAGCATACACAGCAAGCAGATAAATCAGTGACTGGGCCCCAAATGGAAACCCATATCTATCACATGACAGAAATGCTATATAGCACTATGGTGGTGCCTAGCCATGCTGTGGTCACTGCACAGTCAGGGTGAGAGTGATCTCTCAGCAGGACATTCTGAGGTCACCCTGTCTGTGTTGGTGGTGGCCGAGCACTACAATGTCCCAGTCAGTGCCCTATGCCCTGTGCAGATGCACCCTGGCCAGGCCACCCTGTCCAGCCTATACCCATGGTACCTTGCTCCTTATTATGCACATTGCCAGCCCAATACTGGCAACATTGCTGGCAGTGTGGGCTGTAGAAGGTGTTTGCAGCCACCACACACTGGATAGACAGACAGCCACCCCCACACCTATGCCAGCATTGTGCTACTATAGAGGGGTTCAGCAGCCATACCCACCACACCAGTCCTGGACACAGTACATGCATAGATATGGTACACATTACTGTTGGGGGTCACATCCCAGGGTGGTAAACACTGTCAGAGACCAGACCTGCAGCACACACCGCAGACATCTGTTTGAGTGTTATGGTGGAGCTGAATTAGCAAACTGTGCTTTACGTAGGACTGGAGATCTGCCAGTTATAATGGGAAACGCTTGATAGCTCTGTACCGTATACCCAGGTGTAGGGTGGCAGTGCTGAGGTATGCAACTGTTAGTAGTGGGAGATACAGGCAGGGCCCAATGTCCTGCCTCTCCAGGATGCATTGGCCAATGGGGCCTGTGGGGGGGTGTTTGGCCCTGTTGGCTGCTGCTTTACGGCAGAGTTCCCCAAATCCAGTCCTGGTGTTCCACACACTGTTCTGGTTTTCATGCTATCCCTCATAAATATGCATGAGCTACATCTGCATACCATGGGGGTGGTGCATAGCTATGCAGCACAGGCATCTTTGTTAGAGGCAGCATGGAACCTGAATGGTGTGGGGCCCTCCAGGACTGCATTTGGGAGACTCTGCTCCAGGTAATGCGCCTGTTTATGGTGTCTGTGAGTGCTGTGGTAAAATATGGGCGTATTAATCATGCATATGTTCCTAGCTATACAGTTTTGTCCTTACTATCACGGTTTAGTTGTAGGAAAAATATGTGGACTGGATTGGTAGTAGCCCCAGCTGGGCTTTGAATCTGTGACCATCTGTTCCTGCACACACTGTCTGTGTGCACTGCACCACCGTGTTGCCACAGATATGCTGTGTTCCCTGGGGAGTACATGACTGTACATCCGACAGAGCCTGTCTGTTGCAGTGGACGGTGCCAGCCTGCACAGGCCTAGGCCACTGTCTGCTGTGGTTTGCAGCCACTGCCCCCTCCGCCACCTGTACCCTTCTGCAAACATGCAGACATGTTCCTATCTGGGAAAAACATATGACCTGAGTGAGTTGTAGAACTCCAGGACTGACTTTGGGGGACTCGGCTGTAGGCAATGCCCATTGTTATGGTTTGTGTGTGGTGTAGGGTAAAATATAGGTGTTGGGACCATGCTTATGTTCTCTGCAATAAAAGAGTGTCTGCATTCTTGCTGTTTAGTGGTGGGTAACATGATGGGGACTGGGTTGGCAGGAGCCCCAGCTGGGCTTTGAACCTGTGGCCCTCTGGTCCTACAGGTACTGGCTGTGTTTGCTGCACCAAACTGTGGCCACAGAAACAGTGCAGTCTCTGGAGATGTGATACCTGGCCGCACGAGTCAGACATCCTGCTCTTCACAATTTTACTGTGGGCTCATTGACCTTGTATGGGGACAAAGGTGCAAATAAACCTCACAAATGCCCTCCAAAAAAGGGGAAGAAAACCATAACCAAGCTGTGCAACAGTGATATCAATGGGCAATCTGGAAAACACTCCCAGGAATGCTCCATTAAAATGCAGTGCTTTTGAATGAGTCTACGGAGCGTAGACCCTTCCAAAAATCATTTCTTTTTTTTGGAGCTTTCCTGGGTGTGTTTTGTATGGTTGCCCATTAATATCACTGTTGCCCTGCTGGATTATAATTTTCTTAGAATGTGTTGTGGTCATTTTCATATCATATTTGCTATTTTGTTCTGTGCACATGTATCACACTGCTCACGTTTTTTAGGTTTCCCCGATTTTGTTGTACATTGCTGACGGAAATGGTTTCTCTTCCGTTTAAATGCGCTCTACCGCGAGTGTTTCACTCGCGGTATTTTTTCCTTGTAAATTCGGGCACGCTCCTGTGCGGGGAGTCTCTCCCCTCCCACATTCCACCCATTGACCCCGTCTCTCCGCCCCTTGGGGGCCTTCCTCCGCCCTCATTTCGCCTTTCCACGCCTCTATCGCACATGAGCGCCCCGCAAACGTGCGGGGCCCGTTAATGTGACGCGCACGCGTACGGGGCGCTTAAGAGCACTTAAATGCATCATTTTAGGGCGCTCAGGTGCGCCCCGCACAAGTGCGCCGTTTAGTAAACATACCCCTTAATCTGTCCAGTTGTATTTCCTGTTGCAATACTACAGTCCCTACTTGACCTCCAACTTTAAACACAGTTAACAACTTCTAAGCATCTGCTATGCTTGTCCCAAAACTTTCTAGAATTCCAATACTTTTTTGTTGCCATTACCTATATTAACGACCTTTCTGTGAAAAACTATTTAGTTTTGTTGTTTTGAGTTACATTTTCTATTCCCTTTCAGCTTCATACAATGAATCTTTGTTCCTTTCTGTTGAAAGATGCTTCCCTCCTTTATATGTGTAATTTTGCGATACATGAATTTCTCTATCATATCCCCCTTCTCCTGCTCTAGGATAGACATATTTAGGTTTTTAAGTTTCACTATAGGGAATGTATAATACAGGCTGCAGTACTTTGGTTGTCTTTTGGAGAATCACCACCTTCAATCCTAAAGGAGTTCTGAGACAGGATCTGCCACTAGTAAGACTCTGCACATTTGAATACGAGGTGTGACAAAAAAGAAACGAGACTGTGGCAGCCACGCCCATGACTCAATGCCAATTGGCTAACCGCTTATGTCATTGTGTTTTGCAACATCTCGCCACTATTCTGCTATAATATCTTTCAACACTCTCACTCTGTTTTTCTTTTTTAGGTTTTTTTTGTAGCACACTGCTCCATTGCTTTGTCACACAACTGGAGGTGGCAGAAATATGGAGTAAAGAATCAACCTGAAATTTCTGGTTAAGTTAGAGAAGGGCCCAACTGAGTGTCTCCAACTTCTCCAAAAGGCTTATGGAGAAGATGCAATGTTAAGGCCACAAGTCTTTGAGTGGTATAAATACTTCAAGATGGCCGCAAGAAGGTGGAGCATGACCCCAAGTCAGGGCGGCCTTCCACTCAAAGACAGCTGAGAACATTGACAGAGTGAACCAGCTGGTGCGGAGTGATCGCAGATTGATGATGTGGATGATAGCTGAGGAGTTCAGCCTGAACAGGGAGTCAGTGCGGACCATGTTGGTGCTGGAGCTGGGGGTGCGGAAGTTGTGTGCCAAGATGGTGCCCAAGTTTTTATCGGATGACCAGAAGAAGCACTGGGTCAATGTTTGTCTAGACTTGCTAGAGAAGATCGGAGAAGATCCAGAGTTCATTGGCCGAGTCATCACAGGAGACAAAACTTGGGTCTTCTAGTATGACCCTGAAAGCAAGAGACAGAGCCTGCAATGGAAGACTTGACTGTCACCCAGACCCAAGAAGGTGCGCATGTCCAAATCAAGGATCAAGGTCATGCTGATCGCATTCTTCAACCAGAAGGGAGTGGTCCATCATGAGTTTGTGCTTGAGGCTCACACAATCAACCAGCACTTCTCCTAGCAGGTCCTCAATCGCCTCCATGACCGGGTTCGGCGCAGCAGGCGGACTCTGTGGAGAGACAAGTCATGGCTGCTCCACCACGACAACGCGCCCACACACACCGTGCTCAGTGTGAGGCAGTTCTTGGCTAACAAACAGATCACAGTTTTCGACCACCTTCCTTATTCCCCAGATCTCATACCGTGCGACTTCTGGCTCTTCCCCAGGCTGAAGACTGCTCAAAGGAACTCATTTTGCCTCTATAGAAGAGATCAAGGCCACTATGATGAGGGAGCTGAGGGATCCAAAGGAGGAGGACTTTACCGAGTGCTTCCGTATGTGGCAGAAGCAAATGTAGAAGCGCATTAACTCTGGGGGGGATTACTTTGAAGGGGACAATGCGTAATTTCTCTATGATTTTGTAATAAAACATTTACGGGACAGTCTCGTTTCTTTTTTGTCACACCTCGTATTTACCAGTATAGAAACTGTTTCAAAACTCGTGGAAAAGGGAGATAGTGAGTTAAACAGATAAATTATGTTTATTTAAAAGTTAGTTAAGCAATGGACTAGATTAAAAGCTTTCAATTTGTGTATTTATTTAGCCAGTTTTCTATACTGGCTTATCCTTCAATCAAAGCAGTTTACATTATGTAATCACTACAAACTGGATACCTTCCCTTGTCCCCAAAGGACTCATAATCTATGTGTACCTGAGGGTTAAGTGGCTTGCCCAAGGCCATAGGAAGTTCCTATAGGACTAGAAACCCCAGTCTCTCTAGCCTGCGGTTGCTGTTCCTAGGTGGGAATTAAACCTCTAGCCCTCCAGTCTGAGATACTCTGTCTTAGCTACTAGGCCACTCCCTACATGAGAGTAGAGGTGGGGGAGAGGTTGGCTGGTGTTTAGGGGTCCTTATATTGTTAATAAAAATAATGCTATAAAAATAAAAAAACGCCAGGTAAGCAGTAGGCTAGCTAAAGGTTTTCAGGTAGTATATTTAAAAAGTCAGCTAAGCAAAAGGCTTGTTAAAAGCTTTCAATTTGTATTTGATTCTCACCCACTCCAAGCTCAGTCTTTGATTTATAGGCTTTTAAGCCAATTACTGTATGAAGATAGGGAAAATATTTCACCACAGGATTTAATTAAGGATTTTCATCAGTACATGATTGGCCCTTGATAATAGATTAATTCTAGGTCCTTCCATTTCATTCAGAAGCAAACTAAATAAAAACAGCATATAATATGCTTAATATACTTAAGGAACTTTATATTAGTGTAAATATCACTACTGCCTTAGCCACGTTAAATAACTAGGCAACTCATTAAGATGCAGACAGCATTCCTGCAGTGAAATGAGGGCTAGTCAGCCTTTTGCACCATGCCACATGTTTCATTATTTCCCAGCTAGTGAAAAGTCATATGTGTGCACTCAGTGCAAAGAGCTCCAGGCTTTTAGAGAATGAATCTGATCTGTGCAGGTTAGAGTAGCAAACTTGGAGAAGCTGAGGAGACCGAGGTATATAGAGGAGACCTTCAGGAACATAGTAGAGAGATCCCACTTGCAGTCTGACAACCCCTGTGTGCCTTGAAGGAGAAAGTTCACTGGGAAGAAAAGCATCACCTTGGTGAGCAGAAAGTGATCCTGTAGTCAGGACCTGCCCTCTTGGTGGTGCAATATTCTCTCATACTGAGGATGTGTCTCTAGGGACCTGTAGCCAGGAGGGAAGGGTTAGAATGGCCATTTTAGCTGACCATTCAATATTAGAAATGTAGATAACTGGGCAGCTGGTGGGAGTGAGGATTGCGTGGTAACTTGCCTGCTTGGCATAATTTATTTATTTATTTATTTAACTGTATTTATATATCGCCTTATCATATAATCAAGGCGGTGAAAGAACAAAACAAACAAAACATCTAGTGAGTAGAGGGAAAAATACAAACAATAATGGTGTTGAACTTCACACTCACCTAGATAGGATTTTAGGTAGTGGAGGGGAAGAGCCAGCTGTCTTGGTATATTTATCAACAAAAGGAAAATGTGGGACAGAAGTCCTGGAACTCAAATTTAGGCTTTTAGGTGGAAAGTTGAAATCTAGAACCTCTATAATAGCATTATCAGAAATACCCTCTATTCTATGCACAGGCCCAAGAGGCAGGCAGAGTTCCAGAGTCTCAATACATGGGTGAGATGATAGTGCAGGGAGCAGGGAATTAGATTTGTTAAGAACTTTCCACAGCAGATCTTCTACCTTGGTGAGTCACAAGCACAGCTGTGGGTCCTTTTCCTTCTCTTCATGTGTCTCATTCCTGAACTGCTAAAGCCATTTCTGTTTCATTTCATGGTGCTGCTCAAATGGTTCTGGCACTTCATCATCATCCTGCAAAAGCTCCCCTGCAAATATGTGTTTATGCACCTTTTCACTATGTACGATGTGTATGTTGAAGGAAACACTAAGAGCGAGCCGTGAAGCAAAGGTATCCTTTATTAAAAGACCAGCGACCCTGACACGGCCACGTTTCGGCACCTGCCTTCATCAGAGGGTAACATAAAAATATAAAATTATAAAATAAAATGAAATATAAATCATAACACATACACAATATACAATAAACATCATTAGAGCAAATTCATTGTATACAATAAAAATTAACATGACAAAACAATGATATAAATGTCGTTTAGGGCAGTTTTAAACACAAATACTAATAAGGACTGGTAAGAGCTATGAATGTGTTCTACCTTTTAAATGTGCAGAGATAAGGGTATGTAACTGATACTGTATCCCCTTACTATACTAGTGGTTGCTCAAACTGTTCACTTTTACCTTCTTGGGCCATGGGGGGATGCAGTCAATAGCTTCTATCCTGGTAAGCTCCAGACATTCTTGTTTGAACCAATTTCAATTTTATGGTGCCTGTTTTCTTATTGCTACTACTGCTGCTGCTACTACTACTACTACTACTAATCATTTGTATAGTTCTACAGGGGGTATGCAATGCTGTGTCCCTGCTCATCAGAGTTTACAATCTAATCAAGACAAATTACGTAGTGAAATTGGGGACTAAAGTATGATAATTATTTTTTTTTATTTTATTATTTTTTATTTAACAAACTTTTATATACCGCAACCTTCCGATGATCAGGTGCGGTTTACATATAACAGTTAAGGAGACAGAAAGGCATTTCTGTTTTTACATTGAACATTTCATGAACTATGTACATTAACAATTAAACTTTTAATTATTAAATTTTTAAATAATATACACATAAGTAGTGGGCAAGAGAATAAGGAACATCAGGATCCAAATGCAGCCTCAAAGAAGTGGGGTTTTAGCTTAGATTTGAATAGGGCCAGAGAAGAAGCATGATGCACCAACTCAGGTAGTTTGTTCCAGGCATATAGATCAGCAAGGTGGAATGGCCGAAATCTGGAGTTGGCAGTGGCAGAGAAGGGCACAGATAAAAGGAGTCTGCCAGAGGAACAGAATTCCCGAGGAGAAGCGCAGAGTGAGATACGAGAGGAAAGGTAGTGAGGAGCTGCAGAATGAATGCACTTGTAGGTAAGTAGGAAAAGTTTGAATTGGTTGTGAAAATGGATAGGGAGTCAGTGAAATGACTTGAGAAGAAGGGTTACATGAGCATAGTGACACTGGTGGAAGATAAGCTGTGCAGATGAGTTTTAAACCAATTGAAGGGAAGAAAGATGATTCAGAGGGATACCAATGAGGAACAGATTACAATAGTCAAGATGGGAGGTGACTAGTGAGTAGATGAGGGTCTTAGTAGTGTGTGTAGAAAGGAAGGGACACATTTTGCCAATGTTATAGAGAAAACAGTGACAGGTTTTAGCTATCTGTTGGATGTGTGTAGAGAGAAAGAGAGAGTAGAGTCAAAGATGACCCCACGGTTGCGAGCTGAGGAAACAGGGAGGAGTATAGTGTTATTCACAAAACTAGAGAAGGGAAGAAGGAGGGAGGTGGGTTTAGGGGGAAAGATAAGGAGCTCAGTTTTGGCCATGTTCAGTTTCAGATGATGGTGAGACAACCAGGCAGCAAAGTTGGATAAGCAGGCAAAGATCTGGGCCTGTATTCCTGGAGAGATTTCAGACACAGAAAGGTAGATCTGAAAGTTATCAGCATAAATATGGTACGGAAAACCATGGGAGGAAATAAGTACACCAAGGGACTGAGTATAGAGAGAGAAAAGGAAAGGCCCCAAGACAGAGCCTTGAGGTACACCAATTGAAAGCGGGATGGTGGTAGAGGAGGATCCACCAGAACATATATTAAAAGTGCGATGGGGGAGATGATAAGAAAACCAGGACAGAACAGAACCCCTAAATCCAAATGAAGACAGAGTATTAAAGAGAAAGTGGTGATCAACAGTGTCAAAGGCAGCAGAAAGGTCAAGAAGGATGAGAATCAAGAAGAGGCTTTTGGATTTGGTGAGGAACAAGTCACTAGAGACTTTGGCAAGAGCCATTTCTGTGGTATGTAGAGAATGAAAGCCAGATTGCAGTGGATCCAGAAGGGCTTGACAGGAAAGAAAGTCAAGACAGCAGCAGTGAACTGTTCATTCAGGTAGTTTTGAAGCAAAGGGGAGGAGAATGATAGGCCAATAACTAGAAATACAGGCATGATTTAGTGAAGGCATGGCATAATCACAGCATGTTTGAAGGCCACAGTAACAATTGCAGTGGAAATGATAGGTTAAGGATATGATAGATGGAAGGGATGACGGCAGAAGAGACAGAGCTTAGTAGATGGGTGGGGATGGGATCAGAGGAACAGTTAGTCAGTTTGGAGGAGAAGAGACGATTTTCAGTTTCCTCCTCAGTGATTTCAGAAAAGGAAGAAAGGGTGACTGAAGGTGAGTGAAGGATTTGGGATTGAAGAAGGGGAAGATGCAGAGAATTGAAGGCTAGTTGTCTAGACTTTATCATAGAAGTAGTCAGCCAAGGTCTGTGCAAACAGTGAAGGAGGGATTGGAGGGGAGGAACCTTGAGGAGAGATTTGAGCATAGCAAAGTGATGGTGAGGTTCAGAGGCAAGAGAATTAATTAGATGGATATAGTACTCTTGCTTGGCGAGTGCTATGGCTGATTGGAAAGAGGTTAGCACGAATTACAAATGTAGGTAGTGTGATACAGTGACCAGCACAGAACCTATGGATACAGGAGAAAAGGAAGAGCTTACCTTATAGTCACCTGAGCAGAAAGCATATTCAGGTTATAAGGAGCCAGAGAATAGTGGAAAAAACTTTCCCTACACTGGGTGTGAAGCAGTAGAAAGCCAAAAAGCCAATCAGGTCCACCTGGGCAAGGAAGCACATACAACATGCAGGAGCCAGGAGGATAAAAGTGGCTGGGAAATCCCAGTAGGGGGAGGAGCAGCAAAGGGAAGAGCAGCTGACACAGAGAGAGCTGGAAGTGCTCGTGCACAAGTCTCCCAAGCCAGAGGGGGCATCGTCCCGAGGAGAGTGAGTAAGCAGCTGGAGGGCAGAGGTCACAAGCAGAAGAGCTTGCTGGGTCCAGGGAGCACAGGCTGGGTCCCGACAGCAAGTAGCAGTAGAAGGGAAACCTTTCCTGGAAGTTACTACAGCCCAGACCAGACAACTGCTGAGTGGAACTCTTGGGGAAAAGCAGGCTACAGCCCAAATAAAGGAGCCTGGTTAACAGAGGAAGGAGTGGAAGCCAGCCACCCCAGAAGCAGAGCTAAGTACACCAATTTCTCTAGAGGGCAAGAGGCGGGCTCGGCTAGGAAAGTAAAAGCTAATACTTGGGAGGATAATCTTTGGTGGAGAGAAAGGGGAAGCCTCAGAGAAACAGGCTTCAGTACAGGTCTCCAGGACCTTCCTTATGCAGAACAGTTTCCTGCCCTAAGAACTGCTGCCTCTCGAGAGAGTTGTGTAAATAATAGCTGTGGTGAATGTTACCCATTTACAATTTCTGACGGTGAGCAAATGCAATGGGAAAACACTGACCAGGACATTGATTCCAGTGATATGGATTGCACGCTATGTATCTCTGATGAGATTACGTCTCTTTGTTAATTAAGGAAGCAAGAGCCTTGTTATACCTGTTTGGGAAAAAGGTACATTTTATTTTGCTGTGAAGAAACAGTTTGTTTAAGTTCTTTGTTGCTGTATGAGAAAAACAGAAATCCACAAGGGAAGGGGAATAAAATCTCATCATTATATTTTGCCTTTAACACATGGCTACAGACTATTCTTTATAAAGGCAACCTGCACCTCACTCCCCTAGGCGACCACCTAATAGGGACGGTGGTAGCAGTACCTTGACAAATGGCGTAGTTTTTCGGATTTCTGGAGAAGAATACGGCCGAAGCACAGCAGAAGTACCAGTGCCGGAGAGCAGGACGAAGGTTTGCTGCAGGACCACGCCCGGAGGATTCCAGAATCCAGAGAGGCAAGAGTACCTTCTCAAGGACTGAATCTCCACCTGACTCAGGTAATAAGTATCTGGGCACAGGCCAAGGGGGATTCTGGTGAGAAGGGATACTAGGATCCAGAGCAAAAGTATAGCTACATTTTGAAAAAAAAAAAAAGAAAAGTTCCCCACTTGGTGTTCGTGTCTGTCTGTTTGTGTTTCAGTGTTTGGATATGGAGAGTCCCCAGGAGATACTGCGCTGGATAAGTCTCCAGTTTGAAAAACAGAGGGAGTTAGCCCAGCAGAGCCAAGAACAAGCGTTGGTAGCCATGCAGGCTCAACAGAAACCTCTGACCGACCTAGTACAGACTTTGCTGGCAGAGCGAGCGGCAGAGAAGACACCCAAGGACCATTATTGTGGGGTAGGCCCACAAGCTTGTGGGGTATTATCCTCTGGACAATTAACAAAAGAGGATAACATAGACGACTTCCTGGAGGCTTTTGAGCGGGTAGCCCATAGTGCTGGCTGGCCCTATGAGCAGTGGGTGGTTAGGTTAGCCACATCCCTGACGGGGGAAGCCCTAGCGGCATACAAGGCTATGCCCGCCGCCCAGGCGACAAAATATGAGGAAGTCAAAGCAGCCATACGGGACAGACTAGGCTTATCGCCTATAGTATACCGCTGTATGTTGAGAGCGACCCAACTCCAGCCAGGTGAAACTCCGAAGGCACTTTGCCAGAGAATTTGTAACCTGGTCTGGAAGTGGCTCACTCCCGAGGGGAGAACCATGAAAAGTGTACTTGATATGCTTGTATTAGAGCAATTCTCAGAGGCTGTTCCAGCCAAGATAAGAGCATTCCTGACTCTGCAAAATTGTCAGACCTCAAGCGAGGCAGCTCACCTCACTGAAAGGTTCATGGAGGCTGGATTAGCCCATAAACCGCAGAGAGGCGCTGGCAACACTTGTGGGGTAGCCAATTTTGAAAAGGCAGTAAAAGACCCTATGTTTTGTGTACCAGATGTCATGAGAAATATGCCTAGAAATGAGGTTAAGGACGCACACATAAAATGTTTTAAATCTGGGACGCGGGGGCATAGGAAGGATGAATGTGTTTGGAAAGCTGCATTGATGAGTGAGAATGGGCGATACAGGCAGGAAGGCTTTTGCATAGAAGTGGAAGTCCAAGGTGTGGTAGCCAAGGCCCTACTTGACTCGGGGGCAGACCAAACAATGATTTCAAAGAAATTATGGCGCCTCCTACAGGCCAGTAATGTGTCCACCCCGATTCAACCTGAGGGTAGGTCTAGGATACGCTGTGTGCACAGGTCATCCACCTATTACCCTCTCTATAGGTTTACGATAAGAGGTTTAGGAACCCGGAGAAAGGTCCTAGTGGCAGTGATACCCAGGTTGCCTTATGACCTAGTCTTAGGCCGAGACTGGCCGCCCTTCTGTAAGAGCCTAGGAGAGGGCATACAAGGGAAAAAGGGGATGGTCTCTAAGAGATCACAGGCCCAAGGCTCGGGGGAGCAGATGGAACCCCCGGAGGACACTGCCCACTCTGCAGAGGAGGAGACAGAATCTCTGGAAGGGGAGGATAGGCCCCTAGATGAAACTTTAGGAGAGCTGCCCCAACATGAGGATTTGGTCAGTCCCCCTGCAAAAAGCTGTAGGAAAAGTAAAGGAGAAAAGTGCCGGGAGTGCCACCACAGGGCTCAATTGAGGGCCGGAGCCGGGGACGGGCTAAGTTTTCCATGGGTCCCGGCTGATCTAGTCAAAAGATTCCCATCGTTCCCAAAAGAACAAAAGGCGGATCCCACGTTAAAGCACGCCTTCGAGTACGCCCAGTCTGATAGAGATATTCTCCCCAGATTCCTGATGGAGGGAGATATCTTATATTGGGAGAGTAATGATCCCCAGACAGGAGCTGTTAGGAAACAACTCGTGGTACCAACGGCCTTTAAGGACGTCGTTATGAGACTGGCCCATGATCACCCGGTGGGTGGGCATAAGGGTGTTTTGGGTACCCTAGATCAGATATTGGCCCGTTTTTACTAGCCAGGGGTATTTAAAGAGACCAAACGCTTTTGCGAGGCCTGCCCTTTGTGTCAGAGGGTCTCGGCCGCGAAACCAAAAGATGTCCCTATGATACCTACACCTACTATATCCGAACCAGTGCGCCGGATGGCGATGGATATAGTAGGTCCCCTAGTGAAAACCCCTAGGGGATTTCAATACATTCTAGTAATTATGGATCAGGCCACCCGTTTCCCCTGCGCAGTGCCACTGAGAAACGTTTCGGCCAAGTTCATAGAGGGGGAATTAAGTTGTTTTGCGAAGTAGGGTTTCCAAAGGAGATGTTAACAGACAGGGGCAGTAATTTCCTGTCGCGGTACCTGGCGCAGGTATGGGACGCCTTCGGAATACAACACATAAAAACAGCAGCTTACCATCCACAATCTAACGGGTTGGTGGAACGTTTTAACCAGACCCTCAAGCAAATGTTTAGGCAAGGGCTGGATGGGAAAATGGTTGACTGGGACATCCTGCTTCCATTCGTTTTATACGCCAGTAGGGAGGGCACACAAACCTCATTAGGAGCCTCTCCCTATGAGTTACTGTTTGGCAGGGCCCCAAGGGGAGTCCTAGACATTTTGAGGGAACAGTGGGCAGAGCCAGAAGGGGAAGAGGTAGGAGTACCGCAGTTTCTACAAGAATTAAGGTCACGCTTGCAGAGAGCTTCGCAGGCCGCTGAACGTCATTTACAGGACAGTCAGCAACATCAGAAGAGGTACTATGACCGGGGGAAGAAACCCCGTCAATTGGCTATAGGTGAGAGGGTAGTCGTAATGGTGGCAGACCCTGGGCCGAAATTTGAAGCCCAGTGGAGGGGACCCTACACCATAGTGGATCGCAAGGGACCGGTCTCCTACATGGTAGAGACCGACAGGGGACGCTGTCATGTGTACCACATTAATGTCCTGAAACCCTGGCGGGAGAGGACAGCGGCTTTTGGCCAGGTAAAGGTAAAGCTCCAGACCCGTTCGGTTATTATGTGCTGTAAGGACATGAGTCCCCCAGCCCGTAATATCTTAAGGGGGGGATATGTGATACAGTGGCCAGCACAGAACCTATGGATACAGGAGAAAAGGAAGAGCTTTACCTTACAGTCACCTAGGCAGAAAGCATATTCAGGTTATAAGGAGCCAAAGAATAGTGGAACAAACTTTCCCTACACTGGGTGTGAAGCAGTAGAAAGCCAGAAAGCCAATCAGGTCCACCTGGGCAAGGAAGCACGTACAACGTGCAGGAGCCAGGAGGATAAAAGTGGCTGGGAAAGCCCAGTAGGGGGAGGAGCAGCAAAGGGAGGTGCAGCAGAGGGAAGAGCAGCTGACACAGAGAGAGCTGGAAGTGCTCGTGCACAAGTCTCCCAAGCCAGAGGGGGCATCGTCCCGAGGAGAGTGAGTAAGCAGCTGGAGGGCAGAGGTCACAAGCAGAAGAGCTTGCTGGGTCCAGGGAGCACAGGCTGGGTCCTGACAGCAAGTAGCAGTAGAAGGGAAACCTTTCCTGGATGTTACTGCAGCCCAGACCAGACAACTGCTGAGTGGAACTCTCGGGGAAAAGCAGGCTACAGCCCAAATAAAGGAGCCTGGTTAACAGAGGAAGGAGTGGAAGCCAGCCACCCCAGAAGCAGAGCTAAGTACACCAATTTCTCTAGAGGGCAAGAGGCGGGCTCGGCTAGGAAAGCAAAAGCTAATACTTGGGAGGATAATCCTTGGTGGAGAGAAAGGGGAAGCCTCAGAGAAATAGGCTTCAGTACAGGTCTCCAGGACCTTCCTTATGCAGAACAGCTTCCTGCCCTAAGAACTGCTGCCTCTCGAGAGAGTTGTGTAAATAATAGCTGTGGTGAATGTTACCCATTTACAATTTCTGACAGTGAGCAAATGCAATGGGAAAACACTGACCAGGACATTGATTCCAGTGCTATAGATTGCACGCTATGTATCTCTGATGAGATTAAGTCTCTTTGTTAATTAAGGAAGCAAGAGCCTTGTTATACCTATTTGGGAAAAAGGTACATTTTATTTTGCTGTGAAGAAACAGTTTGTTTAAGTTCTTTGTTGCTGTATGAGAAAAACAGAAATCCACAAGGGAAGGGGAATAAAACCTCATCATTATATTTTGCCTTTAACACATGGCTACAGACTATTCTTTATAAAGGCAACCTGCACCTCACGCCCCTAGGCGACCGCCTAATAGGGACGGTGGTAGCAGTACCTTGACAGTAGTCAGCAAGGGTATGTGATTTAAGCCAAAGTTGCTCAGTTGAGTGGGCACAGAAATGTAGGTAGCGGGATGTTGAGGACAGCCAGGGTTGAGATACGATAGACCTCACAGGACATGGAATGGGAGGAGCAAGTGCATCCAGAGCATAGTGTTATAGGAGGATATTACCCTATCAATGGACTCTGATGACATAGTGGAGGAAAGAGGTGATAATGCAGCAGTGGAGAGAGGTGAAGGGTCGCTAGTGTGCAGATTCCTAAACATGGTAGAGATCAGGTGAGATTAAGTAGGGAGTGGTTAAGAGTGAAGATTAACAGGTGATGGTCAGATAAGGGAAGAACTGAGGTGGAGAAGTTGGAGGGTGAGCAGTTGGAGGAAAAGATGAGGTCAAGGCAGTGGCCATGCTTGTGAGTAGGAGCAGTAGAGCACAACTGGAGATTGAATGAGGAGGTTAGAGAAAGGAGTTTTAAGGCATAAGGGTCAGAAGGGTCATCAATGTGAATGTTAAAATCCCCAAGAATAAGGGAAGGGGATGATGCATCCAGAAAGGAGGAGAGCTAGGAGTCAAAGTCGGTGAGAAAGGTAGAGTTGGATGTATTGGGGGTTTGATAAATGACAGCTACCCAGAGAGGTAGTGGAGAAAATAGGCAGATAGCATGGACTTCAAAGTAAAGGAATTAGATGGAGGCATAAGGAGAGGCTGAACTTGGCAGGAATGAGATAGTAGGAACCCAACATCACCACCACAGCCAATGGGCTGAGGTATATGGGAAAATAGGTAGCCTTCCTGGAGTTCCTAAGGAGGGATATAGGGTGAGATAAGAGAGGAAAGGTAGTGAGGACCTTCAGAATGAATGCACTTGTAGGCTTGTAGGTCAGTAGGAGAAGTTTGAACTAGATGCGGAAATGGACAGGTAGTCAATTGTGATGACGAAGACTGTTCAGGGGAGATGGAGTGGCAAGAAAGTGAATCCTGTCCCTTTAAAAATAGTAGCAAACAGGGTTTCCCTAGCAACCACAAACCTCTGAGTCAGAGTGCAGCCAGTACCAAGCCCTGCCCACTTCAGCACGTCAGAGCTAAGTTGAGTCCTAACAGCTCCCACGTGGGCTGGGAGAAGGGTGTGGTCCCTAAGAAGGATCAGTTTAAAACTGCAGTGTTTGAGCAGTCAGATAGAACCAGAGCAGCAGGAACAAGAGCAGCTGGAACAAGGAGCAGAGATGAGCAGTTGGATCTGAGAGGAACAGATCAGAGGCAGACACAGCTAAATGGGAAACTGCCAAGAGAGAGGCAGTTGAATGAAGAGAGAAAGCAGCATGGCACAGAGCAGGAAGGATTGGAACAGCTGAGAAGCCCAGAGTCAAGGCAAGTGCGTGTTTCAAAGTCCCTGCGTGAAAGAAAGCTGGACGAGTCAGTTCCCAGTGGGGGAAGCAATTCAGCTAGCCAGCTAAGCTACAAAGGTAGAGAAAATAGCTTTTCTGTGTTCCCTAGCCAAAGTCCCTTGGAAGAGATAGTCAGAGAACTAAAGAAAAGTGCTAGAAGCTGTCGTAGTCAAAATGCCTCAAAACAAGCTTTTATGAGGGATAGGAAGTTTGCTAACAGCTGCCGTGACTCAGAAGTGGAGAAGTTTATTAGAGAGAAAGAAACTTCGTGTTTAAACTCTGCTGAGATAGAGCAAAAGAAACTCCTGTTATCAAAGCTGAATGAGTTGTTACAGAAGCAGAATAGTAAGCTCTATGACACTGTTCCACCTGAAAACAGTTGCAATGAATCCATTGAGGAAATGGAGATAGAAAGCTGCAATGAACCATATGAAAGTGAGCCTGAGGAGATGCAGTGTTCATATTGCAGGGCTAATGTTTGAGATGTGCTGAGCCTATGCACATGTAAGAAAATGAGTGTTTAAAGTTGTACTTTACTGTGATTTTCCTTATCACTTTGGTGTAATTTCATCAAAAATCAATTAAAAAAAAAAAAAAAGTAGTGCCAAACTTATTTGTACGAAGCTGAAAGACACAACAAGAAAACTCACCAGATGTTTTAAGCCAATGTGTTTGTTCCCACAATGCTCTGAAGAGAAGTAAAACTTGCTGGGCATTTTAGAAGCTGTGAGCCTCCTTGTATAAGAAGATGTGAGAGAAACAATCTTCATAGGAAAGTTAAGTTACCTTGAAAAAGTTAACAGCCTGAGCTTTGTAAGCCAGTTCTTAGTACCAAAGTTAACTGCTGTTAAAAGTGCCCAACTCTGTGAATACAACCTGTTGGACTTTATTCTTTGTTTTGGAGATGTATCCAATTTATGTTCAGTGCTATTGAATTTGATGCGAGGGGGAAATCCCGAAAATAAAAATATTCTCTGTTTTTACCTAATACCGTGTGGTCACACTATTTGCTCCGAGGAATAGCTGAACTACATTTCCCAGCAATCCTAGCTGGCGGCCATATTTGTGGACACTATTCAAAGAGGGCAATAAGGCGACGCCCTCCTGCTTACTGGCTATCGGCCCGGGCGGGAGGCACGGCGACACAATGAAGTGACTTGAGAAGAGGAGTGAGCATAGTGACACTGGCCAAAAATAAGCCAAGCAGCTGAGTCTTGAACATATTTAAGGGGAAAGAGATGATTCAGAGGGAGGCCAGTGAGGAGCAGGTTGCAATAATGAAGAAGGGAGATGACTAGAGAGTTGATAAGGGTCTTAGTAGTGTATGTAGAAAGGAAGGGATGAATTTTGCTGATGTTGTAGAGAAAGAAGCGACAGATTTTAGCTACAGTTATCTGTTGGATGTGTACAGAGAAAGAGAGTAGTCAACGATGACCTCAAGGTTGAAAGCTGAGGAAAACATGGAGGAGTATAGTGTTACCCACAGAAACAGAAGGGAGGAAGGGGGGAGGGAGTTTAGGGGGAAAAATAAGGAGCTCAGTTTTGGCCATGTTCAATTTCAGATGGCAGTGAGACATCCAGGCTGAATGGTGGATAAGCAACCAGAAATATGGGCCTGGATTCCTGTTGAGATTTCAAGTGCAGAGAAGTAGAACTAAGAGTCGTAAGTATAAAATGTTACTGAAAACCATTGGAGGAGATAAGTGCACCAAGGGACTAAGTATACAGAGAGAAAAGGAAAGGTCCTATGACAGAGCCCTGATGTACACCAACTGAAAGCGGGATGGCAGTAGAAGAAGATCCATCAGAACATACACTAAACATGTGATGGGAGAGAAGAGGAGCATGGCCCCTTAATCCAAGTGAGGACAGGGTATCGAGTAGAAGATTGTGATAAACAGTATCAAAAGCAGCAGAAAGATCAAGAAGGATGAGGCCCTGGGATTTGGTGAGGAACAAGTTACTGGAAACTTTGTCAAGAGCTATTTCTGTAGAATGTAGGCGACAAAATCCAGATTGTAGTGGATCCAGAAGGGCTTGAGAGGAAATTCAAGACAGCGGCAGTGAACCATATGTTCAAGTAGTTTTGAAACCAAGGGGAGGAGGAAGATAGGCTCATAACTGTAATGACAGGTAGAGTCTTAAGGTTTTTTTGAGGAGAGGTGTAACCACAGCATATTTGAAGGCTGCAGGAACAATTGCAGTGAAAAGCAATAGGTTAAGGATATGATAATGAAAGGGATGACAGTGGAAGAATTAGAGCTTAGTAGACAGGTAGGAATGGGATCAGAAGAGCAGGTAGTGGGTTTGGAGGGGGAGAGAAGATTTGCAGTTTCTTCCTTAGTGATTTAAAAAAAGGAAGAAAGGCTGAAGTTGAAGGGAGGATTTGGGTTGAAGACGGGGAAGGCAGGGTGGAGGTGATCCTGTGGAGAATTTAAAATTAATCTTGTGGACTATCAGAAAAATTGTCGGCCAAATTCTGAGTAAAAAGTGAAGGAGGGGTTGGGGAGGAGGTACTTTGAGGAGGGAGTTGAGTGTAGCAAGGAGATGGTGAGGGTCAGAGGCAAGAGAGCTAGTCAAATGGACATAGTACTCTTTCTTGATGACTGCTATGGGTGACTGGAAAGAATTAGCATGAATTAGCAAGAGTATGGAATTTAAGCCAAAGGTGCTCAGCTGATCGGGCACAGGGACGTAGAGAGCGGGTTATCCAGTCATTCTTTTGTTATAGTATGCTTCACAGGATATGTAATAGGAAGAGAGAGTGCATCCAGAGCAGAGGAGACTATAGTGTTATAGGAAGACACTGCCTCATGAACAGACTCAAACAACATAGTGGAGGAAAGAAGCAATGAGATAGTAGGGGAGGCAGCAGAAGAGTCAATAGTGTAAACAGGGGCGGCCCAAGGGGGGTGCGGGGCCATGTGCGGAGACTCGGTGCGGGGCCTCATTTGCATAAGGGGCCTCATTTGCATAAATATTTGCATAATGTTACCATATACTAACTTTTAGTAAACATGCCTCTTAATGAGTGTATGGATAAAGAAAGACTAAAAGATTTCTACATTACTATAATCCAGTGCCAACCACCAGACACATTAGGAACTACTACAAACACTGCCCATTTAGAACCCATAGCAAACCCGCTGTATCCTAACAACACTACCAGGACTCACAAAGCACCATACCCTACCTATCAAAAGGAAACATGCAAATATTAAACCAATACATTTCAGAGAACAACAATACATGACCTACTGGGGAAAGAGAACAAGTGGCAATGTCAAATAGGAATTACATAAACAGAATACCTCAGCTCAGTTACACATGCAGAACATAGACCATCACCAAACAAGGAATCACAATTTAGAAACAGGAAGACAATAATTAAACTTGGAATCCCAAAAGCCAAACTTGGAATGCACAACACTGTAGAAATAAAACTATACATTAATTTGCTCTTGTACTAAACAAAGCGCAGACGTTAATGATGCACATTTACCAGAGCTGACATATTCCAATTAATAAATTCAAAATAAAGAGATATTTTTCTACCTTTTGTGCATTTTTTTTCAGCTGCAATTGCTCCAGCCACTTTCTTCTGGTTTCTTCGAGTCTTTTGCTAACTCTCCATCGTCTGCTGTCCATTTGTCCTTTCTTCTCTCTTCTAGATTTTTTCCATTCTCTCTCACATCTGCTTTAACATACTAATCTTTCTCCTTTTGCTCTTTCCTCATTCCTATTTCATCCACTCAAATTTTACCCCTCCATCCTCAATCCCCACTTACTCTCCCAATACCCGGCCAATTGTAGATTTTTTATCCCTCCCACACAAAATATTTTTCCCCTCTCCATTTTACTCTCCCAGCCCCATCCCATTCTAATCCTCCCCCAACATCAGCTCCCTTCTAGTTCCAGCCTTACCCAGCATCCATTCCCTTCTAGTCCCTGCATCAACCCATTTCCAGTCCTAGCCCCCCATCAGCCCATTTCCAGTCCTAGCAACACCCCAACCCAATACCAGTCCTAGCCCCCCCCATCAACCCACTTCCAGTCCTAACCCCCCATCACCCCATTTTCAGTTTAAGCCCCCCTATAACCCATTACCAGTCCTAACCCCCAATCAGCCCACTTCCAGTCCTAACCCCCATCAACCCATTTCCAGTCAGCCCCCCATAGCCCATTGCCAGTCCTAACCCCCCCATCAGCCCACAGCCCATTACCAGTCCTAACCCCATCAGCCCACCTCAAGTCCTAACCCCTCCCCATCAGCCCATTTCCTGTCCTAGCCCCCCATAGCCCATTATCAGTCCTAACCCCCCATAGCCCATTACCAGACAGCCCCCATCAGCCAACAGCCCCTTACCAGTCTTAACCCCCCCATAGCCCATTACGAGTTCTCACGCCCCCAACAGCCCACAGCCCATTACCAGTCCTAACCCCATCAGCCCACCTCAAGTCCTAACCCTTCCCCATCAGCCCATTACCTGTCCTAGCCCCCCATAGCCCATTATCAGTGCTAACCCCCCCCATAGCCCATTACCAGTCCTAAACCCCCATCAGCCACAGCCATTACCAGTCCTTACCCCATCAACCCACCTCCAGTGTTAACCCCCCATCAGCCCATTTCTAGTCCTAGCCCCCATAGCCCATTACCAGTCCTAACCCCCCCCCAACAGCCCACAGCCCATTACCAGTCCTACCCCCCTCAGCCCACCTCCAGTCCTAACCCCCCATCAGCCCATTTCTAGTCCTAGCCCCCCATAGCCCATTACCAGTCCTAACCCCCCCCCCAACAGCCCACAGCCCATTACCAGTCCTAACCCCATCAGCCCACCTCCAGTCCTAACCCCCCATCAGCCCATTTCCAGTCCTAGCCCCCCATAGCCCATTACCAGTCCTAACCCCACCCAACAGCCCACCTCAAGTCTTAACCCCTCCCCATCAGCCCATTTCCTGTCCTAGCCCCCCCCATAGCCCATTATCAGTCCTAACCCCCCCCATAGCCCATTACCAGACAGCCCCCATCAGCCAACAGCCCATTACCAGTCTTAACCCCCCATAGCCCATTACCAGTTCTAACCCCCCCAACAGCCCACAGCCCATTACCAGTCCTAACCCCATCAGCCCACCTCAAGTCCTAACCCTTCCCCATCAGCCCATTTCCTGTCCTAGCCCCCCATAGCCCATTATCAGTCCTAACCCCCCCATAGCCCATTACCAGTCCTAACCCCCCCCATCAGCCCACAGCCCATTACCAGTCCTAACCCCCTCAGCCCACCTCCAGTGTTAACCCCCCATCAGCCCATTTCTAGTCCTAGCCCCCCATAGCCCATTACCAGTCCTAACCCCCCCCCCCAACAGCCCACAGCCCATTACCAGTCCTAACCCCATCAGCCCACCTCCAGTCTTAACCCCCCATCAGCCCATTTCCAGTCCTAGCCCCCCAAAGCCCATTACCAGTCCTAACCCCACCCAACAACCCACCTCAAGTCCTAACCCCTCCCCATCAGCCCATTTCCTGTCCTAGCCCCCCATAGCCCATGAACAGTCCTTAGCCCCCCAACAGCCCACAGCCCATTACCAAGTCCTAACCCCATCAGCCCACCTCCAGTCTTAATCCCCCAGCCCATTTCCAGTCCTAGCAACCCCCCCCAACCATTACCAGTCCTAGCCCCCATAGCCCACTCCCAGTCCTAATTCCACCAGCCCATTTCCAGTCCTAATCCCCCATCACCCAATTTTCAGTTAAGACCCCCCCATACCCCATTACCAGTCCTAACCTCCCCATCAGCCCACTCCCAGTCCTAATCCCACCAGCCCATTTCCAGTCCTAATCCCCCATCACCCAATTTTTAGTTTAAGCCCCCCATAGCCCATTACCAGTCCTAACCCCCCATCAACCCATTTACAGTCCTAATCCCATCAGCCCATATACACTTAGCTCCCCCATAGCCCATCACCACTCCTAACCCCCCTGCCCATCACCACTCCTACCCCCCCCCAGCCCATCACCACTCCTAACCCCCCCCCAGCCCAGCCCAGCCCAGCCCAGCCTAGCCTAGGGACATTTTTTTTTTAAAAAAACTGTCTGCTGCCGCTGTTTCCCTTTCGTGGCTCTGTTAAGCCCGTGGGGGCTGATGGGAAACTCTCCCCTCGCGCTCTGAAAGCCAGCGCGTGTGACTGCAGCTGTAAAGAGAGAGGTGATACAGGGGAGGGCAGGCTCTGCTGGGCAGGGGGGGGCCCCGCGGCACACTCGATTCTGCCGTGGCGGCCCCAGCAGCGGCAGCAGACAGCTTTTTTAAAATTTTACTTTTAGATCAGAATGTTTCTTGCGCGGGGCCCCCTGAAACGTGGGGCCCTGTGCAAAAAACATTCTCGCTCAATGGACGGGCCGGCCCTGAGTGTAAAGATCAGGCAAAAACAAGGTGGGAGGTGGTTAAGGGTGAAGACCAGCAGGTGATGGTTGGATAAGGGAAGAACTGAAGTGGAGACGTTTGAATGCATGCAGTTAGAGGAATAGACAAGTTCGATTCAGTGGCCATGCTTGTAAGAGCAGTAGAGCACAGCTGGAGGTTGAATGCATAAGTTAGGGAAAGGAGCATTATGGCATAAGGATCAGAAGGACCATCAATGTGAATGTTAAAATCCCCAAGCATAAGGGAAGGGGAATATGAATCCATAAAGGAAGAGATCCAGGCTTCCAAGTTGGTGAGAAAAGTAGAGGTGGACTTGTCGGGGTGGGGGTGGGGGGGGGGCGGGTTGGTAAATGACAGCTACCTGGAGAGATAGTGGGGTAAACAGGCAAATTGAGTGGACTTAAAAGGAAAAAAAGGAACGAGACTGAGGCAGAAGGAGGGACTGAAATTGTCATAGTAACATAGTAAATGATGGCAGATAAAGACCAGCATGGTCCATCTTGCCTGCCCAGCAAGATGGCAAGAGTAGGTGCACCTGTCACTCTGTGCAGGCCACCCCTCCTTATGTCTTAGTTTAGGGGTGAACCTACCACTCCATGTAGGACACCCCTATTTGTTGAGAAGTTAGATGGTACTGTTTATTTTGTTTTTATACTGTTGCTGTAAAGGGATCCACTGTGTTTGTCCCATGCTGTTTTGAATTCCGTCACCATGTTTGTCCCCACCACTTCCATCAGGAGGGCATTCCAAGCATCCACCACCCTTTCAGTGAAAAAATATTTCCTGCCATTGCCTTTCAATTTACCACCTTGCAGCTTCATGTTATGCCCTCTAGTTTTACAGCTTCCCCATCTTTGGAAGAGGTTTGTTTGTTCATCATTTCTCTTTAAGTATTTAAAGGTCTGAATCATATCTCACCTGTCCCTCCTCTCCTCCAAAGTGTACATATTTAGGTCTTCAAGTCTCTTCTCATAAGGCTTCTGACGCAGGCTTAAAATCATTTTGGTCGCCTTCCTGTGAACAGTTTCTAGTCTTTTTACATCTTTTGCAAGATATGGTCTCCAAAACTGAACACAGTATTCCAAATGAGGTCTCACCAGTGACTTGTACAGTGGCATAAGTACCTCTTCCTTTCTGCTGGTAATCCCTCTTTGTATGCAGCCCAACATCCTCCTGGCTTTTTCCACCGCCTTGTCGCACTGTTTTGCCAACTTGAGATCATCAGAAATAATCACACCAAGGTCTTTCTCCTGAACCGTGCACACCATCCTCTCGCCCCCTATCGCGTACATTTCCCTTGTATTTCTGCTACCCAAGTGCATGACACTGCACTTTTTCGCATTAAATTGTAGTTGCCAAGCATTGGACCATTCTTCCAGCTTTTGTAGATCTTTCCTCATGTTAACCACTCCCTGTGTCATCTGCAAAAAGACAGACTTTTTCATTCAGTCCTTCAGCAATATCACTCACAAATACATTGAGCAGTGCCGGGCCCAGGACCAAACCCTGGGGCACCCCGCTAATCACCTTCCTTTCATCCGAGTGAGCTCCATGTACCATCACCTTCTGTTGTCTGTCAGTCAACCAATTTCTAATCCAGGTTACCATCTTGGGACCCATCCCCAAGCTACTGAGTTTATTGACAAGCCTCCTATGAGGAACAGTATCAAAGGCTTTGCTGAAATCCAGGTAGATAACATCCATTGCATGCCCCTGATCTAGTTACTTGGTCACCCAGTCAAAGAACTCAATCAGATTTGTTTGGCAAGACCATCAGGAATGAGATAGTAAAAACCCAACATCACTGCCATGGCCATTGAGCCGAGATATATGGGAGAATAGGTAGCCTCCATGACAGAGGGCAGCCACTGAAGCAGAGTCTTCAGGGAAAAGCCAAGTTTCAGTAAGAGCCAGAGGATACAAAGTATTAGAGATAAAGAGGTCATAAATGAAGGCAAGTTTATTGAATGTGTGTGCCATCTTGGCAATGCATCCCTCCAGTGCCAGAATGCATTGGTACACAATCTTATCTTAATCTATCTTCACAGCAACCCTGAATCCATCCCTGAGGAACCCCCACTCCAAAACCATCCAAATGGTTGTGGCTATGCCTCCCATTTCAGGCAACATTATTCTGCTGTGGCCCCAAGTGTGATTGGACCCTTTCACATCAGATTGCAACCTGCATACGCATGTAGTGGCCTTCGCTAACAGGAGAGGGGGGGGGGGGTAAGCTGGTGCACAGGTCCACCTCATTCTACAGTGTGTGCATCTGGACAATTTATGGGCAGGCAAGGGAGGAGAGGGATCCGTTCAGTGCCCACTGCAGTAGATACAGTATATGGGCCACATCTGGACACCCTGTTTACCCTCTGTTGCCTCACCAATATGGCCTTGGGGCACCTTCATCTGACACCTGCTGTATAGCTGTCCTGCATGCTGAGCTTGTTACTCTCACACTGCTTTCTCTAGGGAGGTTGTATGTGTCATTACATCATGTAGATGTGGCTCTGTGCTCAAAGACCAATGATGGTATTGGGTAGGGATCTGCAGTTTTGTAGAATAACAGCTGATTGAAACCCACTCAATATGTCTTCATAAGATGTGGAATTCTTCTGTTCAACAATTGGGGCTCAATCCATGGACTGACAGCAGAAAACTACTGCATGTTGCTCACAAACTGTCATCATCGCTCCAACTGACAAAACACCAAACTTCCTGAAAAGTAAAGTGCTTCTTTCTTTTTAAAACATAAGCCGTATTACTCATAGCATAGTCAACTTAATTTACTGGCATGGAATCCAGGCATTTAATCAGACTACAAATGATGGTTTATACCAGCCAGGTGAACATAGCCGATGGTCTCGCCGCAAAGCAACTTTTTCACAACCAGTGGTTATAGCTGGTGAAAAACAAAAGGGATAATCATTAGCTCATACTCATAAAATTTAAACAATACCCCTCTAACACATAACAAACCCACCTTATTGATACACATCCTTCCTGTAGAAAAGTCCGATTAAAACTGCCCTTCCCTTTTCCTCTTTTAAACCACAAACTTTCTCACACATTCACCAATGAAAATCCACTGACACCACCAGACATCCAATCAAACTCCTCCTTTCAAATCTCTATCAGTACATCATACACCTCCCAGTTCCTCACCCTACTCATTGGTGGATACTACTAACCAATCACAATATAACATGCAAATACAACCAATCTTCCAAAGCCATCCCAACATCCTCACATTGTTACATTCCAAATAAACCCATAGATTAACTCTCTATGAACCCCGTTCTCCAGGACCAAGCAGGAAGTCAGTCCTCACATATAGGTGACGTCGGCGCCGATGGAGCCCTCGTGCGGAGCATTTCCCCAGCTTTCAAAGAAAGCCTTTGGGAATTGCAGCACGCATGCGCGGTCCCCTTCCCGCCCAAGGGTGCCATCTTGCTCAGTCTTCTTTTTTCCACGGAGCCCGATGGACGTAGTTCGTTTTTCGCTGAGGAAAAAGTTGATTTCCCTGTTTTTGTTCTTCTCCTTCGGTTCGACGCCGGATCCTTTTCCCGCCTGGGCCCGATACGCGGTATCGAGCCCACTCTCTTTTTCGGTTTTTGTCCTTCGTGACTAGCGTTCGCGCCATTTTTTCTTTTTTCACTGGCAGCCCTGTCTTTTGACCTCGCAGGGGCCCTTTTTCCCCGATGGCTGCCAGCGGGTTTAAAAAGTGTGATCAGTGTAAGAAACTTATGTCTCTTACCGACACACATGACTGCTGCCTCCGCTGCCTCGGACCCGATCATGACCCGATGATCTGTTGTCCATGTGGCAAAATGTCCTCAAAGGCGTTGAGGAGTCGGCAGCACCAGAAGGATAGGATCTTCTCTGACTCCATGTCCGGACGGGCCCGGACCTCGTCAGAGGCCTTGATGTCTCGGGACTCCGGCCCCGAGCAGCGTCGGGGTTCCTCTGAGCATGGGTCTCCTTCGCGGGAACAGCGCAGGAAGAAGAAACCCGCGAGGCGGTGTCGGTGGACGCTCCTGGTTCCTCGAGAGCCAGGTTGCATAGCCCCGATAGCCGTCCCGGGTCTTCGGCGTCGGAGAGGCCTGCCAAGCAACCTCGTATCGAGATGGAGTCTCCTGGACACGTGAGTGCTGTAGTCCTTGTGGACTCTCCTCCAGGGGAGCCGACATCGGGCCCGACGCCGTCGGGGCCCGAGTCGGGGGCTGCTGGGTCTCCTGAGCTCGGATTCAGGTTGATGGCCTTGGAGAGCAGCCTCGCTGCCTTCATGGAACAGCAGCGGGCATCGATCGCCGGTCTCACCGGTGCATCTGCCCCGACCACCGGGACATCGACGTCCAAGTTGACCCCGGAGGCCGAGCCGATCCTTGAGTCCATGCGGGCTCGAGTCGATCCTCGGCCACGGTCTCCCTCGGCCTCGCGTTCGGGACCGAGGTCGTCGACGCCGGTACCCTCGGCGTCAGGGTGGAGGGCATCGGTGCCCGCCCGACCGGAGCCGCTCGATACCTCCTCCGAGGAATCGGGCTGGGAGACGAAGGATGAAGAGTCACCCGACACCTATCGGACTCGGTGTGTCCCATCGGACTCGCCGGAGTCCGAACCTTGGAGACGATCCCCACCGGAGGATACCCGGTTCTCAGACTTCGTGCAGGATATGGCCAAGGCCTTGGACTTCCCCGTGGATCCCGAGGAGGAGCCTCGAGCTGAGGAACTCGAGGCCCTCCAGTATGACTCTCCAACGAAGGAGGCCTTTACTGTACCGGTTTCTCCGATACTGGAGCGGCTGCTCTTCCGCATGTGGGAGACCGTGGCCTCGACGCCGGTGTTGAGCAGGCGGGTCGATTCCCTCGGGATCGAGTCCGCAAGAGCCCCGGGTTCCAAAAGGCACAATTACCGCACCACTCCATGGTTGTGGAATCGGCCATGCATCGACTGAAAAGTCAGAAGATGCACTCCTCGGTGCCTCCCGGCCAGGAGACCTGGAACCTGGATGCCCTCGGTAAGAAGTGCTTCTAGGGCTCTATGCTTGCTTGCCATGTCCAGACATACCAGCTCTACATGGGCAGGTATCTCCAAGACGTGGCAAAGGAGATTGCCGGGTTCTCTGCTGGTCTCTCCGAGGAACCTTTGCAGAGGTTCCAGGCCTTGTCCACTGGTATTCGAGAGTGCTCGAAGTTTATCTCTCGAGCAGCCTACGATGGTTTCGAGGCTTCGGCCCGAGTAGCCGGGGCCAGCATCGGTGCCCGCCGACAGGCTTGGCTACAGTCATCCGATCTCAAGCCATGGGTACAGGACAAGAGGGTCGATGTCCCCTGCCGAGGTGAAAACCTCTTTGGCAAGCCCATGGCTGAAAAGGCTGCAGAACTCGAGACCGAGACTCTGACCCGGACTAGGCTGTCCAGAAAAACCTCTGCCCCTTCTCAGAAAAAGAAGGGCTCGGGAAAAAAGACTTTTTACCCGAGGAAGTCATCTGCCTATAAACAATACCCTCATTATCAGGCCTCTACAGCTCCCCAACAAGGTCAGCAGGCCAAGGGGCAGGGTCATGGGCCCCGTAGGCAGAAGGCCCCCAAGCCACCAACACCAGCCCCTGCTCAGCAGGGTGGGGGTTTTTGACTCAGAAGGCATAGCCTCTTCTCCTAAGCTGGCTTACATCAGCACAGGAGGCCGGCTGGCCCACTTTGCCCACAGGTGGTCAGCCGTCACATCAGATACCTGGGTGCTCCATATAGTCCAAAAGGGCTATCTTCTCCATTTTCACCAGGTACTTCCCTCCTATTTTCCCGGGGAGCCTCCAAGACTCCCTCTGCACAGGGACCTACTCCTTCAGGAGTTAGCAAGTCTGCTAAAGGAGCAGGCTGTGGAACCGGTGCCCCACCACCTGAGAGGTCATGGCTTTTATTCCAGGTACTTTCTGGTACCAAAAAGAACAGGAGGCCTCAGACCCATCCTAGACTTGCGCAACCTCAAGAAGTTCCTGGATAGGGAAAAGTTCAAGATGCTTACCCTTGGAATCCTGCTGCCCTACCTCCAGCAGGGAGATTGGCTATGCTCCTTAGATCTAAAGGATGCTTATACTCACATCCTTATTCATCCAGACCACAGACAATATCTCAGATTGTTGTGGGGGGAAACCACTACCAGTACAGAGTACTACCCTTTGGCCTAACCTTTGCTCCCAGGGTGTTCACCAAGTGCCTGGCGGTGGTGGCGGCCTACCTGAGGCTTCAAGGTCTTTTTGTGTTTCCATACCTGGACGACTGGCTCATAAGGGGCCAGTCTTCCCAGGAGGCCAGTCAAGCCACCCTTCGCACTGTGGCTCTGCTTCAGCACTTGGGGTTTGTCATAAACTTCGCAAAGTCCACTTTGCTCCCGTCCCAGAACTTAGAATTCATAGGAGCAAGGCTGGACACTCTTCAGGCGAAGGCTTTTCTGCCAATGGACAGAGCCCACAGGTTGATGAATCTAGCCAGGCAGTTTCACAGTAATTCCCTGGTCTCCGCCAGGCAATTCCTGAGACTTCTCGGCCATATGGCTTCCACGGTTCATGTAACCCCCAATGCCCGCCTGCACATGCGGCCTGCTCAGTGGAGCCTTCGAACTCAGTGGCATCAAGCCACAGGGAACCTTGCAGACTCAGTAAGAATATCCGCCCTGCTCATCTCCTCTCTGCAATGGTGGCTTCATCTTCCGAATCTGGTACTCGGAGTGGTTTTTCAATCCCCTCTGCATTCTCAAGTGCTGACGACAGATGCTTCTCTTCTAGGTTGGGGAGCACATTGCCAAGGGGCATGTACTCAGGGTCTCTGGACCCCTTGGGAGGCTGCTCAGCAGATAAACTTCCTGGAGCTATGGGCGATACGCCTAGCTCTGAGAGCCTTTCCCACCTCACATCTCACCAGTCTGTGCTGGTCCAGATGGACAATCAAGTTGCCATGTTCTACGTGAACAAACAAGGAGGCACAGGCTCCTTCCTTCTCTGTCAGGAGGCACAATGGCTGTGCTCTTGGGCCGTCAATCACGGAATCCTCCTCAAGGCTGTCTACCTCCCAGGTCAATAAAATTACCTGGCGGACAGACTGAGCAGGATCCTGCAACCACACGAGTGGAGATTGAATCCGTTGGTGGTTCAGCAGATCTTTCTCAGGTGGGGCCTCCCCACCATGGATCTTTTCGCCAGTCCTCTGAACCAGCAACTCCCGAGATTCTGTTCCAGACAACCGGATCCTCTCAGAGTAGCAGCAGATGCATTTCTGATTCCGTGGTCCCAAGGCCTACTGTATGCGTTTCCTCCCACTCCACTAGTGTCCCGAACACTGTTCAAAGTCCTCAAGGACGGGGCCTCAATGATTCTGGTGGCCGAGGCAACCGTGGTTCCCACTTCTGCTGCATCTGGCGGTGGACACTCCTCTTCCTCTGGGGATTCAACATGATCTCCTGTCTCAGGAACAGGGATCTCTCTTGCACCCCAACCTCCAGTCCCTTCATCTGATGGCCTGGCTGCTGAAAGGGTAGTCCTGGCTCCTCTACTACTGCCTAGAGAAGTGGAAGACGTAGTCTTAGCCTCTAGACGGAAATCCACCAGGAAATCCTACACTCTTAAGTGGCGTAGATTCTCCGCATGGTGTGCTCAGCACAGTGAGAATCCCTTCTCGTGCTTGGTAGCGGTGGTATTGCAATATTTGCTTTACCTCTCCAATCTAGGCCTTAAGTCCAACTCTGTCAGGGTTCACCTCAGTGCTCTCTCGGCGCACCACTCGCCGGTGGACGGAAGGCCTCTTTCCAACCACCCTTTGGTGGCTCGTTTTCTCAGAGGCCTCCTCCTGCTTAAGCCTCCTTTACATCCACCAGCCCCTGAGTGGGATCTGAATGTGGTCTTACAGCGGATTACTTGTCCTCCATTTGAACCTATGGCTACCTGCCCTCTCCGTTTTCTCTCCTGGAAAACCTTGTTTCTGGTTGCTCTTACCTCTGCTAGGCAAGTAAGTGAACTTCAGGCACTAGTGTCTGATCCCCCTTACACTAGGTTCTACAGGAATAGGGTAGTCTTACGGACTCACCCAAAGTTTCTTCCTAAGGTTGTCTCCCCTTTTCACTTCAATCAGGAGATGGTTCTTCCGACCTTCTTTCCCAGGCCGCATGCCAACCGGGCTGAGATGGTGCTGCATACCCTGGACTGTAGGAGGGCGTTATCCTTCTACCTTGACCGTACACAGGAGCATTGGAGGGCTGTTCAGCTCTTCATTTCTTTTGACCCCAGTAAGTTGGGGCTACCTGTCTGCAAGCATACTTTGTCCATATGGGTCGCTGACTGTATCGTCTGGGCTTATGGGGCAGCCGGCCTCTCATTGGAGGGTCGAGTCATGGCTCATCGTGTCAGGGCGAAGGCTGCGTCAGTGGCTCATCTCCGCTCTGTTCTGTTGGCAGACATCTGCCAGGCCGCTACTTGGTCTTCAAGCCAGACTTTTGCGGCCCATTACTGCCTTGAAAGGGAGTCCCGCAGAGACAGTGCTTTCGGACAGGCAGTACTCCATAATCTCTTTGGGGTTTAGGCAACTCCTACCCTCCGGCCCTGGTGTTGGGCTACCGGTCGGGGGCGTTCTCAGAGAAGATTCCTTCCTTACGTACTGACGAGCTAGAGGGAGCTCATTTTTTCGGCTTGAGGTCTCCGGTAGCCTTAAGCTGGGGAGTCCCATATATGAGGACTGACTTCCTACTTGGTCCTGGAGAAAGAGTTACTCACCTGTAACAGGTGTTCTCCAGGAGCAGCAGGAATCAGTCCTCACAACCCTCCCTCCTCCCCTTGGAGTTGCAGTCATATGATTTATTTTGCTAATTTCTTTGCTGTCTTTTAGCTATGTCATCACACTGAGCAAGATGGCACCCTTGGGCGGGAAGGGGACCGCGCATGTGCGCTGCAATTCCCAAAGGCTTTCTTTGAAAGCTGGGGAAATGCTCCACACGAGGGCTCTGTCGGTGCCGACGTCACCCATATGTGAGGACTGATTCCTGCTGCTCCTGGAGAACACCTGTTACAGGTGAGTAACTACTCTTAACTCACCATCAACCCCGACCCTTGATAACATGCAGGCAGATACAATAATAGAGACCAAATTTGCTAAATCATTTTGACTAAAAAACATATCAATAGAAACACTATTTTTTAAAAAATATTTATTCATTTCACAAAAATTAACATGCAAAATACACTTGATAAGAAATGTGGGTTGTCCAAAGTAACATAAAAAGGTAAACATGATCAATATTTTTGATCTATATGAGGCAATAACATATAAGGACTTCCCATCTATCAGCCCACAACAGAGTCCAAGATGGAAGCCCAAATCAACCTAGAGAAAAAGAAAAACTATTTAGGAAAATATGCTGAGACTGACAGAGCCAAACTTCCCTAAGATGCAGGTAGGAGTTCAACACTCCCCAGTCCAGGAGATCCACATGCATTTAAAAAGGAAATTAGTTATGAGGGAAATTTATTTATTTTATTTCTTTACAATCTCTTATATACCGCACTATTCAGCATCAGCGCAGTTTACATGCAACAAAAATGCTCAGTACAGTTAACACGTATGAGTTTACAGATAACAGGGCAAAAAACTTGGATAACAGGGGTAAACTATTTACAAAACATGCTACATGGAATCATATGAACAGGGGTTTCATAGAAACATATGCACCACTATGGGTTAGAGTATCTAACTTGGCGTATTGTTGGGATACCATATATTTGCTTAGCGAATTGTATCGTTGGATTCTAAGGGTATCGTTGGGCTCTAAGGGATGTCATTGGGCTCTATGAGTTACTTGTTGAAAAGGTGGAATTTGAGGGCTTTCCTAAACTGTGATAGGCTCTTAATAGCCCGGATATCAGGGGGTAATGCATTCCAGCATCTTGGCGCACTGAGACTAAAGCCCCTATTGGCTGTAGATGTAGTGCAATGAAATGAAAAAAATATAGGCTTGACCCTTAAACTTACCATGGCACATACATGGGTACTTCAAAAAGAAGATCCCGCACAGCTGAAGAACCCATGGCCGCAGAATGAGAAACTCACATCTATAGCGTTGAGTTTCCCTAGCCAGGTCAGAGAAAATCCCGATCAAGCAACCCTTAAACGGAACATTTCTTTTCTGAAAAAACATTTAAAGTAACCATTCCCTATCAGATACAAGGGCTAAGGTAATCAAGCAAATCACAGGAGTTATTACATCAGAGTCTAACATTTCTAAAACCACAGATATATTCAATACATCTGTCAATTAAGGGCTGGGAATTTCTGCAGAAACAGAAACCCTTTGACCGATTGGCAGGTAGCAAGCTTTAACTAAAGGAGCTCAGGAATCAGAAGAAACACCTATTACCTCTAATAAATACTGCATACACATATCCTTCACAGTAGTGTTTGAGGACCTAGGAAAATTAATCAAGTGAAGATTCACCATTCACGAACGATTATCCAATTGATCCAACTTGAATTTTACAGTATTTGAGCCTTTAATAAATGCATCCAAATGCTGTTCCAAATGGTCCACCCAAGAGGATAGATCATCCATCATTGACCTCAAGTTCTCAATAAGCCGAGCATTCCCCACACAGTCCTCACTAAGTTTCTGGGTTTTAAATTGTTATGCTTGTATTTGAGGGGTAATAGCCTTTCCCAACAGCTTAATCGCATTCCAAATTGACTCAAGAGTAAATTGCAATGGTCATTGTAGAACAAAAGTAAAAAGAGAAGTACCCATTTCAGCAGCCATAGGCTCCAGAGATTCCATGGGTCTAAATGGAATGGGAACGGCAAGAACTCCCTCCGCTACAGTTGAACTCCCTCTCAGCGGCTCCACTTGCTCACGTTGTACCGGCGAGGATCCTAACACCATGGGAAAGCTTCCATAGGGTGTCCCCAGAGGAGGAACAATGGAAACCCCAAACACTGAGGCTCTAGTAACCTCCAACCCGTCAGGACCCGTTCCGGATCAAGCCTGCTTCAGAGGATGCTGCATCACAGGGGGGCAAAAAATCACTGCCCAAGGGAGACTGTGAGGTGAAATTCTCACCTGCCTCTCAGTTGGGAACTCTGCTGCCCTTTGCACCACCGGTTGCTGCTCTCGAAGCACAAAAAAAGAGTCCAATGGACCCAAGGTAACCCGAGAGGAGGTAGGCAGGTTAGCCTGGGGCAGCTTAGCCTGCTTAGCTTTCTTCTTCCCTATGTCAGAAAGTGCATTGGAGCTAGCGTCTCAGCATGCCACGTTCTTGAACCTCAAAACACTATTAAAAGTGAAACGACTAAAAAAACCCCAGTGCCATTCCATTGGACCATTGAAGCCATCAGGTTCTGTAGTGTGCCACTGAAAAATCAATGCCTGCTCACGCTGTAACAGACGTAGGGCCATATCCCCACCACCCACTAACCTGATCTGGCCCATTATGCAACATTTAAGATCAGTAATGTCATGTCCAGCAGCAATCTAATGCTGTACCAAGGGTGCTGTCATAACCCTCCGGCATATTAAAAAAGTTTGTTGAGACTCTGAAGATTACCAGCAGAGATGTGTTTACTCCTGTTTGTGTCCAAGAGAAGAGTCTCCATGTCACAAGAAAGTAGTATTTGATAGTTCATCTAAGGACTCTTCAGAAATTTCAGAATATGAGTCTAGCACTTGTCCAGGGGATCATGAGGAATGAGACAGGGCTGGAACAGATTTTCGGGACAACACCAGGGTCAGCTACAATGTCAGGGTCAATGATGATACCTGTTTAATTTCTAGTTTTCAAGTTTTCACATTGACCATTGACTTCCTTGGAACTTTCAGTGTTGGAACGCGGTTTGTCATTTGTTTCTAGTGGAGGGATGGACTTATTTGATATATAAGTCCATCTACAAATATTCTTTTCGTGATTACGACTATCTCTATATTTTCAAGAGGAACAGGAACAGTCATTAAATATAGAAATTTCTCAATTATATACACATTCTAGATGGGTTCCATCAGTTGTCACCTTGTCCATGGTGACAATTTATCTAAGGAAGCATGACAAGCCTTGGGGGAACTGATGACTGATCCATCCATCATTATCAAAACAGCAGATAAGGATGGAGGAATCGTCATCATGGCCAGATGTAGTAGACCAGATCAGGTTAGTGGGTGATGGGGATCTGGCCCTACTTTGTGAACAGACATTGATTTGTCAGTGGCACACTACAGAACCTGTTGGCTTAAATTGTCCAGTGGAATTGCACTGGTTTCACTTTTAATAGTGCTTCTTTTGATATTTTTTTCATCAGGGTGATCGAGCCTGCATGTTATCAAGGGCTGGGATTGATGGTGAGCTATGGGGTTTATTTGTTTGAAGGGTTCCTGGTGTTCATAGAGGGTTAATCTATGGGTTTATTTGGAATGTAACAATGTGAGGATGTTGGGATGGCTTTGGAAGATCGGTTGTATTTGCATGTTATATTATGATTGGTTAGTAGTACCACCAATGAAAAGGGTGAGGAATTAGGAGGTGTGTGATATACTGATAGGGATTTGAAAGGAGGAGTTTGATTGGATGTCTGGTGGTTTCGGTAGATTTTCAATGGTGAATGTGTGAGAAAGTTTGTGGTTTAAAAGAGGAAAAGGGAAGGACAGTTTTAATCAAGCTTTTCCACAGGAAGGATGTGAATCAATAGGGTGGGTTTGTTATGCGTTAGAGGGGTATTGTTTAAATTTTATGAATATGAGCTAATGGTTATCCCTTTTGTTTTTCACCAGCTATAACTAAGCTGCTTTATGGGGAAACCATTGGCCGTAGCCACATGGCTAGTGTAAACCATCATTTGTAGCCTGATGTAATGTCTGGAGGAGTCCGTGCCAACAATTAAGTTGACTATACTATGAGTAATATAGCTTCTGTTTAATAAGAAAGGAACACTTAACTCTTAGGCAAGTTTGATGTTTTATTTGGGAGCAATGATGATAGTTTGTGAGTGGCATGCAGTAGTTTTCTGCTGTCAGTCTGTAGATTGAGTCCCGATTGCTGAATAGAATTCCACATCTTATGAAGACATATTGTGTGGGTTTCAATCAGTTGTTAGTCTATCTATAGACTTTTTGACCCATTTTTTGGTGTTTTGTTTTATTGGTTTAGTTTTGTTTCATGTGCCAATTACAGATTTGTTAGTTTTTGCTGGTGAGGTTTGGTTCTTCTGTGGTCTCTGTTCAGGGCAATCTTTTAAAACAAAGGGTGGGTGTGGCTTCTGGTCACAGAAACAGCATTACTGAAAGGTGTCTGGCTATTTCCACATATATCATTGTTTGTTCATTTCTCCACATTTGGTGGCAGTCGTGGGTTTTAGTCAATGCTGTTATAGGCTGGTCTTGAACCACTCTCAGGTTGGAGGCAGGCATCTTACAGAATGAGCTGTTAGGTCTCCATAGAGGCTGGGTTTTCACAGCATGATTTTACCTTTGGCTTGTATTTCCAATGATCTTCATCCCTATTTCCTGTTGGGGAAAAGTATGTCTGGTTTGGAGGCCTGAGGATGTCCCTCATGGATATATTGCCCTGTGATTGTTGCACTCCTGTTCTCAAGACTTATTTCAATGGCATGTCTGCTACCATGTCCTTGTGGTAGACATTCTGTGGAACCATGCATAAGTATTCCTTTGGAGACATTTCCTAGGCCAACACCAGATGATAGTTATCTATGTGGTGATGCTGGGGTATAGGAAAGGTAGGATCTAGTTTAATATAGGTTAACGTCTCTGAGAGTGTACATTTAGGTATGGTTGCACAGCATATCTTGCACAATGACATAACGGAAGTAAGGAACTTAGAGTTAGGCAGACATCAGGGGATACACCACACATGTCTCCAGAGGATAAATTAACAATTCAGTCAAACACTTTCTCACAATATATGCATATGATGATGCAATTAACAAGGAAGAGAAAAAGACCTCAGTAAATGCATCACAAAGGCCATGAACTATTAGTATCATTGAGCAGAAAAATCTTCCTCCATCCAATTCCTTAATTATTTATCTTAGGAATACTTTTTAAGTTTCTCAAACTGTGCACTTTTTAATAGAAAGTTAGTCCAACAGCTAGCACTTATCTTTCATATCGCCGAGGAGAAGGAAATTACCAGTGGTGTGCCCCAGGGATCTGTCCTTGGTCTGATTGTTTTTAACATCTTTGTTAGTGATATAGCGGAAGGGCTGTCGGGTAAGGTTTGCCTCTTTGCGGATGATACCAAAATCTGCAGTAGAGTAGACACCCAGGAAGGTGTAGATAACATGAGGAGGGATCTAGCTAAGCTTCAAGAATGGTCTAGAATTTGGCAGCTGGGATTTAATGTTAAAAAATACAAGGTCATGCATTTGGGCTGCAGCAATCCAAGGGAGCGATATAGTATAGGGCAGGGGTACTCAAATCCAGTCCTGGAGGGCCATGAACCAGTCAGGTTTTTGGGATATCCCTAATGAATATGCATGAGATAGAGTCAAATACAATGGAGGCAGTGCATGCAAATATATCTCATGCATATTCATTAGGGATATCCCGAAAACCTGACTGGTTTGTGGCCCTCCAGGACTGGATTTAAGTACCCCTGATATAGGGGATGAAGTACTTTTGTCCACTAAAGAAGAACGGGACCTTGGGGTGGTTGTGTCTGATGATCTTAAAGTAGCTAAACAGGTAGAAAGGCGGCAGCAAAAGCTAGAAGGATGTTTGGGTGCATAAGGAGAGGAATGGCTAGCAGAAAAAAGGAGGTGATAGTGCTTCTGTATAAGTCTTTGGTGCGACCTCATTTGGAGTATTGTGTGCAATTCTGGAGACCGCACCTTCAAAAGGATATAAACAGGATGGAGTCAGTACAGAGGATGGCTACTAAAATGGTTTATGGTCTTCACTATAAAGCATATGAGGACAGACTTAAGGATCTTAATATGTACACCTTAGAGGAAAGACTGGATAGAGGTGATATAATTGAGATGTTTAAATACCTCCATGGCATAAATGCACAGGGGAAGAGCCTCTTTCAATTGAAAGTAAGTTCTGCTACGAGGGGATATGGGATGAAGATGAAGGGGGATAGATTCAGGAGTGATATGCGGAAATATTTCTTTACGGAAAGAGTTGTGGATCCGTGGAATAGTCTCCGAGTGGAGGTGGTAGAGATGAGGATAGTATCTGAATTCAAAAAAGTATGGGACAAACACAGAGGATCTCTAAAGGTAAAAAGGGGACTGTTGTAGTTGTTGATATGGAAGGACAGACTAGATAGGCCATGTGGTCTTTTTCTGTCATCTTTTTTTTATGTTTCTATGTTTCATTTTTATCTGCTCCTGTTCCGATGCTGACAACATTTTGCACAGGCTGCATCAGAGAATTATACAAGCAAAGATATTTTTTCTGTGTTTGAAGGCATCAGGGGATAGACATGCCAAAATGTCTATGACAGGTATCCTCAGACCTCCAGATCCGAAACACTTTGGTACCTATCAGGGAGTGAGATCACTGGACCTCAATACACAATTGTGAGCAGCCCCAACTTCCTTCCCCCCTTGGAAGCATGGTGGCTCCTTATACAGTATAAGGTACCTATTTTCTAATTCAAGGGTCACTGGCTTGAGGCCAGGCTGTCATGCCACTGGGAGGGAACACGAGTTCTTTTTTATTTCCCTGTCATTCTTGCCTGAAAACATTTTGGCATGTCATAGGACATCTCTTTTGCAGAATAGCTTTCCATCCCTATTCTCTCCCTGTTATAAGGCAGTGTTGTTGGTGCATATCTGTCATGGGCTAGCAGGCCTTGCACATTTGTCTTCCTTTGTATGTTGATTACACTCTGGTACTATGACCATACTCCATTCTTTAATGGGACCATCTAGGCAGCTAAGTGGCACCTGTGTGTATTGCATCTAGCTCTACACCTCCCCTCCTATTTCCTATTTTTGGTGTTACTGGACAGATGATTAGACTGACATCAGGGGACTGCTCTCTATGTCAGTATCCCATAAACAGGGGACTATACCAAAATGTGCCCCCCTTGGCCAGCTCCACATCATATCCCTTCCCAGTGCCCACTAGTGTGACACAGTAGGCTGTATGTCACTCACTGTCATACTGGTCAGTTCTTTGCCAAGGAGAAAATGGGACATGGTGGGCTAATGTGTGGTCAGCATTTAGTGTATTGATTTCACCAGGATCCTGGTGGTGGTGGGTTATATGAGCCATTCTGGTGTGGGTTAGGACTTTATGCTGATTATATAGATGCATGGGGCAGTCAAGTTCATGTCTGCACATGAAGTGTGGCATGCACAAGGGTCAGGGAGTGTAATCTGGTTGTGTGTGTGTGGGGGGGGGGGGGGTTTGCAGAGATCCCATGACAGGTACTCACATGAGGTTGAGGGGCCTGGCAAACCTGGGAAGGTCCAAAACCTGTATAAAGCACTCCAATATTCTCACAAAACTTCATAGCACAAAGTCTACTGGGAGGATGAATATCTAGAAGACAGACCTCAGAGCAAACAAGGAGTAGGAGGCTTCAGCATGACCCTTAGGCCCATGCCACCATATCTCCCATAACATCAAAGGTCTGCAAAACTCCTTCTCCTTCACAATTATTGTTCTTTCCCATTCACAAAAAGGATTGCTAACAGGAAATGGAAATGGAAGCATTAGCTGTAATAGCATATACTCATCCAAAATGAAAATCAGCCTGCTTCACTTCTCTCACACACGCTTTTCCTATGAAGTTTTGTGAGAATATTGGAGTGCTTTATACAACTGGTTTTGAATAATCAAATTACATTCTGTAAATGAGTGTTTTTTTATTGTATGTTTACTTGGGAATGTCTGCAGTGTGTGATAAGGAAGCTTATCATAGCTCAGGAAGGAGCTATAGAAAAGGTGAAGTGACTCTGAAAAAGCAACCTGTCAGTTCTGGTAGAAATAAGAAAACAGAATTTTCCCATAAAAGACTACCAGTCCCAGAATGCACCAGGTTTCCAACAGCCAATAGAGGAGCTGAAGTGGGGAAACGTGTGTTCAATCAGGAGGGCTATGAGGTAATCCCTAAGCACTCATCTCAAAGGGCAGGGCCTGATTCAGCACAGCTGCGCTGTATTAGGGAGGAGCACTCATCTAAGCAGAATAAAGGTAGAGTTTATTCTACAGAGAAGCAGCTTGAGCTTGATCATCTTCATCATCAGGAGGATCATCAGAAGCAGAAGCCAAACCGGACGGACAGAGAGGGAAAGAAACCCTTTGGAAGAAAGAGGAGAAAAGCCTTTGAGAGGTCTAGAAGATTCCAGAGCAGTACGTATACTGGGAGGCATTCCAAGGGCCAGCATACACCATTGGACTGTGGAAAGCCAGAGGAATGGTGCTGCAGAGCTAGGAATCTCCAGACGGTACCTGTGAGGGAGACGGCTGCACGTGGAAGGGACCCTAAGACCCGTGCCAGAAGGTATGTGAAGAGAGATCCAGTGTCCAGGGATCTGGATTGGAAGGCTGGACATAAGAACTGGACTACATACTGGCCAGGCTATATAGAGAGGAACTCTAACAGCAATGGAAGCTCAGGTATGAACACTGATCTATGCCCTAGCTATAACCTTGAAAGACAGCAGGGAAACAAGTATTCTCCTGAAAGTGCTCCATTGGGAGATTCATCTGTGCCAATCCATGATATTGAACCCATGCTTGTTGAAGAAGAGGGGGTGATAGCAGATGAAGAATCTGTTTACATGGACTGCTCTCTGTCTAAACTCCTTTGGTGATTTTCTGTTATAAAGTACAGCAACCATCACAAAGAAATACAAACTTGTTCTTTAATCTACTCAGAAAAGCTCATGAGTAGGATTTTTAGCCACGCAGTAGAAAGCAAGCCAGCTAAGGGGTTTCAGCTGGATAACTGCTAGCAATTGAGCCTTACCTAATTGCTTGTGAGCTCTAAGAGAATCACTTCTGAATCTATGTGGGAAGATATAAGAAGTTTACCTGAAAAGAACAGTTTTTTTCCTTCTTTGTGGCTTTTGGTTTGTTGTTTGATACATGCTAAGAAAATATTAGCTAAGCCTACAGAAAAGACCAGTTTGTTATCAACCAGGTCTTATTTCTTTTGCTTTGATTGCCTGATAAGTTAAAATATTGTTTTCCTGATTTTGTTTTTTCCAAGTTTAACACTGAAAGCAAGTAACCTGATTTATGTGCTACCAAGCATATCTGTGTTGGGAGAAATAACCCCATAAATAAATATCTTATTGGCTTTACCCAAAAGCACAACTAATTATTGTGAGCAGCTGTGTCTGGTGTGAATGAACTGCATTGCCCACAATCCCTTGCAAATCATATAGATATATGCACTTGCCAAGACTGTGAAGATTCTCACCCAGGCAGCCGTCTGACAAATGGCGTAGTTTTTTGGATTGCTTTTGCACAAAGGGATTTACTTGCTGAGGATTACAACTAAAGTTCAAGTTTAAAGCTGGAAAAAAAGATTGTCCCTCAACTGCACTTTGGAAGAGAAGTGGATGTTCCAGGCAGCTGTCCCAGGATGAAAAGACCCTGTGCAGAGCTGGATTCATCACTGACACAAGGTAATAAGTACCTGGGCATGTCTAGTGGTGGATGGGAGTAAGGCACAGGGATAATTGAAAAAAAAAAGTAGAAAACCCCCCCCCCACCTGTTTGGAAGGTGGTGCACTTTGTTTTTTTTCTTTGTTTCTTGCAGGGATCAAGATGGATCCAAGGGAACTAGCTGAATGGATGGCAGCCCAGTTTAGCAGGCAGCAGGAGCTAGCACAGCAGGCTCAGGACACTGCTATGAAAGCCTTAATGGACCAGCAGAAGCCAGTGCTTGATCTGGTGCAAGCCCTAGTTGAGCTGCAGAACCAAAGTGGACCAGATGCAAGACCAGCAGTAAATACTGGTACACCACATGTGGACAGTGTGGGACTCAATCAAGGAATTGGGGCATTTAGTTTTGGGAAGCTAACTCCAGATGATAATGTTGATGATTTTCTAGAGTCTTTTGAAAGAGAGGCACAAGCATTAGCATGGCCAGAGACCCAGTGGGCAGTAAGGCTGGCAGCCTCATTAACTGGAGAGGCGCTTGCAGCTTATAGAGCAATGCCAGCAGCCCAGGCTTTGAATTATAAGGATGTAAAGGCTGCTATTAGAGATCGCCTAGGGTTGTCTATTTCAGAGTATAGGCAAATGTTTAGAGCTACTACATTGAGAGTGGGTGAAACACCCAGGGCTCTGAGTCAGAGAATCAGAGGTTTAGCTGTAAAATGGTTGGAGCCTGAGCAAAAGACAGTAGAAATGTTATTAGACATTATAATGCTTGAACAATTTATGTCTGCGGTCCCTAAAGATTTGCACACTTTCCTTATACAGCAAAATTGCCAAAATCTTGGAGAGGCAACCATGCTAGCAGAGAGATTCTTGGAAGCCACGCAGGCTTGCCATAGAATGGGTGGCCCTCTGAAGATTGGTGTTGAGGCAAGATATGCTGTATCAGAAAAGAAAATAATTAAAAATGTTTCTGAAAATGAATGTACTGTATCAAACCAGATGACACAGTGGAATAGAAAGAAATGTTTCAAATGTGGAAAATGGGGACATTTAGAAAAGGGATGCCAGACACACACTAGCTTAATGGGTGTGGATTTAAAACAGCCCAAAGAAGGATTTCTTTTGATGGTTGATGTGCAAGGAATTACCACAAATGCTTTGTTAGACTCTGGGGCAGACCAGAGTATGATGTCAAAAAGGCTTTGGAAGAGGATAGAGGCCCAAGAAGGATTTGTGCCTAGAACCCCTGAAAGCCAAGTTCACATCAGATGCATTCATGGTGCTGCAACATCATATCCCACCTATAGGCTGAAGGTTAAGTGCCTAGGGAAACAAGAAGAAATCCTGTTAGCAGTGGTGCCTAGGCTACCCTTTGATTTGGTTCTAGGAAAGGACTGGCCAAGATTTAAGCAGGGACTAGTGAAAGGGCTAGGAAAGAAGGAGGGAGAAGGAATAAAGGAAATAGCTCCCGGGCCTTTCTTTGGAAGTCCTCAGTCCCTAGCTAAAAAGATGGTTAAGCTTCCAGAAGGCCAAACTATAGGTAATAAGAGGGGCCTTGTATCCACCCGCTCGCAGGCTAAGGTTGAGAGCCAGCAGAAGGAGGAGGGGGAGCAGGCAGAGTTATTAGGAGACTTACCCTCTCATGATGATTTAATAACCCCATCATCTGGTAAAGTAAGAAAGTTGAAAGCACAAAAGCGGCGTGAGAGACTTTGCAGAGCACAGGGTAGGGCTGAGATTTTAGATGGTCAAAGTTTACCCTGTGTGCCAGCTGAGTTAGTGGCAGTTTCCCAACTTTCCACAAGAGCAGCGAGCTGATCAAGCTCTCACCCGGGCTTTTAAGTATGCTCAGGAGGTCAGGGAGGAGTTGCCCAGATTCAGACTAGATAATGACATATTATATAGATAGAGTCAGGACTCCAGAAATGGGACCATACGTAAACAATTGGTGGTACCCACAACTTTCAAAGGGCTAGTACTTAGACTAGCACATGATCATCCAGTGGGAGGTCATAAAGGGATGCAAGGAACGCTGGATCAAATACTTATGCGTTTTTACTGGCCAGGTATTTTCAAAGAAACTGCCCAGTTTTGTGCTGCATGTCCAGCGTGTCAGCGAGTTACAGCGGCTCACCCACCGGTGGTGCCATTGATTCCCATGCCAATTATCACAGACCCAATTGGTCGCATTGCCATGGATATTGTAGGCCCATTAGTCAAAACGCCCCGAGGTTTCCAATACATCCTAGTTATGGTAGATCAGGCAACAAGGTTTCTCTGGGCCATACCATTGAGGAATGTTTCTGCAAAAACAATAGCTTTAGAGCTAGTAAAATTGTTTTGTGAAGTGGGATTCCCAAGAGAGGTGTTGACTGACCGAGGGTCCAATTTTGTATCCAAATATTTGGCCCAGGTCTGGGATGCCTTTGGCATTCATCACGTGAAAACCTCAGCCTACCATCCACAATCAAACGGTTTGGTGGAGAGATTCAACCAAACTCTCAAACAAATGTTGAGAAGGGGGTTAGCAGGAGAGGTAAAAGAATGGGATATGTTATTGCCCTTTGCCTTATATGCCTGCAGGGAAAGAATTCAGGTATCCCTAGGTGTAACTCCATATGAATTGATGTATGGTAGGGCTCCACGGGGTTTGTTAGATATTTTGAGGGAACAATGCATTGATCCTGAACCAGGAAGTCAGGAAGTGCCACAGTTTCTACGTGACTTGAGAGCACGTTTGAAAAGGACCTCGCAGGTTGCTGAGAGGAACCTGCAGGACAGTCAAGTTCGCCAGAAAGGGTGGTATGATAGGAAGGCCAAAAGCCGCCAATTAAGCATTGGTGAAAAGGTTTTGGTTCAAGTAGCAGGTACAGCCCCAAAATTTGAAGTACAGTGGAAAGGGCCATGGAAGGTTGTTAAACAAGTGAGCCCAGTATCTTATATAGTAGAAAATGCAAGAGGGCATAGGCAGACCTACCATATTAATGTACTTAAGTCTTGGAAGGAGAGGCCTGTAAATAATAATGACCCTGAAGCCAGTCAGGAAGTAAGTGAGCTTCAAAAAGAAAACACTCTCGTAGGTATTACGGACTGTAGAGAAGAAGTTTCACCAGTTACACCAGTCCGTAATAACTTAAGCAGGGGGGTATGTGATAAGGAAGCTTATCATAGCTCAGGAAGGAGCTATAGAAAAGGTGAAGTGACTCTGAACAAGCAACCTGTCAGTTCTGGTAGAAATAAGAAAACAGAATTTTCCCATAAAAGACTACCAGTCCCAGAATGCACCAGGTTTCCAACAGCCAATAGAGGAGCTGAAGTGGGGAAACGTGTGTTCAATCAGGAGGGCTATGAGGTAATCCCTAAGCACTCATCTCAAAGGGCAGGGCCTGATTCAGCACAGCTGCGCTGTATTAGGGAGGAGCACTCATCTAAGCAGAATAAAGGTAGAGTTTATTTTACAGAGAAGCAGCTTGAGCTTGATCATCTTCATCATCAGGAGGATCATCAGAAGCAGAAGCCAAACTGGACGGACAGAGAGGGAAAGAAACCCTTTGGAAGAAAGAGGAGAAAAGCCTTTGAGAGGTCTAGAAGAGTCCAGAGCAGTACGTATACTGGGAGGCATTCCAAGGGCCAGCATACACCATTGGACTGGGGAAAGCCAGAGGAATGGTGCTGCAGAGCTAGGAATCTCCAGACGGTACCTGTGAGGGAGACGGCTGCACGTGGAAGGGACCCTAAGACCCGTGCCAGAAGGTATGTGAAGAGAGATCCAGTGTCCAGGGATCTGGATTGGAAGGCTGGACATAAGAACTGGACTACATACTGGCCAGGCTATATAGAGAGGAACTCTAACAGCAATGGAAGCTCAGGTATGAACACTGATCTATGCCCTAGCTATAACCTTGAAAGACAGCAGGGAAACAAGTATTCTCCTGAAAGTGCTCCATTGGGAGATTCATCTGTGCCAATCCATGATATTGAACCCATGCTTGTTGAAGAAGAGGGGGTGATAGCAGATGAAGAATCTGTTTACATGGACTGCTCTCTGTCTAAACTCCTTTGGTGATTTTCTGTTATAAAGTACAGCAACCATCACAAAGAAATACAAACTTGTTCTTTAATCTACTCAGAAAAGCTCATGAGTAGGATTTTTAGCCACGCAGTAGAAAGCAAGCCAGCTAAGGGATTTCAGCTGGATAACTGCTAGCAATTGAGCCTTACCTAATTGCTTGTGAGCTCTAAGAGAATCACTTCTGAATCTATGTGGGAAGATATAAGAAGTTTACCTGAAAAGAACAGTTTTTTCCTTCTTTGTGGCTTTTGGTTTGTTGTTTGATACATGCTAAGAAATATTAGCTAAGCCTACAGAAAAGACCAGTTTGTTATCAACCAGGTCTTATTTCTTTTGCTTTGATTGCCTGATAAGTTAAAATGTTGTTTTCCTGATTTTGTTTTTTTCAAGTTTAACACTGAAAGCAAGTAACCTGATTTATGTGCTACCAAGCATATCTGTGTTGGGAGAAATAACCCCATAAATAAATATCTTATTGGTTTTACCCAAAAGCAGAACTAATTATTGTGAGCAGCTGTGTCTGGTGTGAATGAACTGCATTGCCCACAATCCCTTGCAAATCATATAGATATATGCACTTGCCAAGACTGTGAAGATTCTCACCCAGGCAGCCGTCTGACAAGTGTTGTGAATACTGTGCAGAGTGTACAAAGCTATGGTCCATGGGCTCTGTCATGTGACAGTATTTGCAGCTGCTCTGTTTGTTTTCCAAGAGGTGGGCCCAATTGTTCTGCCACCCCAGGCAGGAGCCCCTGCTGCCCAGCCCCTTTCCATTTGCTATTTCCTCCCACATCCATCATCTCACCTTGAGAGGACAGTGGCGGCATGATGCTTCTGGTGATTTGAAAGTGGTGACTGTGCCATCCCTTTGGTGCCATGGTGCACATTTATTTATTTACATTCTCTTATGTACTGTGCTATTCTGCATCAATGTGGTTTACATTGAACAAACTGAAATTAAATTGAACAGGGCATTATAACTTGGAGATAACTATTTTACAGGGAACATGGGCTATGGAGGGTTAAGTGGCTTGCCCAAGACCACAAGGAGCACCTGTGGAACTAGAAACCTCAGTCCTTCCAGCCCAAGGTTGCTGTCCTCTAGTGGGATTTGAAGCCCCAACCTTCTGGCCTAAAGTACCTTGCCCCAACCACTAGGCCACTCCTCCACTCCACATTTATAGCTTGCTGTTCCAGCCTGATCTGACAGAGGGGGACAAGAGTGGCAGGCCATGGTTTTCATGCCATGGGGGCTGCAGGTTCCACAGGCACCAAAGTGGAGGCAGAAAACCATCACTTTAAAAAATCATGCAATGCCACCCTCCAGGGTCTGATGCCCTAGGTGGCTGCCTTGACTGCCTAGTGGATGGGCCATCCCTGGTGGCAGGGGTTGGCAAGCTTTGGAGATTGCCCAAAGGCCATAGTACTGGGAGGACATACATAACCTGGTGATATATTGAGAGGGCCTTTGGGGTGTTCCATATTGACCGTCCTCCTGCTGCTGTTCCCAGAACTCTTCCAGGCAGTCTGCACTGTGCTGGTGCAGAAATCTGTGCCACTTCCTCAGATCCTCTATCTGCTGAGAGGGAGATACTGTGACTTTAATAGTCCCTTTTGCTATCTTGTCTGTACTATGATGGCATCTTGTGATGTATTTGTGAGGTTTTCAATGTGGACACTCACCTTCTGTGCTGTACTATCTCTTCTTTGGACCCTAACTATGGGTTCTAAAGGGTGCCAGGGTCTGTGTGCCACATTTCTGAATTTATGCAGGGTTCTTGACATTACAGGTGGCTGCTGTGTGACCTCTTGCATAGGTATCCTTTCAGGGAGTCTGTATTCTTCTCCCCTGACTTATCCTCCCCCCACAACTCCATGTTGCCACCCCTTGTTTGTTGCACAGTGTCACTCACTAATGTCTGTGCCCTTTTGGTTGCTGGCCTATCTCACATTGCCCCTCTTCTGCAACTTCTCTATCTTCTCATGTTCTCAACCCCAGCTTCAGCAGAGACAGCTGCACTTGTGTGGCAGACAGTATGATTGTGTCACATTGACCTTGTGTGCTCTGGCAGGCATTCACAGACTATGCTGTACACATCTGTGTCCACTGTGTGGCCAGCATTTTACTAGTCACTGATGTGAGTGAAAGACTCCTATGGTGTTGTGGCAAATGACTTAGAGGTAGCCCTTGATCCTCTCCACTATAAATCCTCTCAGCATCCCCATGAGGATCCTATTGATTATATCTGGTTGGTCTTTGACTTTGGGCTACCTACAAATACCTGCCATGCTGTGCACTCTATACCATGCTTGCCCTGGATGAGACAGCACAGTGGTATGTGTGCACATTTCTTCCTCACTTGCTTGGCTCTGCCATCACTTTGACAGGCCGCTGTATGCACTTACCTCTCTGGCGTAGGATGGATGGCTGAAATTCTTGGCCAGCCTCTCCCTAGCCCTGAGCATCTTTTCACAGTCTCTCCTCTGGCCTGGCACTGGAAAAAGCTTGTGTTCCCTGCCCAGTAGGAGCCTGTCCAGATGGAGGGTGTCTGCCTCTGCAAAATTGGGCTTTATTATTTATTTGCTTTTATATACCACACTATTTCAAAATCAGTGTGGTTTACATAGAACATGAACAATAGAACCGTTTTACATAGAACAAGTGATTAACATTGAACAGGAACATCAACTTGGGTAGAACAGGGAGAACTTGGGAAGAACAAGAGGAACTAAATTACAGGTTGCTAACTAGATCTTAACAGGTACATAGGGGAGGTTGAGCTATGGGTAGACAGGCATAGTGCATGTCATTTCTATTGTATGTGGTCATAGAATTGCTGGAACAAGTGAGTCTTTATCACTTTTCTAAAGGTTGACTGGTCGGAGATGGCTCAGATTGAAGCAGGGAGGGTGTTCCACAGCACTGGTGCATTTAAATAAAAGGCACGGTTCTTGGTGGCTTGAGTGCACATCCTTATTGATGAAGGGGTCATCAGTGTGTTGGCATGCTGGATCTCCTCATTCTGTTGTTAGGGGTATGTGGTATGAGTGTGGTAAGGGAATCTGCAGACATGTCATGTAGAATCTTGAACGTCATCAATAGGGCTTTGTAAATCAGATGGCTTGCTATTGGGGGCCAGTGTAACTGCATTAAGATGAGTATGACGTGGTCAAATCTGGGCACTCCATGCAGTGTTCAGGCAGCTGTGTTCATGGCCATTGGAGTGGTTGGAGAATGTATTTTGGAAGGCTGTGGAGAATAATATTGGCATAGTCCAGGTGCGGGAAGATGAGCACCTGGAATACGGTGGGAAGGTCTGAGGGGTCCAGGAGTGGGCGTAGATGACGGAGGATCCTTATTTTATGTTAAATTGCCTTGACATTTCGTATGTGTGCTTCCATACTCAGTCGTTGGTCTAAGATGACTCACAGGTAGTGCACCTTGTGTATCGTCATCAGCTCTGCATCATTCACCCGCAGGGAAGTTGGTGGGGTAAATGCTTGGTCTCTGGTTATAAATAAGACTTACACCTTCTTGCAGTTAACTTTAAGTTGTGTGTGGAGAGCCAGTCTGAGACAGCATAAAACATTCTGTAATGCTGGAGAAGTTAGGGCTGTCTGTGGAGAATTGGGTGTATAGTAAGACGTCATCGGCATAGATGTGGTATAGAATGCTGTATGACTGAATTATTGTGCAGATCAGCTGGATATAGATGTTGAAGAGCAGGGCTGAAAGATGAGCCCTGCGGGACTCCTTGGGTTTGCTGGAATGTCTGTCTGTGCTCCTATGCATACCAGTTGCTGGCGACCAGCCAGGTAAGATTTACACCAGTTAAGGGCTGCATTCTGTATCGCTTTTTGTTGTAATTGGATAAGTAGAAGATTATGATTGACCGTATCAAAGGCCGAGGCAATGCCCAGGAATATTATTTATTTATTTATTTAAAAGGATGTCTATACCGCCTTCTCCTTTAATCAAGGCGGTCTCCACGGCAAACAATCAAGGCTGAGTTGGGTGTGATCATGCAGTGATACTGTGTTTGTGTGTGTGGACGTGTTAGTGTATAGTAGATTCTGGTTGAGCTATTTACATAGTGATGTTAGGATGAATCCCTGCTTCTTTTTATCTATTCTTGTAAGGAGTCTGTCCAGGAGTGTAGCCAGAAGGGTTTCAACCCCATGCTGCTGATGGAACCCATGCTGTTGTTGGCCAAGAGGAGTTTGGGAATCAATATGATCCTGGAGTTGTTGTTGGACAATCTTTTCTGTTATCTTAGGCAGGAAGGGGAGGCTGGATATGGGTCTGTAGGAGCTGATGTCCGAAGGATCTAGTTTATTGTTTTCTAGCAATGGTCTGATGGATGCAGTTTTCAGGGATGGAGGTAGCATACCCGTGGACAGGGAAAGGTGTATGATTCTAGAAATGGTTGTGTTTAGGTCAGTACATGCTATTTTTAAAAAGGGTTCCAGGGGTGATCTGGGAAACTACAGACCGGTGAGCCTGACGTCAGTACAGGGGAAAAATGGTAGAAACCATCATAAAGAACAAAATTACTCAGCATGTAGATAGTCATGGCCTAATGGGAGACAGCCAACATGGCTTTAGACAAGGAAGATCTTATCTTACTAATCTGTTATGTTTTTTTTTTGAAGGTGTGAATAAACAGGTGGACAAAGGTGAGTCGATTGATATAGTGTATCTGGACTTTCAGAAAGCCTTTGACAAGGTCCCTCATCAGAGACTTTTGGCAAAACTAAAGAGTCATGGGATAGGAGGCAGTGTACTATTGTGGATCAGGAACTGGTTAAAATATAGAAAGCAGAGGGTAGGGCTAAATGGTCAATTTTCCCAATGGAGAAGGGTGAATAGTGGTGTACCCCAGGGATCTGTGCTGGGTCTGCTGCTTTTTGACATATTCATAAATGACCTGGAAAAGGGAATAACGAGTGAGGTTATCAAATTTGCAGATGACACAAAACTATTTAAAGTTGTTAAAACCCAAGAGGATTGTGGAAAATTGCAAGAGGATCTTGATAAATTGGAAGACTGGGCATCAAAATGGCAGATGAAATTTAATGTGGACAAGTGCAAAGTTATGCACCTAGGGAAGAACAACCCAAATTATGGTTACACGATGCAAGGTTCCACATTATGAACCACCACCCAGGAAAAAGATTTAGGCGTCATTGTGGATAACATGTTAAAACCCTCGGCCCAGTGTGCAGCGGTGGCCAAGAGAGCAAATAGAATGCTAGGTATCATAAGGAAAGGAATGGAAAATAAACCAAAAGATATTATAATGCCTTTATATCGTTTCATGGTGAGACCGCACCTTGAATATTGTGTGCAATTCTGGTCGCCATATCTTAAAAAGGATATAGCGTTACGTAGAAAAGGTTCAGAGAAGAGCCACCAAAATGGTAAAGGGGATGGAAGGATACTCCTATGAATAAAGGCTAAAAAGGTTAGGGCTCTATAACCTGGAAAAGAAACGGCTGAGGGGAGATATGATAGAAGTCTATAAATTAATGAATGGAGTGGAATGGGTAAATGTAGATTAATAGTTTACATTATCAGAATATAGAAAGACTAGGGAACATGCAATGAAGCTACAGGGTAAACTATTTAATTCTAATAAATGAAAATATTTTTTCACTCAACGTGTAACCAAACTCTGGAATTTGTTACCGGAGGATGTAGTAAAGGCTGTTAGTGTAGCTGGGTTTAAAAAAGGTTTGGACAAGTTCCTGGAGGAAAGGTCCATAAACCATTATTAAGAAGGGACCCAGGATATCAATGCTTGACCCCGTACAAGCATTGTGGAACCTGTGTCTTTTGGGGAAACTGCTAGGTACGTATGACCTAGATTGGCCACTGTTGGAAACAGGATACTGGGCTTGATGGACCTTGGTCTGACCCAGTATGATATATCTTATGTTCTTATGTTGATCCAGAATGCAGGGCAAGGATCAGTTGGAGAAGTGGTAGTATTAATCCCGCATATGATGTTCTCTATCTGCTCAGTGGAGTATGGATGAAAGACATCTAGCTTGGGGAGAACAGAGTCTCCTGTTGGGGGGGTTATCCATGAGAGGAATTTCCAATGAGGATTTTCTGAGTGAGGCCCTATTATTTGTTTTGCTCTGGAAGTGTGCAGCAAAGGCCTCTGGGCTGGGGATATCTGTTGGATGGTTCTTAGGTGTGTACTTTGTGAGGGACCTAAGACCAAAAAGCTCTTGGGGCTTGTTAAGAGAGTGCATCAGAATATTGGTGTGATATTCCTTTCTCTTCTAGTCGATTGCTTGGAGGTATTCCTGTAGGCTGTTCATGTATTCAACCCGGTCGTAGGAGAATCTGGAGTGTCTCCAACATCGTTGTATGTGTGAGCTGCTATTTTCTCAATGTCCCTGTGCCTGCAATGTCAATGAATGTCACTTACATTTTATGCACGGATTTGCACATGTGCAAAGATAGGTGCCCCTGTCACTCATTGGTGCAGATTTTCCCTATGCCTGCGCTCTTATTTTAAACAGTATGTGCACAGCTATGCACATTTAGCAGAATCAGGGCACAGATCCAGGTGCCCCCATTTTTGAGCATGCACAGTCATTTAATAAAATGACTTTATAAAATTACTTTTCACATGGCAAAATCATGCTTTATTTGCCCTTATCATACTGCAAGCTATAACAAGATGCAAAACATGCAAATACATGAAAAGTGCCTCATTATTATGCAAATCAAATAGCACACATATTAGTCTTTATAGACGTACAATAAACTATTACAGAAATAAACAGCTTCACATCTCAATAGGTGAGCACTTCTCAAAGGGAGATCACTTTCTTAAGAACCTAACAATAAAGATACACTTAAGGAAACTTCAAGAGCACACAGGACTGGAAAACATTTGAAACTAGAATGATTAAATAATTTGAAGCTAACATAAAAGGACTCAACAGACACTGACTTTCTAACCCATTATCAGATATAGAATCCTTTGAACTGTAAAGTGTTGGTCTCATCACCTTCAATTCCCTCATCCCTTTTCACTGAACTGTAATGGCATATGCAGACAACCTAAGACCTAGAAAGGTTTATACTATTTAAATCCAGTGTAACTGAATTGTTTCTTCATTGGCCTGATGAACAGAGGATGACTTTTAAAACTCGTGAAAGGTACTGTTTATCCATATAAAGTTATTTGTTGTCCTGCTATTTCTGAATTCTGAATATTGCTGCTCTCTCTATAACCTTTTGCCTTGCTTTGACCTACCTCAAATCTTACCCCTGTTTGGTTGGATTCATTTTGATTATATTGCAACTTATACAGTCAAAATTAGTCCATACAATTTGCCAGCAATTTTTAGAAAAGAATCATTTATTTGATTAGTTCCCACTCTTGACTGTATAAATATTTTTGAATATTTCCGCAAATTTTTTTAAAACATTCTGAGATGGAGCATCTTGTGATTTCTGTCATCTAACAGTGAGGGCTTAATGGACTTTATGGAAGAGCCAAATCAAGGTTCAGTTTGACCTTTGATAGTTTTGCAAGTCAAACAGAAAACTGTGAAAAGGCACAGCTTTGCATAATGCAATCAATATTGTTTAATTAAAGGATGATACTATTGATTCTAATTAACTAAAATTGCCTACATCATTAGTTTGCAGTTCATATGTGTTCCGAAATACAGAATGATTTAATACAATTAATTCAGCACTCAGCAGATGGGATACAGTGTAGGCTTACTTTAAAAACATTGCTAACCTTGGCATTCAGGTTTTGATATGCTGCTGCTTTGATGACAAATGAATCTTTTTATGAATATCAACATAGCCTTAAAATTTATATATGATTAATATATAGTGAAAATGTTGGTTTAAATAATGTTTCTTCTATTTTCCTTAGCACATTTTGACCCTCAACGTGTATTTCTATACAAGGCTTACTTGTGTTTGAAATGAAATAACTTAAAAATTAAAAAAAATATATACAGAACAGAGGCAAATGTACTTTTTATAAAAATCTGTCTCAAATTTTAGAATTGTCATATTATCAAATTGGACTACTCATGCCTTATTTTTAAAGCTAATCAGTTCATTATATTCTAAGCCTTCTGCTGGAGCATCTCAATATTGTTGTGTTCATTCTCTTCAGGCCAAGATAAGCTAAATAACCTTTGTGAGTATCCATCAGAAGCTACAGAATGGATATAAAGGCACATTTTAGATAGGATGTGACGATCAAAATTAAGATGTCAAAGGCAGGACATACTCAGTTCTGATGTATTTTAGAAACTATGCTCCGTTTCTGAAATACGAGCAGGGAGGCATAGGAACACACAGGGATTAATATCCATGAGCAATGGAAGATACCATTTCACAGATATATAGGTGAGAAAAATCAATGGAGGAAACCTGCCAACATATACATGAAAGTGCCGGCATTTTACAATGTGCATGTGTTACTGCCAGCACTTCCCTGGGATCATATGCCCATGCCCACTTATTTATATATCCTATTGTACAGCAGTTAGCTGACAATGGATTAATGATTAATTTCAAGATGGAAGCATTGATAGGCATCAGAGATGAGACTTTTTCTCTGGGTCCTTATACTAGTCCGGTCTGGGAAAAAGGTTCCATATCCTGTGTCCTGTTGAATGCAAAACTTTCCTCCTATGACCAAATTAAGTAGGCTGTTCATGAGGGTTTTTTTTAAAAGTTGCATTCTGTATGTAAGTTTCATTTCTATTTGGAATCCTTTGATTTTTGTTTGGTTGTTCGGGGTCTAGTGCTACACCAATTAAGTTACAATGTGATTTATTTAGGCTTAGTATAGTACTTGTTGAAACATCTTCAGCTAACACAAACTCTGACTGCATGGGTCATTACCAGGCCTGCCTATTTAACCACATTACACATATCCTTAGCAAGCTTCATTGGTTGCCTATTGTGTACAGAATACACCTCAAATGCTTGTGCTATGTCTTCAAGACTGCATAGAATTGTGACAATGGACCTTTGTTCTCTGTTGTCCCCTTATGATCCTGGTCTATCTTTGAGGTTCAATTCAAAGGGCTTACTGACCATTCCAAATAGGTTTGAGATTCACCAGACCTCACTCACTCACCGTCCCTGGCAATTTGTAATGTTGCAGATTCCTTAGATTTTTGGGGCGGCCTGAAGTCCTATTTTTCCACCTCGCTTATAACTTATCTACTGTCAAAGATTGGAATAAGGAGGAAGACTGACTGTATTTAAGTGAGGTCTTGAAGTAGTCTGTTTCTGAAGGTCCCAAAAATATATATAAATACAAATTTGAAGTAAAAAAATTATGGGGATTATTTTAGATGCCCTATTCGTGTTTTATGTTTTTATTCATACTTAATATACCACCCTTTGTGAGTCATACAGAGAGGTTTACAAAATAAAAACTAATCACACACAAAGAAAAGAACTACAACATTAGATAGGATAGCACACAGATACAGACAATAGAAATCATGCAAACCAATAGGAGCTATATGCTAGCCAAATCGGCTGTATGGAATGCTCAAGTAACCTGAGAAGAAAATGACCCAAAGACCTGTTCAAAGAGAGAGGTCTTTAATAGAATTTTGAAGTTTGGCATGGAAAGTTCCAATTGAATGTACGTCGGTAAGCTTTTCCATAACAAGGGACCGAGAGAAGAAAGCAGAACACCTAATAGATTCAAATTTAGTGTGGGTAGGGGCGGAATGACCAACTGACAGTCCTGAAGGGAACGTAGGAAGCAGGAAGGGATGTAAAGATGAACTAGGGAGGAAAGATACAGCAGGGATTTACCAGAAAGTATCTTGTGAATGAGAGTAACAATTTTGAATGACACTCACTGGGGAAAGGAAAGTCAGTGTTGATTGATAAGAAGGGCAGTGCCATGATTGTATTTACGTGCATATGAAAGCAAATGAACGGCAGTGTTCTGAAATGATTGGACTTTCTTAAGCAAAGAGCATGTAAACCTGAGAGGACAATGTTACAATAATCCAGGTGTGAAATAACTGTAGCAAAGGGAATAGAAGTGGATGCTGATTTATCAAAGGGAGTAGACTTAAAAATCTCAATATGTATACTTTGGAGGAAAGGCAGGAGAAAGGACATATGATAGACATTTAAATACCTCGGTGACAAAAATCCCCAAGAGGAGAGCCTCTTTCAATTGAAAGAAGCTCTGCAATGAGGGGGCATATAATGAAGGTGAAAGGTGATAGACTCATGAGTAATATGCAAAAATATTTCTTTACGCAAAAAGTGGTAGATGCATGGAATAGTCTCCCGATGGAAGTAGTAGAGACCAGATACGTTTCTGAATTCAAGAAAGCATGTGACAAACTCAAAAGATATGAGTGCCTTTTATAACAAGCCTATCTTGCACCCCAGCTCTTTCTAGCCTCTACTCCCAGTCAATAGCAGGTTGGTAGAATATACTTTTGTATATGTGTACCTCCAAGCAATTTTCTGTGTAGAAAAAAAGTCTTGCATTCAAAAAAGGCTAAGAAAATTACTCTGAAATGTATATACAATCCTTCAGTGACTGTTCAGGTTCAATTATTCTTGAAAATATTTCAGTGTGGTTGCTGAGTATGCTACATGATCACTAAAAATGACCTACTTGCAAAAGCAGAGTTCTGTAACAACTGAACAAAGCCCTCTGAACATTTAGAAGTGCTGCTCTATTTAACTTTCTTAATTAAAGTAATGTTGTTCAGTATTTAATTGAAAATGTGATCTGTGGTTTACAATTCTGTAGAACAGAATTGTTAATGAGACAAAAAAGACTCGCAAAGGGGAATCTATTTGACTTCATACCATCTTGTCCTTTTTTGGCTGATAATTTAGATTGTGAGCCCTTTAGCGACAAGGGAATGTATCCAGTATCTGTTTGTAGTGATTACGTAATGTAAACCGCTTTGATTGAAGGGTAAGGCACTATAGAAAACCGGTTAAATAAATAAACCTACAATATCTGGGCTTTTTGCTTAGGCAATTAGCTGAGAATGAATTGGGCCATTAATTAAATATTGTAATGTTCCATATTTTTGTTTTATTTCTACTGTATTCACTTTGTGCACTCTTAAATATAGAAGTACTACTGTTTACTATTAACATTAATAGAATTATGCAATTAATTATAATGGCACATAGAAATATATTAATTGCAACTGTACTGGAGGAGCTAAGAAGTTAATTTAAGAATCAGAAAAAAGTCTCAACAGCTTTTGCCTAAAGTTTTGCTTACAAAATATTTTTGTGAAAATTTTCTTTCCAAAAATTGCATTTAATATTTATAAATTCTTTTAAGTCACCAATCTGGAAACCCACTTGTGGCATACAGTGAAAGACGCAAGACAAACCAGTCAATGCAGCAGCTAGAACACACTCCATGGGTAGCACCCAACCTCACCGATAAGCCTCCCTAAATAATATTGCTTTAATTCCTTTGCAGAACCGTAGAATATTGGTCTCACATCTAAGCTCCAAGGGCAGAGCGTTCCACACAGAAATGGACAAAAAACAGAAAGCACCCTAGCACTGGTAATTTCCTGTCTGGCATCAGCCAGTGAATGAACCACCAGCAAGTAGGTGCATCATACTATCTATTCCCACAGATCCCAGTACCTGGCCAATCTATTAACATTTCATACACCATCTCGCAGTCTCCGCTCTATCCACATAAATCGCCTATACCTACCCTCCCCCTCACAGGCGCATCTCCAATCAACCAGACATTCGGCCTTCTTCTACCTCGGTCCCTCCCTATGGAACTCTTTGCCCACCACCCTTCGACTGAAGGAGTCCTACCCTAAGTTCCGCTCCCTACTGAAAACCCACCTCTTTTCCTCTGCCTTTAACCTTCCCCCCTGACGTCCTTTTTCCTTTTCTCTGCCGAATTTAATGTTTAAAGTTTTCTCTTTTCTTTTCTGAACAAAGATTGTAACTTCATGTCCTTTTCCTATATATTTTATTGTATTGTAAACCGCCCCAATGTAACGGGGGGCGGTATATCAAATGTTGAAATAAACATAAATAAACAAACATAAACATAAATAGGTGGGATGTGCTGTGTTGATGCTGTTGAGCCCTTGTTTTATGTCACATTTAGCAGCATGTTTCTTAAGCTCCGTGCTGGTAATGCGTGGGCTTTGTTACCAATGCAGGGTTGTAGGCTAACTGCAGGCTGGCGGGTACTGTTCATACCCCTGCAGTTACTGTGCTTCAACATAGCAAAATGGTAACAGCTGCATTGAGGTGAATTAATAAGGGAGGGGAGTTCTGATCTACAGGTTGCAGCGGGGGGTGTCAAGAACCCTAGCCCTAGCCCTGCTGGAGGTGGGATGCAATATAATCATGCTAGCTGTACTCCTCAATCACCCAAGAGACTGAATTTTGTCCATTTGAAAGACTTGTAAGGTGTTCTGAGGAAGACCCAGGTTCACAAGATTCACTATTACATCATTAATATACATAAAAGACTTGCAGGGTTTTCATACCTTTTTTTTTTTAGCCCTGCAGTTGTCAAGAACTTTTCTGGCCCTTAAAGACCTTTTTACTAAAGGGTAATAAACAGTTACAGTGTAAATTAGCATATGGTTACTCTTAGCATATGACCATGGGAATCATTGCCATAAAGGCATGACAACATTGCACTAATTAGTGTGCTACCTGCATCCCGTGTAATGGGATGGAAAATGGGTGAGTTGTGGCAAGGAATGGTGTGGATTGCACCTTGCAGTTAGTACAGAGCAACTTACTGCGTTCTATAACTTGTGCAGTTAGTGTGGGCGCACTTCCCACTTCCCAAATAGGAAGCAGTAAATGCGTCTGTGCTATCTGTAACTTCACTTACCATATGGTAGAATGTTGTTCCTATGTGCTAACAGTATGGGAGGATTCTGGGAATGCCTCCAGCAATTATCACACAGGCTTTTCACTTATCATGCATCTATTTGGTCACTTACCAAACGGTAAGTATGAAACTACTGTGCTTTAGTAAGAGGACCCTTTGTTTCTTTCTACTTGTGTTAGTGGGTAGAATACCTGATGTACAGTGACAGAAAACAAGCGACTTGGTTGAGAACCCCTAGTTTAGAGTGACCCATTTACGAAGGAAGGCAGTAGGAATAGCTTGGTAAGGGTATTTTAAGGTAGTATTTTTTAATTCCTTATTCTTTTTCTGCTCATTATTTGTTTAGTTTTTGTTATGCTAGGCTGACGTAGTGTAATATGTTATTGAAATTGCTGTGGACTGCTCTGGGTCTTTGGAGGAGAGTGGTATGTAGGTATAAGCAAACTCCTAATTAAGTGATATTTAATAACACATAGGCACCAATGTGTCTCTATAAAATACTAGAGTAAGTGGCAGAAATTATACTTTGAATGCAGACACAGACATTTATACTTGCTCAAGAGCAGTGTGTATTTACAAACTGTACGTGAACATTTACAAATAAATGAAGGTATATTATAATCTGCACTAGTACTTGTGAACTCTGCCCTGTCCTGCCCAGACCATGGCCCCTGGCTATGCCTTCCAGCAAAGTACACATACACGTAGAAGTCGGTTGGTATTTTATTTTTTTAAAAAAAGCCTTTGGAGAGTCAGTGGTGCCAGATACCGGGGCTCGGCGGCTGTTTTCTTTCCATCTGCGATTGGCTGCAGTAGCTCCTCCCATCTACTCCTGATATTGGTTGGCTCCTGCAGTATATTTAAACGCCAGCTGCCAGAAGGAGGTGAGAGTCAGCGGTGCCAGATACCGGGGCTCGGCGGCTGTTTTCTCTCCATCTGCGATTGGCTGCAGTAGCTCCTCCCATCTACTCCCGATATTGGTTGGCTCCTGCAGTATATTTAAACGCCGGCTGCCTTGCGGTCGCGTGCCTGAAGGGGGCGTGACCAAAGGGGGAACGCCCCTTTGGTGCCCCTTCGGTGCCAATCCGGGGCCTTGGGCCCAAGTCGTTGTGGGAATGCCTAGAAGTCATGCAAAGAGGAAAAGCAAGAAAAGTCAGTCTTTAAAGGAATCTTCTATCTCCACTTCTACCCTCACTGGTGCCATCGGCCCCATGGATCAACATGTGGTGGTTTTGTCTAATTCTGCTTCTGTAGTTCAATGCTCTTCTTCTCCTGCCTCCGGTGTTTCCTTGAGTTCCATCGATAGGACTCCTCTGCCCAACCCTGGACCTTCTCAGGTTCCTGTTTTGAATACATCCTCCTCTGAGGTATCTTCTTCCTCAGGAGAAGATGAGGGGACTCCTGCTCCTTCAATTTCTTCTCCTTGTGAGGTACTTCCTATTATTCCTATATCGGTTGTTGGCTTTGATGGTACTTTAGTTTCATCTCTGGCTGTCAATAGCGGAGAAATTACTTTGTCTGATATTTGGAAACAAGTCTCTGCTACAAACTCTTTATTGTCTAGATTTATGGACCATACTGCTGTTTTTTTCTCAACAAGTGATCAACAGACTACATACTGTGGAAGTTTCAGTTAATAGTTTGTCTCAGCGGGCTGACAAGGTGGATGCACACGTTGTTTCTTTGCAGTCGGCGAGTGCATCCACCTTGAAGGATACTTTACTTTTGTATCAACAGTTGGAATCTTTAGAAAATATTTCTCGTGCAAAGAATATTGTATACTAAATTTTCCTAAGACACGTTTCTTGTCATCTGTTTTTCTATTTCGACAGTACTGTAAAGAGGTTTTGTTACTGCCAGAGGCTGACACCATTTTGATTGATCATTCCTTCTACTTGCCAGTTCGGGCGACACCTGGGGAGACTAGTTTGGCGCTGGGTGAGGAGTGTACTGATTTAGATTTGACAGGTTTATTGGAGAATTCTCAGACTTCAATTCCTTCCCACGCCACTCTAGTGCTCACTTTGGTCAATCTTGCGGATAAGGCTTTAATTATGAAAGCCTTTTTCTCTAAGAAAGATTTTCTTTTTTATGACCATAAGTTGTCTATTTTCCCCGATGTCTCCCGATACACGCAATGTCGGAGAAGGTCCTTTCTTCAGCTTAAACCTAGAGTTTTGGCTAAGGGAGGTACCTTCTTTGTTCGCTTTCCATGTAAATGTTTGGTTACCATGCAAGGTTTAAATTATGTTTACTCTGATCCTACTCAGCTAGAAGCCCTTTTAGATTCATTGCAGGCTTGAGACGACTATATTTTGTTTTTTAATTCTGTTATTAGTAGTGTGGTAGAGGTTGGGTGATGTAGCCTTAAATAATTAAGCTCAGGTGTTCTGCTGACGTTGTACTCTCCATGATGTGGGCTGTGCTGTGGTATATACTTGTGGGTATTTCTTTTCTACTTTTTACTGTAGCTCTTGTTATAAGTTATACTGCTTATTTTCATTGTATATTGTTATTTGGATGGCATTAAATAAAATGTTTAAAAAAAAAACGCCTTTTACTCTCATACTCATGAAAAAAGACTTTATAAAATGAGTCTTCATTTGCAATTTCAGTTTTTTCTTGATTTATACCCCTTTCCCTTCCAACTCATTTAGCCCAGTAATTGCAGTAAACATGCTTGCTCGGGAACCACACACTTTAGAACGCCATAATCATAGATCCTAAGTTCATCTATTTGCAGTCCTCGTTACATGTTGAATAGGACTCACATGCTCCAAGTGACTGCGGGCACTCGCTTTGTGGTATCCCCAGACTTCAGTGGCTTGGGAATCAATCTCGGGGCCTGTAAACGACATTGCAGCAATGGCTCTAGGGCTAGGAGCCATACACCAGCCATACACTCTACCATGAATTCTAAATCCAGTCATAGGCTATCTCCTTTAATGATGATCATAAGCCCTTTATGAACTGTGAATGCTGCCTCCCTCTTCATCTTCAGGCCTAGTAGACCCAGGCAGGCACGGTATTAGAGGGAAGACAGTTTTCCATGGATAAACAGGGATTTTATTGGGGGGGGGGGGGCAAAGAAAACTTGAAAATCGTCCCCCTCAGCACTCAGCTTTTTACTTCCTTAGAAATGCAGGAGATCGAGAGGAGTATGCATTGACCCATAAGGCATTCCTACAAATTTTTCTTACTTATTCCTCTTGACAAAGTTTGCAAACCAATTGAAAAATGCAAATCTGGGTTTGAATTCATTTTTAAAATGTAACCCATTTCTAGCAGTAAACATAACTTGTTGCATAACTCATAAGCTACTGCTTATTATTTTCTACTTTGCTACTTAAAATACATTCCATTTGCTATTTTTATTATAGTAAAATGTCAACCAGAATAAATATGTTAATTACTTTGTGCTCATTCACTTGTGGTTAATCTAGAATGTTTGTCCAAAAGACATCTGCCAGCCTAAACTCTGGCTTAAAATATATTTTCAGATTGTGGTACTTCAGTTATTACTCTAAGGAGCTGATGTACAGTACTAAACAGCCAGTTCTCACATCAGACTTTAATGCCCCATGTATGAAAGTAGTGTGGTTGCCATGTTAATAGTTAATTAATACAGCTAATAAAGGATGATACCTTTTTATTGGACTAACGCATTTGAAGGCTAGAACCTTCTTCCTCAGGTCAACAGAACAGAGGCGGTTCTTCCATTAGGTCACCTGAGGCAATGGCCTCAGGAGGTACTCTGATGGGGGCGGCACTCCAATGCTGGCGGCACTCCGGCTCTGTTTTAATTTTAGATTTTGCAGCCTCTGGCCTGCCTCTTATTTCTCACGCGGGAAGGCAGAGGCAGGCCAGAGGCTCTAAAATTAAAACAGAGCTGGAGTGCTGTCACCGGACAAATCAGTCTGATCGTTTGCAGGAGCCCTGCAAGCGTTCAGGCTGATTCGTGTGGCAGTGGTGGTACTCTGGCTGTTTTAATTTTAAATTTTGCTGCATTCTTGAGGAAAAAAAGCAGCAGGAAAGCAGAGGCAGGCCAGAGTCAGCAAAATCTAAAATAAAAACAACCGGAGTGCCGCTGTCGCGGGATGAGAGGTGCAGTTGGAGGGAGTGAGGACAGGAGGAGGACAAGTGAGAGACAAAGGGGAGGGTCAGGGGGGAAATTGCTGGACAAAGGGGAGAGACAGGGGGCACGTGCTAGACAAAGGGGAGAGGCAGGGGACAAATGCTGGACAAAGGGGGAGACGGGGGAAAATGCTGGACAAAGGGGGAGATAGGGGGACATATTGGACAAAGGGGAGACATGGGGACATGTGCTAGACAAAGGGGAGAGACGGGCAAATGCTGGACAAAGGGGGAGACAGGGGGACATTGTTAGTTAAAGGGGGAGACAGGGGGACATACTGGACAAAGGGGAGACAGGGGGACATGTGCTAGACAAAGGGGAGGGAAGGCAGAGGCAGCAAAATCTAAAATAAAAATAACCGGAGTGCCGCCGTCGCAGGCTGAGAGGTGCAGGTGGAGGGAGTGAGGACAGGAGGAGGACAAGTGAGAGACAAAGGGGAGAGACAGGGGGGCAAATACTGGACAAATGGGGAGACAGAGGAACATACTGGACAAAGGGGAGAGGGACAGGGGGCAAGTGCTGGACAAAGGGTGAAGACAGGGGACAAATACTGGACAAAGGGGGAGACGGGGAAAAATGCTGGAAAAAGGGGGAGACAGGGGGCAAACTGGGCAGAGGGGAGAGACAGGGGGGGGCAAGTGCTGGACAAAGGGAGGAGACAGGGGGCAAGTGCTAGATAAAGGGGAGAGACAGGGGGCAAATTTTGGACAAAAGGGAAAAAAGGGGGCAAATGCTGGACAAAGGGGGAAACAGTGGGACATATTGGACAAAGGGGAGATACAGGGGACAAATGCTGGACAAAGGGGAGAGACAGTGTGGGTTAGGGTTATAATGGGCTGATGGGGGGGTAGCATTGGGAATGGGCTGATGGGGGGTAGGACTGTTAATGTGCTGAATAGGAAAGGTTAGCATTGGCAATAGGGTTGAGGGGGGACTAGCACTAGAAATGGGCTGATGGGGGTTAGCACTGGAAGAGGCAGTGGAGGAGTGGCCTAGTGGTTGGGGCAAGGTACTTCAGGCCGGAAGGTCAGGGGTTCAAATCCCACTAGAGGACAGCAACCTTGGGCCAGAAGGACTGGGGTTTCTAGTCCCACAGGTGCTCCTTGTGGTCTTGGGCAAGCCACTTAACCCTCTATAGCCCATGTTCCCTGTAAAATAGTTATCTCCAAGTTATAATGCCCTGTTCAATGTAATTTCAGTTTGTTCAATGTAAACCGCACTGATGCAGAATAGCGTGGTATATAAGAGAATGTAAATAAATAAAATAAATAAGTGAGCTGATTGGGGGGCTTTGACTGGAAATTGGCTGATGGGGGGACTAGGACTGGAATGGGCTGAGGGGGAGGGGGAAGAGAGAGCTGCTGGCCATGGAAGAAGACTGGGGTCTAGACTTGGAAATGGGCTGATGGCAGGGAAGTGAGGATAGAGCTGCTGGCCCTGGAAGGAAACTGGGGGCTAGGGCTACAAATGGGCTGATGCGGGAAGGGGGGGATGGGAGAATAGGACTGAGAGGGGCTGCCATGGTATTTGGACTAGAAGGGGGCTGGATGGTGGGGAAGGAGGGGGAATGGACACCAGTGGCAGTCATGGGAATGCACATTGACATTGGAAGGTACTAGGAGAGAGGGCTGGAAAGGGGCTGATACTGGGAAGGGCTACTGGGACTGGAAATAGGCTGATGGAAGCAAGTGAAGAAGACAAAAGAAGAGATAAGAAATGGCAGATGGACTATAGACCATAGAAAGAGAGCCAAGAAAAGACAGGAAAGCAGAAGCTCAGATCGGGACCAGCATGATCAGAGAATAAAATGGTCAGACAACAAAGGTAGAAAATAATTTTATTTTCATTTTAGTGACTGGACTTTGCGCTATCTTTATATTTTACACAGTATGGGGAACTGCATCTCTATCTGATGTTGCACTGCATGAAGAGTCTGGCTTCTTGGAGTTTCAGTTTAATTTTTGTCTACATATTTTTATTTTAGGTTGTAGTCACTTATTTTATTCTTGGTGAGAGTCTGTGTTCTGAGGGCAGGTATTCTGTTAAAATGGAGTTTGTACACAGGGATCTATACTGTACTGTAGTAATTTGGCTAGTTCAGCTTTTCAGACAGGTGTATGGATTTTCTAGGGCCCGCCGTAATATTCATGGTGTTGTCCTTTTCTGGGTACACTCCATGATGTGTGAGTTTTGGAAGTTAGTGCTGTTATGGAATAGTAGATTTGCTCTATGGATCCTGTCCTCTGAGTTCTTAATGAGGTCAACTGTAGGGTGTTGGTTGGGGGGGGGGGGAGATACTGGAATATGTAGTGTTTTTGAGATTTGCAGTTTTGCGTTCTTTATGCTGCCAGATTGAAATGTAAAATGTTCAGATTCAAGGAAATTTCAAATTTTCAGGGAATATCTCAGTTTAATTTTGTTTAATAGCCTGATAGCTTCACTGCTGATGAGTTCTGGACTTTTCCAGCTCTAACACAATCCAATACAGCATTGAATTCATGGCGACCAGGATTAGTTTCTCATTTTATATATTCCCTCCTCATCAATAATCTGGTCATAGCAAATAAATCTGATGTACAGATACTTATAATGGTTTGCTGGGGAGGTGGGGGGCTATGTAAGTGACTTTACATTAATCAAATTTCATGTTTATTATTATTGTAATATTGTTTTACTAAATTGCATATGTATGTTTAGAAGCCGCCTAGTATTTTAGATGGGTGGCATATACATTTTAAAATAAAGTATACTAAATTTATTCAAATGATGCCACTGCTAGTCTCTGCACATGGCCCTGCATCACCCTCATGCCGTCTCGGGGAGAAAGTAGACAGGAGGGGGCACTGGGAGACATAGAAAACCAGATACCTCAGATTGGGACCTACATGATCAGAGAATAAAATGGTCAGACAACAAAGTTAGAAGAGAATTTTATTTTCAATTTAATGACCAGACTTGTTGCTGTCTTTATATTTTATACAGTACATGGAAATGCATCTCTTTCTATTTCTCTCATATTGAACTGTATGCAGAATCTGGCTTCTTGAGGTTGCAGTTTAATTTTTATCTACATATGTTTATTTTTAGGTTACGGTCACTTATTCTGTGCTTGGTGAGGGTCTGTGTTTTGAGTGTGTGACCAAGACCAGGTATTCTGTTAACATGGAATTTGTATGCAGGGATCTGTACTGTAGTAATCTGAATTGTTCAGCTTTACAAATAGGTGTTTGGATGTTCCAGGGTCCACGGTAGTATTTACAGTGACGCTTTTTTTGGATGGCCTCCTTATGTGAGTTTCAAGTTGGTGCTGGTATGATATGGTAGATTATCTCTATAGATACTCAGTGACTTTGTTGTAGGGTTTTGTATTAGTTCACAATATGGCTGGTACTGGATAATGTTTATTTGTTTGTTTCTTTAAGATATTGAGTTCTGTGGGTGAATGTCCTGGTTCTGCTCTGCACTCACTGTTGAGGAAGGGGGTTCTGTAGATGCAAAATATGTTCAAAACGAAAAAGCAAGAACCATAACACAGTTTATAACAACAAAATAAAAATGAGTTATAATTTAATTTTATAAACTGTGCTGTGGTTCTCACTCTTTAGTTCCTTGGTGTGCAAACTCTTGCATTTCTTTCATATAATCTAATTGCCTTTTTGTTTGGTTCAGTACCTGACTTGAGTTTTGAGAAAGCCTCCCCCCACCACTACGGGAGGGGGGCGCCATCTCATCCCTTGCCTCAGGCAGCAGATTGCCTTGAGCCGCCCCTGCAACGGAATATGAGCTAAAGGTGACAACACCAGTAGCATTCCAGTGATATTCTCAAAAAGAAAAGGTGTGTGTGGGAGCGGGGGGATAGGACAGTGGAAGGTGGGAGAGATGGATGGGTGATCCGATGGTGACAAAGCAGTAAACATACATGGGGTCATTCCAAGACCCCTCTGCGTCCCCTGCTAACCTCCCCATATGAACAAGGTGTTTGTACAGGGAGGCTAAATGGGGGCGGGAAGGGGGCAGAGTTAGGGCAGGCAGTGGGCAGTCCACAGCTCTGGACGTACAGGGCCGATTCTGATGTCGACCTTGTACACCCAGGGCCGGCAGACTGAACGGGGAACTTATTCCACCTACTTATTCCACCTGTGAGGTGGAATATGTTCCTCTAGATGGTGGGGGATGGCAGGCCCAGGCAGTGGAAGGGGTAGGAGGGGTTACAGGTGATTCCCCGTAGCCTGACCCTGGCCTTGGGAGGCCAGATCAGGAGTCAGCGGCTGGGGATCACTGCTCCCGAATGGAGCCATGGTGCCATGGCAACTGCACGCCATGGCACTACGGCTCCATTCAGGATCCTTGTCTGAGTTAGCTGGGTAGGGTAGAGGCCTGTACGTGCAGACTGACTGAAATTGGGTCCCAGCCTGCACGTACAGGCCTAGTTGCGATTCTGATCCTGCGGGACTAGACATGCTCCGCAGGATCAGAATTGCATCTGCCCCTGTGCATCCATTTCTGATCGGGCACACAGGGCCCTGGACATCTTGAATGGAATGAGGCCCTTATGGTTTTATAATGTCATAGCAAATCGAGATCTTTAAGCCTTTTCTTGTTAATCTGTCTTATTTTACATTCATAAGTCTTATGTTCTGGGATTGTTTAAAAAAACCTCTTGGGATTCTGATAGTACGGTAAACTGATGCAGTGCTTTGGACCTGAGAAATGTTCCCCCACAGAGGTGTCACCTTTATCTTTAAAAACCCCATAGACAGAATAGCTGCTGAAAAAAGAGGGAGAGAGGAAACAGAACTCCATTGGTATGATAGGAAAGGGACAGAATCAAAGATAAAGAAAGAGCAAAGAGTAGGCTGAAAAAGGGGCAGACAGACCGGAGCAGACAAAACTAGACAGAGGACTTAAGGGGGGGGCCGTGGGGGGGGGGGGGAGGTCGAAGGTGGAACAGAAAAGATGGGATTTTAAGCCGGTCTTGAATCTGATAAATTATGGTTCAAGGCGGAGGGTGGGGGGGGGGGGGAGCGAATTCCAGAGCCTGGGGCCAAGGAAGAAAAAAGCGGCAGAACGAGTGGTCTCAAGACGGTCTACTTCGGGAAGTCTGATCTTATGACTATGTGAATGGCTTCTTGTCTTTAACATTTGGCCTGTCTCTCCAATGTAGCATCCCTCTTCACATTTTCTGCAGTGAATAATATAGTGCATTAGAGGAAGCTCATGAGGAGGATACAAATGGTAAATAGTGGTAAGAGTAGTGATCCCCCTTATGTTGCTTGCTTTTCCTATATAGGTAATTGTGGGGTCCTGTAATACATGATAGCACAATTTTCATCTTAGGATATTGCTTCAGGTTGGGCAGTTTTCAGAAGGCCAACGCTGCTGGCACAGGGAATATTTCTTTTTAGTAATTCATCCCCCTGGGATGGTGGCTCTAGGCCTTTGATGATTTTTCTTAGTTTTTTCCAGCTCTAGATTGAACGTCATTACTAGGGGGATGGTCCCTAGGGTTTTCTTTTCTTTGTATTGAGTAGCTTAACCCTGAGTACTTTAAGTGAAGAGCCAGTCACCCTGCAGATGATTTTGGGGATCTAGCTGCTTTGAAGGGTTCAGCCAAGACTTTAAGGTGCTTATCCCTGTCTTTTGGGGCAGAGGATATATGGTCATATCGTATTTGTTTGTATATAAATTATTTTTTGGTATGTGAAGGGTAGAAGCTGGAATTGTGAAGTCAGCTACATCTATCATTTGGATTCCTAAATATAGATATTTGAATGTAGCCATTGCTGACAAACTGTGGTGTCCAGAAAGTTAACGGTTTCAATGGAGTAGTCTGTTTTTGAATTTGAAGGGTGGGCCGAGTTAAAGGAATTTGGAAATTACATGAGTCTTTTTCCTTTAGTCTAAATCACAAAAATGTTAGCAATATACCGATAGTAATGTCTCTTCTATTTCAGCCATGAAAAAATGTGTTATATTGTAGTGCCATATTGGTTCCCATAGCATTGTCCATGATTTACATACAGTTGTTGCAGCACCGGTGCTAACATTTAGGTAAACTATATGGTTGCCTAGAGCGCTGACCCTCTGGGGGCACCCATTTCCTCTGCTGCTGCCCTTCTCTGGGACCTACTGCAGTAGCAATGACCTAAAAAGCCCCTTGCTCATTGGGTGGAGGAGTGCTGTCAGGGGGGACTGGGGGCTGGTCTCAGTCTTTGCACCTGCACCCTCAAGCAGGCCTCATGCATACCTCAGGGCAGCTGTCAGTGTCTACAGCTAAATTTTTTACAATGGGGAATGCATGTCAATCTATTAGGGCCATCAAAAGCACTCCTTGCAATCTCTACATGGTGCAAATCATCACCTATAACTAGTTGCTTTTTAAAATCACTATTTGCACATGTAGGGTATCTACATGATTAAAAGCAGACATTTGCATGTGGAGATGCTTCTAAAATAAGCTAGTGTGTTAATTTTAGTCTGTTAATGAGATAAAAAGGCAGTTGAAAATGAAGCATATTAAAAAGCACAAAATATAATATAGGTACATAGGTGGGGCAATGTTAGAAATACGGCATAAGTGATCTTTCCATTCTATATTGCAGGTTTTTTTCTGCAGCAGACATAAATATATATGCGTGTATATGCTAGGATTTACACATATACTATGGTGGTCATTCTGTCCTGCGAATAGCTAGGTTGGACGTCCAAATGTGGAATAAGTGCAGCACACTGTGCAGATTGCGAGCTGCAGGCCCCCAACTCCATCATGTGGCCATGGCATAGCACCAGCCGCCCAATCCAGGTCCGAGGGGCCCTGCTGAGGGTCAGGCAGTGGTGTGCTGTGGCCACACTCTCAGTCGGCAATACATGTCTCCTCCTGGACGTACTGGTGCCATGGTGACAGAATGTCACTGCACCAGCACACCAGCTGTAGAATTGAGCATTGGAGATGGGCAGCCTCTAGGACATCTGCCTACTCAGAATCTGGTATGCACTGGGCCGTCTAAGTGCCCAATTCTGCATATGCAGGAATGTATAGCTCCCGTGGTTGTGGAATCAGTTTTTCTACCTGTAAATAGCTCATGTTGTATATAGTGCACGTTGTAAATAATTATGTTAACAGGGGCGGCTCTATAATGAGGCGAAGTGAGGCGGTTGCCTCAGGCGGCAAAATCTTGAGGGCGGCAAAAAATGCCCCCAAAACAGCCGCCTCACTTCGCCTTCAAATGTTTAAAAAAATCCCCAAAAAAGAAGTGCATAAGTTGCTGTCGAGTCTGCTTCTCGACAGCAGCAAACTCACCCTCCTTTTCCAGGCAGCTGCGGCTCCCTGCCACTTAGAGAACAGCGGCTGTGCTGTGACTGCAGTTTTAAATAGAAACTAAACCAGTGTGGAGCCTTCTCGCCTCCTAGAAGGACCCCGTGCAGCTTTCTCCCGCCCCCAGAGGAAATTACATGTAACTTCCTTTGGGGGTGGGACAAAGCTGCATGGGGTCTTTCACAGACGCAGGAAGGCTCTGCACCAGTTTTGTTTTTGTTTAAAACTGAAATCACAGCACAGCCACGGTTCTCTATGAGGCAGGGAGCCATGGCTGCCTGGAAAAGGAGGGTGAGTTTGCCACTGCCGGCTATCAAAAAAAACAACAACAAAAAAAGAAAACCCGAGGAGAGGAGCCACTGCCACTGCAGCAGCAGCAGGAAGTGCCCCGGGGCCGCCTTGGCAGAGCCCTCCTGTTTCCCTCAGCATGGCTTTACACAGCCATGAAGGCCATGAAGCCATGGGAAACTCTCCCTTCATGGCTCTGTAAGCCGCGCTGAGGGAGACAGGAGGGCTCTGCCGGGGCGGCCCCAGGGCACCTCCTGCTGCCGCCATGGCAGCGACTTCAACAACCAGTTTCTTTTTTTTTTTAAATTTCCCGTGGGGGTGGGGGGTTAGGACTTGTAATGGGTTGATGGGGGGGGGTTAGGATTGGTAATGGGCTATGGGGGGTTCTAGGACTGGAAATGGTCTAATGGGGGGGTTAGGACTGGAGGTGGGCTGACGGGGGTGTTTAGGACTGGTAATGGGCTGATGGGGGGTTATGACTGGCAAGGGTCTATGGGGGGGGCTAGGACTGGAAATGGGCTGATGGGGGTGTTAGGACTGGTAATGGGCTATGGGGGGGGGCTAGGACTGAAATGGGCTGATGGGGGTTTTGACAAGGTGGGCTGATGGGGGTGTTTAGAACTGGTAATGGACTATGGGGGGCTAGGATTGGAAATGGGCTGATGGGGGGTTTAGGACTGGAAATGGGCTATGGGGGGGCTAGGACTGGAAATGGGCTGATGGGGGGGTTTAGGACTGGTAATGGGCTATGGGGGCAGGGACTGGAATGGGCTGATGGGGGGTTTAGGACTTTTACTGGGCTATGGGGGGGCTAGGACTGGATGTGGGCTGATGGGGGGGTAGGATTGGAGGTGGGCTGATGAGGGGTGTTTGGGACTGGTAATGGGCTATGGGAGGCTAGGACTGGAAGTGGGCTGATGGGAGGGATAGGACTGGAGATGGGCTGGGACTGGAAATGGGCTGGGACTGGAAATGGACGTCAGACCTATCCTAGACTTGCAAAATCTCAACAAGTTTCTGGAGAGGGAAAAGTTCAAGATGCTTACCCTTGGAATACTGCTGCCCCACCTCCAGCAGGGAGGCTGGCTATGCTCCTTAGATCTCAAGGATGCTTACACTCACATCCTCATCCATCCAGACCACAGACAATATCTCAGATTTGTGGTGGGAGGAAACCACTTTCAGTACAGAGTGCTTCCATTTGGCCTAACCTCTGCCCCCAGGGTTTTCACCAAATGCCTGGCAGTGGTGGCGGCTTTTCTCAGGAACCAGGGAATTTTTATCTTCCCCTATCTTGACGACTGGCTAATCAGGGGCCAGTCACTCCAGGAGGCCCGACAGGCCACTCTGCGCACTGTCTCTCTTCTTCAGCATCTAGGCTTTGTCATAAACTATGCAAAGTCCACTTTGCTCTCCTCTCAGAACCTAGAGTTTATAGGGGCCAGGTTGGACACTCTTCAGGCAAGAGCTTACTTGCCCGAGGACAGGGCCCACAGACTTATGGACTTGGCCAACCAGTTCCAAAGCAATTCAAGTGTTTCCGCAAGGCACTACCTGGGGCTCCTGGGCCATATGGCGTCTACGGTACATGTGACCCCGAATGCCTGTCTGCACATGTGGGCTGCTCAGTGGTGCCTCAGAGATCAGTGGACACAAGCCACCAGTGACCTCCAAGACACAGTAAAGGTGTCCAGATGACTTCTGAACTCCTTACAGTGGTGGCTACATCTGCCAAACCTCCTCAGGAGTGTACCTTTTCAGACTCCAGCATACACAAGAGTGCTGATGACAGATGCCTCCTTAAAGGGCTGGGGTGCACATTGCCAGGGCACCTGCACTCAAGGTCTGTGGTCCCCTCGGGAGGCCACACAGCAGATCAACCTTTTAGAGCTGTGAGCAATCCGCTTAGTTCTGCAAACCTTCTGCCATGCTCTCTCTCAACAGTCTGTCCTAGTTCAGACGGACAATCAGATAGCAATGTTCTACATGAACAAACAAGGAGGCACAGGCTCCAGGCTCCTATGTCAGGAGGCACTGGACCTTTGCTCCTTTGCGGTCAAACAAGGCATGTTTCTCAAAGCAGTTTATCTACCTGGTCAGGAAAACTTCCTAGCAGACAAGCTAAGCAGGATTCTCCAGCCCCACGAATGGCAGTTGAATCCATTGGTGGTCCAGCAGATCTTCCTCCGCTGGGGACTTCCATCCATCGATCTCTTTGCAAGTCCACTAAACCGTCAGCTGCCCAAGTTTTGCTCCAGACAGCCGCATCCTCTGAGGATGGCAGCAGATGCTTTTCTGATCACTTGGTCTACGGGCCTCCTCTATGCGTTTCCTCCCACGCCCCTGGTGGCCCGAACTCTGTTCAAGATCCTCCGGGACAAAGCCCCAGATGCCCGAGTCAACCGTGGTTTCCACTCCTCCTACAGTTAGCGGTGGAAGCCCTGTTCCCTCTGGGGCTGCAACACAATCTCCTGTCTCAAGAGCAGAGTTCCCTTCTGCACCCCAATCTCAGGTCCCTCAATCTGATGGCGTGGCTGCTGAAAGGATAGTGCTAGCGCACTTACTTCTACCTAAGGAAGTTGAGGAGGTGGTCTTAGCCTCTAGGAGGCAGTCCACCAGAAAGTCCTATGCCCTCAAGTGGCGTAAGTTTACGGTATGGTGTGCTCAGCGTAATGAAGATCCTTTCTCTTGCCTTGTGCCAGTAGTACTGCAGTATCTACTTCACCTGTCAGACCTAGGCCTTAAGTCTAACTCTGTTCGGGTCCACCTCAGTGCTCTGTCAGCACACCACTCACTGGTGGAGGGACAGTCTGTCGGTTCACCCTTTGGTGTCCAGATTTCTCAGAGGTTTGCTTCTGCTCAAGCCTTCGGTTCGTCCACCGGCGACTGAGTGAGACTTGAACGTGGTCTTGCAGCAACTGTCTCGCCCACCGTTTGAGCCGATGGCTACTTGTCTTTTGCGCTTCCTCTCGTGGAAAGTGCTCTTCCTGGTGGCTCTTACCTCGGCCAGATGTGTGAGTGAACTACAAGCTCTGGTTTCTGATAGACTACACGCGGTTCTATAGGAACAGGGTGGTCCTCCGGACCCATCCCAAGTTCCTCCCAAAAGTGGTCTCCTCTTTTCACCTCAATCAGGAGGTGGTTCTTCCAACCTTTTTTCCCAGGCCCTATGCCGGCCGGGCTGAAACAGTCTTGCATACCCTGGACTGTAAGAGGGCGTTGTCCTTTTACATAGAACGTACACGGGAGCATCAGAGGGCTACTCAGCTCTTCATCTCGTTTGACCCTAATAGGATGGGGTTACCTGTCTCCAAGCGTACCTTGTCCACTTGGGTGGCAGATTGTATCGCCTGGGCATACAGTGCAGCCGACCTCCCCTTGCAGGGTCGGGTCACGGACCACTGTGTCAGGGCGAAGGCTGCGTCAGTAGCTCATCTCCACTCTGTTCCATTGGCAAACATCTGTTGGGCCGCAACTTGGTCTTCAAGCCAGACTTTTGCAGCCCATTATTGCCTGGAGAGAGAGTCCCGGCGGGACAGTGTTTTCGGCCAGGCGGTATTCCGTAATCTCTTTGAGGTTTAGACAACTCCTACCCTCCAGCCCTTGTGTTGGGCTACCATATGGGGTGCGTTCTCAGAGAAAGGTCTTATCACGGATGCTGAGGCTCTTGAGAGAGAGCCAATTTTTCAGTTCTGGATTCACGGTAGCCTAGAGCTGGGGAGTCCCATATGTGAGGACTGACTTCCTGCTTGGTCCTGGAGAAAGCGTAGTTACTCACCTGTAACAGGTGTTCTCCAGGAGCAGCAGGAATCAGTCCTCACAACCCTCCCTCCTCCCTTTGGAGTTGCAGTCATATACTTCATTTTGGTTTTTGCTGTCTTTTAGCTATGTCATCAGACTGAGCAAGATGGCACCCTTGGGCGGGAAGGGGAACACGAATGCACACTGCATTCCCAAAGGCTTTCTTTGAAAGCTGGGAAAATGCTCCGCACGAGGGCTCTGTCAGCGCCGACGTCACCCATATGTGAGGACTGATTCCTGCTGCTCCTGGAGAACACCTGTTACAGGTGAGTAACTACGCTTAAGCACACCAAATATCCCCCTGTGTACCCCCTCAAACCACAAACACACATGCACTCACTTTCTGTCACAAAAACACGATTCTGCTCAAAAGGTGCCCTAAACCTATATATAACAGCTATGACATAACGTATTTGGATGGGGTACCAGGACTACAAATATGATCTCCATTTCTCACCCAAAAAGAAATCCTTTCCCTGTTCATGCGCATACTATCCCTCCATCAGGAGTCCCATTTTTCTTGACATGGGGATTGTTAGGGTTCCATTGATTGACTCCTTTAGCACAAACAGCACATTAGTGCATACGTAGACTGACTAAACACTGTTGTTGCTCTTAATATTTCTGTAAGGGTGTTTAGAAATGTTTCTTTATCTCACAACATTCCCTCACCTCTGCTCTATGTACCTTAAGACTGCATCTTGTAATCTTCCAGACTGCAGTCACACCAGTTCAAAACATACTTGTCACAACCATTCTTCTCTATGGGATGCATTGCAGAACACAGCAGAATATTTCCTAAGTGCTAGCCTTATACCACATTTTAGCAGGAATAACATAAGTACATGGGCCTTTCCTGAATATGCTTTAAGTCTCTACAGCTGACCACACCCCCCATTCTGCCCTCTCTCACCAAGGTTTATTTATTTAACTGCATTTATATCCTGCTTTTCACTGGGTCAAAGCAGTTGGGGGATACATTTAACACGAGGGGATATGAGACACATACACTAATACTTACAGGGAACATGGGCAATGGAGGGTTAATTGGCTTGCCCAAGACCACAAGGAGCACCTGTGGGACTAGAAACCTCAGTCCTTTCAGCCCAAGGTTGCTGTCCTCTAGTGGGATTTGAACCACTGACCTTCTGGCCTGTAGTACCTTGCCCCAACCACTAGGCCACTCCTCCCTGAGATCCTTGTGCTAGCGCCATGGAATGCATGTCAGTAGTGTTTCAGAATACGGTCAGGGATGTTTTTGGCACATAAACATCCCTGCTGCACATACAAACCCCCTATTTGTGTTCTGGAATGACCCTCTATACATCTAACCAGAATGAAAAATGTGAACCCAAAATTAAAATTCAGCCAATTAAACCCAGGCTTTCCATAAACTGAAAACGAAAAATGATGCGGCCTCTCTTCCAGTATTAGTTTTCAACTGTTTATTTAATTAAGCAAGTGCTATTCCATCCCGTTTTTGTATATATAGTGAACACATAAACAAATGTTTTCTCTTAGGAAGGTTGTTATAACCACAAGTCACAGACCTCATATGCAGTGTTTACATTACTGTTTTTCCCTATTGTAGCCCTGACTGCTCAAGGGGAACCACAAGAAGATCAAATTCAGTTCAAATAAGAAATCCAGGGAATTCAAGCCTATTTACAAGTCTGAATAATCTAGCTACCCACTGCCAGGTGTGCAACATGGGTGCATGCAACAGAGCTGAGAAAACCAAAAGGGACAACATCTATGCCAATTCAATATAGGTGTAAATTGCTTTCTTTTACTAGCAGGATGGTGTTATATTGCTGAGCAATTCAATCTGAATCAAAGAAAAGAGAAATCTGAGTTTTTTAAAATTTCCTTTGTCAGTATTCTGAACAAATGTTTCCAGCCTCACGTAGCTAAACTTTGCACTGAGTGCACTATTCTCTCTTCACATCAAGGCCCTACTAAATGTAGGAGAACGGCTATTTAACAGGCAAAGCAAAGATGTGGAAGGATCAAAGGCTTTAAACTATATAGAATTAATTTTTTTCTCTGAACGCTGATCTCTAAAAGCAGGCAAGCTGGAGCATATCATAGGAGCTCTGCCCCTACCAGATTCATTTATACTCATTCTTGGCCTGCGTATATTCTGTCAGAGCCTTTCTGGGCTAGATTAACATAGGAGAAGGCAATTTTTAAATCCATTTATCTGGATAAATAGCAATTTACTTGGGTAAAGTTGTCATCTGAAAATTGCTTCCCCTCAAATCTGGCTAGAAATACTTGCAGTTCTTGTATGGAAGAATTCCCAGAGGTGGATTTGGGTTATGGGTGAAAAGCAGTGTGCATACATTGGATTTTCTAATCGCAGCATGTTAATTTCCATTGAAATTTCACTGTGGGGCTTTACGCCTATGAACAATTTTCAAAGGGAAAGTATGCAATGGACTTTGCAGCTGAGTAGGGAGTCTTAAAATTGCCCCAAGAATGGTTAGAAAGCTAATAGTGCATGTATCTGGAGTAGGTGGAGACAAATGGCAAACAAGAATGCATTCAAGAGAACACAGTACTGATAATTTACAGTTGTGGTCAATATTATTGGCACCCTTGCATTTTATTTATGTTGTGCACAATATCTTGAGGAATGGAAATATTCCAACTGTATGTCATAATAATTTAATAGTATGTTCAAAAGTATACAACAAAAAAAGATGTCTGTGCAACTTAGACATAGCAATTTCTGAGAATAAAAGAAAATGACCTGGATAGGATTAATGGCACCCTTCACTAATATTTGGTTGCACAACCTTTGACAGTGATGACAGCCTCTAAGGGGCATGTTTACTAAACTGCGGTAACGTAGCAGCGGCTACGTTAATGCTCATTAACGACACCGGCCGCGTTATGTCCTGCAGAGGGTGGAGAGAGGGCGGAGAGAAGGGGTCAATAGGTGGGGAGAGGCTCCTGCCACACAATGCAGGGAAATGAAGGGCCAAAAGGTACCGCGAATGAAAAACTGCTGGTAGATGCACATTTACAGCATAGGCAGGGAGCCCAAGAAAAGTGATAGTAGTGCTCCATTTGAAGCAACAGCATAGTGACCAAGTAAGAAAGGCCACTATGACGAAGGCGCAAATGGGGCATAGGGGGCTGCAGGCGGGTCATGTAGTGGGGACAGCTGGGACACAGGATGGACCAGGCCGCTGCCAAGGTGGCACATAGGAACACAGAAACTGGAGATCAGCAAAACAGTAGCTGACCAAGGCCGAACATGCCCAGTAGTCTGTGTCCCACAGTGTCCCATCCAGGAGACATTACCCAGCAGGTACCACAAAGGTCACACAGGTACCACTATGCCTGTTATAGGGCAATCAGTGCACATCTGGGGAACACTCTAACAAGGGTCCGCAGACCATCCCCAGGATGCGTCCCAAACAGCTTGTAAACCCAGCTAATTGAACAGCCGCTACTGCAGCCCCCAGTAAAGCATTGCAGGGTGTGACCACCCGCTGTCTGAGACATATATATGCCCAGTAGTCCACACGGGATACACAGTACCTGAGTTGCATGCCCTAGCTTGTCCACAGTCTGCAGACATAACACAATCTACCAACATCTACCTGGTCCACCCTAGCCAATATGTGCTAGAGCACCAACATGATATCCCCCCAGCCCATGTGGAAGGGACATAACAATGGTAGGCAGTGATGGGAGGGATATGTGGATGTCCATGTATGCCTCCCCACCCCAGACCCTACACCCTAGGTGCCCGCCTACCTGCACAGTGGATGGCCCGGGACGGCGCACTGCCAGCACCAACAGAATATGATCATGTCAGCATGGCAGGGAGGTGTGTGTTTGTGCTGGAGGGGACAGTGGCACCAGCCTGCAGTGGACCTAGGCCATGCCCTGTACCAGTACGTGGTGTGCAGTGCAACAGAAAAGGTCTGGCTGAGGAAAAGTAAAGGTAGCCCCAGGGACTGCTGTGCCTTTGTGGCAGCAGTGTGGTGCAGCATACACAGCCAGTGTGTCCAGGAGTAGAGGTTCACAGGGTCAAGTCCCAGCTGTGGATTCCTGCAGAGCACATTCCAATATTTTACCCTACTATGCAGATACAACATCAAACCGTGCAATTCCTACAGCAGCAGCCAACAGGGGTACAAACACCCACTCACACAGGCTCCACTATCCAAAGCTTCATGAAGAGTCAGGCTGTTGGCCCCAGCACAGAGCTGCAGGTACCACCAGAGCACTACTACTACCTCCTGCACAGTTTAGCAATGTCAGCACTGTGATCAAGACCAGTGTGGTGGGCAGGGTTGCCAACCACCTCCATCACTTCACATTGCTGCAGTAGGAGTGTGTGTGTGTGTGTATGTCTATTCATTGTTCTGTGGCTGCCTACCCTGCTCTGGGCCCACAATGTCCAACTGTTACCAGCAGAAGCAAATATCATCTCAATTGCAGGAACCAGTTCAAAACATGATATTGTGGAAAGACAGAGTGTTTATTAACCAATTGAAAAGTCTGGACACTCCTCTGCCCTGTTAACAGGTGCCCATGGCAGCCAGACCTTAACACTAGGTACACACTAATCTGGGCGGTGTCTGGTCCCACAGGGCTACATGTGATTGCAGGACACAGAAGTACATTTGGTTGCACTACTAGGAACACCTGTCACACACTGGTAGTGATGGGGATGTGCAGCAGGACCTATCTCTAGCACCACATGTACTGCGGACATAGTGCTGGGCGCCCATCCTAACCCTCAGGGTGAACACAGAACCTGCACAATGGCATGGTCTGTAGCTACTCTGTGCCAGTATCACACACTGTCAGTCCGTCTTACCACGCTGCAGTACCGGAGAGGTGCAGACCCCATTTGGTGATCAGCTGTACACCGCTGTTCTGCATGTGCATTGCATCATGGGTGCTGGTGGGGTTACCCTATCCTGGCACACAGAGCAGACGGTTTGTGCAGTGACCTGCAGTCTTTCTGTACCCAGCCATTGCTGTGCAACATGCCATAGAGGTATAGCCTACTGGTTAGTTCAATGGCGTTCTATGCAGTGGCCCCTCCCTCATATGCCTTATGGAACGCATACTCATCCAATGATATCAACCCCAACCCTGCACACTTATCCAGAGATATCAACCCCAACCCTGGCCCCTCAAGATCCTTGTCTTACTCTGGAAAGAGATCCTCACACAACAGCCCCCCTTGATCTCTGTCCTACTCTGAAAAGCAATCCTCACGTAACCTGTCTAATCTCATCCATATCCCTCTCCTCTCCCCTTCCACTCTCCCCTTCTCATGTGCCTTATGGAACACACAATCGGTCTCTAATAAATTTGCCTTTACCCATGATCTCTTTATCTCGAACGCTCTACATCTGCTTGCCCTAACTGAGACCTGGCTCCCCCCAGATGATACCGCATCTACTGCTGCTCTCTGTCAGGGGGGCTATCAGTTCTCCCATACACCTCGTTCCACTGGCCGCAGTGGTGGTGTTGGGCTTCTACTTTCTCCTGCTTGCCAATTCCAACCCCTCCTACTGCCTCAATCTCACTCCTTTCCCTCTTTTGAAGTCCACTCCTTTCGCCTCTTCACACCACTTCCTCTCCGAGTAGCTGTTATCTATCGCCCTCTTGACAAGTCTGCTCCTACTACCTTCCTTATCGACTTCAACTCCTAGCTTTCCGTCTTTCTGGATTCCTCCTCCCCCTCTCCTGGGGATTTTAACATCTGCATTGATAACCCCTCCGGTCCCCATGCATTAAAACTCCTTGCCCTTACCTCCTCATTTGACCTCCAACTTTGTTCCACTGCCCCCACTCACAAGCACGGCCACTGCCTTGACCTGATACTCTTCTCTAAATCCTCTCCATCGAACCTCCGTAACTCAATTCTTCCCATATCAGACCATCACCTGTTAAGCTTTAATCTTCAACTCCCACTGCCTCATCCTCGTCCTGTCTCCTCCAAACTATTTTGAAACCTTCATACTATTGACCCCTTGACTCTCTCCTCCACCATTTCTCCATCTCTTTCTCCCATTATTTCTTCCAAATCCATCGATGAGGCAGTAACCTCCTATAATACTGTACTCTCCTTGGCTCTGGATACTCTTGCCCCACCCACCCCTCGCTCTGTGAGACGTTCCACACCCCAGCCCTGACTCTCACCCACCACCCGCTATCTACGCACCTGTACCCGCTCTGCTGAATGTGCTTGGCTCAAACACCGCTCCTCCGAAGACTTTCTACACTTCAAATTCATGCTTGGCTCCTTCCAATCAGCCATAGCTCTTGCCAAACAAGAATACTACATCCATCTGACCAACTCTCTTGCCTTTAATCCTCACTGTCTCTTTAATATCCTCAGTTCTCTCCTCAAGGTGCCCCCACCCATGGTCCCGCCCTCCCTGCCCAAACCCTCACCAACTACTTCCATGACAAAATCCACAAGATCACCCTCCAATTCCCCACTTCTTCATCTACCTCCCCACCTCCCCAATTCTCCCCCCCCCCATCCCTGCTACCTCCACCACCATCTCTTCCTTCCCTGTGATCACTGAAGAGGAAACCACACTCCTTCTCTCTTCCTCCAAACCCACCATTGTTCCTTTGATCCTATCCCCACCCACCTCCTAAGCCCCATCTTCCCCACCATTGTCCCTTCCATCTCTCATATTCTCAATCTATCGCTCACCACTGCAACTGTCCCCACAGACTTCAAACATGCTGTGGTCACACCTCTTCTTAAGAAACCCTCATTCGATCCCACCTGTCCTTCTAACTATCGACCCATCTCCCTCCTTCCCTTCATATCTAAATTACTTGAACGTGCAGTCCACCGCCGCTGCCTCGACTTCATTTCCTCCCATGCCCTCTTGGATCCTCTACAGTCTGGCTTCCGTCTCTTATATTCTACTGAAACAGCTCTTACCAAAGTCTCCAATGATTTGTTCCTGGCTAAATCTAATGGCCTCTACTCTGTTCTCATCCTTCTCGACCTCTCTGTTGCTTTTGACACTGTTGACCACAACCTCCTCCTCGATACCCTCTCCTCGCTTGGTTTTAGGGGCTCGATACTATCCTGGTTCTCCTCATACCTCTCCCATCGCTCCTTCAGTGTTTGCTCTGGTGGCTCCTCCTCTTCTCCTACCCCACATACAGTTGGCGTACCCCAGGGATCCGTCCTGGGTCCACTCATCTTCTCTCTCTATACCCAATCTCTTGGTGCGCTTATCTCTGCCCATAGCTTACAGTACCATCTCTATGCTGATGACTCCCAAATCTACCTCTCTACACCTGAAATCTCTCCAGCAATCCAGACCAAGATCTCTGCATGCCTTTCGGACATTGCTGCATGGATGTCTCACCGCCGCTTGAAACTGATCATGGCCAAAACTGAACTCCTTATCTTTCCCCCAATATCTCCCCTCCTCTCCCTCCTTTCTCGGTCTCTGTCGACAACTCTATAATCCTCTCTGTTTCCTCGGTCCGCAATCTGGGGGTTATCTTTGACTCCTCTCTCTCCTTCTCCACCCACATCCAGCTCATAGCTAAGACCTGCCGCTTCTTTCTCTACAACATTAGCAAAATCCACCACTCCTTTCTAAACACGCTACTAAAACGCTCATCCACTCCTTAATTACCTCTCGCCTCGACTACTGCAATCTCCTCCTTGCTGGTCTCCCTGCATGCCATCTCTTTCCCCTTCAATCTATTCAACATGCTGCCGCTCGACTAATCTTCCGCCAGCCTCGCCATGCCCACATTACTCCTCTCCTCAAGTCACTTCACTGGCTCCATATCCGTTTCCGCATCCAGTTCAAACTTCTCCTCCTGACCTATAAATGCATTCACTCTGCGGCCCCCCAATAACTTTCAACTCTCATCTCTCCTCATAACCCCTCTCGTGAACTTCGCTCCTCAAACAAATTACTTCTATTCAGGCCCTTCACTCACACCCCTAATTCCAGACTTCGCTCCTTTCACCTTGCTGCATCCTACGCCTGGAACAACCTACCTATATCTATACACCAGGCACCCTCCCTAGCCCTCTTGAAATCCAGGTTGAAAACCCACCTCTTCACTGTCGCTGTCAGATCTTGACTTCGATCCCTTGTCTACCTTGATTGTCAATGCCATGCTTGTCTGTCCTTGTATGCCTGACCGTGCCTTGTACTTCTTGCCCTGAATAGACTATTGCTTTATGTTCTGTTTGTTTTGTCTTTACTAGATTGTAAGCTCTAACGAGAGCAGGGACCATCTCATGCGTGTCTGTACAGTGCTGTGTGCGACTAGTAGCGTTTTATAAATGCTTTATAATAGTATAGTATTTATTTTTTTTATTTACATTCTCTTATATATCATGCTATTCTGCATCAGTACGGTTTACATTGAACAAACTAAAATTACATTGAATAGGGCATTATAACTTGGAGATAACTATTTTACAGGGAACATGGGCTATGGAGGGTTAAGTGGCTTGCCCAAGACCACAAGGAACACCTGTGGGACTAGAAACCCCAGTACCTATGGCCCAAGGTTACTGTCCTCTAGTGGGATTTGAACCCGCGACCTTCCGGCCTGAAGTACCTTGCCCCAACCACTAGGCCACTCCTCCACTGCGGTATAGTAGTAGTAGTGGTCACGGGTTCGATTCCTCGTCATTCCCTCCTTTCATGCCTGTCCAACTCAGATATTTAGCATGCCTGTAACAGTCATATCTTTGCAGATCCGTGCTGCCAGCGCATAATACTCTCACCACAGTTGCCAACAATCCTTCAGTCCATCTATCTGCGTCTGTCAGCTGTGTAGAGTCCTGTCTTCCTGTGCAGGCTGCCACCCTATGTCCTGCACTGGTACCCTTTCCTGCATTGCACCTCTTCGTGCTTGCTTCGCCTGTGCCTGATCTGCATGGCACCACCACTCCTCTGTCCACCCATCATTGTAACTATCCTGTCACCTCCACCTCCACTGGGGGACACATATTCCCATCATCTGCTACCCACTGTCTTTCCGGTACTTTACATTGCCAACACCCTGTGCTGTGGTATAGTTGTCCCCAACATGTTTGTCAACAGTACTGGCAGCCACATGGGATGCCCGCAGATATGGCAGGTCCAGCAGCTCCTAGCTCTCCCTCCTTTGATCACCTGTTCATTGCCTTTCCTCGATCCTCTATCATTGCCTACCCGGGGATCGAGCTACCAGCGGCGGGAGGGGCCAACGAAGCATCTCTCACCCAATCGGGGCACAGCAGGAGACTTTAAAGTTTCGCGCCGGCGAGGGCAGACCCTCTCCAAGCCCCCGCCATCACCAGCAGCTCTCCCCTACCCGGGGATCGAGCTACCAGCGGCGGGAGGGGCCAACGAAGCATCTCTCACCCAATCGGGGCACAGCAGGAGACTTTAAAGTTTCGCGCCGGCGAGCGCAGACCCTCTCCAAGCCCCCGCCATCACCAGCAGCTCTCCCCTACCCGGGGATCGAGCTACCAGCGGCGGGAGGGGCCAACGAAGCATCTCTCACCCAATCGGGGCACAGCAGGAGACTTTAAAGTTTCGCGCCGGCGAGCGCAGACCCTCTCCAAGCCCCCGTCATCACCAGCAGCTCTCCCCTACCCGGGGATCGAGCTACCAGCGGCGGGAGGGGCCAACGAAGCATCTCTCACCCAATCGGGGCACAGCAGGAGACTTTAAAGTTTCGCGCCGGCAGGCGCGCCCGCGACTAGCGGGCCCGCGCCTGAGGGCCTCGCCAGAGGGCCCTTTGGCGTGGCCCTTAGGCGTGGACCGGGAAAGTGAGACCAGGCAACCACCACTCAACAACAACTCCCACCTCCGTACCGGCTCTCCCCAGCCCTGGGAGTGATCCTCTAGATGCAGAAGGAGCAGCGGCAATTTCGCACTACAACACGAACCGCAACGTCGCCTAAGTGCATTACTCCAACCAGCCTGCGCATCTATAACGCTCCAAGTTGGCCTCGATCTTACACTCCGAGGTACTGAACAGACCATTACATTTCATTACCAGTCTGCTCCCTCGTGGTAGCATGTATTTAGTTTCAATTTGTCTTAGACCGATCTCTTCATCACATGTTTGTATCCTTGCTTCACATTGTATCATTGTATCACATTGTATCCCATGCCTGTACCATTGTTACACATGTCTGTATTATTGTTATACAATGCAACTATCTACTTAGTCTGTTAAGAGTATCAACACCTGCTACCATTGTGTGCTTACCTACCGCACACGTATAACCCTCCACTTCACTACTATATGTATACAAGTGCAAGCGTATGACCCAAGTCCCATTGCACTAGCCTCCTTATCAATACTGTACTACTCCCACTATTGCTGTATACAATTCCTTGAGAGTTGTACCTTCAATATATCACAATTTCACACTCTCCCTTACACGCAATATGGCGTCTCATTCTCTGGCCTTTATTAGCCTGTATTTCCTCGCACATTGGCTGGGATCCGTCAATGCACTCTCTCATTCGCAAAACCATATCCCCATTCTGAGCAACTTGGGTAAAAGATGGTCTGGTCCCCACCCAGGAAGCGACACTTATACACGCCGTTCCCACCTCATACACATCCCACTCCAGCAATCCAGGTCACCCAAGCATGAAAAACTCAATTTCTGCCAAAACCTAAAATGTGCTATGATAAATTCACGCTCCATACGCAAAAAGTGGCCCGTTATCCTAGACATGATATCCCTTTACGATCTGGACCTTCTCATGATCACGGAAACCTGGCTATCCTCAGAAGATAACGTCCTCCTCAATCAACTACTACCACCCAACTTCTCTCTTCACATAAGACACAGAGAAACCAAAAGAGGAGGAGGAGTACTAATACTCTCCAAATCAGACCTCCAATTTCATATCACTGAATCATCTAGTTCAAGCAACCTGGACTCCCTTGCCATCAAAAACCAGCTATGCACCATCAATCTAGTATACAGAACACCATCCTCATCTCCTGAGGACCTCCCCACAATTATTGACCTTGCCGCTAATGCCCACAACCCTAACTCACCAATCTGGATTATGGGTGACTTTAATCTCCCTTCACTTCATCAAAGCCATGCAACTGCATTCCTCGAAGCCATGGAGGACCTTGGATTTAAACAGATCATCAACAAACCCACACATATAAAGGGAAATACCTTGGACATGGTGTTCGCTCCTCTTTCAGCCCTCGAGCAAGACCACAACCCAATGATGTATGTTATTGACGTACCTTGGTCAGACCATAAACTCATCACTTTCCAAATACCCACCAAAATTAGCCAGTGGTCTGGCAACCAAAAGGACAACTGCACAACACACACTTCAACAAGAAACTTCCGCACATTCAACAAAGAGTTAATCCTCTCTCAAACCCATTCTCTCCTGAGCAAAACCACTTCTGATCCTGAAGAACTCGTCTCCTCCTGGAACCTCAACCTCAATGCCATCTCGCAACGTCCTCAGTCCAATAACATATCCAGGAGAATAAGAAACACTGCCCCATGGTTCTCCCAAGAGCTGAGAGCTTCTCTAACACAACTACGCAGACTTGAGAAAAAGTGGCGCCGATCGCACTCCACTGAAGATTTGACCACCTACCAACTTCACCTTTCAATGCACAGAGAAGCAATCTCAATGAAAATGAGACAACACCACACCGACACTCTGAAGAGATCTCTGAACAAACCACGGGATCTTTTCAACTTGGTACAAGCCCTTTCAAAGGAACCATCTCCTGATCAACATGTGGATATCCAACCACAAAAATTCGCTGAATACCTCCAATCAAAGATCATACAGACCGACAAAATCTCATCAGCCTCATTTCAAACACCTACTGGAATAACCCCCTTGCTCGAATTCTCCACACCATCCCGAAAAAGCATCGAAGATACAATAGCCTCCCTCAATACCTCCACAGCTCAAACGGACCCTTGCCCAGCATTCTGGATTAAGGAGTTACGCAAGGAGTTCAGCCCAGTCATCGCAAAACTAATAAACCTTTCTTTCACCACTGGGTCCTTCCCCACAACACTCAAACAAACCTCAATCAGGCCCTTATTGAAGAACCCCAAACTCGATCCTCAAAAGGTCGATTCTTACAGACCAATAGCTAGTATTCCCCTACTAGCAAAGATAATTGAGAAAGAGGTACAAAGGCAAATTCAGGATCATATAGACTCCACAGCTCCTTTAGATCACTGCCAACACGGGTTCAGAGAGTATCATGGAGTCGAGACCCTTCTCACATTTCTATTTAACAGCATACTCACAGGCGTTGATGACATTAGACAAGGCTTTGTGCTCATCTTTTTAGACATTGCTGCGGCCTTTGACTCGGTACATCACGAGCTCCTTCTTGGGCGGCTGAAAGAAAAGGGAATCTGCAATACTGCACTTGCTTGGTGCAAGTCCTACCTAGATGGTAGGTGGCAATACGTTAAATCCGGTTCAGAAGAATCAAAACATTTCCATCAAACACAAGGTGTGCCTCAAGGATCTTCATTATCATCTCTATTATTTAACATATACATGCAGCCCATCTGCAATATCATTAGATCATTTAACGTGAGCTGTCTGATATACGCAGATGACATCCTCTTATATATGCCTTTCTCGACTGTGCAAATGGACCTTACACCACTTGTAGAATGCTTCAATGCAATATCAGACTGGCTACAATCACAAAACCTCCGTATCCAGCACAAGAAAACCGAGGTACTGTTCATCTCCAGAGATCCCAACTTTATTCCACCATCTCATGTAAGAGTCAAGGAAGCTGAACTACAAACCAAAGAAACAATAAAATACTTGGGGGTCACCTTAGACCAACATCTGAACATGAAAACTCATATAAGCAACATAGTCAAAGCTGTATATTTCAAAATCCGCTCACTCAGGCATCTGCGCTCCCTACTGGACCCAGATGATTTCCGGACCATATATCAAGCTCTGATCCTGCCGCATTTTGACTTTGCTAATTCCATTTTACAAGGTCTCCCTCATTCCACTTTACACCCTTTACAACTGGCCATGAATGCTGCAGCAAGAATCCTCCATGGTGCATCCAGAAGTGAACATGTTACTCCTATTCTGAAACAGCTTCACTGGCTACCAATACACGGAAGAATTATCTTCAAAACTTTACTTCTCTCATTCAAGGCCATCAACCGCATTTCCTCTACTGCACTTACTGATCTGATCCAAACCGTGCCACCCAACAGATCCAGAAGATCAACAGCGTCAAATCTACTATTAACACCGAAGATGTTGACCAAATGCAACTGCACAACGGCAAACAGAGCCTTCAGTCTTTACGTCCCCAAATGCTGGAATGCATTACCATCTGACATTCGAGCTATTGCAGAACTAACTAAATTCAGGAAGGCAATCAAGTTTCACCTATTCTGCCAATTCTACCCAGCCAACAATGGAACCTAAAATACCCACCTAATAACACCCAATCTAAGCCTTTACCACAGTCCCAAGCTCCTTCCTGCAGATCAGACAAATTCCGTCCTAAAGTAAGCATTGTGTTAAATATAACTCAGTGCAACTAAAATTTCATGTATATAATCCAACCCTGTTATTTAAGTGACCCCTCATGTATATAGTTTAACCCCATTATCCAAGTTGTTATTCCTGTTCTATGTAAAACCAAACAAATTGTGTTTAGGTTGTTTTTGTTATACTGTAAACCGCGCTGATACCAAATAGTGCGGTATATAAGCAACTGTAATAAATAATAAATAAATAAATAAATTGCCTTTCCTCGATCCTCTAACCTGAAGCACCTTGCAGCCCTTAGGGCACACTAACCTAGGGCACCGTAACATTCTTGGGGCACCTTAACCTTATAAGGTGCCTTGTCCAGGGGGTGCCTACTATGGCTCCTAGCCTATGGAGCCCTATAAGGCACATTACAAGGCAACTTATAAGGCACTTTATAAGGCACCTTACAAGGCACCTTATAAGGCACCTTGTAACGTGCGTTACCTGACACGGCTTGCCATAATGATGCACCACCCACTCCTTTATATGGGCATCCGTACCATTACCGGGAACCTAACGACTGTCACAATACCGCAGTTTAGTAAACATACCCCTAAATGTTTCTTGTAGCCATCTATAAGTTTCTCACACTCTACAAATACAATTTGTTTCAGGTCATGAATGTTACCAGGATTCCTTTTACCAATGGCAGATGTCAGCTCTTTGCAAAGATTCTTGATTGAATTGAGATCAGTACTCATTACTGGCCAGTTTAAAATAGTCAATTTATTTCCTTTTTAACCATTTTTTGTACTTTTGGATGTATGTTTTGGATCATTGTCCTGCTGGAGGACCCATGACCTTCGACCCAGACCAAACTTTCTGACACTAGGTAGCACATTTTGCTCCAAAATTCCTTGATAATCCTCTGACTTCATGATTCCTTTAATATGTTCCAGGCCTCCAGTTTCTGAGGCAGCAGAACAGCCTTACAACATTATGGAACCTCCACCATATTTAAACATAGGAAGGATGTTGTTTTTCTTTATAAGCTTCATCTCTTTGCCTATAAATAGATAACTGGTCTGCATTACAAAAGAGCTCAAGTTTGATTTCATGTGTCCACAGAATATTTTTCCCAGAAGGATTGTGGTTTCTCAAGGCAAAGATCAGCTGTGCCTTTTTATGTCTGTCTTTGAGCAGTGGGGTCCTCCTTGGCCTTCGCCCATGAAGTCCTTCTTTGTTTAGTGCATGGCATATGGTGTGGGTTGAAATCACCACTCCAGATTTCTCCGGGTCAGTTTTAAGCTTTTTGGATGTTGTACCTGGTGTTTTTCTAACAGTTCATACTAACCTTCGAAAACCTCTTGGATTAATTTTCCTCTTCCCACCATGTCCTTGGAGGTTCTTGACAGTTTCATGAGCAGAAAACTTCTTAATAACATTGTGAACTGTAGATTTAGGAATCCCAAGGTCTTTGGAGATGGTCTTATACCCCTTTGAAGTTTGATGTTTGGTGATGGCTTTTCTGTCTCAAACAGCTCTCTTGTCTTCACCATTGTGAAAATGGAACAGGTAGTGAATATGGCCATTTTAAACAGTAGAACCATCATTCATTGGTTAATTCAAGTCATGTGAGTACTGACAGTTGATCACAGGTGTCTAATTTTACTGCAATGGGAATCTGGTTCTTCTGTTCAAACTGATTTTAATTGTTTATAAGGGTGCCAATAATGTCCTGGGAATATCCCATTTTTATATGATTTTCTACTATTTAATTTTTCTTTTTATTTGATTCTTTTATGTGTCAAATATGTGTGCATATATAGTCCAACGCCATTTCACTTGCCACTTTTTTAAGAAATATTGGACATTAAGGGTTGAACTGCAATGTTGGCCATCACTGTAACAGCATCATAATGCAGAAGGACACCTTTGGGGCCTTAAGAGAATGATCAGGGCTGTTGAAGGGGGCAGACAAGATTGGAGACCTTGGGTTTCAACCTGGGGGAGCACAGGAGAGGGAATTCCCCCTGGACTTTTGTGACACTAGTTAGGCTGACAACATGCTTAAGGACCATGAATGTTTCTGAGAAATACTTTTAGTAATCCTTTTTAATTCATGTAGAGGGTCCTTTTATAACAGGCCACCAATGTATGAAGGCCAAGTAGGTTCCTATTTCAAGTCCATTGTATAAAAATACATAGATGCCTATGGCCCTTATTTTAGAAGCATCCCCACATGCAAACAGCAGCTTTTAAATGCTTTTTAAATGTATAGATTGCCCACACTTGCAAATAGCAATTTTAGAAAGCCACTATTTACACATGATGGCTCATACCACTCAGATTGCAAGAAGGTGTGATTAGTGCATTGAAAGAGTTGTTTGGGTGGGCCTAAAATCAGTATGTATTGCCCATTTTACAAATAGAACATAAGTAGATATCAAATATTCTATATGGCAGTATTTATCTTTGCCTTGGGGCATACAAGTACCTGCTTGAAGGGGCAGGTGTAAAGGCTAAAGCCAGCACCCCCCTAATACCACCTGACATCAGCAACTCCTCAAAACACCCTCCCCAATATCAGCAAGAACCCCCTTCCTGATACCTCCCCTGACAGCAAGAACACTTGATCACCCTCTCCCCAAGACAAGCTCCCCCTATCCCCCAATCCTACCCACAGCTCTTGCTGGGGGATCCCTGGTGTCCTGGTGTCTATTGGGAAGCAGGAGCAACCCCCCCCCCCCTGTCATTCCTGCTCCTTTGGAATCCTGGGTTTAAAATGGAATCCATGACCAGTAGTAGTAATCTCATGGTACTATGGCTAGGGAATCAAACTGCCAAGTAAGGGCAAAATCCAGGTACAGTAGGTACTATATTTCCCTGTTCCCAGAGGGCTCACTATGTAATTTTTCAATCCGAGGTATTGGAGGGATAAGTGATTTGCCCAAGATCACAAGGCGAGTAGTGGGGTTTAAATTCTGGCTTCCTTATCACTAGGGGTCAGATATACTAATTTGATTCCAGGTGGCAAAGGCGCAAGAGAATCAGTGAGTGAAGGAATGTTGAATATTGAACTGAAGAGGGATTGTGGTCAGGGGGGTTTTGTTGGGGGGGGATCAGATCCAGGTGGGGGTTGGGGTCGAGTAGTGTGGGGGGGGGGATTGGGGTTGTCAGCAGGGGTATGATTGGGAGAAGGGTGGGACAGATCGGGGCTGTCAGTTGAGATGTGTTCAGGAGGTGGGAGGATATGACTGGAGGCAATTTCTCCAACTGGGCTAGTTTTGCACATAATCACATCAACAACTCCCTTAGATACACTCAAAAGCTGCATCACCAATCAATCAACTAATCAACTTCTATGTAGCTAAACATTCCCCTTTTGTTTAAAGATCTACAAGCTGGGAGAAAAAGACCTCAGGATGACTCCAATCCCACTATGCGGCAATACAAATTACCATAGGGAAAAGTGAGATACTCACATCATTGGCCTTGAAAAACTCCCATAAAAACTAATATTTTATTAATATTTCAAATAAAGTACTTTTTTTGATTTTCCAAATTGTTTTCTAAAAATGATTGATCAATCCATCAATTCATCAACATTTGCAATAAATTTAAGTCACAAGTATCTCTAAACTTTCAGTGCAACCTCACTCTCTCCCATGGATTCAGTGACCAACATCTACTTGGGTCAATCAACCTCACCGAATGAGCCCTATAAAAGCGACATAAACTCCATCACTACATATGCATAATCAAATATCACAACACATCTGCTCTACTTATCGTAGTCCACACTCCAACAGTCGTCATATTGTAACTCAACAAAGATCTTTGTTTCTCCTTAAAAAAGGCTTCATCAGGGGCTTGCAATGCTGTCACCGACGACAATTCGAGGAAGCAACAGTAGCGTCTGACGTAATGCAATTTAAATTTTCAGTCTCCAATGAAAAGACTAACCCAAAACAAATGTCAGGTCTAGGGAATGCCCCGCTCTCATAATCAGTGCCTAAACTCAAACATCAGTCAATTGACCTAACCAAAGGAACATAACACAAAAAAATAACAACCCAAAAAGAATACAGAAGAGGAAAATGTGCGATTGTACTCCACAGCTCTGCCCAGCAGAGCACTTTGCCATCCATATTATAGCTGAAAATGCAACATAGTATGTAATAAAAAGAGGCTCCATTCAATCTTGTCATTCATCCCATGGGGTTCCAAAGAGTCCAGCCTGTAAATACATTGTTGCTCACGCTGTAAAAGCAAACTCCCTCCATCACCTCTCCGTATATTTAATGGAACATGTTCCAACATGATACACTGCAGATTTTGAGTTAGTGCTACCCTTAGAGCACATACCATGATAACGTGAAAAATTAGGAAAACGTATTCCCTCATGTTGCTTAGAACGTCGTAACTTGCACAGTGCAATCCAAGCAGGTGTGTTGTATCACAAAAAAATCTACTTAAAATATTCTTCACCATTAAAAAAAAAATCCCTTTGGAAAGGGAAAATTTTCCCGACCAGATTGGATCGGAGGTGACTTTTGGCTTTATTCTCCTCCATTGAAACATCACTGCATCTTTTGATTTTGATTTCTTTTTGAATAATCTGTTCAATGGAACATTATCATCATCATCATCTACACCAGAAATATCAGGATCTTTCTGCTTTGCATGATCCCTAACTGTTGATAATGGAAGATCATCTTCTGATTCGTTCAGTGGATCATCGCTCAACTCATCCATATTATTTTCCATCTCTGGATCCTCTACATCACACTCAGGTTCAGAAATGTCAGCATCTGGTAACAAGACAAGCTGAGATTCCATTTTTCCTTTTCTATTTTGTCTGCAAGGCATATCACAATCCATCATTTTGCCTGCATCAAACATTCAACAAATTTCAGAATGTAACTGAATTACTATTAGATTACTACTTAATCAGCAGATAACATATAAATTTCAAATTTAAATCTTAATAACTGCTATGTGGTAAAATTCACTAAGGAGTATGTTTACTAAACCGTCTTAACATCACAGCGGTGGTATTAACGTGCGATAAGTGACATTATCGTGCGATAACGTCACTTATCGTGCGATAATGCAGCGGCGGCGTTAAGGCACACTAATGCTGTGAAATCCGGGTCTGAAGGGTAGAGTAAGGCTTCCCAGAGGGCAGAGAGAAGGGGTCAATGGGCAGAGAGTGGGCGGGGATAGGCTCCAGGCACACTAACGCTGTGAAATCTGGGTCTGAACACTAACGCCAGTGAAACCCTCGCATTAGGCGCATTTGCAGGAAAGAGAAACCATTTAAGTCAGCAAAGTGCAGCAAAGGAAGGGAAACCCAGAAAAAGTGATAGTTGTGATACATGTGCAGGAACCAAAACGGCAAATAAACATATAAAATGACCAGAATCACATTTAAAATCCCAATAACCAAGCTGGCCAATAGTGATATTAATGATAAACATAAAGCAACACTACTGACAAAGCATAAAAATTAAGATATCATGTTTGGAAGGGTCTATGCTCTGTCCCCCTACAAAGTGAATGATCCCACATTGAAATAGCGCTGATCAGGGTTTCTGTCGTTTAGATTGGGCAGGTTTGTTATGGCGTGCACATGTGCAACAACATCACAGTGGGCACATAGAAAAGGGCAACTGTACTGATGCTGTAAATGGGATACAAGAGGCTGCAGGCGGCACATGCTGTGGTCCAGCTGGGGCACAGTGCGGACCAGGCAGATGCCTAGGTGGCACATAGGAATGCCAAAACTGTAAAGCAGCAAGACAGCAACTGACGAGGGTCCAACATGGGCATGAGTGTGTGTTCCACAGTGTCATAGGGGATATTACCCAGTGGGTACCCCCAAGGGCACATAACATTGGCAGGCGGTGCCGGGGGGAAGCGTGCATGTCCATGTAGGCACCCCTTCCCGAGAACCCACACCATAGGCAGCTGCCTACCAGCACACTGGATGGCCTGGGACTGCGCACCACCAGCACCACCGGCATAATGGCATGGCAGCATGGTGGCGGAGGGGTGCTGGTGGCGGAGGGGGCAGTGGCATCTGCCCACAGCAGACCATGGCCAAGCCCCGTTTAGGTGGGTGCCATGCACTGCAACAGATAGGGTCTGTCTGATGAACAGTCATGGTATCCCCAGGGAATGAACTGTCTCTGTGGCAAGGTGTTTTCTATTTATAATATTTCCATATGTTTATTTGATTGTCCTGATTTTTTAAGTTTTGTTTATCATTGCATGTTTTTAACCGTTTTGATTATATAATGTTTTAATTGTATTTAATGTATGTATATTTATGATTATTATTATTTATTATTATTGTTATCTTTTTTTGAGGTGTGCTCCTTTTAAGACCCCCTGAAGAAGTGCTGTTAGCCGAAACGCGTTGGGGCGTAATAAACAAGGTTTACTTAATTGTTGTCAGTCCAGGCTCCGCTTTTTTTGTTTCTTATTGGTGTGCGTATCCTCTGCTCTTTTTTTGGTTCTGTAGCTACTCTGTGCCAATAACACACACGGTCAGTTCCCCCTACCAGGCCAAGGTGCTGTGTTGGTGCATACCCCATCTTGTGATCAGCTGTAGACTGCGGATCTGCATGTGCAGTGCATCATGGGTACGAGTGGGTTTACCCTATCCTGGTGACCACAGCAGACAGTTTGTGTGGTGACCTGCAGTCTTTCTGTAGCCAGCCAGGGGTCCATAAGCAGCTATAGAGATGTAGCCCACTGGTGACTTCAGTGACTGTGGAGGCAGAGGTCATGGGTTTGATTTCACAGTGGTGCTATTTAATAAGGCTGTCTGAGGCTTTTCCTTTTCATTTAAATCAGTGCTGCCAGCAAAATGCACCCTCACAGTGCTGTAACCTTAAGGTGCCTCATAAGGCGCCCTATACAGTGCACGATAAGGCACCCCATAAAGCGCTCTATAGGGCACATTATAAAGTGCCTTGGTGGACAGTGCACTTTATAATGTGCCCTCTGGAGTGCCTTATAGGGCGCCTTATGCGGCACCTTACGTTATGGCACTGTGAGGGTGTTTTTGCTGGCAGCACTGATTTAAATTAAAAAAGGAAATGCCTCAGACGGCACTGATTTAAATTAAAGGGTAATGCCTCAGACAGCCTTCTTACATAACACTACTGTGGGATCAAACCCATGGCCTCTGCCTCCACAGTCATTTCCCTATGGCAACGTGGTCTGGAAACTGCCTTAGCTGTGGGTCTCCCCTATCCCAGTAAGCACAGCAGAATGTATGTGCGTTGACGTGCAGTTGTTGTGTAGTCAGTCCTAGCTATGACAATGGCCATAGAGGCATAGCACACTGGTTAGTACAGTGACTATCCAGCCAGCTCTCCTAGGTTCTAATCCCCAGTGCAACAACATCAGGAAGAGTGTCTGGAGTGGCACCTTTTTGCATGACTGTAACAGTTAGACACATCTCTGTAGTGTGCGAGTAACACCAACATACCCACTCACCCTAGTCCTGTAGACTATGGTGGCGCTGAGTATGGGCCGTAGAAAGCGCATTACAGGGCGCCGCAAGTTAAGACACCCTATAATGCGCCCGCAGGCCAACGCCGGAGAGCCTCATCGCCGTAACGTAAACACCAATTATATTAATAAATGGTGGCGTGGCGGCGAGATCAGGTGTATGGGGACTGGAGAAGCGGCCCATACTGTTCACAGCGTGTTTCACTGTTCCGATAAGAATACTATTATGTGATCTGGCCGTCAGAATCCCACGTGTGCTGTGCGCCGTAATTGTGCCAGGTAGTGCGTAGTACCGTGAGATAGCGCGTGTATGTGCGCGACACAGCATATGCATAATTTATTTATTTATTTATTTATATTCTCTTATATACCGTGCTATTCTGCATCAGTGCAGTTTACATTGAACAAACTGAAATTACATTGAACAGGGCATTATAACTTGGAGATAACTATTTTACAGGGAACATGGGCTATGGAGGGTTAAGTGGTTTGCCCAAGACCACAAGGAGCACCTGTGGGACTAGAAACCCCAGTCCTTCCGGCCCAAGGTTGCTGTCCTCTAGTGGGATTTGAACTCCCGACCTTCCGGCCTGAAGTACCTTGCCCCAACCACTAGGCCACTCCTCCACTCGCTACACGCGCTATCTTGAGAGTTAAAAAATGGACAGGCATTCACGGAAGCCCGCATTCACAGGGAGGGAGCTCAGGATCTTGTGTGAATTGATATGTACAAGACAGCGCCATTTGTTCCTGGGTGCAGCAAAGAGGCAGGGCCTTGGATGGGTGAGGACAGCATGGGTGCGCCTCACGAGGCAGTACAACAGATCTGCCGACTACCCCCGTGAGGTAAGTGTATGGGGACAGGTCACACAATGACGGTTGTGCAACACAAATACAGCAAGCATCACATATCATACATGCAGAACATTTATTTATTTATTTATTTATTTATTTAACAGTTGCTTATATACCGCTACCTTCCACAGATCAGGTGGATATACCAGTCTGTGGGCCAAGCTGTTGCCACTGTAGATGCATATGTTGTGGATTGCAATTCTGCCCTATCCCCAGAATGGCCACAGACATCCTGGTGTTATGTTACCTGCGTGTGATGTGGTCCAAATGTCTGCTTCATCCCCAGGAGGCATCACACATGGCTACAGAGGTCTAGCATAGATCCTGGTGTTAGGTTAACTGCATCTGTGTCAGTCTCAGAGCTCTGCCCTAACCCCAGGTGGCCCTAGACCTGATTAAAGTGGTCCATTAGAGATCCTGGTGTCAGGGTACCTGCATCTGTTTCATTCTCACAGCTCTGCCCTAACTCCAGGAGTCGCTGGACCTGATTACAGAGGTCTATTAGAGATCCTGGTGTCAGGGTAACAGCATCAGTTGGTGTTTCACAGCTTTGCCCTAACTCCAGGAGGCCCTGGACCTGCTTACAGAGGTCTATTAGAGATCCTTTCTATCCCCCTCAGCCCTGACCACCCTCACATTGGCTACAGTCTTATCACGGCTGGATTATTGCAACTCTGTTTTTGCTGGTATCACCAAAGTCCAACTTCATAGACTACAACTCATACAAAGCACTGCAGCTCGACTTATCTGTCACTCTGCAAGTCCCCCTGTCCTGACATCCTTTCACACTTCAAGTCAAATCATATGTACTACCGAACTCAGGTTCACAAAGCTAAACATGACTACTTCTCTACTGCCATCTCTTCTGCACCTAACCAGACGTGTCACCTTTATTCAGTTCTTCAGTCTCTTACTTCTCTTCACTCCGGTACTACACCTTCCTCCTCCTCTTTCTCACCCACCCCTTCCCAGTTGGCAACCTATTTCCATTCAAAAATTACTGATCTTCAACAATCTCTGCCCCATTGTCCTCCTCCTATCTCCAGTCCTCCTCCTTGTTCCCCTCCTCCCTCCTCTCAGCTCTCTCATGTTTGGCATTCATTCCACTCACTTACTTCTTCCGAGTTGCTTGCGTTGCTCTCCTCCTCCAAAAAGACCTCTTGCCCACTTGCCCACTTGACCCCATTCCCTCCTCTTGGTTGCCCCTTCCCTCTCTAGCTCTCATTCCACCAGCTCTCACCATCATCAATACCAGCCTTTCCCTCAGTGTCTTTCCCCAACCCTGGAAACATGCCTTGGTCCGCCCTATCCTTAAGAAGCCCTCACTTGATCCCACAATTCCCGCTCACTACCGTCCCATCTCCAACCTTCCCTTCCTCTCTATGGTTCTTGAGAAAGCAGTCTTTTCCCAGCTATCCTCCTTTCTTGACTCTACTCATTTCCTTCATCCCCACCCATCTGGTTTCCACCCTGGCCACAGCGTTGAGACAGTTCTTCTTGGTTTCTTAAACGAACTTCACACAGCTCACGATCGCGGTGACTTGTCGGTGGCGGTATCCCTCGACCTTTCTGCTGCCTTTGACCTCATTGATCACTCCCTTCTTCTAACCCGACTTCGGGAAGCGGGTCTTTGTAGCACTGTCCTCCACTGGTTTCATTCCTTTCTCTCCTCCAGATCCTATTCCGTCCTTCCCTCATCCTCCTCCTCTCCTACCTCCAAGCCCGTTCCTCTTCTCTGCGGCGTCCCTCAGGGCTCAGTTTTGGCCCCCCTTCTCTTTAACATCTTTCTCACCCCCCTAGCCCTACTAATTCAGCAACATGGGATTTCCGCATTTTATTACGCCGATGACTTGGTCCTTCTCCTTCACACTTCTCCCCACTCTCCTGATCTCTCCCCTCTAAACACCTGCCTAACAGCTGTTGCCAACTGGCTCACTACCCATTGTTTTCACCTCAACCTCACGAAAACTCTTGCCATCTGGTTTTCCCATGGCAATACCCCTCCACAGATTGCCCCCTCTTTTTATGGTTCATTTGTCCCTCTGGTCTCTTCTTTCTGCTACCTGGGGGTTCTTTTTGACTCTCACCTCTCCTTTCGCAATCACCTTGCCTATGTTTCAAGAACTTCATTCTTTTTTCTTCGACAGATCCGTGCCATCAGACCTTTCCTTACTGCACAAGCACTTACCACCCTTCTCCTCTCCTTGGTCATGTCCCGGGTCGACTTTTGTAACTCAATTTTAGCAGGTCTCCCTACCACTCAACTTCACCGTCTCCAGCGCCTTCAAAACACTGCTGCTCGTCTCATTTTTCACTCCTCTCCTTGCGATCACGTTACGCCCTTACACATCCATCTCCATTGACTCCCCGTCAAATCTCGTATCCACTTCAAAGTCCTAACTCCTTCACCGTGTCCTTTACTCCCACTCCCCGCAGTACCTGCGGATCTTGTTCACTTCCACACTCCAGTCCGTTCCTTACGGTCTCTACATCTTAACCGCCTTCGTCTCCCCTCACCTGCTTGCGCTCGCCTCCAATCCACTCGCTCCTCTGCTTTCTTTTTCCTTGGCCCTGCTCTATGGAATTCTCTACCCTCCTCTATCCGGCTTGAACAGTCACACACCACCTTCAGAAACAAACTCAAAACCCATCTCTTTGCCCTTCCCTCCGACCTCCCCGACCCCTTTGTGTAGCCCACATCCCCCTTTCCCTCCTCTCCCTCTCTCTTCTCTCTTAGTCATGTCGAATGATTCTGTCTGGTTTGCTTTCCTGTCAATATTGTAACTTCCTCTTTCTCTTTCTAACATTTGGTTTACTATGTGAACCGCTCTGATATGTATTTGTTGAGCGGTATATTAAGTTCAATAAACATAAACTCCTCCCGCTTTGATCACGTTACCCCCTATTGTTTTATCTTCATTGGCTCCCGGTTGACCATCGCATCAAATTTAAGATCTTGACTCTTGTTCATCGCACCCTATACACACTTACACCCCAGTATCTTATTGATCTTCTCCATTTTACCACTCCCACACGTAGTCTTCGCTCTCTCCACATCAACCGGCTTCATCTTCCCCCACCGTCTCGTGCACATTTACAATCCACCCGCCACTCTGCCTTCTTTTTCTAATGGTCCAGCCTTGTGGAATTCTTTACCTACTCCTCTTCGTTTGGAAGAAAACTATATTACTTTCCGGTCACTACTAAAAACTCATCTCTTTATCTCTGCTTTTAATCTCCCAGCTGCATCCAGCTGACCTGGTTTATACATGTCTCCCCCGTGTCTTCCCTCTGTTTAGTCCTTCCTACGTACTCTCTTTCTCTTTCCTCTTTCCTGTCTAGCTATGTATTTCCTTTCTTGCAATGAGGGCTTGGGCCCATTCCTGTAATATTTTGTAAACCGCCCTGGTGTAATGAAGGGCGGTATATCAAGTTAAATAAACATAAACATAAATAAACATCCTGGTGTCAGGGTAACTGCATCTGTTTCATTCTCACTGCTGTGCCCTAATTCCAGGAGGCCCTGGACCTAATTACAGAGGTCCATTAGAGATACTGGTGTCAGGGTAACTGCATCAGTTGGGGTTTCACAGCTCTGCCCTAACCCCAGGAGGCCCTGATCCTCATTACAGTGGTCCATTAGAGATCCTGGTGTCAGGGTACCTGCATCTGTTTCATTCTCACAGCTCTGCCCTAACTCCAGGAGTCCCTGGACCTAATTACAGAGGTCTTTTATAAATCCTGGTGTCAGGGTATCTGCATCAGTTGGGGTTTCACAGCTCTGCCCTAACCCCAGGAGGCCCTGGTCAATGTTCCCTCTAATTTTCTGTAGGCTGTGTGCGCAAAAATATCAGCTGTGTGCAGCTTTTGAAGGAAGGTTAAATTTTTGTGCGCCACATAACGACACTCGGAGTTATATACTTTAAAATTTGACTACACGTCAGAATACAGTATGTACACCACCACATTGATTTTAATCAAATTAAATGAAAATAGATGATTACTAAATGAAGCGGGAAATTTCTAGTAATTACAATCATAACTTTAAAATTTTAAGATGTCTGTGTTGTTTTCTATCAGAATCAGAGCCGAAATTTTTGTGCGCTCTGTTGTAAAGTATGTGCGCTCGCTCGGCGAGGTGTGTGCGCGCGCACACGCGCACAGCTTAGAGGGAACAGTGGCCCTGGTCCTCATTACAGAGGTCTATTAGAGATCCTGGTGTCAGGGTACCTGCATCTGTTTCATTCTCACAGCTCTGCCCTAGCCTCAGGAGTCCCTGGACCTGATTAGAGAAGTCTATTAGAGATCCTGGTGTCAGGGTAACTGCGTCAGTTGGGGTTTCACAGCTCTGCCCTAACTCTAGGAGGCCCTTGTCCTCATTACAGTGGTCCATTAGAGATCCTGGTGTCAGGGTACCTGCATCAGTTGTGGTTTCACAGCTCTGCCCTAACTCCAGGAGGCCCTGGACCTGATTACAGAGGTCTATTAGAGATCCTGGTGTCAGAGTACCTGCATCTGTTTCATTCTCACAGCTCTGCTCTAACTCCAGGAGACCCTGGACCTGATTACAGAAGTCTATTAGAGATCCTGGTGTCAGGGTAACTGCGTCAGTTGGGGTTTCACAGCTCTGACCTAACTCCAGGAGGTCCTAGACCTGATTACAGAGGTCAATTAGAGATCCTGGTGTCAGGGTAACTGCATCTGTTTCATTCTCACAGCTCTGCCCTAACTCCAGGAGGCCCTGGACCTGTTTACAGAGGTCTATTAGAGATCCTGGTGTCAGAGTACCTGCATCTGTTTCATTCTCACAGCTCTGCCCTAACTCCAGGAGGCCCTGGACCTGATTACAGAGGTCAATTAGAGATCCTGGTGTATGGGTAACTGCATCTGTTTCATTCTCACAGCTCTGCCCTAATTCCAGGAAGCCCTGGAACTAATTACAGAGGTCCATTAGAGATCCTGGTGTCAGGGTAACTGCATCAGTTGGGGTTTCACAGCTCTGCCCTAACCCCAGGAGGCCCTGATCCTCATTGCAGTGGTCCATTAGAGATCCTGGTGTCAGGGTACCTGCATCTGTTTCATTCTCACAGCTCTGCCCTAACTCCAGGAGTCCCTGGACCTAATTACAGAGGTCTTTTATAAATCCTGGTGTCAGGGTAACTGCATCAGTTGGGATTTCACAGCTCTGCCCTAACTCCAGGAGGCCCTGGACCTAATTACAGAGGTCTATATCCCAGCTAGGTGTGTTGGTGCATGCTCCTGTTGCAGTTGGCCACAAATGCCCTATTCACAGGAGGCCCTAGTTGTGTCCACACAGGTAGAGTACACATTCTGGTGTTCTGGTAGTGGTTCCTGGTGATGTGTTCAGGAACACCCAATCCCCGCGCGACGCCAGAACACATCACACATGTTCCAATACAGATATCATGGTGGCATGGCGTGTGTGTCTGCGGATGTGTGTAGGTGATGCAAACACACAGGTGTGTGCTGGACCCCATAGGGGCCAAGAAACACCTCCCATATAGAAAAGCATACCTACCCCACACATGGCATGGTGCTGCCATGTAATGCAAGGAGAGCATAGGATATGGTTGAGGCTGGTCTGTGGGGTTGGCCAAACGACACGTAGGTGTCACCCCACACATGCCCGGAACCACAGCCACACATGCAGGCGGCGCTGGCAACAGGTAGTATAGGACCCACTGGCATGAGCAGCAGCAGCACCCTGCTGTACGCAGTGATGTGTGATATGCGTTGGGCACCCACCAGAGATATCTGGCCCTTAATGTTCCCACCCATTGCAATTCCACCCAGGTGGAGCACCTACAGAAAATGGGACGGGAGTTGCGGCTGCACTGCCCGGATGTCCTTGAGCGGCTACAAAGGAGGGCACTGCAGGAACGTGGCGGTGAGTGTTGCGGCCCCTGCAGCGCAGTACAGCATGTCACAGTGGGCCAACGGTCTATGGGAGGCCACACTATGTTTATATGGCTTTGTAATTGCATGATGGTGTGCTAATGACTGTCTTCCCCCACAGAAGCTGCTGCTGCTGGTGAGGGGACATCAGCCTCAGGGCCACCCACAACACGCCTCACAGCTGAAGTCCAGCCAGTGGAGGAAGAGGAGGAGGCAGAGGAGGAGGAGGTGGAGATGGAGGAGGCGGCAGAAGAGGAGGAGGAGGTGGTAGAGGAGGAGGAGGCGGCAGAGGCGGAAGAGGATGATGGGGACATGGAGGGGGTGGAGGGTGGGGTGGGGCAGGAGGGAGGGGATGGTGAGAGCGTGTGTGATGTTTTGGGGGGTGAGGAGGAGGGAGAGGAGAGCGTGGAGGGTGGGTGGGAGGTGCCAGGGTGGGAGGGGACACAGGACAGCACAGGGCACTGTGGGTCCCTGCCAGCTGCCGCATGTGTGTGGCGATGGTGCCCGTCTGGGTGTAGCTATGCCACCCATTGCCACAGACAGGGCCCACGCACATGCCACCACACAGACACCTGACACCTTGTGTGTATGTGGTGGCAGGTGCGTCCAGGACCTGTATGTGGCAATGGAAGGCATGCTGCAATGCCAGCGGGCCCAGGACCGCACCATCCAGTGGCTGGCAGGCTCCATTCAGTGGATGGTTGCCGAGATGCAGCATGTGGCTGGTATGGGTGGTGCATCTCAACAGCCATCCCCTGATGGGCGTCCCAGGAGCGTGTGATGGTCCCTGTGATGCCCACACACGTGCCCTGTGCTGTCCTGTCTCCCGGGACCCAACATGTGGGCTTTGGTATATAGTACCTGTTGTACATATGTTTTAAAATACCATTGTTTTAATACATCACAATGGTTATGTATCTCCCTTACAGACAGACTGTGCTCGTGAGCATGGGACATGTGTGTAAATCCCTATGTGTATGCATGGTAGACATAGGTGACATACATGGACCGTCTCCACATGCAGTTGTGGGGGCTGCCCATGTGCGTAGGCGTCTGTTTCCCATGGTGCCCCTGTGATGTGCCAATGTGCAGTGTGCCCCAACAGCTATGGTCACATGTATGCTGCCTGAGATGTGTGCGCACCATATCTGATGCACCATGCCTGTGGGGCAATAGGGGGAAAAGGCTAGCAGCAGGTATGTGGCCGGAAGGGTAAGAGGGGATGCGGTACCCAGGGGCTTTACAGGGGGATAGCTGGTGAGGGCGAGACAGGTCGATACAGGTCCCGAGGATGAGCGGTGGGGTACTACAAGCGCTGGTGAACAGTGATCAACTGACTGAAGCGAGCTACCTTTGTCTGCCTGTGCCGCATGCAAGCCTATGTGGGTAGACAGCCACATAGGCCCTGGTGTGGGCAGGGAGGATGGTCACACATGTGTGTCCAATGATGGAGAGTATATGGGGTGGGAGAGGGTGACAGATCCTTGCAACAGACATGTACCACTGTGAACATCTTGCTTGGCAATGGGTGAGGTTGGGTATACCCCCACGCATAGGTAGGAGGGTGACCACCTGCCACAGTCCATGACACATAGGGCATGGTATAACCGATGTGCGATGATTGGTGGCAGTACAGACACCCCACCCCTGAGGGATATGGGTAGGCACATGTGGGCAGGGTGACAACATGGGTTGCAGGGTATGTAGGGGATCACAGTGCCACACATTGGAAACAAACACATAGGTTGCAATAGGTTGTGATATCTTTAGTTTTAATGTTCACATCCTCTGTGGCTGGCCACGGCGACCTGGGCCCAACCCACCCCTCTGTCCCGGGACTGCTGGTGCCGCCTCTGGTGCTGGTGCTGGCTGCTGGGTATGGGCAGCTATGGCCTCCTGGGCATCCGCAATATGGAGGAGCGCCCCTGCCATTGTGTCTGCTGTGGCACGCAGCTGGTGGATCTCCTGGAGAATGGCCAACAGAGCCTGACGAGTGCCTGTGGGTGGGACACAAGGTGATGTTTGAGATACCTGTTACAACCCCCACTATGACACATACACATGTCAAGCATATCCCACCAGATCAGTCTGCAGAAGAATCATGCACGCAACAACTAGCATCTCATGACCATGTTTAAATCTGTGTGTCCATGAGTCATTCTCATGCAAGGAAAGGGTCCTGATGAGGGCTTGTGTGAATCACAGATATCACACATGGTACAGTGTCGCAGTTCAATGTGTCAATGCTTGATCTGTACACTGGTCATATGAGATAAGCCAGATGACGTGAGGAGTCATGGCACACACATACATATATCTGGGGGGCCCTATTTTTTCTAACGCTGGCCCACAGTACAGATTATGCTGACAAACTATGCTAGGTAACAATACCCATGGGGAGGGGTCAGTCATGTAAGCTGTCTAGGTGACCTGGGATAGGTGTTTTCTGCTGTGCGCTTCCTTGGGGTATATGGCCATGAACAGTGTGTGTGTGTCTGAGCTCCTCACACATGCTGACACCTGACATGCCATGCTACAAGAGGGGGGGAACACACATGGCACAGACCTTCCCCCCCCCGCACATAAGAAACAATCTGCTATGTTGCCAACATATTGTGGTGCACATGCAATCTCATTGTGGATGTTACGTCCACCCCATGGGGATTGTTGTGTATGCTGTTACCCAACTTCGGCATCGTGCCTTGCTGAGGCACTGTGGCCCCGCAGCTCTGCCAAGATCGTAGCCATGCTTGTGGGAGGGGTGGCTGATGTCTCTGGCGCCTGCATGGTGTGGTGACTCCCCTCCATCTCCGTACCCTCTACAGCCTGTGAGCTGCTGCTAGTGGCCCCCACTGGAGCGTTGACATCCGGCGATGTGTCCTCTGCCTCGGCCAGTGCATTGTTTCCTGTTGTGCCTTCGTCATTGCTGGCGGTGTCCCCGTACATTGCGGACTCTGGCCCCTCACCATCCTGAGGCCCTGCCACATCTTCCTCCTCATGTGCCTCCATGGTCCTGTAGTCACCTGGGGGTTGGAAAAGGGTACACAGCACAGATGAGTTTGCGCAGTGCACCTATGTACACCTGTGCAGTACATCTCCGCCATAATCAATGTGTTGTGCGCCTGTGCCTGCTGTTGGTACACCTACAATAGGGACAGCACAGGTGCCTACAGTGTGCTGTGCCTGGCAGGGGCTTGGGGGGGTAGCAGCCTCATTCCCTGGTGTAGCTGTACCACATGGGATGCAGTGTGTGGGGGGATGGTGTTTTGTGTGCCACGCCCTCTATCTGCAGTATCAGGTATGGACTGGCCACCTGACCTTGGATGTGGCCTCAGCAATACATGTGGCCATGGCACATGTGGGAGCCCTGAGTGGGATTGTGAGCCGTCATTGTGTGTGTGATTGATGTGCTTGCATTGCTCTGAGTGGTATGCACGTTAGGTGTTGCAGGATGTGTCTGTGTCAGCCAGCCATGTCTTTGGGCCCTCCTCTTTGCAAGACACTATGCGGTGCGGCTGGACAGCTATCCCATACTCCATGGGTGTGGTGGGGTGTATGGGGGGATGGGTGGAGCACTGATGTGTATGGGGTTGCACCGTGTGTGGCGGTATGGGAATGTGTGTGTGGCACTGTGGGACATGTATAAGGGCTGATTCCAGGTGTTGTGGGGGTTGTACTATGTGCATTTGGTATGGGTGTGGCAATGTGCCTTCCAATGTCTGGTGAGGGTGGGTGCGGTATCGCCACTGTATGTGGGTCCCGACAGAATGTTAAGTGTGTGACATGTGTATGATTTTTTTATGGTGTTTGTTTGCGTCTACGTCATCATTCCCGTGTGTTAGTCCTTTCCCTGTCAGAGGTCTGTGATATGTCCCTGGATAGGTAGGTGCATACTGACGTTAAATGAGTTTTGTTGGTGTGTGTGTGTACCCCCAGGCCAATGTTTTATGGACTAGTTGTATGTCCCTCTTGTATGTCTCCCCGTGTCACAATGTGCTCGGTGACTGGCTGCAGAGGTATGATTACTGGCTGTGACCTATATACCAGATACTATTTTAACAAGTAAACCTCAGGGTGACAGAGAACGCAGACTGGTACTGCTGAACACACCCCAAAAGGTGTAGGCACAAAACAATAACTCAGTGTAAGTCCTCATAAGCCATATGTGATGAAGGAACGCAAGACCAATCTGGGTATGACAACTCCAGTAGTAGAGGAATCTGACCTCAGTTAGTCCCCCCAACCACATATCCTTAGGAGGAGGAGTACTTTGAAGGACAGACAGGCCCTGTACTCGCATGAACTCTGCATACCTCAGTGGCCAAACTCACCTATATGTACAGCCCAGAAGGTCTAGCAGAACAGCCAAACTTCACAGCACTAGAGAGCAACAATGTAGAAATGATTCAAGGAGGGTATCTGAATACTGTCAAATGATATCCCAATGTGGCTCTTTACTGTTACATTGCTGCTCAGGTATGCTGTAATGCTTTTTGATTACAGTGGGATATCATTAGCCACTCCTCAGATATGTCTTTTACATCTCTGTTACATTGCTGATCTGTAGTGCTGTGAATTGTTGCTATGCAGCTTAACCCTCTGGGCTTTGCATGTATGTTTTCTGGACCATTGATGTATGCAGTGTTCAATCAGATATGGGCCTTGTTCACCACGCCCCCTGCCTCTCCACTGCTTTGTGGTCCTCACCTACGTCCAGGACTGTCTCTATCATGCACTGTCTCTATCATGCATTTGTATGCCTGTCCTGCACAGCTGCTTTTCATTCCTGTAATAGTCATATCTGTGCAGATCTGTGCTGTTAGCACATTGTACCCTTATCACAGTTGCCAACCATCCTTCTGTACGTCTATGTGTGTCTGCCAGCTGTGTGCTGTCCTGCTCTGATGTGCAAGCTGCTACCCCATGTCCTGCACTGGTACACGTTTCTGCATTGCAGCTCTTCCTGGTTGCCTCTCCTGTGTGTGCTCTGCATGGCACTGCTACTCCTCTGTTCTCCTGTCATTGCACCTATCCTGCCACCTCTACCTCCTCTGCTGGACACGTCTTCCCATCCTCTGCCACACACTGTCATTGTTGCACGGTACATTACCATCACCCTGAGCATCGCTACAGCTGCCCCCAATATGTTTGTCCATTTTTCCAGCTGCCACATGAGATGGACGCAGATTTGTCTGGTCCATCAGCTCAGATCTATTTCTTTCCATCACTTTTGCATTGTCTTTCCTTGGTGCTCTGTGCAGTGTTAGGGTTACATCTGTGTTTGGCCCATGCCTTTCTTGCTTTTCAACTTGGGTGACCAAAGTGCCCTTGGCCAACATTTCTTGAGTCACCTATACATCCTTGTGGCATCTTTAGCCACACCTTAGATTCAGCCAGCTTGTGGGGCACCTAATATGGTGCTTTGGGGGTTGACAACCTTTCAACACACCCTCTGGGACACATTATAATCCGCTGATGTGGTGGTTTAGGATGGCTGACGTGGTGGTTTAGGATGTGCCTTCTGGTGCGCCCTAAAAGGTGCATTAGGTTATGGCACTGGGGTGCGGGTATTTTTAGCTAGCAGCACAGATTGTTAGACTGCAGGAAAAGGAATTGCCTTGGCCACCCTTACTCATTAGGCCCACTGGGGGATTGAACTCATGACTCCTGTCTCAGCAGTCATTGCATTAGCCAGTGTGCTACACCTTTGTTGTGATTGTGGGTCAGCACGCGGAGTTAAGTTTAACACGGGGTAACGTGCATGGCTCTCTCAATAACGGACACGGCGCACTTTATCACGCGATAACCCACGATTGCTACCTTAAGACCGGAACGCCCACATGACATCCTTCACATTATCGCTGCAACTAGCGCCGGGAACATTAAGACGGTTTAGTAAACATACCCCTAAGTATTACAAACCACCATTTCTGCAGTAACATGTAACAACCACTAAGTACCAATGGTTCCAAATGGAACCAACTACAAAATTGTCTCATTCAACAACTGTTTCAACAAAAATGGTGATAAAACTGGCAGAAAGGGAAAGCAATATCTGTTTGACTTGAGAGAATTTTCCTGATGCAGTGAAGCCTTCAGAACATTAAAATTTAACACTAGAACACTTGCAGTAAAATTTCAAGATTGCTACCAAAACAAAAGCACAGCCAGTGGTGCCACCTAGTAAGTTAGTGACTCTAAACTGAATATAGTATTTTATTATGATAATAGTAAGTAAGAAAATGACTTCTGATGTTTACTGGTTTTAATCCCCACTCAGTTTTTACAAGAAAACTACATGGGTTCCAAATGGAACCACCGGATATGAAAGGGTTAAATAAATACATTGACAGGACCATTTCTATGTGCAGTATGCCTACATGCTGAAGCTCTCAGGAAACAGATGGAAGAGCTAAGAGAAGAGGTGGCAAGGCTGAGGAGCATTCAAGACAGTGAGAGGTACATTGATGAGATGCTTCTTGAAACATCCAACTCTCCAGAAGGACCAGGATTGGACATGAGTCACCAGGGCCTGCAGAATCACCAATCCAACTCCTCCAGCCCTTGAATTGAGGAACCATTATGCAGCCCTGGAAATGGAGGTGGAGGCATCCCAGAAAAAGAAAAGAACCAGAGCTCAAGCACACCAAAGTTGCTGAATCAGTGATCACTAGGAAGCAAGGGTAGTGGTGGTTGGCAACTCTTCTGTGGGGTACAGAGGCATCCATATGCCATCCAGACTTGATGCCCAGAGAGGTATGCTGTCTACCAGGTGCCAGAATCCAAGATATTATGGAGCATTTGCTGAGATTCTTTAAGCCTACTGACTATTACCCGATGTTGCTCATCCATGTCAACACAAATGATGCTCAGAGGGATACTTGGCAGTATATCAAGAGTGACTTCATGGCTCTGGGTCAGAGGTTGAAGCAGATGGTGGTGCAGGCGGTGGTCTTTTCAGTCCTCCCTGTTGAGGGTAAAGGCCAGGGCAGAGAAGCTTGCATCCTGAAAACAATTCATGGTTGTGTGCCTATCATTGAGAGCATTTGGTTTGGGCTGCAGAGCAGAGATGGAGTCTATCTGTCCAAGAAGGATCGACATGTCTTTGGTAGCAGACTGGCTAACCTATTAAAGAGGGCTTTAAACTAGATTCATTGGGGATGGGTAAAGAAAGCCCCCAGGTAAGTGAAACATTAAATACCTTTATAAAAATTGGTAAAAGGGGCAACATCTGGAAAGCAGTGTCTATAAATGCCCGTAGCATGGGAAAAATGATCTCAGATGTTGAGGCTTTAATGGGAGAGGCTGACTTGGATTTAGTGGCAGTTACAGAGACTTGGTTCACGAACAACCATGACTGGGATATAACTATACCAGGCTATACGTTATTCAGAAAGGACAGAGTAGGAAGAAAGGGAGGAAGAGTGGCATTATATGTAAAAATATATATTAAAGCTATGGAAATGCAGGGCTTAAAAGGGAGAGGAAAGGCAGTGTGGGTTAAACTAGAAAGAGGGAAAGAGAAATCCATTTCCATTGGCATGATATACATACCTCCATCACAGGGAGAAGACGTGGACAGAGAATAAGACTGCTTTGAGTGCATAAGCAGAACCTCTGCCATTGCTCCAGGCATCTGACTTAGAACTCTGGGTACAGGACAAGCTGGGAATATCGCTTGTACAGGCGAAAATCTCTTTGGCAAAAATTGGCAAGAGAAAGCTAATGAGCTGGAAGCTGATAACACCACTTTGGATAGACTATCCAAAGCTACAGCTGATCCTGCAAGGAGAAAATCTTACAAGAAACCATTCTTCTCTAAAAAGAAGAGGTTTTACCCCTCCTATACCCAGCAGGTGCATTCTGCAGGTCAATCCACCCGAAAGGGACAGCAGCCCCCAAAGCAAAGGAAATCAAAGACTGTTAAGCCTCAACCAGCCCAGCAGACTCAGCCTCTACAGGGGCTTTGACTCCAATCTAGAGAACCTGGCCTTCCTGGCCCTGAACGGGCCAGAGCCTTCCACTATCCCAGGAAGGTTGTGTCAGATAACAGCAGAAGAATGGACTCTTTCCATTGTAAGGGAGGGGTACAAGCTTCATTTCTTCAACATGCCCCCTCCTACAGTGGTAAGACAGTTTAATTCTCAGGCGTCTCTCAACACTCAGTTGAGTCAAGAGGTCAATTTGCTTCTTGCCCAGGGGGCAATAGAACACGTACCCATTTCCCAACAGGGTACAGGGTTTTACTCCCCTTATTTCCTTATTCCAAAGAAAACAGGGGGACACAGACCCATTTTAGACCTCAGAGAACTGAACAAATTCCTGTTCAAAGAGAAATTCAAGATGATTTCTCTAGGAACTCTGCTGCCATACCTTCAGAGTCAGGATTGGCTTTGTTCTCTAGATCTCAAGGATGCATACACTCATGTTCTCATCCATCCAACTCACCGAAGATTCCTTCGTTTTCTTTTTCAAGGAAAGCACTACCAATACAGGGTGCTTCCTTTTGGCCTGGCCTCAGCACCAAGGGTGTTCACGAAATGCATGGCTGTAGAGGCAGCATTTCTCCACACTCTAGGAATATTCATCTTCCCCTACTTAAACGACTGGCTCATTCGAGCCCCATCAGAGTCAGAGGCCAGAATTTCCCTAGCTTGCACAATGCATATCCTCCAGTATTTAGACCTGGTCATAAACATCCCAAAATCCAGACTAATTCCTACTCAATCCCTAGAGTTTATAGGAGCTCTGCTGGATACCAGAAAAGCAAGGGCCTATCTTCCACAGGCTCGCTGCCTTCTCATTGTGCAGCTAGCCTCCCAGGCAGTGTTAAAAACTCATCTCACTGCTCGGGAAATGTTACAACTACTAGGCCACATGGCATCTACCGTTCATGTAGTTCCCTATGCTCACCTCCATATGAGAGCAGCCCAATGGACTCTATCCACTCAGTGGACTCAAGCATCAGGCTGCCTATCATTTTATTTATTTATTTATTTAGACAGTTTTGTATACCGCCTTATCCTTCAATCAAAGCGGTCACTACACAATTGGGGGATACATTTAACACGCGGGGATATGAGACACACACACTAATACTTACAGGAAACATGGGCAGTGGAGGGTTAAGTGGCTTGCCCAAGACCACAAGGAGCATCTGTGGGACTAGAAACCCCAGTCCTTCCGGCCCAAGGTTGCTGTCCTCTAGTGGTATTTGAACCCCCGACCTTCCGGCCTGAAGTACCTTGCCCCAACCACTAGGCTACTCCTCAGACAAAATAGCAAACACAACTCGCCTAATTTTGTCCCTACAATGGTGGCAATCAACCCAAAACCTGTTGATGGGGTCCCCTTTCCAGCAACCCCTACCCCAGGTCACTCTAACAACAGACGCCTCACAGGTGGGTTGGGGAGCTCATCTGCAATATCTCTCTACCCAAGGCACCTGGTCTCCACAGGAGACCTACTTACATATCAATCTCCTAGAACTCAGAGCAATCTTCCTTGCTCTTCAAGTGTTCCATACCCAGCTCAGCTACAAGACAGTCCTAATACAGACGGACAATCAAGTAGCTATGTTCTATCTGAACAAGCAGGGGGGGACAGGCTCTCTGTCACTTTGCAACGAAGCTTTGCGACTATGGGCCCTCGCCAGAGAGCATCAGATTCATCTCCTTGCGGTGTATCTACCAGGCATTCAAAACTCTTGGGCAGACAGACTCAGTCGAGTTCTGCTTCCACACGAATGGTCTCTCCATGCAGACCAGGTATCAAAGATTTTTCAAATTTGGGGAACTCCGGACATAGACCTCTTTGCAAGTCCGTTGAATGCCAAACTTCCCCGGTTCTGTTCCAGAATTCCGGTCAGGGATCTCAGGCCAGAGATGCTTTCCTCCTTCATTGGGGTCAGGATTTCCTATATGCCTTTCCACCCATTCCCCTAATTCCCAAGACCCTATTCAAGCTTCAGAGAGACAAGGGCCACATGATTCTCATAGCTCCACATTGGCCACGGCAGGTGTGGTACCCTCTGCTTCTACATCTCTCTCAAGCCCCATCTCTGGAGTTAGGATCTGCTCCAGATCACCTGTCTCAAGAGGACGGGATGTTGTGGCATCCCAATCCCCACTCCCTGCATCTCAGGGCCTGGTTGCTGAGAGCCTAGACCTTCATGGTCTTAACCTTTCTCAACAAGTAAGGGATGTCCTTTGTGCTTCCAGGAAACCTTCCACAAGACGTTCTTATGCTTTCAAGTGGAAAAGGTTTTCCATATGGTGTTCGCAAAAGGGTCTTCACCCCTCTGCGATACCTCTGGAATCATTACTGGAATATTTCCTTCATTTATCTAATGCAGAACTTCAGACTAACTCAGTAAGAGTCCATTTAAGTGCTATTTCAGCTTCTTTAAAGCCTCTAAATGGTCACCCTATTTCCTCTCATCCACTCATAGCGAGCTTTATGAGAGGCCTTCTTCTAACTAAGCCTCCCATTAGGCCATCTCCAGTGGCATGGGACCTGAATTTGGTTCTCGGGCAGCTCATGAAGCTGCCCTTTGAACCTTTAGCTACTACCTCCTTGAAATTTCTTTCCTGGAAAGTTATCTTTCTCATTGCAATCACATCAGCATGTTGCATCAGTGAATTGCAAGCATTAGTTGCTGATCCTCCCTACACAAGGTTCCATCATGATAAGGTAGTCCTTAGGACTCATCCACACTTTATGCCAAATGTGGTCTCACCTTTTCATTTAAACCAAGCAGTTTACCTACCTGTATTTTTTCCAAGGCCGAACTGTAAAAGAGCACTTGCCTTTTACTTACAAAGGACAGAGCAACATAGAAAGTCTTCCCAGCTCTTTGTTGCTTTTGATCCTTCTCATTTGGGACTTCCAGTCTCCAAGAGAACATTATCCAACTGGATTGCACAGTGTATTTCTTTTGCCTATCAGAGTAAGAACCTTTCTCTGGAAGGCGATGTCACAGTTCACAATGTGAGAGCTATGGCAGCCTCAATGGCACATTTACACTCTGTGTCTATTGACAACATCTGTTGAGCAGCTACTTGGGCCTCTGTTCATACCTTCACAGCCCATTACTGCTTAGACAAGGACTCCCGCCGGGATGCCTTGTTTGGTCAGGCTGTTCTACAGCACCTGTTCCATACTTAATCAACTCCTACCCACCTTTCCCGGTAGAATGCCAGAGATCCATGGGGGGAAGTGGAGCCCTTTCGCACGGGCACGCAACTTCTGGGGTTTCTCCCTGGCATCTGTAGCTAGGGAGTCCCCATATGTGAAGACTACATTCCTGCTTGTTCCTGGAGATAGCATAGTTGCTCACCTGTAACAGGTGATCTCCGGGAACAGCAGGAATTTAGTCTTCACAATCCATCCACCTCCCTTAGGAGTTATATCTCTCTTTTCTTTCCTTTCCCTCTCTCTCTCTTTGTCTCAGCTTTAAAACTCAACTGGAGAGAGGCAGTTGGAAAAGGCGGGAAGGCAGACGCTGTGGGATGCTCCCAAAAGCTTTCTAATTGGACGCTGGGGAGCGTTCCCGCGCAGGCTCCGTTGGTACCGACGATACCCATATGTGAAGACTAAATTCCTGCTGTTCACCGGAGATCACCTGTTACAGGTGAGTAACTATGCTTTGCCAGGAAAGGGGAAGTGCTACTAATAAGGGATTTCAATATGCCAGATTTTTGGTGCATCGCTGTTGCGGTGTCATCTAGAAGCAAGGAGATCCTGGATTCTTTACAGGAAGAAGTATTCAGGCAACTGGTAACAAAACCCACATGTGGAAGGGGCCATACTGGACTTGGTGCTTACCAATGGGAAAAGTGTTTCTGATGTTATAATGGAAGATCATCTCACATCCAGTGATCACCAGATGGTATGGTTCAGTATTAGGACTAGGACTGATAAAATCCATTCAAAAGTGAGGGTCTTAGACTTTAGGACAACTAACTTTGCCAAGATGGGCCAACACCTTAAGGAGTCATTAGTGGGATGGGAACAGCTGGGGAATGTAGAAAAACAGTGGGCAAAACTGAAAGGGGTTATTTTAAGGGCAACTAACCTTTTTGCTAGAATGGTAAATAAAAGAATATGGAAAAGGAGGCCACTATAGTTCTCAAAAGAGGTAGCTGAAAAGGTGAAGAAAAAGAGGGAGGCCCTCTTGAAATATAAGATCACAGAGAGAGGAAGACAGGCATCTATTGCTGGAAAAACTTAGACAGACTGGCAGGGGCGGCCCAAGAGGGGTGCGGGGCCATGTGTGGAGATTAATTGTGGGGCCTCATTTGCATAATGAACCTTATTTGCGTAAATATTTGCATAATGCTAACATGCGCTTTTACTAAACATGCCTCTTAATGAGTGTCTGAATAAAGAAAGACAAACAGATTTCTACATTATTATATTGCAGTGACAACCACCAGGCCCATTAGGAAGTACTACAAACACTGATCATTTAGAATCCATAGCAAATCCACCATATCATAACAGCACTATCAGGACTCACAAAGCACCAAACCCTACCTATCAAAAGGCAACACTGCAGATATTAAAACTAGTACATCTCAGAAAATATCAATGCATCTCTCTGGGGGAAAGAGAACAAGTGGGACTGTCAAATAGAAACAATATGAACAGAATACCTCAACTTGGTTACACATGTAGAACATAGACTGTCACCACACAAAGAACAAGGGATCACAATTTAGAAATAGGAAAATGATAATTAAACTGGGAACCCCAAAAGCCAAACATGAAATGTACAACACTGGAGAACTAACCTGAGCTGACGAGGGGGCTAGGATTGGAAATGGGCTGATGGGGAGCTTGGAGTGGAAATGGGCTGATTGGGGGGCTGGAATGGAACTGGAAAAGAGCTGATGGGGAGCTTGGAGTGGAAATGGGCTGATTGGGGGGCTGGAATGGAACTGGAAAAGAGCTGATGGGGGCTAGGACTGAAAATGGGCTGATGGGGGGAGCTTGGACTGCAAATGGGTGATGGGCTGGAAATGGCTAATGAGGGAATAGGACTGGAAATGGGCTGATGGGGGCTGGAATAGGACTGGAAGCGGGCTGAGGGGAGTTGGAATAGGGCTGGAAATGGGCTGACAAGGGGGCTAGGATTGGAAATTGGCTGATGGGGGAGCTTGGAGTGGAAATGAGCTGATGGGGGCTGGAATGGAACTGGAAAAAAGCATATGGGGGCTTGGACTGGAAATGGGCTGATGTGGGGGCTTGGGAGACTGGGACTAGAAGGAAGCGGATGTTGGTTGGGTCTAGAACTATAAGGGAGCTGATTTTGGGGGAGGACTAGAAAGGGTTGGGGAATGAGAATGGGAGGAGAAAAGATATTTTGTGTGGGAGGGAAGAAAAGTCTACGATGGGCTGGGTATTGGGAGATTGTACAACATTGGAGAAATAAAACTATAAATTAATTTCCGCTTGCACTAAGCAAAAAAGTGAAGATGTTAGCAATACACACTTCCAAGACTTGACATATTCCATTTAATAAATTCAAATTAAAAAGTAGTTTTCTACCTTCTGTTTGGGATTTTATTTTTCAGCTGCAATTGCTCCAGTTACTTTCTTCTGATTTCTTCGTGTCTTCTGCGAGCTGTCCATTTGTCCTTTCTTCTCTTTTAGATTTTTTCCATTCTCTCTCTATATCTTCTTTAACAAACTGATCTTTCCCCTTTTGCTCTTTCTCCCTTTTCTTTCTTTATTCCTTTATCATCCACTTAAATTTCACCCTCCATTCTCAATCCCCACTTACTCTCCCAATACCCAGCCCATCATAGACTTTTCTTCCCTCCCACACAAAATATCTTTTCCCCTCTCCATTCTCATCCTCATTCCCCATTCCCAACCCTTTCTAGTCCTCCCCCAAAATCAGCTCCCTTATAGTTCTAGATCCAACCAACATCCGCTTCCTTCTAGTCCCAATCTCCCAAGCCCCCACATCAGCCCATTTCCAGTCCTAGCCCCCATATGCTTTTTTCCAGTTCCATGCCAGCCCCCATCAGCTCATTTCCACTCCAAGCTCCCCCATCAGCCAATTTCCAATCCTAGCCCCCTTATCAGCCCATTTCCAGCCTTATTCCAACTCCCCTCAGCCCGCTTCCAGTCCTATTCCAGCCCCCATCAGCCCATTTCCAGTCCTATTCCCCCATTAGCCATTTCCAGTCCTATTTCAGCCCATCACCCATTTGCAGTTCAAGCTCCCACCATCAGCCCATATCCAGTCCTAGCCCCCCATATGCTCTTTTCCAGTTCCAATCCTAGCCCCCTCGTCAGCCCATTTCCAGTCCTATTCTAGCCCCCATCAGCCCATTTCTAGTCCTAGCCCCTCATATGCTCTTTTCCAGTTCCATTCCAGTCCCCCCATCAGCCCATTTCCACTCCAAGCTCCCCATCAGCCCATTTCCAATCCTAGCCCCCTCGTCAGCCCATTTCCACCCTATTCCATCCATCAGCCCATTTCCAGTCCTATTCCAGCCCCCATCAGTCCATTTCCAGTCCTAGCCCCCCATATGCTCTTTTCCCCTTCCATTCCAGCCTCCCATCAGCCCATTTCCACTCCAAGCTCCCCCACCAGCCAATTTCCAGCCCCTCCTCTGCCCATTTCAGTCCTAGCCCCCATCACAGCCCATTTCCAGTCCAAGTTCCCCCATCACAGCCCATTTCCAGTTCTAGCCCCCCACCACCATTGCAGCCCATTTGCAGTCCTAGCCCCCCATCACAGTCCATTTCTAATCCACGTCCCCCCCATCACAGCCCATCCAGTCCTAGCCCCCCATCACAGCCCATCCAGTCATAGCCCCCCACCATTACAGCTCATTTGCAGTCCTAGCCCCCCATCACAGTCCATTTCCAATCCAAGTCCCCTCCCATCACAGCCCATCAAGTCCTAGCCCCCCCATCACTGCCCATTTGTAGTCCTAGCCCCCCCATCACGGACCCATCCAGTCCTAGCCCCCCCTCCATCACGGCCCATTTGCAGTCCTAGGCTCCCCCCTGAACAGCCCCGTGGCCATCTAAGGGACTGCACAGGGAGCTGGGGAAGCCTGCGTGAGGCCCCAGCTCCCTCTGCACAGCCGCTAGTGTGAGGAGTCTTTTCCCTCACACTAGCGGCTGTATCTGTGAAGCCGCACATGCTGGGAAAGTTTAAAGGGTATTGCCTTTAACCTCTCTCGGCATTCACGGCTCTACAGATACAGCCGCTAGTGTGAGGGAAAAGACTCCTCATGCTAGCGGCTGTGCAGAGGGAGCCGGGACCTTGCATAGACTTCCCAGGTTCCCTCTTCAGCCGTCCAGTGTTTATTAATGGTGTTCGCGCCGGGTCCCATGAAGTGCGGGGCCCTGTGCGAACAACATTATCGCACAATGGACGGGCTGGCCCTGCAGGCTGGAAAAGTAGTCAGGAAAGCAAAGGTACAAAAAGAAGAAATAGCCAATAAAATAAATCAGGGGGCAAAGCATTTTTCAGATTTGTTACTGAAAGGAGGAAGGGCAAAAGTGGTATTGTCAGACTCAAGGGTGAAGGGGAGGAATATGTAGAAGCTGATGAGGATAAAGCAGAATTTCTTAACACATATTTATTTTCTGTGTTCACAGATGAAGGGCTGGGAGCAGGACCTCAGACAACATCCACAAAGGGGAAAAAAAAGTGAGGGGCATCTCAAACGATTTTCAGAGGACTGTGTTCATGAGGATCTAGCTAAACTAAGTGGACAAAGTGATGGGACCAGATGGGGATAAATGCAAGAATACTGAAGGAACTTAGGGATGTTCTAGCAGATCCGCTGACTGACCTTTTCAATGCCTCTTTGGCAGAACCGGCCCGTCTATTGAGCGAGAATGTTTTTTGCACAGGGCCCCGCGTTTCAGGGGGCCCCGCGCAAAAAACATTCTGATCTAAAAGTTAAAAAAAAAAAAAAAGCTGTCTGCTGCCGCTGCCTGGGCCGCCGCGGCAGAATCGAGTGTGCCGCGGGGCCCCCCCTGCCCAGCAGAGCCTGCCCTCCCCTGTATCACCTTTCTCTTTCAGCTGCAGTCACACGCGCCAGCTTTCAGAGCGCGAGGGGAGAGTTTCTCCCTCGCTGCTCTGTTAAGCCTGCGGGGGCTGATGGGAAGTTCCCATCAGCCCCCGCGAGCTTAACAGAGCCGCGAAAGGGAAACTAGTTCCTTCGCATTCTGAAAGCCGGCGCGTGTGACTGCCGCTGAAAGAGAGAGGTGATACAGGGGAGGGCAGGCTCTGCTGGGCAGGGGGGGGCCCCGCGGCACACTCGATTCTGCCACGGCGGCCCCAGCAGCGGCAGCAGACAGCTTTTTTTTCAAAAACATTTCCCTGGGCTGGGCTGGGGGGGGGGGGTTAGGAGTGGTGATGGGCTATGGGGAGGCTGGGGGGGGGGGGTTAGGAGTGGCGAGGGGCGGGGGGGGGTCAGGAGTGGTGCTGGGCTATGGGGGAGCTAAGTCTGTATATGGGCTGATGGGATTAGGACTGGAAGTGGGTTGATGGGGGGTTAGGACTGGTAATGGGCTATGGGGGGGCTTAAACTAAAAATTGGGTGTTGGGGGATTAGGCCTCGAAATGGGCTGGTGGGATTAGGACTGGGAGTGGGCTGTGGGGGACTAGGACTGGTGATGGGTTGGGGGTGTTGCTAGGACTGAAATGGGCTGGGGGGATTAAGACTGGAGGTGGGCTGATGGGGTTCGGACTGGTAATGGGCTATGGGGGACTAGGACAGGAAATGGGCTGATGGGGAGGGGTTAGGACTTGAGGTGGGCTGTTGGGGGGTTAGGACTGGTAATGGGCTATGGGGGGGCTAGGACTGGAAATGGGCTGATGGGGGGGTTAACACTGGAGGTGGGCTGATGGGGTTAGGACTGGTAATGGGCTATGGGGGGGTTAGGACTGATAAAGGGCTCTGGGGGGGCTAGGACAGGAAATGGGCTGATGGGGAGGGGTTAGGACTTGAGGTGGGCTGATGAGGTTAGGACTGGTAATGGGCTGTGGGCTGTTGGGGTGGTTAGAACTGGTAATGGGCTATGGGGGGGTTAAGACTGGTAATGGGCTGTGGGCTGATGGGGGCTGTCTGGTAATGGGCTATGGGGGGCTAGGACTGATAATGCGCTATGGGGTGGCTAGGACAGGAAAAGGGATGATGGGGAGGGGTTAGGACTTGAGGTGGGCTGATGGGGTTAGGACTGGTAATGGGCTGTGGGGGGCTGACTGGAAATGGGTTGATGGGGTTAGGACTGGAAGTGGGCTGATGGGGGGTTAGGACTGGTAATGGGTTATAGGGGGGCTTAAACTGAAAATGGGGTGATGGGGGTTAGGACTGGAAGTGGGTTGATGGGGGGGACTAGGACTGGTATTGGGTTGGGGGGTTGCTAGGACTGGAAATGGGCTGATGGGGGGCTAGGACTGGAAATGGGCTGATGCAGGGACTAGAAGGGAATGGATGCTGGGTGAGGCTGAAACTAGAAGGGAGCTGATGTTGGGGGAGGATTAGAATGGGATGGGGCTGGGAGAGTAAAATGGAGAGGGGAAAAATATTTTGTGTGGGATGGATAAAAAATCTACAATTGGCCAGGTATTGGGAGAGTAAGTGGGGATTGAGGATGGAGGGGTAAAATTTGAGTGGATGAAATAGGAATGAGGAAAGAGCAAAAGGAGAAAGATTAGTATGTTAAAGCAGATGTAGAGAGAGAACGGAAAAAAAAACTAGAAGAGAGAAGAAAGGACAAATGGACAGCAGACGATGGAGAGTTAGCAGAAGACACGAAGAAACCAGAAGAAAGTGGCTGGAGCAATTGCAGCTGAAAAAAATGCACAAAAGGTAGAAAAATATCTCTTTATTTTGAATTTATTAATTGGAATATTTATTTATTTATTTTTTATTTATTTAACATCTCTTATATACCGCACTATTTATAATCAGCGCGGTTTACAAAGAACAATAAAACATCAGATAAGATACATATTATCTGTTTTTTACATGGAACAGGAACAAAAACTTGGGTAACCGGGGTAATTATTTACAATGAGTACTAGTCATTGAACTATATACATATGGACGGAGTAGTACATGAAAAGAGCTTTGTAGTATGAGCAGGGTATGAAGTGTTAATGGGTTAGCAGGGGTTGCGTGTTAAGAATAGGATTGGTGCTATTTGAGTGAGCTTGTGTTACTGTGTTCACTGGGAAGTATTTGATGAAACAGGTGGTGCTTCAAGGCCTTTTTAAACTGGGGGAGATCAGCGATGACCCTAATGTGTGGTGGGAGGGTGTTCCACATTTTTGGAGCGCATAAACTGAAGGCTCGGTTTACAGTTGCGGAGATATATCTTAAGGACTCTTTTGGAACTTTTAGCATGTTTAGTTCCGTGGTTCTTCGAAGCCTATTGGAAGGGATTGGTTGGATCAAATCTGATAGTGAAGAGGGAGCAAGTCCTTTTTGAGCTTTGAAGGCTAGTAGGAGGGTCTTGAAGGTGATTCTCGCGTGGATAGGGAGCCAGTGTAATTGTTTCAGGAGAGGTGTTACATGTTCTCTTTTTGGTACCCCGAAAAGCACTCTTGCTGCGCTGTTTAATGCTAGTTGAAGCGGGTTAAGGGTGGATTGGGGGAGCCCCTGTAGTATACAGTTTGCGAAGTCAAAGTGTGGGATAATTAGGGCCTGGTAGACTGTACGGAAGTCATCTGGATCAATCAGTCGGCGGAGGTGTCTGAGGGAGCGGATCTTGAAATAAACTGACCTTACAGTATTGGCTATGTGGGACTTCATATCTAGATTTTGATCCAGGGTCACTCCAAGGTATCGGATGTGGGATTTTACTTGCAGCTTGGCATCTTGAACTTCAAGGAATGTGGGTGGTGTGAATTTAGAGTTCCTTGAGATAAAAAGGACCTCTGTTTTTTTGTTCTGGATTCTGAGGTTTTGGGTCAGTAGCCAATTTGAGATGGCGTTAAAACAGTTGGTTATGGGGGTAAGGTTCATCTTATCTATGGAGAACGGAATATATAGTAGCACGTCATCAGCATAAATCATATAGTTGACACTGAAGGACCTGATGATGTTGCATAAGGGTTGCATGTAGATGTTGAATAGAAGTGATGACAAAGAGGAACCTTGCGGGACTCCTTGACCTTGGTGAAACGGATCAGATGTTTCACCATTTGAGCGAACCTGCTGCCATCTCTCAGAGAGGTATGAGATGCACCAATCGAGAGCCTTTCCACAAATGCCCTTCTCTCTTAGGCGGATAATGAGAAGCTCGTGACAAACCGAGTCAAAAGCAGCCGCAATATCTAAAAAGATGAGAACAAAGCCCTGTTTGATGTTATCGATACCAAGGTTTAGGCTGTTGAGAAGTGAGGTGAGGAGGGTTTCGACCCCGTGGGATTCCCTGAATCCATGTCATCTCTGGTAAATGTGCATCATTAATGTCTGCGCTTTGTTTAGTACAAGAACAAATTAATGTATAGTTTTATTTCTACAGTGTTGTTGTACATTCCAAGTTTGGCTTTTGGGGTTCCCAGTTTAATTATTGCCTTCCTGTTTCTAAATTGTGATTCCTTGTTTGGTGATGGTCTATGTTCTGCATGTGTAACTGAGCAGAGGTATTCTGTTTATGTAATTCCTATTTGACATTGCCACTTGTTCTCTTTCCCCAGTAGGTCATGTATTGTTGTTCTCTGAAATGTATTGGTTTAATATTTGCATGTTTCCTTTTGATATGTAGGGTATGGTGCTTTGTGAGTCCTGGTAGTGCTGTTAGGATACGGCGGGTTTGCTATGGGTTCTAAATGGGCAGTGTTTGTAGTAGTTCCTAATGTGTCTGGTGGTTGGCACTGGATTATAGTAATGTAGAAATCGTTTAGTCTTTCTTTATCCATACACTCATTAAGAGGCATGTTTACTAAAAGTTAGTATATGGTAACATTATGCAAATATTTATGCAAATGAGGCCCCTTATGCAAATGAGGCCCCGCACCGAGTCTCTGTACATGGCCCCGCACCCCCCTTGGGCCTCCCCTGCTCTTTGGAGTCAGGGGTGGTGCCAGAGGACTGTAGAGAGGCACATGTGATCCCTTTACATAAAAGCGGAAGTAAGGATGTGGTTGAAATCTATAGGCCGGTTAGTTTAACCTCAGTGATGACTAAATTATTGCAAACGCTGCTGAAAGATAAAATAGTGATGTTTCTGGAGTCCAGCAGATTGCAGGATCCAAGGCAGAATGGATTCACCAGGGGCAGGTCTTGTCAGACAAATCTGATATCTTTGACTGGGTGACCAGGGAGTTGGACTGAGGGAGAGCCCTAGTTGTGGAGTGTTTAGATGCCAATAAAGCATTTAACACTGTTCCACACAGGCAACTTATAAACTGAGCACCCTTTGGGATGGACCCTAAAGTCACTGCTTGGGTTAGAAATTGGTTGAGTGAGAGGCAACAAAGGGTACAGGTAAATGGAGCTCACTCTGAGGAGAAGGAGGTTACCAGTGGAGTGCCGGAGGGATCTGTCCTTGGTCCGATTCTTTTTCACATATTTGGTAGTGATATTGCAGAAGGGCTGTCGGATGATACCAAAATCTGAAACAGAGTAGACACCCAGGAAGTGTAGATAACATGAGGAGGGATCTAGCTAAGCTTAAAGAATGGTCTCGAATTTGGCATTTGAGATTTTATTCTAAAAAATGAAGGGTCTTGCATTTGGGCTGCAATAATCCAAGGGAACAGTACAGTATAGGGGATGATGTACTTCTTTCCACAAAAGAGGAACGGGACCTAGGTGTGATTGTGTCTGGCAATCACAAAGTAGCTCAACAGGTAGAAAAGGTGATGGCGAAAGCTAGAAGGATGCTTGGGTGCATAGGGAGAAGAATGGCCATCAGAAGAAAGGAGGTGATAGTGCCTCTGTATAAGTCTTTGTTGCGACTTCGTTTGGAGTATTGTGTGCAATTCTGAAGACCACACCTTCAAAATGATTTTTATTTATTTATTTAACATTTCTTATATACTGCGCTATTTCTCATCAGTGCGGTTTACATCGAACAATAAACACTTGGACTTACAAATTTTGTCCTACGTTTACAGAGAACAAGGGTTTTAACATGGATTTAACTGGGGAAACTATATACATATACAATTTAGCTATAATTGATTAACATGTTAAGGCTCATAAGTTTTACAATCCGATTTTAGTTTACAGCGTGTTTGTACTTTGATGGTTAAGAAGGGTTAGAGTGCGGTAGTATCGCACGGTGTGCAATCAGATTGCAGTTTTAGTGTGGATGAGTTCTCCGTTGACCATGGGTGAGTGAGTGTGTGGGTGGGGTGGGATCATCAGGCTGTGTAAAGTGCATGAGGAACAGGTGATGTTTGAGGGCTTTTCTAAATTGCTTAAGGTCACTGATTGCCCTTATGCTAGAAGGGAGTTTGTTCCAACATCTGGGGGCATAGCTTGCAAATGCTCTATTGATAGTTGATTGGTTAAGTTTTATAGATTCGCTTGGTATGACTAGAGTATTTACCGCAAATGCTCTTCTGGATCTGTTGTTGGGGGTATGAACGAGTAGATCAGTAATTGCAGAAGGTGATGTCTTGTTGAATACTTTAAAGGTGATGAGGAGGGTCTTGTATAAGATTCTTTAGCTTATTGGTAGCCAATGGAACTCTTTTAATATAGGCGAGATGTGGTCCTTCCTGGATGCTCCGCACAGGACACAAGCCGCTGCATTCATGGCTAGCTGTAGCGGGTTCAGGGTATTTTTTGGAAGGCCATGTAGTATTATATTAGCATAGTCAAAATGAGGTGTCACTAGGGCCTGGAAAACCATTCGGAAGTCGTTAGATTCCATCATAGGTCTCAGGTGGCGGAGGGTTTTGATTTTGAAGTACATCGATTTTACTGTGCGTTTGATGTGCTCTTTGAATTCCAAGTGTTGGTCCAATATTACTCCAAGATAGCGTACAGTGGATTTGACCGGAAGTTCTGCATCTCTAACTTTTAATGTTGGTGGCGGAGAGAAGTCTTTGTTCCGTGTGATAAATAGCACTTCTGTCTTCTTGAAATTTATACATAGATTCTGACTGAAGAGCCAATCTGTTATTGCGGCGAAGCACTTAATTAACATTGTGAGATCTGGGCATGCTACCGTTATAGGTGAGAGTAACAAAATATCGTCTGCATACATGAAGCAGAATATGCTGAAGGAGCGAGTTATGTCACAGATTGGCTGCATATAAATGTTGAAGAGTAAAGCGGATAATGACGATCCTAGTGGTACTCCCTGACTTTGCTGGAAGGGTTCTGATGTCTCGTTGCCGATCCGAACTTGCTGCCACCTGCCTTGAAAGTAAGACTTGCACCAATCCCATGCGCGGTCGTGGATTCCCTTTGCATGAAGTCTCATTAGGAGTTGTTCATGGTCTACTGAGTCGAACACTGCCGAGATATCCAGGAAGATCAGTGCAAAGCCTTTCTTGATGTTGTCTATCCCGTTGGTGAGTGTGTTTGTTAATGAAGTTAAGAGGGTTTCTACGCCATACATCTCTCTGAATCCGTATGAATCATATCATTATATCAAGGAAAAATTTCACTCTATTAAAACAATCATTGACAATACCACAAATTCACAAGTTTCTCAGCCTAAAATTTGGGAAAAATTTTACTCTCCTTCAAATGAACAAATTTCTCAAATTATTTCAGCAATTAATACAAGCACCGCTCCCACGGACCCTTGCCCTGTTTCTTGGGTCAAAGCTTCCAAATCAAGCTTGATACCATACATTAACAACATTGTGTTTAATTCTCTTTCCCAAGGTCTTATGCCTACACAACTAAAGCAAGCGACAGTTAGACCAATACCAAAGAAAACAACTCTTGACAAAAGTAATCCTGCTGCTTACCGTCCAATTTCTAGTTTACCATTTCTAGCAAAAATCATAGAAAAAGCAGTCCAACAGCAATTACAAGATCACATTGATAATCATGCACCCCTAGATAATAACCAACATGGTTTCCGTCCTAATCATGGCGTTGAAACTCTTTTGATTTATCTTTTTGACAATATCCTTCGTGTTATAGATAACAAAAAAAAAGGGATTCTAATGATCTTTGTAGACATTTCATCAGCGTTTGACACAGTTAACCACCAAATTCTCCTTGAAAGACTACAAATGATTGGTATTCATGGTGTTGCTCTCAAATGGTTTCAATCGTACCTTGCTGACAGAGAGATTAGAGTAAAAGTAGGATGTAATACTTCCAAATGTATAAAGGTTCTGCAAGGTGTCCCTCAAGGTTCCGCTCTCTTCTCTTCTTTTTTAATATCTACATTCAACCAATTTGTGATATAATAAAAGCTTATAATATACAATACACTATTTATGCAGATGACATTTTAATTTTTATGCCTTTTTCTATTGACAACCCTGTATTTTCTGATATCTCAGTCTGTTTAAATGAAATGACAAGATGGTGTAAGAAGAATAATTTTTCAATCAATTACAGCAAAACAGAGGCTCTCATAATTACTCGTAATCTGGAGTTCATACATCCACCAAACATTACAGTTGATAACACAACTATTCCAATTAAAACGGAAGTTAAGTATCTTGGTATTACTCTAGACAGTGAGTTAAATCTCAAATCACATATTAATAAAACAATAAAGAATTCGTACTTCAGAATGCGTATTATAAGGAGACTAAAACCACTTCTGGCATCTGATCTGTTTCGTACTGTATGTCAAGCGCTAATAACTCCTTTGCTGGATTTTTGCAATCCTATATTCCTTGGTCTAACACTGCAAGCTTTGAAACCTCTTCAATTGGCTCAGAATACTGCAGCACGAATTATTTCTGGAACATCTATTCATGAACACATTACACCAGTTATGAAGGATCTTCACTGGCTACCAATCCAAACACGCATCAAATATAAAACAATTATCAACATCTTTAAAATAAAGCATCATATATCAGCCAATAGTCTTTACTCCCTCATTCTTCCTGACCCCAGCTCTCAACCAAGAAGAAAGGGAACCTCTCACAGATTAAGTTCTTCAAGTAACTTCAAAACTACGCGCAAGAATACTACAGAGAGAGCTTTCTCATTAGCTGCCCCAATAATATGGAACTCTCTTCCAGATGAATTAAGATCATCAACCGAACTCAAAGACTTTCGGAAGCAATTAAAAACTTTGCTTTTTATTGAACATTATGGGCCTATTACTTAATTTTCTGATTTACTTACCCACTGCAAAATAATTAAATAATTTGTATTGTTATATGTTATTTGGATTTTTTAACTTTGTACTTAGCACACATATATTGTAATGATTATTGTGCTGTTTGACTATATGCTTCAATGTTTGTATTTTTCTCTCTACTCACCAGATGTTTTGTTATTTCACCGCCTTGATTCTATGATGAGGCGATATATAAATACAGTTAAATAAATAAATAAATAAATAAATAAATATCTGAATGATATAAACAGGTTGGAGTCAGTGCAGAAGGTGGCTTCTAAAATGGTTAAGGGTCTTCATTATAAAGCATATGAGGATAGACCTAAGGACCTTAGTATGTATACTTTAGAGGAAAGGCAGGACAAAGGTATTATGATTGAGGCGTTTAAATACCTCTATGAAAGTAAGCTCTGCTACGATGGGACATAGGATGAGGGTGATAGGGGATAGATTCAGGAGTAATATGCAAAAATATTTTTTTATGGTAGATGCGTAGAATAATCTTCCATGGAAGTGGTAGAGATGAGGACGGTATCTAAATTAAAAAAAAAACATGGGACAAAGAGGTTCTCTGAAAGGGGGAAAAAGGGGGCTCTTGTAGTGGGTGATATGGAAGGGCAAACTAGATAGAAACATGACGGCAGAAAAAGACCACATGGCCTATATTACTATTACAAAATATCATCTACAAATAAGAAAATGTTATACTCCTGCTCACCAAACACTATTCCTAAGATATCATAGGTATATGATAACTTTATCTACAGTTTTTTTCTTCTCTCCAAAATGTACCTCCCCTTCATTAAATTTAATGTGCATTACTTGTTCCTCGTATTATCTGATGAAAGGGACATTTTGGTGTCCTGCTACATAGGTTTATAAATCTAGATTTATGACCATTCCAGTTTGATTCAGAAATATCTACCAACAACTTTGAAAGAGACAATAATTCATCCTATATTGAAAATAGCTGGTCTTGATCAGAATGTATCCAGTATCAAATTTTTCTTTCTTTGGTTTCTTGAGCGAGCAATCTGCCATTAAATGTCAGAGCACTTAGGAAAAGTAAATGACTTTTGTCCATGCCAGGCTGGATGAAGGCAAAGTTATCACACTTTTATTATCATGCTGTAGCAATTGATTCTGTGAATCATGAACTGCTAATAAAGATCTCAACTGTAGGGTTTCTAGGGATAGCTGAATTATGGTTTGTTTTGTATCTAAGCAATCAGACACAGTGAGGGTAACTTTATAGCCAGGTGTCTAGTTTTAGGCACTCAGAACATGCCTACATTAAACCTATTTTAAAACGAAAAGCAAGTGCCTACTTTTCTTTATAAAAGAGGAACATAAGTGCCTGCAAATGCACCTTAAATTTAGGTGTAAATGCATGTGCCTAGATTTTTAAAGAACACAGGTTAGATTTGCACTGCACCCATGCTTGCCCCACATCAAGGACTAACACTTGTACTTATGGAATAGCACCTGTGTAAAGGCCCACCCATGCATGTAAGCCATTGAAAATACATGTTTCATGCATGCTGACGGTATGTAATTTTACATGGATCTTTAGAAAATGACCTCCTTTGAATACTTTATTTATTTAGCTGTATTTATATCCTGCTTTTTACCTGGTCAAAGCAGTTAATTGGGGGATACATTTAACATGAGACACATACACTAATACTTACAGGGAACATGGGCAATGGAGGGTTAAGTGGCTTGCCCAAGACCACAAGGAGTGCCTATAGGACTAGAAATCCCAGTCCCTCCAGCCTGAGATTGCTGTCCCCAGGTGGGACTTGAACCCCTGGCCCTCTAGCCTGAAGTACCTTGTCCTAACCACTAGACCACTCCTCCCCTTTGCAGCACAAGTTGGTCGAAACCAAGGAATTTTTCCTGTGGCACAAGGATCTGTTCTTTCCTCCTTTTCTTCAAATTTTATTTAGCACTTCCAGTACATCTGATTCAAAGGTCTGAGATGCAGTGTTCTACAGTATGTTTGCAGATTTGATAAAACTGCTGGTTTGTGTTCATGAGGATCAAGCACCCATCATGACTAACCTAGACACTTATTTAGTCTGTTGCTGACTGGATTGTGGCCCACAAATTAAAGATTAATCCTGGCAAAGTCTGAGGTACTGATAAGTCGATGAAATATGCCATTGCCATTTGTCTCTACCACAGTCGGAACAGAGCTCTCATTTATGCAACTTGTGCCTAGCTTAGGAGTTTGGCTGGATGGAAAACTGAGACTAGAAAATCAGATATGTTCTATTATTGACTAGGCTTGATTTTTTAAATTCGCTTTTCCAGGGATTACCAAGAGTTGCTCTTGAACAGATGTGGAATGTGAAGAACATTGCCACTGCATAGGACTTAGAAAAATCCATATTACGTAATCCTGCTCTGTAGGACTGTGCATTTTTAGTGCACATTCAATTCATTAGCACGCCTTATAAAAATTTAAATATATATATTTTTTAACGCACATTAAACTACAAATTAGCTCATTTTAAGTCTAGTAACATGTTAACAAGTTCTACAAAATTGGGTTAACATGAATGTTTGAAATCTACAAAAGAAATGTCCAAGAAATCAGGAAGAAAACTAGGAACAAACTAAAAAACGAACAAACTTCTATGTGCACATCCCAACTGCTTTCCATATGCTCCACTGGATGCCAGTGGAGCAATGCATAAGTCGATTTTTAGAATGACTCCAAGTTATTTGACATACTAACTGATTCCACATATACCATTCAACGTATTTCAATTGGGGAAACTGCTAGGTACTTATGACCTAGATTGGCCACTGTTGGAAACAGGATACTGGGCTTGATGGACCTTGATCTGACGCAGTATGGCATATCTTATATTCTTATAATTGCCTCAACTGGAGCTGTTGCAGGGTCAATATTAAGAATCACTTATATTGTCAGCAGCACCTGTGAACTGGAGAAATGCTGCTGATTCTGTATATTCAATAGCACTATACGGATAGGACCACTGAATATCATTACAGACTGCCTCAGCACTATCTAATAGTTCCCAGGTAATTATGAGTGGACCAGGGACAGAGCTGGAGATTCTTCATATAGCAGCAATAGTTATGGCCGCTCTATGGATGACTATCCGAATAACAGGACAACAAAAGAGCTGACCTAAGGCTTTCTGGATAGGCTACCTGTATAGTGGTGCTAAATATTGCCCCTCTATGGATAGTCAAGTATAAATAAAGTATACACCCTCAGAAATCAACACAATGTATTAATCAAACTCTTGATTTCTATCACCTATTATTGGAACCAAATAAACCCCACCCCTTCCAAAAACATGTAACAATATCACTTATGTTATTTTATTTTTGTTGGATCACTCACCATGAGAAGGAATCATTCCTCTCTTGAAGTGAGCCCTCCATTTTAATCAATTATAAAGGACCTGCCACTGCCCCCTTCACCAACAGTACCCCTCCGCCACCATGCTGACATGGCCTTATATTGGAGACAGCATAAAACCTGAATGATTTGTGGGCCTCCAGGACTGAATTTGGGGGACTCTGCTCCAGGTAATGCGCATGTTTCTGGTGTCTGTGCTCGGTGGGGTAAAATATAGGCGTTTGAACCATGCGTATGTTCTCTGCAATAAAGGTTTGTCCTTACTATCACGGTTTGGTAGCGGGTAAAATATGGGGACTGGATTGGCAGTAGCCCCAGCTGGGACTTGAACTTGTGACCTTCTGCTCCTGAACACACTGGCTGTGCTCACCGCACCACACTGTGCTCACAGAGACAGTGCAGTCCCTGGAGATACCATGGTTGTTTGTCAGACAGAGCCTGTCTGTTGCAGTGCATGGCACCCACCTACACAGGGCTAGGCCATGGTCGGCTCTGGGCAGCTGCCACTGCCCCCCTCCACCACCAGTACCCCTCTGCCATCATGCTGACATGCCCTTCTTCTGGTGGTGCTGGTGGTGTGCAGTCTCAAGCCATCCAGTGTGCAGGTAGGCGGCTGCCTATGGTGCGTGTTCTGGGGTAGGGGTGCCATGCTTCCCCCCAACACCGCCTGCCAATGTTCTGTGCCCTTGGAGGTACCTGCTGGGTACTATCCCCTGTGACACTGTGATAAGCACTCTCGTGCCCATGTTGGGCCCTCATCAGTTGCTGTCTGGCTGCTGTTCAGTTTCAGCATTCCTAAGTGCCACCTGGGCATCTGCCTAGTCCGCACTGTGCCCCAGCTGCACCACAGCATGTGCCGCCTGCAGCCCTCTGTATCCCCTTTTCCAGCATCTGTCCAGTTGCCCATTCCGACATGCCCGCCCTGCTGTTGTGGAACATGTGCATGCCATAGGAAACCTGTGCAATGGAGAGGGAAACCCTGATCAGTGCTATTTCACTGTGGGATCATTCACCTTGTATGGGGACGGAGCGTAGTGTAAACGGGGGCGCTGGGTGAGAATGTCCACAGTCTTGGCAAAGGCAAATACTATTATGACTTGCAAAGGATTGTGGGGAATGTAGTCCATTCATACCAGAATCAGCCGTTCACAAAATAATGAGTTGTGTTGCTCGAGTGTAAGCAAAGAAAATATATTTTATTTATGGGGTTATTTCTCTCACACAGATTTACTTGGTAACACAAAAGGATAGTTGCTTTCAGTATTATACTTAGGAAAAACAAATCATGATATCAGCAACTGAACTTCTTAAGCAATCAATCAAACAATAAAGACCTTGATGGGAACAGAAAGGTCTTTCTGAGGGCTCCTGCTAATACCTTTTAGCAGTGCTCCAAAAGCAAAAAACAAAACCCAAAAAGTAACCAAAAACTGTTCTTTTTCAAGGATAACTTTCTTGTATTTTCACACACAAACAGTAGTTTCCTTTCAGAGCTCACGTGCAATTGTGCAAGGCTTAATTGCCAACAATTAACCAGCTGCAAACCTCTTGGCTGGTTTACTTTCTATACGTGGCTCAAATCCTACCCTAAAAGCTTTCTTGTAAACCTTTCTGGGTAGATAAAAGAACAAGTTATATTTCTTTTTGATGGTTGTTGTATTTGTGAAAGTATTTTTACCACAGCAGCTTATTCAGAGAGCAATCCATGTATTCATTCTGATCATTTAAAATATCTCCTTCTTCTTCAACTATCATAGAATCAATATCATGGTCTGGCTCAGAGGAATTCCTTAATGGAGCACTCTCAGGACAATACTTGTTTCCCTGCTGTCTTCCAATTGAAGAGCTAGGGCATAGATCAGTGTTCATACCTGAGCTTCCTTTGTTGTTAGGTTTCCTCTCCAGATATACTGGCCAGTAAGTAATCCAGTTTTTATGTCCAGCCTTCCAATCCAGATCCCTGGACACTGGGTCTCTCTTCACATACCTTCTTGCACTGGTCTTAGGGCCCCTTCCAAATGCAGCCGTCTCCCTCACAGGATTCCTGGCTCTGTAACCCCACTCCTCTGGCGTCCTCCAGTCCAATGGAGTATGCTTGCCTCTGGAATGACTCCCAACACACGTACTGCTATGGGCTCCTTCTTTAGACCTCCAAGATGTTTTTCTCTTAATTTTTTTTCACGTTGTGGCTGCTGCTGCTTCCTGATCCTCAACTCCTTCTGATTCTGTGTAGAATCTGTTTTACTTTTAACTTGTTTAGAGGGATACTCCACCCTAGCACAGCTCAGCTGTGCTGAATCAAGCCCTGCCCTTGGAGATGAGTGATTGGGGATTACCTCATAGCTCTCCTGATTGAACACACGTTTCCCCACTTCAGCTCTTCTAGTGGCTGTTTGAAACCTGGTGCATTCTGGGACTGGTAGTCTTTTATGAAAACATTCTGTTTTATTATTTCTACCAGCAAAGACAGGTTGCTTGTTCAGTGCCAATTCACCTCTATTATAGCTCCTTCCTGAACTATGATAAGCTTCCTTATCACAGTAGACCCTTCCAAAATTCATATTTATTTTTTGGGGCTTTCTTGGGAGTGTTTTTTGATGTTTCCCATTACTATCACTATTGCCCAGCTTGATTATAATTTTTTAAAATTTTGTTGGGGTCCTTTTCAATGTTTATTTGTACTTTTGTACCATGCACATGTATCACACTTATCACTTTTTGTAGGTTTCCCTGGTTTTGCTGTACATTGCTGACAGAAATGGTTTCTCTTCACTTTAAATCGGCTCTAACGCGAGGTTTTCACTCGCGGTATTTTTTGCCTCGGATTTCAGCCTCGCTAATGTGCGGGGAGCCTCTCCCCTCCCACTCTCCACCCATTGACCCCTTCTCTCCGCCCCTGGGGAGCCTTCCTCCGCCCTCTGGGAGCCTTTCCCCGCCTTCATCGCACATTAGCGCGCCGCGCACATGAGTGTGCACAATAGTGCACCGCGCACATGAGCGTGCACATTAGTGCCCCGTAACGCGACATTAGCGTGCGCTAAGGTACTTTAGCACACGCTAACGTGCGCAGCGCACATTAGCACAGTTTAGTAAACATACCCCTATGGATAGTGGCAGCACTGCCACAATATCCGGATATTCAGCACTAGTCACTATTCAGATAGATAGTGGCTCTGAATATCTAGATTATTTTAGCTGCAGCAGCCAACGTTTAATAAAATGCAAACTGTGGCTGAAAATTGACCCGATAGCATTTAGCTTTATTGATCCTCATCTTTGAAATAGACTTCCTCTGGAGTTCAGGCAGATGATTATTTAATGTTTCAGAAAATGACAGAAGCATGACTGTCCTTTCAAATATTTACAAAGGACTAGGAATGACGAAATTCAAATCTTTTGACTTAAATATTTGAATTTGTTGTATGCAAACTGTACAGTTTAAAATCTGTGAATTATGATTCTTGATTTTTTAAAGGTGTAGAATGCAAATATAGCTGGTGATTGATGAGCATAAAACAGCTCCAGGCCTCCCTCAAAGAGCCCTGATCAGGAGCCACCTTTGTGTAGGCAGTCCTCAATGAAGCCCTTGTTGGTAGAGATGGATGTGTTGAGCTACAGAACATGTTTTGTATTGATGGGTCCAGAGGGTATGAGGAAAGTGGGAGGAGGTTCTTCTCCAAAATTGTACACAACTCCAGGCATTCCTAACAGAGACTCCATTGCAAGTAATGTAATACTGTGTGGCTTTTAAATACAATATCTCTGCCTGAGAGCTCTTAAAGGGGATTTGGTTTTTATTTTGAAAAGCTAATTCTTTTTCTATATTTGTAAAAAAAAAAATTTCTGGTGTTGGGCATAGCTCTGTCTGTTAGAGCTTATTTCTTGTTCCAGCTTTCCATTTAGACCTAGCTCTTTGAAGCCACTGACCTCATCAGGTGTTAGATCCCTCTCTACCCACCCCATATGAGCATTCTTGCTTTATAGGACAACTCCCCAATTAGCTATACACAAGGACATAGAACAGCATTCTTAGGACACACTTAAAAGAGGTTAACTGCTTTTCTCTTAAAGGACAGCTAAGGAAAAGGTAGGGACTTTGGTAGGTTTCTCTCTTTTTTAAATTTCAACTGGTCCCAAAGCTCCACCAACTCAACAATGGCTGAGAGAAATCGTATTGCCAAAGCTGTTGCCCCTGTTACAGCTTCTGCCTCTGTCCAGACAGCGCTCAATGCCAGTTGAAGGACCTGTTCCATGTGCAGGATGCCTGCAAGCTGAAGCCCTCATGACACAAGTTGAGAAGCTCAGAAGAGGTGTCGAGGCTGAGAAGCATTCGAGACAGCGAGAAGTACATTAAGATGCTTCTTGAAACATTGAAGCTCTCCAACAGAGGTGAAGATGGGAGGCTGCAGAATGAAGAGAGTTGGACATGAGTCACTAGAGCCTGCAGAATCAACACTCCAACTCCTCCAGCCCTTGAATTGAAGAACCAGTATGCATTCTGGAAGTGGAGGAGGTAAAAGCATTCCAAGAAAGGGAAGAACCAGAGTTCAAGCACCCAAAGTTGCAGAATCAGTGAGCACAAGGAAGCAAAAGGTACTGGTGGTTGGTGACTCTCTTCTGAGGGGTACTGAGGTGTCCTACTGCCAACCAGACTTGATGTCTAGAGGTGTGCTGTCTTCCAGGAACCAAAATCTGAGATGTTACGGAGTTTGCCGAGACTCATCAAGCCTACTGACTGCTATCCAATTTTTCTCATCCATGTCAGCACAAATGATACTGCTAAGTATCACTCTGAGCATATCAAAAGTGACTTCATGGCTCTGGGACAGAGGGTGAAGCAGATTGGTGCACAGGGGATGTTCTCTTCAATCCTCCCTGTTGAGGGTAAAGGCTGAAGCAGAGAAACTCGTATCCTGGAGATGAATACATGGCTGTGAGGATGGTGTCATTGAGAGAGTTTTTATTTCCTGGACCATGGGATGATTTTCCAAGGGCTGCAGAGCAGAGATGGCATCCATCTGTCCAAGAAGGGTTGAAGTGTCTTCAGCAGCAGACTAGCAAATCTACTGAAGAGGGCTTTAAACTAGATTTGTTTGGGATGGGTGAAGAAAGCCCCCAGGTAAGTGAAAGCCCCCAGATAAGTAAAAGATGAAATACCTCTGTAGAAATGCCCATAGCATGGGAAATAAGATCCCAGATATTGAGACTTTCATGGAAGAGACTGACTTGGATTTAGTGACAGTTATAGAAACATGGTTCATGGACAAACATGACTGGGATGTAATTTTACCAGGCTATACTTTATTCAGGAAGGACAGGATGGGAAGAAGGGGGAGTGACGCTATATGTAAAAAATCTTAAAGCTATGGAATTACAGGACGTAAAAGGGAGTGAGGAGACACTGTAGGTTAAACCAGAAAGAGGGGAAGGTAAATCTATTTGCACTGGTGTGATATACAGATCCCCCTCACAGGGAGAAGTGGACAGATTTAATAGACACATGCAGTGTTGTCATGAAAGGAGAAGTTCTACTGATAGGTGACTTCAACATTGCCAGATGTTGGGGCACACACCTGATGCAGTGTCATCTAGAAATAAGGAGATCCTAGATTTTCTACAGGGAGAACTACTCCAGCAGCTGGTAACAGAACCCACACAGGAATGGGTCATACTGGACTTGGTGCTTACCAATGGGGAAAGTGTTTTCGATGCTATAATGGAAGATCTTGTATACAATGTTCACCAGATGGTGTGGCTCACTATTGGGACGAGGGCTGATAAAATCCATTCAAAAGCGAGGGTCTTAGATTTTAGGAAAACTAATTTTGCCAAGATGGGACTATATCTCAAATTGTTAGCAGGATGGGAACAGCTGGGGGATATAGAAAAGCAATAGACAAAACTGAAAGGGGATATTTTAAGGCAAATACATGTAAAGGAAAAGGAGGACACTATGGTTCTCAAAAGAAGTAGCTGAAAAGGTGAAGAAAAAGAGGGAGGCCTTCAGGAAATACAAGAAATCATAGAGAGGAAGACAGGCATCTATATTTGGAAAAACCTAGAGAAGCTATCAAGGTAGTGAGAGAAGCAAAGATACAAAAAGATGAAATAGCCAATGCAATAAAATGGGGGATAGGACATTTTTCAGATATGTTAGGGAGAGGAAGTAGGACAAACGTGGTATTGTCAGACTCAAGGAGAGGATTATGTATAAGCTAATGAGGATATAGCAGAATTGCTGAACAAATATTTCTGTTCTGTGTTCACAGATGAAGGGCCAGGAGCAGGACCTCAGAAAATACCCACAAAAATGAACAGAATTGATGGGGATCTTGAACGATTTACAGAAGACTGTGTTCATAAGGAACTAGCTAACTAAAAGTAGATAGTGATAAGATTAGATGGTTATCATCCAAGAATAATGAAGGAACTTGGGGACATTCTAGTGGTTCCATTAACTGACCTTTTCAATGCCTCTTTGGAGCTGGGAGTAGTCCCAGAGAACTGGAGAAAGGCACATGTGGTCCCTTTACACAAAAGAGGAAGCGAGGATGAGTTTGAAAACTACAGGCCAGTTAGTCTAACCGTTGAGTAAATTAATGGAAACACTCTAAAAGAGAATAGTGAGGTTTCTGGAGTCCAATGGATTGCAGGATCTGAGGCAGCATGGGTTTACCAGAGGCAAGTCTTGTCAGAAATATCTGATTTTCTTTGACTGTGTGACTAGGGAGTTGGACCAAGGGAAAACCATAGATGTGGTGTACTTAGATTTCAGTAAAGCCTTTGACACTGTTCCACACGAGCAACTTATTTATAAACCGAGCACCCTAGGGATGAACCCTAAAGTGACTGACTGGGTTAGAAATAGGTGGAGTGGGAGGCAACAAAGGGTACAGGTAAATGGAGCTCACTCTGAAGAGAAGGAGGTTACTAGTGGTGTGCCATAGGGAATTTTTCCTTGGTCCGATTCTCTTTAACATCTTTGTTATTGATATTTCAAAAGGGCTGTCGGGTAAGACTTTCCTGTTTGCAGACGATACTAAAATCTGCAGTACAGTAGATACCCAGGAAGGATTAGATAGCATGAGGAGGGATCTAGCTAAACTTAAGGATTGGTTGAGAATTTGGCAGCTAAAGTCTAATGCTAAAAGATGCAAAAATCCAAGGGAGTGGTCCAGTATAGGGGGCAAAGTACTTTCCTTCATGAAAGAAGAACAGGACCTGGGTGTGATTGTTTCTGATTTTAAAGTGGCTAAACAGGTAGAAAAGGTGACGGCAAAAGCCAAAAGGATATTTTGGTGTATAGGGAGAAGAATGGCCAGCAGAAAAAAGGAGGTGATAGTGCCTCTGCATATGTCTCTAGTGAGACTTCTTTTTGAGGATTGTGTGCAATTTTGGAGATTGCACCTTCAAAAAGAAAATGAACAGGATGGAGTTGGTGCAGAGGGTGTCTACTAAAATGGTTAGTGGTCTTCATTATAAAGCATATGAAGACAGACTTAAAGGTCTTACTATCTATATATTAGAGGAAAGGCGGAATAGAGGAGATATGATAGTGACGTTTAAATAATTCTGTGGCATAAATGCACAAGGGGAGATCCTCTATTTATTTTCATTCTCTTATATACTGTGCTATTCTGCATCAGTGTGGTTTACATTGAACAGGGCATTATAACTTGGAGATAACTATTTTACAGGGAACATGGGCTATGGAGGGTTAAGTGGCTTGCCCAAGACCACAAGGAGCATCTGTGGGACTAGAAACCCCAGTCCTTCTGGCCCAAGGTTGCTGTCCTCTAGTGGGATTTGAACCCCTGACCTTCTAGCCTGAAGTACCTTGCCCCAACCACTAGGCCACTCCTCCACTCCAATTGAAAGCAAACTCTGCTACGAGAGGACATAGTATGAGGGTGAAAGGGGATAGACTCAGGAGAGTATTTGAATTCAAAAAAGCATGGAACCAACACAGAAGATCTCTAAAGGAAAAGAGGACTATAGCTGATATGGAAGGGCAGACTAGATAGGCCATATGGTCTTTCTGCCATCATGTTTCTATATTTCTTACTAAATACGTAGGGCCTGAAATTGAGTACTGCAGGCTATGTGCTGTGGCAGCACATAGCCTGCCTACTGACCCCCCTCCCTAACCTGGATATTCACTTCTGCGCTGGTGGAAGTGAATACCGGGTTAGCCCAGATGCCCTGGCAGCCGCAGAGGCTACACGGGTAGCAGCGATTTTTGTTGTTATCCGCATAGTGTCTGCGTCTTAAAGATAGGTGAGTTTTTTCCTCGCCTATCATTAAGGTGCAGAGGGCTACGCGGGTAGCAATGAAAATAACTGCTACATGTGTAGCCTCATCCTCTGCCCCATTCTGCCCTGGAATGCCCCTAACACGCCCCAATGCTCTGCGGATAGCATTTGGCCGCGTTAGGGACTTAGCTGGGATATTTGAAGGGCACTACCTGTGTAGGTGCCCTTCGAATATCCCAGATGAGGCCATTACAGGGGTAACTAAGGAAGTTATTTGTATAAGGGCCTTTGAATATCGGGCCCATAGTGCACATATTTTACAATAGTCCCCCTGTGGGGAGGGCATTCTTGGAAATAACACAACACACAGTGGCTGTGAAATTGCAACTCTGCTTTACTAAACAAGCTCTGAGCAATGACTTGCAAACATTTGGAGAAGAATTTTAGAAGATCCATACAAGTGCAATCTGGGATGTCCAAGTCAGAACGTTGGAAAAAAATGTAGGCATGTCCAGGTGCAGTCATGATTTCACAAACCTGGATGTGTCTGATAGGGATGTCAGCAGGGCATCTACTTAAATATCCCCAGAACTGTAATCTAGAACCTAGCTGTCTAGGACAGCATAATGGTTAAGGTAGCAAGTTAAGAACAGGACAGCCAGGGTTCAAATTCTGTTGCTACTGTGTTGAACACTGGGGATAATAGAGTGCTTTCTTCTTTACACTCTCGAGATGTCTTTCAGCTAAAAATAAGTACTTTTTTTCAGATGCTTGTTTGTTGCTATGCGGATGTCCATGATGTTTCTAAAAAATGAGCCCCTTGGTGTAAATTACATTTTCAAAGTAAATTTCAATAGTATTTGCAATTCTTTCAAGATGCTGGGTAGACAGCTTTCTTCTTCCTCCAATAAATATATTTTCCTAGTCTCTGGCACCCAATGTTGCCTGCATCTCTCTCACTCTAACGTGCAGGTCAGTTTCGAGAGGGTAGCTACTGCCAGAAAAATAAATACTTGCCCTCAATTATTTCATTGGGTATCACAGAAGTATATAGCTTTCATCAGTGAATACAGGTCTCAGACTTACAACAGCCACGATGGGAATTTTTACCCAAACCGTGCGCCTAATCGCATCAATGACCTTAAGGTATTCACTGGATTTTATGTTGATTTCGCTTGATCTATACAGCTGATTCACCCATATTAATCCTTGTAAAATTTCATATTTTATAGAGAAGGAATTGTGCTTAACTTAGCTGTGTTTCCACTGATAATAAATCCCCGACGCCACCTGATAGGCACCTCATTGCGTTTCTGTTGTTTCTTCAGGGGGAATTCACATAAACCAGCACACTCTATAAAGCAAGGAAATTTAACATCAACTATAATGCTTTCATTTTGATATCATCTGTGCAAATGCTCTTGAGAACATAGATTATACTGCTCACCTCCCAATTTGCGGCCAAAGTAAACTCACTTGTTGTAGAATCGTTTTACCATACGCACTTTCTCTCTGTGCTCAGAATGCCGCGCATGTGCAGAACCGCTGCTGGCATCTATTTATAGTGACAAAGTATCACTAAAACTATCCATCCAATAGGGAGAGAAACCAATTAGTGAAGGTGTCACCCATTTCACAATATAACTTATAAACACGCTCGCCATTCGATACAGCTGTTAAGTCCCGTGTCCCCTACTGTTTCTAATCGGAAGATCCATTTCTGTTGCTGAATGGTTAATGTTTGAGTGCGAGATCTGCCATTCTTCCCTGTTATGACTTGTTCAATAGCGAAACAACGTAAATCTTGGAACTGATGATTATTATCAATGCAGTGGGCCACTATTGGAGCCTCCATCTGTTTACATTTTAACCTACTGCGATGTTCTCCAATGCGGATTTTAAGTTGCCGTTCAGTTTTGCCAATATAAAAAAGCCCACAAGGACATTTAAGGGCATACACAACGTGATCTGTAGTACATGTTGTCATTTGTTTTAACCAATAGGATCTACCGTGGTACTCAAACTGTGTCAGCTCTTCAGTGATGCTACAAATGTTGCACTCACCACACATTTTATGTCCCCCTAATGTTGATGCTAAAGTATTGCTTATGGGGCGTAATCTTGCTGGACTCAAATTATCCCGCAAATTAAAATGTCGGGTCCAGACACAGCGAACACTCTTATTTTGCACTCCAGGCAAAGTGCTAAGCACGTTGTAATGTCTTTTTATAATCCGTTTAATTTCTCCACTGAAAGGTGAGTATTTAGTGACAAAATTGATGCTGTCGTCTTCTATTGGAGGACCTCGAGATTTTGTTTGTAACAGTAAACCCCTATTGTTGTATAGGGCCCGTTTATAGGCTGCTCTAATGGTCGAACGAGGATAACCTCGGTCATAAAAATCTTGCATTAACTTTTTCGCCTGTAACTTCTACTCCTGTGTGGTCGAACAATTACGTCTGTATCTTATGAATTGAGAAAAAGGCAATGAATCCCTTAATGGTTTTGGATGATTACTCCCATAATGCAAAAGTGTGTTCCGGTCAGTAGGCTTTTTATATACTGTTGTGTACCAGCCTCCAGGAGTCTTCTGTACTGTAACATCCAAAAAAGTAATTCGCTGTGTGTGTGTATATTGGGATCAACCTGATTGAGCCACTTCTCAAATTGATGGAAATCAGCACTAGATCCATTCCATAAAAGAAAAACGTCATCAATATACCTTTTCCATAATAATATGTTAGAACTATATTGTGACTTGTCCAACCATTGGTGCTCAAAATGATGCATGTAAAGATTGGCCACAGAAGGAGCATAAGTTGCCCCCATGGCTACTCCTGATAGCTGTTGATAAATCTGGCCATCGAACTCAAAATGATTGGAGTATATGGTTAATTCTGCCAAGCCAGATATAAATTCCAACTGCGCTGGAGCCAACTCTGTCTTTTCCCTCAGCATCATCATAATAACTGCGTGAGCCGCTGTTTGGGGGATACTCGTATACAACGAGGTCACGTCTAGTGTTACTAACACCACTGTGTCTACTGTTGCCCAACTCTCATTTTCTTCCAGGATTTTTAAAAAATGAGACGTGTCTCTAATATAGGTGGGAATCATGGACATTAAAGGTCTCAAAAAAGAGTCCACGTACATAGACAACGGTTCTAAAATCGAACCTTTCATTGAGACGATTGGTCTCCCCGGAGGATTGTCGACATCCTTGTGAATTTTGGGAACAAGGTAAAAACGTGGTAGCGTAGGTGCAGGCTCATTCAAAAATTTACACTCCTTGCGGTTAATGACTGAAATTTCCAACGCATATGCCGTCAGTCTTTATTTGTTGCTGTAAGGCAGTGGTAGGATCTTGTGCAAGAAGTTTGTAAGTGGAGGACTGTGAAAGCTGTCGATGTGCTTCTGCAAGGTATTTTTCCCTATCCATTACTACTGTTGCTCCCCCCTTGTCAGCACGTTTGATGACCAAATCCGTATTAGTCTTTAACTCATGAAGGGCTATCTTTTCTGCCTGCGATAATCTATTCGAGCGCCGAGACCGTTGTTTTTCAAGTTTTTCCACATCGGTCAAAACTAATTGTTTGAATAAATTTAATGCCATGGGGGGAGGTTCAGGAGGTACCCAATTAGAACGTAAGGGCAACGGCAATTGTTGCAGTAATGGACTTGAATTAGACTGTTGATTTCTTGAAGGTGTCAACGAGAAGTACGTTTTCAAGTGTATTTTCCGCAGAAGGCATTCTAAGTCTAGACGAAATTGAAAGCTATCAAAATTGATTTCAGGTACAAATGTAAGACCCTTGTTTAATAAACTAATTTGATCTGGTGTAAGCTGTATCTTTGAAATGTTAATTACTAAAGAATTATCTCGAGTATTAACCATGTCTCCCCCATACACTGCTAAGGGAGACTGTAGAGATCTCAAGTAATCCGTTGTCGACTTCCCCCTTTCCCGCGTTGCTTCACTCGTTGTGATTCTTTCTTTTTTGCTTTTGGATCGTTCTCCTCTTGAAAATCCTCTTTCCTGCTGGAATCTGTCGAGGTCGATTCACCTTCCAAAACATCAAAGTCAACCCTTTTCCGAAATTTACGTGGTCTTCGTCTAGGGTTTTGCCATGGATAGACGTACCCAGTGGTATAATCACTGTAATCACGTTTGAGCTTACGCGCCTTCAATTGTTTAGTTTCTTCATGAATTAATTGTACTTGGGTTTCATGTTCTTTAAGTTTGTTATTTAATTGTGTAGATGTGACCTCTTTCTTTAAATTTACTGTCATCTCATCTATTTGCTGCTTCACAATTTCCAGGTCAGCAGTGGTGGTCTCCACTATCAACATCATTATGTCTAACGAGCACTTATTAAGTATGCCATTCCATTTCTCCATAAATGCAGCGTTGTCTTGAAATAATTTCGGTTCTTTATATATCCTTAGACCGCGTGGTATTTGTTGGCGGTGGATATATTAAATTAAGGAAAGACGGTGCAGTTCCATTCTTACTTTACGTTTCTGAGCTTGTAAAAGGGCTTCCCAATCTGTGGTGCACAGCCCTATATCTTGTTCTGCTTCTAAAGCAAAAGGTGTTGATTCTTTGCAGATGTCGGCAATTTGCGTTGCATTATAGCTATAAATCTCCTTCCAAGAAGGATGACCTTCCATATCTGTGTCTCAACACTAACGTGCAGGTCAGTTTCGAGAGGGTAGCTACTGCCAGAAAAATAAATACTTGCCCTCAATTATTTCATTGGGTATCACAGAAGTATATAGCTTTCATCAGTGAATACAGGTCTCAGACTTACAACAGCCACGTTGGGAATTTTTACCCAAACCGTGCGCCTAATCGCATCAATGACCTTAAGGTATTCACTGGATTTTATGTTGATTTCGCTTGATCTATACAGCTGATTCACCCATATTAATCCTTGTAAAATTTCATATTTTATAGAGAAGGAATTGTGCTTAACTTAGCTGTGTTTCCACTGATAATAAATCCCCGACGCCACCTGATAGGCACCTCATTGCGTTTCTGTTGTTTCTTCAGGGGGAATTCACATAAACCAGCATACTCTATAAAGCAAGGAAATTTAACATCAACTATAATGCTTTCATTTTGATATCATCTGTGCAAATGCTCTTGAGAACATAGATTATACTGCTCACCTCCCAATTTGCGGCCAAAGTAAACTCACTTGTTGTAGAATCGTTTTACCATACGCACTTTCTCTCTGTGCTCAGAACGCCGCGCATGTGCAGAACCGCTGCTGGCATCTATTTATAGTGACAAAGTATCACTAAAACTATCCATCCAATAGGGAGAGAAACCAATTAGTGAAGGTGTCACCCATTTCACAATATAACTTATAAACACGCTCGCCATTCGATACAGCTGTTAAGTCCCGTGTCCCCTACTGTTTCTAATCGGAAGATCCATTTCTGTTCCTGAATGGATCTCACTCAGGCAGGCCAGTGCCACCATCAGGTGAACTAGATGAGAGCCTAGAGTGCCGGAATCCCGAGGGTCTATCTTGCGGCTATAGTCTCCTCTCTCCAGGGCCTGCAGTAGTGGCAATGGCTTTGAAACCATGATGCATCAACCTGAAGTTTGCATCAGAGGAAGTGGTAGGTTGTAGAAGGTAATGGAGGCAGGGTGGTGGCACAATGGAGGCCTGCTTAGGGCAGCTCTAATCCTTGTATCAGCCCTGCACTTAGCAGATGCCTCACTTCTCAGACCTCAGCTGTGCTAGCTCCAGCAAGTCCCACCCTTCACCTTAGTTCTAGTTACATGCCACTGGGCTCCTCACTGGATCACAGGACAAAGGACAAAGTTCCTGGGGAAATGCTTCCAGCCTTTCATGGTTACCCTGCATCCTCCTGTCCAGGCTAACACTGGACAACTTCCTCCCACTGGGAGATCTCATCCTTCTCTTGCAATTGCTGTTTTTCCTTTGACTCTTGACTTTTAGAGGGCATGAAGCTCTTCGCTCTTCAGAGATCGGCCTGCTTATTGTGAGACAGAAACGAAGAGTAAAGCTTCTCTCTCTGAAGTACTCTCTTTTTACTTTGCTCTAGGACCAGACCTAACAAGGCCGAAGAGTGCTGGCTACTTGTGTCTACTTGTTGCTGCAAGGGAGGAAAAAGGCAGAGGACTCTTGTCCTCCAAGCGATAGGCCTTAAAATAACCTAAGGAGTCTGCTATCTCCTCCACTGGGTGCATCCCAATGGGAACCCAGCTAGAACAATTCAAAGGCTTTTACTGTATCCCTATCCTCTTCCAGGGTAGTTCGACTCCTTGATGGCATGCATGAGAAAATTCACCCCATGCTGTAAGGATTTTAAAGACACCTGGGTCATACCAAATTTCAATTTAAAATTTGATTTTACTGAGATTTAAGGTTTGTATTTCTTGTAACTGTGATATAAGGACTTGGAAGGGTTATCAGTATGGATGGTTGGTTGGTTCGGGGTTTTGGCTGCAATGTTTGGAGGGTATTTCAGATTATATGATATATTTAATTGAATAAATAAGTAAATGTGATCAGTGGAGTGTTTCAGAGATTTGTTCTGGGGCTGGTTCTGTTCAGCACATTTATAAATTATATTGCTGAAGAATCAGAAGGAAAAATTTGTTTTTCTTTTCATTTTTTCTTATGTAGATTTAGCACACACATTTTCATGGCTAGCTTAAGTTATAGTCAGGTACAATGAGCATTTCCCTGTCCATGAGGTCTTATGATCTAAAGGGTCAATATTCAGCTGTGAGGGTCGGCATTTGTTAAAACACCAGCCAGTACAGCTAATCAAAATCTGAATATTTGGCACCAATATCTGTATAGTGGCTGGTGTTGAATATTAGGGATGTGCTTTCATTTAAACTGGAAGCTGCGATCTCGGTGAAACAAACAATGACAGTTGTCATTTCGCATTTCCTGTCAATAGTGCGGACTGCTGTGGAAGAGAGTGCACTGTCATGCAACAGTACTCACTATTTGCGCATGTGTGAATAGTGCATGCTGTTGCATAATAGCACACATTGTGAAAGACTGCGTGCTATTGCTCAATAGTCTGTGCTACTGCGCAACAGCGTGCATTATAGATGGGAAATGATATGAGGTGAAAAAAATGAAAGCCAAAAGTGAAATGAAGGAAAATAAACATTTTTGGGCTGCACATTCCTACTGAATATCCAGGTTCAATGGTGACCAGCATCGCTATCTGAATAGCGGTCATATTCAGCCACTTATCCAGGTAGCGAACTCCATAGCGTTAGGACAGCTTTCTTCTGACCAAGCTTTATACAGATCTGGTTAGTGGTCTGAATATCGCTGCTTATCATAGAACTTCAAACTGAAGCCCAGCTCTGCCCCTGGACCACTCTAGCACTATCCAGACAGTGCCAAGATGGTTAGAGGGCATATTCAGTGGCACTGTCTAGATAGTACTGCTGAATATCTTGGTGGTTGGCACTTATCCAGTGAGCTGGTGCTGCTAACTGGATAAATCTTTGTTTAATGAGTTTATACTTGAAGCAACACAGGGTGAAGTGTCAGTGGAACCTGAATGCCGTTTTCCCTGTTTCTTAGTATGTGCTTATAATTGTTACAATATGGTATGAGTGGGTACCCCTAAGAGAGCCCATGAATGAGAATGACAAGTGATCTAAGACAGCTCAAGAAATGGTTGCATGAAACTAGGGAAAACTGTTCAAGGCGTTCAGGATCACAGAATACTTTAAACACCCCAGGACTTTTTATTAAATCTAACACTACTTCATCAAGATGAGCCTTCTCACTTTGTGCTCCAAAACTTTGGAATTCAATCCCACCAAATTATGTGCCATAAAGGACTAACTATCTTTTCGAAGAACTCTAAAGGCATATCTATTTTCATTCTACTTTACTGTAGACAACATGCAATTTAACTTGATTTAACCTCTGTAACTTTTTATTCCCATGCTGTTTCTTCTTTCATCCCACTCATCTACCTTCTTGAGTCTTCTATATTGTTAAAATGTAATAAGTTGTGTTTAATGTAAATCGCTTTGACCTCTAAGATAAAGTGGTATAAGAAATACTGTTAAATAAATGCTTGGTACTTGAATTTCAATGTAAATTAAATAGTGTCATGCATTTGGAATGCTGACATTCTAGTGACCAGAATGCAATGGGGCTGAGAAACTAATGTGCACTAACAAGGGGAAAGATCCGGGAGGGATCAAATCAGAAGATCTGAAGGAAGCTAAATGGTAGAATAAGAAAATGGCCAGAGGCAGAGTAATACTTGTGAAATTCCCCTGAAAATTGTTCCTAAACATGTTTCTATAAAGAATGCATACTATAGGCTATACTAAAATTATGGGAATAATTTATCTGAATTTTTTGACCTCTGGTGAGAAAATAGAGGACAAAATTTGAATAACAACTGCCTTTTTCGCCCAATCGTTTTCTCCTGCATTTTTGGATTTCAAAGTTAATTGGAACCAGTTTCTGTTGGGCTACAGCCTCTGGAGTCTTCATTTACAAACTGTCCTTTTTCCCCTTCTAGACCAGTAATAGATCCATAACCCTGGCTCATTCTGGCACCTAGTAGGCTTGCATCCCGAATGTGAGCAAAAGATATTATCCATCTCATTTTTCTTTTTCATCAGAGTAATATCCCTTTCTGAATATGTCCTTCTGATGACATGAAGTGGCATTTTAGAAAGGATGTCCAAGTCAAATCAGAGACATGCAGAGAAGAACATGCTGAGAAATGCCAGGGATGTCTATATCTCCACCCAAGTTTAGAAATATAGACATCCCCGAAGTAGACGTCCACACTGGTGTCCACATAGACATCCGCCTCAGGAAACCATGGGTCAAAGTCCATCTCATGCAAGCTAAGATAAGAATACATCCAGTGGCATAGCAAAATGAAAACATGAGCCTCATTCCCCATCAGTATTCGTTATCAGCATGGAAAATATATGGGACATGAGCGGACTTCCTTCTCCATTCTCACACACATTAGCTCGGCAAAGAACCCTAACATCCATCTGACAAAATGAGCACTTTTGCAATGCCTATTCATGCCTTGAGCAGGTATCTGCTTGTACGTGGCTTGGGATGTCCAGGGTGCTTCTGAAATCAGGTGATGATGTCCAAGTTCTAGGAACACCCTGAGTATACCCACTCCAAACCCCCTTTAGACTTGGATGTTCTCGCCCCAGAGAAGTCCACAGAACTGGTTTCTAAAATGGTTCTGGGGACACCTCCATACTTCGGACATCTGCATGCCCATTTTTGGACATCTAAAGCCTGACTAGGGCTTCCACAACAACCCCCAAAATGTACATCTGAAACAGAGTGTAGTTATTGAATTTGTCCCAGAAACATTTGTCTGCCCTGCAGGATAAAAAGAATGTTCCTAATGCTCTGCTTGAAGAACAGATTAGAGAATCCACAAACTCATAGCACCTGAGCATCATATGCATAGGAGCTGTCTTCAGAGGGAAATACTACTTTGAATGCCCTCATCCTTTTTTCATTACTCAGAGAGATAAGAATCAAAGTTTTTAACATGAAAAATGGCCAGTGACCTTCGTTTGTCTCTACAATACGATTTGTGATTTCTAAAGTTATCGTTACTTCTCTAAAGTTCCCTCTCACAACTAAACTGCCATTAATTAATTGGGTATCAGGTTTTGTGTGATAACAATGCTTGAATGAACATATGGGATATCTAATTCTAGCTTTTGAGCATTCAAAAGGTAATTAGCATGTGTATGAGTAAAGCAGTAGTTTACCTATAGAAATGCCTTTTAAAAATAAAATTGCTCTCCCAGCATGTGGGTAAATACACGTATAATCTCTGTATGTTTGCATTTGGACAGAAACATGGAGGCATTTTCATTTACATGTAGACTTTCTGATTTTAAAAAGTGTGATCAATAATGTTTCTCCTCTTTTCATCTTTTTGCACTAGCTTCCTAACTCTTTTGACAGTTTATAAAATCCTTGTTCTCACCCTGCGAGTTCTAGTCATATCATGCCCTTCTTACCTGGCCACTCTTATTTCCCCTTACCTCCTAGTCGCTCCTTTTGTTCATCCAATGCTGCTCTTTTCCCTCCCCCTCCTTCAGCCTGCACCTTGTTGTTTCTTGAAACTCTTCCATTGCCCACGCAGACATGTCCCTGTGGAACTCTCTCCCTTTCTGTCTTCGGTCTAAGTCCTCTTTCCCCATTTTCATGAAGAACCTCGAGACCTGGCTGTTTCAACAACCTTTTCCAGAGCCCAATGCCCCCTGACTGCCTTTTATCAGCCAGTAACCTGCTTGCTTCCCTCCCCACATTTTAACACCCTACTCTTGCCTTTCCTTTTCTTTCTTTCTGTTTTTCCCTCCCTTTTCAGATTTTATTTTTAAACTGCTGTGCGAGGTTTTTGTTTGTTGATGGTATATCAAGTGCCTGAAATAAAGTGGCCCCAAAAACCACCTATACATTTTGGCACGTGTCAATGTGTGCAGGGTTTTTTTTGCCCAGCTAATTCTCAAAGGAAATGTAGATGCATACTTTCCCATTGAAACTATGGGGTATGTTTACTAAACGGCGCTAACGTCACAACTGCAACGTTATCGCACGATAATGGCGCCTTACCATGTGAGAACGTCACGTATCGCACGATAATGTGACCGGCGGCATTAAGGTGTGCTGAAGGTGGAGTAAGGCTCCCCAGAGGGCGGAGTAAGGCTCCCCAGGGGCGGAGAGAAGGGGTCAATGGGTGGAGAATGGGCGGGGAGAGGCTCCATGCACACTAACGCCATGAAATGAAGGTCTGAAAATTAGCGCCAGTGAAAACCTCGCGCTAGAGGCACATTTGCAGGAGAGAGAAATAATTTCAGTCAGCAATGTACAGCAAAGGCAGGCAAACCAAGAAAAGTGATAGTAGTGATACATGTGCAGCAGCAGCAGAATAGTGGCCAAGTACGAGAGGGCACAACGGTGAGGCTGCAAATGGGGCACAGGGGGCTGAAGGCGGGACATGCAGTGGGGCAGCTGGGGCACAGGGTGGACCAGGCAGATGCTTAGGTGTCACATAGGAACACAGAAACAGAAAAACAGCAAGCCAGCAACTGACCAAGGGCAAACATGCCCACGAATGTGTGACCCACAGTGTCCCAGCGGACATCACCCAGCAGGTACCCCAAAGGGCACTTAACATTGACAGGCGGTGCCGGGGGAAGCATGGATGTCAATGTAGGCACCCCTACCCCAGACCTCACACCATGGGCAGCCACCTATTGGCATACTGGATGGCCTAGGACTGCGCACCACCAGCACCACTGGCATAAGGGCATGTCGGCATAAGGGCATGCCAGCATGGTGGCGGAGGAGGTACTGGTGGTGGAGGGGGCAGTGGCATCTGCCCACAGCACACCAAGGCCAAGACCTGTTCAGGTGGGTGGCATGCAGTGCAACGGACAAGGGCTGTCTGATGAACAGTAATGCTATCCCCAGGGAATAACCTGCCTCTGTGGCAACAGTTTGGTGCAGTACACACAGCCAGTATATTCAGGAGCAGAAGGTCACAGGTTCAAACCCCAGCTGTGGATCCTGCAAGCCATGTACCCTCATTTTACCCTTACTAAACCATGGTAATAAAGACAGAATCTTTATTGCAGATAAAAGTAACACACCATAAATGCCTATATTGTACCCTATAGAGCACATACACCGTAAACATGTGCAATCCCTAGAGTAGAGTCTCCCAACTCCAGTCCTGGAGGGCCAAACACCATTCAGATTGTCAGGATGTCCCTAATAAATATGCATGAGAAGCATTTACATGCACTGCCCCATTGTATGCAAATGTAACCATGCATATTCATTAGGGACAGCATGAAAACCTGAACCATGTTTGGCCCACCAGGACCGGAGTTGGGAACCTCTGCCCTAGAGCAGCAGCCGACAGGGGCACAAACACCCACACCCACATGCCCCACTATGCAGCAGCTCATGGAGAGTCAGGCTGTTGGGCCCTGTGCGGAGCAGCATCTACCAATACTAGCACCTGCATACCTTAGCAATGCCGTCTTAAATGTGGAAACACGTTCCACATATATCAAAAGGTTGCTATTAATAATGTCAGATAACAAATCCTAAGTTGAACACAATTTGTTAACAGGGATTCATCATAGCAACCTTTCTGATATCTGTGGAATGTGTTTCAGGTTTTGTTTCTGACAGTGTTTAACTCCCCCAGGGAGTGACCCTAATAGTATTGAGTACCATAGCAATGCCTGCACTCTGCCCAGGACTGGTGTGGTGGCCAGGGCTGCCAACCCCCTCCATATTTGCACAATGTTGAAATAGGTGCAGTAGTGTGCGTATGTCTATCCAGTGTTATGTGGCTGCCTACACCTTAATGAGCCCACAGTGCTTGTACTGTTTCCAGTGTTAGCCTGCCAATGTGCATAATGAGGAGCAAGGTACTATGAGTAGGTAGCATCTGCACAGGGCATAGGGCAATGGCTGGGACATTGTAGTGCCAGGCCACCACCTGCACGGACAGGGTGGCCACAGCATGTCATACAGGGAGGTCACTCTCACCCTGACTGAGCAGCATGGCTAGGTTACCCCATAGTGCTATATAGTATTTCTTGCATGTAATATCTATGGGTTCCCTTTTCTGGTGCCCAATCACTGACATACCTGCTTGGTGTGTGTGATTACATCCCATTTTTGGTTGCACATGGTTTCTCCAGTAACATGCACTATGTACTAGCTAGTGGACTGTCTGCAGTTAGCATCTATATGACTGGAACACCTTGCAGGGTGCAGTGGATGGAGACTGACCATGCCCCCTGCTGGTGAATGTCAGATAGGGGTGGGGCTACTGAGCTTTTCCAGGCCTACTGCCCTATGTGATGTGTACAGATCTGCATTGACCTCCCTGTAGGGTGCCAATTCCCCTCTACTGCCACCATGGCAGAGATATAGAATGTGGATCTGTTGGTGGGAGATCTTGTCCCCCACCCTGACCCACAGTGGCGAGTTGGATGGTGCTACATAACCTGTTTTGGGGTCCGAACACCACCCTTCACTTATAACATATGACCATGGCACCCACCCAGGATATGCACTATTCTGTGTGCATCATAGTCAATAAGGCCTTGACATAACTGGGAAATACAGACAAACACAGGTGTGTCTGCAGGGAATACCCATCACACAATGACACTGATGAGGACCTGCAGCACAGCCTATTTCAGCCATGCCATGTGCTGCGGACCTGGTGCTGGGCGCCCCACTTCACCCTCAGGGTGAGCACAGGAACCATACGATGTCATGGTCTGTAGCTATTCTGTGCCAGTAACACACATGGTCAGTTCCCCCTACCAGGCTGGGGTGCTATAGAGGCGCATATCCCATCTTGTGATCAGATGTAGGCTGCTGATCTGCATGTGCAGTGCATCATGGGTATGGGTGGGTTTACCCTATCCTGGTAACCACAGCAGACAGTTTGTGTGGTGACCTGCAGTCTTTCTGTAGCCAGCCAGTGGTGTGTTGGACACTATAGAGATGTAGTCCACTGGTTATTTCAATGTCTGTAGAGGCAGAGGTCATGGGTTTGATCTCACAGTGGTGTTATTTAAGAATGCTGTCTGAGTCTTTTCCTTTTCATTTCAATCAGTGCTGCCAGCAGAAACACCCTCACAGTGCTGTAGCCTAAGTTTCCTCATGGGCGCCCTATACAGCACCCTATAGGGCACATTATAGGGTGCCTTGGCAGACGGGGCACTTTATAATGTGACCTATGGGGCACCTTATAGTCCGCCTTATGATGCAGCTTAGGTTACGGCACTGTGAGGGTGTTTTTGCTGGCAGCACTGATTTAAATTTTAAAAAAAAGCCTCAGACAGCCTTTTTAGATTACACCACTGCAGGATTGAACCCATGACCACTGCCTCCACTGTCATTGCAGTAACCAGTGGGCTACATCTTTATAGCTTCTAACACTGTGCTGGCATGTACTTAGTGTTAACGCGCGTTAACATGCCACAGCGCCCACTATCACGCGATACAGATTCTTGCTACCTTAGGACCGGAACCCCCACTCCTTATATGGCATTCTTCACATTATCGCTGCAACTAGCGCCGGTAACAATAAGACGGTTTAGTAAACATACCCCTATGTGTGAAGTCCAGGGGTAAACTGCTGACAGCCCATGGTTCTGCAAGCAGATTTTTGAAGAATTCCACGCGGAGTTTGCCTTTGAGAATCCAGGCAGCTCTAGGAAAAAGTGTACCTTCTACCTTTGTTCATTTGCACCTGCCTTGAAATGGTGCAAAAGTGTCTATGGGATATGATACAGGGGCTTCAAAATGAGATCCCCCCCAAATGTTTTGCTGTAGGTAAGTGTCCATGCTGCTGCCAACATGAGTACTTTTACTGAATTTTCTAATGCCTCATTTCCACAGGTAAAAATACTATTTTCCCCAAGGAAATGGTTTTCAAAATTGCCCTCACGTGCAACACCTTCTCAGACAGAAATCGTGATGTGGCCCAAAATGAAGTTTACGCTTCCCCATGAGTATGGAATGAATTTTTATGAGAAACAAATCAATAATCCAGGCATGCCGATTGCCCTTAGCTAATGAGAATGCCATCTTTCTTCAGTCACGCTCCAATTCCATATTTTCTTCCTGCTACATTTTTGTTTTTGCTAATCAAAGTAGGTTAAAGTGAATGCAAGCAGTTTGATCCCCTGTAAACTGCAACCAGCTTACATTGCTACAGACGTTCTGTCAACAATAATACGATTTCTGAGTCTCCGGGCAGGCTGGGGTCTATAATCACAATAAAACTTTTATCAGTTTCATTGTTTTCCATACAGGTACATCGTAAATGACATAACTTCATTACTGAACAATGCTGACAATTTTGTCTTGTGTTCTTACATTAAATTCTTTTTGGCAGGGATTTCTTCTTGTTCTGTTACTTTGACACCTTCTTGGCTCACACTCTGTTAGGAGCACTAGACGAAATTCTGTGTTCTCAGTAGGTGACTCTTTTTGACATAGCACTAAAACTGTGAATTTTTGCTGTGGCATAGAAAACTGCAGTTTCCAAAAAATAGCTGATTCTATCGCTTGTGAACATATGGCGTTCTGGAGTTGGACAACATTGAACTTTCAGTTAAAGACAAGACCAAATGTAACATTGCAAACGTGTCTATACACTTTAATGTCTCATTGTAACTGCACTTTCTGACATCATTATTTTCTTTAACTGATTAATAGAATATTATCAAACACAGAGCTAAAAGTATGGCTATGTACAGGACACAAAATCCACACCCAACAACAAAGAATCCACTTTGTAATGTTGGATTAAGCTATGGAAAGTACATTGGAGTGCAGATATATCTTAAATTCTTGTTTTGAGGCTGGAGAAAATGTCAAAAAATAAAAAATTAGCTCAGACCAGAACTCCAGTTCAAAGGAGGAAATGGACAGAGACTTGATCAATGATACTGCAAAGGTAGTAGAAAAGGACGAGGTGGTGATAATGGGGGACTATAATCTGACAGATGTGGATTGGAATATCCCGTCTGCAAATATGGAAAAAAGTATAAAGATCATGGATGCTCTACAAGAGGCTTTGCTCAGGCAACTGGTGAAGGAACTTACCAGGGAAGGGTCAATGCTGGATCTGTGTTTCATGTCCAGGTGGGTGTCCACTTGAGCAGCAGTGATCCCCATGTGGTGTGGTTTGAGGTAAAAGCCAAGACAGAGTCAAATCGCAGTAAATTCAAAGTCCCAGATTTCAAAAATGCTGACTTCGGTAAAATGGGAAAGTACCTGAAGGAGGAGCAGGCAGGGTGGGAGGAGGTAAGAAGTAGAAAGGCCATAACAAGGGCAACAGATCTATATGGAAGGAAAGTAAATAAAAGCAAGAGGAAAAGGAAACTGATATGGTTCTACAGTGAAGTGGCTGCAAATATAAAGGCAAAAATGATAGCATTCACAATGTTCAGATCACAAAAAACACAGAAACGAATTCCAGATAAAACTGAAAGAGGCAAAAAGAGCAATCAGGATGGGAAAAGCACACTCGGAAGAAAAAATGACTGTACATGTGAAGCGAAGTGATAAAACTTTGTTCAGGTATATTGAGCAACCCACACTATAGTTACACGATGCAAGGCTCCACATTAGAAACCACCACCCAGGAAAAAGATTTAGGAGTCATCGTGGATAACATGTTAAAACCCTCCGCCCAGTGTGCAGCGGCGGCCAAGAAAGCAAATATAATGCTAGGTATCATAAGGAAAGGGATGGAGAATAAAACAAAGGATGTTATAATGCCTCTGTATCGCTCCATGGTACGACCGCACCTTGAATATTGTGTGCAATTCTGGTCACCGTATCTTAAAAAGGACATAGCGTTATTAGAAAAAGTACAGAGAAGAGCCACCAAATTGGTGAAGGGGATGGAAGGATACTCCTATGAAGAGAGGCTAAGAAGGTTAGGGCTCTTTAGCCTGGAGAAGAGACGGCTGAGGGGAGATATGATAGAGGTCTATAAATTAATGAATGGAGTGGAACGGATAAACGTGGATCAATTGTTTACGCTATCAGAGTATAGAAAGACTATGGGACATATAATGAAGCTACAGGGTAAACTATTTAAGACAAATAAGAGAAAATATTTTTTCACTCAACGTGTAATCAAACTCTGGAATCTGTTACCGGAGGATGTAGTAAGGGCTGTTAGTATAGCTGGGTTTAAAAAAGGTTTGGACAAGTTCCTGGAGGAAAGGTCCATAAACCACTATTAAAAAGGGACCCAGGATATCAATGCTTGACCCAGTACAAGCATTGTGGAACCTGTGTCTTTTGGGGATATTGCTAGGTACGTATGACCTAGATTGGCCACTGTTGGAAACAGGATACTGGGCTTGATGGACCTCGGTCTGACCCAGTATGGCATGTCTTATGTTCTTATGTAGGAGAGGAGGAAGGCCAGAGGTAGAATTTATTTATTTTGCATTTTTATATTCCACATTTCCTAGGGTCAATGTGGTTTACATGTAGCAGCATACAATGAACAAGGAATAAGAAACAAGGAACAAAACAGTTAACAGAAAGGGTAAAACATCATTGTTATGTTTAAATGATGTGGTACATGGAAGTATAATATGTTTGTTTCAAGGCAAGTATGTTTAACGACAGGACTGAGGTCCTGTAAAGCTAAAAGGACATTGTCTAGCATTGTTATATGAGTGAGGAAGTGTGGAGAGATTATCACTTGCTGTAATATTGCGTCTATACTCGTGATATGTTTTTTTAATCAAAATGATCTTTAAAGAGCAGAATTTTTACTTCCTTTTTGGCAGTGAGTGATGTTATTTATGTTTCTAAGGGGTATGTTTACTAAATGGCGCTAACGGCGCAGCTGCAACGTTATCGCATGATAAGTGATGTTATCACGTGATAATGGCGCATTACTATGCGAGAACATCATGTATCGCATGATAATGTGGCCGGCAGCATTAAGGTGCCCAGAGGGTGGAGTAAGGCTCACCAGGGGCGGAGAGAAGGGGTCAGTGGGCGGAGAGTTGGTGGGGAGAGGCTCCATGCACACTAATGCCATGAAATGAAGGTCTGAAAATTAGCGCCAGTGAAAACCTCGCACTAGAGGCACATTTGCAGGAGGGAGAAACCATTTCAGTCAGCAATGTACAGTAAAGTCAGGGAGAGCAAGAAAAGTGATAGTCGTGATACATGTGCAGCAGCAGCAGAATAGTGGCCAAGTACGAGAGGGCACAACGGTGAGTCTGCAAATGGGGCACAGGGGGCTGAAGGCAGGACATTCAGTGGGGCAGCTGGGGCACAGGGTGGACCAGGCAGATGCCTAAGTGGCACATAGGAACAGAAAAACAGAAAACCAGAAACTGACCAAGGGCAAACATGCCCACGAGTGTGTGACCCACAGTGTCCCAGTGGACATCACCCAGTAGGTACCCAAAAGGGCACATAACATTGACAGGCGGTGCCGAGGGGAAGCACGGATGTCAATGTAGACACCCCTACCCCAGACCCCACACCATAGGCAGCCACCTATTGGCACACTGGATGGCCTGGGACTGAGCACCACCAGCACCACCGGCATAAGGGCATGTCAGCATGGTGGCGGAGAGGGACCTGGTGGTGGAGGGGGCAGTGGCATCTGCCCACATTACACCAAGGCCAAGCCCTGTTCAGGTGGGTGGCATGCAGTGCAACAGACAAGGGCTGTCTGATGAACAGTAATGCTATCCCCCGGGAATAACCTGCCTCTGTGGCAACACTTTGGTGCAGTACACACAGCCAGTATATTCAGGAGCAGAAGATCACAGGTTCAAGTCCCAGCTGTGGCTCCTGCAGACCATGTCCCCTCTTTTTACCCTTACTAAAGACTGAATCTTTATTGCAGATAAAAGTAACACGCCATAAACGCCTATATTGTACCCTACAGAGCACATACACCATAAACCTGTGCAATCCATAGAGAAGAGTCTCCCAACTTCAGTCTTGGAGGGTCAAACACCACTCAGATTGTCAGGATGTCCCTAATACATATGCATGAGATGCATTTATATGCACCGCCCGCATTGTATGCAAATATAACCATGCATATTCATTAGGGACAGCATGAAAACCTGAACCATGTTTGGCCAACCAGGACCGGAGTTGGGAACCTCTGCCCTAAAGCAGCGGCCGACATGGGCACAAACACCCATACCCACAGGCCCCACTATGCAGCGGCTCATGGAGACTCAGGCTGTTGGGCCCTGCACGCAGCAGCATCTACCAATACTAGCACCTACATACCTTAGCAATGCCGTCTTAAATGTGGAAACATGTTCCACATATATCAAAAGGTTGCTATGAATAATGTCAGATAACAAATCCTAAGTTGAACACAATTTGTTGACAGGGATTCATCATATCAACCTTTCTGATATCTGTGGAGTGTGTTTCAGGTTTTGTTTCTGACAGTGTTTAACTCCCCCAGGGAGTGACCCTAACAGTATTGAGTACCATAGCAATGCCTTCACTGTGCCCAGGACTGATGTGGCGACCAGGGCTGCCAACCACCTCCATATTTGCACAATGCTGAAATAGGTGTGGTAGTGTGCGTATGTCTATCCAGTGTTATGTGGCTGCCTACACCTTACTGAGCCCACAATGCTTGCACTGTTTCCAGTGTTAGCCTGCCAATGTGCATAATGAGGAGCAAGGTACTGTGGGTATGGCCCGGACAGGGCGACCTGGGTAGGTAGCATCTGCACAGGGCATAGGGCAATGGCTGGGACATTGTAGTGCCTGGCCACCACCTGCACGGACAGGGTGGCCACAGCATGTCATGCTGGGAGGTCACTCTCACCCTGACTGAGCAGTGACCACGGCATGGCTATGTTACCCAATAGTGCTATATTGTATTTCTCTCATGTGATATCTTTGGGTTCCCTTTTCTGGGGCCCAATCACTGACATATCTGCTTGGTGTGCGTGCGTGCATCCTGTTTTTGGGTGCACATTGTTCCTCCAGGCACATGCACTATGTACTAGCTAGTGGACTGTCTGCAGTTAGCATGTGTATGGCTGGAACACCTTGCAGAGTGAAGTGGGTGGAGACTGACTGTGCCCTCTGCTGGTGAATATCAGATAAGGGTGGGGGGCAGCTCTATGTGATGTGTACAGATCTGCATTGACCTTCCTGTAGGGTGCCCATTCCCCTCTATTGCCACCATGGAAGAGATGTAGAATGTGGATCTGTTGGTGGGAGATCCTGTCCCCCACCCTAACCCACAGTGGTGGGTTGGATGGTGCTACATAATCCGCTTTGGGGTCTGAACACCACCCTTCACGTATAACATGTGACCATGGCACCCACATAGGATATGCACTATTCTGGGTGCATCATAGTCCACAAGGCCTAGACATGACTGAGAAGTACAAATGGACACAGGTGTATCCTAGGTGTGTCTGCAGGGACTACCCATCACACACTGGCACTGATGGGGACCTGAAGTGCATCCTATTTCAGGCATGCCATGTGCTGCGGACCGGGTGCTGGGCCCCCCACTTCACCCTCAGGGTGAGCACAGGAACCACATGATGTCACGGTCTGTAGCTACTCTGTGCCAGTAACACACACGGTCAGTTCCCCCTACCAGGCCAGGGTGCTATAGAGGTGCATACCCCATCTTGTGATCAGATGTAGGCTGCTGATCTGCATGTGCAATGCATCATGGGTACGGGTGGGTTTACCCTATCCTGGTAACCACAGCGGACAGTTTGTGTGGTGACCTGCAGTCTTTCTTTAGCCAGCCAGCGGTGTGTTAGACGCTATAGAGATGTAGCCCACTGTTACTTTAATGACTGTAGAGGCAGAGGTCATGGTTTTGATCCCATAGTGGTGTTATGTAAGAATGCTGTCTGAGGCTTTTCCTTTTCATTTCAATCAGTGCTGCCAGCAGAAACACCCTCACAGTGCTGTAGACCTAAGGAGCCTCATGGGTGCCCTATACAGCACCCTATAGGGCACATTATAGGGTGCCTTGGCAGATAGGGCACTTTATAATGTGACCTATGGGGCACCTTATAGTCTGCCTTATGAGGCAGCTTAGGTTACGGCACTGTGAGGGTGTTTTTGCTGGCAGCACTGATTTAAATTAAAAGAAAATGCCTCAGACAGCCTTTTTAGATTACACCACTGCAGGATCACACCCATGACCTCTGCCTCCACTGTCATTGCAATAACCAGTGGGCTATATCTTTATAGCTTCTAAACCTGTGCTGGCATGTATCTTGGGTTAACGCGCCACGGCGCCCACTATCGTGCGATACAGATCTTGCTACCTGAGGACCGGAACGCCCACTCCTTATATGGCATTCTTCACATTAACGCTGCAACTAGCACCGGTAACATTAAGACGGTTTAGTAAGCATACCCCTAAGTTTTGTAGGAAAGCAATTCCAGAGGCCTGATGCGTACAGGGAGAACGCGCATGAGCAACACTCAAAGATGCTAAGGACCAATTTGTGAAAAGTGATAAAAAGCAGAATTCCTAAACAAATACTTCTGTTCTGATTTTACAAAATAAAAGCCTGAAAAAAGCTACACATGACTAACAAAGGTAACAAAGGGAATGGAGTATATGTAACACCATTTACAGAAGAAGACTTTTATGAACAGTTTGCAAAACTGAAAGTGGACAAGGCCATGGGATCGGATCAGATACATCCCAGGACATTGAAGGAACTCAGGGAGGTTCTGGCAAGACTTTTAAAAGATGTGTTTAATAGATCCCGAGAGAACGGAGAGGTACCCTGAGATTGGAGAAGAGGTGGCAAACTACAAGCTGGTAAGCCTTACCTCGGTGGTGGGAAAAGTAATGGAGATGCTGCTGAAATTAAGGATAGTGGTTTTCTAGAAGTAAATGGAGTGAACTGAGGATACATGGCCTTTGATACTGTTCCTCACAGGAGGCTTGTGAATAAATTAAGCAGCCTGGATAGGGGACATGCAATGAAGCTACAGGGTAAACTATTTAAGACTAATAAGGGAAAATATTTTTTCACTCAACGTGTAATCAAACTCTGGAATTTGTTACCGGATGATGTAGTAAAAGCTCTTAGGGGTATGTTTACTAAACGTGAGTAACGCGCGTAGTATAACGTTACCGACCGTAAGTGCAGTGTAACGCGCGTAAACACGCGCCAACGACCGGTAACGTCGTACTACGCGCGGAAACCGCGCTTAACGATCGTAAAGCCCCGCGGCGCGTTAAAACAGCGCAGAAGGTGGAGAGTGGGCGGAGAGAAGGGGTCAATGGGCGGAGAGGGGGCGTGGAGAGGCTCCCCCTCACTAACGCGCTGTAATTCAGAGCTCAATCCCAACGCGAATGAAAACCTGCCGTTAAAGGCTTTTAAAGGGAAGTGAAACCATTTCCGTCAGCAATGTACAGCAAAACCGGGGAAACACACAAAACGTGAGCAGTGTGATACATGTGCACTGAACAAAATAGCACATAAAACGTTAAAAATGACCACAGGAAACATTTTAAAAAGCATAATACAGCTTGGCAACAGTGATAGCAATGGGCAACAAGGAACAACACTGCCTGGAAAGCACCAAATACAAATGAAATGATGTGTGGAAGGGTCTACGCGTCACAGACCCTTTTAAATATCATTTCATTGTAATGGATTGTCCTGGGAGTGTTGTGTAATGTTTCCCAATGATATCATTGTTGCCCAGCTTGGTTATGGGTGTGTGCCCCTTTTGTGAGATATTCTCTGAGGTTTCTGTGCACCGTTGTCTGCATACAAGGTAAATGAGGTCACAATAAACCTGTTGCAGAGCAGGGTTTCTGACTTGTCAGGCCGGTTTAACTAACTCCAGGGACTGCACTGTCTCTGTGGCTACAGTGTGGTGCAACAGACACAGCCAGTGTCCGTAAAACCAGAGGGTCACAGGTTCAAATCCCAGCTGGGGGTCCTGCCAACCCAGTCCCCATAGCTTTACCACCACTAAACATTGATAGTAAAGACACACCTTTATTGCAGAGAACATACACATGGCCTATATTTTACCACACCAGAAACAGGCACATTACCGTAAAGCAGAGTTTCGCAAATGTAGTCCTGGAGGGCCCCACAACATTCCGGTTTCATGCTGCCTCCAATAAAGATGCCTGTGCTGCATAGCTATGCACCACCCCCATGTTATGCAGATGTAGCTCATGCATATTTATGAGGGACAGCATGAAAACCCAAACAGTGTTTGGAACACCAGGACTGGAGTTGGGGAACGCTGCCGTAAAGCAGCAGCCAACAGGGCCACACACCCACAGGCCCCATTGGCCAGTGCCACCTGGAGAGGCAAGAAATTGGGTCCTGCCTGTATCTCCCAATACTAGCAGTTGCATACCTTAGCAATGCCACCCTACACCTGGGTATATGGTACACAGCTATCAAACGTTTGCTATGAGAACTGGCAGATATCAATTCCTCTGTTAAGCACATTTTGCTCATTGAGCTCCACCATAACAATCATTCTGATGTCTGCAGTGTGTGCTGCAGGTCTGGTCTCTGACAGTGTTCCCCACCCTGGGGAGTGACCCCCCAACAGTCTTGTGTACCATATCCATGCCTGTACTATGCCCAGGACTGGTGTGGTGTGTATGGCTGCTGACCACCTCTATAGTAGCACAGTGCTGACATCGGTGTGGGGGTGGTTGTCTGTCTATCCAGTGTGTGGTGGCTGCAAACACCTTCCACAGGCCACAATGCCAGCAATGTTGCCAGAATTGGGCTGCCAATGTGTATAATGAGGAGCAAGGTACCATGGGTAGAGGCCGGACAGGTTGGCCTGGCCAGGGCGCATCTGCACAGGGCATAGGGCAGTGACAGGCACATTGTAGTGGCCGGCCACCACCTACACAGACAGGGTGACCTCAGTATGTGCTGCTGAGAGATCACTCTCACCCTGACTGTGCAGTGACCACAGCATGGCTAGGCACCCCCATAGTGCTATCTAGTATTTCTCTCATGTGATATATATGGGTTGCCTTTTGGGGCCCTGTCACTGATTTAACTGTGTATGCTGACATCCCAGTTCTGGGTGCAGGCATCTCCACTGGGCACTAGCAGACTATTTGCAGCTGGTATGTGTTGTGATGGAGTGGCTTGCAGGGTGCAGTGGCTGATGGCTTGCACCAGGGGAATATCAGATAGTGGTGGGGTGCAGCATGCCATATCTAGGCCTAATGTCTGTCTGCTATTGTGTTCTGGATGTGTACAGAGCTGCATTGACTGCTCTGTGGGGTGTGTGTCCCTCAGCAGGACCGGGGTTGATGTTCCCCCTCTACGTCCACCTTGCAGGGAGGTAGATGTTGTATCGTTTGATAGGAGACCCTGTTTGCTGCCCTGGGGGAGGGGGTGGTGGTGGTGGTGCATGGGTCCATGGGGGCTACACCTGACTGATACAGACAGAGATGTCCAAGGTGTTTCTGCAGAAACTACCTCTCACACTATAACACTGCTGTGGACCTGCACCATGGCCTCTTTCAGCCAGGGACGGTGCTGTGGACCTAGTGCTGGGCGCCTCACTGCACCCTCAGGGTGAGCACAGTACCCGCACAATGTGACGGTGTGTAGCTACTCTGTGCCAGTACAACACACGGTCGGTACCCCCTATCAGGCCGAGGTGCTGTGGGGGTGTATTCCCCATGGTGTGTATGTGTGGACAGCTGATTTGCATGTGCAGTGCATCATGGGTGTGACTGCCCCAATCCAACCCTGTGAAACACCAGCACCTGCTCACAGGCTCTGCTAAACCATAGGCCATCACACGTACATCTGTTAGCATACTGCATAGGTGCAGGACACCCTACAACGTCTGTAATATAAGATGCCCACACTGGTAAAAACACACGTACCCACGCACGTAAACAAACACGTACCCACGCACGCATGTACGCGCGCGGCTACGCACTTACCAATGCACGCACCAACGTACGTGGCTAGGCACACTCCGAGGGTGTTTTTCTGACACCAATACTCAGCGTAACGAAAAACATGCCTCCTCTTTCCTTCTGTAATGTACAGGATGATGCCTGAGACAGCCTTTTGCATTAGGCACACTGGGGGCTCGAACCCATGCTGCCTGTAACAGAGGTCAGTACCGTAACCATTGTGCTACAGCTCTGTTTCAGTGCTTTGTGTCTGTACGTCTTCTTACGATTAACGCGCAGTAACGCGGCACGGCGCCCGGTAACGCTCGTTAGGTTTTCTAACGCGCGGTAGTGGTAACGATGTACCGCCCATGTCCTTATTTGGCGTTTCTTTCACTACCGCGGCTCCTAACGCGAACTGCACTAACGCGATTTAGTAAACAGACCCCTTAGTGTAGCTGGGTTTAAAAAAAGTTTGGACAAGTTCCTGGAGGAAAGGTCCATAAACCATTATTAAAAGGGACCCAGGATATCACTGCTTGACCCAAATACAAGCTTTGTGCAACCTGTGTCTTTTGGGGAAACTGCTAGGTACTTGTGACCTAGATTGGCCACTGATGGAAACAGGATACTAGGCTTGATGGACCTTGGTCTGACCCAGTATGGCATATCTTACGTTCTTTTGTTCTTATAGGTTCTACTCTGCCCAGACAAACAAGAGAGCCATCTCCAAGGCTACCCGGCACTCCTCATGCTGTCTTGCCGATTGACATAAGCCACCGCCATGGCGTTGTCTGAAAATACCCGAACTGCCCGGCCTTGCACCAGGGGCTGGAAGCATAGAAGAGCCAACCTGATGGCCCTCATCTCGGGGTGGTTGATGGGCCATACTACTTCCCGGTGGTTCCAACAGCCCTGAGCTGTGTGACCTTGGCAATGGGCTCCCCAGCCTGAGAGACTGGCATCCACTGCCAGAATGATCCATGAGTAATCGTCCAGCAGTATGCCTTTCCTCAGATGATTGGGCTGCCACCTCCACTGCAGGCTGGCCTTCACCATCATTGGGGAGTGGGAGCCTGAGCATGAACTCCTGAGAACTAGGGGACTACAGAGTCAACAAGGACCATTGGTATGGCCGCAAGTGCGCCCATGACACCATCTCGATCACTGCCGCCATCAATCCGAGGAGCTAAAGATAATCCCAGACTCTGGGAGCCTGCTGCAAACAGAATAGTGCCAGATAATCCAACAACCTTTTTACTTTTTCCTCTGGAAGCACTGTGGAACCTGTGTCTTTTGGGGAAACTGCTAGGTACTTATGACCTAGATTGGCCACTGTTGGAAACAGGATACTGGGATTGATGGACCTTGGTCTGACCCAGTATGGCATATCTTATTTTCTTATGGATCCCAAGGTGGTGAATTTGATCAAGAACTGGTTGCCTGACAGACTCCAGAGGGTAGTGGTGAATGGAACTCTGCAGAAAGAAGGATGAGTAGTGGGGTGTCTCAGGGATTGGTCCCGTGACTGCTACTGTTCAATGTTTTTGTAGGTGATATTGCCAAAGAGTTAAAAAGTTTGACTTTTTGCAGATGACATGAAGATTTGCAATAGAGTGGATACTTCAGAGGGAGTATATAACATGAGAAAAGATCTACAAAAAGTTAGAAGAATGGTCTAATGCTTGGCAACTGAGATTTAATACAAAGTTGTGCAGAGTGATGCTTTTGGTTTCAAAAACCAAAGAGGCTGGATATGTGCACAAGGGAAGGACCTTGGAGTGATAGTTTCTGAGGATCTCAAGATGGTGAAGCAGTGTGATAAGGTGGTAGCCAAAGCTAGAAGGATGTTATGCTGCATACAGAGGGGAATGACCAGCATGAAGAAGGGGATATTAGTGCTCCTGTACAGGTCATTGGTGAGGCCTCACTTGGAGTATTGTGTTCACTTTTGGAGACTGTATCTTACAAAGGATATAAAAAGACTTGAAATGGTTCAAAGGAAAGCGACCAAAATGATATGGGGCCTGTACCAGTAGAGTATGAGTAAAGACTGACCTTTTAATATACAGAGTGGCCCAAAAAAAGTGAGAACATCTCGTAGCATATAAGTTATTTAAAAATTCAAAAAGACAGATGTAAACGATTGACAAATTTAAAAAAAAAGATGGCGACCTAAAATTGTCAAAATAAAGACGTTATATAGCTAAAAAGGTAAATAAGTAAACTATTTAAGCTTTTAATTTACAAGATGTTCTCACTTTTTTTGGGCCACCCTGTATATACCCTAGAGAAGAGAAGGACAGGGAGGATATGATACAGATGTTTACATACTTAAAGGCTATAGAACTAGATGGCATGAAGTTACAAGGAGGTAAACTTAAAAGCTTTATCAGGAATTACTGGAGTGCCCTCCTGAAGGAAGTGGTGGAAGCAAAGACAGTGGCAGAATTCAAAAAGGCATGGGACAGACACAGAGGATCACTATTTAGCAAGAGGATGGAATCAAAGCAAACATATAAACTTTATAACTAGAGAGGGGTAACCTACCTGAAGCAGCAGGTACAACCATAAGCAAAGGCATAATGGGGAACTAACATAGAAATATGATGGCAAAAAAAAGATTATATGGCCTATCCAGTCTGTCCTGCCATACCAACTACTATAGTCCCTTTTTTTCCTTTAGAGATCTCCTGTGTTGGTCCCATGCTTTCTTCAATTCAGATGCTGTCCTGGTCTCTGCTACCTCCACTGGAAGACTGTTCTATGCATCTACCACTCTTTCCATAAAGAAATATTTCTGCATATTACCTCTGAGTCTATCCCCTTTCATCTTCATTCTATGCCCCCTAATGGTAGAGCTTTTTTTCAATTGAAGAGACTCTCCTCCTGTGCATTTATGCCATGGAGGTATTTAAATGTCTCTATCATATCTCCTCTCTCCCGTGTTTCCTCCAAAGTATACATGAGATCTTTAAATCTGTCCCTATAGGCCTTATGGCTTGCATAGAGCGGCAGGTGCAACTCTACAACTCTAGCCACCTTACTGAGCATACTAGATGGAACATGCTGGCCTCTGTCGCCGTCATTTACTATGCTATTGTGTTACTATATTTTAACCTTGTTCAAGACTGGTGGATATTTCAGATTTTCCCCAAAGTTGCTGAGGAATCCTGCTAGGACTCTCAGTGCTCTTTGGCTCTAAAACCTGAATGATAAATATTTTAAAAGCTAACTGTTTCTAAAAGCTATTGAAGCTGCATTTATATATGAATATTCAACAAGCTTCTCGGCGGCAGCTTTTATAGATAAGACAAATCACTCATAATAGAACATTACTTTTTAAAACTGAAACTTATATGGATGCTTTCTGTTTTCATTTTTATTGAAAAATTTTAATTACATAACAGGAAACAAAACAAATAGGAAATATACTATACATACACGATAGCATATAGCAATTCAACATATCCCCAGTCCACATCAAGGAAATGCTCAGTATAAAAAAAAAAGAAAAGAAAAACCAAAACCCCGATAGGTAATCGGTGAAAGAAACAACATTAAGCTCCATTAAACTAAGGCAAGAGAAAAGGAAAAAGTCCAATCTTATCATTTTAGCTAACAAAGGGTTTGTTTACTAAACTGCGGTAACGTTACAGACTGCGCGTTAGGTAACGTTAACACTCGTTAGGCAATGTTAACGCACGGTATGTAATATTCAAGGTGCGGTCTCACCATGGAACGATATAGAGGCATTATAATATCTTTTGTTTTATTTTCTATTCCTTTCCTTATCATACCTAGCATTCTATTTGCTCTCTTGGCCGCCGCTGCACACTGGTCCGAGGGTTTTAACATGTTGTCCACAATGACGCCTAAATCTTTTTCCTGGGTGGTGGTTCCTAATGTGGAACCTTGCATCGTGTAACCATAGTTTGGGTTGTTCTTCCCTAGGTGCATAACTTTGCACTTGTCCACATTAAATTTCATCTGCCATTTTGATGCCCAGTCTTCCAATTTATCAAGATCCTCTTGCAATTCTTCACAATCCTCTTTGGTTTTGACAACTTTAAATAGTTTTGTGTCATCTGCAAATTTGATAACCTCACTCGTTATTCCCCTTTCCAGGTCATTTATGAATATGTCAAAAAGCAGCGGACCCAGCACAGATCCCTGGGGTACACCACTATTCACCTTTCTCCTTTGGGAAAATTGGCCATTTAGCCCTACCCTCTGCTTTCTATATTTTAACCAGTTCCTGATCCACAATAGTACACTGCCTCCCATCCCATGACTCGTTAGTTTTGCCAAAAGTCTCTGATGAGGGACCTTGACAAAGGCTTTCTGAAAGTCCAGATACACTATATCAACTGACTCACCTTTGTCCACCTGTTTATTCAAACCTTCAAAAAAACATAACAGATTAGTAAGACAAGATCTTCCTTGTCTAAAGCCATGTTGGCTGTCTCCCATTAGGCCATGACTATCTACATGCTGGGTAATTTTATTCTTTATGATCGTTTCTACCATTTTTCCCGGTACTGACATCAGGCTCACCGGTCTGTAGTTTCTGGGATCACCCCTGGAACCCTTTTTAAAAATTGGTGCTACATTGGCGTTCCTCCAGTCTTCAGGTATTAGAGATGATTTTAATGATAGTTCACAGATTACTAATAGCAGGTCTGCAATCTCATATTTCAGTTCTTTCAACACCCTTGGATGTACACCATCCGGCCCAGGTGATTTGCTACTCTTCATTTTATCTAATAGTTGTAATACATCTTCCCGCTCTATCGATATTTCCTTCAATTCTTCCACACTTTTAAATACCACTTCAGTCAAGGTAACATCCCAACATTTTCCTCAGTAAAGACCGAAGCAGCAAAGAATTCATTCAGTCTCTCCGCTATCGCCTTGTCGCCTCTTAGTGCCCCTTTAACCCCTCTATCATCTAATGGACCAACTGACTTTCTCACAGTTTTTTTGCTACGAATGTACTTGAAAAAGTTTTTATTTTGTGTTTTTGCTTCCGCAGCAAGCTTCTTCTCAAATTCTCCCTTTGCCTGCCTTATCAATGCCTTGCATTTGACTTGCCAGTGCTTGTGCTGTTTCCAGGTTTCATCATTTGGCTTTTTTTTCCATTTCCTGAAAGATGCTTTTTTGGCAACAACAGCCTCTCTGACCTCCCCTTTAAACCATGCTGGCAGTTTTTTGGACTTCCTTCTACTTTTCTTAAAGCGTGGAATACAGCTGGTCTGGGCTTTCAAGATAGTATTTTTCAACAACACCCAAGTTTGATGTAAGTCTTTAACCTTTGCAACTGCTCCTTTTAGTTTTTTCTTAACTATTTTCCTCATTTTATCATAGTCTCCCTTTTCGAAAGTTAAAAGGTAGTACTGTGGATTTCCTTACTATCCCTCCTCCACTAATTAAATTAAACACAATCATGCTATGATCACTATTGCCAAGTGGCCCCAACACCCTTATCTCTTGCACTAGATCTGGTGTTCCACTAAGGACTAGGTCTAATATGGCTTCCCCTATGGTCGGTTCATGAACCAGCTGCTCCAAGAAGCAGTCATTTATTTCATCTAGGAACTTTATCTCCATAGCATGTCCTGCCGTGACATTGACCCAGTCGATACCGGGGTAATTGAAATCACCCATTATTATTACTGCACTGTAACTTTTGTTAGCTTCCTTGATTTCTTTGAGCATTTCATCATCCATTTGTTCATTCTGGCCAGGCGGTCGATATTACACCCCCACTGCCATTGGCTTCCCCTTTTTACATGAAATTTCAATCCATAGAAATTCTACAGCAAATTGTGTTTCCTGCAAAACTTTAATCTTTTCTGACTCAATGCCCTCTCTAACATAGAGCGCAACCCCTCCACCAATATCAGTATAGCAAAGGTTGTTGATGAGTCTTCCACCAATCTTCACATCTCGGTTGTCTTCATACAGTCTGGCTTCTCTGATGATTTGTTCTGCATATAAATTAAACAGGTGGGGGAAAGTATGCAGTGTTATCTTACACCTTTGCTGATTTTAAATCATTCTGTTTCTCCTTGTTCCATTCAAATATTACTTCTTGACCAATATAAAGGTTGTGCAAGAGAACTATCAGGTGTTCTGATATACTCATACTTCTTAATGTGGCCCAGAGTTTCTTATGGTTTACAAAGTCAGAAGCCTTGCTGTAGTCAATAAAACACATATGGATATCTTTTGGGTATTCTTTTGTCTTTTCAAGGATCCATCTCACATCCATGATGTCTCTAGTTCTTCCCTTTTTCCTGAATCCTGCTTGCACTTCAGGTAGTTCTCATTACAGGTATGATTGTAATCTCTGCTGAATAATCTTAAGTAGAATCTTGCTGGCATGTGAGAACCGAACGATTGTGGAATATTTCCCACAGTCAAGTCAGATCACTTTTCTTCAGTATTGGTAAAAACAAAGATCTTTTCCAGTTAGCAGGGCATGATGTCTTTCAAATATTCTGGCGGAGCCTTGTAAGTATGGTAACTGCTGCATTCAATTGCTATAATATCTCAATGAGAATGTCATCATGCCCAGTGCTTTGTTCTTTTGATAATGTTTTTCATGCTGCTTTGACTTCTTTTATCACCAATTGTTCCTGATCATAGGGTACAGATTGAAATAGGTGTTGGTCTACTTGGTCTTTATAGTATGACAACTCTGTGTATCCTTTCTCCTTTTCTTGATCTTCTCAGCATCATTCAACATAGATCCTTGAGCATCTTGTAACATTCCAATTCAAGGCTAGAATTTTCTCTTTAATTCTTGTAGCTTTAGGAAAGTTAATCTTGTTCTTCATCTAATAGTTTCTGATTCTATTTCCTTTCATGCTTCATTGCAGTACTTCTCCTTGTCTCAGGGGCCGTGGAACACCTCTCATATTCGGGGAGGGGGTCAAACTCTGCCTTGACTCTGACCCAGCTCTGCCCTAATTCTACCTCCTAGTCCCCACAACATTCCCCTCCTGTTCTAGCCATTGGAATCCCATCTCCACAGGCAAAAGAGAAGAGAATAGCTGTGATCACAGTGGACTCCTGTCTGCCCACAGGAGATCAGATTCCCACGGGCAGGAGGGTAAGCTGCAACGATTGTGTCAAAGACTCCGATCTGTCCACGGCGATCTCCCATGGGCAGATAGGAGTTTTTGTTGTGATCGCAGTGTCCTTACACCCTGCCCGTGGGGATCAGATCTCCCATGGGCAGACAGAAAGAGTCTCCCACGATCTGCTCTTTGTGGGAAAAATTTAGTTGTAGCTCATGTGGCCCACCCTTTTCCAATGCCTCTGCCTTCTCTTGTCTTGCTGCATTTTGAAAATCTCTATTGAGTTCTGAGATTTCTTCTCAATTCTGACTTTAGCTTCTTTGCACTTTTGGGTAATATTCAGAGTTTTTTTGGTTGACCATTTTGGCCATTTTTGCTTTTTCATCTTTTGTAGAAACGTCTCACTTTCTTCCAAAACAATCTTCTTGATGTCATCCCATAATTCTTCTGGTGCTCTGTCATTTGTATCCAAAGCAGAAAATCAATTTCACAGACAGTTTTTAAATTCCAGTAGTAGTATTTTTAAGGTCATATTTTACTATATTCATGAGTGGCTTGCTCTTTTTCAGTTTTAGCTTGAGTTTGCATACTAGTAGTTGGTGATTTCCACAGTCAACTCCAGCTTTGTTCTTTGTTGATGTTATTGAGCTTTTCCATCATTGACTTCCACAGATATAGTCAATTTGATTTTTATATAATCCATTAGGTGAAGTCCATGTGTACAGTCACTGCTTGTGTTGCTGGAAGAAGGTGTTTGAAATGAAAATATTGTTGGTCTTTCAGAATTCTATCAGTTTTTCTCCAGCTTCATTTCTGTTGCCAAATCCATATTTTCCAACCATTTTGCCACCTTCTTTGTTGCCAACTTTTGCGTTCCAGTCATCGATGACTATCAGGATTCCTGTTTGCATGTTCTGTCAGTTTCAGCTTGTACTTATTCATATAACTCATCAACCTCTTCCTCTTCTGCAGCTGTAGTTGGGGCATGTATTCGTTTTTCTGTATCATAGTTTTTGATTTGTTTTCTGTAACCAATTTCTGGAATTTTTGTTCATTGTAAACTACCCCTGATCAATTGAATTGGCGGTATATAAGAAATGTTTAAATAAAAAAAATACATATAACTGAATTATAGTTGTGTTGATGGGCATTCCCGGTAGATGAATAGAAATTAAACGTTCAGTGATTGCATTGTATTTCATTACATTTCTTGCAAGTTTCTTCTAAATTATAAATGCAACATCATTTCTTCTTTGCCTTACATTTCCAGCATAGTAGACCATGTTATCAACAGATGCAAAGTGTCTGATTCCAGTCCATTTCAGTTCGCTGATACCGAAAAGATCGAGCTGTACATGGTCCATTTCATTCTTGACCACCTTCAACTTCCCTTGGCTCATTATCTTACTTTTACTTTATGTTTTGATTATAATTTGGTTATATTTTATATGTATTATGTGCCCTTTTACTAAAGTGTGGTTGGTGTTTGCACCAGCAGCTGGTTTGTTTTTTTTTTAATCTACCTGGGATGATGGTGGGAGGGGGGTTAGGACTGGTAATGGGCTATGGGGGAGGGGGTCTAAGACTGGAAGTAGGCTGATGGGGGGGGGGTTAGGACTAGTAATGGGTTATGGGGTGGGGCTAGGACTGGAAATGGACTGATGGGAGTTAGGACTAAAGGTGGGCTGATGGAGGGGTTAGGACTGGTAATGGCCTATGGGGGGGCTAAGACTGGAAGTCGGCTGATGGGGGGTTAGGACTGGTAATGGGCTGTAGGGGTGCTAAGACTGAAAATGGGGTGATGGGGTTAGGACTGGAAGTGGGCTGATGGGGGGCTTAGGATTGGTAATGGTCTATGGGGGGGCTTTGGATTGGTAATGGGCTATGGGGGGGCTAGGGCTGTTAATGGGCTGGGGGGGTTGCTAGGACTGGAAATGGGCTGAATGGAAGGGGGGCTTGAACTGCAAATAGCTGATGGGGTGGGAGCTTGGAATGGAAATGGGCTGAGTAGAAGGGAGGGCTTGAACTGCAAATAGCTGATGGGGAGGGGGGCTTGAAATGGAAATGAGCTGTGAGGGAAGGGAACTAGGACAGGAAATGGGCTGGTGGAGGGGCTAGGATAGGACTGGAAATGGATGGGGGAGCTAGGACTGGAAATGGGCAGATGGTGGGGTACTGGGAGCGGATGCTGGGTGGGGCTGGAACTAGAAGGGAGCTGATGTTGGGGGAGGATTAGAATGGGATGGAGCTGGGAGAGTGAAATGGAGAAGGGAAAAATATTTTGTGTGGGAGGGAAGACAAATCTACAATTGGCCGGGCATTGGGAAAGTAAGTGGGGATTGAGGATGGAGGCGTAAAATTTGAGTGGATGAAATAGGAATGAGTAAAGAGCAAAAGGAGAAAGATTAATCTCTAGGAACAAGCAGGAATGAGTCTTCACATATGGGTACGTCGGTACCGACGGAGTCTGCGCGGGAACGCTCCCCAGCATCCAATCAGAATGCTTTTGGAAGCATCCCAACACACCTGTGTGCTGCCTTCCCACCTTTCCGAACTGCCTCTCCTCAGTTTTCGTTTTTCCGCGGAGCCGGCAGGATGTCCTCCTGTCACCGCAGAAAATTCTTCTTTTATTTTTTGGTTTTCTTGTGGTCGCGGCTGCCTTTCCCGACGTCACCGGTACCGCCGGTGTTTCTTTTCTTTTTTCTTGTAAACTTTTTCCTTTTTAAGGAATACTTTTCCTTGTTAGTGCCTCACGGTTTTCTTAGGCCTGCTAGGCCTACTCACTTTCCTTCATGGAACCGCCAGCCACTATTCCCAAGAAATGTACAAACTGTGGCGGTACAAAATTAATTTTAGACAATCACAATTGGTGTCTAACCTGTTTGGGTCCTGACCATTTTCCTCCGGAGTGTCCCTCCTGCAATAGTATTGTGGGAAGAAGTCTTCAGCATCGAGTTCCCCTTGATACGCGGTCCCCATCCAACTTCAGGGCACCGACCACCTCTTCTTCTACACGAGATCAGGTAACCCAAAAAGAGTCTTTTAAGACTAGCCAGTCCTCGAGTGGTAGATCTCATGCACAGCATAGAGATGCCTCTGGCCTTGCCCTCGAGAACACACTGGCTTTAAAACCCCGGTGGGAGTCTTCGGCCTCCAAAGCCTGTGTGGGGTTTCAGGTTGTTCCTGAGGTTCACCCCTTACAGAACATACCTGAGCCATGCTCGGTGGTGGCATCCGCTTTGAGCGGTACCGACACCCCGGCATCGGCAATGGTGTTGGATGAAACATTCCTCACCAAGGATCATAGCCTGGCATCCTCGGTACCTAAGGGGCCGTTGGATACGCTGCAGACCGACCTTCCTTCAATGCCGAGTCTGGAATCGATCTCCAGTCTGGAGGACTGGGTACCGACTCACCTTGGTACCGACACCAGACGGTACCGAAGGCATGGTTCTGATGATCCATGTCTGGCACTCTCGGTTTCTTCAATACCGTTAGAGTTGTCACTGGCTGGCCTTCATCCACTGGTATCGGATACGGTACCGAAGTCGGTACCGGTATCCACATTACCATTGCTGTCGGTGCCTTCCATGCTCCTCTCATCAGGCTCGCTTCCCTTGGTACCGAGTTTGGAATCAATCCCTAGCATGGACGATGTGCTACCGACTGTTGCTGGTCCCGACCTCCTGCGGTACCGGCGACCATCCTCTAAGGATCCCATACTTCACCATTCAGGATCTTATATTCCTATAAAGTTGGATAGATCCCTTGGTGCCAATGCTAGTTCTTCAACAGATCTAGCCTATCCAAAAGAATTTCTCTCTCGGGATTTTTCTTTTCAAGCTTTTCTCCTAGATATGGCAAAATCACTTGCCATTTCTATACCTGGACAGGATCCTACACAAGGGGATACAGAATCCCTGTATATTCCTGGGAGAGCAAAGGAGAACATCATGCTTCCTTTGCATCATTCCTTGCAGGATCTCCTTCTACGAATGTGGGAAGCTCCTTTAACGGTACCCCCACCTTCTAGGGCAACTGATCTTCTCTATCAGGTGCCCCCCTCTCCAGGTTTTCAAAGGACTCAACTTCCTCATCATTCCATTGTTGTAGAATCAGCAATGAGGCGGGTGAAGAGTACTAAAAAGCATTCTTCTTATCCGCCAGGTCGTGAGTCTAAGACTTTAGATGCCTTTGGACGCCAGACTTTCCAGGCATCCATGCTTTCAGCAAGAATTCTCTCATATATTTTCTATATGGGTTTATCTCTTGAAGAGGTCACAAAAAAAATTACTGTTTTTGACTCCTTTTCTTCAAGAGCCCAAAAGTGCAGACTATTCCTTACTGGTTAGTCATGCTCAAAATATCTCTAGGTTCCTTACTCGTGCTTCCCTAGACTCCTTTGAGTCTGTTAGCAGAACTTCTGCTATAGCTATAGGGGCACGACGTAAAGCCTGGCTCCAGGCTTCAGACTTGGACAAATGGGCACAAGAAAGACTGGGAAATACTCCTTGCACTGGAGAAAATCTCTTTAACAAGGAGTCTTTACTCCAAGTTGCTCAGTTAGCCACTGACATTCCTGTTTCCAGAGGCTGTTCTATGCCTTCCTCTTTCCCAGTTGGTAGGAAATGTCCTACCACACGTTCTTCCCCTAGGGGGAAAAGGTTTTATCTATCTTCTGCCCATCATACAGATGTTCCCAAACAAGGGAAACATTGCCCTGGTCTGAAGAAACCACAACCTCAACAGAGTCAGCAAACCCAGCAGTCGCAGGGTTTCAAATAGATCATCATTACCCCTCTTGGTTGGTGGTTAGAGTAGCAGTCTGCTTCTTTTCACTAGAAGTATCTGCACTAATTTTATCCTAACCTTTTCTAGATATCTCTTCATGAGACATCTTTTCTTTTACTCTAAGAGTCTTTATGATGATCATGCCCATACTTAACAGGATTTCTTTTCCTCTTTGGGGAAAAGAGAAGTGACAACTATCAATAAGACAGTTGTTTCCCTGTACTGGCATGTATCATCTTACCTTTCAGAGACTTCCTGCATAGTCACTCTCCTTAAACTCTCTCTTACCTCCCTCTTACTACCACATTTGATTTGTAAGAGTGGCTCTTTTACACTGGTAAACCCCTATGGTCCTCTACCTGTTCCACAGGGGGATTCTCCCTTCCAGAGTTATCTCCCCCTTTATTACCTTAGGGCAGCTCATCAGACAATAGGAAGCCCTACTTATTTATTTAGTATACCGCTACTTCCAGCAATCAGCAGTGGTTTTGATTACAGATTGGAAATTGTCAAATCATGACAGGAAATTTTTGAGGTATAAACACATTGATTAGACAGGAAAGCACAGCACACAGAGAACTATTTTACAGGGAACATGGGCTATGGAGGGTTAAGTGGCTTGCCCAAGACCACAAGGAGCACCTGTGGGACTAGAAACCCCAGTCCTTCCGGCCCAAGGTTGATGTCCTCTAGTGGGATTTGAACCCCCGACCTTCCGGCCCAAAGTACCTTGCCCCAACCACTAGGCCACTCCTCCACTCTCATGTTTGTTGTTTCTTTTTCCCAATCTAAAAAAGGAGGGCAAAAGAAATTTCCTTCTGCTGCCCTGGTACTTGCTGCAGATACAGCAATTCCTAGTGGTTAAGCCTCTGGTTCTGTTCACCACACAACCAGGGGTTCCCCTCCACTAGCAATTCTTCTAGCCTCAGTGTTAAACCCCAAACAGGTTATCAACCTCGTTTGGAAAACCCTATTATCACAGACTGGTTGGTTAACTTCTATTCTTCGCCCCTTGTCCTTGGCAGAATAGTTTGTTACCCACTGACTTTACACAGCCAGTTTTTTCTTCTAACCAACCTGCAGCATGCTCTCTGCAACTCTACAAAGTAGCTTTGCACTATGGGCCCTTTCTAGAGAGCATTAGTATTTTGACTTGCAGATAACCCCAGATGGTTAGGAGGGGTTCCCCCAGTCATGTTTTCATGACTGGTAGGTATTCCCTACCCTTACCATCTCATCTTAAATCTCTTTTGAGACATAAGACTCAGGCCTTTCATCACGTGAAAACCTAAAGAATGGCCAATTCCCTGGCTTGGCCCATATCTCCTTTGGTCTTCTCGCCAGAGATAATTTTCTTTCAGTGGCAGCTAAAGGACGCCTGATACCCATATTGCCCTCATAGGCGGGTCACTATGGTATCTTCCTCCAGTGGCGTCCTCTATCCATTCTCCATACTGCAGTTCTGGAGAGATCTGGACTTGCTGCCTACAGACTGAAGTTATCCTCTGCATTTTTCACGTAGGCCATCCTGGTTATTCAAGAGCTCAAATTCTGAAAGGAATCTAGACCCCTTCTTGTCAGGGAGACCATTCCTCTGACTCTGCCAGTCATAACCAGGGAAAGAGGATTCTCTATGCATCTATTCAAGCAGGTATCAACCTTCTTGCTATTAGAGGAATCTTTCTCTCAACCCATATCCCTAGGGGGGGATCTGGTTCTATAGACATCTCTCCATCCACAAACCTGGAGACATGTGTCTATATGCCTACATATTCATATACCTATCTATCTATATATATCTATCTATCTATATCTATATCTATATCTATATATATGCAGAGATCTATATTTATCTGTGTATCTTCTGCCCATACATATCTCTCTCTATATATATGCATATGTACCCTATATGTGTATATATTTATTTATATATATTGTGACACAGCAGCTGGCACAGAGCCCATGGAGTTAGGGGAAAGTAAGGAACTTACCTCAGAATCAGCTGGGCAGCAGACAAACTCAGCTCATGTAGAATTAGCTGAGCAGCAAACAAACCCAGCTCATGTAGAATTAGCTGAGCAGCAGACAAACTCAGCACATGTAGAATTAGCTGAGCAGCAAACAAACTCAGCACAAGAAAAGCAAAAAGGCATTAGAGTAAAATGTCCTTGCACTAGTCCTGACATAGCTAGAAGCAGGAAGGCTAATCAGGAACACCTGTTCTCAGAAACCCAGGCAGCATGCAAAGAGAACAAGGATAAAAGCTGCAGGGTAGAACCAGGGAAGGCCAGTAGGGGCAGCGACCTGGGAGGACTAAGCCAGCATCCAGTGAACACACGTCATGCTGGAGGAAATCCACTGAGGGAAGGAAGCAGTAGGTGTGGCAGCAGAGCAGGAAACAGCCAGCACCGTGCCCAGGACCCTGCTAGGATTCCTGGTAGTTGGAGAGCCCAGGAGAGAGCTGCCAGAAGCCCAGATATAAGAGACAGAACCACAGCTAAGAGGTGTAAACCTAGCTTTGCTAAAGAAAAGGCAAGAAGTTCTCTTTGATTTGAAAGGCAAGGGTTGGCACCAGAAGTAACTTGGATACGGAAAGTTATACAGTAATTCCACCAGCATGGAGAAGAAGGGAAAGCCAGAAGGAAGCTTTTAATATACCAGGCATTCAGAGCCCTGGATTTAAAGAGCCCTTTCTAGAAAAGTTAGCCCAAGACTCACAGGAGAGTTTTAAGGAAGATAGCAGCTGTGAAGAGTGTGACCCATATGCAATCGTAAGTGACTCTGAGTTAATGCAGTGGGAGAACAGCACCTATAACTCTGACCCTGTGCCCATGGATTGTACAATATGTTTATCTGACGATATTGTATCTTTATGTTGAATGTGTGCAAAGCAACCAGCTGATGGTGCCTAAAGGAAAGAAGATATTTTTCTGTGCAACAGTTCTTTTGTTTCATATGGTTTGTTGTATCCCAGGAATATCCCATCAGGGCAGGGAATAAAGCCCTAATATTATTTTTGCCTTACCACTTGACTACAAGACTGTTTTTATCAAAGGCAACTTAAATCTTAATACCCTAGGCAGCCGCCTAATAGGGTCATATGAGGTAGCTATCAATCACTATCTCTCACAAATGGTGTAGTTGTTGCGGATTTATTCCTAAGAGGAGCATACAACCGTGATACAACAGAGGAACAACGCAGAGGAGTCCTACGAGTGCCACGGCTGGACATGCCCAGAAGGTTCCAGATCCTGAGGGAAAGGATAAGCCCCTTCTCAAAGTGTGAATCTCCACCTGGCTCAGGTAACGGTATATGGGCACAGGCTGAGGGGGATTCGAATGAGAAGGTGTAGCTAAAAGGAAAGTGGGACTAGGCACAATGACATTAGTAGTGCCACACTTGGTGTTTTTCTTTTGTTTGTTTTCAGAGTGGGTGAGCATCAAGATGGATGTTCAAGAAGTCCTAAGATGGATGAGCGCACAGTTCGAGAAGCAGGCGGAGCTGGCTCAGCTGAGCCAAGAGCAGGCCATGGCGGCATTGCAACTCCAACAGAAGCCCCTGACCGAACTGGTACACACTCTGCTGGACGAACGAAGGGAGGAGAAACTACCGCAACAGCATTTCTGTGGGGTAGGCCCACAGAACTGTGGGGCATTGGCATTTGGACAAATGACTGAGGCTGATAATTTTGACGATTTTATTGAGGCATTCGAGAGGGTAGCCCTCAATGCACATTGGGCCAAAGAGCAATGGGCATTCAGATTGGCCACCTCCTTAACAGGAGAGGCCTTATCAGCATACCAAACCATGCCAGCTACCCTGGCAACTGACTATGGAGAAATAAAGAAAGCAATAAAGGATAGGCTAGGCCTAACGCCTATGGTCTATCGGCGTATGCTAAGGTCTACCCGTCTCCAACCAGGTGAAACACCTAAGGCGCTGTGCCAGAGGGTGCGCAGTCTGGTTTGGAAGTGGTTGACTCCAGAGGGGAAGACTCTGGAAAGTATATTGGATACGATTGTATTAGAACAGTTCTCGGAAGCAGTTCCGGCAGAAGTAAAAGCATTTTTAACCTTGCAGAATTGCCAGACCTCAGCCGAAGCAGCACAGCTCACAGAAAGGTTCATGGAAGCCGAATTGGCTAATAACCCACAAGGAGGCGCTGTGAGTAAGTTGGGTATGGTCAATTCTGGAAAGGCAGTCAAAGAGCCTAGGATGTGTACTCAAAATGTGAATGAATGTTTGCCTAAGAGGGATGCTAGAAATGCATTGGAAAAATGTTTTAAATGTGGGAAAATTGGTCACATGAAAAAAGATTGTATATGGCGTACAGCTCTGATAACAGGTGACAGAAAAAGCATACAGGCAGGCTTCCGTATAGATGTTGAAGTACAAGGAGTCCCCGCTAAAGCGTTACTGGACTCAGGCACAGACCAAAGTATGGTTTCGGGAAAATTATGGCAAAAACCATACAGGCCCGCACTGGCTCCACCCCGAGTCAAACAGAAGGGAGGTCCAAGATAAGGTGTGTACATGGGTCATCAACATATTACCCTCTCTATAGAGTGAAAGTCAAGGGTTTAGGAACCCGGAGGGAAATCCCAGTGGCCATAATTCCCAGACTACCCTACGACATTGTATTAGGCAGGGACTGGCCACCATTCTATAGGGGAATAGAGGAAGGCACACACACAAAGGGAGGCATGGTTTCCACCAGGTCACAGGCCCAAAGCTCAGAGGCACGAGCTGAGCTCCCAGAGGAGGATTCGGACCCTCTAGAAGAGGAAAAAGAACGCCTAGAGTTGGAGGGTAGGACCACAGATGTAAACCTAGGAGAGCTTCCCCAGCATGAGGACTTATTCAGTGCCCCATCTAAAAGTACGAAGAAGAGTAAAGGCGAAAAGCGCCAAGAGAGACACCACAGAGCTCAACTAAGGGCAGGAGTAGAAGATGGACAGGGGTTGCCCTGGGTACCTGCCGACCTTGTGGAAAAGTTCCCGTCTTTTCCGAAGGAACAAAAGGCGGATCAAGCGTTAAAGCACGCCTTTGAATTTGCTCAGACGGGTAGGGACGTGCTCCCCAGGTTCCTTATGGAAGGAGACATATTATACAGGGAGAGCAACGATCCCCAAACAGGTGCTGTTAGGAAACAATTAGTGGTTCCTACAACTTTTAAAGCAGTCGTTATGAGACTGGCCCATGACCACCCCGTTGGGGGACATAAGGGAGTTCAGGGTACGCTCGACCAGATCCTGGCCCGTTTTTATTGGCCAGGGGTGTTCAGGGAAACAAAACGGTTCTGCGAGGCCTGTCCCTCCTGTCAGCGGGTGAGCGCCGCCAAGCCCATAGGAGTCCCTATGATACCAACCCCCACAATAGCTGAACCTGTGCGCCGGATGGCGATGGACATTGTTGGACCCCTCGTAAAGACCCCTAGGGGATTCCAGTATATCCTGGTGATAATGGATCACGCCACCAGGTTCCCCTGGGCTATACCCCTAAGAAACATCTCAGCTAGGTCCATAGCGTTAGAACTGATCAAGCTATTCTGCGAGGTGGGATTCCCAAAGGAAATGCTGACTGACAGGGGGAGTAATTTTGTATCAAAATACCTAGCCCAGGTATGGGATGCTTTCGGCATCCACCATATAAAAACTGCCGCTTATCATCCACAGACCAATGGACTTGTGGAACGCTTCAACCAGACCCTAAAACAGATATTAAGAAGGGGGCTGGATGGGAAAATGACCGACTGGGACATTATGCTCCCGTTCGCTTTGTACTCTAGTAAAGAACGTACACAAGCCTCACTAGGAGCTTCTCCGTATGAACTGATGTTTTGCCGTGCCCCAAGGGGAGTCCTGGACATTTTAAGGGACCAGTGGGTCGAGCCTGAAGGGGAAGTAATGGGAGTGCCTCAGTTCCTCTGTGAGCTCAGAAGTCGCTTACAGAGGGCTTATCAAGCCGCAGAAGGGCATTTGCAGAATAGCCAGCGGTACCAGAAGCGGTATTATGATAGGGGCAAGAAACCACGACAACTGGCCATAGGTGACCGTCTTGTAGTAATGTTTGAAGACCCTGGGCCGAAGTTTGAGGCCCAGTGGAAAGGTCCCTATACGATAGTGGAACGTAAAGGACCAGTATCTTATATGGTAGAGAATGACAGGGGACGTTGTCAGGTGTACCATATAAATGTACTAAAACCTTGGCAGGAGAGAACGGCAGCAGTTAGCCGGTCCAGTGTGAATGTCAAGAGTGGATCAGTGAGTATGTGCTCTATAAAATCTTGGCAGGAGAAAACGGCAGCAGCTAGCCGGTCCAGTGTGAATGTCAAGAGTCCAGCAAAGATTATGTGCTGTGGGAACGGTTCTTGCCCATCCCGTAATAACTTAAGGGGGGGATTTGTGACACAGCAGCTGGCACAGAGCCCATGGAGTTAGGGGAAAGTAAGGAACTTACCTCAGAATCAGCTGGGCAGCAGACAAACTCAGCTCATGTAGAATTAGCTGAGCAGCAAACAAACCCAGCTCATGTAGAATTAGCTGAGCAGCAGACAAACTCAGCACATGTAGAATTAACTGAGCAGCAATCAAACTCAGCACAAGAAAAGCAAAAAGGCATTAGAGTAAAATGTCCTTGCACTAGTCCTGATGTAGCTAGAAGCAGGAAGGCTAATCGGGAACACCTGTTCTCAGAAACCCAGGCAGCATGCAAAGAGAACAAGGATAAAAGCTGCAGGGTAGAACCAGGGAAGGCCAGTAGGGGCAGCGACCTGGGAGGACTAAGCCAGCATCCAGTGAACACACGTCATGCTGGAGGAAATCCACTGAGGGAAGGAAGCAGTAGGTGTGGCAGCAGAGCAGGAAACAGCCAGCACCGTGCCCAGGACCCTGCTAGGATTCCTGGTAGTTGGAGAACCCAGGAGAGAGCTGCCAGAAGCCCAGATATAAGAGACAGAACCACAGCTAAGAGGTGGGAACCTAGCTTTGCTAAAGAAAAGGCAAGACGTTCTGTTTGGTTTGAAAGGCAAGGGCGTGGCACCAGAAGTAACTTGGATACGGAAAGTTATACAGTAATTCCACCAGCGTGGAGAAGAAGGGAAAGCCAGAAGGAAGCTTTTAATATACCAGGCATTCAGAGCCCTGGATTTAAAGAGCCCTTTCTAGAAAAGTTAGCCCAAGACTCACAGGAGAGTTTTAAGGAAGATAGCAGCTGTGAAATGTGTGACCCATATGCAATCGTAAGTGACTCTGAGTTAATGCAGTGGGAGAACAGCACTTATAACTCTGACCCTGTGCCCATGGATTGTACAATATGTTTATCTGACAATATTGTATCTTTATGTTGAACGTGTGCAAAGCAACCAGCTGATGGTGCCTAAAGGAAAGAAGATATTTTTCTGTGCAACAGTTCTTTTGTTTCATATGGTTTGTTGTATCCCAGGAATATTCCATCAGGGCAGGGAATAAAGCCCTAATATTATTTTTGCCTTACCACTTGACTACAAGACTCTTTTTATCAAAGGCAACTTAAATCTTAACACCCTAGGCAGCCGCCTAATAGGGTCATATGAGGTAGCTATCAATCACTATCTCTCACAATATATATATATATATATATATATATATATAGTGAGATATATCTTTTAGTTAGATATGTATCCACATACTTATCTATCTATCTGTTTAGGTTCAGATATCCATACATTCCTTTAGGATCCTGACAGATGGGCACTACCCCTATCAATGCTGTGCCAGCATACTTAGGGTTCTACACATCTAACCACTTCCTGTGGTAATTAACAAATTTTTCCTTACCATAACCTTTTAGGGTTAGGTACCCCTGAAGCTCTCCATGTACCTTTTTCTTTCCTAATTGACCCCATTTAGGAAAGACATTGTGGAGCTTCAGTTAATCTAAAGCTTAGCGCTTCATAAGTCTGTCCTTACTTTCTTATCAAATACAAGGGTCTCCATACCCTTTCTCTCCTACATGGACTGATTCCATTGCCAGTCCAGTTGGGTCAGACTCATTTTTTCTTTTGGTCCTAGGTTTGTAATGTTTTTGGACCAAAACAGCTTAAGCTTTCTCTAGTAGTACCTTCTGCATCTTCCGCTGAAGCTCTACCTCTTATACTACCCCAGTTTTCCCCTGGGGCTATCTCTCACCCTAAAGGGTTCTGACCTCCACTTGTTTTTTCTACTTTTATTACCTCTACTTCTCAGTGAGGTACTCCTTGAGGTTCTTCACTGGCTCTTCTAACAGATCCATATGAACCTCAGTAGACTTTTGCAATGCCAACAAGGGAGGCCCATATTTCAATATTTTACTACTAAATGCCCTCTATACAGGGTCTTCCCCTTTTGAAGCCCTGTTCTAGGCCAGCTGTTCCACAGCTCCTTTTCTGTATTCAACTCCTACCCTCCATCCCCAGGATGCCTGAGGTCCTGAGGAATAGCATGGCTCTTTCTAGACTCGCAACATGCTAGGACTCCCTCTGGGCATCTCAGCTTGAGAGTCCCCATATGTGAAGACTCATTCCTGCTTGTTCCTGGAGATAGCACAGTTACTTACCTGTAACAGGTGATCTCTGGGAACAGCAGGAATAAGTCTTCAAAACCCACCCACCTTCCCTAGGAGTTGCATTTCTCTATCTCTATCTTTCCCTTTCTTGCTCTCTCTCTCTTTGCCTCAGCTTTAAAACTTAACTGAGGAGAGGCAGTTGGGAAAGGCGGGAAGGCAGCATGCAGGCGTGTTGGGATACTTCCAAAAGCATTCTGATTGGATGCTGGGGAGCGTTCCTGCACAGACTCCGTCGGTACCGACGTACCCATATGTGAAGACTTATTCCTGCTGTTTCCAGAGATCACCTGTTACAGGTAAGTAACTGTGCTGTATGTTAAAGCAGATGTAGAGAGAAAATGGAAAAAACTAGAAGAGAGAAAAAAGGACACATGGACAGCAGATGATGGAGAGTTAGCAGAAGACACGAAGAAACCAGAAGAAAGTGGCTGGAGCAATTGCAACTGAAAAAAAATGCACAAAAGGTAGAAAAATATCTCTTTATTTTGAATTTATTAACTGGAATATGTCAGCTCTGGGAAATGTGCATCATTAACGTCTGTGCTTTGTTTAGTACAAGAGGAAATTAATTTATGGTTTTATTTCTACAGTGTTGTACATTCCAAGTTTGGCTTTTGGGTTTCCCAGCTTAATTATTGTCTTCCTGTTTCTAAATTGTGATTCCTTGTTTGGTGATGGTCTATGGTCTGCATGTGTAACTGAGCTGAGGTGTTCTGTTTATGTAATTCCTATTTGACAGTGCCACTTGTTCTCTTTCCCCAGTAGGTCATATATTGTTATTCTCTGAAATGTATTGGTTTAATATTTGCAGTGTTGCCTTTTGATAGGTAGAATATGGTGCTTTGTGAGTCCTGGTAGTGCTGTTAGGATACGGCGGGTTTGCTATGGGTTCTAAATGGGCGGTTGGTACTGGATTATAGTAATGTAGAAATCTTTTAGTCTGTCTTTATCCATACACTCATTAAGAGGCATGTTTAGTAAAAGTTAGTGTATGGTAACATTATGCAAATAGCTATGCAAATGAGGCCCCTTATGCAAATGAGGCCCCGCACCGAGTCTCCGCATATGGCCCCGCACCCCCCTTGGGCCGCCCCTGGGTGCAGATCATTGGAACTGGAAATGGGACTCAGAGGGAATGGGGAGTTGATGTGCATTCCAAGTGTTTTTTTTCCTATGGGCAGCAGCCACGCTACTGGGCTGCTGGTAGCATGGCTGCACATCTTGAGGTGGATCAAGTGCAGCCATGCTATTGGCGGTTGTGACAGCTAACGCATGGCAATATCCTGCATACTGTCATTGGCCACATGCCCACTCTCCACCCCAGCCCACCCCCTTCCATGGCATGCAGTTTGCGTGCAAAATAGCATACATTAGGAGTCTTGCTAGCACAGTAATAGTTATTGTGGGCATGTGCTAAAAGTTGGAACATGCTTAACCTATGGTACCTGTCACTGTGGCTCAGTAAAAGGGCCCCTTAGTTACGTATTGTCTTTGCACCTATTAGTTTTATGTATGTTTTTATTGTAATCCACCTACATCTGTGGATAGAGTAGAATATAAATTGTTTATATAAATAAATAGATGCATAAATAAAATAAATGCATACTTGTGTATTTTCCAAGACACATGGTTAAATCACAGCTCTGCTCACACTCCATTTATTCTCCTCCCATTACCATGCCTACTCTACAAGTACACTCCTAAGTGCACTGTGTGTACTTTGAGGCATGACCTTATGTGTCTAAATCCATGTTTCACACATGACAAAGATTAATAAAATTATCTCCGTAGTGACAGAGCAAAAATTTGTCTAACTATCCTGATACTCTGTAAAGGGCTGAGATGGAGTCTGGTGAAGCAAGAGTGGGAATTATCCATATAGCAGTTGAATAGCAACATGGAAACATGACCATACGTCTTATCAACTCTGCCCTTCCATACCAGCTACCAAGCTTTACAGTCTCTTTTTTCCTTTATAGATACTCTGTATTTGTCCCATACTTTCTTGAATTCAGGTACAGTCCTCATCTCTACTACCTCCACTGGGAGAATATTGTCCCTATATGGATAGTGGCCGGTAGTCAGCAGGGAATGCATATATGCAGCACTGATTATATACTGTATATTCTTTAAAAAAATTCTGCTGACCACTGCCACTGGAAATTAACCTGTATATATATATATATATATATATATATAGACAACTTCTTAGTCTGCGATTTATAGACTTTTCATTTTAGTAGAGCACCTGCCTAGCATTAAGCACTGGGCAAACTGACAGGCTAATGTTACAAAAATGTGTTCTTTGAAATACATTTTTGACTGTTTTAATTAAGTCCACTTCATGAGAGCAATTTTCAAGAATAATTTTAAGAGACATACTTTATGTCCCTGAGTATTTTGCTTTTGCAAATTAGCTAATGTGTGTTGACTTTGCATTTGCCAACTGGGCAGAGGCAAATTAATGTGTATACTTTGAAAATTGTATATACCCATGCAGTTTGCCTTCCCTGATCTATAGTATTCAGCTCACACCTTTACAGGAGAAGATCGAGGTGAATTATATTTGGGTGCAACATGTTTCCCTGTCCCCAAAGGGCTCACAAGTAATGAAGTGGTACATGGCTTGTCCAAGGCCACAAGGAGTGTTGGTGGGATTTGAATGCTGATCTTTTTGGCTCTAGGCTGCTGCCCTAACCACCAGGCTGCTCCTCCACTCCTCTAAACAGCTCCCCTCTCCCTCCCCATCTGGCTAAAAATATATGAGCTTTGGAAGCCCAAGTGGACTTTTAACCAGGCAGAGGTAGGCAATTTTTAAATTAGCCAATTTGCAGGGGAAAACAGCTATGAAGATTTCCCTTCGCAATCTCCATTGTTGCTGATTTCATTCTGCTGCATAGTTTGAGACTGAAAACACCGTGGCTTTCGTTGTTGGCATTTCAGATAAAACTCAATTTGAAATTCATACCATAATTGTATCCCTAAAGAGTGCTAATGAAGAACTTATTACAAGCATAATGGTTTGGATCAGAAGACTAACAAGTTTTAAGATGATTTCAAACAATACATATTTGATACATTTAAATGTAATACTGAAAATTTCAGAAATAATTTAATATACTGCAGAATATGTAATAAAATGGTTACTTTTCATTCTTCAAAATAGATTAGTACAGAAAAAGAAAATAACGCTGCTTCTCAAACGTCACCTGCTGTCATTATTGCTTTTCAGGGGAAAATTTGACAGATAATCAGATAAGGGCTTGATTCCAGAAATGGTTTAGAGCAGGGGTTCGTAACCCAGTCCTCAGGACACACCTACTGTAACTTGAATGATGGTCTATCAAATTAAAATAAATAAAATAGTCAATTAGGTTTTCAGGGTAACCACAATTAATATACATGAGAGAGATTTGCGTGCACTCCCTCCATTGTATGCAAAACTGTCTCATGCCTATTCATTCTGGTTATCCTGAAGATGTGACTGGCTAGGTGTGTTTCAAGGAGTAGGTTGAGAACCCCTGATCTAGAGAAGACAATGTTATCAATAGTGAGAACTAATATCAGATTATCACAGGGGAAGACACAATCCTCATCAAGAAATATACTGGTAGCCACAAATTTGCCTTCAAGGGTATTAATTGGAGTCCATTCATTTTTCCTAGAAAAAAGGTACTGGTACTGATATACAGGGATCTTTCATTGATGCATGAGGACCAAAGATCAATTTTAGCAGGCAATGAAAATAAGTGCCAGTACCCCATATCACCATGTACCTCCTCAAAGAAAAGTCCTGATTGGAGCTCTTTGTAGCTGGGTCTGTCTGGTAGATTCCGCAGGGAACTCAAGAGAATCCGAGAACCAGGTCATAGGGAGATGAATTCATGATTAAACATTAAAAAAAATGAAAGAGAATAGGAGGGGTGTTTACTAAGGCACGGTAGCTGGAAGTGAGGGGTTTAGCTTGGGGCTAATGTGTGTTTTGGCTGCCCAGTAGCAAGGAGTATGCGGCCCAAAGCCGACTTTGATTAAACATGCCCTGCTACCCGAGCAGTGTATGAACAGGTGCGCTTAAGGCAGAGACTGGGTTGAGAGAGGGTAGAGATATGGTTTAGGGCAGGGGTGCTAGTCACATGCTAGCTGCACAAATATGCTGCTAGCACGGGCACAATCAACCTTTGATGAGGCAGTAGTGGCACCCACATTGCTAGAGCATTGTGAACGTGTGTTCCGTACACAAGGGTTAGGAAATAGGAAGGGCAGGAACAGGGCAACTACACTGGAAGAAAGAAAAGCAAATAAGAGACAGCAGAATATCTAGGCACCAGCCTAGGCCACCAGGGAGGAGGGCTGCATGGTGCAACTGCCATGGCAGTAGCCACAACAGCCCATCAGCCACAAAAACAGGGCCTACAGTTCAGGAGTGACGCTGCTGTGACTGGGCAAAATCCACTGAAACATCACCAGCTGTCCTAACTGACTGCTCTTCACCTCTGCATATGGGCTGGATAGTTGTCAGAGGGCTGCTGGTGTTGTGTGCTCTGGAGGTATCAGGACCAGGATTGCCAACCGACCGGTTTTAGGCTGGCCTGGATGGGTTTATTAGCTGCAGGCCTACGGCTGGCAGATGGTAAAACTGGCCAATGAAGGGCCGGTTTTCTGCCGAGTGCCAGACTGTGCTCCCCACCCACCCCAGCACTGCCTACCCAGCCTTCTCTTGCCGCCACTCTTCCTGTTCTGCTGGTGGTGGTGGCAGTGACCGCCAATTCTTTTTTAAAAAGTGGGTCTTTGCGATTCTGCGCTTGCAAGGCTGGCCTGGTCCCTCCCTCCTTTGATGTATGCTCACATCAGAGGGGGCAGGACCAGACCAACCTTTCAAGAGTGGTGTCACAAAGACCCACAGTATTTTTTTAATAAATTGGAGGTTTTCCACCACTGCTGCTGCCAATGGAAAAGGAAAAGTGGTGGAGGAGCAAGGGCAGGCCAGGCAGGCAGTGCGGTGGGGGTGGGGAGTAGTCGCCCGAACATGAGGTGTGATGAGATGGGAAGATGATGGACATGGGGTATAGGGACAGAAGAAGTATGCTGGACATGGGGGGAATAGGGGCAGAGGTGAAATGTTGGACATGAGGGCAGAGATACAGAGGGGGTATGCTCGACATGGTGGGGCTAGGGACAGAGGGGGGATGTTGGACATGGGGGGAAGAACAAGGCATAAAGAGGGACGATGGACATGGAGGAAGGGATATGAAAATACTGGATGGTGAAAGGGAACCAGGACAGGGAAAGAGGTTGATACTGGACTTGGGGGAGAGAGGGGGACAGTTAGAGAAAAACTAGGAAATAAGAGGATGGGGAAGGAGAAGAGCTGGGAAATGGGAGGGTTGGGGTGAGGGAAAGAGACGGAAAGCTATAGCTAGATATAGTAAAAAGGGGGACATTGAGGAGTGGAAGGAGTGAAATCTGGATAGAGAAGCTGAAAAATAAATGGAAGAAAACTGTAAAGAAGAGAAAAACTGATAAGGGAGGAAGTGAAGACAGCTGGAGAGAGAAGAAACGGCAAATGGAGAGACCATGAAAAGAGAGCTAGGAAGAGACAGAGGAAAATATAAACCTGAGACTGGGACCAAAATAAAATAATAAATTGAGCCAACAACAAAAGTAGAAAAATAATTTTATTTTCTGTTTTGTAACTGGAAAATATCGGTATTTGTAAAGTGCATTTGCCGGGAGTCAGTATTGGTGTCGGACATGGCTGGGGCCTAGCCCAAGGCAAAAACTCCGAGAAGATACCCTAAAGCCTGCTAGCAAGCTGCTCCTTTTTCAGTATCAGATAGATCTAAGGCACTCTCTGGGTTGGGGGCCCAGGGCAATTGCCCTGGTTGCTTACTGGTTGTTTTCCTTAATGCCAATCCTGACATCTGCTGTCTTTTGTTTTGCACAATATAGGGGGAAAAGCATTTCTTTCTGCTTCTCTGGTGTTGCACTGCCTGCAGCTTCTTGCTTTCTGAGGTTTTAGTTTAGTCAAGACTATTATGCTCTGAGCTGTCAGCCAGTTGTGCCTATTCCCAATCATTCCTCTCTATTCTGAACTGGTCACTTGCTACTTTCTTGTAGGTGTGGTTGTAGTGCATTTATTACTGTCCCCTGTGGTTCCATAGCCCACTGCTGCCACCCTAATAACATGTTTGTGGTGTTCCTTTTGCAAGACTCATGTTGCAAACATGTTCACTGTGCACCTGTGCTATGGCTGTGCGGTCTCTACTACCATGCTAGTGAAGCGACTAGAGTGGCAGTAGTAGCCTACAGTGGGCATTCCCCTTGCATCTACATGGCCTCTGGCTTCCGCTATGGTGAAAACACATGCTTACCATGCATTTATCCCACACTACTTATGGTGCTTTAGTAAAGATGTCCCTAAGTACCTTACTGCAATCACAGTCATGCATAATCTAAACATTATCCATTATGAGCACCATATGAACCTTCACCAGAAAGAAAGAACTGTAGTTGAGAAACTCAGAAGTGCGTGCTAATTCTCGTAGCGCCTTACTGGCCCAGGCAACCATGGTTCCATCTTCTACACAAATTTTCCATCAAGGACCTGGTTGGGTGACTCATCAACTCTGATTATTGCTCTTTTATTTTAACTTTGGAAATGTGGGTGCTCAATGTAAACTGTAGAGGTGTTATTTATGTATGTATTTATGTGCAGGATTTATATACCACTAATGGCATATAGGTTATAGAGGTTTACAAAAACTAATAGTTTAAATGCCAGAAGCATAGAAGACAAAAACAATAGACAGGAATTAAAAAAGAGCAAAGAAACATCAGGGAGGGGAGAGAGGTTGTGCAATAGCGTCACCTGAGGACTACCAGGGTTTATATTGATCATACAATAGGACGGGGGATAACAATACTGAGAAGTTAGCAAAAGTTACTCTTTAAAGGCCTGGTTGAAAAAACACATTTTCAAACCTGTCTTAAATTTTGTGTATGAAGATTCTAGATGGAACTCAGTGGCCAAGGAATTCCTTAAGTCACTAAATATAGTACATTCTTTCTTTGTTATCAAATATGTTTTCATCTGAGGATTGGAAGGCATGTGTTGGGTGATAGGGAATGAAGTGTGAATGGAGATAAGCAGGTAAACTGGAATAGAAGGCACAATGTGCAAGTCTTAGAATCTTAAATTTAATACAAAAAGAAACGGGGAGCCAGTGTTTATGTAAAAGCAGGGCTAGTGCTAGGGTTTCTGGTGCCCCCCTGCAAACTATAGATTGGTGCCCCATCCCTCATTACTATTAATTCTGGCTACAATTTTTCAAATCTCCTTCTGAACTCTTTTCACATGGAGATAACATTTTTCCTTCAAATCCAATGTTGTAAGAAAATTGCAGTGAAGGGGCAAATGCATAGCCAGATTAATATAACTACTGAGCAGTAAATACTTAGCATCATATGAACAGGCTATGATAGTCCAAGGGCATGCTACATTTTGGTCAGATAAGGAAAGAACTGAGGTACAGAGGTTTGAGAATAAGCAATTAGAGCAAAATAAAAGGTCAAGGCAGTGGCTATGCTGGTGAATGGGGACAGTAGAGCCAAGCTGAAGGTCAACTGAGGAGATAAGAAAAAGGAGCTTTAAAGCATAAGTATCAGAGGGATTATCAACATGAATGTTAAAATCCCCGAGAATAAGAGTGGGGGAAGAGGAATCCAGAAATAAAGAAAGCCATGAGTCAAAGGCCATGAGAAAGGTAGAGGTGGACTTGTCAGGTCAATAAATAACCACAATGACAGAGAGCAGCGACTGATGCCGTGACTTCTGGGAGGAGCCAGGTCTCAGTTAGAGCAAGAAGATGGAGAGCATTAGAGATAAAGAGATCATGAGTAAAAGCAAGTTTATTTGAGATGAAGTGTGTATTCCACAAGGCACATGAGGAAGGGAGAGAGGAAGCGGAAAGGAGATGGATATGAATAAGGTTAGAGGTGTTGCATGAAGATCTCTTCTTAGAGTGTGACAAAAGTCTAGGGGGGCCAGGGTTGGGGTTGATATCTCGGGATGAGAGAAGGAGAAGGAGTAGCAGAGTACAGGGCAGAGAGGAGACAGTACGGCAGAAATGAGGGTGACGTTGTCTTAGAGAGAGAAGAAATGGCTGAATGAGAGGGAAAAAGTGGTGAAGCTCAAGAGCTGATGACAAGGTAGAGGACAGAATCGAGAGGGAAGTGAGGATGGTAAAGGGGAGATAAGGAGGGAGGAGTGAAGGTGTTCGTAGGAGGGGAGACAGTTAGGGAGTATGATGAATAGGGACGCAAAGTGATGAGGAGCCATAGAAGACAGCTGGAGAGAATAGAAGCCAGAATAAATAGATAGGTGGGGGAGAGCCCACCGGGGATTAGGTGCACCTGTGAATAAGCAAAATAATGATCAGGATGGCTATAAGAAACTGAGTGCCAGGGGGTGGGTGGATAGAGGGGAGGAGGTGGGGTATAAGTTATTCAGCTGAGAAAAGCTAAACAATAGTGCACAAAAGGTACAAATGAGGTAAAAGAGCACACTAACAATGATAAATATATAGAGAGAGGCAGACAGGACTCACAAAAAGCAAGTAGACTGAAAGTTCCAGCAGAGCTTGCAATGGAGCAGTTCTCTTCCCAGAGGAGAGAGAGAGAGGCAAATTGAGCTAAACACAGGTGGAAGATAGGAAAAGGGTCTATACAATACCTCAGCAGGGGGGAAGGGCTTCTCCTAGATATATCACAGTTCCTAGTTTTTGTGTTGTCTGTTTTGACTATTGTGTCTTGACTAGACTGTAAGCTCTTACATGTCTCTGTCCAGCACTGTGTACATCTTGTAGCGCTATACAAATGTTCGGTAATAGAGATGAGGACAGTATCTGAATTCGAAAAAGCATGGGACCAGCACAGAGGATCTCTAAAGGGGACTATTGTTGTTGATATGGAAGGGCAGACCAGATAGACCATGTGGTCTTTTTGTGCTGTCATGTTTCTATGTTTACTACTTCTACTACTTTCATTTGTATAGCATTACAAGGTGTACACAGCACTGTACAGAGACATGTAAGAGCTTACAGTCTCTGCTCATAAGAGCTTACAGTCTAGTCAAGACAGACCACACAACAACTAGGGACTGAGATATATCTAGGGGAATGGTAACGAAACACATAGGAAGTAAACAGGAGACAAAGAGTCTCAAAGAAGTGAGTTTTTAGCCTGAATTTGAACAGGGCCACAGATGGGTCCTGATGTTCTGATCCTCCGTTAGCCATGCTTTACACAGGTAGTGTGGGTGCAGCTAACACCATCTCAGTGGGTAATATTAGTTGTACCCACAGCTTGTCATGTTAAAGCACAGCTTTCCTGAGCTAACTTCAGCGGGATAGATGTACATGCGCCCCTGCAGTTAGCTAGAGGACTCGCACTGGTAACATAGTCTGCATGTGCATTACCGGTGCAGGGTTAAGTAAACATGCCCCTACGTGAGAGAGAGCACCCATATGGAACTTTCACTGCGCTCAGATTTAAAAAGGTGAGTAACCAAATCTAAAACCAAGTTCAAGACTGAGAATGAGAATAAGCAGGGGTCCATTGAGAGCAGAGTGGTGGAGTAAGGGAATGAATATATTGGTGAACCAGGGAGAGGAGTTTAATAAGTTCATTTGCTTAATTAGTAGTCTCTATAAAGTGAGACGTGGGAGTTCTATGGGCCACTATGAAGACAGCAGACATTTTGCTACGGCGCCACAGAAGTTTGGAGTAGCTGAAGCTGATGGAGAGTAGAAATTGGTATAAAGGCAACTTGAGAAAGAATGAGAGGATACCACAAGACTCAAAGCATAAAAAAGGAAAAAATCTTATTTTTATTGTACAGACAACGTCAGTGGGAAGTGATATGGAGGATGAAAGATAACAGAGAATCAGGAAGGATACCACAACTTTTTCCATTATTAAAAGAGTTCAGGGAGAGAACAGAAATAAATGAAGCCAGAAAGGGTTAATAAAACCGGGAAAACAGCTAAAAGAGAATTCCATTTTTAGACTGGTAAGAAGGAGAGAGTGTGAGCATGCAAAGGGAGCCAGCAGAATGTTCGGAAAGGAGATGAAAGTCTTGGGGTGGAAAAGAAAAAAAAGTTAAGACACACTTTAGTATTATCTACAAAAGAACGATAGGAGCAGTTGAAGAAAGAAGAGCAACACAAGATTGTAAATATTTTGGAAAAGAATCTATAATCTAATGGACAGCTATTTTACTCAAACTCCTTCTTTTCAGTACAATATTTCCTATTACAAATCCGCACTGTCCTTCCAGCTCATGTACATCAGAGCACAGAGCACAAAACAGTTTATATAGGGGCTGACAATTTACACTAGAAATGAAGCTTTTATTTATAGAAAATAAAAATAGCAAGATACAAGTCTTCTATTAGTCACTTGTGGGGATAGTGGGAATAGAATGTAACTGGACCCTCTTGACCACCGCTGCTATTTGGGCGAGGGGGCATGGTGACCTCTGCGACTCCTCAAGCAGATGCCACCCTTGAAGTCACTAGTGTTATAAAGGTAATAAATCGAATTCCAGAGCCAGGAGTCCAGTGAAGGGTTTTATTATTTCATTCTCGTGAGAATGGGCGTCCGCTCCCTAAAGCAGGCACACATCTTAATTCCATTTCACCCCTTTTATGCATTTTCTTTCCCCGTTCTGTTATCGCAGTTATACTCCATTGGTTGACATTTACAGTAAGTGTTTCATACAATTTCAAAGTTCTCATGAGAAGCAAAAGTGCTTTGCCTGAACTGTTCATACTGTTCCACTGTAACTCACAGAGAAGGAAACGAAGGCTGCTGATCTGTCATACAATTTCACTGTTAATCATTAACTCACAGAATAGGAAAGCTTCTGTTTTCTGCATGCTGATCTATAATGCTTTTATACAACAGAACCATACAAAAGATTTTTATGGTTATAAAAACTGCACTTGTTTATGTGACTATTCCTCCTAAATTCTCTATCCCCAACAATTCCCCCTTTTCTGTTTTTATCATTATGTTGCTTTCTACAGTTGCTTCCCAAACCATGCTTCCAACCAGCCCATGAGGGAAGTGTCCACTCCTGAGTTCTCTGCCAGTTCTTAATAACCCACAAGAGGGACTTAAATCCTGCCGCTATCTGATTCCAGGCTTTATATTCATCCGATACCTCACTTCGCTTCCCCCGACTCATTTTAGCGGGGTTGGGTTGAGTGAATGCCATGGTGAAGGGGATGGCCAACTGTACTAGGGCACAAGTCCCTGTCCACAGTTGAGGGAGCATTGGTCTCTGAATGTGCCCTCCACAATACCACCATTGGTCGGCCCTAGGAATCATCAGGTTGGAGTAGTTTCTCCCTTCTTACCCAATGGCAGGGAATATATATAGCCTGTCGGGTTAAGGTAGTGCACACAGGTGGTCAGGTTCCCCACTTCTTTAGTGTAGGTCTGAGCCCTCCTGGTGAGGCAGGCGGAGCGATTTCCGTACACAGTAGAAACTGTGTGTGTGTGTGGGGGGGAACTCTCACCTCTTTGGGATCTGCGGGTGGAAAGAGCAATCCCAAGGTTCTGCAGCTCTTGTTCCCCCAGACCTCCCTCCCTTGAAACAGGGACAGGATACAACGCACTCCATCAGGATCCGTTTCTCACGTAAGGGAAAAAGGTACAACCTGAGCAATCGGTCTTCCAGATGCACATGCATAGCAATTGCTATGGTTGAGACTCCCTACTGTATACGTGGGTCTCATTGAGTGGTTCCTGCCCCACTCTCGCCCCCTCAATTGGTTCAACTTCTAATCCGCTTGTGTCCTCCTTCCGTTATCTCGGAGTGATTCTTGATTCCACGCTTTCCTTTCATATTCATCTAACTTCCCTTATCCGTCACTCATTTGCTGCCTTGCGTCAGATTAGGGCTGTCCGTTCTCTTCTTCCCTCAGTTTCTTTGGCCACTCTTGTCCTGGCCTTGGTTATAAGCCGTTTGGATTATTGCAATGTTTTCCTTGCTAATCTCCCAAATTTCCAACTTCAACGTTTACAGCGTATCCAGAATGCTGCAGCCCGTCTCATTACGTTCTCCCATCGCTTCGATCATATCACTCCTATTCTTTTTCGTTTATATTGGTTACCCCTCCGTTATCATTTTCATTATAAACTCCTTATTTTGATTCACCGTACTATCTACACTAATATCCCTTTATATCTTGCAGACCGCATCTCCCTTCATAACCCCTACCGCCAGCTTTGTTTTATCCATACTAACCGCTTGTCATTACCCTCTCCGTCACAGGCTCATTTGGAACAAAGCCGCCATGCTGCTTTTTTCTTTCTGGGTCCTGTACTGTGGAATGCACTACCACCATCACTCCAATTAGAACCTTTCTATTCTCAATTTAAGATATTACTCAAAACTCATCTGTTTCAGCAAGCCTTCAATCTCTCTCCTGATGTTCCTCCCTAAAGTTGCCGTTAGTCGTGTTTGTCTGCTTGCTCATACGTTGTCCTGTATTCCCCTGTCTGGTCCTGTTGCCTTGTTTTGTTAGTATGTTTCATGGAAGTCTTGGTCTAGTTGTCTTTTTACTTGTCTATACTTTATTTTACTCTTTGCTTTCCTATTTTATTATGGCGTTCTTTTCCATGTTTTTGCATTGCTAACCTTTTATTGTACACCGCTTTATGTTTCGACAAAAGCGGTCTATCAAATGCTAAAATAAAGATAAAGATACCAGACCCAATCTCTAAGGTGTCTCTTAGGTCATTTATCTCCACTATTTTTACAGCCTTAGCCTCTGCTCCTGGTTTTGACATCTTAACTTCAAAGAGAGTCTGGTTGGGTTTATTTAGTTTTTGAGGAACCCTAATTCTTAGCCTTTCTACTGGGTCTTCCCCTGTTACCTCAGTCCCTAACCCATATGTCCCATCTACCAGATCAACTCGATCCATAAGGATAATTACTACTGGGTTACATTCATTTTTCCTACAATTAGGGGGAAAAAAAGAGAAAGCATAATTATAACACTAGAGCAGTCACCGGATGACTGAAAGATAAGAGAAACAACAAAACATAAGTACTCAGCCACAATTTGCCTTGTCAAGTACAAGCGTTTTAAAATCTACATCTGCAAGAATAAAGAAAGCTGACAGGTGATGAGGGTGCCTGAGGCAACAAAAAGCAACAGAGAAAAGAACAGAACAAGGGCAGAAACTGCATTTATCAGTGTCAACACTGTGGCCAGAAAACAAGCATTAGTGGGGGGGGGGGGGGGGAGAAAGATAGGGGGCCCTTTACTAAAGTGCGCTATGCAGTTAGCATGGGTTTTGGTGCATGCTAACCTTTAGCGCATGGCCGTGACATTTAACACATGCTGATTCCCATGCTAATTGCACCCTGTGCATTAGAATGGGAAATGGATAAGTTGGGGTAGAGAATGGGCATGGTGAGCACCACACCGTCAGCACATGGGTATACACCGTGTACCAAATGCACGTCTTGCAAAGCACACACGCATGCACCATTACCTCTACATCAACAGGTGACATGAACTGCGCCCTGTGCATTAGAGTGGGAAATGGACAAGTTGGGGTAGAGAATGGGCATGGTGAGCACCACACCGTCAGCACATGGGTATACACCGCGTACCAAAGGCATGTCTTGCAAAGCACACACGCATGCACCATTACCTCTACATCAACAGGTGACATGAACTGCGCCCTGTGCATTAGAGTGGGAAATGGACAAGTTGGGGTAGAGAATGGGCATGGTGAGCACCACACCGTCAGCACATGGGTATACACCGCGTACCAAAGGCACGTCTTGCAAAGCACATGCGCATGCACAATTACCTCTACATCAACAGGTGATATGAACTGCACCTGCGGCATTGGCAACCCATGGTACTGAATGGTGCCATGTTCTTGGAGGATATCTTGAAATCAAAGTGACTGGGTGTGTCCCAAGGACTAGGTGGCAAACCATTGCACTACAGGCAACGTATAGCCTGTGCTATCAGAAGGCAATGACAGTCAGTCCTATATGAACCAAAAGGAGAGACAAGGCATGTGGTATAAACTTTCAGCACATTTCATACCTGCGTCTAGGCATTCCATCAAACATCCAAAATTCAATATCGCAGACAACTGCCACACATACTGAGTCAATGCTGACATCCTGGTGAGACTGGCTCTTCAGAGCCCTTCTAGAAGAACTTTGCATTAATCAACATTCAGCAAACCTCTATTTTTGAAAGGATCCAAAGTGGAAATCTGCACATCAGCAAATCTGCATCATCCTTTGAGCAAATTTACCAGTTTGCAGAAATCTGCAGTGGAAAGTTCAAATCTGCATCACCTCTCAATAAAGCTAATCATATTTAACGCCAGAATCTGTAGGAATCTGTAGGAAATCTAAAAACATTTATCAAACACAAACAGGTTAAATTTTCTTAACTGAGGCATTTACTCTTGGGATTTTTCAAGGATTAGCAGTGTCATTTGTATGCAGACAAGCTGGATGGAAAGCATGCACATGAACCTGACCTCCAGGAATGACCGCAGAATGATAACTGCACTTCTGGAGGTTTTAACCTTTGCAAAACCTGTCCCAAAAAAAACAATGTGATGCCTCAGTTTTCAAAAAAAAATCAACAAATAATGAACAGCTTTGCATGCTTTTGCATCTCAGCAATCCATTATTTATGAATTTGCATAAACTTTCACATCTAATGGACTATGCATGAAAGTTTACTACACAGAGGGCCCACAATTTGTGACGATTTTACAGGAGGGTTTGCACATTTGCAGGCATTTTGGAGTAATTTTATAAAATTGTTTTCAAATGTCTGTGGCCACATACATGCATTAATGACCTCTTCTAAAATACCAACCAGCATAAAAGGACACACGTTGGCATGAGTGCGTGTACTTCGCCAGTAAGCTTAGCCGGGGCATGGTCTGGGTGAGCAAGGATGGAGCGTGAGTGGAGTTTGTAAGTGCACAAGTTGATTATAAAATACATTCATTTACATACATATTTATGTACGTCTTTGCATGTTCATTGAATTCTTCTGTAGAGCAGGTGCAAATATCCAAATCTGTTTTGAAGGCGTGATCCCAGCCACTGATGCTAGTATTTTATAAACTGCAACTAGGCGCCTATGTGTCGTTATAATATAGGCACCTGCTTACCCTCTTATCCTAAACATCCTCTTATAAAATTACCCTCCACGTGCATTTTTTTCACATAAACATTCTAGGAGGGAAAATATTTTGCAGCTTTCTGCAGCAGCCTCTTCATTTCAATGCACCCCTGAATTATTCACACATCTCTAAGATCTTGGGATACGCTGTTCTCCTTTGCCATTAACTCGCTTCTCCATTGCTATAGTGAGAGGATTCTATTGTGGTTTTCGCTGCTTTGTTGGCAGTGGTTGCTAGAGAGAGCTCAGTGCACATGCTATTTGTATCACGCAATAGCTCCTTTTATCGTTGTTTTTATTTGTAGTATGATAATAATAAAAAAAATGCATTTCCAATGCAAATTGCACATAACTGAAACACATCATCAATGAAAGCTTATCTTCTTCACTTTGCATGAATCCATTTTATTAAATTAACTTTATGCAAATCACATTGATATTCATGGTTCTTGACTAAGAGGCAACCTTCAGGTGGTCTGGTGTGGCATTAAGAATGTGAGAAGTGCTTGCCATTTTCCAGTATTCCATTAAGCTAATCAAAACGATAAAAGCTGATATTTACACATCATCCTCCAGTAGCTTAATTCTGAGTGAATTTTATAATGAAGCAGCTGGTTTGCCACATTTATAATGATTACTCATTAGCACTTGTCAAACACACACTCCTGAAGTTGATCAGGAAAGTCTCAACATACAGCTTTAATAAGAAAAAATTATGTGATCTTTTAGATACCCCATACAGTAATTTTCTCCCCCTCACTCTTCTGTTTTGTTCAGTGCTCTCCATTAAAGTTCCGCTTGTTTAGTTGTGAGTATTTTGCTGAGAAAAACAACAACACAGGTTCATCTAATTCTGCCTATGCAATTGCCATTACCTGCCTTAGAGAGGGGAAGGGAATCCGATTCAGTTCTTACCTTTTCTCTGAACTTCAAGACATGCTATATTCAAATATGGTAAGTATTCTTCCTCTTCACAGAGGACTTACAATGTAACCTTGTACCTGAGGTAATGGAGGGTTAAGTGCCTTTCCCAAGGTCACATGGAGTGGTAGCAGTATTTGAACTTGATTTCCCTAGTTCTCAGTCCATTGTTCTAACCAACAGATTACACCTCCACCTTGCATTATGTTCAAAAGATAATATATTTATACAGGATAGCTCCCCCACATATGCTTGGAGGGGATAATGTTATAAAGGGTTTTTTTGCACCTAAGAGGCCATCGGATAGCATGTAGAATTGCAGGTGGTGGCAATAAGATGAGTACTTGTATGTGACTTAAGTGTAGGAATGTTTGAGGGGAGAGTTTGGATGGAGCGTGAGAAGAGTCACAAAGAATGTATGCACCTACAAGCACACTTCAGCCATTTAAGTTTATTCCCGCTCCCAGGCATTTTAGCTGCAATTGTGGAGCTTTTGAGAGGCTATTCTATAAAGACGCAGAGGTACCCATGGGCTGGCACTACTATTAGGCAAACATCCTACTCCAGACACTTCCATGCAAACAGAAAGTCTGCATCAGGGACAGAAGCAGGAACAGCGATGCGGTACCGGAGTTCATGGTTAAAATATCTGGATGTGTAATTATTGTTTTGCACACACCCAGAAAAAATGGCTCAATTTCACCATTTAAAGGGCTCTTTTGGCTTCCTTCAGAGGCCTCCGGATCCCGCTAGGTGTTTTTTGCCCAGCTCCAATATTGGGTATAAATTATTAAATGATCCTTCTAAACACCACTTGTGCGGAAGACCTCAAAACCCTGGTGGACTAGTAGCTTTCTAAACCCCCAGCCCCGATTCAAGGCTAAACTGTTTAGATACCCTGAAAGTCATGTCCCCACCCCTTAAATCCTAAAAACATTAGGCCAGCCCTGCCCCACCTAGGACCCTGACTCACCCAAGGAATCTGGGAGACAATGAGAGCAGGGGCCCACTCCCTCCTCCACCAGCACATGCCATTTCTGAAAGGCAGCCCCTGATCGTAACAGGGGTCATGATGGCAAATAAGGGCAGTGTCTATCTCTGAATGGGTAAGAAATCCATTTAAACTGATATGCATTTTCAGTGGTTCTATCAGTGTGGTGTTGAAAAGAATTCACTGTGTCAGGGTGCTGCTGAGCTGTTGATGATCTGCTTGGAATGTTTTCTCATTTCCTTTTGGAGTATGCAGCTTTCGCATCTCTTACACTGGCAGAGAAGCTCTTCTACTGAGCCAGTGGGGGTGTGGCAGGGTCTGCAGTCACAAGGAGTTCAAGGTGTAGGCTTAAGCCTAAGATGCCCACCTTCCCCCCCCCCTGCTTTCTTCTCTGCTACTCTGGTCCTGTGGCTCCCTCTGGATGGTGTGGGGACATGGGGAATAGCCAACAACAACTGCCTCTTAAAGGCAGATTCCCTTTTGAACTGGAATCCATGGTGCAGTGGCTAGCTTCCAAAAACAGAGTTCTGCCTTTGGGAATGGTTTATATATGACTTGGATTTTCCCTTCCAGAGGAATCTCTCAGTATGATATAACGGAGTATTTTCCTCTCCAGGCTATATTGCAGTAATTTAGTAGGGACACTGGCGTTCTCCGCTGCTCAAAGCAATCAAATTCAAATAGTCTCTATGGTTAAATAATCTGTCTTCTGAAGAATTCAAGGCAATATTCATTATACATCTTATAACCATGAATGGCCCATCCACTAGGCAAGCTAGGCAGCTGCCCAGGGTGGCAGATGTCTGCTCTGGCACACGTGGCCTACCACCCACCCCCCTGTTGCATTGCCCTCCACTGCTGCTGATTCCGGTGACAAGGGGGGGACGGCTAGACTCGGTAGCAGGCCATGTGCTTTGGCACACATTGTCTGCCACGTCTGAATCCCCTATGTCATGTCAAAAGGGGGTCAAAAGTGGCAGGCCATGTATGCCGAAGTACATGGCCTGCCACTGAGTCGAGCCAAGCAGCACCCCCGTCGACCTGTCGCCGGAATTGCGATAGTGTGGCTAGATACAGGGGGCATGATTTGGTATGTGGGGGAATGGCATGGCTTGTGGGGGGAGGGAGCAGCATGGCTGGGGCTTCTGACTAAGGCGGCAGAAACCCTTGGGCTGATCCTGCTTGCAACAATATGAATAACAAACAAGACTTAATATTTACCTGTTTAATGTTAAACTTGTCCTTAGTGAACAGCTGGAAAAGTCCACTTTTTGAGCTATTTGCTACCAAAACTGCCCACAACACATAGCAGTCCCTGTCTTTTGAAAAGCAGTTTTGAGAGTCCTTACCCGCATGCGAAACATCCCAGTAAACTTACTAATCACAAATTCTGGCCCCCACCTCTACTTCATCCAAGCATTCATACTTCTTGTTCATATTCACTCTCATATAGTTACAATGTCAAGACCTACACTGCACACGGATACTCACACTCCATTGCACAGAGCTATGATTCACACACACCACTAAATCTTTTCATTGGCACAGACAAAACACAGAAGCTCTACAAAAAGAAAACCCAGTGTTTCTAGGGAAAAGGAGGGCCGGGGGAAGGTGGTCACGAATTGCTCAGAATCATTTCTTGCTGTTGAATCTTGTTGAAGTGGGCTATTTGAAGTTGTGTTCCAATTTGCAGTGGCTAATGATAAATGAAGCAGATGCAGAGCCTCTTTAAATGATCCATGAAATACCCTTTCCAGTCTTCCGAGGCGACTGCCAATACGGTATCTGGGATACAAAAATTGATCCAGCGGTCTAAGAAGAGACCCCATTGATCAGCCAGAAGCAAGATTTTTTCCAGTTTGTATACATCTATGGCTTTGTAATTTACATTGGGTTTTTGTACCACTTCACCTAACAGTTTCTCTCTTCTACTGCGCATATTATTATTTACTGTATATCTGACTTGCATTGTTCGGTTATTCTCCCTGGTCAGATTATGTTTCTGATCAAACCGCTCTTACTGCTTTGGAAAACATTAACAAAGGAAACAGACACATTAAGCACCTAGATGGTTTTTATCTAGATGCCTAATGCTTTCAAAGTAGTAACAGCGTATGGTCAGAAATGTAATGCAACCAGGGTGAATACTGGAGTAATACAATGCATTGCCTTATTAGTTAGTTTCCTTTCTGCCCCTTCTAATCCTGGGGATGGAAAAAGGGTGGTGGGAGGAACAACGCAGGTGGGATTGTGTGTGCAAATCTGCATTCATTGATTTTTGCTTTGATTATGGTACAACCTCCCGTGAGTAAAAAGTGCCCAGAGAATGTGCACTTGGGTGCCTAATTTGGATTATATTTATTTATTTATTTTAAAAAATTATATACCATCTTCGCAACATATTTTATTATAAAGATGGTATATAAAAATGTTTAAATAACTAAATTAAAGGGGCAAAAAGGTACACTAACTAACAAGGCCAATGTGCAGGTTCTATATTGTTCTAATATTCACCCTGGTTGCTTTACAATTCTGACCACGCCGCTGTTAACATGCACCTTAGGGGTCCTTTTCCTAAAGTGCAATAATTTTTGCATTTACTGTGCATTAGGAGCAAAGCCCAGAGGACGGTAAGTGCAAAGTCATGTGGTAACTCTCAGGAACGTGCTCAGCATGTCCCCTACAATTACTACACCGAAAAGCCTCTTAACACATGCTACATTCATTCACAAATAGCGCAGGTGCACTTAACTCCTCCTCCAGAGATGACATTAAGTGCACTCGCACTAATTGCGAAGCTGACAGTGCGCAGTAAGTATCATGCACTAATTGCATTTTGTAGCCTATGTTCACTCACCATCTATAAGCCGCCCAGCCCCTGCCCCTTTGCATATAAGGCAATGAATGTGTGGATTACCATGCACTGTCATGCCAGCACAATAACAGTTACTGTGCTCATATGCTAAAAGTTTGCGCATGCTAATTCACACCTTCACTGCTTAACACATTTACGTCAAAGGGCCCCTTAATGTTAATTTCATGATTGGTGAAATAATGTGTAATGTTGTACTGCAAGGAGTACCAGTTGCCTACGTGCAGTAGTTGTATGGCATATAATTAGGGCTTCTAAGGTGTTTATACATTGCAAAATTAGGTGTTTATTTTCCAGCTAATTAGGCGTTCTATGAGGGTGCAAGAAATCAAAATCTATTTGTGTTTTCATGCCATAGCTACTATTGCTGGGTACCTTTTTCAGTGGAATCAAATTTGTACGGTGTGTTTGTATCACTTAGGAGTCGTCAGCACAGAAAAGGCCCCAAAAATGATGGAAGATACAAGATAAGCCCAGGAGTAGTGATAGATTACTAGGGGAAGTGGTGGTTTTCAAACACTTATTGTAATGCATTTATCCTAGCAAAAATGTGCTGGTACTCACATGCAAGGATCTTTCAATAAGACATGAGGACCATAGGTAAATTTTATCAGGCAATGAAAAAGGTGCCAGAACTCTGTACCACCGCATACGTCCCCAAAAATCCTTGGTTTAGTCAATAAATACCTATCTTATTTTATTTTATTTTTGCATCTGAAGTGTTTTATTGGTGTTGATTGGTTAAAGCCAAAAAATCGGAAACCCTAAATATAATGTGAGGGTGAGTATGTAAATGGCTTTCACCATCAGCAATAGCCATGAGACAGTGATGTAAATTCCATCCAACAGACCCCACAATGCAGGGGGCACGGGTGGGAAGGCAGTGCAGCAAACTTACTTCATCCTGTTTTGTTGCTCTGCCTCTGCTCTTCTTAGTTTGCCCTGGACCCGGTGTCTGTTCCTGGCTAGGCTGAAGTCTCGAAATAACAGCCACACTGCAAGACTTTGGCCTGGCAGGGAACAGATGCTTGGGCCTGTGGCAAACTTAGAGAGGCAGAGGCAGCACAGCAAACAGGATGGAGTAAGTTTGCTGCCACCGCCGCATTGGGGACGGCCACACGGAGAGGCCGCTGCCGCAACAAAGAGGGGCCCTCAGCAAAATTTTGCTTTGTGGTCCCTCATAGTAACTTATATAATTGCCATGAGAAGTGATTAGATAATGTCAGATAAAGGCACATAAGCCTGAGTCTAAGAGAGAAAATTGCCTTTTGCTTCTTTCTATCACCCAGAAGCAAGTAGAGAGCAGCAGCCCACAGCCTTGGGTCTTTTAAAAGGTGGGCTCTTAAGTACCAAAATGGTCTTCAGGAAAAGGAAAGAGATGAGTTATCTGTCTTTGCCTCTTTTCTGCCCAGTTAGTTAGAGGAAGCACAAGATTACTGATGAACTGGGTGCTGGGTATTGAACGTGTTCCTGGACAACAGAAAAGTTGAGAAGATGGGATTTTTTTGCCTCCTTACAAAAATGTTAAAAGGAACAGAAACAAGGATCATTCTCTGTGGCATAGGTTTTCAACCCAGTCCTCTGGGAACCCCAGGCCAGTCAGGATTTCAGGATTCCCAGAATGAATATGCATAAGACAGATTTGCATACAATGAAGGCAGAACATGCAAATCTTTCTCATGCCTATTCATTCTGGGAATCCTGAAGACCCGAGAACTGGGTTGAAAACCCCTGCATGGCACACCACTGTGATCTCCATTTGCTACTACCCTCTGTTGCCTCCCACTCAAGCAGTTTCTTCCCAGTCAGTCACGTTTGGGTTCATCCCAAGGGTAGTCAATTATTTCTAACTCACCAATGTAGAATGATGGCATATGCCCACATCTAGTGCTTCATCCAATTCTCTAGTCATCCGGTCAAAGAAAACAATCAGATTAGTCTGACAACACTTATCTCTTTGTGGATGCTACCAAAATATGCAACAAGATACACATTGTGGAAGGAGTGGATAACATGAGGAGGGATCTAGCAAAGGTTGAAAAATGGTCAAGAATTTGGCATGAAAAGTGTAAGGTCATGCAGTTGGTCTGCAAAAACCCAAGGAATGGTACAAAATTGGGGTGAAGTACTTCAATTTTTTATTTTATTTATTTATTTATTTATTTAGCAAGCATTTGTAGCCCGCTCCTTCCAGCGATCAGATGCATGAAAGAAGAGAAGGATAGGTAGAAAAGGCAACAGCAAAAGCCAGAAAGATGCTAGGGTGCATAGAGAGAGGAATGGCCAACAAGAAAATAGAAGTGATACTGCCTTTGTATAAGTTTCTAGTGAGACCTCATTTGGAGTACAGTGTGACAGCACCTTCAAAAAGATATAAACAGGATGGAGTCTATATTTCTATGTTTCACTAAAGGAACAGCAGAGGAGGTGGCTGGAATGTTATGACCTGTGATGGTGGCAGTTCATTGAGGAAGAGGACATGGAGAAAGTGTTTTCTAAAGGATTTTTCACACATATAAGCCAGTTTATGCATATATAAGACTTCTTATTAAATTGCCTCAAGCATAAAAGTGTGATACAATTAAGTGCAGGCTTTAGAGTAAGCATGTTCAGGGGAAGAGTTTAGATGAAGCACAATTAGACCATGATTTACGCATGTATTTTATAAAATATATGCACATATGTGTACTTTATATGCTATAATTAATGCCAGCAGCCAAACAGTATACAAGCCCACAACGTCAGTCTAACTACTATATCTGCCAGATTTGGACAAGCATTTTATAAATATAGGCACCTATGAGTCTTTATAAAATAGGCTACACATAAGCGCTTATGTATCCTTCATATATAAGTGACCTATTATAAAATTACCCTCAGAGTGGGTTCCTTCATCTGAGGTTAGAAGTGACTTGAAAGGAAGAAGTTCCTGACTTTAGAAGGGGCTTGAGGCCTGGTATTCCTGGATGTAAGACATGAGAAGATTGGAAAAATACTTTTCAGAGTTCCCTTTTGGGTTCAAAGAACTTTGTGTAAGACAGAGTTAGAACAAGAGATGCTCAAAAATGTTTTTCAGATCAAGTTTCCTAACTATTGGAGAATAGCAGTTAGCATTTTATCTTAAAAATGGCCTGGTGTAAATGTTCATCCCTATCTACTACACATAAACCTGTAGTTCATAAAAAATGCACATTACTGCATGCTCTACCCAGGCTGTACCCAAGCACTGCCTCTGTGAATGCCCACAATGAAAGTACTTGCCATCGGCGTTATACATATACTTATAAAATAGTGCCTGCCTAAAGTATGTGTGTAAAGATCCATTAATGTGTATACATCACTAAACATCCATGATTTATGGATGTAGATGGTGCACAGCTTTCTGTGGCTCCTTATAAAATTACCCCTTATGAAGGTCATTCCAGAACATAAATAAGGGATTTGTATGTGCGACGGGAACGTTTATGTGCCGAAAATGTCCCAGACCGTATTCTGAAACACTGTTGACATCCACAGTGCTTGCAGGGGGATCTCAGAAAATGCCCAGAAGGGGCAGAACAGGGGAATAGACAGCCGCGGAGACATATAAAGTGTATTCAGGAAAGGCCCGTGTATGAATTAAATGTTTCACAGAAATGTACACATGATTCCTGCTGAAACTTTGAATAAGACCAGGACTTGGAAACAATTCTGCTCTTCTCTGCGGTGTGGCCCATATTGAAGAATGGTTGGTACAAGTATGTTTTGAACTGGTGTGATTGCGATCTGGAAAAACACAAGATGCAGTTTGAAGGTACAGAGAGCAGAGGTGAGGAAATGTTGTAAGGTCTAGACACATTAATAAACATCCTCACAGAAATATTAAGAAGAGCAATAGTGTTTATTCAGGCTATACACTTAGGGGGTCATTCCGATCAGGACATCCAGGACCCTGTGCACCCAATCAGAATCAGATGCACAGGGGTAGATGCGATTCTGATTCTGTGGGGCACATCTAGCCCCTGTGAAATCAGAATCACGACTAGGTCTGTACGTGCAGGCTAGGACCCGATTCCCATTGGCCTCCACATACAGGCACCTGCCCGACTAACCTCAGTCAAGGCTCCTGAATGGACTGAGTTCCAACCTCTATCTAATGTCGCACTCAAGAACATAATAACAAATATCAATACAACAACCTCAGTCCTTGACCCTTGTCCAGTAACATGGATAAAGAACTCTCTACCTATCCTCTCACAATTCATCCTCCCCATAATAAATCTTTTGCTAAAAAGTGGGTACTTACCCCTTTCTCTAAAACACGCACAGATTAGACCAATCTTAAAAAACCCCACCCTGGACAAATCATCACCTAAATCCTACCGACCCATATCAAGTATCCCGTTTATGGCTAAGCTAATAGAAAAAGCAGTACAAATTCAGACCCAAGAATACATTGATAGTTCATCACCCCTTGATGATCAACAGTACGGGTTTCGCCCCCATCACGGGGTAGAGTCACTACTAACAGTTCTAATTGATACCCTTGTAAGAGGTATTGATAATTCAAAACAGGCATTCCTACTCATATTCATTGACATCTCTGCAGCCTTTGACAGTGTCCACCATTCAACAATGATCAGCAAACTAAGACAAATAGGAACAAAATCCACGGTTCTTAACTGGTTTTCCTCTTGCCTAAGTGATCGAACTCAAACGGTACGAATTGGTAACCTCACTTCAAAAACTTACAAGCAGGAATTAGGCCTCCCTCAGGGCTCGGCACTATCAGCGCTACTATTTAATATTTACTTAAAACACATCTGTCAAATATTTAAAAAATTCAATGTTTACTATCACCTGTACGCGGACGACATAATGATGTATGTCCCATTCACAATACCTGATATTCCCACACTACTTATTAATACCTGCCTCAACGAAATAAACAATTGGCTAAATGAAAACAACTTATACATAAATCACACTAAAACAGAAGCCCTAATAGTAACTAAAAACACTACATTCATTCCCCCTTCACACATTACATTACAAAATAATGATATCATAATAAAAACTGAAATAAGTTACCTAGGAGTAATACTAGACAAACACCTCAATATGGACGCACACATAAGAAATATAACAAAAAAAGTTTATTTTAAACTCAAAATATTAAAACAACTCTGCCCCTTAATGCACCTACAGGATTTTCAACGAATAATACAAGCTATAACTCCCCATTTCGACTTTGCGAACTTAACTCTACTAGGCGTAACAAAACATAATCTAAAAAAACTCCAACTAGCACAAAATGCAGCAGCCAGGACTATCATGAATACTCCACCATTCCATCATATAACACCTATTTTAGAGTATTTACACTGGCTCCTGATTCAATGCCGGATTCAATATAAAACTCTTTTAACTACATACAAAGTCCTAAATAACACAGCTCCTCTTACCCTAAACAAACTGATCAATAAAGAACCCAATCATATTCCTCAAAGGCGAGACCAACTAAATAAACTAATAACACCAAAGGAATTTATAAAGGCCAAAAAATCAACAAACAAAAAAGCATTCTCACATGCTGCCCCTATAATTTGGAACACCATTCCTTCGGACCTAAGATCATTATCACAAATCATAGAGTTCAGGAAAAAACTTAAAACACATTTATTCTCAACACACTACGGATCCTTATTGACTTCACCCCTTCAACAAGAAAAAGGATAGTCCCAACAGCCGACTTAACCCATCTCTGAAATGAAATAGATACTAAAAATCCCAAACCGATGTTATTGAAAATGTATATACCTTGTACATAGTTATAATCTGGTTCCTTGTACATAGTTCACAAATGTTAATTGTAAGACTGAAGTTATTGTAATTTCATATTGTTATTTGTAAAAACAGCATTGTCCTGTTTACTGTTGTTCCATGTAAACCGCAACTGATCAATGGAAGGTGCGGTATATAAAAACTTGCTAATTAAATTAAATTAAATTATGCATTCGGTTGCGATGAACCAGGGCTCAATTCAGGAGCTGCAATCCCTGTCTGCTGCTAACTGTCTCCTTTCCCCTCAGCCCAACTCCCGATCTGGCCTCCCTGGTCCAGGGTTGGGATGCGGGGAATCCCTTGCACCCACTTCACCTTTTTTTCTTGGCCAGACACCTGTCCGCCGTCCAGTATGCCAGCCCCGGACTTACAGGGCCGACGTTAGAATTGGCATGCACATTTATTTATTTAATTTATTTATTTAACATTTCTTATATACCGCCTTTCATGATATCAAGGCAGTTTACATTGAACAAACTGAAATTGTATTGAACAGGGCATTATAACTTGGAGATAACTATTTTACAGGGAACATCCGGGACCATAGACCGCCCACTGCCTGCCCTAACCCCAGCCCTTCCCACCCACATCTAAGCCTCCCCGTACAAACGCCTTGTTCATATGGGGAGGTTAGTCAGGACAGCAAAAGGGGCCAAATAGATGGGATGGATGTCCATTACCGATATTTGCAGCTCAGAATGACCCCATTACTGTATGTTCTGTTTGTGCTAAAGGAGACAATCTATGGGACCTTAACAATTCCCATGTTCAGAAAATGGGACTGCTGATGCGGGATAGCATGGGCATGAGCAGAGAAAGGATTCCTGTTTAGGTGAGAAACAGAGATCATATTTGTAGTCCTGGTACCCCATGCCATTATGTTATGTCATAGTTGTTATGTATATGTTCAGGGCATCTTTTTGGCAGAATCATATTTTTGTGACAGAAAGTGACAGTGTGAGTGTGTGTGGTTTGAAAGTTAACATGGGGATCTGGTGTGCTTATCTGCAAGTCAGGGGAGACATGAAAGCCTGGCCAGCAGCTGGACCATATGGATGGCTGTAGTGTCACCAGATGCCAGTGTGATCGGGCAGTCAAACTCAGAGAGGGGTTCATTATAGATAAATGTCAAAACATATCCCTGTCAATAATAAAGGACCTTCAGAATAAGGTCACTGAACGGTGAAAACAGCACTAATGCATGCCCATAATGCACATTTTGTGGAACCAATGGTGTTGCTGTTCAGCATGTTCAGCACTGCGAAATGCCCTTATTCTGAGGGTCCCTTATTGTTGATAATGATATGTTTTGACGTTTAGCCATAGGGAACCTATGCTGATTCCTTCTGGATTATTTTACATAGGGCACTTTAATTAGATCAGATATTGTTGGCAGTGTGATAGGGCAGCCATATATCCGCTGTGCTAGGCACTCGGAGACACAAGTAAAAGATGGTCTCTCTACAGAGGAGCTTACAATCTTTCTAGTCTAAACAGATAATACAGCAGCTGTGGACAGGATACATCCAGAGGAATGGTCAGGAAATACAAGGGAGCTTAGACAGATCATTCCAACAGTGGCAACAATGGGGTGAGCGCTCAGCCTGGATTTGAGAGGGCCAGAGATAAAGCCTGATGTACAGACTCAGGTAGTTTGTTCTAGGCATAAGGAGCAGCAAGATGAAAGGAGCGATCTCTGGATTTGCGGTAGACGAGAAGGGCACAGATAGAAGCAATCTGACAGAAGAGTGAAGTTCCCGGGGAGGGGTGTAGGGAGAGATAAGCGGGGAATGGTAGTGTGAAGCAGCAGAATGAGCACATTTATAGGCCAGAGGCACAAAAAGGGCACACATTTGTTGCTCAGCAATATTATGTATCTTGGTGGAACTGCAAGGTTAGTTCGGGGTTTTGTGCATTTGGTGAGGGTCCATCCCTAGCAGTTTAGGGCATGTTTGAAATGACAAGGGCAGGAATTACTGGGGCTGGTTCCTAATGCCATGTACCATTTGATGCAAGGTATGTTCTGACATACATGTTCAAATTTCCATTCTCGTATACCATATTGGAGTGCACTGGGCTTACCTAGCACTTTTCAGGGCACGAGGGGTACTGGTATATGTTCTAGGTTTCAGCAGTTGTCATTTCTCATTGGTATTTATGACTAGTGTGCATCAGAACATTACTGTCTGTGATGGACATGCCTGAGGGGCATGGTGTCCATGGGTAAATTGCAGGGATAGGCACGATCCAAAACATGTAACTTTTCAGATGCAGAATTAAGTTCAAAGGGGGCCCATTTTTGATTTAGATATGTCCACGGGCCAAACGTGCACATTATGGAATTGAGCTCCACGTGTATAATCAGTGGTACAGAAAATATGTATTGGCCACTGATCACTGGCACTGCTATCCATTGAAGGCACATTTTAGAAACGCTGTGTAGGTGCAATCTGGGATGTCCAAGTCAAAATGTCCAACATTCAGTGGGAGGGGCAGCAGTAAAGGTGGGTATGTGTAAATGTTTTGTAAAATTGGCTGATCTCTAAAAAGATAAACACTTCCGTCCAGAAAGAAAGGATGCAGGGACATGCAGAATTGCATCCTAGAAAGGCATGTATAGTTTTTGAGGCAATTTTAGAAACATATATGTCATGGTCCCGACAACATAGATGTGTCCATGATAATATTCCGGAATGGGCATAGGTATATCTCACCACCTAAAGATCCTGCCACTTTGCTAATGAAAGCATGCAGTAGGGTGGCAAGTAAGAAAAAGTCCCTCCATTCACTGGCATACATTTTTGAAGGAGCGCAAATTATTGGGAGAGTGAAAGGGTATTCTTTTCTTCCCTCTGCAGTTATTAGGTTGCTAAAATTAGCACTTTTCAGATGACTGTTCATTCCTAGGAGCTGGTATAGACATGGACGTGTCCGCCAATAGGTTTAGACATGCAGGGCCATTCTCAAATCGTGCATCTTTTTTGGTATACCTCAAACATGCCTCTGTCACATCCCTGGGTGGCATGAATGTCTATGTTTGGGACAATCTAAATTAGTTGTTGGGATGTGGATATGATTGGACATCTGAATGGCAAAGAGGGCTTCTACAATGACTCCCATAGTTTTCAACAGGCCTAAACTAAACATATAAACTATTCGCATGGTGGCAAAATATCACTGCCATATGGATAATGTTTTGGTGCCTCCATTGCTCTTTCATCCCTCTTCCCCTTCACTATATAGAAAGTGCTGAGGCAGTTAGATGTATTTTGACCCCGGGATTATCTATACAGCCTTTGAATATCTATGGAAAAGGAAGTGATACATTTACTAGACCCTCTAAACATATATTTTCCTCTGAAAATTTACTTTTATTTTCATACATACAGCCAAACAGTGGATTGAACTGGATATCATTTGGATGAGAATGAAAAGAGTGAGAGAGAGAGAATGTGAAGAGAGCAAGAATTATAATTGCCACAAGAGTAGAGCCTTCAATCAAGTTGTCCCCCACATCCCTCATGACCTACAGAAGGTCAGGAGACTAGTTTATTTATTTTATTTATATTCTCTTATATACTGCGCTATTCTGCATCAGTGCGGTTTACAATGAACAAACTGAAATTACATTGAACAGGAGATTATAACTTGGAGATAACAGGTAACATGGGCAATGGAGGGTTAAGTGGCTTGCCCAAGACCACAAGGAGCACCTATGGGACTAGAAACCCCAGTCCTTCTTACCCAAGGTTGCTGTCCTCTAGTGGGATTTGAACCCCTGACCTTCCAGCCTGAAGTATCTTGCCCCAATCACTAGGCCACGCCTCCACTCCACAGCTATAGTTGCCCCCTTCACAGCTATAGATCTTGGAATAATGCTAGAAATAACTAATACCCAAGAGGTCTACTACATTAATATGCTTTCATCATCTTGGGGACTGAAATTTCATGATGAGCCAGTTTGAGTTTCGTGATTCATGACAAACAATCACAGTTTTGAAAGAGCTTGAATTGTCAACTTGGAACAGATTGATAGGCCATTATCATTGACTCCTGTAACCTTAAAACCACAAATACATCCGTTATAATGTTCTGTCAGAAGATGGGATGTAATCAGATTTGTATACTTTATGGATATAGTACCTAATTGAACCTCCATATTCCAAATATTGTCTTCCAAGAGCTTTATGTAGAGGAAGGAATTTGTTAGTAGTAAAGCTAGAGAATTAATGGGTCAGTTTAATAAACTGCATTAAAACCAGATATTAAGGGGCTGATTTTAGAAGAGATGCATAGAAAGTTATATGCTTTTTATGTACAGAAGTCCCTATTTTAAAGGATTTACATGTTTTGTTGTTGTTGTTAAGTGCCGTCGAGTTGGAGTCAACTCATGACGACCCTCTGGATAGCTATCCTAAATTGTGTTCGGTCTTCAGTCAGGCGGCTCATTGTTGACAGACTGGTACCCGTAGCTGCTGTTATTGTATCGATCCATCTCATTGCTGGCCTTCCTCTTTTGCGTTGACCTTCTATCTTGCCAAGCATGATGTCTTTTTCTAATGATCTCTCTCTTCGCATGATGTGTCCAAAGTATGAAAGTCAAAGTCTTGTCATCTGAGCTTCTAAAGAAAGCTTAGGTTTGATCTCCTCTAGTACCAACTGGTTTGTTCTTCGGTCAGTCCATGGTATACACAGTATTCGCCACCAGCACCATAATTCAAAGACATCAATTTTCTTCCAGTCTATCTTTTTCACTGTCCAGCTTTCACATCCATATGATGTTATTGAAAATACCATGGCTTGAACAAGTCGAATCTTTGTATGGAGAGAGACATCTCTGCTCTTGAGAATCTTATCTAGGTCTTTCATAGCCATTCTGCCAAGAGCAATGTGTCATCTGATTTCTTGACTGCTTGTTGCTTCTTTATTGATAGTTGATCCAAGTAGGTTAAAGTTGTTCACGATTTCAATTTCTTCTCCTTCGACGATGAACCTGTTGATTATGCCAGTTGTCATAATCTTTGTCTTCTTTACATTAAGGTGCAGGCCCATTTTGAGACTATGTTCTTTGATTGTGAGAAACACATGTTTCAGATCATCTTCACTTTCAGCCAGTAATTTATTTATTTATTTTATTTTATTTATTTTTCTTATATACCGCGCTATTCGACATCAGTGCGGTTTATATGGAACATAGAGGTTTTTACGGTGCAGAACTACACTGTAATTACAAATAACAGGGATCTCAACTTGGATAGCCATGGTAACTATTTACATATATTTATATATATACATCACTTTGAGGAATGATTACAGGATGTGGTATCATTAGCATAGCGGAGGTTGTTGATAAGTCTTCCACCAATCTTCAAACCTCTGTTGTCTTCATACAATCCTGCTTCTCTGATGATTTGTTCTGCATATAAATTAAACAGGTAGGGAGAAAGTATGCAGCCTTGTCTTACATCTTTGCTTATTTTAAACCATTCTGTTTCTCCTTGTTCCGTTCGAAATGTTGCTTCTTGATCAATGTACAGATTGTGCAAGAATACGATCAGTTGTTCTGGTATACCCATGCTTCTTAATGTGGCCCAGAGTTTCTCATGGTTTACACAGTCAAAAGCTTTGCTATAGTCGATAAAGCACAAATAGATATCCTTTTGGTATTATTTTGTCTTTTCAAGGATCCATCTCACATCCACAATGATGTCTCTCATTCCTCGCCCTTTCCTGAACCCTGCTTGCACTTCAGGTAGTTCTTGTTCCAGGTATGGTTGTAGTCTCTTTTGAATAATCTTCAGTAGAATCTTGCTGGCATGTGGGATCAGAGCGATTGTGCAATAATTCTCACTGTCAGTTGGATCACCTTTCTTTAGTATTGGTATAAACACAAAGATCATTTCCAGTCAGATGGCCATGATGTTGTCTTCCATATTTCTTGGCAGAGCCTTGTAAGTACGGTAACAGCTGCATCAGATTGCTGTAATACTTCTATGGGAATGCTATCATTGTCTGGTGCTTTGTTCTTTGATAAGGCTTTCAATGCTGCTTCAACTTCTTTCATCACCAATGGTTCCCGATCATAAGGTACAGGTTGAAACGGCTGTTTGTCCTCTTGATCTTTATCATATAAAAACTCTGTATATTCCTTCCATCTTTTCTTGATCTTCTCAGCATCATTCAACATAGAACCTTGAGCATCTTATAACATTCCAATTTGAGGCTGGAACTTTTTCTTTAACTCTCGTAGCTTTAGGAAAGCCGATCTTGTTCTTCTTCTAATAGTTTCTGCTTCTATTTCCTTGCATGCATCATTGTAGTACTTTTCCTTGTCCTGTCTTCCTGCACATTGGAAATCTCTGTTGATTTCCGTGATTGTCTTTCTTTCTCCTCTGGCTTTAACTTCTCTGCGTTTCTAGGCAATTTTCAGAGTTTATTCTGTCATCCATTTTGGCCGTTTTTTCTTTTTCACCTTTTGTAGAGACTTCTCGCTTTCTTCCAACACAACCTTTTGCAGGCAGTCTTTAAATTCCAGTGGTATATTCTCAAGGTCATATTTTGCTGCATTCATGAGTGGTTTGCTCTTTTTCAACTTTAGCTTGAGTTTGCATACTAGTAGTTGATGATCTGTACCACAGTCAGCTCCAGGTTTTGTCTTTGTTGATGTTATAGAGCTTTTCCATCGTTGACTTCCACAGATGTAGTCAATTTGATTTTTATACAATTCATTGGGTGAAGTCCATGTGTACAGTCGTCGCTTGTGTTGCTGGAAGAAGGTATTTGAGATGAATAGATCATTGGTCTTGCAGAATGCTATCAGTCTTTCTCCAGCTTAATTTCAGTTGCCAAGTCCATATTTTCCAACTACTTTGTCTTCTTTGTTGCCAACATTTGCGTTCCAGTCACCCATGACTATCAGGATATCCTGTTTGCATGTTCTGTCAATTTCAGCTTGTACTTGTTCATAGAACTCTTCAATTTCATTCTCTTCTGCAGCTGTTGTTGGGGCATATACTTGATTTATAGTTGTGTTGATAGGCATTCCTCGTAGACGAATAGAGATTAAGCGTCCGCTGACTGCATTGTATTTCATTACAGTTCTTGCAAGTTTCTTCTTTATTATAAATGCAATACCATTTCTTCTTTGTCTTTCATTTCCAGCATAGTAGACCATGTAATCATCTGATGCAAAGTGCCCGATGCCAGTCCATTTCAGTTTGCTGACACCCAGCAGATCAAGTTGTACACATTCCATTTCATTCTTGATGACCTTCAACTTCCCTTGGTTCATGCTTCGTACGTTCCATGTTCCAATGTGTAAGACATCTTTACAGCTTCTGACTCTCATTTCATGCGCAGCTACATCAGCAGTCAGACGTCCCGAGGGCTTTGATCCAACCACATCATAAATGCTGGCTTTACTCTGAAAAGTCTTCAGCTCTTCCCCAGTAGCTAGTTGAGTGCCTTCTGACCTGGGGGTCTTATCTTCCAGCACTACAGCACAATTTGTTTTGTTGTAACTATCCATTGGGTTTTCATGGCAAGATACAGAAGTAGATTGCCGGGCCTTTCTTCAGCGCAGTTTAAGTTTGGTGTTGTTGCCATTGTCACAGAAATGTGATCCTCTGCCATCAACATTATCCCATTTTACTGCTGCCCAGATGGGTGGTTTGTCTTGGTCTGGCACCTCAGCTGAGACTTGTCCATCTTGGGAGACCCTGCCAGTAGTTAAACTACCGATAGTTTAGCTCTCAGCATCACTGATGCACACAAGCCCTCACAGCACGACAAGCTGCAAACCAAGTGAGGGTTACATGTTTTAATGGGCACTTATGTGTGTGCTTCAGATAGTAAGTGTGTATGTTAATCCCATCACCTGTACTGTCAGTTTGGTTGTGCACGAAGTCTTTGGGAGTGTTAGTGAGTAGTTTTTGAGATAATAATGTGGTCTGTAATGGTGTTCATTTGTTAGTTGGTGTCTTTTGGATGATGACACTGGTAGGACAGGAATGACTGGGGAGCTTCTGCCCCTTGACATTTTGGGGACTTCTGCAGACAGGGCCATAACAAAGACTGTGTGAGCAGTGGAGTCGCAAAGGGCACAAGTACAGATGTCACTACTGAGCTTCCAGGAGGCTCAAAAAGAGTAAGTTACTGCATGTGGCTGGATCGGAGGGAGGCTGCTAGATTTGCTAGTTGCATAGGGCATATTTCTAGCTTGGTACAGTCCTGCCTGCAGATGGGGATGGGATTTGGAGGGCCACAGACCAGGGGGTAATTTTGTGCAATTTGGTTGGGGTAGGACTTCTGAATTTACTTTTCAGCAGGAACAGCTCAGAGATTGCAGCACCTGAGTCAATTTGTGCTTTTGTGCCCATCTTAGTACCAGTTTTACCGTATGTCAGGGATCATAGCATTAAAGTGGTCCCACAGTGGAAGGTACCTTTGTTGTCTGATCATTACATTTTTCAAGGTGGGTTGGTCCTGGTCTGTCTTTATCACTTCTTGTTGGTTTCTCCTGAGTTCTTTTCCAGGATCTTATTTCCATAATCTTCTTCTTTTTGCTCCCTATCTTTTTTCCTTCTTCCCCTACAGCAATCTCTGATATTGATCTTTTTTCTTCATTTCTCTGTTTTTATCCACAAATATCTAGATTTCATTGTTCCTTGTTCTTCTCCAGTCTTCATTCTCCTTCTTTTCATCTTTCCAGCTACTTATAGGCTTTCCATTTTATACTCTTACTTCCCTAGACCTCTCATTCCCCACTTCTGTTTCATTCTTTTCCCAAATTCTTATTCCCCTGTCTTAACCCTGGAATTACCGAGATTTTTTGCACACACTGAATACCGTTGGGGTCATAAATGACCCCTCGACAAATTTTAATTGTTAACCATGAAAAATTTAAACTAAACAGACAAAATATTATTCCGAATTAATTATTTCTTATATGAAGGTTAAATGTTTTGAAATTTAATGCTTTATCATAAAATTACATGAAGAAGAGTTGCGATGAAAGCAGTTTTTGCATGCACTTGATGAACACAGTAAAGTACTACAGTCATTTGCATGAGAAACAGACAATTTCTGAATGTTCTTTGCAAACATTGCGCTTGCAGGAGGTGCAAACTATGTTGCTTTTCTTGTCTTTTTCTCTGGAACAGCAGTGACACCTTGCCCTTTTCTTTGCGATCCCGACATTGCAAACACCATCAATGGCTTCTTCAATGCTGGAAGAAGTCTCGCTGCAATTACTCTGAAGCAGCTGCTTTCCTAATTCCAAGAGGAATAGACGACGTCTGTGCTTTGACTTGTACTGCCATTCTGGTCTTAGTGACATCCAAACAATGAAGGCGTTCAAAGCACTGATGTCCAACATGTTGTAGAAGATTGTCACTGGCCAGCGTCTTGTCATTCGTTTTGTGGTATACGTGCGCAATATTTGATCTGCCGTATCTACTTCACCTTTACTAGAATTATAGTCGAAGATCATGCTTGGTTTTTTCTCTGGACGTGTGTTATCTACTTCTTCTTGATCATGCAAACTGCTCAGAAGAACAACCACTTTTCCTTTCTTCGGGCAATAGGAAACCAGAGTGGCGTCATTGCGAAAGGCAAACAGTGAAGTGAATACCTCTCGGCTCTTTGCTGTTACAAATTCTGGAGGTAATTCTTTTCTGTTCTTTCGAATTGTCCCCAAAAGTGTCATTTGTTTTTCTAGCAATTTCCGTGACAGGGATAAACTGCAGAAGAAATTGTCAACAGTAACATTTCTGCCAGATCGCGTCAAACCTTCAGTGAGTTGCAGCACAACCCTTTCACCCTGATTCTGTTCCCTGTTTTCTCCAAGTTCCCTTCCTGTATATACTTGAAGACGCAGAACATATGACGTTGCACTGTCACACAACATCCATAGCTTTATGCCATATTTCCCAGTTTTGCTGGAAATATATTGTCTGAACAGGGCACGGCCACAAAATGTAAGCAGTTGCTCATCCACGGTAACATTTTCACCAGGAACAAAGGCGTCACTTAGAGTTGCTTCCCAGGTATCAATAACGTGTCTGATTGAAGCAAGCTTATCCACGCCTTGTTGTTCATGTCTGTTGGTTGCATCATCAAATCTGAGAGCACAAGAAATTTGCTGAAAATGGTTACGGGCCATATTTTTGCCGAAAACAGAATGACCATCTTCAAGGTTCCACAACTGAACTATGGATTCATTTCGTGATTTGTACACGCCTGAGAGGATTAGAAGTCCAAGAAAACGTTGAAATTCTCCATCTGTCAAATCTTTCCAGGTGTAGTCATAAATGTGTCTTCCTTGTTTGCTCATCCACATCATGATTTCATTCAATAAGTTCTTCCTCATGAACAAGTGGAATGCTTCGAGAGTGCCATCAACATTTCGTACAGCAAACCTTGTAGGACCTTGTTGTATGGGCATGACATTAGCTCTGGCGTATCTTCCAGCAGCTTGCTTTATAGGTTTCCTGTTCCATGATGTGGCATCCTTAGATACATAGGCTTCAATGGCAACATTTGTGCTTGTAGTTGATGACCTCTTAGCTCCTGTACGACCACAACTAAGATTCCTCACAGATGATACTGACACTGAGGACTCCTACCTTCTTCTCCGTCCAGCACAGCCTCGACCTTTGCCTCGACCTGTAACTTGACTCTTTGCTGCAGGCGATGTTAACGGCTCAGCATCAGTCTCACATTCACTTGGCGACCAACTGCTGTCACTATCTGAATCATGACTGTCATCATTAGATTTATCACCCGAACTTGGCTGATATGCTTCTTTGCTTGCTAAATATGCTGCATTATCAGACGACTCAGAGCCGTCACTGTCAGCATCTCGTTGCAATATTTCTCTTACTTGGGCAGCTGAATACTTTCGTTTTGACATCATAAACAATAACCTAAAATAAACAAAGATAAAGTTGAATAAAACGCAAACCAGACGGGCAGCAAAACTCCAGACAGCGACATGCATGTTTCGAGCCGCCAAGGCTCTGTATCAAGCTGGTTTCAAAATGTGCGCGCCCTGAAAAAACGCTGAACACTTCCGGCAATTTAAATACCCAAGCGCAGATCAAATGGCTGCCGACATCCACGTAAGCGTTACGTCAAACCAGTCATAATGAAGATCAAGTCTGCCATCGCAGAATCATTAAAGCAAGCTCCACCAGTCACACTCCAAATTCAAGCCAAAGGGGAACACGGTATTGAGTTGATATATCCAGCGTTGTTCACGATGTTGTAGTTGGTGTTCGCGATCACCACCTCGCAAGTCCAAGGGCACTATATCGATAACCCTCCATCGGAGATCTGTGAAGAGATGATGCTGTTGGACACAATGATCTACAATAGGGGCTGAAAGAATTTTGTTAGCAAGGCGAGACGCATGTTCATTCAAGTGTATCCGAACCGGGCGAATAGTCCTACCCACATAGGAAAGGTTGCAGGGGCAAGTGATGATGTATACCACATAAGGAGTCACACATGTGGAAGAGCCCAAAAATGAAAAAGAGGCCCCTGAAGAGCGATATATCCAATTAACCCCCTCCTCAGTATTAATGCAATGTTTACAATGGCGACAGGGCCAATGTCCCACTGACGGAGCTGAAATGGATGGAGGGGGAGCGGGAGCGATCAACTGTGCATGTACCACGCGGTCTCGGATGTTCCTGCCCCTAGTATAGGCCAGCCGAAGAGGTTTACCAAAACAGGTATGTATACTTAAAACACTCCAATGTTGTTTCAACAAAGCCGTCACCGTCGCAGTATGTTGTGTAAAAGGGAGAACACCAGTAATCACTGTCTCATCCGCTTCCCGAGCTGAAACTGAAGGAGAAGCGGACCCATGGGTAGAGTCACCCAACATCCACTCCCGATGGGAAAACCGGGCCCGTAGATAAGCACGATGAATCACATCAGAGGGATAACCCCGGTCCAGAAGACGGCTGCGTAGGTCACGGGCATGAGCCTTAAAGTCCTGCAAGGATGAACACACTCGGCGAAGCCGTAAGAATTGACCTATGGGGAGACTTCTGCGTAATGAACGAGGGTGATGGCTGTGATAACACAATAAATTGTTACGCTGAATGGGTTTGCGAAACAAAGAAGTGGTCAACTGGTCACCTTGCTTCCGGATAAGGACATCAAGAAATTCCAACTGATCAGCACCCACTTTGGAAGTAAATTGGATGTTAGGTTTTAAGCCATTCAACCAGCTCACAAAATGGTCCAATTGCTCAACTGAAGCGGACCAGAGTACAAATATGTCATCCAGAAATCGGAGCCATAATCGGACATGTCTAAATTCTGGGGATGGATAGATCAACCGTTCCTCCATATCCGCTAGATATAGGGTGGCAATGGAGGGAGCCACCGTGGCCCCCATGGCCACTCCATGACACTGCTGGTAGAATTGACCTTGGAAAACAAAATAATTCCTTGTTAACACAAGACGAAGTAAGTCTAGAAGAAAAGCCCTGGGAAGCCTGGCCGGTGCCTCAGTGAAAGCTCCCATCAGGAGGGATAAAACCTCTTCCTGAGGTATATTGGTGTAAAGGGCGATCACATCCATAGACACAAGAAGGTAATCCGTGAAAGGGCCAGGAACTGCTTGAAGCAAAGACAAAAAATGCGACGTATCACGTAAAAAGGATTTCACCTGACCCGCCTCTTTTTTCAAAAACAGGTCGCAAAATTGAGAGAGCGGCTCAAGAATAGAACCTCGGCATGAGACTATAGGACGTCCAGGAGGGGCGGTTAGGGATTTGTGGATCTTAGGGACCGTATAAAATACGGGAATCCGAGGATGTCGTTGCTGAAGGAATACCGACTCACGCTTTGTAATCCAGCCGCGAGATAAGGCTTGCCCAATCAGAATCTTTATTTCCAGTTGCAAAGACGGAGTCGGATCTGTCGGTAAGCATTTGTAATATTTAACATCCATCAACTGAGCTAAAGCCTCTTGTAAGTAATATGTGCGAGATTGAAGCACCACCGCTCCTCCTTTATCCGCGCCTCGCACGACTATGTCGGTGTTGGCACTCAGTTCTTTAAGAGCCGTACGATGTACATTAGAAATATTAGAAAAACCGGAGTTGAAAGCTTTCTCACAATCAGTCAAGGATTTTAAAACAAGAGATTGATACACCTGTATGGCGGGATCTGGTGGACCTGGGGGAACCCATCGAGAAAGGGGCCGAACCAGGGAACCATCACCACCAGCCGCCTGTCCTTGAAAATATCGGAGAATACGTAACTTACGGAAAAACCGAAATAAAGCGATCCTCATCAAAAACGGGTCATATGGGATCGTGGGAATGAACGAAAGACCTAAGTCCAAAACTTCCATCTGAGCTGCAGGAAGGGTAACCCCAGAGAGGTTCAAGACTGCTGTAGACGACGAGCCCTTTGCCTGGTATTCGGGGGTTCCCATCGGTCGTCCGTGTAAGGCCGGCGAGGGCGACCCCCTCCCCGCCGGCCCCCGCGAAAACCCCGAGAGGCATTAGCTCTCTTAGAGGGTTTCTTGCTCCCTCTAGAGCCATCGCTAGAATCCGTGTCCTCCGAAGACTCCGCAAAGGTAACACGCTTGTCGGTCCCGGGTGTAGAAGCTTCAGAAGGCTCAGTCTCCAATTTGTCATACATCCAAAAGTAAACTTGTTCAGAATCATAGTCCTCCTTGTCCCTCAAAAATTTAGAAGACTTAAAGGCCCGGAGGTTATCAAAGAAAGACTGGAGTTGACGATCCATATCCTCCAATCGAGGGGTAAAAACATCTTCACCCATGCTTTTCTGAAGAGAGGTTTTTAATTCAGAAACTTCTTGGGAAATGGTCGTCTCCTCAACAGTGGTCCGATCGATAATCAGGGCAATAAGATCGAAACTGCACTTGTTAAGAATGCAATTCCACTTTGAAACAAAGTCCTGGTCCGATGTAAACAACTTTGGAGCCCTCGGCATACGAAGGCCCCGGGGGATAATACGAGTCTTTAAATATTGAAGCATGGCTGCTCCATGCAGTTGAGCTCGAATGCCCCGTTTACGCAGAGCTTTAAGCTGGGAAATGGTGGGCTGATGACTCTCCACATCGACATCCAAAACTGTTGAATCAAAAAGAGACTTGCGTTGGCGCAATGTGTCCAGGTATTCCTCAGTAAACACGAATGTGTCGGCAGCCATTGTCAAAAAAAGCAGAAGGGCAAAATCAAATGAAAAAAACCATACCTCCAAAAAATGTGTTGACTCAAAATCACAATTGATATCAAAAAGTCAAAAACAATAAGAGCCAGAAGAACAGCTCAATAACCTCAGCAATCTAACAAAACCAAAAATCCTGAAGGAAAACACAGATTTTTTAATGTCGGGATCCACGGACAAGAGTTGGGGAGAGGAAAAAACCCCCCACTCGGTGTCAGCAGAGGCCTTTTATTTATTTTATCAAAACCCTAACTAATAAACTCAATGTTGAAAATCACTTATCTGATAAAAACCAGACGGGCAGCAAAACTCCAGACAGCGACATGCATGTTTCGAGCCGCCAAGGCTCTGTATCAAGCTGGTTTCAAAATGTGCGCGCCCTGAAAAAACGCTGAACACTTCCGGCAATTTAAATACCCAAGCGCAGATCAAATGGCTGCCGACATCCACGTAAGCGTTACGTCAAACCAGTCATAATGAAGATCAAGTCTGCCATCGCAGAATCATTAGAGCAAGCTCCACCAGTCACACTCCAAATTCAAGCCAAAGGGGAACACGGTATTGAGTTGATATATCCAGCGTTGTTCACGATGTTGTAGTTGGTGTTCGCGATCACCACCTCGCAAGTCCAAGGGCACTATATCGATAACCCTCCATCGGAGATCTGTGAAGAGATGATGCTGTTGGACACAATGATCTACAATAGGGGCTGAAAGAATTTTGTTAGCAAGGCGAGACGCATGTTCATTCAAGCGTATCCGAACCGGGCGAATAGTCCTACCCAGATAGGAAAGGTTGCAGGGGCAAGTGATGATGTATACCACATAAGGAGTCACACATGTGGAAGAGCCCAAAAATCCAAGTTATCAATATCCCTGTTTAATGTACATTACTAAGTTTAAGTTACAATGTAAACTGCTTTGATTGAAATGATAAAGCAGTATATAAAACCTGTTAAATAAAATAAATATAACCTAAACTACATTTCAACTGCCATTAGAAAGGTCAACTATGCATTGAGTACCTGTTACCATGTTACTTGATCAATAAAGTTGTTTTTATCTCCCCTCTCCCTGCCCGTCACAAATCACCAAATTGTTAAGCTCTTAATTGAAACCATGCTACAATGTTCTCTAAAACGTTATTGTTGTGTTAAATATCATGTATTACAATGTTTATTGTAATGATAAAGTTGTGTTACATGTAAACCACCCTGATCTTTGGAAAAGCGGTATCTAAACCTATTAAATAAATAGATATGGTAACCTCTTCCTTACTGGTCTCCCTCTGAATTATCTCTCTCCCTTTCAATCTGTTCAAAATTCAGCTGTGTGCCTAACCTACTGCTGATCTCGCTATGCTTATGTAACCTCTCTTCTCATGTTGCTTCATTGGCTCGCTATCCGTGTCTGTATCCAGTTCAACCTTCTTCTACTGAAGTTCAAGGGTAGTTCTGCTGCTTCTCACTACCTTTCCTCTCTTTATCTCTCCCTACACCCTCCTCAGGAACTCCGTTCCTTTGACAGATCACTTCTATCTGTGCCCTTCTCTTCCACTGCCAACTGAAGACTTCAATCTTTCTACCTTGCTGCTCCTTATGCCTGGAACAAATTACCTCAGTTATTACGTCAGGCTTCATCTCTGTCCCTTTTCAAATCTATGCTGAAAATTCACCACTTCAAGGATGCTTTTGGATCCTTATCCACATAGTCTCTTGCAGTCCAGCTATGTGCTTCCTTACCATTCCCCTAGACCAGGGGTGGGCAAGTCCGGTCATGGAGAGCCGCAGACCAGTCAGGTTTTCATGATGTCCCTAATGAATATTCATGAGATCTATTTGCATCCACTGCCTTCCATTGTATGGAAATAGGTCCATGAATAGTGCTATACAAATGATTAGTAGTAGTAGTAATAGTAGTCACTCCAGTATCCATCATTGCCTTACCCTCTCCATCTACTCCTGCATATGCCCTTGTTTCTTCGCCTCACAGTATCTGTCTTCCTCTCTTCTCAACATCGGGCCTCTTCTTCCAGCCTTCAGCCCCAGTACCAACCTCAGCCTCCAGAGCTAGCAGCATCAGCTTCCCTTCTCCCAGCCTCTAGTCTCGCTCTCAGCATCAACCCTCAGCCTTAGCAAAAGCATCAGTCTTCCAGCCCCGAACCTCCAGCCCCCACCTAGCAGCCTCCTCCTTCCTCTACCTGCCCCAGCATCTCCATTAGTTATGGACACAGCAGCAAAAACCTGGCCCTTTGCTCCCACTGCTATGCCATGCCTCTGTGTCCTTTGCTGCTTCAGCAGGGCAGGTTTGAGAAGCGAGAAGATGCACTTCCCATTTCTTGCACATCCCTGCAAATCTTTACATTCATGTTTCAGTTTCTCAGAAATTCCTTTTTATTATGCCTATGTTACTACTACTACTACTACTGAATATTTCTATAGTGCCACAAGACAACGCAGTGCTGCACAGACACATGTGCAATCTAGTCAAGACACAGTAGCTGTAGACATACGATACATCTAGGGAGAATGGTAAGGAAACACGAAGGAGATCAGGTGATTCAAATTCCAAAAGCGACAGCGAAAAGGTCAGAGAGGGTGCCTGATGTAAAGACTCAGGTAGTATTTCCCAGGCATAAGGAGCAGCAAGGTGGAAGGAGCAAAGTCTGGAGTAAGCAATAGAAGGGAAGGGCACAGATAGAAGTGATTTGCCACAAGAGCGGAGTTCCCGTGGAGGGGTGCAGGGAGAGATAAGAGAGGAAAGATAGTGAGGAACTGCAGAGTGAATGCACTTATAGGTCAGCAAGAGAAGTTTGAACTGAATGCAGAAATGGATAGGGAGTCAATGAAGTGACGAGGAGAAGGGTAATATGAGCATGAGGCTGGCAGAAGATTAGCCGCGCAACAGAATGTTGCACAGATTGAAGGGGAGAGAGATGATTCAGAGAGAGACCAGCAAGGAGCAGGTTACAATAGTCTAGAAGGGAAGTGACTAAGGAGTGGTTAGTAGTGTATTCAGAAAGGAATGGGCAAATTTGTTCTGCAGGTAAGCAAGGTGTGTTGCCTTTAGTGGTTCACATGCTGATAAATGATTCAATATATTTAGTCATGGTACACAACACAGATAATATGGGCATAACCCTGGCTATTGGGAGCTTCCAGTATTGTTTCCTCCTGTCACAAGTTTGTGTACATCTGTCATTGCAGATCTCTCTGCCAGAACAAAAGATATTGCATTCGGGCTCCCTCTCCAAAAGAGAATGAGCTAAATTCCTCAGGTTCCTAGCCAGATTATTTCATATATGTGTTTTGCTATTTAGAAGTCTTATTTTTCTCTCTTTAGTTGGATCATCAGTACTGGCACTACCTACTGCATGTTGTCCATCATTTTCTTAATTTCCAGCCTTTTTTGGCATTATATAAATTTGAATGGGATATATACGGCATTGGCAAGTGGAAATTATTCTGCCTTTTTTGACAGACCACATTTTGTAAATTCTGAAGCCATCTGCCTAACTGTGAGAAATGAGTATTAGAAACTACTTCTGCTGTTAATTTGCTTTTGCATATGTGCATAGGTCTATCATGTTATCATACCTTTCAAACAATCATTGAGCAATTTTTAAATCCATGTGGATTTGCCTTTATAGAATAGCAAAGTAAGTGGAGGCTAAAGCACATAAATAATGCCATGGTCTCTAGAGCTGGCGTAAATGCTCACACCTATTTTATGTGTATTTAGCCCTAATCTATTAATATGCGCCCAGCCTCTTCTCTGCCCAATGCACATGCTATTAGAATGCATCCGGCTATCTCACAAATGCAAAGAACTAGAATACAGTGATTTAAGCACATAAACAAGTACGTAAATCCAGCCACCCCCTCATAGAATTACCTCTTACTATATAGTAAGGATTTTTTAGCACACATTAAGGTACAACATGCATTAAAGCCCAAAGCAGGTTTCCATATTATTTGTGTTTTTGTTTCATTTCAATGGTAGAATTTATATTTTAAGTCTGCAAACCTGGAGCACTTGCTGTTAAGGCAGTCTAGAAATTCAATAAAGTAAACAGTGATATACTGGAAATGATGTCAGTGCACAGAGTTGAAGGGGCAAGATTTGATTGTTAGGCAAAGAAACATGGAAAAAACATTAGACCAGTGGTTCTCAACCCAGTTCTCTGGGGCCCCTAGTCCAGTTGGGTTTTCAGGGTATCCACAATGAATATGCATGAGATAGATCTGCATACAATGGAAGCAGTGCATGAAGATCAATTTCATGCATATTCATTGTGGATATCCTGAAAACCTGACTGGCCTGGGGGTCCCAGAGAACTGGGTTGAGAACCACTGTGTTAGACTGAGAAGACCTTATTTATAAAGGGACCGATATAGCAATCAAAAGCCCTTATTCAGATAACCACAAAGTTTATCCAGATAAAGGCTTTCAGCAAGATATTCAGTGTCATTGAATATCATCACTGACTGCCTCGGCACTACTCAGATATCGCTGGGGTAGAGCCTGGGTAGCGTTTCATGCTGCCACTATCCAGATAATGGCAACGATTATCTGGATGTGCTGATACTCAACTGCCCTCTGGGTAATTCATAGAAACATGACGGCAAATAAAGACCATTCAGTCTGTCCAGTCTGCCCCTCCATACAAATCACCAAGTTCTGCAGTTTTTTTCCCTTAGAGATCCTCTGTGTTTATCCCATGTTTCTTTGAATTCAGATACAGTTTTTGTCTCTGCTATCTCCACTGGGAGACTATTCCATGTATCTACCACTCTTGATGTAAAGAAATATTTCCACAAATTACTCCTGAGTATCTCCTTTCACTTTCATCTTATGCTCCCTCATCGCAGAGCTTTCTTTCATTTAAAAGAGGCTCTTCTCCTATGCCTTTATGCCACAGAGATATTTAAAGGTCTCTATCATATCTCCCCTCTCCCATCTTTCTTCCAAAGTATAGATATGTAGATATTTCCTCATACAGTATGCCTTATGGCGAAGCCCACTGACCATTTTGGTAGCCATCCTCTGCACTGACTCCATTCTTTTTATATCCTTTTGAAGGTGCGGTCTCCAGAATTACACACAGTACTTCAAATGAGGTTGCACCAAAGACTTATACAGAAGCACTATCACCTCCTTCTTCCTGCTGTCCATTCCTCTCCCAATGCATCCAAACATCCTTCTGGTTTTCACAGTCTCCTCTTCTATCTGTTTAGCCACCTTAAGATCTTAGAAACAATCACACCCAGATCCCGTTCTTCTTTAGTGGACAGAAGTAGTTCACTCCCTATACTATACGACTCCCTTACATTTTTGCAGCCCAAATGCATGACCCTGCTTTTTTTAGCGTTAAATCTCAGCTGCCAAATTCTCGACCATTCTTCAAGCTTTGCTAAATCCCTCCTCATGTTATCTACACCTTCCTAGGTGTCTATTCTATTGTAGATTTTGGTAGCATCCGCAAAGAGGCAAACCTTACCCGATTGCCCTTCTGCAATATCACTTGCAAAAATGTTAAAAAGAATCAGACCAAGGACAGATCCCTGCGGCATACCACTGGTAACATTCTTCTTTTCAAAGTAAGCACCATTTATCTTTACCCTTTGTCTCCACCTTAAACAATTTCTAACCAAGTCAGTCACTTTATTTTTATTTTTATCTTTATCTTTATTAGCAGTGCTTGATATACTACCTAGGCACAGGGTGGTGTACAATAAAAATAAAATACAGGCTGCAGTTGGAAGGCAAGAGAGAAAAAGAACACTATTGTTGTATATAGGAAAGCAGTAAGTAGAAAAAGATTGAAAAGGGGCAGAGACTCCAGACATTGTAGGGAGGAGGGTGGGAGGGTGGGGGAGGGGGGGTAAGGGCAGGTGACCCACAAAAGGGGGGGCTAGAGGTCAGGGGGGGGAGGTCATAGGCTTGGTGGGTGGGTCTTGAGCATGGCCTTAAACCGGAGGAAGGATGGCTCTGTATGGAGAGTGTGCGGGAGTGAATTCCATAGGGCGGGACCAAGGAAAAAGAAGGTGGAGTGGCAGGTAAGTTCAAGGTGGTCCCGAGTGGGAGGGGGAAGGAAAAGACGGTTATCATGGGCAGAGTGAAGGAGACAAGGGGAGGGTTGGAGGCTAACCAGGTCTGCTAAATACTGGGGGGTACTGGTGTGGAGGATTCTGTGAGTAATAATGAGTAACTTGTAGTGTCCATCCCTAGGACATTCAATGTATTTATAAGTCACCTGTGCAGAACAGTGTCAAAAGCTTTACTGAAATCTTAAGTGCACCACATCTACAACTCTTCCTCGGTCCAATTCTATGGCCACCTAGTCAAAGAAATTAATGAGATTTGTCTGATAAGACTTTCTTCTTTTAAAACCATACTGCTTTGAATCCTGCAATCCATTGAATTCCAGAAATCTCACTATCCTGTGTTTTAGCAGCCTTTCTATTAGTTTACTCACCATGGAGGTCAGTCTAACTGGCCTGTAGTTCTCAACCTCATCCTTCCTTCTGCTTTTGTGTAAAGGGACCACATGCACCTTTCTCCAGTCTTCTGGGACCACACCAGACTCTAAAGAAGCATTGAAAAGGTCAGGCAATGGAACTGCTAGAACTTCCCTAAGTTCCTTCAGCACTCTCGGATGTATCTCATCAGACCCCATTGCTTTGTCTACTTTTAGTTTAGTTAGCTCCTCATGTACACAGTCTTCTAAAAATTGTTCATGATCTAGTTCACTTCTGTTCCTATTTGTCAGTATTTTTTGAGTTCCTGCTCCTGACCCTTCATCTATGAACACAGGACAGAAATATGTATTAAGTAATTCAGCTTTATCCTCATCAGCTACTACATATTCTTTCCCTTCACCCTTTAGTCTGACAATATATACCACCTTTGTACTACTAACATATCTGAAAAATGTCTTGTTCCCCATTTTATTGCATTGACTATTTTTCTTCCATTTGTATCTTTACTTTCCTGACTAAAATTCCTCCTCATGTTCTCTAAGCTTCTCTAAGCTTTTCTCAATATTGATGGTTATCTTCCTCTTTCTGTGAATTCTTGTATTTTTTGAAGGCCACCCTCTTCACCTTTTCAGCTACTTCTTTCGAGACCCCTTGTGGTCTCCTTTTTAAATTTACTTACTTTCCTAATAAAAAGGTTTATTGCCCTTAAAATATCCCCTTTGAGTTTCGTCCACTGCTTTCCTACATCTTCTAGCTGTTCCCATTCCACTAACGACTGCTTGTGGTATTGTCCCATCTTGGCAAAGTTAGCTTTTCTAAAGTCTAAGACCCTCACTTTTGACTGGACTTTATCAGCCCTAGTGCTAATACTAAACCACACCATCTGATTATCACTGGATGTGAGATGATTACCCACTATAACATCAGAAACAGCCTCCCCATTCTTTAACACCAGGTCCAGAATGAGCCCCTCACATGTAGGTTTTGTTACCAGCTGCCAGAATAGTTCTCCCTGTAAAGAATTCAGGATCTCCCTACTTCTAGATGACACTGCAGGAGGGATGTCCCAGTCAATATCTGACATATTGAAATCACCTATCAACAATACCTATACTTTCATAGCAATACTGAAAATGTCTTCAATTATCTCTCTGTCCACTTCTCCCGTGAAGAAGGTCTGTATATAACACCAATGCAAATGGATGCTCCATTCCCTCTTTCCAGTTTAACCAACAATTTCTTTCCCTTTTCTCATAAGCCTTGCAATTCTGTAGCTTTACTATTATATTTTATATATAGTGCAACAACTCCTCCCTTTCTTCCTAGCCTGACTTTCCTGAATAAATTATAGCCTGGAATAATTATATCACAGTCATAGTTCTCTGTGAAACATGTCTCCATACCTGCCACTAAATCCAAGTTAATCTCTTCCTGTAAAGCTTCAACATTTGGAATCTTATTTCCCGTATTATGGGCATTAATACACACCACTTTCTAGATGTTGCCCTTTTTACCCATGTCTGCAGAGATATATAATGTTTTACTTACCTGAAGGCTTTCTTCACCAATCCCCAACAAATCTAGTTTAAAGTCTTCTTTAGTAGATTAGCCAATCTGCTGCAGAATACACTTCAATCCTTCTTGGATAGGTAGATACCATCACTGCTTAGCAGCCCTTAGGAGATCATCCCTCGCTCCAGGAAAACAAAATGCTGTCAATCACACCATCCACACAGTCATGAATTGATTTCTAGGATGCAAGCTTCTCTGCCTCGACTTTTACCCTCAACAGGGAGTATTGAAAAGAACATCATCTGTGCACCTATCTGCTTCACCCTCTCTCCCAGAGCCATGGAGTCACTCTTAATATACTTGGAGGGTTATCTAGCAGTATCATTTGTGCCAACATGGAACAAAAACTTTTTCTAGTACATTCATAGCAGAAAACCTGTGAGAGAGTCAGTTGGACCACTGGATAATAGAGGGGTAAAAGGGGTGCTAAGGGAGGAAAAGGCCAAAGCAGAGAGACTGAATGAATTTTTTGCTTCAGTCTTTACTGAAGAAGATGTAGGGAAGTTACCCATGTCTGAAATGGTCTTTAAAGATGATATATTGGAAGAACTGAAATAAATATCAACAAACTGGGAAGATGTATTAGAAGTATTTGATAAACTGAAAAGTAGTAAATCACCTGGACTGGAAGGTATACATCCAATGGTGTTGACAGAATCGAAATATGAGATTGCAGACCTACTATTAGTAATCTCTGAACTATCATTAAAATCATCTGTATACTTGAAAATGGGAGATTGGCCAATGTAACACCAATTTTTAAAAAAGGTTACAGGGATGATCCAGGAAACTATAGACCCGTACGAGGCAAAATGGTAGAAACCATTATAAAGAATAAAATTACCGAACATGTAGTTAGTCATGATTTAATGGGAGAAAGCCAATATGGATTTAGCCAAGTAAAGTCTTGTCTTAGTAATCTGTTATATTTTTTGAAGGTGTGAATAAACAGATAGACCAAAGTGAGCCAGTTGTTATAGTGTATCTGGATTTTCAGAAAGCCTTTGACAAGGTCACTCATGAGAGACTCTTGGCCAACTTAAAGTCATGGGATTGGAGGTAGTGTACTATTGTGGATCATGGTTAAAAGATAGAAATGAGAGATTAGGGCTAAATGGCCAATTTTCTCAGTGGAAAAAGGTGGAGTACCCCAGAAATCTGTGCTGGGCCCACTGCTTTTTAACATCTTCATAAATGACCTGGAAATGGGAATAATGAGTGAGGTGATCAGATTTGCAGATGACATAAAATTATTTCAAATTGTTAAAATATAAGAGGATTGTGAAAAATTACAAGAAGACCTTGATCAATTAGAAGACTGGAAGTCCAAATGACAGATGAAATTTAATGTATACAAGTACAAAATTATGCACCTAGGAAAGAACAGCCCAAACTACAGTTACACGATGCAAGGTTCCACATTAGGAACCACTGCCCAGCGAAAAATTTTAGGTGCTATCATGGATAATATGTTGCAACCCTCCACCCAGTCTGGTTGTCAGATGGATGCCTCTGCATACCTTAGAAGAGAGTCACCAACCACCACTACCCTACGCTTCCTTGTGATCACTGATTCTGCAGCTTTGGGGTGTTTGAGCTGTGGTTCTTCCTGTTCTTAGGATGTGTTTGCCTCCTCCACTTTCAGGGCTGCATACTGGTTCTTCAGGTTGAGGGATGGTGTAGTTGGAGATTGGGTGTTGATTCTGTAACCTCTAGTGACTCGTATCCAGCTCTCTTCTTTCTGTAGTATAGGCATGTCTGTTGGAGAGCTTGGATTGCTCAAGAAACATCTCACTGATGTATATCTCACTGTATTGATGCTTCTCAGACTTGCCACCTCTTCTCTCACTTCCTCCTCTTCTTTCATGAAGGATTTAGCATGCAGGCATTGTGCACATGGAATCAGTCCCTCACGTGGGATCAGGCTGTCCATCCGGACAGGGGCAGAAGCTATAGCAGGGGCAACAGGTTTGACAGAATGATTTTTCCCAGCCATAGCTAATTTCTTGGAGGTTTGGTACCCATTGAAGGAAATGAGAAAGACCTGCCAAAGTCCCCTAACTGTTCCTCAACTGTCCTTAAAACAAAAAGCAGCTAGCCTGTTTTACAGTATCTATGATCCAACAACTCAGTACCATGTATTCCTATGCTATGTGCAATCCTGTTTGTTTGGTAAACAGTTATTTGGACATGGAACCATTTCTTATTACTTTAAGCTATTAAAATCTACTATATTTGAGATGTATAGTCTAATGTGCTCCCTTTGTAAAATTAATTAATCAGAGATCCTCTTAAGGTATCAACTTGTTTGCCTATAGCAGATATACAAATGTGGAACTATGTACTTCTTAGCTTTTTCTTTCCAAGCATTAACAAAATCTATTCTCTTTATCAACAAGCTAATTAGTGACTTGCCATATATACAGTATTTAGTGGGATTTAGCTCATGTCTTTTCAATAGTAGCTTAAAGCTAGTTACATTGAGGCATGCTTGGATGACAAAACAATCTTATAGCATTGTTGCTTATGTAGATTTCATAATGTAGTGCAATTGCTCTGTTAGTTCATTCCAATGGTTGATAAATAAAAAGAAAACAAAAAAAAAAGAAAAGAAAAGAAGATAATACCTATTATTTAGACTAGCAATACACTTTTGACTAGCTTCTGAAGACTAAAACCTTCTTCCTTAGGTCAGGACAGTATGAGCAAAAGATGACAATATCAGAATAAATAAGTGACTCACAAAACATTCCAGTGGTAGTTTCAAGGGAAAAAGGAATATGTGTGGGGGCGGGGGGAGAGGGGGGACGGGGGAGGGGAACAGTGGGAGTGATGGATGCTTGATCAGAGGGTAAGAAAGCAGTAAAGCCAGATCTAAGCCTTATTATTTTGACGTCAACAGTCTTACATTCCTAGATTGTATTGAAATTTCTTCTTAGGTTTCTGTTCATGAAAACATTGATAAAATGCTTTGGTCCTAGAAAAATGTTCCCCCACAGAGGTATCAGCTTTCTCTGCCTTATAATGTCTGATATATATTTTTTTTTGAGTGTGTATGAATTGATTCTTTTTAACATTTTGCCTGTCTTCCCAACGTAGAATCCTACTTCTGATTTTCTGCATTGAAAAATTTACGCTCTCTTAGAAGAGGAGCATCAGAAGGATCCCTTATGTTGAATGTTTTTCCCATGTGGGTAATACCTGGGGTAGTTTCTCCAAATGGGTTAGTTTTGCACATACTATGGCAGTCATGAACCTCACTTCTAAGCCAGGGTATGTGGAATATGATTTAATCTCTCAAATTTACTGCTAATGCTCGGGGTCCTCTGATAATCTGTCATCCATCGAACGAGTACATGATCAACATGATTGCCCACTATGAAACAGTAGAACCACAACGTGTGCCTTATGCATGTGCTTGTGACAGAACGAATAGAAATTTACCTTAAGCTACTTTTGTGTTGAAACAAAGTTTGAAATGCCAGAGCTGTCAGGCGCTGCTCTTCTAATTTTTACTTAAATACATCATTTTGGCAGTTATATGAAAAGAGGAAATAGCAGTTGATTCAGAGAAAATGCACTAGGAATATTCTCTGAAACCACTACCAGTCATATTTAAGTACCTCTGGAGCGCAGGGGATCATTGTATAGACGGCAAATTGTCTGATATGTATGCAAAGCGACAAGGCTTTTCAGTTATTACCGAGAATCATTTTCTATTTAGTGCAAGTTTGAGGTTCCCAAACTTGATTTTACATTATTAATTCTTTGAGGGTTACTATCATCTCTAGTACAGAAGTGTTTGCCAGGCAGCAACATGCCATTTGGCAACTACTGGATTAAAGGGAGGAGTAGCCTAGTGGTTGGAGCAAGGTACTTCAGGCCGGAAGGTCAGGGGTTCAAATCCCACTAGAGGACAGCAACTTTGGGCTGGAAGGACTGGGGTTTCTAGTCCCACAGATGCTCCTTGTGGTCTTGGGCAAGCCACTTAACCCTCCATTGCCCATGTTCCCTGTAAGTATTAGTGTATGTGTTTCATATCCCCGTGTGTTAAATGTATCTCCCAATTGTGTTGTGACCGCTTTGATTGAAGGATAAGGCGGTATACAAAACTGTCTAAATAAATAAATAAATAAATAAAATAAATAAAGCTTAGATATAAAATTAAAATGTAAAATAGCTTTAAATGCATAGGTAAATGCATGCATTGACTCTGGAGTGGAGACAGCTGTAACTGAGGAAACTTGATGGCAGAATGTATTTGTAAAATAGCTTTTCTCTCTTATTACTTGGTAATGTGATTGTTGGCAGCAAGGGGTAAAACGCGCATAAAATGCATGGAAAAACATCCTCCCCCCCCCCCAACAGCCACAAATATTGCATCATCTAAAAAAACTATAGAACATATGTTTCATATGCAAAGTAGTAAGTACTCATTCAAAGCTGACCAATTGTCACACTAATATACCTACCAATCACCCATCATGAAAAGTAATTTTCAAGAAGGAAGGACCTTATTTGTCAGCTTGATCCCTAGTGGTAAGTACCATGAGACTGCCACTACGGGACAGAGCTGCCATTTTGAATCTGGGTTAGCAATGGGGCATGAGCCTTTGGGGATCACTCCTGCCCTCTCCTACCTAACTCACGAGTAAGTGCTGGAGGAGATGCTGATTGAGATGTATAGGTAAGTTTCTCAATGCTCATTGGGGTCACTCGGATTTTAGTTTGCAATAGTGGCTATGTTATAAATGTGACAGCACAGGTGCACTTAACAATCTCTCCTGAGAAACTGTGAGAGAGTGCAGTAAAGTATCATGCACTAACTTAATTTATTTATTTAACAGTATTTCTATACTATTAATGCTATTAATGCACAGTCCATGCCCGTTCTCTATTCATAATCTGCCCAGTTCCCCTTCAGTACCAATGGCTTAGTTCACGTTAGTAAACAGGCACTAAAGTAACTTTGTGCCTATAAAAACTAGCATGAATCTTTCAGTGATAGCACCTAGATTAAAGCTGAAGAGATTCATGACTGCCTAGAAGCTGGCATAACTATTAGCAGGTAAAGTAAGCACACACACATGCATATTTCTACTTATCATTTGTGCAGCGCTATGCGATGTATGCAGAGCTGTATATATACATGTAAGACAGTTCTTGTTCATCAGAGCTTACAATCTACAAAACGGAGTACTAGAGTATGGTAAGATACACACATTAGCCAGACGAATTAGGCAATCACCTAGAGTGCCAGCCCTGTGGAGTCATCTATTGCCATCGCTGCTTGCCCTCTTAAGGGTCAGCGACAGTAGCAAGGACAAAGGAACCATGATGCAGTGCTTACCAAAGGCTCTGGTGCTGCATCGCAGTTCCTGCTTGCTATCAGCTACTGTCCACCTCTTCCGATGTAGGCTTGCGGTTTATGTCAAAATGGAAGTTGTGTGTGTGGTGGGGGGGGGGGGGGGAGGGGCAGAAGCAGCCGATGGTTGCAAGCAGGAACCACGATGCAGCACTGGAGTCTTTGGTAAGCATTACGTCATGGTTCCTTTACGAATGCCATCGCTGCTGACCACAGAGAGAGGCAACAGCGGTGGAAATGAGGTCAGGGTGCATGGTGAGGTAGCGGCAGGATGGAGGGGCCCACCTAGGGCGGCTCCGAAACTTGCACCAGACCTGAATACACATATAAGTGGTGAACAAGAGAGTGAGGGGCAACAGGATCTAAAAGCAGCCTCGAAGAGGTGTGTTTTTAGCCTAGATTTGAATAGGGCTAGAGAAGAAGTCTGACGTACTGACTCCGGTAGTTTGCTGCAGGCATATGGAGCAGCAAGGTAGACTGAGCAAAGTCTGGAGTCGGCACTGTCCATGAAGAGCACAGATAAAAGGGATCTGCCAGAGGAGAGGTTTTCCAGAGAAGGGGTGTAGGGTGGGATAAGAGAGGAAAGGTAGTGAGGATCTGCAGAATGACTGCACCCCCCCGCTCAACATGAACATCTGTGAAACCCCACCATTCACTTGTACACACGCATAGGGAGCACCATAATCGCCTTAACCCAGCTACGAAAATTATTCTTCAACGTATCCAAAACGTAAATAAAAAAGCTCAGCATGGGAATTTCCTGTCTGAAAAAAAACAAATCCAGCCTGAATGGGATGTATAAGCATGGATGCAACCTGCTGCAGCCTTGCATCCAAAACTTTGGCCAACAACTTTACATCAGTATTTAAGAGTAAGACAGGCTAGTAAGAATAGCATACAGCCAGGTCCCTACCCTCTTTAGACATTACTGTTATCAATGCTGTCTTCATGGACAGCAGTATCTCCTACACTGAAATTATTTTATGAAATAGATTAGCTAGTTGCAAACACCACCATTAACACCAACACCTATCATCACTAGGAACCACCAATAGAACTTGCGCAGGGACTCGCTATGTATGTGTTTATTTGTACTTTCTATATCACTCTAACAGTCACAGAATAACACACAGGCATAGACTCTGGAACAGAATATCTCACCTGTAGAGATACAAACAGTAGGCCTGTGACACACTGCCACAAACACAAATACTTGAAAAGAGCCACCACCACCACACAGAGACATACACCATCACAGGGATGTACTCAGACATGAGCACTGACCTTTGGCCCATACCCCCACAGACAGAAACAATGGAACAGACACGCACTCACACAGACACAAACACACGCTCACCCACATGCTGAGACATACTCAGACAGGCACACACACACGGACAAACACTGAATCAGTGAGGGAGGGATCACAGGGGGAGGTAGCCATATGAGCAATCAAGTGGGGGTAGGGGATGGGGATTTTGTAGGCAGAGGAATGCTGGGTAGGGGGATTCTGATAGCAGGGAAGAGGGCAGCAGTGAATGGGATTTGGGTCAGGTGGATGCAACAGGAAGGTTGGTGTGAGGGGGACGCAGGACCGACCACACAATAGAACAGTAAACAGCATCTGCAAGTTCCAGCAACCACAACCTTGGTCATGAAAGACGCCTTTACCCCAGTCTAGTCAGTAGATACAGCAGACATAAAGGTGAGTGCAGACTTTTGCTGACACGCACATGCACGACGCTTATGGGATACGTCATCTACGCATACCTTTTAGGGCCGCCCATACACACCCATTCTCTGCCCTCCCCATGCCCTGTTTGTGGACACATACTTCTGGCTGCCATCATGTATCCGGGCATGCATTGGCACACTCTATAAAATCGTGTTTAGCATGTAATGGTCCTTTATGGCATTCGGATGACTTATCCTTGCACATTTAAGTGGAGCGTATCTCTTATAAAACAGCCCCTAAATGTCCACCTCTGTTTCTGGAGTTATTTACCAGAAAAGTTTGAAGAAAGATTTTGGGGAGAAATAAGCCAAAGATTATCACTGCTAATGTTAGTCACAAAACATTTCTGCACACGGACACTTCCACAGAAAAAAAATATTTAGGCAGCAGTGCATTTCATGTGAATGAATTCCTTCATTATGCATTATTGCTTTATTTATTAATGTCATTTTTACTGTGTTGGAGCACACATAACCTTTTAAAGACAACCTCATGAGGATTAAGCAATAGAAGCTCTTATGGATAACATATGTCCCTACCTGAAATCATTATTTGTACTCTTTTTATTCATCATTATTTTTACTCATTGGTTCCTCCACTTTGCAGCTTAATAATTGGAAGTATCTGGGAATCTTTTTAATTTGTGTTTTATTGTTTTTACAGTTCATTTCTAGTTTTACAGGTAAGCCCTAGGGTTACAACCCTCAACAGACTGGCAAGAAAAAGGAAGCTAGCCCCCTGGTTCTCTGCAGAGCTGCGGATGTCTCTTCTCCTCCTTAGGAAGCTCGAGAGAAAATGGTGACGCTCCCGTTCCACAGTGGACCAATCAACATACATATCCCACTTAAAAGTGCACCATGAGACAATCTCTAACAAAATGAAAGAATACCACTCCGAGCTCCTTCACCGCTCTCTAAACAAGCCCCGGGACCTCTTTAACTTAGTAAAATCCTTAACTAAGGAACCATCCTCTCCTCATCCAGTACCAATACAACCCTAGTTATATGCCGACTACCTCCAAGCCAAATCCATCAAAACAGACGCAGCCCCGAGACCCACGCCTAGTCATAACCAATGTTCCCTCTAATTTTCTGTAGGCTGTGTGCGCATAAAATTTCAGCTGTGCAGCTTTTGAAGGAAGGTTAAATTTTTGTGCGCCACATAATGACACTCGGAGTTATATACTTTAAAATTTGACTACACGTCAGAATACAGTATGTACACCACACTGATTTTATCAAATTAAATAAAAATAGACAATTACTAAATGAAGCGGAAAATTTCTAGTAATTACAATCACAACTCTTAAATTTTAAGACGTCTGTGTTGTTTTCTATCAGAATAAGAACCATAATTTTTGTGCGCTCTGTTGTAAAGTATGTGCGCTCACTCGGCGAGGTATGTGTGCACGCGCACACACACAGCTTAGAGGGAACAGTGGTCATAACCCCTACCTACAGCCACTGCTTACAGAACTCACACCTCCATCCGAGAGAAGCATTGAGGACATTATCACCACCATCAATGCCACCACCCGCAACAAACGACCCATGCCCAGCATACTGGATCAGAGCGATGCGCGTAGAACGCAGCCCAATCCTAGCCAGGATCATGAGACTATCCTCAACAGGAACATTCCCATCATCTCTCAAACAGACTTCCATACGACCCTTTCTGAAGAACAACAGACTAGATCCGCAGATGACTGAATCATACCGTCCGATCTCGAGTATCCCCCTGCTGGCCAAAATAATCGAGAAGGTTGTCCAAAGACAGATCCAGGAACACATTGACATTGCAGCCCCTCTAGACCCCTGCCAGCATGGATTTCGGGAATCTCACGGAGTGGAGACGCTACTCACCGCACTAACCAATACCTTAACCAGAGGGATAGACAACATCAAAAATGGGTTTGCACTTATCTTCCTTGACATCGCCGTCGCATTCGATTCTGTCAACCACAATCAGCTCCTTACACGCCTCCATGAGAAGGGAATCCGGGGCTTGGCTTGGGATTGGTGTAAATCCTACCTAGCAGACCGGTGGCAACATGTACGGATTGGCTCCAAAACATCCGAACCTTTTCAGCAATGCCAGGGGGTACCCCAAGGCTCCTCTCTTTACGCGCTACTCTTTAACATATACATGCAGCCTATATGTGAAATCATCCGCTCCTTCGGAATTTCCTGCCTGATCTACGAAGATGATGTTCTGCTATTTGCTCCATTCAACGTCACGCAACCCGACTTTACTGCTCTAGTGAACTGCTTCAATGCAATCACCGACTGGCTTCATGCCCAGAACCTCTGTATAAACTTCAAAAAAACCGAGGTCCTGTTCATCACAAAGAACAAAAACTTATCTCCAGGAACAAGCAGGAATACGTCATCACATATGGGTACGTCGGCACCGACGGAGCCCGCGCGGGAAAGCTCCCCAGCTTTTCAGATTAAAAGCTTTTGGGGCCTCCCACTGCACATGCGCGCTGCCTTCCCGCCTTCCTGAGCAGCTCTCGTCAGTTTCTTTTTTTCCGCGGAGCCAGCAGGTCGTGTTCCTGTCACCGCTGAAGAAATTGTTGATTTTATTGTTTTCTTTAGACCGCGTACCTGCCTTCCCCATTCTGAAACCGGTACTGCCGGTCTCTCTTTCTTTCTTTAAAAAAAAAAAAAATATTTTTTTTTCTTTTCTTCAGCACAGCTTGGTACTTTGTTAGGCCTTCAGGCCTACACAAATTCTCCTCATGGAGAAGCCAGTTCCTGGTTTTAAAAAGTGTACCAAGTGCAGTGCTGTCATTCCTCTTACAGACACCCATGAATGGTGTCTTAAATGTTTAGGACCTGACCATTCCATACCGGACTGCCCATCCTGCTCCCAGATGTCGAAACGTGGATTGCAGAACCGGGCCAACAAGTTCCATGTGCTGTTTCCTTCAGAAGCATCACAATCATCCAAGTCTTCCTCTCCGGATGGATCTCAGGTAACCAAAACTCCAGTGGGCAAATCCTCTAAAAGCAAATCTCTTTCTAAAGATCGAGAGGCTCTCAATTCTGAGTTCGAGGATTCTGCCCAGGCCAAAAAACCCCGGCGGGAGGCTCCGGCCTCCAAAGCAATCATGGGGTCACAGGTTGACATCGATGGCGCGGCCTCGACAGATCACCTGTTGTACTGCTCTGGGGTACCGGCCCATACCGGTACCGACATCCAGGCAGCAGTGGCGTCTATGGGCAATACTGTCCAAGTCATGCAGCAGGCCATTCTGGCTTTTATTAATGCTGCTACGCCCTCGGTACCGCAGCCAGCGGTACCGGGTCCGGTTCCGGTAATGGCTTCCATACCGGAACCGAGGCCATCGTCTTCCAAACGCAGATCGGTTCCGCATGCCGGATCCGGGCTTTTGCCCGGTACCGATCCCATACCTGGTACGCCCGATGTCGATACCGAACGGTATGCGTATCGTGCGTTGGAAGCACATAGAGGATACTCTGCTTCTTCAGAGGATTTTAACTCCTCTGATGATTCTGATGAGTTCTCCCTTGATCTTCCTGAGGAGCCTTCTTCTCCTAACAGGAGAATGTCTCCACCAGAGGATTTGTCCTTTCAGGACTTCATCATAGAAATGGCTAAAGGTCTTTCTATTGCTTCATCCTCTGAAAAGGAACCCAGATCAAAGAAACTGGATATTTTAGGATACTCTAAGTCTCCTAAAGAGGCAGTCACCCTGCCTATCCATGAAATCCTTCAAGAACACTTGATGGACTTATGGGAGGCTCCTCTAACATTGTCTCCTTCTTCTCGCAGGTTGGACACCATGTACCGTGTCCCCCCTTCTCCTGGTTTCCAAAAAACCCAGTTGCCTCACCATTCTATTGTGGTGAAGTCTGCAATGAAGAAGATAAAGAGTACCAAAAGGCACTCTTCTACTCCTCCAGGGCGAGAATGTAAGACTCTAGACTCTTTTGGCAGGAAAATTTTCCAGGCTACTATGCTTATAGCCAGGATTAATTCCTATAGTCTTTACATGGGCATGTTTCTCAGTGAAATCGCTCTAAAAGTTCGGCATTTTGCCCCCTTTATCCCTGAGGATAAGAGGGAGCAGTTCATTTCCTTAGTGAAACACCTTTTGGATATTTCAAAGTTCTCCAACAGGGCAGCTTTTGATTCCTTTGAGGGTGCTGGTAGGGCTTCGGGCATTGCTATAGCAGCCCGACGTCTTGCTTGGCTCCAGGCTTCTGATCTAGAACCTTGGGTCCTAGATGGCTTACGAAATCTGCCCTGTACAGGTGAGAACTTATTTGGTGAGGAGTGGCAAATTAAGGCCACTCAAATGGATGCAGAAAATGCCACCTTAGATAGACTTTCTAAGTCTACCTCCACTCCTGCCAAGAAGAAGTCTTTTAAGAGGCCTTATTACAAGAAGTCCAGATTTTCTACAAATACTGGCCAACAATCCTCTCAGCCTCGTTTTGCTGCTAAACGTCAGCAACCTAAACAGGCAAGGTCAAAGCCTGCGGCGTCTGCTACGCCTCAGCAGGCTCCACCCCCTCAGGGGTTTTGACTTGCCACTAGAGAACTTAACTTTTCTGGCTCTAGAACAACCAGAGCCCCTCACCATACCCGGAAGGTTAGCTCACTTTGCTCCCAGATGGGAGCAAATTACATCAGAGCAATGGACCCTCTCTATCATCAGAGAGGGTTACAAACTCCATTTTTCCGACCTTCCTCCTTATACTATGGTGAGGCAGTTCAATTCTCCCCCATCTCTCCTGGCCCTCTTGGGTCAGGAAGTCTCCTCCCTCCTTGCCCAGGGGGCAATAGAGGAGGTCCCTCTTCTTCAACAGGGGACGGGATTCTACTCCCCTTATTTTCTAATACCAAAGAAGACAGAGGGCTTCAGACCAATTCTGGATCTGAGAGAATTGAACAAATTTCTTTTCAAGGAGAAATTCAAAATGCTTTCTCTGGGCATTCTCCTTCCATACCTTCAGAGTCAGGATTGGCTTTGTTCTCTAGACCTAAAGGATGCGTATACACACATACTCATCCACCCATCCCACAGAAAATACCTTCGATTTCTGTTTCAGGGAAAACATTTCCAATACAGAGTACTCCCCTTTGGTCTTGCCTCTGCTCCAAGAGTGTTCACCAAATGCATGGCAGTCGTAGCTGCCTTTCTAAGAGTCCTGGGAATTTTCATATTCCCATACCTGGACGACTGGCTCATCCGAGCTCCCTCTCAGTCTCAGGCCCAAATTTCCCTGGACCGCACAAGGCGTCTTCTGCAGTATCTGGGACTGGTAGTAAACCTTCCCAAGTCTCAACTAATCCCTACTCAGCCTCTCGAGTTCATAGGGGCCCAGTTAGACACCATCACTGCAAGGGCCTACCTGCCTCAGGTCAGTGCCCAACGCCTGCTGAGTTTGGCCTCCCAAGCTCAGTCCAGCAGTCATTTGACAGCCCGGGAAATGCTGCGACTTCTGGGCCACATGGCCTCCACGGTACATGTGGTGCCCTACGCTCGTCTGCATATGAGAGCAGCTCAATGGACCTTGGCCACCCAGTGGACTCAAGCATCTGGAGCGCTCTCCGACCAAATACTCACCTCAAGCCGTCTATTTTGGTCCCTCCAATGGTGGACATCCACCAAGAATCTGTTGTTGGGGGCCCCCTTCCAACCTTTGTTGCCCCAAGCAACCCTCACAACAGATGCCTCCCAAACAGGGTGGGGAGCTCATCTTCAGAACCTCTCCACTCCGGGCACTTGGTCTCCACAGGAGGCCACCCTTCATATCAACCTCCTGGAACTGCGAGCGATTTACCTTGCCCTCAAGGTCTTCTATACCCTCCTTGTCAACCTGACTGTCCTAGTTCAGACAGACAATCAGGTAGCCATGTTCTATATAAACAAACAAGGAGGGACAGGCTCTCTGTCGCTTTGCAACGAAGCTCTCAGAATATGGGCCTTCGCCAGAGAGCATCAAATTCACCTTCTTGCAGTGTATCTTCCAGGAGTTCAAAACTCTCGTGCAGACAGACTCAGTCGAGTTCTGCTTCCACACGAATGGTCCCTACATATGGACCAGATACGCAGAATCTTTCAGGAATGGGGGACCCCGGACATAGACCTCTTTGCAAGTCCGTGGAATGCCAAACTTCCCCGGTTCTGTTCCAGAACTCAGTGTCAGGGAGCTCAGGCCCACGATGCCTTCTTCCTGCATTGGGGTCAGGAATTCCTCTATGCCTTTCCACCCATTCCTCTAATATCCAAGACTCTGTTCAAGCTCCAGAGGGATCACGGGACTATGATCCTCATAGCTCCCCGCTGGCCACGCCAGGTGTGGTTCCCTCTACTTCTGCATCTCTCCCAGGGATCCTCCCTGGACCTGGGAGCTGCGCCAGACCTTCTGTCTCAGGAGGAGGGGACTTTGTGGCACCCAAACCCCAAATCCCTACATCTCAGAGCTTGGTTACTGAAGGCCTAAGTCTTCAAGACTTTAATCTTTCTCAACCTGTGACAGATATCCTTCATGCCTCTAGGAAACCTTCCACGAGGCGTTCTTATGCTTTCAAATGGAAACGTTTTTCCATTTGGTGTGCTCAGCAGGGTCTTGACCCTCTAGCACTTCCTTTGAATTCCCTCTTGGACTATCTCCTGCATCTTTCAAATGCAGGCCTTAAGACGAATTCAGTAAGGGTCCATTTGAGTGCTATTGCAGCATCCTTAAAACCTATAAATGGACAACCTGTCTCCTCTCATCCTCTTGTTGCACGTTTCATGAGAGGCCTGACTCTAACTAAACCTCCCATCCGACCTCCTCCGGTAGCATGGGATTTGAACCTCGTTCTAGGTCAGCTTATGAAGCCACCTTTTGAGCCTTTGGACTCTACCTCCTTCAAATTTCTTTCCTGGAAGGTTGTTTTCCTTATTGGAGTCACTTCGGCTCGCCGCATCAGTGAACTGCAGGCTTTAGTGGCTCATCCACCTTATACTAGGTTTCATCATGATAAGGTGGTCCTTAGGACGAATCCCCACTTTATGCCCAAAGTGGTCTCGCCCTTTCATCTTAATCAAGAGGTATATCTACCTGTCTTTTTCCCTGCTCCTCATGCATCCAGTGCAGAGAGGAACCTTCATACTCTGGATTGTAAAAGAGCTCTTGCCTTTTACCTCAACAGGACTCAACCACATCGAAAGTCTTCCCAACTTTTCGTGGCTTTTGATCCTTCTCATTTGGGACTTCCAGTCACCAAGCGTACACTTTCCAATTGGATCGCTCAGTGTATTTCTTTTGCTTACCAGAGTAAGAACATTTCTATGGAGGGCCATGTCACAGCTCACAATGTGAGGGCCATGGCCACTTCTATGGCTCATCTTCACTCTGTGTCCATAGATCAGATCTGTCGAGCAGCCACTTGGGCCTCGGTTCATACCTTCACAGCCCATTACTGCTTGGACAAGGACTCCCGCCGGGATGCCTTGTTTGGTCAGGCTGTCCTCAAACACCTGTTCCATACTTAAACAACTCCTGCCCACCTTCCCTGGATGGATGCCTGAGATCCATGCGAAGATGGTTTACCCTTGGAGGGGGATCTCCCAGGCATCTTAGCTAGGGAGTCCCCATATGTGATGACGTATTCCTGCTTGTTCCTGGAGATAGCACAGTTACTTACCTGTAACAGGTGATCTCTGGGAACAGCAGGAATTAGTCATCACAACCCACCCACCTCCCCTAGGAGTTGTATCTCTATCTATCTATCTTCCTGTCCTCTCTCTATTGTCTCAGCTTTAAACTCGAACTGACGAGAGCTGCTCAGGAAGGCGGGAAGGCAGCGCGCATGTGCAGTGGGAGGCCCCAAAAGCTTTTAATCTGAAAAGCTGGGGAGCTTTCCCGCGCGGGCTCCGTCGGTGCCGACGTACCCATATGTGATGACTAATTCCTGCTGTTCCAAGAGATCACCTGTTACAGGTAAGTAACTGTGCTTTCTCCCCCTATGTCATTAAAGGTGAGAGACGCAGAGCTCCCAAGCAAACCCATGATACGCTACCTGGGCGTTACGCTAGACCAACATCTCGATTTTAAAGCGCACATAAACAACACCATCAGAGCCATATACAACAAGATCAAGACACTACGACACCTAAGACCCATGCTCGCACCCGAGGACTTCCGAACAATCTTCCAAGCGCTGGTAACACCCCATTTTGACTTTGCAAATGCCATTCTGCACGGCCTCCCCAACAACATCCTAAACCCGCTACAACTCGCGATGAATGCTGCTGCCCGCGTCCTCTGTGGAGTATTCAGAAGAGACCATATAACTCCCATCCTGAAAGACCTACACTGGCTACCGATCAGCTACAGGCTCACATACAAGGCACTACTCCTGACCTTCAAAGCCATCAATAAGATATCCTCCTCATCCCTCACGGCCCTCCTCACCCCTACACCGAACAACAGATCAAGAAAGACAGTAGCCACCAACACATTGGTAATCCCCATAGAAACTACAAAATGTGCGCAAGCAACTAGGAACAGAGCCTTCTCGTTCTATGCCCCAAAGTGTTGGAACAGCCTCCCACCCAATATCAGATTGATCAGGGACCTCACCCAATTCAGGAAAGCCCTCAAGCATCACCTATTCCCTCTACACTTCTCGCGATCTAACGGTACCTCCCCACCTCCCACACCCCAAACCACACCATCAGCCCCCCTCACACATCACATGCAAACTAGGACAACTCTAGACCCCTACCCAACCACCGGATAGGTCAGTGATGTCAATCAAATGTATATAGAACAAATCTGTGATACTAACTTATTTTGAATATGTACCAAGGCCATAAACTGTAACAATGACACATGTAAATGTATATATACTAAGACTTGTACTGTAAATAACCGATAAGATCCAGACCTAACCATGCAATGGTCTAACATGTAAATAGTCACCCCAGTTAAAACTTATAATGGTCTAACATGTATATAGTTGCCCCAGTTACAACTCCAAGTTACTGTTCCTGTTCAATGTAAGCACAGGGCAGATCTGCCCTGTACAAGAATTGTTAACTGTGAACCGCACTGATATTAAAGAGCGCGGTATAGAAAAGCTTTAAATAAATAAATAAATAAAAGTGTCATCACTAATGGCCAAGAAGAATTAAAGTATATATTCAAATTATCACCAGCAGTTACAGAGTTCTACATTGTTATTTTTTAACTTATTCTATTCTAATTCTGAAAGATACATACAGATAATGAGATATTAAATTGTTAATAATCCCTTTGTAAAGGAGACAGAGAGAATATGTTAATTGATTCTAATGCTATCTTATATAATATTTAAAAAAAAATTATATGGCAGTGAATTAGTATACTGAATTATGCATGAATCTGATATCATGTAAATTCACTTTTAAGGGGTTTATGTTATATTATGCTTTAATTTAACAGTTCCAAGTATTTATTTTTTTCTTGGCCCTGTATTACAATTTATCAATTTCTCTTCTACCCAACACTTCTTAATAGGCTTATATAATAACATTTACTAAGGCTTTTAATGCCATTTCTTTGTTATTTTCTTCCTTGTTTGGTTAAAGCTGAATTTACGTTTGACTTGTTTCTTAATACATTAGGGTGTTTTTAGATTCATATGTAGGGAGTAATTTGCGAGCAACCACAGTGAGTAGAATACTCCTTATAAAATTGCCCTGGGACATAAGGGGTCAATATAAGGAGGCATTCCTAACAGGGGCTCTTCAGGTCAAACAACAATACCTAAGCTCCACGAACAGAACGATGGCTGGGAAAAATCGTATCGCTAAAGATGTTGCCCCCATTACAGCTTCTGCCTCTGTCCAGATAGAGGTCCTAATGCCAGTTGAAGGACCGGTTCCATGTGCAGGGTGCCTGCATGCTGAAGTTCTGAGGAAACAAGTCGCGGAACTCAGAGAGGAGGTGGCGAGGCTGAGGAGCATTCAAGACAGTGAGAAGTACATTGATGAGATGCTTCTTGCAGCAACCAAGCTCTCCAGCATAGGAGAAGATGGGTGCCAACAGAATGTCGATGGTTGGACACAAGTCACCAGGACCTGCAAAATCACCAATCCAACTTCTCCAGCCCTTGAATTGAAGAACCATTATGCAGTCCTGGAAGTGGAGGATGTGAAAGCATCCCTGGAAAAGGAAGAACCAGAGCTCAAGTACCCCAAAGTTGCAGAATCAGTGACAACAAGGAAGCGATGGGTAGTGGTGGTTGGAGACTCTCTTCTGAGGGGTACTGAGGCGTCCATCTGCTGACCAGACTTGATTCCAGAGAGGTATGCTGTCTGCCTGGTGCCAAAATCCAAGATGTTACAGAGAGTTTGCCGAGGCTCATCAAGCCCACGAACTATTACCCAATGTTGCTAATCTATGTTGGAACAAATTATACTGCCAGGTATCCCTCAAAACGTATCAAAAGTGACTTCATGGCTCTGGGACAGAGGGTGAAGCAGTTAGGTGCACAGGTGGTGTTCTCTTCAATCCTCCCTGTTGAGGGTAAAGGCCAAGGCAGAGAGGCTCACATCCTGGAGATGAATGCATGGCTGCATGGATGGTGTCATCGAGAGCATTTTGGTTTCCTAGACCATGGGATGCTGTTCCAAGGGTTGTAAAGCAGAGATGGCATCCATCTGTCCAAGAAAGGTCAACGTGTCTTTGATAGTAGACTGGCTAATCAACTGAAGAGGGCTTTAAACTAGATTTGTTGGGGATGGGTGAAGAAAGCCCCTAGGTAGGTGATACATTTATTTATTTACATTCTCTTATATACTGTGCTATTCTGCATCAGTGTGGTTTACATTGAACAAACTGAAATTACATTGAACAGGGTATTATAACTTGGAGATAACTATTTTACAGGGAACATGGGCTATGGAGGACTGAGTGGCTTGCCCAAGACCACAAGGAGCACCTGTGGGACTAGAAACCCCAGTCCTTTCGGCCCAAGGTTGCTGTCCTCTAGTGGGATTTGAACCCCTGACCTTCCATCCTGAAGTACCTTGCCCCAACCACTAGGCTACTCCTCCACTCCTCCACTCCACATTAAATACCTTTATGGAAATGGGTAACAGCGGTAACATATGGAAAGCAGTGTGTATAAATGCCCGTAGAATGGGAAATAAGATCCCTGATGTTGAAGCTTTGGTGGGAGTTTCTGACTTGGATTTAGTGGCAGTTACAGAAACATGGTTCACAGAAAACCATGATTGGGATGTAACTATAAATGGCTATACTTCATTCAGAAAGGACAGGGTAGGAAGAAGGGGAGGAGGAGTGGCACTATATGTAAAAACTACTATTAAAGCTTAGGAATTACAAAGCTTAAAAGGGAGACAGGAGGCATTGTGGGTTAAACTAAAAAGAGGGAAAGAGAAATCTATTTGCATTGGTGTGATATTCAGACCTCCCTCACAAGAGGAAAAGGTGGACAGAGAGTTAATTGAAGACATACGCAGCATTGCTAGGAAAGGGGAAGTGCTACTGATAGGACATTTCAATATGCCAGATGTTGATTGGCACATTTCTGCTGCAGTATCATCTAGAAGTAAGGAGATCCTGGATTCTCTACAGGGAGAACTATTCAGGCAATTGGTAACAGACCCCACACGTGAAGGGGCCATACTGGACTTGATGCTTACCAATGGTGAAAGTGTTTCTGATGTTGTAGTGGGAGATCATTTTTCATCCAGTGATCACCAGATGGTGTGGTTCAGTATTAGGACTAGGGCTGTTAGAATCCATTCAAAGGTGACGGTCTTAGACTTTAGGAAGACTAACTTTGCCAAGATGGGCCAATACCTCAGGGAGTTGTTAGTGGGATGGGAACAGCTGGAGGATGTAGAAAAACAGTGGGCAAAACTGAAAGGGGATATTTTAAGGGCAACCAATCTTTTTGTTAAAATGGTAAATAAAGGTAAAAGGAAAAGGAGACCGCTATGGATTTCAAAAGAAGTAGCTGAAAAAGTGAAGAAAAGGTGGGAGGCCTTCATGAAATACAAGAGATCACAGAGAGAGGAAGACAGGCATCTATATTTGGAAAAACTTAGAGAAGCTAGCAAAGTAGTCAGGAAGGCAAAGATTTAAAAGGAGGAGGAAATAGCCAATGCAATAAAATGGGGGGATAAGACATTTTTCAGAAATATTAGTGAGAAGAGGAAGGGCAAAAGTGGTATTGTCAGACTCAAGGGTGCAGGGGAGGAATATGTAGAAGCTGATAAGGATAAAGCGGAATTGCTTTACAAATATTTCTGTTCTGTGTTCACAGATGAAGAACCAGGAGCAGGACCTCAGAAAACACCCACAAACAGGAACAGAAGCGAGGGGCATCTTGACCAATTTTCAGAAGACTGTGTTGGTGAGAAACTAGCTCAACTTAAAGAAGACAAAGCGATGGGACCGGATGGGATACACCCTAGAATACTGAGGGAACTTGGGGATGTTCTAGCAGCTCCACTGACATGACCTTTTCAATGCCTCGTTGGAGTCGGGAGTGGTGCCAAAGGACTGGAGAGAGGCTCATGTGGTGCCTTTACAGAAAAGAGGAAGTAAGGGTGTGGTTGAAAACTACAGGCCGGTTAGTTTAACTTCGGTGGTGAGTAAATTATTGGAAACGCTGCTGAAAGAGAAAATAGTGAGGATTCTGGAGTCCAGCGGATTACAGGATCCGAGGCAGCATGGATTCACAAAAGGCAGGTCTTGTCAGACAAATCTGATTGATTTCTTTGACTGGATGACCAGGGTGTTGGACCAAGGGAGAGCCCTAGATGTGGTGTATTTAGATTTCGGTAAGGCCTTTGACACTGTTCCTCACAGCGACTTATAAACAAACTGAGCACCCTAGGGATGGACCCTAAAGTTACTGCTTGGGTTAGAAATTGGTTGGGTGGGAGGCGACAAAGGGTACAGATAAATGAAGTTCACTCTGAGGAGAAGGATGTTACCAGTGGTGTGCCCCAGGGATCTGTCCTTAGTCCGATTCTTTTTAACATCTTTGTTAATGATATAGCTGAAGGGCTGTCGAGTAAGGTTTGCCTCTTTGTGGATGATACCAAAATCTGCAATAGAATAGACACCCAGGAAAGTGTAAATAACATGAGGAGGGATCTAGCTAAGCCTGAAGAATGGTCTAGAATTTGGCAGCTGGGATTTAATGTTAAAAAATGTAAGGTCATGCATTTGGGTTGGAGCAGTCCAAGGGAGCAATATAGTATAGGGGGTGAAGTACTTTTGTCCACTAAAGAAGAGCGGGACCTAGGCATGGTTGTGTCTGATGATTTAAAGTAGCTAAACACGTAGAAAAGGCAATGGCAAAAGCTAGAAGGATGCTTGGGTGCATACGGAGAGGAATGGCTAGCAGAAAAAAGTAGGTGATAATGCCTCTGTATAAGTCTTTGGTGCAACCTCATTTGGAGTATAGTGTGCAATTCTGGAGACCGCACCTTCAAAAGGATGTGAACAGGATGGAGTCGGTGCAGAGGGTGGCTACTAAAATGATTAGTGGTCTTCATTATAAAGCATATGAGGACAGACTGAAGGATCTTAATATGTACACCTTAGAGGAAAGGCGGGATAGAGGTGATATGATTGAGGTGTTTAAATACCTCCGTGGCATAAATGTTCAGGGAGAGAGCCTCTTTCAATTGAAAGCAAGTTCTGCTACGAGGGAACATGGGATGAGGGTGAAGGGAGATAGATTCAGGAGTGATATCCGGAAATATTTCTTTACGGAAAGAGTAGTGGATCCGTGGAATAGTCTCCCAGTGGAGGTGGTAGAGATGAGGACAGTAACTGAATTCAAAAAAGCATGGGACAAACACAGAGGATCTCTAAATGTAAAAAGCGGACAGTTGTAGTTGTTGATATGGAAGGAGAGACTAGATAGGCCATGTGGTCTTTTTCTGTTGTCATATTTCTATGTTTCTATGTAATATTCAATGGCATTTACGAATTTTACAGACCTGCAAACTGCCTAAATGCTGCTTATTGGGATATGCTCGATTTGTGCCACTGAACACCCTAATGCTAGCTAGCATTGTGGGGCAGTGCAGGGGCAGCACCCGAGGTTGTGGGTGTGATATTCAGTCAATAATTGGTTATCCTTAACCGGGTAAAGTTAGGCCAACAAACAGCTGGCCTAACTCTACTTTATTTATTTTATTTTGGTTTACTTTATTTTTTTTACTTGACCTTTTATTCTCTTACTGCCCTATTAGCCCTCTCTTTCTTCCTTTTATAACTACCCTCTGCCATCTCCGATGGCTCTACTTCATTCTTTCTTCCCCCTTCTAATCCTCCCTAACCTTCTTCCCTCCCTCCACCAACCTTTCACCTCCTCTCTTTCCCATCTTCTCTCCAGCTACCCTACTTCCTCCCCCATCTTGCTCCCCCTTACACACCTTTCCTCAGCTCTAGAGCTTCACCTTCTTCTTCCTCTCATTCATCTCTCTTCTCCTCACTAAAACAACCTTATTTTGTAAAGGTATCCAGCTGTGAAGAGGGATACCTGCTTCAGAAGTCAAACTTTGGCCTGGCAGAGGGTCATAGTTAGCTACCCTCAATATTCCCTAGGTTCCCTCATGTGCCCTTCGTTCTGCACAAGAAAATCACCTGTCTATTCCTTCTCCCTCTTCTGCAAGACTCAAATCCTCTTGAGCCTCAGGTGATTTTTGCACTGCTCCCACTTTATGGACCTCCCTCCCTGCTCCAGTGTGAAATCAAACTTCCAGCAAGAAATTCCACTCTGCTTTGAAAACACACCTTTTCCATTCGGTGTTTGAATCATAGGGTTGAGGCACGGTCTAGTGGAGACCGACACACCTGTTATTTATGTTTCTTTGTCTAATGGTTCCTTAGTATCCTTTTCTGTTTTATTATGGTGTTTCTTTCTTATGAGTTAAAAAAAATGTATTAACCCTTTGACACCTTCTGACAGGCAGTATACTAAATCTTTAAGAAAGATAAAGATAAAAATAGATTTGATAGAAACGCAAGCACATCTAGTCTGTCATGCACTCATCCAGGTCCAAAATACAAATTAGTTCAGGGTATGAGTGACTTTGAGTAGGTGTAAATTCCAGTGAATAAATGTGTTGAGATATGTGGGTACTGACATGAAAAATTACTGCTTACATGTTTACTCGGAGGGGGCTTTGGAACATGTATAGAATGTGCTTTCTAGGGATATGCACAGGCAAGAAAAATCTGGCTCGTTGTCATTTTTTTCATGAATTTTTTCCCAGTGGCCAAGTGTTTGATTGGCTACTCTTACACATTAGCTCTAACAGAGAATTTTTAATGTGTGCTAAATTGATTTAATGCACACTGACCGTTGAATGAAGGTGCTTTAAATCAATTAAGAGGCCTTGAATCCATGTAGGACACACTGAATTAACAAAACAAATGCACACTGACAAATCCACATCCCTTGTGCCTTCTTTCTTGACATTTAAAACCTTGTGTGCCGCCATCTATGAGTTAAGTAGTGCCTATTAATATGACTCAGTCCACTTTTTATACAAGGAATGGTTCTTATGGTTTCTGAATTATCTTCTTTGTTTTTAATTCATCAGCCTGTCATTTTCAGGTATGTATTCATACATTTCCCATTGCATCCTATACTGTTTATTGGAATACTGGGCATCTTTGTTTTAACTGGTAGAACTGGGGGTTGAATTTCAGATTTCTACAGATGATAATTTACATTTTTATGCCGGTGTCAAAAGCTCAGGAGGAATTTGCTATTTGCTTGAAAAGGGGGCTTGCTGAATGGGTTCTAATTTTCTGGCTCTTAACACCACCAGCTCTGAATTAATGGTGGCAGGGAAACAGCTTGATTTTGAGCTGACAGAATATTTACAGTTGGATGACAAGAGCAAGGTTAGATATTTAGGGGTGCAATTCAATTTTGGTTTAACTTTGCAGATAGAAGCAAATAAGACGGTGGGGGCTTTGTTTCATTAAGCTTTGTATGTTGTAATTAAACCTTCCTTATCATCCCTCCAGTCTAGTCCCGAACCTCTGGGTTGTGCTCCTCCTCCAGTAGCTTGGAGACTGAGAAACTTCATTTCTTTTGTGATGTCACCGGTATATCCTCACTGGATCCGCCTTCTAACTCCAGTTCTCTCAGTCTCCAAGCAGCTGTAGGATTGGTGAGCCTGGAGGTCCAGGCACAGCAGAGGAGCAATTAAGGAGAGCTAGGTGTAGGACAGTGTTGGTCAAAATTTAATTTAAAAATAAAAGGAAAGGGAAGTCTGTAAAGGTTCTTGTTAGTAGGGCAGTTAGACAGGAGGTCTTCCATCTTCCTGACCCTCAGTCCCCCTTCCAATCTTCCCGCCCCCCCCCCCTTACTGCAATTACAGCTTCGGCACTTGTCAGCGGGGGTGAAACAACATAACTAGGAGACGCCTGAGTCGGGGGTGAGCCTGCGGGGTAGTTAGCACCTGCAGATGCTTTGCCTGGCAGCACTGTGAAGAGATTCAGGCGGCGGCGGCAGCACATGTGCTTGGGGGTTTGTTGTCTCCTGCTTCCGATGCTGTCAGCAGTCCTGTCGGGAAGCAGGGAGACATGCCCCGATCGTTGCAGGGTGGCAGCAGTTCTCTGCGGCCCGGTGGTGCCGGCTCCCGGTCCGCTCAACTGAGCGCGCCGGTAGAGCTGAGGGGGCTAGACCGGAAGAAGGCAGTTTCAGCGGTCCTTCGCGGTTGGGCAGTCTTCCCGGCTCCCGACACGCGAGACGGGTAGTGTCGGTGGAGCGGGGAGTGAAAGCAGAGCCCCGAGGTGGCAAGGAGGCTGTTTGCAGACAGCGGAGGTAGGTTGCAAATCGGGTTCTGGGGTCGGCCCAGCTGCGTGGCGTCAGCGCGGGAAGCGCAGGCTGAGAAGCAGGACTTGCAGGAACACGTTTTTTTGTGCGGGAAGACTCGTTTGTGGGCCAGACTTTCAGTCTTGGAAGGGGTAGAAAAGATCTGTTGCAGAGTTTTTCCTTGGTGTTAACATAAAAAAAAAAAAAAGACGCGTTTATGGGTTTTGTTGTGCATTTTCTCTTCAGGCACAGTAACCCCTTGCCACTGGGAGTGGGGCATGCTGTCCAAGCCGCGTTGTTTGCTCTATGACTCCAGAAGGGGCAATTCGGCTGAAACCAGAGTTTTTAAGAGGTACACACAGTTGGCTACCACTATGGAGCACAACCTGGAAGGGGCAGCTGACGGGCAGCGGAACCCATCAACTGTGCAGGAGCCATCTGCGTCAGATGTGGGATTGGAGGAACCTGTGTCAGGGCCTTCCTTGGCTCCAGATCCCCCAGTTGCGCCGGCTGCCTTACCAGGCGGTTTGGCAGCCATTTTTTCACAGGCGTTTGTGGCCCTCATTCAGCAGGCTTTTGGAAGCCAGCATAAGGAGCTGGAGACGAGTACCGCAGGAGAGGCCCGTGGAGTTAAGAGGCCTGGAACACCATCGGTTGCAGGAACACCAGGAAGTCTGGCTAAAAAGGCCAGGATAGAGAAGGAACACAAGGAACGGTCCGTGGATTCTGAAGGGGTTCTATCTGATGAGGGAGAACTTGACTTGGACTTGGAAGATGGGTTGGAGGAAGAAGTGATCACGGACAAAGAGGATCAGGCAAGAGTTGTGAGAGTGTTTAGGAGGGACGAACTGCCCACTCTCATATCCGAGACGCTCAAGGCGCTAGATATGCCATTGCCGGGGCCGGCAGAGGATGCTAAGTTGGAGGATCCATTGCTACAAGTTTTTAGGAAGACCCAGAGGGCCTTCCCAGTGCATAGACCAGGACTGGGAACTATTTAAGTCTCCAAAGGTGGATGCGGCCGTCTCAGCAGTCACTAAGAAGACTACCATTCCAGTAGAGGGTAGTGTGGTGCTCAAGGATTCCCAGGACCGAAATTTGGATACCTTGCTGAGGCAAGTGTTTGACGTCAATGCTTTGTCGGTGCAGGCAGCTATTTGTGGAGCTTGGGTAGCTAGGTCCTGCCTGCGCTGGGCTCAGCCAGTACAAGGAGATCAAAGCGGAAATGATTCGGGAGAAGCGGCAAGGCTGGAGTCGGGGACGGCGTATTTGGCAGATGTCCACTATGATCTTATCCGCAGTTTGTCAAAGAGCATGACATCGGTGGTAGCGGCATAATGTTACCTTTGGCTGTGCAATTGGTCAGCAGATGGTTCCTCGAAATCCAGGTTAAGCAAGCTCCCCTTCCGGGGGAAGTTGCTTTTTGGAGAGGATTTGGACAAGCTGGTGAAGGATATGGGGGAGTCCAAGGGAGGCAGACTTCCGGAAGACTGGCCAAAACAGGGACAACCTACTGCCACGGGCAAGGGGCAGCAGCGGGAGTTTAGGCGCTTTCAATATCCAAAGTTCAGTCAAGCTAACAGAGGAAGATTCCCGGGCAGGAGCCAGGGGTTTCATGGGTTTCGAGGAGCAGGAAGGGGTTTTGGAGCCTCTTCCTCTTCCACGAATTACCGAAAGTTGCAATGAGATCAGGAGGGCCCAGGCAGGCCTGATCCCCGTAGGAGGTCACCTGAGGGATTTTTACCCTGCATGGGTCAAGATTACGTCTGACTGGTGGGTGTTGGAACTCATTCGCGAGGGGTACGCGTTGGAGTTCCAGTGACCAGTGAGGGAATTTTTTGTTCAGTCCCCGTGCAAGTCGCTGATCAAGTGCAACACCGGGCTAGAGACGGTCGTGAGGTTGCTTGCTCTCAAGGTGATAGTGCCCATTCCTCAAGACCAATGCGCATGTGGTCGATACTCCATATACTTCGTAGTTCCAAAAAAGGAGGGGACTTTTCGTCCAATTTTAGACCTCAAGGGGTAAATCAGTGCCTGCGAGTACAGCACTTCCATATGGAGATGCTCAGGTCAGTAATAGTGGCGGTTCAGAAGGGGGAGTTTCTGACGTCCCTGGACATATCAGAGGCATACCTGCATATCCCAATTCGGCGGGAGCATCAGAAATTCCTCAGATTTGCGGTGCCCATGGGGCATTTCCAGTTCCGGGCTTTACCATTCAGATTGGCGACAGCCCCAAGGACATTTACCAAGGTGATGATAGTCATAGCGGCAGCGTTGAGGAAAGAGGGCGTTCTCATGCACCCATATCTAGACGATTGGTTGATCGGGGCAAAATCCAGGGTCGAAAACGAAAAGGCTACGACAAGAGTTGTAGCTCTTCTGCAAAGTCTAGGTTGGGTGGTCAATATGTCCAAGAGCAACTTAGTCCCATTACAACGGCTAGAGTATTTGGGAGCATTGTTCGAAACACAGGTGGGAAGAATTTATCTTCCGTAGCAATGAGCGAGAGGTTTGAGATTGCTGATCCGGCAGTTTCTGGGCAAAGCTACCCCCGTGGCATGGCACTATTTGCAGGTGCTCAGGACTATGGCGGCAACGATAGAACTTGTTCCATGGGCAAGGGCGCACATGAGGCCATTGCAGAGGGCATTGCTCCGGAGGTGGTCTCATCAGCACGGCCCCCTTGTCGCAACAGTTGCCCTGGCTTCCGGAAACACGGCAGGCCTTACGATGGTGGATCAAGGCGGATGTCCTCAGCAAAAGGATGCCATTGGAGGTGCCTCCCTGGGTGCCCTGATGACAGACACCAGTCTTTCCGGATGGGGTGCTCATTTTCAAGGAAGATTTACCCAGGGTCAGTGGTCCGAACAGGAAAAGACATGGTCTATCAACAGATTGGAACTAAAGGCCGTACGGCTGGCATTGTGTGCGTTTCAGGTTGCTTTTCGCAATGGGAACGTTTGTGTGTTGTCCGACAACGCCACGGCAGTAGTCTATATCAATCGGCAGGGCGGCACCAGCAGTGTCGCCATGGAAGCGGAGGCCGTGCTGTTGTTCGAATGGACAGAACTGAATCTGCTGGCACTGTCAGCGGCACATTTAGCCGTAGTGGACAATGTGGAGGCCAACTTCCTGAGTTGAGTGAAGGTAGATCCAGGAGAGTGGGTCCTCCATCAGGACGTGTTCGAGATGTTGGTGGACCGTTGGGGGATTCCGGTGATCAACCTCATGGCAACGTTCCAGCCCGCCAAGGTCGATCGTTTTTTCAGCAGAAGAAGAGAAAGGATGTCGGAAGGCCTGGATGCTCTTATGCAGAAATGGCCTGAAGGACAGCTCCTGTACATCTTTCCACCTTGGGTGTTAATAGGAAGGGTGGTACAGCGTATAGAGTGACACAGGGGCACGGTACTGTTGATAGTGCCAGACTGGCCGAGAAGACCTTGGTACACAGACCTGTTGAGGCTCGTAGTGGGGAAACCATGATGTCTCCCTCTGTGGGTGGATCTTCTGTCCCAGGGACCACTGCAAATGCCTCAGGTGGATCGATTCTCACTTACAGCTTGGCTCTTGAGAGGGCTAGGCTAAGAGCCAAGGGTTATTCGGCACCCGTCATAATCACCTTGTTGAAGTCCAGGAAGAGATCTACCTCTTTAGCTTATGTGCGCATCTGGAGAGTGTTTAAGGCCTGGTGTGCAGATAGGAAGTTAGAGCCATTGTGGGCGTCTATTCCACAGGTGTTGGCTTTTTTGCAAGACGGTTTAGAGAAGGGCTTAGCAGTCGCTTCCTTATGAGTGCACGTGGCAGCGGTGACGTGTTATAGGGGTAAGATTCAGGGTCAGGCGATAGCGTCTCATTCAGATATCAAGCAGTTCTTGAGAGCAGTTTCTCTACTTCATCCGTCATGTCCGCAGGAGGTGCCCAGATGGAGTCTTCCGTTTGTGCTCGACGCCATGGGAAAAGAACCGTTAGAGCCCTTATCAAAGGCATCATTGAAAGATCCTATCCTTAAGGTGGTGTTTCTAATAGCGATATGCTCGGCTCGCAGAATTTTGGAGTTGCAAGCTTTGTCCTGTAGGAAGCCCTTCCTATCCTTCTATAATTCCAAAATGGTGTTGAGACCAGTTCCATCTTTCCTGCCGAAGGTCGTATCGGCTTTTCACATAAATCAGGTGGTTACTTTGCCAGTGTTTCAACAGCGGTCCTCAGATTCTTCCTCTGGTAAGTTGCATCAGTTGGACGTTCGTCGAGCATTGAAAGTCTACCTGCGTAGGACCACGACTTTTCGCAGATCAGATAGGCTGTTTGTTATATTTGGCGGGCCTTGGAAGGGTCAAGCAGCTTCTAAGGCTACCATAGCCCGATGGTTGAAGTCGGCTATAGCATCTGCTTATATTTTGAAGGGCAGAGAGGTTCCCGAGGGGCTCAGGGCTCATTCAATGAGGGCTCAGGCTTCTTCTTGGGCTGAGTTCCAGTTGGTGCCAGTGGTGGAGATTTGTAAGGCGGCTACCTGGTCATCACTGGATTCCTTTGTTAAGCATTACCGTCTGGATATACAGGCGGAAAGGGATACATGTTTTGGATGGGCGGTGCTTCAGGCTGGTTTAGCAGGTCACTCCCAATGAGTTCTTTTCTTCACTGCTCTGTTACTTACCCAGAGGTTTGGGACTAGACTGGAGGGACGATAAGGAAGAGGAAATTAGACTAACCTGCTAATTGTTGTTCCTTGAGGAACTCCAGTCTAGTCCTTTATCCCTCCCGGTTTGTCTGACAGCTACAGTCTGAAGCAGGAGAGGTTACAGGTAAGAGAGTGCTGTTTGCAGTGGCAAGGAGAGTGTTGTTGGGCAGGAACCCCATGCACCCAAAGGAGGAAGAAGGGACCTCCTAGTGGTAGGCATAGGTGGGGACGGGGGAGTGCAGCTGTTCGATCAGTTGTTTCTCTCTTGTTCGGCCTGAGTTTAGTTGGAAAGTTAATATAGTTAATACGGGTTTTTCTACTTAATTGTTGCTCCATTGAGTCTGCTTTGTCAATAGGTTACTGGAGTCAGAAGGCGGATCCGGTGAGGATATACCGGTGCCATCACAAAAGAAATGAAGTTTTTCAGTCTCCAAGCTTCTGGAGGAGGAGCACAACCCAGAGGTTCGGGACTAGACTGGAGTTTCTCAATGAACAACAATTAGCAGGTTAGTCTAATTTCCTCTTTTTGTTTTCTGCTGATATTAGATAGGTGTTGCAAAGTATGATTCTATCGAAGATTAATTATTGCAATTCAATTTACATGGGTTTATGAGGTAGTGTTGATGGCTCTCCAGATGGGAACGCTGCTGCTTGACTTTTAACATGTTGTGAAAGATTGTAACACATCATTCTGTCACTGTATACCTTGTGTTGACTACCTGTAACGTGGTGGGTAATTTTGAAATTGATGTGTTCAGTTTTTAAGGTTAGGATGAATTTCATGCTGCTATGATTGGGCCATCCATTATTGCCTTATTTACCTTCTTGCACTTTACAGTCTTTAGCTCAGAATTTAGTGCAGGTACCTTTAGTGAAGTCAGTTAGATTGGTGGCTACACAGAAACAGGTGCTTTCTGAGGTGGGCCTATTATTGTGGAACTTGTTGTCTATGGAAATTTGGTATGAATGTGATTTGCTATTTTTCTTTTTATTTACACAGGTATTTCCAGATTATGAACAGACATACTGGGGGTTATTTTAAAAGTTTTAGTTGCAATTTGGACCTCCGAAAACAAGCATGCAGACGTCCAAATCACAGAGACATCCCCAGAGCCATTTTACAAACAGCTTTTAAAGATATCTCCGATGTGGGGACGTCCAAATAGGCAGGGGGCATGAAAGAGGCATGCCTGGGGCTGTACAATGGAACAAGGCAAGAATAGGCACCAGGAAAGTGCTAGTTTTGACCATAAAACATCCAAAGGGTGTAGAGAGGACGGCATGCCACTATCCCCCGTACTGCCACAGTGATAGCAGTAGTGGAATTTGAACCTTGGTTTTCCCTGGTCCTAGTCCACTATTCTAACCATTAGGTTAGTCCTAGACGTCTACAGTCTAGAATGCTAGAATATGTAGATGCTCTCACAGACGCCCATATGAGGTATGTGCTTGTATGTGAAATCATGCCTGAACTTGGATAAGCCTGCTTTTTTTTCAGACCTTCTGGCTTGGACGTCCCAGATTGCACTTAGATGTCATTTGTAAAATGCCACTTTATGGGTTTAGAAAGTAGTGCTTGATAGAGAAGGATTTGTATGAAGGGAAGGTTAGGGCTGGAGGCATTTGTATTTTATGTGTTGGATATTTTATTGTATGAAGTATGTTGTGGGTCTGTTTTATCTTGTTTATCTTCTGCTGGGTTGTGATCCACTTTAGAATGCTGTGACTAGAGGAGTATAAATGGTTTTAAAATAAATAAAATAAACTTGATTGTTCCAGTATTTTATTTACTACTCATGTTCCTGCTGCAGTTCACTGATAACACCAAAGACTGTTATTGGAGACTTAGGGGTATGTTGACTAAAGCACCCTAATCTAGTAGTGTGGGGTTTAGCTTGCAGTTTTGGCTCTGTGCTAAAAGGTAACATAGGGCCACCCACCAAAAACCCCATGCTATCTTGGTAGCACGCATTGGAGTGGTGTCTGAGTGGGATGGGGGTACTCCTGAAGCAGTGCAGCTAGGATGTGCTTAGGGCAAGTAGCATGAGTGCAACTAATGCCACCTCATTGGGTGTTATTAGTTGCACCTGTGGCTGTTTTGCCACATTGAAACATCATAATTGCAAGGGGTGGATGCACCTGCCCTGGTAACATGGCCTACACATGCATTACCAGCATGAGGCTTAGAAAATATGCCCCTTAGTTCAGAAGTTCACTCATTTTACAGTTGGAGATAGCAAAGGAATTTAATGGAGCAGGAACTGGCTAGGGTAGGGCAGAGAATAGATATGGACAACACACAGAGTGCACAATATGATACCACATGCTAAGTGTCACGGCAATAGTGTGGATGTACCTAATGCCAGCTCAAGAGGTTCTGTGCTACCAGCAGCCACTTAGCATAGCCACTGCTCAAACACAAAACCAGCTGTTTGCCATCAAAACACTCCCAACTGCATGATCTCAACCAGCCCCCTTTAGAGTATCACTTAACCACTCAATCACAACACCCAACCCTGCCCTGGCCACTTTATCACCAGGGAGACCCTCATAAGTGCTGGGGAGCAAAATCAGGGTGTGGGAGTTCAGGCAATGCTTTAAGGTGGATGGGTGTTGTGACTGGGAAATCAAGTGATGCTCGTGGGATTCAGGTAATACTCTAAAGAGGTTGGATGTTATGATGGGGAGGGGGGGGGTTGAGGGTTTCTCCAACAATTGTGTTTTTTTGTTTTTTTTTTTCACTGGGACCCTATTAAATGCTTCAGCTGATAGAGTGTGTGCATCCACATTAAAATCCGATGCATTTTATCCTTAAGAAGCCAAACATGGATACTGCCTCCCCATCTTCATACAGACCAATCTCCAGTATTCCTTTCATTACCAAGATCATCAAAAAGGTTGTACAGGAACAACTACAAGACTACTTAGATGAACACTGTCCTCTAGGCACTCACCAACATGGTTTCTGATCTCGACACAGTGTAGAAACTCTTATGATTTCCCTACTCAACACCCTGATTAAAGGCACTGAAAACATAACACAAGGATTCATACTCATCTTTCTAGACACATCAGCTGCATTTGACTCGGTTTCACGTCAACTAAACAGACTACAGTATTGGCATTCAATGCACCCTGCTCAAGTGGTTCTGCTCCTACTTAACCGACCAAATACAGCAAGCCAGAATCGGCACCCCCACTTCTACACCCTTCTTCCTCAACCAAGGAGTATCACAAGGGTCCTCCCTCTCCTCTCTCTTATTCAATTTATACATCCAACCGCTCTGCAAAATTACTAAAAACTTCGGCGTCGTTTAATTAATATATGCAGATGATATTATGATTTTCACTCCATTCTCCACCAAATCTCCAGACTACACAAAACTTTCTAACTGTTTCGCAGCAATCAATACTTGGCTCAAAGCTCACAACCTCAAAATTTACTTCTCCAAGTCCGAGGCACTTTACATTGCACAAAATAAGAATTTCCTTCTTCCATCTACTATCACATTAAACAACATATCAATTGAAGTCAAAACCCAAATAAATTAACTAGGAATCACTTGACCAAGAGCTCACCTTCCAGCTGTAAATCAGCCGAATCACCAAAGCAGTCTTTTACATGCTCTGTGTACTAAGGAACCTGCGCTAGCTCCTTTCCACACTAGATTTCCATGCAGTCTGTCAAGCAGTTATCACACCATTTTTTGACTACTGCAATGCCATATACCAGGGGCTACCAATGACCACGCTATACCCCCTACTACAGCCAGAATTATATTAGCCAAATCTCAAAAAACACACATCACCCCACTCCTTAAACAACTTCACTGGCTGCCAATAGCAAGAAGGATCAGATACAAAATTATCCTAACCACCCACAAAATTTTAAATCAGTAATCCGCGGACAGCCTAACTCCACTTTTAGCAAACAACTGATCCGACAGACTCAAAAGAAGCTCCTCGCTCAATATGCTCGCCATCCCCACGGTCAAACCTTGGAGCACTCAAAGAGCCAGCAGTAGGGCTTTTTCCCTATATGCCCCCTCCTTATGGAACTCACTACCACCTCACATAGGAGTCGCTCAACTGACCAAGGATTTCTGTAAACACTTAAAAACGCTTCTGTTCATAGAATGTTATGGAGCAGAAACAGATCAGAAAACACAAGAAGCAAGAGACATGTGAACCCCAAAAGACTCCTGTGACCTTCACACGTCTCTTGCTTCTTGTGTTTTCTGGGTTCCACTGCAAGAGTGGCTTGCTCTTCTTTGTGCTGAGCAGAAACAGATCAGGAAATAACTCTTTTGAGAATCATCAGCAAGCATATAACACAATGTAAATACTTATCAGTTAAACTTCTTGATGTCAATTATGTATAATAAGATGTTAAAACCATGTTAAACTATGTACCTGTAATGTGCACCCTATTTCTTAAAGTTCATTGATGCACTGAGTTATATGTAAACTGTCTTGACTGGTAGAAAGACGGTATAAAAAAGAGGTTAAAAATTTTACCCAAGCCTGTGTGGTATGTGCCCTGTGAGCTAACTCCATGCTCACACTTCAGTCTGATGAGGGGAGATATGATAGAAGTCTATAAATTAATGAACGGAGTGGAACGGGTAAACGTAGATCGATTGTTTACGTCATCAGAATATAAAAAGACTAGGGGACATGCAATGAAGCTACAGGGTAAACTATTTAAGACTAATAAGAGAAAATATTTTTTCACTCAAAATGTAATCAAACTCTGGAATCTGTTACCGGAGGATGTGGTAAAAGCTGTTAGTGTAGCTGGGTTTAAAAAAGGTTTGGACAAATTCCTGGAGGAAAGGTCCATAAACCATTATTAAGAGGGACCCAGGATATCACTGCTTGACCCAATACAAGCATTGAGGAACCTCTGTCCTTTGGGGAAACTGCAAGGTACTTATGACCTAGATTGGCCATTGTTGGAGACAGGATACTGGGCTTGATGGACGTTGGTCTGACCCAGTATGGCATATCTTATGTTCTTATGCACTTATATAATGTTAAAACCTGCTCAGCTTTACAAAGAGAATGACATCTGATGTCATAATGGGGATGTCACCCAAACACCTTCAAATGGACCAAGCATTACTGAAAAGATGAATGCCCATAATCAAGTGTCAGATGTAATCACAGGAGGCAATGTCACAACTTATTTCTTTGGTCATAAGAGACTCAGCCAATCCAATTCCAAGTTTAGTCCTGGTGGGGTGACAGTGCAGAGTTAAAAAAATCCACTGCTCTTCTGCCCACTGGAGTTTAGAAGTGCAATCCACTCCACGAGGGTCCAGTGGAATGTAGTCTATAACTCGCCACTTCAATTGTAAAAAATCATGATAATATTCCAAGCAATGGGCTACTAGTGGATCACCCCATTAGGACTAAATTTAGAATTGGATTGGCTGAGTCTCCTCTGATCAAAGAGAAATAAGCCACAACTCGGCCTCTTGTGATTACATCTGACACTCGATTATGGGCTTTCATCTTTTCAGTGATGCTTGATCCGTTTGAAGGTGTTTGGGCGATACGCCCATCATGACATCAGACGCAGAGCAGGTTTTAACATCGTATAAGTGCATTTGATTGAAGTGTGAGCATGGGGCCACTCGACACCTGAGAGTAGAGCTTTTGGACAGTAATTATAAGCTCGAAATGTGACGCACATCATGTTTATGTGGGATATCCCATAGCTGGCTCCACTGGTGCTTCTTCAACCAGCTAAGTGATTTTATTCTTAAGATTTGGTGTATAATAAAAATTAAAAAGGACAGCCTGTTATTTAGGTGGGCTATATGCTCTCCCTTGACAGTCTTTCAGACACAAATTAAATAATATGTAACAGTGGTTTGCTCGTTTGAGATTCCACCTTTTGGAATTTGGATTACTTTGGTGGTGGATTCATTTGGGTTATTCTATCTGACCGTCTTTCCGTTAATCCTAGCATTATGTCAGCTGCCTTCCTGGGTACACCTGTGATCTTCTCTTGTTTCTCACTGAGCACTCTCGATGCTCAGCATTGTATTTTTCTCTTTCCTTGGTGGTAGTCTGCTGTCAGGTATGACACTGCTCCATCTCAGTCCCTGGTGAATGTGTTTTTTGGATCTTTTTGGCTTCACATGACCGGCTATATGTGCAGCTAGCAATCATGCGTAGCTTTGTCCTGTTCGATATTCATTTTATCATGGAGAAGACTGGGATTGGATATAGAGTTTTCATATGGCACTGTTTTGATCTGTTCCTGGATTTCCTCTCAATCTTCTGAAAACTCACTTGGCAAAAAATGAGGACAAAAAGAAAGAAAAAGTACCATTTTTTTCAGAAACTTCTCTCTGTTTACTTGGATTCCACCTTTGTTTCAGAAAGGATTAATTTTTTTTTTAAATGAAATTTTACAATATAATCAAGAAAGAACATTATTCCTCCCTGCAGAAACAGGTTGACACTCGGAAAAACAAAACATTATCAAAGAATAAACACAATAAGAAATATATAGAAACAGTGTCAAACCACTCCAGCCCACTAACGGGGAGATCAGTCAAATATATTATAAACAAAAAAGTAAGAAAAAAAAAGAAACTAGGCAGTAGTCAAAATTCAGATATCAATATTAACATGAGATTAAGGGGAAACAATTGACTCTACACGCCTAGTGCTAATAAAGGCTAACAGCTGAGAGGGCTCAAAAAATATATAGGAAACTGCTTGATATTTCACCAAACACTTGCAAGGATGCTTGAGGAAAAAGAGCCCTCCCAGCTGTAAGACTCCAGGACGGAGCAAGAGAAACTCTCTGCGCCGTTTCTGGGTCTCACAAGCCAGATCAGGATACATATGTACTGCTAATCCCCTGAAGGGAAGTTTCCTTTTACGGAAGAAAAGCCTTAATATCCAATCCTTATTAGACAGTAAAGCAAAAGTTATAAGTAAAGTGGCAGATTCCTGGGAATTAAGCCCAGAATTCTCTACCAAATCCGTAATATTCAATTCCTCCTCAGACATAATACCAATCCTTCCTCCTCAGACTAACACAATCCCAAAATAAAAAATGAATCCTACGGATTTGGTAGGATTCATTTTTTATTTTGGGATTGTGTTAGTCTAGGGTTAAGGCTAGGTGGAATCATAATTATTCATTAAGTGACAAAGGATTGGTATTATGTCTGAGGACTGTATTTGAATACTTATTTTAACTGATGAAAGAGATGGTTTATGATTTGTTTAGCTTTCTATATCGCCCTTCAAAATCTATATCAAAGCAGCTTACAATATCAGAAAAGGGTCATTAAAACAACATAAAAGCAAACAAACAATGACCAGTAATAATCCAAGCAGACCAGGGTCATCACTCTCTGATTCCAAAAGTCTTTCTAAACAGGTATGTCTTTGGGACCTGTTTAAATTGCTTATAGGATGGGTATGTGTCAATACAGAAATAATTATTAGTAAGGCAAAAAACAAAAATATTGTACATTTCTCTATAATTTGTGATATAAATGCCATTTTAAATTAAATAACATTTTTGAATCTAACATGCAAAAACTTTAGGAAACATGACCCTAAACTTTTATTTCTTGATTTACCTTAATATCATCTCAGGCATTATTGCTGATTTTTAATTTAAAGGTACATTTTAGATAGGACATGGAGATCAGAATTGACACGTCAATTCAATTTTTAGGAACAGCTCTGTTAAACGTGGAACCATTTCTAACATACATATTCATGTGCAGCGGGGTGGGGGGGAGGGCATTTCACAAATATACACAAAAGAAAAATTGACTAAGAAAATGTGTCAATTTACACCTGTGCAGGGATGGTACTAGGCAGGCAAGGGCCCAGGGCTGAAACTGGTGAGGGAGCCCCAGAATCTGCCTCCAGGCTATGCCTCCTTCTTCTTGAGGCAAACTTTGGACTTCCTGTGGCCTTGGGACCCAGGGCACATGCCCTGTTTGCCACCCCCTAAATGCCAGCTCTGTAAATGTAGGCATTTTGCCACAAAAAGATATAAATGTCAGCATTTATACATTATCTGGGCCTTTTTGCAAACCTAGATATGCAGATGCTCTTAATTACAGAGGAATCTATCTTGACCCCATTTCAGTTTGATGAGAGAAATAAACATTGCATCCCTTCTGGATCCACTGCAATCTGACTTTCACCCTTTACACTCTACTGAGATGGCTCTTGTCAAGGTATCCAATGACTTATTTCTCACCAAATCCAAGGGCCTTTACTTGATCCTCATTCTTCTTGACCTTTCTGCTGCTTTTGACACTGTTGATCACCACCTTCTTCTTAATAACCTGTCGTCATTTGGATTTGGGGATTGTGTCCTGTCCCGGATTTCTTCTTATCTCTCCCACTGCAATTTTAGTGTATGTTCTGGTGGATCCTCCTCGACTGCTATCTCGCTTTCAGTCGGTGTAGCCCAGGGCTCTGTCTTGGGACCTCTCCTTTTTGTTCTCTCTACACTCAGTCCCTTGATGCACTCACCTCCTCCCATGGGTTTCAGTACCATCTCTATGCTGATGACTCTCAGGTCTAGCCCTCTGCACCTGAAATCTCTCTGGGAATCCAGGCCAGGATCTCTGCCTGCTTATCTGACTGACATTAGTGCCCAGATGTCTCACTGCCATCAGAATCTAAACATGGCCAAAACTGAGCTCCTTATCTTTCCCCCTAAACTCACCTCCCCCCTGCCTCCTTTCTCTATTTCTGTGGATAACACTGCACTCTCTTTCCTTGATGCACAACTTTGGGATCATCTTTGACTCCTCCCTCTCCTTCTCCACGCACATCCAACAGACAGCTAAAACCTGCCATTTCTTTCTCTATAATATTGGCAATATTCATCCCTTCCTTTCTGAACACACTACTAAGACCCTCATCCATTCTCTAGTCACCTGTCTGGACTATTGCAACCTCCTCATCACTGGTCTTCCTCTGAGTCATCTTTCCCCACTTCAATCTGCTCAAAACTCAGCTGCACGGCTAATCTCCCGTCATTGTCACTATGCTCATGTCACCCCTCTTCTCAAGTCACTTCATTGACTTCCTATCTATTTCCATATCCAGTTCAAAGTTCTTCTACGGACCTCTAAGTGCCTTCATTTGACTGCTCCTCACTACCTTTCCTCCCTTATCTCTCCCTCCCTGTGAACTCCGCTCTTCTTGCAGATCCCTTCTATCTGTGCCCTTCTCTTCCACTGCTAACTCCAGACTTCGATATTTCTACTTTGCTGCTCTTTATGTCTGGAACAACTAACTGAGCTGGTACATCAGGCTCCATCTGTGACCCTGTTTCAACTCAGGCTAAAAACTCACTTCTTTAAGACTGCGTTTGAATCCTGATCCCTCCTGTCTCCTGTTCCCCTCCTATGTGTTTCTTTACCATTCCCTGAGATATATCCTAGTCCCCAGTTGTGTTGTATGTCTTGACTAGACAGTAAGCTCTTAGGAGCAGGGATTGTCTCTTACATGTCTATGTACAATGCTACGTATGCCTTGTAATGTTATATAAATAATAAGTAGTAGTAGTAGTAATAGTAGTCATAGATTAAGATGGATATCTCCCTTAATCACTTCTGTAAAGGGAGGACCAAGAGGAACACTTTTTAAATTCCTATTCATGCCATAAAACAGGTGCAGGTGGTGACTCTTGGTAGAGAGAGAAGAAATGTTCCTACTACTGATATCTGCCTGCAGTGCCTTATTCTCATATGATCCACTTGTTTCCAATTGCTCTCTCTTCTGCTCCTTATTGTGAATATGAGCTGGGAGAGAGCACCTTTTTGATTTTGTCCTTGTGGTCAGATGTTGGTAGAAGGGAGTGCCAAAGCATGGGAGGTGAGAGAATAGAGCATGGAAAGAGTGAAGCCGGCCATGGCAAGTGGGTGAGAGGGATGATTGATGTCTGGGCGGATAGCAGTCAGGAAGTACAGGAAAGGAGGAAGAGAGTTGCAGTAGTTGAGATGAGTAACCACAAGGAAGTTAACAAGCAGTGTGAGCTGAGGGATGTTGAAGGACATGAGAACAGCTTGGAGACAATGGAGCACAAGCAGGGCCAGCGCTACCATTAGGCAAACTAGGTGGTCACTTAGAGTGCCGGCTCTTCAGGGGTGCCCCATGCTGCCACTGTCTCCTCGCTCCAGGACATACAACAGCAACCCTGTGGCACTTACCTTTAAGCTTTAGTGCCATGGGGCTGTTTGCTCCTGCCCCCTCTCTGATGCCGAATGCCAAAACAGGAAGTGTCCATTGGATGTCGGAGAGGGGGCAGAAGTAAACTGCCCCATGGTGCCAAAGCTTAAAGGTTAGTACTGAGGGGCTGTTTGTGGCCATTGCCACCATTATACATCCCAAAGAGGGGTGACAGCAGTGGCAATGGGCACTATGAGGGGGAGGGGGGGGGCAGGTGCAAGAGATGAAGTTTACCTATAGCGCCTCATCTCCTCGCGCCAGCCCTGAGCACAAGGAATGAAGACTGCAAAACTAAGTTGAGTTGTGCCTTGAAACTGAGGGTTGAGTCTAAAGAGACTTCAAGTTTTTTAACAATGTTATGATAAGGAAGAGGGATGGAAGAGAGAAGGGTGGGGGGGGGGAGAACAGAGGGGATGGACAGGAATGGGAAGATGATATCCTCATATTTGAAGATGCTGGTGGTCGTGGAGTCAGCCAACAATAGCTTGAAGACAGGATTGCAGAGGAGAGATGTCATTTGAGGAGGACTGAACAGTAAAGAGAATCTGAATGTCGTCAGCATAGAAGCAAAGAACACAACCAAGGGAATGAATTAAGATAGGTAAAGGGGCAAGCAAAATATTAAAGAAGGTGTGAGCAAGGAGAAAACCTTGAGGGATCCCAGAGAGTAGAGGGAGCGAGGAGGAAAGACTGATTTCTCCAGAAAAAAAGAGTCAACTGAAAGAGGACTGTGTGTTCAAGGATATTAGGAAGAAAGGGCAGATTGAAGGTAGGGCAAAAATTGGAAAGAACAGAAGGGTCCAGGGAAGGCTTCTTGAGAAGGAATGTGATAATAGCATGCTTCCAGGTGGAAGGAAGGTAACCTGAGGCAAGGCTAGACTGGAGAAGGTGGAGAATGATAGGAATAAGAACTGGAATGAGTTTAGAAACAAGAGAAAAAGAGCAGGGTAAAGGGGGAAAAGAGGAGGGATGTATAACATGGATGAAATATTTGAGAAAGGTAGAAGAGACAGTAGGGAAAGTAAACAAAGAAGGACGGGGCCAGGGGTGGGGGGTTGATAGGGGTGATGGGAGAGAAGGAAATGGAAGGGGACATCTTAAAGGTGGGGAAGAGTAAGAGGAGGTGGGGGCTAGGGGAGAGGAAGAGGGAGCAGGGGGAGGTGTGAAAACAGCAGAGAGGGAGTAGGAGGGGAAGGAGGAGTGAAGGCGCAGGCCCTTACTATGAAGGAAGAAGGCATAAGTATAGGGTTGCCAACTTTTTCACCGAGAAAAACCCGACACCTGTGGCTCGCCATGCCCCACCCATTCTCCATCCCTAGCCCCACCCCTGCCCCACCCCCATTCCCACCCATGCTGCACCCCAGCCCCACCCACAAAAATTACCAAGGATAAGTGTAGGCTAACTCCCTTGGTCAGATAATAATTAAACTGGGAACCCCAAAAGCCAAACATGAAATGTACAACACTGGAGAAATAAAACTATAAAGTAATTTCCTCTTGCACTAAACAAAAACGCAAAGATGTTAGCAATACACACTTCCCAGACCAGACATATTCCAGTTAATAAATTTAAAATAAAAAGTATTTTTCTACCTTCTGTTTGGGAATTAGATTTTTCAGTTGCAATTGTTCCAGTCACTTTCTTCTGGTTTCTTCGTGTCTTCTGCTAGCTATCCATTTGTCCTTTCTTCTCTTTTAGATGTTTTCCATTCTCTCTCTATATCTGCTTTAACATACTGATCGTTTCCCTTTTGCTCTTTCCCCCATTTCTTTCCTTCTTCCTTTATCATCCACTCAAATTTCACCCTTCCATTCTCAATCCCCTCTTACTCTCCCAATACCCGGCCCATCGTAGACTTTTCTTCCACACAAAATATCTTTTCCCCTCTCCATTCTCATTCCCCATCGCCATCCCCTTCTAGTCTTCCCCCCAAATCAGCTCACTTATAGTTCTAGACCCACCCAGCATCCACTCCCTTCTAGTCCCATTCTCCCATGTCGCCACATCAGCCCATTTCCAGTCCTATTCTAGCCCATCACTCATTTGCAGTCCAAGCTCCCCCCATCAGCCCATTTCTAGTCCTATTCCAGCTCCTCATCAGCCCGTTTCCAGTCCTAGCCCCACATATGCACTTTTCCAGTTCCATTCCAGCCCCCCATCAGCCAATTTCCACTCCAAGCTCCCCATCAGCCAATTTCCAATCCTAGCCCCCTCGTCAGCCCACTTCCATTCCTATTCCAGCCCCCATCAGCCCATTTCCAGTCCTAGTCCAGCTCTTCATCAGCCCATTTCCAGTGCTAGCCCTCCCATCTCAGGCCATTTCCAGTCCTAGCCCCCCATCACAGCCTCTTTCCAGTCCTAGCCCCCCCCCCACCATCACAGCCCATTTGCAGTTCTAGCCCCCCCATCACAGCCCATTTCCAGTCCAAGTCCCCCCCCAACCATCACAGCACATTTGCAGCCCTAGCCCCCCTAATCACAGCCTATTTCCAGTCCAAGTTCCCCCTCCCCCCACCATAGCCCAATTCCAGTCCAGGTCCCCCCCATAGCCCAGTTCCATTGCAGCCCCCCCCCCATAGCCCATTTCCAGTCCAGGTCCCCTCCCATAGCCCAATTCCAGTCTAGGTTCCCCCTCATAGCCCATTTCCAGTCCAGGTTCCCCCCCCCATAGCCTTTTTCCAGTCCAGATCCATCCCCCATAGCCTATTTCCAGTCCAGGTTCCACCCCCCCCCCACCCAATTCCAGTCTGGTTTGCCCCCCCCCCATAGCCCAATTCCAGTCTAGGTTCCCCCCCAATAGCCCATTTCCAGTTGATGTACACCCCCCATATCCCAATTCCAGTCCAGACCCCCCCCCCCAATAGCCTATTTCCAGTCCAGGTCCGTCCCCCCCATTTCCAGCCCATCACAGCCCATCCAGCCCATCCAGTCCCCTCCCCCATCAAAGCCCATTTGTAGTCCTAGCCTCCCCCCCCCCCCCGACCAGCCCCCGGCTGTCTGAGGTGCTTCAGAGGGAGCCGGGGAAGCCCGCACGAGGCCCCGGCTCCCTCTGTACAACCGCCAGCATGAAGATCTTTTTCCTTCACGCTGGTGGTTGTTTCTGTGAAGCCGCGAATGCTGGGAAAGGTTAAAGGGCATTGCCTTTGGTATCTATTGTTTATTAGGTATCTATTGTTTATTAGGTATTGTTTATTAGGTATCTATTAGGTATCTATTGTTTATTAGCAGTCCCTCACTGCTCCCGTCCAGTTGCTGGCTGGTTCCAAAATGGTGGCAATGACTCATATCCCTCCCAAGAAATGACCCAATCTAGAATGGCCCTTACATGTATTATCTGCAGTGTAAATAGCTTATGTATATAGTTAACCCTGTTATCCAAGTTTGTACTCCTGTTCGAATTAAAACCTGACAGCTTGTCGTTATGGTCGTTATGTTATGATGTAAACCGCGCTGATTCTAAATAGCACGGTATATAAGAAACTGTAATAAATAAAATAAATAATAAATAAATAGCAGTTGTCTCTTGGTACTACTGCTAGGGGCCAATCTTCCCTATAAGGCCAATCACTTCTTATATGGAAGACTGACTCCTAGCAGTAGTACCATGAGGCTACTGCTAGAAGTCATTGCCACCATTTTAGAACTGGCCAGTACCAGGCAAGAGTTGGGGGGAAGAACTGCTCCCACCCAGTGACTACTAGAAATTAAGGAAATCCCCAGCTGAGTCCTGGGTAGGATCGAGATTAGTCTGGGGTCACTTCTAATGTCTACTTATCAAATGGAGGACTTCTGATTGGGAGGGAGAATGATGGGTTAGCATAGTCATGGGGGATTCCCTCTTGGGGAGGTTGATCTTGGGGCATTAGATTGGGGAGAATTTAGGACTTACTGCGTGGGGACTTATAAACAGAGCAGAGATACTGCCCTGGGTGGGTAGGTGCTGATGAGGTTGTCACTAGGAGGATCAGATTGGGATGGAAGGAGTCTGTGGAAGGAAGGGATCCAATCAGTGGGACTGGGTGATCATGGGATTTCTTTTTTTTCATTTTTAGCACTGGGACCATGTGACTTTAGCATTGAAGAATAAAATGCAGGCCCATACAGTAAGGGCCTGATTCTGATCCCAACGTACATCTCCTTTGTATGTCCGGGCTGACCCGGATGTACAAAGGAGATTGCGATTCTGATCCTGTGGGGCACATCTAGCCCCGCGGGATCAGAATCGTGAACAGGCATGTATGTACATGCCGGGACTGCGATTCAGTCTTGGTCTGCACATACAGCCATAGCCTGGCTAACTCAGCCAGGGCTTTTAAATGGAGCTGCAGTGCCATGGCATCCTGTTGCCATGGCACCGTGGCTCCATTTAAAACCCCTGCTACAACGTTAATTCCCGGCAGCCCGACCCCCGATCCAGCCTCCTAAGGCTAGGATCGGGCTGTGGGGAATTAACTCTTCCCCCTCAGCCCCTTCCGTGCCCTGGGCCACTTAAAAAAAAATGTCCAGGGGAGTTATTCCTTGGAGGTGGAATAACTTCCCAGGCCATTTCGCTGACCCTAGACGTACAGAACCAACATTAGAATCGGCTCAGTACGTCCAGGGCTGGTGACCGCCCACTGCCCGCTCACTCTCCACCCTTGGGCCGCCTCTTCCCTGCCCCCAACTAACTTCCCCACACAACCAGTGGGGAAGTTAGTCGAGGCTTGCAGATGGCACGAATAGCCCCCTTAGGGGTCTGTTTACTAAACGGCGCACTTGTACGGGGCGCACATGAGCGCTCTAAAAGATGTATTTAAGTGCTCTTAAGCGCCCCGTACGAGTGCGCGGCACATTAACGGGTCCCGCAAGCGTGCGCCGACAACGCGCACATTTGCGGGGGCGGTAATGTGCGAAAGAGGCGTGCAAAGGCGAAATGAGGGCGGAGGAAGGCCCCCTAGGGGCGGAGAGACGGGGTCAGTGGGCGGAATGTGGGAGGGGAGAGACTCGCCGCACAGGAGCGTGCCCGAATCTGCAAAGAAATATAACGCCAGTGAAACACTCGCGTTAGAGGTGCTGTGCAGGGAAAAGAAACCGTTTCCGTCAGCAATGTGCAGCACAATAGTGGAAGCCCAAAAACCGTGAGCAGTGTGATCCATGTGCACAGATCAAACTCCGTAATGTCACAGGGCACTAGCCACACGGGCGCCGCGCACCTTAGCGCATCTGTCACTCACAGCTTCTGTTCTTCACGACGGAACGCCCACTCCTTATACGGCACCCGCTCGGTACCGCGGACCGCACACCACCGGCCTTTTAGTAAACAGACCCCTTAGTGTCTGTTCTGTGTGGTAAATGCATGGCAGAGGCTTTGTGCACTTAGTGAACCTGAGGCTTTACACAGGGTCAGTAATTGCAAGACCTTACTTCACTTTAGCAAAACAGGTCCTTAGTGTTACTTGACCATTAAAATCCCATGTTACATTTTTAACTCTCACCCCTCACCCACACCCCTGGTCTTCAGGCTCAAAAGGGACATGCCTTCTCTATGGCTTTCTGAGTTTGGAACCAGAAAGCAAGGGTATCCAGTTATTATCTGTGGAAAAAAGGGTATCTAGTTATTGTATGTGGAAAACTTGGCAACGCTAGTTCAGCTCCATCTTTAAATAGCATTTTATTTCATTTGCTTGCTTTCCCAAATAGCTGTTTGTCATTACCATCTTTCCAACCTCACACTGGGGTTGGTGTGCATGGACCAGGAGAAGGACCTCAGAGTGACTGTTTCTGAGGATCACAAGGTGGCGAAACAGTGTGAAAAGGTGGTGGCAAAAGCCAAAAGGATGCTGTGTTGCATACAAAGAGGAATTACCAGCAGAAAGGAAGAGGTACTAATGCCACTGTACAAGTCGCTGGTGAGGCCTCGCTTGGAATATTGTGTTCAGTTTTGGAGACCATATCTCGCAAAGGATATAAAAAGACTGGAAATGGTTCAGAGGAAAGCAACCAAAATGATTTGGAGCCTGTGTCAGAAGACTTATGAGAAGAGACTTGAAGACTGTATATCTATTCCATGTAAAAAGTTAAAAAGTTCTCTGTTCAATGTAAAGTATACAGTAGTATACATAATTTGTTAAATTGTTCCATGTAAACCGCCCTTGATCACTGGAAGGGGCGGTATAGAAGAAATAAGTAAATAAATAAAATAAATAAAAATAAATATGTACACTCCTGATGAGAGGAGAGACAGGGGAGATATAATTTAGACCTTTAAATGTTTAGAATATTAATGAACAAACAAACCTCTTCCAAAGACGGGGAAGCTGTAAAACTGGAGGGCATAATATGAAGCTGCAGGGGGGAAAACTGAAAGGCAATGTCAGGAAATGCTTTTTCACTGAAAGGGTGGTGGATGCTTTTAATGTCCTCCCAATGGAAGTGGTGGGGGCAAATACAGTGATAGAATTCAAAATGGCATGGGATAGACATAGTGGATCCCTTTATATCAACAGGATAAAAACAAACATAACAATCTCTTATATCTCAACCAATAGGGGTGACCTACATGCAGTGGTGGGTACAAAGGCATGGGGAGGGGTGACCTGCATAGAGCGGCAGATGCACCTATTCTTGCCGCCTTGCTGGGCAGACTACATGGACCATACTGGTCTTTATCTGCTGTCATATACTATGTTACTATATTTCCCTGACTCTAGATACATCTTCAGTTTTTATTAAGCTTTCATGTTTTAAAATTAATATCCAGTGTGGTAGCTCCTTCTTGCTGGGTAGACTTCATTTTAAATATGGGTCAATGGCTCATGTATTTCTCATATTGAATTAACTCTGCTGCCTTAGAAGAATAAAAATTTCAAACTTCATTTACATTTCTTCTACCTGTAATTATTCTTTGACTCTGTCATGGAAAGATAAATCAGATGGTCAATGAAAGAGTTTTGCTTGGAGCCTGAGGATATTTTGCTTCTGAATTTTCTCCCAATGGCAAAGCTTTGAGTAGCTTTCAAACAAGAGCTACTCCGGTTACAAGAATCAAATGACGTTTTTGAATATTCCTTGATGCTTACTGGGATACTTCTTTTATAAGACACTGTGAATCATTGTGAATCATCAATGTCAACCTGGCAATTCTGAAGATCATTTAAGAAGGGTTAGGCACCATTTGCATGTATAAAAAGTCAATTTACATATGTAAATAGCCATGTATGTATAAACAGATTTTAGAAGCCAGTAACCAAGGGGAACAGAGGAACAGTGAAACAGCAAGGAATGCTAAATTCTTGAATGTCAATATTCACAATATAAACATTTAAAACAAGCCAGTCCCATCTAGCAACAATGATTAAACACAAGTCCTGTGCATTTATCCACTCATGCTCTGAGCATATGTGCCTGTATTAGGGGCTGATGAATAATTTATTGAATACTGCACTGATGGCAAACAGACTGCTTCGATATGGAAAAGCCTAGGAGTCAAGGAAACAACAAAACAAAACAAAAAATGTATAAAAGAACAACAAAGTAGAAAAAACTCAAGAAAGAAAAAAAATACAAAGAAAGACAAAACTTTGAAAAGCAAAGAGAGAGAAAAAGGAGAAGGTAAAGGGGAAGTAGAAAAGAAGAGGAAGGGAACAAATGGTTAAAAGGGGAGAGAAAAGGGAAGGGGAGAAGGAGGGAGGAGAAACGAAGAGGAAAGGAAAGGAAGGGAGGGGGAAGAGGAGGGTGAAAAAAGGGGGGAGAGGGAGAGGAAATGGAGGAAAGCAGGAGGGAAGGGGAGTGGAAAGAGAAAAACACCCTATGAAAATATTTAAAAAAATCTGTGTTCCATGTCCCTGTAGGTTTTCTGAAAGGGTCATCCATACACATGCATGCACATACATACAGAGTGTAGAAAAATAATTTCCTTAGGGGCACCAAAATGCTCTTACTGAGGCTCATAGCTTATATAGAATAATTTCAAGGTCCTACAACTGTGTTTACTTCTGGCTCTCCCTGAAGAGGCTGGTACTTTCAAGCTGAGAAAATACAAAGAAATTCAAGCTTGACTTGTGCATGCAGTCTCTGTTTTGCTATATCAAAGCACAGAAAGAAGAGATTCAAACTTGTTTTTTTAACGAAAGGCATTTTTACCCTTCTTTTGCTAGGCAGATTCTTCCATATTAGGTTCTTCAAAAGGCATTGTCTTTTCACTTTGAAACAACGCAGAGTGAGTGGTGTTATAAGTGACTGTATCAATATGTATTCCATTGCAGAAGCATACGATTCAGTGCAATGATATTTCCTGCAATAATCATTTTTTTTGTGTAAGGGATCCCTTCAGGGCTCTTATGAATCCTACATGCTTTGTGTTCAGTACTATTCCATTTTTAGGCTTAGTAGGTACATGCCATCTTGCCATAATGTCCCTCTTATGGGATGACTGTTTTGATTTTGCCTGCCCTCAGCGCACAGGATGTAAGGGATGGTTTCTTTGTGTTTTCTTCCATGTAGTATTTGTTTTCAGTTTGGTGTGTGTGTGTACGTGCAGAAGCTTAGCTCTGGCCTTCTTTTATTATAGTTTGTGTACTGTGTGGAATAAGCCCTTGATTCTGGAAGTGCTGGGAGAGACTTTCAGAGATGTTGCCTATCCCTCCGCCTGGGTGTGGAGAGATATTGAAGGAGCTCACTTGCCCCAAGCCCAACCAAATATCAGAGAGAAGGAGTTGGCTTGCTACCATGAACCTAACAGAGGAGTCTGCTTTACTGGAGAAGAGTTGCCTGCTGGAATGAGTTACAGTGATGTGACTGCCTACAAGAAACAGAAAAGATTAGAAGGATAGGATCCCAGTGAAAAGGGAGTAAGGGCATTATAATCTGCTAAGTGCATAGGGGCCTTAACCCAGGATCCCTTTGCCAGCAGCAGAACTGATAAATATTTTAACTAGGATCACAGACACAAATAATTCAGGGGAATACTACCTATGTTACCAAAGACTGGTGAATTTGTTACCCAGAACTAATTTACTTCTTACTGTTTGAAATGGACATTTTATTGCAGTAAAGAGACTTGGAGCACTCAATTCAAAGTCAAGAGCCTCTTTAATTTACATATCAAGGGCTTTGAAGGGATTTCTCTTCCGTTCACGGAGAACCTACTCTCTGGTGATAAAGAATGTGTGCCAGCTAAATGAGAGTGAGGGAGAGAGCCCAGGTTAAAAATTTTCTGTGACCTGGCCCCTGTAGGACCAACCTTTCACTCTAGGGCAAGGGGGAGAAGGGTTACATATATACTGTCTGTGACAGCAACTGTGAGTTGGCAGGCTACAGGGCACCTTACTGTGGCCCATTTAGTCCATCCCATTATTCCTGGAAGAGTAAACGATGACATTAAGAGATACAAATTTAAAAGTAACAAATAGAAGTACAGGATCAGTTTCTGGGAATCCACTAGTGCCACTGGAGTCTTATTATAACTTCAAGTCCAGCATAGCTGGTGAGTACTGGGCAGTGGGGTAACACACCCTCTCCCCCCACCCCCAGTTTTCAGCAGAGGCACGCAGCCTTAGTGGGAAGGCACTGAAGAGCAAAGCCGAGGCATATCATAATGTTGGGAAGGCTACATCTGGAAAATTAAATGATCCTAGAAAGAAAGAAGGGAGGGAAAGTGAAAGCAGTACTGACAGGAGTGCACGAAGAAGAGGCAGGGTATCCAAATGGGCTTCTCTAGTACGCCACCCAAATAAAGAGATATGTCTGGACCATGGGATGATTTTTCAAGGAATCAAGAGCAGAGATGGTGTCCACCTATCCAAGAAGGGTCAAAGTGTCTTCTGCAGCAGACTGGATAACCTATTGAAGAAGGCTTTAAACTTGGTTCATTGGAGATGGGTGACAAAAGCCCTCAGGTAAGTAAAACATTAAATACTTCTGTTGAAATGGGTAAAAGCAGTGTGCATAAATTGACGTATTATGGGAAATAAGATCCCAGATGCTGAGACTTTAATGGAAGAGGCTGACTTGGATTTAGTGGTGGTTACAGAGACTTGGTTCATGGACAATCATGAATGGGATGTAATTATACCAGGCTATTCAGGAAGGACAGGGTAGGAAGAAGGGGAGGAGAAGTGGCACTATATGTAAAAATTAATATTAAAGCTATAGAATTGCAGGGCTTAAAAGGGAGCAAGGAGGCACTGTGGATTAAATTAGAAAGAGGGAATGGGGAATCCATTTGCATTGGAGTGATATATAGATCTCCTTCACAGGGAGAATAAGTGGGCAGAGATTTAATAGAAGACAATAGAAGAAATAGAAGTGCTACTGATAGGTGATTTTAACATGCCGGATGTTGATTGGCACATCACTATTGCAGTGTCATCTAGAAGTAAGGAGATCCTGGATTCTCTACCAGGAGAACTATTTCAGCAATTGGTGCAAAAACCACATGTAAAGTGGCCATACTGGTCTTAGTGCTTACCAATGAGGAAAGTGTTTCTGATGTTATAGTGGGAGATCATCTCTCATCCAGTGATCACCAGATGGTGTGGTTCAGTATTAGAACTAGGGCTGATAAAGTGCATTCAAAAGTGAGGGTCCTAGACTTTAAGAAAACTAACTTTATCAAGATTGGACATACCTCAAGGAATCGTTAGTGGGATGGGAACAGCTGGGGGATGTAGAAAAGCAATGGGGAAAACTGAAAGGGGATATTTTAAGGACAACCAACCTTTTTGTTAGAAATATAAATACTGTAAATGTAAAAGGAAAAGGAGGCCAATATGATTCTCAAAAGAGGTGGCTGAAAAGGTAAAGAAAAAGAGGGTGGCCTTCATAAAATACAAGAGATCACAGAGAAAGGAAGACAAGCATCAATATTTCAAAAAACTTAGAGAAGCCAGGAAAGTAGTCAGAAAAGCAAAAATACAAAAAGAAGAAGAGACAGCCAATGCAATAAAATAGGGGAGAAGACATCTTTCAGATATGTTAGCGAGAGGAGAAAGTGCAAAAATGGTATTATCAGACCCAAGGGGGAAGGAGAGGAATATGTAGATACTGACGAGGATAAAACAGAATTGCTTGACCAATATTTCAGTTCTGTGCTCACAGATGAAGGGCCAGGAGCAGGACCTCAGAAAGCACCCACAAATAGGAGCAGAAGTGAAGGGGATTAAAAACTGTGTTTGTGAGAAACTAGCTAAACTTAAAGTAGACAAAGTGATGGGGCCAGATGGGATACATCTGAGAATATTGAAGGGACTTGGGGATGTTCTAGCGGCTCCACTTACTGACATTTTCAATGCTTCTTTAGGGTCAGGAGTCATCCCAGAGGACTGAAGAAAGGCACATTTGGACCCTTTACACAAAAGCAAAAGTAAGGATTAGGTTGAGAACTACAGGATGGTTAGTCTGACCTCTGCGTTTAGTAAATTAATGGATAGTGACGTTTTTGGAGTCCAATGGATTGGTGGAGGATCTGAGGCAGCATGGGTTGACCAGAGGCAGTTCTTGTCAGAAAAATATGATTGATTTCTTTGTAAGACCAGGAAGTTGGACCAAGGGAGAGCCCTAGATGTGGTGTACTTGGATTTCAGTAATGCCTTTGACACCATTTTTTCACAGGCGACATAAATAAATTGAACACCCTAGGGATGGACCCTAAAGTGACTGACTGGGTTAAAAATTGGTTGAGTGGGAGGTGACAAAGTATACAGGTAAATGGAGAAGCTAGCAAAGTAGTCAGGAAGGCAAAGATTCAAAAGGAGGAGGAAATAGCCAATGCAATAAAATGGGGGGATAAGACATTTTTCAGATATGTTAGTGAGAAGAGGAAGGGCAAAAGTGGTATTGTCAGACTCAAGGGTGCAGGGGAGAAATATGTAGAAGCTCATAAGGATAAAGCGGAATTGCTTAACAAATATTTCTGTTCTGTGTTCAGAGATGAAGAACCAGGAGCAGGACCTCAGAAAACACCCACAAGCAGGAACAGAAGCGAAGTATATCTTGAACAATTTTCAGAAGACTGTGTTCGTGAGAAACTAGCTCAACTTAAAGTAGACAAAGCAATGGTGCTGGATGGGATACACCCTAGAATACTGAGGGAACTTGTGGATGTTCTAGCAGCTCCACTTACTGACCTTTTCAATGCCTCATTGGAGTCAGGAGTGGTGCCAAAGGACTGGAGAGAGGCTTATGTGGTGCCTTTACACAAAAGTGGAAGTAAGGATGTGGTTGAAAACTATAGGCCAGTTAGTTTAACTTCTGTGGTGAGTAAATTATTGTTAACGCTGCTGAAAGAGATAACAGTGAGATTTCTGGAGTCCAGTGGATTACAGGATCCGAGGCAGCATGAATTCACCAGAGGCAGGTCTTGTCAGACAAATCTGATTGATTTCTTTGACTGGGTGATCAAGGAGTTGGACCAAGGGAGAGCCCTAGATGTGGTGTATTTAGATTTCAGTAGAGCCTTTGACACTGTTCCTCACAGGCGACTTATAAACAAACTGAGCACCCTAGGGATGGACCCTAAAGTTACTGCTTGGGTTAAAGATTGGTTGGGTGGGAGGCGACAAAGAGTACAGGTAAATGGAGCTCACTGAGGAGAAGGATGTTACCAGTGGTGTGACCCAGAGATCTGTCCTTGGTCCGATTCTTTTTAACATCTTTGTTAGTGATATAGCGGAAGGGCTGTTGGGTAAGGTTTGACTCTTTGCGGATGATACCAAAATCTGCAATAGAGTAAACATCCAGGAAGGTGTAGATAACATGAGGAGGGATCTAGCTAAGCTTCAAGAATGGTTTAGAATTTGGCAGCTGGGATTTAATGTTAAAAAATGTAAGGTCATGCATTTGGGCTGCAGCAATATAGTATAGGGTGTGAAGTACTTTTGTCCACTAAAGAAGAGTGGGACCTAGGCGTGGTTGTGTCTGATGATCTTAAAGTAGCTGAAGAGGTAGAAAAGGTGACAGCAAAAGCTAGAAGGATGCTTGGGTGCATACTGAGAGGAATGGCTAGCAGAAAAAAGGAGGTGATAATGCCTCTGTATAAGTCTTTGGTGCGACCTCATTTGGAGTATAGTGTGCAATTCTGGAGACTGCACCTTCAAAAGGATGTGAACAGGATGGAGTCGGTGCAGAGGGTGGCTACTAAAATGATTAGTGGTCTTCATTATAAAGCATATGAGGACAGACTTAAGTATCTTAATATGTACACCTTAGAGGAAAGGCGGGATAGAGGATATATGATTGAGATGTTTAAATACCTCCGTGGCATAAATGTTCAGGGAGAGAGCCTCTTTCAATTGAAAGCAAGTTCTGCTACGAGGGGACATGGGATGATGGTGAAGGGAGATAGATTCAGGAGTGATATGCAGAAATATTTCTTTACGGAAAGGGTAGTGGATCCATGGAATAGTCTCCCAGTGGAGGTGGTAGAGATGAGGACAGGAACTGAATTCAAAAAAGTATGGGACAAACACAGAGGATCTCTAAAGGTAAAAAGGGGACTGTTGTAGTTGTTGATATGGAAGGCCAGACTAGATAGGCCATGTGGTCTTTTTCTGTCGTCATATTTCTATGTTTCTATGGAGCTCACTCTGAATAGAAGGATGTTACCAGTGGTGTGCTGCAAGGATCTGTCCTGGGTCTGACTCTTTTTAACATCTTTGTTAGTGATATTGCAGAAGGGCTGTCGGGTAAGGTTAGTCTCTTTGCAGATGATACCAAAATCTGCAAAAGAGTAGACATCCAGTAAGGAATAGATAATGTGAGGAGGGATCTAGCTAAGCTTGAAGAATGGTCAAAAATGTGGCAGCTGAGATTTAATGCTAAAAGGTTCATGCATTTGGGCTTCAAAAATCCAAGGGAGCGGTACAGTGTAGGGGGCAAAGTACTTCTTAAGATGGCTAAACATGTAGAAAAGGTGATGGCAAAAGACAAAAGGATGACTAGGTCCATAGGCAGAGGAATGACCAGCAGAAAAAAGAAGGTAATAGAGCCTCTGTATATTGTAGGTCTCTGCTGTGACCTCATTTGGAATGTTGTGTGCAGTTCTGGAGACCATAGCTTCAAAAGGATATAAATAGGATGGAGTGTGTGCAGAGGGTGGCTTCTAATATGGGCAGTGGTCTTTGTTACAAGCTTTATATATTTATTTGTTTGTTGAAATGTTTTTATATATATGGAGACAGACTTAAAGATCTTAATATGTATACATTAAAGGAAAGTCAGGATAGAGGAGATATATTAGGGGCGTTTAAATAACTCTGTGGCATAAATGCACAAGAGGAGAGCCTCTTTCGATTGAAAGTAAGCTCTGCAACGAGGGGGCATAGGATGAGGGTGAAAGGGAATAGACTCAGGAGTAATATGCAGAAATATATCTTTATGGAAAGAGTGGTAGATGCATAGAATAGTCTCCCAGTGGAGATAGTAGAGACGAGGACAATATCTGAATTCAAGAAAGCAATACACAAACACAAAGGATCTCTAAAGGAAAAAAAGACGTATAAGGATTTGATATGGAAGGGCAGACTAGAAAGGCCATATGGTCTTTTTCTGCTGACATGTTTCTATGTTTGTTTCTGTGGGCCCAATATTCATCTTGGCAAGCTATGCGCTGCTACGGTGCATAGCCCTGCCTGCTGACACCTAACACCGGATATTCAGTGCCACGGCAATGGCATTGAATATCCAGGTTTGATGCACAGAGGAAACCACTGCAGAGCCTAACTGGGTAGCGGCGATATTGCACTGCTACCCAGTTAGCTTCCATGGCTAAAACTAGACAGGCCAAAAGCTGGCCTAGTTTTAGCAGCGGATCGTTAACCAGGTAGTGGTACAATATCGCTGCTTCCCAGATAGCAGCAGTCTCTGGCTCCGCTGTGCCCCAGAATGCCCCAACACATCCCAATGCTAACCACAGAGCATCGGGCATGTAGCGGACTTTGAAGGGGATATTCAATGGCACTGACCGAGTAAGTGCCATTGAGTATCCTGATTTAAGGCATAAACCATGTAAATGCCCTTCGAATATCGGGTCCTATGTTTTTACAAGGAATACAGAAAGAGCTGCAGTTTCCAGTTTAGCTGGTGGATGTGTCTGGTGTCATCTCCACAAAGGATCAAAGGGAGACTAATATGGTGAGGGGTTGGGGGACATTTGAGAAGAAGGTCAAGGCAAATCAGCCTTGCACCAGGACTATATTTCCTACTGAAAACTGTGTGGAGATGGTCTTGGCAGTTACAGAATCTGAGGGATCTATATAGGTGGGATCTAAATCTGGATCTTCAGATGTTGTATGGGTTGAAGAGGCTGTTGAAGAGGTTGTTGTAAGCATGCCAACTAGAGAGGAGATAAAAAGTGATCCTGGTAATGCTAAGTGTTAAGGCCAAGAGCACTGCCTAGGTAGAGGGACAGTAGAGTGAGTAGAAAGGACGGCGCTGGCCTTTCATCTTTTCCCCATTCCCACTAGCCTTGGGTCCAGCAACTGCACTAAGAGCAGAAGCCCCCTCCCACCCCCAGGAAATATAGAGGAGTTCTCATAAAATCTCACCTGCAGTATGTAGAATGCAATTACTGTAGGAATCACAATAACAGAGGGAAACTGATGGGTCATCTTACCAACAGTGGTAAGTTGCATCCTTTGGAAAAACAGTGCTCTTTCCAGCTAGGTACAAAGAAGAGGGCATATCCTAGACTGGGAACTCTATCCAGGAGTGGAAATAGCAGTGGTGGGAAAGATACAGAAAAAACAAAATCCATTTCCCAAGCAAAGTCCCTAACTTCTTCTGCCAGTCAGAAGGCATGCCAGCAGGCCCAACACACATCTAATCAAGCCACCATGCAGGACAACTTTTAGTAGGAATGTGATCCCCAGCCTTTATCAGTTGCATTGCCAGCTGCAGGCAGAGCTGCAAAAGCAGAAGCCAATACTAGCATGCATTTTACCACTAACATCTGGACTAGTCAGAATGTTACACATGCCTTTCTTTCCCTGATGCAGAATGGTGGCAGCCAGCTGAGGGAGGAACAGGCTTCTGGTCCAATGAAGAAACAACAGAGGAAGTACATCACCAACTGCATGATATCAATCTCAGAATGGCTCACAAGCTGCAATCTCTCAATCAACTACAATAAATCTGAGGCCTTGACAATCACCAAAGATGCTGCATACAGACCACCAGATAACCTCATAATAGGAAACTGGACAATCCTTGTAAGGAATGAAGTGAAATACCTGGGGGTACTCCTAGACCAGAGGCTTAACTTTCAAGCACATATTAAGAAAACCACCGCCAAAGCGTACTATAAAATGAATATCCTGCAAAACCTACGCTCTCTATTAGACCATAATCACTTCCGCACCATATGCCAGGCTATGATCACCCCACAAATGGATTACTGAAACCTGCTACTTCAAGGATTACCCAAAAGTACAACACAGATCTTACAAATAGCACAAAACACCACGGCTAGAGTAATAACGGGCACAAAAAGATACGACCACATCACCCCAACATTGCACTCCCTTCATTGGCTCCCCATCTGATCACGCATATGCTACAAATCAATTCTAATGATCTTCAAGATCCTACATGGCCGGTCTGCTGAATGCCTAAGTGATCTGATCCAAAAAAAGCCAGACACCAGATTGCGGAGGATCTGGCATCAAAACACCCTCTCAGTCACTACTATCAAGACTAGCACTTCACAAACAGCAATCCAGGGAGTGTTCGAATATTACTTCCCACATCTTTGTAACTTACTCCCTGCCCACCTAAGAGCTATCTCAGACACAGCCGACTTCCGAAAAGAATTGAAGACCCACCTATTCAGTGAGCACTATGGCATAATATCAAACACACAGAATTAAAGACAATGAATGACTCACAACCACACCATCTCAACAACCACAAACCTAGAACATATTGCTACTTTGTAAATAGTTCTACAATGTTGCACAATTAACTAGTTATAGTCTAGTGATTGTTACTGTTTTTTGTAAATAGTTCTGAAGAACCTGTTCCCTGGAAAACCTTTGAGGTCATTGTAAACTGCCTTGATAAACATGAACGGTGATATATAAATAATGTCAAATAAATAAATACTGATGGGCTGTGCTACACAGCCAAGTAATGGATGACAGCCACACATGGATCTATATCTTAGCAGAAATAAGGGCAATGCTGTAGGGCTGCCACACAGGACACAAACAGAGCCCCACACATTTGGGTTACCTTGTAACTGTTGGTAGGCGTGCCAGAAGCCTGCCTATGGCATTATGAAAAAGATACACATGTGCAGCACTAGTCTAAAATTGGGTGCATATCTCAATTCACTGTTTGGGACTTGCATGTCTATACCTGCTCTACTGCAGGATGCCTGACTTATTAGCAGAGGAGCTTTGGCCCTAGTTTAAATATGGAGAAAGGAATAGTGTTTTGAAGGCCCCGGAAGCAGCATGAATACAGTGAATCAAAGTCCTTTGTCAGGTATCCATGACATCCAAGAGCAATTTGGACATTTGATGACACATGAGAACAATCTTCTTCAAGAGTTACCCTGATAAGTTGAAATATTGGGATATGTGCAATGTGCATTTAAGGTTATAGAAAAGGTTGTACAGCTATAGTTACAAGATGATATCAACTCACATGCTCCATTAGACCCTCACCAGCATGGGTTATGAACCAACCATGGCGTGGAAACCCTATCAACATCCTTACTAGACAACATACACCAGGGTATAGACAATATCAAGAAGGATTTTCTGCTCATATTCCTAGACATATCATCTGCTTTTGATATTGTATTACACAAGCTGCATCTACAAGAAATTGGTCTACACCAGATTATGTATAGATGGTTCAAATCATGCTTAAATGGAAGACAACAAAAGGTCAAAAACAACAACAACAAAAAATCCACACCATTCAGAATAAAACAGGAGATTCCGTAAGACTCAGTGATGTCATCGCTGCTTTTTAACATATACAGGGTGGCCTAAAAAAAGTGAGAACATCTCGTAAATTAAAAGCTTAAATAGTTTACTTATTTACCTTTTTTAGCTATATAATGTCTTTCTTTCGACAATTTCCGGTCGCCATCTTTTTTTAAAATTTGTCAATCGTTTACATCTGTCTTTTTGAATTTTTAAATAACTTATATGCTACAAGATGTTCTCACTTTTTTTGGGCCACCCTGTATATACAGCCTATCTGCAATGTCATAAAGCAGCACAATGTACATTACAGTCTATATGCCGATGAAATAATGATGTTCATGCCAATTGACACCGATAAGCCAGATGCCACAAAATTAATTAACTGCCTCAAAGACATGATCACATGGCTCAGCAACCATAACCTTAACATAAACTATAGGAAAACAGAGGCCCTTTTCATAACTAGAAACCAAGCATTCACACCACCGAGCACAATTCAGCTATCAAGTTCCAGCATAAATGTGAAACAAGAAGTCCAGTATCTAGGAGTGATCCTGCACCAGGCCTTAAACCTACAATCACACATAAATAAAACCACACAAATTGCATATCATCAAATAAAATCATTACGGAGGTTGAAACCACTTCTCACACAGGACACACAGTAGTCCAAGCAATAATCACACCATTACTGAATTACTGTAATTCAGTCTATCAGGGTATCCCAAAACAATCAATCCACATGCTTTAGATGGCACAGAACACAGCGGCCTGCATAATCACAGGCCCTGCAAAGTACAAACACATTACTCCACTCCTTAACCAACTACACTGGCTACCAATACACCACCACCATTAGGTTTACGATCATTCTTATCATATTCAAAATACTAATGTTCAACTCAGCCGACATACTACAGGAACTGATTACAAAGTTATCCCTGTAAAATAGTTATTTCCAAGTTATAATGCCCTGTTCAATGTAATTTCAGTTTGTTCAATGTAAACCGCCTTGATATCATGAAGGCGGTATATAAGAAATGTTAAATAAATAAATAAATAAATAAAGGACCCAGACAACATACCTAAGAGGACCAACAACAAGAACATGATTCTTATACCTAGTACCTATCCAAAGTCCAAGCACATTACGTCTAATAGAGCATTTTCCTTGACTGCTCCAGCAGTTTGGAACACATTACTGGAAAATATAAGATCTATCAAGGACATTAAGGACTTCCACAAAAAGATAAAGACACACTTATACAAAGAATACTTTGGAAATATTGCCTGGTGAATCCCACTATGACGCACAACAATAATAAACAAGGCTCATATAATTATGACCACTGATATATGTTCACTCATTGTAAATGAAAACTGTACATAAGTTAGAGTACAAGTTAATGTTATTCTCCTAAAAACATACCTATTCACCCAACATTACTGCCAGTTCTCAGATCTGGCCTCCCACCCCCCATAGCTCATTCTATTAATCTACCAAAATACTCACTCACATAATAACATTATCCAAAGCTGATTGATGTCACGGGTTGTAAATGCCACAGTTCTGTAAATAATCAAGATCTTTTGTTATAATTCTGTAAATAATTATCTTGTCTAAATAATCAAAGGTTCCTATTATGAGCTATATATGATTACTTTTGTTTATACTGTTCTCTGTACATAGTTGCAATGTTGCATATTATTCCATGTATTTTTCACCATTGTTCTCTGTAAACCGCCACTGATCTTGGGAAGTGGCGGTATATAAAAGTTTTCAAATAAATAAATAAATAAATAAATTGACTGTTGACTATTAATTACTACATACCTGTAATGTTGTAGCATACTGTTCTTTGTAAAATTAAGTTATACTGTTACACCGTTACTTGTAAAAACTAAGTTGAGATGTAAACCACCTTGATTTAAGGATGAAGCGGTATAGAAAACCTGTTAAATAAATAAAAGAATACATAAATATGGAACCGAAATGATCATATCATGGAATTTTGTGCAAGTTTTTTTCTTAGTGCTAGGTGGCATTATGAATTGTTTGCGTAAATAACTTTTGGTCTTTGAATTTAAAAAGTGCATTTTTATATTAGCGTAATAGTGAAGAAGCAATAATTACAATAATATCTCCCAAGCGAAAGCATGGGAAGGTGAAAAAGTTACAGATTAAAAAACAAATCTATGAGCAAACTACTGTAGAGCTGTGGTATTCTATGTAGGTCAATATATAAAGCAACAGCAGATACAGTACTTCTACGGGTTCCAGTGGGTGCCTGCAGATTGCTCATGACATAGGACCATTCTGCATTCAAGATCTCAAATGAAGACCCTGGATTTGGTGGCCTAGAATACACCTCCACGCATCATTGGTTTTCATGCAAGCAGAGTGTCTCAGGTGGTCGTATTTCCATCTGCACATGTGAATGTCCTTATACAAAAAGGACTTTCCCCGATTCTGTGCCTATACACAAAAAATATCTTTCCTGAAAAAATGGCAGAGCTACCAAGTGACCTGGTGTAAGGAGGAAGATCTTTTGGCAGGCCATGGTTTCTGAATTTACCTTGTAATGCATTATGATATTTGTAGTTCCTGTGAGTTTCAAAAAGGGATGGAAAAGTTACTTAACTGACTAAAGAGAGCTTGAAAAGACAAAGGGGCATGTTTACTAAAGTACAGCAGAGAGTGCGGAGCAAATGTGTGGTTGGCACAAATTTTTACTGTGGTATGGATATACTGGCTGCAGTACGAGTTGCGAACACACAGCTATAGTGCATGTGCACAGTGAACATGCTGAAAATGCACGCCCTACCATTGTTAGCTTTCGATGCGCTATTTATTTATTTTATTTATTTAGCAAGCATTTGTAGCCCGCTCCTTCCAGCGATCAGAAGCGGGTAGGATTACTATTGTGAAACTGCCGAATCAAGGCAGGTACAAATTTTGTTTACATACAGATTGTCAGAAAAGCACATCATACAGAGTTAACACTTCTTAGCTATGGGGGAGTTCATTTACATATATACATAAATACATATATACAGGAAGTGGGCTACAAAACCATTGTGGACAATAAAAAATAGGCCTCTACCCTACCAACAAGACAGTAGTAACTGGCTAGTGCAGGACAGTGAGGGATGACAGGAATAGGCACAACCGATTGCCCTTCTCAAAGCAGTGGGGCTAAGTTCAAGAGGGGGGGGGGCATGCAAATCAGGAAAGCAAACACATAGAGAGTCTGTGCAGCGCCTTAACTGGGAGATAAGAGTACAGTCGTGGCTGTACTCTGCTGGCTCCAACTGACTGAAACACAGAGAACAGGCCCTATCTGTAAACTTACTGCCTGGAAACCAGTCGCACCTCACCAAGAAAACCCAGGGGCTGGGTTGCCAGGAGTTAGCATTGACTTGACGGCACACAGAACATAGCATTGTTCTTTGTTGTAGTATGCATTAAAGAGATTGGCACTTACATAGGTAAAGCAGACTAGGGATGGTAAATTTTTATAATTTTTATGGTTAGTAAAACTATAAAAGGTTTATGGCTAGCCTTGTTCACAGACAATTTTCTTTGATTTTCCTGGGGAGAAGGTAGGATAACCCTACCCATTGACACCCTTCTACCTCAGGTGGAAGCACCATGACACCAAACTCTTTGGAACCAACCTACGGAGTGTTACACCTGCTTCTATCATTTCTAGTCAGAGCAGCAAGTATCTTAATGCATCAGAATGGACTGTAGCATAGAAATAAATGGGGTAGAAATAGCTTCATCTTGTGCTATAGTTATAACAGAAAAAAACCCTGAATAGATGAAGACCGGCTTGTATATAGCTTTTTATACTTCACACAACGTATTTAATAATTGTACCCATCGTTGCTTAAATCACTGTTGAATCAGACTACAGCAGTCCAGAACATTGGCCTAGGACTGTCCATTTGGCACCGGGTATAAAACAAAAGATCATAAAGGTAATTGTTGGCCAAGCACTCTATGCAAGTATAAAATAAGACAGCTACCAGGGTGTTCAGTGCAGCTAGCTTTTGAAATGCAAATTTCCACTGTCACATTCTAATTAAAAAGTAGCAATCAGCACCATTTAAAAGGTGGAAGGGAACTAAGTGGTGTGTTGTTGAGAAAGAAATGTGTAAGTTGCTTTTCTAAATGTAGTAGGTAGGGTGACAGGTATGTAATTAACATCACGTCAAGCAGGGAACAAGAAGGAAGCTGCAGCACTGCGAGAGGGTGGAGCTTCAGAAAGTGCTAGTGTTAAATTATAATCCTCTCTAGTTGGAGAAAGACAGAGTGAGGAGAAAATCGACATAACTTTCCTACTGCACCTCCCTGACTGTTAGAAAGTCTTGACATTTACAGACTTAAAGTTGCTTTATTGATTGGCTAGCATACAGTCATGTTCTTCATCTGTCATTTAGCAGTTTTCAGGACTTCATAAAGAGTCATTTTACAAAGCATTTTTCCCATGCAAAGTATGTTTTACATGGAGCAAATAGCTTTTATAAAATTACATGGGGGTTTACTCACATATGTGCCGACAGGTCCATCTGTACTCTTAAGCAATCTAAATGTAGGCATCCCTGGGGTAGAGGTTGGGCAGAGTTATGGAAGCATGAACAGATGGCATGCAGTCTTACACCTTCTTCAGATCAGGGTAAATTTGTGTGAGAGAATTTGGGGGATATTTACTAAACCGCAGTAGCAGTCAGCATGACAGATAGCCCATGGTACTGGGCCGTGGTGACAGCTAACACAGGGGAAATGTAGATCGCGCAGGAATTTTCTGTGCTATCTGCATAACCTGTGGTAAATATGGGGAGGGATGGGATCAGGGCAAAGAAAAGACATGTTGGCTGTGACAGCCAGCACGAGGATAATTGCCTCATGCTGACTGTCAAAACTGATAATGCTATAAAACATCCAAAAAATTGCATTCGTTCATTCAGCTTATTCGGAAGCATAAAATGACACAATTCTCTTCATCAACTCAATGCACCCATGAAAATTCCTGAGGAAAAAGATCTTAGAATCATACGAGCAATTTTATATTGTTGGACACTGTCATATTGTCTGCCCATATTAAATGCTCCTTGCATCACAGATCTTAACAACTTCCTTTTCATTTAAAGTGATAATGCGACTGCAGATAAATGCCAACTCAAGAGGTGGTCTTCTGTGCAGCCAAGCTAATAGCAGGGCAGCATCACTGCTGTTTCGAATTGCAGCAGTGATAGTGGCTGTGGTGGTCCTCCTCTGCCCATTGCCATGGTGGTCCAGTGGTGGATGGAGTAGGAGAGGCCTCCCTTTGTTCCTGCGCTATCTCTGGCGCTGCTCAAAATGGCACCGATCTCGCACCTTAGTTGTATTAAAGTATGAATCCTCTTGTCATGGTGCCTAATTTTACATCTCAGGTAATTTTACAACCAGCATTTAATACACATATATTGGCAAATATGCACAAAAAATTATTTTTAAAATTATCACCCATATGCGTAAGCATTCCTGGGGGCAATGAATGGATGGAACAGAGAGGGAATTGGCCCTTATGCATGTTCAGTATAAAATACATGCATGTGTGCCAATTCCTACTGGTACACACATGCACAAAGTGACTCCTACCTTGGAGCAGGCGTGCCTTCATGTGGGAGATTAAGGATAGGACATTCTATGAAGCCACATAGACACAAACATTATTTTTATAAAACAGGCGCAGCAAATAAGACCTGTATATCTTCCTAGCCTACATGTATTTGTATAAAATGACCCTCTCTCTATGGATACATTTGGATAAGAGGACCGCATAAATAGCAGCCCTAATTTTATACAAATATCTTATCCATATAAACTAGGGTCACTAATTTAGCTTTCAGCTTATTATGAAGAAGAGGACCGATAGCCCTCATAAGATGTACCATTCTGGGTCAGATCATCCAGCCCAGTATCCTGTTTCCAACAGGGGCCAATCCAGGTCACAAGTACCTGACAGGCTCCCACAAGGCAGACAGATTCCATGCTGCTTATTCCAGGGCTAAGCAGTACATTTCTCTAGTCCACTTGAATTATGGCTTATGGGGTTTTGCTCCAGGAACTTGTTCAAACCTTTTAAACTCAGCTATTCTAATGGCTTTTACGAAATCATCCAGCAATGAATTCCAGAGTTTGATTACGCAATGAGTGGAAAAATATTTTCACCAATTAGTCTTAAATTTTCTACACTGTAGCTTCATCACATGTCTCCTAGTCTTTCTACTTCATGAAGGAATAAATAACCAATCTATGTTTATCTGTTCCACTCCATTCATTATTTTATAGATCTGTACATACCTCCCCTCAGCCATCTCGTTTCCAAGCAGAGGAACCCTAACCTTTTAAGCCTTTCTTTGTAGGGGTATCCTTCCATCCTTTTTATCATTTTGGTCACTTTTTTCTATACCTTTTCTAATTCCACTACATCCTTTTTAAGACGGCAACCAGAATTGCAGACAATATTCAAGGAGTGGTTGCTCAGTGGAGCAATAGAGAGGCATTATAGTATCCTTTGTTTTATTCTCTATTCTTTCCCTTATGAGTCCTAGCATTCTATTTGCTTTCTTGGCTGCTTCTGCACAGTGGGTGGAGGTTTTTGACATATTCTCCATGATGATACACAGATCCTTTACCTGGGTGGTGATTCCTAATGTGGAACCCTTGCATTGAGTAACCATAGTTTGGGCGGTTCACCCTAACTGTACAACTTTGCACTTGTCCACATGACATTTCATCTCCAATTTGGACACCCAGTTTCCCAATTTCTTGAGGTCTTCTTGCAATTTTTTACAATCCTCTTGTGTTTTAACAACTTTGCATAATTTTGTGTCATCTGCAAATTTGATCACCTTACTCATTGTTCCCATTTCCAGATTATTTATGAAGATATTAAAAAGCAATGGGCCTAGCACAGGTCTGTGGGATACTCCACTATTCACCTTTCTGAGAATGGGGCATGCCTGGAGGTCCTTCTTTTGTAAGTTTTACAGGCTGGTAGTCAGTGTTTAGAGCACACTACTGGAAAATAGTGCATATCAGAAACAAAATGAAAATGGCCCAATAAACATGTCCCCCTCTCACCCTCGAGGAAACAAAATTACATTGGCAGTTAAGATTTAATGTGAAGAAGTGCAGTGTAATGTACTTGGGAAGCAGAAATCCAAGGGAATTGTATGCGATAGGGGGCGACAGGTTGGTGTGCACGGACCAGGAGAAGGATCTCGGAGTGATTGTTTCTGAGGATCTCAAGGTGGCGAAACAGTATAGCCAGAAGGATGCTTGGTTGCATACAGAGAGGAATTACCAGCAGAAAGGAAGAGGTACTAATGCCACTGTACAAGTCACTGGTGAGGCCTCACATGGAATATTATGTTCAGTTTTGGAGACCGTATCTCGCAAACAATATAAAAAGACTGGAAACAGTTCAGAGTAAGGTGTCCAAAATGATTTGGAGCCTACATCAGAAGACTTATGAGAAGAGGCTTGAAGACTTAAATATGTACACTCTGTAGGAGAGGAGGGACAGGGGATATTTGATTCAGACCTTGAAATACTTAAAGAATATCTCTAAAGGTTCTATATCTCTAAAGGTAAAAAGTGGACTGTTGTAGTTGTTGATATGGAAGGACAGACTAGATAGGCCATGTGGTCTTTTTCTGTCATCATGTTTCTATGTTTCTAATATTAATGAGCAAACAAACCTCTTCCAAAGACAGGGAAGCTGTAAAACTAGAGGTCATAACATGAAGCTGCAAGCGGGTAAACTGAAAGGCAATATCAGGAAATACTTTTTCAGTGAAAGGGTGATGGATGCTTAGAATGCCCTCCCGATGGAAATGGTGGGGGCAAATACAGTGACAGAATTCAAAGTGGCATGGGTCAGACACAGTGGATCCCTTTATAGCAACAGGATAAAATCAAAATAAGCATAACTATCTCTTATATCTGAACAAACAGGGTTGACCTACATGGAGTAGTGGGTACACCCCTAAACAAAAGCATTGGAGGTGGGGGGGACAGGGGACCTGCGCTGAGCAGCAGGTGCAACTACTCTTGCTGGGCAGACTAGATGGACCATACTGGTCTTTATCTGCCGTCATACTATGTATATTACTATGTATGTTACATTTTTGGAGTGTATACCCCTAAAAAAAATATATAAAGTTCAATGGCATAAATAAGACTCTTGAATTTACGTATAGATCCCCCATCCCCTCAAGATATAGCAGGACTATAATAATTCTACTCCTGTTAAAATTGGTTGAGAGAGTTTTATGATTTCTTTATATCAATTCATTTCTTCCAATTCCCAAAGTTTAATAATCTTCCAATTACAAAGAATTGGAAGTACTGTAGTCTACATGTCTTAAGAATCCTTTATTAAAAGCTACCAGAGAACAGAAAGCTAAGACTACAGTCCATGAGTACTAATGCCTACACCGTTCATTTGCTACTTTAACATTTCAGAGCCATGATAATAAATTGGTTTTTCAAAATGTAAAAACTCGAAACCATACCACGAATGCAAATCATAATAAGAATGTCATACACTCAGCAAATGAATATAAGAGATTGCATGAAGCAATTCTGAATTTATTAGAAATACCATCCAATCCTGTGTTTAAAAGATTGCATTATTCACTGACTCTATTATCCTGTCTCATGAAAAGATAGTAGGACTAATTCCCTTCACTGCCACACTGTTTATCACCTCTGTGACCAGAGGAATTTTGTGTGTGGAGGTGGGTTTGCAATGGGGAGGGCAATGGTGAACATCATTTCTCTGGGTAAATTAGCATTTTGACCAGAGAGATTGGGACTTTAATTACTGCCTAACCTGTCCACAGGTAAAAGTACTCCCATTGTTGAATATAAATGCTTTTATTCACAGCATGAACATGCATTTCTGGTGGGGGAGGGGGGAGTAGTAATGCAAAGTTTTGTTTATTCAAAATTTTAGATGCTGTTTTCCCCAGAAAACTTATCTGCAGAGAAAACAGGTGAAAATCTCAACTGTGAAAACCCAAGTACATACTACAAACCGCAACGGTTAAAATTAGCAAGGGGTTCGTAGAACAGCACATGAGTTGATTTTATTACTCCACAAATGATATGTCTTAATAAAATACTTTTTATGGGAACATGAAGAATGCCATACTGATGTGTCTGGTCCTACTGAATAGAATAACCTGCCAAAATCAACCAAAGACTTCAAAAAAGTTATTTATTTATTGTATTTATCAAGATTTGATATACCGCTGTTCGATTTTTATGCCATAGCAGTATACAGAGGTCAGAGATAAGGAAAACAGAAACATTTATAGTTCAGGCTGCATTACATACTTAGGGGCATGTTTATTAAGCTGTACCAGCTGTAAATGTGGACTTGAATGCGTGCTAATGGGTCACGATAACAGTTAATGTGTGTGCACCAAACACACAGCAGAGGGTTAGTTCCACACTATGCTGGACGGGGCGGGAAACAACTGGAGTAGGGGCGGAGCATGAGCATGTCTGCACAGTGAGGTTAGCGCAGGCATTGACAGTGCGCGTTCATCTCCAATGTAGCAGTTAGTGTGGGCACACTTAACTCCACCTCAATGAGTGGGGTTACGTGATCCCACATTGCTGCCAGTGCACATTAGGATCTGAAACAGTGTGGTATATGCTGGGGCCATGCTGTACACAACCCCAACAGGTAGTGCACAACTTTTGCACATACTGCATGTTCATTTCTACTTTAAGGGGGAGCTGGCCACACCAAGGTGCTGTACCTTCCCCTCTACCAAGTGTGCAGAACATCAGCGCCCCTTTCCAAAGATTTGTTAACATCGGGCCACACATTCCAGGTCAGAGTCTCTAAGGAAACATGCAAAGATGGTAGCAGCCGATGCCCCAGCCTTGACCTGATGCCCCTGCTGAGGGAGGGAGCCATCACCAAGGAGGAGTCAACTGTAGCAAAGGCATCTCATCAGAGGAGAAACCCTTTAGAGAGGCTAACTCCACCAGCTGAAGCAACAGACTCCTCTAATGAGGAGGTGGATGGAGAGGATGAACCATTATCAGACAGAGAGGAAATCGCAGGGGCTTGTGATTGTTTGAAGTTGTTGAGAGATTGTTGTGCACTCCATAGAACGGCTACACCAGTACTGTGTGGTAAACAGCTTTCCTAGGATACACACCACTTACACCTCCTGCAACTCTTTAGACTTTGTGCTGTACCGCTGGGCAATATGTAGGTGGAATGCACCATCAAGACTTCATACAACATGTGCTCCGGGGAAGGTGGCGCTGTTTCTTGAATCTTCACCCTCTGGTACATGTGTTGCTTAGGAGGTGGTGTATTATGAGTCCAATGTTGGTGTAGGCACTTGCTGTCAGAAACCTTAAGAATGTGGGAGCTTAGACGTGTGGCTATTGGCAGGCATTGGTATATGGTATATTCCCCTATATTTCTACATCTCGTGCCCTAACCATCCAATTCGTTTGCAAGCCTTGCACAGGAGATTCCGTACCAAACCACTTCTCCCTCTTGGTTCATTCCAGAGTAACCATTTTCTTACCCCTAGACCTCCGTTGCTGCCATGACCTGAGTACTGAGATGCCTTGCTAGATCTTTAACACCTCTGGGGCTCTCATACACCTTGGGCAACAGCTGCTCACGGCACTCTGCCAGGCAGAGCCATTTCAGCTTATTCCCATATCTGGAGTGCTAGTGAGGCTGGCTCTGCAATCTAGAGCTCTATGCTGTAGATGAATGGTGTCAGCATACATTTCATTCAACAAAAAGGATCAGTATAGGAAAAATCAATCTGACAAACTAGTGATACCCGAAATCCTATACCTAATATAAAGCTCCCAAGACAAACAATTATGATGGACTCTCAAATTGAGGGTGCTATTAAGAAGTGTCCTCCAATACGTACTTTTTAAAATATTTGAAGTGATCATGCATCTAAAAACTTCCATAATATACAGTAGCAATAAGCTAATGTGTTTCGAACCACAATTTCTATATGGGTTCTGCTTCAGGCAAAGGCAGTACTTACCTAAATCTTGGTGTCTCCTGCTTCAACAATTACAGGAGACTGCTTCCTTTGGAGCTCAACTAGCTTATGCTATTCAAAAATGGCCATGGCATATTTTTGTCTCCTTTCAAGCTCTTCCCTCCAGAATATATTATAGGGCCACATAGTTCATATTACTGTATGCCATTCAGTTTGTAAATGTAAGCCTTTAGGTTGCACAGTGTTGAGCTAAAAAATCCAAAACTGTTCCTCCTTATTTAAGATAGCATCACGATCATATCCCTACCAGGGTTGATGCTCATGCTGCAGAATTCACCACTGTAATTGGTCAAATGTATGATGTATCTGTAAACAATGCTCGACAATAAGGGCTGACTGAGTATTGGCATGTAATTTAAATTTATGCTCATGAAACACATTATCATGTTTCTTCATGTACGGCTGATATCTAACTTCTTACATGGATGTAAAATCAAGTATACTGCATGAATAGTTTTACATGTTGTATAAGTAGAAGCTGTAATTGTTCATTGCGATACTGAATCTATCCATGAAATTCCTTCAGTTGTTGATGTACAAAATTCACAAGTGCCACTGCTGAAATAACCTGGAGAATCTGATTCATTTTCCTCAATAGACCACATTTGTGTAGGGCTGACAAAATAGGCAACATTCTTTCCTCTGCGGAATGCTACTATTGGACATTCTTTAAAACATTCATACAATTGTAACACCCTCCAGTTTCTAGCATTGTTTACAGATGCATCATACATTCGACAAGCTATGGATTATCAAAAGCTTCCGGTGCCATCTGAGAGGAGGCATGGCAATGGTGCAAAAATGCCAACCGGGCAATCCGGAAGGCATGTGTGGCCCCTTCATGACAGTACTTTTAACATACATTACAATAAAATGGTTCCAGTTGTATCTCAATAATAGATAATAGCAAGTCACAAATGGAAGGAATGAATCCACTTCATTTACGACACTACAAGGCATATCACAGGGCTCAGCTATTTCATCACTACTATTCAACCTGTATATACAGCCTATCTGTAACACTTTAAGAAAACACAATATCCAATACTAGCTGTACATAGATAATATAATGATCTATACCCTATAGACATAAACGCACTGGACTACACAACCATAACCAGCTGCTTAGAAGAAATGACCATATGGCTAAATAACAATAATCTAACCATAAATTACAAAAAGACAGAGGCTCTCCACATCGCCAGGAATACGGCATTTACTCCCCCAAACATGATCAAATTATCAAGTGGCAGCATAACAGTAAAGAACAAAGTCAGATACTTAGGAGTTATGCTGGACCAAAACCTGAACCTAAGTCTCATATAAACACCACCATCAGGAATGCCTGCTATAAGATGAAGGCCATTCAAAAATTAAAACCACTACTCAACCAAGATGACTTCCATACTGTTTGCCAAGCCATCATCACACCAACTCTTGACTTCTGCAACTTGATGTACCAAAATCATATACCACAAAAAAACCCCCGGAAACCAAATTAATCTAGAATCATATACCACAAAAAAAACCCTGGAAACCAAATTAAGCTTTGAACGCTGCCAGTTTGGATGGGCCTGAAGCAGGGTGTTAAAAGTATCTCATATTAGGAACAGACACCCGAAACGTGGAGCCACGTCGCATTGATGTTTGCTGGCAGAAATCGTTAGTGCAAAGGATAGCACTCTCTAAAAAGCTAAGTTTGGATTCAAAATTTTTATCCATATCTAATTAAAAGGGGACTTGTTACAGCGGTACTCGGACTGGGTTCCTTGTACTTTGTTATCATATCCCGACAAAAAAAGTTATTTTTTTCATACAATACTTTTCAGGGGGTTTGTTCTTGGGACCTTTATTTACTTGATGTACCAAGGCATCCCAAAGCATGCCATCCAACCACTTCATCTGGCACAGAATATGGCTGCTTGAATTATCATAGGTTCAAACAAATATGACCACATTACACCCAACTTGAACCAATTACACTGGTTACCAATACACTCCTGCATCAGATTCAAAAAAACACTCAATATATTCAAAATAATCTATGACACCTCAGCAGATAGTCTACAAGAACTGATCAAAAGAGATCCTCACAATTGACCCAGAAGAAACAAAAACAAAAATCTGCTAACACTACCCAAGGCATTCTCAAAAAACAGTCAACTTCTAAGCAAGTATTCTCACTTGCAGCTCCAGACCTATGGAACTCTCTACCAGGAGATTTTAGAGTAACGGAGGACAATAAGGATGTCTGAAAAAAACTAAAAACTTCCTTTGGCAGCATCTTCTAACATCCACTACATAAAAGACACCTACATCGAAAGGCCATTGCTTAAACCCCTGTACAGAACCCAAATGACTCCCTTCCCTCCATCGAATTTCAACCTTGTAAATAGTTCAAGTTGTTCAACTTCCTATTACCTTCATCAGGCCTGATCAGCTTTTCCATTGCCACAACAGGAAGACTGTTCCTCTCCTCCTGGTTGGTCTTAAGTCTCCATGAGCACACTTCTGACTTCTCAGTTGTCATAGGAGCCTCTTCTCTTTTGCTGGTAGGGACATGGTTACCACCAGCACACTAAAAATTGTGCCACTGTTGTGATTTCTTCTGGTTTTGTGCCATAGAGTTTGGACTTTTATCCTATCTCTGCCCTTGCTCCTCTTTGGGTGGTGAAGTCTGACTGCCCCTGCACCCTACTCTTGGCTCCTGCTCTCGTTTTCAGTTTTATCTATACACACAGGTTTCTTTGCATCTGTGCAATCATATGGGTGGATGGATAAACGAACAAATGAACATCCTCTCACCAATAGGCACTATCATTCGAGTGAAACTCCCTTTAAGAACATGGGATAAGCACAGAGAATCACTAGTGGCAAAGAGTATGAGGAATTGGGTTAGCCTTCAGAGAGCAGAAATTACAGCGCACATAGCAGTGGTATTATTGTAAGAGGTTTGAAGGATTGATTATCAACTAATTGATAAATGTAATATACTGCTTACCACAAAAACATTAAAAAGGTTTGTTGTTGTTGTCGTTAAGTGTCAACTTATGAAGATCCTACGGATAGTTGTCCTAAACTGTGTTGATCTGCAGTCACGTGGCTAATTGTTGAGAGTGGCATTCCATAGTAGTTGTAGTCATATTGATCCATCACATTGCTGGTCTTCCTCTTTTGCATCAACCTTTCAACCTTGCCAGGCATGGTATCTTTCTCTAAAGATCTTTTTCTTCAAATGATGTGTCCAAAATATGAAAGTCAAAGTCTTGTCATTTCAGCCTCCAAGGAAACCTTAGGTTTCAACTTTGGACAGTCTATAGTACACATAGTATTCTTCGCCAGCACCATAATTCAAAAGCATCGATTTTCTTCCTGTTTTTCTTCTTCACTGTCCATCTTTCACATCCATATGATGATATTGAAAATACTATGGCCTAAACAAGTTACATCCTCATATGCACTTGAAAATCATGTCTAGGTTCTTCATAGCCATTTTGCCAAGAGCAATAAATCACTGGATTTCTTGTCTGCTTGTCATTTCATTTTTAATTATGGATCCAAGTAGGTTGAAATCATCTACTATTTCTATTTCTTCTCTCTTAAGGATTAAATTATTGATTTTGCCAGTTGTCAAGATCTTTGTCGCATCCACATTAAGGTGCAGGCTCACTTTAAGACTATGTTCCTTGAAATTGATAAGCAGATGTTTCAGATCATCTTCAGCAGTTCACAGTGCTAAAACTCAAAGTACATAAATATTACAATAAGATAACAGTATAAAACATAATGAAAAAATATCAATTAATAATAAGAACATAAGAAATTCCATACTGGGTGAGAACCAGGTTCATCAAGCCGAGTATCCTGTTTCCAACAGTGACTGATCCAGGTCACAAGTACCTGGCAGTTTCCAAAAAAAAGATACACATGTTCCACAATGCTTGTATGGGGGCAAGAAGTGGATTTCCTGGGTCCTCTTTAATAATAGTTTATGGATCTTTCCTCTGGGAACTTGTCCAACTCTTTTAGAAACCCAGCTACACTAACAGCTTTTACTACATCCTCCGGTAATGAATTCCAGAGTTTGATTACGCATTGAGGGGTCTATTCTGTCCTGAAAATAGCAGGGATGGATGTCCCTCCCCCTTGCCATCCCCAACTAAGCTTCCCCATACGAACAAGGAGTTTGTATGGGGAGGCTTAGACAGGGGCTGGAGAGGGCAGTGCTAAGGAGGAGTTAGAGTGGGCAGTGGGCATTCCGTGGTCCTGGACATACAGGGCCAATTCTGAAGTTGGCCCTGAATGTCCAGGGCCGGCAGAATAGATGCAGGACTTATTCCACTTCAGAGCTGGAATAAGTTCCGGTAGACATCGGGGGATGGGAGGCCTGGCCGGGAGCAAAAAAGGTGAGGGGCTGCAGGAGATTCCCTGAAGCTCAACCCTGGCCATGGGAGGCTGGATCAAGGGTGGGGCTTTGGGGAAAGTCAAAAGTGGTTGGCGACTGGGGATCGCGGCTCCTGATTGAAGTCACGGTGCCAGGGCACGCCATGGCACCACAGCTCCATTCAGGAGCCTGACTGAGTTAGCCGGACCTAGTCCTTAGTGGAACACCAGATCTGGTGCAGGAGATAAGGGTGTTGGGGCCACTTGGCAATAGTGATCATAGCATGATCGCGTTTGATTTAATTAGTGGAGGAGGGATAGTAAGGATATCCACAGTACTACCTTTTAACTTTCGAAAAGGAGACTATGATAAAATGAGGAAAATAGTTAAGAAAAAACTAAAAGGAGCAGTTGCAAAGGTTAAAGACTTACATCAAGCTTGGGTGTTGTTTAAAACTACTATCCTGGAAGCTACGAATGTACTTGAAAAAGTCTTTATTTAGCATTTTTGCTTTCATAACAAGTTTCTTCTCAAATTCTCGCTTTGCCTGCCTTATCAATGCTTTGCATTTAACTTGCCAGTGTTATGTTGTTTCCAGTTTTCGCCATTTGGCTCTTTTTTCCATTACCTGAAAGATGCTTTTTTGGCTACAACAGCCTTTCTGACCTCACCTTTAAACCATGCTGTCAGTTTTTTGGACTTCCTTCCACCTTTCTTAAAACATGGAATACAGCTGGTCTGGGTTCCATGATAGTATTTTTAAACAACACCCATGCTTGATGTAAATCTTTAACCTTTGAAGCTTCTCCTTTTAGTTTTTTCTTAACTGTTTTCCTCATGTTATTATAGTTTCACTTTTGAAAGTTAAAAGGCAGTACTGTGGATTTCCTTGCCATCCTACTTCCATTTATGAAATCAACGTGATCATGCTATGATCACTTTTGCCAAGTGTCCCCAACACCCTTATCTCTTGCACCAGATCTTGTGTACTATATGGGCTAGGTCCAAAATGGCTTCCCCTCTTGTCAGTTCATAAACCTATTGCTCCAAGAAGCAGTCATTTATTTCATTTAGAAACTTTATCTCCCTAGCATGTCCTGCCATGACACTGACCCAGTAGATACCAAGGTAATTGAAATCACCCATTATCATTATTGTAACTTTTGTTAGCTTCCCTGATTTCTTGAGTATTTCATCATCCATTTGTTCATTCTGGCCAGGTGGTCTTTAAGCTCTATCTGCTCTATACTTAAGGGCATTTGGGTTACTTTTGTCTTTACTGGAACTTCTCTGTCAATATGCCCTAACTTCAATTTTTTGCTAGTATCCTTCGAACCATGTGCTCTTGGGCGACTATTGGCTTTCCCCTATTATCTAGTTTAAAAGCTGTTCTATCTCCTTTTAAAAGGATAATTCCAGCAGCCTGGTTCAATCCCAGTTAATGTGGAGCCCATCCCTTTGGAAAAGCCCCTCCTTTCCCCAGAATGATCTCCAGTTCCTAACAAATCCAAAACCCTCTTCTTTGCACCATCGTCTCATCCATGCATTGAGACTCCAGAGCTCTGCCTGCCTTTTGGGTCTTGTGTGTGGAACAGGAAACATTTCAGAGAATGCTACCCTGGAAATTTCTGGATTTCAACTTCCTACCTAAAAGCCTAAATTGGGCCTCCAGAATCTAACTCCCTCCCACACTTTCCTATGTCATTGGTACCAACATGTACCAAGAAAGCAGACTCCTCCCCAGTGCTATCTAAACCTTGTCTAGGTGGTGTGTGAGGTCTGCTACCTTCACATCAGGTAGGCATGTTACCACGCGATCCTCACATCCAACAACCACCCAGCTATCTACATGCCTAATGATTGAATCACCAACTATAATGGCTGTCCTAACCCAACCCTCATGGGCATATAATTTGCAGGACCAAGGTTAAAACCCATACTTAATGAGCATGGAGAGGCCAGATATTTTGTAATATCTTCATTAACCTTGGTGGCTATAAATTGATAATAATACATAAAAAGAGGCATAGATGTTGGCTTTAGGATTGGTCCTGACAATGATGTAGCAGAAACAGCCTACCAATGAAGTTGGCAGAAGTCATCAATGTAGTAGAGTTTGAACATGCTGGAGATGGATATGGAGATTAGTGGTAGGAAAGGAGAGGTCAGATACAAGACATGGGGCAATGGGAGCTGATGCTGTGATGCATATAGGAATTTCTATACTTATCTATCCAAAGTCACGGTCTGTACTGGGCAAGTGGAATAGGCCAACTTTATTTATTTATTTATTTTATTTAACAGGTTTTCTATACCACTTCATCATAAAATCGAAGCAATTTACATGGAACAAGTTCAGCAGCAAGCTTTTACATAGAACAGAAAACTGAAACTTGGAGGATTATAAGGGTTAATAATACATTTAACAAATGCTAACTATATATATATATATATATATATATAAACATTGCTATGGGTTGGTGGGATACTGGAGCAATCAGCAGTTGTCCATTATATACAGTTGTTTTTGCTATGTGGCATTATATTCTAGGTGGGACTATAATATTCAAGGAAGAGATGGATCTTTATGGCTTTCCTGACGTCCAGTAGATCTGTGGTTGCGTGTATTGAGGCAGGTAGTTCATTCCATAACAGTGGAGCATACAGAGAGCAGGCTCTACTGGAAGTGGACTGTTTTGCTGTTTTGTAGCTTGGTGGAGTTTCCAGGATGTTGGGGTCTGCACCTCTTCTTGTTCTGGTTAGACACGCTTTCTTGATCAATGGTTGAAGAGTCATTAGAGATAGGTTGTTTAGTATCTTGAAGATTATTATTATGTTCTTGTATTTGGTATCTTTATCTGTTGTCATTAATTATTTTATCCATGGAATGTTGGCAGTGTTTCCCAAGTTAAACCAACTCTAAGAACACGAGATGCTGAACTACCACTCAAAACCTCAATACGTTATCTGGGTGTTATACTTGACCAACGACTTGAATTTAAAGATCACATAAAAAATACTGTAAAAGCCATTTACTACAAAATCAGGACCCTTCGGCACCTCAGACCTATGCTTGAACCATCTGACTTCCGTACTACCTTCCAGGCATTAGTCACTCCTCACTTTGACTATGCAAATATCGTTCTTCATGGCCTACCCAAAAGCACTCTAAACCCGCTTCAATTGGCCATGAATACAGCGGCCAGAGTTCTTCATGGATCCCCAAAGAGCCAACATATTACTCCCATCCTATTTGACCTTCACTGGCTCCCACTAGCTTGCAGAATTTTATACAAAGCTCTCATCCTGACCTTCAAAGCATTCCACCATATCTCATCATCCTCCTTATCTGATCTCCTCCAACACACACAGAACACCAGATCTAGGCGTTCTGTAACAGAGAACACGCTAACAGTCCCAAATGACAGCAAAAAACTCACTCAAACAACCACATTAAGAGCTTTCTCTTCCTTCGCCCCTAGATGCTGGAACAAGCTACCACCTAGTCTTAGAGCACAAAAAGACCTGTCCCAGTTCAGAAAATCCATAAAAACGCATCTCTTCCTACAACACTTCTCTCAATATACTGACCCCCCTCTCACACAAACCATTGATCACGGCTAGCCAAATAAGCTCCCGAAATCATACTACTCGATCTAGACCAAGCCTCACAAATCCTACCTTTAGAACTTGAGCATTTAAGAACCTATTGTAAATAATTGAAAATATCTGTTAATTGTTAATCCCTGTTATCCATGTTTTTATTCCTTGTTCTCTGTAAACTTAACATTTGTTTTATGTTTAAGTACAAAATTTGTTAAAATGTAAACCGCGCTGATGTCAAGAGTGCGGTATATAAAAGCTGTTAAATAAATAAATAAATAAATAAATAACATTTGTTTTCAGGCTGTACAAAATGACTATGCAGAGAATATACTGTATTTCTAAACACAGAATGTATACAAATGTATCTCCGTCCTTTGTCGATATCCTAAAAGAGAGATCTGATAGATGAGATCTGGCTGCAAAACACTATTTTTTTTGCTTATTCTTACAGAGGGTATTATGAAAAGAGCATGATTTGGTTTTATGGCCCAATAACAACAACTGGCTTACTTTTTTTTTCTCTCCTGCTGTCTTTGTTAATAGAATCCATAATTCACAGGCTCCGTAGCAGTCTCTTATGGATTGCACATTTCAGCAAACAGGTATTTTAGTGTCACACATAAATGATTTGGAAAAGTTTTTAGATTTTCTACAGAAACAATAATATGAAATTTGAAAAATCTGAAGAAGTTATAAATATTATATGATCGGCTAAGATTTTATTTGTGAAATGATATTTAACACAATAGCAAATTTATGTTTGAAACTATATACTGGATGAAGAGGTTGACTGGCTTGACATGGTAGACAATCTGTTGATTTAATTTGTAGATAAACACTGTAAAGAGAATTACAGGTCACTCTTAACAAGTCATTTTTTTTCTTTTTTATGAAACATTTTTGGGCATGTCTACTAAGCTGCAATAGGCTTTTACAGCTAATGTGGCACACTAGTGCAAATAGCCCTACGTTAGCTATTTGCACAGCATTTCCCCAGCAGATAACACAGTCAAACTGCAAAGATTGTGATGCAGCAGCACAGTGGATGCAGCTAATGCCACCAGCTGAGGTTGTGTTAGTTGCACCTAGGTTATTTGAAAAATTAGTGGTTACCAAGAGTTGCCAACGCTCGTGGTAATGCTTGTTGAAGATGCATCCACTCTCCACCTACATCCTAACTACTCAAGTGACTAACGCACAATATGCAGATAGCATAGGAAAATTACACCACGTTAACAGCCAATGAGGGGAAATTACAGATAGCATAGCAATTTCCTGTGCTATCTTCAGTTGCTCCTCGTTAGCTGCTAATGCGGTGTGTGGTCCTCGCAGCTGTCCTATTAGCTTTCTTTAGTCTTTCAGTCGTGCTCAGGAAATTTAATGTAAGGGTTCTTTGATAGGGACCAACAACCTCTGGGACACCTGACACTCTCACATCTTTACCCATCTCAAATAATAGTCCGAGTCAGAATTTGTGTTCTGAACTGAAGGTTTATTTAACTTTGGGGTCATTGAACAATAATAACATTACCAATTGGCAGAGGTAACAAAAAAGAACTATGTTACAAGCCGTTAACTCCTTCTTAGTCAAAAATGGTTACATGTAGATTACTCCTTTATCGTCTCAGTTAAATATATTACCACATGTCCTTCAATTATTTCTTAAGCTGAACAGTTACTTTACTGTTCCCCACTCTTGCACCTTTGTTACTTAGTCTGGTTTCCCTGAGTAGGAACACCTCTCTCCTGTTTCTAGTACTCTTTCCTAGAGTATCTGGAGCTTGTGATGTAGATGCAGATCCCCTGATACTGTGGTGAACTTACTCCTAGATCTGGTGTTACTGGTATATGATGAGTGCTTGGATTCTTCTGGAAGATGGTGGCTTCTATAGATGTAGATCTCTGAAACTTCTCAGCAGGGCTCCTGGCTCTGACAGACTGGAAGGTTAAGTTGTTGGTATACTTCTTGGAACCTATCTCCTTTACTGTTGGAGGTTATGACTTTTTCTACTCTTCTAGGACAATGGAGTGTGGCAGGTTTTGCACAAACATCAATCCTCGGCTCTCTTCCCCTATGCTACCGCTCTGAGCCTGTTTCTCTCTCTGGATGGTGTGAAGGGCTGTGTGACAAAGACACGATCAAAGGGATGATGCTCTTGTTATCTTTAGACTGTCCTAAAGCTATCTGCATAGTTTTCCAGATAGCAGACTGTAGGCAGAATATCACTGCTCTCTGGATAAATTTAGGGAATATCTATATGCTATCCCATTGCACTGTGTGTTGTCAGATGCCACCATTTTGAAAGAAGGCAGAGCGGAGGCAGGAGCATGTAGGCATCGCTCCTTCCTCCCAACATTGGAGGTGGGTAGGGATTGAGGGTACAAGAAGGTCCATGGACTACTAATCATTTTTGGGGGGGCTGGTGGGGGGGGGGCTGGTGGGGGGGGGGACAGGGCCCACAGGTCACCAATGATTATTTTGGGTGTTTTGAGGTGGAGAAATCAGGACCCATGGGCCACCAATGTTTTATGGTGAGATCGAGGGTGGAGGGTTCAGAGCAGGTCAGCAGGGGATCAGGGGTCAGGGCCTGATAGATGGTCCTTTTGTTCCCGGCTCCATCTTTACACCTGCCCAAAACTGACATCAAGATCCAGCATAAAGAGAAGAAAAAAAAAACCCTGTGCTTATTTTCAGCTCAATTTTTTTACACTGAGAAGCAATTAGATATTCCTCCCTTAGTATGCAATTAGCATGTCCACTGTGATATGATTTAGCACAGTGGATTTGCTCAGGATTTTAATTTGCTAGCTTGCTTTCTGCATTGGGGAGCAAGACTACTGTGGGAAAATCTTGAACAAAACACAGCACAGTACATAGTACGGTTTGCTTCATCGAGGCCTTGGAATTTAAAATGTAAATTAAGTACCAAATAAAACAGCCATGATCTAAATATTATTACAGAAACGTGGTTCAAATGAGCCCAGTTCCTGGGATGTAGTCTTACCAGAAAATAGTCCTTTAAGGGAGATGAGGATAGTCAGAGAAGCAGAGGGGTAGCACTTTACATAAAAAAAATAAGATTAAAGCAACAGAAATAGAGGGAAAATGGGGACAAGAGACATTATCAGTTACTTAAAAAGAAAGGGTAGATGGTACTTTCGTCAGTACTACTTACACAATTCTGTCACAGACAGATACAGAACTAGTCAAATTAGGGGAAGATTATAATCTATCAGATGTTAATTGAAGCATCCCATCTGAGAAGTGGAAAGATCTTGGACTCCCTTTAAAAGACACTCTTCAGGCAAATAGTCACAGAACCCACTGAGGAGGGGGCAATACTGATCCTCATATTTGCAAATGGGACACGCGTTTCTATTGTTCAGGTAGTTGGTTACCTGAACTCCAGCGATCATCAGATAACATGGTTGAAATATAAGAGTTATCGTAAAGAAGGATCGTGGAAATATAAGAGTTATAGTAAAGTAAAGAAGGATCATGGAAATATAAGAGTTATTGTAAAGTAAAGAAGGATCGTGGAAATATAAGAGTTATCGTAAAGAAGGATCATGGAAATATAAGAGTTATTGTAAAGTAAAGAAGGATCATGCAAAAGTCAAAGAGCTGGGCCTCTGGAGCGCCACCTCTGGTGAAATGGAAGAATGCAATATGGAGGTTCAATCAGAAGAGGAAATTGTGAAGTACAACAATAATTGGTCATGCAAAAAAGATGCTAGATTCAGAGGAATAAATTTCCATGTTAGGAAAGTAAATAAAAGCAACTGGATAAAAAGAGATCAAAATGACCTCGCTGATAAAAAAAAATCCATATCATTTAACTATGCAGTACAGTACAATATGCTTACAAAATCTTGGATGAGAAGAGGCTAGTGTTTCATCACCCAGAAATTGTGCTGTGTAGGCGGAATAGAATTCATGGTCTTTCTCCCTTTCTTTCTCACTATTGTTCTCTAACAGTTGAAAGATACTTTTTTCCCCATGAATATTTATGTGAGATAATGAAATGTTGGCTGTAACTTCTTCTATGTATTATTTATCATTTTAATTTCTGTTATTCATAGCTTTCTCTTCATGCCTTCTAACGCAATTGGGACTTTTTTTTAACGGATCTTAATTCAACATAATGAAATGCTATCTAAAATTTCAATTTAACCCACTAGGGTTTATGTTGTATTTTTTTTTTCAGTTTTTATATCTACCCATTGAAAATATTTTTGCAACCTTTACAATAACATCTGCCCCACACTCTCCTCCACTTCACCTTTAATCTTATTCCAATTGCCTTTCTATATTTGTCCTATAGCACCTTCATGTTTCTAATGTACTTTTATTTTCTCTCTCAAATGAGTGGCAATTTTCATTGCTCCTGTTTTTATTCTCCACCAGAGCAACTCTAGTTCTCCCATTTTAAGCTGGTTGGATAACATTGATAAGAACCGCATGTGCTTGTATGCACATGCAGAATGCAGGACTAGTCTTACTAGGGGCAAGGGTGCGGTACTGTCTCCATGGCAGCCCCGCCCACCAATAGCCTCATCCCCTACTGCTGGTGAAAAGGCAGCATTGCAAACATTACTCCAGTTCCTAAAACATCAAACACTGGAATCCCAACTCTAAGAGAATTACAGAGAATGAAGAAGTTCTGATCACCTGGGACAGCATGTTCCATGCGGCACCATATCCTAATGCGGGCTGCTATTGCTGCGGGTGCACTTAACTCCACCTATTGAGGTAGAGGTAATTGCACTGGTGCTGATTACCACAATGGCAGCTAGCATGCAGTGTTTACCCCTGTGCTGAATGCAAGGCTTTTACCACTCTCTACCCCATGGGCCCTATGGGAGACAGTTGTGTCTGGGCTGTTCAAGACAGTATGTGGGAGGTGGATAAAAAGGGATAAAAGAGAAAAAGACAATGGAATGATGGAAGGGAGGCATGGAGGATCAAGAAGGGAAAGCGTTGAAGGAGAAATGGATGAGGTAAAGGAAAGTACGCAAAAGATAAAGGATGGAGGGAAGAAATGGAGGAGATGTAAAGGAGTGCAGAAAAATGAGGGAAAGAGGAGGGGAAGAATTGAAGAAGGACATAGTGGAAGACATAAGAAAGGGGTGGAGGAGAAAATGAGGGATGGAAGGGTGGTGTATGTATGAGGGAAGAGGAGCAGAGCAGTGTTAGAGCGGATGAGTGTGCTGGCAAGAGGGGAGTGAGGGGTATGTGAGAAGAACGGGAAGGGACATGTAATACATGCTATGGGTAGGATAAAGGGAAGCAAAAGTTAAAACAGAAAATAAATGATGTAAAGATGTAGGACTGAGGAATAGAATCCACAAGAGAAGAGACAGCAGGAAGAAAACATCTAAAAGAAAATCTGAGAGAGAACAAAGGAAGAAAATACAGAAATCAGAGGGGAAAAGAATATAGCAAAATGGGCAACGAATAAAGAAAAGAGAACAAATGAACATTTGAGGTATAAATGAAAAGAAACTGAAATGGGAAAAAAAAGAAAGGAAGGAAAATAAATGGTCAAGAAACGTTTGACCATGAGTACCAGACAGTGCTGACCTTAGGGTTGTTTAGACCTTGTGCGAAACAGTCATTTGATGCACTTTAGAGGCTTCATTTTGAGGACCCATGAGCAAGTCAGACATTTTCAAGAAATGTAATTGCAATGAAAGCTGTGTCAATATTTCTTGTTTTTCCTGGCGCCCAGCTTTTTTTTTTATCCACAATATGAATGTCCCCAGTAATTACAGTCTCTTTATTCATACCTTCAAAAAAATATAATAGATTAATAATACAAGACTTTCCTTAGCTAAATCCATGTTATTTTGCTCCCATTCAGTAATTTTATTCTTTACAATGGTTTCTACCATTTCGTCTGGTACCAGCATCAGGCTTACCAGTCTGTAGTTTCCTGGATCACCCTTGGAGCCCTTTTTAAAAATTGACATTTCATTGGCCATTCTCCATTCTTTGGGTACTACAGATTATTTTAATGATAGTTTACAGTTTACTAATAGTAGGTGTGCAGTCTACTATTTCAGATCTTTCAACACCCTCCGATGTATACCATTAGGTCCATGTGATTTGCTACTCTTTAGTTTATCAAATAGTTTTTAGATACCTCCTGGTCTATCAATATTTATTTCAATACTTTCAATATGTCACCTTTAAATACCATTTCAGGAATGAGTAACTTCCCTACATCTTCTTCAGTAAAGACAAGCAAAGAATTCATTCAGTCTCTCCACTATGGCCTTGTCTTTCCTTAGCGCCCCTTTTACCTCTCTATCATTAAATGATCCAACTGACTCTCTCACAGTTTTTTTGCTAAGCAGTTTTTATTATGTGTTTTTGCTTCCATGGCAAGCTTTTTTTCAAATTTTTCTTTGCCTGCCTTTTCAGTGCCTTGCATGTAACTTACCAGAGCTTATGCTGTTTCCCATTTTTGTAATTTAGTTCCTTTTTCCATTTCCTGAAAGATGCTTGTTTGGCTACTACTCCCTGACCTCACATGTTTTGGCCTTCTTTCCACTTTTCTTAAAGCATGGCATACATCTGGTCTGGGCTTCCAAGATAGTATTTTTAAACAATGCTCATGCTTGATGTAAACATTTAAATGAAGGCCGCGTGGCCCCGTCCATGCCGGCCGCCCGTAACCGGGTGGAGCGGCGAGGAGCGACGGCGAGGCCCGCGTGGAGAAGTGTGTGTGTGTGTGGGGGGGGGGAGACAGGCCAAACGGCGTCCTTTAAATCTATTGGCTCCTCACCCAGCAGGAGGTGGGAGGGGGACAACCCCCTGGCTGGCTTTTGCTACTCACATGGCGAAGTCGGGGGCTAAGGGGGGGAAAGAAGAGGCAAGCGGAGGCGCTGTCACTTTGCTAGTCATATGACTGGTGATGGCCTCATGCTGCCGGTATATCTATATATTTGGATTTGATTGTTCGGGTATTAATGTTGATAAAGCTGCGACCACTTCTTTTACCAAACGGAGTTGTGTCAGATTATTGGGGTGTGGGTGTGGGGCGGGGAGGAAAAGGTGAGAATGGGTTACGGGGAAGGGCTAAGGAGCAACGAGTCTGCTCTCCCTTGGTTAATGAAGGCCGCGTGGCCCCATCCATGCCGGCCGCCCGTAACCAGGCGGAGCAGCGAGGAGCGACGGCGAGGCCCGCGCGTAGAAGTGTGTGTGTGTGGGGGGGGGGGGGGAGACAGGCCAAACGGCGTCCTTTAAATCTATTGGCTCCTCACCCAGCAGGAGGTGGGAGGGGAGCCAATGGGAAAGGATTGAAGGGGGCAGGGCAGATCGGCCCCAGCGGTCCCGGGAGTAGCAGAGTGGAGAGCGAGGAGGCCGGTTGTCCTGCCCGCCCGCCCTCTGAGGGTAGCGAGGGGGGGGGGAGGTTATTATAGGGGTGTTGCAGCTGGAAGGGGGTAGGCGGGATCCCGGAGGTTTCCGGGGTCTGGACGCTTAAGACAAGATTGGGACGGGGGTGGGGTACCCCCATCCCGGGACAACCCCCTGGCTGGCTTTTGCTACTCACATGGCGAAGTCGGGGGCTAAGGGGGGGGAAAGAAGAGGCAAGCGGAAGCGCTGTCACTTTGCTAGTCATATGGCTGGTGATGGCCTCATGCTGCCGGTATATCTATATATTTGGATTTGATTGTTCGGGTGTTAATGTTAATAAAGCTGCGACCACTTCTTTTACCAAACGATGGAGTTGTGTCAGATTATTGGGGTGTGGGTGTGGGGCGGGGAGGAAAAGGTGAGAATGGGTTACGGGGGAAGGGCTAAGGAGCAACGAGTCCGCTCTCCCTTGGTTACTTTTGTAGCCGCTCTTTTTAGTTTTTTTCTTAACTATATTTCTCATTTTATTATAGTCTTCCTCTTGAAAGTTATAAAGGTAATATTGCGGATTTCCTTCCTGTCCTCCCTCCTTTATTCAGTTGTTCCAGAAAGTATTTTGTGGAATGAATGGTGGTCTACTCCATATCCTTGAAATGTGGTATTCTAAAAGGATCGATATTATCACCATGGATGTGTTCCTCTTTCATGTGGCTTCTGTAGTAGCTGTGATTCAGATATTTGGGGAGGTTAGCCATCTATTCACAGAGTATATTTACTGTTCAGTTTTCTGGTATAAGTAATCTCACTGCAAGCAGTAGAAACTTGGTTGGATTAATTCAAGCTTCATCTCAGTCCTGATGAGATAGATCTGTTTAGAGTGAGCAAACCAAAACAATAGATAGAACATTTTCTTTTACTTATGGGTTTTGAAACCTGACAAAGTTATTTATAATTTAGGGGTGTATTTATTTAGATTTGCAACTTTCAATGGATGCACAAGAGTCACATGCCATCACAACTTCATTTATATCATGTGAAGGCACATTTTAGAAAGGTAATTTATGTGATTGTTGAGATGCTAAGTGAAAATGCATCAAAGTCTATGTCAGTTTTTAAGGAAAGGGTGAACCTGTGTAAATTTGTTCTAAAATAGACATATCTCTGCCCCTCACAGTATACATGTCTGTCAAGAGAAGACAGGAGATGTAGGCAAAGACAGGGATGGCACAGACACATGCAGCAGGAGATGGTATTTTAGAAACATACACATGGGGATCGAAGCTACTGGCACACGTGCATGCCAATATTTCAAAACATGCATGTCTATATGTTGGCATGCACACTTGTATCCTTACCAAGTTGAACATATGAAAATGACCGTTCACATGTGCAAATCACATCCATAGTCAAACACCAATTTTAGAAGGACCAAAGTGTATACATCTCTGCCATAAGCACGGTCAAACAAAAACAGAGGATATGTAGGCTGCTGTATATATGCTGAACACACTCGTGGAGGGGGAAATAAACAATGCCCCAATGCCTCATGATAAGAATCAGCCGAGACAAGCACTTTATAAAAACCTAAACATGCAGCCCCTATATGAAATCGGAGATATGTGTGTTTCTCTTCCTGAAATCTTTGGCATACCCCCCTAATATGTCCCCAACACCCTTCTGTTTTTATCTGGCAGTGCTCATGACAGGGATATGTACCCTTTGGCCCTTCTAAAATCGTTGTTTGGATGTGGATGTGATTTTCACATGTGAATGATCATTTTCACACCTACAAATCATGCATAGGGCTTCTAACATCCCCCCCCCCCCCAAGACTGCATCTGAACACTTTTAAGAAAGATCTGTACTCTGAGATTTATGCAAGAGTATTAGAAATAATAGATTATTATAATACTCTATTAGGGTCTTCATCTAGCAAAATTGAAGAGATTAGAGCAAAGTACAGCCACATGTCTTATCGAGAGGAAGGGAAATACTGACCACATCACCCCTATCCTGTCAGATTTACACTGGCTCCACTCCAGGTAGAATGCAGAATCAAATGCAGAATTCTCTTGTTTGTTTTCAAATGGCTCCATCAAGCTAAGCTGCTTTAGTTATCAAGATTACTCTCTCAATACAAGCCGCAGATTAGTATCTTACAACACGCTCTTTTTGTAGTATCTGCTTTTTCACTTATTGCCATTAAAAATCATGCTTTCTCCTATTTTGTTCCTATGAATTATTTAGTTTCCACAAAAAGATAAATGCATGGTTCAGTAGTCAAGTTTTTGGATAATTTTAAGGAAGTGTGGCAGTGACAACTATAAATCACAAATTTGTACTTATGCCTATCTTCTTCTATTGTATTATTTAACATTAGTTACTCTTGGGTGAGATATTGCATTGTAACTAACTATTTTATGAGGTTAAGGGATAAAGGGTAGAGAGGGATAATCAGAATGAGTGGGTTCTGTTATGCATATAAGTTAGATCAATAGGTTTATTTTTAAATATTATTAAATTCCATTTCACTGCATGCTTCATCAAGGTGATGTATGAAATAATATCTTCATATTCTATTCTAGTACTTACAATTAAAACAAAAAATAAAACCAAACCCTATCATTATAATTAATAATAAATAATAAATAAAAATAAAATAATCCTCCTAACTGCAATTAATAATAAACAAAACATACCCAATAAAACCACAGTTTCCATACAATCCTATCACACCACATCCCCATCATCCTCCCCAACACCTGCTTCTCTTTCCAACACCACCTACCCACCCAATCCACCATTAAAATATCCCATTCACAGTGGAGTGATTTATAGTTATTTTTCCCTAATGTATTCTTCAGGGTTAATCGCCTTTGGATAGAATAGTTCATGCAATAAAATAAAATTACAGTAGGCAATTTAATGGCATGTTTATTAAATTGCACTAAGATAGTGCATGTTAGGTATAAAAATCAACTTCGGATGGACCTGCATTAGTTACTAGGGGCATACCCAGCATGTTTCCTAGCCAGGGGCAGCCCAAGGATTTCTGCTGCTCCAGGTAGAAGCCCCTGCTGCACTGTCACCCCCATGCCACTGGCCCTTCTACCTCCGTCACTGCCCCTCAAATCCATCTTCTCATCTTGTGGTGGAGGCAGCAGAGGCTTTCATAATGGAGTCGGGTCGCCACTGCTGCCGTAAGATGAGAAAGATGGATTTGGGGGGCAACAGATGGAAGTAGGGGGGCCAGCAGCATGGGGGCGGCAATGCAGCGGGGGCTTCCGCCTGGCCAGGAAACATGCTGGGCATGCCAATAGTAATTAATGCAGGTCCACCCGAAGTTGATTTTTATACCTAACATGCACTACCTTAGTGCAATTTAATAAACATACTATTAAGTTACTCGACTCCATTTTGAAGCACCACTTTCAAAACAGAGTCGGGTTACCATCCACTAGACAGTCATTTAGTCCACCTAGTGGACGGCCCGAATCTGTTCTTGGCAATTAGCAAAGTGAGACGTACCATTCCCCCAGATATACCCTAGTCCTCAGTTGTGTTGCCTGTCTTGACTGTTGTGTTGTCTGACTTGACTAGATTGTAAGATCTTATGAGCAGGGGCTGTGTCTTACATGTTTCTGTACAGTGCCGCATATGCCTTATAGTGCTATACAGTAGTAGTACCCCAACATGCTAAATCGACAAACACATTTACCGCATGTGCACTTACCATCACCTATTAAGGTGCACCAGTGCTAACTGCACTGTTGATACTTAGCATCTGTTAATGACCCTTTTACCATCCCTAAAATGCATTCAACACCCACTTTCCACCCCTAACCCACTTATTCTCCACCTCATCACACACTAAGGGGGTCATTTCGGAAGCCCTACTCATGCTTTGAACATTCAAAAACGGGCATAAAGAGGAGCCATTATGACGTCGTCTCTGAGGATGTTCCCAGTATGAAGATATCCAAGTGTGAATGGGGATGTGATCGAGGCATGTCCAGGATGTTCCCAGGAACCTGGATGTCCCTGCCTGATCTCAGAAATATCATGATTGTGTCTAAGTTTAGACTTGCTCCAGGCAAAAACAGTGCTCATGTTGGGTGAAAAAACATCTAGAGGGTATAGAGAAGAAAGCACTCCCATCGTCCCTAGTACTCGGCACAATGTCAGCAATAGCTTCAGTTGGATTTGAACCCTGGCTGCCCACTTCTTTAACCATTAGGCTATCCTAGATGTCCAGGTTCTAGAATGTGGTTCTGGGGATGTCTATGGAGATGTCCCTGGAGACGTCCATATCAGGCACATTCACGTTTCTGTAATTGTGTCTGCACCTGGATGTGTCTGCTTTTTTTTCAGACCTTTTGGCTTAGACGTTCCAGATTGCACTTGGATGTCCCTTCTAAAACCTTTCTAAGCAATTAGCGTAGGATTATCACCACACTGTCATTTTTAGTGCATAATAACGGTTAGCATGGCACACTTAGTGCATGATAAAGCCTGTGTTAGCCATTAGCACACTTTATTATACATTCCTCTTAATATTTTATGTGATTAAGGGATGAGGGGATGGAGAGGGTTTGTCAGGCGAGTGGGGATTTCTTTTATGACTAGGTGCTAGAAGGATGAAACAGAAACAGAGAAAATGATAGTAGATGACCATGTAGCTATCCATTATGTCTGTCTACCCTGATTATTCAGCTTAACAATCTTTTCCTCTCCCTCAGAGATTCTCTGTGTCCATCCCCTGCTATTTTGAATTGAGAAACTTTTGTCTCCACCACCTCTTCTGGGAGGTTTTCCATGTATTCACTATCTTTTCTATAAGGAAATATTTCCTTAGATTACTCCTGAGTCAGTTCCTTCATTCCTTTCCATTGAAAGAGGCCCATCTTCTGGGCATTTATACCTTGAAATTATTCATATATCATCTCTCCCCTATCTTGCCCTTCCTCTCTTCCTATATGCCTTTGATAAAGATTGTCGATCATTTTAGTAGCTGCTCTCTGGACAGACTACATCTGGTTTATATCATTTTGAAAGTGCAGTATCCAGTATTGCACACAGTACTCCAAATGAGATCTCACCAGAGACTTACAAAGAGGCACATTCACTTCCTTTTTCCTGTTGGCCTTCTCTCTCCCTATGCACCAAACGTCCTTCTGGTTTTTGCATTTACTTTATGTACTTGTGTAGTAGTACTGTTATGTTAGCTTCTCTGCTAATTCCCCTGCCTATTGTGGCAGGGTCAGTCATACTACAAATCCCAGAATCCATCAGGATAAGAAGGCCCACCTCAGAAAAGATCAGGTGATCTAATTAAGAGGACACACAGGTGGTGGAGGGCTCCAGCAATAAGCAACCAGAGAAGAGCCCGGGGCAAAATTCCTGTCAAGCCAGGGTCATTTTAACAGGAGAAAGAGGAATCTGCTTGTGTGGGCAGCAGGGAATCCAAGGCTGGGTGCCTGGGCAAGACCCTCAGGAAAGAGGGGAAGAGCTGATGACCTCTGGAAGAGGAAGCAGCTGGGAGCTGGGAAGTCCTGCTAGGTTTGGGACAGGCAGAGCCATAAGGAGAGCAGGAGAGAAACTTCCAGGTAGGGGCCAAAGGGAGGGTGTGTCTCTCATCCCTGGTGGCAGTAGCCGGGCCGATGTAAGCCTTTTCTGTAATGTTTAAAGAGTATGGAAGCACATGAAGGTGAAAAGGACACTTCCCTTGATCCCATGAAGGTATTTTGCTAGAACAGTGAATGCTTTAGCCCTGGGGCAGGTTCAACAAGCTGATACAGAACCTGAAGGGAGGATGGGAAGGGCAGCTGCACAGCTAGTTAAACCTTGTAGCTGAGCAACACTGTTACTGTAAAGGAAAAGACTGTTGGGTTTGGATCACTGTGCCTATGACCGTTTAGTACTGATTCTATGGAACCTTTGCTGTATTTGTGTTCTGGAAAAGGGAGGCCACGCCTGTCACAGCTGCTGCTAGAAGCAGGTGTTTGGGGCTAACATCTAATGAGAAGTAGTGGTAGCAGAACTGCTGTAACTTTTGGAAGGCAACTCTTCTTGTTTTCTATAAAACCTGGACTGGAGTTGGCACCTGGATTGTCGAGTTGTTTGGTGTTCTCGAGGATGCAGGAGGACACCCAAGGGGTTCTGCCCTGCGTACCGTGTCACACTATTGAAATACTCAGAAACTTTACAGTAATACTAGCAACTCTGCCTGGTCTAGTCTAAAATAAACACTGACCATCTTGGTGTTCCAATTTTAGCTATTTTTTAATTTGATACTTGATTGTAATTTTACACATTAACTAATTTGCTTTAATCCCTCTCCTTTCTCTTTGATAGAACCTCACCCTCCTGCACAGCCACTTCTTATAGGTGGAGTTTTTTTACCACCTTTTCTCCCAGCTGCTCCCTATCCCTTGATCTTTCTCCTACCATTCCTTCAATCATTTCCATTTGTCTTCTGCTTTCTTCTCCATTTCTTCTTATGGCTCTGCATCACTTTTTCTTCCTATTATTGACACTCCGGGTCCCTAACCTTCTCCCCTCAACATCTTCAAACCCCACTCCTTATCACCCTCTCTCTACATTCCCCATTTCTTCTCCCATCTTGTCTTCTGCCTTTTCTTCAGCTCTTTTCCATCCTCTCATTTATCTCTCTCCTTTCTCTCTGAAAGAACATATCCTCATTTCCGCTGTTCCATCTGCTCTCTGCCTCACACTCCTCTGCTCCTTCTCCTTCTGTCATCTGGAGACATTAATCCTAACCTTGGCCCCCCTAGACTTTTCTCTCACTCCCATGGCAGTTCTTTACTCAATCATTGCAATCTCATTTATATTCCTCTGCTTTCTCCCTCCTCTCGCCCTTTCTCTTGTGCCTTATGGAATATTCATTCCATATCTAATAAACTCCCCTTTATTCACGATCTCTTCATCTCTAACACTTTCCATCTTCTAGCTTTTACTGAGACCTGGCTCCTCCCTGATGACACTGCTTTGGTAGCTGCCTCTGTCACGGTGGCTACCAAGTCTCCCACATACCTCGTACCACTGGCCATGGTAGTGGGTTTCTGCTGTCTCCTTCCTGACATTTTTAATCCCTCCTTCTACTTCAGTCTCACTCCTTTTCCTCCTTTGAAGTCTACTCCATTCACTTTTTTAATCCTTTACCTCTCTGGATAGCTGCTATTTAAAGACACCCTGACATGTAAGAGGATTTTCCCGAGGTAATCAAACACTTGCAAGGGAATTTTAAAAAGAATGTAGCACCACTTGCAAGGACTCTGGATTTAAAAGCCAAAAAGCTTTTCCTCCGAGTCTGAGTTTGTTTAGATACATCAGGAAATATATTAACTTTTTGCCCACAAAACAAATCATTCTTTTTAGAAAAAAAAAAACATTTCAAAATCTCATTCCTAACACTTTCAGAATGAAAGGAGACCAATAAGGTTGCTCTCACTGAAATTTCATCCAATGAGGATTCTATAAACTGAGAAATATTCAAGGACTCCACTGAACCAAGTACATCCTCTTACGTGTTTTATGAGCCCCTACAGTTAGAGGAGTTTTGAAGTCCTGTAGTGGGGATTGATATTTAGGTTCTATCTTGGCTAGTTAGTTTCAAAAGGGATTGTGGGGTAATGTCTCGCTTTCTTGGTACTTTTGTGGTATTCTTTAATTTTGATTGTATTGTAAGCTGGGTATGCTCTCCCATGATGTGGACTTGTGCTTTTTTTGTATCTTGTATTGATTTCTTGTTTGTAATCTTCTGTATTGAAGTTTTTCTTTTTCATATTACGTTGTAATATTGATGAAAACTTTATAAATAAATAAAAAAAAAAAAAAAAAAAAAAAAAAAAAAGACACCCTGACAAATCCACCTCTACTTTCTCACCAACTTTTACTCTTGACGTTCCTTATTTCTGGATTCTTCTTTCCCCTCCCTTATTCTTGGCACCTTAATATTCATGTTGATAACCCTTCTGACCCCTGTGCTTCTAAGCTCCTTACCACCTCATTCATTTTCCAGCTTTGCTCTTCTTCCCCTACTCATCAGCAAGGTCACTGCCTTGACCTTGTTTTTTTGCTCTAATTGGTATCTTCTAATTTTCGTACCTCAGTTCTTCTCTTATCTGACCATCATCTGCTAAGTTTCACTCTTCATCACTTCCCCCTCAATCTCACCTAGTCTCCTACCTTTTTAGGAATCTTCATACTATTGATCCATCGGCTCGCTCCATTATTGTCTCATCACCTCTTTCCTCCACCTTGTTTTCTGTCTGTTGATGAGGTTATAGTTTTCTATAATACTGCTCTCTCCTCTGCTCTGGATGCTCTTTCTCTTCCCATGCCATGTCCTATGAAGTGCATTATACCTCAGCCCTGCTATCTTTTACTATGCGCTTTCTATGCTCCTGTGCCTGCTCAGCCGAGCACATTTGGCTCAAATCCCACTCCCTTTCTGACTTGCTTTATTTCAAATTCATGCTTGCATCCTTCTAGTCAGCCATAGCACTCGCTAAACAAAACTACTATGTCCATCTGACTAACTCTTTGCCTCTGACCCCTGCTGTCTCTTCTCAACTCTTAACTCTCTCCTCAAGGCACCTCCAGCACCGACCTCTCCTCTTTCTGCTCAAACCCTAGCTGACTATTTTCATGACAAAATCCACAAGATTACACTCCAATTCCCCTCTAGATCAGTTTCTTCCCCTTTCCCCCTCTTCAATACCAGCTTTTCCCCTCAATCTCTGTTACTCTTTCATCTTTTTCTCAGATTTCTGAAGATTAAACCTCTCATCTTCTTTCCTCCTCTAAACTTACTACCTGTTCCTCTGATTCTGTTTGTCTGATCCTATCTCCTTAACCCCATCTCCTCCTCTGTCACCCCTTCTATCTCACATGGTCTAAACCTATTGCTCTCCACTGCAACTGTCCCTGAAGCTTTCAAGCATGCTGGGGTCACACCTCCCCTTAAGAAACCTTCACTTGGCCCTACTTCTCCTTCTAATTATAAACCCATCTTCCTTCTTCCCTTCATTTCCAAACTTCTTGAACATGCAGTTCTCTGCCATTGCCTTGAATCTCAAGCCGTGCTAGATCCACGTCAATCTGGCTTTCATCCCTTAAATTCTACTGAGAGAGCTCTTGCCAAAGTCTCCAGCAACTTGCTCCTGGCTAAATCCAAGGGCCTTTACTCAGTCCTCATTCTTATTGACCTTTCTGCTGCTTTTGACACTATTGACAACCACCTTCTCCTCATCACATTGTCCTCACTTGGTTTTAGGGACCCTAGGCTGTCCTCGTTCTCTTATCTCTCCTATCACTCTTTCAGCATTTGTTCTGGTGGTTCCTCCTCTTCTGCCATCCCACTCTTGGTTAGTATACCCCAGGGGTCTGTTCCAGGCCCTTTCCTTTTCTACCTCTTTATCCAATCCCTCGGTGCTCTCATCTCCTCCCATGACTTTCAGTATAATTTTTATGCTGATGACTCTGATCTATCTATCTACACTTGATATTTCTCTGACTCTCCAGGCCTGTATCTCTGTCTAATTATCTGACATCACTGCCTGGATGTCTCGCTGCCATTTGAAACTGAACATGGCCAAAACTGAACTTCTTATTTCCCCACCTAAACTCTCCTCCCCTCTTCCTCCTTTCTCTACTCTGTAGATAATGCTCTTCTACTTCCTGTTTCATCTGCCTGCAACCTTGGGGTCATTTTTGAGTCCTCTTCACAACACAAGGGTGGTCCTATAATGAGGTGGAATAAGGTAGTCGCCTCAGGTGGCAAAGTTTTGGGGTCAGCAATAAAAAGCCCCCAAATAACCAAGTGGCCGCCGCCTCACTCTGCATTCTAAAATTGAAGAAAAAAAAATCAAACGGGCCAGCTGCTGCTCCTGCCACTGCCACCTCCACTTCTCCCAGTCAGCTGCGGCAGAAGCATGCTACCCCCTTGATGCTGCCACTGCTGCTGCCCCTGCCTGTGCCCCTGATCTGAGGACACTGTGTGGCAGCAGCGGCAGAAAAAAAAAGTGCAAAAATCCCACACGCTGGTAAGCCCCTGCTGGTTCTGCCTCCCTCTGATGCAAAAGCATCACCAGAGGGGGTGGGATCCATCAGGGTTTTACAAGAATGCTGCAGTCGCAAGAGCCAACACTTTTTTTTTTGTCCTACATGGAGTGGTGGGTTCACCCCTAAACAGAAACAAAAACATGGGGAGGGGTGGCCTGCACAGAGCGACAGGTGCACCTACTCTTGCCATCTTGCTGGGCAGACTAGATGGACCATGCTGGTCTTTATCTGCCGTCACTTACTATGTTACTATATATGTTACACATTATGGGGAAATGCATCTCTTTTATTTCTCTGGTGTTGCTCATCATGTGGAGTCTGACCTCTTGGGGTTTTAGTTTAATTTGTGTACATATTTTTATTTGTACTTTAGGTTGTGGTCACTTAATCTGTACTTGGAGAGAGTCTGTGTTCTGAGTGTGTGACCGAGGCCAGGGGGGTATGTTTACTAAACAGCGGTAAGGGAACATGTGTGCTTTTAGCGCAGGTTATCGGCACACTTGTTCCCTTAACGTCAAGAAAATACTGCCTTAAGGGGCGGTAAAGGCACCGGCAGCATTAAGGGTGCATGGGGCAGTGAGTGGGCAGTTACAGCATGTGCTCCCATACCAGTGATTGTGCAATGACCTGAAAAGCCCTTTAATGCTGGGAATCCGATCGCCAAGTAAAACCTCATGGAAAGGGTGTTTTGTAGAGGGGAGAGAGACTATTTAAGCATCCACAATGTGATGCACTGACAAGGGAGCCCAAGTTAGTGATAGTTGTGCTACAATAGCAGCAGCAGCAGCAGCAGCAGCAGCAGCAAGGTGCTCAAGAAGGAAAGGGCACCATGCTGATGGTGCAAATGAGGCACAGTGGGTGGCACAGTGGTCATGCAGTGGGGGTGTTGGTAGATATTGTGGACTAGGCAGCTGCCTGGGTGGCACAGAGGGGCATAAGAACATAAGTTCAGAATATATGCCATACTGTATCAGACCAAGGTCCTTCAAGCCCAGTATCCTTTGTCCAATAGGGTCAATCAAGGGCACAGGTACCAAGGTGAGTCCCAAAAGGATACCTATGGTCAAAGAGGCCTGTATTGGGCCAAGCAGCAAATCTTCTATGTCCCCCGAATAAAGGTATGACCTTTCCTCCATGACTGTGACCAAACCCTCCTGAAGCTCAGCTATATGAGGAGCTGTCACGACATACACTGCCACTGTGTGCCAATGTTTGCCAATGCACTGAATGACAAACTATATGCCCCAATGTGTCTGAAATGCATTATACTGTAGCGGCAGGCCTGTCCCCTAGTCTCCCTATATTGTGATGGCATTAACAACCATTAATCATTCCACGCCATTCAGTACTGTATAGACCCCTATTATATCTCCCCCCAGCCATCTCACAACAGGTTGAGGCCTAACCCTTGTAATCTCCTCACGCAAGGGAATCCTTCCATCTGCAGTACCATTTGTGATGTCCGTCATGATCACACAGTGACAGTGGTAGAACACAGACATACTGCTGGTGTGGAACGCTGATGTGCCACATGGGGCGGTCCAAGGGACATGGCACCCTTGGCATAGATGCCGGCGGGGCCCTCCCGCTAGCATCTGAACACAGCTGTGGAGGAAGAGGCCGATAGCACCTGCAGCTGTAGTCCTCAAGGTAGCTGGAAAATGCAGGTGCCTGGGGAAATACCATAGCAGTGGCTGCCATCCTCCCCCCCCTGAGACGTATCTGTGGCAGGGTGATGGGGACCCTGCATTAGCAGCTGGTGGGGGGGGGGGCTGTGTGGCCATCCATGTGTACCTCTGCCCCCCTCCCATCCAGCTCTTATGCCCAAGGCACCTGCCGAACTCGCATGTTTAACATGCTGGGACTGCGTACCACCACCACTGACAGTGTGTGGGCATGTCTGCATGGTGGGGTAGTGGCATGGGAAGTGGTCATGTGTGCCATGCACATTTCAGCAAATACCAAAGGCCAGCCAAAGGGGAGCATGTCAGCAACAGGGGCTGTTATCCCCTTATGGCAGCACTATGGTACAACATACATGGTCGGTGTATGTATATGTGCAGAGGGACACAGGTTCCATGTCCCTGCTGGGATTTCTGTATTGCATGATCCTGTGAACAAGGTTTAGCAGACACTGCAGGAACAGCATCAACATGTGCAACCCCAAGGAGGTGGCCAGCATGGGTGGAAACATTCACCAGCATCACAGACAGGCTCTACTATCCACAGCTGGTTGGAGGCTAACAGCACACTGAGCGGGCAGTAACTGTGTGGTGAGGCCAAGGCATACTAATAGTGCCTACCCACAGAGCACATGTTATCAGTCCTTGAGCTGACATAGAGATAGGAGTGGCAGGCAAGAATGCCAACCATTCCTACTTTTGCACAGCGAACCAATGAGAGTGTGTGTGTGTGTGGCTCCCCTTTGTCCTGTGGCTTTCTGCACTTCACTTTGACTCACATTGTCCAAGCTGTTCTCAGCCTTTGTTTGAAAATGTGAATAAAAAGAGGCAGAGGATTGTGGGTATCACTTGAAACAGCGCTGATTTGCCTATATGTGTCTGCCACAGCGACATTTATTTATTTATTTATCTGTATTCATATACTGCCTTTCTCTGGGTCAAGGAGATTTACATAGAACTAGAAATGTAATTTACATTGAAACATTTGTGTTAAACTATGTACTGCATGCAATTTAAGAGCGTTGGGACTTAACTATATGCGGGTTTCTTTATATATACAATTAATGCAAGGTGGGTTGTTCTTCTGGTGGGGGGTTATTCACTGGTGTGGAAGTGTTTGGGAAAGAGATGCGTTTTTTTAACTTTTTTGCGGAAAGTCTTGAGGTCCATGGTGTTCCTGAGCTGGTCCGGCAGTATGTTCCATGTGTAAGGTGCGTAGTTCGAAGACTCTTTTTTTCATGCCTGTTGGTTTGATTTGGCTCTGATGTGTGGGATGTTGAGGGTTATGTATTGTCGAGGCCTGCTTAGCTCTGTGTGGTTGTGAGGGCTGTATGAGTGATCGTAGGTCTGTGGGAGAGTCAGAATAGATTGCTTTGTGAGTGAGCATGATGGTTTTGAATGTTGTGCGGCTCTGCAGAGGGAGCCAGTGAAGCTATTTGATATGTTCTTTTCTTGTTGCTGCTTGTAGGATTCTTGCTGTTGAGTGGAAAGCTGTCTGAAGAGGTAGGCGTGTGGAATTCAGTAATCCTTTAAAGATGGCATTGCAGTAGTCCAGGTGGAATATTATTGATGATTGGAATACTGTACAGAAGTCTTCTGGTTCAAGGAGTGGTCAGAGGCACTGGAGTGTCTTTGCCTTGAAGCAGATTGTTTGTTTGGTGGTTTTGTCTATGTGCTGTTTGAAGGTTAGGTGTTGGTTGATGGTTATTCCTAGGTATTTATAACCCTAATGCCAAGTAAAACCTTGCAGAAAGGGGGTATTTGAGGGGAAAGAGCCTATTTAAACAGAAAATTCCAGCTTCGAATTGGAATGTTACAAGATGCTCAAGAATCTGTGTTTAATGATGCTGAGAAGATCAAGAAAAGGTGGAAAGAATATACAGAGTTTTCATATAATAAAGATCAAGTGGACTAATAGCCGTTTCAACCTGTACCTTATCATCAAGAACCATTGGTGATGAAAAAAGAAGTTGAAGCAGCATTGTAAGCCTTATCAAAGAACAAAGCACCAGGCATTGATGGCATTCCCATATTTATTTATTTATTTATTTTTATTATTTAACATTTCTTCTATACCGCGCTATTATAATCAGTGCGGTGTACATGGAACAAAAACATACTACAATGCATACAAGCAACATTGAGTTTACAAAGAACAGGAAATTAAACATGGGATAAACCGGGAAAACTATGTACAAGTTAACTCGATACTATGTACAATACTCTAACTCATTTGGATGTTGCATGTGCTTTTGTGAGTGGATGGTACACGTATGATGATTAGCGGTTGGGCTTATGTGTAGGCTAACCATTTTCTGTTTGTATTAAGGTGCTAGGGCGGCTGGGGCATGTGGGAAGCTTGCCAGGTGTGTGTTTGCCTCGGATGGTTTCTGGGTAGCATTTTGTGAACAGATGGTGTTTCAAGGCTTTTCTGAATAGGACTAGGCTTTTGATGCCACAAATTTCATGGGGAAGGGCATTCCAGTTTAAAGGAGCAAAACTGGAACTAGAAGTATTACAGCAATCTGATGCAGCTGTTACCATACTTACAAGGTTCTACCTGGAAATTTGGAAGACAACATCATGGCCAACTGACTAGAAAAGATCTGTGTTTTATACCAATACTAAAGAAAGTTGATCCCACTGACTGTGGAAATTATCACACAATTGCTCTGATCCCACATGCCAGCAAGATTCTACTGAATTTTATTCAACAGAAACTACAACCATACCTGGAACAAGAATTACCTGAAGTGCAAGCAGAGTTCAGGAAAGGGCGAGGAACAAGAGATGACATCGTGGATGTGAGATGGATCCTTGAAAAGACTAAAGAATACCAAAATGATATCTATTTGTGCTTTAATGACTACAGCAAGACTTTTGACTGTGTAAACCATGAGAAACTCTGGGCCACATTAAGAAGCATGAGTATTCCAGAACACCTGATCGTTCTCTTGCACAATCTGCACATTGATCAAGAAGCAACAGTTCGAACGGAACAAGGAGAAACAGGATGGTTTAAAATCAGCAAAGGTGCATGACAAGGCTGCATACTTTCCCCCTTTCTGTTTAATTTATATGCAGAACAAATCATCAGAGAAGCAGGATTGTATGAAGACAGCCGAGGTGTGAAATTTGGTGGAAGACTCAACAACCTTCACTAGGCTGATGATACCACATTACTGGCTAAATGTGAAGATGATCTGAAACGTTTGCTTTTCATGACCAAGGAACATAGTCTTAAAATGGGCCTGCACCTTAATGTAAAGAAGATAAAGATCATGACAACTGCCAAAATCAATAAATTCATTGTTGATGGAGAAGAAATTGAAATCGTGGACTACTTTAACCTACTTGGATCAACTATCAATAAAGAAGCAATAAGCAGTCAAGAAATCAGATGACACATTGCTCTTGGCAGAATGGCTATGAAGGACCTAGACAAGATTCTGAAGAGCAGAGATGTCTCTCTCCATACAAAAATTCAACTCATTCAAGCCATGGTATTTTCAATAACATCATATGGATGCGAATGTTGGACAGTGAAAAAGATAGACAAGAAGAAAACTGATGCCTTTGAATTATGGTGCTGGCAGCGAATACTGCATATACCATGGACTGCCCAAAGAACAAACCAGTCAATACTAGAGGAGATCAAACCTAAGCTGTCTTTAGAAGCTCAGATGACAAGACTTTGACTTTCATACTTTAGACACATCACGCGAAGAGAAAGATCATTAGAGAAAGACATCATGCTTGGCACGATAGGTCAACGCAAAAGAGGAAGGCCAGCAAAAAGATAGATCGATACAGTAACAGCAGCTAGCAATGCCAGTCTGTCAACAATGAGCTGCCTGCTCCAGCTCTTGTTCCTCCCTTGCCTCGCCTAGCTGCAGAATTGAGCATAGGCTTGCAAGGACTGCATGTTCCTGCTTGACCCCTTGTCCCCCGGCTGCCATTCATCCTCACTGCTGGCCATGTGTTCTCCTGCATTTTCCTCCCCACTGGCCATAAATAATGACCCTAAGAAAGAACTCGCCATCTCAGAAGCAGTAAAACCATGCGCCCAAGCCCCTAACCATATGGCCAGTATGTAGAGCGATTCCTAGTACATGGGTGCCAGGCAGGAGAAAAAGGAAAAAGCATGGTCCGTCTCTGTCCGAACCAGAGGGACAAGAGGGTGGCCAACAGCCTGTATGCCCCTCTTAAGACCTTCCATGGCCTGCCCCCTTGCTGCTCCACACATTAACCCCTTCCCGGCTGGGTCTTTAACAACTATTAGCAGATGAGAACTCCAATGCCTGCTGAAGGGACCCATGTGAACTGTGGTCATTTTTGGTAGTATGCCAATACGATAGCTAGATCACAGTGGTTTCACCCGACAACACATATTTAATATGGCTCGTATTTTACAACATCTTGTATTTCATGTAATGTTTATATCATTATTTTTTCCATGTTCTAAATTATATATACATTTGGTTTCTCATTTTGTTGAATACAAAAATGAGGCTTCACAATTTAGCTGGAGAGTGATTGACCAGTTTGTTAGTAATTGGCGAGGAGGTGATTCCTTACGTAGATTGAGCTTTTTAGAATAAAGGTGGCTTTATTGTCTGAGCTTCTTGGAGCCTCAAGGGCTCAATAGTGAAATAGAATGGACCACTCTAGCTATTGCCTAATTGTCTACTTGTTGTTAAAGTGGGCAATCATTTTATTGGTGGTTTAGTAATTTTGTATTTTATCACTTGCAGGTGCTTATTTCCTTGTTAAGGGTATCTATATATCCTGATGCCAGTTCCTGTTTTGCCAAAACAGCTTATTGTTAGGCTATGGTTGCTGGTTGTCGTGTGTAAGGTTTCCCTTGATGCAAGGGCTCAGATTGCCTGAAACATAAGGGCCTGTCTACAAAGCATTTTCCCCATTGGCACAAAATGAGAAGAAACCTTTAGTAGACAGGTCCCTTGATGTCATGTTGGGTTATGATGATATTCTAAGATTCAGTTGAGTGTTTTAAAAAATTTTTCTCTGAGAATTGTTTGTTTTTAGTGAGTTGGTTGGTTGTACAGATGAGACCAATGAATGAGAACACTGGGACCAGTTGATTGGAGACTTGTTCCTTCAGTATAGTCCTAAACTGAACATCTAAAGGTTTCTCTGTTTTTCAGCTGTATGGTTTTCTTTAAAATAATGGATAGATGTTGAAGCTGTATGAGTGAGTATGCTTGATGATTAGGACATTATTATTGACACCCTTATAAACAATTCAAATCAGTTGGAACAGAAGAACCACATTCCCATTGCAGTGAAATTAGACACACCTGTGATCAATTGTCAGTACTCACATGGTCACATGTTACACATCAGTAATCAACCAACGAATGATGGCTCTAATGTTTAAAATGGCCACATTCACTCTCTGTTCCATGTTCACAATGGTGATGACAAGATAGCTGCCTGAAACCGTCAGAAAAGCCATTATTACCAGTCACCAAACACCAAACTTCAAAGGGGTGCAAGGCCATCTGCAAAGACTGTGAGATTCCTATGTCTAGTTTGCAATGCTATGAAAAGGTTTTCTGCTCATGGAACTGAAAAGAACCTCCTAGAATGTGGTGGGAAGAGGAAAATTAATCTAAGAAATCTTCGAAGTTGGAAAAACACCACATACAATATTCAAAGAGGTTAAGACTGACTTGGAGCAATCTGGAGTAGTGGTTTCAACTCACATCCTGTGCACTAAACAAAGAAAGACTTCATGGGCGAAGGCCAAGGAGGACCCCACTGCTCAAAGACAGACATAAAAAGGCATGCCTAATCTTTGCCCATACCCACCTTGAGAAACCGCAATACATCTGGGAAAATGTTCTATGCACAGATGAAACCAAACTTGAGCTCTTTGGCAATACAGACCAGCGATACATTTACAGATGAAGAAATGAAGCTCATAAGGAAAAAAAACCCTTACTATAGTTAAATATGGTGGAGGTTCCATAATGTTGTAGGGCTGTTTTGCTGCCTCAGGAACTGGAGACCTGGAACATATTAAAAGAATTATGAGGTCAGAGGGCTACCAAGTTATTTAGGAGCAAAACAACATAAAAACATAAGATATGCCATACTGGGTCAGACCAAGGTCCATCAAGCCCAGTATTCTGTTTCCAACAGTGGCCAATCTAGGTCATATGTACCTAGCAGTTTCCCCAAGAGACACAAGTTCCACAATGCTTGTACTGGGTCAAGCATTGATATCTTCGGTCACTTCTTAATAATGGTTTATGGACCTTTCCTCCAGGAACTTGTCCAAACCTTTTTTAAACCCAGCTACACTAACAGCCTTTACTACATCCTCCGGTAACAAATTCCAGAGTTTGATTACACTTTGAGTGAAAAAATATTTTCTTTTATTAGTCTTAAATAGTTTACCCTGTAGCTTCATTGCATGTCCCCTAGTCTTTCTATATTCTGATAAGGTAAACAATCGATCTACGTTTAGCCGTTCCACTCCGTTCATTAATTTATAGACTTCTATCATATCTCCCCTCAGCCGTCTCTTTTCCAGGTTAAAGAGCCCTAACCTTTTTAGCCTTTCTTCATAGGAGTATCCTTCCATCCCCTTTACCATTTTGGTGGCTCTTCTCTGTACCTTTTCTAAAATCGCTATATCCTTTTTAAGATACGGCGACCAGAATTGCACACAATATTCAAGGTGCGGTCTCACCATGGAACGATATAGAGGCATTATAATATCTTTTGTTTTATTTTCCATTCCTTTCCTTATCATACCTAGCATTCTATTTGCTCTCTTGGCCGCCGCTGCACACTGGGCCGAGGGTTTTAACATGGTATCCACAATGACGCCTAAATCTTTTTCCTGGATGGTGGTTCCTAATGTGGAACCTTGCATCGTGTAACCATAGTTTGGGTTGTTCTTCTTCCCTAGGTGCATAACCTTGCACTTGTCCACATTAAATTTCATCTGCCATTTTGATGCCCAGTCTTCCAATTTATCAAGATCCTCTTGCAATTTTTCACAATCCTCTTGGGTTTTAACAACTTTAAATAGTTTTGTGTCATCTGCAAATTTGATAACCTCACTCGTTATTCCACTTTCCAGGTCATTTATGAATATGTCAAAAAGCAGCGCACCCAGCACAGATCCCTGGGGTACACCACTATTCACCTTTCTCCATTGGGAAAATTGGCCATTTAGCCCTACCCTCTGCTTTCTATCTTTTAACCAGTTCCTGATCCACAATAGTACACTGCCTCCTATCCCATGACTCTTTAGTTTTGCCAAAAGTCTCTGATGAGGGACCTTGTCAAAGGCTTTCTGAAAGTCCAGATACACAATATCAACCGACTCACCTTTGTCCACCTGTTTATTCACTCCTTCAAAAAAAACATAACAGTTTAGTAAGACAAGATCTTCCTTGTTTAAAGCCATGTTGGCTGTCTCCCATTAGGTTGTGACTATCTACATGCTGAGTAATTTTATTCTTTATGATGGTTTCTACCATTTTTCCCGGTACTGACGTCAAATGTGCTACATAGTGTCAGAAAGCTTGGTCTGGGTCGAAGGCCATGGAAATATATATCCAAAGGTATAACAGAATGATTAAAAAGTAACAAGTGGACTGTTTTAAACTGGCCAGCAATGAGTCCTGATCTCAATCCAATCGAGAATCTCTGGAAAGAGCTGAAATCTGCCATTGGTAAAAGGAATCCTGGAAACATTCATGAGCTAGAACAAATCATTTGACGAATGGGAGAAACTACCAGCAGACAGATGTAGGAAGCTTAGAAATGGCTACAAGAAATGTTTGGAGGCTGTCATCACTGCCAAGGGTTCTGCAACCAAATATTAGTGAAGGGTGCCATTAATCCTGTCCAGGTCATATTTTGGATTTTTTTCTTAGAGATTACTGCATCTAAATTGCACAGGGATCTATTTTTTTGTTATATACTTTTAAACATACTATTAAAAACCACAACTGTATCAGACCCTATGTTTGTATCTGAGGCAATGGAAGGCTGGGTAAGTGACTTGCCCAAGATCACAAAGGATAGCAGTGAGATTTGAACAATGGTTTTCCTGGTTTTTAGCCCACTGATCTAACCATTAGGCTACTCCTTCATGCTTTCAACTCAATTTATTTAGTAAAGTGGAAAAGATGGAGAATTTTTCCAGGCATTTCAATATGAGATTGATTAATTTCCCAATATTCACAAGTATCTCATCAAGCTGAAATGCTTAAAAAAATCCCTGGTAAAAAGTGTTGAATTTGCCTCAGAAAGTAATTCTACCTACCTTCCAAGTGTATTATCTTCCAGAGAAGCGACAGGTAGGTAAAGTTAAAAGCAACATCAGGAAATTCTTTTTTCATGGAAAGGGTGGTATATGTCTGGAATGCCTTCCTGATGGAAGTGGTAAGGGCAAAAACAGTAACGGGATTCAAAAGAACATGGGGCAGATACAGAGGATCCCTATATAGCAAGAGGACTGAATCAAAATAAACTTAAATAACTTTTATACTTCAACAAATAGAGGAGAGTAACCTGCATGGATCGGCGGGTACAACCCTAAAGAAAGGTATCAAAGGGCATGAGGCTGCAGGTACAGCCTTAAAGACGCTGAGAGGGATAATCTGCATGGAGCGGCAGACATCACACTAGCTATGTTGCTGGGACTATACTCATCTTTATCTGATGTCAACTATTATATTACTATGTTAGGCCCTTTCCCCAAGGGGGCTTTCTATGGATGGTGTAAACCTTACCCAGGTGTTGGAGACATCATCTGAAGATCACTTGGCTAGATCATATTACTGGTCTCTTTTGTTCTAGAATCTGATAAAGAGTAGATTCTGAAACTGTATTTCAGAAATCATGATACGTTATTTCTGTGGGGGAAGAGTGCGGATTTTTCCTCATGTGTATGTTATTGCACGATCTAAAAAACGTCATTTTCTTTCTATAAGCCTGGAAGCTTTAGCTTTTCTTTTGGGGCTACAGCTTATATGACCCTAGTAGCATTGATTTTCTTGAATAAGAAATATAGTGCAAATGTGCTGGGGCCTATTGTTTAGGAGCTATGGGAAATTTTGAATGTATTTAGTAGTTGATACACCACTATTTTGATTCTTTATTTTCTTTTATACATAATTGTTTAGCTTCAGCTGGTTTCTTATTGCCCCCCCCCCTTCATTTTTCTTGTGGGCTTATAGTTGACAAATTGAGATTTCCTTTTCATTTCTTCCTTATAGTTTTAGCACATGTCTTATGAGGATTTATTCAATGTACTTTTGGGGTTTTTTTTGCAACTATATGTATTATCTTACTAATGCTTGTATGTGATGTTAAAAGTGCATAATAAAAAAAGGAACCAAAATCAATAATCGATCCTTATCTTGCTAATGAATTAAGCTATACAACTCACAACTTACAAGATCTAAGAAAGCCAGGGAAGATGATAGAATAATGAAAAGCCAAGAAAACATATTAGCTCAATGGCAAAATTAATTATGTATGGAAAAAGGGTCTATAAAAAAGAGAGAGCAATCTAATACATCTCATTAATGCTTTTAATTAAATTAGTCTGTATCAGAGTCCGAGGATTCCCCTTTCATCTTTTCAGACATCTTGAAAATTTTGGCATCATGATAATTGAAGGCAAGATATTTGGTAGTAAGTATTTATTGATATTTCAAAATTTGAGTTATGATATTCTTGACAAAAAGACATGTATCTCTTGGGACTTGCTTGAATAACTCTTGGCAAATCTGTGAAATATATGGGTTTTAAATTCTCTGTCTGATCATCTTTTCTTTTCCAAACCATGTACATGACACACTTTGGAAAAGTAACATGGCTCATATTATAATTATATCAAATCTGATGCATAGCTAATAATGTAGAACAAGCCTACCTGATATGTCCTTACTCTGTTGATTCACCATAGTTCTAAAAGGAACAAGGTTTGCTTTATCACTCTGAATTATGTGATCAAATGAAAGTCAAACATTTTTGCTAATAAGGCAGATATTCTTGGTAAAAAAGAATCATATATTCATATTCCACCTTCCCTAGCATGCCGTTCAAGTGAATATTCTTAGAATGATTTTTATCAGAGTGACTTAGTTTTAACAGCTATATGCCACAATTTTCATATCATTTTGTAGACGGTGAGGTAGAAAATGTCGGACGTTTAGTCAATCAGATCATACTTCATGAATGCTATTTCTAGCTCTTGAATAGCAAACAAGAAGATCTGCAAGTAACCAGCTTGCACTTCTGTAAGTTCACTGATACGAATGTGCTTTCTGGAACAGGCTTATTTTGTGTGCAAGGACTACCTGCATAGTATAACCGAAGAATACAATCTGTGTAGCATAGACTGAAGTAAAAAAAAAAAAAGAATCAGGCCTGTGGCACATTTAATAAAAGACTGGATTTTAATTCATTAATGCAGCCAAATACAATCAGCTTTTGAATGGGTGAGTGATAAAATGTGAATTATGTTTACATGGTGTCATCAAATATGTTGAGCCACTGGGAGAAAAAAACTGTGGAGGCTGTTTTTAGGCAAACTGGTATCTATAGAAATGTAGCTTGGGTAATACTTTTAGATCTCACATGGAAAAAAATATCAAAGAGAATGAATCATAGAAGTCTTAAACTGGAGAGGAAGTTGCAATCCTCTTATTAGCAATGTGACATACTAAGGAAATAAGATGATGAAGAAGCTGATTAATTTAACAGGTGCAAAAGACTGAAAGTACTAAATGCAACTGTCAAGCCACATGGGGAATTTATTTTGGAAATGAAAAAGAAAGATGCATCTAGGAGACAAACTGGTAGGTTAGTAAGGGCAGGTTGGTGACATACTTGAAGTACAATTGTTTCTGTTTTTTCCTCTGGTTTTGTTTCTGTGCATTTATCATTGATTTCTCCTATTTTACAGATGATGGTTTTCCTAAAATGAAATAATATGGATTGTCACAAAATGACACAGTATTATGCCAAATTCATAAGAACATAAGAACATAAGATATGTCATACAGGGTCGGACCAAGGTCCATCAAGCCCAGTATCCTGTTTCCAACAGTGGCCAGTATAGGTCATATGTACCTAGGAGTTTCCCCAAAAAACACAGGTTCCACAATGCTTGTACTGGGTCAAGCATTGATATCCTGGTTCCCTTCTTAATAATGGTTATGGACCTTTCCTCCAGAAACTTGTCCAAACCTTTTTTAAACCCAGCTACACTAACAGCCTTTACTACATCCTCCGGTAACAAATTCCAGCGTTTGATTACACGTTGAGTGAAAAAATATCTTCTTTTATTAGTCTTAAATAGTTTACCCTGTAGCTTCATTGCATGTCCCCTAGTCTTTCTATATGCTGATAAGGTAAACAATCGATCTGCGTTTACCCGTTCCACTCCGTTCATTAATTTATAGACTTCTATCATATCTCCCCTCAGCCGTCTCTTTTCCAGGTTAAAGAGCCCTAACCTTTTTAGCCTTTCTTCATAGGAGTATCCTTCCATCCCCTTTACCATTTTGGTGTCTCTTCTCTGAACCTTTTCTAATAACGCTATATACTTTTTAAGATATGGCGATCAGAACTGCACACAATATTCAAGGTGCGGTCTCACCATGGAACGATATAGAGGCATTATAATATCTTTTGTTTTATTTTCCATTCCTTTCCTTATGATGCCTAGCATTCTATTTGCTCTCTTGGCCGCCGCTGCACACTGGGCCGAGGGTTTTAACATGTTATCCACAATGACGCCTAAATCTTTTTCCTGGGTGGTGGTTCCTAATGTGGAACCTTGCATCGTGTAACCATAGTTTGGGTTGATCTTCCCTACGTGCATAACTTTGCACTTGTCCACATAAAATTTCATCTGCCATTTTGATGCCCAGTCTTCCAATTTATCAAGATCCTCTTGCAATTTTCCACAATCCTCTTGGGTTTAAACAACTTTAAATAGTTTTGTGTCATCTGCAAATTTGATAACCTCACATGTTATTCCATTTTCCAGGTCATTTATGAATATGTCAAAAAGCAGTGGACCCAGCACAGATCCCTGGGGTACACCACTATTCACCTTTCTCCATTGGGAAAATTGGCCATTTAGCCCAACCCTCTGCTTTCTATCTTTTAACCAGTTCCTGATCCACAGTAGTACACTGCCTCCTATCCCATGACTCTTTAGTTTTGCCAAAAGTCTCTGATGAGGGACCTTGTCAAAGGCTTTCTGAAAGTCCAGATACACTATATCAACTGACTCACCTTTGTCCACCTGTTTATTCACACTTTCAAAAATACATAACAGATTAGTAAGACAAGATCTTCTTTGTCTAAAGCCATGTTGGCTGTCTCCCATTAGGCCATGACTATCTACATGCCGAGTAATTTTGTTCTTTATGAAGGTTTCTATCATTTTTCCCGGTACTGACGTCAGGCTCACCGGTCTGTAGTTTCCCGGATCACCCCTGGAACCCTTTTTAAAAACTGACGTTAGATTGGCAGTCCTCCAATCTTCAAGTATTACAGATGATTTTAATGATAGTTCACAGATTACTAATAGCAGGTCTGCAATCTCATATTTCAGTTCTTTCAACACCCTTGGATGTATACCATCCGGCCTAGGTGATTTGCTACTCTTCAGTTTAATAGTTGTAATACATCTTCTCGATGTATCGATATTTCCCTCAATTCTTCTGCACCTTTAAATACCACTTCAGTCATGGGTAACATCCCTACATCTTCAGTCTCTCCGCTATCGTCTTGTCGCCTCTTACTGCTCCTTTAACCCCTTTATCATCTAATGGACCAACTGACTCTCTCACAGTTTTTTTTACTATGAATGTACTTGAAAAAGTCTTTATTTCGCGTTTTTGCTTCTGCAGCAAGCTTCTTCTCAAATTCTCACTTTTGCCTGCCTTATCAATGCCTTGCATTTGACTTGGCAGTGCTTGTGCTGTTTCCAGGTTTCATCATTTGGCTCTTTTTTCCATTCACTGAAAGATGCTTTTGGGCAACAACAGCCTCTCTGACCTCACCTTTAAACCATGTTGGCAGGTTTTTGGACTTCCTTCCACTTTTCTTAAAGTGTGGAATACAGCTGGTCTGGGCTTCCAAGATAGTATTTTTCAACAACACCCAAGCTTGATGTATGTCTTTAACCTTCGCAACTGCTCCTTTTTAGTTTTTTCTTAACTATTTTCCCCATTTTATCATAGTCTCCCTTTTGAAAGTTAAAAGGTAGTACCATGGATTTCCTTACTATCCCTCCTCCACTAATTAAATCAAACACGATCATGCTATGATCACTATTGCCAAGTGGACCTAACACCCTTATCTCTTGCACTAGATCTGATGTTCCACTAAAGACTAGGTCCAATATGGCTTTCGCTCTGGTCGGTTCATGAACCAGCTGCTCCAAGAAGCAGTCATTTATTTCATCTAGGAACTTTATCTCCCTAGCATGTCTTGCCATGACACCGACCCAGTAGACACCAGGGTAATTGAAATCACCCATTATTATTACTGCGCTGTAACTTTTGTTAGCTTCTTTGATTTCTTTGAGCATTTCATCATCCATTTGTTCATTCTGGCCAGGCGGTCGATAGTACACCCCCACTGCCATCACCTTTCCCTTTTTACATGGAATTTCAATCCATAGAGATTCTACAGCAAGTATTGTTTCCTGCAAAACTTTAATCCTTTCTGACTGAATGCCCTCTCTAACATAGAGTGCAATCCCTCCACCAATTTGATCAGCTCTATCATTACGACTTTTGGGTGTGCAGAGGGTCTTATTCGTGTTCTATCAGGGCTATGTTGTTGGGGTGTCGGAGGCTATGTGGGTGTTTTGAGAGATGGGGGGAGGGGGCGTAGGGTTAGTGCCTAAAAGGTGAAGACAGAATAGGTAGTGTTTAAGGACCTTTCTAAATTGGGAGAGGTCCTTTATTGATCGGATATGCGGATATGTTCCAGCATGTTGGAGTGAATAAGGTGAAGGCCCTATCTCTGGTTGCTTGGTTACATTTAGTGTATTCATTTGGAATAACAAGGGTATTAGCGGCTGCTGATCTTCTTAGCCTGTTCGTGGGAGTGTTGATAAGAAGTGAAGAGAGGGAAGGTGGGGCTATCTGATTGATTGCTTTAAAGGAAAACAATAGTGTTTAGGGGTAGCCAGTGAAGCTCTGTTAGTATAGGAGTGATGTGGTCCCTTCTGGAAGTACAACAGAGAATGCGGGCTGCTGAGTTCATCGCCAATTGAAGTGGGTTGAGGGTGCTCTTGGGTAGACCGTGTAAGATGATGTTGGCGTAATCAAAATGTGGTGTCACAAGGGATTGGAAGATTGTTCTGAAATCGCTAGGGGCAAGTAGAGGTCTTAAGTGTTTCAGCGTTCTTATTTTATTGTAGATGGCTTTGACAGTCTGCTTTATGTGATCTTTGAAGGTCAGCTCTTGATCTATGGTGACTCCCAGGTAGCGAATCGCTGATTTACACGGTAGTTCCGCGTCTCTCACCTTCAATGTTGTGGGGGGAGAGAATTTCTTATTCCTGGTTACGAATAGGACTTCGGTTTTCTTGAAGTTTATTTGCAGATTCTGAGATAAGAGCCAGTCCGTAATCGCGTTGAAGCAATCGATTATTGGGGAGAAGTCGGGGGCCTTGATTTTTATTGGGGTGAATATCAGGACATCATCTGCATAGATCAAACTGGAGATGTTGAATGCTCTGATAATTTCACAGATTGGTTGCATATATATGTTAAATAGTAAAGCAGATAAAGAGGATCCTTGAGGTACACCCTGTCGTTGATGGAAAGGATCAGACGTTGAGGATCCTATCCGAACCTGTTGCCAGCGGTTAGTTAGGTAGGATTTGCACCATTCCCAAGCCAATCCCTGGACTCCCTTTTCATGGAGGCGGTGGAGAAGTTGTGTGTGGTTAACCGAGTCGAAAGCTGCCGAGATATCAAGGAAGATAAGGATGAACCCATTTTCAATTTTGTCAATCCCTCTTGATAAGGTGTTGATAAGTAATGTGAGTAAGGTCTTTATACCGTGGGACTCACGGAACCCGTGTTGGCAGGGATCAAGTGGAGCTGAAATATCTATGTGCTGATGCAATTGGATTTGGACCACCTTCTCGATGATTTTGGCTAGAAGGGGTATACTTGAAATTGGACGATAGGAGTCTGTTTTCGCTGGGTCGAGTTTATTGTTTTTCAGGAGAGGGCGTATGGAAGTTTGCTTGAGAGATGTTGGGAATGATCCAGTTGTGAAGGAAAGATGCATGATGAGGGCTAGTGTAGGGCTCAGTTTAGCCCGCATCGTCCTAATCCAATAAGCAAGGCATGGATCGTTTGGGGCTGTAGTAGTATTCAAGGTAGCAATAAGGTCAGTGGTGAATTTCGCCGTGGGAGCGACAAAATATTTTAGTGGCTGAATCATAGAAACGGAGTTGGGTATACAACTTGGTGTCGATTTTGTACTAATAGTTTTCGATTGAAGGTAGTCTGCAAAGGACTGAGGCTGAATTAATATTGTTTGGTCAGTGGATGGTGCTTTAGTTAGGGATTTAGCAATGTTAAAGAGGTCTCGTGGTTTGTTCAATGATCGGAGAAGGGTTTCTGTATGGTGTTCTCTCATTTTTCCAGCTATATTCTCCCGGTGTTGCTTTAGGGCATTTTCGTAGTTCATTTGGTCGGTAGGGGACCGTGATCTGCGCCATTTTCTCTCTTGTTTTCTTAGATTCTGGAGGGATAGTCGTAGTTCAGCTGAGAACCATGGTTTTGGATTTCTATTTTTTGGTGATGCGCTGGATGCTGATGGTCTACTCGAGGAAGGTAGCTGTGAGGAGGAATTCAGAGTGGTATACCAATTTTTGATCACTACTTCAAGGTCTATGGCTGGTTCACGAAGAGCTGGAAGAGTACAGCTGATGAAGTCATCCTTATCGAGCGTCTTCAAACGGGCTGTTGATCTTGATGAGACCATATTCGTCTGTCTTGTTGGGATAAGGTTTTGCTGATATGGGACTTGGAAGGATATCACGTTATGGTCTGACCATGGGGTAAGTGATAGGTTAACATTGGTGCTTGCTATAGACTGGGGAGCGAAAATGAGATCAAGGGTGTTACCCTTGATGTGTGTAGGGGAGTTGACTAGTTGTGAGTAACTGAGCTCAGATATGGCATCAAGGAATGTGGTAGAGTGACTAGGGTGAAGTGAGGTGAGGTTAAAGTCACCAATTAACCAGTTGGGTTTGTGTGAGCTTTCGGGGTTGCAGGCAAGCTCTATTATGCTAGATAGATCTTCTGGTGGTGAGGATGGAGCTCTGTATATGAGGTTTAGGGTGATATGTATGTTAGATATAGAAACTAAATCCATGTGTGTGGTACTCCTAGAGGATATTAGATTAAATTGGAGGTTAGTTCTTGAGAGAATGAAGACTCCACCTCCTCTACGGACTGTTCTGTGACAGGTGTGTATTGAGTATGCTGGGGGAATGAGTTGGTTTATGATGACATTGTCTGTGTCTGCTAACCATGATTCGGTGACCAGGAGGAGATCTAGATTCAGTTTTGTAATAAGATCTGTAATGGCTGGCCACTTTTTACGCACTGATCGAGCATTGATGAGTGCGCAATTTAGATTAATATGCGAGGGAGTAGGATTGGGTTTGGAGTTGCTAGTTGTGTTAAGGGAGATATATAGTAGATGAGAATGCCTAACATGGTGCGGATGTGGTGCTGAGTGATGGTAGGAGGAGTGGTACCTTCTTCCTAGTCTATGCAATATAGGGATATTGTTTATGGTGGGAGAAAGTGCTGCTGTATTTTGGGTGGTGTTAGTTAAAAGATAGAGACTAACTATTGCAAGAAGAGAGATAGCCATGATAACAAAATGGGAGGACACAGTATAAGGCAGTATAAGGCTATGATACTGCATGTGCTATAATACATTCCTCTATACATTGAGTGTTAAGATACATCGTGTGCCGTTATACATTTTCTTATCGGGGGGTCGGAAGGGGGTATGTTGGTAGTTCCTGGTAGTTAGATCAAGTGACGTGTCCATAGTGTTCTATGAACAGCGTTGTCATCAGCTGTTTGCAAAAGTCTTTGAGGTCCGTCATCGATCTCAGTTCGTCTGGGAGGGAGTTCCAGATTGTTGGGGCAGCCAGGGAGAGTGCTCTTTCTGTGGTGTCTTTGCGTGTTTTTCTGAAGTCTCTAGGGGTGTTAACTTGGTTGGAGGTTCCTTTTCTTCTTGGGCGTGTGCTGGTGTCTGGTTGTATGAGGGTGTGCAGGCTGTTGGCTGAAGTGTGTTGTTTGATCTTAAATATGTTTATGATTGTTTTGTATTTGTTGCGTGAATTGATTGGGAGCCAGTATAGGTCTTTCAGAACAGGAGTAATGTGTTCATGTCTTGTTGATCCAGATATTATGCGGGCTGCCGTGTTTTGTGTTAGTTGTAGTGGTTTGAGTGTTTGTTTTGCTAGTCCAAGGTAGATGGGGTTGCAGAATTCCAGTAAGGGGGTTATTAGAGCTTGGCATACGGTACGGAAGTGCTCAGTGGTGAGGAGGGGTTTAAGTCTTCTGATGATTCTCATCCTGTGGTATGCATTTTTGATTGTTTTGCTTACGTGTGGCTTGAGATTCAGTTCATTGTCCAGGGTCACTCCGAGGTATTTTACTTCCGATTTTATTGGCATGGTTGTGTTTTGTACCTTGATGTCCGGTAGGTGGATGAAGTCTGGGTTGCGAGTGATTATTAGTGCCTCCGTCTTGCTGTAGTTGATTGCGAGGTTGTTGTCTTGACACCATCTTGTCATTTGTGTGAGGTAGTCTGTTATTTTAGAGTCCGGGTTGTCAACTGAGATAGGTGTGTATATCATGATATCATCTGCATAGATTGTATATTGAATGCTGTTTGCTTTCAGGATGTCACATATTGGCTGGATGTAGATGTTAAACAGTAGTGCCGAGAGGGCGGATCCTTGAGGTACTCCTTGGAGGACTTTTATGGTTTGAGAGGTGTTGTGGCCTACCTTGACCTGTATCTGCCTGTCGGTTAGGAATGAGTGGAACCATTTTAAGGTGGTACCATGTAGCCCAATGTTCTTTAGTCTTTCCAGGAGAGTTTTGTGGTCTACTGTGTCGAATACTGAAGAGATGTCAATGAAGATCATTAACATACCTTTTTTGGTGTTGTCTATGATTCGGAGGATGTTGTCGAAGAGGTAAATCAGCAATGTTTCGACTCCATGGTTGGGGCGAAAGCCATGCTGGTTGTCATCCAGTGGTGCATGGTTGTCAATGTGTTCTTGTAGTTGGTGTTGTACTGATTTTTCGATGATTTTTTCCAGAAAGGATATGCTGGATATTGGTTGGTATGCTGCTGGGTTGTTCTTGTCGAGGGTTGTTTTCTTTGGTATTAGTCTTACTGTGGCTAGCTTTAGTTGATCTTGCATGAATCCTTGGGTGAGGGAGTTGTGCACCATGTTGTGGATGATGTGGATGAAGCTTGATTTGGTGGCTTTGATCCATGACACTGGGGAAGGGTCTGTAGGAGCGGTGCTTGTGTTGATTGCGGAGATGATGTGGGAGAGCTGCTCTGTTGATGGTGAGCAGAATGTGTCCCAGGTCTTAGGGTGTGAGTTAGGCCGAGTAGATGCGCTAGGTCTTGTTTGTTCTGCGGAGTGAAATTTTTCGTTGATATGGTCAGCAAAGTTTTGCGGATTTATTTGCACTTCATCTTCTGTCCTTTGCTCCTTTGTGAGGATTTTCACTATTTCGAATAGCTCTCTGGGTTTGTTTATGGAGGTATTTATCATGTTTGTATGGTATTCTCTCTTTGATTGGTTGATGTGTTCATTGTATTGTTTTTGCTTTGTTAGGTATAGTTGCTGGTTTTCAGCAGCCTTGAACTTCCTCCATCTCCGTTCTATCTTTCTGAGTTCTCTCTTTTCCTGTCGTATGGTTGTTGAGTACTACGGCTTGTGTTGTCTCTTGTTGTGACGGTGTTTCTTGGGTCTGGCATCTGTTGCTTTGGCAGCGTTAGATAGGGTGTTGTTCCAGTTGGTGATTTGAGTCTCCAGGTCATCTGTTTCTGTGGTCAGTTGTTGTATCATGTCCTGTAGGAAAGTGTCTCTGTCGAAGTTCTTGAATCGTCTTTGTGTGGGTGTATTGTCTGAGTGTTCATTTAGATTGTCTTTTTGTAGTCGCAACTTTATCTTGATTATGTAGTGGTCTGACCATGGAACTGGGGTGATGTTGGGTGTTGATATTAGACCTCTTGATGTTAGGTAGCTGGTTGCGAAGATGAGGTCTGGGGAAAAACCGTGTCTGTGCGTTGGGGCGTCGACTATTTGGGTGAATTGAAGTGAGGTCATTGCTTTAAGGAAAGCTTCTGCATCTTTGGTGTTGGTGGACTTGAGGTTGAAGTCTCCTAGCAGTAGTGTGGGTTTGTTAGTTGCGGTGATGGCGCATACTGCTTCGAGCGTTGAGGCTAGTTCGTCGGGTGAGGCTCTGGGTGCTCTGTAGGTTAGGCAGAGTGCCATGTGTTTGTTCACGATGCTGATTGTGTTACCTTGTTGTGTGTCAGTGAAGCTCTGAGTTTTGAACTTTAGGTTCTTCTTTGCAATTATCAAGACTCCTCCTCCACGTTTGTGGGAGCGTGGGCAGTTGTATGCTGTGTATGTGTCTGGTACCAGTTGATTGAGTAGTACATTGTCGGTGGGATTGAGCCAAGTCTCTGTTATGCAAAGTATGTCTGGCTGATGGTCTTCTATGTGGTCTGCTATTGTGTGTATCTTATTGCATATGGATCTTGCGTTTATTAGCTCTATAGTTGTATGCTTTGAAGGATTTGTTGTTTCGTGTTTCCTTTGAACTTAGTGTGTGGGAGTTTGATTTGTGTTTGTTTTTTCTTTTTGTCACTGATGTTCTGTGTGTCATTATGTGTGCCCTGTGGTTCTATGTATGTCCAAGTGGTTGGTAGATGCCATGGTGAGGTAGAGTGTGGGTAGTGGAAGTGTGTGGTTGGTGGCAGGATTTGTGTGATGAGGAGGCTGAGTGGGAGAAACAATGTTGTGAGCATGTTGATTTGTTGTGATGTCCTGTGAGAGTTTTACTTGCGTTTCTGACGTCTTTCACTGTGGTCTGCTCCTTGTTGGTTTCTTCTGTGGTGCTGTCGGCGATGCTGTGTCCTTTGCTTGGCCTCCTTCTGCTCGCCTTCGTGCCGTGCCTAAGGGCCACGCCAAAGGGCCCTCTGGCGTGGCCCTCAGGCGCGGGCCCACCAGGCGCGAGTGCACCCTGCAGGGACGCTGCTTTGATGGCCTGCCGACCGCTGCTGTCTGTTCTCCCACTGCCCCAATTGGGCAGGAGCCGAGGAGGTGGAGAGTCCTGGCAGCGGCGTCTCTGAGAGCAGGGACGCCACTTTTATGACCTGCTGACCGCTGCTGTCTGTGCTCCCACTGCCCCGATTGGGCAGGAGCCGAGGAGGTGGAGAGTCCTGGCAGCGGCGTCTCTGAGAGCAGGGACGCCGCTTTTATGGCCAGCCGACCGCTGCTGTCTGTGCTCCCACTGCCCCGATTGGGCAGGAGCCGAGGAGGTGGAGAGTCCTGGCAGCGGCGTCTCTGAGAGCAGGGATGCCGCTTTTATGGCCTGCTGACCGCTGCTGTCTGTGCTCCCACTGCCCCAATTGGGCAGGAGCCGAGGAGGTGGAGAGTCCTGGCAGCTGGCATTTAATGTGTATTCTTGCTCATCTTTATACATTTTTTTACAAAAGTCTGTAAGGCCAATTATTCAGAGAGTTCATGCTCTTAACTTTGAGGTAAACTTCTAAATTGGTCATTTTCTACCTGTTTTAGCTACTTTAAGATCATCAGACACAATCACGCCTAGGTCCCGCTCTTCTTTAGTGGACAAAAGTATTTCACCACCTACACTATACTACTCCCTTGGATTATTGCAGCCCGAATGCATGACCCTGCATTTTTAACATTAAATCTCAACTGCCAAATTCTCGACCATTCTTCAAGCTTAGCTAGATCCCTCCTCATGTTATCTACACCTTCCTGAGTGTCTACTCTATTATAGATTTTGGTATCTTCTGCAAAGAAGCAAACCTTAATGACAGCCCTTCTGCAATATCACTAACAAAGATGTTAAAAAGAATCAGATCAAGGACAGATCCCTGAGGCACACCGCTGTTAACCTCCTTCTCCTCAGGGTGAGCTCCATTTACTTGTACCCTTTGTCGCCCCCCACTCAACCAATTTCTAACCCAATCAGTAACTTTAGACTCCATCCTTAGGGTGCTCAGTGTGTTTGTAAATCTCCTGTGCGGAACAGCATCAAAGGCTTTACTGAAATCCAAGTACATTACATCTAGGGCTTTCCCTTAGTCCAACTCTCTGGTCACCTAGTCAAAGAAATCAATTAGATTTGTCTGACAAGACCTGCCTCGGGGGAATCCATCCTGCCACCAATCCTGTAATCCATTGGACTCCAGAAACCTCACCATTTTTTCTCTAGACTAACCAGCCTGTAGTTTTCAACCACATCCTTACTTCTGCTTTTCTGTAAAGGGACCACATGTGCCTCTATCCAGTCCTCTAGCACCACACCTGACTCCAAAGAGGCATTGAAAAGGTCAGTCAGTGGAGCTGCTAGAATGTCCCCAAGTTCCCTCAATATTCTCGTGTGATCCCATCTTTTCCTATCGCTTTGTCTATTTTGTCTAGCTAGTTCCTCACAAACAGTCTTTTGTAAATCGTTCAAGATGCCCCTCACTTATGTTCCTGTTTGTGGGTGTTTACTGATCTCCTGCTCCTGGTGCTTCATCTGTGAACCCAGAACAGAAATATTTGTTAAGTAATTCCGCTTTATCCCCATCAGATTCTACATATTCCTCCCCTTCACCCTTCAGTCTGACAATACCACTTTTGCCCTTCACTCGTCTCGTCTTGAAGGACTAGAAAAAGGGACTGTTACTTCTGGAGAGAGATCTGCAACTGTGAGTATATACTTCTGGTAATTTTCTTTGTATTAAAGCTAATTAATCTGTGAACCCACTATTTTTTGTTAAATCAGTCAGGGCCTAGTAGCAGCAGTTTAAGTTTAAATTTAAAACACATAGGAGAACTTTCTGGTTACATTTCATACCCAGCAGAGAGCTTGTAGTTTACATTTAATAGTCACTCAGGGCCTAGCATCAGCAAAGTACTTTTAGCTTACATTTAAAACACAGAAGAGAGCTTTCCGGTTACATTTGGAACCCAGCAGAGAGCTTGTAGTCTAATTTTTTTTTTTTTGAAAGCTTTATTTATCATTTCGTGAACATATAATACATCAAACAAAAACGTGTAAAAAAAAAAGGATTACAACAAAGTTAATTGACAAGTCCAGACAGGTTCACTTCTACATGTAGGATCGGGACAGCGAAACAACAACGGCAGTGAAACTATAAAGGGGGGGGGGATTGACCGCTTATGTCCCACCGGCCAGCACCGGCAAAGTACTTCAACATTGACTAATTCGTGACTGAACTGTCCCATTTGCACATCAATCTTCGAAAAGCGGGATTTTGTTGTACATATGTTATCTCACAAGCTCGATGGTAGCACACCAAATTCCACCAGTATGCCACACTTAAGGCTCCGAAGGACTTCCAGTGGCTCAGGATGGCCTTCATCGCTAAACTCAGTAGGAGGTCCAACAGGGCATGATGCTGCTTCTGGAGACCAGGTATCCCCGCCAGAGATTTGTAAATAATCACCCGATATGATAACGGCGCGTCTATCCCAACCAGTCGCTGTATTCACCGCCAAACTCCTCGCCAGTACGGGAGTAAGAGCGGACAGTAGTACAACATGTGCGAGAGGGTCCCTGTTTCGTGTCCACAGGACCAGCAGCGGTCATCTTTCGGTTCTTGCCACTTGGCTGTCTTCACTGGGGTCAGATATGCGCGATGCGCTAAAAAGAACAACATCTGTGTGAGGGAGGCTGATCTAGATATCCGGATCTGGGATCCCCAGAAGGAAGCCCACATTTCTGGGGCCGCGAAAGGTCCAACTTCAGTTTCCCATACCAATTGAGCCCCGCCGATCGAAGGAGGTCCACCAGCTGTGATATTTGCCCGGTCCCTGTCCGGAATTCCTGGATCCGCAGGTAGGACGAGCGCCCATTGACCACCTGAAGGGGGGTGACTCCTGCCTTATGCAAGCAGTGCCGGAGTTGACCCCATTGAAAGAAGCATTTGTAGGGGAGTTGAAATTCATCTTGTAGTTCCGCAAAGGTTTTGTAGCTCTGTCCTCTGAGTAGATGCCCCAGATTGAAAATACCGCAGCGTATCCAAGTTGGCCAGGTGATGCATGTCCCACCTATTTTGAAGCGTTGGTTAAGCCACAGGGGGGTGGCGTCCGTAAGGTTAGGTCTTCTCCCAGCAGCGGTAGCACCAGACTTAAAGCTAGTTGAGTCGCTTGATGGATCTTATCCTGCGTATGCGGACTCGGGTGCACAGACGCGGCTCCAATTCGGTGACGCAATGGAAGAGGATCACTCACCGCAGATTCTACCGAGAGCCAGCTGGGGACCCCTGGAGTGTCTAGCTCCTCCGCCCACCATAAGCCTTGTTTGGCTATGGCAGCGATATGGTACCAGTAGAAGTCTGGAAAACTAACCCCCCCTTGCTTCTTAGGTAGCTTTAATTTCCAGGCTGCAATACGTGGAGTCTTCTTCGCCCACAGGAAAGCCAGTAACTTTCTCTCCAAAGCCTGGTAGAAGTGCTTATCGAAGAGTATCGGAAGCATACCCAGTATGTACGTGATCCTGGGCACTATGACCATTTTAATGGTTTCTAATCGACCCCACCACGTCAAGTTCAATGGTGTCCATTTAGCAACACAGTCTTGCAGGATCTGGGCGCATCTATTCACATTAAGCGTAATGGTGTCCGTCAGAGTGGTGCCATACGCGACTCCCAGGTACTTGAAGGACGACCTTTCAACTTGAAAGGAATACTTCCGTAGCTCATCTTCGGGGACAGCCGGTGTGAGAGGTATGATAGTGGTCTTGTCCATATTTAACTTGTATCCCGAAATGAGAGCATATTCTCCAATTATCTCCAAGGTGGCCGCCACTGAACTTACTTCCAAAAATAGGAGAAGGTCGTCTGCGTAGGCTGACAGTTTGCAGTGGTAGCCTTCCAGCGGCATTCCTACAACATTAGACGCCTGCCGAATTCGGAGGATCAAGGGCTCCAATGCTATATTGAATAGCAGAGGCGACAGAGGGCAGCCCTGCCTGGTACCTCTGGTGAGAAGGAATTCCCGGGAGGTGCCGCTATTCGCTGCCACCCGAGCCACCGGGTTGGTATATAGCAGTTGGATGTTCTTCAGGAAATTGTCAGGGATCCCCATCCAGCGCATGGTACAGAATAGGTAGGAGAATTCGACCCTGTCGAATGCTTTTTCTGCGTCCAATGCAAGGCCTACTAGAGGCTGGTCCGCGTACTGTGCCTTCCGGAGAACGTGGGCCAGCATGCGCCCGTTATCGGCCGTGGATCTTCCGGTCATAAAACCACATTGGTCCGGATGAATCAGGGACTCCATTACCTTAGATAGTCGGTTTGCTAGGATCTTGGCGTATATTTTATAATCTGAGTTCAATAGAGAAATAGGTCTATAATTCTCTACTTTTTTCGGATCCCTCCCTGGTTTAGGGTGTATTACTATCGTAGCAGCTGCCAACGCTCCTACCGCAGGGCATTCCTCCTTCACCCCCTTGTAGTATAGTAGCAGCTCTGGTGTCAGCTGATCTCTGAAGGCTTCATAGAATTCTACAGGGAGACCATCCGGTCCGCTAGCTTTACCTTTGGCTAGCTGACTGAGTGCCTTGTGGAGTTCCTTGCTAGTGATGTCGGCTGCAAGAGACTGCTGCTGCGCCTCCGTTAGCCGGGGACCATCTATTGTGGAGATGAAGGTTGAAAAAGCCGATTCATCACAGGAGACCTCAGATTGGTATAACTTGGTGTAGAAGTTTTCGCAAAGTGCTAGAATCTCATCATCTGAGGTATGCAATTCTCCACTTGAATCTTTTAGTCCCGCTATCTTGGTCACCACTCGTTTCGCCTTCAACATATTCGCTAGCAGTGGACTCGCCCGGTTACTATCATGGTAACATCTCCCTTGCTGGACTCTGATGGAATCACTAACTTCGGTTTGCAGCAGCCCATTGTACTGATATCGAAGCTTCTACAACCGGACCAGGACTGTCGGGTCTGCCCATCGGGCCAAGAGTCGCTCGCCGGCTCGGATTTCAACTTCTAGTGCCGTCCTTCTCTGCACTTCTGAACGTCGCTTACGGATTCTATAAGCATCCATATGTCCTCGCATAGTAGCTTTGTAGGCCTCCCACCAGGCCCATGTGGAGGTTTCCCCATAATGGTTTACTTCAAAGTATTCAGTAGTGGCCGCCTTCATTGTAGTACGGAATTCTTCGTCTGCCAACCATTGTTTCTCAAAAATAAATCGTTTCGAGGGATTCTTCCCTGGGCCCACGTTAAGATCCAGGAGGACCGCAGCGTGATCCGAGACTGTTATGGGGAGCAGTTTTATGCCCAGGATCCGTGGTATTAGCGTCTTTGAGGTTAGATAATAGTCGATACGCGTTTGGGAGTTCTGCGGTAGGGAGTAAAAGGAGTATTCCCTTGCGCTGGGGAAAAGTAACCTCCAAGGATCAAGTAGTCCCAGCAGTTCGTTCAGATTCTGCAATGCCGTTGAAGAGCGTGGCTTATGCTGTGGTTTGTAGGGAGTCCTGTCCAGAAGTGGATCCGGAATGAGATTGAAGTCTCCCCCCAGGATAATTCTGGAGGATCTGGCGCCCAGGAGCTCCTGTGTCACATGAGTAAAGAATTGCGAGTCATCGGTAGTAGGACCATATATTGTCATGAAGATGTAAGGGTCTCCGCTGAGCGTGGCTGTCATCATGGCCCAGCGGCCTGCAGGGTCAATTTTGGTCTCCTTGACTTCTACCTGGAGGGTCCTCCGGGCAAGTATCATGACCCCGCCCTTCCTCTTCAGGGCTGGTGCAGAAAGTACATTCCTATAGTGCTTATCCGTCACCTTGTGGGATTCTGTGAGGGATAAGTGGGTTTCTTGTAAATATATAATATCTCCCTGTTGTTGTCTGCAGTAAGTCAGGATTTTCTTCCATTTTGCAGGATTGGAAATACCTTTGACGTTCAGGGACAGTATTCGCACCCGGCTATTAGCCATATTCAGCCCTGTCGTGAGACTGGAGGGGGACATTCACGGTCAACCACCCTATAAACATGGAAAGCATCAATATAACATCAACATCAACTAAAAACATAGCCTGGCTGCAACCCGCCATAAACCACTGTGAAATTGCATGGTGGAGCCCCACCGCCAACCAGGCCCTACTTACCTCCTCCCAACATTTGGAGACTGGTAATCTTAATTCCCTGCATGCATGCTACTAAAGCAGACAGGAAATTCTAAGCGGATTAAACATGTGAGCCCTGTGCAATGATCAAACAAGCAGGCAAATTGAGGCTGAGACATGCATACTTAAAGTCCAAAGTTGTCCTTAACAGCTGTATGAGGCTGGAGTGATCAGCACTGCTCTCCTTGTGGGTCACGATGTCCCCGGAGTGGCGCGATGAAGAAACTGTAGGAGCCGGCAGTCATATCCAGTTTAGGAGCCTACTTCCATCCGGGCCCGCTCTCGAAGGAAAGCGCGGAGGGCTTGACCTTCCGTGAAGGTTTGGGTATGATTGTCCATTGTTACCCGCATGATTGCAGGGTAGAAAAGACCAAATCGCGCTTGTGATTGCTGCAGCAGAGGCCGGCATGCCAGGAGATCCTTGCGTCGCTGGGCCGTCTGTTTACAAAGGTCTGGGAAGAAGGTGATTTTGTGACCATCCAATTGTACCTCCTTTCGCTGTTTCGCCGTTTGCAGTATTTGTATGATGTGTTGATAGCGAAGCGCCTTAACCACCAGCGGGCGCGGGCGCGGGGTCTGAGCTGAGGGGTGCGACGGCACGCGGTGGGCCTGCTCCAATTCTAGAGGCCGTTCTAGGGTTAGTCCCAGTAGTTCCGGTATAAGCCGCTCGAGATAGCTTATGGGGTCGGAGCCTTCCCGGCCTTCAGGTATTCCCAGGATTCGCATGTTACTTCTCCTGGCCCTGTTTGCGTGGTCCTCCAGCAGCGTTTCTAGGGCTGTGACCCTCTTTTCCAACGGGCCGACCTGTGCGATTTCTGCAGTGTGTTTGTCCACCTTCGCTTCCACCTCCGTCAAACGTCTGGTCATATCATTGAGATGGTTTTTTACTTCCCTCAGATCTTCCTGTACTAGTGTCAGGGTGCCGGAGTTAGTGGCTACTAGCGCTTTCACTTCCCGGAGCTCCTGGAGGATTTCTCTTACCCCATCCGCTGCAATTTTATCGGGCGCCATTTTCTGCGGAGACGGGGGCTCTTGCTTTGCCCGTTTGCCGGATTGCCCAGCCATCTGTTGGAAGTCTAACCTGGCCGGTTTTAAGGCTGCCATAATCTCCGACTCTTTGACCCCTCAGATCCAGCTGCAAAGGCACCCGTACTCTTTATTCCGTTGAGGATTCTGTAGTGTTGGGAGGGAGCTAACCCTCTATGCGGCCATCTTCTCCCGCGGCAGACTCCGCCCCTTGTAGTCTAAATTTAATAGTCACTCAGGGCCTAGCATCAGCAAAGTACTTTTAGCTTACATTTAAAACACAGAAGAGAGCTTTCTGGTTAAATTTAGAACCCAGCAGAGAGCTTGTAGTTTAAATTTCATAAGAAGTTAGAGCCTAGCAGCAGCTAAGAGCTATAATTTAAATCAAATCAGAATATAGCTTACCTCAGCAGCACAAGACAGGGTACTGTGTAGCAGCCCTCTTTTAATAAGTGTTATTTCCCTCTCTCCCTTCCCACACCCACCCACCCCTGGGATAATCGTAGCTTTATAGGTACTTAAACATCTTAAAAGACAGGAGGTGCTTTCAGGTGAAGCTCATTACCCAAATCAGTCATACACTAAGGACCTGAGATTAATTAAGCTTCAGGTGAACAAGGTATATTACACGTATTAGGTACAGTTTTATTAGTATACATATCCATAGCAACCATTAGTAAGTAAAGAACTTAGATCTAAACCCAAACTTAAAACTAAGATGCAGACAGCAGTCCAGCAGCAGGATGGGGGCTTTCCAGTCTTTTGCATTGAGTGTCACATGTATGATTTTCTCCCAGTTGGTGAGAGGTCTTACGTGTGCACTAGGTGCAAGGAGCTCTTTGCTCTCAGGGAATGAGTCCATTCTTTAGAGGCTAGAGTAGCAGACTTGGAAAACATAAGACAGACAGAGAGGTACATAGACGAGACCTACAGGGATATAGTCCTGAAGTCCCACCTCCAGTCTGGCAGCATCCCTGTTGCCATGGAGGAGAGAGGTCACGTGACAGGAGAGCATCACCCTGGTGTGGCAGGAAGTGATCCTGTAACTAGGACCTGTCCTCCAGGTGATGTAAAACCCTCTCGCACCGAGGAAGTTTCTCCAGGGCCATGTGCCCATGAGGGAAGGGTTAGGACAGCCATTATAGTTGGTGATTCGATCATTAGGCATGTAGATAGCTGGGTGGCTGGTGGACGTGAGGATAGCCTGGTAACATGCCTGCCTGAAGGTAGCAGACCTCACGCGCCACCTAGATAAGGTCTTAGATAATGCTGGGGAGGAGTCTGCTGTCTTGGTACATGTTGGTACCAATGACATAGGAAAATGTGGTAGGGAGGTTCTGGAGGCAAAATTTAGGCTTTTAGGTAGGAAGTTGAAATCCAGAACTTCCAGGGTTGCATTCTCCGAAATCCTTCCTGTTCCACGCGCAGGACCCAAAAGGCAGGCAGAGCTCCAGAGTCTCAATGCGTGGATGAGACAATGGTGCAGAGATGAGGGTTTTGGATTTGTTAGGAACTGGGGAACATTCTGTGGAAAGGAGGGGCTCTTCCGAATGGATGGGCTTCACCTTAACCGGGATGGAACCAGGCTGCTGGCATTAACCTTTAAAAAGGAGAAAGAGCAGCTTTTAAACTAGATATTAGGGGAAAGCCGACAGTCACCCAAGAGCAGATGGTTCGGAAGAATGTATCCTTGAAGGATACTACCAAAAGCAGAGAGGTTCCACAAAAGAGTAAAGTAGCCCAAAAGCCCTCAAGTATGGAGCAGACACAGCTTAAAGATCCCAAATTACCCATGTCTAACAATAGCCAAATTAATATGAATAACATACAATCTCTAAAATGCTTGTATGCAAATGCTAGAAGTCTAAAAAATAAGATGGGAGAGTTAGAATATATAGCACTAAATGAAAGGTTAGATATGATTGGAATATCAGAGACATGGTGGAAGGAGGTCAATCAATGGGACACTGTGATACCTGGGTACAAACTATATCATAATGATAGAGCTGATCAAATTGGTGGAGGGGTTGCTCTCTATGTTTGAGAGGGCATTGAGTCAGAAAGGATTAAAGTTTTGCAGGAAACAAAATTTGCTGTAGAATCTATATGGATTGAAATTCCATGTAAAAGGGGGAAAGCAATGGCAGTAGGGGTGTACTATCGAGTGCCTGGCCAGAATGACCAAATGGATGATGAAATGCTCAAAGAAATCAAGGAAGCTAACAAAAGTTACAGCGCAGTAATAATAATGGGTGATTTCAATTATCCCGGTATCGACTGGGTTAGTGTCACGTCAGGACATGCTAGGGAGATAAAGTTCCTAGATGAAATAAATGACTGCTTCTTGGAGCAGCTGGTTCATGAACCGACCAGAGGGGAAGCCATATTAGACTTAATCCTTAGTGGAACACCAGATCTAGTGCAAGAGATAAGGGTGTTGGGGCCACTTGGAAATAGTGATCATAGCATGATCGCCTTTGATTTAATAAGTGGAGGAGGGATAGTAAGGAAATCCACAGTACTACCTTTTAACTTTCGAAAGGGAGACTATGATAAAATGAGGAAAATAGTTAAGAAAAAACTAAAAGGAGTAGTTGCAAAGGTTAAAGACGTACATCAAGCTTGGGTGTTTTTGAAAAATACTATCTTGGAAGCCCAGACCAGCTGTATTCCACGCTTTAAGAAAAGTGGAAGGAAGTCCAAAAAAATTGCCAGCATGGTTTAAAGGTGAGGTCAGAGAGGCTATTGTTGCCAAAAAAGCATCTTTCAGGAAATGGAAAAAAAGAGCCAAACGACGAAACCTGGAAACAGCACAAGCACTGGCAAGTCAAATGCAAGGCATTGATAAGGCAGGCAAAGGGAGAATTTGAGAGGAAGCTTGCTGCAGAAGCAAAAACACGAAATATAGACCTTTTCAAGTACATTCGTAGCAAAAAAACCTGTGAGAGAGTCAGTTGGTCCATTAGATGATAAAGGGGTTAAAGGAGCACTGAGAGGCGACAAGGTGATAGCGGAGAAACTGAATGAATTCTTTGCTTCGGTCTTTACTGAGGAAGATGTAGGGATGTTACCCATGACTGAAGTGGTATTTAAAAGTGCAGAAGAATTGAAGGAAATATCGATACATCGGGAAGATGTATTACAACTATTAGATAAACTGAAGAGTAGCAAATCACCTGGGCCAGATGGTATACATCCAAGGGTGTTGAAAGAACTGAAATATTAGATTGCAGACCTGCTATTAGTAATCTGTGAACTATCATTAAAATCATCTCTAATACCTGAAGATTGGAGGATTGCCAATGTAACACCAATTTTTAAAAAGGGTTCCAGGGGTGATCCGGGAAACTACAGACCAGTGAGCCTGACATCAGTACCGGGAAAAATGGTAGAAACCATTATAAAGAATAAAATTACTCAGCATGTAGATAGTCATGACCTAATGGGAGACAGCCAACATGGCTTTAGACAAGGAAGATCTTGTCTTACTAATCAGTTATGTTTTTTTGAAGGAGTGAATAAACAGGTGGACAAAGGTGAGTCGGTTGATATAGTGTATCTGGACTTTCAGAAAGTCTTTGACAAGGTCCCTCATCAGAGACTTTTGGCAAAACTAAAGAGTCATGGGATAGGAGGCAGTGTACTCTTGTGGATCAGGAACTGGTTAAAAGATAGAAAGCAGAGGGTAGGGCTAAATGGCCAATTTTCCCAATGGAGAAGGGTGAATAGTGGTGTACCCCATGGATCTGTGCTGGGTCCGCTGCTTTTTGACATATTCATAAATGACCTGGAAAGTGGAATAACGAGTGAGGTTATCAAATTTGCAGATGACACAAAACTATTTAAAGTTGTTAATACCCAAGAGAATTGTGGAAAATTGCAAGAGGATCTTGATAAATTAGAAGACTGGGCATCAAAATGGCAGATGAAATTTAATGTGGACAAGTGCAAGGTTATGCATCTAGGGAAGAACAACCCAAACTATGGTTTCACGATGCAAGGTTCCACATTAGGAACCACCACTGAGGAAAAAGATTTAGGCGTCATTGTGGATACCATGTTAAAACCCTCAGCCCAGTGTGCTGCGGCGGCCAAGAGAGGAAATATAATGCTAGGTATGATAAGGAAAGGAATGGAAAATAAAACAAAAGATATTATAATGCCTCTATATCGTTCCATGATGAGACCGCACCTTGAATATTGTGTGCAATTCTGGTCACCGTATCTTAAAAAGGATATAGCAATTTTAGAAAAGGTTCAGAGAAGAGCCACCAAAATGGTAAAGGGGATGGAAGGATACTCCTCTGAAGAAAGGCTAAAAAGGTTAGGGCTCTTTAACCTGGAAAAGAGATGGCTGAGGGGAAATATGATAGAAGTCTATAAATTAATGAATGGAGTGGAACGGGTAAACGTAGATCGATTGTTTACCTTATCAGAATATAGAAAGACTAGGGGACATGCAATGAAGCTACAGGGTAAACTATTTAAGACTAATAAAAGAAAATATTTTTTCACTCAACGTGTAATCAAACTCTGGAATTTGTTACCGGAGGATGTAGTAAAGGCTGTTAGTGTAGCTGGATTTAAAAAAGGTTTGGACAAGTTCCTGGAGGAAAGGTCCATAAACCATTATTAAGAAGGGACCCCGGATATCAATGCTTGACCCCGTACAAGCATTGTGGAACCTGTGTCTTTTGGGGAAACTGCTAGGTACTTGTGACCTGGATTGGCCACTGTTGGAAACAGGATACTGGGCTTGATGGACCTTGGTCTGACCCAGTATGGCATATCTTATGTTCTTATGTAACATATCTGAAAAATGTCTTATCCCCCATTTTATTGCATTGGCTATTTCCTCCTCTTTTTGAACCTTTGCTCTCCTGACTACTTTACTAGTTTCTCTAAGTTTTTCCAAATATTGATGCCTGTCTTCCTCTCTCTGTGATCTCTTGTATTTCATGAAGGCCTCCCTCTTTTTCTTCATCTTTTCAGCTACTTCTTTTACCTTTATTTGCCATTTTAGCAAAAAGGTTGGTTGCCTTTTCAGTTTTGCCCGCTGTTTTTCCATATCTCCCAGCTGTTCCTATCCTGCTAATGACTCTTTGAGTTATTGGCCCATCTTGGCAAAGTTAGTTTTCCTAAAGTCTAAGACCCTCACTTTTGAATGGATTTTAACAGCCCTAGTCCTAATATTGAACCACACCATCTGGTGATCACTGGATGCGAGGTGATCTTCCACTATAATATCAGAAACACTTTCACCATTGGTAAGCACCAAATCCAGTATGACCCCTTCACATGTTGGTTCTGTTACCAGTTGCCTGAATAGTTCTCCCTGTAGAGAGTCCAGGATCTCCTTACTTCTAGATGATACTGCAGCAGGGATGTGCCAATCAACATCTGGAATATTGAAATCCCCAATCAGAAGCACTTCCCCTTTTCTGGCAATGGTGCATATGTCTTCAATTAACTCTCCATCCACCTCTTCTTCTTGTGAGGAAGGTCTGTATATCACACCAATGCAAATAGATTTCTCTTTCCCTATTTCTAGTTTAACCCACAGTGCCTCCTCTCTCCCTTTTAAGCCCTGTATTTTCATAGCTTTAATATTACTTTTTACATATAGTGCCACTCCTCCTCCCCTTCTTCCTACCCTGTCCTTTCTGAATAAAGTATAGCTTGGTATAGTTATATCCCAGTCATGTCTCTGTTACCGCCACTAAATCCAAGTCAGCTTCTCCCATTAAAGCCTCAACACCTGGGATCTTATTTTCCATGCTACAGGCATTTATACACACTGCTTTCCATACGGTGCCCCTTTTATCCATTTCTATAAAGGTATTTAATGTTTCACTTACCTGGGGGCTTTCTTCACCCATCCCCAATGAATCTAGTTTAAAGCCCTCTTCAGCAGGTTAACCAGTCTGCTACTGAAGACATGTCAACCCTTCTTGGACAGATGGCCACCATCTCTGCTCTGCAACCCTTGGAACAGCATCCGATGGTTCAGGAAACCAAAATGCTCTCGATGATACTGTCCACGCAGCCATGCATTTACCTCCAGGATGCATGCTTCTCTGTCTTGGCCTTTACCCTCAAGAGGAAAGATTGAAGAGAATACCACCTGCACATTTATCTGCTTCACCCTTTGTCCCAGAGCCATGAAGTCACTTTTGATATGCTCAGAGGGATACCTGGCAGTATCATTTGTGCTGATTTGGATTGGATGAGAAACATTGGGTAATATTCAGTGGGCTTGATGAGTCTCGGCAAACTCTCTGTAGCATCTTGGATTTTGGCACCTGGCAGACAGCATACCTCTCTGGACATCAAGTCTGGTCAGCAGATGGATACCTCAGTACCCCTCAGAAGAGAGTCACCACCCACCACTACCCTTTCCTTCCTTGTGGTCACTGATTCTGCAACTTTGGGGTGCTTGAGCTCTGGTTCTTCCCTTTCCAGGGATGCTTTCACCTCCTCCACTTCCAGAGCTGCATAATGGTTCTTCAATTCAAGGGCTGGAGGAGTTGGATTGGTGATTCTTCAGGCTCTGGTGACTTATGTCCAACCTTAATCATTCTGTATGCTCCCATCTTCTCTTCTTCTGGAGAGCTTGGATATTTCAAGAAGCTTCTCATCAATATACTTCTCACTTGCTTGAATGCTCCTCAGCCTCACCACCTCTCCTCTGAGCTCCTTCACTTGTTTCCTGAGGGCTTCAGCATGCTGGAATCCTGCACATAGAATTGGTCCTACAGCAGGCATTGGGATCTCTGTCTGGACAGAGGCAGAATCTGTAATAGTGGCAACAGCTATGGCAATACGATTTTTCTCAGCCGTTGTTTGGTTGGTGGTGCTTACGTACCTTTGCTTGAAATGCAGAGCCCCTGTTAGGAATGCCTGGGAATATCCTGGTAGTAAGCAGACCAGATAGCAGATCCTAGAGAACATTGGATGACAGAGGAGAAGAGGGAGAGAGGAGTGTTAGAGATCCCCCAAGATTAGAGAGCCAGAAGAGGGACAGAGGCAGATGATAATGCCACAGTGGTGCCCCCTTTTTTTAAATTTATTTATAGAATTTCACAAAAACAACAAGAAATGAAACAATTTCCTGCAAGAAATTGAGGTACATGTCAGAGCGAATCCATAAAGTGAATAAAACAATACTAGATAATGATACAACATAACCCCAAGTAGTCCACATATTAGGGGGGGGGGGGAGAACAAGAGAAAAAAGCTTCCACCAGCCCCTTTGAAGCACCAAATGCACATGGCCCTAAACTAAGTGGGATCAGGCTCCTCTTTGTGCCTTCAAAATCTGCCACCCTAGTTCATTGCCTAATTCATCTATGAGCCACACTGAAAAGTAACAAGTAACAAAGTAACGAGTAAAGGAAATATTGATGCTGAACCTAGTGGTATTCTGTGAAATAATGGATCTGTAGTGAAGGCGATATTCTATCTGGACTGTGGAAGATGTTCATGTGACCATACTCCTTTGGTTTAGTGTAGTCAGAATTTAAAGGCTCGAGAAAAGCCCTTCATATCAGTATAATCTGAAGTTTCTTACTGGAAGTGACCAGGAACCATCAGCAGAAACACGAAAGCAGACTATTGGAGTGGGTGCAGCATCGCAGTGTTTTAATTTGCCTTTCCCCCATCATTCATAACACCCATTTTCCTTCTTAGACAGTCTTAATCCCAGCTCCCCCCCTCCCCATTGTGAAATGGCAACGAAAATACTAAAGGTATGCAGTCATTTTCAAATGAAAATGAGAAAAAACTCTTAAATTGTGTTACTTCCTGTTTTGCCATTAATAATGTGCACTATCACTCACTAGAGCATGCTATTGAGCAATAGTGCATCCTCTTTATTGATAGTATGCACATTATTGGGTGATAAGAACATAAAATATGCCATATTGGGTCAGACCAAGGGTCCATCAAGCTCAGTATCTTGTTTCCAATAGCGGCCAATCCAGCTCGTAAGTACCTGTCAGGTTCCCAAAAAGGTGCACAGATTCCATGCTGCTTGTCCAATGGGTAAGCAGTGGATTTCCCCAGTCCTCTTTAATAATGGTTTATGGACTTTTCCTCCAGTAGTGCATGCTATTAGTGGTAGTGTGCACTATTTGCACATGCATGAATAGTGTATGCTATCACTCGGTAGTGCACACTATTTGCCCATAGCAGGCACTATTGATCACTAATGTGCACTATTAATTAATGACATTTCCCCAGAGATGAAAATTTAAAAAATAAAAATAAATAAATAAAAAATCCTTGGCCTGCATGTCCCTAGAAAATATTGTACCTTGCAAGATCTCATCATTGTGTTATTTTGTGAGTGATCTGAAAATGCCAGACTTAACCTTACTAGTGAGCCATCATGGTTAGTATTTCCAGTAATAAGCCTCTTTCAGATGATTTCAAGCTCACGCTAATCCGACCACCTTTGGTGATTAATCATTCAAGGACAACACTATGCTGTAGTAGTTCAACAGCAGATTTTGGCAGAGAGTTTGACAGTCCACATAAAATAACAAAAAAAGAAATATGAAATACCTCTAATGGGCTAAACATTCATTTTTTCCATCCACCAGACCTATTGCAAACTATTTTCATAGTCTAAGGCAGCATGTGTTTGGAGTGGATTTACAGAGACTAACATTATTGAAAAGAGTTGCAGTGGGCCCAGATAATTTAACTGCCATTAATGGGAATGTGAGAACATATGGCATAAATCCAAATGACCATTCAGTATAAGTGCTTCTTTTGATGCCATATGCTATATGTCTGTAGGCACTCAAGTGCTTTAAGAGAAGATCAAGGCATATTGTAGTGAAGTAATCTATAAGCTTGAAATGAGTTGAGGATGAGTTATTGGAACAACTGGCAATATGTAAAAGCTTGATAATACAGTAGCACAGCTAGCTTGGATTCATACAAATAAAACTGATGTTCAACTAGACCTCTGAAATGAAACAACTGAAATAATGTATCTGAATTTCAGAAAGCACATTTTGACATTGCTCAGTAGCACTGCTGTTTTAACGCCTCGTTGGAGGTGATGCAAAATTCTCGTGCGTGAAGGAAAAGACAGTTGTGGCATATGTGTGCCGGTGAACAGTCATTCCGTTGGCTTGAAAAACCTTTGGCATGGAGTTTCTGAGTACAGGAGAAATGTTTGGCATGTAGGAGAAAGTAGAAATGCCATCTTTTGCTTCTTACTCATTAGTGGCTTTGCTCCTTGCATGGGCTAGAGCTCAACACTATAGAAATGGGGAAACCAACAAAGCAGCAAAGACCTGGAAAATGCAGGAGAAGGGAGGAAAGAGGAGGCACAGGCTCAGCCCTCATCATGAGGCCCTGCAGATTGGTAAGACGGCACCTATGTCGAACACGGAGAGCACTGGTTGGACTACCAGAGAGGCATGCCATGCGCAGCTACGTTTTGTGCTGATATATATTCAGGGATCACCTGGAATCAGGATGTTAGTGGCAGTAAAATTGGGGGGGGGGGGTGCCCAGTGGGGGTGCCCAGTAAAGCTGCCCAGTAAAGCTGCCCGATCGTAGCTGAGTGCTGCCTTAAGCATCGGGCAGGCTAAGCAGGGAAATTTTGGGGCTTTGCTGCAATCAGGACTGTTCGATGCCCCTGCAGTCCCAATCACAACAAAGAGCAGCAGCGGTAGCAATTTAAAAAAAAAATATGAGAAAAGTTGTTTTGTAACACGCCTGATCACGGCTGAATTCATCTGCGGGTCCCTGCAACTCAAAACGGCTCTTCATTTTTTGTGTTTATTTTTTAATTTAAAAAAAAATCCAAAACTGTTACCACTGCTGCTCTTCACTGTTATTGGGACTGCAATGGCATCAGATAGTCCTGATGGCAGCAAAGCCCCAAAACGGCCCTGCTGAGCCTGCTTGATGTTCATAGCAGCATTCGGCCACAAATGGGCAACTTTACGGGGGGTGGGGGGGAGGGGGGACCTTAAACATTTCCTGCTGCTGACTGCTCGATTCCAGCTGAGCCCTGAACCTGCCCTCAGACTGCCTCTTCCCATGATCCTGGATCCCTGGATCCCGGAAATTATTTATGTATTAATTTTTGAAGATAGCCTACCTAGTGGAATATCAGGCCCACTATGTGCTGCTATAGCGCATTGCTCTGCCTGCTCACCCCTAACCCTGGATATTCAATGCCACGGTGTTGACCCAGAGAAAACTGTCGCAGAGCCTAATTGGGTAGTGGCAATATTGGACCACAACCCTGTTAGCATCCGTGGCTAAAGGTAGGCGAGCCAAAAGCTGGCCTAGTTTTACCAATGGATCACTAACCGGGTAGCAGTCCAATATCGCTGCTACACATTTAGCGGCACTCCCTGCCTCCACTCTGTCCCAGAATGCCCCCAACATGCCCCAGTTAGCATCAGGGTGTGTAGGGGACATAGACGGGGATATTCACTGGCACTAACCATGTAGGTGTCATTGAATATCGCCCATTTAAGGCATTTACATGGTTTACTAGGCTGTAAGGAAAGGAATGGGGAATAAAACGAAGGATATTATAATGCCTCTGTATCGTTCCATGGTGCGACCGCACCTTGAATATTGTGTGCAATTCTGGTCACCATATCTTAAAAAGGATATAGCGGAATTGGGAAAAGGTGCAGAGAAGAGCCAAAATGGCAATGAGGATGGAAGGAATCCCCTATGAGGAGAGGCTTAAAAGGTTAGGGCTCTTCAACCTGGAAAAGAGACGACTGAGGGGAGATATAACAGAGGTCTATAAATTAATGAATGCAGTGTAATGGGTAAACGTAGATCGATTCTTTACACCATCAAAAAGTACAAAGACTAGGGGACATGCAATAAAGTTACAGTGTAACCCGTTTAAGACTAATAAGAGAAAATATTTTTTCATTCAATATGTAATCAAACTCTGGAATTTGTTACCGGAGGACATAGTAAAAACTGTTAGTGTAGCTGGGTTTAAAAAAGGTTTGGTCAAGTTCCTGGAGGAAAGGTCCATAAACCATTATTAAAGGGGACCCGGGTAATCCACTTCTTGACCCAATACAAGCATTATGGAACCTGTGTGTCTTTTTGGGAAACTGCTAGGTAATTATGACTTGGAAACAGGATACTGGACTTGATGGACCTTGGTCTGACCTAGTATGGCATTTCTTATGTTTGTAAATGCCTTTTGAATATGGGACCCAGTATTTTAAACAATGCCCATGCTTAATGTAAATCTTAACCTTTGCAACTGCTCCTCTTAGTTTTTTCCTAACTATTTTCCATATATTTTTCATAATCTCCCATTTGAAAGTTAAAAGGTTGTACTGTGGATTACCTTGCCAAGTGGCCTTAACACCCTTATCTCTTGCACCAGATCCTGTGATCCACTGAGGACTAGGTCCAGAATAGCTTCCCCTCTTGTCGGTTCAGGAACCAACTGCTCCAAGAAGATACTGATTTCCTGAAGAAATGATTGTGGATATTTTGGGGGATATTTTATTATTCTGTAATCTAACTTTTGTCTTGGTCTCTTTCTCATACTGATTGCTTTTATTCAAATTATCAACCATTTTGAATGATGTCAGTCACTAAGAGTCTATGAAAAATTTTAAATAAACAAGTTTATTGTACTGTGTGACAAATCAGCTAACTTTACTGGCATGACAATTCTTACATGTCGCCATACTAAGGAAGGATGTTTTTCAGTACCTGCTGGTGGCTTGCAGGCTTATGGGTTTTCATTTAAAAATAATCTGTAAGCTACTGCCATAGGCGATCTCCTAGGTCACACTCTTTGCAGATGCAAAGCATGAAGGGTAAAGCTGCTTACTTTTATCTGCCTCTCTTGACAGGCGCCACCCCTATCAACTTGTTTTCCCCATGAAAACAATTTTCCCCATGAACACAATTTTCCAAGGGTCCTTCTCTGATTAAAAGAAAAGGTAAACTTAACATAAAGTCATGATGGCAGCAAGATAAAATTGCGAGATACAGAACAGAAAACAAGGACAGTTCCCAGGTTCTGGTGCTGGTCCATATTGTCCCTGGCCAGATTATCTTTCTGACCCGGTGACAGGATACAACATGTTTTGTGGCTCTAGCTGCTATTTCTCCCTGTGTTATACAGTTTCCCCCGCCTCACACTGTGCATGCACTGTCCATTTACCATCTCTGTTAGGCAGGATACATGCCATCAACACAGCCTTGATAAGTGTTATTGCTCTTACGTAGGTACTGTAATCTTCTATTGGTCATGCTAATGGAGAATAATGACGTGCTTAGACGTCCCATACCTATGTACTAAAACGGGATAAGAGTTGTAATATTTGCTGTAGAATAAGTCAAGAAACATCTTGTAGTTGGATGATGGGATTAAGTGCAGCTTGCAGCAAATATAAAAAATCCTAATGTTTAACAGGACAAATTCAGTCAATAATTTTATCCTTTTTCAGTATGCTGGTTGCAGCAAGAAAATAGAAAGGCGAGAGGAGAAAAAGAGAGAGCGTCCTGGAACAGCAAGGCCAACAACAGCCAGGAGGGGACACTTACGTAATGCAAATACCAAAGAATTAGGCTCAGGACTTCTTTTCCGGCTGCACTGAGGGAGAAATTGGCAGCAGCTAATGATGAACTCAAATGCCATGATGTCCTTATGTAAGGAAATTAAAGATGACATAGATCCTCTGATGGCCAGGTCTCATGCCATCCTCTGGCTTGTCAAGTTCTTCATTCCATTAGATATGTTTAGTCTCTGGGACTTTTCAATCCACTCCGATTACAGCTAGATGATTGCAGCATTTTCCAGATATTTCAGTCAGTACTACAAGCCCTGTTAAAATTAATTAAGAAATATATCTCAAGTAGGGCTTCTGTGTTATCACTGGCCTACTTATGTGATGAGAACTATTATTTGCAACATATCACACTTTGAACTGCCTCATGAAACAGAATCTAAGCTGCTGAAAAACATGTCCAAGGTGCAATCTTCAGGTGTGTGTTGCTTGCAGTCTATTGTAATGAAACACTGTTATGGAAAGCAAGGCACATCAGTGGTAATGAAGAACATCATCGTACAGCCACAGAATCTCCTACATGGTATCCATAGGTTTGAAAAAAAAACCCAAAACATTTGGACATATTTATATGCTGTGAAAATAAAGTTCTACTTTGGAACATATTGTGCATTTGTTGTGACCAAGAGCTAGTGAAAAGGCAGTAAGGGGGTTCCAGTGTCTACATCCAGTCGCATGGACGTCTGAGCACTAGCTCAAAGGTGCTTAAATTCAGCCCCCCAAAGTTGCACAAAGTGGCCTAAAATGGTGGAGAAGTGAGAGCTTCACACAAGGCACTGCCAATGGCAGAGACATGTAAGAGAACTGCCAATTTCAAAGAGTTCTTTTATGTGGGCTCTAAATTGGAGCATAAAGAGGCAGACACGATTGCCATAAAAGCAGGCAGAGCAAATCAAAACGAAGAAGTGTTGGGGACGGAGGTGCCTGGGAGAGGTGCTGGCATGACAGTGCAGATCACCAAAGAAGAACTGACATCCTGGTTTGCGGAGCTCAAAGCAGAGATGGCTGGCATCAGAATAGATAAGGAAGGAGTGTTGAGTGAGTTGTTATCAGACCTGATAGAGGTTGGAAGGAGAGTGGAGGAATCGAAGGACCAAATAGAATGACTCCAAAGTGATATGGGAGAGCTAAAAGACTCCCTGAAAGATTTGGAGGCAGCAAATCAGTGATAGAGATGAAAATTGAGGATCTGGAGAACAGATCCAGATGGGATAAATTACATATTAAAGGGGTCCCGGAGGAGGAAGAATGTCGGGGCAGTATGGTGGTGGCACAAAAAATTTGCACAGCGATCCTCCAAGAGACAGATGAGAGCGGAAGAGAGAATGGTATAAAATTGGATCAGGCGCATAGGACTCTGGGCCCCAGAGGAAGCAGGCAGCCCAAGGACGACATCATATGTGTGCATGACTTTGAGAAAAAAGAGAAGATCCTGGCCAAGATGAGAGCAATCGGGAAAATTCAATGGAAGGGGCGTATGGTGGTGGTATATGGTGGATCTAGCAATGGCTACACTACAGCAAAGGAAGGCATGGCAGAGGTTTACAGCAAGACTATGAGAGGAGAACTTGAGGCTGTATCCTGCTGGACTAGCATTCACCAGTAATGGAGTGACAAGAAGGGCAACTATGCTCCCGCAATTAGTAACTACCATGCAGGATGCAGGACTAACAGTGATTCCTTCTACTGCAGAACCACGGGAAGAGGTGACAACAGAGAAGATAAGTGCATGGCAAAAGGGAGGAAAAAAGGAGAAAACAAACCAATGGGGAATGGGCAAGAAAAAACAGGACACTTGAATTCAAATGGGACAATATGGACTCTGATTGTCAAAAGAGCCAGCTGGATGAGAGCATTGGTGTGTAAAGAGGATATTAAGGAGGTATGGTATGGTTGATGTGGGGGAGGGGGGAGAGGCTGCTGATATGAGAGAGGTTATTTGAGTAATGATACATAAAAATATTTGAATGAAGCCTTGTAGTTGTGGGGGGAGGGAGATTGAGGTTGTGAGCACAAGGGATAGGGGGTGGAGGAGTATGATGGAGGGTGAGGGGTCAGATGAAGTCATCAGGGAACCAAGGAGGAGTGAGAGAGGCTCCAAAGGAGGGGGGAGAAGGGAAGAACAAGGGAGAGGGGGAGGGGACAGGGGGGTAATGATTCCAGGTCTCATATTCAGGGGAATTATAGTAGATGCTCAGATGACAAGACTTCGACTTTCATACTTCGGACACATCATGCGAAGAGAGAGATCATTAGAGAAAGACATCATGCTTGGCAAGATAGAAGGTCAACGCAAAAGAGGAAGGCCAGCAATGAGATGGATCGCTACAATAACAGCAGCTACGGGTACCAGCCTGTCAACAATGAGCCGCCTGACTGAAGACCGAACACAATTTAGGATAGCTATCCAGAGGGTCGCCATGAGTCGACTCCGACTCGACGGCACTTAACAACAACATAGTAGATGGATTTTGAATGCTGACTAAGTCACAATGAACCACAGGTGGGATAAAAACTGTGACATTAAATGTTAAAGGACTCAACAGAGGGTATAAGCGGAGGGCGCTGATACCATCAGCCTTCATTCTACTTCCTTCCTTTATGTTGATATAGGAAACACACCTGAAGAGATCCCAAGAATACTGACTCACAGGTAGGAAATACGAGTGGGCTCTATTGGCTGCACATAAAGAACACCCAAGTTAGCAGGGGTGGAAATACTATTTGCCAGAGAGTTGGTGACTGAAGAAAAGGAGGTGGTATGCGACCCTTATGGATGGTACCTTCTTTGGAGAGGGGTGAAAGAGAGAGGACCAATGATTCTCTGTTGTATCTCTGTCCCTAATATACAACAAGGAACATGTTTTAAACAATTCTACTCACAGATAGAGGGAAATTAGGGGACCCCCTTATAATTGGGGGGGGGGGATTCAATGCCACAATTGATCCTAAACTTGGCACAATGAGTAAGGGGGAAAGCCCCCAGGGAGGGAGAGTGCAGTTACAAAAGCTAATAGACAAACTGAGGATAGTGTATATCTGGAGACACCTAAGGGGGATCCAGAAGGATATACATTCTATTCCCACTCACACAATGTATATAGTAGGCTAGATATGTTGTGGGCCAATGGGAGGCTTGTGGATGAAGTACAGAATATAGAGATAGGACAGATAACCTGGTTGGACAACGCACCGGTGGGAATAGACATACAGATGACCAATAAGGCAGGGTTACAGTTTTGGAAACTAAACTAATCCTACTAGAGGAGCCAAAGGATGTAGGAATATTATGGGAAGCAATTAAAGAGTACCTGTTTTTCAATAAAAGGCGAGAAGTAAAACTCGCAGGAGTGTGGGATAGGCTTAAAACAGTGATACGGGGGGCAGTTGATCACCCTGGTGTGGCAGCACTGATAGCATGCAATAAATAATACCCGGAGTCAGTTCAAGGATCCAAACCAATTTATTGTGCACAAGGCCCAAGCATCAAAGGGCTGAGCAATGGCTAACAGAAACAACTTCCTTAAATACAAGCTTCACAGTTTGATACAGGCAGACTTTCTATTGGTCCCAACGCCCCCTGCACCTATCCAATCGGGGACCCCCTCACTGGGTCCTGTTCCCCCTTCTCAGGCTATGCTAACACAGGCTCAGTTTCTAGACATAATACATTCCTGCTACAAGGTCACTGCATCAGCATAAAAGCATGGAATAAAGGATTAATACAAACTTATCAAAAGCAGTTTAGAGCGGTTTAAGGCAGATCCTCAGCCTTCACTGACTTTGGTTTTTCTAAGCACTACTATTTATAGCAGTGGGGGTGGGGACTCCGGCCTAGCTTGCAGGCTCATACATGTACAGGCTATTATATAGAGACACAAGAAGCAGGAGACGTCGGATGAACTAATGAGTCTTTTATTGATAAGGACCCCAACGCGTTTCGGCAACGCCTTCCTCAGGGGAATAATCACTTAAACAAACAATAAAAACAAAATCAAAATCACAATAATATATAACAACAATTAAAACCAATTGGCATGATGTCAAATGTATAACGGCAATAATCATATATGAATCACATATATATATTGTATATAAAATATAAAATCACAAAATAGACTGTACAACACGAACAAAAACGTAGGGCTGAAAGTAGAACACAGACAACTAATGTATACATAAATTGTGAACATAATTAAAAATTATACCTAAAACATTAATGAGGAAAAAACAAATACTACCTATGTATTTGATATAATCAAAAAACAATATATATGACATAATCTTAATACATAAAGGGATGAGGAAGTAAATAGACTTAATTAAAATAAAACAACATGGTATAACATTGTGTAAACAAATTATAATCATTAAAAATTTTTATAATCATTAAAAATTTCATCCGGTAAAAGATGCAGCTTAATTGGCCATATACAAGGTCACTAAAAATCATAAAATAAATGCAAGAAAATAAATAAATGAAAAATAAAAACCAAAAATACAAAAATTACTGGCACAACACTGAAAAAAAGTGGATAGGATCCTAGTTAGAGCATAGCCAAACTGATCCATCCATAAAATAATTATCAATCAGGTGAATAAATATATTAAAAATGATGACTGCAGTCTCAGATTGATCTCTATAGATTATCTTGTGCCTTTAAAATAATCATATGAAACACTCTATCTTGGAGTGATCCTCATTAATGTTTTAGGTATAATTTTTAATTATGTTCACAATTTATGTATACATTAGTTGTCTGTGTTCTACTTTCAGCCCTACGTTTTTGTTCGTGTTGTACAGTCTATTTTGTGATTTTATATTTTATATACAATATATATATGTGATTCATATATGATTATTGCCGTTATACATTTGACATCATGCCAATTGGTTTTAATTTTTGTTATATTATTTTGATTTTGATTTTGTTTTTATTGTTTGTTTAAGTGATTATTCCCCTGAGGAAGGCGTTGCCGAAACGCGTTGGGGTCCTTATCAATAAAAGACTCATTAGTTCATCCGACGTCTCCTGCTTCTTGTGTCTCTTGGTGTTGCCTGCAGGAGGCCTGCTCCTCCTTGTGTTTCAGGCTATTATATAGGCCATAGCCAACCACACTGGCTTCTTAAAAGAAAAGATTAAAGGCGTAAAAGGAGGACCAGCTAATGAAACAGCTGGAAACTCTGGTGGTGCAACATAAAAACAAAGGGGGTAAGCAATTGAGACTACTAGAAGGGAGTTGAATGGGTTACATGTGAAAGACTGGATCTACCAATTAAGTAAACTGCGACATAATTTTTTTGTACAGGGCTACAAACCTGGAGCATATCTAACATGTAAGCTACGGGCGAGGGTGATAATAAAACAGATCTGTAAAATATGGAATAACCAAGGGGTATGGGTCTATGGGACAGAACAAATGCAAAACATTTTTTGTGAGTTACATAGAAACATGATGGCAGAAAAAGACCACATGGCCTGTCTAGTCTGCCCTTCCATATCAACCACTACAACAGTCCCTTTTTTCCTTTAGAGATTCTCTGTGTTTGTCCCATGTTTTTTTAAATTCAGCTACTATCCTCATCTCTACCACCTCCACTGGGAGACAATTCCACGCATCTACCACTCTTTCTGTTAAGAAATATTTCCGCATATTACTCCTGAGTCTATCCCCTTTCACCCTCATTCCTTCATAGCAGAGGTTGCTTTCAGTTGAAAGAGGCCCACCTCCTGTGAATGTATGCCACGGAGGTATTTAAACATCTCAATCTTATCATTTCTATCCCGCCTTTCCTCTAAAGTATACATAATAAGATCATTAAGTCTGTTTTCATATGCTTTATATGAAGAACACTAACCATTTTAGTAGCCACCCTCTGTACTGACTCCAGCCTGTTTATATCCTTTTGAAGGTGCAGTCTCCAGAATTGCACACAATACTTCAAATGAGGTCGCACCAAAGACTTATACAGAGGCACTATCACCTCCTTTCTTCTGCTGGCCATTCCTCTCCCTATGCACCCAAGCATCCTTCTAACTTTCACTGTTGCCTTTTTTAACCTGTTTAGCTACTTTAAGATCATCGGACACAATTATGCCTAGGTCCCGCTCTTCTTTTGTGGACAGAAGTACTTCACCCCCTATACCATATTGTTCCCTTGGATTGCTGTACCCAAATGCAAGGCCTTGCATTTCTTAACATTAAATCTCAGCTGCCAAATTCTAGATCATTCTTCAAGCTTAGCTAGACCCCTCCTCGTGTTATCTACATCTTCCTGGGTGTCTACTCTGGTGCAGATTTTGGTATCATTTGCAAAGAGGCAAACCTTACCTGACAGCCCTTCCGCTATATCACTAATAAAGATGTTCAAAAGAATCGGACCAAGGACAGATCCCTGGGGCACACCACTGGTAACATCCTTCTCCTCAGAGTGAGCTCTATTTACCTGTACTCTTTGTCGCCTCCCACCCAACCAATTTCTAACCCAAGCAGTAACTTTAGGGTCATTCCCTAGGGTGCTCAGTGTGTTTATAAGTCGCCTTGAGGAAAAGTGTCAAAGGCTTTACTGAAATCCAAATATACCACATCTAGTGTTCTCCCTCAGTCCAACTCCCTGGTCAGATTTGTCTGACAAGACCTGCCTCTGGTGCATCCATGCTGCCTCAGATCCTGTAATCCGCTGGACTCCAGAAACCTCACTATTTTCTCTTTCAGCAGCATTTCCAATAATTTACTCACCACCGAAGTTAAACTAACCGGCCTGTAGTTTTCAACCACATCCTTACTTCCGCTTTTGTGTAAAGGGACCACTCCCGCCTCCAATGAGGCACTGAAAAGTTCAGTCAGTGGAGCTGCTAGAACGTCCCCAAGTTCCCTCAATATTCTCGAGTGTATCCCATTTGGTCCCATCGCTTTGTCTACTTTAAGTTTAGCTAGTTCCTCGTGAACAGTCTTCTTAAATCGTTCAAGATGCCACTTACTTCTTATTAATTTATTTATATATAATTAATTAACTTATTTATTTAACATCTTTTTTTTCTATCATCTTTCTACATGTCAAAATGGTTTCCAGAGAATTCAGTGCAGTAACAACACTTGAACAATAAAATGCACATTACAAGGAACATATAATTTAACATTTGTTCAACATCAAATGGTTATAGTAAAACCATTTAAAATATACTAGTGGGTTGTCATCGTTGTTTAACTGAGTGTTTCTTGTTCAGTTTCTGACCCATAATATTCCAGGAACAAGAGTCTTTAGGTTTTTGCGGAATTGGCTGGTTAGCTGGATGGATCTAATTTGGGGTGGCATCAAGTTCCAGTTGATGGGGGCATATAGAGAGAATGCTCTGCTGTTGGTTCTTTGGCTGCTTGATGGTTTGTCAGTGGGAATCTCAAGCCTGTTGGTTATAGCTCTTCTCTTGGGTCTACTGGAGTTGTTGATCTTTACTCGGGGGGGGGGGGGGGAGGTGAGGCTGTCCGCCGATTGTTCAGTGACGATCTTGTGGATGTTAAGAATGATCTTATACTTGATTCTGCTTGTGATGGGCAGCTAGTGAAGCTTTTAAGGAGTGGGGTAATGTGCACCTGTTGAGATTTCGCCAGGATAGTTCTAGCTACTGTATTTTGCACTAGCTGTAGAGGATATGATGTGCTCTTGGGAAGACCCTGGTAGTTAAAGTTGCAATAATCAAATACTGGGGTGATTATAGCTTGACATACTGTGCAGAGGTCCATTGGGGAAAAGAGTTTGCATAGGGTCCTTAAGGTGTGGAGCTTGAAATGGACAGATTTGGTAATTGATTTATTTGGTATTTATTTATTTACCCCTATCCTAAGAGACCTCCACATCCTGCCCATCGAAGCAAGAATCAAATATAAAGCTATCCTACTCACCCACAAGACTATCCACCAAACACGGAACACCTCACTCCACACCCTACTGCCTCACCCGACCCACAGCAGACCAACCAGACAATCCTCCAATAACTCCATCATCGTCCCCCACAAAAGAACCAAGTCCACACAACGGACCTGCAACAGAGCCTTCGAACTTTATGCTCCATCCCTCTGGAACTCTCTGCCAAACCACATCAGGAACAACGCTGACATCACATCATTCAAAAAACAGCTGAAAACAATCCTATTCCGTGAACATCTCTGATCAGAAAACCCACACCATCCTCAAGAACTCATGCTTAGATACTGCAGAATTGTACATGTCTATGTCCACCCCAAATCATTAATGTTGCCCCCCTGGTGATGGCCCCACCCTATAAAATATTGACACCCCCCCTGTTATATGTTACACCGCTTTGACCCGGTGAAAAGCGGTATATAAATACAGTTAAATAAATAAATAAATTGTGTCTGGAAGTTGAGTTCTTGGTCCAGTGTTATGTCCAGGTAATTGATTTGGTTTTTGACCACGAGTGGGGTGGTGTTTATTATAATTGATGGAGGGGGATTGAACATCTTGTTCCTTGTGATGTGGAGTGCTTCTGATTTGTTTTGGTTGATTTTGAGGTTGTGTCTTTGAGCCAGTGGTCGATTTGTTGTGAAACAGTTGGAGATTTTGGTGCAGTCTGCTTTGGTTGAGAAAGGGACGAAGATCATTATATCATCTGCATAGATTAGGTAATTGACATCGTGGTTCTTGATGATTTTGCAGAGGGGTTGTATGTAGATATTGAACAGAAGTGAGGAGAGTGCAGTCCCTTGTGGTACTCCGTGACTGAGGGGGAATGGTGCAGATGTGAGGTTGCAATTTTTATGTGCTGAGTACGGTCTGATGGGTAGGAGTGGAACCATTTCAGAGGAGGTCCTTGAATCTCTATTATATAGTCAATTCAGTAGGAGTTGATGTGAGACTGAGTCAAAAGCAGTGGATATGTCTAGGAAAATAATTATAAAACCTTGTATTATGATTTCAGTTCCTTTAATCAGTGTGTTGAGAAGGGAAATCATGAGTTTCTACACTATGCTGAGGGCAGAAATCATGCTGTTGAATGTCTAGTGGGGAGTGTTCATCCAAGTGATCTTGTAGCTGCTGCTGAACCACTTTTTTGATGACTTTAGCGATGAATGGGATACTAGAGATTGTCAGGTGTGATGTTGAGCAGGCAGCATCCAAGTTTGGTTTCTTTAGGATGGAGGATTGTTTGAGTAGGAAGGGAAGAGCTCCTTGTCTTTGTGAGTCATTTATCATGTTGTTTATATAGGGTGAGTTGTGCTTTTTCCATCTTTTTTTAGGTTACATTCTTTTTTTTTTTTTTATTGAATATATTTAGCTTTTACAACAACCAAACCTACATCATCATCCCTGATAACAGATTGATATGCTAACATTTGTGTCGTTTCTAACCCCCCCTGACAGAAACCAATAAACATCAACAGAACTAAAAAGAAATTAAATAAAGAAGAAAAACCAAACCCCTATGCCCCAAAGGCACCTTGCAGAACCCATCCAAATCTAAAAAGACTAAATTGACTTGTTTAGATAGGTTAACATTTAGAGTGAAAGAAATCAGGAAAGAAAAGCACAAAGCAATCATTTAACTATCCAGAGCAGACCACCTCTCCAGCCTCATACCCTTCCCCTCAAGAGAAAGGAGTCTATCTTGTGTTTTCTCATATTTACTGTAAAGGCAGACCTGGGTCCACCAAGCTGACCAACACAACTTTGTGGGGTCTTTCCAATTGGATAGGATCAATTTTAAGGCGATCATTATCATGAAAGTTAATAGAAAGAAATGCTTCTTATCCAGCGATGGAATTTCTGCTAACGATCGCAGAGTAATTATATTCCAGGAGAGAGGGCATGAGAAGTGAAGAATCTGCTGTATTCTAGCCCAAATTGGAGCCAAGAATGGGTGGAGACTGGGGCAATCCAGGAACATATGTCGCATGGTCCCAACTGTCTTCTGGCAAGCCCAACAGGAGGAAGACCCCCCCTTATGCCACTTAGCCAATTTTACCGGGGTAATATATGCTCTGTGGGCAAAAAAAAACATCGATTGAGTAAGGGCTGCTGACCTCAAGCTACGAATTAAGGTACTCCAGAGGCGACACCACGTCTGTTGCGAAATAGGAGTCCCCAGCTCCTCTTCCCACACTTTCCTCAGGCCCGTTAGTGGTTTTGAAAAATGGGTTCGAAACATTGCGTATAAGCCTGACATTCCGTCTTTTCTAGAAGCAGTCTCTTCCATGATGCTTTTTAGCCCCCATTCTTGATCCATGTCACCGGAGATCCGCTTTACACCGGCAATACAGTGTACAAGTTGTATCCATTGGAAATGACCAGTAGAAGGCAGGCCAAATTCCCTTTGCAGATCGGAAAAAGACTTCCATGCCCCTCCTACAAACAGCTGCCCTACTGTCCAGATTCCACACCTTTGCCAGATCTCCCAGGCTATTGTAGCCTTGTTAATTTTGAACAAGGGATTATACCATATCGGCATAAGAAGTGAAGGATGGTTTCTTTGCTCGATAATGGGATGCAAACAGTGAAAGGCATCTTGAGTGGAAGAGATTATTCGACCTCCCCTGGGTGATACCGGCCACCTCATGCCCATAAGCAGATTTATTGGGTAAGGTCTGACCCAGCGTTCCTCTATCTCCAACCATCTGGCCTTACTTTCAGCCAGCGCCGCCATAGACCAGGCACTGCCTTGTTTCAGAATGATAGCCAAGTGATACCAGTAGAAGTCCGGAAATGAACTCCCCCATCTTCCTTAGTTGCCTTAAGTTTCTGTGGGACTATCCTGGGAGTTTTGCCTTCCCATAAAAAGGAGCTTATGATCCAGTCCAAAGATTTGTAAACACTACTAAGAAACAAGACAGGGATCATGGCCAGCTTGTAATTTATCCGAGGCATCAATACCATCTTAATGGACTCGAGGCGCCCCCACCAGGAGAGATGTAAGGGAGACCATTTTAGAGCATAGGATCGTGCATCCGCCAACACTTGTTCTTTATTTATCTGTATCGTTTTCTCCAGGGGGGCACAGTAGTGAACCCCCAAATACTTTACAGTAGAAGCTTCCCAATGGAATGAAAAATCCACTAGCAAACTCTTATGAGCTAGATGATTAAGCGGAAAGGCAACAGATTTCGCCTGGTTAACTGTATACCCTGACAGCCGGGAATATTTGTCAATCAGCTCCATCAGGGGCCCGAGCGATTCAGGGCACAGAAAAAGCAAAAGATCATCCGCATACGCTGACATTTTGACTTGCAGATCATCCACAACAAGACCCCTGATTCCTTCATGCTATCGGATGGCCAACATCAATGGTTCCAAAGCGATATTGAACAAGAGTGGTGATATCGGGCAGCCTTGACGTGTTCCTCTCCGCAACGCAAAAGAAGGGGAAAGATCGCCATTAACCATCACTCGTGCAGTAGGATTAGCATAGAGGACACTTATCATTTCTATGAAGTTTTGCGGACACCCGAACCACTTCAGGGTTTGGAACAAAAAAGGCCACTCAACCTTGTCGAAGGCTTTTTCCGCATCGACTGATAACCCGATATAAGGTGTATCGGCATATTCTGCCAGATCCAGGAGATTGCATAGCACCCGGGCATTATCCGCTGTGGATCTTCCTGAAATAAAACCACATTGGTCTGGATGTATTAACCGCTGCAGCACTTTATTCAATCGGTTGGCCAAGACCGTGGAGTACAATTTGTAGTCTGCATTCAGAAGTGAGATTGGTCTATAATTGCTCACCTCTGTCGGGTCTCTGCCCGGTTTAGCTAACACAATTATTGTTGCATCAGCAAAGGCTCCAATGTTACTAGAATGCGATCGCAGCTGCCGGTAATAATCCATCATATAGGGCATAAGATCTTTTGCGAACACCTGGTAAAATTCTATTGGTAGTCCATCCGTCCCTGCTGCCTTGCCACTTTTCATTCCTGTAAGGGCAACCATTAGCTCTTCCATCTCTATTTCCTTGCCCAAGTAGGCTCTTTGCGCCGGGTTTAACCGGGGGTGATCAATCTGCTCCAAAAACCACTGAATCTCTGGCTCTACACAATCCGTTTCCGACTGATATAATTGTTCATAGAAATCTCGAAACGCTGCCATGATATCCTTATTTGCAGATCTTGTCTCTCCGTTTTTCTCCTTTAAAAGTGCTATATGTGATTTCTCTCACTGAGTCTTGCCGCGTGCCGCCAGTATTTTGCCGGCCTTATTGTTCCCAATATAATACCGGGCCTTTTGCTGAAATATATTCCGTTCTACTTCCCTACTTAAGATCATATTATACTGAAAGCGTAACTTTTGTAGATGTGTTAACACAGCGGTATTAAATTTTTTCTGTAGGAGTCTCTCTCCAGCTCTTATCTTTTGATCTAAATTATGCATCTCCACTTTCGCTTGCTTGTTAGCAGCAATAGAGAAGCTAGTAATTTTTGCTCTGATATACGCTTTGAAAGCCTCCCACCAGGCCCACAAAGAAGTATCCTCCGGCAGATTAGTAGCAAAGAACTCATTAATGGCCTGTTGCATACACTGTTTGAAATCTTCGTCCGCAAGCAGCATTCGAGAGAAGGTCCAGACACGATTATTGATAAGGTCACCCTCCAAATCCAGCTCCAGCATTATTGCTGCATGGTCTGATATATGCGAGCTTAATATCTCGGCTCTCTTGACCCCTTGCAACAGCGATTTAGAGAGCAAGAAAAAGTCTATGCGTGAGAAGGAGCCATGCGGATGCGAGAAAAACGTGAAATCTTTTTCTGAAGGATGGAGGATCCTCCATGCGTCGATTAGCCCCAGGTCTTCCAGGACAGATTCTAGTACCGTCAGGGCCTTACATTTCCTATTCACTCTTCCAGGCTTACAGTCCAGTAGCGGATCTAGCACCATATTGAAGTCGCCCCCTAAGATAATTGGAGAAACGGCCACTTTGTGGAGAACCTCTGCTAAGGCCTGAAAAAACTGTGGGCTATCACAATTTGGGGCATATATATTAAATAGGGCAAATTGCGATCCCGCCACCTTCAATAAAGCATTAGCCCATCGGCCTTCTTGATCTGCCCTGGCTGAAATCACCTGAGCGTTCAGAGACTTATGCACCAGCGATACTACTCCTCCATTCCTGTACGTAGCCCCAGTCTGGTCCCGGACCTCTGAGTTGTCAACCTTAATCAGCAGCTTGGAGACTGAGGAACCACCTTCTTTTCATGATGTCACTCCTATATAACTCTGGTATCCGCCTCCCTTCATCAGTTACCTCAGTCTCCAAGCAGCTGACTAGGTTGAGCTCGGGGGTCCGGGCTCACTGGAGGGACAACTAAGCCATAATTTTTAGAGATAGGGATCCCCGCTCCTTGCAGAAGGGGAGGCCTCTGGCGGTGCCCGAGTGGATTGCGTTGACAACAGATGCCAGCCTTCGGGGTTGGGGGGGTCACTGTCGGGGCCAATTCGCTCAGGGACGGTGGGACCCCCAGGAGCGCTCGTGGTCGATCAATCGCCTGGAATTGCGTGCGGTGTTCCGGGCGTTGGAATGGTTTCAGTCGATTCTCGACGGTTCGGCAGTCAGAGTATTCTCCGACAACGCCACGGCCGTGGCTTATATCAATCGCCAAGGCGGGACCAGCAGCGCGACTCTCGAGGCAGAGGCCGAGGCCCTGTTCGCGTGGGCCGAGAGGCATCTGCTGGCAGTGTCGGCAGCGCACGTGGCAGGAGTGGACAACGTGGAGGCCGACTTTCTCAGTCGAGTGCGAGTGGATCCGGGAGAGTGGGTTCTCCACCCGGAGGTGTTCGCGATGATCACACGGCGGTGGGGCATCCCCGTGATGGATCTGATGGCCACTTTCTGCTCCACGAAAGCCAGCCGCTTCTTCAGCAGACGAAGGGAGCGCATGTCCGAGGGTCTCGATGCGCTGATTCAGCCCTGGCCGGAGGGCCAGTTGTTGTACGTCTTCCCGTCGTGGGTTCTCATCGCCCGGGTGATCCAGCGAGTGGAGAGCTTCGGGGGGATGGTGATCCTGATAGCTCCGGACTGGCCGTGCCGCCCTTGGTACGCGGACCTGCGGAGGCTTCTGGTCGCGCGACCGTGGCGCCTTCCGGTTCGCCCGGACCTGCTAGCGCAGGGGCCTCTCTTCATGCCCCATGTGGATCGGTTCTCGCTTACGGCTTGGCTATTGAAAGGGCACGGCTGAGAACTCGGGGCTATTCCCCGGCGGTGGTTTCCACCCTGTTGAAAGCTCGTAAGCAGTCTACGTCTTTGGCGTATGTTCGGGTCTGGAGAGTTTTTGAGGCGTGGTGCAGTGAGCAGCGCTGGGTGCCTCTCAAGGCTTCTCTCTCTCAGATTTTGGACTTTCTGCAGTGCGGTTTTGACAAGGGTCTGGCGGCGGCTTCGCTTCGGGTGCAGGTCGCGGCTCTGGCGTGCTACCGCGGGCGAGTGGCTGGTAGATCCCTGGGCGAGCATCGGGATGTCAAGCGGTTTTTGCGCGCGGTGGCGTTAATTCGACCGCCCAGGAGACAGCCGGTGCCGCAGTGGCATCTCCCTCTTGTGCTGTCGGCACTGGAGCGGGAGCCTTTCGAGCCCTTGCACTCGGCTTCTTTGAAGGATCTCACATTGAAGGTCGTGTTTTTGGTGGCCATTTGCTCGGCCAGGTGCATCTCGGAGTTGCAGGCGCTGTCCTGTAAGGAACCCTTCTTGGTCTTTTTCGAGTCCAAGGTGATCTTGCGGCCCGTGCCGGCCTTCTTACCCAAGGTCGTGTCGGCGTTCCATTTGAATCAGGAGATTTCCTTGCCGGTGTTCCGGTTGGACTCGACGGGCTCCACTTCCAGGACGCTCGATGTCTGTCGGGCATTGAAGAGGTATCTTCGACGCACGGCGGGGTTCCGACGTTCGGAGCGATTGTTTATACTGTTCGCGGGTCCTCGCCGAGGAGAAGCGGCATCCAAAGCCTCCATCGCCAGGTGGATCCGGGAGGCGATTTCGTCGGCTTATTTACTGAAGAGGAGAGCGGTGCCGGAGGGACTGAGAGCCCATTCCACCAGGGCCCAGGCTACGTCCTAGGCGGAGCTCCAAGCTGTGCCGCCAGCGGAAATTTGCAGGGCGGCCACGTGGTCTTCTTTGTCTCCTTTTATCAGACATTACCGATTGGACGTTCAGTCCGCGCAGGATGCCAGGTTCGGGGTGGCGGTGCTGCAAGCAGTTGCGGCTGGGCCCTCCCGTTAGATTTACTGCTCTGGTACTTACTCAGAGGTCCGGGACCAGACTGGGGCTACGTATAGGAAGGTGAAATTAGACTTACCTGCTAATTGTTGTTCCTGTAGTAGACCCAGTCTGGTCCCGCATCCCACCCGGTGTTGCTGGGGGGGCTTGCAGCACGGTCTTCTGTTCGTTTTTCTGATGACAGGTAAGAAAAGCAGTTTCGGTGTCATCTTTGTGGGGGTGGTCGGACGGGTGAGAGGTTAGTCGGGGCACCCTCAGTGTTCACAGTTAGCGAATTTATTCGTGTTCATGTTTCAGTCATGGGGGGTTGGACCTTGCGGTTTGTAAGTGGGGTCTTAACTTATTTGTTGCTCTGGTGAGTCTGCTTTGTCATTAGGGTACTGATGAAGGGAGGCGGATACCAGAGTTATATAGGAGTGACATCATGAAAAGAAGGTGGTTCCTCAGTCTCCAAGCTGCTGATTAAGGTTGACAACTCAGAGGTCCGGGACCAGACTGGGTCTACTACAGGAACAACAATTAGCAGGTAAGTCTAATTTCACCTTTTTCCCGTTTGCGGGGGAATGAGCCACTAATTGGTATTTTCCCGCTGCCAACTTCAGCACTTCTTTGGTTGGCAGATGCGTCTCTTGCAGAATCACTACATCCATATTCAGTTTCTGGCAGTAAGTGAGAATCTTTTTCCGCTTGGCTGGATGACTAATGCCCTTCACATTTAAAGATATTATTTTAAGAGGGCTCATAAGGAAAGCCTATTGGAAACCTTGTAGCTGAATGGAAGGTCTGCTCCGGATATGACATAGTCTGGATATATTGTGACAAATATATAAGAATACCTGGCTTGCAAGGCGCCACTACACCTTCTCCATAGGGGAATAAACAAAATGGGTGAGACAGTGTGAAAAACATGATTACCACAGCCCAACCCCACAGTATCTACAATCCCCCCAGACTAGCCCCCCCTAGATACTCTTAACAGCAATATAGGATCATCAAGTAGCTTACAAAAATAACGTTCAACTCATCTACACTAACATTAATACTACTGATTAACAGTGCAGGCAACTGGTACCCATCACCTCCCCTTTACTCTTTTTCCCCCAACCCAAGACCCACCATACTAACTCGCTTAGCCAACCCAGCCAAGAGAGATAAAGAGCACAAGGAGAGAAATGCAAAGAGAAAAAAGAAACAAGTGAAAATCAAAGGGTACTTATTACTGTGCATGAATAGTCCAAATCCCAACTTGAACTTAAGTCCTCTGCTCATGGACTCCGATATCCATCCATGGCCGCTCACGCTGTGTACTTTGCGGGAGCGCTTGCCCACAGAAGAAAAATATATGCAACCCCCATTTCCACCCAATCATTCATTGCATCCTCAATGCTTCTTGCCCCTCTATGAATTGGATAGCCGCCGCTGGATCATCGAAAGTCTTTGATTGATTATCCACGGTGATCTTAAGCCGCGCAGGATAAAAAAGGCCAAATCTCGCCTGAAGTTTTTGTAGTCGCGGACGAAGGTCCAAAAACTGTTTCCTCTTGAACACAGTCGACTTGCAGAAATCAGGATAGAATGCTAAGTTCTGGCCCTCGAATTTCAATGGAGATTGTGCCTTAGCTGCTGCCAGGATTTGCATGGCGTGCTGATGTCTCAGCACGCAGAAGATAATCGGCCACGTCTTCCTATTGTGCAACCCCACTTGTGATGGTACCCGATGGGCTCTCTCAATTTCCAACGGGGAGGAGAACTTCAATCTCAGAACTTCAGGAAGTAGGTTCGCCAAAAATCTAAATATGTCTGAACCTTCCGCTCCCTCAGGAATGCCAACCAACCTGACACTGTTGCGTCGAGATCTGTTACTCAAATCCTCCAAATTCGCCTCTAGCTGCTTGATTTTCCGAAAGGCCTTGTTGAGTCTGCCAAGTTGTTCCTCCTGCACACATAGGGCCATGTCCATCCTGTTCAACCTGCCCGTCAGCCCCTCCAACTGCCTCTTCATGTCCTGTACCTCCGATTGTACCCGGGCCAATGTCTCGCCATTAGCGGTCACCAAAGCTCTGACTGCTCTAATTTCCCCCAAAATTTCTCTTGTTGCCTCCTCGGATTCTCTCACGGCAACCATCTTGAGTGGGGACGGGGGATCAGCTTTTAGCCTCTTGGAACCTGCGCTTCCGCCAGCAGCAAAGTCTAATTTCGTGGGTTTTCCACTCGCCATGACTCACCCTAATAGCCGACTATCGCCAAACACTGAGGGGTTAAATATATCTGCGATTACTCGCTGGATTCTTGCCGAGGTTGAGCGGAGCAACTCCCCTACGCAGCCATCATGCTCTCTCGCTGGCTCCGCCTTCGTGCTTTTTCCATCTTAATCAAGGACACTGGGCAAGGGTCAAGTGGGGAAGTGGTTGTTGGTTGCTGAGAGTATATTATCAATGTGCTTGTGGCTGACAAGGTTGAAACTGTTCCATAGGTGCTGTTGGTTTGAGTTGATGGGTGAGGAGGGAAGCTCAAGCTGGTAATGTTTGGTTTCCTTGGTTGACTTGGTGTTGAGCCATCTGGTGTGGGTTTATAGGGGGTTTCACATGGGTTATCGTAGGGTTCTTTATGAGAGAGTTAGCTATATTGAATAAGTCTCTTGGCTTGTTGAGAGAGGTCTTGATGAGTTTTGTGTAGTATTATTGTTTTGCTTGTTTGTAGGTGATATTTATTTAGCTTCTTTATGTACAATGTGTGTTAGTGTTATTTGAGGCTCTCCACTTTCATTCAAGTTGAAGTAGTTTGGACTTCTGGTCTTTTAGGTTTTTTGAGTACCAGGGAGAGGTGTTTGGATGCTTACATTTGTTGGCTGTGGGGAGTGCTTTAACGGTGGCTGTTATGATGATATTCCATTTTGATATCATGGAGTCTGTGGTCATCTGGGGAGTGTGACACACACATGGGGGTGATTTTGCCGATAAAGTCTTGGCTGTCAAATGGGAGGAATCTGCGAGAGGAGGTGTTGGTTTCGGTGTGTTGTGTTGGAGTTTTTTGTTGGGGGAATTCAAATGAGATTTGGTGATGGTTAGACCAGGGGATTGGTGATATATAGATGGAGGATGACAAGAGGTTGGTTCTGTCTTTTGGGAGGGTAGGGGCAAAAATGAGGTCCAATGTTCCACCTTTGTTGTGAGTGGGCTTGTTGACAATTTGTGAAAATTGGAGGTCTTTCATGGCCTCTAAGAATCCTGTGGCTTGCTGTTTAGTTAATGAGGCTAAATTAAAGTCTCCTAGCGGTATGTGCATGTTCTGGTTATTGGTATGAGTGCATACTGTGTCCAGAATAGAGGAGAGATCATCTGGGCTGGAAGAGGGTGATCTGTAGATCAGACTGAGTGTGTGTTTGTTTGAGATAGTAATCATTTCTAGATTGCATGTGGAAGTGAGTTCTAAGGTGTTGAACTGAAGTCTTTTGTTTGTAAGATGCAAATCACTCCGCCTCTACCAGAGGTTCTTGGGCAGTTGTGGATATTGTGGGGAGCTGTATTTAGTTGGTTTAGGAGCACATTGTCTGTTTCGAAGAACCAAGTTTCAGTAATACACAAAGTGTCAATGTTGTTGTCTTCAATGAGCTCTTTTATGAGGTAGACCTTGTTTCTACTGGATCTAGTGTTTGTTAGAGCACATTTAATTATGTTGTAGTCTCCTATGTACTTGGATTGGTTGGAGTCATTGATTGATGTAGGAAGATTTTGATAAGGTTGGAGTGATTAACTTGTCTTGGAGGGTGCCATGAAGACCAGAGTTTGGGTTGTTTGATGTGTCTGGGATAGTATAGGATAAGGATAGAGGCATAGTAATAAAGGGAAGAGGATCTGCCTGTGAGGACAATGATGATTAGACCAGATAGGGCTAGGTACAAACCTTGGAGTTGCATGTTTGCTGGGTGGCAGATGTGGTTTTTAGTTCTTGCTAGCTTGTAGTGGTGTGCTGATAATTAGTATACTAGAGATCTGCTAGTGTTTGCTGTGGATTTGTCTCTTTTAGGCTTTGAGTGGGTATTTATTGCTATGTCGACAAGTAGGCTTGTATGCAATGTGGAGTTGACAGTGGAGAATCTGGTGTGTCTGGGAGTTGCCCATGTGGCCGTAGTGCACTTACGTTTGCAGTATTTGTAGGACCATTGAGGGTGACAGGTAGCTGCTAAGCTGCTGGGGATTGTTAGTGAGTGGAGGCTTTTAGTGATTGTGGAAAACGCCGTGGGTCCAGACTCTGTGTGATGGCTCCTGGGCATTATGGACAATGTTGTAGCGCAATGAGGCTTGTACAACAGTACCTGCTATTCCTGTTTGTGGGTGTTTTTCTGGTGTAGGCACCTATACTAATCAGAACTTCAACATATGATGGAGCCAGCCTTAGAATATTATTTGTCTGGGCTGGAACTTCCCGCCTTAAATGAGGAAGAATGCAAATGGTTGGACAGGGAAATAGAAGAAACAGAAGTCACTCACATCATTACAACCTTAAAGGAAGGGAAGGCCCCTGGTTTGGATGGATTTACAGCCAAATTTTATAAGAAGTTTTTGAGGGAACTATCCCCGATCATAACAGAGCTATTTAATGATGTACTTGAAGGGGGGACACTACCAAGGTCGATGGGTGAGAATCACTGTAATCCCTAAGCCTGGCAATGACGCTGGGAAATGTGGATCTAGACACCAAGTTGTTTGCCAAGATAATAACAAATAGATTGCAAAGGTTTCTGCCATGGCTGGTACAGGATAATCAGGTGGGATTTATTCAAGGAAGGCAAGCAAGTGACAACGTCTGTAAAACATTTAATTTAGTCTGGGCTGGACACTGAAAAAGCGTTTGATTGGGTAGAGTGGCCATTAATGTTTGCAGTGTTAAAGAAAATGTGAATTGGAGAGAATTTCCTGAGCTGGTTGCAGGCTGTCTATGTAAAGCCCACAGCCTGAATTCAAATAAATGGATTATATTCAAAAGAATTTCATTTAGAGAGGGGGACACAACAGGGTTGTCAGCTCTTCCCATTGCTGTTTGCCCTAATTAAAGAATCTTTAGCTGACAGAATAAGATGATGCACAGGGGTTAGAGGTATAAGGGTAGGCCCCCACAAATATAAAATATCATTGCAGACGATGTAATTTTATACTTATCCTCGAAGGTCTTTACCAAGTTTACTCCAGGAAATACAGCAGTACAGCTTGGTGTCAGGCTATAAGATGAACATAGACAAAATGGAAATCTTGAAACTTGTTATGGATCCCAAAGGGGAGCAAGAGTTAAGGAGGACTTATCTGTTTAAATGGGCTAAAGACCACATCAAATATTTGGGGGTTCTGATCAGCCGTAGATGGCAAGATCTGCAGAGACTTGATTTTGAACCAGTCATTAGCAGAGTAATGACTGACCTGATAAGGTGAATAAACCATATTTCTCTTGGTTTGGATAAATAGCCATAGTCAAAATGAATATGCTCCCAAAAGTACTTTTTCATGTCAGTGCTCTAGCAGTGGTGATATCTGGCAAACTGGTGACCCTATTACAGAAAATAACTTTTTCCTTTATCTGGAGGTGCCAGAGAGGAGGGGGTCCTCATCAGAGGGAAAGACAAAGGAGGCCTTGTGGTCCTGGATGTGCTATGTTATAAGGCAGCACAGCTCTGAGCTATCTTGAGTTGGTGAAAGGGGGAGAAAGGCCCCCAGTGGGTACAAATAGAACAGGCCACAGGGGGAGAGGGCCATCGCTTGACGGATGGGCTGTGGAACAAAGTAGGGACGAGTAAAGGAGAAACGGTGACTAATCCCTATGTTAATCTAACTTTACAGGTGTGGCGGGCAGCATGGGGAATTCTGATAGGGCCAAGAGGAAGGCTATGTCTTCAATGTATCCTCGCCTGTGAGGAGTTTGCAGAGGGGAGAATGCTACTGTGTTTCCACAGATATGAAGCTAAAGTGTTGGCGTTTATTGATCAGCTGCTAACAACACAGGGGAATCTGAGACTCTTTACAGAACTTAAACAGGAATATGCCCTAGACTAGTATGGATATTTCCAAATGGAACACTTTCTGGGCGGGATATGGAGTGAAGTAAAACTTGATGTGGGGGAACATACATTTGAAATACTCTATAGAGTGGGGTCCCAGATAAGAGGAATGATAGCACTGCTGTACAAAAGACTATTGCAAGGGAAGGTGCAGGCTACATATTGAGGGGCTTGGGAATGGATATTCCTGGCCACTAGGGTCTCCTCTGTATCGGCCGCTATACAAGAACACTCATTTAAGATGTTGTACCATACGTATCTTACACCAGTAAGGATTAGTAAAATGAGTAAAGGGTGGGATGGAGAGTGCTGGTGGGGATGTGGGGGATTAGGAGAGTATATACATATGTGGTGGTCCTGCTCAGTCCTACAAGAACTATGGTCTTGAGTGTGGACATTTCTGAGGGAAATATTGGGATGGGCAGATGAAATGAGCCCTAAGGAAGTACTGTTGAATGAATGGGAAGGAGGAACAAAGTCAGATATGGGGTACTTGTTACAGATGATAGTGCTGGTGGTACATATGGAAATTGCTAAAGGGTGGAGGGATGTAAAAGCAGCAGAAAGTACAGCAGTTTTACGATGCCTAGAGCATGTCCATAACGTGTGTGAAATAATGTCACACAAACAGCAAGCCTTTTAACGTTACCAAAGAAGGTGGCAGCCATATATACAATGGATGTATCTCTGTAAAGAGATGGAGAATCAAGGAGATATCTAAGCAAGTGGGGAATGTGAGACCTGGAAGGAGAGGGATAAGGGGGGAATCTGAGAGCTGGACGGAGAGGGAAGAGAGGGGGGTATATATACGTACATACATATGTTCCTGGTTTAAAGGGAGGGAGGGAGAAATAGGGAGAGAGTTTACAAATGCTGATATATGAAGTATAAATCCACATAGGACCAAGTTGGGTTCTTGAGAAGGTAATGGATAATTGTAAATGCAAGTGAATACTATTGTCAACTGCATGGCACCGGGAGAAGATGGCAATATAGATTTAAGGTAATAATGTTGTTGTGTAATAGACCGGATGACATGTTATAAAGCTTATCCAAGCAAGGGTTGTACATCATAAGGTAATGTTTGTAATAATCTGTTAAGTGTGTATTTAAGAACAGAATATTGAAAAAAAAATGTAAATTTCAAAAAAAGAAAAGAATGCAGTAAACGTTTACTGTTTTACTGTTCCTTTGTGTGCTGGAAGTATGTGGGAAAGCCGACATGCAGAGGGTGGCTATAAGCTTTTTAAGTTGTCTGTAAGTTAATATTTGTTTAGATATAATATTTAATAGAACTGCTGGTTGACACTATTAACAATGGGGTCGATATTCAGATGGGTTTATGTGCATAAACCCTGGTGATCCCAATATTCAGCAGCATTATCTGGATAGTACCAGGCTGCAGGAAAAATACCCAGTTACAGTTATTCCAGTGTGGTCTGTGAGTGTAGCTGGGATGGTCCCGGCAGCTATCTGGTTAGTGATGATATTCAGTGATAACCAGATAGCTAAACCGCAAAGGACAAGTCAATGACTGCCTAACTTTCTGCAGTTTAGCTAGCCAGTTAGTGGCTGAATATCGCCACTAACCAGACAGCAAAGCTTCTGGTCCACAAATCCGGATATGCAGAATTGGAAACCAGATAGGTTCTAGTGCTGACTATCCAGGCTTAGTCAAAGAAGTGGAGGTCAGGTGAATGAAAGATGCAGACAGCTGCCACTGAATGTCAGCCCCAATATTCATTGGAGATAACTTCTACCCAAATAGGTAGAAAAGCTTTTTATTTCAAAGGTAGACTACATCATCTTTTCAAGGATTACTGGCGTAAATTTTCAAAGGGTCGATGCACCTAAATTGGCCCCTTTGATTATTGTCTAGAGTTGAGCCGCGGTAGTAGGAATGGAAGGGAATAGTGATGCTGGATGTTGGGAGAGGGAGAGAGGGCATGTCCCCTAGTCTTTGTACTTTTAGAAAGAGTAAACAATCGATATGTCTTTATCTGTTCCACTCTACTCCTATCACCCTCAGCTGTCTCGTCCCTAAGTTGGCGAGCCCTAAACTCTTTAGCTTTTCCTCACAGAAGAGTGATTCCACCACCTTTAGCATTTTGGTCGCCCTTCTCTATAGCTTTTCTGTCTGCCATATCCTTACTGAGATGTGGAGACCAGAACTGCACGTAGTACTCAAGGTGCAATTGCACCAGAGAATGAGAGAAAGGCATTATGATATTTTGTTTTATTCTCTATTTCTTTCCTAATATTTCCTGACATTCTGTTTGCTTTTTTGGCCATTGCAGCAAAGCAGAAGTTCTTGTTCTGCGGACGTACCATGACACAGATATGAATAATCTTTTTCAACTGCCTCATCTCAAAGTGGATATCCCATTTCCCTCACTGAGGCCCTATCTGACGTCACATGTAGAGCATCAAATAAATACAGAAAGAGGCAAATCCCACTGTACCAGTAGTACAGCTAGGAAAAGCAGGCAGGGGAGAAATAACATATAGAATATAATTACATAAACTAGCCGGGCCCTTTTTTTCACAAAGGTCTTTGATGAGATTTAAGTGTTTTCTTTCTTCTTTTTGGTTGACCCCCCTCCCCCCGCCTATTCACCTATCAGCCATTATGTACTGCGGGAAACTTAGCAGTTTAAAAGCAGCAGGGTTACTAATGCAGGAAACGTTCTCTTCAGTGTTGCTGCTATTTTTGAAAGTTGCATGCCCAAAATAAGACAGTCTTGACATGGTTTCTTTCTGATTTTTCATGGTGGGATGCTTCTTTTTAATGATAATTTTAAAGGTGTTTGATTTTGCTTTAGTGTTTTACTTTTTCATTTAGGACCCGATTCTCTCCCGGTCATAGAGCCTCTCTGTGTGTCCGGTCTGAACTGGATGCGCAGAGGGGATTGCGATTCTGATCCTGTGGGGCACGTCTAGCCCCGTGGGATCAGAATCGTGAACGGTCTTGCATATGCAGGCCAGAACAGCGATTCTGTCCAGCCTGCACGTGCAGGACTGCACCTGGCTAACTCAGTCAGGGAATTTAAATGGAGTCACGGCATCATGTTGCCATGGCACCATTTAAAAACTGCGACGCCAGCCACTGACCAAAACTGCAAATTCCCCACAGCCCAACCCCCGATCTGCCCTCCGTGGCCCCCCCCCCCCAGCCCCTTCAGTGCCACAAATATATATTTAAAAAAAAACATCCTGGACGTCCCCATTCATGGATCAGAATGACCCCCTTAGTGTCTTTTAGTCTCTTTTCTTTTTAATAAATAATGAAGCACCCTAGGGATGGACCCTAAAGTTACTGCTTGGGTTTGAAATTGGTTGAGTGGGAAGTGACAGAGTACAGATAAATGGAGCTCACTCTGAGGAGAAGGAAGTTACCAGTGGTGTGCCCCAGGGATCTGCCCTTGGTCCGATTCTTTTTAAGATCTTTGTTAGTGATATAGCGGAAGGGCTGTTGGGTAAAGTTTGCCTCTTTGTGGATGTTTTGGGAACAGCTGTCCATTAAATCCATGAGCTAGAATAAACAGACGGAGATCTGCACCAATTACGAGATCAGACACACATGGAGTCGAACAGCGATCAGGGGCTATTAACACTCATCTATCATGGCAAGCATCTGTCCTGCAGATACCGCACAAGGCAGCCAATTACCGCACCGGCCTGCATTCCGTGCATCAGATGTCGACGTCTTATCATTAGGGGCAGCACTGATAGACCAGCACCATTTTGCAGAGTGCTGGAGATGAGCAGCCTCGTACACTGCTGGATTACCAGAGACTAGCTGATAAGATCTAGGTGTCATGAAAGGGGGCCCAGTTGGCTAGCCAGGATGTTTGAGACTGGGTTTAGGCGTGGCCTGAATAGCCCCTTGGACAGCCTAACCCTAGGGATTGAGTGCTGTCTGGAGTGGGGGTAGGTTCTGAAGGGAGGTTTTATGGGCAATGTGTTAGTGCCATGGATTTTTTGATTCATGGTACAGCAGCATTTGTCCATCGGCGAGGACCCATGGGGCAGTGGACGGGTGGCATCACCAATGGCTCAGCTGCACTTAATGCTACCTCTTGAGGTGGTGTTATCTGCAGCTGCCCTATCGGTGATTTGGAGAGCCAGCATGTGATAATTGCTTATGCGCTGACTGTCTTTGGTTACCACACCTTCTGCCTGCCCCAATGCCAGCTCTACACTTCTCTCTTGTGCAAAATGCAGTTAGCACAGAAAATTGCCATGCCATCTGAATTTCGCTTGCATTAGCTGTCCAACACAGCCATCTGCCACGCTGACAGCTAACACGGTTTATTAAACATGCCCCATATTTTATAAAATACACACCTATGTGCAGACATTTGCACCAGCCCCAGGAGTGGTGGAAATGTCTGCTCCTGGAAAGTAGGCATGGGTTATTTCACTTAAGCTAGCATTTTATAAAAACAAAACCAGCTACTTGTTATATAATAGGCTTGCATTAGGCACCTGATAAAATTACCGTGTGTGCTATTACTCACAGATAGAAAAGGAAAGACCCAGAGGCGGGATTAGGGTGGAGAAGGGAAAGGAACATATTTCACTGTGTACATTTTGCTCCTGCTGAAAAGCAAGTGGAAAGTGTCTGGGTACGTTGATACCCTTTGTGTGTGATGGACCTGAATTTTCAAAGAGAAACTGTGTGGGATATTTCCTTATAACAATTAACTTGCATGTTCATTGGAGCGATGTAGCCATGGACCAGCAATTAACCAGAGCGACTCATCATTGTTCTTTCTGATACTGTACAATAGAAACACATCAGGTATTAAGGAACAACTTTTTGAGGAGCTGGTATGATTACAAAGTAAGTTTCTATTAGTGAATGATGCTCACTTTTGAAAGAATCAGGAGGAGTTTTGCACTCTGTTACAGTTAGAGTTGTCCTGATTTCTTTAGCTGTTGTCAGCAGAAAAAAAAAATGTTTTGCTCATAAAAGGTTGCATGTGGAGAGGTCCCTTCATGTGCATGAACTAATAGTCTTCCATTTCTTTTTCTTTGAAGTTTTAACTCTCTTTATGACTAGGTCTCGCCTGGTCTTTGCAAGGGAACTAGCCTGATGGCTGGAGTTCAAAGACATTAATAATGTATTTCTACTTTCTTGCCTAGGCTTGAAGTGTCCACTCATTCCTATTAGGAACATTTTACAATGCATGTAAATGGTCAGTGAAAATCAATAGTCATCATTTGCTGTCATTTAGATGAGTGGTGTTGATGCACCCTAAATAAAATGGGCACTCTTCTTAAATTATATACCAAAGGATATTCCTTTTAGCAAACTTCTATTGAAAGCAAAAGCAACTTATAAGCAATCTTACAGAAGAACTGCATATTGCAACTATAAACAAGAGAAAATATATCACATCAAGGGGCATTTTTACTAAAGTGTGCTAAGCAGTTATCATAGAATTTTTAATGTGCACTGAAGATCGATACAATAACAACAGCTATGGATGCCACTCTACCAATAATTAGCAGCCTGACTGAAGAACAAACACAATTTAGGATAACTATCCAGAGGGTCACCGTGAGTCGGCACTGACTCGATGGCACTTAGCAACAGCAACAACAACCATTAGCACGGGCCTATGCTAATGGCTACCAAATGCTAAAAAAAAAGGCAGTATGATGGAAATATCACCCTAACTGTTCAGCAGGTTGTGGGAAATGGGCTGGTTGTGGGAAAAGAATGGATGTGGGTTAGCATACTGTACTTTAGCACTCATTGTCACAGCTGTTGAAGAAGAGGCATTAAGTGCATCTGTGCTATTAGCACACTCTTAGCACAGCCCAGAACAGGCACTGGATCCCTGTACAGCATCTCTACCTCTCCCTCCCTGACCAGTACCAGCATGAACTCACCCTTTCCACTAACCTAGATCGATATCAGCATAACCCCTACTCCGGGCTGACTCAACCATTAGGCAAGTCTAGGCAGTCACCTAGGTGTCAACTTGTGAGGGGTGGCAAAGAGCAGCAGCAGCAGTCAATACAAAACAATAGAACCCAACAGCCTGACATTCGAAGTAGCATCAATGCATACATTTACCTGCAGGAAGAGTAGGCACACATATTCAAAATATGATGTCCAATTATGCATTTTTACAGGATTGTAGTGGGAGGGTGGTCTTAGGATGATCATAATTTTCAAAATCATGTGGGGAAGAGGAGGAGGAAGGGTGTAAGGCTGAAGGTTTGCTTAAGCTATCCAGTATCCTTTCACGGCCCTTTTCCTTCTCCCTCCTTTCCACCCAATCAAATAGGATGCTTTTTCCCCTCCTCCTCCCCCAGACAACCCAAACAGTAGCATTACCAGCAGGCCTCCCCTCCCCCCGCCCCAAAGAGGTCCTGACTCCTTCCTATCCACTTGACCCCTTGGCATTGTCCTAGTGCAGGGGTGGGCAATTCCGGTCCTGGAGGGCCGACCAGTTAGTTTTTCATGATGTCCCTAATGAATATTCATAGACCTATTTCCATAGAATGGAAGGCAGTGGATGCAACTAGATCTCATGAATATTCATTAGGGACATCATGAAAACCTGACTGGTCTGCGGCCCTCCAGGACTGGAGTTGCCCACCCTTGCCCTAGTGCGATACTGGGTAGGCAGGAGCAATCACCTGATGCTCCTGCTCTTCTGCCAGCCTGGGTTCCAAAAGGTGGTTTATTCTTACTCATAGAGCTCTTTACTCTGGTACTTCAGAATCCCTTTCAGATTGTCTTAGTCCTTACAGACCTAGGTGTCCATAATGCTTGCAACATGATTTGTCAACTGTCCCCTCATTTGTAGCTATGCGTCTTGAGAATGCTTGAAGGTCAGCTTTTGCCTACATAGTGCCTGTTTTGTGGAAATCCTAGTCTTCAGACTGAATCCTTTCTCACATTTGGAGCAGGTCTTAAGACTTTCTATCTTATTCAGACATTCAATGACTTTCTGACTAGATAGTTCTGGTGGTGTTCCACCATTGGCTAGGAAATGGCCTTTGTAGTTTGAACTCTAATCCTAAAACGTTAACTTCTGCTACTGCTTTCTCTGTTTTCCCATGTGTCTTCTTTCTCTACTTATCTGTTCATCTTTTTCTTTTTAATGTTTGTGTTGCATTATTCTTATTTTTTTATTGTAAACCACTTTGATGCTAACTACGAAAGGTGTAAGTTCTACACTTGTGCAACCTCCTCTCTGTCCTGGCAGCTGCCCTACTAGCTGCTTGGCAGACAAAGGGGAACACCAATCTAAGAGACTTTTTTGCAGTCTTTCAGTCTGATTCAGTCACTGTCTAGTTATAGTAAAGCGGCAAAAGTAAGGCATAGCAAAGACTGACCTAAATTTTGCTGCTGAAGCTAACCAAGCAGCGGCTGAATATCGTCACTGCATGCAGTCTGGACAACTCAGATATTCAATGGCAGGGGCTGGATATGACCCCAGTATTGGATATATGGGTTTAGGTTTCAGCAACAACAGCTAGCTGCTGAAACCGTATTAGCCGCCGCTGCTGAATATCCACCCTATGGAATTTAATAATAGGGTTCTTTGATGGGGACCAGCAACAACTGGGAAGCCCTTGGCACTTCACTGTCGCACCTCTTCCCTTCTTAAATAAGAGTCAAAATCAGAATTTGTGTTGTGAACCAAGGATGTGCCTAAAGGTTTTTTGGAACACTGAACAATAACAACAATAACAATTGGCAAAGGCAACAGACAAGAAATATATATTACAAGCGATTTGAATCCATCTCCTCTCAGTTATTCTTTTTCTTACGCTGATCAGTTACTCTACTCTTCATCACTCCTCCACCTTTGTTTGTTTATTTCACCATTTTTATAGACCTCTTTATCTTAGAGTCAAAGGGGTTTACAGGTAACTTAAACTTTTAGAATTTTGCATGGGACACAGAGGCCAATTCAGAGCAGGGGACATCTGGGCTACCAAAAGTTTGACGAGGCCATTTTGTAACCGAATCTGCAACTGCGAGAGCTATATGTTCCTGCGGTTACAGAATCAGGGCACTTGGACGGCCCGGCATGCCCCGCATTCTGCCACTGAGATACACATAGCACTGCCCTTCCATCCCTCAGAGCACTCTTGCTGGTATTCTGGTGCAATGGCACCAGTACACCTAGCAGGCGTTCACAATGGCCTCCTGCAAAATTCCATTATTTCAGAAATATTTCTTATATTTTCTGGGAATGCATTTCAGTGGTTGCTGTGTATAGTTACAAAGCTCAGTTGTAAACAGCCTGGCTGCTTTTCACCTATTAAAATTGTGATGGCGAATGTGTTTTGTGTATTAGGTTTCCTGGTTCAGTTGTCTGGGGCCTGATGTAGAGATGCAAATAGAAGGGTTGGACGTCCTGGTTGGAATGAGTCCTACCAATTGCGGGGGTTGTGCAAGGCAGGCTGGGAAGATGCAGGGGTGTCCCTGCTGTCTGTTCATGGCCCTGGCTGCCCGCGCCGAGGTCAGGTGGAGGAGAAAAGGGGGTTTCTTCCACCACGGCAGTTCTGTGCTCCTGCTGGGAATCCCAGTGCCATGGCGACAGGACACCATGATACCTGTGCACCAGTAGGAGCATAGGGCAGCCTGGACGGAGGACATCCAGCTTTGCTGAATAGGGGAAATGCCGGGCCATCTAGGTGCCTCATCCTGCAATTGTAGGACCATCTAACTCTCGCGGTTGCAAAATTGGGTGCAATTTGGGGCCATCCATTTTTTGGACGTCTAGACAGCTTGAACGTGCCCCTGTTGGAATTGGTCTCCTGGTGTCTTATGCACTTTTCTACCCCAATTGCTCATACTCATATGTTCCCCCATACACGCTCTTGCTATTCAAGTAATAGGCCCCACACTCACAAATACCTTATAAAAAATCAATCTTATCAAGATACATCCCTCCAAACAAGAGTAGGCAAAAAGCAGTTTGCCTGTGAAATGCATCCTAATCAATGCTCGATCTGCGCAAAAGAAAACTCAGATCATCAATGACCATCTTACTGACAATCACATAGATACCCTATGTGTCATGGAATCATGGTTCATAAATGCAGACAACGTACTTATGAATCAACTACTTAAGCAGTGGAGTATTTATTATCGCTAAACAAGCCTTTAATTTCAAAACACGCAGCATTCACACATCTGTAGGACTAGATATGCTACTAATCTCAAGCAAGCACCTCTCACTATTTCTTGTTTACAGGTCACCCAGCGCTGATCCAAATGAACTTGACATTCTCCTAGAAAAATTCTTCAGCCATGATTCTCTCACTAGCCAATTAATCATTTTAGGTGATCTGAATTTAACCTCCGTTCCTCCAAAAAGATCACAAGCTTTCTTACATGCAATGGATGCCTTATGCTTCATGCAGATTATCACACAACCAATACATAAGAGGAGGAACATTTTAGACATCATTTTCATACCGCAGCCCCGACTCCAAACTCATTTCACACTTCACCTTGGATTAAACTCTGTTCCATGGTCTGATCACAAGGCAATTTCCTTCCTATTACAACTGCAAACACCCATATGTGATCTGCACACTAGGAAAGTGGCAAAACATCATTTTTTCAACTTAGATACAAAGGCATTTTTAGATAAAATTGTTTCACATCTATGTATTGCTTCTACAAATCTTGATCTAGTACTCAACTGGAATGAGACTACAACAAAATCAGCCATAAAGCCTAATACCCACTAGGCACCACTCTGCAAACTGATACTCTCCAGACCTCAAAGATCTGAAACATAAACTTAGAGCTCTTGAAAGAAAACGGAGACGCTCTAAATCCCCAGGCAGCCTTCACCTATACACTTATTTATTTATTTTTATTTATTTAACAATTTTTCTATACCGCCTTTGTCCAAGGCGGTATACAATGAACAGCATAACAATTACATAAGAATTGTTTTTACATTAAACAAGGGAAGCCACCTTGGAGATAAATATGGGGTTAACTGATGGGAGAGGTATGAACTATGACCATAGAGAAGCAGATTTCGTATATATATATATACGGAGGGTGAAGTGCAAGAGTGATCTGAAAGAAAGCTCATTGAATACCAGGCAGCTACTTTCAAAGCTAAAAGGGGTTACTACTCAAATCTTCTCAATAAATCTTTAAATTGTCCTTGACAGCTTTATGACATAATCAAATCTCTAACTAAGGACCCCTCAGCACAAAATAATGCTTCGCAAATTTCCCCCCAACTAATGGCTGATCACTTTCAGTCCCTCCTTCGCCCATGTAATAATCCCCATCTCAGCAGTCTAAGCACTACACTTCATACGTATAAAAACAGCTCTATTTTCTCACCTTATCATAGTATTGTTCAGTTAGCAAAGCAAGAATGGAGAGGGCAGACCTCGGAAAATCTCCAAAGGTACCAACAACGAACAAATGGATTCAGGTATCCGGTAGATTTAAAACATCAATGGTCTGCTTGAAACCCCTCCACCTCACCTATATCAAAAAAGTGGATACCATACACTTTCACTATAACAAACATTTTTTACCCCACTCAGACAACATTCTATTTAACAAAACTTTGTCTTCCAATCTAATGTCATCTTATATACATTTTATAAGGGTTACAAATGTCATCTTCCATAACAGGCTTCCACCAATTAAAGCAGATAAATCAGAATTCAACCCCGACGCCCGCCTGGACGACCCTTTAGCGTTTCGCCTTTGCTGCTTCAGGGAATAGAACTAGAATAAAAAAAAACAAATAAAATCATCGCTTTAACTTACATACCACGATTCCTCAGACCCCCATCTCTTCTATACCTAAAAATCAATTCATCTTAGCCAATCAGCATTCTTAAAGAATGCATCTTATACCACCATACCGGGACATTTAAACCTTTTCTCACGTGTCATAGCTTCTTCCGTTCTGCCGCTGCAACTAACAACCTATGAATGCTATGCAAACTTAAATACATCAGAATGACTCCGCCCACTTCCTGTCTACAAACAATCACTGATGCAAACATTATACGTCATATACAAACTTTCCAATCAATTCCCGAATTTAGCCCCTCAGGGATGACCTACCCAATAGGTAAATCCAATGTTGCTCCCTATATACTAAATACTGCTCACGCATCATACCTTTGAGACCCAAACCTACCCACTCTATACAAAAGCATTGCAAGTCACCAAAGCCATGCCCCTTCCACAAACAGTGCTCCACTATAGGAGCTTCACGCCTTTTACATCATATCCTACTCTTATGTTCTCTTAACCTAACCCTAAAGGGTCACTATAGGTGAGGTGGAGGGGTTTCAAACAGACCATTGATGTATTAAATCTACCGGATACCTGAATCCATTTATTGGTTGTAGGTACCTTTGGAGATTTTCTGAGGTCTGCCCTCTCCATTCTTACTTTGCTAATTGAACAATACTATGATAGGGTAAGAAAACAGAGCTGTTTTTATACGTATGAAGTATCATATATAAGCTCTGATAAGGATCTAAGTTGATGTTGTAAGCACTACACTTAGCATATCAGACATTACGTTCTTCTGGGATTCTTTTGCAACCATTTCAAAGAAGCAATTGGAAAAAATTCTCTTAAGCATCAAAAATACTAGATCGCCACTATATCCCTATCCTGTTAGCTGGATTCCAGCTGCACGCTCTGTACTATCCATTTTCATTTTATTTATTTTATTTATTTATTTAAAAGTATTTCTAAACCGTCTTATCATAAAAATCAAGGCGGTGTCACAACAATACAATCAGATGAAGTGCTGGGGGGGTCATGCAGTGTAGGAGGAATAGTGTGCGGGGGGGGGGGGATCATGCAGGAGGAATAGTGTGCGGGGGGGGGGAGTTCATGCAGTGGGGGCAGTGATGTGAAGTGCGTGTGAGGAGAGTGATTCTAGATTAGGGTGGGCTATGTACAGTGTGCGCTATAATACAGCATGTTCTATAATACAAGGTACTGTCCAGATAGGGCTTGAGCTAGATCCTGTGCCGATATACAATCTCTTGTCGGTGTCTTACAATCTCTCGTCGGGGTCTTTGTTGATCAGGCTTTGTTGATTACGTGATGTGTCCATAATGTTCTATGAACAGAGTTGTCTTCAGCTGAAGTCTTTGAGGTCCGTTGTCGATCTCAGATCATCTGGGAGGGAGTTCCAGATGGTTGGGGCTGCCAGGGAGAGGGCTCTCTCTGTGGTGTCCTTTCGTGTTTTTCTGAAGTCTTTTGGTGTGTTGACTCTGTTGGAGGTTCCTTTTCTTCTCGGGCGGGTGCTGGTGTCTGGATGAATGAGGGTGTGCAGGCTGTTTGCTGAAATGTGGTGCTTGATTTTGAATATGTTCATTATTGTTTTGTATTTGATACGTGAGCTGATTGGGAGCCAGTGTAGATCTTTGAGAACCGGGGTAATGTGTTCATGTCTTGTTGAGCCAGAAATTATGCGTGCGGCGGTGTTTTGGGCTAGTTGGAGCGGTTTGAGAGTTTGCTTTGGTAGGCCAAGGTAGATGGGGTTGCAGAAGTCCAATAATGGGGTGATGAGCGCTTGGCATACTGTGCGGAAGTGTTCTGCGTCGAGGAGGGGTTTAAGCCGTCTGATGATTCTCATTCTATAGTATGCATTCTTGACCGTTTTGTTGATGTGAGACATGAGATTTAGTTTAAACATTGTTCAACAGTTGCTTGTTCAAGGTTACCTACCACCTGATTTAAAAATGGCCTCCATACGTCCAATGACACAAATGACTCTGAAAAATGGCCTCCATACGTCCAATGACACAAATGACTCTGAACATCCAGCCTCATACAGACCCATCGCAAGCATCACATTTTAGCAAAAATAATTGAAAAAACCATTCTCTTGCAGCTACAGGATCACATTGATTACCACTACCCACTAGATGATCAACAATATGGATTTAAACCAAATCATGGTGCAGAATCCTTAATGGATGCTTTCGTAAACAACATAATACTGGGTACTCATAATCCCAAAAGCGGCTCCATACTCATTTTTCTCGACATCAAGGCTGCATTCAATTCTATACCACACCACCAAATCATTCAGCGTTTAGAATCCATAGGCCTATGAGGCAATACAATATATTAGTTCAGATCTTATTTTCATAATCGATAACACAGGTTAAAATAAGTGAAGAGATGTCAATTCCATACTTTCAACTCCAAGGTGTTCCGCAAGGGTCAGCATTATCTTCTCTCTTATTGAACATCTTTTTACAGCCACTATGTGTAATCATGAAGAAATATAAGTAACCGAGGTAGTTCGGACATGGTGCTCCGGGCCCCTCTAACCAACCACCCCTCTCCCCCCCCCCCCCCACATTTAGTTCCCTCCTCGTTGCCCACAAAATTGCACACAGACAACCACTCTTGGGAAATAACTGGTCGCAGCTTTATTAACCTTTATAAGATACCGAACATTACAATCCAAGAATAATCCTCTTAACAATCCAACCAGCGGAGCAGTGCCTCACTAGCCATGCTATTAGCAAGGTGACCCTGCCTCCGCTCCTGCCGCGGTCCTGCCGACGGCAATCTTCCTAATCCCCTTTCCCCGACCTCGCCATGTAATTAGCAAAAGTCAGCCAGGGGTTGTCCGGGTCGGGGGCACCCTGCCCCCAGCCCAAGTATAGCCTAAGGCTCTGGACCCCTGACCTCCGGGATCCCGCCCACCCCCCCCACCGCTGTGACACCCCATCAGCCCCTACCCCACCCCACATCCCTAACACAGGGAGGGAGGGAGGGAAGCAGGCACAGACCCCGAGGAGACGCATGAATTCAGGCAACCGCTGCCGACTCATGGCGCCTCCCCTTCAAAATGCCGCCCGCCTCCAGTTCCCAGGCTCCACCGCGCTCCTGCACGCGAGTGGAGCCAATCACAATCATCGGCGCCCTTCCCATCATTGTGCCTCTGCCCCCATTCAGACGATGGCCGCGGGCCAGGGTCCTCGCACCGGCCGAACACCCGGTTACACGCGGCCGCCGGGACCCTGACCCGCGACCTTTCATTAACCGAGGTAGTTCGGACATGGTGCTCCGGGCCCCTCTAACCAATCACCCCTCTTCCCCCCCCCCCCCCACATTTAGTTCCCCCCTCATTGCCCACAAAATTGCACACAGACAACCACTCTTGGGAAATAACCGGTCGCAGCTTTATTAACCTTTATAAGATGCCGAACATTACAATCCAAGAATAATCCTCTTAACAATCCAACCAGCGGAGCAATGCCTCACCAGCCATGCTATTAGCAAGGTGACCCTGCCTCCGCTCCTGCCGCGGTCCTGCCGATGGCAATCTTCCTAATCCCCTTTCCCCGACCTCGCCATGTAATTAGCAAAAGTCAGCCAGGGGTTGTCCGGGTCAGGGGCACCCCGCCCCCAGCCCAAGTATAGCCTAAGGCTCCGGACCCCAGACCTCCGGGATCCTGCCACCGGCACAGAGGACATTAATGTCAGGACAAGGGCACCCCGCCCTCGACCCCGGTATGGCTTCGAGCTCTGGACCCCGGGCCTCCGCGATCCCTCTACCGGCACTGGTGACATTAATGTCCCGAAGCAGCCCCCCCCCACACAAGCTGCGACCGGTGAGCCCCCCAACTAAGCACACATTTCACACCCTCTGCCAGGGTTGCCAAGCAATTCACCCATAAGGAATAAATGCTCACCATCCCCTGAACAACCATGCACCCGCACTCACCACGCTCACATGTCTGATTAGCGCACAGCCTGGTACACGGACACCCACTGGCACACGGCCGACATGAAGCCCGCCACCAAACCCCACTGGGCATCCTGCATCGCAGTACAGCAAGATTCGTCGATAGCACTCCTACCACGCACTGTCTGCTCCCCGACCCAATCATTGCCCTTCTGCAAATGGAACCCGATCCATGCCGTCTGGGTCCTCGATCCCAAGGGTGACCAAGCCAAGGCATCAGGAGCGGCCCAAATGCGACCGCGCACCCCAGCATAACGACACCCCAGCCGGATCCTGACCACATGAGTCCACACCGGCCACCGATTCTCACTCACCCTCCCCGCCACGAGGGGACGACCATCAGCCCACCTACCCTCGGCCTTTTCCCCGCAACTTAACTTCAACCAGTTAGCAACTGAACTTCAACCGATTAGCCTCCAACAATTGCTTGCCCCCACACCTCCCTGCCGAAACCGGCCCGCAAACCCCCATTCCCCGTCCGCTGATGCTTGTAGCTGTTAGTCCGGCACCCCCCCCCCCACGACCCCACCCGGTCACCGCCCCCAAAATCGTACACGCTGGCTGCGAACTGCCTCGTGCCATCGCAAACATGCAGACACCCATCCTCAGCACCGCTGAACTTACCACAGCAGCCATCCCTACGTGCCGCCGCCGCATCTGCAGCCCAGCTGAACTGAGGACGCTTCCCTCGCCCTGAATCCGAATACCTGAAGACTCGCCTCCCGAGCAAGCATGAATGCCACCCCTCACCACAAAGTGTACAATGGGCAGAACACTAGCCCAGCATACCTCCAAACTCCCTTCCCTTGTAGTCCATTTCTAATTTCGCTAGGATGACCCGCAACAGCCCCTTGCCTGCTCGTACCCGCTGTCGCTGCCTAGCCCCCCACACCCCTGCCTTTGCTGGAAGTTGGCTACAGACCCACCCACATAGACCGCACCAAAATTACCCGGCATCACTGCCAGGAATAGGGAGGCGTCATACTGTAAGGCAGAGCAGCGCTTCCCCCAGCATCCCTTGAGTAATAGGCCCCCCAGTGTCAAGATGCGTTGACCATGAACACTCCAACCCCTGCAGCTATTCGTACGCCCCGCATCCCTCCCGGCCCATGTTCGGTCCCTTCCGCGGGACCCCGCACCTTTTAAGGTCCACCCTGTACCCCTTGGGAGGGGCCAACCCGTCCGACAGCCCCTTAGAGCCTTCAGAGATATGCCGAGACGTATCCCCCACATGCTGTTGCAAACATGCCAATCCCACTACCCTGCTCCGACCTCTGCTACATAATTGCCCCGCTCCCGTAACCTGTGGTTGCATGCTTATCAAGCCACAGCCCCCCAGCCATAATGGAAACAACCAATTCCCAGAAGGCTGTTGCCAGATGGGCAGGAGTCATGCCCAGCCCGCTAAGAGCTGTCACCACCCCCCACACTCTCTTGGAAAAAGTTCTGCACCCATCAACTGGCAATCCCAGCATAGAATGCTCCTCAGGCCCGCACCCCAATCCGCCCGCATAACCTCGGATTCCCAAATCCTGTGTGCATTACAAGCACTCCCGAAGTTGCCACCACCCACTACCGCAGCAACCCTGCATAAGGGAGCCTGCGCTTCCTTCAACACTAATTACAATGCAGCCGACCCGGTCATCCCGAACCCCTGCCGAATCGACGTCCAGAAGGAGACGATCCGCCAACTCTATGACATCAAAATCCCCGCATAACCGGCACACCTCTGCACCTCCGCACTGGGCCTTCGATCTTACTCAGTTCATGCTGCAATTCAATTGCCTCACCTACCATCCGCTCCCACAGCTGTACCGGAAGTACGCAAACCTCAAGTATGCAACCGAAGCTGCCCAGCCTATCGTCATGCACATACCAACAAACCTCCCCCGTCACCGCAGAAACCACGCCATTGTCCACAACTGCAAACTGATTCCGTAACCCCTGTGCCATCCGCGGCCTAAGACCCAAATGGTCAACCAATGCAACCGACCGATCCACAAGCAGTACGACCCGTACCCTGCTCCACGGGATGCGATCATTACTGGCATACCCCACAGCACCGACAATTTATGAAACCGCCGAAATTTCAGAGGTTCTTCTTTGTTTCGGGGTTTGGTTTTTTTTGTATTCGAATACCTCCCACTCGTACCTAACCCAGCGCTGAAGTGTCACAACCCAGGGACCTCACACCTGGGCCGCTCCCACGATGTCCATATACCGGACTCCCAACACCATCCGGGAACCCCCATGCCCCCTGAATACATCCTCCTCTCTGCAGCGGGTCTTGTCGAAGCTACCTCCGTAAGACCCCTAAGCGAATTAGTGCAGTAGGCCGACAGCCCCCCCGCTGATTGCTCAAGGGGCCGGCATGGAGGCCTAATGGGCCCCTTTTCCACCTTTCCTGCCGCGCCACATCCCCTAAAGATTGAGTCCACATGACGCTATTCGCAACCCCAACGGGCCAGAAGATTTGGGACCTCCTGTGCCACTCGCCTGCCCCACTGCCTCATATCTGTCGCATCACCGCCACTCTCCATTTTTTTTTTTGTTTATACTGACTCTTCCGTACCCTTCTTCTGCCCCCTAGAAGGCGGAAAGCTCTATATCTCGCCGCTTCCTAATCCTCCGGCCAGAGTCTTCGTACTCTATCCCAGCGTCCCTTCTCCTCGAAACACGGCTTCCTGCCCCTTCCGCAGCAACAACCGCCCCCAAACGCCATGGTCGAATAGTTGGTGCACGCAGCGGGGAATGACTGCACACAGTGGAGCCGCCCCGACACTACTGCCCCATTTCCCACGTGCGTATTACCCTGCTCCTCCCCGTGATCTCCGATGCCAACCCTGCCCCCCAGTCTGCCTGTAACTCACCTGCTGCCCCAGTCTCGGCCACCTGGCCACCGATGGCTGAGGCCGCAAGCGTCCACCATCCTCGTTCGGCTGGTGCAGCCTGTCCTGTGCTCACAGATCGCAGTTGGCCACCTCCACTGCCCTTGCCAGTGTGCCGAGTTCTTATCGTCACCTGCGGAGACAAAGAGAACAAAAGAAAACCCAAAGTGGGGAGACCACTGAAGACCCGAAAGGGAGCCCCACCCACAACCATTCCGCCCCGCATGAACCGAGGCCCCACCCCAAGCCTGCTCTCCCTTCATCCAAGCCCCCCAACTGGTGAATAGTCTCACGGACCGCAACCAGCCCCCCAGGAGAACCCTGCACTGACCTACCCCCACCCCCCAAGCCCTATCACCTCCCTCAAACCGAAGGCTCACAGCTCCATCGCCCCCGATCCCCCCTCCCTCCACGGAGTTGCCCATGGCTGCGAACACCCCGCTGACCCCCCTTTCCACATTGATCACCGTAATAGCATCCCCCGATCCCCCCTGCCCAATCACCAAACCCTAGGCCCGCCACCCCAGAGCCCGACCCTTTTGTACCGCTCGGTGTCACCTTTCGCCCGAGTCCATGCCCCTCGAGCCCCCTCAGCCTGTCTACCAGACCTGCTCAAAGCTTTCCTCCCCCCCTTTTCCTCTTATGCCCCTAACCCATAACAGAACCCCCCCACCGGTTCCCTCCGTCAACCCCTTACACCTCGCCGGAGCGCCCATCCTGTAACCCCCGCACTACCTAAGAACATAAGATATGCCCTACTGGGTCAGACCAAGGTCCATCAAGCCCAGCATCCTACCTCACAGCGGCCAATCTAGGTCACACATACCTGGCAGTTTCCCCAAAAGACACAGGTGCCACAAGGCTTGTACTGCGGTCCAGCATTGCTATCCTGGGCCCTCTTAATAATGGTTTATGGACCATACCTCCAGGAACTTGTCCAAACCCCCTTTTTTTTTTTTTTTAAACCCAGCTACACTAACAACCATTCCGACATCCATACTATGGGTAACTGACCCCCACCGCCCCTGCGCTAAGCCTCCAGTGAAACCACCCGCCAATGTAACCCATAACCCAGCCATCTCCCCCAGCCCCCCCAAAACCTTCCCCAACCTCACCTCTACTTTCTGCCCCGCTCATTTAAACATTTATTTATTTAATTTTTTAAATTAGTAGCATATTTAGATTGCTATTTTTAAAGTGCTAATGCATCCATTAATTACTTGCCTCCCTTGTAGTGCGCTCTGTCGACTCGTGGGGCCGTCCAATCACGCTGCACATGTCGCGCTCCTGCTGCCCTCGCCCCCAGCACCACGTGCCCGGTCACCTCCGCTACGTCTGACTGAGCTCCGTCTGCTCTCCTCACCGTTCCACGGGCCACGCGCACCCCCCTTCCTCCCTTGTGAGGAAGAGGCCGTGCCCTGCTTCACCTGGCGCGTCCGCTCCGCCTCAGCCTGCCGGCTCCTACGCTGAGCTGCCCGATCCTGCACCGCATCTCCGCCGCCCGAAAACCCCCGCAGCCACTCTAACTCGGCTTGCACTTTCGGTTTTGAATTGGAGTTCAGTCCTACCACATCCAGTCGTCCTTAGAAGCAGGAATTGTTCTCTTGTTTGTTGGGTAGCATATTTCCAACTAGCGACTCATGCCATCCTCTTATGTTCCTTTTAACTCTCGCTGTTATCTGGCTCCGATATAATGTCCCTCCTGTCTCACGACTTCCCGAAAGGCACACTGATTCTAGCTATTTTCCCTCTAAGGATCACAAACGGTTTTATTTATTTATTTATTTGTGTGATTTTTATACCGCCATATCAAGCAATCATAGCGGTTTATATAGAACAACAGAATTACATTGAATAATGCAAAAGTCACATGTGAATAACAAGCTATCCGAACGTATGTACATGATAGCATAACAATTAACTATTTATAGCTTATCTTGGCATTAAGTAGTGATATGTTTTCAATTGTATATTTACTTTACAGGGATTTTTTCAGTGTGGTAAGGTAAGGGGATAAAGGTAAGGGGTGTACGTAGGTACTGAGAGTGTGGAGTGTGGGGCTACATTATGGTAAGCAGGATTAGGTCGGGTCAGCGGTTGGGGTTACTTTATTTTCTCTGAAGTATTCTATGAATAAGAAGGTTTTCAGTTGTGTGCGAAAAGTGGAGAGGTCAGAAATGTTTCTAAGGGGCTCGTTTACAAAGCCACGGTAGTGGCTTCTGCCCGATATCGGAGCTGCGGCCCCATTCAGTGGGGCTGCAGTTCCGATATTGGGCGGAAGCCGCTATCGCGGCTTTGTAAACAAGCCCCTAAGTCTCTCTGGTAAGGAGTTCCAGAGCATCGGGGAGAGGTACTCAAAGGCTCTGTTGCTTGTGTGTTGTTTTGTTTTTCGGTATTCGGGAGGGAATAGTAGTGTGTGTTATTCATGGCGCCTCTTCTGTGGCGGTTGTTTGGTGTTTTCTTGATTAGCTGGCACAGAGTAGATGGAGCCAGTTCCTTAATGATTTTAAACATTGCCATAATGAGTTTATATTTGATTCTGCTCTGTACTGGGAGCCAATGTAGTGCATGTAGTACGGGTGAAATATGATCTAAATAGTGTGTGTTAGAGATGATATATGCTGCCATGTGTTGTGCCATTTGCAGGGGGTGGAGTGTTTGTTTTGGTAGGCCATGGAGTAGACTTTTACAATAGTCAATATGTGGGGTGATTATTCCTTACATCAGTGTTCTGAAGTCGTTACTGTGAAGAAGGGGTTTTAAGTGTTTTAGCAGACAAATTTTATTGTATATAGCTTTCATTTTTTTTTTAATATGGGTTTTGAATGTGAGTTGTTTGTCTAGTGTTAGGCCCAGATATATAACTTCATCTTTAACTTCAAGAAATGTTTTGTTAATAGTAATGTAGCTTGGTGGCGTGTAGTTTTGATTTCTGGAAATAATCAGAACTTCCGTCTTTTTATAGTTTATATTTAGTCCATGAGTTTTGAGCCAAGCATCTATTTCTATAAAACGTGAAATTATGGGATCCAGTATGTGTGTCATGACATTGAAAGGCATGTAGAGCATTATGTCATCGGCATAGATGGCATAATCGACTTTAAATTTCTTTATTAGCTGGCATATCGGCTGAATGTATATATTAAAAAGGAGAGCGGATAACGCTGAGCCTTGAGGAACTTCTATAGCTTGTGTATAGGTGTTCAAGTATTGTTGGTCAGTACTGACTTGTTGAGTTCTGTCCATCAAGTTTGATGAAAACCATTTGAGTGTGGTTCCTTTAAGCCCAATTTGTATGAGCCTTTGTATAAGTAGTGAATGGATAACTGAGTCAAAGGCCACTGCAATATCAAGGAATATTAGAATAAATACCTGATTGGGGTTATTAATTCCCTTTATTATGTTGTTGTATAGAACCAGCATTAGTGTTTCAACACTATGTAGAGGTCTGAATCCATATTGATTGATCAAAGTGACCCTTTAAATGATAATGTCGTCTTGCAGTTGTATTTGGACATTTTTTTTTCAATTATTTTAGCTAGAAAGGGTAAGCTCTAAATGGGTCTATATGACGACAGGCACTGTTTGTTTAATACTTTATGTTTTAGGATAGTGCAGATTATTGCATTCTTGGCATTAGGCCTTGTTTGAGGGATTGGTTTACTATTGAAAGTATGATGGAGGCAATCTCATCACATGCAGCTTTGATTCAGATTACTGGACATGGGTCAGATTTAGATGTGATTGTGTTGAGATTTGTTATTAATTTTTTAAGAGGGTGTAAGTGGATATTATGAATCTCATTCCATCCTTCCGTCAGTAGTGTTGGGTTTTTATTATTAGTGGGCGCATATATGATGTCTGTGGATTAATTTAGACATGTAGTAGTCAGCAAATGTTTGGGGAGTGATAGGGAGAGTTTCAGTAGGTTCTCTAGGATTGGTTGTTAGTTTTTTTACAAAAGAGAAAAGGTCTTTTGGTTTATTGATTTCATTAGTAAATTTGTATAATATTCCTTTTTAACGTGATTAATTTGCTGGCGGTATTTTGTAAGCATAGTAATGTATTTCTCTCTATTTTCCACTGTTTTGAATGCATGCCAGGTGCGTTCAAGTTTTCTCAGTTTTCTTTTTAGGAGCCTAATTTATTGGGAGTACCATTGTTTAGAGGGGTTAGATCTGATTGGGCGAGGAATTTGAGGTTTTGTTGCAATTTTAGTGATACTGTTGTTCCAGTTTTTTATTAGGTCCTCAAGGTCATCTGTGTGTGTTTCTATGGATTCTCGTAGTTCTTTGGTGAAGGCATCCTTTTCAAAGTATTTAAATTTAGAGTAATGTTTTGGTGACTGGTTTTCAGCTTGGGTGGGGATTTGTAGGGTCTCTATAGAAAATTAAATAAGATAGTGATCTGACCAGGGGACATGAGTTGTACTGGAGGTCACTATCTAATGGCTGGGGTTCTCTTAAGGGAGAAATATTAGATCCAGAATATTCCCTTTGCTATGAGTGGGGCTTTTTATGATTTATTTAAAGCTTAGGAGCTCCATAGCATCAAGGAAGGCAGACGTGTGTGGGTTTTGTAGGGAAGGGAGGTTGAAGTCTCCTAGTAGTACTATTTTTTCCTACCTGATATGTTACAAACTTCTTGGAGTATATTTGCAAGCCCGTTGGGATCTGCAGTTGGAGGTCTGTAGATTAAGCAAAATGCAATATAGCGATTTTCAATGAGGAGGAGATCCATATCTAATATAGCATTAGAGCTGTGTAGTGTAGGATTTAATGACTACTTTATGATAACGAGGACACCATCTCCACGTTTATTTGATCTGGGTGTGTGGAAAATTGTGTAATTAGGAACCTTGAGTTGGTTCAAAAGGACATTATCGAGTTCGTTGAGCCAGGTCTCTGTTATAAAAATTATGTCTGGGGAGGAGCCATGTATATAATCAGTTATAATTGGGATTTTCTTTTTAATAGATCTTGCATTAATGTTATATTATATGTTATCAGTTATGTTATATTTTTGTTCTTATTCTTCTTTAGGTCAGGGGTGGCTATATCAGCCATATTGATATGTATTAATCTGCTGTTGTGTGTGTGCTTTTGAGACTTATGTTGTAGTTTGTATGGCGGTGGCTCTTTAATGTCACAATGGATTCTGTGAAGGATTGATATAGGTTGATTATTAATATGTGTAAAGAGCTGCACATTTAGTTTGAGTGTGAAGGATGAGAGGATCAGACTTCTGAGTATCAGCGAGACTGTTAGTGTAGTGTTCATCTTTGTTTTATAGGAAGAATAATGTACAGGGTGGCCCAAAAAAATTGAGAACATCTCGTAAATTAAAAGCTTAAATAGTTTACTTATTTACCTTTTTTAGCTATATAACATCTTTATTTCAACAATTTCCGGTCGCCATTTTTTTTTTTTAATTTTTCAATCATTTACATCTGTCTTTTTGAATTTTTAAATAATTTATATGCTACGAGATGCTCTTACTTTTTTTGGGCCACGCTGTAGAATAACTTTGCTATACTGTGCTTAGGGCTTGCAGTATAGTTAAAAGAGCGAATTTCAGGAGAGACAGTAGAGAGCACGTCTTAGTATTCCAACCTGTAGAGATATGCTTGTTGACTGAGTCTTTTGGGCTGAAAGAATCTTTTATAGTTAGATATTTTCTATTCACTAGATTACTTATTTTGAAGTGGGTTGTACAGAACAATATGCAGGAAATTTAATGAAATAGAGGAGTGGCGAGATAATTAATGAGAAGGTGAGTTACAATATGGTGGATAGTGAAAAGCAATCTTTGTGCAGATACAGCAGTTTAAACAATTTATATGAACATAAATGTTGCAAGGAAAGTGTCCCAGCAAGGATTATGGTACTTAAATATTACATTAAGAAATGGTACAGAACAAAAACAAGGTGATTTTCATATAAGTTAACAGTGAAATATTAATATACCTTATTTGCTGTAGTGGAGTATTCTTCCCCGCACCTAATTTCCATGCCTAAGGCATGGGCGCACCTGCAAACGCTGTGCTTTAAAGGGCAGCTTGGCCACACAGTGATGATGCTTTGGGGTGGAGCTGTGTGGTTCTCATGCTTCACAGCTAGAGGGCTTTCCCTTCTTCGATCGGGGAGTGCATTGGTGGAGCCGGATGGTAGGGTCTCATCTCATGTCTCTTGCTGCTGATGTTCGGATTGAGATCGGGGAGCCAGCTGCTGTGCTGGATGTCCTGTGCACTGCTGCTGCTTGAGGGGGATTTCGATCGCTGCTTGCCCCGCCGAGATGAAAATATTTCCCCTTTTAAACCTTGCTTGAAATGTATAGCCCCTGTTAGGAAAGTTGTCTTGTCATGCTCCCTCGACTGTCATATTTTGAGGATACAGCATCTACCACTCGAAACGATGATATAATGTTACATTCCCTATTTGTGCCCTACTATTTACAGATTGAGAATAATCTTGTATACTACTAGACTTCCTAAGGATACTCACATAGTGCTTCAGTAAGCATCGATTCACATAACAATATGGCGCTACCTTTGTACCTCCTCATCTCTCTTCTTTACTACAAATTTAGGTTTTTATACATGGTGTCACGTTTATTATCATTTGTATTCATTTGTACTCCACCTTATGTTCTATTTTTTAATATTTTATTTTGATTCAATTATTTATTTATTCATTTAATTAATTTATTCATATAATTGCTATACATGGTTTAATATTTATTTGTCTTTTAATTGTTTTTATCTTTTGAAGATGTATACCCCCTAAAGAAGGCAGCAGCCAAAACGCCTAGGGGTTTTTAATAATAAACGCCTTTGTGGTTTTCTGTTATGTACTGTGAGGGCGTCAGCTCTTTTTGTGTTGCTTTATTCTTGTAGTTTAGACATGTAAGTGCTTCGATTGTGCAGGTCTTTTGAACGCTGCCCTTTACTCTCCAGTTGTCTGAGCTTATGCTTAAGGAGGGTGATTTTAGAAAGGACGTCAAAGCTAAATCGGGGATTCCAGGGCCGAATGTGCAGAAAAATGCCAGGGATATCTATGTCTCTGGCTGATTTCTGGAACATAGACGTCCCAAACATGGATGTGTGTGCATGCGGGCGGCCACATAGACATTATCATTAGAGATGCTTGGGTTTAGAACATCCATCTTAAGCCTAAGGGGATGTCCAACAGCATAGCAAAGTGAAAACATGAATCCCCCATTCCCCGTCAGTTTTTGTTGAGATATTGTAAAACACAAGAGGTTTTAGTGCAGCTCCTTCTCCATACCTTCCAGCCATTTGACTGACAAAGCAAGCACTTTTCGGATGCCTGTTTGTGCCTGGAGCAGGTTAACTTTAGATGTGTGATTCGGGACATCAGGGCACTTCTGAGATCATGCGGGTACCTCCAGCTTCTTAAAAATGCCCCAGACATGCCTCCATTCAGATTCGGACTTCCTTGTGCTGGGGACGTCTACAGGCTCGGCTTCTAAAATGTCTCTGGAGATGTCTCTGTGATTTGGACTTCTGCATGCCCATCGCAACTACCTAGCACTTTTAAAATAACACTCAAGATCTTTGAACTCTGTGGTATACCAAATGAAGTTGCGCAATCTTTTGTGGTTCTCTTGGTTTGTGGTGCTAGTGCAGCTGTGCTGATTGTCTTGTTTCAGTTATTAACCAGAGATTCAATATTGGTGGTTGTTTGATCTAATTGTGGCATGATTTCTTTCGGAATTATTTGCTTGTCAAAGTGTTGAAATCCATGGCTTATTATTTGTGTGTGAGTATCTATGTATATTTGAACTCTGGGGTATATAGAATATGATTGTACTTTGATCAGACCATGGTACTGGGAATAATTGAAGAGATGGTTGATGATTTTTTTTCTCAGCATTGTGGGTTGGTTTATCATTGATGTGTATGTATTCCAGTGCTTCCATAGACTCCAAGAAGGACTTAGCTTGTTAAGGGGAGGTTGATGAGAAATTTAGATCTAAAAGTGTGAGCTGTTATTTTGAGCAGTGTGTCCACATGCTGCTTCCAAAAGGGTTGATAGTTAATCATCTTTTACGTTTGGTGATCTGTCTGCTAGGCAGAGTGTTAGGTGCTTGTTAGAAATCATAAACAAATTTAGACCGCCTGTGGTGAGAGTTGCTATGTTGTGACATTTTAGATGACTCCTCCACCTCTATTCTTGGGCTGTTGAATAGGTTATAATTTGATATAATTAGCTGGTTTATGAGGATATTGAGTCAGTGAACTATGATTCAGTTACACAGATATCAAAATTGTAGTCCTTGAGAAAGACGATTAAAGTGGGACTTTATTGCAAGCTGATCATGCGTTGATAAGCCCACACTTTAGATCATGATCATAGTGTTTTACTTCATTGTAGTTTTTGGTGATTGCAGGTTGATTCTAATTAGTTCACAGGGCCCTCCGTGCTCCGTGGTTTACAGCTGTACCCATGAATGACTGGGATAATACCTGACTGAGGCGATAATGATTCAGTATGTGTGAGTGGCAGTATGATATATCTCAGCTTTCAAAGGATAATGATTGATGCAGTGATTGATTTAGGTGAGAAGAATTGTTTGATGTTAATATAATTAGTGACTGATGTGTATTCAGAGCAGTTAGGGTCTGCTCTTGGTGTTAAATTTGCTGAGTTCTTTCAGTCCATTGCTTTGGTAAACACTATGTTGTTTTCAGGGCCGGCGTGCACATGGTTCTGTGCTACTACAAGCCCCATGCTGCTGTTGCACTGCATTTACTCAGCATCAGTATCATAACATAACAATCATTAATCAAATTTAGAGCCCCATTCTGGGAGGGGCTGTTAGGACCTGATTCTGGTCTGCAGGAACAAATATTAACATGGGAGCCAGAATCAGGCCCGAGGACAGCCCAGCGTGCCCCTCCTGTTTGCGGGGACATCTTCCCTGCAGGCACCCCAGACATCTGCAGCTCTGGCCCCCCAAATCCCCACTGCCTGATCCACGGCTGGTCTCCTGTGGCCTGGATCAAGCAGTGGGGATCCACGGCACCCAGCCCCGGCCCTGGCAAAAAATGCTGCTTATACCATCTTTGAGGCCCGGCATGATTTAAATCAGCCCTGTACGTGCTGCTGGCAGCCTGCCTCTGCTCTGCACCTTCCCCCAGTCCTGAAGCACAGGACATATGGGGAGAGCCGATGGGGGAATAGAGCCTAGGTGGATTGCGGGGCTGCACGTCCCGTGTTCTAGAATGAGGGCCTTAACTCCGACATGCAGATATTTTATAATGGCTTGTTTTTTTGTGTGTGTATGAAGTGCTTTTAAGTTATTTTGCTATAACCCATTATTGATAAGGAGGGAAGATATCAAATGAGAAAAACTAATCCTGGTAGCCATTAATTCAAGATCATAGTACCCTAGCTGGATTGGACCGTGCTAGACCTGGAAAAGCCTAGGAATCAGCAGCTGTGAAGATATCGGCTACTAAACGTAATTATCATTGTATGCATCAAATCTATGGAAGGCAGCAGCAACAATAGTGGCAACAGCGGCAACTGCAGCAGCAGTTAGCACAAGGCCCCTTGTGTCAGCAGGCAGTGTGTGCTTACAGAACTCAGTACTCAGCTTGGGTTTGTTGGGGTTTTCGCCATCTTGTTAATTGTCGTGGCTGCAGGATTCACCCCAACATAAGTGTAAAGCATAAGACCCTCTTTCAAATAAAGTATCGTGCCACTGAAGTAAAGTAGAAATTTTATTGTCAGGTATGTAATATCACAAGCTTTGCAAGTTTAAAGTCAATGCTTTAATCTCTATATTACAAATCAGCATGAAACAGGAAAATGAATATAAAATTGTCTTTATGCGCAAAGCACCTGAGGTCTCCTATGAAAGGTTGCTTTCTAAGGAGAGTGTATTTATACTCATTTTTAGGCTTGTGAAACAGAACTGCTGATAAGCAGATTTCCTTTCCCTCTTCTTGTTCCCCATTTCAAGCATATCTGCTCCTTAACCTTTTGCCCTCTTACCCTCTGCTTTCCCCTTGTGGCGTCCTGTCTTTTCATCCTCCTGGCAGTTCCTTTGCCTTTTGCTAACCCTGTTTCCTGCAGATTAACTCCAGATGCTGATGTTGGTCAACTCCATCCTGCCACCTAGTTCTTCTTTTTGTTCCCCTTTTTCCTAATCTCGGGGCGCAGGTGGCATTTTCAATAGCTGTGTAGTTTTCAGAGCCGATAAGTTCAGCACCTCTCATTGTGCCAGCTCTATGATTTCAGGATGTTAGCACATTCCATAGCTCAGACTGATTATTCTGCAATTCCAGGGTGGAAGGGTCAGCAGGCTAGTTCTTACTTAGGCCTGGAGCTGAAGACATTAGCACAGCATTTTGGATAAAATCACTGCGTGTCGAACTCAGCCCGTTCCTGACCAAACTCATAGATCTATCATTCTCGACAGGGTCATTCCCACGTAGCCTGAAGCAAACATCCATCAGACCACTTCTAAAAAACAACAAGCTGAACCCAAGGAAGGTTGGTTTGTAATAGTCTATCTTAAGCAATCTTCTTCTGGCCAAAATTGAAAAGGTCGTCCAACGCTAAATTCAACAACACATCGAGACAAGCGCACCTCTTGACCCGTGTCAGCATGGATTCAGAGAATCACATGGCGTCGAGACCCTCTTGACCACTCTCTTCAGCTCCTTAGTCACCAGAATGGACAACATCAGACAAGGGGTTGCTCTGATCTTCATGGATATTGCCCCAGCTTTCGACTCCATCAGCCACAAAATACTCCTGAAATGCCTCAAGGAGAAGGGCATCCACAACACAGCGCTAAGCTGGTGTGAGTCATACTTAACAGACAGATGGCAGCATGTTCGAACTGGTCCCTCCACCTCTAAACCTTTCCAACAAGAGCAAGGCGTACCTCAGGGATCTTTGCTCTCGGCTCTACTGTTCAATATATACATGCAGTCCATCTGCGCTCTCATCCTCTCCTTCAGCATCGGCTGCCTGGTATATGCTGATGACGTACTGATTTATATGCCTTTTTCAACTGACCACCCAGACTTCTCACCACTAACAACCTGCTTCGATGCTGTCACTGAATGGCTCCACACACAAAGGCTCAGAATAAACTTCAACAAAACGGAAGTCCTATTCATCACCAGAAACCAAGCATTTATGCCACCCACCTCACTGAAAATACGAAACACCAAGCTCCTCAGCAAGCCTACAGTACGCTACCTAGGGGTTACACTAGACCAACAGCTAAACATGAAAGCCCACATAAGCAACATGGTTAAAGAAGTTTACCACAAGATATGGTCAACCCGACACCAACGAAATCTACTCGAGCCAGACGACTTCTGAACAATCTATCAGGCCCTGGTAATCCCTCACTTTGACTATGCCAATGCAATTCTGCAAGGACTCCCGAAGAACACGCTGAGCCCACTGCAGCTTGCAATGAACGCAGCCGCCAGAATACTGCACGGAGCCTCCAGGAGGGAACATGTAACCCCAATCTTGAAACACCTCCATTGACTGCCGGTACACTGCAGACTTTCCTTCAAAATCCTATTGATGACCTTCAAAGTCATGAACAAGGGCTCTTCTACCTCCCTCACAGACCTCTTCCACTCTACCCCCCCCCCCCAATAGAGCCAGGAGATCATTTGCTGCCAACACTCTGATATTCCCAAAGGCAATAATGAAATGTTCAGAAGCAACAAGAAACAGAGCCTTTGCATTCTATGCACCCACATGCTGGAATGCCCTTCCACCCGCCATTCAGGCCATCACTGACCTCGCCCAATTTCAGAAGGCACTGAAACATCATCTCTTTCTCCAGCACTACTCCCATACAAACTACATATCACAACCAGCCACACTCAACAACCATGACATCACCCCTAGCACACCCACACCACACGATGGCACCCCCTAGTTCAACGATGCACCCAGTATGTTGAATGTGTATATAATGACCTAACACTGTAAACAATGCCAATGTGTAACAGATGCCAGTGTGTATATAGCCACCTAATATCGCATATAATCGCCGAGCAATACTGTACATCTGCAATCTGGGTGATCAATCTGTGACCGATCGTTTAGCCTGTACATAGTTACCCTCATTAGTCCCAAGTTTTAACACCTGCTCATTGAAAGTCCAGTGTAGGTCTTGCCTGAACTGTACAAATTCTGTTGACTGTACACCGCACTGATTCCAAAGAGCGTGGTATAAAAAAAAAAAGACATTAAATAAATAAATAAAATAAATAAGATGGAGGACAGTAGTCCAACCTGAGACAAGGGTACCTGAAAGGGGATTCATTTTCCCCTCAGGTTCCAGCCTAACATAAAGCTTATCCAGGAGAGGGCAATGGCCTATGAATGTTTACTGGCTCACAGGCCATATGCTGACTGGTAACTAGGCATAGGTCAAAATGAAAATCCATAGAGATGGGGAAATGGCCATGTTTCTGTGACCCCATCCACTAATGACCTCATTTGGGGTCCTGACCCCAAGTTTGTGAACCACTGCATTAGACAAACATCTAATCAATAGACCTAAAAAAAAATTCAAATGCAAAAATCCGCAAAAGATGTTTGAGAATTGTAAAAAATCATAAGTCAATAGAATCCATGAAAATATAAAAATCATCAGAAAACATTAACAAAATATTAATAAATCCATCAGATCTCACAAAAAACATGAATAATTCAAATATCTTTTCAACATAAAATATGTACCAACACTTAAAAAGGCAATAGTAGGTGTGCAAACCAACTTATAGATACAGATGTCATATAAAAAAGAGAAAAGAACAAACACATGCTTACTGTGGGAACATGCATTTGTTCTTTTCTTTCTTATTTTTGACATCTGTATCTACAAATGGTTTTACACACCTACCATCTTGCCTTTTTAAGTTGTTGGTGCATCTTTTTGAAGAGGGATCTTAACTCTGGGAGTACCGATGGGGTCAAAAGTGACCCCATTGCAAGTTTCACAGTGCGTATCTCGGAAACTAGCTGTTCAAGAATGCAATCTTTTTATGACTTTTCACATGTCAATATTCTCTTTATATTGCACCATGAGAGGAATAATTTTCATCCGCTAGGTGATGCTAGTGAAGAATTGCAGCTCAGAGTACCAGTGGGGTCATTTTTGACCCCAGTTGCTTATGTACGGTTTGGATCATGATACAATTTGCAGTTTTGTGAATTTTTTGATCTGACAAAGGTATTTATCATTAATTATGTATCATTTATTTTTTTGTACTCTTTGTACTGGACTGTCTTTTTCCTGCTACTTTTCGTGGCAGTACGCTGTTTTTGCTTGGAACTCACTAAGATGGCTACTCCATTATTCTTATGATGGGCAGCTGGAAAACCCTTAAAGAGTAGGGCTTATAAACCTAATTTCAATGACTCCATTATATTCAAGTATGTCTCCTGTAGCAGTAAGATGTCAGCACGTTCTTTCCTATCATTCAGAAGAAACATTCCTCTTAATGGAATTGTTAATGCCCTTAACATTCAGTTAAACGATCTTAAAGGAAAGCATATTGACAATATAGCTCTGAATTAACAGTCATGTGTTGCAGAAACAGACCAATTTGTATCATTTGATTTTACATTGTAGAACAACTTCTTAAGCGCCTTCAAGGTGTGGCTGCATCTATAGCCCAAAGAAAGAGAGAAAGAGAAAAAAAAAAGAAACCAAAGAGACACATTTTAACCCCAGCACCATCATATGATCATACACAATAAGAACACCTAATTCTGAAAAAACATCTCCCCCAAGACCACTTAATCAGGGGTCTTAAACACGCGGCCCGGCCCGCGAGAGAATTTTGTGCGGCCCACGATGCATTTTGAGATGATAAAAATTTTCCTCTCGCCACTGTTTAACATTAATGCTATGCATGCAGGGGGCGGAGTGCTCCTCCAACCGTGATTATGACCCAGCCAATTGAAGAAGGAATGTTTTCTAGCGAATCGGAGGCATTGGAGAGCCCAGTTTAATGGCAAAACTCACGTGTATTAAAAAAAAGTGCTACAGAGTGCGGCCCGCGGGTTACTTTACAAGTCCTCATTTGGCCCTCAAACCAATTTGAGTTTGAGACCCCTGACTTAAACCCAGGGGACCTATATAACACACAAAACTTAATGGGTGAGCCCACCAGGACAAGACAGACACGGAGGGTACACTGATCCAATACGTCACACTTCCATAACACTCAGAATATCACGTCTTGCCCACCTCCCTTAATAAGAGAAATGGCAATGCCCTTCAAAAGAGACAGAATGAATGACCCATAGCAATGTTACATGAATTAAATGTCGCTTCTGCGTGGATAAGTCACCTTTACACAACCTCAGACCAATCAAACTCCCATGATAGTAAGCGCCATAGAACTGTAGCAAATAGAAGTTGCAAGATAACCTTCACCGCTGACTCCTTATCCTCCAGAAATACAGAAAACTCCCTGAGATCATCAAAAGTCTTGGTCTGGTTATGCAGCGTGACTCTCATGTGGGCAGGATATAGCAGTCCAAAACGGGCCTTCAGCTGAACAAAGCGTGGATGCAATACCAAAAGACTCTTTCTCCAATCCACCATCACCTTCGCGAAGTCCGGGAAGAACAGGAGTTTATTTCCCTGATATTCCAAGGTTGAAAGTGATCTGGCTGCTCCCATTATTTGCAATACGGTAATAATTTTGCAGGTCATGATTCCAGATGTGCTAAAGTTGCAGTTCGCTATGCCGTTCGAGATCGAGCACGCCCACAGAGTGCCTACTTAGTCCGTGGTCACGGGCAAGCATCCATGCCCAATCATCATGAAAGTCTTGCATTTTCAGCAATACTTGGCATAGCGAACTGCAACTTTAGCACATCTGGAATCATGGCCTACAAAAAGGACACCAAGTCATGACCCTCTGCTCCCTCAGGAACTCCTAGTAATCTTATGTTATTCCTCCTAGAGCGATTATTACCGTCTTCCACCTATCTTTGCAATGAACGTATCAACTTGGCCTGCTTCTCAACGGCCTCAAGCCTTTCCTCATGTGAAGCCACCACATTCTCTACCTTCCCCAAATGAGCCGTATTTGACTCCAAAGAAGCTCTCAAAGCATTGATATCTTCCTGCATTGCAAATAGCGATTCTCTATTAGCTTTGACCAAGTCCTTGACTGCCCGAATCTCAGCCAGGATCTCCTGCGAGGTCTCAGGACAATCTCGGATGACCGCCATCTTGTGAGGTGAGAGAGGTTCTGTCTTGGCTCTCTTTGCACTAGCATTTTGTGATACTTGGTAATCCAGCCGCATCTGTTTGGGGCCTGACATATCCAGAATCGAATGGTATTAAAGTATGTAGGAACTATTTGATTAAAGATTGCCGAAGTCAGGATTCTTGTCTATTGTCCTCTGGAGCACAGCTCTTACACGTCCATCTTGACCAGAAACCAGGCTCCGCCCCACATTGCTATTTATTTTGAATGTAACCATCTAGAGGACATGAAGGGGTAGGCCTGGTGGGAGACATTCAAGGTCTATTTTAGAGCCCAAATTGCTAGTTACACAATAGGTGTCTCTAAGCTTCAGAAAAAAGAGCTCCATGATTTAGATCACAAGATCAAAGAGGAGGAGCACCGTCTGATAGCAGGCTCTAATACACTAAGTTTGGTTATCCTACAGCGATTACAATAACAGTACAACTTGCTGCTGAGTGCTGAAGCCAATCAAGTAATCCTCCAACAAGGTAGTAGTTACTATCTGGAGAGTAATAGGGCAGGGCAATTACTTCCCAGTTCCTTAAAAGCAAGGAAAGAACAATCCCGTATTGCATCCTTACAGGACGACCATGGGTGTCTTTTGGATTACAACGCAGATATTTTAGCCCGATTTTCATCTTTTCTATAATTCCCTGTACCAATCTGAAGTGTTTTAGAATAGGACAAGATTTCAGCAGCTCTTTGCCTCTATCAATCATCACACTCTAGATCTGTTTCAGCAAAAGCATTGGATGGCGATATTCACTTGTCAGACGTTCAGACAGCCCTACAATAAATAGTGACTGGCAAAGCAGCTGGTCCAGATGGTCTACCCCTAGAATTTGATCACCTTTTTCAAGCAGAACTAACTCCCCATTTAGTTACTTACTTCCAAAAATGTCTGTTACAATTGCCTGAGGTTGGTGCCTTTTTGGAGGCCACCATAGTGGTTCATTCAAAACCTGGTAGAGATCCACAAAAAGAAGAAAACTATTGCCCTATCTCCCTACTAAACACAAATTATAAAATTTATGTAAAGGTGCTGGCCAACTGACTAGGTCAAGTTGTTCCTCTGTTAGTCCATAGTGATTAATGTGGCTTTGTCACAGGACGATCTACGTCAGACAAAGGTCATTTGCTATGCTACCTCTTAGCTCTCATGAATGCATCCTCCACCACCTTAGTGGGTATCTCACTGGACTCAGAGAAAGCATTCAACAGATTGTAATGGCCTTCCCTTTTTCAAGTTCTTGAGTGGTTTGGTCTTGGGCCCCAAGTTCATCTCAGTGATATGGGCAATGTATACACATCCGATGGAGTTGGCACAAATCCGTCCCAGTCTTTTGAGTGCTTTTGTCTTGGAGCGAGGTACTCGGCAGGGTTGCCCTTTATCCCCACTTCTATTCAAATTTGCCCTAGAGCCCCTGGCAATACTCCTTCTTGAATCCCCCCCCCCCCCCATGTTTATGATTTTCAACTGAGAGGTCAGGAAGTAAAGTTATCAGTATATGCAGATGACCTGATGTTCATTAAACTCTCCTCCATCTCAGCAGTTCTTCACATTTCTATCTCTACTCACAACTATCTGGTTATAAGATTAATTGGAGTAAGTTGGTAGCAGTCCCTTTTAATGCCAGTGTCATGATGCAGGATCTGCAGGCTTTTCCTTTCTGATGGACAGATACTTACCTTTGGTACTTAGGAGTCACCTATTGTCCCTCTCTTCAAGCAAATCTGCGGTGTAATGCTGAGAAATGTTTGGAGAGTCTATGATCCCTCATGAGCAGATGTTCCACTCTTTACATCTCTTGGTGGGGCTGCTTAGAATCCATTAAGATGATGTTGGTACCCAAAATTAATTATATCATTTGAATGTTCTAGGTGCTTTTCACAGATTCCTTCCATGGTAAGTTAGAAAAAATACTTGTGGGTTTCCTCTGGTGGCACAAAACTCCATGTATAGCTACCTGGAAACTCAAGCTTTCTAAGGAATGTGGAGGGGTCCATTTTCCCAACTTTAAACACTAACATCTCTCCTTTTTTCTTAAACAAGAGGTACAATAGTGTGAAGAACCATCGAGCTGCCTAACCTGGTTGCAGCTGGAAGTACAATTGATATCTTCTACCCCACTTTTCTTACTGTTAGGAATGACCCATGTGAAATATAAAACTGTGTCTCCAATTATACTGGCCACACAAGAGGCATTTCAGTCATTTGCCAGTATTTGTCCAGAATCTACCGCTTTTGCTAGAACCTCCCCAATATGGTTGCACTCTCTCCTAAAGATACACAAACATTTCCAGTGAGTACAATGGCAGAGCCATAATATTTGGACAGTTGGCCAATTAATGTTGGACACAGCATTTAAAACCTTTAGTACTCTTCAACAGGAATTGGTGATGCCATCTCAGTACCTTTTCCAATATATACAACTCAGACACTGTCTTAAAGGCGCAGGAGCCGTCCCAAACCAAATTCTAATAGAGTGGGCTTAGGCAGCCAAACTATGAGATATTGCTAGCTCAGGAAAGGTCTCCTCCAAGTTATATGCTTACTTCCGGCAAAGGGTTGCCAAAAGATGAATGGGTACAGAGAAGGTGTGGGAATCTGATGCAGGGAACTACTGACCTAACAGCACTGGAGGAAGTTTTGGGGTCCACTTATTCGTACCTCATGACACAAATGTTATTTTTTCTAGCACCACAGAGCACATGTCACACTAGAGACTCTTGAGAAATTGTCCCCACATCAAAATAATAAATGTGGACCTGTTTCATACATGTTGGAACCCTATCCCACATGATTTATGATTGTCCCAATGTCCAAGCATACTGGTGACGTGTTTGGGCAAGAATTTCCCACATAATACCCCTTCAAGACTCCCTTTCATATCATCTTATTATCTACAAGTCCCTTGCAGGTTTTACATCCTTAGAAAAAGAGGATGCCCCACTATTCGATTTGCTGCTCAGTATTGCTATTAAGGTTATACTCACCCATTGTAAAGACTCAACATGGTGGCATATGGTATTTCTATTTCGCTGATTATGAAATGGCCTGTTTTCTTATCCACACCAAGTTGACTAATAGTCATCAGAAATGGTGAGCCCTTGATAACTATGGGGGTCATTCTGACCTGCGAATAGTGGGGGTGTATGTCCAGTTTGGACATGCAAACCCCCACTATTCACAGAAACCATATTCTGATGATATAGTTCCCTGCATGTACAGCAGCTTTGTGTGGGGAGCACTAGATGGGGGTGGGAGGGGGGAGTGCCAGAGGAGGACTGTAGGTGGAACAGGGCAGGCCGCACAACTCAGATGTACAGCACTGATTCAGGTCACGGCCCTGTATGTCCAGCAGGGCAAAGATGGACATCAGACTTAATCCACTTTAGAGGTGGAATAAGTCCAACGAATGGTGGAGATCGGGCCAGGGCCCCCCCCCCCCATAAAAAAACATGACACAGTGTCAGGTAGGCACCTGCCACCCGATCCCGGCCCTGGTGTCCCCTGCCGAGGCTCAGGTGATGGGGTGAAGGCTATTTTGGTTGTCGGGCCTTTTAGCGCTCCTGCATGGCATCCCAGTGCCATGGCAACACCATGGAACCGGGGCTCCAGCAGGAGCATAGGGAGCGATAGCTGGGGAGCTTGATGGCTGTCCAGTCCTTCTAGGTGCCCGAATCTGTACCTGCAGGAATGTCTAGCTCCCACAGGTGCCGAATCGGGTACACTTTGCTGTCCATTTTTTGAATGTCCAGACAGCCCAGACATGCCCTGATTGGAATGGGTCTCCCCTTCTCTCAGATGTCGTCATCCTCCCAGTAACTATAGTTCCTTTTTGTTGTATATCAGCTGTATATTTCATTTAGGAGCCGGGGTATGGGGGGGGTGTTGGGGGGGGGGGGTTGTTTTGTTTTGTTATCCAGACGGTTATATTTGTAATCTGAAAACTAAATAAAGGATTAAAAAAAAACGTGGTGCTACATTTAATAGTGAATGAAGTTTCAAGCAGAGGACCTGGGTCAGCCCTAAGCAAGTTGTCTGCAACACCATTGTTTGTAACATCACAGTACTATTTTTTAGAATGATGATTCTTGAGGAAGGTACATATATCCATGTACAGACATATAGTTCAATGTAAGAATTATTATTCATACTGTTCAAGGTAACCTTTAACAGATCCCATGCTCGCCTCGCACAATCCACTGTATATACTTTTTTTGCTCTTTGTGCATACATTTCCGTTCCTTGTATCTGAGAAGTTCTGTTAATTGTAAACTGCTTTGACTCGGCGAAAAGTAATATAGAAAAACAGTTACACAAAAATAAAAAAACAATAAAGATAGTGGCACAAACATTATTGGTGCTTAGTTGATGATAATATAGAAAGCCTTGCTGGCTTTGAGTCACACCTAAAGTCCATTTGACTGCAGTTCAGATAAATAGAAAACATAAAATTTAAAGATTTGAATATTGTTTGTTATACTGAAAGATTACAGTGCTTGACAATTTAAAGTATAAAGATGGACAGATTTTTTGAAATGAACTATTACAAATAAAGTGGCGTTAGGAAATGAGGCAAACGATGAAATGACATGTGGGACTAATGGCAGAATATAAGCACTGCTAGTGAATCCACAAGCAAAGACTCCTCGTTACATCTTCTGTAGGTAATATTTGATGATGTTGATAGTTTGTGAATATACACTTAGGAGGCATCAATTTGTCTTATACAATATCTAGCAATTCAGCATTGATTCATAAAGAGAGAATTTCATCATTCAAATTTGGGCCGATGTGGGAGGATGACTCTCTTTTACAATTTGACGGGCTGTTTTACTTGCAGAGCAGGGAGGGGTAAACAGACCCCCATAGGGACAACAGCATGAAAAGTTGATGAGGCTATTTGTGTTCAAAAGTAGCCATACAGGCAGGTTAATTTTTAAAGCTTGATATAATTGTTATAGATGTAATAAACAGGGAATTATTATGAGAGAGCTTTTTATTCATGGACTTAATGAGTACGTTGGATTTTTGGTAGAGTAGGAGACCCTATCAGTCAATATCTTGCTTTTTTTTGAGGAAATGTCTGATACCTGCCATGTGATGATTGACTGTTGAATTTCTGATCTTGTTTCATCATACCTTTTCTTTTTTTTCCCTTTAATCTAGTCTCTCTGTCCTTTCATGTCTCTTAACCAGTATTACATAGCTTATAGGAAATACACTACTTTCATGCACTATCAAACTGCCATTATCACTTTTCTGCCAGCTATTTTTGTAACTCGGTTCTAGCACATCACCTTGAATGAATGCGTTCTATCTGGAACTTTACCAACTAGCATGGTCATTTACCTCATTGTCTGATAAGAATGACTATGAAGTATCTTCAGCTGTCAAAGAATGGGAATAAAGAGTGAATCATTCTTAAACAATGGTGGAGATATTTAGAGAGATTTTTTGCTGTTTGTTCATTGTTGTTTATTGTCAAAAGATCTATTATCCTAATGATTGTTCCTGATATATTCTACTATTCTTTTCTTTAACTGAAGATAGTGTCAGGGGGCATTCTTCCCTGTGATTTGCTGAGGAAGTAAGGATACTCTATCATATACACTTACTCGGTTATCCTCTGATAGAAGCAATAAGAACCCAAATTGTTCTTCAGGGCTATGATTTTACAGTCAGCTTTGCATTATATTGTGGTAATTAGTAAATCTCATAGCAATATGCAACTCATAATCAATCATTGGAACTTCATCAGCTCAGATTAGCAGAAAAAGGCTACTTTCTCCCGTAAAGCTGCCCATGGTGAGCAAGATCTGGTATAGCTATGACAAGGAGGAAAGTGATCTTTCATCACAGGGAAATCTTTGGAATCTTGAAAGGAGCAGGCAGATGCTGGAGGCCGATCCAAGAGACAGCAAGAGAGAAATGGTAATCACGCCATAGGAGAAGAGGATGGGAACGCTGCATCCTGCTCCATCTCCTGCGGCCATAATGACTGCCGTTGCTGACCACAGAGCGCTCACCACCCTCATTCTTTCTCCTTTTCCCAACTGTCATGGAAATACATTTTTATTTTTACTTCTCCTGTATTGTACTTTTCACAGAGTTTGTAGTTTCATGGGATTTTCATTTCTAAATTTTGGTCCTTTATTCTCTAGTTGGTGAAGGCTGGTCTGTGTTTTGTGAGATGAGAGATTCTGCTGGCGTATGGTTTCTGTGTGGGGATCTATGGCAGTTAGACTTTTTCGGCTTTCTGGCAGGATGTATAAGCTGTGTTGACTTTTCAAAAATAGTTTTTTCTACTTGTGTTATTAGAGTTGGTGCTATTATGGTATGTAAGGGTTTTAATAGCTTATTTGCAGGGTTTTGTGTTAATTCACCAAGGGGGTCATTTTAGAAGCATGAGTTGGGTGTCTCATGAGTTGCTTTGCCCTGCCCTTTTGAGGCTTTCTTAACCAGGGCTCCACACATCAAACAGGGAACTGTACTTGAGCACAGTAGTATTGCTGAACTCTGTAACCCCCTCAGGTTCAGGAACTGCTAACACCTAATCAGGGGTTAGTGGGCCTGTTTCCTGAGTGCAATTGAAGCCTGCATAAAAAGGCTGCTTTGCCCTGCCCTTTTGAGGCTTTCTTAACCAGGGCTCCACACATCAAACAGACAGCTGCGAAACCAGCTGGTACTTCGTAGATCTCTCTCTTTTGCTTTAACAGATACCTAAGCTCCACAAACAGAACAATGGCTGGGAAAAATCGTATTGCTAAAGCTGTTGCCCCCATTACAGCTTCTGCCTCGGTCCAGACAGAGGTCCTATTGCCAGTTGAAGAACCGGTTCCATGTGCAGGGTGCCTGCATGCTGAAGCTCTGAGGAAACAAGTGGAGGAACTCAGAGAGGAGGAGGTGGCGAGGCTGAGGAGCATTCAAGACAGTGAGAAGTACATTGATGAGATGCTGCTTGCAGCAACCAGGCTCTCCAGCACAGGAGAAGATGGGTGCCAACAGAATGTCGATGGTTGGACAAAAGTCACCAGAGCCTGCAAAATCACCAATCCAACTTCTCCAGCCCTTGAATTGAAGAACCATTATGCAGCCCTGGAAGTGGAGGAGGTGAAAGCATCCCTGGAAAGGGAAGAACCAGAGTTCAAGTACCCCATAGTTGCAGAATCAGTGACCAGAAGGAAACGAAGGGTAGTGGTGGTTGGAGACTCTCTTCTGAGGGGTACTGAGGCGTCCATCTGCCGACCAGACTTGATGTCCAGAGAGGTATGCTGTCTGCCTGGTGCCAAGATCCAAAATGTTACGGAGAGTTTGCCGAGACTCATCAAGCCCACTGACTATTACCCAATGTTGCTAATCCATGTTGGAACAAATGATACTGCCAGGTATACCTCGGAATGTATCAAAAGTGACTTCATGGCTCTGGGACAGAGGGTGAAGCAGGTAGGTGCACAGGTGGTGTTCTCTTCAATCCTCCCTGTTGAGGGTAAAGGCCAAGGCAGAGAGGCTCGCATCCTGGAGATTAATGCATGGCTGCGTGGATGGTGTCTTCGAGAGCGTTTTGGTTTCCTAGACCATGGGATGCTGTTCCAAGGGTTGCAGAGCAGAGATGGCATCCATCTGTCCAAGAAAGGTCAACACATCTTTGGTAGTAGACTGGCTAATCTACTGAAGAGGGCTTTATACTAGATTCGTTGGGGATGGGTGAAGAAAGCCCCCAGGTAAGTGAAAGCCCCCAGGTAAGTGATACATTAAATACCTTTATGGAAATGGGTAACAGGGGTAACATATGGAAAGCAGTGTGTATTAATGCCCGTAGCATGGGAAATAAGATCTCTGAAGTTGAAGCTTTGGTGGGAGTGGCTGACTTAGATTTAGTGGCAGTTACAGAAACATGGTTCACAGAAAACCATGACTGGGATGTAACTATACCTGGCTATACTTTATTCAGAAAGGACAGGGTAGGAAGAAGGGGAGGAGGAGTAGCACTATATGTAAAAACTACTATTAAAGCTTTGGAATTACAGAGCTTAAAAGGGAGAGAGGAGGCATTGTGGGTTAAACTAGAAAGAGGGAAAGAGAAATCTATTTGCATTGGTGTGATATACAGACCTCCCTCACAAGAGGAAGAGGTGGACAGAGAGTTAATTAAAGACATACGCAGCATTGCTAGGAAAGGGGAAGTGCTACTGCTAGGAGATTTCAATATGCCAGATGTTGATTGGCACATTCCTGCTGCAGTATCATCTAGGAGTAAGGAGATCCTGGATTCTCTACAGGGAGAACTATTCAGGCAATTGGTAACAGACCCCACGCGTGAAGGGGCCATACTGGACTTGGTGCTTACCAATGGTGAAAGTGTTTCTGATGTTGTAGTGGGAGATCATTTTGCATCCAGTGATCACCAGATGGTGTGGTTCAGTATTAGGACTAGGGCTGTTAGAATCCATTCCAAGGTGAAGATCTTAGACTTTAGGAAGACTAACTTTGCGAAGATGGGCCAATACCTCAGGGAGTCGTTAGTGGGATGGGAACAGCTGGGGGATGTAGAACAACAGTGGGCAAAACTGAAAGGGGGTATTTTAAAGGCAACCAACCTTTTTGTTAAAATGGTAAATAAAGGCAAAAGGAACAGGAGACCGCTATGGTTTTCGAAGGAAGTAGCTGAAAAAGTGAAGAAAAAGAGGGAGGCCTTCATGAAATACAAGAGATCACAGAGAGAGGAAGACAGGCATCTGTATTTGCAAAAACATAGAGAAGCTAGCAAAGTAGTCAAGAAGGCAAAGATTCAAAAGGAGGAGGAAATAGCCAATGCAATAAAATGGGGGGATAAGACATTTTTCAGATATATTAGTGAGAAGAGGAAGGGCAAAAGTGGTATTGTCAGACTCAAGGGTACAGGGGGGGGAATATGTAAAAGCTGATAAGGATAAAGCGGAATTGCTTAACAAATATTTTTGTTCTGTGTTCACAGATGAAGAACCAGGAGCAGGACCTCAGAAAACACCCACAAATAAGAACAGAAGCGAGGGACATCTTGAACAATTTTCAGAAGACTGTGTTCGTGAGAAACTAGCTCAACTTAAAGTAGACAAAGCGATGGGACCGGATGGGATACACCCTGTAAAGCCGCGATTGCTGGGAAAGGTTAAAGGCAATGCCCTTTAACCTTTCCCAGCATTCGCGGCTTCACCGATACAGCCGCCAGCGTGAAGGAAAAGGCTCTTCACGCTGGCGGTTGTACAGAGGGAGCCGGGGCCTCGCGCGAGCTTACCCTGCTCCCTCTGAAGCCTCTCAGACAGCTGCGGTGCTGGTCGGGGGGGCCAAGGACTGCATGTGCTGTGATTGGGGGGGGACCTGGACCGGAAAAGGGCTAGGGGGGGGGGCCTTGGACTGGAAAGAACTGGGCGGTGTTGGGGGGGGGGACCTGAACTGTAAAAGGGCTATGGGGGGGGGGGACTTGGACTGGAAATGGGCTGTGAAGGGGGGGACCTGGACCGGAAAAGGGCTAGGGGGGGGTGAATTGGACTGGAAAGAAATGGGCTGTGATGGGGGGGGACCTGAACTGTAAAAGGGCTATGGGGGGGGGGAAATGGACAGGAAATGGGTTGTGATGGGGAGGGGGACCTGGACCGGAAAAGGGCTATGGGGGGGGGGACTTGGACTGGAAATGGGTTGTGATGGGGGGGGGACCTGTACTGGAAAAGGGCTATGGGGGGGGGGGAACTAGGACTGCAAATGGGCTGTGATGGTGCAGGGGGACTCGGACTGCAAATGGGATGTGATGGTGGGGGCTAGGACTGGAAATAGGCTGTGATGGGGGGGGGCTAGGACTGGAAATGGCCTGTGATGTGAAGGCTAGCACTGGAAATGGCTGAAGAAGAGCTAGAATAGGACTGGAAATGGGCTGATGTGGGGCATGGGAGAATGGGACTAGAAGGGAGTGGATGCTGGGTGGGTCTAGAACTATAAGGGAACTGATTTTGGGGGAGGACTAGAATGGATGGGGAATGAGAATGGAGAGGGGAAAAATATTTTGTGTGGAAGAAAAGTCTATGATGGGCTGGGTATTGGGAGAGTAAGAGTGGCTTGAAAATGGAAGGGTGAAATTTAAATGGATGATAAAGGAATAAGGAAAGAATTGGGGGAAAGAGCAAAAGGGAAACAATCAGTATGTTAAAGCAGAAATAGAGAGAGAATGGAAAACATCTAAAAGAGAAGAAAGGCTGGGGCGGAGCCTGATGTCCAGCGGGTAAGACGCTTCGCGCTGAAGCTCCCGAGAGGCCTACTTAGAATCCTGACATAATACCTATACAAACTTACTATTTCGCTCCGGGCTGACCGGGGTACCTCGGGGGGGATGGCGGCCCATAAACCAGCGCGCTTGGACTTCGGGTCTCCTTCTTCTTCTCACGGAAAACGCTCCAAAACAGAGGTGTCCTCCCCACAGAAGATGGTTCCATTTCGGGAGAACCCCGAAATGCACCTGGAGATTTTAGAGGAAATACGCGGCGTGAAGGAATTGGTGCAGTCCAATGGAGAAGCGCTTAGAGCCATGCGAGAAGACTTTGGAGTGCTCCAGGACCGACTTGAAAGTCTCTCATTACGGCAGGACAATATGGCGGGGGTCCTCGACTCGCACGCGGTGCGCTTGGGCACACTGGACAAGGCCGAGCGCCAGATACAGAATCTTCAAAAGGAGTTAGAAGATAGCAATAATCGAGCCCGTCGCAACAATGTGAGGCTCATTGGAATACCGGAGGGGGTGGAAGCGGGAGATATGAGAGAATTCCTGCTCAAAACTCTTCCCTCCTTGCTGAAGATCACCTTTCATAAAGAACTGGAAATCGATCGAGCACACCGTGTTCCTACCCACATGGCGCTCAACCGAACGACCCCCCGGCCTATTATCTTTCGCTTGCTACGATATCAACAAGTGGAACAAATTTTAAATGCTGCCCGGGCGAACCATCATTTGGAATTTGAAGGTCACAAAGTCTCCTTCTTCCCTGATTTGGCAAAGCCTACAGTCGACCGACGGAAGAAACTCCTTGCTTTTCGCCCTCGACTTCAACAGCTACAGGCTCGCTTTGGCCTGTTGTATCCCGCGAAGCTCCGAGTGACTCTCCACAACCAAACCAGGACATTCGAAGATCCTGATCTACTATCAACATTTTTAGACTCCAAGGAAGCAGAGCAGATGCGCTAATCCAACGACTTGGACTTTTATTTGCCGGCTCTGTCCGCCATTTTGAAGGGCCCGATGCGGCGGTCATAGTTCAGCACAGAGACTACCTGGACTTTCTTTCTTTCTTTCTATGACTTTTGTTTTGTGGTCTCCTATCCCTCCATGATGTGTGCCTCGGGCGGATTCGGAGCACGCACAGTCCTACAGGTTATGTGTTTTTTCAATTTCGGCCTTCTCTGGGGCTTCTCCCCGCAGACACATGGTCGCCAGTAATTTTTGGGGTTCTGCTTCTTCTCTACCGCGCTGCGGTTTTTCTTTTTTAATGTGGGGCGCTTCATTGTATTATCTAAGCTTATTTTCTTTTATGCCATATGTACAGCCAGATACAGTCAATATGAGGGACATTGTGAAATTATGTGCGCTATCATGCTCAGAATTTTTAACTTGTCTGAATGGCTTTATGTAAAATCTTATCACTCAACGTAAAGGGCATTAATAGTCCAATCAAGAGAAAGAAAATCCTTAGCTATCTTAGCCATGAGCATGCTGATTTAGCGTTTCTTCAGGAAACGCACTTAAACTCTGCTGAAACACTGAAACTCAATGTTAAGCCTTACATGGTGGCTGCCTATTCTCCCGCCGTTTCCAAACGGTGCGGGGTAGCCATTCTGGTTAAGAAATCTTTGCAAGCTACTGTAATTGATACTAGCGCTGACAAGGAGGGTAGATGGGCCCGCGTCCATCTTAAGGTTGGAGATAGTGAATTTACATGTATTTGCATTTATGCCCCGAATGTGGACAACCCTGCTTACTATGCAAGTATTGCGCAGTTGGCACAGGCCTCTGCCAATACTCCATTAATACTTGGTGGTGATTTTAATCAAGTGTTAGACCCTCTGATAGATAGACAGCCGCCTAGAACGAGTAGTCCACCCAAGAGTCTTGCTACCCTTACAGCTCTGATGCAAGATCTTGCGCTGGTAGATATATGGAGGCTGCTTCACCCCTCCGACTTAGAGTTCACTTTCTTTTCTGCCCCCCATCACTCCCAATCTAGAATAGATTTCTTTCTCATTTCCAAAGCACTGATTTCTCAAGTAGACACGTCTAGGACTCATCCTCTCCATATCTCAGATCATGCTGCCATATCTTTATCATTACGTGTCACGGCGCGGGACGATTCTCCCCGAGCTTGGTTTTTTGATAGATCCCTACTGGGTCAAAAAGATTTTCAGATTGATATAAAGGCCGCTATCCAAGATTATTTTCATTTTAACTCACCCCATGACACAGCGAGCTGGGCTTGGTGGGAGGGTTTTAAAGCATCTATCCGCGCCACTATAACTAGCTATCAAATTCGGCAGGGGAAACAAAGAAAGCAGCATTTACTGATTCTAGAGCAGCAGATACAAGCTGGGGAGCGTCTCCTCACGTCCCGTACTGACCCATGTATTTTACTCCGTTTACAACGCTTGCGTTTTCAATACAATCAGCTTTTGTACACTGCTGCTGTTAAAAATATCGAATCACAACAAGGGCTATATTATCGGGAAAATAATCGTGCTGGCAAATTATTAGCAAATGCCCTAAAAGGTCAAAAAGAAGCCAAGCGTGTTACCGCCCTCCGTAATCCGTCGGGGGGGGGCTTGGTCACTAAAGATACCGAAATCTTAGAACTCTTTCGTGATTTTTATACTCGGTTTTATCAATCTGAATGTGATTTTGAGCCAGATGTATTTGAACGCTTACTTTCAGGGGTACAAAGACCGACCCTATCTGACGAAGATAGAGTGGCCTTGGACACACCATTTACTGTCTCAGAAATTCATTCTGCTATCAAGAAATGTGCCTCAGGTCGAGCCGCAGGCCCAGACGGTCTCCCTGCTGAATTCTACAAAACTTTTCACGCTGACTTAGCTCCAGTTTTGAAAATTTATTTTTCTGCTCTGGCCGAGGAGGGTTCTCCTTCTGGGTCCTTTTCAATGGCAAATGTAGTAGTTTTTGAGAAAGAGGGGAGAGATCCGCAACTAACAGCTAATTATCGTCCAATTTCCCTCCTAAACGCGGACTATAAAATATTTGCCACCATTCTCTCTACCCGGCTCTCGGATAGGATGCCTACCTTAATACACCCAGATCAATGCGGTTTCATTCCTGGTAGATCAACTGCTGACAATGCTCGGACTCTATGCCATGTACTGACTACCGCAGTTAATCTTGATCGCCCATTTGTTGGCCTCTCACTTGATGCTGAGAAGGCCTTTGATCGCTTAGAGTGGCCCTTCCTGTTTGCAGTCCTCCGCTGGTACGGATTCGGGGAAGGTTTTCTCCGTTGTCTTCGCACCATGTACGCACAGCCTACAGCCAGTATATGTGCCAATGCTTTAAAGTCTCAGCCTTTTCCCCTTCAACGCGGCACTCGCCAGGGATGCCCACTGTCTCCACTTCTCTTCGATCTTGCACTTGAACCCTTGGCTTTACTAATCCGGCAATCGGAGGAGATTCATGGAGTCCCCTTCACCCATAGGGAAATCAAAATTTCAGCGTATGCTGATGACCTTATGCTTTTTGTCTCTATAGACTCAGTACCGGCTGTCCTAGAGCAAATTGGTAAATACTCACAACTGTCCGGTTATAAGATAAATTGGACCAAGTCGGTAGCCTTTCCATTAAATCCTTTGCTTCATCAGGCAGATATGCAACCCTTCCCCTTTTTATGGCAACCTCGCATGGTCAAATACCTTGGGGTTCACTATTGTTCTCCTTTGGAAGACACTATCTCCTTCAATGCCAAAGACTTAACCTCTAAAGTCCGGGCGCTCACTCACCGCTGGACTCCTTTAACACTTACCTGGTGGGGTCGATTAGAAACCATAAAAATGATGATTGTTCCGAAAGTGAATTATATCTTAGAAATGTTGCCCTGTCTCTTCCCTCGACGTATATATAAAGATATAGAGGGCCTTCTGACTAGATACTTGTGGCAAAACAAAACACCTAGGATAGCGAAACATAAGCTGCAAGCAGATAAGGAAAATGGGGGTGTCAGATTCCCTGATTTCCTGAAGTATCATCAATCTTTTCTTCTCAAACAAGGTGCTCGCTGGCTGGAAGATCCAGTACCGAGTAGACCTGTGTGGCTAGACATAGAAGAGGACCTTTGCAAACCGATTCCTCTTACTTTTCTCCCTGGTATGACTCTCCCATCAGACTCCCACTTTCCACCAATGCTTTTAGACACCTTAGGTGCCTTTAATAATCTTATGCACTCTTTAGACTCCCGACTCTGTCCGTTAGACAAGCTCCCACTTTGGTATAACACTCGATTTCGAATACAAAATAAGCCGATGGCGTGGAGCCCCTGGTACACTAGGGGCATTTGGATTCCTAGTCAGTTGTTCCATGAAGGTCGCTGGAAAACTTTTAGTGAATTGCAAATTGAATTTGGTCTCCCAGCGAAACACTACTTTCAGTTGGTGCAACTTCAGCATTGTCTTCGGAGTGCTAAGGTGCTCCCGCCATCGGCCTCCCCTACACAAGGTTGGTTGGAGACTATCCGATCTATCGGTAGTTCACCGGGTGTAGCATCCAATTTTTACAAAACCTTATGTAATGCTATAACTAGAGATACTCCTATAGCGCAGAAAGCATGGGAGAGAGAATTGCATGTGACTTTGACCCCGGAGCAATGGAGCCTTGTCTGGAGTAGAGTGGACACGGGTCTCCCGATCCGCCTCACTCACTCAGACACTCTTCTTTCTAGCCCACCGGTGTTTTTACACTCCTGACAGATTAGCCAAATGGAACACTACTCAGGGCAATAGTTGTTGGACATGCCATGCGGCCATTGGTTCACTACCTCATGTTATGTATGAATGCCCCGCACTACAGTATTACTGGCGTCGGGTCTGGGGTCGTATCCAGTCTATTTTGCACTTTCAAGAGCCCCTTTCTTGGAGGATAGTGGGACTTCGCTCAGCTGCGGGGATCCCCTCTCTTCCAAAAACGGCTTACTTCCTTTTGGACTTTATGCTTGGCATTGCTATTTCCCTAATTACGAAATACTGGAAAAATAGCTCCCAGCTGAGCCCCAATGAATGGTGGAATCATGTCTGTCTCTACAGTAAATATGAACAAATACCTCGTATGTTTGCTTCCCCCATTCAGACTCCTCATCATCGGTCTAAATGGAAGATGCTCAATGACTATGTACATTCTGCTCAATGCTCTCATCTGACTGTCTAAATTTGTATATATCTTTGTCCCATGATTATTCTGTATCGCAGATACTCTTTTGATTGTTTTGATGTATAATCACTGTTGTTTGGAAGCGCTCACATGCTGACATAATCAGCTAGAGAAGAAGCGTGGGGGTGGGGGGTAATTGGGTTTACTTTTCTTTATTGTATACTTGTTTTGTCTCCTTTGGTGTGTTGTTTCTTTTGTTTGTTGCAAAATGAAAATAAAAGTTTAAAAAAAAAAAAAAAAAAAAAAAGAGAAGAAAGGATAAATGGATAGCTAGCAGAAGACACAAAGAAACCAGAAGAAAGTGACTGGAGCAATTGCAACTGAAAAAATGCCCAAACAGAAGGTAGAAAAATACTTTTTATTTTGAATTTATTAACTGGAATATGTCTTTTTTAATGTATTTCTTGAATTCCGATGCTGATTTTGTCCCTATTGCCTCTTTATGTCAGGCAATTCTATACATCTATTGCCATTTCTGTTTTGGTAAGTTGATCTCGTTTTTATTTTTTCTGGGGGCCCACAATTTTTGTTGGTGTAGGGCCTCACTCAAGGTAAATCCGGCCCTGCTGGGACATACTAGTTTCAGAACATAGCCCCCCCCCTCCTTTCTGGAATACACCCACTGGCATGCCCAAGTTCCTAGTTCTAAGACCATGCAATTCGGGGACAGCCACATTTCTAAAATGGCTTACACCTCTACAGTACATGTACTCAGCCTTGCAACCTGCCTTGAATTTGCCTATATTACCCGTTATGGAGACGTTCATTTTTCGGGGTGGAGACAGAGCTATTTCAGAAGGCAGTGCTGCCACTCTCCCAGTTTTTGGATGTTCTGCTCTGGACATCCCAGATTATTCCTAGACAACCCTTCTAAGATGCCGCTTAAAATGTTCTTTCAGAAAAGTAGGATTTAAAGCATTGCAATACCTGTCCACCAAACCCAACAGAGGAAAGGTTGCAGAAACATTCAGTAAAATTATAGCAACCTTCTCACCTGTACCGAAAATAGACAACCATTTATTGACCACGGAATTAAGAAGGATCTCAGAGCTCAGGACTTTCCCGGTCAGATTGAAATGCCTCTAGAATAGAGTATCGTTCAAGAGTTGTAAAAAAAAATCACTTTTTCTATTGATTTAGCTATAGGAGATCGGGGAATATATAGACATGACAGCAGGCTCTAGATTGGCTGTTTGTTTAAAATTAGCAGGCAAACAGTTAGAAATCAAAGTTGCATTAACCAAAGAAATAAGCATGAGAGCCAAAGAAGCACTGCGAGTTTTCAACAAGTAGTGTGGAATAGGGTTCAACCCAGAAGGTTTTGCAGACAAATATCCAATTACATTGTCGAGATCCCTCTATACTCAAACTAAATTCTGTCCAATGTATTCTCTCCAAAGAAGAGGAAGGGGTTACCCCTTCTCAAGCAGAGGTAAGGTTACCATTTTTTTGCAGGCAAATCTGGGACATTTATGCAAAGCTGAGGGGGTGTCCTCCCTTAGTTCCAGGACTGCACAACAGGGAAGTGGGAGAGGGAAGATGAGTCATTTCCTCTCCCCATTCTGTGACAGAAATATTATCACTTCCAAGCAGACAAATCACTGATGCATACCTCCTCTCACCCCCCCCCCCCCACTTTGAAAAGTATAAAAATACACAGGACTTTTTTGAGGGGAACTGGTACCGTTTTCATTTGCTAGCAAAATTGAGTCATGGTCCTCATGTATTTTTTTTTTTTTAATTCTTTATTTTCGTTTTATAACAACAAAGGAAAGGAAGACATACAGCTAAAAGACAAATACATAACGTGTAATACATACACCAAAGTAAACCCCTACCACCCCCCTCCCCCCTGCTTCTTCTCTAGACAACTAAGCATTCCCGAAGCGGGCGTGTACTTACATTATTGTATTACAAAACCTAACGGTGATCTAAAACATGATGAGTGCACATTATACAGGCATGTTGGAACAATGAGCAGATTGTACATAATCATTAAGCATCTGCCATTTAGACAAGCAGAAGTGAGTTTGGACATGGGGAATAGCTCTCCGAGGTATCTGCTCATATTTACTATATAAGCAGACGAGGTTCCACCATTCATTGACAGTAAGTCGAGAGCTATCCTTCCAATTCCTCGTGATTAAGCATATGGCTATACCTAGCATGAAATCAAGGAGAAAGCGACCCTTCTTAGGAAGAGAGGGGACCTCCGCCACAGAGCGGAGTCCCACAACCTTCCAAGAAAGAGGTTCATGAAAGTGCAAGATAGATTGAATACGACCCCAGACCCGCCCCCAATAGACCTGCAGTTGAGGACATTCATAAATAACATGAGCGAAGGATCCCACAGCAGTATGGCAAGACCAACACAGGTCCCTAGCATTTGGGTTCCATTTGGCTATTTTTTCTGGGGTATAAAAGCATCTATGTGCAAAGAAGAAAAGAGTTTGGGTAACAGAGGCAGACCGGGAAACCCGCACTACTTTACTCCAAAAAACGCTCCATTGCACAGGGGTTAAAGTGGTTTGCAGTTCGCGCTCCCAGGCTTGTTGGGCTCTAAAAGTGTCCGTATCTGTACCCTGACAAAGTATTTTATAGAAATTAGAGGCTACCCCATGTGTACTACTAATGGAGTGAACTGTCTCTAATAGCCCATCCTCAGTAGGGGCAGAGGGCGGCATGATTCGAGCACTTTTGAGGCAGTGTTGAAGCTGCATCAGTTGAAAGTAGTGTTTCGCTGGTAACGCAAATTCCTTTTGCAAATCCGAAAAGGTTTTCCAACGAGCTGCAGAGAAAAGCTGTTGGGGTGTCCAGATCCCCCGGGAGTACCAGGGTTTCCAGGCTATTGTTCTATTTAGGACTTGAATTCTGGGGTTATTCCATAGCGGGAGTCCGTCCTGAGGACATACAGTCGGGCCCAGTGATAGAATGAGAGTGTTAAAGGCCGCAAGAGTATCGACAATCATTGGGGGATGGCGGGTGTCTACATGATAAGACATACCGGGGAGATGGGTTAACGGAATTGGGCTACTAAGCTCCTCTTCTATGTCCAGCCAAACTGGTCGGCGGTCTATTGAGGTATCTAGCCATCGGGCACCTTGCTTAAGTAAAAAGGCTTGATGATATCTAAGAAAATCAGGAAATCTGGTACCCCCTCGTTCCTTTGCAGACTGCAGTTTATGTTTAGCTATCCTTGGTGGCTTGCCCTGCCATAGATAACGGACGAGAAGGCCCTCAATATCTTTATAAGTACGTAGCGGAAGTAAGCATGGCAGCATTTCTAAAATGTAGTTCACTTTGGGGACTATCATCATCTTTACAGTGTCTAAGCGGCCCCACCATGTGAGAGATAAGGGAGACCAACGATTTGTGAGTTCACGGACTTTGGAGACTACCTCTTTGGCATTAAAACTGATAGTGTCTTCTAAAGGAGAACAGTAATGGACCCCAAGATACTTCACCATGCGGGATTGCCAAAGGAAGGGAAAGGCCTTCATGTCAGCTTCATGTACCCAGCGGTTCAGTGGGAATGCTACAGATTTGGTCCAGTTAATTTTATAGCCCGATAATTGTGAGTATCCGTCAATCAGATCCAAGACAGCTGGAACCGAATCGAGGGAAACGAAGAGCATAAGGTCATCTGCATATGCAGAGAGTTTAATCTCTCTATGACTAAAGGGAACACCTCGAATACATGCAGACTGTCTGATAAGGAGGGCTAGGGGTTCAAGAGCGAGATCAAAAAGCATTGGTGATAGGGGGCAACCTTGACGCGTGCCTCTTTGGAGGTTAAATGGCTGAGATTTGATGGCGTTTACACAAATACTGGCTACGGGTTGAGTGTACATGACTTGGAGATATCGGAGGAAGCCCTCTCCAAAGCCATACCATCGGAGAACTGCAAATAAGAAGGGCCATTCTAGACGATCAAAGGCTTTTTCGGCATCCAGGGAAAGACCCACCCATGGATGGTCGAGGTTGGCAGCACTAGATAACACATGGCACAAGGTCCGAGCATTGTCAGCAGTTGATCTGCCGGGTATAAAACCGCATTGGTCGGGGTGAATTAGGGTAGCCATCATGTCAGATAGCCGGGTGGCCAAGATCGTTGCGAAGATCTTATAGTCGGCATTGAGTAGGGAGATTGGACGGTAGTTGGCGGTCAGTAGCGGGTCTCTGCCTTCTTTCTCAAATACAACCACATTAGCTGCAGAAAAGGATCCCAAGGAGGATGTATCTACCGCAAGGGCAGTAAAATAGAGTTTTAAGTAGGGAACTAAATCTGCACTGAACGTTCTGTAGAATTCGGTCGGGAGACCATCGGGCCCTGCGGCACGGCCCGAGGCTGTTCGTTTTAGGGCAGATTGGATCTCTGAAGTAGAGAAGGGTTCATCCATCGCATCTCTATCATCTTCAGAGAGGGTCGGCCGCTGAATGCCAGAAAGCAATCGCTCGAATGTCTCTGACGAGAACTCACATTCAGATTGATATAGACGGGTATAGAAATCCCGAAAGAGCTCTACAATATCGGAGTCTGTGGTCACTATGCCCCCTCCCTGTGGAGCTCGAAGGGCCGCAACGCGTTTGGCTTCTTTTTGACCTTTCAAGGCATTGGCTAAGAGTCGACCGGCTCGGTTATTTTCACGATAATATGTCCCTCGCTGAAGCTCAATACTCTTGGAAGCTGCAGTTGAGAGGATTGAATTATATTGAAAACGGAGACGCTGTAATCGAATTAATACACATGGGTCAGTACGTGAAGTTAAAACTCGTTCGCCTGCTTTTATTTGTTGGTCTAGTATGAGCAGCTGCTGTTTACGTTGTTTCCGCAAGCGGATTTGATAGCTAGTGATCGTTGCCCGAATGGCCGCTTTGAAGCCCTCCCACCAAGCCCAGTTCGCAGTATCTTGGGGTAGATTAAAATGGAAGTAATCCTGAATGGCTACTCGAATTTCTGACTGGAATTCTGGCTGAGTTAACAGGGCTCTATCAAAGAACCAGGCTCCCGAGTTTCCCTGGGGTGCAGTGGTGTGTAATTGAAAGGAAATGGCAGCATGATCTGAAATATGTTGGGAGTGAATCTTTGCAGTGTCCACCTGAGGAACTAACAGTTTTGAGATTAGAAAAAAGTCTATGCGAGACTGAGATTTATGAGGGGAGGAGAAGAAGGTGAAGTCAAGCTCATTGGGGTGTAGTAATCTCCATAGATCAACTAAAGCAAGATCCTTGATCAGGGAGGTAAGCGTAGCGTGACTCTTGGGGGGACCACTCGTCCTAGGCGGCTGTTTGTCAATCAGGGAATCAAGGACTAGATTGAAATCCCCCCCAATGATCAATGAAGTATTAGCAGAAGCCTGCGCAACCTGAGCAATGGTAGCAAAAAAGGCAGGGTCATCAACATTAGGAGCATAAAGGCATATACATGTAATTTCTAGGCTACCTATCTTGAGATGAACTCTAGACCATCTACCTTCTGTATCTGAGCTAGTCGCAATAACAGTAGCATGCAAAGATTTCCTAACCAGTATGGCAACCCCACATTTCTTAGAAACGGCTGGGGAGTAAGCGGCCACCATGTAAGGTTTAATATTGAGTTTAAGAGTTTCCTTCGAATTTAAATGCGTTTCTTGGAGAAAGATCAGATCCGCTGCTTCCTGACTGAGGTAGCTTAGGATTTTCTTCCGTTTTATCGGATTATTGATGCCTTTTACGTTCAATGAAAAATCTTACATGGTGCCATCAATCGGTAGTAAACATTTTAAGTAAGGGCGCTTGATAACATAGAACATAAGCAGAATCTGTGCAACAATGTCATAATCACCGAGTAATCTGGCTAATACACCCCATATTGAAAAGTATGTACCAACGTATCTTAGAGAAGAAGCAAAACCCCCAAAGAATATGGCGACCATATGTCTGCGGGAGGAGGCCCCGGAGAGGAAATAGAAGACATGTAAAAAGGAAAAGAAACACCAGAGTCCATAATAACACTGTCTCTGATACTCATCGAGGCTACTGTGGGTAGATGGAGTCGGGTCACAGATACCACCAAGAGGAAGGCAATAGACTGCACACGCCAGACTCTTTGCTAGGCTGCGGCAGATCCAATATGGCAGGTACAGCGGATATAAGGAGACTTGCAAGAATATTCTGGAAGTCAGCGCATCAAGTCGGCTTCTTTGGAATCCAAAAACTCCGCTAGTAGATCAGGGTCCTCGAATGTTCTTGTCTGATTGTGAAGCGTGACTCGGAGCTTGGCCAGGTACATCAGGCCATAGCGTGCTTGTAGTTGTTGAAGCCTCGGCCGGAATTCCAGAAAGCGCTTTCGGCGGTCGACTGTGGGTTTAGACAAGTCAGGATAGAAGGAGATCTTGTGGCTCTCAAACTCCATATGGCCCTTTGCCCGAGAGGCACTTAGAATTTGCTCCACGTGTTGATATCTCAATAGTCGAAAAATGATAGGCCGCGGGGTCTTCCTGTTGAGCGTTATGCTTGTGGGTACACGATGAGCACGATCAATCTCCAGATCTTTGGTGAAGGTGATTTGGAGCAAGGAAGGGAGGATTTTGCATAAAAACTCTTTCCTGTCTCCCGATTCCGCTCCCTCCGGTATGCCCACAAGTCGTATGTTGTTGCGGCGCGCTCTATTATTGCCATCTTCCACCTCTTTCTGCAATGCCCGCACCTGTCGTTCAACTTTGTCAAGTTTGGACAACCGGGCCGCATGGGAGTCCAATATGCCCTCCATTTTGTCCTGACGCGAAGAAAGCCCTTCTAGCCTGCTTTGCAGCACACCAAAATCGTCCCGCAGCGCTCGGAGTGCTTCACCGTTTGCCTGCACAAGGTTTTTGACCCCTCTAATCTCTGCGAGGATTTCCTGCTGCATTTCGGGGCCCTCGCACGAGGCCGGCCCCTTCTGCGGAGACGGAGGTTCAGTTTTGGAACGTTTGCCGTGAGAAGCCGCTGGAGACCCAAATTCCAGGCGCGTTGGTTTGGTCCCCGCCATCTCACCAATGTGCCCCGGCAAGATCAGAGAAGAAGTTCCAAAATGTGAGGTGTTAATTCAGGATTCTAAGTAGGCCTCTCGGGAGCCTCAGCGTTATGCGACCATCCCGCTGGACATCAGGCTCCGCCTCGGTCCTCATGTATTAATGAAAGCACCCTGCATATGAGTATTGTTGTTGTTGTAGTTGTTAAGTGCCCTCGTCATTTTTTCCTAGGAAAAATGAGGTAAAAGAGCAGATGTAAATTCCAAAAACTAACATATTCTGATCACTAAATTGAAAATAGAATTATTTTTCTACCTTTGCTATCTGGCCATTTTTATCTCATCATCTTGTTTCCAGTCTCTAGTTTCTGCTTTCGTCTGTCTATCTTCTATCTTCTCTTAAAACGTTTCTTAGGGTGTCCTGTCAATTTGTCATGTCTTTTCTCTCCTTCTGTCATCACCTCCTCCTCTACATCCATCTCTGACATTTATCTTTCAGCTTTCTTCCATTCATTTTTCTGCTTCTCTATTCTGATTTCACCCCTCCTCATCATTCTGGCCTCAATGTCCCCTTTTTTAATTGTATCTAGCTACAGATTTCCACCTCCCTCACCCCAGTCCTCCCATTTCCCATCTCTTTCTTTCCTTCCCTACCCTTTGCTTTCTCCCTGCCCTGTGTCCAGTAGTTCTCAATCTCTTTCCTTGTCCCTGCTCCGTGTCCAGAATTTTCCTTTCTCTTTTTTTCTCCCTGCCCTGTGTCCGGTATTTTCATTTTTCTTCCTTTCCTTATCTCCTATTGTCCAGCATTTCTCCTTACCACCTCTCCAGATGTCCATCATCTTCACTTTCCTTCCTTACCCCACCTGTATTCCCCACATTTATTCAGCTTGATAGCCCAGAACCAATCATTTTATTTGCTATAACATTTAACTGGAAGATTCCCAGATTTGTGAGATTAGGGAGAAGTAAGTAGAAAATTGCACATTTACAGTGTATCACAACAGTGTATTTCCACTTTCCTCGGGGATTTGTTGGAACAATCATAGTAGTGTGTTTCAATAAAATAGCAGAGTATATTGAGTGAATGGGAATAGTGGTCATGGGATGTTGGTAGTGACTTGTGGAGGCACATTGCAATGTGGCCATTCAGGACCCTGTGCATCCGATTGGAATCTGAATGCCCAGAGGTAGACACGATTCTGATCCTGCGGGGGCTAGACATGCACACGGGATCAGAATTGGGTTTAGGGCATCCTGTCACCATGGCACTGTGGCTCCATTCAGGAGCCACGAATGCCGGCTGCTGCTGATTTCTGCACCCCTACCTTTCCATTGTGACCTGGCGATAGGATCCCGTGATGTCCAGGGGACTTATTCCACATCTGTGGTGGAATACGTCTCCCATCTATGTTCAAGGCCCCGGTCATACAGGGCTGACCTCAGAATCGACCCTGTATGCCCGGGGATGTGGACCACCCATGCCCCACCCTCACTCTTCCTCTGGAATGCCCCCTCCTGCCCCTGTCTAAGCCTCCCCATACAGACACGTTGTTTTAATGGGGAGACGTTTGCCGTGGCTGGCGGGGGTGAATATAGATTATGGATGTCCCAACGGGATGTCCATCCCTGCTATTTGCAGGAGAGAATGACCCACATAGTGAATAGGTAGGTAGGGCTAGTGGTTACTGGGGTGGAGACTGATGGTGTGTGTGTAACAGTGGTATGATGTGTATATTTATCTTCATGGTGAGAATTTAGCATATGTAGGGATGTGTGAGTGGGTTTTCAGAGGGTAGGGTGATTATGTCTGCGTATATGTATATTGGGGTGTGTACAGAGGTATGCATATGTCAGGACATATGTGTGGATTGGGGAAAGGGATGTGAGTGTGTTTGTGGCTGTGGGCATGTATTGTGATAAGGAAGCTTATCATAGTTCAGGAGGGAGCTATAAAAGAGGTGAATTGGCTTTGAACAAGCAGCCTGTCTTTGCTGGTAGAAATACTAAAACAGAATGTTTTCATAAAAGACTACCAGTCCCAGAATGCACCAGGTTTCAAACAGCCTCTAGAAGAGCTGAAGTGGGGAAACGTGTGTTCAATCAGGAGAGCTATGAGGTAATCCCCAATCACTCATCTCCAAGGGCAGGGCTTGATTCAGCACACCTGGGCTGTGCTAGGGTGGAGTGTCCCTCTAAGCACGTTAAAAGAAAAGGAAATTCTACACAGAGACAGAATCAGAACAGGCAGAACAGAGAGAGCAGACAGAACCAGGAGAACAAGGAGAGACAACAGCAGAAGCAACGTGGAAGGAAGAGGAGAAAGACATCTTGGAGGTCTAAAGAAGGAGCCCACAGCAGTACGTGTGTTAGGAGTGATTCCAGAGGCAAGCATACTCCATTGGACTGGAGGAAGCCAGAGGAGTGGGGTTATAGAGCCAGGAACTTCCAAATGGCACCTTTGAAGGAGACGGCTGCATTTAGAAGGGGCTCTAAGACCGGTGCAAGAAGGTATGTGAAGAGAGACCCAGTGTCCAGGGATCTTGAATGGAAGGCTGGACATAAAAGCTGGACTACTTACTAGCCAGGATACCTGGAGAGGAAACCTAACAGCAAAGGAAGCTCAGGTATGAACTTTGATCTATGCCCTAGCTCTTCACTTGGAAGACAGCAGGGAAACAAATATTATCCTGAGAGTGATCAATTAAGGAATTCCTCTGAGCCAGACCATGATATTGATTCCATGATATTTGAGGAAGAAGGAGATATCTCAAATGATCAGTTAGAATACATGGACTGCTCTCTGTCTAGGCTGCTGTTTTAAAATAGTTTCTCACTAATACAACAACCACCAAAAGGAACTGTAACTTGTTCTTTTATCTACCCAGAAAAGTCTGCAAGAAAGCTTTAGGGTAGGATTGAGCCACGTAGAGAGAGTGAACCAGCAAAGGGGTTTGCAGCTGGCTAATTATTGGTAATTGAGCCAGGCACAAGTGCACGTGAGCTCTGAAAGGAAACTTCTTTTTGTGTGTGTAAATAGAAGAAAGTTATCCTTGATAAAGAACAGTTTTTTTGTTACTTTTGGGTTTTGTTTTTGCTTTTGGAGCACTGCTAAGAGTCATTAGCAGGAGCCATCAAAAAGACCTTTTCTGTTTCCCATCAAGGTCTTTATTGTTTGATTGCTTAAGAAGTTCAGTTACCTTATATCATGATTTGTTTTTCCTGAGTACAATACTGGAAGCAAGTGTCATTTTGTGTTACCAAGTAAATCTGTGTGGGAGAATTAACCCCATGAATAAAATCTATTTTTCTTTGCTTACACTCGAGCATCACAACTCATTATTTTGTGAACGGCTGTTTCTGGTATGAATAAACTATATCCCCCACAATCCTTTGCAAGTCATAATAAGATTTTGCCTTTGCCAAGACTGTGGACATTCACTACCAGCGCTCCCGTTTACAGTATGCCTCCCTCTAACTGATCACTCCTGCAGGGAAACCTTATCCGACAGCCCTTCATTTGTAAGAGATATTGCATAAGGGCTGTTGGGTGAGGTTTGCCTCTTTGCAGATAATACTAAAATGTGCATTAAATGCCCAGGATGGAGTAGATAACATGAGGAGGGTTCTAGTGAAGTCTGAAGAATGGTTGAGAATTTGGCATCAGAATAAAACTAAAAAATGCAGGATCATGGATTTGGGCTGAAAAATTCCAAGGGAGCGGTACAGTATAGGAGTGAAGTTCTTCTGTCTATGAAAGAAGAGCAAGACCTGGGGTCGATTGTTTCTGATGATCTTAAGGTGGCTAAACAGGTAAATAAGCTTTGGTGAGACCTTATTTGGAGTACTATGTTCAGTTCTGGAGACCACATCTTCAAAAGCATATAAATAGGATGGAATTGTTGCAGAGGATGACTACCAAAATGGTCAGTGGACTTTACCATAAGGCATATGGAGACAGACTTAAAGATCTCAATATGTATACTTTGGAATAAAGTCAGGAGAGGGGAGATATGATAGAGATGTTTAAATAACTCTGTGGTATAAATGTACAGGAGAAGAACATATTTGAACTGAAAGAAAGCTCTGCAATGAGGGAGTATAGGATTAAGGTGAAAGGGGATAGACTCAGGAGTAATTTGCAGAAATATTTCTTTACGGAAAGAGTGGTAGATGCATGAAATAGACTCCCATTGGAGGTAGAAGAGACGAGGACTATATCTGAATTCAAGAAAGAATAGGAAAGGAAAGAAGAAGAGCAACAACCCTCCGCAGAAATTACAGGAGTCACCAGAACAGCGCAGGGAGGACATAGCCACACCTATTAAAAACAGAGAAACCTTTTATTTCATAAAACCTTCAAAGGTATAGACCCAACTTGGCCAGGTTTCGGCTGTCAGCCTGCATCAGGGGTCAAAAAACAAAACACATATGTATACTTTGCTTCATACAGGCATACCTGAGAAGCACTTATTGAGCTTTCAGCTACTGGTAGGACTGCAATAGCTTGTTTCCCCCTTTTTTCACTCTCCTCCTCCCTCTCTTTATAAAAGTTTTAGCTCAGTTAGTAGTTGTGGATTATTTGTTTTGTTCAAGATATATTAGCTAATAATAATCTTCTCTTGTTTTTTTATGTTATGTAAAGATCATGAAGCAAATTAGCTGCAGAATATTATGGTATTGTCTGTAGCAATTGTACTGCCTTATATGTACTTTTTAGGTTACATATGTATGTTTATTTATAGGCTCTTGTTACAATGTCCTGACTGCCATTGGAATATATATGCAATTGAATCTTAATTGGTATTGTATGTTGCTTCTGCATTTTATTTGTGCTTATTTTTTAGCTGTTCACTTTAGAGAATATTATTGTATTTTTAATATATTTTTAATATTCATGTGTTTTGTTTTTTGACCCCTGATGCAGGCTGACAGCCGAAACTTGGCCAAGTCGGGTCTCTACTTTTGAAGGTTTTACGAAATAAAAGGTTTCTTTGTTTTTAAGAGTTGTGGCTGTGTCCTCCCTGCACTGTTCTGGTGACTCTTGTTTCAACAAAGAATAAGACAAACAAAGAATATCTCTAAAGAAAAAAAAGGTACTGTAGTAGTTGGTATGGAAGGTCAGACTGGATAGACCAGATGACCATTATCTATTGTCATGTTTCTATGTTTCAATGATTTGCATTTAGGTTTACTGGTTTGAGTCAGAGTTTCTCAACCCAGTCTTTAGGACACAACTATCAGGTCAGGTTTTCAGGATAACCACAATGAAAATACAGTAGAGGCAGTGCATGCAAATCTAGATCATGCATATTCATTACGGTTATGCTGAAAACTTGATTGGTTAGGTATGTACCAAGGACTGGATTGATAACCACTGGTTTGAGGAATCATGATTTGTTGGTTTGGTTAGTGTGGGATGCTCTGGGAATACCTCTTTCCTATATTTCAATTTTGGCTGCAATTCTTTGAGCGGCCCGATATTGTGATTATTCTCTGGGTAGCAATGATCTGAGCAAATGAACTTGTCACCAGATAATTGACATCATTAGAAAGGTCTCCAACTCAAACCGAAGAAATAGATAGAGACTTGAATTATTGATATTGCAAAGATAGCCGTGAAGGGGGAAGTGATCATATTTAATGATTTTAATCTACCCGATGTAGATTGGAGTATTCCTTCTACAAATCTTCCAAGAAGCATTGCTTAGACAAATGGTAATGGAACTGACCAGGAAAAGTTTGATGCTGGGGTTAGTACTCACCAATAAAGACAGCGTGTCAAATGTCTGGGTGGATGCCTATGTGAGCAGTAGCGATCATCACATGTTGTGGTTTGAGATAAAAGCCAAGACAGAACCCAATCACAGCAAACTCAAAGTCCTATACTTCAAAAATGCTGACCAGTAAAATGGCCAAGTGCCTGAAGGAGGAGTCGGCAGGGTGGGAGGAGGTAAGGGAAGTGGAATTGCAGTGGGCTAAACTAAAGGAGGCAATAAAGAGGGCAGCAGATGCATAAGTAAGGAAAGGAAATAAAAACAAGAGGAAAAGGAAATCTATATGGTTCTCCAAAGAAGTGGCTGTACAAATAATGGCAAAAGATGCAGCTTTCACAACATTCAGAAGTTCGCAAACACAGGAACACAGAAAAGAAAATAGGATAAAGCTAAAAGAGACAAAGAGAAATAAGGATAGCAAGAGCAAAGGCAGAGGAAAAGATGGCTAAAGATCTGAAGCAAGGCGACAAAACCATTTTCAGGTATATTCTGGAGAAGAGAAAGATCAGAGGTGGAATTGCAGGACTCAGAAGTACCGAGAAATGATTGTGACACTGATAAAGCGAAAATGCTAAACGAACACTTCTGTTCTATTTTTACTACAGAAAATACTGGAAAAGGACCACCTGTGATTGATAAATATACATATGGAAATGGAGTAGATACTACACTATTCACAGAAGATGATGTGTTTTGAACAGCTTGCAAAACTGAAAGTGAACAAGAACATGGGACCAGATGGGTTACATCCAAGAATACTGAAAAAGCTCAGAGATTCTGAGAGGGCCATTAAAGGATGTTTTTAATAGATCCTTGGAGATGGGAGACATTCCACAGGAATGGAGAAGGGCTGATGTGGCATCTCTTTACAAAAATGGCAATAGGTAAGAAGTGACAAACTATAGGCCAGTAAGCCTTACCTTGGTGGCAGGAAAAGTAATGGAGGCACTCCTGAAAGAGAGAATAGTGGCCTTTCTCAAAACCGATAGATTGCATGATCCAAAGCAACATAGTTTTACAAAAGGATGATCATGCCAAACAAATCTGATTGAATTCCTTGACTGGATGACCAGAGAACTAGAACAAGGGCATGCGATGGATGTGATCTACCTAGATTTCAGCAAAGCCTTTGATGCTGTTCCTCATAGGAGGCTTATCAATAAACTCAACAACATGTGGATGGGTCCCAAGGTGGTGAACTACAGTGGTGTGCAAAAGTTTGGAATCACTTGCAAATTTGACGTTTTTTCAACTTCGTGACCTTATATCTTAATTTCTTTTTCCTCCCAGTGGCTTTTTCTGTGTATCTCATGATACGTGAAAGATTTGGCTATTAGGGCCAACTTTTAGTATTGGTTTGGCCCTTATTTTCTGAGTTTGTTCCCCATAGTTGTCCTGTTGATAGATTTTCTGTGAAAATCGCATAATGTACATCGTTGGCCAACGATATATTATTGTAAGTATGCTTTAAAATATTATGGACGCACGCCAGGTTTCCTTCAAGTTAATGTATGTGGCCTTGAAAAAGGCCGTTTTTATGTGTCAGTGATGGCTCAGTATTTGATGGGCCACCCTTTGTTCTTGATCATGTGACTGCACCTTGTCAGCATTGAATGAACCAGTCTGACAAGTTGATCGTTGGTGACAATGTGGTTCCAAGCTGCAATGAGTGACTTAATCAGCTCACGCTTTGATGTCGGATGCCTCTTGGATATTTCCAAGGCCACCTTCTGCCACAGGTTCTCGATTGGATTCAGATCTGGAGACTGGGCAGGCCAGTCCATTGACTTGATGTTGTTCCGCTGCTTCCAGCTGATCACCTGTCTGGAGTGATGGCAGGGTGCATTGTCATCTTGGAACAGGAACTGGCCAGGAAACAGCTGGTGTGCTGATGGCACCATGCACTTTTGCAGTATGGTGATGTACTTGGTCCCACTGACCATTCCATCAATGATTTGAAGACGTCCAATGCCACTGGCAGCCATGCAGCCTCAGACCATGACCTTCAAAGGATGCTTCACAGGTTGAGACACTTAAGCTTGAATTCCTCTCTAGGAAATCTCCTCACATAGGTGTGGGCCTGGTTACCAAACAGGCAGAAGGTGTTTTCATCGCTGAATAGCACCTTTTCCCACATTTCAGTCGACCAGGTTGAGTGCTTTCTCGCCCACACGATCCGGTTGCGCCTTTGTATGTCAGTCATCAGTGGCGTATTCCGTGTTTTGCAGCCCCGGAGACCAAACTTCAGGCACCAGTGATGAACTGTTGATGAGCTGACACTGACCTCACTCTTGTCTGACCATTCTCGAAGTAGCTGAGGAGAGGTCAACTTGCAATTAGTCAGTGAAATGCGTTGTAGTGCGCGGTCCTGGCGTGATGTTGATGCATGTGGATGACCTGAATGGGGCTTGTCCACAACTGAACCCGTTTCTTTCTTCTTCTGTATAATCTTAACAACAGTGTTCTGACTGCAGCCAACTTTCCTGGCCTATCTGACGGCTTGAAAATCCTTCCTTGCTCATAAAGGACACACAAACACGCTCCTCCAACATCAGGGACGAGTTATCTTCATGGTCGATCCAGAAAGCGTATGAAATTCAAAAATTCCGTGCGTTTTTATAACTGCACTGTTGGCTAGATATCTGCATTGTGATTGGTTAGTGAAACCGGCCTCCTGATTGGTCAGAAATAACGTGTGCATATTGGATAATCTCGATCCAGTTTTGACGCAGGATCCACAAAAATCGGAGTAGCTATCTCCCAGTGTCTGTAAAGTATTTAAATTGGAAACAAAGGAATGCAAAAAAGTCAACTCTAATAGCCAAATGTATCCCTTTTAACGTGGTAGAAAGATGAATAGGCTGGGCTAATGCAAAATTTAAAAAAACCTGTTAGAAAGTACGAAAAATGCAAAACTCTCAAGTGATTCCAGACTTTTGCACACCACTGTAGATCAGAAATTGGTTGAATGATAGACAGAAGCTGATGGTAAACGGAACTAGTACTGTTCAATGTATTTGTGAGTGATATTGCTGAAGGACTGAATAGAAAATTTTGCCTTTCTGCAGGATAACACGTACATTTGCAACAGAGTGGACTCTCCTCCACTCTTCCCTTATCTGACCATCACCTGTTCAGTTTCATTCTTCATTACTTCCCCACCCCCTCAATCTCGCCCAATCGTGTCCTTTCTTTTCGGGAATCTTTATGCTATCGATCCACTGACTCTATCCACTACTGTCTCATCTCTTCTCTCTTCCACTTTGTCCTTTAAGTCTGTTTAAGCCATAGCTTCCTATAATACTGCTCTCTCCTCTACTCTGGATACCCTTGCTCTGCCCATTCCATGTCCTGTGAGGTGCATCTCACATTAACCCTGGTTGTCTTCAATTACCCACTACCTACATTCCTGTGCCCGCTCAGCTGAATGCACTTGGTTGAAATCCCTCCCTCTCTTTCTCTCTCTCTCTCTCTCTGACTTTCTTCACTTTAAATTCATGCTTTCTTCTTTCGAGTCCACCATTGCACATGCTAAGCAAGACTATTTTCTTCATCTGATTTACCATCTTGTCTCAAACCCTCACCATGTCTTTTCTTCTCTCAATTCTCTTCTTAAGGCATCTCCACCGCCAAGCCCTCCTTCTCTCTCTGCACAAACCCTAGCATGACAAAGTGCATAAGATAACTCTTCAAGTCCCCACTAAATCTTTTTCACCCCCTCTTCCTCCTCTCCATTACCAACTTTTCCCCTCAAACTCTATCGCCCTTTCATGCTTTTCAAAAATCTCTGTTGAAAAAACTTCTCTTCTGTTTTCCTCCTCTAAACTCACTACCTGTTCTTCTGATCCTATCACCCCCCATCTCCTCAACTCCATCTCCTCCTCCATCATCCCTTTCATCTCATATATTCTCAACCTTTTGCTTTCCACTGCAACTTTCCCTGCACCCTTCAAGCATGCTGTAATCACTCCTCTCCTCAAAAAACCCTCACTTGACCCTTCTAATTATCAATCCATCTCCCTTATCTCATTTATTTTCAAAATTCTTGAATGTGCTAATGACTCTCAATCTATCTATCTACAATTGACATCTCTCCTTCGCTCCAAACTCGTATCTCTGTTCGCTTATCTAACATCGCCGTCTGGATGTCACACCACTGCCTAAAATTGAATATGGCTAAAACTGAACTTCTTATTTTTCCCCCAAACCCTCCTCCCCCATTCCTCTTTTCTCTATTACTGTTGACTACACTCTTCTTTGTGTTTCCTCGGCCCGCAACCTTGGGGTCATCTTTGATGCCTCCCTTTCCTTCTCCACACATATTCAACATATAGCTAAAACCTGTCATTTCTTTCTCTACAACATTAACAAAATCCATCCCTTCCTCTCTGAACACACTACTAAGGTTCCTGTCCACTCTTTGGTCACCTTCCATCTTGTCTATTGCAACCTCCTTCTTGTTGGTCTCCCTCAGTGTCATCTCTCTCCTCTTCAATCTATCCAGAACTTTGCTGCATGGCTAATCTTCCACCAGTCCCCTTACACTCTTATAATCCCTCTTCTAAAATCACTTCACTGGCTCCCCTTCCATTTCCATATCCAATTCAGACTTCTCCTTCTGACATATAAATACATTCACTCTACTACCCCTTATTATCTTTCCTATCTTCTCTCTCCTTGTGAACTCTGCTCCTCCTCTGGCTTTCTTCTCTCTATGCCCTTTTTTTCTTCTGCAAACTCCAGACTTTGATCCTTTTACCTTGCTGCTCCTTATGCATGGAACAAACTTCCTCTATCTTTATGTCAAGCCTCTTCTCTCCCCCTCTTCAAATCATTGCTAAAGACTTACCTCTTTGAGGCCACATTTGAATCCTAATCCCATGTTCTACATGTCCCTTTCCCTTTTTAAACCCCCTTGTTTTTCTTGTATTGTTCTGTCTGTCTTGATTAGATTATAAGCTCTGCGAACAGGTACTGTCTTCCTTATATATTTATACAGTGCTTTGTATGCCTTGTAGCACTATATAAATGATTAATAGTAATAGTAGTAGGGACTGGATAACAAAAATTGGAAGAATGGTCTAATGCTTGGCAGTTAACATTTAATGTGAAGAACTGTCATGTCATGTGCTTGGGATGCAGAAATCCAAGGGATTTGTATGTGATAGGGGGCAAGAGACTGGTGTGCACGGACCAGGAGAAGGACTTCAGAGTGATTGTTTCTGAGGATCTCAAGGTGGCAAAACAGTGTGACAAGGCGGTGGCCAAGCCAGAGAGGAATTACGAGCAGAAAGGAGGAGGTATTAATGGCACTGTAGAAGTCGCTGGTGAGGCCTCACTTGGAGTATTGTGTTCAGTTTTGGAGACCAAAGCAGTGGGCAAAACTGAGAGGTGATATTTTAAGGTCAAGAAACCTTTTTGTTAAAAAAGGTAAATAAATATAAAAGGAAAAGGAGGCCACTATGGTTCTCAAAAGAAGTAGCTGAAAGGGTAAAGAAAAAGAGGGAGGCCTTCAGGAAATAAAGGAGATCATGGAGAGAGGAAGACAGGCACCTATATTTGGAAAAACTTAGAGAAGATAGCAAAGTAGTCAGGAAAGTAAAGATACAAAAAGAAGAAGAAATAGCCAGTACAATAAAAAGGGGGATAAGACATTTTTCAGATATGTTAGTGAGAGGAGGAAGGGCAAAGCGGTATTGTCAGACTCAAGGGTGAAGGGGAGGAATATGTAGAAGCTGATGAGGATAAAGTAGAATTGCTTAAAAAATATTTCTGTTCTGTGTTCACAAATGAAGGGCAAGGAGCAGAACCTCAGAAAACACCCACAAACAGGAACAGAAGTGATGAGGAGCTCGAACAATTTTCAGAAGATTGTGTTCGTGAGGAACTAGCTAAACTAAAAGTAGATAAAGCGATGGGACCAGATGGGATACATCCAAGAATACTGAAGAAACTTGGGGACATTCTAGTGGCTCCACTGACTGAACTTTCAATGCTTTTTTTAAATTTTATATTTATTTGCATTTATAATATTACATTCTCAGATACCAAAAATTAAGGCAAAATCAAGAAAAATACAGGAAAAAAATTCCAGCAAGAAATACAAAACAATAATGCATAAGCCTACAAAATTACATAGTCAGGGAGCAAGTTTAGGAAAACATTTTTAACATCTAGGAAAACATCTAGAAATATGGCAAGAACACAGCCAGCTTAAATGTGAAAGCCGCTAACCCTCCCTACTCACCAAAAAACGAAGAAGCTGCTTGGGGTCAAAAATTAGAAATCTCTTTCATTCCAGGAAAACAAAGCATTGACAGGGAAACTTTAACAAAAATGTAGACCCCAGGGCAAGAACCCTTGGCTTTAATGTCAATAATTCTTTACGCCTTAATTGGGTGGCCTGAGAAAAATCAGGAAAAATTTGAATCCTGGCCCTCAAAAACAGTTTTTGCGTATACCAAAAATATCTTCAACACCATATGACGGTCAACCTCAATAGCAAAACTAACAAGAAAAGTAGTCTGTTTAGTCACAACACCCAGAGAACTCTCTAAAAATCCAGTGAGATCCAAAGAGCCCATCTAGTTTTGAGATTGCACCAGTCCAGTGGCAGTGGTTTTGGATCCTGAAGACACATATTGCACCTGTGTAACTGGGGGTAAATTATCCTCTGGCAACTTCAAGATTTTCTGGAAATATTTCCTAGTCATCTCAATAGGTGGTACCAATGGTGACTTAGGAAAGTTAATAAACCTAAGATTATTTCTCCTCATGGAGTTCTCCAGATATTTCATCTTCCGAGATAACACTGAAGAATCCTTAACCATTGCATTCTGAAAATCCTGTAGTTCCCCAAATTTAGCTTCCACAACAGACAACCTACTGTAGATGCCTGCTGAGTTTGCTCCTGGGAGACCACTAACAAAGAATCTTTCACAAAAATTAAGTCCAAGGAAACAGTATCTACAAGGGTTTTTAAAGAAGAGTTTACTCGGGCCACTGCTTCCCACAAGACCTCCAAAGTCACAAGTGCAGGTTTCTTCAGCACACCTAGGCCTGGTAGATAAGGTTTTCCACCCTCAGACACCATCTGCCCCTTTGAGGCCTCGGCATTTGATTGCACCAACCCCCAGCAATAGAGGAAAATGCCACAGCAGGGAGTCCTCCAGGGCACCCACTGTCTCTTCCACTTGATTCTGAAGTCAGCAGCAGTCACACAGACGGGGTGGTAAGACTTCCGGGATGCAGGGGTGCAGCTCTATCCACGGGGCTTAGAGGCGCCCCCTCCGAGGTTGACTCCAATGACAGCGCCGGCCTAGCTGAAGTGCTACTGCCACGTCCCAGGTTAACCCTATAATCAACCAGCATTCGCTGAACCCCAGGGTCAGATGCCATCTAGCCGGAGGACTGGCTCTTCGGCTTCCTCTTCCTCCCCCCATCTGAGGCCAGGGAAACCCTTGGGAAGTGATGCAAGCTGAAGGGTAAAAACCACAATTAAACAACAAACACCATCTTGCTCCCTTCCCCCTTTTCAATGCTTCTTTGGAGTCGGGAGTGGTCCCAGAGAAAAGGCACATGTGGTTCCCTTTACACAAAAGTGGAAGAAAGAATGAGGTTGAAAACTACAGGCCGGTTAACTCTAACCTCTGTGATGAGCAAATTATTGGAAACACTGGTAAAAGAGAGACTAGTGAGGTTTCTGGAGTTGAATGGATTGCAGGCTCTGAGGCAGCATGGGTTTACCAGAGGCAGGATGTTGGCTTGATCTATATTCCTCTTCGTTTCTTTTTTTCTTAATCCCACTTCCTTTATTTTCACATGTTTTCTTTATTCTTTAATTTATACTTCATAGTTTCTTTTTCATCTTTCCTCATTTATTCAGGTGAAGGCACATTTTAGAAATGATATCTAGGTGCAATCTGGGATGTGCATGTCATAATGTATGAAAAAAGGCTGGCCAAGTGCAACTTTTTATACATTTTACTTCTTAATTGCTTATTACTGAGGGAGGAGTGGTCTAGTGGTTAGGACATGGTACCAGAGGCCAGAGGGCTGGGGGTTCAATTCCCACCTGGGGACAGCAATCTCAGGCTAGAGGGACTGGGGTTTCTAGCCCTATAGGCACGCCTTGGGCAAGCCACTTAACCCTCCATTGCCTCAGGTACACATAGGTTATGAGCCCTTTGGGGACAAGGGAAAGTATCCAGTACCTGCTTGTAGTAATTAAATAATGTAAATTGCTTTGATTGAAGGATAAGGCAGTATAGAAAACTGGTTAAATAAAATATGTATTTCTTATTATCTTTTATTGGGTTTTTTTGTTTTGTTTTTAGTATGTATATTCATGAGTTTGTTCATGTCTGTGTGTTTTATATTTTGAGGTTATTACCCCCTGAGGAAGGCATTTTGTTTAAATAATAGCACCTGTGACCACTTCCACTTTATCACCTTGCTTTTTGTGTTTGGCTGCTTTATCTGCGCATATGCCTGCTCTCGTTTAGACTTCTTCAGGTACTTTGGGCTTACAGATATATTTTGGTTCCCACTCTCAGGCCTCACTCACCATGATTAGGTCAGGAATTGGGAGGGGGAGGAGGAATTGCATGGTGAAGAGAAGTGTTTATTGTCAAGGGCAATGCCAACAGTTGAGTTTGGGGTGAGGGATGAGGGTTGAGAAGTTTGAAATTTGTTTACTTTTAAATGAATTTGACAGGTCTGAATCTGGGTGTTTGTGCTTTGACTAATTGGTTTAATGGTGTTAGCATTTACATTGGCACATGGTGATGCTCCTCTTTTCTCTGGTGGGTGAGGCAATTTTCACGTCATATTGTTATTGCAGGGGATGTGCAAGGTGATCTGTTCAATCCCCCCACTCTCCCTGTGTTTTTCTGGGTTTTTGATTGGATTAAGACTAGTTTGTTGTTGCAGCAGATAACAGGAACTTGGAGAAGTGGCTACCTTTGGTCTGTAGGCCGAACATGCCCGTTCTGAGAGTACAAGGTATCTGTGGGTAACTGGTATGATAGGGTGTTATCACACCAGTATCAGGGCCTGTTGCTGGACTGAAGCGGAGGCTGAATGAATTTAAGATTAGTAAATTTATAATGCCTGTGGGCCCAAAGGCCTAGGAATAGGACACCATGCTTCTGATGGGTGTTCACTGGTACAGATGAGTGATTCAATACTTCAAGCTCCTGTAAGCTTTAGTTTTTTTATGGATCTTAATAAAAGCTGTGGCCTTCTATTCCCACTAATTGTGTGGTCTGATCATTTGGTGAAATGTGTGTGGATGGTGCGTGAGTGAGTCTTGGGCTCAGGATACTCTAATTATTAAGTATCCATTTTTTTTTCTTGCATTTCTTTTCAGTTATTAAGGATAGTTGAGCTTGGTTTTGTTGCATTTTTGCAAAAGTCACAATCAGACGTGGTTGTTATAATTACATATCAATAGCTGAAGCTGGGTGTTTGTGCTTTGACTAATTGGTTTAATGGTGTTAGCATTTACAGTGACACATGTACGTTCTGAAAATAACCAGGCCTTCAGATAAGATAAGGAAATTAACACCTCTGCTGGGGATACCACTAAGCAGGAAAGGCGTAGTGGAGCAGTGATTTTCATACTTCAATGAGATTACTCAACCTTTCTTAATATAATGAGAAAATAAATTCTGGGAAGCGCAGCAGGCTCATTGACAATGTCATTCCCTTTGTGAAATCTGCAAATCTTTTGTAAGCTACCGACTTCAAGGTTTTTTCCCTTTGCACTTTTAATTTCCATGTGAGAGAAGAAAAAACATTCCCACTAGGAGAAAATGAACCCCATGTTGCCCTTAATGAAAGAGAGATAAAAAGAAGACTTTGCTAACTTGTTGGCCTGTTGCCGTTGGCACTGACAAAAAGCTGCCTGAGAGAAATACATAACAGACAGCTTTTTGACTTCTTGTCATGAAAAGTCCACTTGCTTGTGAAAATCAATGACTGAATAGCTCAAACCAATTTTCCTGCAGCTGTAATAATTCCTCTGTCTCCAGGTCCTTCCCATGCAATACATTCAAAGCCTACTTCACACAATCTTGACGTTAATTTGATTACAATTAAAAAATAAATACGAGAAATACCCTTTTGTGTGTGCCTCAGGAGGGCCAAAATGTGGCCACAGATGTTATAAATATATCCCAATATAAGCCTAAGCATTGTAGTACTGAGAAAAAGGCATCTTTTCCTTTTAATCTCTTAATCCTTCCGTTAAGAATAAAAGTAATGTGTTGCTTTTGTAAAGAATGATACAGAGAGAGAAAAGAGACAGAGAATGTCTGTTTTAGAAACGTAGGGCCTGATATTCAGTGACGGTGGTTAAATCTGAATATCTGGGTAAACTGGCGATATTCAGCTACTGCCTAGTTAGCTTCGGAGGTGAAAGTTAAGCCAGCCTTCAAGATGCTTAACTTTTACCACCGAGGGATAACCGGACAGCAGCTCAATATCGCTGCTGCGCAGTTATTTCTGGGTGCCACCTCCACTCCACCCCCCCCCCCGGAATGCTCTGATGCTAATCACACGTTAATCACTTTGACGGGCCTGTACTATATGAAATCTGTGCAAAAAGGTGCATGGTAAGACTCTGCAAGGCATTGCGTGATCTGACATGTGATTCACATAACAAAGGGGTCCATGTACTAAAGTGGGTTAATATTATTGCAAATGGTTAAGATGCATTAAAAGTGCTGGGGAGGGGGGGAGGGATATTTAAAGCGACTAATGCGGTTAGCAGACCTGCTAGCCATGTTAATTGCAGCAATCAGAATATTAAGTGGAACAAACCGAATTAGTGTTGCTGAATATCTGCAGGTGGATGCGGGGGCAAAGCATAGACGGTACTCGGATAACCGGGAGCGGTGATACTGAGCTGCTGTCCAGTTTTCCCTTGGTGGTGAAAGTTAGGCACTGTGGAAAATAAATAAAGAGGTTTACAAACAAAAATGATTTAGGGAAAGGGAGCAAAGAAAGGGAATGCCAAAAATGTCATAGGAAAGGAAGGATAGAGAGCAGAGCAAAATAGGAGAGGTAGAAATTACAGATGCTTTGTTAGTCTTCAGGGTCTGGCCCCACTCCGAAGGCCCACTCGATCGGGTGCACCTTTAGAAGGAATTTACATTTTTTGAAACAAGCTTCCAGATGAATATTGGAAGAGAGGCAGTTCCATAGCATGGGAACAGAAAAGCAAAGAGTGGAACGCCACATAGTTTCGTATCTAGCTAATGATAAGGGAGGGACTACTAGCCTATTTTCATGGAGAGAACATAAGCAATATGGGGGAGTTTATTTGAATAATAAGTTGAGACAGGTACTGAGGAGCATAATCATGGAGGGCTTTGAGTCAATGTGAGGATCATGTTTTGGATACACTAGAGCAATGGGTGTCAATGGTGCTGTAGGAAAAGAGAGGTCACATGGTCAAATTTCTTAGCTCATGAAAGGATCCATATAGTGATATATTGAATGGATTTAAGCCTCTTTAGTAGATAATAGGAAGGCCCGAAAAAAATCACATTACAGTAATCAAGGCCTGCTATCATAGTATTCATAAGTATTAATGTCTGAGCAGGGGGATCTAGAAGGGGACACAAGGAATGAAATTGACACAGTGCAAGGAAAGTGACCTTGGTGAAATGGCTTATTTGCATACTAAAGGAGAGTTTGGAGTCAATATACATGTCCATATATTTAAAGCAAGACTGAATTGAAATGGAAGTTGAGCCAAGAGATGGAACCGCTGAGGGTATAGGGCTTGAACCTGTGATCCAGATGGCTGTAGTCTTTAGTGGATGAAGCCTGAGTGTGCTATCGTGAAGCTAGGAAGCTGTTGATTAGATGAGATTTGCCAGTGGGCTGAGAAAAATATTACAGTAAATAACTGAGATGACAAGGCAGAACCCTGTTGTAATCCACAGAGCAAGGGATGAGGAGAGGATGTAGAATGGTTAATAGTGACCTGATAGGTCCTGTCAGTAAGAAAAAAGAAGAACTAGGCAAGAACTATGTCTCAGAGATCAATACTATGAAGTTGGGTGCGCAGGAGATTATGATCCACCAGGTCAAGTGCTGCAGTGATATGAAGAGAAATGGATAGGGCAAGCTTGCCCTGTTCAAGAATGCAGTAAAGTTCATTGAGGACTGAGGTGATGATGGTTTCTGTGCTATGATGTGCACAGAAGCCTGATTGTTGCAGATGCAAAGCAAAGGTGTGTTCCAAATTGTCTGTCAATTATGTCAGAATTAGTCATTCTGTAATTTTGGCAAAAAGTGTAGATTTGAAATTGGATGTAGTGCTCGGGATCAGAAGTGTTAAGTTTAGAACTCTTTAGGTGAGGACTAATGATCACCATTTTTCATGCCAGGGGAACATGTCCTGAGGCAAGGCTTTTTGTGTTCATGGAGTGCACAATTGGAACTAGCCCCAAGGAAGTTTTGGCCAGCCAGGCCTAAGGAATGATGTCCAGGGCACACATGGTCTTAAGAACATAAGAAATGCCATATTGGGTCAGACCAAGGTCCATCAAACCCAGTATTCCATTCCCAACAATAGCCAATCCAGGTCACAAGTACTTGTCAGGTTACCAAAAAGGTACACAGATTCTACAATGCTTATCCCAGGGTAATCAGTGAATTTCCCTTGTCATCTTTAATAATGGTATATGAACTTTTCCTCCAGGAACTTGTCCAAAACATTTTTAAACCCAGCTACACTAACAACATTACTAACAACATTACTAACTACATCCTCTGATAATGAATTCTAGTGTTTGATTATGCGTTGAGTGAAAAATATTTTCTCTTATTAGTCCTAAATGGGCTACATTGTACCTTCATTGAGTGTCCCCTAGATTTTCAACTTTTTGAAGGAGTAAACAACCGATCTACATTTACCCGTTCCACTCCATTCATTACCGTATTTTTGCGCATATAACGCGCACCCGCATATAATGCGCGAAGATTGGGCTTTTATGTAATAAAGTTCTCACATTACGCGCCCTCGCATATAGCGCGCGCGCGTTATGTGGATATCTCTTGTGTGGCAGTAAATTCACTTTGGTTTTGAAATAAACTCCTGGCACGTGGACTTTTTTGAGTGGAGTAGCAGAGTGAGTGATCCCCAAGGCCTGGCCTCACAGCTCTTGCTGCTATCACCCCGAGAAACCGATACCAGATCCTGAGGTAAGGAAAGCGTGTTAACCTTCAGCCTCTGAAAGTGAACTCCTTGTCTTTTACAGGGAATAATCCCCACCAAACAGGAGTCACATTACTGACATGCCTACTAAGTGTGTACGGTGGCGCTTTAATCTTTCTGCCCATCTTTGAACTACAGTCATAAAAAGCTCATCCTCAGAACAAAAGAGAAGACACCTTTGCTGGGCTGTAATTTACCTGAGAGTGCAGCTGTTACTCAGCACTTTGATGACAGAGGCTGTAGTGGTGCCCTGTAGCTGCGTTGTTAAAAGCAAACCCCTCATGCTGGTTTCGTTCCAATCGCAGGAAGAGGGGTTTAGTTCCCGAAAGCTAGTATAGTGCGCACCCGCAAATAACGCGCGAGAGGGTTGCGCGGTAGGTAAACTCGCATATAGCGTGCACGTTATATGCGCGAAAATACGGTAATTTATAGACGGTAATTCATATCTCCCCTCAGGTCTCTTTTCCAAGTTGAAGAGCCCTAACCTTTTAAGTCTCTCCTCATAGGGATATCCTTCCACCCCCTCTATCATTTTAATGGTTCTTCTTTGTACCTTTTCTAATTCTGCTATAACCTTTTTAAGATATGGCAGCCAGAAGTGCACAATATTCAAGGTTCAGTCACACCATGGAAGGATACAGAGGCATTACAATATCCTGGGTTTTGTTTTCCAGTCCTTTTTCTTATGATGCCTAGCATTCTATTTGCTTTCTTGGTCACACAGTGGGCCAAGGTTTCAATGTATTTCCACGATGATGTCTGAATCCTTTTCCTGGGTGGTGATTCCTAATGTAGAACCTTACATCGAGTAACCATAGTTTGGGATCTTCTTCCCTATGTGCATAACTTTGCACTTAGCCACATTAAATTTCATCTGCCATTTGGATATCCAGTCTTCCAAGTTATCGAAGTACTCTTGTAATCTTTCACAATCCGCATGTTTTTTAATAACTTTGAATAATTTTATGTCATCTGCAAATTTGACTACCTCACTCATTATTCCATCTCCTTCCATGTCATTTTTGAAGATGTTAAAAAGCAGCAGGCCCAGCACGGATCCCTGGGATACTCCACTATTCACCTTTCTTCATTGAGAAAATTGGCCATTTAGCTCTACTCTCTGCTTTCTATCTTTTAACCAGTTCCTGATCCTTAATAGTACACTGCCTCCTATCCCATGACTTTTTAATTTTGCCCAGAATCTCTCATGAGGGACCTAGTCAAAGGCTGTCTGATAATCCAGATATACTATATCGACTAGTTCACCTTTGTCTACCTGTTTATTTACACCTTCAAAAAATATAACAGATTAGTAAGACAAGACTTTCTCCCATTAAACCATGACTATCTACATGTTCCGTAATTTTATTCTTTATAATGGTTTCTACCATTTTGCCTGGTACTGATGTCAAGCTCATTAGTCTGTTCCCTGGATCACCGCTGGAACCCTTTTTAAAAATTGGCATCACATTGGCTACTTTCCAATCCTCAGGCACTGCAGATGTCTTCAGTGACAGTTCAGAGACTACCAGTAGTAGGTCTGCAATCTCACACTTCAGTTCCCCCAACACTCTCAGATGTATACCATGCAGTCCAGGTGATTTGCTACTCTTCGGTTTATCAAATAGTTGTAATACATCTTCCTGATTTATTGATATTTCCTTCAGTTCTTCCGATACATCACCCTTAAATACCATTTCCGACATGGATAACTTCCCTTAATGGAAGAAACTAGCATAGACAAAGTAAGTTTTGAAACGGGAGTGAATTCATCCCAGGTATGCCTGAGGCAAGCTGTGATACGCTCAGGAGAAGTGGGTAGCCGATAAGTAGGGATCATCGGCAAACGAAGATGAGTGGTGGTAACCTTTGATGCAAATTGAGCTTCTCTGCTATCCAACTGACCCACATATTCAATGCCAGTGGCTGGATATAGCCCCAGCATTGAATATCTAGGTCTAAGATTCAGCGGCCAGCCGTTTTGAATGGATATCCATCACCGCTGAATATCAGGCCCACTGTTTACACATATTATTATTATTATTATTATTATTAAAGACTTATAAAGTGTCGCAACATACAAAGCGCTGTACAAACATAGAAGAGAGACAGTCCCTGCTCATCAGAGCTCACAATCTAATAAGACAGTAAACAAAATAAGTTACATAATACAAATAACAAAAAAACACAGGACAAAGTAAGCAAATGTTGATAGACAGATCAAGATAGGGTAAGACAGGAACGGAAAGCAATAGTGAAGAGGTGGGATTTTAGTCTGGACTTGAAAATGGCCAGGGAGGACTCCTGGCGCACAGAGATAGGAAGACTATTCCAAGCAAAGGGTGCTGCCAGTTGGAAGGAGTGAAGTCTGGAATTGGCAGTACGAGTAAAGGGCACACATAAATGAAGACTGTTAGAAGAGTGAAGCAACCGAGAGGGGGTGTAAGGAGAAATGAGGGATGAAAGGTACTGGGGGGCAGAAGAGTGAATACATTTATAGGTCAGGAGGTAAAGTTTAAATTGGATATGGAAACGGATGGGAAGCCAATGAAGCGACATGAGGAGAGGAGTGATATGGCAAAAACGAGACTGACGGAAAATGAGTCGAGCAGCGGAGTGTTGAATTGACTTATGAGGAAAGAGGTGGCTTGCAGGGAGGCCGGCAAGGAGAACGTTACAATTATCAATACGGGAGGTGATTAAGGCGTGGACAATCAATTTAGTGGTGTCAACAGAGAGGAAGGGGCGAATTTTGGAAATATTGTATAGAAAGAAACGACATGTTTTAGCAATGAGCTGCATATGTGAAGAGAAAGAGAGAGAGGAATCGAAGATAACACCAAGGTTACGTGCTGAAGAAACAGGGAGGAGTACAGAGTTATCAACAGAGAGAGAGAAAGGGGAAAGAGGAGGGGAAGCATTCAGGGGGAAAGATAAGAAGCTCAGTTTTGGCCATCTTCAGTTTTAAGCGGCAGTGGGACATCCAGGCAGCAATGTCAGAGAGGCAGAGTGAGATCTTAGGCTGGATATCAGGAGACATAACAGGTGCAGAAAGATAGATTTGAGAGTCGTCGGCATAGAGATGATAGTGAAAGCCATGGGAAGAGGTAAGGGTGCCAAGGGATTGGTAGGGCTAAATGGCCAATTTTCCCAATGGAAAAGGGTGAATAGTGGAGTACCCCAGGGATCTGTACTGGGTCCACTACTTTTTGACATATTCATAAATGACCTGGAAAAGGGAATAACTAGTGAGGTTATCAAATTTGCGGACGACACAAAACTGTTTAAAGTTGTTAAAACCCAAGAGGACTGTGCAAAACTGCAGGAGGATCTGGATAAATTGGAAGAATGGGCATCCAAATGGCAGGTGAAATTCAATGTGGACAAGTGCAAAGTTATGCACCTAGGGAAGAACAACCCAAACTATGGTTACACTATGCAAGGTTCCACATTGGGAACCACCACCCAGGAAAAAGATTTAGGCGTCATCGTGGATAACGTTAAAACCCTCCGCCCAGTGTGCAGCGGCGGCCAAGAAAGCAAATAAAATGCTAGGTATCATAAAGAAAGGAATGGAAAATAAAACAAAGGATATTATAATGCCTCTGTATCATTCCATGGTACGACTGCACCTTGAATATTGTGTGCAATTCTGGTCGCCGTATCTTAAAAAGGATATAGTGTTATTAGAAAAGGTACAGAAAAGAGCCACCAAAATGGTAAAAGGGATGGAAGGCTACTCCTATGAAGAAAGGCTACAAAGGTTGGGGCTCTTCAGCCTGGAAAAGAGACGGCTGAGGGGAGATATGATAGAGGTCTTTAAATTAATGAATGGAGTGGAACTGGTAAACATAGATCGATTGTTTACGTTATCAGAATATAGAAAGACTAGAGGACATGTAATAAAGCTACAAGGTGATCTATTTAAGACAAATAAGAGAAAATATTTTTTCACTCAACGTGGAGTTTGTTGCCGGAGGATGTGGTAAAGGCTGTTAGTGTAGCTGGGTTTAAAAAAGGTTCAGACAAGTTCCTGGAGGAAAGGTCCATAAACCATTATTAAAAAGGGACCCAGGATATCAATGCTTGACCCAATACAAGCATTGTGTCTCTTGGGGATACTGTTAGGTATGTATGACCTAGATTGGCCACTAATGGAAACAGGATGCTGGGCTTGATGGACCTTGGTCTGATCCAGTATGGCATATCTTATGTTCTTAAGAGGAGTGGACCTAAAACAGAACCCTGAGGAACTCCTTCAGGTAGTGGGGTTGAAGAGGAGGAGGAGCCATCGAAGCACACACTGAAAGAGCAATGGGATAGATAGGAAGAGAACCAAGATAGTACAGAGTCTTTGAATCCAAGTGAGGATAGGGTGATAAGAAGAAGGTTATGGTCAACAGTGTCGAAGGCAGCAGTGAGATCAAGAAGAATGAGGACAGAGTAAAAGCCTTTGGACTTTGCCAAGAACAAATCATTCGAGACCTTAGTAAGAGCAGTTTCAGTGGAGTGTAGGGGATGGAAGCCGGATTGTAAAGGATCCAAGAGGGTATGAGAGGAGAGAAAATCAAGACAACAGTGATAGACTGCACACTTAAGTAGTTTAGAGACGAAAGGAAGGAGAGAGATGGGACGATAGTTAGAAGGACAAGTGGGATCAAGTGAAGGATTTTTGACGAGGGGTGTAACCACAACATGCTTGAAAACAAAAGGGAAGGTTGCAGTGGAGAGAGAGAGAGAGGTTAAGAATATGAGAAATAGAAGTGACGAGAGATGAAAAGATGGAGCTAAGCAGGTGGGTGGGGAAGGAGTCAGAAGAGCAGGTAGTAGGTTTGGAGGAAGAGAGAAGGAGCGACGTTTCCTCGTCAGAGACCATAGGGAAGGAAGAAAGGGTGGCAGAGGTTTGGGAGGGTAGAAATGGGAAATGGGGGGGGGGGGAGAGGGGGAGGAGGGGAACTGGAGGGTGATTGTGTGGATTTTGTCATGGAAGTACTTAGCCAAGGTTTGGGCAGAAAGGGAGGGAGGAATCAGGGGTGGAGACACACTAAGAGAGAATTGAGTGTGCTAAAGAGATGACGAGGATTAGAGGAAAGAGAGTTAGTCAGAATGAGGAAGTAAATTTGTTTGAAAAGCGCAATGGCTGATTGGAAGGAGGAGAGCATGAATTTTAAGTGGAGAAAGTCAGGATAAGAGCGGGATTTGAGCCAGGCACGCTCAGCAGAGCGGGCACAAGAGCGCAGAAAGCGGGCAATAGGGGAGAGCCAGGGCTGAGGAGAAGAATGCCTAACAGGATGGGGGATGAGGGGGGCAAAAGTATCAAGGGTGGAGGAGAGTACAGTGTTATAAGAGGTCACAGCCTCATCAATAGAATTGGAAAGCAGAGTGGATGAAAGAGATAAGGAGAGAGAGGAGGAGAGAGCTAACGGATCAATGGCAAGAAGGTTTCTAAATAGGTTAGTGCAGAAAGGGCGAAGCTAGGGTGGGGGATGATGAACTGTAAGGCTTAAAGGTGGTTAGATAAGGGAAGGACAGAGTTACAGAAATTGGAAGGTGATCAGTAAGAGAAGAACATTAAGTCAAGGCAGTGACCATGTTGGTGAGTGGGGGCAGTGGAACAGAGTTGAAGGTTATGTGAGGAGGTAAGGGAGAGAAGCTTTAAAGCAGGGGGTTCAGAAGGGCTGTCAATATGAATGTTGAAGTCACTAAGAATAAGAGTGGTGAAGGAAGGGTGAAGAAAGGTAGAAAGCCAAGAATCAAAATCAGAAAGAAAAGTAGAGACGGAAATGTCAGGACGACGATAGATAACAGCGACTTGGAGTGGAAGAGGAGAGAAGAGGCAGATGGAGTGGAATTCAAAGGAGAGAGGGGAATGAGAGTGAGGTGGTATGAGGGTCTGGAAGTGACAGGAGGGAGACAACAGAAAGCCAGTACCCCCACCGCGACCAGTAGGACGAGGAGTGTGGGAAAACTTATAGCCACCAAGTTATTTTGATGCACATATATGAGCTTGGACTAATTTTAACCCCACATCTACATAAAACGGGTAATGAAATACAAATATGTAAAATAGCCAAAATTTAAGTACACAAATTGCTTCGCAGACACACTAATACCAAAAGCATAATTATATCTCATGTACATATGTACTTTTGCATCTATGAAATGCCAGTCTTCAGCATATATGATAAAAAGACCTTTTATTTGTATATACAGTTAATGCAACAGCACTTTACAGAGATTCCTTTTACTAGGAGCATTCAATTGTAAATTGTAACATTGTTTACGTTTTTGAAATGCAGTCTTGTAACTTCTTACATTAAGATTGAGATTGGTGTGTTTAGTGGTCTTCGTTATAATGTTCAATGAATAAGGTAGTCTTGAGTAACTTGCGGAAGTTTTTTAAATCAGTTGTGGATCGTAGCTTCTTTGGAACTGCATTCCAAATAGCAGGGGCAGCTAGGGAGAAAGTCCATATGGATGTGGATTTATTGGTAGTTGTAAATAAACTAGGGGGTATGTTTACTAAACTGTCTTAACGTGCGCTCTCCCACGTTATCGCATGATAAGGCGCCTTATCGCACGCTAAAGAGTGAGATGTATCCTAAAGAGTGAGATGTATCTCTCCAATGAATGCGACTGAAGACCTATGAATGAGGTGTTTCTTGCATTGCATTCAGGGTATACCAAGTCCTTTCCTACTAGAACATGGTAAGTAATTCTGTAAGCAGCATTATTGGTGCCTATTCTATAAAGTCAAATCAATGCAGGTGTATATGACCACAAATATCTGATGCCCATTAGGGCTCAATCTGTAAAATCTGCACATAAATATGCGCTCTGCCTACACTCTGCCCAAAGTATACTCAGCGTATAAATGGTAATTTGCTTGTGCATATCATTAGATACCTTGCTTGGGTTGTAAACCTTTGTGGATATCTAGCCACACCTTACAGAATTTCCTTCATTTCCTTCCAAAAAGACACTTGCGGCCTATAAAGAAAAACTGCTATACTATAAGAACATTGGGCCCGATTTTTGAAAGGTATTTACATGGTTTACAACCCAGTAAACTGTGTAAATGCTTTAGATGGGGATATTCAATGGCACTTACATGGTTGGGGCCCATTGAATATCCCCTTCTAAGTCCCCTACACTCCCCAGTGCTATCTGGTTAGCATTGGGGCATGTTAGGGGCGTTCAAGAGCAGAGCAGACGTGGAGATTGTCACTAACTGGGCAGCAGCGATATTGCTGTCCTGTTATCAATCTGTGCCTTAAAGATAGGCGAGGAAAACCTTTGCCTATATTTAAGGTGCAGGAGCTAACTGGGCAGTATCCAGTATCACTGCTGCCTGGTTAGCCCGGTGGCTTCCTGTCTCTGTGGTGATCACCGGATATTCAATGCTGTCAGCGATCATCCTTCGAGATATTAGGGCTTTTTGTGACCCAGAGAGTTTGAGACTTTTCTGGGTTCAGTGTAAGATGACTGTAAGAGACCCAGGTGGCTACTGCATCCAGACAGGAATTCAACTACTCTTAAAGAACAAAGGGGTAACTTAGTGGTTAGGGCACTGACTTTGTAACCAAGAGACTAGGGTTTGACTCTCACTAACACTCCTTGTGGCCTTGGAAAATCACTTAATCTTCCATTCCCTCAGAAAGAAGTCTGGCAATCTCCTTCTGGTCACACTGCCAAGAAAACCCAGGAGCTGCTACGTCACCAGGAGTCAATACTGACTCTAAGAACAAAGAGGTGCAGACAAGTTCCTGGAAGAAAATGGCATAAACCATTATTAAAGTGGACTGGAGAAATCCACTATTTACTCCTGGGATAAGCAGAATGGAATCTTGATAGGAACAGATGGGATACATCCGAAAATATTGATGTAACTTGGGGACATTCTAGCAGCTCCACTGACTGACCTTTTTAATGCTTCTTTAGAGTCAGGAGTGTCCCAGAGGATTGGAGAAAGGCATATGCGGTCCCTTTACACAAAAACAGAAGTAACAATGAGGTCGAGAACTACAGGCTGGTTAGTCTAATCCCTGTGGTGAGTAAATTATTGGAAATGCTGCTAAAAGAGAGAATAGTGAGGTTTCTGAAGTCAAATGGATTGCAAGATCTGAGGCAGCATAGATTTACCAGAGGCAGGTCTTGTCAGACAAATCTGATTGATTTCTTTGACTGGGTGACCAGAGAGTTGGACCGAGGGAGAGCCCTAGATGTGGTGCACTTAGATTTCAGTAAAGCCTTTGACACCGTTCCGCACATTTGACTTATAAATAAATTGAGCACCACAGGGACAGACCCTAAAGTGACTAAAGGTTAGAAATTGGTTGAGTGGTTGGTGACAAAGGGTACAGGTAAATGGAATGCACTCTGAGGAGAAAGATGTTACCAGTTGTGTGCCGCAGGGATCAGTCCTTGGTCCAATTCTTTTTAACATCTTTGTTAGTGATATTGTGGAAGGGCTGTTGGGTAAGGTTTGCCTCTTTGTGGATGATACCAAAATCTGCAATAGAGTAGACACCCAGGAAAGAGTAGATGACATGAGGAGGGATCTAGCTAAGTTTGAAGAATGGTCTAGAACTTGTCAGCTGAGTTTTACTGCTAAAAAATGCAAGATCATGCATTTGGGCTGCAAAAATCCAAGGAAGCAGTACAGTGTAGGGGCAAAGTACTTCTGTCCATATGATTGTTTCTGATGATCTTAAAGTGGTTATACAGGTAGAAAAAGTGATGGTGAAAGCCAGAAAAATGCTTGGGTGCATAGGGAGAGAAATGGCCATAAGGAAGAAGGAGGAGATAGTGCCTCTGTATAAGTCTCTGGTGAGATCTCATTTCGAGTATTGTGTGCAATTCTGGAGACCACACCTTCAAAATGATATAAACAGGATGGAATCGGTGCAGAGGTTGGCTACTAAAATGGTTAGAGGTCTTTGTTATCAAACATATAGGGATAAATTTAAAGATCTTAATATATATACATTAGAGGAAAGGCAGGATAGAGGAAATATTTATTTATTTATTTAAAAGGATTTATATACCGCTTTGTCCTGAAATCAAAGCGGTTTACACTTCAAACACAAACAATCAAAGGTCGGTGTGAGTAGGGGTAGGCATGTAGTGTTAACATGGGTGAGTGTGTGAGTGAAGGCGATGATTTCTTGGTGTGCTATTTACGGGATGAGCTATGTACAAGGGGTTATATACAGGAGGGTAGGGGGGTACATAGGGGGTCAGGTGGGTTGGTAGGTAGCATAGGACATAGGACTATAGTATTCAATGAAAAGCGTAGTTTTGGGCTGCTTTCTGAAGTCTTTGAGGTCTATAGTTGATCATCGGTCGTCTGGGAGGGGGAGTTTGACGCGGTTTAAATTAACATTAACTTATACAAAGAACCTCAGTTTCAATCAATATTTTAGCATTAACTTATACAAGGACATCAATTTTAAACAATAACGTCTACAAAGAACTTTCAATTGTAAACGGTAACATCATATTTTAACAAATTATACAGACTTGTAACTTCATGTTCCTTTTACTAGGAGCATTCAATTGTAAATTGTAACATTGTTTATGTTTTTGAAATGCAGTCTTGTAACTTCCTACATTAAGATTGAGATTGGTGTGTTTAGTGGTCTTTGTTATAATGTTCAATGAATAAGGTAGTCTTGAGTAACTTGCGGAAGTCTTTTAAATCAGTTGTGGATCGTAGCTTCTTTGGAACTGCATTCTTTGGAACTGCAAATAGCAGGGGCAGCTAGGGAGAAAGTCCATATGGATGTGGATTTATTGGTAGTTGTAAATAAACTAGGGGGTATGTTTACTAAACCGTCTTAACGTGCGCTCTCCCACGTTATCGCACGATAAGGCACCTTATCGCGTGCTAAGGCGCAAACGAGCGCTGAAGGTGGAGAAAGGCTCCCGGAGGGCGGAGGAAGGCTCCCCAGGGGCAGAGAGAGAGGGTCAATGGGCGGAGAGTGGGAGGGGAGAGGCTGCCTGCACACTAACGCTGTGAAATCCGAGGCTGAAAACTAACGCCAGTGAAACCCTGGCGTTAGAGCTGATTTAAAGGGAAAAGAAACCATTTCCGTCAGCAATGTACAGCAAAACCAGGGAAACCCACAAAAAAGTGATGTGTGATACATCTGCACCGAACAAAAGGGCAAAGAAACAGTGAAAATGACCAGAAGAAAATGTAAAAAAAACATAACCAAGCTGGGCAATAGTGATATCAATGGGAAACATCAAAAAACACCCCCAAGAAAGCTCCAAAAAAAAGATATGAATTTTGGAAGGGTCTATGCTCTGTCCCCATACAAGGTAAATGAGCCCACAGTGAAATTGCGCTGATCAGGGTTTTCCTCTCCATTGGACAGGTTTCCTATGGTGTGCACATGTTCCACAACAGCAGGGCGGGCATGTCGGAATGGGCAACTGGACAGATGCTGGAAAAGGGGACACAGAGGGCTGCAGGCGGCACATGCTGTGGTGCAGCTGGGGAACAGTGCGGACTAGGGTAATGCCTAGCTGGCCAATAGGAATGCTGAAACAGTAGAGCAGCCAGACAGCAACTGCTGAGGGCCCAACATGGGCAAGAGTGTGCTTCCCACGGTGTCACAGGGAATAGTACCCAGCAGGTACCCCCAATGGCACGGAACATTGGCAGGCGGTGCTGGGGGAAAGCATGGACAGCTATGCAGGCACCCCTACCCCAGAACCCGCACCATTGGCAGCCGCCTACCCGCACACTGGATGGCCTGAGACTGCGCAGCACCAGCACCACCAGCAGAAGGGCATGTCAGCATGGTGGCAGAGGGGTACTGGTGGTGGAGGGGGCAGTGGCAGCTGCCCAGAGCAGACCATGGCCTAGCCCTGTTTAGGTGGGTGCCGTGCACTGCAACAGACAGGCTCTGTCTGACAGTCATGGTATCTCCAGGGAATGCATTATCTCTGTGGCAACACAGTGGTGCAGTGAACACAGCCAGTGTGTTCAGGAGCAAAAGGTCACAGGTTCAAGTCCCAGCTGTGGTTCCTGCCAACCCAGTCCCCATATTTTACCCACTACTAAAACATGCTAATACAGAGAGAATCTTTATTGCAGATAACAGAAACATGCCCAATAAACCTACATTTTACCCTACAGAGCACAGACACCATAAACATGCACATTACCTAGAGCAGAGTCTCCCAAATGCAGTCCTGGAGGGCCAAACACCATTCAGGTTCCATGCTGCCTCTAATAAACACGGCTGTGCTGCATGTCTATGCACCGCCCCCATGGTATGCAGATGTATCTCATGCATATTCATTAGGGACAGCATGAAAACCCAAACAGTGTTTGGCCCACCAGGACTGGAGTTGGGAACCTCTGCCCTAGAGCAGCGGCCAACAGGGGCAGACACACCCTCACCCACAGGCTCCATTATCCAAAACCTCCTGGAGAGGCAGGATGTTGGGTCCTGCGTGCATCTCCCAATACTAGCACTTGCATACCTTAGCAATGCCACCCTAAACCTGGGAATATTGTACACACCTATCAAACGGTTGCTATGATTACTGGCAGATAGCAATTCCTAAGTTAAGCACAATTTGCTGATTGAGCTGCATCATAGCAACCTTTCTGTTGTCTGTGGCGTGTGCTTCAGGTTTGATGTCTGACAGTGTTTACCACCCTGGGGAGTGACCACAACAGTATTGCATACCATAGCCATGCCTGCACTGTGCCCAGGACTGGTGCGGTGGCCAGGGCTGCCAAGAGCCTCTATATTTGACAATGCTGGCATAGGTGTGGGAGCGTGTGTTTGTCTATCCAGTGTGTGGTGTCTGCCAACACCTTCCTCAGCCCACACTGTTGCCAGTGTAAGCCTGCCAATGTGCATAATGAGGAGCAAGGTACCATGGGTATAGCCCGGACAGGGTGGCCTGGCTAGGATGCATCTGCACAGGGCATAGGGCAATGGCTCGGACATTGTAGTGCCTGACAACCACCTGCACGGACAGGGTGGCCACAGCATGTCCTGCTGGGAGGTCACTCTCACCCTGACTGAGCAGTGACCACGGCATGGTTAGGTTCCCCCATAGTGCTATATAGTGTTTCTCTTATGTGATGTTTATGGTTTCCTTTTGGGGCCCAATCACTGACTTATCTGCTTGCTGTGTATGCTGACATCCCAGTTCTGGGTACATGCATCTTCTCCAGAAACATGCACTATGGACTAGCTAGCAGACTGTCTGCAGCTAGTATGTGTCTAGATGGAACATCTTGGAGGGTGCAGCAGCTGGAGGCTTGCTGCTGGAGAATGTCAGATAGTGGTGGGGGGCAGCGGAGCATTTCCAGGCCTTCTGTCTGCCTTGATTTATTGATGTGTACAGATCTGCATTGCCTGCCCTGTATGGTGTCTGTTCCCCAGCAGGACTGGGGTTGATGGTCCTCTCTACTGTCACCATTGTGGGGAGGTAGAGTGTGGCTCTGTTGGTGGGTCTCATTGTCAAAAGTGCAGCTCTATGATTATATAAAGCTTGAGAATAAGCCCTCTTTAGGACCTGTCTAGGGTAACCCCTTCTCTCAAAATCTTTCAATAGCTGCTTCGACTTGATCTTAAAATCCTGTTTGCTAGAACAATTTCGGCGGCACCGCAAGAATTGAGAAAAGGGTGCGTTTTTTGGTTAAAGAGGAATGAAAATCCCTGAAGTTCTCTTTAGTGTTGTGAAGGCGTGGGCAGCATTCTTTGGTGAGTTTTGTTTTGGTTAGTTGGTTATTTTAATATGTGATTTTTAAAAAGATAGGATTGGAGATTAAAGGAGTTTCATTGTTTTGGTTTTTAGATATTTCTTACGGTCCCCTGAGGAAACAGTAATGTGAAACGTCTAGAGGTACCGGGGATTGACGTTGGGATCAGAAGCAGTGAAAACAGACGGAAGAATAGTGCAGAATCTTAGCACTCCGGGAAAAAGTTATAAAAACAATTTTCATGTGGAGATATCATCAAGTTATGATTATAGTGCCCAAGTAGGAGAGAAATAATTCCCGAAGTGAAAAAATGACACAGTTTCTTTCTTTATTCTAAAAGAGGTCATTGATGTGAACGAGCAAGAAGCCCTCTGTTGACGGCAGTCCACAAGGCCTTGCTATAGTTTTTTACTGAGACCTCGAAGAAAATTCAATGTTAGATTGATTGTTGATTCATTTCTCTAGTCTATTTTGTGATATTACAGTGAACGACTTTTTTCAAAATTTACTTTATATCGTTCAAGAAGAGTGGGCCATTATGATTTTTGTGAGCCTTATGCATTCAGCACACTGGGGGATCAAACTCATGACCCCTGTATCATCAGTCAGTGCATTAACCATTGTACTACACCTCTGTTTCTGTGTTTGCATGTCTGGGTGCCTACTTAAGATTACCACGCGTTAACGCGCTTAGCGGCGCTTAGCCCGTTAATGTGTGCAGCAGCGCGCGTTATCGCGCGATAATCCCGTTTTGCTACTTTAAGACTGAAACGCCCACTCCTTTTATGGCAGCCTGCACACTATCGCCGGGCACACATTAAGACGGTTTAGTAAACATACCCCTAGGAGTTGGTATTGTTTTTTTAGTGCTGTTTTTGGATCCGATGAGCTCTTGAAGTATTTCTGCTGACATGTTGTTTTTAATCTTGAAGATTGTGATCGCTAATTGATATTTTACTCGTGAGGAGATTGGTAGCTAATGCAGATCTTGTAGTATGGGAGTTATATGGTCTTGTAGTGAAGTGCCCGCAATAATGCGGGCAGCAGTGTTTTGGACTATTTTAAGGGGGCGGGTGGATTGTTTGGGTAGGCCTTGGAAGAGGTGATTACAATAGTCCAGCACAGGTGTGATAATTGCCTGGCATACTGTACGGAAGTGTTCTTTGCTGAGCAGAGGTTTTAGTCTTCTGAGCATTGGTAGTTTGAAGAAGGCTGTTTTGGATGTTTTGTTAGTGTGCCTGAAGAGTAACTTGTTTGTCTAGTATCACTCCAAGATACTGAACTTCCTCTTTTACAGTGATTGGTGTATTTGAAATGTTGATGGTGGTAGGAGGAGTGAATGTGGATTCCCTTGTGGTGGTGATTGCTTCATTTTTTTTAATGTTGATTTTTAAATTGTTGTTAGTCAGCCATGTCATTATTTCGTGAATGCAGGTTGATATATCTGTGTAGTCTGGGGCATCCAGGTGGATTGGAGTATATGCTATGATATCGTCGGCATATATGACATATTGAATCTTGTATTTCTTAAATATTTTGCAAATAGGTTGGATATAGATGTTGAAGAGGAGTGCAGATAATGAGGAGCCTTGGGGAACTCCTTGTGTTGTGTGGAAGTGTGCTGAGGTGAGGTTATCGGATGTTACTTTTTGTTGACTGTCTTCAAGGTATGATTGAAACCATTTTATGGTGGTGTCTTGGAGGCCAATTTCCATTAGGCACTTCAGAAGGATGTGATGAGAAACTGTATCGAATGCAGATGATATGTCGATATAGATAAGTAGGAAGCCTTTCTTTATCTTGTCTATTCCTTTTAGTATGTTATCAAATAGATGAATGAGAAGTGTCTCAACGCCGTGGTTTGGACGGAATCCATGCTGGTGAGGGTCCAGTGGGGCGTGTTGATCAATGTGTTCTTGAAGCTGTCTCTGTACGATTTTTTCAATTATTTTTGCTAGGAATGGAAGGCTTGATATTGGGCGATAGATTGCTGGGTCAGTGTCAGGATCAGTGTTGCTAGATGATGTGGTTTTACATATAGGACGTATAGTAGATTGTTTGAGTGCTTTGGGCATGTAGCACTGGTTGAGAGAGGTGCTTACTATTTTTTGAATGTATGTGCTTAGATCTTCTTTAGTGCATTTAATCCACGCCACTGGGCAGGGGTCCAATGGAGAAATAGTTGTGTTTAGTGCTGTGATGGTTTGAGTTATTTGTTTCAATGATGGAATGCTGAAGTTCTTCCATTGTTTGGTGATATCACAGTCAGCATCTGTAGTTGGTGTGCCCATAAGAGGGATGCTCGTAGGTGGTGTGCTGTGATTGGGGTTATTCTTAGCTATCAGAAAATCAGCAAAGGTTTGAGGATGGATCTTGCATTCATCCTTTGTGGTTGGGTCATTTGTAAGGTTGCGTACAATGTTGAAGAGCTCTTTAGGCTTGTTACAGGCTTTCAGAACAAGGTTTGTATGGTATTATTGTTTAAGTTTGTTAATTATATTATTATATTCTTTTTACATCTCCTGATATTGTCTCAATGTAGTTTCTGATTTGTTATGTCTCCATCGGCGTTCCAGTTGTCGTAGTTTCCTTTTGGACTCCCTTATGGTGTCTGAATACCAAGGTGTTGATCTAGGTCTGTTCTTATTGTAGTGTGAGCTCTTTTGAGGTGGGAGATGAGATGCTGCCAGGATAGTTTTATTCCATGCGTTGGTAGCTTCGTCTAGGTCGGTGAAGTCTTGGGGAAGGGATTGACAGGTGTCTTTGAGGAACTGTTCTTTGTTAAAAGCTTTGAAATATGATAGAAACTTGTATCTGGACTATCAGAAAGCCTTTGACAAGGTCCCTCAGAGACTTTTGCAAAACTAAAGAGTCATGGGATAGGAGGCAGTGTACTACTGTGGATCAGGAACTGGTTAAAAGATAAAAAGCAGAGGGTTGGGCTAAATGGCCAATTTTCCCAATGGAGAAAGGTGAATAGTGGTGTACCCCAGGGATCTGTGCTGGGTCCACTGCTTTTTGACATATTCATAAATGACCTGGAAAGTGGAATAGCAAGTGAGGTTATCAAATTTGCAGATGACACAAAACTATTTAAAGTTGTTAAAACCCAAGAGGATTGTGGAAAATTGCAAGAGGATCTTGATAAATTGGAAGACTGGGCATGAAAATGGCAGATGAAATTTAATGTGGACAAGTGCAAAGTTATGCACCTAGGGAAGAACAATCCAAACTATGGTTACACAATGCAAGGTTCCACATTAGGAACCACCACCCAGGAAAACGATTTAGGCGTCATTGTGGATAACATGTTAAAACCCTCGGCCCAGTGTGCAGTGGCAGCCAAGAGAGCAAATAGAATGCTAGGTATCATAAGGAAAGGAATGGAAAATAAAACAAAAGATATTATAATGCCTCTATACTGTTCCATAGTGAGACTGCACCTTGAATACTGTGTGCAATTCTGGTCGCTGTATCTTAAAAAGGATAGCGTTATTAGAAAAGGTTCAGAGAAGAGCCACCAAAATGGTAAAGGGGATGGAAGGATACTCCTATGAAGAAAGGCTAAAAAGGTTAGGGCTCTTTAACCTGGAAAAGAGAAGGCTGAGGGGAGATATGATAGAAGTTTATAAATTAATGAACGGAGTGGAACGGGTAAATGTAGATCGATTGTTTACATTATCAGAATATAGAAAGACTAGAGGACATGCAATGAAGCTACAGGGTAAACTAAGACTAATAAAAGAAAATATTTTTTCACTCAACGTTTAATCAAACTCTGGAATTTGTTACCGGAGGATATAGTAAAGGCTGTTAGTGTAGCTGGTTTTAAAAAAGGTTTAGACAAGTTCCTGGAGGAAAGGTCCATAAACCATTATTAAGAAGATACCCAGGATATCAATGCTTGACTCAGTACAAGCATTGTGGAACCTGTGTCTTTTGGGGAAACTGCTAGGTACTGTGATGAAGCTGAAGCCATTGAAGCTATAGACTTAAAAAAACCGCACTGTTTATTATAAAGCAACTGACTCACAGAAGGTGCAGTTACCTAAAAGTGCAGCTAGAGGGAGCAGGCATGAGGCTGCAGAAGCTAAGCTGACACACCCAGGTTTTGAGAATGCAGGAGATAATCAGGTACACCTGAGTAGAGAGCCAGGAAGCTCAGTGGAGAAACGGCTTTATAAACAGTGCTCAGAAGGAAGAAAGCAAAGAGGACCTTGAGCTGAGAGAGGAACTGAGAGAGGACTATGAGCTGAGAGAGGAGCTGAGAGAGGACCTCAAGCTCAGAGAGGACCACAAGTTTGGAGAGGAACACAAGTTCAGAGAGGAACTGAGAGGGGACCTGAGAGAGGAACCTCACATACTGAAAGGCAGAGAAGCTTGGAGAACCTACAAGGAAGAGCTAAGTTCCAGGGAGGACAAGCCTGTTCCAGAAAGTTCCAGGAGCCAGTCTTCAGGGAAAACGGTGATAGAAGGAGACTGCCAGGTAGAGAAAATACCAGCAGAGCACGTCTCAAAGATCCAAGGTACAGTTATATTTCCTTTCCAAGATGTGAGCCAGCTCCTAGAAAAGCTTATAACCCAGAGAACCGTACTGATAGGAAACAAAGCTGGGAAAGGCTTGTGAAACCTTTACAGAGAGGCATAGTAAAAAGCCATAACAGTTATTTGCCAAACCAAGACCAGCAAGGCTGGGGAATATTGGAGAGATCTATTGAACTACAACCTGCCTTATCCAGGGAAAGCTCAGGACTAGCTGACAACACGGCTGAACAGGAACCTATGCAAATAGAGGTGATAGAACCAGAGCCGTTGCAGTTAGAGCACCCGATGGACTGCTCACTCTTTGTTTCCAAGAGTCTAGAGTCTCTCACAGAATTGTAACTGGCAGGACATGCTTTAACATATCCTTTTGCTTTTGCTAAGCTGAAAGAAGAAGTTTTGTATTTGTTTTTCCTCTTGGTGTTGAAAACCTGTTTGAACGCAAAGAACTGTGAAGCGCCTGTAACAGTTACTGATTTTGTAAATATTTTGGCATAAACCCTGAAGTAAGGTACATTCTGTTTTTGTCTTCCTGGAGAACCTTTGCGCAACAAAGGGAATAAAAACCATTTAAGTTTAACCCTGCACAAGGCTCACAACTATTTCTTTATGAAGTGGGACTACAAAGACCATGATGCACCTGGTCTAGAAAAGTTTTTCCTTCTTCAACCAACAATAAGTGTCCACCCTCTCCTTTCTGCACACTGCCACTAGGAGGGGCTGTGACAGTACGTATGACCTAGATTGGCCACTGTTGAAAACAGGATACTGGGCTTGATGGACCTTGGTCTGACCCAGTATGGCATATCTTATGTTCTTATGTTCTTATATTAACATTTAAATACCTCTGTGGCATAAATGCACAAGAGGAGAGCCTGTTTTGATTGAAAACAAGCTCTGCTATGAGGGGACATAGAATGAGGGTGAAAGGGGATAGGCGTAATATGCAGAAATATTTCTTTACGGAAAGAGTGATAGATGAATGGAATAGTCTCCCAGTGGAGGTAGTAGAGATGAGGACAGTATCTGAATTCAAGAAAATATGGGACAAATGCAGAAGATCTCTAAAGGGAAAAAGGGGACTATAGTAGTTGATATAGAAGGGCAGATTAGATAGGCCATATGGTCTTTGTCTGCCATCTTGTTTCTATGATAGGTAACTTGGGACCTGGACTGGCCATTGCTGGAAACAGGATAACAGGCTTGACAGACCTTTGGTCTGACCCAGTATGGCATATCTTATGCTCTTACCCCAAGGGCTAGAAAACACAAATGTTTATGTCATTGAAACCTTTGGGGCCAGCATTTTGAGTTGAACACTGAGCAAAAACTCTGAATGTATGCCATATAATAAGAGTCTCTATTTTCTAATTTAAAATGTAATAATTTTGTATTTCATTTCTTTCAGTTATTGACAGTAATTTAAAAAATATATATATTTTAAAATTTTCTATCGTGCCTTTCAAATAAATGTAGCATTTTTAAATCCTGTTGCATTTATTTATTTATTTATTTTACATTCTCTTATATACCGCGCTATTCTGCATCAGTGCGGTTTACATTGAACAACAGAATTGCTTAAGTAAGTCATTATAGAATTTTATCTCACAAACGTGAAATGTGCTTTGTACAAGCTTAAACTGGATATCTGCTATCCAACCAAATACTGCTGCTCTTCTAACCCTAGAAATTGACCAGCTACTCCTGTGAAAGAGTCTATTTCCTGGGTTGGAAGGTCTGTATACTAGATCAAACCCTAGGATAAAAGTTCAGAGGAAGGTCTTGCTGAGTCATGGCACACCCGGGATTATAGGGAAAGCCTTACAAGTACAGGACAGATTGCTGCTAGGGGAAATGAAAGCAAAAATAATTCTTGCAGAATATATGTGCAACAGAGTCTCAAGGAAATCTCAGTTGCACAGATTTGTAACACCTGGTATTGGAAGGAACTTTCAAGTTAGCTATCTTAAAACAGAGTGAGTAAAGCTGTGAGGGAGTTTAAATCTCTGTTTTTAGCTGAGAATGACAGGGGCAAAACAGGTTTTTCCCTTATGGGTAAAAGAACTGATCTTGTATCTTCAGTGATTACAAATGAGGGAACTGTTTCCTCATCAGCCGTCATTCAGAGCTAGGGTTTATTTTTGTTTTCTTGGTACTGTGTACTAGGTTCAGAAATAAACATGCCCCCCCCCCCCCTCTGACTCCATGGCATAAATTCTGCCCAAGCAGTCCCCGCAGAGCAGAAGTGTCCAAGGAAGAAGGGGACTCTTGCAGCTGCTCTTGGATTTTTTGAGGTGACCTCACTTCTTTTGTGGTCCTTTCTGAGATTGGACGGTTCAAATTAAGGGTTTGGGAGCCCTTAATTTGAACCTACTTTCTCAATGAATAGAAAGCAGTAATCATCTTGACAGAGTCTCATGGATCAGATGCTTGACTCCAAGTGTAACTCTTGAGCCATATGGGTAGGCAGGCGGTCCGGACTCCCCTTTCTTCTTCGCCATGCCACTAGTGGCTTGATTTCCTCTTAGGACCCTGACCACTTTCTGTTGGGTGAGATTACAATATATAGTCATGATAGGCTTCCCCAGAAGTTGGGGCAAAGGCCTAGCACTGGAAGGAAATAATTTGCAAAAGATAGGAGTGGTAGTGGGAAAGACAGAATGAGCTGTTTAGCACAATTTATTTGGATGTTTAAGTAGGGTAGGTGAACAGTGAGTAAGAGTATTTGATCCAATTTGGCAAAACATATGTGAGGAAAATCAGAGGTATATTCAATACAATACGATCAATCACTTTAGGATAATACCACCAATGTACAATTATTCTTTTAGGCTTCTGCAGCTAGTATCATGATCTTTGCAGTTTTCCAGGGCATGCTGTGTCTTGTAAGTGCAACCGATGTTTCGGTCATCATTCTGTGACTTTCTTCACGGTAAAGTGGTTTATGCAGTGAATGTCTGCTCTTATATACAGTGGTTCTCAAACTGGATTGGTGGGTTTGGGCAGGAAATTTCAATTTTGGGCAGGAAAATCTGTTGAAGAAAAGGTAGGGAATTTGAATTTGAATTTCGGAGGGAAAGTTCATTGGGAAAAGGTTGGAATTGTGAAATTTGAATTTTGGTGAGAAGTTTGGAAAAAAAAGGTGGGAACAGTGCAAGTAGGAATCCTGGAGAGGGTGAATTTGGGTTTTTAGTAGCAAGATGTGACAATCTCATATTGTGAAAAGTGGGAAAAAACTTTCGTCTTTGGCCCCAGACTTTGTAGCTGTAAACCTTCCATGAAAGAGTAGTTGCCATACTTTATTGCAGTCCCGCCAAAATTCAAATTTCAAAACTCCCGACTATTCCCAATGAACTTTCCCTCAGAAATTCAAATTCAAATTTCCTGCCTTTTCTTCAATGGACTTTCCCACCCAAAATTCAAATTTCCCGTTGAAACCCATCAATCCATTTTGAGAACCACTGTATATAAGAACATACATTCACTGCATAACCACTCACCCTGAAGAAAGCCGCAGAATGATGGCTGAAACATCAGTTCCACTTAGCAAGACATGGTATGACCTGGAAAACTGCAAAGAACAATATACAATTACTTTATAAATTTGACCACACAAAGACCTAAACCCAAACCAACAATTCCCTTTTCTGTTCGCAGTTTTCCTCAGTGTGGCCTTCCCAAATCTTTTGTAGGACATGAGCACACCAATATTCCTTGATGGTCCTAACACAATTATATTTAAGCAACTCCAATTTGTGCAGCTGTGTGATTGTAACACTCTTCTTTCTGTTAACCGAGTTCAATTAATCTAGCAGTGTTCTGGCCAGGGATAGGTGATGCAAATTTCGTCTCACTGCTCGGCGATTCACTCGATGCTACTCTTGCTAGGTGGGTGTCAGTATGTGGTGTAGATCCACATAACATCGTAGGCCATCATCCTCTAAAAGTCTCTCAATGCATTGTAGCTACAAAAATGATCAGAATCCTCTCTAGGAACTGACCAAAAGTAGACCTGTCCTTGGTGTATACAGTAAGGGGCTTGTTTACAAAGCCGCGGTAGCGGTTTCCAATCATTATCGTAGCCGTGGCCCCATTGAAATCAATGGGGCCGCGGCTCCGATAACGATTGGAAACCGCTACCGTGGCTTTGTAAACAAGTCCCTAACTCTCAACTACCGTAAAACTAAACTAGAGTACTCTATCTAGTTAATCTCTAACACTTTTGTCCCTAATAAGAATGATAACTTGCAGTCTCCAGACTCTAGGGATCAATGCAACTGCCAAGGCTCCTGTGCAGCTGCTATCTCTCTGGTCTCCTTCAGGCTTTGCATCTTTCTGTTGCCATCTCTGAGGACTGTTCTCTCCCAGCACAGCTCGGGCTATAGTCTTAATTCAGGAGGCTTGCAGTCTGTCTCCACTCAGGCTTCCTCATGGCTGAGTCCACACCCCTGGGACAGTTCTTCACTAAGATCCTACACAGACTGGCTCACTATTCACCAGCAGGATTCCTGGAATCTGCTGCCCCAATCCTGTCTCTTTCTTCCCCAGCTGCATCTGGTGACCAGCTGCTCCCTTTCTTGACAGATCTCTCTGTTTTTTGCACAACTGCAGTCAGTGCGTACCTGCTTGTGGTGGGTTTCTGGTCTGTTGGACCCTCTGACTGCTTTCTCTTGGGATCTGCCTTTAACATTCAAGTAATTCACTGAGGTAGCTGTCCTGGATGTTCTCTGTTCTAGCTCTTGTCCGCCTTCCTTCTGATTCTCTCAAAGCATCTCTCTGTTCTCTTTTCTTCTCTGAGGTGAGGGATTTTTTTTTTCCCCTTCAGTTCAGCTCCTCCCAGTTCCAAGGGCTTCTGCTCTGTCAGTAGATGGCTTTTTTGGTCTCTGTCCCTTTCGGCACATGCCTGAAGGTGCCTTTCACTCATCTTGATTTTCTTCTTTGAATCTCCATATAAGGTTGTGATGTCATTCTTCCTCTCTGGAGGGGGTAGTCTCCTTGCTCCTGTGATGTCAGACTTCTTCCTCTCCCAAGTAGGGTTGCCAGCTGGCCAGTTTTCAGACAGCCTGGACGGTTTTTATATGGCCAGGCCAATTGCTGGCAGAGCCGTAAAACCGGCAATGAAAAAGCCATTTTTTTGTGGCTTGAGGGGCAGCTGATGAGAAGCACAGCGGTTGCACATCGGGCTGTGTGAATCAGTTTTAACTCTCGCCATGCCAGCGCTGCTCTGTTTACTTGCAGTTGCAATGAAGCAGTGAGAAAACAGTATAGTAGCATGCTCTCTGACCACGAGCAGTCCTGCTTCTTCCCACGACCGCTTCTTCTCTCAGTCCCGGTTCTTTCTGCTCAGAGGCGGTCGAAGGGAGAAGTCTCTAGTCCCATGTCGACAGCACCCTGCCTTTCTCCACAGCTGTTTCTTCCCTTAATTCTGTTTTTTCTGTTGAGAGGCAGCCATTACAGGCAGTGCTGCCTTGCCTTTTCCTGAAGCCGCTTGCTTCCCCGTTCCTGACTTCCTCTTCCGAATCAAACCGAAGGGTCTCTGACCATGTGCCGGCAGTACTGCCTTTCCCTGCAGCCATTTCCTCCCTCAATCAAGGCACTTTCTGTTCAGAGGCAAGTTGCAGCTAGAGGCAGTACTGCCTGCACATGGTCAAGGACCCCTGAAGAGAGAGTTGGGATTGAGGGAGAATGCGGCCATGGGGAAAGGCAGCGTTGCCATTGCCACTGCCACTGCCACTGCCACTGCCTGCAGATGGTCAGGGACCTCTACCTTACGCTGTCTTCAGGAAAGGAAATAAATTTGGTGAGAGAGGTAAGGGAGCATAAAGGAGTAAAAAAAAAAAAGAGAACTGAAGAGAGACAGGAGGAAAGGGAGAGAAAAAAAGGAGAAGAACAAAGAAATCTTAAATGGGATGGAAGAAGGTGAAAAGGATGGAGAAGAGAGAGGACGGATAATCGGATGGAGGCGTGCATGTGTTGTGGTTGAATTGCAGATGAGAAGTGTGTGTATGTGAGACTAGGAGAGGGATGTGTGTTAACAAGATGGCAATGAGCTGGATTTGAAGGTGAGGGATGAATGTGTGTGAGAAGGAGGAGGGAAGGGAAGCATGAATAATTCTCACGAAACAAGGTAAACAAACAAAAGTAAAAATGATAGAAAAGAAGGGAGGTGAGAATAAAATGAGCAAGGTTTCATTCCTGGTTTCATTCTGTCTTATCCTCCCGTTCCTTCTCTGTGGTTTTACCCTCCAGTCCACATTACTTTTCTGCTCCCACCTCCCTTCCCTGTGGTGTTCCTCAAGGCTCAGTTCTGGCACCCCTTCTGTTCATTCTTTTCCTTGCACCCCTTGCCTTCTGCATTCAGCAATCTGGCATTTCTGCCTTTTTCTATGCAGATGATATCATTATTTTACATCACACTGGTCCCCTTCACCCCAACCTCGCTCCTCTTAACTCGTCTTGCCCTCGTATCAAAATGGCTCTCTTTTAACTGCCTTCATCTCAATCCGACCAAAACATCCTGTACTTGGTTCACTTTCGGTAATTCTTGTCCTTCACTTGCACCCTCCATTGATGGTGCCCTTGTCCCTCTGGTCTCTTCCTTTCAGTATCTTGGGGTTTTGCTTGACTCAACACTTTCTTTCAAGGATCATATCTCTCACCTCACAAAAACGTCCTACTTCTTCTTGCGCCAAATACGTTCCATACGGCCTTTTCTCTCTCCCTCTGCTCTGACTATACTCACACTATCTACTGTACTTTCTCGTCTTGATTATTGCAACTCTGTGCTCACTGGGATCACCCATACCCAGTTACGCCGCTTACAACTATTACAGAACACTGCAGCCCAGATTATCACTTGTTCATCCCGCAGGGACCATGTCACACCACTTCTGATTCACCTGCACTGGCTTCCCATTGAATTCTGTATACACTTTAAAATTCTCACCTTAGTCCACCGAGCCATCTATACTCATGCACCACAATATCTCACTGACCTCCTTCAGTTTCGCACCCCCACTCGTTCCCTCCGCTCAATCCATGTAAACCGCCTTCATCTCCCCTCACCTGCACGTGCTCACCTTCAATCTACCCGACACTCTGCTTTCTTCTTTCACGGTCCATCTTTGTGGAACTCTCTACCCACTACACTCCGACCTGAAACAAACTATTCCTCCTTTAACTCACAGTTAAAATCCCATCTCTTCACCACAGCCGACAATCTTCAAGTCTCTCAAGCGTGACCTGGATTATTTATGTTTGTCCACATCTGTATTATTTTCTCTTTTTCTGTCATAATTTGCAGTTCCTTTTCCCTTTCCTGGCCTTGTGCCTTTTTCTGATTGTTGCTGCACAGCCAAAGACACCGCAGAAGCTAACCATGCAGCAGCGATATTGAGCAGCTGCCCGTTTAGCTCCCACGGTTAAAGATAGGCCAGCTTTTGCTGCGCTTATCTTTACCTAGGGGTCACTAAACAGGCAGCAGTGCAATATCACCACTGCCTGGTTAGTGACTGGTGCCCCCTACACTCCGCCTCAGAGCCCCCCGACATGCCCAGATGCTAAGCGGTTAGCATTGGAGCATGTAGTGGCGTTAATTAGGGATATTCAGCTGCACTAACCGTGTCAATGCCACTGAATATCCCTCTAAGTGGCCTTTACATGGTTTGTAAACCATGTAAATGCCTCTGAATATCAGGCCCTTAGTGTTTATTGGATGAATAATTAGTGATAGGCACAATCTGGAAAAACAAAAGGGGGCCCATAAATAAAGTTTGCCCAGGGCCCCATAACTGATTAAAGTGGCCCTGGCCAGACCACAGAGAAGGAAGATGCTGTCCAATATGCAACCGCTGTGTGGAAGAGGAGAAAGGGGACAAAACATGAAAGCTGCCATAGGCCAGGATCTCTGAAAGGAAGGGGTTGTGTGCGGCAGGAGCAGAGAGAGCTAAATGCATGTCTGCTGGCCCTAACATCTGATGTCTTTATATCTTACACAGTATAGGAGTAAATGCATCTTTTTCTATGCAGCTAGGGTTTCAATTTGAGTTTTGGCTACATATTTCTATTTTCAGTTTGTAATCCCTCATTCTGTACTTGGTGAAGGTCCTTCTGTGTTCAGCAGGTGTGACTGAGGCAGGGATTCTGTAGATTGGATTTTCTATGTGGTGGCACATACTAATCCGACTTGTTTGGTTTTCTCAGTAGATGTATTAATGTTCTAAGGCTCACTGGAATATTTAATGTGCTGCCTTTTCATAGGTGGAGACCTTCATTGTGAAATTTAGAAGTTAGTGTTGGCATAGTAGAATTGTTTTAGGTCCTGAGTGCCATTTTGGTATCGTTTTGTATTACTTCACAATATGCTGGTACTGAAAGGATTTATGTTGCTGTTACTCTGATGATACTGTGAGGGAAATGTCCTAGTTCTCCTCTGCACTCCGCTTTTGAAGGAGGTGCTGGGGGAGGGGTTCTGTGGATACAGAATATATATTTGGATTTAATATAGTATGGGCAGAATATGTGTGTTAGAGGATTGAGGAGAGGACTGCGATTCAGTGGGGGTTGAATAGAGCGACCTCTTGTACTTCCTACGTTCCACCCCACCCCAATGTGCTTTTCAGGTGCTGAAGCTTGCACTACTCTCCATCACTGTAGTTATTTTGGAGGGTAGGGCAAGGGGTGGGCAAGGGGAAGGGAAGAGGGTGTAGAAAGGGGTGTAGCAAGGAGTATGGCCAGGAGTGGGCAGAGGCGGAGTACAGGCACGACATGTGGCTGTTTTTTTTTCTTTCAAAAAGTTGGCAGTCCTACTCCTAAGGGTTCTTTGCTCCACTAATGTCACTTTTTATAGTCTGACTTCTACTACTGATCATTTGTATAGTGCTACAAGACATACGCAGAGTTGTACAGACACATGTAAAAAATGGTCCCTGTTTATCAGAGCTTAAAGTCTAGTCAAGACAAACACAACAGCTGAGGATAGGGCTATATCTAGGAGAATCGTAAGGAAGCACACAGGAGATTAAGCAGATCAGGATCCAAAAGTGACCTCGAAGAGGTGAGTTTTCAGGCTGGATTTGAAAAGGTCCAGAGATGAAGCCTGACGTACAGATTCAGGTAGTTTGTTCCAGGCATAAGGAGCAGCAAAGTGGAAGGATCAAAGTCTGGAGTTGGCAGTAGAAGGGAAGGGCACAGATAGAAGTGATCTGCCACAAGAGTGGAGTTCACAGGAGGGGTGCAGGGAGAGGTAGGACAATTAGTGAGGAGCAGCAGAATGAGTGCACTTATAGGTCACTAAGACAAGTTTGAACTGGATACGGAAACGGATAGAGAGCTTAAATGAGCATATCAAGGCTGTCAGAAGATTAGCCATGCAGCTAATTTGTGAACAGATTGAAGGGGAGAAAGATGATTCAGAGGGAGACCAGCAAGGAGGAGGTTGCAATAGTCTAGATGGGAGGGGACTAAAGAGTGGATAAGTGTCTTAGTAGTATGTTTAGAAAGGAAAGGGTGAATTTTGCTAATGCAATAGAAAAAGAAACAACAGATGGAGAAGGAAAAGGAGGAGTCAAAGATGACTCCATGGTTGTGAGACAAGGAAACAGGGAGGAATAGAATGTTATCCACAGATTGGGAAGAGGTGGGTTTAGGGGGAAAAATAAGAAGCTCTGTTTTGGCCGTGTTCAATTTCAAATAGAGATGAGACATCCAGGCAGCAAAGTCAGAATAGGCTGGCAGAGATTCGGGCCTGGAATGCCAGAGAAATTTCAGGTGTAGAGAGATAGATCTGAGAGTCCTCAGCGTAGAGATTTTTATTTATTTATTACAATCTCTTATATACCGCACTATTTAGCATCAGCGCGGTTTACATAAAACAAAGGACCATAACATCAAGCTGTTTGGTTTTACAGAGAACAGGAAAGGCAACTTGGGTAACATAGGGAAATATGAACTGGAACTATTTACATATGTACAGTATACTTTGTGAGATGGTACTAAAAACCATGGGAGGAGATGAGTGCACCAAGTGACTGGGTATAGAGAGAGAAAAGAAGTGAGCCTGAGTCAGACCCTTGGGGTACACCACCTGAGAGCGGGATAACAGCAGAGAAGAATCCACCAGAACAAATACTGAAAGTGTGGTGGAAGAGATAAAAAGAGAACCAGGATAGCACAGAAGCGTTAAAACCAGGCGAAGGATGAGGTATCGAGGAGAAGATGATGGTCAACAATGTCAAAAGCAGCAGAAAGGTCAAGAAGCATGAGGATTGAGTAAAAGTCCTTGGATTTTGCCGGGAACAGTCTGAGGGGCATAGGGCTCTTCCTGCTTATGGCCGTCTGGGGTCCTGAAGCTCCACTTCTACCCTTCAGAGGTAATTTAAAAACCTTTCTCCTATACTGTTGACATTAAGTCCTTACACACTTCTTATATTGCATTTCTTTTGAAAGGTTTCACATACATGCAGGTGAAGGTAAACTCCACTGTGAGACCAATGGGAACATTAGATGCAGTCATTCTTAGGACAAGTCTTCATACTAGATATAAAACCTACAGTTCCAAGCACTGTGGTACCTCAAGAAGCAGTATCAAAGCAGTGCATCGGCAGAATTCACATCAAGCTCAATGATGTTAGTGAATAATAAAAAATTATTTACTGTACAGTTGGATGCAAGTTTAGGATGCAGCATTTCTCATTGCTCCTTAATCCTTTGCAAGGATTTCTTAGAAAGTTGCTCATGAAGCATGGGACCGTCTAATAAACAAGCCAGTGGGGTTAAGGAATACCACCTAGGAAGAAAGCACAAAGTTCTTGGTAGGCTATGGGATGAGGAGCCGTCTAGCTCCCATATGAGGAAGGAAGGTTGCATCCTGGAAGGCAGGCCCAAAAGACTTTGTTTGGCATCAGCCAATCACCCTACCCCCCAGTCACTTTAGCTTGTCCAGTTAGGAGTTGGAGAAGGGTTAGGTGGTGGTTGCTGTTGGGCAGAGGCCTAAGCTGGTTTCCAGTCAAGATGTAGGATTTGCCTGTCCCCGACTATACTTGACAAATCAGCTCCACAGGAGGAGTGAGTGCTGGACACAACAGCTACTTTGCTTGCCACTGATCCCTTGCTCTTCTATTCAGAAAGGTGAGTGAGTTGGGTCATTCTGGGGGTGGGGCTTTTAGAACATTTATTTATTTATAACAAATTTCTATACCGCATTTTCCAGGAAATCAAGTGTGGTTTACAGTAAACAAAGTTTTGAATTGTACAGAACGATACGTATGCAATTACATCAAACAGGGAACTATTTACATTGGTCTAACAATAACTAACAAACTAGCTATATACATAGGTAGATCTGCTTTTTCTTTTATTTATTTCTTTTATTTATTTGTTGTTCTTATATACCGCACTCTTAAAAATCAGCGCGGTTTACATATAACAGATTTGTGCAGTCAAAGCAAAGCACTTACAATGAACAGGGTAGATTAACTTGGATTTCAACTGATGGTAACTATGTACAACAATTTACATCTATTTACAGACTGTATTTATAGTATGTACATCCATTGGTAAGGTTTACGTGTTCATACTTGATAGCATGTTAAGGAGTGGCGTGTTAGATTGCTGTGAATAGTGTAGGAGAAAGAGGTGATGTTTAAGAGCTCTTCTGAACTGAGCTAGGTCTTTGATGGCTCTAATGGGTGCAGGGAGTATGTTCCAACAACTAGGGGCATATAGCTTGAATGCTCTGTTCCTGGTTGACTTTGTGCATTTTGTTATTTCTCTGGGAATCGTTAGTGTATTTGCTGTACATGATCTCCTTTCTCTGTTCGCAGTGATGGGGTGGATGAGGTCCATTAAGGCTGTGGGGGCCATCTTGTTGATGATTTTGAAAGTGATGATGGTTACTTTATATGTTAGTCGACAGTTTATTGGTAGCCAATGTAAGTCTTTTAGTACCGGGGTGATGTGATCAGCTCTGGAGGCTCCGCTCAGGAATCTTGCAGCTGTATTCATCGCTAATTGTAGGGGGCTTATCGTATTTTTGGGAAGGCCGTGTAGGATGACATTGGCGTAATCAAAGTGGGGGATCACCAAAGCTTGAAAGACTGTTCTGAAATCCTCAGCTTGTAGCAAGGGTCAAAGATGTCGTAGGGTTCGTATCTTGTGGTATATTTGTTTGATTATGTTGTTGATGTGTCTTTTGAAATTGAGTTGTTGGTCTATGGTCACGCCTAGATAGCGGATGCAGGGTATGCATGAAAGTTCCGCATCTCTTGTCTTTATGGTTTTCGGAGGTATGAAGGACTGGTTCCTTGTCACAAATAGAACTTCCATCTTCTTAAAGTTGATTTTGAGACTTTGGGAGAGGAGCCAATCGGTTATGGCATTGAAGCAGTTTATCAGTTGGGTGAAATCTGGGGTCTCAGTTGTGAATGGAGTAAAGAGTAATACGTCGTCTGCGTAGAGCAGGCAGGAGATTTTAAATGATCGAATTATTTTGCATATCGGTTGCATGTAAATATTGAAAAGGAGTGCGGAGAGGGATGAGCCCTGGGGCACTCCGTAGTGTTGTTTGAATGGTAGAGAGGTTGTAGCTCCTATTCGTATTTGCTGCCATCTGTCGGTTAAATAAGATTTGCACCAGTGCCATGCTAGGTCGCTTATCCCTTTATCATGCAGTCGAATTAGAAGTTGTTCGTGGTTTACAGAGTCAAATGCTGCGGCAATGTCGAGGAAAATTAGTGCATATCCTTGTTTGATGGAGTCAATCCCGGTAATGAGTGTGTTGATGAGGGTGGTGAGGAGAGTATCAACACCGTGGGATTCTCTGAAACCGTGTTGGCTTGAGTCGAAGGGGGCATTAGAGTCAATATGATCCTGCAGCTGTTGTTGTACCTCCTTCTCGATTATCTTTGCTAGATATGGGATACTGGATATGGGTCGGTATGATTCGACCTTCTGGGCGTCAAGTTTGGAGTTCTTTAAGAGGGGCCTGATGGATGACTTCTTAAGGCTTGATGGGAAATGTCCAGAGGAGAAGGATAGGTCGATGATTTTGGCTAAAAGAAACAAGATGATTTCTTCTTGTTGTATGTGGGTTAATATATCTTATGTGTCTTTTTCTTAGGAGAGAGAAGGGATATGCTCAGGGGAAGTGGTGAGCTCAGGGTGGGTGTCATCAGTATTTATATCTTTGCTTGTGTTGTTTGTATCTCCAAAGTGTAGGGTAAACAGATGGGTCTCGAGTTTCTTTCAGAAGGTGGAGAAGTCATTTATGGATCTTATGTTATCTGGAAGCTTATTCCATAAGATGGGGGAGAAGTGGGAGAATGCTCTATTGTTAGTCATTTTTTTGGCTTTCCTGAAATCAGATGGAATAGTTACAGTAGTTTATTTTTGTTACATTCTCATTGGAAATGAGTGTATCAAGGTGGGATGGTGCGATGACTTCAATAAGTTTGAAGGTATAGTAGTTAGGAGTACTTTATACTGTATGCGTGCTTTGGATTGGGAGCCAGTGAAGGTTGTATAATATAGGTGTAATATGTTCTGCTAGTTTGACATTTGAGGTTATTCTGGCAGCAACATTCTGGGCTAATTGAAGTTGTTTTATGGATTGTTTAGGTAGGCCTTGAAGGGTGCTATTGCAGAAATCGAAATGGGGTGTGATAATGGTGTTGATAACTGATTTAAAGTCGTGGGAGTAGAGGAGTGGGCGGGGCTGTTTCAACAGTCTGAGCGTGTAGAAGATTTTTTTTGTTGTTTGCTTAATATGCAATAGCATGTTAAGCAAACTAACAGAACTCTGAGATATTTTACCTCGCTTTTGACAGCTATGTTAACATCTTGGAATGAAATATGTGTTGGTGGGATAAAGTTTTGTTTTTTAGTAATGTAAAGTGCTTCTGTTTTGCCGAAATTCATCTTAAGGTTTTGGGATGATAGTCAGTTTGCCACTTCTGAGAAGTTTTTTTAGTTGGTGAGTTACTGTTATGATGTTAAAAGGAAGATATATCAAAATATCATCTGCATAAATGTGGTAGTTCACTTGGAATTTTTTGATCAAGTTGTAAGTTTCTGACAAATTATGGTAAAGTGACTTGGTTGCCAGTTTTGAAATGGAGCATATTTTGCCAAAAATTTGCATAGGTTTGCAAAACTTTCTGGTAGTTTTATGAAACTGTTGTGAAGTTAAATATGGTGGGTTTTAAAAAAAAAAATTATTCCCTTTTCAAGCATAATACTGTATGAACAGCTGCTTTAAAATGAAAAACAATGTTTTTTGTTGTTGCAAACAATGTTTTTGATGAATAACACTGATGTTTTATCGTATGATAACAAACAGAGAAATCTGAGAGCTAAAAGTATTCTTTGTGGTATTCAGTTGACAAGTAATTTCCTCTTCATGAAGGTTTGAGATTTTAGCAGAGTATGAATTGATTAAGACAATGTTTTGGCCTACTCCCCTATGCTTGCAGCATTAAACTATCATTAAATAGAGTCCCAGTGAGAGCCTGACATATTGTTGATCAGTGACTGACCTTTGCATGCCAGATGAAAAGAGATATAGCACTTTCATTATGACTGTTATGCCACTGATGAGTATACAGAGATTTAAAGGTGACTTGTTAAGGAAAAAGATGCTATACTTCTCATAGGTGAATGTCATGACTATGTTTGGTGGAAGAGAACAGACCCTCGTTGATCTATTTTGAGTTATTTTTATGAAAATGTTTAAATGTGTTTTACATGCAGACAAGGGCTTTCTTAAAACTACCTATGTGTGGCTACCTACGTTTTACTGTTCTGATAGAGGAGGATTTTAGAAAGAATGTCCAAGTGCAATTTGGGATGTTTAAGCCAGGAAGTCTGGAAAAAAAGCAGGCACATCCAGGTGCAGATATGTTTTCACAAACATGGACATGCCCGATATGGATATCTGCGAGGGTGTCTACGTAGACATCCCTAGAATAGTTAAAGTAGTGGGCTAGGAACAGGGAAGCCAGGGTTCAGATCCTACTGCTGCTATCATTGAAATTGTGCTAAGTACACCCTCTGGATGTTTTTTCAGCCAGGGGCGGCCCAAGAGGGGGGCAGGGCCATGTGCGGAGATTCATTGCGGGGGCCCCATTTGCATAAATATCTTCATTTGCATACACATTTGCATAATGCACTTTTAGTAAACATGCCTCTTAATGAGTGTCTGGATAAAGAAAGACTACCAGATTTCTAAATTACTATATTCCAGTGCCAACCTCCAGACCCATTAGGAAGTACTATAAACACTGACCATTTAGAACCCATAGCAAACCCACCATATCATGCCAGCACTACCAGGACTCACAAAGCACCAAACCCTTCCTATCAAAAGGCAACACTGCAAATATTAAACCAATACGTCTCAGAGAATACCAATACATCTCAATGGGGGAAAGAGAACAAGTGGGACTGTCAAATAGAAACTACATGAACAGAATACCTCAGCTTGGTGACACATGCAGAACATAGACTGTCACCACACAAAGTACAAGGGATCACAATTTAGAAATGGGAAGATAATAATTAAATTTGGAACCCCAAAGGCCAAATCCACTGCAGCTGGCAATGAACGCAGCAGCCAGAATATTACATGGAGCTGCCAGGAGGGACCACATAACACCAATCCTGAAGCACCTCCACTGGCTGCCAGTCCACTGCAGACTCACTTTCAAAATCCTACTGCTGACCTTCAAAGTCATCAACAGTCTCACCTCCTCCTCCATCACAGACCTCATTCTCCCCACTCTCCCAAACAGAGCCAAAAGGTCAGTCACAGTCAACACCCTAAGTATCCCTAGCAGGATCACGAAGTGCTTTCAAGCAAAAAGAAACAGAGCCTTCGTGTACTATGCACCCACGTGTTGGAATGCCCTCCCGCCTGGCCTCTGGGCCATTACGGGATCCTACCCAGTTCAGGAAGGTGCTGAAACACCACCTTTTCCTCCAGCACCATACTCATAACGAGGACACACAACAACCTCCCACCCCCAACCACCAAAGCAGTCACCCCAAACCACCTACAACACACAGCCCCAGTCCTGCACGGTAGCACTACCAGACACCCTGGCAGTAGCATGTATATAGTCACCTAATCTTGTAAATAATAGCTAGGCAGCCCGGTCGCCACTTCACTGCCGCTGACCCGACTGCTTAGCCTGTACTAGAGTAACCTAAATGAGTCGCCAAGCTACTGCATAGCATGTACATAGTTATCCCAGTTAGCCCAAGTTGAATAACCCTGTTTTTTGTAAGTCCAGAATGGGATCTGCCTGTAGCTGTACAAATCTATTGTTAACTGTAAACCGAGCTGATTTTAAAAAGCGCGGTATAGAAAAGACTTTAAATAAATAAATAAATACAACACTGGAGAAATAAAACTATAAATTAATTTCCTATTGCACTAAACAAAAATGCAAAGATGTTAACAATACACATTTTCCAGACCTGACATATTCCAGTAAATACATTAAAAATAAAAAGTATTTTTCTACCTTTTGTTTGGGCATTTTATTTTTCAGTTGTAATTGTTCCACTTTCTTCTGGTTTCTTCGTGTCTTCTGCGAGCTATCCATTTGTCCTTTCTTCTCTCTTCTAGATTTTTTCCATTCTCTCTCTATATCTGTGTTAACATGCTGATCTTTCCCCTTTTGCTTTTTCTCCCATTTCTTTCTTTATTCCTTTATCATCCACTCATATTTCACCCTTCCATTCTCAATCCCCACTTACTCTCCCAATACCTGACCAATCTTGTTTTTTTTTCCCTCCCACACAAAATATCTTTTCCCCTCTCCATCCTCTTCCCCATCCCCTTCTAGTCCTCCCCTAAAATCAGCTCCCTTCTAGTTCTTGGTCCACCCAGCATCCGCTCCCTTCTAGTCCCATTCTCCCATACCCCCACATCAGCCCATTTCCAGTCCTAGCCCCCCCCCCCCCCATATGCTCCTTTCCAGTTCCATTCCAGCCCCCCATCAGCCTATTTCCAGCCCTATTCCAGCTCCCGTCAGCCCACTTCCAGTGCTATTCCAGCCCCCATCAGCCCATTTCTAGTCCTATTCCAGCCCATCAGCCCATTTCCAGTCTTAGTCCTTCCCATCAGCCCATTTTCAGTCCTATTCCAGCCCCCATTAGCCCATTTCCAGTCCAAGTTCCCTCCATCATCCAATTTTAAATCCTAGCCCCCCATCAGCCCATTTCCAGTCCTACTTCAGCTCCCATCAGCCCATTTCCAGTTCAAGCTCCCCATGAGCCATTTCCAGTCTATTCCAGCTCCCCATCAATCCATTTGCAGTCCAAGCAGCTCCCATCACCCCATTTCCAGTCTAAGCTCCCCCCCATCAGCCCATTTCCAGTCCCAGCTTATTCTCCCTTCACAGCCCATTTCCAGTCCAAGCTTCCCCTCCCTCATCACAGCCCATTTCCAGTTCTATTCCAGCACCCATCAGCCCATTTCCAGTTCAAGCTCCCCTCATCAGCCTATTTCCAGTCCTATTCCAGCTCTTCATCAGCATATTTCCAATCCTAGCCCCCCATCAATCATTTCCAGTCCCAGCTTACTCTCCCATCATAGCCCATTTCCAGTCCTAGCTCCCCCCCAATCACAGCCCATTACCAGTCACAGCTGCTTCTCCCCCCCCCGTCACAGCCCATTTCCAGTCCAAGCTCCCCCCCATCCCAGCCCATTTCAAGTCCTAGCGCCCATGCCTGCCCGCCGAAGAGCCCCATGGCCATCTAAGAGGCTTCAGAGGGAGATGGGAAAGCCCGCACGAGGCCCGGCTCCCTCTGCACAGCCGCCAGCGTGAAGAGTGTTTTCTCTCACGCTGGCAGCTGTTTCAGTGAAGCACACTGAATGCCGGGAAAGGTTAAAGGTCATTTCCCAGCACTCGTGCTAGTCACAGAAACAGCCACCAGCGTGAGAGAAAACACTCTTCACGCTGGCGACTCTGCAGAGGGAGCTGGGTCTCGCACGGGCTTCCCCGGCTCCTTCTGAAGCCATCCATCTGTGCGAGAATGGAGTTCGCGCAGGGCCCCCTGAAGTGTGGGGCCCTGTGTGAACAACATTCTCGCACCATGGACGGGCCGGCCCTGTTTTCAGCCCAAAACAGCACTAAATTTAGACACGATACTGGGTATCCTGGATATTTCTGAGATCAGGCACGGACATCCATGCTCCACCATGCCCCATTCAGATTTGGCTGTCTGGGGATGTCAACAGACCTGGCTTCTAAAATGGCTTTGGAGACATCTCTGTGCTTGGGATGTCTGTGTCTGTTTTTGGATGTCCAAAGTATGAATAGGGCTTCCAAAAGGACCCCCTATAAGGTATATCTGAGTGCACTACTAAACAGTAAGTTAAACCAGTTCAACATCCAAATATAAGGCTCACTTTCTTAAGTTCCAACTGTTTATTACAAATAAGCAAATAAGGAACTTACTTTAGATAGCTAAACCAAGAATGCAACACTGATTCTGGTTCAATATAAGCAGGAAGGGACTGTTGGAAGCAGCTTCAGGCAAGATCGTTCCTGGAAAGATTGCTGAATTAAGTGATTAAAAGAATGGATATAAGCTGAATAACTGCAGAGAAGGATGGATGGATGTGAATGAAGAGATGGATGTTGATCATGTTGCTAAAGGATAATATGAATTCCAAGGGTAGAGAGGGAAATGTTAACCATCCTGCATCAAAGTCTTGTTGTGTCTCTACCAATGTATTAGGAATCTTCAGGCTATTGACCCCTTTACTATCTCCACTGCTCTCATCTTCTCTCTTCCGCTATATCATCTGAGTCTGTTGAGGCCGTCTCTTCCTGTAGCACTATATTTTCCTCTGCTCTAGATGCTCTTGCTCCTCTCATTCTATGTCCACTTAGGCACACTATACCCCAGTCTTGGATGGCCTCTAAAATCTGCAAAGTGCATTCCTATTCTTGCTCTGCTGAGTGCCTTTGGCTTAAATCCCATACCCATGATGACTTCCTACATTTCAAATTCATGCAAACTCTCTTTCCAGTCTACCATAGCACTTTCCAAGCAAAAGTGCTATGTCTATCTGACAAACTCTCTTGCCTCTGACCCAGCCATCTCTTCGCAATGCTCAACTCTTTCCTCAAATTGCCTCTGCTCCCATCTCACAGTCAGAATAGATCTGCTTCGCTGGTCACCTGATGGAAAATATTTTTGAATAGCATTTATGAAGCTTTATGTGTCCATGAAGTTGATAACCTTGATGTGAACAGGATGGATGCTCATACATGTGAATACCACAACCCTTCATTTACTGTTCACCCATCCTCCTCTGGTTCATCATGACACAACTGACCATGATCCAAAGACATCCGGCCCTATATAGTTTAATGGTGGCTCTGTGCTAAGCTAGCTGCCTGGCAGGTTTGTCATCTTTTCTTAATGTTTTCACTGTAGTTTGTGGCTTTTCATGTATTTATGAATCACTGTAGTGATGCATCATTTGGAATGAACAATCCACAGTCCTGCAGCTCTGATAGCTCTTCTGTAATGTCGGCCTTGATTTTTGACTTGCTTGTGGTGGTAACACACAAGCAGAGATGTGGTACCAGCCTGGCATGATCAGGGGGTTCTTCACACTCTTATCTAGTTCAGCATGGGTAAGCTGACTTCTGACTCTCAGCATACCGTCACTGAGGATGAAAATGTTCAAATTTCAGAAAGGGCTATTTTTTGGGAATCTTTTCTCCTTTGTTGATGCTCTTGAATTCTTCAGCATGCGTTTCTTTTTATATGCAGAGTAGGGAGAGCTTATCAACTGTGCAGGACTTTGTTCAGAGGTGCCAGTGGTGACTAGTGTTTGAACCTCTATCCATTGTCTGATGTTGGGCTTCTATGTATGGTTCTTTTCTAGCCCTAAAAACCCATCACTTCAAAGATGCTTTTAGATCCTGATGTCCCTCACTCTCTTATTTACCACCTATGTGTATCTCACTGTACCCTAGTCCTCAGTTTTGTGATGTTCTTTGCCTTGATTAGATTGTAAGCTCTGATGAGCAGGGACTGTCTCTTACATCTATATGTAAAACACCATGTATGACTTCTAGCGCTGTACAAATAATAAGTAGTAGTAGTAGTGGTACATAGAAAGTGCAATGTTGATAAAATGAACTATGGCCCTTCTAAATAATGCCCAGCTTGAGAAGCAGTTGAAGTGATGCCTCCCTAGAATACTTCAAGGCAAAGTGCTGGTGGTGAAGGTGGTTATTTATGGATGGACTTCTGAGTTAGATTCAAGATCCACAAGCTCAAAAGAGTTCTATGAAACATGGGGTGTGTAATTGGGTTTTACAAGGAAATTTGGTCCTGCCAGTTATGTTGTCAGCATCAGATGGGATGTCAGAGTGGCTCCTGTAGCAGTCTGTTGGGTTCTAGCTAGTGGGCACATTGACTTCCGGAAGCATTTGACCCAATTGCTTAAATATGCATAGAACCTTCTGGTTTGAATGTATATGTAGTCTAGCATTACCTTGATGTGAGTGTAAAATTTGGCCATATTAGTTTTCATGTCCATCTCACTTAAGATTAGCTCTGCTCCCTCTACTCCAAATACTCCTTAACATAATTAGAGTTGTGAAAATGGTGTAACTAGTCTGCGGACTTACTCCTTTGGTCACTCCTTCAGAAACCTTCTGAGGGGGATAAGCGAGGCCGTAGCCTATTTCTTGACTTTCTTATTCTAGCAATGTTGGTTATTCTGGTTGACATTGGTCATTGTCCAGGAACTGCTTCTCAACACACCACAACTTTACGTAACAGATTTTCTTGTCTTCGGTTCACCTCCTGGTAAAAACACTGTTCTCTGTGGCCTCAGGAGGTTTTGCCCATGAGAACCAGGTTAAGGTAGGCTTGTTGATTACCCACTCTATTAAGAGTAAATGTTCCCTACTACATGACCTTTTTTTTGCAATATTATTTTAATATCCTGGCTATAACAGATTTGGTTGAAAGAAGGTGATTCACACTATCTATGTCAATTCTGCCTACTGTATTTTTCTGTTATCTCCTCAAATTAGACCAGCCACAGAGGTGGGGAAATTGCACTGCTGTTTTCAAACAGCTTTCAGGTAAAGTAATTCTCCTGACCTCAGCTGCTTTACTTGGATGTCATAATGGCTCAGTTTGCTGGGAGACCCCCCTTTAAACCTTCTACTTGTCTATCACCCTCCACTCAATGTTCTACTGATGAATTAGTGACACTCATAGTTGATATTTTTCTATGATCAGGTGATCTTCTTATATTAGGTGACTTCAGTGTTCACACAGATTTACAATAGTCTAGGATAAAGAGGCATTCCCTTATGGCCTTGAACGATCTTGGAATACCAGTACAGGGCGAGTGGTCCAAGGTTTATTAAAACCACAGGGGGTTGTCACAGACATACAGGAATACTATACGCCGAAGCTGACACGGCTGTGTTTCGGCAGAGCCTTCATCAGCAGTCAGTAACACCCAGCTACTGCCCAGTCACCAAGATAAAGATAAAAAATACCTTCTTTCTAAAGTCACAGAAAAAGTTGTTTTTCATCAGCTTACAATACCTCCTTTTTAGAGGCTGCAAATTCCTTTCACTCTAATCAATCCAGTTTTAGGAAGCATCATAGCACTGAGATACTGTTGCTTGCTATGACCAATGAAAATTATGCACAACTTGACGCTGGGAATACTATTCTGCTAATTGAGCTCTATCTGAGCACAGCATTCAACATCATTCTTCATGACATTTTTTGCATTGGGTGGATGGTTTCAGTCAAATCTTGCCAATTTTAGCTTCAGAGTAGTTGTGGATGATCAGATATCAGATGCATATTCGCTTCCCTGCAGAGTGCCCCAGGGATCTGTCCTCAAGTCCACACTGTTTAATATATTCATGACACCTTTAGCCTTCCTGATTCAAGGACTCAGAGTCTCTTCTTTTAAACTGATGGCATTCAGCTGTTTTTAGCCAGCATTAAATGTGATTCTGCATTTCAGGACAATGGTAACAGTCATTTGCAGAAAATTGAGAGCTGGATAACCTCCAAAATAAATGTGAAGCTCTTTCGTTCAACAGAGGCTCCTCTACCCTGTTATTTCAATCATTTCTAGCTAACATGAGTATCCCTTTAAAAATCAGCCATTTCACGATGTAACTCTTGATCCTCTACTTTATTTTTCACATCATATTTCATCGATTGTCCTTTTTCACTCAGGATTATTCACTCTGTGAGGCCTTTTCTTGACCATAGGGTTCTTATCATCCTGAACCATTCCCTTATGCTAAACAGATTGGACTACTGCAAATTCCACCTGCACCTGCAGCTCATCCAGAGCACAGCCATGCAATTACTTTTCAATTTTATGTGCTTCAACTACATCTTCCCTTTTATAGGCAGCATTGGTTTCCCATTAGTATCTGGATAAAGTTTAAAATCTTGATGCTCACTCATAAGATTTTCTCTATTAGCTTACCACTGTATCTGCACTCCTATGTTAATGTTCGTCAGCCAAGTCGCATTCTGAGATCCTATCAAGCTAACTTGCTCACTATTCTACCCCCATCCAATGCTAGATTGGAATTGACACATAGATCAGCCTTCTTTATGCAGGCTTCCATCCTCTGGATCTCCTTGCCCCATGACGCATTATGCCGAAAGTTCCCTGTGTAAATTTGAAGTCTCCTTTAGGGTAGGGCTATTCTGCCAAGCCTTCCCAGACCTGTGCAGGTAGTGGAAGCTAGTTAAGAACATAAGAATATAGGAAATGCCATACTGGGTCAGACCAAGGTCAATCAATCAAGCCAAGTATCCTGTTTCCAACAGTGCCAATCCAGATCACATGTACCTGACAGGCAGAGGTGGCTCAAGGCAATCTGCTGCCTCAGGCGAAGAATGAGATGGTGCTCCCTCCCCTACCTTAGAGGGGGCGTGGCTTTTCAGAAATCCAATCAGAGACTAAACCAAACCAAAAAGCCAATTAGATTATATGGAGGAAATGCAAGATGTTTGCACACAGGGCCTTATCGAGCTGCAATCCCCCCTGTGCAACTTGCAGCTCGGGTGCAAGCCCTCCCCTCTCCCCCAAATTCCTCTGTCCAGCACTGCCTCCTCTTTCCCTGCTGCTGCTGCCCTCTGTTTTTTCATGGCGTCAAGAGGACAGCAGCAGCAGGGAAAGAGCAGGCAGCGCTGGACAGAGGTATGGGGAGGAGGAGGTGGGCATGCGCCCGATCTGAAAGGCGCCGGCACTTTGAGCAGATCTGTCCCTCCCTGCTCTGACATTGCGTCGGAGGAGGGAGGGACCAGACCTGCTTAAAGTGGTGTGAAAAGGCTTGGGGCACATTTTGGCTGCCTGCTATTGTCCTGCCAGCGGCGGCAGGGCAACAGCAGACAGCCGAAATGCGCCCCCCCCCAAGCCTTTGCGCCCTGTGCGGATGCACTGCTTGCACAGGGCTAGGTACGGTCCTGTTTGCACACCAAGGAACTAGAAGACAGCAAGAACCAACAGCACAGTTTATAAAACTAAATTATAGCTCATTTTTATTTTGTTATAAACTGTGGTATGATTCTCGCTTTTTCTTTTTCAACATATATTTTGCATCCACAGTAGATGCAGAGCAGAACCAGGACATTCACCCACAGAACTCAATATTTTTTTTTAAAAATCTGATTCTGATCATCTCACTAACAACAACAACAACCACCAATATTCTCCAGTACCAGGCATATTGTCAACTAATAAAAAACCCTGCAACAAAGAGCAAACCTACCATATCATACCATATCAGCACAAACGTCCAAAACTCGCATAAGGAGCCCATCCAAAAAAAAGCGTCACTGTAAATACTACATTGGGCCCTGGAACATCCATACACCTATTTGAAAAGCTGAACAAGTCAAATTACTACAGTATAGTATAGATATTTATATACAAACTCCATGTTAACAGAACACCTGACCTCAGTCACACACGCACAACATCGACCCTCACCAAGTACAGAATAAGTAACCACAATCTAAAGTAAAAATAAAAATATGTAGGCAAAATGTAAACTGAAACCCCAAGAAGCCAGAGTCCAGATGCAGTGCAACATCAAATAAATAAGAGATGCAGTTCCCTAATACTGTGTAAAATATAAAAATAGCACAAAATCCAATCACTATAATTAAATACAATTATTTTTTCTTCCTTTGTTGTCTGACCATTTTATTCTCTGGTCATGCTGGTCCCGATCTGAGGCTTCTGCTTTCCTGTCTTCTCAGCTCTCTTTCTGTGGTCTATCGTCCATGGTCCATCTGCCATTTCTTATCTCTTCTTTTGTTTTCTTCACATCCTTCCATCAGCCCATTTCCAGTTCCAGTAACCCACCCCAGTATCAGCCCCCTTTCCAGTACTCCCCTCCCAGTACCTTCCAATGTCAACTGCCTTGCATTCCCATGACTGCCACTGGTGTCCATTCCCTTCCAGTCCCTCTCCATCCCCACTGTCCAGCCCCTTCTAGTCCAAATACCATCCCAGGTATCAGCTCAGGTCCACTCTGTGTCACACCCCAGTAAGCTCCCTTCCAGCCTCCTCCCCATTACCCAGCCACCTACCACTCCCATCCCCAAGTGTCAGCTCCCTTTCAGTCCCCCTTCAGTACATCCCAGGTGTCAGCTCCTTTCCAGCCCCCTCCTTCCCCTGGCAGACCCTCTCAGTATCTGCTCCCTTCCAGTCCTATTCTACCATCCCCCTGCATCAGCCCATTTGTACCCTAGCCCCTAGTTTTCATCCAGTGCCAGCAGCATTCTCCTACCCTCCCCTATTAGCCCATTTCCTGTCCCAACCCATTTCTAGTCCTATCCCCTTTATCAACCCACTCCAGTGCTAGCCCCCCCATCTGCCCATTACCAGTCATAACCCTCCAATAAGTCTATTTTCAGTCCTAGAACCCCAATCAGCCCATTTCCTGTCCTAGTCCCCCCATAGCCCATTACCAGTCCAACCCCCCCATCAGCCCCTTTCCAGTTCTAAACCCCCATCAGTTCATTTCCAGTCCTAGCCCTCCCCCGACTAGCCCATTACCAGTCCTAGCCCCCCTCCCGATCAGCCCATTACCAGTCCTAGCCCCCCCTCCTGATCAGTCCATTTCTGGTCCTAGCCCCCCACATCAGCCCATTTCCAGTTCTACCCCCCATAGCCCATTACCAGTCCTAACCCCCCCCAACAGCCCATTTCCAGTTCTAAACCCCTATCAGTCCATTTCCAGTCCTAGCCCTCCCCCAATAGCCCATTACCAGTCCTAGACCCCCTCCCGATCAGCCCCATTTCCTGTCCTAACCCCCCATCAGCCCATTTACAGTTCTAACTCCCCCATCAGTCCATTTCCAGTCGTAACCCCCCATCAGCCCATTTACAGTCCTAACCTCCCTCCCAATGTTCATTTCCAGTCCTAACCCCCCATCAGCCCATTTCTAGTTCTAAACCCCCCATCAGCCCAGTTCCAGTCCTAGCCCCCCCAACCCCCCCAACCCAGGGAAACTGAAAAATTAATAAAATCCTCCGGGTAAGAAGCTCCATCGGCGGCAGCAGTAGAATGAGGAGCCTATGGCCACCCACCTCTCCCCCCCCCACCCCGTGGAGAGCCTGCAGTGCTGGTTTCCCCTCCACCCCAGCTCAGTTTTGCAGAGCCGTGGTGAAGGGAGAGTGTTTCCCTTTTGCACGGCTCTGTTAAAGCTGAGCCCGCGGCGCTGATGGGAAACAGCGCCGCAGGCTCAGCTTTAACAAAACCGTGGTTAAGGGAAACACTCTTCCTTCACAGCAGCCCTGCAAAATTGAGCCAGGACAGAGGGGAAACAGGCACTAGAGGCTGTCTGAGGGGGGGAGAGGCGGGCGGCCAAAGAATCCTCATTCTGCCGCTGCCGCCGATGGCGCAGCAGGCCGGCAGCAGCAGCTGCTTCTTACCTGGAGGATTTTATTAATTTTATTTTGAAAGCTGAGTGAGGCGGTCTTTTTGGGGGCAATTCTGGCCACCCCCAAAAAGTTGCCACCTGAGGCCACCGCCTCACTCGGCCTAATGATAGAACCGCCCCTGCTGACAGGTTCCCAAAAAGGCACACAGGTTCCACAATGCTTTTCCCAGGGCAAGCAGTGGATTTCACGGGTCCTCTTTAAAAATGGTTTATGGACCTTTTTCCTCCAGGAACTTGTCCAAACCTTTTTTAAACCCAGCTACACTAATAGCTTTTGCTGCAGCCTCTGGTAATGAATTCCAGAGTTTGATTATGCATTGAGTGAAAAAATATTTTTTTCTTATCGGTCTTCAATGGGTTATATTTTAGCTTCATTGCATGTCCCTTAGACTTTCTACTTTTTGATGGCATAAACAACCAATTTATGTTTACCCATTCCATTCATTAATTTATAGACCTCTATCAATCTCCCCTCAGCCCTAACCTTTTAAACCTTTCCTCATAGGAGTATCTTTCCATCCCCTTTACCATTTTAATGGCTATTCTCTGTACTTTTTCTAATTCTGCTATATCCTTTTTAAGATATGGTGACAGAATTGCACATAATATTCAAAGTGTGGTCGCACCATGGAATGATACAGCGGCATTATAATATCCTTGGTTTTATTTACCATTCCTTTCCTTATTATTCCTAGCATTCTATTTGCTTTCTTGGCCACTGCTGCACATTGGTTGGAAGGTTTCAATGTATTATCCCCGATGACCCCTAAATCGTTTTCCTGGGTAGTGTTTTCTAAGATAGTACCTTGGATAGTGTAAACATAGTTTGGATTGTTCTTTCCTAGGTGCATAATTTTGCACTTGTCCATCTGCCATTTGGATGCCCAGTCATCCAATTTATCAAGGTCCTCTTGCAATTTTTCACAATCCTCTTGCACTTTAACAACTTTGAATAATTTTGTGTCATCTGCAAATTTGATCACCTCATTCATTATCCATATTTCCAGGTCATTTATGAATATTTTAAAAAGCAGTTGGCCCAGCACAGATCCCTGGGGTACTCCACTGACCACCTTTCTGCACTGAGAAAATTGGCCATTTAGCCCTACTCTCTGCTGCTTATCTTTTAACCAGTTTCTGATCCACAGTACTACACTGCCTCCAATCCCATGACTGTTTAATTTCACCAAGAGTCTTTCATGAGGGACCTTGACAAAGACTTTCTGAAAATCCAGATACACTATGGGCCCAATTCTGTATGGCAATTAGCGGGGCTGTACATCCCAGTGGGATGTGCAGCTCCGCTAGTCATCTGCCCGAATTCAGATTCTCCCTGCATGCACAGAGGCTCTGTGTGGGGAGATAGAGATGGCATGTGGGTGAAGAGTGGGTTGAGCATTGACGGGACCAGCCCCAGGACATACAGGGCTGATTGAGTTCATGGCCATTTATGTCCGAAGAGCACCAAGGGGATGCAGATCTTATTCTACCTCAGAGGTGGAATAAGCGCAGGGCGCCCATGTGCCCTGGCCCAGCAGCCCCCCCCCCTCCCCAATGCAACGGAACCCTGTAGGTACTGCCCCACCGCTGGTCCCCAATCCCTACCCTGGCAGACCCGCCGACGGTTGCGCGGTGGGAAAACCGGTCTGGGGGGCGTTGGGCCATCTGCACACATGCGGAAGAATGGGATGCCTGGCCGTGCTGCTTCAAGGATGCCCGTGGCTGCTGCAGGGGCACGCCGGGCCATACTGTTGCCCAATCCTGCATTGCTCCCGCAGTGCACAGTTGGGTATATGAAGCCCTTCCTGTTCAGGGTTGTCCAGATGGCCCAGATGTGCCCATTCTGGAATCGGGCTCTATACCTATTCAGTCACATCTTCAAAAAAATATAACAGATTAGTAAGGCAATACTTTCCTTGGCTAAATCCATGTTGGCTCTCTCCCATTCAACCATAAATCTATATGTTAAGCACTTTATTCTTTATAATGGTTTCTACCATTTTGCCTAGTACTGATGTCAGACTCACCGGTCTGTAGTTTCCCAGATCACCCCTAGAATCCTTTTTAAAAAGTGGTGTGTTATTGTCCATTCTCCAATCTCCCTGTACTACAGATGATTTTAATGATAGTTCACAGATTACTAATAGTAGATCCACAATCTCATGTTTCAGTTCTTTTAACACCCTTGTATGTATACCATCTAGTTCAGGTGATTTACTACTCTTCAGTTTATCAAATAGTTGTAATATATCTTCCCGGTTTATCAATATTTCTTTTATTTCTTCCGATATATCACCTTTATATACTGTACCATTTCAGGCATGGTAACTTTCCTACATCTTCTTCAGTAAAGACCAAAGCAAAGAATTCATTCAGTTTCTCCGCTGTGGTCTTGTCCTCTCTTAGTGCTCCTTTTACCCTTCTATTATCCAATGGTTCAACTGACTCACAGGTTTTTTGCTATGAATGTACTTGAAAAAATTTTTATTATGTGGTTTTGCTTCCACGGCAAACTTTTTTTTTTCAAATTCTCTCTGCCTGCCTTGCCAATGCTTTGCATCTAACTTGCCAGTACTTATGTTGTTTCCCATTTTCGTCATTTGGTTCCTTTTTCCATTTCTAGAAAGATGATTTTTTGGCTACAACAGCCTCTCTGACCTCACCTTTAAACCTTATAGGCGTTTTTTTGCCTTCCTTCCACTTTTCTTAAAGCATGGAATGCATCTGGACTGGGCTTCCAAGATAGTATTGTTAAACAAGACCCATGCTTGATGTAAATCCTTAACCTTTGCAGCTGTGCCTTTTAGTTTTTTCTGAGCTATTTTCCTCATTTTATCAATTTCCCTTTTGAAAATTAAAAAGTAGTACTGTGGATTTCCTTGTTGTCCTTCCATTTATTAAATCAAATGCAATAATGCTATGAACCCTATTGCCAAATGACCTCAAAACCCTTATCTTTTGCAGCAGATCCTGGATTAGTTTCAAAATAGCTTCCCTTCTTGTTGGTTATGAACCAGCTGCCCCAAGAAGCAGTTATTTATTTCATCTACAAGCTTTTGACTCTTTACCCTTCTGTTTCTCAGTTTTGCATTGTTTCTGTTAAATACTATTGTGCTACTCCATTACCTTCTTAATCTTATCTGGTGCATTTGAGGGAGGAGTGGCCTAGTGGTTGGGGCAAGTTACCTCAGACCAGAAGGTCAGGGGCTGAAATCCCACTAGAGGACAGCAACCTTGGGCTTGAGGACTAGGGTTTCTAGTCCCACAGATGCTCCTTGTGGTCTTGGGCAAGCCACTTAACCCTCCATTGCCCATGTTCCTTGTAAAATAGTTATCTCCAAGTTATAATGCCCTGTTCTATGTAATTTCAGTTTGTTCAATGTAAACCACCTTGATATCAGGAAAGGCAGAATATAAGAAATGTTAAATAAATAAATACTACTACTTGGGCATGTTGTGTTTGTGTTAATTTTACAACAAAAAACCCCCCTCTAAACCATCACACAGGATAAACATATGTGAGAAAGTGGTAGCTACTACTACAATGCCAACAGATAATAAACAATGTTACGTGCAGCCAACAGACATTAAGATAAAAGACACAAAAATAATTTACAACACAATTCATACATTAAATGGTACTACAAAGATCCGGCATATTTTGGCGTCCACTTGCTTCAGAGGTCAACTCCCATACAAATCATAGCAAATCATATCAGTATGTGTCACATACAACAGAAGACAAAAAAATATTCTATGTCAGAATGCAAATGAAGGAACCTGTGGGGTATAACCTGTGGAGTGGAGGAGTAGCCTAATGGTTAAGAACATTGGCCTGGGAACCCAGAGAGCAGTATTCAATTCCCACTATCACTCCTTGTGGCCTTGGGCAAGTCACTTAAACCTCCATTGCCTCAGAAAAATTCAAGTTATCAATGTACCTGTTTAAGGTACATTACCAAGTTTAAGTTTCAATGTAAACCGCTTTGATTGAAATGATAAAGCAGTACATAAAACCTGTTAAATAAATAACACAAAAATCTTAAACAATAAAACTTTATACACAAAAACTGTAAACATTAAAAATCATAAAAGACCAAAAAATAAGACGTAAAACTAAAAAACTGAATAATAAATACATAGACATAACTTTAAAAAGAAAATGATAAAATCATTATTAACAAAAGCTTGTGTGACAAAAAGAGCACAACTGTACGAGGTGCGATCAAAAAGTATCAAGACTTCTACAATAGCGCAAGAAGTATAACACTGACAGTTATTGCACTCAGTCTCTTTCAAAGTAGTCCCCTTTTGATAAAACACACTTCCTCCAGTGTTCCTGCCACTGCTGGAAACAATTTTGAAATGCCTCTTTCGTTATGTTGTGAAGCTGCCATGCTGAATATTGCTTAATGGTCTGCAAGTCCTCTAATCTCCTTCCTTTCAGTGGTAATTTCAGTTTTGGAAACAAGAAAAAGACATGGGGTGCGAGGTCAGATGAGTACAGAGGCTGACAGACTTACTCGATATGGTATTTGGCCAAGAACTGCTGGACAAGATGTAACATAGTAACATAGCACATCTGGCCCGTCCTGGCATCTGGACGGGGTGCATTTGCACCTGATTCTGATCCCATGGTAGCTAAATGGCCCCGCGGGATCAGAATCAGGTGCAAAGGGCTTGGATGGGCAGGATGATCCCCGATTCAGGCCCTTTTGAAGCCCCGCCCCCTCCCCGTCCATCCTAACATGGCTCCTGCATGGAGCCCGGTGCCCAGTGCTGTGGCATCCCATTGCCATGGCACCGAGATGCCATGCAGTAGCCGTGCTCATCCCAGACCCAGAATAGCTTCCTTTCCCTGATGCCCGATCCCCGAATGGGCCTGCTGAGGCCAGGGTCAGGCTGCGGGAAATCTTCTGTGCCCTTCATATCTTTCAGAGGGATCTGCCACTGCAGATTGCCACACTCAGGGTGACTTATTCCACCCCCTAGTTGCCCATCCATTTCATCTGGCACAGATGTATAGGGCCGCCAGCGGTATCGGCCCTCTGCGTACATGGTCTGGGTCCCACCTCCAGTCTGTCTGTCTCCACCCTACCAGCCCTCTCCCACCCCCCATCCAGAGCTCCCCACACAGCGGCCCTGAACGTTCGGGGAGCTTTGGACTAGGAATCGGGTCCCAATTAATAGCAGGGGTTAGATGTCCACCTCTGATGTTCGACCCCACTATTCGGGACTCTGCATGCCGCCCATAGTATATGATGGCAGATAAAGACCCTTTATGGTCCATCTGGTCTGCCCAGTAAGGTGGCAAGAGTAGGTGCACCGGCCACTCTCTGCAGGTCACCCCTCCCCATGCCTTTGTTTAAGGATGTATTCACTGTTCCATGCAGGTCACCCCTATTTGTTGAGATAGCAGAGACAGTTAAGGTTATTTTGATTTTATCCTGTTGCTATAAAGGGATCCACTGTGTTTGTCCCATGCCATTTTGAATTCTGTCACTATATTTGCTCCCATGACTTCCATCGGGAGGGCATTCCAAGCATCCACCACCCTTTGAGTGAAAAAGTATTTCCTGACATTGCCTTGCAATTTATCCCCTTGCAGCTTCATGTTATGCCCTTTAGTTTTGCAGCTTCCCCGTCTTTGAGAAAGGTTTGTTTGTTCATTAATACTCTTTAAATATTTAAAGATCTGTATCATATCTCCCCTGTCCCTCTTCTCCTCTAGAGTTGTGATGTGTGAACTGGGGCATTATTGTGATGAAGCAACCATTTACCATTCCTGTACAACTCTGGCCTCTTACAACTTATTGCATCTCTAAAATGAGTCAGAACTTGGACGTAATATTCCTCATGATGCTTTGGCCTTTGGAGCATATCATGATGAACAATACCCTTGTAATCAAAGAAAACTGTGAACATGACCTTGACATTGCTCCCCACCTGACGGGCTTTCTTGGTTCTGTGAGAGTCTGGAGTCTCCCATTGTGAGGATTGAGCCTTAGTTTCTGCATCATAACCATAAACTCATGATTCATCACCAGTAATAATATTGTTGATTAAATCTGAGTCATTTTCAGCGCATTCCAACAACTCCCTGGCTGCAGACAGTCAATTTTTGATCAGGGGACAGGAGTTTCGGCACAAATTTTGCAGACATACATTTCATCCCCAAATCGACAATAAGAATGGACTGTACTGACTTGAAACTGATGCCCATGTCCTTAGCAAGCTCCCTGATAGTCAACTGACGATTTGAGCGTATTGCAGCACGCACGGCTTCAACTTTGTCTTCATTCCTGCTTGTGGATGGCCTTCTAGAATGTTTGTCACTGTCAACATTTTGGCAGCCCTCTTGAAAACGTTTGTATCCGTCATAAACTCAAGCACAACTCATGCATTCATCGCCATACACTTGCTGTAACTTGTCAGAAGTCTCTTTGAATGAATCTCCAAGTTTGGAGATTCATTCAAAGAGACTGGCAGAATTTAATGTAAATTCGCTGTTCAATTTTTTCACTCATCATAAATCTGACAAACTGCTTTTACACAATACCAAACCTCCATGATTTAAAAAAGTGCAGGTGTGCTGCAGCCATACTACATTCTGCACTTGCAGAACACATAACTAGGAAACTGCATGCTTATTAGCATCGTGGTGTGACATATTGTTATATACTACACAACAAGTCTCAATACTTTCTGATCATAAGAAGATCATTGAATAAGACCGAACAGTAAAAATATGACATAAAAATAGTATAAGAGAAATAGAAGCTAAAAGCAAAGCTATAGTAGTAAGTGAAAGTGCAAAAATATAACAAAGGGCACATCTATAATGAGACTATTGAATAAGACTCAATGATGAAAACTGCCATAGCAGTGAAAAAAAAAACATTATTCCTATCAGTCTCACTTGAGAAGAATGTTTAGATTTTTACCTTTAAAGCTCAAGGGTGGGATCTGTATAACAAAAGAACATTTTACCATATCCCAATATTTATAAACTAAGGTAAAAAAAGCACCTCAACTGCTCACATGACCAAGTAGTGTATAGCCCTACTAACAAACCAGAACCATCCACCCACCAGACTCAGGAGCTCTTTAAAGGGTAAAGACATGCTGCCGGGGTCCCTCAAATAGTTACACAACAGCCAGTCAACCTGAAAGAATACTTATATACAGAGATGGCAGAAACAGCCTCTGCCCTCGCTAAAATGTAAAGAAGTGTAACCTGTCAGCACAACTGACTAAGTACATTAACTTTGCACATTAAACAAAGGTTCTATGTACAAGGAAACAGCTGTACCCTGATCTCAAAACAAAAAAAATATATAAAAGCCTCGGGCTGCCATTTCATGGTACTCTCCTGCTGTAGAGTTTGACAGCTCAGCCCCAGCATGTTATAATCTAACTTGATATGCCCTTTACCATGGCAACTAATTTTTAAAAAAGAAGGTAAACAGAAATGCCATTATTTCTTTAAAAAAGGGTGAGCATTTTTTTAAAAGGGGAATACCTGCTACTCTAAATTATAATAATAATAGTAATGATAATAATAGTCTACCATAAAAACATTAAATATAATAGAAAAATAAGATCTTCAAAAAATTGTTTTAAGATAAATAAAAACCCACACCAAAAACAAAATCATAAAACACCAGAAATAAAAGAAATATACCACCTGCTGAACCAAGAGGAAAAGACTCAATTGTTCTATGTAATGTTCTCGTTCTAATTGTTCTATTTCCTGTAAACCATTATGTCTCGTAGATGCAACAGTATAGGAAGGATGTTAAATAAATAAATAAATAAATATATTAATTAAATAAATAAACAAACAAGCGGTATCTCCCATAAAATAAAAAAATACAACAAAGTGATTAATAAAAAAGTCAAAAAGTACTTAATAAATAAGTTAACAGTAACAACAAAGAATAAAAAAATATCTAAGCTGAAGGGAGACATATAGCACTGATGGCCATGGTTTGCAAATATACCTTAAGATCTAAAGAGTGATGAAGCCCTTGTGATTCAACCATATCTAAATAAAAAAATGGCCTGTTCTCCTTCCCTTTAGAAGGATATGATCTATGTCTCCTCTGCAATAAAACAGGGATGCCACTTTTAACACATATACTTTTAAATCTTCAGACTTATGTTGTTTTTAAATGTGAAATACAACCAAAGGTGTGTTCAAAATTTTGTTTTTTTTAAACGACTCAGGGGTCATTCTGAGCCACAAATAGCAGGGATGGATGTCCCATTGATATGTCCATCCCCGCTATTTGTGCCCTTTCCCGGCCCCATCCTCCTTCCCCGTTCATTGTACAGAAAAGTTAGTTGTGGGCAGGAAAGGGGCGGATCGGGAGCAGCGTTAAGGCGGGCAGTGGGTGGTCATCGGCCCCAAATGTACAGGGCCAATTCTAATTTCCCCAATGTGGAGGAAACGGCAGGACTGGGGCTGGGGAGGGGCGACAGTGGGCAGAGGGCATTCCTTGCAGCCTGACCCTGGCCCTGGGAGGCCAGATTGGTGGTCGGGCTATGGGGAAATCACTTTGGGTGCCGGTGGTCGGGGATCATGGCTTTTAAATGTAGCTGCGGTGCCATGGCAACCAGACACCATGGCGCCACGGATCCATTTAAAAACCCTGACTGAGTTAGCTGGGCAAGGCCTGTATGTGCAGGCTGGGCTGAATCATGGTCCCAGCCTGCACGTACAGGTCTGTTCATGAGTCTGATCCCGTGGGGCTAGATGTGTCCCGCGGGATCAGAATCACGACTCCCTCTGTGTTTCCTGTTCTGACTGGGCTCACACAGGGCCTGTACATCCAGGATGGAATGACCCCTCATGTCCAGCCCGCCTTGTTGTCAGTTTCCTCTTGGTTTTCCTGAAGAACATTGAATGATATATACTACCCCACAGGTGTTACAATTTGAAAATTACTTAAGGACAATTTCACATCTGGTGCCCTGATACTGGAACTTGTCGGTCTGGAGCATCAAAAGAACAGTGGCCACATTTAAAGTGACTCGGCCCTTTTCTCTCTTTGTGCCCATTGCAGATAGTAGAAGCTGATCTCCAAGATTACGGTCTCTAGTATGCACTATCAAAATCTCCTTTCCATTAAAGCATTCAAGCTCTTGAACGATTTGCTAATGTTTCTTCAAAAATATCTTTCGCTAGGTAGGAGAAATTGATTGGTAAACACCAGGCGAGCTGTGTTCAGCTTTGGAGCCTATTGTAGATTTGTGTTCTGTTTGCTGAACATGTTCTAACAAACCTCTGTTGTACACAACGACAGGGATATCCATGCTCATAGAATCTCTGCTTCATATCTTTTGCCTAGTTTGCAGCGTTTTTTCTTTCTGGCTCCTGACATGGTGACTCTGAAAATGCAGCAGCTTGCTTCCAATAGCTGGCTTTCTATACATTTTTGTTGAAAAACCACCAGACCTCTTTCCGATCAGAATATCTAAAAATGAAGGGGGGAGGGCATAATCAAAGCAGTTTAACTGCTTAGCAGAGCTGATAACTGTTTAAACCATGGTCAGCAGGATATTTAATGGCACTAAATTATTAAGTGTGACTGAATATCCCCTGCTATCTGGTTTGTATGCCCACAATGCTAACCGCTTAACATTGGGGTGTTCCAGGGGAGGCACCGAAGGTTAGCCTTTCAGCGGTGGTATTGGCCTAACATTAGCCAGTTTACAGTCTGGCCAGTGGCTGAATATCTCTGCTGACTGCATAGCTAATTCTCTATTCGGGCAAACCAGATATTCAATGTAAGTGGCCTAATATGACGCTGGCATTGAATATCTAGGTTGAAATTAAAGCAGCGACAGGCAGCTGCTTTAAGTTTCCTGGCTGCTGGTGCTGAAAATGCTCCCCAAAATTTCTACATTGCTACCGTTAATCTGAAGATTCATATCATGTTCATTCAACCAGGACAAGACTGGCTCCTTCTCCAAAGCACCAGAATGTCATCAATTCAGTCTTTTGCATAAGATCACATTACAGTGAAACAGACAATCCTTTAAAAAGAAGTCTTCATAAAATGCTCAACATATAAGTTGGCTAAATCGGGACCCATCACTGTGCCTTTAATCTCTTGGTAGAAGAATGTTTTCAAGCAGAAAACGTTTCTAGTTAAGACCAAAGTTGCAAGTTGAAAAATTCATTTGGTGCATTCATATTAGTTCTTTTAGAGTTCAGTACAGACCATATCACTTCAATATCATCTTCTTGTGAGATTTTCCTGTATAAGGATTTGAGATCCAGTCTCAGCAACATCACATTCTTAATTTGAATTTTCAAACTGTCTAAAATATTCATATGTGTTGAATCACACATATATAATGACATTTATCCAGGAAAGAATCTATGTACTTGGAAAGTGGTTCCAGAATAGATCCTGTAGCTGCCACTATGGGTCTACCTGATGGAACTATCAATGATTTATGGATTTTGGGTAGCACATATATGGTTCTAATTACTGGATGTATCACTTCAAGAAAATCAACCTCTTTTCCTCTCAAATATCCTGCATAACACATCATAAGCATCTGTCTAATCTTTCTGCAAACCTGCTGTAGGATCTTCTGACAATTGGTATCATTTAACTGACATCTAATTTCAGTCAATTAATCTTCCTTATCCTGGATCATGATGGCACCCACTTTGCTTGCTACTTTTATATATAAGAACATAGAGGCACATTCTATCCAGGCCCGTGTGCACCATTTTGGAATCAGGACGCACAGAGGTAGACCTGATTCTGATCCCACAGGGGCTAGACGTGCCCCACAGGATCAGAATCAGGTCTAAGGTCTGTATATGCAAGCCGCGACCCAATTATGGTTGGCCTGCACGTACAGACCTCTGCCCGGCTAACTCAGTCAGGCTCCTGAATGTTGCCATGGCGTCCCGTTGCCATGATACCACAGCTCCATCCAGGAGCCACGATTTCTGGCCACTGACCACAATTTCCTTTCCCCGTAGCCCATCCCCCAATCTAGCCTTCCATGGTCAGGGTTGGGCTGCGGGGAGCTCTCTGCACCCCCTCATCTCACTGGTACTACCCAGGCCTGCCATCCACCGACATCCAGGGGGTCTTATTCCATCTCTGAGGTGGAATAAGTCCCCCGTCCAGTCTGCCGACCCTGGACATACAGGGCCGACTTCAGAATTGGTCCTGTACATCTGGGGTCACGGAACGCCCACTGCCCACCCTCTCTCCACCTCCACAATGCCCCCTCTCACCCCATCTAAGCTTCCATGTACATACTTCTTGTTCGTATGGGGAGGCTTTTGCCGGGGAAGGAAGGGGGTGAATAGCAGGGATGGATGTCCCAACGGGAATAGACCCCATAGTAACAAAGTATATGATGCAGATAAGATCAATATGGCCATCTAGTCTGTCCAGCCAAGGTGGCAAGAGTAGATGCACCTGCTGCTCCATGCAGGTCATCCCTCCCCATGCTTTTATTTAGGGGTGTACCCACCGCTCCGTGCAGGTCACCCCTATTTGCTGAGATAGCACAGACAGTTAAGGTTATTTTGATTTTATCCTGCTGCTATAAAGGGATCCCAAGCCATTTTGAGTTCTGTCACTGCATTTGCCCCCAACACTTCTTTCGGGAAGGCATTCCAAACATCCACCATCCTTTCAGTGAAATAGTATTTCCTGATGTTGCCTTTCAGTTTACGCCCTTGCAGCTTTATGTTATATCCTCTTGTATACTTTAGAGGAAAGGCGGGACAGAAGTGATATGATTGAGACATTTAAATACATCCATGGCATAAATGCACAGGAGGAGAGCCTCTTTCGATTGAAATCAAGCTCTGCTATGAGGGAACATAGGATGAAGGTGAAAGGGGATAGACTCAGAAGTAATATGTGGAAATATTTCTTTACGGAAAGAGTAGTAGATGCGTGGAATAGTCTCCCAGTGGAAGTGGTAGAGATGATGACAATATCTAAATTAAAAAAAGCATGGAACAAACAGAGGCTCTGTAAATGAAAAAAGGGGACTCTTGTAGTGGGTGATTTGGAAGGGCAGAATAGATAGGCCATGTGGTCTTTTTCTGCCGTCATGTTTTTATGCTTCTGTATTTCTCTGTCTTTGAAAAAGGTTTGTTTGCTTGTTCATTAATGCCTAAGTATTTAAAGGTCTGTATCATATCTCCCCTAGCGTATGCATGTTTAGGTATTCAAGTCTCTTCGCATACGTCTTCTGGCCCAGGCTCCAAATCATTTTGGTCACTTTCCTCTAAACATTTGCAGTCTTTTTATATCCTTTTTAAAATATGATCTCCAAAACTAAACACACTATTCCAAGTGAGGCCTCACCAGTGACTTGTACAGTGGTATTAGGCATTCCTAATAGGGGCTATACATTTCAAGCAAAGGTAAGAGTTTGTGGCTTTTTAAATTACCAGCTCTCTGCCTGGGAGCTCTCTGCCTGGGAGCTCTTAAAAAGGTTTTGGTACATTTTTAAAACAAAGTTACATTATTTTTGGTGCTTTAGTTTAAAAGGGGAAATATTTTCTTTAGTGGGGTAGATTTAAAACTCCTCTTTAGTATCTTTCTCAGCCCTTTGAAACTACTGACAGCTCATCAGGAGTTAGTGTGCCTGATTAGCCTGTGAAAGAACTGAGAGCAGCTGAGGCCTGCATAAAAGTCTTCAGAGCCTTGCACTGTTGAGATATTCCTAATAGGAGCTATACATTTCAAGCAAAGATAAGGGTCTGTGGCTTTTTAAATTACTAGCTCTCTGCCTGAGAGCTCTTAAAAGGGTTTTGGTACATTTTTAAAACAAAATTACATTCTTTTTGGTACTTTAATTTAAAAATGAAAATATTTTCTTTAGTGGGATAAGTTTAAAACTTTGCTTTAGTATCTCTCTCAGCTCTTAAGCTACTGACACCTCATCAGGTGTTAGTTCCCTTCCTACCCCCCAACTCACTCCCACCCACCCCCAATGTTCCCTCTAATTTTCTGTAGGCTGTGTGCGCATAAAATATCAGCTGTGCAGCTTTTGAAGGAAGGTTAAATTTTTGTGTGCCACATAACGACACTCAGAGTTATATACTTTAAAATTTGACTACACGTCAGAATACAGTATGTACACCACATTGATTGCACTAGAAAATATTGTAGAACTTGTGAAAACCGTAAATACACAACAACTTTTAAATTTTAAGACGTCTGTGTTGTTTTCTATCAGAATCAGAACCGTAATTTTTGTGCGCTCTGTTGTAAAGTATGTGCGCTCTCTCAGCGAGGTGTGTGCGTGCGCACACACGCACAGCTTAGAGGGAACAGTGCCCACCCCTAGTGAGCAGCCTTGCTTTATAGGGCACCTCCCCAATTAAGTACACACAGGGACTTGTAACACACTTAAAAGAGATTTAACTACTTTTTCTCTGAAAGGACAGCTGGGAAACTGGTTGGTACTTTGGTAGGTCTCTCTCTCTCTCTTGCTTTAATAGATACCTAAGCTCAACCAACTGAACAATGGCTGGGAAAAATCATATTGCCAAAGCTGTTGCCCCAGTTACAGCTTCTGCCTCTGTCCAGACAGAGGTCCCAATGCCATTTGAAGGACCGGTACCATGTGCAGGATGCCTGCATGCTGAAGCTCTCAGGAAACAAGTGGAGGAACTCAGAGAGGAGGCTGAGGAGCATTCAATACAGTGAGAAGTGCATTAATGAGATGCTTCTTGCAACATCCAAGCTCTCCAGCAGAGGAGAAAATGGGAGCCAACAGAATGACGAAGGTTGGACATAAGTCACAGGACCTGCAGAATCACCAATCCATCTTCTCCAGCCCTTGAATTGAAGAACCATTATGAATCTCTAGAAGTGGAGGAGGTGAAAGAATCCCTGGAAAGGGAAGAACCACAGCTTGAGCACCCCAAAGTTGCAGAATCAGTGACCACAAGGAAGCGAAGGGTTGTGGTGATTAGTGACTCTCTTCTGAGGGGTACTGAGGCATCAAATCTGCTGACCAGTCTTGTCCAGAGAGGTATGCTGTCTGCCAGGTACCAAAGTCTAAGATGTTATGGAGTGTGCCGATAGTCATCAGGCCCACTGACTATTACCCAATGTTGCTAATCCATGTCAGCACAAACCATTCTGCCAGGTATCCCTCTGAGCATATCAAAAGTGACTTCATGGCTCTAGGATAGAGGGTGAAGCATATAGGGGCGCAAGTGATGTTCTCTTCAATCTTTCCTGTTGAGAGTAAAGGCCAAGGTAGAGAAGCTTGCTCCTGGAGATGAATGCATGGCTGTGTGAATGGTGTCATCAAGAGTGTTTTGGATTCCTGGACCATGGGATGCTATTCCAAAGGTTGCAGAGCAGAGATGGCATCTATCTATCCAAGAAAGGTTGACGTGTCTTCAGTAGCAAACTGGCTGATCTACTGAAGAGGGCTTTAAACTAGATTCAATGGGGATGGGTGAAGAAAGCCCCCCTGTAAGTGAAAGACCTCAGGTAAGTGAAACATTACCTTTGTAGAAATGGGTAAAAGGAGCAATGTCTGGAAAGCAGTGTGTATAAATGCCCATAGCATGGAAAATAAGATCCCAGATGTTGAAGCTTTAATGGGAGAGGCTGACTTGGATTTAGTGGCAGTTACAGAAACATGGTTCACAGAAAACCATAACTGGAATGTAACTATACCAGGCTATACTTTATTGAGAAAGGACAGGGTTGGAAGAAAGGAAGAAGTGGCACTATATGTAAAAAAGAATATTAAAGCTTTGAAACTACAGAGCTTAAAAAGGAGAGAGGAGGCACTGTGGGTTAAATTAGAAAGAGGAAAAGAGAAATCCCTCACAGAAAGGAAGAGGCGGATGGAGAGTTAATTGAAGACATACGCGGCATTGCCAGGAAAGGGAAAGTGCTACTGATAGGGGATTTCAATTTGCCAGATGTTGATTGGCACATCCCTGCTGCAATATCACCTAGAAGTAAGGAGATTCTCTACAGGGTGAACTAGTCAAGTAACTGGTAAGAGAACCCACATGTGAAGGGGCCATACTGGACTTGGTGCTTACCAATGGTGAAAGTGTTTCTGATGTTATAGTGAGAGATCATTTTGCATCCAGTGATCACTAGATGGTGTGGTTCAGTATTAGGACTAGGGCTGTTAAAATCCTTTCAAAATTGAGGGTCTTAGACTTTAGGAAAACTAACTTTGCCAAGATGGGCCAATACCTCAGGGAGTTGTTAGTGGGATGGGAACAGATAGGAGATGTAGAAAAACAGTGGGCAAAACTGAAAGGGAATATTTTAAGGGAAACCAACCTTTTTGTTAAAATGGTAAATAAAGGTAAAAGGAAAAGGAGACCGCTATGGTTTTTGAAAGAAGTAGCTGAAAAGGAGAAGAAAAAGAAGGAGGCCTTCATGATTTACAAGGATCAAAGAGAGAGGAAGATAGTGTCACACCCTTGCCCCTGGCCTCTGGCTTAGAGGGGCGAGGTAACGGAGAACTTCTCTTGGTGAGCTCAAAAAAACTAGCTTTTCCTCAGGTGGATTTTGGGACATGTAGTTTGGCTCTGTCACACCTCATCCGCCCCAGCCGTGACTGCTGGTATTGTTGGGCTTTTATGAGGGTGGTAGTTGTGCCTTGCTTCTATATATAAATCACACAGAAGAACTTTCTTTTTTTTTTAGGGTTTTATTCCCCGTCCCTTGAGGTTTCTTCTTTTCAAAACAACAGAAATTAACAGCTCACTTGGCTTCAAACAAAAGATAACTATGCAACAAAAGTAGCTTCCTTCAGCTGATAACTTTAAACCAAAAGTAAATAATAAACAGCCTAACTGACTGCTTGGCTTGGAGAGAGGGAGAGAGTTGCAGCTCTGCCACTTGTATACTGGAATTTAAGGTTACACAAATCACATTTACCTTAATGATATCTCTGGCTCTATCACAGAGAAAGAACAGTCCATCAATTCTGTATTTGTTAATACTTCAGAATTCTCATATTCCATTATTTCTTGCTCATTGGTATCTCCACTATCCACTTCCAATGTGGAATAAAAATATGGAAGGCTTGCCTCGTCAGTCAAGAAGTTTCTCTTCCTGTGAGTAGCACTGCCTCTCTGGGGAGTATCACCAAACTCTGAGTGATGTCTTTCAGAGCCCTGCCCCCGCTGGTGCCTCAATGCATAGCTCAGGTCCTTGTTTGACCTGCTAGCTGGGTAATTTTGATAGGGTCCCTGCCGGGTCTGCCCTAGCTTTCCAGGCCCAACTGTGCCTGATTGCAACCGGTGTAACGGTGTTTCCCTAGAAGCTGGGAAACTCACCGTGAGAAGGGATTTCTTCAGCTTTTCTAAGTAAGTGAAGCCCTCTTCTTTTAACACTTCTATAATCAGGAGAAAAGCTATTATTAGCCTCTGAATATCTGGGCTTTATATGGCTATTTCTAAGCCTCCAGGGCCCTTCCCTTTCAAATGGCAAATAGCCCTTGTATCTATTTTATTTATTTATTTATTTATTTATCTATTTCTTCTATACCGCCCCTTCCAGAGATCAGGGGCGGTTTACATGGAACAAGTAAACAAATCTGTATACTAGTGTATACATTACATGGAACAGAGATTTTTTAACTTTATACAGATAATAGTTATTAACAGAAATTTTTAACATTGTAACTTTATACAAATAACTGTGCATTAATTGTCAAAACTATTTACATTTTATATACATTAATAAGTTTCTGTAGCGTAGTGTTGATCAGAGTTTTTCTACCTTTTTATAGGTAGTCAGAGTTTTCTACCTTTCATATGTGTGTGTGTGGAGGAATTTATTTCCTTTTTTCATCTCTTGGGAGTGTTTTGGGGTGTATGTGGTGGGGGTATGTGGTGGGTGTATGTGTGTGGGTAGTTGAGTGTGGTTTTAGGGCTTTGTGTTTGAGTGTTTGGGGATGGTGTGTGGTTGGACTTGGGGGTATGGGATTTCATAGTGTTCGGAGAAAAGGTATGTCTTAAGTTCCTTTCTAAATTGGGTGAGGTCTTTTATGATCCGAAGGTTTATTGGGAGATTATTCCAGAGCATGGGGGCAGTGAATGAGAAGGCTCTGGTGCTGGTGGATTTTTTAGTTTTTTTGAATGAATTTGGTATTTCAAGTGAGTGTGTTGCGTTTAGTCTGCGAGTTCTTGATTCTGATGGGGCATGTAATAGCATGGATAGATATGATGGGGCGATGTTGTTCAGGAGCTTGAATGTGATTAGGAGGATTTTATATCTGATTCTGCTGTTTATAGGGAGCCAATGCAGTTCCAGCATTATTGGGGTTACATGATCTACTAGGCGGGCTTTTGTGACTACTTTGGCACAGATGTTCTGGGCTCTTTGAAGTAGGTATATACTTTTTTGTGGTAGGCCAATTAAGAGACTATTACAATAGTCGAAGTGTGGGGTGATGAGTGTGTTAACAACTGATCTAAAGTCATGGGTGTCAAGAAGGGGTCTTAGGTGTTGTATGGTTTTGAGTTTGTAGAATATGGTTTTTACCGTCTGTTTTATATGTGGTAGCATGGTGAGTGTATGGTCTATTATTACCCCTAGGTATTTTACCTCTTTTTTGACGGGTATAGTTGTATTTATGATTGAGATTGATGTTGGATAGGTGTCCTCAGTCACGGGTGATCTTGTTACGAACATTGCCTCAGTTTTTTTGAGGTTGATGCTAAGGTAGTTAGATTCCATCCAGGAGGTGGTCTCCGCCATGCATTTTGATAGGGCATCGTATGTAGGATTTTTGATGGATATGGGGAGAGCAAGCATGATGTCATCAGCATAGATGAAGTGACTAATTTTGTGTTTTCTGAATATTTTTGTAATGGGTTGGAGGTACAGGTTGAAAAGGAGGGCAGAAAGGGCGGATCCCTGGGGTATTCCTTGTCCTTGGGGGAAGGTTTCTGACACTTCCTGGTCTATTTGAACACGTATTAGTCTGTTTGTGATGTAAGACTTAAACCAATTGAGTACTGTCCCACCTATTCCTAGATTTTCTAATCTATTGATCAAAGTAATGTGGTTGATGTTGTCAAAGGCGGCAGAGATGTCTATGAAGAGGAGTAGGAAGCCTTGACTGCTATCATCTGTGCCTTTGATGAGGAAGTCTATCAGTGTAGTTAGAAGGGTTTCTACACCATGGTAGGGGCGGAAGCCAAACTGGTGAGAGTCTAAGGGTTTGTGTTCATCGATATGGTCTTGCAATTGTAATTGGACGTTTTTTTCTATTATTTTAGCTATAAATGGAATGCTGGCTATCGGTCGGTAAGAGTTTGGGTCTTTTGGGTCAAGTTTATTGTTTTTTATTATTGGTCGAAGCGTTGTGAGTTTTAGGGCGTTGGGCATGATGCCCTGAACAAGGGATTGGTTCACCATTTGTTGGATGTTTTCAGCGAGTTCTTCTTTTGTGCATTTGATCCATGACACAGGACATGGGTCAAGTGGAGAAGTTGTGGTGTTGATAAGTGTTATGATCCTAAGAAGGTGTTTTTGATCTATCGTGTTGAAGGAGGTCCATGTGTTATTAGATTCAGTGTTTGTAGGTAGTGTCATTGGTATGGTGTTGGATTTGCACTTTAGTTTTTCTGCAAAGTAGGTTGCTAAGGTCTGTGTGCTTATAGCCGACTGTTTTGGCTCTTGGTTTTTAGCTTTTGTTAAAGTTTTTACGATTGCGAATAGTTCTCTGGGGCGGTTGATAGCCATGTTTATTACTTTGGAGTGGTAATCCTTTTTTGACTTGTTAATTGCATTTTTGTAATTGTTGAGGGTGGTCATATATTGGGATTTGTTTTCGTCAGATTTAGTTTTCCTCCATTTCTTTTCTTGTTTCCTCAATTGTTTTTTTATATTTGCTAGTTCTCTCTCTCGTGAACCATTTTTCTGTCTTTTTTACTTGTTTATGTATGGTATGTGTGGGGGTAGCTGCTTTCTGGACTGTTTGATTCCAGTGGTTTACAGCGGATTCGATGTCTGGGAGGTTTGTGTTGAGTATGGGTAATACTTTGTCAAGGAAATTAGCTTTGTCAAAGTGTGTAAAACGTGATATGTGGGGTGATGAGTTTGTTGTGTTTAGTGTTGCTTGAGCTGGGAGGTGGAGTGTGATAAGGTAGTGATCAGACCATGGTACCTCTGTTATTGTTGGAGGGGTATGTTGGTGTTGGTTATTAAGAAGGGAGGAGGGAAGGAAGATGAGATCTAAGGTGTTGCCTTTTATGTGGGTGGGAGCATGTATTATCTGAGTGTAACCCATTTGGGTCATAGCATCCATGAAATTGTCTGATTGAGAGTTATTCAGGGAAGGGAGATTCAAATCACCTAGGATTATGAGAGGTTTGTTTGGTGATGCTGTGCATGTAAGTTCTAAGATGGAGGAGAGGTTTTTTTGATCAGTTGAAGGGGGTCTATATATGAGAGTTAGTGCAAGGGTTCTATTTTCTATGTTGATGATGTCTATTCCATCTATATTGTTTAAGCATGTTAAGGTGAATTGTAGGTCTTTTTTAGTGAGTATGAGAGCGCCACCTCCTCTTTTTGCATCCCGATGGCAGCTGAATGTATCATATTGATGTGATGTTAACTGGTTTAGTAGTACGGTGTCTGTGGGAGTGAGCCATGTTTCAGTAATGCAGATGATTTCCGGGTTTGTATCTTTTATCAGGTCGTTGATGATTGGTATTTTATTTCGTATGGATCTAACGTTTATTAAGATGAGCTTTGTTTGGGTATCTATTTTGGTTGTGTTGTCGCTTAAACCAGTGTGTGGCTGGTGTTTTATTTGGATGAGTCTGCGATGGTGTCTGTTTGAGTCATTGCTTGAGTAGTTATTGTGGGTGTGTGTAAAGGTTGAACAGTGTGGTGTGTTTTGGTGCGGATTGTGGGTGGTGATAATGTTGTTATATGGGTTTCTGTAACGATTATGTATGATGGGGATATGGTTATAGGGGTTTTGATTGATTTTGTATGAGTAGATGTGTTGAGTTAGGAGAGTTATTAGGATGAGAGTGAGTGGGAGGTTTACCTGTCTTGTGGGAGACATTGTGTATATATTTTGGTGGGCAAAGGAACTCTGAGAACGGGGCTCTGGGAATGGGGATTAGTGGATGTGTCTGTGTATTGATGGTATATAGCTGTCTGTGACAGTTTTCGATGAACTGGGTGACTGCTGGCAATAGTAGATGACTAATAGGATACACTCTATAGTGTTGTAGCTACTGGGTTACAGATAACAATACAATAGTATATGTGCTACAGATGACAATATAACAATGTAACAATATCCGAGATGAGGGTGAGAGAACTAGTTACTGTTAACAATTAGCTACTAGTAATAATACAATGCGTGATTACTTGCTGTTAGTGATAGTCTGAAAACTTGGGAACAGTTTTATAAATGAGATAGCTACAGGCAACAGTATTTCTACAGTATTATACATGTAATATAATGAGACAGCTACTGGCAACAGTATTTCTACAGTATTATACATATAATGGTTGATTGTTAACAGTAATATGAGATTGTTACTGACAGCTGCTACTGACAACAGTAATGTAGGAAAGTTAAGAAAGGGGAAAAGTCAGTTGGATAAAGTTTGTGAAGGGTATACTTGCTGTGATTGAAGTTCTGTGGAGGAGGTGAAGTACGCGATCTCGACCCTCTATGGGAGCTCAGCTGTACTTGTGTGTAGGACGTGGTCTCTGCGTTTGCTGCTTTAGTGGTAGATCTTGGTGTAGGGGGAGGGATTCACATTCAGAGATCTCTTTTGTGAAGGCAGGTTTTCAGAGTGGCTGGAGCTTCGGTTACTTGTCTCCGGGGGAAAGAGGGTTCTCCTCAGATGACTTTGTTAGGATGTAGCTTTTTGTTTATTGTGCCCCGCCTAAGGGCCACGCCAAAGGGCCCTCTGGCGAGGCCCTCAGGCGCGGGCCCGACCAGGCGCGGGCCCGCCTGGCGGCGGCTTTCTTTAAGTGTGCTGCTTACAGCTCCTCCCCCTCCCACAGCCCCGACTGGGCCGGAGGTGCTGCACGGGAGAGCTGGCAGGCAGGGTCGGCGTCCCCGATCAGGGGGGAAGGAAGGAAGATGGTGCCCTTCCCGCCGGCGGCGGCTTTCTTTAAGTGTGCTGCTTACAGCTCCTCCCCCTCCCACAGCCCCGACTGGGCCGGAGGTGCTGCACGGGAGAGCTGGCAGGCAGGGTCGGCGTCCCCGATCAGGGGGGAAGGAAGGAAGATGGTGCCCTTCCCGCCGGCGGCGGCTTTCTTTAAGTGTGCTGCTTACAGCTCCTCCCCCTCCCACAGCCCCGACTGGGCCGGAGGTGCTGCACGGGAGAGCTGGCAGGCAGGGTCGGCGTCCCCGATCAGGGGGGAAGGAAGGAAGATGGTGCCCTTCCCGCCGGCGGCGGCTTTCTTTAAGTGTGCTGCTTACAGCTCCTCCCCCTCCCACAGCCCCGACTGGGCCGGAGGTGCTGCACGGGAGAGCTGGCAGGCAGGGTCGGCGTCCCCGATCAGGGGGGAAGGAAGGAAGATGGTGCCCTTCCCGCCGGCGGCGGCTTTCTTTAAGTGTGCTGCTTACAGCTCCTCCCCCTCCCACAGCCCCGACTGGGCCGGAGGTGCTGCACGGGAGAGCTGGCAGGCAGGGTCGGCGTCCCCGATCAGGGGGGAAGGAAGGAAGATGGTGCCCTTCCCGCCGGCGGCGGCTTTCTTTAAGTGTGCTGCTTACAGCTCCTCCCCCTCCCACAGCCCCGACTGGGCCGGAGGTGCTGCACGGGAGAGCTGGCAGGCAGGGTCGGCGTCCCCGATCAGGGGGGAAGGAAGGAAGATGGTGCCCTTCCCGCCGGCGGCGGCTTTCTTTAAGTGTGCTGCTTACAGCTCCTCCCCCTCCCACAGCCCCGACTGGGCCGGAGGTGCTGCACGGGAGAGCTGGCAGGCTCTTTGCCCCTGTACCTGCTGTTGCAGTCTTCCTGTATTCTTCTTGCTTTCCAAACACATTCACGCTGTCAGGGTGTTGCCTTCTCCCAGAACCACACAGGTCTCTGGACTCTTTCCAACATTCACACCGGCTCCCCTGCTGCCTTTCAGCTTGTGACCTCTGCTGCTTTAATTCCTCTCTCAGGGATTCTCTCCTCGGCTCATCCCTCCAGGATTCCCTCCTTGACTTCTCTCTCCAGGATTCCCTCCTTGGCTCCTCTCTCCAGGATTCCCTATCTCCAAATGTTTGGTAGTCTGTTTTATCTGTGTATTTCCTGACTCCACCTTCCCTCAGGTGCATTCTATTAGGTAAAGCAGACTCCCTTGCTTTGCTCTCTGGGTGTGTCTTTCTGGGCTCTGTGCAAGTGTGCTTAGGTTGTCCCTGGCAACCAATAAACATTCTCCTGTTTATTCTGTCACTTTCACCGTGATCATTCACACTGCTCTGCACCTTCTCAGGCTGCCCTAGGTCCACCCTGTGACACATTCCCCCCCTTAAAACATTACTTGCTGCCGTGATTTTTCGTGGACAGCATGTAATCCCTTGCGGGGTTCTACGGTGCTGCTCGCGGTAGGCCAAATTAGCTGTGGCCACCCTTTCTTTCCACGGTTTTAATACATTGACGTGGTATACCTGCCTACGTCCACTTTCATTTTCCACTAGGTATGACACAAAACCTACTTTTTTCACTACCACGGCTGGACCCTTCCATCTAGATTCAAACTTTGGACCAGGGTCCGCCACTTGTATGAGGACCTTGTCCCCTGCCGCCAGTTCCCTAGTCTGTGTATCCCTATCATAATATTTCTTCTGGTGCTGTTTGCTACGGTTCAAGTTCTCTATCGAGGCCTGGGACGTTTTCTTTAGGCGTGTCCTTAATTCCTTCAGAAACTGTGGGATCCCCACTTCGGGTACTCTGGGTTCTACCCATTCATCTTTTAAAATATCTAATACTCCCCTTGGAGACCTCCCAAACAGTAGTTCAAATGGGGATACTCCTAGCGAGGTTTGAACTCGTTCTCTGCACGCATACATGACAAACGGGAGCAACGTATCCCATTCCATCATTTCCCCCTTTCTTAGGCCTCTGCGCAACAAATGTTTGATTGACTGGTTGGTGCGCTCCACCAACCCATTGGTCTGGGGGTGATACGCTGACGTTTTTATATGGCGTATGCCAAACGCCTCCCAGACTCTAGCAAGGTACTTTGATACAAAATTTGTACCCTGATCTGTTAATATTTCTTGGGGGAACCCCACCTCGCAGAACAGCTTTATTAGTTCTTGCGCTATGATTTTAGCTGATATATTCCTAAGGGGTATAGCCCATGGGAAGCGGGTCGCATGGTCTACAATAACTAATAAATACTGAAAACCCCTAGGCGTTTTTATTAATGGGCCTACGATGTCCATCCCCATTCGCCTAATAGGCGTAGCTATTGTGGGTAATGGCATTAAGGGTGCTGCCTTGGGCCTGGATATGGAGACCCTTTGACAGGTCGGGCAAGCATCGCAATACCGCTTGGTCTCTTGATACACCCCTGGCCAATAAAAACGTGCTAAAATCTGATCCAGTGTCCCTTGGACACCTTTATGTCCCCCAACTGGATGGTCGTGTGCCAGGCGTAAAACTACCGCCTTAAAGGCTACTGGCACCACTAGCTGCTTCCTCACAGCTCCTGTATAGGGATCTAAACTCTCCCTATATAAAATATTCTGGTCGAGCAGGAACCTTGGTAATGTATTACGGTCCATCTGAGCCCACTCGAAAGCTCTTTTGAGGGCCAAGTCTGCCCTCTGCTCCATCGGAAAAGATGGAAACTTTTGGACGAGGGCAGCGGGGACCCAGGGTAACCCTTCCCCTGTTTCTAGTTCCCTTCTTCCTTTGGCTCTCTTATCCCTTTCCTGTCGCTTGGTAGCCTTGTTTTTTTTTTCTTCCCCCACCGGACTCTGAACTAACTCTTCATGGTTAGGTAGCGGATCCCTCTCTTCCGCTTCGGCCTCCTTCTCAGGAGCCTCTTTGACCTCCTCTTTTGTAGGGGTTTCTGCTCTCTCTACTGTAGGGGTTTCTACTCCCTCTACTGGAGCTTCTTGAGGTTCATTTACCTGAGTTTCTTGGGGTTCAGCTACCGGGGTTTCTTGGGGTTTTGCTACCGGGACTTGGGATCGTGTGGTGACCAATCCCGTTTTCATGCCTAACCCTTGGCTCAATATCCCTGGAAACAAAGGCCAATCCCGTCCTAAAATTAGCTTTTGGGGTAGCCCAGGAACTATTGCTACTTGCAACTTTCTTTCTGCCCCTAGTGCCTTGACGCTTACTTGGCGTAAGGGATAGGGAAGCTGTGCGCCGTGCACACATTTTATTGCTACCTGTTTTTGGGTTACTGGGCGAGACGGCTTCAAAGTTTCCCAAAATTCTTGTGCTATTAAACTCTGCTCTGCCCCAGAATCGAGTATAGCCATAGCACTTTCTCCCTCAACCTGTACCTGTAAACATATGCCTTTTGGTACTATCTTCTCTGCCCCTACCATCAGGACTGTCTTAACCCTACACTCTTTTATCACGTGGCCTGATCTGCCACACTTATAGCACCTCCTAGTGCTCCTTTCTACATTACTCTTATCAGGGTTATACTCATTCACTCTCCTGGGTGTATACTTTTTACTTTCATCCATCCCAGTCATACCTGTACCTTTTAAAAGGCTTATATTAGATACAGTGGCATGCTTTGCCTCCTTAAACACCTCTGCCATTACAGCTGCTTCTTCAGAGTTTGAGCAATTTTGCAACGTTAGGAACATTTTCATTTCTTGTGGTACAGTTAACAAGAATTGCTCCAAAACAAGCTCATCTAATACAGACTCTAGTGTCCTATTGTCAGGGTCTAACCATTTATAAAGCAAGCTCTTGAGCCTCTGGCATAAAGCCTTTGGAGTCTCACTCTCCAACATTATTGCTTCTCTAAACAGCCTTTTATAATGCCTCGGGGTCAAACCAAGGCGATCCTTTACTGCCTTTTTTATTTCGGCATAATTATTTGCTAGGCTAGCTGGCATGGCCTTAAAGGCAGATAAAGCCTCTCCGCTTAAAGTTAGAGCGAATCTCATCGCCCATTGTTCTATAGGCCACTTTAAATTTCCTGCTATGCGTTCAAACGCTTCAATAAAGTCATCGGGGTTATCTTCATGCCCCAAATGTCTCATAGCAAGACCTGTATGAGTGTCTACTTGCGGTATGGTTGATTCTTTCTCTGCAGACTTCCTCAGCAGTGCAGTCATCGCTTCCAATAGCGGCCTTTGCTGCTCCTGCATCGCTGCCATGTACTGTTCCTGCAAGTGCTGTAACATTCTGGCCTGCTTTTCTTGTTGTTCGCCCATCCAGGCCAGCATGTCTTGTGGATCCATCCTCTTTTCTTTTACACTGCACCTAGAAATAGAGAGAAAAAAAAAAACCAAGTGCGGTATCACACAGACAAGGTTTCTTTTTCTCCCCTTTTATATCCCCCTTTTTCTCACTGTATCCTTCCCGTCCACCCAGGTTACCAATACCTCGGTTTCCTGGTAGACTCCAGCATGTGAGAAAAGGTCTTTTCACCGCTGACCGGTCTGCCAGCCGAATCCTCTCCAAATTCTCCTGGAGCAAACTTTTCCTGCTTTTTAGCACTGTCCTTTTTTTTTCCAGGCACTTCTTATGCCCCCCGAAAATTTATCCTCAGATTCTACGCCATTTATATGTCACACCTCATCCGCCCCAGCCGTGACTGCTGGTATTGTTGGGCTTTTATGAGGGTGGTAGTTGTGCCTTGCTTCTATATATAAATCACACAGAAGAACTTTCTTTTCTTTTAGGGTTTTATTCCCCGTCCCTTGAGGTTTCTCCTTTTCAAAACAACAGAAATTAACAGCTCACTTGGCTTCAAACAAAAGATAACTATGTAACAAAAGTAGCTTCCTTCAGCTGATAACTTTAAACCAAAAGTAAATAATAAACAGCCTAACTGACTGCTTGGCTTGGAGAGAGGGAGAGAGTTGCAGCTCTGCCACTTGTATACTGGAATTTAAGGTTACACAAATCACATTTACCTTAATGATATCTCTGGCTCTATCACAGAGAAAGAACAGTCCATCAATTCTGTATTTGTTAATACTTCAGAATTCTCATATTCCATTATTTCTTGCTCATTGGTATCTCCACTATCCACTTCCAATGTGGAATAAAAATATGGAAGGCTTGCCTCGTCAGTCAAGAAGTTTCTCTTCCTGTGAGTAGCACTGCCTCTCTGGGGAGTATCACCAAACTCTGAGTGATGTCTTTCAGAGCCCTGCCCCCGCTGGTGCCTCAATGCATAGCTCAGGTCCTTGTTTGACCTGCTAGCTGGGTAATTTTGATAGGGTCCCTGCCGGGTCTGCCCTAGCTTTCCAGGCCCAACTGTGCCTGATTGCAACCGGTGTAACGGTGTTTCCCTAGAAGCTGGGAAACTCACCGTGAGAAGGGATTTCTTCAGCTTTTCTAAGTAAGTGAAGCCCTCTTCTTTTAACACTTCTATAATCAGGAGAAAAGCTATTATTAGCCTCTGAATATCTGGGCTTTATATGGCTATTTCTAAGCCTCCAGGGCCCTTCCCTTTCAAATGGCAAATAGCACTTGTATCTACTCTTTGCCCCTGTACCTGCTGTTGCAGTCTTCCTGTATTCTTCTTGCTTTCCAAACACATTCACGCTGTCAGGGTGTTGCCTTCTCCCAGAACCACACAGGTCTCTGGACTCTTTCCAACATTCACACCGGCTCCCCTGCTGCCTTTCAGCTTGTGACCTCTGCTGCTTTAATTCCTCTCTCAGGGATTCTCTCCTCGGCTCATCCCTCCAGGATTCCCTCCTTGACTCCTCTCTCCAGGATTCCCTCCTTGGCTCCTCTCTCCAGGATTCCCTCCTTGGCTCCTCTCTCCAGGATTCCCTATCTCCAAATGTTTGGTAGTCTGTTTTATCTGTGTATTTCCTGACTCCACCTTCCCTCAGGTGCATTCTATTAGGTAAAGCAGACTCCCTTGCTTTGCTCTCTGGGTGTGTCTTTCTGGGCTCTGTGCACGTGTGCTTAGGTTGTCCCTGGCAACCAATAAACATTCTCCTGTTTATTCTGTCACTTTCACCATGATCATTCACACTGCTCTGCACCTTCTCAGGCTGCCCTAGGTCCACCCTGTGACAGCTCTTAAGAAGAAGTGTAGTCATGGTCCGATGTTAAGGCAAATGACAGAATTTATTTTAAAGTAAAGGTTCAAGTAAACTGTTCACAGGAATTTTGTCCATTCAGGATTGTTTGCAACAGAGCATTTAGATCAGTATAACTGCTTCACAGTCTTTTAAACACATGCAGCTGGTTAACAATGTTGCTCAGTCTTAGAGAAAACAGCTCTACTCAGCAAGGTAAAAATACTTCTTTTTAACTTTGTGTTTGTGAAGCACTTAATAGCAAAAGAATAACTCAGTTCCTCTGGAACAACCTCTTCTTTCCCTCCTTCCTTTCAGGATAGGTTTTTAAACTCAAAATAAGAAAACAAGTAACAAACATTCACAAGCTTTCTCTTCAGCATGACTCAGCACTTTGCCTGAGAAATGCACACACGTGGAGTTTTCTACAAACCCAATTCCTGGCTCAATTCCAATTACCTGCTTCTAGGAGACTTTCTCATTCAATGCTAGCCTTTAGCATAATGATTCCATGCTTGTAGCTTGACACAGGGTACAGTCCATGGGGATATCTAGATCTTGCAATTCCTCCCCTGTCAACTCAATCTGTATATCCTCTGGTGTTGTTAGGGCAGTGTCCTGTTCTGAGCTCTGGACACAGTGCTCAGAATACAGCCTCCCTGGGAGTTCTAATGTCTCTCCTGAGCTCAACTCTCCCCGATAAAGACAGTCAGTACCTGAAGCACTGGGCAGTTCTCCCTGGTTGTGCTCGCTACGGTTCCTTGTCTCCTTCCAGCCTCTCTGGAACAGCTCTCTGTATTCCTCTATGGGTTCTCTCCTGGAGATCTGCAGGTGCTCCTGGTTCCACTCCTGATTCCCTTGAATCCTCTGAGTCTTCCGAACCTCCTGAGACCTCTGCCTCCCCAGAGCTTCTCCTTTCCTCTGAGCTTCTCCTTTCCTCTGAGCTTCCCCTTTCCTCTGCTTTAGCAGGGGTTTATATTTACCTCTCCAGGGCTCCAGTCCTTCCTCCACTCCTCCCAGGTGATTGTAATCACCTCTCAAGCCTGCAGTTACGTCATAGGAGTTAGGGTGTGGTTCCCGAATTTCCCTCAGGTTCCTTTCTCTATGAGGGGCCTGAAATCCATGCCCTGCAGGGATTTCTCCTTTCTCTAAGTTAAAGTCTTTGGCCTTTTCTATACTCATAGGCTCAAAAAAGGCTTTCTTGTCACAATAGGCATCTATATTTGGAAAAAAGAAGACAGCAAAGTAGCCAGGAAAGCAAAGATTCAAAAAGAGGAGGAGATAGCCAATGCAATAAAATGGGAGGGGAATAAGACATTTTTCAGTGAGAAGTGGAAGGGCAAAAGTGGTATTGTCAGACTCAAGGGTGAAGGGAGGAATATGTAGAAGCTGATGAGGATAAAGCAGAATTGCTTAACAAATATTTCTGTTCTGTGTTCACAGATGAAGTACCAGGAGCAGGAACTCAGAAAACACCCATAAACAGGAACAGAAGCGAGGGGCATCTTGAACAATTTTCAGAAGACTGTGTTTGTGAGAAACTAGCTAAACTTAAAGTAGACAAATCGATGGGACCGGATGGGATACACCCTAGAATACTGAGGAAACTTGGGGACATTCTAGCACCTCCACTGACTGACTTTTTCAATGCCTCATTTCAGACAGGAGTGGTGCCAAAGGACTGGAGAGAGACACAGAGGGAAGGGAGGTTTCTGGAGTCCAGTGGATTGCAGGATCTGAGGCAGCATGGTTTTAGTAGGGACAGGTCTTGTCAGATAAATCTGATTAATCTCATTAACTGAATGACCAGAGAGCTGGACCGAAGGAATGCCTTACATGTGGTTTACTGAGATTTCAGTAAAGCCTTTGACACCATTCTGCACAGACTTCTTATAAATAAATAGAGCATCCTAGGAATAGACCCTAAAGTGACTGACTGGGTTAGAAATTGGTTGAGTGGGAGGTGACAAAGGGTACAGGTAAATGGAGCTTACTCTGAAGAGAAGGATGTAACCAGTGGTGTGGCACAGGGATCTGTCCTTGATCCGATTCATTCGAACATTTTGTTTCGGTGATATTGCAGAAGGGCTGTTGGGTAAGGTTTGCTTCTTTGCAGATAATATAATGACACCGAGAAAGGAGTAGATAACATGAGGAGGGATTTAACTAAGTTTGAAGAATGGTCGGGAATTTGGTAGCTGAGATTTAACACCAAAAAATGCTGCAAAAATCCAAAGAAGCGATACATTATTGGGGGTGAAGTGCTTCTGTTGACAAAAGAAGAGCGGGATCTGGGTATGATTGTTTCAGATGATCTTAAGGAAGTTAAACAGGTAGAAAAGGTGATGGTGAAAGCCTGAAAGATGCTTTGGTGCATAGGGAGAGAAATGGCCAGAAGGAAGAAGGAGGTGATAGTGCGTCTGTATAAGTCTTTGGTGAGAACTCATTTAGAGTATTGTGTGCAATTCTGGAGATTACACCTTCAAAAAGACATAAACAGGATGGAGTGTGTGCAGAGGGTGGCTACCAAAATGGTCAGTGGACTTTATCATAAGGCAGACTTAAAGATCTCAGTATGCATACTTTGGGGGAAAGGCGGGCGAGAGGAGATATAATAGAGATGTGTAAATATCTCTGTGGTATAAATGCACAGGAGGAGAGCCTGTTTCATTCGAAAGAAAGCTCTGCAATTAGGGGGCATAGGATGAAGGTGAAAAGGGATAGACTCAGGAGTAATATGCGGAAATATTTCTTTACAGAAGGCTTGGTAGATGCATGGAATATTCTCCCAGTGGAGCTAGTAGAGACTAGGACAGTATCTGAATTCAAGAAAGGATAGGACCAACCCAGAAGATCTCTCAAGTTAAAAAAGAGACTGTAGTAGTTGGTATAGAAGTGCAGATTGGATGGGTCATATGGTCTTTTTCTGCCATCATGCTTCTGTATTTCTATGTTTCTTATTCATGGATTTGCAGAAGTGCCCCTTAGATAGATAGTGCCACTGAAAAGCCACATCGTTTTATACTGATAACTCATCTGTTTATGTGGTGACTGATGGACTTTAATTTATACGTCAAGTAATAGCTGCATTTCTCTTACATCTTTCAGCAATGTTATGTATCTTGTAAAACTGCGCCACTTAAGGTAAGACCATTCAAGTTGTGAGTCATTTTCAAATAGCATATTCAAAAATCAATGAAGCAAAGGAAACCAATTTAATTGTTCTTGTTCTAAAGTTTGAATGAATAATAAATGTGTTAATGCTCTTAGTATTAAATATTCATATCCATTATCAAGATCTAATTAAAATTAAAAGATAATTATAAATCAGCAATTGTCAGACAATGAGAGATCTCTTTAACATTGGACTGGAATACGGAGAACAGAAGCTCAACTATATAGCAATTTAGGGCTTGAATCAATAAAAATGTATTTGAGTACTCCTTTTCTTTCCCCCGTAGTTACAGACTTTAAACTTCATAATAGTGACTGCACAATCGTTCAAATGGAAAATGTTAAGAATGAAGAAGCATCTAGTTTAAGGGCTCAGGTCACCTAAATATCTTTGGCATCTGCTGGACAAATAATGGAAAAGTTATAAAAACAAGTTTCAGGAAATATTTGCTTTAAAAGAAAATGGAAAAAAAACCTGAGAAAGATATTTAGACTCTGTAGGAAATGGAGTTAACATAGATGCTATGGACATTTATTTATTTATTTATTTCAGGCTCTTATATACCGCTCTATTCAGTATCAGCGCGGTTCACAATACAACAACAGACCAGAACAACAACTGTTTGGTTTTACAGAGAACAGTTTAGAGAACTTGGAAAAACATGGGGAAGTCATTAATGCAACTATTTACATGAGTATTTACATATAAATACACACAACAGGGTTTCTTCTCAGATTGGGTAGTGATCAAAGATGGATGGATGGTCTAGTAATATTGGGGGAAGAGGTGGGATTTTAGCGCCTTTCTGAAAAGGGATAAATCGGTGATAGCCCGAATCTCTGGAGGTAAGGCGTTCCAGCACTTGGGGGCATAGAAGCTGAAGGCCCTGTTAGATGTTACTAATGAGCATTTTGTAGCTGCTTTAGGGATTATTAGAACATTGGTCGATATCGTTCTTCGAGATCTGTTGGGAGGAATGGCCTGGATGAGGTCTATTAGAGAGGCGGAAGTGATGCTTTTGGTTGCCTTGAAGGTGAGTAGTAGTGTCTTGAACAAAAGTCTGCCATGTATGGGGAGCCAATGGAGTTGCTTCAGGATGGGTGTTACATGGTCCCTTCTTGATGCACCGTAGAGGACTCTCGCCGCAGTGTTCATGGCAAGTTGTAAAGGGTTTAGGGTGGAGTGTGGGAGGCCTTGAAGAATGGCATTAGCATAGTCGAGGTGGGGTAAGGTTAAGGCTTGGAATATGGTTCTGAAGTCATCAGGATCAAGCAGGACATGCTCTGAAATAATTTTTTGCCCAACTAGCAGTCCTCAATCTTGGGAATATATACTTCTGTTTGAGATAAGAATAACTATATTGAAGCAGAATCCTCCCCCCCTTCATGTATGACCGAAACATCTAGTCATTTAAGTTGGTGAAAGAGCATACCCTCTTGAGATGCGTACAGATAATGAAAGATACTAGCCACTTTGACTTGAGAAGCAGTGTAATGGTTAGAGCATGGCTGGGATGCCATGGGTCAAATCTCACTGCTATGTCTTGTGATTTTGGGCAAGTCACTTAACTCTCCATTGCCTCAGGTGCAAACTTAGGGGCCCTTTTATTAATATGTGCTAGGGTGTTGCACCTAATGCGCCAAAAGCTCTGAAATTATGCCACATTAGGTACAACACCACTGCATTAACTGTCGGGGTGTGGATAGCATTTCCCTGGCAGTTAATGTGGAGCACTTTCCCCTAATGTGGGCTGCATTAGCATTGGTGCACTTTACCTATTGAGGTGTCATTAGCGTTAGGACCATACCTAGTCCAGTGCGAGCAGTGCAGCCGCACAGGGCGCAAAACTGTGTGTGGGGGGGGGGGGGGGCGCAGTTAGAAGGGACTGGAAATAGGTGAGGCTGGGAGGGTTCAATAATTAACTATACCTCTGCGGACTGGTTATATTTGGCATCTGAATCCTCTCCTGCCTCCCAGTGAACTGGAGTCTGCACTCATTATTACTACAGCCGTGGGACCTTTCTCTTTCAGTTCTACGGCTGTACCAAGCTGCAGCCACACGCTGGCATGATTGCAAAGCCCGCACTATTAAAAGTGATACGGGGAACTTCCTGTCTCTTGCGCAAGAGACAGGAAGTTCCCCGTTTCACTTTTAACAGTGCGGGCTTTGCGATCGTGCTGGCGGGTGGCTACAGTTCAGTATAGCCACCGAACTGAAAGAGAAACGTCCCGCGGCTGTGTGGAGAGTGGGGTCACGGTCCAAACCAGTCCACCTGTACTCTGATAAACGGTGAGTGTGGGGAGGAAGGACTGCTGCGTTGGGGTGGGATGAGGGAGGTAAGAGAAGGCATGGGAAGGACTTCTGCTCTGGGGGGGGGGGGGGGAGAAAGCATGGAAGGGCTGGAAGCAAATTTATGCTTGGAGGGATAGGGCCTAGAAGGGAACTGATGCTGTGAGGGACAGGGACTGGAAGGGAACCGATGCTGGGAGGGACAGGGACTGGAAGGGAGCAGATGCTGGTGAGACCTGGAAGGGGGTGATGCTGGGGAGCTGAAAGGGGGCAGATGCAGTGATCGGAGTGGAGAAAAAGGTTGGGGAGGAGGACATATATTTTGGATAAGTTGGAAGAAACACAGAAATTTTGTGTAAGAAGGAAGAAATGAGGTGAATGTAGAGAGAGAGTGGACAAACATAAGAGACGAGAGGAGAAAGGATAAACAGACAGCAGACAATGGAGAGTTAGCAGAATATATGAATTCAGAAAGCAAAAGAGAGAGACTGAGGCAATTGTGACAGAAAAATAAACTGCCCAAACAAAAGGTAGAGAGAAATTATTTTATTTTGAATTTACTAACTGGAATATGTCAACTCTGGGAAATGTACATCACTGATGTTGTAGTGTTTGTTCACTACAAGAGGAAATTAATTTATAGTTTTATTTCTCCAGTGTTGTGGTGCTTTCCAAGTTTGGCTTTTGGGGTTCCCAATTCAATCATGACCTTCATATTTCTAAACTGCAATCCCTTGTTCTGTATTTGATGATGATCTGTCTATGTTTTGCACATATCACCGAGCTGCGGTATTCTGTTTGTGTAGCTTCTGTGTAGGAGTCTTACTTGATCTCTTTTCCCAGAAGATGTATTGATTTTCTGAGGTATATTGGATTTATTTTGCAGTGCTGCCTTTTTATATGTAGAGTCTGGTGCTGTGTGAGTCCTTGTAGTGCTGTTATGATATGGCACATTTAGTATGGGTTCTAAGTGAGCAGGGTTTTGTAGTACTTTCTAATGTACCTGGTAGTTGACCCTGGAGGATGATAATGTAGAAATATGGTAACCTTTCTTTATCCTTACTGCCCATGATAATGGTATTAAGACACTCACTCATTGAGACATGCTTACTAAAGGTTAATGTGTATTCACAATTAACACGCACTAAGTGCAGCAACACCCATTTATTTCTATAGGTGTAGTAGTATTTAACGCACATTAATATTTAGTAAACATGTCCCTAATTCATTGCTGGGACAAAAAAAGAGCTCCTTTGGAAGCCTGAAGTCGACTGTGGGTTGCATAGACTCATAACTTTAGTTAACTTTATACAGGCCTATTGTCTAATACGACCAATTTTTTTGTTTTATGATGTTTTCAGTTTGTTATTGTCTAATTTATTGTTATGAATGTTATTTTGTCAGCCTCTTAGATTTTGATAAGCAGCATAGAAATACTTCTAAATAAATAAAAACATGTAACTGATAAAAGTCTGATGTCATGGGGGGGGGGCACCAGTTTCACAAGTTGCACAGAGCGCAGTTATAGCTTGGTACAGCCCTGATTAGCGGTGTGAACCTAGTGCTAACTGCTCTGATCTCACCATATCCACTCTCTGCTCTTCACCTGCCCACTGGTGACTGTAACACAGGTTGGACAGTTAGCATCGGAATTGTCCTGCACTGTAATAGCCCCATGCTAGCTTGGCAACACGTGTCCCAGCATGCCTTCAGCATGCACCAGAACATGGCTGCCAGCTATTGTCCTTTAGTAAAAGAGCCCTTTAGACTACAAGCCCTCCGGGGAGAGGAAAATACCTGCTGAACCTGAATGTAACTTGCTTTGAATTACTACTGAAAGAGGTCAGAGATAAATCCAATCCCTTCTCTCACTGCTAATGCACCTGGCAGTACAGTTGTGGAATATCCTGAAAATTGCTTGCGATACATCATACTATGTAAGATAGTTTTCTGCAAGATTTGATAGCTTTTTTGAAACTTTTTAACAAGACTTGCGAAGAGAGAGAGAGATCATTAGAGAACGATAACATGCTTGGCAAGGTTGAAGGTCAATGCAAAAGAGGAAGGTCAGCAATGAGACAGATTGATACAATAACAGCAACTATGGATGCCACTGTACGAGCCACCTCACTGAAGACCAAACAGACTTTAAGACAACTATGCAGAGGGTTTCCATGAGTCGGCACTGTCTTGACGGCATTTAACATAGGCCATGTGTTTTTTTCTGCCATCATGTTTTTATGTTTCTATCTAGTCTGCCCTTCCATATCAACCACTACAACAGTCCCATTTTTTCCTTAAGAGATGCTCTGTGTTTGACCCATGCTTTTTTGAATTAAGATTCTGTCCTCATCTCTACCACCTCCAGCAACAGATTTACTCTTCCTTCTTATATGCTTATTTTAAAGAGGTTTTTCCTCCCTTTTGGAATCTGACATTACAGACATCAAAGTTCATGACAATTCATCATCATTTGCCCCAGGGTGTTAGAGCTTAAATTTGCTGAATGTTTGTGTACCATTTTTCTGACGAGATCGCAAACGAGCTAGAGAGACTTTTACATTAACCTGGCATTAACCTTTAAAAAGGAGATAGAGCAGCTTTTAAACTAGATAATAGGGGAAAGCCAACAGTCGCACAATAACGCATGGCTCGGAAGAATGTATCCTTGAAGGATACTGCCAAAAGCAGAGAGGTTCCAAAAAAGAATAAAGTAGCCCAAATGCCCTTGAGTATGGAGCAGACAGAGCTTGTTGTTGTTGTTAAGTGCCGTCGAGTCGAAGTCGACTCATGGCGACCCTTGGATAGCTATCCTAAACTGTGTTCGGTCTTCAGTCAGGCGGCTCATTGTTGACAGACTGGTACCCGTAGCTGCTGTTATTGTATCGATCCATCTCATTTCTGGCCTTCCTCTTTTGCGTTGACCTTCTATCTTGCCAGGCATAATGTCTTTCTCTAATGATCTCTCTTTTCGCATGATGTGTCCAAAGTATGAAAGTCGAAGTCTTGTCATCTGAGCTTCTAAAGAAAGCTTAGGTTTGATCTCCTCTAGTACCGACTGGTTTGTTCTTCGGGCAGTCCATGGTATACACAGTATTCGCCGCCAGCACCATAATTCAAAGGCATCAATTTTCTTCTTATCTGTCTTTTTCACTGTCCAGCTTTCACATCCATATGATGTTATTGAAAATACCATGACTTGAACAAGTTGAATCTTTGTATGGAGAGAGACATCTCTGCTCTTGAGAATCTTATCTAGGTCTTTCATAGCCATTCTGCCAAGAGCAATGCGTCGTCTGATTTCTTGACTGCTTGTTGCTTCTTTATTGATAGTTGATCCAAGTAGGTTAAAGTTGTTCACAATTTCAATTTCTTCTCTTTCAACGATGAACCTGTTGATTATGCCAGTTGTCATGATCTTTGTCTTCTTTACATTAAGGTGCAGGCCCATTTTGAGACTATGTTATTTGATTGTGAGAAGCAAATGTTTCAGATCATCTTCACTTTCAGCCAGTAATGTGGTATCATCAGCATAGCGAAGGTTGTTGATGAGTCTTCCACCAATCTTCACACCTCTGTTGTCTTCATACAATCCTGCTTCTCTGATGATTTGTTCTGCATATAAATTAAACAGGTAGGGGAAAAGTATCCAGCCTTGTCTTACACCTTTGCTTATTTTAAGCCATTCTGTTTCTCCTTGTTCCGTTCAAACTGTTGCTTCTTGAACAATGTACAGATTGCGCAAGAGAACGATCAGGTGTTCTGGTATACCCATGCTTCTTAATGTGGCCCAGAGTTTCTCATGGTTTACACAGTCAACAGCCTTGCTATAGTCGATAAAGCACAAATAGATAGCCTATTGGTATTCTTTAGTCTTTTCAAGGATCCATCTCACATCCGCAATGATGTCTCTCGTTCCTCGCCCTTTCCTGAAACCTGCTTGCACTTCAGATAATTCTTGTTCCAGGTATGGTTGTAGTCTCTTTTGAATAATCTTCAGTAGAATCTTGCTGGCATGTGGGATCAGAGCGATTGTGCGATAATTTCCACAGTCAGTTGGATCACCTTTCTTTAGTATTGGTATAAACACAGATCTTTTCCAGTCAGTTGGCCATGATGTTGTCTTCCATATTTCTTGGCAGAGCCTTGTGAGTACGGTAACAGCTGCATCAGATTGCTGCAATACTTCTATGGGAATGCTATCAATGCCTGGTGCTTTGTTCTTTGATAAGGCTTTCAATGCTGCTTCAACTTCTTCTTTCATCACCAATGGTTCCTGATCATAAGGTACAGGTTGAAACGGCTGTTGGTCCACTTGATCTTTATCATATAAAAAACTCGGTATATTCCTTCCACCTTTTCTTGATCTTCTCAGCATCATTCAACATAGAACCTTGAGCATCTTGTAACATTCCAATTTGAGGCTGGAACTTTTTCTTGAACTCCCATAGCTTTAGGAAAGCCGATCTTGTTCTTCCTTTAATAGTTTCTGCTTCTATTTCCTTGCAAGTGTCATTGTAGTACTTTTCCTTGTCCTGTCTTGCTGCACGTTGGAAATCTCTGTGGAGTTCTGCGATTGTCTTTCTTTCTCCTTTGGCTTTAGCTTCTCTGCGTTTCTGGGCAATTTTCAGAGTTTCTTCCATCATCCATTTTGGCCGTTTTTGCTTTTTCACCTTTTGTAGAGACTTCTCGCTTTCTTCCAACACAACATTCTTGATGTCATTCCATAACTCTTCTGGAGCTCTGTCATTTGTATCTAAAGCAGCAAATCGATTTTGCAGGCAGTCTTTAAATTCCAGTGGTATATTCTCAAGGTCATATTTTGCTGCATTCATGAGTGGTTTGCTCTTTTTCAACTTTAGCTTGAGTTTGCATACTAGTAGTTGATGATCCATACCACAGTCAGCTCCAGGTTTTGTCTTTGTTGATGTTACAGAGATTTTCCATCGTTGACTTCCACAGATGTCGTCAATTTGATTTTTATACAATCCATTGGGTGAAGTCCATGTGTACAGTCACCGCTTGTGTTGCTGGAAGAAGGTGTTTGAGATGAATAGATCATTGGTCTTGCAGAATTCTATCAGTCTTTCTCCAGCTTCATTACTGTTGCCAAGTCCATATTTTCCAACTACTTTGCCTTCTTCTTTGTCGCCAACTTTTGCGTTCCAGTCACTCATGACTATCAGGATATCCTGTTTGCATGTTCTGTCAATTTCAGCTTGCACTTGTTCATAGAACTCTTCAATTTCATTCTCTTCTGCAGCTGTTGTTGGGCATATACTTGAATTATAGTTGTGTTGATAGGCAATCCTCGTAGACGAATAGAGATTAAGCGTTCGCTGACTGCATTGTATTTCATTACAGTTCTTGCAAGTTTCTTCTTTATTATAAATGCAACACCATTTCTTCTTTGTCTTTCATTTCCAGCATAGTAGACCATGTGATCATCTGATGCAAAGTGCCCCATGCTAGTCCATTTCAGTTCGCTGACACGCAACAGATCAAGTTGTACACGTTCCATTTCATTCTTGACCACCTCCAACTTCCCTTGGTTCATGCTTCGTACGTTCCATGTTCCAATGTGTAAGACATCTTTACAGCTTCTGACTCTCATTTCATGTGCAGCTACATCAGCAGTCAGACTTCCCGAGGGCTTTGATCCAACCACATCATAAATGCTGGCTTTACTCTGAAAAGTCTTCAGCTCTTCCCCAGTAGCTAGTTGAGTGCCTTCCGACCTGGGGGGTCTCATCTTCCAGCACCATAGCACAATTTGTTTTGTTGTAACTATCCATTGGGTTTTCATGGCAAGATACAGAAGTAGATTGCCGGGCCTTTCTTCAGCGCAGTTTAAGTTTGGTGTTGTTGCCGTTGTCACAAAAATGTGATCCTCCACCGTCAACACTGTCCCATTTTGCTGCTGCCCAGATGGGTGGTTTGCCTTGGTCTGGCACCTCAGCTGAGACCTGTCCATCTTGGGAGACCCTGCCAGTAGTTAAACTACTGATAGTTTAGCTCTCAGCATCACTGATGCACGCATGCATGACAGCATGACAAGCTGCAAACCAAGTTTGAGACAGAGCTTAAAGATTCCAAATTACCCATGCCTACCAATAGCCAAATTAATATGAATAAAATACAGTCCCTAAAATGCTTGTATGCAATTGCTAGAAGTCTAAAAAATAAAATGAGAGAGTTAGAATATATAGCACTAAATGAGAGGTTAGATATGATTAGAATCTCAGAGACATGGTGGAAGGAGGACAACCAGTGGGACACTGTGATACTTGGGTACAAAGTATATCGTAATGATAGAGCTGATCAAATTCGGTGGAGGGGTTGTGCTCTATGTTAGAGAGGGCATTGAGTCAGAAAGGATTAAAGTTTTGCAGGAAACAAAATTTGCTGTAGAATCTCTATAGATTGAAATTCCATGTAAAAAGGGGAAGGCGATGGCAGTGCGGTTGTACTATTGACCGCCTGGCCAGAATGAACAAATGGATGATGAAATGCTCAAAGAAATCAAGGAAGCTAACAAAAGTTACAGCACAGTAATAATAATAGGTGATTTCAATTACCCCGGTATCGACTGGGTTAGTGTCACATCAGGACATGCTAGGGAGATAAAGTTCCTAGATGAAATAAATGACTGCTTCTTGGAGCAGCTGGTTCATGAACTGACCAGAGGGGAAGCCATATTGGACCTAGTCCTTAGTGGAACACCAGATCTGGTGCAAGAGATAAGGGTGTTGGGGCCACTTGGCAATAATGATCATAGCACGATCACGTTTGATTTAATTAGTGGAGGAGGGATGGTAAGGAAATCCACAGTACTACCTTTTAACTTTCGAAAGGGAGACTATGATAAAATGTGGAAAATAGTTAAGAAAAAACTAAAAGGAGCAGTTGCAAAGGTTAAAGACTTACATCAATCTTGAGTGTTGTTGAAAAATACTATCTTGAAGGACTAGAAAAAGGGACTGTTACTTCTGGAGAGAGATCTGCAACTGTGAGTATATACTTCTGGTAATTTTCTAAAAGGAATTCTTTGTATTAAAGCTAATTAATCTGTGAACCCACTATTTTTTGTTAAATCAGTCAGGGCCTAGTAGCAGCAGTTTAAGTTTAAATTTAAAACACAGAGGAGAACTTTCTGGTTACATTTCATACCCAGCAGAGAGCTTGTAGTATAAATTTAATAGTCACTCAGGGCCTAGTAACAGCAAAGTACTTTTAGTTTAAATTTAAAACACAGAAGAGAGCTTTCTGGTTACTTCTGGAACCCAGCAGAGAGCTTGTAGTCTAAATTTAATAGTCACTCAGGGCCTAGCATCAGCAAAGTACTTTTAGCTTAAATTTAAAACACAGAAGAGAGCTTTATGGTTAAATTTAGAACCCAGCAGAGAGCTTGTAGTTTAAATTTCATAAGAAGTTAGAGCCTAGCAGCAGCTAAGAGCTATAATTTCACTCAACTTAGATAAAGGCTAAACACGAACCTGCCAAAATCAAGCTTATACTCCCTACTACAAGGAATACATACAAAACTTAAATGAATAATCACTCCATTCCTATGCATTGATACCCTACTTGTATATGGTTACAACTGTTATAATCTGCCTATGCGGTAGGGACAGTACTTTTGTTTAAATTGTTACACAATCTGTGTTAGTTGAATTATTGAATTATTCCGCTTAGTTTTCTAAACCCTATGTTGTGCAAGTTAAGATGTTCTATGTAAAAAGTTATAATTGTTCTATGTAAAACAATCTCTGCATTGTTGACTGTTGTTAATTGTACACCGCAACTGATCGCTGGAAGATGCGGTATATAAATAAGTGTTAAATAAAAAAATAAAATAAATAAAATAAAATAATTTAAATCAAGTCAGAATTTAGCTTAGCACAAAAGGCAGAACTGGGTCTGTACTCTATGAGCAAGAAATAAAGTCTTCTAGAGGCCTTTACAAAGAGGCCTTCTACCTAGGGGGCAAGAGACCTGCGAAACCTTTTCAGTAGATGTTAACACCAGGTGGCAGATCAAAAGGCCATTTTGAAAGACTCCTCCTATCCAAGCAAGGACTGTTAATTACCCAGGAAGTTGGTCACAGCTTACCTCAGCAGCACAGGAATAAATAGCTCAACCAGAGCTCTGTGATCCTCTGTCTTGAAGGACTGGAAAAAAGGGACTGTTACTTCTGGAGAGAGATCTGCAACTGTGAGTATATACTTCTGGTAATTTTCTAAAAGGAATTCTTTGTATTAAAGCTAATTAATCTGTGAACCCACTATTTTTTGTTAAATCAGTCAGGGCCTAGTAGCAGCAGTTTAAATTTAAAACACAGAGGAGAACTTTCTGGTTACATTTGATACCCAGCAGAGAGCTTGTAGTTTAAATTTAATAGTCACTCAGGGCCTCGTAACAGCAAAATACTTTTAGTTTAAATATAAAACACAGAAGAGAGCTTTCTGGTTACATTTAGAACCCAGCAGAGAGCTTGTAGTTTAAATTTCATAAGAAGTTAGAGCCTAGCAGCAGCTAAGAGCTATAATTTAAATCAAATCAGAATTTAGCTTAGCACAAAAGGCAAAACAGGGTCTGTACTCTTTGAGCAACAAATAAAGTCTTCTAGAGACCTTTACAAAGAGGCCTTCTACCTAGGGGGCAAAAGACCTGTGAAACCTTTTCAATAGGTGTTAACACCAGGTGGCAGATCAAAAGGCCATTTTGAAAGACTCCTCCTATCCAAGCAAGAACTGTTAATTACCCAGGAAGTTGGTCACAGCTTACCTCAGCAGCACAGGAATAAATAGCTCAACCAGAGCTCTGTGATCCTCCGTCTTGAAGGACTAGAAAAAGGGACTGTTACTTCTGGAGAGAGATCTGCAACTGTGAGTTGCAGCAGTTTAAGTTTAAATTTAAAACACAGAAGAGAACTTTCTGGTTACATTTCCTCCCCAGCAGAGAGCTTGTAGTTTAAATTTAATAGTCACTCAGGGCCTAGTAACAGCAAAGTACTTTTAGTTTAAATTTAAAACACAGAAGAGAGCTTTCTGGTTACATTTGGAACCCAGCAGAGAGCTTGTAGTACAAATTTAATAGTCACTCAGGGCCTACCATCAGCAAAGTGCTTTTAGCTTAAATTTAAAACACAGAAGAGAGCTTTCTGGTTAAATTTAGAATCCAGCAGAGAGCTTGTAGTTTAAATTTCATAAGAAGTTAGAGCCTAGCAGCAGCTAAGAGCTATAATTTAAATCAAATCAGAATATAGCTTACCTCAGCAGCATAAGACAGGGTACTGTGTAGCAGCCCTCTTTTAATAAGAATTGAAGGAAATATCGATAAATCGGAAAGATGTATTACAACTATTAGATAAACTGAAGAGTAGCAAATCACCTGGGCTGGATGGTATACATCCAAGGGTGTTGAAAGAACTGAAATATGAGATTGCAGACCTGCTATTAGTAATCTGTGAACTATCATTAAAATCATCTCTAATACCTGAAGATTGGAGGATCGCCAATGTAACACCAATTTTTAAAAAGGGTTCCAGGGGTGATCTGGGAAACTACAGACCGGTGAGCCTGACATCAGTACCGTGAAAAATGGTAGAAACCATTATAAAGAATAAAATTACTCAGCATGTAGATAGTCATGACCTAATGGGAGACAGCCAACATAGCTTTAGACAAGGAAGATCTTGTCTTACTAATCTGTTATGTTTTTTTGAAGGAGTGAATAATCAGGTGGACAAAGGTGAGTCGGTTGATATTGTGTATCTGGACTTTCAGAAAGCCTTTGACAAAGTCCCTCATCAGAGACCTTTGGCAAAACTAAAGAGTCATGGGATAGGAGGCAGTGTACTATTGTGGATAAGGAACTGTTTAAAAGATAGAAAGCAAAGGGTAGGGCTAAATGGCCAATTTTCCCAATGGAGAAAGGTGAATAGTGGTGTACCCCAGGGATCTGTGCTGGGTCTGCTGCTTTTTGACATATTCATAAATGACCTGGAAAATGGAATGACGAGTGAGGTTATCAAATTAGCAGATGACAGAGAGCTATTTAAAGTTTTTAAAACCCATGAGGATTGTGGAAAATTGCAAGAGGATCTTGATAAATTGGAAGACTGGGCATCTAAATGGCAGATGAAACTTAATGTGGACAAGTGTAAAGTTATGTAACTAGGGAAGAAGAACCCAAACTACTGTATAGTTACATGATGCAAAGTTCCACATTAGGAACCACCACCCAGGAAAACGATTTAGGCGTCATTGTGAATAAGATGTTAAAACCCTCCACCCAGTGTGCAGTGGCGGCCAAGAGAGCAAATGGAATGCTAGGTATCATAAGGAAAGGAATGGAAAATAAAACAAAGGATATTATAATGCCTCTGTATTGTTCCATGGTGCGACCGCACTTTGAATATTGTGTGCATTTCTGGTCGCTGTATCTTAAAAGGGATATAGCGTTATTAGAAAAGGTTCAGAGAAGAGCCACCAAAATGGTAAAGGGGATGGAAGGATACTCCTATGAAGAAAGGCTAAAAAGGTTAGGGCTCTTTAACCTGGAAAAGAGACGGCTGAGGGGAGATATGATAGAAGTCTATAAATTAATGAACGGAGTGGAACGGGTAAACGTAGATTGATTGTTTACATTATCAGAATATAGAAAGACTAGGGGACATGCAATGAAACTACAGGGTAAACTATTTAAGACTAATAAGAGAAAATATTTTTTCACTCAACGTGTAATCAAACTCTGGAATTTGTTACCGGAGGATGTAGTAAAGGCTGTTAGTGTAGCTGGGTTTAAAAAAGGTTTGGACAAGTTCCTTGAGGAAAGGTCCCTAAACCATTATTAAAAAAGGACCCAGGATATCAATGCTTGACCCAATACGGGCATTGTGGAATCTGTGTCTTTTGGGGAAACTGCTAGGTACATATGACCTAGATTGGCCACTGTTGGAAACAGGATACTAGGCTTGATGGACCTTGGTCTGACCCAGTATGGCATATCTTATGCTCTTATGTACATTAAGGCAGTGAAAGTCACAACAGGACACCAGGCATTACAGAATTTCAGACTATTATTATTTTATTTATTTACATTCTCTTATATACCGCACTATTCTGCATCAGTGCGGTTTACATTGAACAAACTGAAATTACATTGAACAGGGCATTATCACTTGGAGATAACTATTTTACAGGGAACATGGGCTATGGAGGGTTAAGTGGCTTGCCCAAGACCATAAGAAGCACCTATGGGACTAGAAACCCCAAGTCCTTCTGGCCCAAGGTTGCTGTCCTCTAGTGGGATTTGAACCACTGACCTTCCGGCCTGAAGTACCTTGCCCCAACCACTAGGCCACTCCTCCACTCCCCCACTATGGGGTGTTGCATAGAGTGCAACTAATAAGATGCTGTAGGGCAGCCTACCATTGCTGAGTTTCAGAAATGTGTATTCTGGGACAGGGAATAGCAGGGTTTTTGCCAAGTGTTGTTAGATACATACTTAAGTGGGAAACATATGGCAATGTAGAGGCAACATGTACATCTCATCGTTAGTTCAAGGGGTTAAGTGATTTGATTGCTTCCAGTTCTGGGAACAACATGAGCCAACAGTAAAGAAGTGAACAGTTGATTATTATGCATAAGAACAGCTCCAGGAAGCAATTTATTTTTATTTTCATTGTCAGGGCCAGGCTGATATTCTAGAAAGATCGCTGGATAATACTCTGGGAAGAAGGTAGGTCTGTAGCTCCTTCCAGCATACATTGCAAATCATATGCATTCCCTAAATGGGGAAGTATAAAAGAACACAGCCTTCAGCAAAAAAAAAAAAAAAAGATGTAATAAAGGGATGCTACAGAGGAACTGTATGATGCACTTGAAAGAACAAGTTTAATATGGTGAACTATTTGTCAAGCCAACATATTAAATAAGGGCAGCAGCAAGCCTCACAGTCCCATTCACCCCTACACCACCCTAAGTACTGACACCAGAACATACCAAAACACAGAGATTTCCTAGAATAAATAAAAATGGCTGCAGCCTTTTATTGGATGTCTGATAGTGGAATATAATCTAGATGCTCAAGCTCCCCTATAGTCTAGCCATTCCCTGGAAAATGCCTGTAGGGCTGACATATCCATCATCCCATGGATTTTCAAAGGCCAACCTCAGCATAGCAGGGACTTATTTAATGTTGAAGCCCTCTGGGGGACTCTCCTGACAGCCCATCACATAAAGCAAGACGGCTGTTCCCTTTTAGCTGCAGGTGTGATGCTACAGGTACCTCCTTGACTCTTTCCGCCTGGCCAGCTCACTGCTGCATCTCATAATCCTTCCTCTTAGTTGTCGCAAAGTGAGTCATGGAAATGTATCCACTTTACAATCTCCCATTATTTAGGCTTGCTAGAATTAAATTCATGTTTTTGTTTTCACCTTCTTTGACTCCATGTCATGTGGCTGTTGAGAGGGCAGAAAATATCTATGTAATAATGCTACTTTATACTGTATGGCGGCATCTTGTTGCTATCAGGATTGATTTCCAAGCTCCATATTGCTCATGAGGCCAAGCCCCTTGCTGCCAGTGCACTCAGGAGATCTTCAAAGTAAGATCTTCTTGAATTGCTGTACCTTGAAGAGTTTCTGCAACTGCTGCTGCCAGTACTAGAGTAAGACATCAATCTTCGATTTTTGCTCTTGCACTTGCCCCTCTGTGACTCCTTTTCATGAGTCCCTTCCTGTAATTTCACCCCATGCCTCTCACTGTTTCCCTTCCCTTCTTGTCTGTTCCATATCACCTTTTCGTGTTGCACTTATTATACATTTCAAAATATTCAAAAGTCTGCAATGCAACCACATTTAGCGATAAATTAAATAAGATAAAAGTGAGCTCAAATTTCTATTGCTCATAGATTGAACTCAGTAAAACTGTGTATCTTCCATTATTGCTCACCAGAGGGAGGAGTGGCCTAGTAGTTGGGGTCATTGCCTCAGTCCAGAGGGCTGGGGGTTCAAATCTTGCTGGAGACAGCAACCTTGGGCTGGAGGGACTGGAGTTTTTAGTCCCACAGATGTGCCTTGTGCCTCAGGTATACAACATAGACTGTGAGATCTTTGGGGACAAAGGAACTATATAATGTACACTGCTTTGACTTGGTGAAAAGCAGTATAAAAGCATTGCTAAATAAATAAACAATTGTAAATCTCTTTCCTTGTGCAACTAAAACTTTTACCATTATAGAAAGCAGCTAGTTTATGAAGCCCTTAAATATATACTTCAGTGCAACCATGTCCTGACAGATAAATAGCTTCTTCAGAGTGGATTTTTCAAATCATCTCATCAGCACAAACAATAGCAGAACTTCTCATCTGGAACATGGCTCACCACTGGTAACCTCCTTCTCCTCAAAGTGAGCTCCATTTACCTGTATTCTTTAAGTGGAAAGCAGCAAAGGGTACAGGCAAATGGAGTCACTTTGAGGAGAAGGAGGTTACCAGTGGTGTGCCACAGAGATCTGTCCTTGGTTCAATTCTTTTTAACATCTTTGTTAGTGATATTGTGGAAGGGCTATCGGGTAAAGTTTGCCTCTTTACGGATGAAACCAAAATCTGCAATAGAGTAGATACCAAGGAAGGAATAGATGACATGAGGAGGGATCTAGCTAAGCTTGAAGAATGGTCTAGAATTTTGCAGCTGAGATTTAATGCTAAAAAATGCAGAGTCATGCATTTGGGCTGCAAAAATCTAAGGGAGTGGTTAAGTGTAGGGGTGATGTACTTCTGTCCACAAAAGAAGAGCGAGACCTGGGCATGATTGTGTCTGACGATCTTAAAGTAGCTAAACACGTAGAAAAGTGACGGTGAAAGCCAGAAGGATGCTTGGGTGCATATGCAGATGAATGGCCAGCAGAAAAAAGGAGGTGATAGTGCCCTCATATAAGTCTCTGGTGCGACCTAATTTGGAGTATTGTGTGAAATTATAGAGACCACACCTTCAAAAGGATATAAACAGATTGGAGTCGGTGCAGAGGGTGGCTACTAAATGGTAGTGGTCTTCGTTATAAAGTATATAAGGACAGACTTACAGACCTTAATATGTACACCTTAGAGGAAAGGCGGGATAGAGGTGATGTGATTGAGAGATTTAAATACGTCTGTGGCATAAATGCACAGGAGGAGAGCCTCATTTGATTGAAAGCAAGCTCTGCTACGAAGGGTCATAGGATGAGGTTGAAAGGAGATAGACTCAGGAGTAATATGCAGAAATATTTATTTACTAAAAGAGTGGTAGATGCATGGAATAGTCTCCCGGTGGAGGTGGTAGAGATGAGAACAGTATCTGAATTCAAAAGAGCATGGAACAAACACAGAAGAACTTTAAGGTAAAAGAGGACTATTGTAGTTGATGTGGAAGTGCAGACTAGAGAGGCCATGTGATCTTCTTCTGCTGTTATGCTTCTGTGTTTCTACTACATAAAGTGCAAATGCTGAAAATGATTTCAAAAAATGATGTGAGAGCCTCAAACAGGATCTTCATATTTTTTCATAATCGTGCATGTTCATATGACCATACTCTGTCATTATAATTTAAAGCACTTGTCTTAGAGCTTCAGGCTGTCACCAGACACAGTTCCCTTGTTCCCTGACTCGCATTTTGCCATTCCATGATGACTGCTAATGCCAGGGGATGGATGCACACCCCCCTAAAGTGTTAGCATGGATTTCCATGCATCTTTTGCACCTCAAATGTGCACCACCACATGCTTTTTAGTGAACACATCCCTTTGTGTAGTAGGGGTGGGGTTTTTTAGTAATAATGGGGGGAGGGTATTCAGTGGTGGTGACTTGCACTTGTAAAGTGTCTTGCCATCACCGCTGAAGTCTATCCCTAGATATTCAATGCCGGGGCTATATCCTCCTGCCTGGCCCATAGGTGGAGCTGCTGGACCTGGAGCGGAGACAGCACAGCAAGCCACCCGCAACTTTAAGGTAAGTTTGCTGCCCTGCCTTCACCTGTGGGCCCGAATGGGGGGGGGGGCACCTGCCTGTACCACATCACTTGGGGGGGTGGCCCACAACCCCCCTGGCCACAAGGAGAGTGCCTGTCTCAGATGCTGAGGGGGCTGGGAATGCTATTGGGTAGTACTAATAACTCTGGGGCCACTGTCATAAAGAGGATGCTGGGCTAAATATACTAGTGAGCTGACCCAGCATGGCTGTGTTTAGCTGCTTTGTATTTGATACTGAGGAGGGCAATAATCATAGGGGTTCTGGTGCATGTCAAAGGCATGCTGGTACACGCATTGCTAGCTAGTGTAGGGCCACGACAGCGCTGGATGATTCCTACATTAACTGTGCAACCTTCGTTAGGGTTGTGAGTGGGTGGGTTAGAGGTAGTGAGCATAGCGTAGTTAGTGCTGGGTTCAAACTACGTGCTAACTGCATTATCATGAGTTCACCTTACATCACCTCAATAGGTGAAGTTAAGTGCACCCATGCAAATACCGCCCGCATTAGGAGGAAGCGCTCCATGTTAACTGCTGGGGAAATGCTTTCCACACCCCCGATAGTTCATGCAGTAGTGTTGCATCTGGCACACCATAGTTTCAGCACTTTTGGTGCGCTAGGTGCAACACCCTAGCGCCTGTTAGTAAAAGGGCCCCAAAATGTTGTTTCATCCATTAAAATTTTTTTTTGTATTATTGCCCACTCTATCTGCAGGTAAATATACATGTGTTGCTTCACAATCTGTGTACTTTGATCCAGGGGTCTTAGATGCCTTCCTGAGATGGAAATACAGTAACATGCAGCATTTTAAATAATCAAACTGCACAGATACTTTTGCCTGGTGAACTTACCCACTGAAAAAACAGGCACAAATTTGCGTGGATATCATTTTGTGAGTGAAATCCATGAAAATTCCATGCGTGCATTCTTTTTTTATAACCTGCAGATAAAATTTACTTGTGGGGTTTCATTATCTACTCCATAATATGGAGTATCAACCCCTATCCATTAAGATCTGCCACTTTTCATTGGCTTTGCCCTGTTGATTAATGATGGGAACATAACTGATGTCAAGCAAGGAAGATATTTCATGGTTCAGTGGAGAAAAGCTATTTTTCAGAAAAACTGTGTCCTTTCCATGCATGGAAGATGCCACTATCTCATGTAATTGCATTGCTTAGCAATAATAATTAATAATAAAATGTTCATTTTCCTGCTACCATCATCTTCTGAGTTGCGGAAGAATTAGGATTACTAATATTCGGTCTGCTTGACTGGTCAGGTCATCTTACCGATTCAGATTGTACATGACTGATACAAGCTGTCTAGAATGTAATGAAGTGAAGGACAATCTCATAAGTGATGTAGCAAGCTGGTTTTAAATATAGGGGTCAGTTTTCAAAGAAAGTCAAAGCAGCACCTTGTGGATGACAATATTGGAAAAGAGCTTTTTATTCTTTCCATTCCAATGAATGTTATAAAAAATTATACATAAGGAGTCAAGAATGCCTGTTTGCCTGTTTCTCTGTCTATCAGGGGGCAAAATGATTCTTTGACATTTTAATGGGACAGGACCAAATTTGACATGGGGAAAACACAGTGAAAAGAGAAACCAAGTTTGAAAACCGAGCCAGATTTGGACCAGGGATTTGAGAGAAATAAGTTTCCTCTTACCTCCCCCTCCCTCCCTCCTTTCAAAAAACAAAAAGAAATGGTCCAGTACATTTCTATAGGAGAAGCAATTTCAGCTACAGTGAAACCGAGCAATTTGGAAATTGTTTCCCTAAAACTGCACCTCCCCTCGTCTTTACTCTGCCAGTGACAGTCAAACACAGAGCCAACACATATCCCCCCCAGACAAACATACACACAGATACGACAACTGACATACAGTACATATAGATATATATACACACATGCAACCAGATGCACAGCACACACACACATATATATATATTTTATAAATACACCACAGATTTATACTGTACTGACACACACACAGATACACAATACAAATTCATTTACCACATATACCATATACATTTTAGAAAGGTTGTTTAGGTGCCTCCTGTGATGTTCATGTCAAAATGTCTGAATTTCCATGGGAGGGGCAGCAGAGAAGCTGAACACGGTTAAAAGCATTCCAAAACTGACCTATCTCTGCCTCAAAAGATAAATGTTTCTGCAAACCAATAAAGAAAACAGGGACATGCAGAATAAAGGGGTTATTTTGGAAGCCCTATTCATTCTTTGGACATCTGAAAATGAGCGTAGGGACATTCAAAGCACAGAGACGTCTCTAGAGCCATTAGAGAAGATGGGTCCGTGAACATCCAAGTCTGAACAGGGAGGTATGGTGGAGGCGTGGCTGGGGCATTCCCAGGAACCTGGACGACCGGAGTCACATCTATGTTTAGACCTGCTCCAGGCATGAACAGGCATATCAAAAGTGGTTGTTTTGGCTGAAAAACAGCCAGAGGGTTTAGAGAAAATAACACTCCGTTATCCCAGGTACTCAACACAATTTCAATGTCAGCAATAGGTGGATTTGAACCTTGGCTGTCCTCTTCCTAGCCTACTACTTTAACCTTTAGGCAATTCCTAGTTATTTAAGTTCCATCATGCTATTCTGGGGATGTCTATGCAGATGCCCCTGCAGACGTCCATATCAGGCTTGTCCACATTTATGAAATCATGTCTGCACCTGGACATGCCAGCTTTGTTTTTTCAGACGTTCTGGCTTAGATGTCCCAGATTACACTTGGACATCCTTTCTAAAATGCTCCTTTAAGGGTCCAGACATGTGCAGAGACACAGCTTTTTTTTTTTTTAGAAACATCGGAGTGTACAATATGGATGTTATTGGGAACAGCAACATAGACGCATGCACAATGGCATTTCAGAGCATGGATGTGTGTATGTTACCACATACGCATCCCAGCCTGCCATTCTAGATATGGTGATGTGCAGAACCGCAGAAGTATTCAAGGGGCCTTGATTTCCACCCGCTATTCTGCTATGACAAGAGGGAATGCCCTCGCTATCCTAAATGTTGAAAGCTGGCCAAAGCAACCATGGACCTGTGTGGATTTGGGCGCTGTGATTGGCATGTCTGAATGGGCATTTACAGATGTGCAGATCACAAACAGAGCTTCTAAAATGCCTCCCTCCCCTCCTTAATGTATACATGCACCCAGACACACGTCTATGCCCTCACAGGGATTGTAAATAATTCCTTATCCCTGATGGACTATCTTTTAATGATTCAAATATGTATTTAGTTTTCAGAATATAATTTACAATGAAGTAATTTTCTGACCGAATCATACAGCTTTCTTAATGGTTGCGATGTGTACTGTAAAGCAATATCTATTGCCATGGGCAAGGCTGGATTAAGACATAGGCAAACTAGCCACATGCCTAGTGACCAAATGTTCTGGGAACCATGTTAGATCTGCTCAGGACTAAGGAGTCTAGGATTACTGTCTGACATTTTTCAGGATTCTACAGATTTTTGCATTAATGTCTGGAAATTAGAAGGATGTTAACAGGTCTGGACGTTTTCCAGTTTACATCTATCTGCAGCTCTCAATTCTTTCCCGTGTGTGATCGATCCTGCTTTGTCTGCTTTTATTGAAACTAGCAGTGGAAACTCTGGGTAGGATCAGGCCAAAGGGAAGTCACCGAGGGTGGAAGCAATGCAAGGCAGTTTCAGACAAAGAAAGGGAGGGGGTGAGCCATGGGGAAGGTCCTGTACTGTACAAATGAAGCTCTTGCATGAGGTGGTCCTAGGGGAATGAGCTCTGCAAGAGGTACTGCACTGGCCTTGGACAGGGTTGGTGAATGTCGAAAAAGAAAGTGTGTTTATGTTTCTGTGTCTTTCTCTGGTGGGGTCATGTGCAAACTAAGTGGAAGGGACTTTGCAAACTGTGAAATTTGCCCAGATCACTATTTAATTACCTGACCAAATTGCTTTGAAAACTGTCCTAAGACTGGCTTCCCGGTCCAGGTCTTTTCAAAGCCACCAAGGAAAGCTAAATATTTTCTGTTTCTACCCTTTGTGAAGCCTTTTTTACACTTGAATATTTCTAGATTTATATCATGGACATATTGTCTGTAAATCTCATTCTTCGGCCTTAAATCTTACTTTATGGGTCTGTCCACTCTTGGAATCTCTGGTTTGGCCCAAAGGCAATGGAAGATGAAAATTATTTATTCAATTTCCCCGATTCTCAGTTCACTGCTCTAACCACAAATACCACTTTGAAGTACAGTATATGCTTGCATGGTTCCCATGTTCACCCACAAACTGCTGCTGCTACAACACTCAGAACAAGCCCTCCAGGTTCCTCTATGCTATTTCTAGAGAGACGAAGCATAGGAAGAAACTCATGAACAAAGATCCTGGAAGGGATAGGGGTGGATGGAAAAAGTGAGAAAAGAGAGTTAATTTGACTTTGGCCATAAGACAGTGGTATGCTGTGGTTAAACCGTGAAACTTATCCTTGAAAAATTGACAGTGACAGGTAATGATTTCACATAACACTTGGTTTAATTTGATTATTCTTCCTGATCCAACTGAATGTTCAGACACTGCATCATTCAAGGCAGCCTCTCCCCTTTCCCCTCCAAGTTAAAGACACACACACAAACAATGCAGCTACAAACATGCACATGCACACATGCAGTGGGGTTTGAAAAAATTCCATGAGCCATGCTCTGCATGCTTTCCCCGCTTGTTTCAGTCTTTCATTGCTATGGTCCAGTGGTGTAAGCTCCACTCAAGCTGCCCCCGCAATGTGGAGGGGAGGGCCCGGGCAGAAAGGGGGCCCACATAGTGGCAGGAAGGCAGCACGGCAAAAAAATCAAAGCAGTTTACATTGAACGATTATATATTACATGGAATCATTAACTATACATTAAACAGGTTACATTTTAACGATTGTTGGATCTACAAACCAATGTAATATATATTGAATAGTTAACTATTTACATAGGGGTCTATTCCGTCCTGCAAATAGCAGGGATGGACGTCCTGTTGGGACGTCCATCTCCATTATTCGCCCCTCTGCTGGCCCCGTCAAAAGCCTCCCCATACGAACAAGGCATTTGTACGGGGAGGCTTAGACAGGGGGCATTCTGGATGCAGAGTGAGGGCGGGGCATGGGCGGTCTGCAGTCCCGGACATACAGGGCCAATTCTGAGGTCAGCCCTGTACATCCAGGATTAGCAAACTGGACGGGGGACATTCCACATCTGAGATGGAATAAGTCCCCCTGGACATTGGGGGACGGCAGGCCTGGGCAGCAACAGAAACGTGAGGGGGTGCAAGGGATTCCCCGCAGCCCAACCCTGACCATGAAAGGCCAGATCGGGGGGTCAGGCTGTGGGGAAAGAAGATTGTGGTCGGCGGCCGGGATCGCAACTCCTGAATGGAACCGTGGTGCCATGGTAATGGGACTCCATGGCACCATGGCTCCATTTAAGAGCCTAATTGAGGTAGCTGAGCAGGTGACTGTGCATGCAGGCGGATTGGAATCGGGTCCCAGCCTACCCGTACAGGTCCTAGACCCAACTCTGATCCCATGGGGCATGTCTAGCCCCCGTGGGATCAGAATCAGGTCTACCTCTAGTAGTCCTGATTACAATTGGATGTGTAGGGGCCTGGACACACATTGGAATGTGCCTGATAGTATATACATTGTATTTATTTTGAGAACATTATTTACATTGTAGGTTGCATTTGTAGTAGCATTTTCTCCAGGACCAAGCAGGAAGTCAGTCCTCACATATGGTGACGTCGGCGCCGACGGAGCCCTCATGCGAAGCATTTCCCCAGCTTTCAAAGAAAGCCTTTGGGAATGCAGCGCGCATGCGTGGTTCCCTTCCAGCCCAAGGGTGTCATCTTGCTCAGTCTTTCTTTTTCCGCGGAGCCCAATGGACGTGAGTTCGTGTCACCCGGGAAAAGTAGAATTTTTTTTCGCTATTTTGGCTTTTTCTGATCCGGTTCGACGCTGATTCCCCTTCCCACCTGGGCTCGGTACACCGGTATCGAGTCCGGAATTTTGATTTTCGGTTTTTGTCCTTCGTGACTAGCATTTGCGCTCTTTTTGTGTTTTCACTGGCAGCCCGGTCTTTTGACCTTGCAGGGGCCCTTTTTTCCCCGATGGCTGCTAGCAGGTTCAAAAAGTGTGATCGGTGCAAGAAACTTATGTCTCTCACCGACACACATGACTGCTGCCTCCGTTGCCGTGGGCCCTAACCATGACCCGCTGTTCTGTGGCTTGTGCGGCAAAATGTCATCGAAGGCACTTTGGAGCCATCAGCATCAACGTGAGAGAATTTTCTCAGAGTCCGCATCCGGCCGGGCCCGGACTTCGTCAAAGGCCTCGACTTCTTGGGAGTCTGACGCCGAGTGCCGTCGGGGTTCCTCTGAGAGGGAGTCTCCCACCTGGGAGCACAAAAGGAAGAAGAAGCTCATGAGGGTGGCATCGGTGGAGGCTCCTGGGTCCTCGAGGGCCAGGTCATGTAGCCCTGACCGCTGCCCCGGGCTCTCGGAGTCGGAGAGGCCATCCAAGTTACCTCACGTGGAGCCGGAGTCCCCGAGTCACATAAGTGCTGTTGTCCTCATAGACTCTCCTCCGGGGGAGCCGATGGGTGTCGGGCCCGAGTCGGGGGCTGCTGAGTCTCCTGAGCTTGGACTCAGGTTGACGGCCTTGGAGAGCAGCTTGGCTGCCTTCATGGAACAGCAGCGGGTGTTGATCGCCGGTCTGACTGGTGCATCTGCCCCAACCACCGGGACCTCGACGTCCAAGTCGGCCCCGGAGACCGAGCCAATCCTCAAGTCAATGAAGTCTCGAGTCGATCCTCTGTCATGGTCCTCCTCGACCTCCCGTGCGGGGACGAGGTCATCGACGCCGATACCCTCGGCATCGGGGCGGGTGGCACCGAGGCCCGCAGGGCCAGAGCCACTCGATTCTTCCTCAGAGGAGTCGGCATGGGAGACGGAGGACGAGGAGTCTGAGCCTCGGAGTCTGAGCCTCGGAGAAGGTCCCCCCCCCAGAGGATACCCGGTTCTTGGACTTCGTGAGGGACATGGCCAAAGCCTTGGCCTTCCCTGCGGACGCCGAGGAGGAGCCTCGAGCCGAGGAGCTCGATGACCTCCAGTAAGACTTTCCTCTGAAGGAAGCCTTTACTGTACTGGTTCCTCTGATGCTGGAATGGCTACTCTTCCGTATGTGGGAGGCACCAGCCTCGGCGGCGCCGGTTCTTAGCAAACGGGTCGATTCCATTTATTGAGTCTGTTTACAGAAAGGGTGGATTGACACTAACCACAAAGGTTGCTTTATTTGCAGAGGCTGGTCTTCTGGACCATTTATAGCTTTGGGCAAATTCGGTCGCTGAGACCTTTTAAAATTGAATAAAAGGAGGGTCTGTTACCAGAGTATGTTTCACGTCCTCATTACAGACGATCCGACAAAAAAATATATAATAGTTTATAGTATGCTGTTTATTAAAACATGTTAATGATGGTGTGATAGGGATTGTAAGAGCAGGCCTTTCTTCATTGGTTCACCACCTGGAAGGGCAAGGCTTCTACTCCAGGTACTTCCTGGTACCACAAAGGACAGGAGGCCTCCGGCTTATCCTAGACTTGCGAAACCTAAACAAGTTTCCGGAGAGGGAAAAGTTTAAGATGCTTACCCTTGGGATACTGCTGCCCTACCTCCAGCAGGGAGACTGGCTATGCTTCATAGACCTAAAGGATGCTTATACTCACATCCTCATTCATCCAGACCACAGACAATATCTCAGATTTGTGGTGGGAGGAAATCATTTTCAGTATAGGGTACTTCCCTTTGGCCTAACCTCTGCCCCCAGGGTTTTCACCAAATGCCTGGCGGTGGTGGCGGTCTATCTCAGGAATCAGGGAATTTTTGTCTTCCCATACCTGGATGACTGGCTCATCAAGCCACTCTTCGCACTTTCTCTCTTCTTCAGCATCTGGGCTTTGTCATAAACTACGCAAAGTCCACTTTGCTCCCCTCTCAGAACCTAGAATTTATAGGGGCAAGATTAGACACCCTGCAGGCAAGAGCTTACTTGCCCAAGGACAGAGCCCACAGACTGATGGACTTGGCCAATCAATTTCAGAGCAATTCTCCGGTTTCCGCCAGGCACTACCTGCGGCTCCTGGGCCACATGGCATCCACGGTACATGTGACTCCGAATGCCTGTCTGCACATGTGGGCTGCTCAGTGGTGCCTCAGAGCTCAGTGGGCGCAGGCCACAGGCGACCTCTGAGACAGAGTGAAGGTGTCCAAACCACTTTTGGACTCCTTACAGTGGTGGCTACATCTCCCAAACCTTCTGAGGGGGGGGGGGGTACCTTTTCAGGCTCCAGCACACACAAGGGTGCTGACGACCAATACTTCCTTAAAGGGCTGGGGTGCACATTGCCAGGGCATGCGCACTCAAGGCCTCTGGTCTTCTCGGGAGACCACACAGCAGATCAATCTTTTGGAGCTGCGAGGAATCCGCCTAGCTCTACAGACTTTTTCACATGCCCTCTCTCATCAGTCTGTCTTAGTTCAGACGGACAATCAAGTGGCAATGTTCTATGTGAACAAACAAGGGGGCACGGTTCCAGGCTCCTATGTCAAGAGGCACTGGCCCTTTGCTCCTTTGCAGTCAAACAAGGCATGTTTCTCAAAGCAGTTTATCTACCTGGTCATGAGAATTTCCTAGCAGACAAGCTAAGCAGGATTCTCCCGCCTCACGAATGGTAGTTGAATCCATGGGTGGTCCAGCAGATCTTCCTCCGCTGGAGACTTCCGTCCATCGATCTCTTTGCCAGTCCACAAAACTGTCAGCTGCCCAGGTTTTGCTCCAGACAGCCGCATCCACTGGGGATGGCAGCATATGCTTTTCTGATCTCTTGTTCTATGGGCCTCCTGTATGCGTTTCCTCTCACGCCCCTGGTGGCCGAACTCTGTTCAAGATTCTCCGGGACAAAGCCTCGGTGATTCTGGTAGCCCCCAGATGGCCGAGGCAACCGTGGTTTCCACTTCTGCTACAGTTGGCGGTGGAAACTCCATTCCCTCTGGGGTTGCAACACGATCTCCTGTCTCAAGATCAGGGTTCCCTTCTGCACCCCAATCTCAGATCCCTAAATCTGATGGCCTGACTGCTGAAAGGATAATGCTAGCTCCCTTGCTTCTGCCTAAGGAGGTTGAGGAGGTGGTTTTGGCCTCTAGGAGGCACTCCACCAGAATGTCCTATGCCCTCAAGTGGCATAGGTTTACGATATGGTGTGCTCAGCGCAATGAAGATCCTTTCTCTTGCCTTGTGGTTTATGGTTTATGGTTTATTAACTTAATATACTGCTAAACATAAGGAACATCATAGCGGTTTACAGAGTTCAAATTATAATGGTCACCATGAGGTGAGAGGAAAAGAAAAAAAGTGTGCCAGTAGTACTGCAGTATCTACTTCACCTGTCAGACCTAGGCTTTAAGTCTAACACTGTTCGTGTCCACCTCAGTGCTCTGTCAGTGCACCACTCACCGGTGGAGGGACAGTCTCTGTTGGTTCACCCCTTGGTGTCCCGCTTTCTCAGAGGTCTGCTTCTTCTCAAGCCTCCGGCTTGTCCGCCGGCAACTGAGTGGGATTTGAAAGTGGTCTTGCAGCAACTTACTCGCCCACCGTTTGAGCCGATGGCTACTTGCCATTTGCGCTTCCTTTCTTGGAAAGCACTCTTCCTGGTAGCTCTTACCTCAGCCAGACATGTGAGTGAACTACAAGCTCTGGTTTCTGATAGACCGTACATACGGTTCTATAGGAACATGGTAGTCCTACGGACCCATCCGAAGTTCTTTCCAAAAGTGGTCTCCTCTTTCCACCTCAACCAGGAGGTGGTTCTTCCGACCTTCTTTCCCAGGCCGCATACCAGCCGGGCTGAAACAGTCTTGCATACCCTGGACTGTAAGAGGGCATTGTCTTTTTACATAGAACGTACGAGGGGGTATCGAAGGGTGACTCAGCTCTTCATTTCCTTTGACCCTAATAAGATGGGGTTACCTGTCTCCAAGCATACGTTGTCCACTTGGGTAGCAGATTGTATCACCTGGGTGTACAAGGCAGCCGACCTCCCCTTGCAGGGTCGAGTCATGGCCCACCGTATCAGGGCAAAAGCCGCATCAGTAGCTCATCTCCGCTCTGTTCCGTTGGCAGACATCTGCCGGGCCGCTACTTGGTCTTTAAGCCAGATTTTTGCAGCCCACTACTGCCTCCAGAGAGAGTACCGAAGGGACAGTGCATTCTTTGAGGTTTAGGCAACTCCTACCCTCCGGCCCTTGGTTGGGCTACCGTACAGGGGTGTTCTCAGAGGATATTCTTCTCACGAATGCTGAGGCTCTGGAGAGGGATCCATTTTTCAGCTTAGGGTTCCCGGTAGCCTAGAGCTGGGGAGTCCCATATGTGAGGACTGACTTCCTGCTTGGTTCTGGAGAAAGAGTAGTTACTCACCTGTAACAGGTGTTCTCTAGGAGCAGCAGGAATCAGTCCTCACGACCCTCCCTCATCCCCTGGAGTTGCAGTCATATACTTCATTTTGTTTTTGCTGTCTTTTAGCTATGTCATCAGACTGAGCAAGATGGCACCCTTGGGAGGGAAGGGGACCGCGCATGTGCGCTGCATGCCCAAAGGCTTTCTTTGAAAGCTGGGGAAATGCTCCGCACGAGGGCTCCGTCGGCGCCGACATCACCCATATGTGAGGACTGATTCCTGCTGCTCCTGGAGAACACCTGTTACAGGTGAGTAACTACTCTTTATCTTTTAAATTAGAAGGGTTATATGTCATGTGTAGTCTAGTCAGTGGTTGAATTGTTCTTAGTGGGGATCTAGTGGGGTGTTCTGGTAATTGTTTATGTGACTGGATTTTCAAAGTATTCTTGGAATAACTATGTTTTTAGATGTTTGTGAAAACCTTTATGGTCTTTTATAGATCTTATTGTCTCTGAGAGTGAGTTCCAGAGACCTGGTGCATAGAGAGAGAAGAATCTGCTTGATGTGGATGAGCTACTTTTGGTGAATTCTGCCGAGGTGGCTAGGGAATTCTTTGCATTTACTCTCCTTTCCCTATTTGCTGAGGTGGTCTGCAGGAATGTTCTTAAGTAAGTGGGTGTTTCAGTCTGTAGTGTCTTTAAATAGTGTGTATGTTTTTGTATTTTATCCTGCTGTTTATTGGGAGCTAATGTAGTTTTCCAATATTGGGGTGATGGGTTCTTTTATCAGCATTTGTGTGATGGTTTGGATAGCAGTGTTCTGTGCTAATTGGAGGCATTTTATGCTTTGTTTTGGTAGGCCAGTGAATATACTATTACTGAAGTCCAAGTAGGGGAGCACCATTGCTTGAAGTGTCGTGCAGAAGTCATTCGTGGACAGTAGAGGTTGTAGGCATTGTGATGTCTTTATTTTGGCATAAATTGCTCTTGTGGTATTGCTGATGTAGCTTGTCATGTTTAGGTGGCTGTCAATTGTGATGCTTAGGTATTTGACCTCTTTTTTGACTTCTAGGATTGCGTCTTTTACTTGCAGGGTTTTAGGTGGGGTGAATGTATCATCCCTTGATATATAAAGATCCTGTTTTTTTATAGTTTATATTCAGGTTGTGTTTGGCTAGCCATGAAGCATGTGGTTATTTTAGTCTGATTGGAGCTGTTAGTGTCAACTAGGGAGTATAGCATAATGTCATCTGCATATATGTGATAGTATATACTATACTTTTGGATTATTTTGCAAATGGGCTGTAAGTAGAGGTTAAAAAGTAATGCTGATAGGGCGGAGCCTTAAGGGATTCCTTGTAGTTGAGGATAAGGCTTTGATGAGATGGGTCCACTTTTTATTTGCTGTTTCCTGTCATTTAAGTATCATGTGAACCATTGTAGTGGAGTGCCTTTAATACCTCGATCTTGCAGTCTGTTAAGTAGTAGGTAATGACATATGGAATCAAAGGCAGATGCTATGTCTAGAAAGATCATTATGAAGGCTGTTTTCTGTTTGTCAATTACTCATATCATTCTTTAGTGCTATTAGTAGGTTCTCTACTCCATGGTTGTTCTGGAAGCCGTGTTGTTGCATGTCAAGTGATGAGTATGTTTCAATGTATTCTTGTAATTGATTTAGGACTATTTTTTCCATTGTTTAAGCTAATAGAGGAAGGCTTGAAATAGGTCTGTATGAGCTAGGGTCAGATTTGTTCAATGTTGTGTTTTTTGGAATAGGCCGTATTGATGCAATTTTTAGGTCTTTAGGCATATATCCTGTTTCCAGATTTAGCTGTACAATTTTGACTATTACAGGGGAAAGTTCCTCATGTGATTTTTTTCACCCAGCTTACCAGGCAAGGGTCATTGGTTGATGTGGCTGTATTTAGATCAGCTATTATTTTTTGTAGCTGATTTGAGGATATCATTGTGAATGTCATCCATTCAGTGGTGGGTTTGAGGTGGTTGTTATAATGGTTGGTGCAGGTATCTTTCTCAGTTTTCCCATGTAGTACTGTGCAATTACTTCTTATGAAAGTGTAGGTTCATCTTGCAAATGAGGTTTGATAAGGGATATTACAATGCTGAAGAGTTCTTTCGATTTGTTTAGCAAGGACTTAATGAGTTTTGAGTGATATTCTTTCTTATTTCTGTTGATGGAATCACGGTACTCGTCTAGCTTTTTCATATAGTTTATTTGAGTTCCATGTTATTTTGTCCATATCCAGATCCTTTCCAGTTTTCTTAGGTGCTTTCTCTGAGTTCTGAGGTCTTGTGTGTACTGAAAGAAAGCTTGATTGTACCAGGCTGGATACACAGTCAGGCCCTGTGTATAACATTATATTACTATAAGCCCTAAGAAAGAGTTAATATCATTTGTAGCTCCTTATTTAATACCATCCTTGAAAACTCTGTAGAAGAAACTGGGTGAAAGGTTTTACATAACATAAACATTAGTCTTGTTATTAGAAAGATAAGTAAAAGGCAAGTTGTTTACCCAGCTTCTCAGTCTCTTAGTCTCTGGTCAGAGATATCAAACTCCGCAGAAAACAGGAGGAGACAAACTCTCCTGCCGCAATGCCTTTGATATATTGTTCTACAGCACAATTTTCACTGCATCCTTTTGCTATATACCCTTGTGGTTCATCTAATCCTTGAGCTAGCTAATTAATTCGCTATAAGTGTATCTAGCATTTTTTTTAGTATTGTCTGTTTCATCTATTGCCTATCCTTCTCTTTCTCTGTATTCCATATTTGTTTTTTCACAAAGCTTCCGTGCATTTAGATCCCGTTGAAGCCTATATCAATTAGAGTTGAAGCCTATATCAATTAGAGTAGAATCTTAGAAGAAGGAAATGGCTAATTAACTCTTTAGCTTTTATTATTTTTTCACATATAATTTGATCATTGGCAATTGTGCCTTTTTGAGACTTCATCATAACATGAAGTTTTATGTTACTAATTTCTCTTTAATTCACACAAATTGAGGAAAGCATTCTGCTTCTTTACTTGTTGTTGCTATTTCCTGTGGTAATGTATTTTACAATTTCATTGTATATACCTTTACTGGTTATGCGTTTTCATATTACGCTCCTTTATCAATGTTTCTTTCTGTTTGTTCTTACCTATATTGCAAGACCTTTTGCTGCTTTTAATACTATGTTATATGATGCTACACTTTGTGGTAATATATTTTTCTCCACATTTTATGACTTGTGTTTTTTCGATGTTATTTTGCATGGTCTCATACTTTGTGATGATGTATCTTACATCTTAGTCATATTTGCACTTTTTATGTAATGTCCTTATATGGATGTTTTTACTGTCTTTCAATGTGTTAAGACCCTTTTTAATATTGTATGTACAGTAATCAGTTATATTTTAACATGTGCGTTTTAATGTATGTTTTACATTTATTTTTAGACCCCTGAAGAAGGCCTCCGGCCGAAACTTTTTAGTTGGGTCCTCAATAAACTTTAATTGTATTAATATACCTACGTGTAGGCCTGGTCCTTAGGTTCCGCTTTTGGTTTGTCTCCAGAGATATCAAACTGTCAGTGTTAGGATTAATTATAATTAAGGCCTACATAGTCATGTCTGAGAATATATGTATGTCTTGTCATGATTGTCTATGATGTGCATGCCTATAGAAAAGTATGTTATGAATATACGTAACACTAGGCGTAGAATAGAATATGTATATTATGAATATACGTGATGTGAGACGTAAAATAATAAAGTGAAATTATGCTGTGTAATGGAATCTTTACCTATAAATAAAGTGGCCTAAAGCTATGATATCAGAGTAAACATAGGCAAAGGCCTATCTTACTCTCCCAAAGCTTTGGTGGATTTTATAATACAAGTGTGTTGTGTATTATTTACAGATTTGTGTATTATTTAAAGATTGTGATCAATTAACCTTCTCCTTGCTTTGTGTGTGGATTTCTGTGACCCAAGAGCCCTATCTGTTATAGGTGAGGGGGGGGGGGTGCAGAGTACTCTTTCATGTACCATACTGCACTCCTTTTATTTCTCTTAGGTATTTGTGGACTGTCTTCGTCTATTGCTGCATTTTGTATGGTTATATTCCAGGTTTCTATGAGTGTGTCAATATCTGTGGAGTCTGACATAAGTTGCAGTGTAATTTCCTCCAGGAATAATGTCTTGTCAAATTTGCAATATCTTTGAGGTGCAGCAGTCAAAGTTAATTGTGAAGTGGTCCGTCCAGGGGACAAGCTGGTTTTGTAGTGATTGACATGTGTGTTTTTTGGTAGTCTCGGTATAAAGATAAAATCCAGGGTGTTTCCTCTTGTGGCTGTGGGCGTCTGTATGATTTGTTCATATCCTAATGAATCCATTGCATCTAGGAATGCTTGTGAGGTTCCTTTGGGCACTGTTAGGTTTAGGTCACCCAGTAGAATTATTTGTTTGTGGGGAGTATTGTCTGAGCAGAGTGTTTTGAGATATGATAGAGATCTATAAATTATTGAATGGAGTGGAAAGGTTAAACATAGATTGATTGTTTATGCCATCAAAATATAGAAAGACTAGGGGACATGCAATGAAGCTACAGGGTAACCTATTTAAGACTAATAAGAGAAAATATTTTTTCACTCAACATGTAATCAAACTCTGGAATTCATTACCGGAGGATGTAGTAAAATTATTAGTGTATGCAATTTATATGCATTCTTTTGAAACATAAAACCTGCCTTTTCCAGGTTCATTAAGGGCCTCCTGAACTAACGTGCAAAGTGATTTCATAAAAGTGCACTTTGTAAAAAATAGTTCAAAATGTCGGAAAACAAACTTCAAATTTCTGGCATTTTGTGTCATTTTTCAAATGAAATTCATTTTGTGAAGTCACTTCAAAAAAGTACACATTGCAATAATAACCTTTCATGCAAAGCTCACCTTATATGAAAGTTTAAGTTTGGCATTGATGAGCTTCTGTGATACAAATTCATATAAAACAGCTCCATTAATGCCAAAAATTGCAAATATGAGCCTATGAAAAAAGCTTTGGGGGCCTGTATTTGCCCCCCAAAAAACCTTACACCTCTGAAGGTGTAATGTTTTTTCAGAGCAGCTGAAAAAAAGGGTTTCTATGCATGCAAGAATGCAATTTACAGTGCCCTCATAGTCTGAATTGCTTTTGTAGATTTATTGTTCATGGCTTTTTTGTCTTAATTGTTTTGAAATAGATAGTGTGTTTTATTATTTATAGCATGCCCTGTTTAAGAATATACTCTAGGGATAACAGGCTACAAAAATAATAGATACTTTAGGCAGTCAAAATTTGACTGACTAGGTTAAGCAGATTCTCGTTGGAACTTGCCTAGAAGTATAATAATAATGGTATACATGTTTTAAATGAAATGAAAATCTGGCTCTGGATGGCCGAACTAAAGCGAAACTGTTTGTTTGAGTGGAAGGCAACAAAGGAGTTTCCTAAATGGAGTTCACTTTGCGGATGAGGATGTTACCAGAGGTGAGCTATAGACTTCCGTTTTTTTCAGTTTTTCTGAAAGTGATATTGCAGAAGGATTAATGAGAAAGTTTGCATTTGCACAGATGATACCAAAATCTGCAACAGGGTAGATAACTCCAAAAGGTGTGGAAAACATGAGGAGGAATGTCCAAAGTCAGAGGAATGGTCCTGTATTGGCAGCTGAGATTTAGTACTGTAGTATTCATGTCATGCATTTGGTTGCAAAAACCTAAGGGAGTGGTATAGTATAGGGGATAAAGTTCTTCTGTGCACAAAGCAAGACTACGATCTAGGGTGATAAGGTCTGATCTTAAGGTGGAGAATTAGATAGCGACAGTAAAATCCCAAAGGATACTTGGGTACATATAGAGAAGAATGGCTAGCAGGAAAAAGGAGGTGTTATTAACTCATTATAAATCGTTGGTGAGACCTCACTTGCAGCACTGTCTTCAATTCTGGAGACTAGCCCTTCCCAATGAGATAAACCAGATGGAGTCAGTCCATAAGGCAGCTACTAAAATGCACAGTCCTCATCATGAAACTTATGGGATAGTTTTAAAGATCTAAAGACGGAGGAAAGGTGAGAAAGGGGATTTGATAAACATATTTAGGGCCTGATTTTATAGCAAGTCACTTATGCGAGAAGTCCAAAAAGAAGCCTGTTTTATAAAGACTACACATGCGCCTCTTTTGATTTATAAAATAAAATCTAAGATCCAGCTCCAGTAGTGCCCAAATGCTGAAGCATATATTTGAATTCCCTCTGAGGCAGCTGTGAATCTGCGTGTACCCCATTGGTGTACGCATGTATTTTATAAAATATGCACATGCATTACCTCTTTGCCCCTGCTCCTTTTAACTACACTCCAGGAATGCTTCTAATTTACAGGTAGTGGCAGAAATAATTGAATTTTGGGTTACACCGTAACTGAAGGGTTATTCAAAAGAGCTCTGGATTTTTTTTAAAGGGGTTAGCAGAGAGACAGTATTAAGGGCCAAGGTAGATAATATGCATATGTGGATGGACTGAGGAGAATCAGGCTTTTTAGTTCTCTGCGACTCAAGTTTCTAGATGTTTACAGGAATCCCTCAAGGCTCTCCATTACCCCCAATTTTGTTTTAAGCCTTATATATATATATATACAGGGTGGCCCCCAAAAAGTGAGAACATCTCATAAATTAAAAGCTTAAGTAGTTTACTTATGTACTTTTTTTAGTTATATAACATCTTTATTTTGACAATTTCTGGTCGCCATCTTTGTTTTTTTAATTTGTCAATCGTTTACATCTATGTTTTTGAATTTTTAAATAACTTATATGCTATATATATACAGGGTGGCCCAAAAAAAGTGATAACATCTCGTAGCATATAAGTTATTTAAAAATTCAAAAAAAAAAATATATATATATATGTGTGTGTGTGTGTGTGTGGTGTGATAGCTGCAAAAGGCCCATGGTAAGTTCAAAATCTCAACGGTATCTACAGGGGGCATTCCCAGCAGCAAGATTGCAACAATTTTTGTTAGTACTACTGAAGAGGCTAGGAACAGAGTAGTACTAATAAACATGGCAGCAATCTCACAGTACTGCTCCCTAGCAAGAGCACACTAGGCGGCAGCACCATGTGTCCATAGCCATTTTGAGAAGCCATGATGCAGGGGGCAGGAATGGAGAGGACCGCTCCTGTTTTCTGTGGCCACTACATTACCACAGTGTTAAGGTAAGGTCTTGGAAGTGTTAGGAGGGTGGGGAGGCCAAGGATGGCCCCTACTAGGCCAACTAGCTAGTTGGGTCTTATCATTTTGGAGGGGGGCCAGGGGTCTGACTGGCTAGCCAGGATTATTACAAGTAGATTATGGAGGGAGAGGAAGGGAGGGGGCCCAATAGACTAACCGGGCTTTCAACTTGGTTGGGGGGGGGAGTGTCCCGATTCCCCTGGATAGTTCCCGATGGAGATCAGGATCTGTCCAGGGGGGACCGATGCTGAAGGGGTGGGGAAGGTCATTTTATTTTACTTGTCTATGCCACGGATCTGTACATCCATGGTGCCAACAATGATCTTAGGTTGGGGGCCCAATCGAGGCACTGGGGAGCTGTTCGCAAAGAGGCCCACAGAGGAGTTGGTTCCAGATAATGCCACCTCTGGTGGCATTATCTGCAACTGTGATTGGGCAATTTTTGTCAGCCATCATGCAAAATATTTTTGCACATTGGCTTCCAAAAATTGGAACACCAACTTCCTACACACAAAATGCAGATATTGCAGAAAAACGCCTGCAATATCTGCATTCGCCTGCATTAGCTACTACCGCCAGGCGATAAATCTGCATTATCCCTGCAGTAACAGCTAGCTTTAGTAGACATGCCCCTAAATGTCTATGCTTGTGGCCTAGATAGCCTAAACAAAGATGTCCTTATTGCCATCTGCCCATAGAGCACTATTTATAAAATTGTGTGTAGGATATGAGGGGTAGGCTAGTGGTTAGAGCACTGGCTTGCTAGCTAAGAAACCAGGCTTCAATTCCCACTGGAACTCCTTGTGGCCTTGGACAAGTCATATAATCCTCCATTGCCTTGGAAGAAAGGCCTGGTAATCTACTTCCAGTCACACTGGCAAGAAAACCCAAGAGCTGCTGGGTCGCCAGGAGTCAGCATTGACTCAAAGGCACACATTGCAGTGTGTGTGTACGATATGTAGTTACACTGGCTTCCAATAATCGCAAGGGCAAAATTCAAGATAATCCTCAACATATTCAAAATCATCCACCACCGCTCAGCAGACACGATCCAGGATATAATAATCAAGGACATCGGAAACAGGCCTAGGAGAGCCAACAATGGTAATAGGCTCAGCACACCCGCAGGATATCACAAGATGAAACTGGCTACATCTAAGAGAGCGCCCTCGCTGTTTTTTTTTTTTATTTACATTCTCTTATATACCGCGCTATTCTGCATCAGTGCGGTTTACATTGAACAAACTGAAATTACTTGGAACGGGGCATTATAACTTGGAGATAATTATTTTACAGGGAACATGGGCTATGGAGGGTTAAGTGGCTTGCTGTTGGCACCTTCCCTATGGAGCTCCCTCCCTAAGGAATTAAGGGCCCTAAACGACACCAAGGACTTCCGCAAGTCGCTCAAGACCCTTCTGTTCACGGAGTCCTATGGACATTACATAAGATGCCAAGCACTAGATTCCACTGCAAATGACCCACCGACAACCTACATCCAATTGAGACCTTTTTTTGTAAATAGCCTGTACATATGTACATCTTATCCCTTTTCCTGTTAAATGTATACCTACAATTGTGTTGTTGACCACTTTGACTGAAGGATAAGGTGGTATACAAAACTGTCTACATAAAATATAAATAAATACATATATAAATAATATGCATGTACTGTAGAACTTGTATTCTTGTTCCCCAGACTATGAAGCCATTTCTAAGGTTGAGAAGGAGCTTGAATTTATGTATATATTGAAAATATATGTTTTTGCACACAAATTAATCCAGAAAATGTCTGCATGCCAAAGAATAGGTGTAAATGTAAATACACTAATTCCCTGGAGTAAATTTCAAAAAGGCAATGTGCACATAAGCTGTAAAACTAGAGGGCATAACATGAAGCTGCAAGGGGGTAAATTGAAAGGCAATGTCAGGAAATACTTTTTCACTAAAAGGGTGGTGGATGCTTGGAACGCCCTCCTGATGGAAGTGGTGGGGGCAAATACAGTGACAGAATTCAAAATGGCATGGGACAGACACAGTGGATCCCTTTACAGCAACAGGATAAAATCAAAATAAACTTAACTATCTAATGGGCAGACTAGATGGACCATACTGGTCTTTATCTGCCGTCAGTTACTATGTTACATACTTTTGTTTTGAAAATTCGCCTTTGAAAAATCATGCAAACAAGTCATGAACTGAGCACCTTTTTGTTGATCCCACAAATCCTTCTTATCATGCTTCTGTTTTCAAGACAAAGTCAACATGTCTGTTGTATTATTATTTTTTATTTTCACCTTATTGCTTCCTTAAAAAAAATCATATGAAGGAAGAAAGACCTCTAGTTGGTGCACTAGTTATTTATTGTGGAAAGTCCCTTTCAGGAGCTCCAGTATTCAAGCTTATCATACTGAGGGTAGTGTTAGAAAGAATTTATTTACAAAAGGCCCAATATTTTCAGGGATTAATGTAGTTAGCAGACCTTGGCCAGGATATTCGGCAGCAGTAACATGGTTAATGCCACTGAATATCCGTGGGTGCCGCTATGCACATCTTGATGCTAGCTGGCTAGCATTGGGGCATTCCAGGACTAGAGCAGAGATGGCATGTGGTGATAACCGAGCAGTCGAGATATAGAGCCACTGACTGATTATTTGCGACACAGTGAAAGTTAGGATCTTTAAAGGCTGGCCTAACATTCACCATAGAAGCTAACCAGGCAGCAGCTGGTGCCTGGTTGGCTTCATCGCTGTCTAGCTGATCTGGATATTCAATACCGGTGGCCAAATATGGTTCCAACATTGAATATCCGGGTCTACAGTTCAACGGTGGCAGCTAGTTGCTTTAACAGCACTGACAGGGCCAATACAAGGACTGGAGATGCTCTAGGTGGGCCCTCCATCCTGCTGCCCTCCCTGTGGCCTGGAATTGGAGGAGGATGGAAACGGCACATGGGACGAGAGGAAACCATTATGCAATGCCAGAGTGTATTAGTAAGCACTGTGCATGGTTTAAGGGCTATTGCCGCTTCTGCAGGTCCTGGAGAAGGGCGGCAGCGGTGACAGGGCCCCAGGAGGACCAGTGCCATAGTCGCCTGCCTAGATCTCCTGGTGCTAGCGCCGGCCCTGGCCACTAAATATTGGGCCCATAACATTTTACTCACCACATAAAAAAATGTTCAAGGTGGGATGACAGATAAATTGAAACAATACAAGCTTAAAAATAAAATCAACACTATAAATACTATTAATAACATTAACATTTCGGACGGTAATTTAGAAATGTTTCTGCCAAATGTGGAGCCTTTTCTAGGAAGTGGAGGAGTCCACATTGATATGCATCCACTTATACTGGGAGGAGCCATTTTATAAACCAACATGTGGGATTGGGATGCTGTTCCAAGGGCTGCAGAGCAGAGATGGTGTCCATCTGTCCAAGAAGGGTCGACGCGTCTTCAGTAGCAGACTGGCTAACCTACTGAAGAGGACTTTAAACCAGATTCATTGGGGATGAGTGAAGAAAGCCCTCAGGTAAGTGAAACATTAAAAACCTTTATGGAAATGGGTAAAAAGGGCAGCATATGGAAAGCAGTGTGTATAAATGCCTGTAGCATGGGAAATAAGATCCCAGATGATGAGCTTTAATGGGAGAGGCTGACTTGGATTTAGTGGCAGTAACAGAGACTTGGTTCACGGACAACCATGACTGGGATGTAACTATATCAGGCTATACTTTATTCGGAAAGGACAGGGTAGGAAGAAGGGGAGGAGGAGTGGCCCTACAAGTAAAAAATAATATTAAAGCTATGGAACTACAGGGCTTAAAAGGGAGAGAGGAGGCACTGTGGGTTAAACTAGAAAGAGGGAAAGAGCAATCTATTTGCATTGGCGTGATATACAGACCTCCCTTACAGGGAGAAGAGGCAGACGTTAATTGAAAATATATGCAGCATTGCCAGGAAAGGGAAAGTGCTACTGATAGGGGATTTCAATATGCCAGATGTTGATTATTTTAACATAGTAACATAGTATATGATGGCAGATAGCATCCTTGCTGCAGTATCATCTAAAAGTAAGGAGATCCTGGATTCTATACAGGGAGAACTATTCAAGCAACTGGTAACAGAACCCATATATGAAGGGCCATACTGAACTTGGTGTTTACCAATGGTGAATGTGTTTCTGATGTTATGGTGGGGGATCATTTCGCATCCAGTGATCATCAAATGGTGTGGTTCAGTATTAGAACTAGGGCTATTAAAATCTATTCAAAAGCAAGGGTCTTAGACTTTAGGAAAACTAACTTTGCCAAGATGGGCCAATATCTCAGGGAGTCTTTAGTGGGATGGGAACAGCTGGGAGATGTAGAAAATCAGTGGGCAAAACTGAAAGGGGATATTTTAAGGACAACCAACCTTTTTGTTAAAATAGTAAATAAAGATAAAAAGAAAAGGAGACCACTATGGTTTTCGAAAGAAGTAGCTGAAAAGGTGAAGAAAAAGAGGGAGGCCTTCATGAAATACAAGAGATCACAGAGAGAGGAAGACAGGTATCTGAAGAGTAGCAAATCACCCTGGCCGGATGGTATACATCCAAGGGTGTTGAAAGAACTGAAATATGAGATTGCAGAACTGCTATCAGTAATCTGTGAACTATCATTAAAATCATCTCTAATACCTGAAGATTGGAGGATCGCCAATGTAACACCAATTTTTTATAAGGGTTCCAGGGGTGATCCGGGAAACTACAGACCAGTGAGCCTGACGTCAGTACCGGGAAAAATGGTAGAAACCATCATAAAGAATAAAATTACTCAGCATGTAGATAGTCACAACCTAATGGGAGACAGCCAACATGGCTTTAGACAAGGAAGATCTTGTCTTACTAATCTGTTATGTTTTTTTGAAGGAGTGAATAAACAGGTGGACAAAGGTGAGTCGGTTGATATTGTGTATCTGGACTTTCAGAAAACCTTTGACAAGGTCCCTCATCAGAGACTTTTGGCAAAACTAAAGAGTCATGGGATAGGAGGCAGTGTACTATTGTGGATCAGGAACTGGTTAAAAGATAGAAAGCAGAGGGTAGGGCTAAATGGCCAATTTTCCCAATGGAGAAAGGTGAATAGTGGTGTACCCCAGGGATCTGTGCTGGGTCCGCTGCTTTTTGACATATTCATAAATGACCTGGAAAGTGGAATAACGAGTGAGGTTATCAAATTTGCAGATGACACAAAACTATTTAAAGTTGTTAAAACCCAAGAGGATTGTGAAAAATTGCAAGAGGATCTTGATAAATTGGAAGAATGGGCATCAAAATGGCAGATGAAATTTAATGTGGGCAAGTGCAAGGTTATGCACCTAGGGAAGAACAACCCAAACTATGGTTACACGATGCAAGGTTTCACATTAGGAACCACCACCCAGGAAAAAGATTTAGGCGTCATTGTGGATACCATGTTAAAACCCTCGGCCCAGTGTGCAGTGGCGGCCAAGAGAGCAAATAGAATGCTAGGTATGATAAGGAAAGGAATGGAAAATAAAACAAAAGATATTATAATGCCTCTATATCGTTCCATGGTGAGACCGCACCTTGAATATTGTGTGCAATTCTGGTCGCCGTATCTTAAAAAGGATATAGCGATTTTAGAAAAGGTACAGAGAAGAGCCACCAAAATGGTAAAGGGGATGGAAGGATACTCCTATGAAGAAAGGCTAAAAAGGTTAGGGCTCTTTAACCTGGAAAAGAGATGGCTGAGGGGAGATATGATAGAAGTCTATAAATTAATGAACGGAGTGGAACGGGTAAACGTAGATCGATTGTTTACCTTATCAGAATATAGAAAGACTAGGGGACATGCAATGAAGCTACAGGGTAAACTATTTAAGACTAATAAAAGAAAATATTTTTTCACTCAACGTGTAATCAAACTCTGGAATTTGTTACCAGAGGATGTAGTAAAGGCTGTTAGTGTAGCTGGGTTTAAAAAAGGTTTGGACAAGTTCCTGGAGGAAAGGTCCATAAACCATTATTAAGAAGTGACTGAAGATATCAATGCTTGACCCAGTACAAGCATTGTGGAACTTGTGTCTCTTGGGGAAACTGCTAGGTACTGTCACACCCCCTCTGGCCAAGCGGTAGCCTCCTGTATTGCAAGGCCCCTGGAGGGTGGTAGTTGTGCCTTTATGAATATAAATGCAAACACTTCTTTCTTCAAATCAAAGGGTTTTTATTCCCCGTCCCATTGAGGGTATTTTTATCTTCAAGGAACATAAATTATATGCTTTGCTTGGACATCTTATATACAATAACAAAGGGAAACATAACTTGCTTTCTTCAGCTTTTAAAGGAGAAATCAACCAAAAGAACAAAAACTTAACTATTGCTGTAAGGTTCTCTCCCCTGGTAGCTGAGAGTAGAGCATACCTCTGTTCTGCCTCGAGAGAGAGAGTTACAGGCTTGTTGCTGTATTACTGAAGTTAAGACACCAAGTTACTTTCCTTATCTCAGGGAGAATTCAGGTTCAATTAATGATAAAGAACAATCCATTAATTCCTGTGTATCATTCTCCTCAGCATTCTGGTATTCCATCATCTCAGGTTGACTGGCATATTCATTCTGTACTTTAGGAGTACTCTGTGAGACTTGCTGCCTAAGTACGTCAACCAGGAAGTTCTTCTCTTTCACCGGGCTAGAGCCTCTCTGGGTATTACCATATATACTGGAATAGAGATTTCCCAGGCACTGCCCCTGCTGGTACTTTTGAGTAGAGCTTAGCCCCTTACTTGCTCTGCTCGTGGGATAATTAAGGGAACTTTCCAACCTATCCAGGTTTCCCTTTTGTAACCCAGCTGAGCTGAATCGGAGTGCTCGTGACGGAGTTTCAGACGGAGCTGTGAACTTACAATTACAAAACTCTTCAGCTTTATCTGGTAAGTAAAAGCTTTTCTCTTGCTCATACACACTATTTTGCTGTGGATATCTCTCTGATTTATTCAGGTCCTCAGGTTCCCTCTGACCTTCATATGGGCACTCTAATTGCTCCAGAGTTTCTTTATCACTCTCTCTTGCATTCTCATACCTGTGCCATGCTTCCCGGGGCTTTAGCTGCCCTCTCTGTATTTTCTCCAAGTGTGTCCTTGGCTGCCACGGCTTCTCTCTCTCTCTCTCTCTCAGCTCCGGCACCAGCTCCTGGCTTTGCCTTAATCCTGATCCCAATCCGAATCCTAAACTGTCTCTGAATGTCTGAGAGCTTGTTTTAAACCAGCGTTCGCTTGCTCCACCCTTAGTTAGCTGAACCCTGTCAGGTGAAGTGAATTCCCTTCCTGTGCTAGCTGGGTGTGTCCTGATTGAGCTTTTGCACATGTTCCTGCGTTGCTCAGGGTAACTATCTGACACTTTCTTGTTTACCCTGTCACTTTTTCTGTTTTCACTTGTGCTGGCCTGCATTTCCTCTGTCTGTACAGGGTCTACCCTGTTACAGTACATATGACCTAGATTGGCCATTGTTGGAAACAGAATACTGTGCTTGATGGACCTTGGTCTGACCCAGTATGGCATTTCTTATGTTCTTATGTTCTTATCTATATTTGGAAAAACTTAGAGAAGCTAGTAAACTAGTCAGGAAAGCAAAGATTCAAAAAGAGGAGAAAATAGCCAATGCACTAAAAGGGAGAGATAAGATATTTTTCAGATATATTAGTGAGAAGAGGAAGAACAAAAGTGGTATTGTCAGACTCAACGGTGAAGGGGAGGAATATGTAGAAGCTGATGAGTATAAAGCAGAATTGCTTAACAAATATTTCTGTTCTGTGTTCACAGATAAAGAACCAGAAGAAGGACCTCAGAAAACATCCACAAACAGGAAAAGAAGCGAGGGGCATCTTGAACAATTTTCAGAAGACTGTGTTCGTGAGAAGCTAGCTAAACTTAAAGTAGACAAAGTGATGGGACTGGATGGGATATACCCGAGAATACTGAGGGAACTTGCTGATGTTCTAGCAGCTCCACTGACTGATCTTTTCAATGCCTTGTTGAAGTCAGGAGTGGTGTCAAAGGACTGGAGAGAGGCTCATGTGGTGCCTTTACACAAAAGCGGAAGTAAGGATGTGGTTGAAAACTACAGGCCAGTTAGTTGAACTTCGTTGGTGAGTAAATTATTGGAAGCGCTGCTGAAAGAGAAAATAATGAGGTTTCTGGAGTCCAGCGGATTATAGGATCAGAGGCAGCATGGGTTCACCAGAGGCAGGTCTTGTCAGACAAATCTGATTGATTTCTTTGACTGGATGACCAAGGAGTTAGACCAAGGGAGAGTCCTAGATGTAGTGTATTTAAATTTCAGTAAAGCCTTTGACACTGTTCCTCACAGGTGACTTATAAACAAACTGAGCACCCTAGGGTTGGACCCTAAAGTTACAGCTTGGGTTGGAAATTGGTTGAGTGGGAGGTGACAAAGGGTACAGGTAAATGGAGTTCACTCTGAGGAGAAGGAGATTACCAGGGTTGTGCCCCAGGGATCTGTCCTTGGTCCGATTCTTTTTAACATCTTTATTAGTGGTATACCTCTGTGCCATAAATGCACATGAGTAGTATAATGGGTACACTACTCATCAAACTGATTGACAGGTGAGATAAGGATGACAGGAGCCAATCAGCGCTCACTTCCGGTGTATGGCCTGCCTCTGGCCATGCCCCCTCCCATAGAAATGAACGGTGAGCTAGCTCCGCCCATCCACGCCCCCAGGCATGGCCACACCCCCACTCTGACATGCTCCTACCCCACCCCCAAGAATGACATCAGCCAATCAGCACCCATGTCCGGGTTTGTGCCACACCCACACCCTGCCCCACAATGATGGCATTAGCCAATCAGCGCCCACTTCCGGGTTTGTGCCACACCCATGTCTCCCACCCACAACCACGCCCCCAGCCTACATCATTGGAAATGACATCACCGGAAACAGGGTGTCATCGGAAATGGACAGTGTCGTTTTTCGATGACATCAGCGGAAGCAGAGTGACTGACTCCGGAAATATGTTTTGCTTCTGGTTAATGCTGACATCTGCAACATCAGGAACCATGGAAAACAAAATAAAAATGCTTTCTCTCCCCCTGCCCGAGTTTTTATTTTTTCTCACAAAGCAGTGCAATGCTTTTGTGTGTATTGCAGACTATTTAGAACTGATTTTTAAAAATAACCCTTCGGTAGCAGCAGGAACACAAACCTGTATCTGTACAGCATTTGGTATACAGGCTTTTCTTTACAATTGTTAAACTGCAATTAACACATCTTTGTTAGAGGAACCAGTGCTGTCCATGTGATAGAATTTTGCTTTTAAGACCTCACTGTTTGAGAGAAGTATTCTGACAGCAGAGCTTTTCAGTCTGAAACACAGAGAGACCTGAGTTCAAATCCCACTGCAGCTATTTTTTTAGTGGCTTTGAAAAAAAAAACCCAATACAGAGAAACAAGCCTGGGCATGCTTCTAGGATATGGTAACATGTGATTGGTAGAAAGAACAGGCTATACTTTAAAACACACAGGATTTGTGGAATAAATCCATTCTGAAGATGTTAGCAAAATAAAAAGAATAGTCAAAGCATGGCAATCATGAAGGAAACCTTATTGAAGAGCATTTACTATGACCCCAAAGCAATAGGGAGCTTTGGGGGCATAAATCCTCTACTTCAAGCTGCTAAAAAGCATGATAAAACAGTCAACAGAAAATATGTAATTAGATTGGCTACAGGACAAGATGCTTATACTTTACACAGACCTGCTAGGGTCTGTTTTAAAAGAAACAGGACGATCGTGTCAGATGTGGATGTGCAATGGCAGGCTGATTTAGTTGATATGGCAGCCTTGTCCCATTATAACAATGGCTACAAATACATCTTAACAGTGGTAGACATCCTGTCAAAATATGCTTGGGCTGCAAGTTTAAAATCGAAAACCGGTCATGAAGTTGCTAAAGCCTTTGAAAAAATATTTAATCTAGGTCGTATACCTGAAAAAATACAGACAGACAAGGGTAAATAATTTTTAAGTAGGTCTCTGAAGAATTTATTAAAACAAAGAGGGGTTCATCATTTTGTAACCAATAATGATGTTAAAGCAGCGGTGGTAGAAAAGTTTAACAGGACTTTGAAATCCAAAATGTGGCGTTATTTTACTACACACAACACCTTTAGGTACCAAGATGTACTGCAGGCTTTTGTGCACAGCTATAATCATAGTTTTCACAGTACAATAAAGACGAGGGCTATAGATGTGACATACACAAATTCTCTGCAGATCTGGAAAAGAGTCTACGGTGATAGCATCAAACGTAAGCACATCAAGAACCCATTTAAGACTTTCAAAAACTAAAGGAAAATTTGAAAAAGGTTACGAGAAAACGTGGACTGATGAGGTATTTATAATAATGGACATTTTAAACAGGGGACAGAAAGCGACATACAAGATACATGATTATGACAGTGAAGCCATACAAGGTTCTTTCTATCCTGAAGAATTGCTAAAAGTCACCCCACAACAGGACAGAATATACTGTATCAATAAGGTTCCAAAGGTAAAAGGATGTGGCAGGAACAGATTCTACCTCGTGAAATGGAGGGGATAGCCTGTTAAATTTAACAGTTGGGTTAAAGCATCAGAGATTCAAGACATCTGATTTCTTTCTTTCTTTTGAAGCAGCATTAAAATAAAATAAAAAATGAATGATGGTGGCTTTTATATCAAACTGCCTAGCAATGCCTCAGCAGGTGTGTTTCCCCGAAATACCAGCGCTAATTTTACCATACAACTAGCAAGGCCATTGGACTTACAAGGACCGTGGGAAGTAGGGTTAGTGGAAATACAATATCCCAACACTTGGGAGAATATTAATGAAGATCAAAAGTATGTTGTCACCTCCATAGCAGGAAATATACAGCACCATATGACAGTCAGGAGAGGACATTACGCGACCATGCAGAGTTTAGTGGAATCCATGAATCAGGACATTAGCAGCATCTATAAATCTGTGGCACCACGAATCATTTATGAACCCTATGCGCGAAGAATCTGAATAAAATCGGAAGATAAGTCTGTTATTTCTGCAGATGGTGATTTGGCAACCATTTTGGGAATAGAAGCTGACGTTAATACACAGCGTTCCCATTTTCCAGTGGTTATCACGGGTGGTTTTAATACCTAATACCAGTGCCTCTATCCCGGGCTCTTACCCCTCTCACTTTACAAAGATTCCCACCCGCCTCTGAGCTTTTGCCCAGTGATTTCTCACTCCTCTCACCAAACTCTCAAGCTGCTTGCTGGTTCTCTTCCCTTTCTGCTACGCTTGATCTATTAGCCCCTCTCCGTCCTCGTCCTCCCCGTCAGCGTCCTTTTCATCCCTGGTTCCATGGTGGCCTTCGACTTCTGCGCACTCACCTTCGAAGGGCCGAGCGCCTTTGGCGCAAGGACCCTTCCCCTGCTAATTTATCTGCTTTCAAATCCCACCACTCCTTCTATCGCACTCAACTCCACTCCGCTAAGCGTGACTTCTTCTCTAATGCCATTTCCCAGGCACCCAATCAAACCCGGCACCTGTATTCCACCCTTCGCTCTCTCACTTCCCTACACACCTCTTCATCAACCACTACTACCCAGTCTGCCCCCTCCCCATCACAACTGGCTTCCTTCTTTACCTCGAAGGTTGTTTCCTTGAGGGATTCCCTTCCCTCATGTCCTGCTACTATCTCCTCCCCCCCTTCTCTTCCTTCGCCTCCGCCTGTTTCTCAGCTTTCTCATTTCTGGGCTACCTTCTCACCCATCACTGCACCCGAACTCCATCATCTCATCTCCTCATCCCGAAAGACCTCTTGCTCATCTGATCCTATTCCCTCTTCTTGGCTTCTCACCCCTTCCCTGGGTGTTCTCCCCTATATCCTCACCATTTTCAATTCTAGTCTCTCCACTGGGATTTTTCCTTCTCCCTGGAAGCATGCACTAGTCCGTCCCATCTTAAAGAATCCCTCTCTTGATCCCTCTCTTCCGTCCAACTATCGACCTGTTTCTAACCTCCCCTTTTTGTCTAAACTCTTGGAGAAATTTGTCTTTGCACAACTTTCCCATCACCTTGATTCTATTAATTTCCTTCACCCCCGTCAATCAGGTTTCCGTTCTGGGCATAGTGTTGACACCGTTCTTCTGGCTTTCACTAACGCGCTTCTTGTAGCTCACGATCGAGGTGATATATCGGTGGCGGTTGCTCTGGACCTCTCAGCAGCGTTTGATTTAGTTGATCACTCCCTTCTTCTTCACCGACTTTGTGAAGCTGGACTTTGTAGCACTGTTCATCACTGGTTCCATTCTTTTCTTTCTTCTCGCTCCGGCACAGTCCTTCCTTCTTCATCTGCTCTCCCCCCTTCTGATCCACAGCACATTCTTTGTGGGGTCCCACAGGGTTCTGTTCTTGCCCCCCTTCTTTTTAACCTTTTTCTCGCTCCCCTTGCACTCCTTATCCAGCAGTCAGGTATCTCAGCCTTTTTCTACGCGGATGATATTCTCTTACTCTACCACACCTCTTCCTCCTGCCCCGATCTCACTCCTCTGAATTCCTGCCTTTCCTCTGTTGCTGACTGGCTCACTACCAATTGCCTCCATCTTAACCTCACAAAGACTCTTGCTTTCTGGTTTACTTATGGTGCTCCCTCCCCCACTCTAGCCCCTTCCTTCTCCAATTCCCCAGTTCCACTGGTTTCTACATTCCGGTATTTAGGTGTCCACTTTGACTCGGATCTTTCCTTTCACTCTCACATCTCCCATATCACTAAAACCTCTTTCTTTTTTCTCCGACAAATCCGCTCAATCCGTCCTTTCCTCTCCCCTTCTGCTCTGACCACACTAGTACTGTCCTTAGTCATGTCACGGGTGGACTTCTCTAACGCACTGTTCCTTGGTCTCCCCAAAAACCAGGTTACCCAGCTCCAAAGAATACAAAATACTGCTGCACGTCTTATCACTTCTTCCGCTCTTCGAGATCATGTCACTCCCTTATTTTTCCATCTTCATTGGTTGCCGGTCCCATTCCGTTCCCAGTTTAAATTGCTAACCTTACTTCACAAAGTCTATCACACTGGTACCCCATCCTATCTGTCTGACCTTCTATCTTTTCACTCCTCACGATACACTCCCCGTTCCTTCCATCTTAACCGTCTCGCTCTCCCCCCCCCTTCCCGTGCCCACCTTCAATTCACTCGTCTATCTGCATTCTATTTTGCTGGTCCCGCACACTGGAATTCTCTCCCCCCTTCCCTCCGCCTGGAACCACAATTCGCAATTTTCAAACAAAACCTTAAAACCCATCTCTTTTCACTGGCATTCAATATCCCCTCTCCTTTTGTATGAATCTGCTCCTGCTGTACCTACCCACCTGTTGTATCCTGTCCCGTACTTGCTGCATGTTAGTCCCTATCCTTTTAAAAAATTGTACATTTCCTTTCCTTTCTGGCCACGGCCAAAGTTTTTATGTATTCTGTTTTTATGTTTTGTATAATTTATCTATTTTATGTATTTTATGAATTTTTATGTATTTTACTACCTGTACACCGCTTTGATTACCCCAGAAAGGCGGTTATATCAAATGAATAAACCTAAACCTAAACCTACCCTCTACCTGTACACAGATATTGTAGAGCACCAGTTAGTAGGTGACCATTTTGTGCCACTGCTGCACTGTGTTCCAACTAAGGGGGTTTAGGAATGAGTTTATCACATTAACATGATAAGCCACATTATGTACCTGTGAACAAACAGCATATTGACACCATCATATTTGAAATAAAGACGGATCAGAACAGATACGTCTCATTTCGTTATGGGAAGGTAATCCTTAAGCTTCATCTGAGCCCGCAGAGGGTGGTTGTTTTTTAAAATGGTTGTGGTTAAAGACTACAGAGACCCCAAAGCATACAGACATTATTATACAGCACAAGCTGGCCATGGACTTTCAGGATATCATGGAGTACCAGTCATGTACGGTGCCGGTGTCGGTGGGGTGTTTCGTAGTCTCTTTAGAAAAGCTATTCCGTTTTTGAGAAGGGGTTTTGAAATTATTAAACCACACATGAAAGGCACCGCAAAAAACATAGCCAAGGATGTCATGAGTCATGTCACAACGGCTGTTCTAAATAAAATGAACCATTCTACAGAACAGGCAGGATCAGGACTGGCTGTGATTAGAAGAGCTGTTAAAAGAAAGAGAACCAAGTCTCGGGAGTTACTGCAAGGACTGCCCAAGCCTTTTAAAAGAAAGAAACCCGAAGGTGACAAGTCTCAGAAGTTTAACCACTGGTCTAAGAAGAGAAGCACTCGCTCTAGGAAGAGAGATATATATAAAAAAGCACCATGGCTTTTTACACCACGGCTCTGAAGAGTGTGTTAAATCGGAACTGGACCTGTTTCAACTAGCCCCGACCCAAACAAGTATCGAAGAAAAGTATTTATGTGGAAATTCTGCCATTATCGGCTTTGTCAGAAACAGCCCCTTTGGACTTCTATATTGCAGGTCATGGTGAAGACTACATTGATTTAAATAGTACTCTATTGCACCTGACCTGTAAAATTGTGGATGAAGAAGGCTCAAACATCAATCCATCAGCCAAAGTAGCGCTGGTGAACTACCCAATCACATCTCTGTTTAGCCAGCTAGATGTTACCCTGGGAGACCAACTCATTAGCCAGAGAAACAACTGCTACCCCTACAGAGCCCTCATAGAGCTGCTTCTCAATTATGGTGAAGGACCCTTCAAATCACAGTTTACAAGTGGGTTGTTTTATAAAGACACAGCTGGGCAGCATGAAGGGAGAGAGATAGGATCTCGCAATGTCGGTTTTACTGAAAGGGCCCAATTTATTGCCTCTAGCCACAAGGTAGAGCTATTGGGGCATTTACATAGCGATCTATTTTTTCAAGAAAAGCTATTGATTAATGGTGTGGATCTCAAAATTAAATTGACCCGCAACAAAAATTCATTCTGTTTAATGAGCGGGGATGCCGAAGAAAGTTATAAACTCCTTATCCTAAACACTGCGCTCTTTGTAAAGAGAGTTAAAGTTTCCCCCGGAGTGCGCTTGGGTCATGCGGAAGCTCTGCTGAAAGCTAATGTCAAGTATGCTATTGGCCGTGTGGGGCTGAAGGTGTTTAGCATACCAGCTGGAGCCCGTGTGACTAACCAGGAAAATCTCTTTTTGGGGTAGCTACCAAAACTCATTGTGCTGGGATTTGTGGATAATGATTGCTTTCAGCGGTAATTAATGCTAAAAACCCCTTCAATTTTAAACATTATGATATTAATTTTGCTGCTCTGTATGTGGATGGCGAACAAGTACCCGGGAAACCTCTTCAACCTGACTTTCAAAATGGATGTTGTGTAAGAGAATATATGCAACTGGTGCAAGCAATTGGCAAACATCTGAAAGACACAGCGTTGCTGATTGACCGTTAGGAGTTTTACAGAGGTTATACCCTGTTGGCGTTTGACCTTTCACCGGATCAGGAGTGTGCAGACCATTACTCGCTGATTAAAACTGGTAACCTGCGGGCTGAAATACGTTTTGCCAGCGCCTTACCCCATACAGTTAACATGATTGTTTATGGGGTTTTTGACAATGTGATAGAAATTAATCATAGAAGGAATGTTCTTTTTGATCATTCGTGAAAATGAACCCCCTGCAGATCTTCTGTATTTTAAAGAAGGACCCCTGTGTTGCAGATTCTTTTTAGATGTGCTAACCAGCGACTGGTTAACTGATGTACAAATATCAAGGAAGCCCATGTGTTTGGTGGTAAATACACACCCTCATAACCTACCTGGAGAACACTGGTTAGCCCTCTATATATGTGGAGATGGAACAGGGGAATTTTTTGATTCTTATGGACAACCCCCAGATAGCTTATTCTTTCCTACCAGAATTATGAGCTTTTTCAACAAGCATTGTAAAGCTGTTTTATACCACAGCAGACAATTACAGCACCCAATGCCCACGGCTTGTGGATATCACTGTGTGTTTTTCTTGCACCACTGCTGTAAAGGGGTGCCTTTTGAAAATATTTTAGAAATGTATTCTGAAGATGTAATGCAAAATGATGATATGGTGTTACATTTTGTAAAACGCAACAAGCAAACTTTGTGTAGATCTTTTAGAAATCCGTTTCATAACCAGCAGGTGTGTGTTTCCTATCATGAATGTTATGCTGTTTCTAAATAAAAAGTAACCCCTCTAAGGAGGTTTTTGAAAAGAAAACACTGTCTAGTCTTTTACTTTTGTTTTTAAACATTTTATTGAAAATACATTTTTATACACTCAACTACCGGTAGCTGTGAGATAATTTACGTTTTTTATGAGGGAGTAACTCTTTGCTCTTTATCGGCTTTGTGTACATCTTAGTAATCTTCACAGATGGGTTCTCCTTGAGGCATGCCAGTACATCTCTGTTGGCTGTATTACCCATCACCATGGAGGGCATATTTAATTCGGCTAGGGTTTGCATGAACTCCCCCCAGCCCTTGGGTATTCTTCGTTGTGAAAGAGCTTGGGGCTGCGTAGCCCCACGAACGAGGTCAAGTAGGTTAGAGCCATTGACAGGGTTTCCCTGGTATACAAATGTTCCATTTCCCTCCCAGGATGCCACATCCTTGTTTTTAACAGTTTATTAAGCAGCACCTCAGCATTTTTCCTATAGCGCATATTGATACTGTTTAACACTTCTTGTATTACAGGATCTGGAGATATAATATTTTCTAGAGATGCTGCCATTGATGTCTCATCTTGTGCCTGTAGATACAAGTTTATTTTTTTCTTTTTCCATATCCCTTTGTCTGTTAAGCATGAGATAGCGCTGTAACACTTCTGAGTAACATTTAGCCTTTTCATGTTCAGACATACCAATCCTTTGCAGGATGTTTTTCATTTCGTCATCTAACTTATGAATGGTCGTGGTTCTAATATTTTCATCCCGATCTGGCGGGTTTCTCAAGAGCTCGAGTTGTTGACTAGGGACTATGTGCATTTTTTCAGCATGCTCCATTAGTGGTTTGTCAGAAGCCCCGTTATCAATGGTAATGCAAAACTTAACAGTGACCCGATAAATCCACCCGACTGTCTCACCAGTTGCTTCTTTTTTTTAATGGGTAGTCTTTTATCGCACAGACTCTTTATGGCATGACGCTTCCCTTTTAAAACCTTTATCTGGTGTTGTGAAAGAGGAATGTTACTTTTAGGGTGTTGAGAGTGAATTCAACTATAGCTGCAACCAAATCATTAGAAACTGTATTCAGGATGGGTCTTCTGTGCTGCAGAGAGGCTTGAACCAAAAGTTTTAAAAGGGGCAGGTTTCTCTTTACACGGTGAGACATGTTGTCTGAGACACACAAGCATATATGAAGGGCCGGTTACATATTAATTTCTTTTTATGTGGGATTTGTGGTTTTTCACAGTATACCATAGTCCAATCTGGTAGGAAGATATCCGTCCTCAGTCTATAAGCCTCAGGCGTTGTGTTGTTTAAATCCACAACGAGATAACCAAAATGGCTTTCTGGTGGCATCCTCGAAGACTTCTAAAAAGAAATTTGTTTTTCCAGGGTACATCTGCCTGGCTAGAATGGCAATCTGTAACTTATCTCTAGGATTCTTAAAGAGCACCATGTATTTGGTATTTAAATTTATAGTTTGGCTTGCTTTGCCTTGGCAGAAAACATTTTGAACAATATATATGATGCTCAGGTTTCTGTGATGCACATACTTGGTAAAGGCTTTCTCTGTTTCACCACTTTTACAGGCAGAATCCATTAGATCATCTACAATAACCAAGTTTACTTTATTGGTTGGAAACATTCGTTCATCATTAAAAGCATCAGGCAAAGTGTCCATAAATGTAATAAAAGGATATTTCTTTAACATTTCTTTATACAAAGGTTGCCAGCAACTGTAACACCATACAATATTGTTAGGCATGACAGTCAATACACGCCCAGCATGTTCTAACAGCTTTTTAACAAAGAAGCTCTTGCCTGAATTAGATGACCCAGCTAAAATACAAGAAAAAGGATGTGACCAGCAAACATCCACCATGCTAGTATCCGTTGGGTAATGTGTTAAAGCCATCCTCCAACTTTACACTTTTATCATACACAACCTTTTATGTTTTTTTAATCACACCAGTCTCTATTGTCCAACCCTTTTTGTTTCTTATAATACCAGGTTGCTATACTCCTATCTTTTTCTGGGGTAAATCTGCTGCCCCAGGTTTGTAGTCAAAAACTAGATCTTTCAAACTAATGTAATTGATTTTCTGTCAGTTTTCTACGTTTAACGTAATCCCTTTCACTTTCATACAGGTCTTTCCGCTTGACAGCTTGTAACCATATGTTTTAGGCCCCGCTGATACAAACTCTGTGATATGTTCATCTGCAGGTATCTCACTTGTGAGCTCACCTAAATAATCACCCAAAGATGGGTTCCAATCTCCCTCTCGACTTAGAAATATCACAGAATCTGTATCATGGTACAGGCAGCGCTCTTGCAAACTATCTAGAAGATTGTACAACTCCAGGCGTGCATAAGCCGTTGTAAAACAGGCAATGAAAACATTGGTGCCACCCGACAATACGCAGCGGTCTTTTGAGTGCCTCCAAGACACACAGGCTGTTTCATCATCAATAAAATCGCATGATGAAACCTCGAATTCAGGAGAAAACAGATATTTAAAGAGATCATCAGGTTCTCTCACAATGCTTGTGGTAGGCAGGTTTGTTCTTTGACCAAATTTACCCCACAGGGAATTTAAGAAAGGTTTTGCTATTTGAGGCTTAGCAGGGTTTACATTAATCTGGACTGCATGCAAACACCCCCCCCCCCTCTTTTCTAAAGAAATCAGCTATGTACACATTTTGTTGTTCAGTATCTTTGCACCACCGAGGGTAGCCAGAAGCCTCTTGTTTTTGACGGAGGTGCATTTTGATGTATTCGGAAAAGAGATTATCAGATTTTTGCTCAAAATACCAGATTTCATAGATTTCAACAACCACATACCCTTTTGCAATGGCTAAATTCATCTCCACCATACACCAAGTCCCCACAAAAGCTCTCTCCTCATCCGTGTGGGCACACGTTTCCTGTTGCCGTGTGTCAGCACACGTATGACATAGAGAAAACATAAGCTTACCGCCCAACCGTATGGGTAACACCGGGAAAAAGAGCTTTCGTGGAGGATATACTTTTGCTTTTATAAAAACAAAGTAATTTGTAGGGGGGCCAAATTTGTCATAAATGATTTGTGGATGGCCTAATGGATATTCCTTTGTTTTATTGACAAAAGGGTATAGACTAGTAAAATCATAGTAGTGTATTTTTTTCCACGGGTCTTGTTTTGTGGTACAGACAAATGGCATTTGTTTTACCCCCAAAAAGTAGATCTTGTGGAATCAGAGGTTGCGGTAATGCTGAGACAGCCAGGAAATCTGCACAGCCCCTGTCATTTTCTTTTACCATCCGCTTTCACTCGTGCTCCCATAGACTTATGACCTCGAACCCCCGGCTTTCCAGGAATGCAGCTTTTAGCTGTGTTTTGAAATAAAGAAAACCATAGGTCGTGGCTGTTACAGGATTCTGGTCTTTATCGTTATAACAATTCGGACAGCCATGATGAAAACAACCATTAAATTCAAAAGCTGTTTCTACCCCACCGATCACTGCATAGCCATCAAGAAAATAAGACCCCACCTTTTTTTCGCCACTTTTCAGAGCATGTGTGATCTGTATATTTTCTTTGGCCTCTACATACATCAGCCATTGAATAGAGGGGGATGAATATCTCTTTGTCTGCGGGTGATAGTTATCCGGTGGAATGAGTGCCACAGTCTTGGGTTCTAAAAACATTAATTTGAACATAGCCATACATACAGATGCAAGGGTTATATATTGGAAAGGGTCTAAACAACTTGTTAGAGTTTTTGATACGTCACCCTGCTCTACAACCACTTCTTTCTCTGTAATTTTCATGATTTCAGCTCGGTAGAGAACACAGGCCTGCCACAAAATAGATACATCCTACTGGCAGTAATAAGCCAACTCTTTTTGCAAATTAGAAGTTTCATAGGCAGGAAATTTAGAGAGTCTATAAAACGGATAGTCAAAGGTTCAACGGTAATTTGTAAAAGTTTAGCACCTTGAACCATCAGCCCTGTGCTCATCTTTTCCTTTAGCAGTTTTTAAGAACAAAATACCCATCATAACCTTTGGAATTATGGGCTATGAAGGTGTAGCTTTTAAATTTTTTGTCACAAAAAATCTGTATAAAGGCAGAAATACATTTGTGGCCCTTGAATTCCAAGTTTCTTTCATCATTTAAGTCTGTCGCATATATGTAATTAGGGACATGCCAGCCTGTTTCTTGCATATATTCACAATCATAAAAAATATACTTTTCAGATGTTTCAGTTTTACCAATAGGGGTCATAAAACATAACACAGGTCTGCGACTAAAAAGCTGTTTGATTATTTTCATCTAATTTCCATGTATTTTGGTGTGCTGAAAACAAATAAAATATTGAAAAAACTCCTAGACGTCATGATTTGCCACAACATGCAAAATTGTCTTCAAATTTATCAATTTTTTTCAAATTACTATTAATTAATTCACATAAGTGCATATAAGATATAAAATGCCAAAAAAACTTAAAGGGGTTGTCCGAGTTATGTAAAAAAAAATATAGCACTGTAAATCTGATGGTCAGCAATATATACATAAGCTAAGCAAGTTTTAAGTCCGTGCTTCTAATGGTAGAAGGGGTTAATCTTTCCTGAAGAATCCAGTGGGAGGGAGACACAGGGCAGATAGCAGCAGCTCTGGTCAGTGCAGGGGGGCGTGGCCAGCACTGTGACGTCTCGTGTACAGACACAGAGCTGCTCTCTCCTGCATGCCACACTTGTGCACGAATCATCATCAGGTTCTTGGTTCTAGGCTGTTCACACTTTTTCATCGCAATTCGTGTTAGCTCGTCATTCTTCAACCGTTATGTTATGGCGCCGCAAAAGTGTATTAATTCGCCAGACAGTTTCTGTTTCATCTGTGGTGAATATACAGTGTTGAAGCAACAGCAGAATATTACAGACTTTGTGAAAAAAGTATACTTTGCATACTTTGGACTAAAAATTGGAGATCAAGATAAAGTCTGGGCGCCTCATAAAGTGTGCAAACGGTGTGTTGAGGGTAAGAAAAAATCTTTCCGTTATGGGATTCCTATGGTAGGGCGAGAGCAAAAGAACCATAGTGATGACTGTTACTTTTGTTCATGTGATGTGAAACGGTTTAATTCCAAATGGAAGCATTCCATTTCATACCCCAATCTTCACTCGGCAATTCATCCCATCCCCCATGGCACAGATATACCAGTACCCAAGCCCCCTGCTACCTTGGAAGAGATACCTAGCTCCGATGAAGGTGAAGTCATACCTGAACCAGATGACGAATCAAGTTCTGACTTTGAAGATGATAAAAGACCAAAATTGTTTTCTCAGGAGGAGATGAATGATTTGGTAAGAGACTGAAGGCTGAAAAGCAGGAATTTATTGTTGCCAGGAGTGTCATCTTCATGGTTCAGACATCGTGAAAAGGAGTTCGTTCCTTACTTCGCCCAGGAAGACAAGTTGGTTTATTGCATCGATGTCGAAGGTCTGATGGGTCATTTTAAAATCCAATATGATTCAGAGCAATGGCGTTTTTTTATAGATTCTTCAAAAAGAAGTCTCAAAGCAGTTTTACTCCACAACGGTTTTTACGCTTTCATACCTGTAGGTCATTCCGTACACTTGAAGGAAACCTATGAGAACTTGGAATTGGTTCTTCGTAAACTTAAATATGAAGACCATGGTTGGCAAGTGTGTGGGGACTTGAAGGTCTTGTGCATGCTGCTTGGGCAAGAAGCTGGGTATACCAAATATCCTTGTTTTCTGTGTCTATGGGACAGTCGAGACCGACAAAATCACTGGACCAAGAAGAGTTGGCAGCTGAGGGTGCTAACAGTCGGTGAAAAAAATGTCCTCTGAGAAACTTTGGTACCTTCCCATAAAGTTCTTCTACCATCTCTCCACCTAAAATTGGGATTGATGAAGCAATTCGTAAAATCACTTCCAAGAGATGGAGAATGCTTCAAATACTTGGTCACCAAGTTTCCTGGCCTGTCGGAGGCAAAATTGAAGGAAGGTGTGTTCGTCGGACCAGACATTAGAAGGCTTATAGTTGATCAAGAGTTTATCAATACCATGACGGATCCTCAAAAAGAAGGGTGGATTGCATTTAAAGAAGTTGTACAGAATTTTTTAGGCAATAACAAAGATCCTCACTACAAAAAGATCGTCGGACGAATGCTGAAAGCATTTCAAGCTTTAGGTTGCCTGATGAGTTTGAAAGTGCATTTCCTCCAGTCCTACCTTGACTACTTTCCTGAAAATTTGGGAGCTGTGAGTGAGGAACAAGGTGAACGATTCCACCAAGACATTAAAGAGATGGAAAGGAGATACCAGGGAAAATGGAGCATTACAATGATGGCAGACTACTGTTGGATGCTTCAGAGAGATATTCCAGATGCTACTCACAAGCGTAAATGCACCAAGAGGAGCCTCACATGGAAGAAGACTCGAGTTTAGTGTGTGTAGGTGAGCTCATTTCAGTTCAAAAAAGGATTTTCATGAAAATATTGTAATAAAACTTTAATTTTATAAATCTATTTCCATTTATTTTGAAGTATTGCCTTATTTAACATAGTTACCTAAATTGTCAGGAAATGTGATGTCCTATGACAAAATGGAGGTCATTTTTGGATTCAGCGCACCAAAAAACATAAAGATTATGTGGAATAACCAAAACAGCTCTCGAAAAAAAATGTTTTGCAGACCTGTGATAATTGGACACCATCCCCGGTTAAGGGTTCACTGCATAGTTTACAATGCCGACCCTTGCACTTATGTTTCTGGTACACATAAGACTCACATTTCTGGCACAGTATCTTAGATAAACACTCCACTTCTTTTTTCAGAGCCAAATACGTGTGTCTATCTAAACACTCTTTAGAATGACAAAACAGTTTACAATTAGGACATTTCTGTTGTACACCAACATTATTCGCACATGTTAGTGTCAAACAAAGACGACACCATAATGTGCAATTATGATCGTGACTGTACGGTTTCTGACAGTAACTACAGAAGTTGCGCTCCCCGTAGAATTTTTTGACATCGGTTATACCATAGAAATGGTCATTGTGTAGCAACAAGAACACAGTCTTAGGGAACACAGGTCTGTCTGATGTCTTAAAACAAACCCATGAATTTGTGTAAAGCACAACGCATATGTTTATCTTTAAATGCTGTTCAAATATTGCTACATCATCGAGCATGACTTTTCTATGTACTGGCCATCCCAACTCGTTATGTAGTTTTTTAGCACCTTCTAGCAGTTCGACATCTGTCATTTTTATCAGTGACATGAGGGCTGTGAGGCTACCTGCAAAACACAGGTTATTATCAGTGTTATTCAAGTCTATCAAATACATCCTTTTCTTATGAATAATTTGGCTAAATGGTATAGTCTTTAAGACCCTGCCAGCCCCCCACCCTGATTTCTTATGACAAGTACAACAACACGGAATATATCACAAACCTGGATTTCTCTGTGACTCTGAAGGAGTTTAGCGATCTGATCTAAGAAATCATCAGCATCTAATGCTTCTGGGTTAACTTTCCAGAATACTAGGAATTGTGAAAAAGAGATGAATGTAGATGCACCTGTACATAGTCACCAGATGAAACTTTGCTGCTAAAATCATCAAGAATATGCTGAATACCTTGTCGAATGGCGTTTTGAGCCTCAGATAATGTGGTTACCCTGTCTAAATTAATAAACCAAAATTCTTCTGAATAAATTACACCATTAAACTTGTCCAATTTACAATCACACCTTTTCACAGACTGAACATAGCTAACTGGTTCTGATTCTTCAGAGCGGTCTAATGCAAGATTATTTATTCTGTCCTCTGAAACACTGTGATCAAAGACACGGCTTTCACCACGCTCTACGTATTCTGTATCGGCATGTGTAGATTCACTGTATGATCTTTTCCTGTTAGACTTTGCTCCCAGATTCGCTGATTTTCTAACATTTTCACGATCTGAAAAATAAAACATAGGGTCTAATACTTTTTACTTTTACAACGGCCTTAAAATTTAGGTGATGGATAAAACCAGAATACTTACTATTTTGTTTATCTTTTGGCTTTCGGTAAGGAGCTGGTTGCTCTTCTGTATCGGCATGTGTAGATTCACCATCAGAAAAACTCTCGCTGTATGCTCTTTTCCTGTTAGACTTCTCTCCCAGAGTGGCTGATTTTCTAACATTTTCCCAATCTGAAAAAGAAAACATAGGGGCTAATACTTTTTTTTTTTTTACAATGGCCTTAAAATCTAGAAGAGTGATAAAGCCTGAATACTTACTATTTTGTTTATCTTTTGGTTTTCGGTAAGGAACCGGCTGTTGATTAGGCTGGTCATCTTGTTTTGTAGCATTTTCTTGGTCTAAAATAAAAAAATTAAAGGCTGAGACACATTATGAAGTGCATAGCTGTTGGAAAATTAAAAAAATACATGGCATACCTTTTAACTTTCTTTGCTGTCTTCGTTTTGTAAGAGAAAGTTTATTTGTAAAATCCGGTTTCTGCCCCTGTTTTTAAAGACAATCATAAATTCAGAGACAGAAACATTACATAACCAGTATTTTAAAAAGTAAGATTCATATCTACTCACCATGTTGATGTCTGAAGAGGTACCGATCTTACAATCTATAGAGACTATGGGGTATGTTTACTAAACTGCGGTAATGTCATTCGCGTTACTGTAGGTTCTGCAGTAAAGGTACAGATGCCCAAATAAAGGCATGGGTGGTGCATCGTTACAGCAAGCCGTATCAGCTAACGCAAGTTACAAACTACCGCGTGTTACAAGGCGCCTCGTAAGGCACCTTACAAGGCACCTTGTAAGGCACCTTACAGGGCACCTTACAAGGTGCCCTGTAAGGCGCCTTGTAAGGTGCCCTGTAAGGCATCCTGTAAGATGCCTTGTAAGGTGCCTTGTAAGGTGCCTGGTAAAGTGCCTTGTAAGGTGCCTGGTAAGGTACCTTGTAAGGCACCCTGTAAGGTGCTTGGTAAGGCACCTTGTAAGGTGCCTCATAAGGCACGTTTTGGGCTCCTTAGGCTAAGCACCGTAGTAGGCACCCCTGGACAAGTCATTCTAGAAGGCATCCTGGGTTATGGAACCATAGGTTAAGATGGCCTAACAAGATTACGGTGCCCTAGGTTAGTGTGCCCTAAGGGCTGCAAGGTGCCGCAGGATGACATGCATGACCTGTGAGGAACAGAGACAGATGTAGCCCTAACACTAGATAGAGCACTCAGGAAAGGCAATGAACAGGTGAGTGAAGGAGGGAGAGCTGGGAGCCGCTGGACCCGCCATATCTGCAGGCAGCCCATGTGGCTGCCAGTACTGATGACAAACATGGTGGGGGCAACTGTACCACAGCACAGGGTGTTGGCAATGTAAAGTACTGGAAAGACAGTTGGTGGCAGATGATGGAAATACGTGTCCCCCAGTGGAGGCGGGGGTGGCAGGATAGTTACAATGATGGGTGGACAGAGGAGTGGTGGTGCCATGCAGATCAGGCACAGGTGAGGCAAGCATGAAGAGGCACAATGAGGAAAGGGTAGCAGTGCAGGACATGGGGTGGCAGCCCGCACAAGCAGACAGGACTCTACACAGCCGACAGACACAGATAGACAGACCGAGGAAATGTAGGCAATTTTGGCGAGGGTATTATGGGCTGGCAGCACAGATCTGCAAAAATATGACTGTTAGAGGCATGCACACTATTTGAGTAAAAACAGACATAAGAGGAGGGAACAATGAGGAATGGAGCCCATGAACACTGCTGAGAATGGCATTGTATTAACCAGTAGGCTATACCTCCATGGTGCATGTCACAGCAATGGCTGGGTACAGAAGGACTTCAGGTCACCACACAAACTGTCTGCTCTGAGTGCCAGGATAGGGTAACCCCACCAGTACCCATGATGCAATGCACATGCTGAATAGCTGTCTACAGCTGATCACCAAATGGGGTCTGCACCTCTCCGGTACCTCAGCTTGGAAAGATGGTGCGTGATACTGGCACAGTGTAGCTACAGACCATGCCATTGTGCAGGTTCTGTGTTCACCCTGAGGGATAGGATGCGTGCCCAGCACTAGGTCCGCAGTACATGTGGTGCTAGAGATAGGTCCTGCTGTACATCCCCATCACTACCAGTGTGTGATGGGTGTTCCTTGCAGTGCAGCCAAAGGTATCCATCTGTATCCTGCAGTCACATGTGGTCCTCTGCGACCAGACACCACCCAGATTAGTGTGTACCCCATGTTAGGGTCTGGCTGACAAGGGCACCTGTTATCAGGGTAGAGGGGTTTCTAGACCTGCATGAGGTGTGCATAGCAGTGCCTTTATAAGGTCAAAGTGGTATACACTACATACCCCAAAAGGGCCCACATCACCCTTTTTTGTAGGTAAGAGACAGGTGCCCCAGCCCTGATGAAGCAACCTCCATCCTGCTGGTATAAGACAGCCCTCCAGAGTTGGTGGGCCAGAGCCATACCTGTGCCTGAGGCAGTGGCAGACAAGCAGTAATGTTGGGGCTTGTTCTGGAACACCCCAACTGCCACACAACACTGTCAGTCAGTCACCAGCAGACAGCACAGTCAGACTACACCTTATAGGTGTTCCAACCATGCACAATCTAACTGCAGACAGTCCACTAGCCAGTCCGTAGTGCATGCTCACAGGGGAACTATATGCACCAAGCAGGCATCTCAGTAATTGGGGCCCCAGCACTTGGAACACAAAAGTATTACTAGAGGCAAATAGTGCAGAGCGCTATGTGGGAGCCTAGATATGCCATGGTCACTGCTCGGTTAGAGTGAGTGCCCTCCCAGCATGCCATGCTGTGGCCACCCTGTCCATGCAGGCGGTGGTCAGGCACGACAGTGTCCCAGCCATTGCCCCACACCCTGTGAAGATGCATCCTAGCCAATCCGCCCTGTCCGTGCCATACCCACAACACCTTGCTCCTCATTATGCACATATTCAGGCTAATGCTGGTAACAGTGGGACATTGTGGGCCCGGTGAGGTATGGGCAGCCACAAAACAATGGATAGACATACACACACACACACTCCCATTGCAGCATTGTGCAAAGATAGGGGTGGTTGGCAACCCTGCCCGCCACACTGGTCCTGATCACAGTGCCGACATTGCTAAACTGTGCAGGAGGTAGTAGTAGTGCCCTGGTGACTGCAGCTCAATGCTGGGGCCAACAGCCTGACTCTCCATGCATCTTTGGATTGTGGAGCCTGTGTGAGTGGGTGTTTGTACCCCTGTTCACCACTGCTTTGGGCTTTGCACATGTTGCTGTTGTATCTGCATAGTAGGGTAAAACATAGGGACATGCTCTGCAGGAACCACAGCTGGGGCTTGAAACTGTGACCCTCTGCTTCTGGACACATTGGCTGGGTGTACTGCACCACACTGTTGCCACAGATGCATGGTGGTCCCTGGGGCTACCTGTACTTTTCCTCAGCCAGACTTTTCATGTTGCACTGCACACCACATACTGGTACAGGGCATGGCCTAGGTCCACTGCAGGCAGGTGCCACTGCCCCCTCCAGCACGAGCACACCCCCCCCCCCCCGCCATGCTGGCATGGCCATATGCTGTCGGTGCTCGTAGTGCGCAGTCCAGGCCATCCACTGTGCGGGTAGGTGGTCGTCTAGGGAGCAGAGTCTGGGGCATGGGGCATACATGAGCATCCTCCCATCCCTCCCATCACCGCCTACCAATAGTCTGTCCCTTCCACTTGGGGGAGGGTTGGCTGGGGGGATGTCAGGTCAGTGCCCTGGCAACTGTTAGCTCAGGTGGACCAGGTAGATGTAGGTGGATTGTGTTTGGCCTTTGTCAGCTGCTGTCATGCTGATTTCTGGTTCCACCTAGTCGCCCGCCTAGTCCACCCTGTGCACCAGCTGCCCCCGCTACATGTGCCGCCTGCAGCCCCCTATGGTGCAAGTGGGGCATAGGGGCTGCAGGCGGGACATGTAGTGGGGGCAGCTCGGGCACAGGGTGGACTAGGCAGGTGCCTAGGTGGCACATACTTGGGCACTATGCTGTTGATGGAAATGGAGCACTACTATCACGTTACTTGGGCTCCCTGTCTATGCTGTACATTGCTGAAACTGAAATGGTTTTTCTCTCCTGCAATTGTGCATCTAACGGCAGGTTTTCATTTGCGGTAGGATTCAGCCCTTCAGTTCAGCGGGTTAGTGTGCAGGGAGCCTCTCCCCGCCCACTCCCCGCCCATTGACCCCTTCCCCCACCCTCTCTCCACCCTCTGTGGTGTTTACCGCGGCCGGGGACGTTAACAATCGTTAAGTAATGTTAATGTGTGTTAATGTTACATACCGCACGTTAACGTTACCTAACGATCATTAATGTTACATAATGCGCAGTCTGTAACGTTACCGCAGTTTAGTAAACATGCCCCTAAGTGATCTTTTCTGCCGGCTGAAAAGTACTGTGCCTTTTTAAATGAAATACTTTGATGGGATTTACAGCCCCCCCCCCCCAAACTCTTTAACTGAAACAGCTCTGGATCTCTGGCCTATTGTTTTGTGTGTCACCCCACCCCACAGCTAATTCACACCACACCATTTTTTTATTTATTTTTTCTCAGACAGTACATTGTAATAGATGCTATATATTGTGTATGTGGACCTATGTGGCTAATACACATTCCCCCATTCCCAGACACTCTTCACATTCTTATCATATGGTCTATTGTGTAGGCCACACCCGGATAATTCACACTGTCCCATTTTTTTCCAGACAACCCATTGTAGGTTTAATTAACTAGGAATTCCTAAAACACACCACAAAAAGCTGTAGGTTCAAAATGTTTTATTTCAAATAAATGTGTTTTTTTATATAAAGGCATACATATAATTTTTGTTCCTCTGTATGTTCAGCTAATAGAGTTTGGAAATACAAACATTTTCATAAAAAGTCAATTTTTACAGAACTTGGTGTTTTTTTAAAGACCAATCGATAATCTCTGTCACAGATTAAACCTTCCACTAGCTCCATATCACAGTCTGCCACAGATCTAAGCAAAATATTGAGCAGTTGTCCTGGATTTCTACTGGTATTAAAATCTCTGATGAGTTCAAACAAAAAATTCAAATTTTCATAAACTAGGTCAGTTGCTTTCAATTTATAAGAACATAAGATATGCCATACTGGGTCAGACCAAGGTCCATCAAGCCCATTATCCTGTTTCCAACAGTGGCCAATCTAGGTGATACGTACCTAGCAGTTTCCCCAAAAGACACAGGTTCCACATTGCTTGTACTGGGTCAAGCATTGATATCCTGGGTTCCTTCTTAATATGGTTTATGGACCTTTCCTCCAGGAAACTTGTCCAAACATTTTTAAATCCAGCTACACTAACAGCCTTTACTACATCCTCCGGCAACAAATTCCAGAGTTTGATTACACGTTGAGTGAAAAAATATTTTCTTTTATTAGTCTTAAAGAGTTTACCGTGTAGCTTCATTGCATGTCCCCTAGTCTTTCTATATTCTGATAACATAAACAATTGATCTACGTTTACCCGTTCCACTCTGTTCATTAATTTATAGACTTCTGTCTTATCTCCCCTTAGCCGTCTCTTTTCCAAGTTAAAGAGCCCTAACCTTTTTAGCCTTTCTTCATAGGAGTATCCTTCCATCCCCTTTACCATTTTGGTGGTTCTTCTCTGAACCTTTTCTAATAACGCTATATCCTTTTTAAGATTCGGCGACCAGAATTGCACACAATATTCAAGGTGCGGCCTCACCATGGAATGATATAGAAGCATTATAATATCTTTTGTTTTATTTTCCATTCCTTTCCTTATGATACATAGTATTCTATTTGCTCTCGTGGCCGCCGCTGCACACTGGGCCAATGGTTTTAACATGTTATCAACAATGACGCCTAAATCTTTTTCCTGGGTGGTGGTTCCTAATGTGGAACCTTGCATCGTGTAACCATAGTTTGGTTAGTTCTTCCCTAGGTGCATAACTTTGCACTTGTCCACATTAAATTTCATCTGCCATTTTGATGCCCAGTCTTCCAATTTATCAAGATCCTCTTGCAATTTTCCACAATCCTCTTGGGTTTAAACAACTTTAAATAGTTTTGTGTCATCTGCAAATTTGATAACCTCACTCATTATTCCCCTTTCCAGGTCATTTATGAATATGTCAAAAAGCAGCGGACCCAGCACAGATCCCTGGGGTACACCACTATTCACCTTTCTCCATTGGGAAAATTGGCCATTTAGCCCTACCCTCTGCTTTCTATCTTTTAACCAGGTCCTGATCCACAATAGTACACTGCCTTCTATCCCATGACTCTTTAGTTTTGCCAAAAGTCTCTGATGAGGGACCTTGTCAAAGGCTCTCTGAAAGTCCAGATACACTATATCAACTGACTCACCTTTGTCCACCTGTTTATTCACACCTTCAAAAAAACATAATAGATTAGTAAGACAAGATCTTCCTTGTCTAAAACCGTGTTGGCTGTCTCCCATTAGGCCATGACTTTCTACATACTGAGTAATTTTGTTCTTTATGATGGTTTCTACCATTTCTCCCGGTACAGACATCAGGCTCACTGGTCTGTAGTTTCCCGGATCACCCCTGGAACCCTTTTAAAAAATTGGTGTTACATTGGCAATCCTCCGTTCTTCAGGTATTAGAGATGATTTTAATGAAAATTCACAGATTACTAATAGCAGGTCTGCAATCTCATATTTCAGTTCTTTCAACAACCTTGGATGTATACCATCTGGCCCAAGTGATTTGCTACTCTTCAGTTTATCTAATAGTTGTAATACATCTTCCCGATTTATCAATATTTCCTTCAATTCTTCCGCACCTTTAAATACCACTTCAGTCATGGGTAACATCCCTATATCTTCCTTAGTAAAGACCGAAGCAAAGAATTCATTCAGTCTCTCCGCTATCGCCTTGTCGCCTCTTAGTGCCTTTTTAACCCCTCTATCATCTAATGGACCAACTGACTCTCTCTCATGTTTTTTGCTACGAATGTACTTGAAAAAGTCTTTATTTCATGTTTTTCCTTCTGCAGCAAGCTTCTTCTCAAATTCTTCCTTTGCCTGCCTTATCAATGCCTTGCATTTGACTTGCCAGTGCTTGTGCTGTTTCCAGGTTTTGTTGTTTGACTCTTTTTTCCATTTCCCAAAAGATGCTTTTTTGGCAACTACAGCCTCTCTGACCTCACCTTTAGACCATGCTGGCAGTGTTTTGGACTTCCTTCCATTTTTCTTAAAAGCGTGGAATACAGCTGGTCTGGATTTCCAGGATTGTATTTTTCATCAACACCCAAGTTTAATGTAAGTCTTTAACCTTTGCAACTGCTCCTTTTCCATTTTTCTTAACTACTTTCCTCATTTTATCATAGTCTCCCTTTCAAAAGTTAAAAGGTAGTAATGTGGATTTCCTTACTATCATTCCTCCACTAATTAAATCAAATGCGATCATGCTATGATCACTATTGCCAAGTGGCCCCAACACCCTTATCTCTTACACTAGCTCTGGTGTTCCACTAAGGACTAGGTCCAATATGGCTTCCCCTCTGGTCAGTTCATGAACCAGCTGCTCCAAGAAGCAGTCATTTATTTATCTAGGATCTTTATCTCCCTAGCATGTCCTTCCGTGACACTGACCCAGTCGATACTGGGGTAATTGAAATCACCCATTATTATTACTGTGCTGTAACTTTTGTTAGCTTCCTTGATTTCTTTGAGCATTTCATCATCCATTTGTTCATTCTGGCCAGGCGGTCGATAGTACACCCCACTGCCATCGCCTTCCCCTTTTTACATGGAATTTGAATCCATAGAGATTCTACAGCAAATTTTGTTTCCTGCAAATCTTTACTCCTTTTTGACTCAATGCCCTCTCTAACATAGAGCGCACCCCTCCACCAATTTGATCAGCTCTATCATTACGATATAGTTTGTACCCAGGTATCACAGTGTCCCACTGGTTGTCCTCCTTCCACCATGTCTCTGATATTCCAATCATATCTAACCTCTCATTTAGTGCTATATAAACTAACTCTCCCATCTTATTTTTTAGACTTCTAGCATTTGCATACAAGCATTTTATAGACTGTATTTTATTCATATTAATCTGGCTATTGGTAGACATGGGTAATTTGGGATCTTTAAGCTCTGTCTGCTCCATACTCAAGGGCATTTGGGCTACTTTACCCTTTTTTGGAACCTCTCTGCTTTTGGTAGTATCCTTCAAGGATACATTCTTCTGAACCATGCGCTCTTGAGCAACTGTCGGCTTTCCCCTATTATCTAGTTTAAAAGCTGCTCTATCACCTTTTTAAAGGTTAATGTCAGCAGCCTGGTTCCATCCCGGTTAAGGTGAAGCCTATCCCTTCGGAAGAGCCCCTCCTTTCCCCAGAAGGTTCACCAGTTCCTAACAAATCCCAAACCCTCATCTCTGCACCATTGTCTCATCCACGCATTGAGACTCCGGAGCTCTGCCTGCCTTTTGGGCCCTGCGCGTGAAACGGGAAGCGTTTCAGAGAATGCTATCCTGGAAGTTCTGGATTTCAACTTCCTACCTAAAAGCCTAAATTTATCCTCCAGAACCTCCCTACCACATTTTCCTATGTCATTGGTACCGACATGTACCAAGACAGCAGACTCCTCCCCAGCACTATCTTAAGACCTTATGTAGGTGGTACGTGAGGTCCGCTACCTTCGCACCAGGCAGGCATGTTACCAGGCTATCCTCACGTCCACCAGCCACCCAGCTATCTACATGCCTAATGATCGAATCACCAACTATAATGGCTGTCTTAATCCTTCCCTCATGGGCACATGGCCCTGGAGAAACATCCTCGGTGCGAGAGGGTTTTACATCACCTGGATGACAGGTCCTAGTTACAGGATCACTTCCTGCCACACCAGGGTGATGCTCTCCTGTCACGTGACCTATCTCCTCCTTTGCTACAGGGATGCTGCCAGACTGGAGGTGGGACTTCAGGACTATATCCCTGTAGGTCTCGTCTATATACCTCTCTGTGTTTCTTATGTTTTCCAAGTCTGCTACTCTAGCCTCTAGAGAACAGACTCGTTCCCTGAGAGCAAAGAGCTCCTTGCACCTAGTGTACATGTAAGACCTCTCACCAACTGGGAGAAAATCATACATGTGACACTCAATGCAAAAGACTGGAAAGCCTCCATCTTGCTGCTGGACTGCTGTCTGCATCTTAGTTTTAAGCTCGTGTTTAGATCTTTAAGTTCTTTACTTACTAAGGGTTGCTATGGATATTTATACTAATAAAACTGTACCTAATAAGTTTAATATACCTTGTTCACCTGAAGCTTAATTAATCTCAGGTCCTTAGTGTATGACTGATTAGGATAATGAGCTTCACCTGAGAGCACCTCCTTTCCTTTAAGATGTTTAAGTACCTATAAAGCTACGATTATCCCAGTGGTGGTTGGGTGTTGGGGAGGGAGGGAGGGAAATAACACTTATTAAAAGAGGGCTGTTACACAGTACCCTGTCCTGTGCTTCTGAGGTAAGCTGTGACCAACTTCCTGAGTGATTAACAGTCCTTGCTTGGATGGCCAACAATCATGGCAACATTTACAATAGGTCCTAGGCACAACCTGTTACAAGTTGTATGGATTTTCTGTTGCATTTCCTTGTGCCCCCACCTCAGGCAATCATGATGTCTTTGCCCTGGAGCATGTATTAGACAAGCTGCACAGTCTCTATGCATAACGTATTTCTTGATAATACAGCACACTGTTGCTTGTATAACAAATTTAGATGTGTTTATTTCTTCAGGTTTTGAGTTGTCCTTTTGGTTAACTATGACATCCCCTCCCCTTGATATGTACAGAGAAAGCACAAGCAGCATAGATTGATTGCCTGTATGTTCTCTAGCTCTTGTAGGAGGGGAGATTCGTTACTTCTCTGCAAAAATAAAACAATGTGAGTGTGAAATTGTCAACTACCTCTTCTATAACACTTTCTTCTACAAAAAAGAAAGAGTTCTCTTACCTCTGCTGATCCTAGTTCTTCCAGTAAACAGGTTGTTTCTGCATTTGCCATGGCATAATATAATTCTATGTCCATTGGATCCATTGCATTGTCATCCAGTAAGTCAATATCAGTGCCTGAATCACAATGTTCTTGAGAGTCAAACAATTTTTTGTGCATCTGGAAAATATTCAGTCTCTGTTAATTCATGTTCAGACTCTGCCGGACTCTTATGTTGTTCAAATGGATTTTCAATCCGTGGATAACCCTCAGCCACTGCATCACAATCTTTAAGAAAGTAATTAATGTTATGCACCCTGTTGTAAATTCTGCTTGGTGGTCCAAAAAGAGACATTTTTTTTAATCTCTGTGTTAAACGTTTTCCCACATAGGGGATACAGCCTTACACCAGGAACATGCTCAGAACACCTGGAGCATGCTCAGAACAAGTCTTTTGTTTCTGCCAATCACATGTCGCCATGTCATTTCCTACATTCACCAATAGCATGCTCAGAACAGGGTCTCTTGTTTCTACCAATCACATGTTACCATATCCTAGAAGCATGCCCAGACTTGTTTCTCTGTATTGTTTTTTTTTCAAAGCCACTTAAAAATAGCTGTAATGGGATTTGAACTCAGGTCTCTCTCTCTGTTTCAGCCTGAAAAGCTCTGCTATCAGAATACTTCTAACAGTGAGGTCTTAAAAGCAAAATTCTATCACATGGACTGCATTGGTTTCTCTAACAAAGATGTGTTAATTACATTTTAACATTTGTAAAGAAAAGCCTGGTTAATGCTGTACAGATACAGGTTTGTGTTCCTGCTGCTACCAAAGGGTTATTTTTAACAATCAGTTCTAAATAGTCTGCAATACACACAAAAGCATTGCACTGCTTTGTGAGAAAAAAAAAACTCGGGCAGGGGGAGAGAAAGAATTTTTCTTTTGTTTTCCAAGGTTCCTGCTTTTGCAGATGTCAACATTAACCAGAAGCAAAACAGATTTCCAGAGTCAGTCACTCTGCTTCCGCTGATGTCATTGAAAAGTGACACTGTCCATTTCCGATGACATCCTGTTTCCAGTGATGTCATCGAAAAGCGACACTGTCCATTTCCGATGACACCCTGTTTCCGGTGATGTCATTTCTGATGATGTAGCCTGGGGCGTGGTTGTTGATGGGAGGACATGGGTGTGGCATAAACCCAGAAGTGGGCACTGATAGGCTAATGCCATCATTGTGGGGCGGAGTGCAGGTGTGGCACAAACCCGGAAGTGGGTGTTGATTGGCTGATGTCATCCTTGGGGGTGCGGTGGGGGCATGTCAGGGGGGGTTTGGTCACGCATGGGGGTGTGGATGGGCAGAGCTAGCTCACATTCATTTCTATGGGAGGGGGCATGGCCAGAGGCGGGACATACACCGGAAGTGAGCGCTGATTGGCTCCTGTCATCTTTATCTCACCTGTCAATCAGTTTGACGAGTAGTGTACCCATTATACTACTCACATGAGGAGAGCCTCTGTCGATTGAAAGCAAGCTCTGCTACAAGGTTACATAGGATGAGGGTGAAAGGAGATAGACTCAAGAGTAATATGCAGAAATATTTTTTTATGGAAAGATTGATAGATCTGTGGAATAGTCTCCCAATAAAGATGGTAGAGATGTGGACAGTGTCTGAATTCAAAAAGACATGGGACAAACACAGAGGATCTCTAAAGGTAAAAAGGGGACTGTTGTGGCTGATAGGGAAGGGCAGACTAGATAGGCCATGTGGTCTTTTTCTACCATCATGTTTCTGTTTCTAATAATCAATTGAGAAAACTCAGCAGCTAGCATGTGGAAGTTAGTATTTCTTGACATACACATGCAAGTGTATGTGGGCCATTTGCAATCCTATACATGTAAATGCTGCCAATTAACTACAGAGACTGCTATCTTTATTTAATTAGAATTTGTGTGTGTGTGTGGGGGGGGGGGGGGGGGAATAAACAAAGTGAGATTAAGGAGGACAGCCTCCTTAATTCTTCCTGCAAAGGGGTGATGGAGACAAGCACTTTTTATCATCCTATATATGCCAAGCAGCAGCTGTAAACTCGACATGTTCAATTACAGTCATGCATGTGTATTCCCTATATGAAATGGGGAGTCCATGTGTAGATTTTTGACCCCCTCCGGCCACTCTCTACCATACCCATGACACACTCTCTTGCAATTTCGACACAGTGTGGACATCCACATGTAAATTTGCCCTTTCTAAATTCGCCATTTCCATGTGGATGCGAGATGATTTACAAGCAACTGTGGTATCAGTAGATAATAAAACTCTACCCTCATTTTTAATTCCTTTGTCTTTCAGAGGAATACATTTTCTAAAAATATATTTTATAGCAAAGTCGCATGATCATTTTATCAGCTTTGCATCATAGAAACCGTTTTCCAGCCAACTGCATTAGCATAATTTTATAATTGAATCCTCTCTTAGTTCTTTGTTTTTTTTAATATGCTTCAAAACTGTAATCACATTACTCTCTTTCATATCAGGCAGGATTTGAATGCTAATAAGTTCTAACAAAATAAAAGCATGGCTCAAGTACGCTGAAACTTTCAGAACACACTACTAAAATAGAAGAACTATGAGTGCTTATTTGTCCTTCAAGTGCCAGTGGTATTGAAATCTAGTTGCAGTATTTAATTTAGGAAAATATGATAAATAATAAGTGAGAAAAGCATGCAGAGCATGGTTCAAGGAATTCTTTCCACTTTCTCTGCAAGCTTGTTGTGTGCACATACACACCCGTCTATATCTACATTGTCTGTATGTGTGTGTCCTGTGTTTGTATTTTGTCTTTGAGGGTCTTTTACTAATGGGCATTACCAGGCAGTGTGTGTTCTGGCACATGCTAAAACTGCACTGGGATGCACATTGCTAGGTAGTACAAGGGCAGGACAGCAAAGAATGATCCCCACGCTAACTGCGCAACCTGTGTTAGAGGCATGAGAGAGTGGGGTATGCTGGAGAGTGAGCATAATGAGCTCAGCACAGTTAGTGCTATGTTAACATCCTGGGCTAAGTGCATTAGTGGGGGTTCTTCCATCTCCACCACATGCAGAAACTTCCACAGCACAGGAACTTCCTCCAGCTCACCTCCTCCCTTCCTGTGACTAGAGCAGCAATCCAGTGCTCCACCCTCACAACCTAATAGGCTGGATCCTACCCACAATCAGTATTGGAGGCAGACAGAGCAGGCTCACAAGCATAGATGGGAGGATTTGAGATCTGCAGATAGTTTTTAAACTCTGAAAAATGTCCAGTTGAGTTAGCCTCTTTTTAGCTCCTCGACATTAATGTAAAAATATGAGGTGTGACAAAAAAGAAACGAGACTGTCCCATAAATGTTTTATTAGAAAATCTACAGAGAAATTAGGCATTGTCCCCTTCAAAGTAATCCCCCCTGAGTTAATGCACTTCTGCATTCGCTTCTGCCACGTACCGAAGCACTCAGTAAAGTCCTCCTCCTTCAGGTCCCTCAGCTCCTTCATCACAGTGACCTTGATCTCTTCCTCAGAGATGAAATGAGTTGCTTTGAGCACAGTCTTCAGCCTGGGGAAGAGCCAGAAGTGCGAGATCTGGGGAATAAGGAGAGTGGTTGAGAGCTGTGATCTGTTTGTTGGCCAAGAGCTGGCTCACACTGAGCGTGGTGTGTGTGGCCATGACTTGTCTCTCCACAGAGCCCGCCTGCTGCACCGAACCCGATCATGGAGGCGATTGAGGGCTTGTTGGTAGAAATGCTGGTTGACTGTCTGACCTTAGGCACAAACTCATCATGGACCACTCCCTTCTGGTTGAAGAATGCGATCAGCGTGACCTTAATCCTTGATTTGGACGTGTGCGTGCCTTCTTGGGACATGGTGTGCCTTCTTGAGTCTGGGTGACAGTCGAGTCTTCCACTGCAGGCTCTGTCTCTTGCTTTCAGGGTCGTACTGAAAGACCTAAGTCTTGTGTCCAGTGTTGACTCGGCCAATGAACTCTGGATTTTCTCCGATCTTCTCTAGAAAGTCTCGACAAAAACTGACCTGGTGCTCCTTCTGGTCGTCTAATAAAAGCTTGGGCACCATCTTGGTGCGCACCTTCCGCATCCCCAGCTCCTGCACCAAGATGGTCCACACTGACTCCCTGTTTAGGCTGAACTCCTCAGTTATCATCCACACCATCAATCTGCGATCACTCCGCACCAGCTGCTTCACTCTGTCAATGTTCTCAGCCGTCTTTGTCGTGGAAGGCCATCCTGACTTGGGGTCATCCTCTACCTCCTCGTGGCCAGTCTTGAAGCATTTGTGCCACTTGAAGACTCGCGTCTTTGACATTGTAACTTCTCCATAAGCCTTTTGGAGAAGTTGGAGACACTCATTTGGGCCCTTCTCCAACTTAACCAGAAATTTCAAGTTGATTCTTTGCTCCATATTTCTGCCACCTAGAGTTGCATGATAAAGCGATGGAGCAGTGTGCTACAAAAAAACCTGAAAAAGAAAAACAGAGTGAAAGAGATGAAACAACACAATGCCAACACAGTGACATAAGTGGTTAGCCAATTGGCATTGAGTTGTGGGTGTGGCTGCCACAGTCTCATTTCTTTTTTGTCACACCTCGTATATAGAATCCTGAAAAAGAAATAGATAGTGGTAAATCCTAAACTCCTGAGTGCTAAGCGACAGTACCCCCCCACACCCTTAAATTTGATCCTAGCTATGTTCCTAGCTTGCACATGCCTTAAAGTAGCCTTGTCCGTAGAAACAGATATTAGTTGCCAATAAACATAGCAACCGTTAAAAAAAAAAGCTGTTCAATTCAGTTAGTACGTTTTACAGTACAAACAACAACAAAGAAAGTGAGATACTATATATATTTCAGTAAATTAAAATGTAGCTAGGGAATCATTTGTAATCCCTGCATGTGTGTGTGTGTGGTGTGTGCATGAGTTTGTGGGTGCACGTGTGTGTGTATTTGTGTATATGTGTAATTTGCATATGTCCATGTGTGGCGTGGGGGCATTTTTTTGGCAGTGGGGGCAATTAGTAGGATGCTGGTGGAGTTACAGGTGTATTTTTTTGGGAGGGAGGAATTTTGCTGGGTGCTGAGGCAGTTGTGAGGAGGTAGTTTTTAGGGATGGGGCAGTTTGCAGGTTTGTAGGGCAATTGTGGGGGTAATATTTTGGGGTAGGGCAATTTGCAGGATGGTGAGGCAATTCTTGGAGGTAAGTGTTCATGGGTGGGAGTATTTTCCATGATGTTGGGACAATTGCGGGGACTTCGTTTTTGGAGGTGGGGGAGTTTGCTGGGGTGGTTGCAGTTGTGAGGGGTAGTTTGGGGATGAAGATATTGTGGTGCAATGGCACATTTTCAAGGTGTAGTTTTTGGGGGTGGTGGCAGTTTGTGGGTCGATGACATAGTTGTGGGGAATAGTTTTTGGAGTTAGGGTCAGTTTGCATAGTGGTGGGAGACTTGTATAGAGAATAGTTTTTGGGGATGGAGGCAGTTTTTGGGGTGGTGGATCAATTGCAGGGAGTAGTTTTTGGTGGTGATGGAAGTTGCAGGGGGTTGATTTTGGGGTGGGTGCTGATTGCGGGGTCATTTTGGAGTGCAGAGGGTATATTCTGTGGGTGGTGGAATTTTGGGATGGGCAATTCCAAGGAGTAGTTTTTAGGAGTGGAGGCAATTTGGCCTAATGGGAGACAGCCAACATGGCTTTAGACAAGGAAGATCTTGTCTTACTAATTTGATATGTTTTTTTGAAGGTGTCAGTAAACAGGTAGACAAAGGTGAGTCAGTTGATATAGTGTATCTGGACTTTCAGAAAGCCTTTGACAAGGTCCCTCATCAGAGACTTTTGGCAAAACTAAAAAGTCATGGGATAGGAGGTAGTGTACTATTTTGTGGATCGGGAACTGGTTAAAAGATAGAAAGCAGAGAGTAGGGCTAAATGGCCAATATTGCCAATGGAAAAAGGTGAATAGTGGAGTACCCCAGGGATTTGTACTGGGTCCGCTACTTTTTGACATATTCATAAATGACCTAGAAAAGGGAATATCTAGTGAGGTTATCAAACTTGCAGACGATACAAAACTGTTTAAAGTTGTTAAAACCCAAGAGGACTGTGGAAAACTGCAGGAGGATCTGGATAAATTGGAAGACTGGGCATCCAAATGGCAGATGAAATTTAATGTGGGCAAGTGCAAAGTTATGCACCTAGGAAAGAACAACCCACACTATGGTTACACGATGCAAGGTTCCACATTGGGAACCACCACCCAGGAAAAGGTTTTAGGAGTCATCGTGGATAACATGTTAAAACCCTCCGCCCAGTGTGCAGCGGCAGCCAAGAAAGCAAATAGAATGCTAGGTATCATAAGGAAAGGAATGGAGAACAAAACAAAGGATATTATAATGCCTCTGTATCATTCCATGGTACGACCGCACCTTGAATATTGTGTGTAATTCTGGTCACCGTATCTTAAAAAGGATATAGCGTTATTAGAAAAAGTACAGAGAAGAGCCACCAAAATGGTAAAGGAGATGGAAGGCTACTCCTATGAAGAAAGGCTACAAAGGTTAGGGCTCTTCAACCTGGAAAAGAAACGGCTGAGCGGAGATATGATAGAGGTCTATAAATTAATGAATGGAGTGGAACGGGTAAACGTAGATCGATTGTTCATGCTAACAGAATATAGAAAGACTAGGGGACATGTAATGAAGCTACAGGGTAAACTATTTAAGACAAATAAGAAAAAATATTTTTTCACTCAACGTGTAATCAAACTCTGGAATTTGTTACCGGAGGATGTAGTAAGAGCTGTTAGTGTAGCTGGGTTTAAAAAAGGTTTGGACAAGTTCCTGGAGGAAAGGTCCATAAACCATTATTAAAAAGGGACCCAGGATAATCAATGCTTGACCTAGTACAAGCATTGTGGAACCTGTGTCTTTTGGGGATACTCCTAGGTACGTATGACCTAGATTGGCCACTGTTGGAAACAGAATACTGGGCTTGATGGACCTTGGTCTGACCCAGTATGGCATATCTTATGTTCTTATGTTCTTATTTCCGATGAAATCTAAAGGCTCTCAGCTCGTTAATCATGATTATTGTACACCTATAGTAAAACTGCTTTGCGTTTTATTCAACTTTATCTTTGTTTATTTATTTTAGGTTATTGTTTATGATGTCAAAACGAAAGTATTCAGCTGCCAAAGTAAGAGAAATATTGCAACGAGATGATGACAGTGACGGCTCTGAGTCGTCTGATGATGCAGCATATTCAGCAAGCGAAGAAGCATGTCAGCCAAGTTCGGGAGATAAATCTGATGATGACAGTCATGATTCAGATGGTGATAGCAGTTGGTCGCCAAGTGAATGTGAGACTGATGTTGAGCCAGTAACATCGCCTGCAGCAAAGAGTCAAGTTACAGGTCGAGGCAAAGGTCGAGGCTGTGCTGGACGGGGAAGAAGGCAGGAGTCCTCGGTGTCAGTATCATCTGTGAGGAATCTTAGTTGTGGTCATAGAGGAGCTAAGAGGTTATCAACTATAAGCACAAATGTTGCCATTGAAGCCTATGTATCTAAGGATGCCACATCATGGAACAGGAAACCTATAAAGCAAGATGCTGGAAGGTACACCAGAGTTAATGTCATGCCCGTACAACAAGGTCCTACAAGGTATGCTGTATGAAATGTTGATGGCCCTCTCGCAGCATTCCACTTGTTCATGAGGAAGACACATTTATGACGACACCTGGAAAGATTTGACAGATGGAGAATTTCAACATTTTCTTGGACTTCTGATCCTCTCAGGCTTGTAGAAGTCACAAAATGAATCCATAGTTCAGTTGTGGAACCTTGAAGATGGTGGTTCTGTTTTCGGCAAAAATATGGCCCGTAACCGTTTTCAGCAAATTTCTTGTGCTCTCAGATTTGATGATGCAACCAGCAGATGTGAACAATGAGGCGTGGATAAGCTTGCTCCAATCAGACATGTTTTTGATACCTGGGAAGCAACTCTAAGTGACGCCTTTGTTCCTGGTGAAAATGTTACCGTGGATGAGCAACTGCTTACATTTCATGGCCATGTTCCGTTCAGACAATATATTCCCAGCAAACCTGGGAAATATGGCATAAAGCTATGGATGTTGTGTGGCAGTGCAATGTCATATGTTCTACATCTTCAAGTATATACAGGAAGGGAACTCGGACAAAACAGGGAACAGAATCAGGGTGAAAGGGTTGTGCTGCAACTCACTGAAGGATTGACGAGATCTGGCAGAAGTGTTACTGTTGACAATTTCTTCTGCAGTTTATCCCTGTCATGGAAATTGCTAGAAAAACAAATGACACTTTTGGGGACAATTCGAAAGAACAGAAAAGAATTACCTCCAGAATTTGTAACAGCAAAGGGCCGAGAGGTATTCACTTCACTGTTTGCCTTTCGCGATGATGCCACTCTGGTTTCCTATTGCCCGAAGAAAGGAAAAGTGGTTGTTGTTTTGAGCAGTTTGCATGATCAAGAAGAAGTAGATTACACACGTCCAGACAAAAAACCATGGATGATCTTGGACTATAATTCTAGTAAAGGTGGAGTAGATACGGCAGATCAAATGTTGCGCACGTATACCGCAAAACGAATGACAAGACGCTGGCCAGTGACAATCTTCTACAACATGTTGGACATCAGTGCTTTGAACACCTTCATTGTTTGGATGTCACTAAATCCAGACTGTCAGTTCAAGTCAAAGCACAGACGTCGTCTATTCCTCTTGGAATTAGGAAAGCAGCTGCTTCAGAGTAATTGCAGCGAGACTTCTTCCAGCATTGAAGAAGCCACTGATGCTGTTTGCAATGTCGGGATCCCAAAGAAAAGGGCAAGGTGTCACTGCTGTTCTAGAGAAAAAGACAAGAAAAGCAACATAGTTGGCACCTCCTGCAAGCGCAATGTTTGCAAAGAACATTCAGAAATTGTCTGTGTCTCATGCAAATGACTGTAGTACTTTACTGTGTTCATCAAGTGCATGCAAAAACTGCTTTCATGGCAACTCTTCTTCATGTAATTTTATGATAAAGCATTAAATTTCAGAACATTTAACCTTCATATAATAAATAATTAATTCAGAATAATATTTTGTCTGTTTAGTTTAAAATTTTCATGGTTAACAATTAAATTTCGTCGTGGGGTCATTTATGACCCCAACGGTATTCAGTGTGTGCAAAAAATCTCGGTAATTCCAGAGTTAATCAGTATGTTAGCTCATAATGACACACTGCTCCACTTGGTTAAATTTTCCTTGAATATTATTTTAATCAAGGTTTTCATTTACTGTACCCCATGCCGTTGTATCCTTAACTTTTAACTTTCGAAAGGGAGACTATGATAAAATGAGGAAAACAGTTAAGAAAAAACTAAAAGGAGCAGTTGCAAAGGTTAAAGATGTACATCAAGCTTGGGTGTTGTTGAAAAATACTATCTTGGAAGTCCAGACCAGCTTTAAGAAAAGTGGAAGGAAGTCCAAAAAACTGCCAGCGTGGTTTAAAGGTGAGGTCAGAGAGGCTGTTGTTGCCAAAAAAGCATCTTTCAGGAAATGGAAAAAAGAGCCAAACGACGAAACCTGGAAACAGCACAAGCACTGGCAAGTCAAATGCAAGGCATTGATAAGGCAGGCAAAGAGAGAATTTGAGAAGAAGCTTGCTGCGGAAGCAAAAACGCGAAATAAATACCTTTTCAAGTACATTCGTAGCAAAAAACCTGTGAGAGAGTCAGTTGGTCCATTAGATGATAAAGGAGTTAAAGGAGCACTAAGAGGCGACAAGGCGATAGCGGAGAGACTGAATGAATTCTTTGCTTCGGTCTTTACTGAGGAAGATGTAGGGATGTTACCCATGACTGCAGTGGTATTTAAAGGTGCGGAAGAATTGAAGGAAATATCGATACATCGGGAAGATGTCTTACAACTATTAGATAAACTGAAGAGTAGAAAATCACCTGGGCCGGATGGTATACATCCAAGGGTATTGAAAGAACTGAAATATGAGATTGCAGACCTGCTATCAGTAATCTGTTAATTATCATTAAAATCATCTCTAATACCTGAAGACTGGAGGATCGCCAATGTAACACCAATTTTTAAAAAGGGTTCCAGGGGTGATCCGGGAAACTACAGACCGGTGAGCCTGACGTCAGTACCGGGAAAAATGGTAGAAACCATCATAAAGAATAAAATTACTCAGCATGTAGATAGTAACAACCTAATGGGAGACAGCCAACATGGCTTTAGACAAGGAAGATCTTGTCTTACTAATCTGTTATGTTTTTTTGAAGGAGTGAATAAACAGGTGGACAAAGGTGAGTCGGTTGATATTGTGTATCTGGACTTTCAGAAAGCCTTTGTCATGGTCCCTCATCAGAGACTTTTGGCAAAACTAAAGAGTCATGGGATAGGAGGCAGTGTACTATTGTGGATCAGGAACTGGTTAAAAGATAGAAAGCAAAGGGTAGGGCTAAATGGCCAATTTTCCCAATGGAGAAAGGTGAATAGTGGTGTACCCCAGGGATCTGTGCTGGGTCCGCTGCTTTTTGACATATTCATAAATGACCTGGAAAGTGGAATAACGAGTGAGGTTATCAAATTTGCAGATGACACAAAACTATTTAAAGTTGTTAAAACCCAAGAGGATTGTGAAAAATTGCAAGAGGATCTTGATAAATTGGAAGAATGGGCATCAAAATGGCAGATGAAATTTAATGTTGACAAGTGCAAGGTTATGCACCTAGGGAAGAACAACCCAAACTATGGTTACACGATGCAAGGTTCCACATTAGGAACCACCACCCAGGAAAAAGATTTAGGCGTCATTGTGGATACCATGTTAAAACCCTCGGCCCAGTGTGCAGCGGCGGCCAAGAGAGCAAATAGAATGCTAGGTATGATAAGGAAAGGAATGGAAAATAAAACAAAAGATATTATAATGCCTCTATATCGTTCCATGGTGAGACCGCACCTTGAATATTGTGTGCAATTCTGGTCGCCGTATCTTAAAAAGGATATAGCGATTTTAGAAAAGGTTCAGAGAAGAGCCACCAAAATGGTAAAGGGGATGGAAGGATACTCCTATGAAGAAAGGCTAAAAAGGTTAGGGCTCTTTAACCTGGAAAAGAGACGGCTGAGGGGAGATATGATAGAAGTCTATAAATTAATGAACGGAGTGGAACGGGTAAACGTAGATCGATTGTTTACGTTATCATAATATAGAAAGACTAGGGGACATGCAATGAAGCTACAGGGTAAACTATTTAAGACTAATAAAAGAAAATATTTTTTCACTCAACGTGTAATCAAACTCTGGAATTTGTTACCGGAGGATGTAGTAAAGGCTGATAGTGTAGCTGGGTTTAAAAAAGGTTTGGACAAGTTCCTGGAGGAAAGGTCCATAAACCATTATTAAAAAGGGACCGAAGATATCAATACTTGACCCAGTACAAGCATTGTGGAACCTGTGTCCCTTGGGGAAAGTGCTAGGTACATATGACCTAGATTGGCCACTGTTGGAAACAGAATACTGGGCTTGATGGACCTTGGTCTGACCCAGTATGGCATATCTTATGTTCTTATGTTCTTATGGTTTTATTGAAGGAGGTGCTAGGGTCTGTCGCCACCGCTATTGATAGCAGGGAGATGTGAGGACCTCTGCATCCTACAGACCTTCTGGGAAGAGTGATGGGGGCATGGGCATTAAGAGAAAATGGGTTGGGGGAAATATAAGACAGGATGTTTGGATTTAAATTTGAATGTTTCTAATTTGTGGGTGTCTGACATTAGGTTTGGGCTCGGGAAGGGAGTAGAAAGTGAAGGGCAGGACTCAAAGGATAGTTGGCAATACCAACTATCTTTACTACTCTCAACTCACTCCTCAAGGTGATTCCACCTCCGACCCCTCCTTCCCTTTTATCCCCAAACACTGTCTGACTGTTTCCATGACAAAATCGACAAGATCACACTCCAATTCCCCCCGAGGTCAGCTACAACCCCTCTTCACTCCCAACTCCCCCCCCCCCCCACACACACCTCTGCTACCTTTCTTCCTTTTCTGTGATCTCTGAGGAGGAAACCACACACTTTCCTCCTCCAAACTCACTACCTGCTCCTCTGATCCTATTCCCACCCATCTCCTAAGCTCCATCTCCTCCATTGTTGTCCATTATATCTCTCTTATTCTCAACCTATCGGTCTCCACTGCAACATTCCCTGCGGCCTTCAAGCATGCTGTGGCCACACCTCTCTTCAAGAAACCCTCACTAGACCCTACCTATCCTGCTAACTGTCGACCATCTCCCTCCTCCATTTAATTTCTAAACGACGTGAATATGCATTTCACTGCAGTTGCCTCGACTTTCTCTCCTCTCAAGTCCTTCTAGATTTCGTCCTTTACATTCTACTAAAACAGCTCTTGCCAAAGTCTTCAGTGACATGTACCTGGCAAAATCCAAGGGCCTTTACTCTATCCTCATCCTTCTTGACCTTTTTGCTGTTTTTTGACACTGTTCACCACAACCGTCTCCTTGATACCTTGCCCTTGCATAGTTTTAAGGGTTCTGTGCTATACTAGTTCTCCTTTTATCTCTCCCATCGCTCCTTCAGTGCTTGTTCTGGTGGATCCTCCTCTACTGCTACCCCATTCTCAGTTGGTATACTACAAGGATCTTTCTTGGATCCACTCCTTTTCTCTCTCATTATGCAGTCCCTTGGTGCACTCATCTCTTCCCATGACTTTCAGTTCCATATTTACACTGATGACTCCCAGATCTACCTCTTTACATCTGAAATCTCTCCGGCAATCCAGGCCCAGATCTTTGCCTGCCTTTCTAACATTGCTGCTTGTATTTCTCACCATCACCTGAAATTGAACATGGACATAATTAAACTTCTTATTTTGCCCTCGAACCCTTCTCTCCCCTTTCTCAGCTACTGTGGATAACTCTCTACTCCCCCTGTTTCCTCAACTCGCAACCTTGGGGTTATTTTTGACGCCTCTCTCCACACACATCCAACTGATAGCTGAAACCTGCCATTTCTTTCTCTATAGCATCAACAAAATTCACCCATTCCTTTCTGAACATACTACTAAGCATTTATCCACTCTTTAGTCACCTCCTATCTAGACTATTGTAGCCTTCTCTTTGCTGGTCTCTTTCTGAATCATCTCTCTCACCTTCAATCTGTTCAACACTCTGCTGCACACTTTCGCCAGCCTTGTTGTGCTCATATTACCCATCTTCTGAAGTCACTTCATTGGCTCCCTATCCATTTCCAAATCCAGTTCAAATTTCTCCTGCTGACCTATAAGTGCATTCACTCTGCAGCTCCTTTCTACTTTCCTCTCTTATCTCCCCACACCCCTCCTCGGGAAATCTACTCTTCTGGAAAGTTGCTTCTATTTGTGCCCTTCCCTTCTATTGCTAACTCCAGACTTCACTCCTTTCATCTTGCTGCTCCTTATGCCTGGAACAGGCTACCTAAGTCTGTACATCAGGCACCTTCTCTGACCCTTTTCAAATCCATGCTGAAAACTCACTTCTTTGCTTCTGCTTTCAGATCTTGACTCGCCTCATCGCCTCATTTCCTTATTTATTTAACTAGACTTATATACTGCTTTTCTACTGGTCAAAGTGGTGTACATTCAGGTACTGCATATATTTTTCCTCTTGTCCCCAGAGTGCTCACAATCTACCTGAAGCAACAGAGGGTTAAGTGGCTTGCCCAAGACCATAAGGACTAGAAACCCCAGTTGTTCTGGCCCAAGGTTGCTGTCTTCTAGCAGGATTTGAATCCCTGGCCCTCCATCCCAAGGTAACTTGCCCCAACCACTAGGCTACTCCTCCCTTACCATTCCCCCTAGATGTATCCCATGTCTACAGCTACTGTATGGTCTGTCGTGACTAGATTGTAAGCTCTGATGAACATGGACCGTCTTTTACATGTGTCTGTGAAGTGCTGCATATGTCTTGTAGTGCTATACAAATGTTCAGTAGTAATAGTAGTAGTAGTAGATTGGGATGCCAGTTTAAGGTTCCCTCTGGCAAGTGTATCTGCCCTCCTTCCCTTTGTATTTTGCTTTGCGAATGAATGTGGTTTGGGTTATGCAGGGGCTAAGGGGTTAATATGTCATAGTTGGCAGTCACCTGAGCCAGCTGGTTTTGTATGCAGGGTCTCAATTTTGGATTACCAGGTAGGTGGCAAAAGTGGCAAAAGTAGGTTTAGGCCTCTCCTGTTCTGAATCCAGGAGACATGATAGGAGCCATGTCAGTCCAATGAATCCCTAGCTGGTGATATGATGGGAGCTAGCATAGGAACAGCATCAAAATGATTAATGGTGGCATCATTTTGGGGATGGCTGCCCAGTTTGAAGCATGGTGGTCAGCATCTTCTATCCACTGTGGACATCAGTAATCCTTGTTAAAGATTACTTGTTCAAATAAATCCATGGCCGATTGTTTGATAAGATTAATGGTGTATTGTATTCTTGTGTTATCTCATTAATCTTGGGAAAATGTAATGGGGGACGAGGGAAGGTTTTTCCCTGTGTTAAATGTTTTATGTTATTGATATTCCTTGAGCATTTGGGAGGAAAGTGTACAGTATAAGCATATGGAAAGGAAGAGTAAAAGTTGATAAAAATTAAAGTAAAATTTACCATTCCATAAATTCATATGAGATAGAATAAAAACAGATGGCATCAGTAGGATTGAGATAATGTGTAATAGTTACGCTTTTTTATAATCTCGTACTTACCTTGAGCTAAAACGAGCAAAATGTGTTGCAAAGTGAGAAAATTAAATTAATTTGTTTTTAAAAAATTGAAACATATATGTTGATTTTATTCCCCCCTTCAAATTTTGTACCACCCTTAGGCAGTATGCCCAAGGCAACTCAAGCTGCTTTGCTGTCAGAAGATGGAGGATAGGGGTTTGCTATGTACTGTTTATAATAACATCACACACAACCCAGACTGATTTCAGCTTAGTTCAATTACCATGAAAAACTTGGATTTCCTCAATGTCTGCAAGCTTTTCCCTGCAGATACTGAGGTAATGCAAAGCAAATCTTCTCTTCTCTCGGTTGTATGACCTTGCGTCTTGTGGGATAGTTCTTTAATGTTTCACTTCTTTTCTATCACAGCATTCCTTTTGCGTCATCAAGGGCATGTCTGTTTTTTCCTCTCACCCTCTTTCATGTGGTGTTTCTCAGGGCTTTGTACTAGCACCTGTTCTTTTCAATATTTTTCTCTCATCCCTAGCTCTTATGATCCAACAATTTGGCATTTCAACATACTTTTATGCAGACAACATTCTTCTATTTCACACGGACCCATCTCTATTGGATCTCTCCCCCTTGAATACATGCCTCACTTATGTTGTGGCCTGGTTGTCTTCCAATCAACTTCTACTTAACTCTTTGAAAACTACCGCAACCTGGCTCACTGGTCCTACTGTACTATCCTCCTGTTTCCCCTATTCTCGATGGGTCCCCTATTTGTCTCATCTCATCTTTTCACTACCTTGGGGTCATATTGGATTCTTCACTCTCTTTCAGTGATTACATAACCCAAATCATCCAGTGCTCATTTTTCTTTCTTCCTTCGTCATATCAGAGCAGTCTGTTACCACTCCTGCCTTAACCACTCTTGTTGTCTCTCTCATTCTGTCTAGACTTGACTATTGCAATGTAACACTTGCCGGCCTCCTTCAATACTCTTTAAAGTGCCTTCAATTTATTCAGCACACTGTAGCCAGATTAATTTTTCACTCATCCAGATTTGATCATATGATCTCCCGCTCCTCATCCATTTACACTTACTTCCTGTACCATTCCATATTCATTACAAGATTCTCATCCAGGTCCACAAAACACTTCACGACTGGTTCCCCAGATTATTTAGCATCCTCCCTTATTCCACTTTCCCCACAACACTCTCTCCATGCAATTCATATGAACAGTCTTCTCTTACCCTCTCCCTCTCTGGCCCATCTTCAATCTACTCGTCATTCAGCATTTTATTTCCAAGGACCCTCTCTTTGGAATTATTTTCCTCCATATCTCCGGTTAGAGTCTTCAGGCGCATTTTCAAAGGCATTTACATGGGTAACTTCCCTATTTACCCTTGTAAATGCCTTATCTGGAATTTTCAAAAGGCACCTACATGGGTAGTGCTTTTCGAAAATCCCGGATAAATCCCTAACATGCCCAGATGCTATGAGGGTCATTCAGTGGCATGGATAGTGGAAATGGACCATCCCCACTATTGACTCCTCTGCTATCCCCGGCTAATACCTCTCCACACAAATACTTCATTTGTATGGGAAGGCCTAGACTGGGGCAGCAGGGGGTGTGTCTGAGGCAGAGCGAGGTGGGACATGGGCGGGCTGGACCCCAGACATACAGGACCGATTCTGAGGTCAGCCCTGTATGTCCGGGGACATGAACATAGACAGGGGACTTATTCTACCACAGAGGTGGAATACATCCCCCTGGATTTTGGGTGATTAGGAGGCCAGATTGAGGGTCCGGCTGTGGAGAAGGAGAAAAAACACAGAGGCCAGCATTTGCGAACACCATGGCACTATGGCTCCATTCAGGAGCCTGACTGAGGTAGCCGGGGATCTGATGGGCATGCAGGCTGATCGGAATCGGGGTCTGGTCTGCACATTCAGGCCATAGACCTGATGCTGATCCCAAGGGCATGTCTAGCCACTGTGGGATCAGAATCGGGTCTGCCCCCAATTGGCCGCAAAGAGGACTGGACTGCCAAAGTGGAATGTGCCTCTATGCGGTTAGCATTGGGGCATGTTGTGGGCATTGCGGGGTGGAGGAAAGGGCTAAGTGGGTAGCAGCGATTTTTGATGTTACCCACTTAGTCCTCTGTGCTTTAAAGATAGGCGAAGTTTTTCATTGCCTATCTTTAAGGTGCAGGGGCTAAGCGAGTGGCATCGAAAATCGCTGCTACCCACTTAGCCTCAGTGGCTGCTGGCACATCCAGCATAACCCAGATTTTCACTTATATCACCGTGGAAGTGAAAATCCGGGTTAAGCGGGTCAGCGGGCAGGCTATGTGCCGACACAGCGCATAGCCTGCCTATATCAAAATCGGGACCTTCTTTAACAAAGTTCGAAGCCCAACTTAAAACCCACCTTTTCTGCACAGTTTTTGACCTCCCACTGGATTCCCTCAGTTGAATTCCTTATGTTTCCTACCCGTCTCCCTCCTCCTCTCTCACCACCCTCCTGCAGCCCTGCCTTGTCACTTCTCATTTTCCCATCTGTCCTACACATACTGGCATTCTTTTCATTTTCCTGCTTCAGTTTTTATTGTATTCTATTGTAAAACACTTTTCTGTACCCACATTAAGCGGTATATCAAGTCTTAAATAAATGAAATGAAATGAAATCATTCCAGATTCAAAATCAGTTTTCGGTGGATCCACTGAAGGCCTGGGGCCTGATATTAATTTATGATGGTTATGTACCTCTGAGGCGCATAGCCGTCACCACCGAACTGTGACCCCAGATATTCAATCCTGGGGCCATATCCAGCCACTGGCATTGAATATCCAGGGTCGCCGCACAGCCACACATGGCGCAGAAGCTAACTGGTGGTATTCAGCCGCTGCCCAGTTAGCTCCGGTGGCAAAAGTTAGGACTGCTTTTTCTGCACATAGCTTTCACCGCTGAGGGATAGTATATCAATACATTGAGACATCTCCAGAGGTATTTTAGGTCTGTGGACATCTAAGTCTGAATGGGGGTGTGGTGGAGGCATGATTGGGGCACTCCCAAGAACCTAGATGTCACTGCCTGATCTCAGACCTTAGGTGTGACTCAAATCTGGAGTCACACCTAAGGTTATACCTGCTTCAGGCCAGAAGAGGCATTGGGAAAGTACTTGTTTTGGCTATATAATATCCTGAAGGTGTAGAGAAGATGGTACACAGTCATCCCCCAATACTTTGCACAATCACTGCAATAGCAGCAGTTAGATTATCAACCCTGGCTTCTGTGGTCCTAGCCCACTACTGTAACCATTAGGCTATTCCTAGACATCCATGGTTAGGAATACAATTCAGGGGATGCTTATGTAAATGCCCCTATAGCTGTCCATATTGAGCATGTCCACATTTGTGAAATTGTGCCTGAACTTGGCCATGCCTCCTCTTTTTCGGAGATTCTGGTTTGGATTTATTTATTTAGACAGTTTTGTATACCACCTTATCCTTCAATCAAAGTGGTCACAACACAATTGGGGGATACATTTAACTAAAGGGGATATGAGACACATACACTAATACTTACAGGGAACATGGGCTATGGAGGGTTAAGTGGCTTGCCCAAGACCACAAGGAGCACCTGTGGGTCTAGAAACCCCAGTCCTTCTAGCCCAAGGTTGCTGTCCTCTAGTGGAATTTGAACCCCTGACCTTCCAGCCTGAGGTAACTTGCCCCAACCACTAGGCCACTCCTCCCTCTCAATTTGGGATGATTTGGATGTCCCAGATTGCATTTGGACATAATTTGTAAAATGCAACGTCAGATGTATATTTAAAAGGCCTGCCTACATCTTAAATGCCACACCAAAGACACAAACTACTTCAACGAAAATGATGTATCTTACTGATCAAATTCTCAATAGCCTCAGTTTACTGATCTTTGGTATTATTGTGCAGCTGTAAAGAAAGCCTCATGAAAAAGGCCTGTCAATCTACTTTCAGTCACACTGCGAAGAAAACCCAGGAGCTGCTGGATCACCAGGGAGTCAGAATTGACTCAAAGGCACACATTGCATTTGCATTGACTAATCTGATGGTATCCTTTTAAGTCAATCAAAAAGTTACTGCTTTCCCGTCATGTGGATCAAAAGAAGTTATTTTAAAGCTCACCCTTTTCTCGGTTATCTAAATATAGAGGATATTGCGCCTTTGGTGAGAATTACAGCCCACACGATACATAAAATCTGTGCTCTGTTGATCACATTGACAGTCATGCATCTCATTTAAATTGTACTTAAATTAACTGTTAGTAGGAAAATTACATAGAATAGCTTTAACTCCTTCAACAACATTAACTCTCTCCTGAGGCTTTTTTCTCTATCTCTATCTTTATTTAAAATTGTATACGAGGGGGGCTGATAAGTCTCTGGCCTTGTAAAGAAACAGAAAGCTACTGGCATACGTCAGTTCCAATGGTCTGAATGATCTCTCTGAAGTTTTGGTTTATAAAGTAAAACTGCAGAGATCATGCGGACCACCAGAACTGAAGTGTGCCTGTAGCATTCAGTTTCATTACAACGCCAAAGACTTATCAGCCCCCCTCGTATTCTACAATTGCTGACATTCCATCTGTTCCAAGTGGTTTATATCACAACTACCATAAAATTCACACAACTGACATAAAATCATCCCAAATTGAATACATCAGATTACAGCAAAATATCTATGACACTGAAAAAAAGATTATATACAGGATGAATAACATATTTTCACGCACATAATGCGCCTACGTATATAACACACACACACACGTATAACGCATAGAAATGATGCCATTCTGTTTGAGAATTTTAGAATAACGTGCCTATGCGTATAACATGCAAGCACTCACCCTTTTTGCTGCTGACCATGCCAGGAATGAAACACTAGTCCTACACCAATGATTTCAAACTCATTGTGAGTGTGAAAGAAACAAGCAAGAGAGTTTGAGATGGAGAGATGTCCATTTGCAAATGGAGAAAGGAGAAAAAGGAGCTCAAGAATATGAACCCCCGAAAACGTGCATGTCATGGGCTCAAAGCAAAATGGCCTAAACTGGAGAATGACTTGAAAGACTGCTTTTTTTTCTTGGAGGGAGTTTGTTGTTTGAGACCGATGGTCAGTGAGGCATCTTTATTGCAACCCCTTGAGAAGGCATAGTGCGAAACACTGAGTCGACAAAATGTTTAGCGTCAGGTGTGATGTTCCCCCTTGCCAGTACCCGTAGGTAGGTAGGGCTTAAGGAGGTTAAGTTTTCTTCTTGAACTGAGGTTTACTATTTCCTGTAGAACTGCATGTAGGGAAATGTATTTCCTTTGATAGCTCAATGAAGAGTAGTGTGACTCAAGTTGGTAAAGCAAAAAGGGATTTATTCCCCTCCCGGGGTGGATTTCACCAGGATAAAAGGTAACATAAATTCTTGCACTCTTGGCAGACAAAAGGACAAAATAACGCAGCTTCCTTCAGCATCAAACATTAACACAGAGATATTATTTCCTCTGTCCTTGAAATAATACAGTTCCTTGCTTCCAAAGAATTATTTACAAAAGAGAGTTCAATTCCCCTGCCCTCCTTTCTGAGGCAGGAATTGTTTGCTCCTTTCTTTCTTTCTTTATTTAACAATGATTTATATACCGCATCTTCCATAGTTCAGTTGCGGTTCACAATAAACAACAGATAACAAATCGGAGTTTGTTTTACATAAAACATCATATGAACAAATAACAATAAGATAAACAACTAGTGTTAATACAGAACAGTATAGAACAGTGTAAACTATATACATTATGTACAAATACACATTATGTGGGGCTTAAGCGTTATTCAAAGTACAGTATCAGCTATGAGGAATTGTATGTGTGGGTCATTTGGGATTTGTTAGATAAAAACTGGTTAGCCATTATCTAAGTCTTTCTGGAGCCATGCCCGTTCCTACGCTAGGCCTTGGGATTAGCACTTGGGTTTGGTACAGCTCTAAATAACCATTCTCATTACAGTCCTCTGTACCGTAACCCCAACTCTCCTGGGCAATAAACCCCCAGTAGTTATTGTACTTCCAGCCCTTGGGCCTACCTTTTACTCTGGCTGTATCAGGTTTTCTCTGAGGTTTGTAAATTGCTGTCGGTTCCCAACCTGACTTGTGCAGAGTATAATTCAATGGCCTTCCTGGCCTTTTCTCCTGTTCAGAACCCAGAGAGGACTTCCACTGACAAGGTCTGCTCCTGCTGTACCTCTCACACAGAGCCTCTGACCTTTCCTCGTCTCCGTCTCTCTCTTCCTTCTCTGTTCTGCTCTCAGCTCTCTTCTCTGCCTTTCTCTCCGTGTTTCCTGCACTGCTCTCTGTGTTAACTGGGGCCTCCTTATGAGTCAGCTTCCTCGGGTCAAGCCTGACTCCACCCCTTAGCAGGTGTTCAGAATTCCCTCCTGACTCTCTGCCAAACTGATAGCAGGGGCCTGTTTCTCTCTCTGGGGCTTGGTTTCCCTGACAACCAGCCATGTGCTGTTGTTTATGTTGCAGCCCTGCACTTTTTTGCTGATCTTTGGGAGTTTCTGCCTGACTAAAAGGACTCACTATGTCACACAGGGTATGAATGAAAATCTGTATGATCGGAAACAAGATTTTGAACTATGCTATGGAGACCATTCAGTTAAGTTGTATTAATGATACTATTGAATAAGAAGGGTGGCTTATTTATGTTGTTTGCCACTATAGAAGGGTGGATTATTTATGCTATTTGCCACTATAGAATAAGAAGGGTGGATTAAAATGATTGAAATATATTTATAAATATTAATATAAATGATGATAAAGGAGTTTTTTTGGCTGCTGATGTGATGGAGAGGGCAAAGACATGTTTTGTGCTGTCTGCCTGACCCGTGTAATCTGAAGCCTTTTTTCTCCTTTTAAACCTGTGATAAGATAGTTTATGTATATGACTTTAATACCTAGCCTATGCTTAGTTGAGTGGAGTGATTTTTGTTTTGTTTTGTTGGGGTAAAATAACACCACAAACCATCCCCAATGTCTTCAGAAAGGCTGGGATTGTCTACCAGCAGAATAAGACACATTTGGATATCAACGACGAAGGTGAAGGTGACAATAGCAGTGATGATGACATTAATTCAAAAGTCACAGAAGAGCATCTGCAGTTGACTGTTAGCTATTTAAGTGATGACAGTGAGGAGGGAACAGATTTTGAAGGGTTTGAGGAGTCAGATGATGATGACGACGTTGACTGAACTAGAATCCGCCTAGTCTAATTTAGTTTCACTTAGTTTCATTTATTCACATTTAGTCTCATTGAAATTGAGCATTTCAGAAATAAAGAAATTATTAAAAGGTTAAAAATGACTTTGAATTTCTTTTGCAGCTTATCGTGCTGTGAAGGCTTGTGTGCATCAGTGATGCTCAGAGCTAAGCTATCGGTAGTTTAACTATTGGCAGGGTCTCCCAAGATAGACAGGTCTTAGCTGAGGTGCCAGACCAAGACAAACCACCCATCCGGGCAGTAGCAGAATGGGACAGTATTGACGGCAGAGGATCACATTTCTGTGACAATGGCAACACTAAAATTAAACAGCACGGAAGAAAGTTCTCGCAATCTACTTCCGTATCTTGCTATGAAAACCCAATGGATAGTCACAACAAAAAAAATTGCACCATAGTGCTAGAAGATGAGACCACCAGGTCCGAAGGCAAGCTCATCTGGCTAGTGGGGAGGAGCTGAAGACTTTTCAGAGTAAAGCCAGCATTTATGATGTTGTTGGATCAAAGCCCTCGACCTCTGATGTAGTTGCTCATGAAATAAGAGTCAGAAGCTGCAAAAATGTCTTACATATTAGGAAATGCAACATATGAAGCATGAACCAAGGGAAGTTGGAGGTGATCAAGAATGAAATGGAGCGTGTACAACTCTATCTGTTGGGTGTCAGCGAACTGAAATGGACTGGCATTGGGCACTTTGCATCTGATGATCACATGGTCTACTATGCTGGAATTGAAAGACAAAGAAGAAATGGTGTTGTATTTATAATTAAGAAGAAACTTGCAAGAACTGTAATGAAATACAATGCAATCAGTGAACGCTTAATTTCTATACATCTATGAGGAATGCCCATCAACACAACAATAATTCTAGTATATGCCCCAACAACAGCTGCAGAAGAGGATGAGATTGATGAGTTTTGTGAACAAGTACAAGCTGAAATTGACAGAACATGCAAACAGGATATCCTGATAGTCATGGGTGACTGGAACGCAAAAGTTGGCAACAAAGAAGAAGGCAAAGTGGTTGGAAAATATGGACTTGGCAACAGAAATGAAGCTGGAGAAAGACTGATAGAATTCTGAAAGATCAATGATCTATTCATCTCAAACACCTTCTTCCAGCAACACAAGCAGCGACTGTACACATTGACGTCACCCAATGGACTGTACAAAAATCAAATTGACTACATCTGTGGAAGTCAACGATGGAAAATCTCTATAACAGCAACAAAGACAAAACTCAGAGTTGACTGTGGTAGAGATCTCCAACTACTAGTATGCAAACTCAAGCTAAAGTTGAAAAAGAGCAAGCCACTCATGAATGTAGCAAAATATGACCTTGAGAATATACCACCGGATTTTAAAGATGGCCTGCAAAATCAATTTGCTGCTTTAGATACAAATGACAGAGCTCCAGAAGAGTTATGGGTTGACATCAAGAAGGTTGTGTTGGAAGAAAGTGAGAAGTCTGTACAAAAGGTGAAAAAGCAAAAAAGGCCAAAATGGATGACCGATGAAACTCTGAAAATTGCCCAGAAATGCAGAGCAGCTAAAGCCAGAGGAGAAAGAGACAATTGCAGAAAACAGATGTACAGATTTATTATATGATAAAGATCAAGTGGCAACAATGAAGGGTGGCAAGTATAAGTGCCTTCTGAAATTGCTCCATCTCCACCCTGAAAGATGAATGTCTCAGTAATCGGTTCTGGCAGTAAGCCTGCACAGATAGCAAGATCAGTTATGTGCATGGGTATAGGCTATTTCACAAATGTGGATGTTCCTGAATTGCATGGCCACAGAACTGGTCACTTGGACATGCCGGCAGGGCTATTTCAGATAGAGGGTGACTATGGGGCTTGAATTCAATGGGGCCGCGGCTCTTATATCGGGCGGAAGCCGCTATTGCGGCTTTGTAATCAAGCCCCTATGTTATGCGACTTGCACATCCTTGCCAGTCATTTTAGATAATTAGACAGGTGGTGGTGGATCTGTAATATGTTTGGAATATGTATGAGCATGCAGGTTTCTTTGGCCAGGAAATCTTAACTGTGGTGATGAAAGCACATTTTGTTCTTCCTCTTAGAATCATTTTTGCCATGAAACAAGCACTTTTTTTGCACCTTATTTGTTGTTAGGAGCAGGTATCGGCATGCACTCATCATCAACCAGGACCAGATGTGATTGTACTATTTTGAAATTGCACTGTGATGTGCATCTCTGTTGCTTCACCAAGGGCATGCCTCCCTCCGCTATGCCCCATGTTATGTGAATGTGTTTTCGCAAGGGACATCTATATGTCCAGCTTTCTAATATGAGTCTGAATGCCCATTTTCAGATGTCCAACTCACAAGTAGAGCTTCTACAATGACCCTGCAAGAATTTATTTTTGCTTCTTGTCCACCCATGCTGAACTACACAGCTGGGGTAGGGGCCAGCCACACCATACCACCCCCCACACTTAATATACCTCCATTTGTTATGAAGCCATATATTCTCGGCCACTCATAGTCTGGACCAAGCCTTGGGAGGTTTGCATTTAATGAAACCGTAAAGCTAAAACTTAAACATGACTCATGTTCAATCTATGAACTGACACCCTAGGTACCCTCCATTTGGTACCTTATCGCCTTACTGGCTTCCCCACAAGAGAAGTCAGTAAGCTCTTACTAGAGCCTGTCACCCCCTTTCCTTTCCCTTGGCACTTATTTAAGTGGATATGCATGTATGTATGTATTTATTTATTAAGATTTAATAACCACCTTTATGAAGAAATCTACCCAGTGGGGTGTACCAAAGATGTGGCTTGACATAAGCAATTTACATTGTTCTAACAGCCTAACAATAGTAAAAATGACCAAATGTCAGCGTATTGCACAATCAGGACATTGAGGTAAACTCAGAAATAGACAAATTAAATCTAGTAATAGCAATAATCTGATACAATGCCAGTACAGTAGTTATTGAAACAGCGTGCACACTACTTGTATGGTTTTACTATGTCCTCTATTGCTGACAACTAATTTAAAATGTCCAGCTTGTTCATTCCTTAGCATGAGAGCATAACAGTTTTTTGTTTAGGAAAATCAAAAAATTGCAGTACTCTACCCTCATATAATTGCAATCATTCTAGTCCTGTTCAGTTATTCCTTAGCATATGCTTGCTAATGTGAAAATATGCAAATTTGCTCTCAGCAGTTAGATGCTTAAACATTCAATTATGATGGCCCATGCAAAGTGTACAATGCTGAAACCAGTAATCTTTCCTATTTTGCCTTTTCCTTGAAGATATTTTTAGACATCTTTTGAAAAACAATAAAAAATTCTACTTACATACAATAAGAAACCTACTTTCCTGAATGGCAAATTAGATCTGTATTGTATCCAAGTCAAATGGTTAATGATAATGAAGTTGGGACTTTTTTTGGTTATCCTATTATATATCATTTCTCTTTTCAGCAGTGATGCAGTGTTTCCCATGGCTATACAAAACCAAATTACAATTTAAAATTTAAAAATTTGAAAGACTTGGGGGGTATTTTAGAAGCATTCCTATGATGTGTAAATAGCGGCTTATAGATATGAAGATCACCTAAATGTCAAAATAGTGATTCTAGAAAGCTGACATTTTCAAGTATAGTATGTTCTTCTATAACACCATAGTTTCATTCCTGAAAAACTTCAGGGTATCTTTACTAATCAGAGACACAGCCCCATCGACTTCAAATCACCACAATTTCCATAACCCTCAGCTGATTGGAGAAGCCATGCGTGCAGATGAGCAAGCAACAGAAGAATTTCAACCAGAGATACAGAAATGAATAGGCTATACTTTGGATCAAATTTTCAACTTTGATGATACAAGGTGTCTATATTAAATGCATGCCTTCAAGAACTTATATTTCTAGGGCAGAAAAGCATGCTCCACAGCTCTGATATCGCACGGAAGCTGCTACCGCTGATTAGTAAACATACCCCTTTGTGTTAAGCAAGTTTGTGCTATAGAAATAATATGACACTTAACCTTTTGATGAAAATATTTTTATTGAGATAAACATCAACATTCCACCATACAAAGATTATACTGTACATATCACTTGAAGTTAACCAACCAAATATTTAAATATCTAACACCACTTACAGCACTGTACTGATGGAAATGGGTGAAGGTGATGACAGTTTTCTTCATCATCTTCTGCTCTTGATTTCAGACGAAAATTTATAACATCTGATGTGTATGGCTGTGTTTCATTGTCCTCTTGATGTAGCTTAAAATATAAATCCAGTTTCTGTTGCTTTGCAAGCACCCTCCTTTGATACAGCAGCTGTTTGTATAGTTCCAAATTCACCCTGACGCCATGTCTGGCTATCCTGCTACATTCTTTCAGAGTCTTAAATCCTGGATCATGATTTTCTGCCCTAGAGATATAGGTTCTTGAAGACATGCATTTAATATAGACACCTTGTTTCATCAAAATTGAAAATTTGATCCAAACTATAACCTATCCATTTCTATATCTCTAGTTGAAATTCTTCTTTTTCTTGCTTATCCACACTCGCGGCCCTTCCAGTGAGCTGGAGGTTATGGAAATTGTGGTGATTTTTGAAACCACTAAACCAGCCAATACTAGCACTGAGGGGAACAACTTCTGCATGATTTGGAGATTGTTTTTTTAAGGTCATCGTATATAGCAGGCATGTCCAACAGGTAGATCGCGATCTACCTGTAGATCGCGGAGGGGTCAGAGGTAGATTGCCAGCCCCACTTGGCTCCATCTCTCCAGCAGCTTGCTCCATCGCTCGGAGAGAGCTCGTGCCAGCAGGTCGTCTGCCGAGGGCTTGCTGCCACCGCTGATCCTTTGCCTGTCTTTTTTCCCTGCCTGCGGGAATCTTGCCTGCGGGTGTATTGAGGGCGCTTGTTGTTTTCGTACCAATAGTTTGTGGGTACCCCAGGGGGCCGCCGCCCGTGCCCCGCGACAAGACGCCACAGGCCTCATACCTGTTCTCCTGTCTCTCAGAATCACCCATTCCTGCCCCCGTCCCAACACCCCTTAGAAGTGTGTTATAAACCGGGCGATATCCATTCGCCCGGGCTTTACCTGAATACACTTACCGTATTAGTTGTGTCATGTGCTGGTCATTGGTCGCTTTGTAGTTCGCTTTCAGTAAAGGTTTTTGGGCAGACACAACAAAGTGTCATGAATTTGGTAATTTTGGCGGGCTTTTCCAATTTTGTTCTAAATTCCCTATGCGTTGCCTTTGAATTTGTTCAAACCACTGTGACTTTTGCTTGCCTCTGCAATTTTATTTTGCCTTGCCTTTGCATTGATTCTACACTGCAGTTCTATTTCGCCTTGCCTTTGCATTGATTCTACAGTGTGTGCAGAATTTATTAAATCACATGTGGTGGTATTTGATTTTATCTGGTTTGCTGGACAGGTGTTTGAGTTTTTTTGATGATTGTTTGGCGGTATTTGATTATTGGTGCCAGTATGATGAATTATTATTTTTACTTTTAGAACTGCATGTGTGGTTTTGGCATCTCCAGTTCTGTATTGTACATCATCTAGAAGTCTTCAGTTCCTGTTGATCTTTAATACTTTGGGACAGTGACAGTTTTGGACCAGATTCAGCCAGTGTTTATACTAACTTAGCAGATTTGGCCTTCTTACATCCAGCCACCCCAGTATAACGAAGATGAGTGTTCCAAAGAAGAGCAAAACCTACCACTTTCATGATGAATGGGAAATGGACTACTTCTTCATCAAGGTGAAAGACAAGTTTTGTTGTCTAATTTGTAACGCCCCAGTATCCTTGCCCAAAAAGGGTAATCTGGAACGTCATTATAAGGCTCTGCATAGCAATAAGTTTGATGCTGATTTTCCACCCAAAAGTGAAATTCGTAAACTGAAGCTCAAAGAACTTAAATTGAAATTGGCTACTTGGCAACAGTTGATGGCGAAGCCAAGGTCACATTCGGTCAATGCAACCATAGCATCCTTCAAGGTCAGCAACCTGATCGCAAAGAAATGCAAACCTTTCACTGAAGGGGAATTTGTAAAAGATTGTTTTTTTTTTAAGCAGCTGACAATCTTTTTGAAGGATTTAAAAATAAGAAAGAGATCATAGCTGCTATTTAAGATGTACAATTGTCAAGAAACACCATCGTGCGGCAAATAGAAAAGATGTGTGGAGACACAACTGAACAATTTTTGGAGGATGTTTCAAATTGTGTTGCTTTCTCACTCCAACTGGATGAATCTACAGACATAAGAGACATAGCCCAGTTACTAGTCTTTATCCGGATGGTTTTTGAAGACTTCAGTGTTAAAGAAGAACTATTTGGAATGATTTCTTTAAAAGGGAGAACTACCGGTCAGGAAATATTCAGTTCTTTCCATTCTTTTGTGACAAAGTATAATCTTCCATTGCATAGACTTGTTTCCATCACTACTGATGGAGCAAGAGCAATGACAGGTGAGGTTAACGGTTTCATAGCCATCTGTAGACAGCATGATGACTTCCCAGATTTCCTCTCTTACCACTGCATCATTCACCAGCAAGTTTTGGCAAGCAAGAGACTCAATACAAAGCCTGTCATGGACATCACTTTCAAAATTGTAAATTCAGTCCGTGGAAGATCACTTCAAAGATGGCTTTTCAATCTCACTCTTGATGAAGGGGCAGCGGAAATCATTTTGCACACAGATGTAAGGTGGCTAAGTAGGCACAAATTTCTGCAAATATTTTGTGATTTGCTGAATGAAATAAGAAGTTTTTTGAAGGAGAGGGGAGATGACCAAGCAGAGTTGAAAGATGAGGAGTGGTTATGTGATCTGACATTTCTCACTGACTTTACAGGCAAACTAAGTGATATGAACCTTGAACTACAAGATAAAAACAAATGCATTGGCGAGATGATGAGTACAGTTTCATCCTACAAGAGCAAATTTGAGCTAATGATGACTGATCTTGCAAACAACACTTTTGATCATTTTCGTAATACGCAGGACCATCTGGGACAATATCTAAATTTTGTTTTTCAGAACGAGAAGTATGTGACAGAAATCTGGTCTGTTATCCAGGAATTCAAAAATAGATTCTGTGACTTCCAAAAAATTGGAACAGTTGTGGAGTACTTGTCATACCTATTCAAAGTAGATGTGGACATTAAAGAAACTGCAGCTGCTATCAGTAACAATTACTCATTGAACAAGCCATCTCTTGAAAACAAAATATTAACCCTTAAAAATGACATTTTTCTCAAGACCTGTGCTGAGCAAGAATTGTTTTGGAAGCTAGTGCCTAGAGACAAATTTCCCAACTTGAGAAGATGCAGTGAAGCTGTACACTCCTGTTTTGGTTCAACTTATTTGTGTGAATCTGCTTTTTCCCATCTGAAAATGACAGAGTACACAACGTTCCAACATGACAGATGAACATCTTCAGGATTCCCTGAGACTGGCCCTCACGCAATATTCACCCAACTTCAAAAAGCTGGTGGATGAAATGCAGGCTCAGACGTCTCACTAATGAGCAAAAGCAAAATATTAAAGATTGTGCAAGAACAGCCTGGATCAATACTCAATCTAAATTTAACACAAATTACTCAATAAAAGTTAAAGAAAGTTATTAGGACAGTTAAAGAAAGTTATTACTCAATAAACCTTTAAGAAAAAATGTACTTTCCATTTCCCCTCGCAGTTCTTACTGGATCTTTCTCTCTCTATTTTGTTTTTGCTTAATTTGCTTAACAGCTGATCACATCCAAGTAATACCTGCCCAGCACTCCGGCCCTTCCAGCAGCTCTCCCGGTGGGGATCGAGCGGGCCGGAGCACCAGACCACCCCCACTAGGGAGTACTGCCCAATCGGGGCAGTCAGCACACAATTTAAAAGGAGCATCGAGCGGGTGCGTGGTCCTCTCCTGCCCAGCACTCCGGCCCTTCCAGAAGCTCTCCCGGCAGGGATCGAGCGGGCCAGAGCACCAGACCACACCCACCAGGGAGTACTGCCCAATTGGGGCAGTCAGCATGCAATTTAAAAGGAGCGCCGAGCGGGCGCGTGGTCCTCTCCTGCCCAGCACTCTGGCCCTTCCAGCAGCTCTCCCGGCGGGGATCGAGCGGGCCGGAGCACCAGACCACCCCCACCAGGGAGTACTGCCCAATTGGGGCAGTCAGCACGCAATTTAAAAGGAGCGCCGAGCAGGCGTGCCCATGCCTGGTGGGCCCGCACCTGAGGGCCTCGCCAGAGGGCCCTTTGGCACGGCCCTTAGGCGAGGTCCGAGGTTGTGGCTATTTCTGAATTACCCTTTATACAACTTCTGAGGTTCCTACTTGTTCTTTTTATGAAGCCCTCCAGGCACTATCATCGCCTTCTCCAATCACTACCCCTGGCCGACTACATTGATGCTCAGAAACCTCCTAAGTGGACGCTTAGAAGCTTCCTAAGTCTTTCTTAAATGTCGCCTGAACGGAGAAGAGCTACCTCCAACTTGCGTGAGTCCTTCTTTTCCCGCGCCAACGCCAACCACAATGCCAAAGCCTACCAACCACAGAACTTCAATGAGTGCTATGTCTAGACAACAAGCTGGTAACATTGTAGTATTATACTTACTGAACTGGTAACATTGTCTTTACTCTGAGTAAATACTTCATCTCATATGCTAGTAAGCAGCTTTGTAGATCAGCTTGAACATTCTAGTCTAGTTACAACCTGCCTGTCTAACCTGTGCTACTTTTGATAATAGATTTGCATTCCAGAACCAACCTATACCTAAATTAACATGATCTACCTGTATGCAACTTCAAAGAGAAACAGCCCACTAGAATCTTTCAGTTCTCTCTTCCGCTCTAGAACTAATTCACTGTCTCTGTGATAGCGCTTAGAGTTAGTAAGATGGGATCCCCTATCACCTTAACCGGCCTCTACTTCCTCTTCTCTTTCTGCCTCTCAATCTCTCGAGCTCTATCCCCCGAGTTCAACCAGATACCTATACTACATAACCATGGAAAAAGATGGACAGGTATACCTAAGCACAGCTACAATTGGGACCCTCGCTCACATCACCCACATCTAATACACATTCCACTCCAACACTCGACGAAAGCCAAACAGGATGAAAGCCTCTACCCACAAAGTTTAAAATGTGCCCTCATCAACTCCCGCTCAATTCGTAAGAAGTGGCCGGTATTTGCAGACACAATTTCCCTTCATAACCTTGATATTCTCATGGTTACTGAAACATGGCTCTCTTCGGAAGACAATGTCCTACTCAACCAGCTCCTTCCATCAAACTTCTCAGTGTTTACTAGTCACAGACATAACAAGCAAGGAGGGGGCGTGCTCATCCTCACCAGGTCAGACCTACATTTCCAGTTGGTCGACGCCACTAGCACCGACCACCTAGAGTTAGTCTCTATCTCCAACAAGCTTTGCTCTATAAACCTTCTATATAGAGCGCCTTCAGCCTCCCCAGACGACCTCCCAGCCATTATAAACCTAGCATCCAACATCCAGAATCCTAATACCCCAAATTGGATTGTAGGTGATTTTAACCTGCCAGCACTCCAAGATAGCCAGTCATCAGCCTTCCTCGAAGCACTCAAAACCCTTGGCTACCAACAATTAGTGAACGAACCTATGCATGTGAAGGGAAACACTCTTGACCTTGTCTTTGCCCCACAGTCAGTGTATGACCAATCATACAACACCACAATGTCTATATCTGCTGTGCCGTGGTCAGACCACAAACTTATTACCTTCCAGATTCCCACCCACAACAGACAAAGATCAACAGTGCGCCAAGCAACAGCTCTAGATCTCTCGCTAGAAGCTTCTTTCCATTCAACAGGGATCTTATCCTTGCCGGAACGTGCTCGCTTCGTAATGAGACCTCCCTAAATCTGGAAGATCTAATCACTTGCTGGAACAGTAGTCTCAACGCGATAGCGCTACGACCACCACTCAGCAGGCCGCTAAGGAAAAGAGCTTCTGCACCATGGTACACAGAGGAGCTGAGACTATCACTCTCCCGACTACGGAGTCTTGAGAAACACTGGCGTCGGTCACGCTCCATGGTAGACCAGGCAGCTTACATCTATCAGCTATCCGTCCACCGCAAGGCCATCACAGAGAGAATGAAACAGTACCACACAGACACCCTGAAGCGTGCATTAAATAAACCTCATGATTTGTTTAATTTAGTCAAGATCCTCTCTAAAGAACTGGCTCCTGAAAGGCATTGTGAGATCCATCCTCAGGAGTTTGCAGTTTACCTACAATCCAAGCTTACACAGACAAACAAACCTTCGATAGAATTTGCCTCCACGGTCCAAGATTGCCCATCAGCTCTAACAATTTTTTCTACGCCTGCCAAGAAGCGCATTGAAGATTTGATCATGTCTCTCAATTCCACCACTGCACAGACAGACCCTTGCCCAGCTTTCTGGATAAAGGAACTGCGCAGTGAATTCAGCTCAATAATAACCAGAATAATAAACCTGTCTTTCACCTCTGGTACGTTTCCCTCTGCCCTCAAGCAAACATCTATCAGACCGCTTCTAAAAAATAGTAAGTTGGATCCTCAAAGGGTAGACTCCTACAGACCCATCTCAAGTATTCCTTTTCTCGCAAAGTTAATTGAAAAAGAGGTACAATGTCAATTACAAGACCACATCGATGCTGCTGCTCCACTGGATCCTTGCCAACATGGTTTCAGAGAGTCACATGGTGTAGAAATACTCCTTACCACCCTCTTCAATAATGTAATTTCTGGTATCGATAACATCCGGCAGGGATTTGCACGCGTGTTCCTGGACATTGCCACAGCTTTCGATTCCGTAAGTCATGAGCTCCTCCTAATACGGCTAAAAGAGAAAGGCGTCAGTGGAACTGCACTTGAATGGTGCAGATCATACTTGTCCGGAAGATGGCAACGCGTTCGATCCTGTGGAGCGATGTCAGAACCATTTCACCAAGGTCAGGGGGTTCCACAGGGATCCTCCCTCTCTGCTTTGTTGTTCAATATATACATGCAACCCATTTGTAAGATCATCCGGTCTTTCAATGTAAGTTGCATGGTATATGCGGATGATGTCCTGCTCTATATGCCTTTCGACATAGACAAATTGGACCTATCCCCCCTTACCAATTGCCTCAATGCCATATCGGAATGGCTCATGTCACAAAACCTCAGGATTCAACATAAGAAGACAGATGTGCTCTTCATGTCGAAGTACCCGAATTTTAGCCCTCCACAATACTTGAAGGTGAAAGAAGCCAATCTACAAACAAAACCACAATATGGTACCTAGGTGTTGCACTTGATCAAAACCTTGACATGAAGGCACATATAGCTAACACTGTAAGAGCTATATACTACAAGATCCGTTCACTCAGACATCTTCATCCCTTGCTTGAACCAAAGGATTTCCGTACCATCTACCAGGCTCTGATCATGCCTCACTTTGATTATGCTAATGTCACTTTACTAGGCCTCCCTCAATCCACTTTGAACCCTTTACAGCTCGCAATGAATAGCGCAGCGAGGGTTCTCCATGGGGCATCCAGGAGTGACCATGTGACGCCCCTTTTGAAGCAGTTACACTGGCTTCCTGTACAGGCCAGGATCATCTTCAAGACATTGCTACTGACCTTCAAAGCAGTAAATAGTCTCTCCTCCACATCATTAACCGACCTCATCAAACCCATAACCCCGAATAGATCAAGAAGATCAACAGCAATAAATATGCTAATGATTCCTCGAGAACTTACAAGATGCACTGCATCAGCAGCAAACAGGGCTTTCAGTCTCCGTGCACCAAAACTCTGGAACGCATTGCCAACAAACATTAGAGCAATCACTAACCTAATTCAATTTAGAAAGGCCCTCAAACATTACTTATTCCTCAAATACTTCCCAGCGAGCACAGAAGCACGTCCCCTCTCCATTAGTTATAGCGACAACAAAGCACCTAGTGAGCCAGGATACCTCACGTAGTAAGGTGTCTTTTGACCATTAATTACGTGTTTATTTTTTTCTGTAATTCAAAGATGTAAATAGTTATCCTCGCAATCCAAGTTTACTGTCCTGTTATTTGTAATTACCTTGTTATCCAAGTTTTATGATCCTGGTTACTGTAAACTCAGACACATGTTTTCTGTCTGAATTTGTGTTTGATGTAAACCGCGCTGATGTCGAATAGTGTGGTATATAAGAAATGTAAATAAATAAATAAATAAATAAGTAAATGACAGAAGGTTCATTAAAAATGGGGGGGGGGGAATCCTCCAACTTTATTGGGTTAAAATTTAATTTGAAATTAATTTGAAGCGTAATTTTCATGGTGGTAGATCACCGGCACTTTTGGCCGGAAAAAGTAGATCACGACCTGTTCGAAGTTGGACATGCCTGGTATATAGCAAGTACTTTCTGTTTGATTGTGAGAAAGGTTGTTCCCAATTTTTTCTTTGTTTGGCCATCAAGCCGCATGCTCAGCAATTTCTCCTTCTCTTCCATATCTCTAGGCCTCGTTCTTATTGATATTGCAACACTTGAAGTTGTTCTAGCGATAGCACTTTGTTTAATTTTTGCAGCATTGTCTCTGATGGTGTGCAAAGTTGATTCCTTTATGTCTGTTGTTCTCATTCTGTTTGAAGCACTTTAAGATTCCAAGTTTCTCCTTGATACTTAATGCTTTCCTTTTGCACCCTCTGCTTGACTGTTTTGAACCTGGTCGCTTAGACATCTTTTGGGGCATTAAATGAATGGGCTTTTTTATTATAAAAGTGTGGAAGAATTGTAAGCCAACACTTATAGGATAACACATGCAAACAACTGATGCAGTAACTGGGTATTTCAGGTGTGTGCGTGTGGGTCGGTTCATTTGGGTGTTATTTTCTGTGTGGAATCACGTATCAACAAATGCAAACATTGTGTTATACTGTAATTGTTCCCTAATATATCAGTCACGTTGACCCACACAATGCAGAGACTGAAGGAGTAGTTAGAGCATAGAGAAGGAATGGTTTGAGTGGGCCTAAAATATCAATTTTACCAGCAGAATACATGTGATTTTACAAAATTATATACAGTATGTTGGCATTACACCTGCCTGAGGTATGCATAAGTGCCTCCTTGAAGGAATAGGTAGAAAGGCCAAGGCCAGCACCCCCCTACCTGACATAACCAATCCTTCTTGACCCTGAACCCCCCCATTGCTGTTTCAGTTTTTCGAACACCATCATATTCTTTCTATTTTTGTTTTATAATGACAACACTGGTTCCTATGGATCCTTATAGAATAGTCACCCAGAAGCAATCCTTACAGTGCAGATTCCCAGGCAGTTTGAGTCCATGCTTATCTTGTGATGTTAATAAACTTGCTCTGGAAAAGATGTAAATGTAATGCAAATACCTTATGAGGATAACTGGATAAACTAGCTCCTAATCAACATCCATTTTCACACATGTACTTCACATCTGTTTTACCGGACTTTATAAAACAGAGCGCAAGCGCAAAACACATGCACCTATGTTAAGGCAGGACCACTTACTCCTAGAACTGATGTAAATAGCCACATTTCTGTGCTCACTTTCTGCAATTATATGGACAAATTAAAGAATTTTATAATCTATGTGCATAATTACTTGCCCCACCCACACTCTGCTTAAAGCTCCACCCATGTGCATGTCCAAAAGTAGACATAATGCAAACTATGCTACTTATTCACTTAAATTACTAAAATACTGGAATTTAAGCACATTATAAAATTCCCTCTATGTGTATGTATTTCTAAAATACGTATGTGCATTGCTGCTTCACATCCATTTTGGCCAAACTATACCCTCAGGAATCCTACATGCAGCATGTACCATCGTATAAGAATGTGTACTTATAAAATAGCATGCCCTAATAGACATGTATGGGCCATTCCACATGTAAAGCATGCTTTACATGTGGGAAAACGATTTTTAAATGTCTTCACAAACTGTTCATCTCGAACGTGCTTTAACCCTTTAATTTCAGCACAGGATGAACAATATAGCACAGAAAGGGGCATGTTTACTATTAGGCTTTTGCAGCTAATATAGAATGCTCGTGGTGTAGTGGAGCAATGGTTAGAGCATTGGTTTAGTTAGTAGTTAAATAACTAGGGTTCAGTTCCCACTTGCTTTCCTCAGAAGTAAAGGCCTGGTAATCTTCTTCTGGTCACGCTGCCAAGAAAACCCACAAGCTGCTGGGAGTCAGCATTGACTCAAAGTCCATTTTTATAGTGTAATTTGAGGCCACAAGCAGCATGTTTGATACTGTACATGAAAATATTTTTGTAACTTCTGTACTGCCCAAATGCCTGCCGAAGCATAAAATGGATCCTCCCTCAGTTTGTCTGCATGATTTCTTCATAATTAAAGACCACAGATGTTACACATCTTAAAGACATGCAGCCCTTTTTATCTAGGGCAATAGCTTACAGACTGAAAAGAAACGTATGCATCACTTTGCTTTCTTTGTGTGTTCCCAACACATCTCCTGTTAAACACCATATCAACTAACAGAATGTCACACGAAAATCTCCACATGTATTTCATTGCTATTGTTTCTATTCTCAAGCTGCCCCCTATTCTCTCCTTTTTCTTTCTTCCATACTCTTTTGTATTACTGCATAAATGCTTTTAGTGATACCTTTATCTTCACCTGAGTTACTTAGGTGGCCTTATCTTAGAGGAGCGAATACTGAAGAGGAGAGCCTTATCTAATTTGCGAGCCATTATGCATAACAATTGCCTTAGGTAGGGTTTCTGAAATTAAGTAGCAGCATCTCTGTCCTCTGAAGGGGATACTTCTTTTCTTTCTCCTTGATCAGCGAACTCAGCTTGTACTTTAGCGATTTCCCTCATTTGTAGAAGAAAGACCTAAGCATTTTATTTCACTGAAAGGCAAGTTTTAGAATAAGAGCTCATGATATGAGACTCAAAGTAGGAAGACTCAGGAGTAATATTATAAACTATTTTTCCACACAGAGGGTGGTAGATAGATGGAACACATTTCCAGTGCACATGATGGAGGCAAAAAAGTAACTGAATTTTTAAAAGTCTTGGAAAAGTACAGAGGATTTTTGTTGTGAAGGGAAAGTCAAATATTGACTAGGGTCTAAAAGGAAGGAGTTTGGACAGATTCGATGTGCCTTATGGTTCTTATTCCCTATCATATTATCTGTTTCTTGTTTGAATTCTGAAGGCAGGTGTTATGTAATTACTTCACCGGTGTGCTCTTCTTGCAGAAGAAGAAGTGATCTTCAGCTTTGTTCTGCCTTTTATTCTGTCCTTGGTTGCATCTTGATGTGGCTTGTTCTCATTGGTCCTCTAATGATGCATCCAGGCCTCATAGGTTCCCTGAAAACACATCTCCTCTGCTTGGTTCTTGCACCTATTTAGATCAAACATTCCCATTCTACTTTATTTATTTATTTAACATTTCTTATATACCACCTTTCATGATATCAAGGCGGTTTACATTGAACAAACTGAAATTACATTGAACAGGGCATTATAACTTGGAGATAACTATATCACAGGGAACATGGGCAATGGAGGGTTAAGTGGCTTGGTACTTTGCCCTTGGATAGATCACTGGGTGTCTTACACTTTATCTCCTGTTACTGTCTTTACACACTGTCTCTTTGTTTTGTATCTGCCTGTTCTCTGAAGTTAAGCAGTGTTAGTTTCTGGAAGGGGACTTTGTCCTCTTTCCTATCTGGCGCCTGTGCTTCTCCAGCCTCCTACCTTCTGGTGACCACAGTCTGTGCTTACTGTGGGAAATACCATGGGCTTCTGTGTTATGTCCTGGAAGCCTTGGAATTCTGAAAGTCCCAAACCAAAGAGAACAGGGGCTATTAAAGGTAAACATGTATGACCTAGGTCCAGGGTGCTCCATGGTTCATGCACCTCTTGATAATCAGGGATCACCAACAGACTACTCTGACTAGACTTTAAAACACGGTGCTTATCCAGTCATGATATTATCCAAGGGCCATCTTTGAGTTTGAAGATGCATCTGTTGAGGCCTTTTCTAATATGGCAGTCAATCCTCTAATGATTATCTGGATGGCATGAATCATTGATGACAAGATGTTAAGATATCCTTCCCTGATCATTTCCTTGGGGATAGGAGTACATCTCATAGATTTCCAAGCAATTTAATACTTTATTGTTCTATGAGATTGAACTCATACCCACTGAAAAAATGAAAGTAGGATTTGTAATGTCCCTTCTGCAGAGTGACTCTGCGCCCCCCCCCCCCACACACACACAGCCTAGTCTGTTATTTTCTTGAAAAAGAAGATCCAGCAATCAATACTCTTGAACCTCTGCTGAAGCTATCCTATAACCTCTCCATTAGTAGAACTATATGGTGTAGGAATACACAGAAGGACTTAAGGATTGAAGTCCACACATAAAGTGGAATTCTTGGTCTTTGATGATAAAATATAAAGTGTGGTTGTTGGAGACTATCAGGGAGGAGGTAATTGCAAGTACTTGCAAGTACTTGCAATTACCTCCTCCCTGATAGTCTTGATTTTCTTATGGAGTGCAATAGAGAAATCAGAACTGCATATCCCTGCATGCAATGGGGTAAACCCAGGACTGGATCAAGCTTCTCAAGCGAATCTGGAGCCAGTTGGCGGTGCCTGTGAAGCACATTATAGAAAGGCCATTTAGGTGCCATCTGAGATGTCCAAATCAAAATGTCTGAAATGGTGTGGGAGGAGGAAACATAGAAGATAGGTTGATCTTGGAAGTTGTTCACACATCTCTATCTCCACCCCAAAAGATAAATGTCTCTGTAAAAAAAAGAAGGAAATGGAGACATGTAGAATAAATCCCAAGACGTGCAAGAGAACATCTGATTTTAGAAACAACATGCAACATGGGTATGATAGCACTGGTTGAGTTTAATTTTGGGTCTTTTTAAAATTGCTCTTGTGACATGGATGTAATTTGCATGATTGAATGGACATTTTTAGATGTGCAAATGTATTTATTTATTTTATTTAAAACTTTTATATACAGCAAACATTTCACATCTTCTATGCTGTTTACATAATAATACAGGGCCCGATTCCACCCCACATGTTCTGGCCCTCTGTGCATCCAGCCGGAACCGAACGCACAGAGGGCCCGAATGCGCAGGGCTAGCCCCGTGGGATCAGAATTGCAATCAGGCCTGTATGTGCAGGCCGGGACTCTGATTCCATCCAGCCTGCACATACAGGTCTTCCCCAGCTAACTTAGTCAGGGATCGTCAATGGAGCCGCGGCGCCATGGTGTCTGTTTGCCATGGCACTATGGCTCCATTGAAGAGCCACGATCCCCGGCCACAGCCACAGCCACAGCCCGACCCCTGATCTGGCCTCCTACAGCCATGATCAAGCTGCAGGGAATGTCCTTGGCCCATCTGCCCCATCCATGCTCCAAGCCCATCGATCCCTGGTGACTAGGGGAACTTATTCCACCTTGGAGGTGGAATCGGTTCCCTGTGCAACTTAGAATTGGCCCTGTATGTCCAGGGCCAATGACCACCCACTGTCCGTCCTAAAGCCACTCCCAATTTGTCCCTTTCCCACCCCCATCTACCTTCCCCGTACAAGACGCGGGGAAGTTATATGGGACTGGGAAAGGCACGAATAGCAGGGAATGCCACTGAATGACCCCAATAAGCAATAATACAAGTACAATATAAAGCAACCAGACTGTCACCCTGTCTCACCCACACATCCACCTAGAGAACAGAAAAGTCTTTAAAAACTTAAGGAAGTGCCCTCAACCCCAATGGGATTTTATTCCATCACATGGGTGCAACTGTCTTAAATGCTCATGCCCTCCATTTCTGTTAACGCACCTCTTGATAATCAAGGATCACCAACAGACTACTCTGACTAGACCTTAAAACTCAGCCTGGCTGGTACCACTGCAACATGGCCTGCAAATAAATTGATCTTCCTCCCCTCGATATTTTAAATATCAGTGTTAATGTTTTAAACACATGGTATTTATGAATTGGGAGCTAATTTAACTGTTTCAAAATATCTGTGACCAATTCTCTCCAGCCATAGTCTGACAACACCCATGCAGCAGTATTTTGGACCACCTGCAAATTCCACAACAGAAAATCCGGCAATCCTACATATAAGAGGTTGCAGAGTCCAGCACAGCAATCATCAATGCCTGTGTAACCATCCACATTATTTTTATTTATTTATTTAAATGGATTTATATCCCGCCTTTTCCTAAAATCAAGGCGGTTTTCACTTTAAATGATTCAAATTTGTAAAAGAGTGGGGGTGTTAGCATGCAGTGGTTGGATGGAAGAGATTGTGAGGATGGAAGACATGTGTAGATTATATAATAGGTGCAATATATACAGCATGAGCTATTTACAATGTGCTATGTACAATTGGGAGCAGGGGTAGGCTGGGGAGGAGGGGGGGGCGCTTGCGGGGGAGTGGAGCAGAGGAGGAGCAGAGGGTGGCTTAGGTCTCTGGACAGGTTACGTGATGTCGCCGTAATGCTCTATGTAGAGTGTGGTCTTGAGTAACTTTCTGAAGTCCTTCAAGTTGACAGCTGATCTTAGGCTGGCAGGGAGGGAGTTCCAAATGGCAGGCACTGCGAGGGATGCTGCTCTCCTTGCTGCATCATCCAAAAATGGGCAAAGTTGATGTGCCACCCTTAACTGTCCATGTTTGCAGCATCTTGGAGATTTGGGCATACACTAGCTAAATCCGCACCTATCAATGCTCCCAAATCCCTCATCTACTTTTTCCAACCCAGCCTCTTGCCCCTAATACTTAGCCATTCTGTCACATACAGAGCTTCTAAAATGACCCCCTCTTAGTGCAAGTGGGGGTCTCTCTTACTGTCACAATTCAATGGCAAAATCTGCCCACTACTTCTTCTGTACAGTTGGACTCTTGGGCTGCTGGCAACTTCATGGCTTAATTATTGCGGTCACTCCTGAGGTTAATTTTATTATTAGTTCTCATCACAAGTAGTCCATAGTATTCTGTTTTCCTTTTCATTTTTCCCCATCATTTTAGGGTTACCTTAGTAATGATCCAGCTATTGATTGGAGATCCAGGGAGATTGTATCTTGGAGCAAAGAATGTGAGACTACATACAGTCCACACCCCTTAAGGCAGTGGTTCTTAACCAGTCCTCCTTGAACCCCTAGTCCAGTCGGGTGTTCAGGATAGCCCTAATGAATATGCATGAGATATAGATGCATTAGAGATATCCTGCCAATCTGACTGGTTTGTGGCCCTCTAGGGCTGGATTTGGAGACCCCTGCCTTACACCTCTGTCATTTAAGATTGTGAGTGGGCAAGGTGCAGATGTCCTAGACAACAAAAGGGTAGATAGAATGTGTCACATGCCTCCTCAATTCTCACCACCACCAAAAAGTTGTCTAATAGACAATATTTTGATGGTGGCGAGAAGCAAAGAGGCATGTGACAAATTCTATCTAACCTTTTTGATGTCTTGGAGATCTGCACCTTGCCCACTCACATTCTTAAATGACAGAGATGTAAGGCAGGGGTCTCCATATCCAGCCCTAGAGGGCCACAAGCCAGCCATACTCACAAATGATCACTTCATTAAAAGCTACAAAGGTCAGGGGGAGATAACAGGAAGGGACTGATCCTCATGGTCTTGCATGCCATAGAGATGGAGACTGCCTTGTCCATGGCAGCAGGCTTCATAAAGAAGAAAAAAATCAAAATGGAGGGAAACAAACAAGAAGATAAGATCAGTAGATCTTAAAACAGCCTCAATAACTCCATCAGAGGGACCGCACTTCAGAGGCACCCTTAGTTTCACCTTGGGGAAGGGGCTCCTTTGCCAGGGTGTCAGAATTAATCTTGGCTCAAGGCAAGGGACAGAACTGGAAGGGATATATGGAAGATATTCAGGGTGTTAAAAAAATATTCAGCACTTTTTTCCCCGTCTTGACTCACTAGTGGCATTGGTGGTGTAATCCTAGATTGATATGGCAATCTTGGCAGGTAGAAGACAAAAAGTTCAATGCTATAACATACATTACAAAGTTTAATAGCATTTCAGGGTCTGTGTTGGGTGTCATTTTTGTGGAGCCCCCTTCCATGTTCTTACCAAAAAAAGGGGCATTTGAGCCTGGACACCACTTATCTCAGCCCTGAAATTTGATCTGAAAAAGAAGAAAGCTTAAAAGGCCTTAAGGCCAGAACTCCTACACATGCACAAAAATATTTTCAGACAGAAGGAAGGTAATGCCAAGTTGGTGCCAGTTTTAGGCTTATTTTATAAAGACACATACGAGCTTATTGTGTCTTTTTAAAATACCAGCAGAAATCCTGGATAAAATAAAACAGCATACTTGCTTGAAAGCAGGCATAATTCACACACATATTGTGGCGCCTCACCCGTACTAGGCGGCTGCCTAGTAGGGGCGGCGGGCCATAATACTTGTGTCCTTGCTTCAGCCTGGTAGCTGAGGCCCTTATTTGTGTAGTTGTGGGGCAGTTAAAGCAGTCCAAGTGGAATTTAGGCCGACACAGGAAAATTTGTTATAAATTTTATTTTCTTTTAATCATCAAGTTTGCAATTGGACCTTGGTAGAAGGCTCCAAACCATCAACAGAAAAAGAGGATTTTTTCTCCAACAAAAAGCTTTTCCAACATATACTTCAACAAAGCAGTTTCTTCACTCTTTGCCATTAAACAAGTTTCCTTTTCATTCAAACAAAGACAGTTTAATTTCACTGTTTGCAAGTAAAGTCCAGCTACCCTTGTTAGCTTCTCCCAGCTGTTCAGGTAAGCTTGAGATTACACTCTGTTTCTCAGCATGGAAACTAAACGGCTGTTTAAAACCCTCTCATAGCATTAGTAGAATTGCAGCTTTAAAAATGAGGCTTCTCTTTTACCAGCACTTCTCAATAGCATTTACTTGGCATAAATACTTCTTAGGCTTTCTTCACAGTATTCAATAAATGCTTTCTAAGCACTTCTCATACACAAACCACATTCCATTGATACTTCTGTGGAATCTGAATCTCCTTTGTAAAACTCAACCTCCATTTCCTCTTCTGTGCTGCAAGGCTCAGGGACTGGGACACGTTCAGGGATTTCTAGCTTCACTTTCTTTAAAAGCTTAAAAAGATTCTCCCACTGAACATTCCTTCTTCCCCTTGGAATTATGTCAGAGCTATTAGACTTCCTTCCCCTTATTGAATCACATAAAGGTACTGTCTGGTTTACCTTGCTTGTAGAAACCTTTCCTTTGTCAGGCTTTCTAGAAGGCTTTGTTTCTTGCTCAGAGTCTGAGCTGCTTGCCTCTGAGTTAGAACTGTAGTTCTGGAACTCTCTCAAGCTTCTTCCTGCTCTTCTCTGGCCCTGCCACTCGCCTTGGCAATTCTGTACACTTCTCCTGGATTCCCCAGCTCTTTCAGCTCTGCAGTGCTGTTTCCTCTCCTCCCTTTCACTTGCTGACTGACGGAGTTTAAATGTTTGGCAGCGTGCTTCCCTTTCTGGCCCCACCCTCTCTCTCCCTGCAGTTGCCTTGGAGACTGGGTGTGGCTTCAGGCTAGCTCTGCAAGTGTGTGTTTCAGTGTTACTTTCGTTTTGGGACTTGTGCTTAGGTGAGCCCTTCCCCCTTTTATGAGAAAAACCTTCCTTTTTTCCTCTTTCCCAGGGCTGTGCTGCACCCGCATCACCACATATCCCCCCCTTAAGCTATTACAGGCTGGCGCTCCAACCCGCGCACAGCTTGTAATCCTCGATAGGGCATCCGTGTTGGTTTGGAGCTTCCCGGCCCTATGCTCTATCCGAAAATCGAATTCTTGGAGGGCCATATACCAGCGCGTTAAACGTGCATTATTGTCCTTCATTTTATTTAACCACTGCAATGGGGCGTGATCCGTTACTAACAAAAATATCCGACCGGTTAAATAGAAGCGTAACGCCATTACAGCCCACTTTATTGCTAGGCACTCGCGTTCAACCGTCGAATATTTTCTCTCTGGAGGGGTAAGCTTACGACTTAAAAACATCACGGGATGTTCTGTCCCCTCGTGCTTCTGCGACATCACCTCTCCCAAGCCCGTTTCCGAAGCATCGGTTTGGACGATAAAGGGTTGGTTAAAGTCTACTCCGCGCAAAAACGGTGCCTCACACAATTTTTCCTTTAATACCTTAAAGGCCTGTTCCGCGATCCCAGACCACTGCAACTGTGTAGGGGGAATCTTTTTAAGCATTTCGGTTAGAGCCGCACTCTCGGTCGCGAAATGCGGGATAAAACGGCGGTAGTAGCCAATTAAACCTAAAAAGCTCCGAAGTTGCTTCTTTGTCTGCGGCTTCGGGAACGTCTTAACGCTCTCCACCTTATCCAGGAGAGGTTTTACTATGCCGTGGCCGACTAAGTGACCTAAATACTTCACCTCTGTCGCACCAAACACACACTTAGCCGGGTTTAGTGTGAGACCTGCTTGCCTCATCGCCTCCAAAACAGCCTTGACCCGAACCAAATGTTCATCCCACCGCGAGCTATGGATGACAATGTCATCCATGTATGCCGTCGCGTAACACTGGTGTGGGCGCAGGACCATGTCAACCAGGCGTTGACACGTCGCTGCGGCCCCGTGAAGACCAAAGGGCATCCGGCGAAATTGGTATAGTCCAATTGGGGAACTAAACGCGGTTTTTTGGCGAGATTCCCTGGTGAGGGGAATCTGCCAATACCCTTTGGTCATGTCTAATGTGGTCAGATAAGTGGCCTGGCCCAAGCGATCCAAGAGTTCCTCTATTCGAGGCATAGGATAGGTATCAAACCTGGAGATTTCATTCACCTTGCGGAAATCTATACAAAAACGTAACGACCCGTCAGGTTTGGGAACTAGAACTATAGGACTGTTCCAGGGGCTTTTGGACTCCTCAATCACCCCCATCTTCAGCATTTCTTGGACCTGACTTATGACCTCACTTTGCTTTGCCTCGGGGAGTCTATAGGGACGCTGGCGAACTATTTCGCTGTACGGGGTCACTATCTCATATGCAACCAGTCTTGTCTCCCCTGGTAAAGGAGTAAGGACGTCAGAGAACCCACTTAGCAATTTTGACATCGCCTCCCGTTGAGCCCATGAGAGTACCTCTCCCATCCTAGGTACCGGCTCTGTTCTACAATCAACGAGCTGTGGGCCTAACTCGTCCTCCTCTCTCTCCACACAACTAGCAGTCAAGCCTTTTATCTCGGCCTTGCCAGTGGACCCGAATCCTCCTGAACCCCGGGCAGTAGGGGTTAACTCATCCACTTCTTCTAAGGGTGGGAACCCCACCCGTTCACAAATCAATTGGGCGACGCGATCGCCCACGCTCACCTTAAAATTCTCCTGCGCAAAATTAAGCAGGAGTACCTTTATGGATCCCCTGTAGTCTGGATCAATGACCCCTGCCCCAACGTCTATAAAATTTTTAAGAGCAATGCCTGACCGAGGGGCAATTCGGCCATAACAGCCAGGCGGTATTTCAACCTGGAGGCCTGTTTCTACTAGGGCCCTCCCCTGTCGTGGTACGACAATGTCCACAGCACTGAAGAGATCAACCCCTGCAGCCTGTTCTGTCGCCCGTTTCGGTACCTTAGCCTCAGGGATGGTCCTACAGAATCTAAGTACAAACTTAGGTTTTGGGTCAACTTTTTCCCTCCGGGGTTCTTTCTTACTTCCCTGTTTAACTTTGGTTCCAAATAAAGGAGCGGGCAAGAATCTGGCCTTTTCCTTCCTGGGAATGTCTTTTAAAGGAGTAAGCGATTTCTCACGAAAGGACTTCCCTGATACAGGGTCTTCCTGAGGATTACTTTCCTTTTCCAAAGGCTTAAAGCCTGTGCGGGTAGTTATCATACCTGCCTTGTCTTCTTCTAGCCTGGGGTCAGCAACCTTTCCTACCTTGGGTAAGGCTTTCTCCCTGGCTGAGTTATCTTCCTGCAAAAAGGTAGCTGGTTGACTGGTTTTTCCCTGCAACTCCTCAGCTAAGCCTTTCCTGAATTGAGGCCAGTCACGGCCTAGGACTATGTCATGTGGAAGTCTAGGTACTATAGCCACATTTATTTGCTTTTTCATACCCAATCCTTCTATTTCCACAGAATGTATGGGATAGGTAGAGGCGGCTCCATGGATACAGCGAATCTTAATATGATTTCCAGAGGACTCTGGTGAGGGTTTATCTTTTGCCTCAGTTTTCCTCCACAGCCTCTGAGATATCATAGATTGGTCTGCACCTGAGTCCAATAATGCCTCAGTTGGGATTCCTTCTACCTCCACTGTTAACAGGAACCTTTCTCCTGCATCCCTGTGATGGGTGATTACAAAAACTTTCTTAGCTTTACAATCCCTTTTAATATGACCGAACTCTCCACACATGAAACATTTTCTCTGTGCATCACATCTTTTATCCACAGTCATACTTTCTTTCCCAAAGTTTGCAAGCTTTGCCTTCCTTTCTAGTAACTCCACATTTGCACTCTTAAAAACACCTTCTTTCTCAGGGCTCAACCTGTTAGCCTCTAGAAAGCGGTCAGCCAGCGCAATGGCTTCCTGAGTGTTTTTGCAATCCTGGAGGACTAGGAAAGTTTGCACATTGCTTGGTACAGATTCCATAAACTGTTCTAGAATCACAGTGTCTAATATGGCTTCTAAATCCTTAGTCTCTGGCGTAAGCCATTTATAGACTAAGTTCTTCACTCTATAATAGAGAGCTTGAGGTGTCTCACCTAACTTCAATTTACAGGAACGTAGCAGCCTGCGATAGACCGTGGGGTTTAATCCCATCCGATCCTTGACAGCTCGCTTTACTTCCATATAATCTGTGACTAGACTAGCAGGCATGGCCCTATAGGCCGCCAAAGCTTTGCCTGAGAGAGAAGTGGCGAACCTTAGCGCCCACTGTTCCTCTGGCCACCTGGCCAGGAGAGCTATTCTCTCAATTGCCTCAATATAATCGTCTACATCATCATCTCTAGTAAGGCGTCCACAAGAGAAAGTCTCAGTGCCTGATAAGTCCCACCCACGGAAATCTGCCCGTGAACCTGGCACAGTCTTTGCAGCATCGTCCTTTTTCTCTTGCGCTGCAAGCCACCTGGACATCATCTTCAGTAGCGGTGCTTGTTGGGCTTGGAACATCTCCTTCGCCTGTTCCAGGCTCTGCGCTGACATCTCCCGTTGCCTGGCAAACTGGTCAGCGACCCAGGTCAGGATGTCACGATTCTCCATCGCTGTAGCTGCGCTGTGAAAAAACAAAAGAGAACAAACACCAAGTGTGGTACTTTCTTATGTTCCCCTTTCCTGGTGAGCACTCCCCTACAACCTCCCTCTTACACCAGCAGTATCCAGAAATAACCACTCCAGCCTACGGGTTACCTGGCCCTGGTGCAGAGTCTCGCTTTGTCAATCACATGGCTTCTGACTCCAGCTCCACTGCCACTCCGGATCTTTTTCTCCGCTTATCAGACCGGGCGTGTTGACAACAGCTGCTTCTAGGGGTTCTCTCCTCCTTCTGAGGTCAGGATCTTCTCTTTCAGGCATGCAAAACTTGACCAAAAAAATCCAAGAACTACGCCACCTGTGGCGCCTCACCCGTACTAGGCGGCTGCCTAGTAGGGGCGGCGGGCCATAATACTTGTGTCCTTGCTTCAGCCTGGTAGCTGAGGCCCTTATTTGTGTAGTTGTGGGGCAGTTAAAGCAGTCCAAGTGGAATTTAGGCCGACACAGGAAAATTTGTTATAAATTTTATTTTATTTTAATCATCAAGTTTGCAATTGGACCTTGGTAGAAGGCTCCAAACCATCAACAGAAAAAGAGGATTTATTCTCCAACAAAAAAGCTTTTCCAACATATACTTCAACAAAGCAGTTTCTTCACTCTTTGCCATTAAACAAGTTTTCTTTTCATTCAAACAAAGACAGTTTAATTTCACTGTTTGCAAGTAAAGTCCAGCTACCCTTGTTAGCTTCTCCCAGCTGTTCAGGTAAGCTTGAGATTATACTCTGTTTCTCAGCATGGAAACTAAACGGCTGTTTAAAACCCTCTCATAGCATTAGTAGAATTGCAGCTTTAAAAATGAGGCTTCTCTTTTACCAGCACTTCTCAATAGCATTTACTTGGCATAAATACTTCTTAGGCTTTCTTCACAGTATTCAATAAATGCTTTCTAAGCACTTCTCATACACAAACCACATTCCATTGATACTTTTGTGGAATCTGAATCTCCTTTGTAAAACTCAACCTCCATTTCCTCTTCTGTGCTGCAAGGCTCAGGGACTGGGACACGTTCAGGGATTTCTAGCTTCACTTTCTTTAAAAGCTTAAAATGTTTCTCCCACTGAACATTCCTTCTTCCCCTTGGAATTATGTCAGAGCTATTAGACTTCCTTCCCCTTATTGAATCACATAAAAGTACTGTCTGGTTTACTTTGCTTGTAGAAACCTTTCCTTTGTCAGGCTTTCTAGAAGGCTTTGTTTCTTGCTCAGGGTCCAAGCTGCTTGCCTCTGAGTTAGAACTGTAGTTCTGGAACTCTCTCAAGCTTCTTCCTGCTCTTCTCTGGCCCTGCCACTCGCCTTGGCAGTTCTGTACACTTCTCCTGGATTCCCCAGCTCTTTCAGCTCTGCAGTGCTGTTTCCTCTCCACCCTTTCACTTGCTGACTGACGGAGTTTAAATGTTTGGCAGCGTGCTTCCCTTTCTGGCCCCACCCTCTCTCTCCCTGCAGTTGCCTTGGAGACTGGGTGTGGCTTCAGGCTAGCTCTGCAAGTGTGTGTTTCAGTGTTACTTTCGTTTTGGGACTTGTGCTTAGGTGAGCCCATCCCCCTTTTATGAGAAAAACCTTCCTTTTTTTCCTCTTTCCCAGGGCTGTGCTGCACCCACATCACCACAATATAGCACATGTATGTGCATGCATTTTATAAACAATGGGGGGGGAGGGTTGGTATTCAAAGTCATTTAGATGATTTGCAGACCTGCAAACCACCTAAATGATGCTGGGCAGGATATTCAGTGGAACTAACATGTTCTTAGAGTATCAATGCATTCAAATCAAACAATTTAATATAGCGCACATGCCTTGGGAAATAAAGCCATGTTCTCAAACTTGCTTTGAAAAGTGAAATTACTATTATTTTGAAGGCCTCTATGAAGGTTCATTAGTAGGTGCAGTGTGGTTATAGAACGGGTGGTGAAAGACAGTAAAAGCAGATAGTCAAATATCAAATTAGAATCAGTACTGCAGATGTGACAGGGAGGAGGAAGTATTGTATATGAAGATATCGTGCAGGTGGTCATATACTCTAGCTCTCAGCAGGGATGTATCTTTAACTGTGTGGACAGAATTACTGAGAAGACTGGATGCGTCACATGGGCTTGATATTAGTAATCTGAGTTGATTCCCAACTTGCGACACAAGTTTCCATTCCTACTCAAATTATTTTTGTGTCTGCTTAAAAAGAATATCTGTCTGAATGTTTTGAGCGGAATTTTAGAAGGAATGTCCAAGTGCAATCTGGAATGTCTGAGCCGGACATCTGAAAATAATGCACGCATGTCCAGGTGCAGACATGATTTCAGAAATGTGGATGTGCCCAATATAGATGTCTGTGGTGGGGCTTCTACATACACATCCTCAGTACCGTATTTCAGAACCCAGATGTCTAGGATAGCCTAATGTTTACAGTAGTGGGCAATGAGCAGTGCAAGCAGAGTTCTAATCCTACTTTTGCTATTGTTGACCTTGTGTTGAGTACTGGGGATGATGGTTTTCTACTACCTCTGGACATTTTCCAGCCAAAACAAGCACTGTTCATGCTTGGAGCAGGTCTAAACTTAGACATGACACCAGATGTCCATGATATTTCTGAAATCAAGCAGAGATGTCCATATTCCTGGGAACGCCCCTGCCACACCTCCACCACTACTACTACTACTATTTAGCACTTATATAGCGCCGAGCACGCAGCGCTTTACAGGTATGACATGCATATAAAGATATACATATAATAGACAGTCCCTGCTCATCAGAGTCAAGCTCATCCGAGCTTACAATCTAATACTTATCTGAGTTTACAATCTAAAACAACAATACAAGGCGATAGTCAGTTTGGTGAAAAACATAATAAGGTCTGTGTAATTCAGTCATGGAAGATTGATAGGAATCGGGTTAGGATAAGGGTGGAGGTCAGGATCTGAAGGCAACAGTGAAGAGGTGAGTTTTCAACTTGGATTTGAAGAGGGCCAGTGAGGGTGCATGGCGTATAGACATAGGTAGGTTGTTCCAGGCGTAGGGTGCAGCGAGGTGAAAGGAGCGAAGGCGTGAGTTAGCTGTGCAAGTGAAAGGCCTAAATATAAGTAGTTTGTTAGCAGAGCGAAGTTCCCGAGAGGGGATGTAGGGAGAGATAAGGGATGAGAGGTATTGAGGGGCCGCAGAGTGGATGCATTTATAGGTCAGTATGAGAAGTTTGAACTGTATGTGGAATTGGATGGGGAGCCAATGAAGTGACTTGAGAAGAGGAGTAATGTGGGCATGGCGAGGCTGGCGGAATATTAGTCGAGCAGCATAATTTTGTATAGATGTTCCTCTTCAGACGTGGACACATCCCTAGGGTTGACTTCTAAAATGGCTCTAGAAATGTCTCTATGCCTGTTTTTGGACATCTAAATCATGAATAGCGCTTCTAAAATGATCCCCTATTTGTTCTCATGCCTTGTTGAAAGGTTTCTAAAGCTGTCCCAATCTACCCATTGCTTATTGAACATTTTCTTGCCTTAGATTGAAACTGCATCGAGCATTGACTAATTCCTAGCCTGCAATGCAGAGTTTGCCTGAGGTTATTAGTCATCTCTTCATAGTACAAAGTCTTCTATTATGAGACAAGACAGAGAAACTTTGTGATGCTGTGTTTATATGGCAGTATGAATAAGGGAATCTCAACTGTGAATATCTGGTCAAAAGATCTCGAACTACCATGATACTCTGGAGTAATGTTTGCAATCTTGTGTCAGCTGTGATGTGTCTTATAAAAATGAAAACGCAATGTTTTGGAATCTGAGCAAAATACAGTATTGCATGGTGAAATGGACTGCTAGCAATATTATTTTCGACTTCTTCATGAATTAATTTGCTTATCGGGATGTAGAGATGGCAGCTAATTTCAAACCTCTGGCTATAAATACCACAAATCAATGGATTATATAACTCTTCAATTTCCTTCCTAGAGATCTGTAAGTGCATCAGAACATGCCAAAACAAAGCATGGCTACTGACACATAATATCCTACTATAGGATACCGCATGGGGCAAGCAAACTGGATATGAGAATTCAATTTTTAAAACAAAAGTGCAGATAATCACATTAATTTATTCTTTCAGTCAACCACTGCAACCATATAGTTCACACTAGGGCATTATAACCGTGAAACATATTTGCATGATTACGTGGTACTAAGGGTACATTATTCAGCCATACGGCATGATACTGAAAACAGTAGAACCAAGGTGACAAGGACATTTTTTATTTATTTATTTATTTAACAGTTTTTATATACCGCACTATTCATCATCAGTGCGGTTTACATTAAACAACAACATACCTGTCAATATATAACTGATCTAGGTTTACAGATAACAGGGAAGGTAAACTGGGTGCAAACTGGGGAATAACTATATACAATTAAATATGTTACATCAAGGTTTGGTATTTGATGAAGTTCGGTATTTTCCCATTTTAAACCTCTGTTCTGGGTTGTTGATGTGTGTAAGAGTTAGTTGAGTGATGCGGAAGACAGTTCTCTGGTGTGTATGGTAGCTTAAAGTGCAAAGTGAATAAATAGTGCTTGAGGGACTTTCTGAATTGGGTGATATAGATATAGATCGGCTGCACTGGAGAAGTTTCATGTCAGTGCTTCACACATCATTACTTGAAAAACATTCGAGTCACGATATCCTTTAACAAGTTCCAAGCGGCCTTGCATTTCACTGGATACATTTCATTACATCAAGGTAGTCCCTTTTTAATGACTTTTTTCAGCAAGAGCCACCTTTGCTAGAAGCGGCGCTGATGTATTACTTCTGTGGGCCTTTTTATTTCTATTGCTCATTTCATATTACACAAACACTTTACATAGAAATAAGTTAATCTAGTATACCTAATTAAGCATTATATATTGAAGCCATGCATCAGTGATTGGCATTATACCCGCAGACTATTTCATTTATTGAGACTGACAGTCCAAATTCTTAAGTACAAAGATAAATGACTTCCCTTCAAGAGGATGAAACATTTACTTAGCCATTCTACTTTATTTTTAATGTTTTTGAAGAAGGCAGGAGATTGTAGTGCATAAAGAATTTCAAGCAAGAAGGTCAGCCAATATTTCATTTTATAGGTACATGGATTATCTTTAGGGTATTTTAATTTGACTGCATGTTGATTTTTGGCCGTACCTATAGATCAAACCGAACAACACAGAGCACACAGTATCTGCAGCAACCAAACAGCAACAAAAAGAGCTGGTACCAGCTCTTTTTGTTGCCATACCTATGGATCAGACAAAATTAGTAAAATGTACCAGTGCCCCTTACTTCTACAGTTATCAAGTACATTCTTTGTCGGAGTGTGCATTCATGAGAGTACCTTTCATTTGTTTGGGTGCCTAAAGATATAAAGTGCATACAAATCACTTTTATGCACACATACATAAGTATCAACATGAGCATAATTTGCATATACAGTTCTTGAATGCATACAATGCATGCCTAAAATAAACAAATAGGTCAAACAAAATGAAATATGTACAAAAACTGGGATTCATTTTAAATGAACACAATCCAAATTTTATTCCCACTTCTTTAAGTGCCTATAAGAGTTGCTTGATTTATAAATTCAGCTTAATAGGCAAAAACCTTGCAATGATTTTTGCATGGCTTTTTTTCCTTGTGCAGGTTTTTTTCTGGACTTTTTTTTTCTTCTGAAAGTTGTAGAAAATTACAAGTTTGGGTAAAAAAAATCTGGTGTTTCATAATTATGCAAGGTATTTTTGGCAATCTTTGCCCTAATTTTTTCCAAGTCATTAAATCTGGCCCTTATTCATTTTAATGAATGTGAAGTCTTGTACAGCTGTTCCAAGGATTTTTTTTCTTTACATTACATGATAAACTTATTGTTAGGGAGTCTGATAGACTATGGTATTTGTCCAGACAAAAGGTGATGGACTATAATGGGAAAGAGAAATCACATATGTGTTTTCTTTGGGTCTTTGTCTCTGGAGGACTGCAATTGTACTAATAAATTGTAGTTGTAATGCTTGTTGGAGTTCGCACCAATTAGAAAAAAGTAGTCTTCCTAACAGGGAGAAACAAGTGTTAATTGAAGGAAAACAAATGTTACAGAATATGGTTTCCAGGTCTTTACATCTCAGCTTCTGAAAAGGAAGGCATCTGGCTCTTCATTTTGTTATCCTCTGCCCACTGCTTCTTTTTTTGGTGATTATATTTCTAATTTCCGAAAGGATAAAAGTGATACATCTGTAATAAAGATCACGTTGTTAAAATATGTGGAGTTGACTACATAATGTTCTTTAAAATTCAAAGCATATTAGCTTGATTTTTCTATTAGATCCTTTTTGGTTTACCTGTAGGAATTGGATAAGGCAACTGGGCTTGTGTCAAGATGGCTGTTGGTAAAAGAGTGCCCAGTTGGGTAGGTCCATACCACCAGAGGCTATTATGTAGGTGAGGAAATGAAGGATTATGGAAGGGATTTGGTTTAAATAGAGATGATCAAGGGAGAGGGCATGTGGGGGAGATGAGGAAGTTGGTCGAGGGCAATTAAGAGAAAGGGGGAGTTGGAGAGTGGGGAGGAGTGGCCCATTGTTGTTTGAATTTACTTGTTGCTATGGTGAAGTCATTTGATTGGTGGTGGGTGCATGATGTGGAGGAGCTAGAGGGAGTGGGGCATCTAGGTAATGTGGAAATCTTACTGGTATTGCCGAGGCACTCACAACTCTCTTGGCTGCCTTGCATTGGTGGAAGAAGCTTCTTTTCCCATCCTACCCACCCTCTTCTTGTCTGTTTTGTGTTGGAACTTGGTCTGTTGGTTTGTTTGTTGCTAGCTAGTGGTGGTGGTGGGGGAACCAGTAACCCAAGCCAAACGGTTGGGCAAGTGGTTCCTGAACTAGGAGTATCGGGCTGTGATTAGGTGATCACTGTTTGGGAGTCAGATGGCCTTCAATGTCCGGATGATGAAGTCCACACATTGGTAGGCCTATCCTTAGCAAATAATATGACAAGGCTGGTGAGTGGGGCTATAGGCTGCACCAGAAGGTGCGGGGTTTATATGAAGTGTTCATACTGTATGTTTATCTGTACTACTTTCAGATTAATAAGTTGACTGATATTATTTGCGGTGTAATAAAGCTGCAACCAACTGTTGTTTTATTTTTTTGTTTACAAATTTATGTGCTAGCTGGATTATTTTGTATGGGTGGGGGTTTTGGGGGGCTGGTGGGGGGAGAAAAATAGGTGATGATGGGCTCCCCATGCTGACTATCCATGTCACTGTAAACTCAAAATAAATTAGAAATATTAAGATGATTCTTTACTGAATGGAAGGTTATATTCTGTTGGTGATATCAACAGCATTGCTTTCCATTTCAGTGGTGTTATTTCGGGGGTGGGGGTAGAACAGGAGGAGCAGTCACCACTAAGAAAACACCATGACCTACTGCCTCCCTGTTAACCCTGGAATTACCGAGATTTTTTGCACACACTGAATACTGTTGGGGTCATAAATGACCCCACGGCAAATTTTAATTGTTAACCATGAAAATTTTAAACTAAACAGACAAAATATTATTCCGAATTAATTATTTATTATATGAAGGTTAAATGTTTTGAAATTTAATGCTTTATCATAAAATTACATGAAGAAGAGTTGCCATGAAAGCAGTTTTTGCATGCACTTGATGAACACAGTAAATACTACAGTCATAACTGGGTAGCCAGACCCGGTGCCCCCCCAATCATGTGCACAACCACCCGCAACCTGCACCCTTCGCCCCCACATCCCCCCTCTGCCTCCACAGCTCCCCCACAAACTCAACAGACATTGTTCTTGGAAGCAACAATTGAACACTCATAACAATAATCAACACCCTAGAACCCCCCGCAGAGGTCACCAGCCGTACAATTAACAACATGACCTCACCTCCGCACCTGCCGTGGTCAGGGCCGGCCCGTCCATTGAGCAAGAATGTTTTTTGCACAGGGCCCCGCGTTTCAGGGGGCCCCGCGCAAAGAACATTCTGCCTTTTTTTTTAAAAATTACATTTTAAAAAAAAACCTGTCTCTGGCTGCTGCCGCTGCTGCGTCCGTCGCAGCAGCGGCAGAATGGAGTGTCCCATCAGCCCCTTTAGACGCGAGGGGCTGATGGGAAATTTCCCATTAGCCCCTGCGGGCTTTACAGAGACGCGAGGGAGCACTCTCCCTTCGCGAATCTGAAAGCCCTTGCAGAGGGCTCAACGAGGAGAGGGGGCCCCGCGGGACACTCCATTCTGCCGCTGCTGCGATGGACGCGGCAGCGGCAGCAGCTACAGCCAGGTTTTTTTTTTTAATTTGCTGGAAGGGAAGGGAAGGGAAGGGGAGGGGAGGGGAGGGGGGTTAAGACTGGTAATGGGCTGGGGGGCTGATGGAGGCTGTCTGGAAATGGGGTGATGGGGTGTTCGGCCTGGAACGGGGCTGGGGGCGTGTTAGGACTGGAAATGGGCTGGGGCTGATGGAGGCTGACAGGAAATGGTCTGGGGGGTAGGACTGGAAATGGGCTGGGGGGGGGTTAAGACTGGTAATGGGCTGGGGGTTGATGGAGGCTGTCTGGAAATGGGGTGAGGGGGGTTAGGACTGGAAATGGTCTGGGGGGTAGGACTGGAAATGGGCTGGGGGGGGGGTTGAGACTGGTAATGGGCTGGGGGCTGATGGAGGCTGTCTGGAAATGGGGTGATGGGGGGTTAGGACTGGAAATGGGGTGATGGGGGGGTTAGGACTGGAAATGGGCTGGGGGTTGATGGAGGCTGACTGGAAATGGGGTGATGGGGGGTTAGGACTGGAAATGGGCTGGGGGGGGGTGGTTAAGACTGGTAATGGGCTGTGGGCTGATGGGGGCTGTCTGGAAATAGGGTGATGGGGGTTAGGATTGCTAATGGGCTATGGGGGGGTTAGGACTGCTAATGGGCTATGGGGGCGCTAGGACAGGAAATGGGCTGATGGGGAGGGGTTAGGACTTGAGGTGGGCTGATGTTGTTAGGACTGGTAATGGGCTGTGGGCTGATGGGGGGTGATTAGGACTGGCAATGGGCTATGGGGGGCTGACTGGAAGTGGGCTGATGGGGGGGTTAGGACTGGTAATGGGTTATAGGGGGGGCTTAAACTGAAAATGGGTTGATGGGGGGCTAGGACTGGTAATGGGTTGGGGGATTGCTATGACTGGAAATGGACTGAGTGGACGGGGAGGCTTGAACTGCAAATAGCTGATGGGGAGGGAGCTTGGAATGGAAATGGGCTGTGAGGGAAGGGAGCTAGGACTGAAAATGGGCTGATGGAGCAGCTAGGATAGGACTGGAAATGGGCTGTTGGGGGGAGCTAAGATTGGAAATGGGCTGTGGTGGGGGCTTGAATTGAAATGGACTCATGGAGGGGCTAGAACTGGAAGTAGGCTCATGGGGGGGCTTGGACTGGAATTGGGCTGAGTGGAGGGGAGCTAGGATTTGACATGGGCTGATGGTGGGGCTAGGAAATGACTAGAAATGGGCTGATGGGGGGCTAGGATTGGAAATGAGCTGATGAAGGGACTCAGACTGAAAATGGATGGGGGAGCTAGGACTGGAAATGGGTTGATGGGGGGCTAGGACTGGAAATGGGCTGATGCAGGGACTAGAAGGGAATGGATGCTGGGTGAGACTGGAACTAGAAGGGAGCTGATGTTGGGGGAGGATTAGAATGGGATAGGGCTGGGAGAGTAAAATGGAGAGGGGAAAAATATTTTGTGTGGGAGGGATGAAAAATCTACAATTGGCCGGGTATTGGGAGAGTAAGTGGGGATTGAGGATGGAGGGGTAAAATTTGTGTGAATGAAAGAAGAATGAGGAAAGAGCAAAAGGAGAAAGATTAGTATGTTAAAGCAGATGTAGAGAGAGAGGATGGAAAGAAAACTAGAAGAGAGAAGAAAGGACAAATGGACAGCAGACGATGGAGAGTTAGCAGAAAACATGAAGAAACCAGAAGAAAGTGGCTGGAGCAATTGCAACTGAAAAAATATGCACAAAAGGTAGAAATATCTCTTTATTTTGAATTTATTAACTGGAATATGAAAGCTCTGGGAAATGTGCATCATTAACGTCTGCGCTTTGTTTGGTACAAGAGGAAATTGATTTATAGTTTTATTTCTACAGTGTTGTTGTACATTCCAAGTTTGGCTTTTGGGGTTCCCAGTTTAATTATTGCCTTCCTGTTTCTAAATTGCGATTCCTTGTTTGGTGATGGTCTATGTTCTGCATGTGTAACTGAGCTGAGGTATTCTGTTTATGTAATTCCTATTTGACATTGCCACTTGTTCTCTTTTCCCAGTATTCTCTGAAATGTACTGGTTTAATATTTGCAGTGTTTCCTTTTGATAGGTAGGGTCTGGTGCTTTGTGAGTCCTGGTAATGCTGTCAGGATACAGCGGGTTTGCTATGGGTTCTAAATGGGCAGCGTTTGTAGTAGTTCCTAATGTGCCTGGCGGTTGGCACTGGATTATAGTAATGTAGAAATCTTTTAGTCTTTCTTTATCCATACACTCATTAAGAGACATGTTTACTAAAAGTTAGTGTTTGGTAACATTATGCAAATATGTATGCAAATAAGGCCACTTATGCAAATGAGGCCCCGCACCGAGTCTCCGCACATGGCCCCGCACCCCCCTTGGGCCGCCCCTGGCCGTGGTCAAGCCTCCGGCAAAGTTCCTATCCCCCTTTCTGACTTTGCCATATCAGTAGCACAAGTCCACCGGGGTTTATCCGGATCGTGGGCACCCCGCCCTCAGCTCCGGACCCCGGAAACCTTCGGGATCCCGCCCCCCAAGCCGCAACACCCCGAATTACTACCCTCCCCCCAACCAAGGGAGGGAGGGCGGGAAACTTCACGTCGAGCTCCTTGCATGTGCTCAGCACCAGCCGCACTGAGCTCATGCAAGCCAATCCTGATACCTCCCCGCGCGAGGACCAATCAAATTAAAGGACGCATCGGCGTCCCGACAAACCATTGCCTCGGACTCCCCTATGCCCCCCCTACTAGATCATATCTGAGGTGTGAGCAGGGGGCCCCTACCGGGCCGGACATCCGGTTACTCTCGGGTGCCGGGACCCTGCCCTCCCCCCCTTACTCTTTGCATGAGACACAGACAGTTTCTGAATGTTCTTTGCAAACACTACGCTTGCAGGAGGTGCAAACTATGTTGCTTTTCTTGTCTTTTACTCTGGAACAGCAGTGACTCCTTGCCCTTTTCTTTGGGATCCCGACATTGCAAACAGCATCAGTGGCTTCTTCAGTGCTGGAAGATGTCTCACTACAATTACTCTGAAGCAGCTGCTTTCCTAATTCCAAGAGGAATAGACGACGTCTGTGCTTTGACTTGGACTGCCATTCTGGATTTAGTGACATCCAAACAATGAAGGTGTTCAAAGCACTGATGTCCAACATGTTGTAGAAGATTGTCACTGGCCAGCATCTTGTCATTCATTTTATGGTATATGTGCGCAACATTTGATCTGCCATAGCTACTCCACCTTTACTAGAACTACAGTCCAAGATCATGCGTGTTTTTTTGTCTGGACGTGTGTTATCTACTTCTTCTTGATCATGCAAACTGTTCAGAAGAACAACCACTTTTCCTTTCTTTGGGCAATAGGAAACAACCGGCTCAACATCAGTCTCACATTCACTTGGCGACCAGCTGCTGTCGCCATCTGAATCATTAACTTCAATTGAGGTCTAATTTATCTGAATGCTTACTTCGAAGTAACAAATAAAATCCCACATTCAATAACAGATTCGCGTTCAGTAACTCAGGACTGATCCATCTGAATCATGACTGTCATCATCAGATTTATCACCCGAACTTGGCTGATACGCTTCTTCGCTTGCTGAATATGCTGCATCATCAGACGACTCAGAGCCGTCACTGTCAGCATCTCATTGCAATATTTCTCTTACTTGGGCAGCTGAATACTTTCATTTTAACATCATAAACAATAACCTAAAATAAATAAACAAAGATAAAGTTGAATAAAACGCAAAGCAGTTTTACTATAGGTGTACAATAATCGTGATGAACGAGCAGAAAGCCTTTAAATTTCATCGGAAATAATGAGAGAATGTATGATATCAATTACAGAAAATGTGTAATGTTCATAAAATAAGAGTACAAAAAATAAATGATTAATGATAAATACCTTTGTCAGATCAAAAAATTGACAAAACTGCAAATTGTATCACGATCCTAACCAGACGTAAGCAACTGGGGTCAAAAATGACCCCACTGGTACTCTGTGCTGCAATTCATCACTAGCATCACCTAGCAGATGAAAATTATTCCTCTCATGGTGCAATATAAAGAGAATATTGACATGTGAAAAGTCATAAAAAAATTGCATTCTTGAACAACTAGTTTCCGAGATATGCGTTGTGAAACTAGCAATGGGGTCACTTTTGACCCCATCTGTACTCCAAGGGTTAAGTGACACATTAATTTCCATTGCTGTTCTTTGATTTTCTGTTTCTCTCTGTCTGAATACCCATGAAGCTAGAATAACTGAAAGAGAAGAAAGTATATTGCGTTTACTGACAGTTAAATAATGGCGATGGACATGTAGCTTTGTAGATAAAGCAGAAATGTCTGTGACGCACAAGAGCCCCACTTTCCTTCAGATTGGACCTCTTTCCCTGTCAATATTCCCTAAGGTGCATAGGGGACTGCTGACACATTTCTTCCCATTATGTATCCTCCAGCTTTTTGTGTGGTTTCAACCTCTTGGAGTTGGCAGCTTTTGTAGGCTATTGGGCCCCATGTGTGAGGATCTGCCAACAGTCTGCAGGTGACTCAGTTCCAGGAAGAACTTTACCCAGATGAACTCTTGGCCTTCAGCCAGCAGGCATCATTAAGTTCCATTCAGCTGAGTGGCCACTTTTTGCCTACTCTATGCCTGCCACTTCAGTTCAGATGCCATCTTGTCTAGGACCTGTATATAAAACCAACTTTAGCTAAACCTCTTTGTCAGGGCTTAGTCTACGCCTTAGTGTTGACTTGTGTTTAGCTCCTTGCTATGCACTGGATCCTGTTTCACTTTGTTGGATATTCCTAGGTCCTGAACTAGTTTCTGGTGGGCTTCAGTTTCTATTCTGCCTTTCTCTTGTTAATGAGTGTCCTGTGCTCATGCTTACTGTCGCTTTTTGATTTCTGGCTGTCATCTCAGAGCAGGAAAGGCCTGATGGCCACCATTGCCAGATGGCACACCCTGAACGAAAGGTGGCTGTTGCAATTGGAATGGCACATTCTAACTACACCTGGACCCAGGGTGCCCTGTCTTGTGGAGAACCAGTTCTTGATCCTCAGCTGCTACCATCTTTGTGTCTTTCCTATTTATGAGAACCATCACATCAAGCTCTGGCTAGTATGGACCCTGCTGAGCTGGCTATGGTCCTATCTGTGCAGGGGCCAGCTGTATGAGTGTCTGAGACAGCAGGAAGTACAGACTGAGTAGCTGTGTAAGACTGTCCAGCCCATGGAAGCATGGCCTGTAGAACCTACTTACACAAGTCCAGTGCCAGAGATGTCCCCAGTTCTGCCTCATAATGAACCCAGCGTTGAGACCCCCTTTATTTTTGATGAGAGAACCACATGCCTGCCAAGGATTTATGAATCAATGTTCTATTGTATTTGTACTATAGTTCTCGTGTTTCCCTACATATCCATGGTGACCTCCATTATTTCATTGTTGACTGGGGAAGCATTACCTGGGCCTCTCCATTCTGGGAAAGACAGGATTCAATTACCATGAACAATGATATCTTTATTCATGCCTCTTTGAGAGTTTTCAGTGACCCAAGCCAGCTGGCTTCCCCTTCCTCTATCCTTCCCCAGGAGACATGCACATTCAGAAAATATGCAGTAAAATTGCACGTTGTCATGGTGGAGACAGGATGGAATAAACTAAAGAGTCCTTAGTGGCAGCTTCCTGGAATGGCTTCTCTGACCAGATCAAAGATGAGCTGACCTGTCCAGACTTACCCCTTGAATTGGATGCACTCATATATTTATGTTTCCAACTTGATGGGTTTATCTGAGAACATCAACCTGAGCTCCAGCTGTCCTCTGGGAACACCATACCTACTGCTGCCTGAACGTCTTGCTTGTCCTTTGCAGGCAGAGGAACCTATGGTGGTGGCACATGTGGGGCTTAGATTGTTCCCATGGAAGACCAAAAAAGGAAGCAGAGCTTGTTTTCTTATTGTGCAGGACAATGACATTTTGCTGTGTCATGCTCCTGCAAGCATAAGCCAGGCCCTGAGACCATACAAGGTCACCCTTTGAATTTTGTCACCACCCTTCTAAACCACTTAACTCAATGTCACTCATTCTCTATCAACCTGAATTGGTTCGCTGATCATGTGGAGACATTGGCCCTCCTCAATTTAAGGGCCACTGGAAACTTCATTGGTGATAAATTTGCCCAGTCTCATGGAATACTACTGATGTTGAACTTTTTGTCTGTTTCCATTGTGATTAACAATGGTAGCCCCTGGCCAGGGAGATATGGAATATGTTACTGTGGATTTGAACTTATTGGTGGGTCCTTGATACACCAATCTGCACTATGTTGTTGGACTTACTATGGCTTCAGGAACATAACCCCTTTATTGACTGGAGGCAGGGATAGCTAATTTTATGCTTTCCTTCTTGTTTCAACTCCTACATTCCAGACCGCATACCACAGACCCATCAGATCTGAAGTTATACCACTCATTTGCCAATGTTTTCAGCAATAAACAAATTAAGACTCTACCCAAATATCATGAATATGATTGTGCCTGGAATGATGACCCTTTAAGTACCCTGCTGGGAGTGGGTTCTATTTAGAGGTCTTTATAAAATTATTGTTAAGGACAGATATCCTTTGCCATTGATCTCCAAACTGTTTGACAGGCTCCAAGAGCCTATAATCTTATTTAAATCAGACAGGAAGTGGAAGACTGTTTTAAATAAAAAGTGATGGCAATTATGCGTATACTATGATGCCATTTGGCCTTTCTCATATCTCAGCTGTCTTTCCAGCCTTTGTCAATGATATCTTCTGAGACATTTTTTAACATGTAGTAATATACCTTGACAATATCTTGATCATCTCTCCTGACTTAACTGCCCATAAATAGCATGTCCTGGGGGTTCTTTCCCATCTAAGCAAGCACCACCTCTTTGTCAAGCTGGTAAATATGTTTTCTGAGCAGAAGCAGGTATGCTTTTTGGGATATATGGAGCCTGATTCAGGTAGGGGGATGCCTGGGCTGTCCAGATGTCCCCAAGGAAGATGGGCCTGTTTGGACCTGATTCTGGACCATGGGAGCAAAATGTTCCCAGAGTGCACAGAGTCGGGCCCATGGGCGGTCCAGTGTGCCCCTGCTGCCTGTGGGGACCTCCTCCCCACAGACACCCCACTTTTGAGGCTTTGTCCCCCCTTTTTCCATCTGCCTGACCTATGGCTGTCCAGCTGGACCCTGGATCAGGCAGCAGGGACACCCTGCACCCGGCACTGGTCCTGGGGAGATCCCCAGGTCCAATCACCAGATTTGTGCTGCTTATTCCAACTTTGAGGTGGAATAAGCAGCACGTCCCTCGTGACCTGAATCAGCCCTGTATGTCCTGCCGGCCTGGCCCGCCCCCACTCTGGCCAGATCACACCACCTCCCGCCCCTCGCTGGCTCTCCCCATTCTGATGCTCAGGCTGTACGGGGAGAGATAGAGGCAGAATCAGGCCCGGATGGCTTGTGGGGCTGCATGTCCCTCACAATCCACATCCCAGAATCAGGCCCATAATTTCTGAAAGATTTTGTGACATATCCCAATAAAGTTGCTGCTGTACTCAAGTGGCACATACCAGTAGGCTTTTATTTATTTATTTGTTTCCTTGTTTGTTTTTATATACCGCGCTTTTCAAAATCAGTGCGGTTTGCATATAACATGAGCAATCAAACATTTTACATAGAAATGGAGATAACAAAAACAATGGAACAGTTACATGGAACAATTTTGCATGAACAACATGGAACAATTTTGTATAGAACAGATTGAAAATTTAACTAAAGACAGAGGAACAGTAGGATAAAATATAATCTAGGTAATTGTTCTTCAAGACTTTTCAATGTTTCTTAGGCTTTGCCAATTATTATAGGTAATTCATCCAGAATTTTCCTAAGGTAATGGCTCCTCTCACAATGCTGACATGGAAGGCTATACCTAATTACTTTTGGAATTCCAAAGCTTAAGAAGCCTTTGAAAAGTTGAAATGAGGTTTGACCCTGTGCCCATACTATGTCATCCAGAAGGTTTATATTTTAAGTTTTAATTTTAGTTCATATCTATTTATTTCTTTAAAAGCTTTTATATACCAACTTTATAACAATATTATTCAAAATGGTTTACAATGTGAATGGGTAACCAGTACAATTTTTCTAATAAGTTATCTATAAACCACATAGTTAATTGTAAATGCCCTCACTTGGTTTACAGCTTGTCGTGATGTGAGGGCTTGTGTGCATCAGTGATACTGAGGGCTAAGCTATCGGTAGTTTAACTACTGGCAGGGTCTCCCAAGATGGACAGGTCTCAGGTGAGGTGCCAGACCAAGATAAACCACCCATCTGGGCAGCAGCAAAATGGGACAGTGTTGGCAGTGGAGGATCACATTTCTGTGACAACGGCAACAGCACTAAATTTAAACTGTGCGGAGAAAAGGCCTGGCAGTCTACATCTGTATCTTACCATGAAAACCCAATGGATAGTCACAACAAAACAAATTGCACTATAGTGCTGGAAGATTAGACCCCCAGATCAAAAGGCACTCAACTAGCTACTGGGGAGGAGCTGAAGACTTTTTTCAGAGTAAAGCCAGCATTTATGATATGATTGGATCAAAGCCCTCGGGACGTCTGACTGCTGATATAGCTGCACATGAAATGAGAGTCAGAAGCTGCAAAGATGTCTTACATATTGGGAAATGGAATGTACAAAGCATGAACCAAGGGAAGTTAGAGGTGGTAAAGAATGTAAAGGAACGTGAACAGCTGGATCTGTTGGGTATCAGCCAACCGAAATGGACTGACATCGGGCATTTTGCATCTGATGATCACATGGTCTACTATGCTGTAAATGAAAGACAAAGAAGAAATGGTGCATTTATAATATAAAGAAGAAACTTCCAAGAACTGTAATGAAATACAATGCAGTCAGTGAACGCTTAATCTCTGTTCATCTACGAGGAATGCCTATCAACACAACTATAATTCAAGTATATTCCCCAACAACAGCTGCAGAAGAGGGCAAAATTGAAGAGTTCTATGAACAAGTACAAGCTGCAAAATGGTTGGAAAATATTGACTTGGCAACAGAAATGAAGCTGGAGAAAGACTGATAGAATTCTGCAAGACCAACAATCTATTCATCTCAAACACCTTCTTCCAGCAACACAATCGACGACTGTACACATGGACTCACCCAATAGATTGTACAAAAATCAAATTGACTACATCTGTGGTAGTCAACGATGGAAAAGCTCTATAACATCAACAAAGACAAAACCTGGAGCTGACTGTGGTACAGATCGCTAATTACTAGTATGCACTCAAGCTAAAGTTGAAAAAGAGCAAGCTACTCATGAATGTAGCAAAATATGACCTTGAGAATATACCACTGGAATTTAAAGACTGCCTGCAAAATCAATTTGCTGCTTTAGATACAAATGACAAAGCTCCAGAAGAGTTATGGAATAACATCAAGAATGATGTGTTGGAAAAAAGTGAGAAGTCTCTACGAAAGGTGAAAAAGCAAAAACAGACAAAATGGATGACGGAAGAAACTCTGAAAATTGTCCAGAAACGCAGAGAAGATAAAGCCAAAGGAGAAAGAGAGGCAATCACAGAACTCAGAGATTTCCAATGTGCAGCAAGACAAGACAAAGAAAAGTGCTACAAGGATGCATGCAAGGAAATAGAAGCAGAAACTATTAGAGGAAGAACAAGATCAGCTTTCCTAAAGCTACGAGAGTTAAAGAAAAAATTCCAGCCTCGAATTGGAATGCTACAAGATGCTCAAAGATCCATGTTGAATGATGCTAAGAAGATCAAGAAAAGGTGGAAAGAATATACAGTTTTTGTATGATAAAGATCAAGTGGACCAACAGCCGTTTCAACCTGTACCTTATGATCAGGAACCATTGCTGATGAAAGAAGAAGTCAAAGCAGCATTGAAAGCCTTATCAAAGAACAAAGCACCAGGCATTGATGACATTCCCATAGAAGTATTACAACAATCTGATGCAGATGTTATCATACTTACAAGGCACTGCCAGGAAATTTGGAAGACAACATCATGGCCAATTGGAAAAGATCTGTGTTTATACCAATACTAAAGAAAGGTGATCCAACTGACTGTGGAAATTATCGCATAATCTCTCTGATCCTACATGCCAGGAAGATTCTACTGAAGATTATTCAACAGAGACTACAATCATACCTGGAACAAGAACTACCTGAAGTGCAAGCAGGGTTCAGTAAAGGGCGAGGAACAAAGGTGTGAATAAACAGGTAGACAAAGGTGAATCAGTTGATATAGTGTGTTTGGACTTTCAGAAAGCCTTTGACAAGGTCCCTCATCAGAGACTTTTGATAAAACTAAAGAGTCATGGGATAGGAGGCAGCGTACTATTGTGGATCAGGAACTGGTTAAAAGATAGAAAACAGAGGGTGTGTCTAAATGGCCAGTTTTCCCAATGGAGAAAGGTGAATAGTGGTGTACCCCAGGGTTCTGTACTGGGTCCGCTGCTTTTTGACATTCATAAATGACCTGGAGAAGGGAATAACGAGTGAGGTTATCAAATTTGCAGATGACACAAAACTATTTAAAGTTGTTAAAACCCAGGAGGATTGTGGAAAATTGCAAGAGGATCTTGATAAATTGGAAGACTGGACATCAAAATGGCAGATGAAATTTAATGTGCACAAGTGCAAAGTTATGCACCTAGAGAAGAACAACCCAAACTATGGTTACACGATGCAAGGTTCCACATTAGGAACCACCACCCAGGAAAAAGATTTAGGCATCATTGTGGATAGCATGCTAAAACCATCCACCCAGTGTGCAGCGGTGGTCAAGAGAGCAAATAGAATGCTAGGTATCATAAGGAAAGGAGTGGAAATTAAAACATAGAATATTACTGTATAATGCCTCTGTATCGTTCCATGGTGCGACCGCAACTTGAATATTGTGTGCAATTCTGGTCACTTTATCTTAAAAAGGATATAGCATTATTAGAGAAGGTTCAGACAAGAGCCACCAAAATGGTAAAGGGCATGGAAGGATTCCCCTATGAAGAAAGGCTAAAAGGTTTAGGGTCCTTTAACGTGGAAAACAGATGGCTGAGGGGAGATATGATAGAAGTCTATAAATTAATGAACAGAGTGGAATGGGTAAACGTAGATCGATTATTTACGTCATCAGAATATAGAAAGACTAGGGGACATGCAATGAAGCTACAGGGTAAACTATTCAAGACAAATAAGAGAAAATATTTTTCACTCAACGTGTTATCAAACTCTGGAATTTGCTACCGGAGGATGTAGTAAAAGATGTTAGTGTAGCTGGGTTTATAAAAGGTTTGGACAAGTTCCTGGAGGAAAGGTCCATAAACCATTAATTAAAAGGGACCCAGGATATCGCTGCTTGAATCAATACAAGCATTGAGGAACCTGTGTCTTTTGGTGAAACTGCTAGGTACGTATGACCTAGATTGGCCACAGTTGGAAACAGGATACTGGGCTTGATGGACTTTGGTCTGATCCAATATGGCATATCTTATGTTCTTATGTTCTTATGACATCAACGCGGATGTGAGATGGATCCTTAAAATGACTAAAGAATGCCAAAAGGATATCTATTTGTTTTTTATTGACTACAGCAGCACTATTGACTGTGTAAACCATGAAAAACTCTGGGCCACATTAAGAAGCTTGGGTATACCAGAACACCTGTTCGTTCTCTTGCACAATCTGTACATTGATCAAGAAGCAACAGTTTGAACAGAACAAGGAGAAACAGAATGGTTTAAAATCAGCAAAGGCTGCATAGTTTCCCCCTATATGTTTAATTTATATGCAGAACAAATCATCAGAGAAGCAAGATTGTATGAAGACAACAGAGATGTGAAGACTGGTGGAAGACTCATCAACAATCTTTGCTATGCTGATGATACCACATTATTGGCTGAAAGTGAAGATGATCTGAAACATTTACTTCTCATGATCAAGGGCTTGCACCTTAATGTAAAGAAGACAAAGAACATCACAACTGGCAAAATCAATAAGTTCATCATTGAAGGAGATGAAATTGAAATCGTTGACAACTTTAACCTACTTGTATCAACTATCAATAAAGAAGCAATAAGCAGTCAAAAAATCCGATGACGCTTTGCTCTTGGCAGAATGGCTATGAAAGACCTAGGCAAGATTCTCAAGAGCAGAGATGTCTCTCTCCATACAAAGATTTGACTCATTCAAGCTATGGTATTTTCAATAACATCATATGAATGTGAAAGTTAGACAGTGAAAAAGATAGACAGGAAGAAAATTGATCCCTTTGAATTATGATGCTGGCGCCGAATACTGCATATACCATGGACTGCCCAAAGAACAAACCAGTCAGATCAAACCAGAGGAGATCAAACCTAAGCTTTCTTTGGAATCTCAGATGACAAGACTTCATCTTTCTTACTTTGGACACATCATGGGATGAGAGAGATCATTAGAGAAAGACATCATACATGGCAAGATAGAAGGTCAGCACAAAATAGGAATGTCAACAATGAGATGGATTGATACCAGTCTGTCAACAATGAACTGCCTGACTGAAGACCGAACACATTTTAGGACAACCATCCAGAGGGTCGCCATGAGTCGACACCGACTCGATGGCACTTAACAACAACAATTGTACATGCAAAATAAATCATCAATACAAATATAAAACAGTACAAATATTAAAATATAAATAAATAACATTAAACCCATTCTTAATAAAATAAACATAACAGAAAAAGGAAAATCAAACCTAAAATAACTTTCAGTCAATATGATTTATGAGCATATTGAAACAGCTTCTGCCTCATCCTCCTGTCCAATCCTACTAGGTACCACCCCAAAAAAACAAATCAATTTCCAAATGCTAATGAAAAATAATGAGATTTTACCCTAATCATAAATGTATTATATATGGTTGGGTGCAGCTCCTGGGGAAGATCATTCCATAGTCTGGTTTCTCAAGAAATGAACTACCGTACTAAAGTAACTTTACTGGCTCTCAATCACACTTAGAATAAAATAATATAGAGCAAGAAGATGCATGAACCAAACCCTTCTCTCTATCCCACTCTTTAGTACAAAAAGTAATCAAACTTGCAATAGAGCATTCACCTTATTCATACCTACTATTTAGAACTCTCTCCCAGATGACCTTAGATCTTGTGAAACTGTGTTTGAACTAAGGAAGAGACTCAAAACATATCTTTTCATAGAATACTTTGGGACAGACACTAAGAACCTAATGTTCTAAAGGTATTTACATGCTGTGGCCGCATATGACCCTGGCATTGAATATCCAGGGTTAGAGGTCAGTGATGATGGCTATGTGCCATAGTGGAACACAGCTGTCCCAATTGAATAACGGGCCTTAAGTAATTACTACACATCTTGTCAAATGTCACGGTATTTGTAACAGTTATGTCCAGGATACTAACAATAATTTGTTGAAGCAGCTAATTGTACCCATTCCTTTGTTCCATGTAACTTTAAATGTAAAATTCATATTAATTGTAAACTGCTTTGACTTAAGGATAAAGCAATAAATGAAAGGAGATAAATAAAATAAATAAATAGTCTTGGAAAAGTGGCCCAAATGCAGATTGCCTAGTCCATTCCAAGTTTGCATTCCTATGAGAAGGTGCTGCCAATAAATTTTGTTGGAGTGACCTTAATAGGTATGAGGTGTGACAAAAAAGAAATGAGACTGTGGCAGCCATGTCCATGACTCAATGCCAATTGGCTAACCGCTTATGCCACTGTGTTATGCAACATCTCACCACTATTCTGCTGTAATATTTTTCATCTCTCTCACTCTTTTTCTTTTTCACATTTTTTTTTGTAGCACACTGCTCCATCGCTTTGTCACACAATTGGAGATGGCAGAAATATGGAGCAAAGAATCAACTTGAAATTTCTGATTAAGTTGGAGACAGGCCCAACTGAGTGTCTCCAACGTCTCCAAAAGGATTATGGAGAAGATGCAATGTCAAGGCCACAAGTCTTCGAGTGGCACAAATGTTTCAAGACTGGCAGCGAGGAGGTGGAAGATGACCCCAAGTCAGGTCAGCCTTCCACGAGAATGACAGCTGAGAACATTGACAAAGTGAAGCAGCTGGTGCGGAGTGATTGCAGATTGACAGCACAGATGATAGCTGAGAAGCTTAGCCTGAACAGAGAGTTGGTGCGGACCATCTTGGTGCAGGAGCTGGGGATGTGGAAGATGTACACCAAGATGGTGCCCAGGCTTTTAACAGATGACCAGAAGGAGCACCAGGTCAATGTTTGTTGAGATTTGCTAGAGGAGATCGGAGAAGATCTAGAGTTTGTTGACCGAGTCATCACAGGAGACGAGACGTGGGTCTTCCAGTATGACCCTGAAAGCAAAGGACAGAGTCTGCAGTAGAAGGCTCAACTGTCACCCAGACCCAAATCAAGGATCAAGGTCATGCTGATCGCATTCTTCAACCAGAAGGGAGTGGTCCATCATAAGTTTGTGCCTGAGGGTCAGACAGTCAAGCAGCACTTCTACCAGCAGGTCCTCAATCGCCTCCATGACTGGGTTCAGCGCAGCAGGTGGGCTCTGTGGAGAGACAAGTTGCAGCTGCTCCACCACGACAACGTGCCCGCACACACTGCGCTCAGTGTGAGGCAGTTCTTGGCCAACAAACAGATCACAGCTCTCGACCACCCTTCTTATTCCCCATATCTCGCATCATGCAACTTCCGGCTCTTCCCCAGGCTGAAGACTGTGCTCAAAGGAACTCATTTTGCCTCTGTAGAAGAAATCAAGGCCATTGTAATAAGGGAGCTGAGGGACCTCAAGGAGGAGGACTTTACCGAGTACTTCCGTTCATGGCAGAAGTGAATGCAGAAATGCATTAACTCTGGTGAGGATTTCTCTGTAGATTTTGTAATAAAAGATTTATAGGACAGTCTCGTTTCTTTTTTGTCACACCTCGTATAATGGGGCAAATGGAATGAGAAGGTCTGCCAAAAAAACTGCCCACCCAGGCCCTCTTGATGTGTTAAAATCAAAGTTTTGAATGAAATCCTAAAAAGAATATTCCCTCCCAAATAAATCTTTGGCTAAATTCCATATCATACTCATTGCCTAATACTTGTACTGATTAACTTACAAAGGCGGATTGGAAGGCAATTTTCACTTGTGATTTTGTGCGTTCTGTAAGCATTCAACCAAATCACAAGAGGGACAATGCTAAAAGGAATATGTAAGAAATCCATAATGCATTTTTTGCATTCATTCTGACAGACCATCTAACTTGATTTTCTAAGCAGGATAATTCTATATATCTCAGGCAGCAAAGTTTGACTACAAAGTTAAAATTGACTGAATTGGCTGAATGTAATAAGGCTAGGATTGCAGAGATTATGAGCAAAAAAATGTAAGAAGAAGGATGGCTACAGAACAGAATGAAAAGTAACAAGTCTGTTCCAACCTATCCTTCCATGGAGGAAATGAAGTTATATTGTGGGGAGATATGATAGAGGGCTATAAATTAATGAGCAGAGTAGAATGAGTAAATGTCAATCAGTTGTTTATGCCTTCAAAAAGTATAGAGACTAGGGGACATACAATGAAGCTATAAAGTAGTACATTTAGGACTAATTGAAGAAAATATTTCTTCACTCAATGTGAAATTACGCTTTGGAATTTGATGTGAGGGGATGTATTAAAAAAACTGTTAGTATAGCTTGATTTAAAAAAGGTTTGGACAAATTTCTGGAGGAAAAGTCCATAAACCATTATTAAAGTGGCTTGGGGGAATCCGTCCACCTTTTCAGGATCCTACCAGGTATTTGTGAACTGGATTGGCTTCTGTTGGAAGCAGTATACTCGGCTCGATGAACCATTGGTCTGACCCAATATGGCAAATCTTATGTGCTCAGGGTTCAAAGCCCACTGATGCTCCTTTTGATTTTGGGCAAGTAACTTAATTCTCCATCTTTTCTACAACCTCTGGATGTTTTACGGTCAAAAAAAGCGCTTTCTCAATGCCTATTCATGTGAGCATGTCTAAGTCCATTGCACTTTTCCATAAATGCCTCCGCCACAATCCCTACCTACTTGGATGTTCCTGAACCAGAGACATCTTTAAAATCCATTTGTAAAATGACTCCAGGGAGGTCTCTGTGATTTGGACATCCATAAGCACTTTTTCAGATGTCCCAATCATGTCTAAGGCTTTTAAAATGACCCCCTATATCATGGTAGATGACTACTGCTCAAATCACAAACTTGTTCATGTTTCTTTTGACATATTCTCTGTTCTTCTGTGTTTTATAGCTTATTTGGAGCACTGGTTCAACACACTAAAGTAATTTCAATTCCTTAAATGAAGCTCAGCACAAATAGATCTTGGCATGCCAGACAAATGGTATCACTTATGTTTAGTAATTTGTAAGGTCTGGTGTAAGTTGCAAATGTGGTACTTCATTTGCTTCTACAAAGAATATTAGATTTGTCTTATAGGTTTCATACTGTCATTGTGCTGTTTCACATAAGAAGAATGAAAGGTTATGATCTGCTACATTGTTGTACTTTAAATGTAATAACTGGAGGAGCTTCGGTGCCACAATTGTTCTACTGCATTATTGTGTATCACTGTATGTGTGCTATCACATGTTCAGACCTCTGTAATTTATATTAAGAGCCTTTTATCAAACGCTGATTTGAAGAGATTTGCAAACTTCCTTGAGTATTTCTTGGGGGGGGGGGGGGGGTTGCATTTAAGTCTTTTGTTTTAAAGGATGATAGAAAGCTCTAGATTGGAAATTATTTATCCCCAGGACAACTAAGAGGGCACGAGGAGGGCACTCTTTTAGCTAAGAGAAATTTAGATATCTTTTTCCCAGCGGATTCATTTTTCCACGATGACTTTTCAGCTGTTTTTTTTTATTAGTCGGCTATGGAGAACGGTGTCAAATGCTTTACTGAAGTTTGGATGGGTCATATCCAGTACTACTCCAAGATCCACAGTTTTGGTCGCCTGATCAAAGATCTTCATCAAGTGTGCTTGACGAGATCTGCCTATTGTGAAACAATAATATTTAGGATTCTATAATCCACTTGTGCTCTATTTTCTTTCATGATGTTTATGTGGTTTTGCCCACTCCTGAATCAGACTGACAGATCTGTAGTTACATGTTTCCTCCTTGTTCTTGCTTTTATAGATGGCTTTTTACTAGTCCCTCAGAATTCCTCCTATCTCTACAGGAGACAACACCAGACAATGCTGCATATTGATATTCCTTGATATAAAAGCTGCCTTCGACTCTATAAACCACTAAATACTAATCACGCGCCTAAATGAAATTGGACTACAAGAAACAACACTAAAGTGGTTTACATTGTATCTTACCCACAGAAAGATACAGGTCAAATCTGGATCACATCGATCAAATCCAATAGATCAGCAACAAGCAGTACCGCAAGGCTCAGCATTCTCTGCAGCGCTGTTTAATATCTATCTGAAGCCCCTCTGAAGCATAATAGCCAAACACAAAATAGACTACAATATCTGTGCAGATGACATCATGGTCCACCCCTCATTCAACATTGATTGACCTGACTACTTGAACATAATAGCATGTCTGGAAGAAATGACAGGCTGGCTCCTGGAACAAAATTTAACGAAAAACTACAAGAAATTAGAAGCAATCTTCATAACAAAGAATTCCACCTTTGCTCCACCAAAATCTCTGCAAATATCATATAACACCATAGAAGTAAAAACAGAAGTCAAATACCTGGGTATATACCTCAACCAAAACCTAAACTTTCAAGCGCATATAAGCAAGATTACAAAAACTGCCTACAAAAAACTAAGAACAATACAAAAACTCAAACCTCTTCTGGACTTCTGCACAGTCTGCCAGGCCTTGATAATGCCAATACTGGACTAATGCAACATCATCTACCAGGGGCTACCTACCCAGTCCATCTACCCTTTGCAATTACTACAAAACACCATGGCCCGTATCATAACTGGGACACTAAGGGGTATGTTTACTAAACTGCGTTAGTGTGATTCGCGTTAGGAGCCGCGGTAGAGACAGAAATCCCAAATAAGGACATGGGCGGTACATCGTTACCGATAACGCACGTTACTAGGCGCCATAAATGAATGAGCGCTACAGGGCACGTTACCGTGCGTTAATCTTAAGAAGGCGTGCAGGCATACAAGCACAGCAACAGAGCTGTAGCACAATGGTTGCAGCACTGACTGATGGTACAGGGGTCATGGGTTCGATTCCCCAGTGGGCCTAATGTATAAGACTGGCTGAGGCAGCACCCTTTACATTTAAGTAGAGATTGTTGAGGCATTTGAAGTGTATTTTAATTAGTGCTGCCAGCAAACACACCCTCACGGTGGCTTAACCTAAGGTGCCGCGTAAGGCACTCTATAGGGCACATTATAAAGTGTACTGTCCGCCAAGGCACCCTATAATGTCCCCTATAGGACAACTTATAAGGCTGTGAACAAAGCCCTGGCTGGCTGCAGAAGGACTGCACGTCACCACACAAACTGTCTGCTGTGGTTACCAGGATAGGGTTAACCCACCTGTACCCATGATGCACTGCACATGCAAATCAGCAGTCGAGAGATGGGCACAAGATTGGGTATGCACCCCCACAGCACCTCAGCCTGGTAGGGGGAACAGACCGTGTGTGGCACTGCCACAGAGTAGCCACAGACAGTCACATTGTGCGAGTACTGTGCCCACCCTGAGGTTGAGGTGGGACGCCCAGCACCAGGTCCACAGCACCTTTCATGGCTGAAATACGCCATGATGTAGGTCCCCAGCAGTGTGTGATAGGTAGTTCCGTTAGACACACCTAGGATACATCTGTGTCTTGCTGTATGGTTCGGTCATGTCTAGTCCTTATGGGCGATGATGCACCCAGAATAGTGCATATCCTGTGTTGGTCCACCAAAGAACAGTAAGCCGCCACATGGGCAACTAGGAACCAGTCAAGAAACGTGGCAGGGAGTTCTAAAATTGCCTTTATTGTTCCACGGATCAGGTGTGCCAAACCCAACACAGGCCGTGTTTCGTACACAACTTCCTCAGGGGTTAAGGGCTCACATTGTAACCAGCCAATATGAAACACAACACTCTTTAATTGGCAGGACATTCAAAAAAACGCCGTCACCATTGGCGATGTGCAGCTGTTTAATCTTGCCTGGTGACGGCGTATTTTTGAACGTGATTCAGTTTTATCTACATCACGAGCGTGAGGCAGGTGGCTTCTACGATCCTGCCAATTAAAGAGTGTTGTGTTTCATATTGGCTGGTTACAGTGTGAGCCCTTAACCCCTGAGGAAGTGGTGTACGAAACACGGCCTGTGTTGGGTTTGGCACACCTGATCCGTGGAACAATAAAGGCAATTTTAGAACTCCCTGACACGTTTCTTGACTGTATCCTGTGTTGGTGCCATGGTTACCTGCTGTAGGTGAAGGAGGGGGGGGGGTGTATGGACCCATAGGCAGATCATGTACCACCACACAACCCAACCTCTGGGGCTCAGGGTGGGAAACAGGATCACCCACCAATAGATCCACAGTCTACCTCCCTGCAATGGTAGCAGTAGAGGGGACCATCAACCCCAGTCCTACTGGGGAACAAACAGAGCGGTACACATCCATAACACAATAGCAGACAGACGGCAGGCCTGGAAATGCTCAGCTGCCCCCCACCATTATCTGACATTCTCCAGCCGCTGCACCCTGTAAGGTGTTCCAGCAAGACACATACTAGCTGCAGACAGTCTGCCAGCTAGTCCATAGTGCATGGTCCTGGAGGAAATGCATGTACCCAGAACGGGGATGTCAGTATACACACCAAGCAAATAAGTCAGTGATTGGGCCCCAAAAGAAAACCCATAAATATCACCTGAGAGAAAAGCTATATAGCACTATGGGGGAACCTAGCCATGCCATGGTCACTGCTCAGTCAGGGTGAGAGTGACCTCCCAGCAGGACATGCTATGGCCACCCTGTCCGTGCAGGTGGTGGCCAGGCACTACAATGTCCGAGCCATTGCCCTATGCCCTGTGCAGATGCAACCAGGCCAGGCCACCCTATCCAGGCTATTCCCACAGTACCTTGCTCCTCATTATACACATTGGCAGGCCAATACTGGCAACAGTGCTAGCAGTGTGGACTGTGGAGGGTGTTGGCAGCCACCACACACTGGATAGACAGACACACACTCCCCACACCTATGCCAGCATTGTGCAACTATAGAGGTGTTGGGCAGCCCAGGCCACCACACCAGTCCTGGGCACAGTGCAGGCATGGCTATGGTACGCAATACTGTAGGAGTCACTCCCCAGATTGGTAAACACTGTCAGACACCAGGCCTGTAGCACACTCCACAGACATCAGAAAGGTTGCTATGATGCAGCTCACCCAGAAAATTGTACTTAACCTAGGAATTGCTATCTGCCAGTAATCATAGCAACCTTTTGATAGATGTGTACCATATTCCCAGGTTTAGGGTGGCATTACTAAGGTATGCAAGTGCTAATATTGGGAGATGCACGCAGAGCCCAAAGTCCTGCCTCTCCAGGAGGCTTTGGATAATGGGACCTGTGGGTGCCGGTGTGTCTGCCCCTGTTGGCTGCTGCTTTACGGCAGAGGTTCCCAACTCCAGTCCTGCGGTGCCAAACACTGTTCGGGTTTTCATGCTGTCCCTCATGAATATGCATGAGATACATCTGCATACCATGGGGGTGGCGCATAGAAATGCAGCACAGGCATCTTTATCAGAGGCAGCATGGAACCGGAATGGTGTTTGGCCCTCCAGGACTGCATTTGGGAGACTCTGCTCTAGGTAATGTGCATGTTTATGGTGTCTGTGCTCTGTAGGGTAAAATGTAGGTGTCTTGGGCATGTTTACATCATCTGCAATAAAGGTGCTGTCTGTATTAGCACGTTGTAGTAGTGGGTAAAATATGGGGACTGGGTTGGCAGGAACCCCAGCTGGGACTTGAACCTGTGACCCTCTGCTTCTGAATACACTGGTTTTGTGCACTGCACCACCTTGTTGTCACAGAGTTTGTACATTCATAGGTGATACCATGACTGTTCGTCAGACAGGGCCCGTCTGTTGCAGTACACGGCACCCACCTACACAGGGCTAGGCCACGGTCTGCTCTGTGCAGCTGCCACTGCTCCCTCCACTACCAGTATCCCTCAGCCACCATGCTGACATGCCCTTCTGCTGGTGGTGCTGGTGGTGCGCAATCTCAGGCCATCCAGTGTGCAGGTAGGCGGCTGCCTATGGTGCGGGTTCTGGGGTAGGGGTGCCTGCATAGACGTCCATGCTCCCCCCAGCCCCGCCTGCCAATGTTCCATGCCCTTGTGGGTAGCTGTTGGGTACTATCCCCTGTGACACTGTGGGAAACACACTCGTGCCCATGTTGGGCCTTCAGCAGTTGCTGTCTGGCTGCTCTGCTGTTTCAGCATTCATATGGGCCACCTAGGCATCACCCTAGTCCGCACTGTGGCCCAGCTCCACCACAGCATGTGCCGCCTGCAGCCCTCTGTATCCCCTTCTCCGGCATCTGTCCAGTTGCCGTTCTGACATGCCCGCCCTGATGTTTTGGGACATGTGCATGCCATAGGAACCCTGTCCGATGGTGGGGAAAACTCTGAGCAGCACTATTTCACTGTGGGCTCATTCACCTTGTATGGGGACGGAGTATAGACCCTTCCACGATTTATATCTTTTCTATGGAGCTTACTCGGGGGGGGGGGGAGAGGTTGATGTTTCTCATTGATACCACTATTGGCCAGCTTGGTTATGGTTTTTTTCCAGTTTGTTGAAGGTCATTTTCAGTGTTTATGTGCCCTTTTGTTCTGTGCATATGTATCACACGTATCACTTTATTTTGGTTTCCCTGCCTGGGCTGTACATTGCTGACACTTAAATGGTTTCTCTCCCCTGTAATGTGCATTTAATGGCAGGTTTTCTATTGCGTTTGGATTCAGCTCTTCAGATCAGCGCGTTAGTGTGAAGGGAGCCTCTCCCCGCCCACTCTCCACCCACTGACCCCTTCTCTGCGCCCTCTCTCCACCTTCTGCGGTGTTTTACCGTACCGCGGAGATTTACGATCGTTAATGTTGGTTAATGCGCGTTATGTAACGTTAACGATTGTTAGCGCATCATAACACGCGTTATGATGCGCTAACGATCGTTAACATTACATAACGCGCGTTATGTAACATTACCGCAGTTTTGTAAACATCCCCCTAAGAACCAGCCACATGACCGCAACATTGAGACAACTACATTGGCTCCCCATAATCACCAGGACCAAATACATAGCGATACTCACCATTTTCAAAATCCTACACCAACTATCACCACCAATACTACAAACCTTCATCAGCAAGACCCTGAAAACAGAACAAAATGGAAACTCAATAAAAACCTATTAATAATATCAAAGACCAAAACCAAAGCTAAACAAACAACCTGTCATAGAGCTTTTTCAATATATGCTCCATCACTCTGGAACGCCCTCCCAGAAATCCTAAGAACCATCAATGACCTATGGAACTTCCGGAAAGCCTTAAAAACACACCTCTTTTTGGAATACTATGGGCCAGAACCTGAAACACTGTGCGAAATGCACCCACTTCAATGAAATATGAACACATCCAATCATTCTACCTTCCATACCATAGCAGCAACTATCACAACAAACATCAAGAAACCATGTATCCAATATTGTTAGTACCCTGTTATATCCAAGTTTTTAATCCCTTGTTCTATGTAAAGTTCCTTTGTTTAACGTTCAATGTAAACTGCTTTGAATGTCAGAAAAGTGGTATAGAAAAATTGTTAAATAAATAAAATAAAAATTGACAAATTGAATAAAGCTGTGAAGGGTATATTTTGATTTCGTTCAGGGCAGTTTCTCCAAATGGTTTTGTGTATACTAGGAGGAGTGGCCTAGTGGTTGGGGCAAGTTATCTCAGGCCAGAAGGTCAGGGGTTCAAAGCCCACTAGAAGACAGCAACCTTGGGCCAGAAGAACTGGGGTTTCTAGTCCCACAGTTGCTCCTTGTGGTCTTGGGCAAGCCACTTAACCCTCCATTGCCCATGTTCCCTGTATTAGTGTACGTGTCTCATATCCCCTCGTTAAATGTATCCCCCAATTGTGTTATGACCACTTTGGGATATGTTTACTAAACTGCGGTAATCGTGAATAATGCGCGTTATGTAACGTTAACGATCGTTAGCGCGTCATAATGCGCTTTATGACGCACTAACGATCGTAATGCCCCGCAGAAGGTGGAGAGAGGGCGGAGAGAAGGGGTCAATGGGCGGAGAGTGGGCGGGGAGAGGCTCCCTTTACACTATCGCGCTGATTTTATGAGCTGAATTCCAACGCGAATGAAAACCTGCCATTAAAGGCATATTAAAGGGGAGAGAAACCATTTAAGTGTCAGCAATGTACAGCCCAGGCAGGGAAACCAAAAACAAAGTGATAAGTGTGATACATGTGCACAGAACAAAAGGGCACAGAAACACTGAAAATGACCCAAACAAACTGGAAGAAACCAATAACCAAGCTGGCCAATAGTGGTATCAATGAGAAACATCAACTACTCCCCCCCGAGTAAGCTCCATAGAACAGAATATAAATCGTGGAAGGGTCTATACTCCGTCCCCATACAAGGTGAATGGGCCCACAGTGAAATAGCGCTGCTCAGGGTTTTCCCCACCATCAGACAGGGTTCCTATGGCGTGCACATGTCCCGCAACAGCAGGGCGGGCATGTCGGAACGGCAACTGGACAGATGCCGGAGAAGGGGATACAGAGGGCCACAGGCGGCACATGCTGTGGTGGAGCTGGGCCACAGTGCAGACTAGGGTGATGCCTAGATGGCCCATACGAATGCTGAAACAGCAGAGCAGCCAGACAGCAACTGCTGAAGGCCCAACATGGGCACAAGTGTGTTTCCCAAAGTTTCACAAGGGATAGTACCCAACAGCAACCCCCAAGGGCACGGAACATTGGCAGGCGGGGCTGGGGGGGAGCGTGGACGTCTATGCAGGCACCCCTACCCCAGAACCCGCACCATAGGCAGCCGCCTACCTGCACACTGGATGGCCTGAAACTGCGCACCACCAGCTCCACCAGCAGAAGGGCATGTCAAAATGGTGGCTGAGGGATACTGGTGGTGGAGGGGGCAGTGGCAGCTGCCCAGAGCGGACCGTGGCCTAGCCCTGTGTAGGTGGGTGCCGTGTACTGCAACAGACGGGCCCTGTCTGATGAATCCAGTGCTTTTCTGGCACAGTGATGTTGTATTTGTACATTTGCCACTTGTTTTTCCTTGTCTGATGATCTAATTCTTTGAAACATTTTTTTTTCTTGTTTTGCAAATTCTGTTACTTCCTTCCCTGTGTATGCTTGTGAATTCTCTCTCGTTCCTTCCAGTCATTGGAACACTTGTCCAAGTTTGATAATGGAGACAGATTCCGGACATTTACTTTCATATTTCAGCACTTTTTGTGTATTTGAATCCGATGATGCAGTTAGGTAGGCCTGGAGGCCAATGATAGTAGCTCCCTTATGTGTAATCAATCTCTATGAGGCCTAGCCCTCCTTCAGTTCTAGGGATGTACAGTCTTGGCATACACTGATTCTTGTAAATGACTTCAAGAGCATGGAGGAGTTTTCTGGTTTGCACATCCAGTTTTTCAAGAGGCCAGTCCAGAATTCCAAAGCTCTATGAGAGTATAGGAAATGCCAGCTGATTGATGGCTTGAATTATTCTGTAATGTTAAAGCATTTTTCAATAATGATTTTAATCTCCTGTAATATTTTTTACTGATCTTTTCTCTCAGTAATTTCTGCTTGAGTGTTGTTCATTCCTCTACTCCGAGACACTTATATGCACGTTCCTATTCAAGGTTCTTGATGTTACAGCCTTCGGCCAGGGAGATATTTTCCATTTTGCTTAATTTTTCTATAAAAAAGTTGCCTTAGCACATTTGTCAAGTCCAAAGGTCATCCTAACGTTGTCAGTAAAGCTTTTTACCACATGGAGTTGCTCTGCTAATTGTTGGTCGCTGGAACTATAGAGCTTCAGATTGTCTACAAATAATAAATGGAATGTTATTTCTGGGTAGTTAAAAATCCATATCCCAAAGAGTTGATGAGAATACTCATTGGATTAAGTGCCACACAAAACAGAAGGGGCAACGAGGAATCCCCCTGAAATATTCCTCACTGGATCTTAATGTTAGGAATGATATACTGACAATCTTCATATTTCAAAAAGAGTGTGGCTTGCCATGTAATGTACTCTATCAAACCAGGATTTATTTTATACATTTCAAGGCAATTTATTTTCCAAGAGTGTGGGACGCTGTCAAAAGCTTTCTTATAATCAATCCATGCTATACTGAGATTTCTGCTTTTCTTAGCACTGGCCATAATGGCCTTATTCAACATTAACTGGTCTTTGGTTCCATATGCTACTTTCTTATTGCCCTTTTGCTCTATTGCAATGATTTTATTGTATTCAACATGATTATTCAGTATATTCTGTCTGCATCTATTGCAGTGAACAACTTATAAATTGCAGATAGAAAGGTTATTGGTCTATAATTTTTGGGAATGTTACATGGGTATCCTTTGGAAGAAGAAGTGTTATTCCTGTAGTAAACCAGTTTGGCTGCTTGAACAATTGATTTTTGCAGTTCTTGGTGGAATGATATTAACTGTTTGAGCCAAAAGATACTTACTCCATCTGGGCCAGAGCTTTTCCAGTTTGGGGCTTGTTTTAACTTGTTTTCTAGCTCTTTCATTGTTATGGCAGGCCATTTCATAGGCTTGATTTTTGCTTTTTCTAAATGCTCCTGTATGCAGGGTAACCATTCTGCTTCTTGATTGTGCTCTATTTATTTATTTAACAGTTTTTATATACCGTCTTTCTTCAATTTAAGACGGTTTACAGTGAACATAACGTGACAGTGTGTTTCAACTGTTTACATAGAACGGAACTTCTTAACATGAGTAACATGGCATAGACAGATAACTTTTATACATAAGTACTTGTCATGAACAAGAACTATTTACATATTTATTTACAGGAGAGAATAGGGAGGAGTTGTCGGGATAATGAGTTAGGTAAGGTGTAATGAGAGGGTAAGTAGGGGAGAATGGATATTAAGGGAAGGTTAAGGTGGGAGGGAAAAGTGTTCTTGGAAGAGGTGGGTTTTTAGCCTCTTCCGGAATTTGGCATGGTCAGAGCAGTTCCGAAGTTCTCCTGGTAGGGCATTCCATAATGAGGGGGCATAAAGGGAGAATGCCCTGTTACAGGTAGTTTGTTTGCATGTTCTCTTATTTATTGGTATAATTAGAAGGTTTTTAGTCTTAGTGCGGCGTAATCTATTGTTATTGGGATTGGATAGGAGCGAGGAGAGGCATGGGGCTGACTCGTTAAGCATGATTTTATTCTGGATAGCATGGGAAGCCAATGGAGATCATGGAGGATTGGTGTTATGTGTAAATGTCTAGGGTTATTTGTGATAAGATGGGCTATTGTGTTTGTGCCATTTGGATGGGGTGTATGCTGTTTTTGGGAAGGCCCTGATAGATGAGATTGCAGTAGTCGAGGGATGGGGTAGTGAGAGCCTGGCTGACAGTACGAAAAGAGTCAGGGTTTAAGAGGGGTTGGAGGTTCCGAAGAGTTTGTAGTATTGCATATATTATGTTTTAGGTTCTTTTTATCTGTTCATTGAATGTGAGGTTTTGGTCGAAGATAAGACCAAGATATTTAACTTGATTTTTGATGGGGAGGGTGAATTCACCAAGAGTGAGGGTTGTTGGTGGAGTATAGGAAGTGTTGGGGAATATTTAAAGAGCTTCAGTTTTAGGTTGGTTGATTAAAAGATTATGATGCGTGAGCCAAATTCTTACGTTTGTGAGGCATTTGCTTATGTTGCAGAAGTTAGGATTTGCTATATCGAATGGCATGAAGCACATAATGTCATCCGCATATAATTGGTAATGGATTTCATAGTTTTGGAAAAGCGTGCAAATGGGCTGAAGGAAAATGTTAAAAAGAAGGGCGGATAAACTGGATTCTTGGGGGACTCCCTGTTTTAGAATGAAGGGTTGGGAAGTGTTATTATTACCTATGCAGACCTGTTGTGTTCTGTTTTCTAAGTAAGAGTGGAACCATTTTAGGGGTGTGTCCCTCATTCCTATTTCGTGGAATCTATCTAAGAGTTGGTGGTGGGGAAGAGAGTCAAAGGCTGAAGATATATCGAGAAATATGAGTAGACATCCTTGGGTAGGGTCCTGAGTGTATAAGGTCACTGAGTCTAGGAGAGTTTCGACTCCGTGGTTTTTTTTTTAAGCCGTGTTGGAATGTGTCAAGGAGGGAGTGATCATCTATGAAATTCTGAAGTTGAGTTTGGACTATTTTTTCGGTTATCTTTGCAAGGAAGGGGATACTGGAGATGGGCTGTAAGGTAAGGAGGGGTCAAGCTTTGATCCTTTTAGAATGGGACGGATTGATAAGCATTTTAGAGGTGCTAGTATGGAGCCAGTTTGGAGGGAAGCTTGTACTATGTGAAGTATGTATGGGCTGATGGAGCTTTTTGTAGTCTTAAGCCAGAGAACAGGGCAGGGGTCAAGTGCAGATGTTGAGGCATTTAGATCTTTGATGACCTTGGTCATGTTTTTCAGAGTGAGGGGAACAAATTCATTCCAGGTATTTGGGGGGGGGGGGGTAAGAGCATGGGGATGATTACTGTGATCATATATTGGCTGGGGGTTGGTTGCTAGGGGGGGGGGGGGTGGATGGAATTTTGAGGTGAGGTGGTTGGCTATGGTTTGAGGGGTTACTTTGAGTGGCCGGTCCTGATGTGGAGGTTCACTTATTAATGATTTGGTGATGGAAAAAAGTTCTCTGGGTTTATTTAAGGAGCATTTGATTATATTTTCATTATATTCTCTCTTGAGTCTTAGAGTTTCTGAGCAGTAAAGTTGGAGCTTTTCTGTATAGCTGATATGTGTGTTTGGATCACTGAAACGTCTCCAGTGATGTTCTAGGCATCTGAGTTCTCTTTTAAGGTCTCTTAGTTTCATAGAATACCAGGGAGCTCTTCTGCATTGTTTTTGAGAGTGTTGTTTGGGTGGTAGTAGTGCAGCAGTAGTGAGGATTTCGTTTCATTCATTAATGTGGGAGTTAAGGTTAAGCTGTTTGTTGTTGAGTAGATCCAGTGATGGTATGACTTGTTCAAGGAAGTTGACAGCGTTGAATTGTTTGAATTTGCAGGTATGTTGGGTAGGGGTAGTTTGTGTTTTTTTATGAGGGGGGGTAGGGAAATGAAAAGAGGAAAAGTGAGTGATCTGACCACGGGATTGGATGAATGGTGTGTACAATCTGTCTGTTGGTTAATGTTTAGTGTATAAGGTCCAGAATATTGCCTTTGGTGTGTGTGGGTGATTTTAGGATTTGGGTGAAGTGAAGAGCATCCATTGCTTGGAGGAATGTGGTAGATTGTTTCTGGGATGTTGAGTGGAGATTTAGGTCCCCTAGTATTATGAGTTGGCGTGAGATGGGTTGGGGGGTACAACTGTCTCAAGTATCGTGGAGAGGTCAGTTGTGTCACTCTGGGGTGCTCTATAAAGGAGGTGTAGTGAGAGGATAGGGTTGGAGACTCTGATGGAATCCATACCTGGGGTAAAGATAGATTCGACTGTAGATAGGTGAAGTTTGGATCTTGATATTACAGCGACTCCTCCACCTCTGCTGGATATTCTGTTACATACGTTGATTGAGTATGCCGTGGGACATATTTGGTTTATTAGGACAGAGTTGGTTTCGTGGAACCAGGTAAGTGTGAGCATGGAGTAAACAATTTGACGTGTTTGTGTATCTCAGTGAGTGGATTATAGGGCTCGGTACACTGTGCTTCACTGTCAGGGCATATGAGAGGAGGAATGAGGTGGTGTAGAGTATGAGGAGACTGGTCCATAGTGTAGATAGGTGGAGTTTAGGGGACTCCATTTTGGTGATTTGGTAGGAGAGTGTGGGTTAGGATTTAGGAGGGGGAGGTGGGGGGGGGAATGAGATTCGGTTTCAGGCTGGTGCGGGGTGTGTGTGCTGGGAATTAATAGTGTATCAATGAGTAGATCTGGGAGGAGAGTACAATTAACATCAGCAAGTTTAGCAGGGAGAGTACAGTTAACAATCTTGTTATAGCATTTAGATTTTGATGGTATATGATGTAAGGTTGGTAATAAACTGTTGTGACTAGAGCAGGTATACTAGTATGACGGTTTTTTATATCTGGTACTCTATAGGGTCCTCATATAGTTTCCTCCAGAAAGTTTTTGTTTCAGCTTTGGTTGGTGCTTTTACCATATTAATTCTCTTTCCCAATTCCCTGTAGAATTATTTTGGGTTCTCTGTAGTTTACTTTGATATATTTTTTTCTGTTTTCTTCATATTGTCGCAGTTTTTGTGCTTTTTGCTGCTACTTCCAATTTATTGTTGGAACATTTAAATTTCAGGCCTACTCCTGTTAATGCAGCATGCTATAACTTGATGCCTTGGATCTTCCTCAATATCCTTGATGATCTTAATCCTTTTAGTACCCTTCTATCAGAGATACCTCTGCATGCAACGATTGCACTTTTCCTTCATTGCACTTTTTCCAAGGAGGAACTGTTATTGTTCACTTTTTCTTCTGGCCCTGCACTTTAGTTGGTGGTATTTTTGCAGTAATAATTTTAGCTGCACAATATTGTATTTGATTTATTTCAGTGACGTCAATAAATGGCCTCTTTATGCTGTATATGGCCTCGTGCATCTTAATTATAATACTTCTAACCTTAGGTGTTAAATTTAACTTAAGCACCTAAATGTGCCTCTAATTTTGCCTAATTTAGGTTTGGAGAGGAAGTAAATATTGGGGGATTAAGGGAGATATCCCCCTTAATCCTCCCTATAAAAGGCTGTTCGAAACTAGCACTTTTTAGATGGCTATTCCTGTCATAGAGCAGTTGTAAATCCAGACTGGGCAATTTCTGGCTTCCCCTATACAACATGGGCAATACAGATGTAGATTGTGTTGTCACCCAGACTACACCCCCAACATGCCCCCATGCATTGTGGGAATCGTATGGTTATCCATGTGTAAATCAAACCTTTTCTAGAATTGCCTTTTACATGTAGATGTAATTTACATACATATATGGCTGATTATACAAATCTATATCACAAATAGGGCTTCTAAAATAACTCCCACAGTTGCCAAATGTATTTAAACGTACTATAACAATTTTGTTGGATCTAATTAGAGGGGAGGATGTCATTTTACTGAGCATTACCATTTTAGCATTATTTGCGTGTATCTTGCGTGTATCTTGGGTGATTCAATATTAACTTCTCTATCGTCTTCAAGTCAGTCAATTCTTCCCTGAAGGGAAGGGTCTAAAGTTAAGACTATGATGTTTAGTAAAGTATATGGATATGATTGTTCTTATAACTTAGGTTTTTATTTCTGATCAAAATTCTAGGACTGATATTTAAACTCCACAGTCAGTGTTTTTTCAAAGCACTGACTGTAGCATTTAAAAGTGGAACTCAGATACAGTATCTTCCAGTGCTAAATATCCAATTTCATGGAGGACTGTGACTGCTGCCACTTAGTGGTGGATAACAGAACCTGCATAACGTTAGACTTCTTATTTTCGGCCTAACAGTATGCCTTTGTTATCTTGTTAAGCAAAAGGCACACACCCCGTCAATCGTCTAAACCAAGCAACATACAAGCTGTTAGTATTATTCACTAGTAACGGGGTCTCAGAAAAAACTAACGGCACTTGATCGCGGGCACAAAGCCCCTTAATGGTGCCAGTTTTTACATCAATGACCCTTCAAACTTGTATTTTTAAGAAGTTTTTGATGATAATTAAATAAAAAATCTTGTGTCAAATCTATGTTCTTAATGATGATATCCAATGTCGAATAAGGAGAAAATTCAACTTAGCTTTATAACATTAGCCAGGTGATCAGAAATAAGGCAATTCCAACGCCTCCATCTAGGCTGCCCAAGCGTTTCACTAAAGACGTTTCTTCAGGGAATTGTCATTACCGGCTTCTTTTAAGTGCATATCAAGCGTAGTAAGTGCACATGTTATCTTGTTAGCATTCTGAAAATTGCCACTAAGTAGATAACTCCAAACTCTGCCCCGGATCTGCCCACAGACCATCTTGGCACTATCTGAACAATGCCAATATGGTAAGAAGAAATATTCAGCGGCACTATCTTGATAGTGGTGCTGAATATTGTTCTGGCTGGCACTTATCCTGTTAGCAAGTGCTGCTAACCAGATTTGCTTGTGAATATCAGGCCCTCTGTTAATTATCCAGAATCTTTAACAATACACTTAGGGGTCTAACTGCTATAGTTAGGTGTGTTAGGACAGTGGGGTGCCACAGGGATCTATCCTTGGTCTGATTCTTTTTAACATCTTTGCTAATGATATTGTGGAAGGACTGTTGGGTAAGGTTTGCTTGTTTGCAGATGATACCAAAATCATCAATAGAGTAAACACCCAGGAAGGAGTTGATAACATGAGGAGGGGTCTAGTTGAACTTGAAGAATGGTCTAGTATTTGGCAGCTGAGATTGAGTACTAAAAAATGTAGGGTCATACATTTGGGCTGCAAAAATCCATGGAAGCGGTACAGTATTTGGGGGGCAAGTACTTCTGTCCACAAAAGAAGAGTGGGACTTGGGTATGAATGTGTATGACGATCTTAAAGTAGCAAAACAGGTAGAAAAGGTGAAGGTGAAAGCTAGAAGAATACATGGGCATAGGGAGAGGAATGGCCATCAGAAAAAAGGAGGTGATAGTGCGTCTGTTTAAGTTTTTGGTGTGACCTCATTTGGTGTATTGTGTGCAATTTTGGACACCACATCTTCAAAGGGATATAGATAGGTTGGAGTCCGTACAGAGGCTGGTGATGAAAATGGTTAGTTGTCTTCATTATAAATGATGCGCGGCGTTGAGAAAGCCGACAATGAGAAAGCCGACAGGCAGAAAGTCATGGAAATCCTAGTTGATAGTGAGAAATAACAAATCGCCGCATAATAGTGCTTTCAAGTCAACCCCTAAAGAAACCAAATAGGTGAAACGCAAACAGAGCGCCATTGATAGCGTTGGGAACGACAACGAAAGCTAAGCACTATTTTCCTTTTTATGAGATTAAGATTTGAATTAATGAAAGAATGAATACATCTTATGACTAGACATAAAGGGTCGCTGATGCATAAATAGGCTTCTTCCGAATAACCCACTGAAGGACAGACTAGATAGGCCATGTGGTTTTTTCTGTCATCATGTTTCTATGTTTCTATGTTCTGGAAGCCTGGAGTCTGAGACCCCGTCAGTCATTATGAAATATTTAGAAAATGTTAGTCTGAAAACGTTTTTGTGAAAAACACATTATATGTTTAAATATCTAGTACATATCTAGACAATTATTACTCTGATAGAATTGACCAAATTAGATTTGTGAGGTCTTCATTATAAAGCCTATGAGGATAGACTTAAAGATCTTAATATGTATACTTTAGAGGAAAGACGGGATAGAGGAGATATGACAGAGGCATTTAAATATCTCCATGGCATAAATGCACAAGAGGAGAGCCTCTTTCGATAGAAAGTAAACTCTGCTATGAGGGGACATTGGATGAGGGCAAAAGGGGATAGACTCGAGAGTAATATGTGGAAATATTTCTTTATAGAAAGAGTGGTAGATGCGTGGAATAGTCTCCCAGTGGAGGAGGTAGAGATGAGGACAGTATCTGAATTCAAAAAAGCATGGGACAAACACAGAGGATCTTTAAAGGAAAAAAGGGAACTATTGTAATAGTTGATATGGAAGGGCAGACTAGATAGGCCATGTGGTCTTTTTCTGCCGTCATGTTTCTATGTTTCTAAATATTCTCAGAGCTTTGGACAAAGCAGTCATATAGATAATATAGAGCAATGCCACCATATGTTAACAGCACAGCCGATAACATACAATGCAGTAAAATATACCCCTGAGGTGCTGCTTACCACCATGTTATATGAATTAACTGCAAGGCGCAATCCCCACACATTCCTTCTCCATACATGCCTTCTAATAGACATTTCCTTGTTAGATGCACCATCGCCAGACTTTACACCAACCTTTGCCTTCCATTTGCCCATGGAATAAACGAACTTCACAGCTCACATGAACACCTCATGTGCGCCGAAGGGGCGCCAAAGGGGTGTGTCCTGCCCCTTGAGTCATGCCCCTTAGGTCACGCCATGCAGGCCACAACACGCGGCCGCGTGTAGACCCTCTGGGCTTTATCGAGCAGGGAAGGGTCCTCCGAATCAGGGCACGTCCTTCTCCCGCCTGCACGCTGACACAAGAAGCCTCCAACAGGGTACTGCTGCTCTGAACCATGATGGTAGAATCACACGGCGGCTCCCTCACACGCGGTGCTCTCACCGATATACACTCCGGTACCTCTGGGCTATGGTATTATTGTTTGGATTGTATATTAGAAAAAAGGCAGAATCTCACATATTAAAAATATGATAAAAGTGGATTACATAATACACATTCCTGTTAAAGAAATATTACAGTAAATTCATAAAAGCCAAAAAGTGCTTGTTTCATGGATGTAACTCTTCAGGGGAAAATGTATAATGCACTTACATTGTCACAGCTATTTTTTCCTGCCCGAAGAAACCTAAGCGCCAATAAAAATTCCAAACATATAACTGTCCCGCCGCCACACACCTGGATATTTGAAATGGCAGGGCTGGAACATGCAAGTCTCATAGCAGTCACCCCCCTCCCCCCCCACCCCTTCTGAACTACCCCTACTGGTACGTCCAAGTATCCGATTCTTAGGCTATACAGTTTGGGTATGCCAACATTTATGTACGTACCCGGCTTTGCAACCTGCACGGGGCCTGCTTTCATAACCAGTTACAGGAACGTTCATTTTTTAGGGTGCAGAAGGAGCAACTTCCAGAGTCACTTACACGTGCCTGTCTTCACTGCTGCCACTCCCCTTCCCCAGATTTTTGGATGTTTTGCTCTGGATGTTCCAGATTCTAACTAGATGTCCCTTCTAAATCGCAATTTCACATTTTCAGCATTTAACATCCACCGACAAGCAGTGAGTGCAGTCTATAGAAGAGCCCAGGTGTCCATGCAACTGCTTACATAGCTGATAGATGAAAGCTCTAGTTAAGAATGGCTTAGTCAGGCACTTTTTCTAAATTAGCTCTTCCAAGTCAGCCTGGAATAAAATATTCTATGAGATATTCAATGTCTTCTACAGTGTTCATACAAGAGGAGGGTCACACACAAAGCCACAGATTTGTACATCAATGACAATTTTATTTCTTCTAGGTCATATCAAATTTAAGCTATATCCCACATCTTCACATATAAGCAGCCTTTTATTGCTATCCATTATCCCTTAAGGCTTAAGCAATATCAGCTCTATGAAATGTCTTGAAATGAACAAAGATCTTAAAAACGCCGATATATTGTTTCTGAGGTCACAGATGGGGGCAAACAAGATGTTCTCATTGTTATTACCTAGTGTTTTTTGTAGAATTCTACTAGCTGTGCATAGGACTTTACAGAGAGATATAGAAGACAGTCCCTGCTTCTTGAGCTTATAATCTAATAAAGACAAACAGGCAAGTAGTACAGAAAAAAGATACAGAAGGATATTTTTTTAATTCAGCCCAGGCTAGAATTGTGGGAGGAGTCCAAATAGATGTTGAGTGCAACTAAAGAAAAGACTTATTGTACCCCATTAGGTGAATTTTCAGGAAAATCTATGCCTAGGAAACCACCTATATAAGAACATCAGAGCAAGGAGTGGATGGAAGGATAGGTGAGACCCTAAATAATAAATTCCACAGCACCTCCTCTCAAACCAATCATGATTAAACTATTAATTTGCTCGTATCTTACATTATACTACAAGTCTAGGCTCTTTAAGCCTGTCCATGCATTCATAATTTGGGAATGGAATTTGATGTGATTTTATTCATTGACTGAGTTTCCAAGATAGCAGCAGTGTCTGAAGCTCTTTGACCTTTACTTTGAACTGTTTGTGAACCTGAAAGGTACTCTAGTCTAGAGAGTCCTTCACCCCAACCTAGTATATCCATTTCAGTTTCAAGTACTCTTTGTCATAAATTATTATGAATTGCATGCCACAGTATAATGTCCTTTCTGTGAAGGTGAAGTTGCTTACTTGTAATGGAGGTTCTCCATAGAGTACAAGCTAAATCTAGCACACAAGAAGGTCATCAGACAGTGCTGACAGAGGGGTGCAGGGTTGAGCATGAGGCTAACATGCGTTATGGTCGCACAGTAGCCAGGAGGGTGCAGCCAAAAAGCAAGCACACTATAAATAGATGGGGTTAAGGCAGAGAATGGGTGAAGAGTGGGCAGCAATGTGATATGCGGCTGGCACAGCTGTGCTAATTGCATGCAGGCAGCACAAAGACACTCTTCATGCACCTTGTGGTATACATGTGCTGCCTTCAATAAACTTGCCTTCATTCATGACTGCTTTAACTCTAGCACTCTGTATCTTCTGGCCCTCACTGACACTTCACTTCTCCCTAAAGACACTGCTTCAGTAGCTGTCCTCTATCACAGAGGCTACCTATTCTCACATACCCCTTGGCCTGTTGGCCGTGTCCTGCCAATTTAACCCCTCCTACTTCCTCAATCTCATTCCGTTTTCTTCTTTTGAAATTCCTTCCTTCCACCTATTTACCCCACTGCCTCTAAGGGTAGCTGTCATCTCTCGACCCCCTGACAAGTCCATCTCTATCTTTCTCACTGACTTTAACTCCTGGCTCTTCTCCTTTCTCAATGCATTTTCTCCTTCCCTTATTCTTGAGGATTTTAACATTCATGTTGATGGCCCTTATGTCTTAAAGCTCTTCTCCGTGACTTCCTCATTCAACCTCCGACTGTGCCCTACAGCTCCTACTCACAAGCATGGCTTCATCTTTTCCTCCAACTGCTCACTCTCAGACTTCATCACCTCCGTTCTTCCCTTATCCAACCATTACCTGCTAAACTTTACCCTTAACAACTCCTCATCTTGGTCTCACCTGCTCTCAAGGAATCTTCACACTACTGACCCTTCAGTTTTCTCCTCTTCTATTTCATCACCTCTTTCCTCTACTATGTTTCCTCTACTATGTTGTCTGTTGTTGAGGCAGTATCTGCCTATAACACTATGCTCTCCTCTGCTCTGGATGCACTTGCTCCTACCATTCCATGCCCTGTGAGGCCTAGTGTACTTCAACCCTGGCTGTCTTTGAAAACCCGCTACCTATGTTCCTGTGCCTGCTCATTGCACACATTTGGCTTAAATTCCATACCCTTGCCAACTTCTTACATTTCAAATTCATGCTACCTTCTTTCCAGTCAGCCATAGCACTTGTCAATACTTACACAATACGGCAGTATAAAAGACACCAAAATAAATAAAATAAAAAGTACTATGTCCATCTGACTAATTATTTTAACTCTGACCCTTGCTGTCTCTTTGCTATATTCAACTCTCTCCTCAAAGTGCCTCTTACCCCAACCCCTCCATTGGTTTCTGCCTAGACCTTGGCTGATTATTTCTATGACAAAGTACACAAGATTAGTCTTGAATTCTGCACAGGGTCAGCTCCACCCCAGCTTCCCCCTCTTCAGTCTCAAATCCTTCTCTCAACTTCTGTCAACCTTTCTTCCTTTTCTAATTCTACTGAGGAGGAAACTGCAAATCTTCTCTTCTCCTCCAAACCCACTACCTGCTCCTCTAAGATAAGATATTCCATACTGGGTCAGACCAAGGTCCATCAAGCCCAGTATCCTGGTCCAACAATGGCAAATCCAGATAACAAGTACCTAGCAGGCTCCCTAAAAGACACACATGCTTGTATTGGGACAAGCAGTGGATTTCCCGGGTCCTCTTTAGTAATGGTTTATGGACCTTTCCAGGGCTGGCCCGAGGGTTTCTGCCACCCCTCCCCCCACTGATGCCAGCCTGCCCAGCTGCCACTGCCCTTCCACAGCTGCTGCTGCTGCCCCTCCCCCAGATGCCGCTGATTACATTTTAGGAGGAGGAGGCAGACAGCAGCAGCATTTCCAAAAGCGGTGGCTTTTTGCTGTCTCTTTTGGAAATGCTGCTGTTGTCCGCCTCCCCCCCAAATGGAATCGGTGGCAGCTAGGTGGGCCGGCACAGCAACCCATGTGTGCCGCTCCCACTACCACCCACCCATGCCGCTGCCCCCACCCATCTGGTTTGGATGCTCTAGGCAGCCATCTAGCTCACCTAGTGGATGGGCCGGACCTGGATCTTTCCTCCAGGAACTTGTCCAAAACCTTTTAAAACCTAGCTATACTAACAGCTTTTACTACTTCCTCTGGTAACAAATTCCAAAATTTGATTACGCATTGGGTGAAAAAATATTTTCTCTTATTAGCCTTAAACGGGTTATCAAAGTAAGCTTGTCTGTCCTGGGCTGTGTACATGATTAGGGTACTTAATGACATTATATTACCAACAGCCCTAGGAAAGAGTTAATATTATTCCAGAGCTTATTATTCAGCAACAACCTTGAAAGACTCTGCTAAAATAATAAGGCTGAAGGTTTCTAACAACAAAAGACACTAGTCTTGTTATAATAAAAATAAGTAAAGGGCAAAGTTGTCTCCCAGCCTCTCAGTCTCGGGTCAGAGATCTCAAACTGTCAGTATTAGAATTAATTAGAATTAATGCCTACATAGTTATGTCTGGGAATATGTGTATGTCTCCTCATGATGACCTATGCTAATGAGAACTGAACTATGATGGTATGGATACGTAATGCTTGACTTAGAACAATAAAGTGAAAATCATCCTGTGTAATGGAATATTTACCTATAAATAAAGTGGCCTAAAGCTATGATGGCAGAGTAAACAAAGGCAGTAGCCTAGTTTGCTCTCCCAAAGCTTTGGTTGTTTTTTATAATACAAGTGTGTTGTGTATTATTTACTGATTTTTACAGATTTCCTTCTCATTGCTTTGTGTGTGGATTTCCATTACCCAAGAGCCCTGGTGTGTTGCCGGTGAGGGAAGGTGCAGAGTACACTTTCAGGTTATACTGTACCTTCATTGCATGTCCCCTAGTCTTTTTACTTTTTGATGGTGTAAACAACCGATCTGCATTTACCCATTCCACGTCATTCATTAATTTATAGACCTCTATCATATCTTCCCTCAGACATCTCTTTTCCAGGTTGAAAAACCCTAGACTTTTAAGCCTCTCCTCATAGGGGTATTCTTCCATCCCCTTAACCATTTTGGTGGCTCTTCTTTATACTTTTTCTAATTCCACTATATCCTTTTTAAGATATGGCGACCAGAGTTGCACACAATATTTAAGATACAGAGGCATTATAATACCCTTTGTTTTATTTTCTATTCCTTTCCATATGATTCCTAGCATTCTATTTGCCTTCTTGGCTGCCACTGCACACTGGGTGGAAGGTTTCAATGTGTTATCCATGATGACGCCTAAATCGTTTTCCTGGTGGTGGTTCCTAATATAGAACCTTGCATCGTGTAACCATAGTTTAGGTTGTTCTTTCCTTAAGTGAATAAGTTTGCACTTGTGCAAATTAAATTTCATCTGCCATTTGAATGTCCAGTCTTCCAATTTATCAAGCTCCTCTTGCAGTTTTTCACAATCCTCTTGGGTTCCTAGTTGTTTTCTAAGCTCTATCCACTGTCATCCCTCCCATTTGTCATATCCTATCACTTTCCACTGCAACTGTTCCTGTGACCTTCAAACATGCCTTGGTTACACCTCTCCTTAATAAAATCTTCACTAGTTCCTACCTGTCCTTCTCATTATCGGCCAATCTCCTTCTTCCCCTTTGCTTCAAAAGTACTCAAACATGTGGTTCATCAGTTTTCTTGACTTTCTTTCCTCTCAAGCCCTTCTGGATCCACTACAATCTGGCTTTTGTCCTCTACATTCTACAGAAACCACTCTTGCCAAAGTTTCTAGGGACCTGATCCTCACCAAATCCAAGGGCCTTTACCCAATCCTCATCTTTCTTTACCTGCTGCTTTGGACACTGTTGATCACCACCTTCTCCTCAATACTCCATCCTTTGCTTGGATGTAGAGGATCTGTTCTCCTCTTTTCTTCTTATCTCTCCCATCACACTTTTAGTGTATGTTCTGGGGGATCCTTCTCTATTGCCAAACCGCTTTCAGTTGGTATACTTCAGGGCTTCACCATGGGACCTCTCCTTTTAACTCTCTGGAGTCCTTTGGTTCACATATCTCCTCCCATGGTTTTCAGTACCATTTGTATGCTGATGACTCTCAGATCTATCTCTCTACCCTTGAAATTTCTACAGAAATCTAGGCCCGGCTCTCTGCCTGCTTATCAGACATTGCTGCCTGAATGTTTCATCTGAAATTGAATATGGCTCAAATAGAGATCCTTATTTCCCCCCTAAACCCACCTCTTCCCTTCCTCCTCTATGTGGATAACACTATACTCCTCCCTGTTTCCTCAGCTCATGACCTTGGGGTCATCTTTGACTCTACTCTCTCTTTCTCTGCACATACCCAACAGATTGCTAAAACCTGTCACTTCTTTCTCTATAATATCAGAAAATTTTCTTCCTTTCTTTCTGAACAAACTACAAAGACTTTTATCCACGCTCCCTTCGTGACTATTGCAATCTGCTCCTCACTGGTCTCCCTCTGAATCATCTCTCTCCCCTTTAATCTGTTCAGTACTCAGCTGCATAGTGATTTAATTCTTGTATTTTCTCACCATGTTATAATGTATTACAGTTGTTTATAATGTAAACCGCCCTGATTACACAATACGGCAGTATAAAAGACATCAAAATAAATAAAATAAAAAAATAAATCTTCCATCAGTGTCACTATGCTCACTTAACCCTCTTCTCAAGTCACTTCACTATCTCCCTATCCGTTTCTACATCCAATTCAAACTTCAGACCTATAAGTGCATTCGTTCATTGGTGTTCACCACCTTTCCTCTTTTATCTCATCCTACATATTTCCTCGGGAACTCCGCTCCTCTGCCAAATTACATTTATCTCTTTCCTTCTCTTCCACTGACAATTCCAGACTTTGTTCATTCCACCTTGCTGTTCCATTAGGCTGGAACAAACTGAGTTAGTATGTCAGGCTCCCTCTCTAGCCTTATTCAAATCCAGGCTAAAAACTCACCTCTTCAAGGTTGCTTTTGGATTGTGGTGTCCCTCGCTCTCTTGTTCACCGCTGATATGTATCGTACCATATTCTAGGCCCCAGTTTTTGTGATGTTGTTCATCTTGATTAGATTATAAACTCTGGCGAGCAGGGAATATCTCTTACATGTATATGTACAGTGATATATATGCCTTGTAGTGCTATACAAAGGATAAGCAGTAGTAATAGTAGGGTACAACTACCTCCTGCCTCTGACCAGGAAGTAACCGCACCCACCTTGCTAGAGGGTCTTGAATGTGCAGTTTGTACATGAGTGTTAGGAAATACCAAGGGCAGAAACAAGGCAAATATATTTTTAAAAAAGGGCAAATACATAATATTAGAATACCTAGGAATCTGCCTATGTCATCTGTTAAGAGGTTCTGCACGGCAATGCATCAAACCAGCCTAACAGCCACAAAACCAGAATCTGCAGGTCAGGAGGAATGACAGAAATATCAACAGCTGCCTTGACTGTTGTTCACATTTGCACATGCACTGGATAGTTCTCAAAAGGCTACTGGTGGTGTGTGCTGTGGCAGTGTCGAGATGGACCTGTATGCTTCAACCAGTACTGGCCACATAGCCAAAGTTGGAGTCAGCAGAGTACCAATGGAGTGTTTAATATACTGGCAATATGACGGCTTGGCATCTAAAGGTGCCCTCCAACCCCCATCTCCCTTGCATAAAGGGGCATGTAGTGCTGCATACGTGTACCTGGAGGGCTATACCACTGCCATGGGCCATGTTCCTGTGGCAGATAGCCCCTCACCTTGTCCATGGGAGGATAGAGCTGAGGCCTACTGGCTCTGAGCAGCTGCATAATATTTCTAGCACTTAACATGGGCTTGCTTGTTTGGAGCTCACTGATTGATGTTTCCACCCTGGACCCCATGCTCAGGGATGAGATGCTCCATGGACCTGGAGAGCTCTTGTGGGCCTTTAATTGCCTGACAGCTGGGGGTTGCTAGGTTTTGGTCACCTCCATGGGAGTGTGTGTGTGTGTGTGTGTGTGTGTGTGTGTGTGTGTGTGATTGCATCACAGTGGGAGAGCATGGGTGTCCTATGTGGACTACCTCCTACCCCCCCCCCCCTTTACAGATGTCAAGCCACAGGAGGGTGCTGTATATGTTGGGCCATGGGGGTGCTTCTTGACCCTATGGACCCTATGTGGTAGATGTGCTGGCTGGTAGTCTGCCCAGAGCATGTGTTCCCTCCTCTTCCCCTATATTTTTGTGCTCCCCCTTACCCTTTATCAGGGTGAGGAGGTCTGACATACCCATTCCACATGATAGGCACTGCAGACACCCTAACTAATCCCATACAAGGGCCTCTGTACCTTCAAATCCACATTGGCACCCTGTCTCCCACAGTTAGGGGTGCAGAACAGACTCACTGCATGAGTTTGCTTTCCAGATTTGCATGCCCCACATTCTTGTACTTATCCCCATTGCTCTAAACCCGATCATCCTTCTCGATTCTGTACTGGCCTGTTACTACTGTTTTGTAGGTGGAGTTGGGGCACCCCTACTTGGAAGACCTCGGGGGGAACAGTGCAATGCAACCAAACCCAGGCAATCCCAGGCTGAACACTCTGGCTGGAAGGGAATAAAGGCCCATAGGATTTTGGAAGCCCAGCGGTGCTCCCAAGATCCATAGAATGCCTCATCATCTGGGCCATAAGGGGCCAAAGTAGAGACACTGACCACTAAGCTCTAACAAAGCAAGCCCATGTTCAGTAGTAGAAATATTAAATCGCTACCCAGAGATGTTAGGCCTCAGCCATATCATCCCATCTGCCCACAGGAACATAGCTCAGGTACATGTATGCACTGCTAAATGCCCTTGTATTGTTGGTACTGTGCCATCATCACTATGGAGTTATGAAGGAAAGATGATGAGCTGCCAGAAGTGTAGGGGAGGATGGAAGATTAAATGGGTAGAGAAGGAAAGGGATAGAAGGGGATGAGGAAAAGATAGGAGAAATGGACTGTAACGGCACAGAGATGGCATTAGGGGAAGAGGAGAGACTGGAAACGGGCTGGTAAAAGCAGGGACAAAGGGACATGGAGGAACAGTAAGAAGATGACGAAAAGAGAGAAGAAATCTTGGGGCTATGAAAAGGAAGAAGAAGGGGAACAGAATAGAACTGTGAAAAGGAGAGACGAGAATGAGGAGAGAGAGGGAAATGAGAAGAAGTCATGGAAAAAGGATATCAACTGAAGGAGAAGGGGTAGGAAAGAGAAGGTGGAAGGGCACAGGAATACATAAAAGATTAAGATAAAATGGTAAAGAGATGATAGAAGGGAGACGGGAGTATAGCGAGAGTCAGTAGGGAAGGAATAGGGGATCATCTCATTTATCAATGACTGAGCTCTGGTAGCACTAGGAGTCACTCAACCTATTCTGAAAAATATTAGCTCTAAGTACAGATTCATTTTTGTTATGCAAGAATTTTATATTTTAAGAGCATCAACCAATTTATATTCAGAATGAAATGCCATCATTTGTGTGGCACATGACTCCTTTGCCTCATTAAATAAGCTGCAGTGGTGAGTTTTACTGTTCAGCTCTCTGTAGTTTCGAGGCAAAACAAATTGTGGAGGAAGATCAGTGACTTCATTAGTATTTGATTGTTATTTTACTTAGCTTTCTTGTGTTTTAGACAGGACTGGCAGCCAACTAATAAAGGGACACAGCAAACTGTGTAAACCCGCAAGGTCATTAATTTATGTCCCAAAGATGGATTGCATTCCAATCCACGTTCCTTTCTTGTACTGCATTTACCATTCCCCTGGAGAATGTACAAAATGAGAGACCAGCTCCCCTGTCTGCTTCTTTTATTGCTCCAGTTACAGTACTGCCAGCAGCCTTAGGAGAGCTATAAGTGTCTGATGTTAGCCTATGAGAAAACCATCTAAAGGTTTGAGCAGGCAGAGCTGCTGTCGGGACGTATCCTGTTTGTGTATGCCCAGCTTTCTATTAGCAGTGCTGGTTTCCACAGTTTAAAGAATTTAAACAAGAATACTTAGTAGTCATGAAATAGAGTAAAAAAAGACCATGGTCTCTTGAATGAGGTTCAGTGTATTCAGATAATAACAACCGTTTAATATTCTGTTTTCATACATATGCTTATTAGTTCTCATGTCTGCCATGTAATTAACCAGAAAATAGGCTGAGATCGCGGCAATGTCACGGCGTGCTCTTTATTTTTTGTTCTCATGCCACTTTAATTTCAATGTCTTTTTAATGGGCTCCCAGCTGGCACTTACTTGGAAGTTTAGCTTTTGTCAGTTGATGAACGTGTTTCTCCAATAACAGAGGTGTTCCTTACACCCCCTCAGATGCAGGACAAACCATTCCTAGGAGGAAAGGGTTTGCAGAAAGTGGAGGTATAGCCTAATGATTAAGGTAGCAGGCTAAAAAGCAAGGACATCGGGTTTTTAAATCCCACTGATGTACTTGCATGCACTAGTCCCCTCCCTTTTATCCGATCACCACTTCAGATACTTGTTCCCTTTTCAATATGACAATTCTTCTCCCCCTCCCCTCCAATTCTCTCACACTGGATATATCCCCTATCCCCTTACATTTAGTACCTACTGGGGTATCGCTAGTATGTAGTGAGGGCAGAAGCCATGCTAGGTCGCTCTAACCCTGATGCCCCCCTCTTGTAAAAGGGAGCCAGAAGACCCCTAGGAGTAGTTTTGCAGACTACTGCTAGGGATCAGGCTATCAAATAAGAAAGAGGGCTTCAAACTGAAGAAGGCTTGCACATCAGAGGGTTGCCTTGGAGGGTGTGCTTCATATTGAAAAAGGATCAGCGATCAGGTTGGGAGGAGCCTGTGGGCGGACCCTATTAGAAAATAAAATCAAGATGAAGAATGAGTGGGGAGTTGCTCTTTTTTTAAATTTAAATGTTTAAAGTTTATATATACATATCAAGAATACATCTTGAAACAGAAATTGGGGTGGATAACAACAAATACTATAGAACATTAATCCCAACAGTATCAAACAAAAAGAACCTAAATATCCAACCCACTCTAGTCCTCAAAAAGGGGGATACAATGATTAGAAAAAATAACATCCAATATTCTGGAAGGAATTCAGATGAGCTAGACAGTAGCAAACTAATTCGCTCAAACAGAAATAGACAGAGGGTCAGCCCCCTCCCCCCCTCAGAAAGTCGAGCGTTTATGAAATGCAGTAATTGGGAGGGCTCATAAAATATATAGGAATGTGATTGATACTTGATCAAGCATTTGCAGGGAAATTTCAAGAAAAAAACCCCTCCCAATTGCTGAATCCCTGGACGTAAAAGGAGAAAGTCCCGCCGCCTCTTCTGAGTCTCCCTAGATATGTCTGGAAACATACGAACAGTCAAACCTTTAAATAACATATGACATTTCTTAAAGAACAGCTTCATAAGCCATTCCTTATCCAATAGCAATGCCAAGGTAATCAATAAAGTAGAAGGTGTAACCTGTTCTTCTTGTGATGATTCTAAGATATCAGTAACATTTAAAACATCCACATTAGATAGCCCACTAACTACTCCCAGCCTTTCAGCTTTTTTTCCAGTTGGCAAATAATACATTTTAATTACAGGGGGATGGGATTCAGGAGGAATACCCAAAATTTCAATCATATATGTCCTAAACATATCCCTCGCAGATATCAATGTTACTTTGGGAAAGTTAACCAAACGGATATTCGCCACAGGAACTTCATTCTCCAACATTTCCAACTTTGACCGGATATATATAGAAGATTTTTTATGAGATTCTAATTCATTCTCAACAGTCACAACTTTATCCTGGTAACCAGAAACTTCAGTCTGTAAAGTAGATATCTTAACCACAGTTTCCTTAATATCCTCAGTATTAGCAGAAACCTGAAATGCCAGAGTAGTCATCTGTGGGGCCAACTCCTCTCAAAGCTGCATAATAGCAGCCCAAATCGCCTCCAGTGTTACCACCTCAGGGAGAGCCATAGATGCTGAAGGAACAGCCTCCAACACAGCAACAGTCACCAAAACACTGGCTTTCGATGGGACAGGAGCCGACAGGTTAGGAACAAAGCCTTCACCACTTTCTTCCATTCCAGTCGGAACCTCTGCCCTCAGATGCTGACCGGGGGAAGCTACAGAGCTCAGGCCACACTCCATGCCCAAGCTCTGTCTTCCGGCGGAGTCCGGCAGCTCATTGCCCACCAACTGACTTCCCAGGATGCTGCTGTCCTGCCCAGGGACCTTAGAGGCCCGAATAGAGCACGGGGATGTAAGATTTCCGCTCAATGCAGACGGCGAGGAAACCACCTCCACCCACTGCACTGCTGAGCTGTTCACCCCTTTAGTCCACTGTCGTGGCACCAGTGAGAAAAAAGTATCAAGTGATCCAACCACCGTAGCAGGTAATGATGTTGAGACCAGGGGGACTGCAGGCTGTTTAGCCCCTCTGGTCTTTCGCTTCCTCCCCATAGGTAAAAGCCGTGCCGATCAGCACACCCGATCCGTCGCCATCTTGGACCCCCTGCTCTATTTTTAAAAGAAACGAGGGCGGTGGACTACGAGTATTTATAAATATTCCCCTTCCCTATTAAAAGACAGCGAGTCTGAACATGGGTCTACTTTCTTTGTATTGGTGCAATCAGGAATATGATAGACTGCCTCCGTTAGCAACTCCAAAACCTTTACGATGGGATTCTCTAATGTGAATATTAAAGGATCTTGGGTTAGTGAATCCTGAAGTAATGTAGTGCAAAAACATGCTCTTTTGTCATGCATTACTAGATATGGACATTAGACTGTAGTCCCTCTGGAGCAACTGTAATCCCTCTGGAGCAAGGACACCTGAATATATCTCACCTTGAGCTACCAGTGAAAAGATATGAGCTAAAGCCAAAGAACTAGGAAATGTTGCAGCGTCACTGATATCCAAAATGTGGTGCTTTTTAGTGACCACAATTGCACATAGTGTAGATCAAGGGGGGAAGATGTCATGGTAAAAAGCATGGATCTCTAATGCTTTGATTTGACAGGTGTGTTATACTAACGGCTAGGAAGTTTCATGTCTAGCATGTCTGTAATACTATAAAGGTAAAAATGTATGGCGGAACTGTGCTCACTTTCTAAATCTAAGTTTGCAATATTTTATACATTTAAGGGGCCAAATTCAAAGGTGCTGAGCCCAATATTCAGTGAAACTAACTGGTTAGTGACGCTCAATATCCCCAAAGACTGCATAAGAAAAGTCCACTTAAAACCGGGATGGTCTGTGGGAAGATCGGGGGCCGTGACAGTTGTTAGCTGGTTAGTAGTGATATTTAACTCTTAACCAGATAGCCTGACCAATTAAACTTAGATCATCTGAATAGCTGTCCTAACATTAACCAGTTTTTGCTATCTGATTAGCGGCTGAATATCTCAGCTACGTGGTTAGTGATGTTGCTGCCCGGAAAACATGGATATTCAGCGCTGAGGACCAGATAAGTTCCAGCAGTGTATATCCGGTTTAATTAAAACGGTGGCAACTAAGCACTTTAAACAGCCTAGCAGAAACCGCTGAATATACTCCCTTTCATTCTGTACAAAACTACAATAAAAATGTCATTTTTTTAAACCATGGGGGAGGACAATAAGGAAAGTCACTGTGGTATTTTGAGTTTGTCTCTTGGGAACCGCATGCTCTTTTTCAAAGAGAAACTCTAGATGGGATTTCCTGTAGAAAATGTCCTAATTTCTTTTTATTGTTTTGATCCCACCCGTATTTTGGCAGTTAATAAGCAAGTAAATCTTTGCTTTTTGCCCCCTGTGTTAGGAGTGGCACCACAATCTCCTCAGGGCTCTGTTGATATGCCTACTATAATAAAGCAAATGACTAAGATTAGAACAAATGTCCATTTCTTTACAGACAATTTACTTTCACTGAATTTGGGCACAAAATATCAAATATGTACCACAGCCAATCGGTGTCTCAAATGTACATGAAAAAATGGGGTCACATTACCTTGAAATGTGCAGATATTACAACGTGGTTTTTGTTCTCTTCTGTTGCCATCACATTTCAGAAGACGTATTTGGCAGCGAGCATCGACTGCAGGTGCAGGGATTCATTAGGTTATTTCCATCCATCCCCATGATAAATTATATCTATATCTGGCACACAGTATTTATGCATCAAAACTATCAAGAATAATAAAGTGCTGGCCACATATGCCAATAGGCACTACAAATAGCCCAGGGCCAGATGGACAAAGCAGGTTTCCCCTAGACACAAAATGGGAAAAACCCTTTAGTGCATGTGGCCTCCCATATGCTACTTTTCACATTAATTTTTCATGCTTCTTTCATGATTAGCAAATCTGTTAGAAATGAAACAAAGGACAGCGTGATTTGTTTTAACTAGCGGGAGTTTCATCTTGACCTTTGACGATGGCTGCAGCGTCATCATGTTCCCATTGGGATCAGGCAGCAGAGGGTTAAGCCCTTTCTCCCTAATGATTTTGTTTGTAAAGTTTAATGAAATGAGAAATGCATTTCTATTATTTTCATAATTTGCGTGATATATTTAGGGCTTGATATTCCAAAGGGTTAATGAGGTTAGCAGGACCTGCTAACTACATAAACCCGCTGAACCAACATTCAGCAGCAATAACTGGCCAGTGTCACTGAAGATCTCCACAAACCACCTTGGCAGAACCCAGACAGTCTGTGGGCAGGGCCATTCCCAACCTCTATCTGGTCAGCGGTGATTTTCAGCCCGCTAACTAGATAGGACAGCCACTGACCTATCCTAACCTTATGCAGTTTGAATAGCCATGGCGATCAGCGATGAAACCAGATATCCACGTCCAGCATTGAATATCCGGCTTCATTTATGCCTTTGGTAGCCAGGCACTTTGTTCTGCGGTATTGTTAAATTACATGGCTGTATCATGCCTTGAGTACTGGTAATAAGAACATAATAACATAAGATATGCCATATTGGGTCATACCAAAGGTCTATCAAGTCCAGTATCCTGTACTGGTATACAGATTCCATGCTGCTTACCCAGGAGTAAGCAGTAGATTTCCTGGTCCACTTTAATAATGGTTTATGGACTTTTCCTCCAATAACTTGTCCAGACCTCTTTTAAATGCAGTAACAGCTTTTACTACATCCTCCAGTAATGAATTTCAGAGTGTGATTACACATTGAGTAAAAAAATATTTCTTCTGATTAGTCTTAAATGTGCTACATTATAGCTTCATTGCATGTCCTCTTCTCTTTCTACTTTTGAAGGAATAAACAGCCGATTTATATTAACTCATTCCTTTCCGTTCATTATTTTATCAACCTCTATCATATCTCCCCTCAGCCATCTCATTTCTATGCTGAACAGCCCTAACCTTTTAAGTCTTTCTTCATAGAAGTAGCCACCATCTCCTTTATCATTTCAGTTGTTCTTCTCTACCTTTTCTGCTATATCCTTGTTTAGATATGGTGACCAGAACCGCATACAATATTCAAAATGTGGTGGTGTATGTATTTTATTATTACATATACTTTGTGCCACCTTGAATCAACAGAGTCAATGCTAAAACATCATCCACGTAAATAGAAATATAGAAACACAACAGATAAAGACGATACAACCTAGCCAGTCTGCCCTTCCATATGAACCACTAAGTTCTACAGTTCTTTTCCTTTAAAGATCCTCTGTGTTTGTCCCATGACTTCTTGAATTCAGATACAGTTTTTGTCTCTACTACCTGCACTGGGAGACTATTCCACACATCTACCACTCTTTATGTAAAGATATATTTCCACAAATTACTCCTTAGTATCTCCTTTTACCATCCTATTCCCCCTCATTGCAGAGCTTTCTTTCAGTTGAAAGAGGCTCTCCTCCTGTGCATTTATGCCACAGAAGTATTTAAACGTATGTCACATCTCCTCTCTCCTGTCTTTCTTCCAAAGTATATATACTTAGATCTTTTTTTGTATCATTTTTTATTTATAAATTTGAGGGTTACAGTTCTGACATATCAGCAAACTAATAACATTTAAACCCAAATGGTCAACAGCATGATTGGCAGGCTATATACATTGCACCTTAATACAAAATAAACAAATCCACTAAAGAACTCAAACCACCCCTCCCCTCCTAAATTCTTAGCAAGTGTGGGCAAAAACAACTCAGTTTACCAGCACAATGGTAATTCGACAGTGGTGGTTCTGCATAGCATGGAGGCATGGGGCACTGTAGTAACTAGCTGGACAGATTCACCTCAAGAAACCCAGTGGCACCGGAGTGGGGAACGAAAGATCTCTGTCTTTTCCCAGACCTCCCCCACAATGATGTCTTTATCTAATAGTCAACCGGCCTCGAGTAGGCTGAGAAGAGGTTTCTTTGTATGGTGATAGCCTGTAGGGAGATAGTGAAACATTATCGGCTATCATCTTCCCAAAGGAGGAGAGATTCTTTCAGAGCTCCACCCACAGTATGGGCTCCACAAGGCCTCATACTCGTCCTTTTGATTTTTAACTATAGCTGCTAAGCAATCCATATTCATTAGCTCATCCATGCGGGATTTCCATTCCCCAACCATTGGCTCTCTTCGTCTTTCCAGCGACATGCTATTACCATGTGTGCCCCTAAAAGGAGCAAATCTGTCAGATGCCTGGATGCCTTTGGGATTCCAGAATCTTGTTCCAAAAGGCCTAGCAGACAACTGGCAGATAAAGCTTGCAGTTGCCCCCCTAATGATTATATTAATGGTTTTATTCACAGCTGGCCAGAAAGTGACGACATGAGGGCACTCCCACAAAATGTGAAAGAAGGTACCCCTCTGTCCACAGCCTCTCCAGAAACCATCATACACTCACAATCCCAGGTGGGAGAGCCTAACTGGGGTCATATATGCCTGCATAAGCGGTTAATATTGAGTTTGGCAACAGCTTGTATTCCATACACATCTATATCCCCTTCGATGAATAGTGTGCCACTCCCTAGATGTGAATGTTCATTGATGCCAGGACTCCATACGCGGGTCAGGCTCTGAGGTGTATAGATCCAACAGAGCTTTATAAATATGTGAGAGCAACCTCTTCCAGCATGCAGTCTTATCAAAGAGAACGTGTTTTAAATTCATGGGTCGGCGAGTAAGTTGGGTCCATCTTCCAGTACTCATAATAAAATGCCGTAATTGGAAGTATGATAAAAGGGTATTCGCTCGCCACTCATATCATTCAATTGGGCTAGACTCACACATACACCATCCTTGATTAAATATATAAACCTGTGAATCCCATGTGATCTTTCGGTACCACACAACCACTTAAAGGGGGAGGGGGCTGCTGAAAGGAAGGAAGTCTGCTAGCAATGCTTGGGGAAATATTTGGTCTCCCATTCCTTTTTTCTGATAAATCTGGATATGCATACACAGCAAGGGTCCAAGAAGGGCATATCTAGTCACTGCCACCATGTTTTCCTTGGATAGTTCAAAGATTGAGAACGGCACAATCCACACCTGTTCCATAGCCACCCATCATAGCCATCCAATGCACATCTGGCAGTCATACATAGTGATAACGTAGCTCCCCTCATAATTGCAGCTTTATTGTATAGTGATAGACTTGGGCAGCCCATCCCACCATCCTCTATACTTGGCACCAAGCGCTTCCACCCAATGCGTGCTTTGGTTTTTTTCCAAATAAACTTGCTGAGTTTCTCCTCCAGCTTCTTAAAGAAGCACATTGGGACATGAATAGGCAGTTGAGAAAAGAGGTATATTAATTTAGGGACTATCATCATTTTTATGGAACCACCCGACTGAGCCAGCCCAGTGTAAGGCCATCCCAGTGGGTCAAATCTTTGACAATAGTTGACACTAGGGTCTCATAATTAAGCTTAATCACCAATATGTGCCAAAATCCACACTCCCAGGTATTTGATAGAGGTCATTGCAAGCTTGAAAGGACATCCCACTGGCAGAGCCTTATCCGTCCCTCCCAAAGGAAGTACCTCCGTTTTGTGAAGGTTGGCTTTATAATCGGACACTCTCGAGAAATCTTGAAGCACACGTAATAATCCACCCATAGAAACTGTTGAGTTCTCTAAAAATATCAAGGAATCATCCACATAAAGTGAGACATAAAGTGGGTCCCCTCCAATAATTATAGGTTGGATGTCTGGTGCATTCCACAGCAGTGAAGCCAGGGGCTCAATCACTAGAACAAAAAGTAAAGGAGAGAGGGGTCTCAGAGCATATCCCGTTGATCGCTACTCTAGCCATCAGGGCATCATCGGGGCAGTCCTTTCCCATTCTACGTACCTACTGCCCAACTCAAACCATGCCAAGACTGCAAATACTGTAAATATTCCCACCCAACCCTATCAAATGCTTTTTCAGTGTCTAGTGATACACACCAGGCTGATTTCTTCTCATGGGCCATATACATCACAATGTTCCTAAGTCTACAATCATTATCGTAGATCTGCCGTCTCCTGATGAAGTCATTTGATCCAGGTATGCCAGTGTAAAAATAGCCTCAGCTAATCAATTGGCAAGAATCCTGGCGAAAATTTTGACATCATTGTTTAGAAGCGAAATTGGATGATACCTCCCACATTCCATTGGAGGCCATCCCTCCTTAGGAATGAGGGAGCTTGTTGCATCATGCATATTCTGTGGTAGTTTGCCTGTATTCACAGCCTCATTAAACACCCATCAGAGTGTCGGTGCCAGCGAGTCCGCAATTCCCTTGTACCATTCTATAGGGAGGCCATCGGGGCTCATTGCCTTCCCAGCGGACAGCGACTTAATGGCAAGCTCTATTTCTGCCACACTAATATCTCTATCCAAAACAGCCGCTCACTCCAGTGAAAGTGTTGGCAGAATTACTCCATCCAAGAAGGATGATATGTCAGTCAGTATGGACCCACAATCAGAAGTGTACAGTCTCTAATAAAAGAACTGGAAAGCCTTAGCGATTCCCAATGAGTCTCACTGTATTTGTCGCTTGTAGTCATAGATCTCATTAACCATGTGGCTAGCCCACTGCTTTTGCAGCTGACATGCCAGAAGCTTGTCTTCCCTGCTCCCACACTCCAAAATGTTGCGACGTGTAAGTCTCAAAAGGAACTCAAGGCATTCTACTTTTAGACATTCAATTTGATTGTGGACTTCAGCCAACCTCAAATAGGTTCTCTTACAGCCAGTGCATTTGTGCTTTGATTGTAGTGCCTCTAGCTGTGTGTAGAATTAATTGAGTTCTACATTTCTTTGTCTCTTATGGTTTGAGGCTAGCTGAAGCAGCCAGCCCCGCCTATAGGCCTTCCCCGCCTCCCACAACAGCCCTGCTGATGTTCCTTCAGTACCATTTAGTTTATATAATCTGCCTACCACTCGTGCATGAGGTCCTGAACTGCTTCCTCCTATATTAGGCAGACATTTGCCCTCCAGGTCCGCACTCCCTCCAATTGAGCCCCTCGATCCAGGTCGAGCCATAGGCAGACCATGACATGGTCACTGACTAGGGGAGTCATGATCCAGCAATCTACCACTCATGCAAGCTCGAGTTCTTGCCCGCAAAATAAGTCAAGTCTCAATTACCCTTGCATGTTGGCAGAGCAATGCATATAGTCCCGCTTGTTCATGTGAACTGCTCTCCACACATCTACTCAGCTCCTTTTTGCTAGTGCCTTACGGAGTGCCGCCCCCTCTGAGAGTGGATGCACCTGTGGCACTGGGCCCGACCTATCTATAGAGCTAAGGACACAGTTCATGTTGCCCCCCCCCACCCCACCCAAATTGAACCCTTAACCTTCCCTGTGAAGGTGGAGAATGACTGCCCTTAGACTTCCCTGTGAAGGTGGAAAAAGGAGCCCTTAGGCCCGTTAAGGGGATAGAGGTTCAGAAGGGATATCCTTTGGTTACATAGATGCCCCACCAACCAAACCATTCGTCCCTGGGAGTCTCCCCCCAAATCTGTCACCACAAATGGCTTGCGCTTGCTTATTAGAATGGCCACTCTGTGCTTTTTGGAGTAATAGGTGGACAAAAAAAGTTGTTCCCAGTATTCTCCCTTCCGTTTAGCTTCCTCTGATGGGATCAATATCACCTTCTGTAGGAGTGCAATCTCTATTCGTTCTTTCTGTAGGTAACTAAGGACCCATTTCCATTTAACTGGGCTGTTAACACCGCCCACATTTGATGTAGTCAACTTAAGAGCTATGTAGTACTTCAAAAGACAATCAGGCACCAGAAATCAGGACTGCCTTATGGAAATCCCATACACTGTCTTGGCTTACAGGCTGGCCCGTCTCCCCATTCAGCTGTCCCCCCCATGTCAAAACACACACCACACACACTCCCGTGTAACCACATGAGCTACTGTCCCTTCCCTTATCCCAAACAATATAAAACTATGTATAGGCAATAACATTTCCAATCCTCTTTTAACAATAGAAGAGCAATAAAAGGCTTCCATTTATTCCAATAGGTGAGGACGGCTTAGGTCCAAGAAGACTTACCCCTAAAACAAGTGCATGCTCTTTTCTCATACCTCCTCTCCTCCCCCAGTACAGTTCTCTCGTAGGAGGGTTCAAACTGTCCTGTTCCTTTGCAACCAAACTCTCAGAAGGACTGATCTTTCAAAAAAAAAAATAGACCCAATTAAGGCCAGGATCTGAACTACACTCCGCTGACAAAGTGTGGTTAGTGGCTTGGAGCCACCACAGGATCACTCTGGCTGTTCCAGATACATGTCCTGTTACTCATGATGGTCTGCATTCCCCATCGATGATTCGCCCTGCTGAGACACGGATGTCATCGGGGATGCAGAGCAGAGTATACTAGTGCTGGACGCTGAAGACTGCGATACACAATTGAAGGGCTCTGGATTCTTCTGCAATCAGTTACTTGTTGACATCTGCGGTTAGGTTTTTTACTTGCTTTGCTTCACACCCAAACAATCCAGAAGTTTTATTCACTTCCTCTGGGGCTTGCAAGAAAATGTGCTCTCCACGATAAATGGCTGTAAGGTGGGCTGGAAACCAGACTGCCACCTTGAGCCCTGGCTTGAGCAGTGCATCCCGATAGGAAAGAAGGGCTTTCCACTTTCTGGTGGTCTCTCTTCTGACGTGGGGAAAGACAAAGACAGTACAATTCTGATAGCACACTGTCCTGGACTTGCAAGCCTTCCTGATGATATAGTATTTTTCAGAATAGCGAAGATGGCATATTATTAGTGCTTGGGGGTGCTTCTCTGTGGGCGACTTGCATCTGGTTTCACGATGAGCATGTTCAATTTCAAAGGGCTCTGTGAGTTTGGCAAGAATATATGCCCGAAATAGCTGTTGCACAAAAGTTCTTTTTTTTTTTTATTGATATTTTGAAATTATATAACAACAAAACACAGAACAAAAGGAGAATCTCCATAAAGTTCACATTAAAGCATGCCAAAAAATAATAAATAAAGAAAAAATGGAAGTTAGCCCACATCAAAGGAGCAATGACTAAATAAAAGAAAAATACAAATGTAAAGGAAAACAAGAGACAATAGTCTCACAAAAGCTGCAAACTAAATCTCCAAAAGAGACCGTGTAAAAACAAGGCCTCTAAAACCCCTCAACCTTCCTCAGCCAGAGGGGCAATCATTTCCTTACTAACCAGACGTTTCTCCAAGTGAGAAGGGCCAAGAAATACATATTTCACCCCCAGCAGTGTAACAAGACACTTATAGGGAAATCTTAAATAGAAGGTACCAGAAATACCCAGTACCTGAGACCTAAGAAGCAAAAAAGCCTTCCTTCTGACTTGGGTAGCTCTGGAGACATCCGGGAAAATCTGAAGTTTCCCACCACAAAAAAATAGCATTTTTATGTTGAAAATAACTCCTTATTATTAAAGCTTTATCACCATCATTCAAAAGGGAAATAACTAAGGTAGCTCTAGTAGTTATAATATCATGTGAATCCTCAAGAAAAGCTGAGAGAGAAAACTCCGGGCTAATCTCCAGGATTCCCTCCCACTCCTGTTCCGAGGAAGACCGCACTCTTTTATCGGGAATATAAAACAAATGTGAAATCACAATCTCATTAGCAACAGGTAATAACAAAATTTCTGTAAAATATTTTCTTAACAGGATCTCTGGTGATAACAAATGAGTCTGAGGAAAATTAATAAAACACAAATTCTTATTAAGAAAATTATTCTCCAGAGATTCCATCTTCTGGTGTATCAGCTGGCTATCCTTAATAAAGGAAGAGCCTGCTGAACTTAATATAAGAAAGTGAGAATCCAGGCCGGAAACCTTTCTCTCCATGGTCTCCAGCCTGGCATCTACCTGTTAAAATTTTGCAGTAGTCTCCTGGGAAAATACACAAAATTGAGGTACTATAGATGTGAGTAGGGCCTCAGTGCGTGAGACAACCTGCCAAACATCCTGTAAAGAAACAGTAGAATTCACTACAGAAGAACAAACCTGATCCAAATTACATTGCACAGGAGTAGGGCAAGGAGTCAAATCACTGAGGTCACCAGAAAAAGAAAGCGGACCAGCCCCATGAGGAGAGTCTTGCAAAATCGGCTGAGGAGAGGGGGGTGGGGTGGGCGGAGTCCGCTCCAGGGAGCTCAAAGAGACTCTCTCACCTGATGATAATGACTGCAGCCTGGCTTGCTCTAAAACATCAGTCTTTACTACTACGTGTTTGTCCATAGCGCCCAGCCCTGACACAGTCTTGCTGCCTTTCACTTTCCGCTTCCCAGGCATCGTGTTATAGCCTATACTTAAGATACTTACTACATACAACAACACACACTTTCTTAGCAAACTGGCATCCCACGCTCCTCAGTGCTCCTAAGGGGCTCACAAGGGGCATAACATGCCCCTTGTTACACGCCCCTTAGTGCACACCACCAGCCGCGCGCTAGAGAGACACAGTTTTTATAAGTCCCCAGGGAGAGCAGTGTTTACCACTTCAATGCCAGACTGTAGGCAGACACACACAGATGATTTTTTCAGCGCCAAGCAGCAAAGGAATGGCTCCAAACACAGTAGCTCACCAGCTCAGCTGTTATAGGTCCCCACGGAGAGCAGTGTTAACCACTTCAATGCCAGGCTGCGGGCAGACACACACACATGATTTTTTCAGCATCAAGCAGCAAAGGAACGGATCCCTTGCACAAAAGTTCTGGCATCGGGTAGCTCCATCCCTTTGAGCACCCCAAAGATGTGGAGATTTTGCCTCCGATCACGATTTTCGTGATCCTCTGCATTTGCCTCTGGCTTTGTCTTCTACTTCAGTTACCTGGTCCATCAAGGCTGCAAATCGTTCACCGAATCGTGTGGAGACAGTGATAATAATTTCAAGCTTGGATGCCCGGATCTCTGCTGATAGTGCTACCATCATGTCTGCAGCATCCCCACGGGGCCTTGCTGCTCATTCTAAGTGACAGCCGCCATCTTAGGATGGGGGCTCAGGTTTTCCGCTGTCGGCACTTTGCTTTTCTGGGTGTCTATCTCCATGCTCAGCTTGTCTGGCCACACCCGCAGCACCTTGGGCATCTCATCCAACGCCGGCAGTCTCGCTGGTTACAAAAGAGAGGGGAGGACAGTAGCGGTTTTTAATACATGGGTCTGGAAACTTACTCACACATCTCCGCTCACATCAAAACCAGAATCGGAAGCTGGCTCAAGACCGGAACTGGAAGCCGGACATATTTAGATCTTTAAGTCTTTCCCCATATGCCTTATGGCAAAGCCTACTGACCATTTTGGTAGCCACTCTCTGCATGGACTGTATTCTATCTATTTTATTTATTTATTTATTTTATCTTTATGGAATTTTACATTAATTTCAAGAAAGTTAACAAAAACAGTCTTGTACAGAAAAAGAGCAGAACAAAGAAAAATCCAGTAACAAAAGCTAGAAGTAACGCTAATGTCTGCTCATCCTAGTACACTATATGGTGGGGAGGAGATTACTTAACACTAGAAGCCCCAAAGTGCATCAATTGACGCAAATGCATCTTCGAAGTTGTATACCAGCGCCACTGCTAGAACCATGTCAGTCATGTTCCATGACTTTGTTAGCAAGGTCAAGATGTTCAAATATGTGCATCGAAAATCAATGACAGATGCACCAACTAGTGGGAAAATGAATTTATACCTAGAAGCCCAAAAGTACGTCAATTGACTTACTCAATTGTCTTGGATGCGTCAATTGACGTACTTTGGGGCTTCTAGGTATAAATTCATGTTTCCGCTAGGTGGCGCATCTCAATCACTGTTTACAGTTTTACTCCGACATTACAAACAATAAACACATGATGATGTCATGTAATGATGTCACATACTGCACGCATTTAACAAATAAGTAACTTCACATTAATTCACATCTGCATTTCATGCTAAACGCAGTTGTCATGATAATACGTCAATTGACGCACTTTGGGATTTCTAGGTAAAATGCCTTTTGGGGCTTCTAGTGTTAATTACATCCTAACCCAAAAAGAAAGAAACACAGCAAGGCTAATATCCAGCATATATATAAATAAATCATGAGGAATTGGGTGGAAACTATATAGAGGATTCCAAATGCCTAGCATTCACAAAAGCAATCATCTGGGAGGGCTCATAAAAATATATGAAACAGAACAATATTTTACTAAGCATTTACATGGATGCTTCAAGGAAGAGCCCTCCCAGTTGGAGAACCCCAGGGCGCAACAGGAGAAACTCCCTGTGGCGTCTCTGGGTGTCCCTAGCTAAATCTGGATATATGCATACTAACAAACCACAAAATAATAAATTCTTTTTACAAAAGAATACTTTAAGAAGCCATTGTTTATCAGACAGGAGAGCCAGTTAATATCAAGGTAGACAGCACTGGCAGTTCTTTAATGAGAAGTCTCCAACAAATTTGATACATTGAGTACATCAACCTGTTGATCTTCAGTCCTCTCAGGAGTCACAGATTTCTTGGACATTGGCAGACAATACAACTTAACAATAGGTGGAATTATCTCAGGAGGAACAACATATCTCTGGAAGAGGTAATTGGAACTCGAGGAAAATTAATTAATTTCAGGTTATTAGCCTGGGATAAGTTCTCAAAAATTTCCAACAGCATTTATACTGGCAAAGTTCTCAACATGAGCTATAGACTGCTCTTCCAAAGCTGCTACTCTTGTCTGTATGACCACCATTTGCACTTGAACCATTTCCATCTTATTTTCTAACTGTTCCACTGCAGCCGAGTTTGTTGTAACCTTTAATGCCAAAGAGGAAACCTGGGATAGCAAAACTTCCACCAGTGACACAATAGCATGCCATATAGATTCAAGTGTAAAGTTTATTGGTCGCATCAATGAGAGAGTCATTAAATCAGCTGAATATTCCGGGACAGCTTCCATTTTTGCTGGCGAGTCACCAGCTCTCAAGCTGACAGGCTCACCCATCACCAAACTTCCACTTGTCGGTGCTACAGGTACCGCTGGATAATGATGTTCTGGGGCTGAGATCTCCTCTGCCCACACAGCCCCTGGTCCTGGGCTTCGCAGCTCCAGAGTATCACCCTGCAATGAGGAGGATTCCAGTCTCAGGCAAACTATAGAAAAATGTTAGCAGTGCACCACTTTTGATGCTGGCCTCAGATCGGAGGAGAGAGATGACACTGAAGCAGCCGTCGAGCCCTCCAATTCTGGCAGTGCTGCAGCTCGCTGTCCTCCTTTGTTACTATCAGATATTGAGGCACATGGATAAGGTATGGGTCCAAAGGTCCAAGAACCTCTGCAGAAACTGGTGTAGAGGTGACAAAGGGTCAGAAAGGCAACAAACCCCCCCTTACCCTTATGCTTTTTGCCCATAGCAAAGCGCACGCTTCAGCCAAGCTTAGCCGCCACCATCTTGACTCCTCCCCAAAACTGACTCTATTCTGTTTATATTCTTTTGAAGGTATGTTCTCCAGAACTGCATACAATACCCTAAATTAGGTCTCACTAAAGACTTATACAAAGGCACTATCACCTCCTATTTCCTGCTGGCCATTCCTCTCCCAATGCACTAAAGCATCCTTCTGGCTTTCGCCGTTGCCTTTTCTACCTGTTTAACCACCTTAAGATCATCAGAAACAATCGCTCCCAGGTCCCGCTCTTTAATGGACAGAAGCACCTCACCCCCTATACTGTATCATTCCCTTGGATTTTGCAGTCGAAATGCATGACCCTACATTTTGTTACAATAAATCTCAGCTGCCAGATTCTTGACCATTCTTCAAGTTTTGCTAAGTCCCTCCTCATGTTATTTACATCTTCCTGGGTGTCTACTGTCATGAGGCGTGTGTCAATACAGATGAGTGTTTAAAAAGAAATCCTGTTTCTTTTAAGGAACTAGGTGTGCAATTACCCCCAGGCACAGCTAGAGGGAGCAGGAACAGACATTCAGGAGTTAATGAGCCTGGGAACTCTGATGACTTGCACCTGGAAGTGAACCCGGAAGTCATTCCAAGGAGTTTGCTTTATAAATCAGAACAGAATGCTTGTAGAGCAGAGAAGGCTGGGAAGTACCCAGAGAAGGTTGGGAAGTACCCAGAGAAGGCTGGGAAACACCAAGAGAAGGCAGAGAAGACTGAGAGGAACCTGAGAAGGAACAGACTTCACAAGGCTGGGAGCCAGAAGGCCCAAACTGACCCTGCTGCACAAGGGACGTTTGTTAGAGCCAGCTCTAAGGTGAGAGTGTCTGCCACGCCCTGTTCTTACTGTCTGCCTGAATCCAGAACAGAGAGACAGAAGCCAAGAACCAGGGAGAAGGGTTCGGAGAAGATCTTACAATCTCTGAAGGATTATTATCAAGTTTTACCAGGTCAGAAAGGAAAGCACTTTCATGGTCAGCTGGATTTCTTACCCAGAGAGAGAGGGGAATCCAGGACAAGTTTTACTCAACTGCCCAGAAGCACGGCTATATCCAATGCTGGCAGGCAGAGGCTCTACTACCAAAGGAAAGTGACTGGAGGAGAAAACACTGTTGGTTCCAACTCGTCCAAATCCAGGTATGAATCACTAACCAATGACTGTGAATACTGTGCTCCTAAAAGCTCTGATAAAACCCGTGCCCCTTGTGTGAGGGAAAAGAAACCAGATTGGTTTAATCAAATTCCTGCAGCCTTGAGAACCCCTGGCTATGGGAAGCCAGACCCCAGAGTCCTAACCTACAAGTCTGGGTCAGACAGGGACAGTGAATATTCCTCTACTGAGTATAGTGAAGGAGATTCTATGGAAATTACTGTTCCCTTATCTCTGCCAGAACTTATGGAATGTGACTTGTGCACGGCCTCAGCTCCAGAGTCTGTGTGCTCTGTATAGTGAAGAAGAATTAATGAAATTTAATGGCTGTTTGCTTGTACTGAATTCCGGTAGTGAAGCCTGCCTCAATTGTGAAGCAACAATTAAGCAACTATTGTAAATACTGGTACCTTTTTGACACAAAGGATTTTCTGTTTTCAATGATTATCTCTTATGTTGAACCTTTGCATTTAACGGGGAATAAAAAGCCTTATTTCCCTCCACCTGGTCTCATTAATGAGTGCTCCTAGGTAGTTGGAATCTGTGAGGTCACTTCTCTCAACTACGCCGAGTGAACTTACATTCCCTGGACTGCCTAGTATAATCTTTGCCCGGGGTCACCCCAACATTCTTAAGGCGTAGACGGGGCAGCCCCGCGACACTACTCTATTGAAGATTTTTGTATCATCCGCAAAGAGGCAAAACTTACCTCAGGGGCGGCTCTATAATGAGGCCGAGTGAGGCGGTGGCCTCAGGTGGCAACTTTTTGGGGGTGGCAAAAATTGCCCCCAAAAAGACCGCCTCACTTGGCCTTAAAAAAAAAAAACCCGATCAGAAGAGCAAGATGCCGCTGTTGCCGAAGCAGTGGCAGAATGAAGTGCCCCGCGGCCCCCTGCTTCCCCGGCAGAGCCCTGCCTTGTATTTCCCTCAGCACCGGCTGCTTTTCAGAGCCGCGAAGGGAGAGTTTCCCTTTCTCGCAGTTCTGTTAAAGCTGAGCTTGCCGGTGCTGATGGGAAACTCTTCCCTGTCTCCTCAGTTCACAACCTTGGGGTAGTCTTTGACTCCTCTCTCTTCTTTTCTGCACACATCCAACTGATAGCTAAAACCAAGCCTTTTCAGCAGTCAAGTATGTGAATATGTACATTTTGATTACCATAGTGCTGGAGGTTTTTTATGACCTATGATGTTGGGGTGATGACCACGGTATGCCAGGATTGGCTTATGCAGAGTCATGTTATATTTTGATAACTGTTGCCATTGAGTTGGTATATAAACCCTGAGGTCTTTTTCCTCCAGCGCTTTTTCATTTTTCATTGTTTGATAAATGATTGTGGTGTTTATCCAGAGGCTGCCACATATGTGATAAGTTTTATGTGTGTGATCCAGTTTTTTTGTGGACTACGTTTCTTTCTCTGCAACATCAACAAAATTCACCAATTCCTTTCTGAACACACTATTAAGAAACTTATCCACTCCTTAGTCACCTCCCATCTAGACTATTGTAGCCTTCTCCTTGCTTGTTTCCCTCTGAGTCATCTCTCTCCTCTTCAATCTGTTCTAAAGACACACCTGTTTCAACTATATTATGAACTTGTAACATAGAACTTTGCACTTCATCAAATCCCACAGCCAGACCCTCAAACCAACCTATGAAGCTTAAGGTATATAAAGTAACCAACACTATAATGTATATGGTTTCCCTATTACAACCCAAGTTACTCCCCACCTAATTTATAAATTGTTATATATTAACCTCTGATGTTGTTGTTGTTATTTAAAACTGTTCAACAAAATTTGTTGTCGTTATCCAAACTTGTTCTATGTAATTTCTGTTCTTGTTCTTTGTAAACCGCACTGAATTCTAAATATAAAACCAAATAAATAAACACTCAGTTGCATGACTGATCTTCCACCAGTCTCATCATGCTCATTTTACCCCTCTTCTTAAGTCTGTTTAATGGCTTCCTATCTATTTCTGCATCCAGTTCAAACTTCTCCTGCTGACCTATAAGTGCATTCGCTCTGCAGCTCCTCACTACTTTTCCTCGCTTATCTCTTCCTCGCTCTTCTGGTAGATCACTTCTATCTGTGCCCTTCTCTTCTACTGCCAACTCTAGACTTCGCTCCTTTCACCTTGCTGCTCCTTACACTTGGAACAAACTACCTGAATCTGTACATCAGCCGCCTTTCTGACCCTTTTCAAATCTAGACTGAAAACTCACCTCTTCGCTGCCGCTTTCGGATCTTGACTCATCTAATGTCCTTTGTGTTTCTTTACCATTCCACCTAGATGTATCCCATGTTTACAGCTACTGTGTTTTCTGTCTTGACTAGACTGCAAGCTCCGATGAGCAGGGACTGTCTTTTACATATGTCTATGTAGTGCTGTGTATGCCTTGCAGCACTATACAAATGTTCATTAGTAGTAGTAGTAGTAGAAATTCTGTGAAATCATGTCTAAGTATATTATCAGAGACATTTACCAAGCATACACCAGATCCTGGTTGCCCAATTAGTGATTATCATAAAATTGAACTGTCCAACCAAGCACACATTTTTGCTTTCCTGGGCAAAAATTTAATCCAACTACCCCTCCACTATCAATTAAGTACCATTTGCACCTATATATTTTTGTCATCACAGGGATAATACTTTTTTCATATTCTTCTCTTCCAACCATGGAGAATAAGATCCCTTCATATCAGCAACTGAGAGAACATCAGGAAGACCTATCCAATGAGATCTAGCAGATCTTCAAATACAAGCACCTGTCCTTGTGGTGCTTTATTTACTAACAACACTCCAAAAACCCCTTTCATTTCCTATCCTAACCAAGAAATATTATGGACCCGATTCTGTGAGGCGAACATCAGAGCTGTATGTAGCGCTATTCATCCCAGCTGTATTCTGGCACACACTCTCTCCGCATGCCCAGAACTTCAGTGTGGGGAGAGCCAGAGGGGGGCAGGAGGGGGCAGAGAGTGAGCAGAGTGGGGGTGGGCCAAGTCGGCAGTATGTACAGGGCCAATTCAGGTCATGGCTCTGTAGTCCTGTGGGAGAGGGACAGACATGCTTTTTATTCCATTGTGGAGGTGGTATAAACAGCGGCAAGGATGGCAATTGGGCCCAGAGACCACCCTCGAGGCAGGGTTGAACTGCTGGTAGGTCCCCGTCGCCTGATCCAGGCCCCAGTTGCCCCAGTCAAGGGTCGGGCGACAGAATAACAGTGGTTGGCACTCTGAAGAGTTGGACGCAAGCAGAGAGGACGTCCTCGCAGTGAGGCAGAGACACGCTGGGCGTTCTCAGGGCCCGATCCTGCACCAGCGGGAACATCTGGCTCCTGTGGTACAGAATTGTCCAGACTGTCCAGATATGCCCCTTATGAAATTGGGCTCTATGCCCACCACACCACCCATATAAGCACATGACAAACATTCTTTCACTATCAACATTACCCTGTGAGAAAATGTTATATTACATATTCTCGCAAAAAAAGAAGGGTGTCCAAAATTATAAAGATGTTGGATGGATACCCTTATGAGGAAAAGCTTAAAAGGTTAGGGATCTTCAGCTTAGTGAATAGATGGCTGAGGGGAGATATGATAGAAGTCCATAAAATAATGAGCAGAGTAAAACAAGTAAACGTGAATCGGTTGTTTAAGCCTTCAAAAAGTATAAAGACATGCAATGACTAATCGGAGAAAATCTTTTCATTTAACTCACAATTAAGCTCTGGAATTCATTGCCCAAGGATGTAGTAAAAGCTGTTAGTGTTGCTAGGGTTAAAAGAGGTTTGGATGAGTTCCTGGAGGAAAAGTCCATAAACCATTATTAAAGTGGCCGGGAAAATCCACTACTTATCTCTGAGATAAGCACCATGGAATCTATCTTTTGGGATTCTTCCAGGTACTTGTGACCAGTATTGGCCACTGCTGGAAACAGGATACTGGACTTGATGGACCATTGGTCTGACCCAATATGGGAAATCTATGGCATAATTGGTCCAACATCTTATCATCCACATCATCTACCCACAGTTCTGTCATATACGATCAATCCAGTTTTTCATCCACTATTGAATTATGCAATATTTCTACCTTGTTTGTAGTAGACCATGAATTTATCAAAGCATTTTTCATTATACTCAAATGACCTCAAACAGGCACCTCTGTACAAGATCCGCTCCTCCTATTCCTATCTTCCCATCCCCTTGTTTTCCTCAACCCTACTTGAACTGAGATAAAACAACCATTCTCCCTCCATACCTCCACCTGAAATTTATTCCTTGTGGACTGCACATTCAAAAACCCAGTTTTAAAACCCAGATCCTCTCCAAAGAAGGCACTCTTAGATAATGATTCCCACCCCACATAGTCCGCATCTTTAGGCAGAGAAACAATCTCCCAGCTAGAAAGTCTTTACTAAAACTAAATTCCACCCACCAACGACCACTAACAACTTTGATAAGACAATACCCCTCATCCTAATAACATACCACTAACCCTCTAAGATCAACACCCACCTGTAACAGAAACAAACACCCCCCTCCCAACATACATAATATTCTCATACAACCCTCTCAAAACTCGATTCACTCCCCCTTCTAACCAAAAAGGGGTACCTCAAACCACAATGGTCTGCCTGATAATTACAGTACACAAACTACAGTCCTAGTTTATTGCCCAATTTGTTGCTCGAATGTCTACATGAAGGGATTCAGCAGTGGCAGCACACCATAGGAGTGGTGTCTCAAATAGTGGCAGGCAATTGAGGATGACATCGGCTTCCAGGGGAAATGGAGCTCACTGGCTCCTGCAAAAATCGCAAGAGCACAAGAAAACAACACAAGAACAAATAATTACAATTATTATATATAATGAATAATATAATAAGCAGGTTCATAAAATCAAGCTAAAACCATGATTAAAACCCAAGGTTCATTAAGTAAAATTGATAAACGATGAATTTATGATAAACGTTGATAATAAGCTAAATGAAATTAGTATATCCATAAACAATTACCTTGTGTTATTAGATAGAACACTATAGTTTTTCAATTACATGCATCCTTAAATTAATTTATTTAAAAAAGCTTTTCTATAATGCGCTCTTTAAAATCAGTGCAGTTTACATTTAACTTATCCTTGTACAATGAGGGAGGACCTGCATTGTACTTATTTGAATGGGCGACATAACTTGGAACTGTAACTGGGGTAACTATATACAGGATGAGCCCTTTGTCCCTACAGCGTTCAACGGTATGGCTGGGACTCATAACTATGTACAAAGCTTGTCATATGTTTACAGTTATTTGCAGTCTTACTTTATTTACATTTGTTATCAGTTTGTTGGCCTATCAGGTGGTTGTCTTAGAGCTCCCTGTTGTCTTGGACTGAATAGGGTGTGTTGGGATGCTGTCAGGGTAGGCTGAGGTGTGGCAGATGGGGTTGTATCATTGGGCTGTGAGTGGTGTCGAAGAATCAGATGGTGCTTTAAGGCCTTTCTGAATTGGGTGAGGTCCGTGATTGCTCTGATGTTGGGGGGGAGGTTATTCCAGCATGCTGGGGCATAGAATGCGAAGGCTCTGTTCCTTGTTACCTGAGAACATTTTGTTGATTCCTTGGGGATTACGAGTGTGTTGGTCGCATGGGACCTTCTTGGTCTGTTATGGGGGGTGGGGTCGAGGAAGTCTGTGAGGGAGGAGGAGGAGGATAACTTGTGGATAGCTTTGAAGGTCAGCAGTATTACTTTGTATGTGAGTCGGCAGTCGATCGGTAGCCAGTGTAGGTCCTTCAAGTTGGGGGGTATGTGGTCTCTTCTGGAGATCCCAGTGAGAACGCGGGTAGCTGCATTCATTGCGAGTTGCAGCGGATTTAGTGTGCTCTTGGGGAGACCATGTAGAATGGCGTTGACGTAGTCAAAGTGAGGAGTTACCAGCGCTTGGAAGATTGTTCGTAAGTCGACAGGCTGCAACATGTGTCGGAGATGTCGAAGTGTTTGGATCTTATGATAGATGGCTCTGACGGTGTTTATGTGCGCTTTCATGTCGAGGTGCTGGTCTAGCGTGACACCCAGGTAGCGTACTGTGGATTTACTTGGGAGCTCTTCATCTCACACTTTTATTGTAGGGGGGGGGAGAGGTTTTTGTTTCTTCTGATGAAAAGAACCTCTGTTTTGTTGAAGTTGATTCGGAAGTTCTGTGCGTGGAGCCAGTCAGAGATTGCATCGAAGCATTTCACTAATGTTGAGAAGTCAGGTTGGTTGATGGAGAATGGGGCGAGTAGCAGGACATCGTCCGCATAAATCAGGCTGGAGATGTTGAAGGAGTGGATGATTTCACAAATTGGCTGCATATATATGTTGAACAGGAGAGCAGAAAGTGAGGAGCCCTGGAGAACCCCTTGTCTTTGTTGAAAAGGCTCCAAGGTCTTAGGTCCCATCCTTACATACTGCCATCTTTCTGCTTGGTAGGACTTGCACCAGATCCAGGCTAGGCCCTGGATTCCCTTCTCATGGAGGCGTGTCAGGAGCTGCTCATGATTGACTGAGTCAAATGCAGCAGCGATGTCCAGGAAGATAAGGGCATATCCGTTTCTGATGTTATCTATTCCTCTGCTTATGGTATTGATTAGCGTGGTGAGCAGCGTCTCAACTCCATGAGATTCTCTGAAACCGTGCTGACATGGATCCAGGGGGACAGTGGTATCGATGTGCTGCTGAATCTGCCTTTGAACAACCTTCTCAATTATCTTAGCCAGCAAGGGGATACTTGAGATCAGGCGGTATGATTCGTCCTTCTGGGGGTTTAGCTTGTTGTTTTTAGTAGGAGCCGTATGGATGTCTGTTTGAGGGTTGATGGGAAGGTTCCTGTTGAGAAGGATAGGCCCATGATCCTGGCTAGGATTGGGCTGAGTTCTGTGCGCATCGATCTTTTCCAGAATGCTGGACAGGGGTCGTTTGGGGCAGTTGTAGTGTTGATGGCTGCAATGATGTCCTGGATGCTTCTCTCGGATGGTGGTATGAGTGTGGTGAGCGGCGTTCGATGGTATGGGTTTTGGCTAGGTGTGGGTTTCGTGGCTGTGTCGACTTTCTTGGACTTTGCCAGTAGGTAGTCCGCGTATTCTTGGGGTTTTAGTAGGTTTGGTTGGGGGAGCGCTGGTTCTTTCGTTAAGTACTTCACTATGTTGAAGAGATCCCGCAGCTTGTTTAGGGATCGTTGCAGGAGTTCAGAGTGGTGCATTTTCATTTTGTCTGAGATTGCTTCCCGGTGTAGTTTTAAGTGGGATGTGTAAGATGTTTGGTCAGCTGGGGATCGGGAGCGACACCATTTTCTCTCTAGCTTCCTGAGGAGAAGTAGTGAGGTCCGCAGCTCTGTGGAGAACCAGAAAGCTGATTTCCTCCTTCTTGCTGACCTGTCCAGATCAAATGGTTTGTTTGAGAAGGGTAGTTGTGCGAAGGAGCTCAGGCTATTATCCCACCTGGCCAGCATTTCATCCTGGTTAGGTGCCGGCAGATTAAGATTTGGAAGTACATTCTTGATGAACTCTTCTTTGTTAAAGAGCCTGAATTGACCTGCATGTGTCAGCGGTGCTTCGCTTGTCCCACTGGGCGAAGTGTGATCTCGCTGTGTGGGAATCTGGAATGTGATTAGACTGTGGTCGGACCATGGGACTGGGGTGATGGCTAGGTTGAAGTTGTAGCCTTGGCTTATGTCTGGCCATGGGACGAAGACCAGTTCCAATGTGTTTCCGCTTTGGTGAGTAGGAGCCTTGACAATCTGTTCATAGCCCAGCTCCGTTAGTGCTTCAAGGAAGGTGTCGGCGTGGGTGGTTTGGAGAGCTGGCAGGTTAAAGTCACCCATCACCCAGTTTGGTTTGCGTGTATTTTCTGGGTTGCACGCAAGGTCAATTATGGATGAAAGGTCTTCTGGGGTGGACACTGGGGCCCTGTATATGAGATTGATGGTGCTTTGCTTGTTGGTTACGGTGATTGTGTCCAGGTGCTTAGTGGTGTTGGAGGTGAGCAGCTGAAATTCTGTGGCAGGTGTGGATTGAGAAGTTGGGGGGGATAAGTTGGTTGAGGAGGATTGTGTCTGAGTCGGACAGCCAGGATTCTGTGACCAATAGGATGTCCAGATCAAGGTATGTTAAGAGGTCAGTGATGGCTGGCTATTTTTTGTCGACCGACCGTGCATTTATGAGAGCACATTTCAGGTTGTGAGGCTCATGGGACTGCACCATCTTGGGGTTCTTGGGGTGTTGGAGTGATATGTAGAGTAGGTGTGGGTGCCGGTCATGGTAGGTGTTGGTTGATGGGCTCTGGGTGCTTCCGTAGCATCTCTTTCCCAGGCTGTGGAGAATGGAAATGTGGTTGTGGTTGGAAGTGAGAGTCAAGGTATCATGGATGGTATTGACAAGTATGTAAACATTGGTGAGGGTTAGAATGGAAATGGCCATGTTAGACAGGTCAGTGCCGAAACCCACCTCTGATAATAGCTCCTTTTTAAACAGTGGCAAATATGGAACAGTAGAGACTACTTTGTGTGGCAGTAACAGAGGCTATATCAACACTCCCTTACAATAGTGTATTAGAAAGCAAAATTGGTTTAGAGCTTAATAGGGAGCTTAATAGAGCTTAATAGGGAGGAGTAGCCTAGTGGTTGGGGCAAAGTACTTCAGGCCGGAAGGTCGGGGGTTCAAATCCCACTAGAGGACAGCAACCTTGGGCCGGAAGGACTGGGGTTTCTAGTCCCACAGATGCTCCTTGTGGTCTTGGGCAAGCCACTTAACCCTCAATTGCCCATGTTCCCTGTAAGTATTAGTGTATGTGTCTCATATCCCTGCGTGTTAAATGTATCCCCCAATTGTGTTGTGACCGCTTTGATTGAAGGATAAGGCGGTATACAAAACTGTCTAAATAAATAAATAAATAAATACCTTACATAGCATAACCGAGATAGTGGATTTTAAAGTGTCTAGCATCCCCTATTACTTGAAGGCAATTGGTATATGGTAGTCAGCATATCATTTCTGCGGGACAATGGATAAACTTTTATTGGCAGTCTTAGTTATGTCTGGAGCCAGGTTTTTTCTAATCTGGTGGTGGTATGATTACCTTGTAGTAGGCCGGCGTTGTCAAAGGTTCTGGCCGGTAACCTGGAGTTAAGTCTGTGGTGTTTAACTGTTCTCCTCTTCGGGTCAGTCCGACGGGAAGGTGGCAGCATCAGGCAATGAAGACAGGTGTTTTAGGTGGTTCGCCAGTGGCGTCATTAGATCGCTACGACCCCGCCTAAGGGCCACGCCAAAGGGCACTCTGGTGAGGCCCTCAGGCATGGGCCCGCCAGGTGCGGGCGTGCCCGATGGCGCTCCTTTTCAAATGTAGCGGCGGCTGCCCCGATTGGGCAGATCGCCCATGGCGGCCGGTTCCTGTTGGTTGGCGTAGCTCAATCCCAGGAGGGAGAGCTGCTGCTTCCGCTGGGTAGAGGATGAGGCAGTCTGATTCAAGGACCCGATGGCACTCCTTTTCAAATGTAGCGGCGGCTGCCCCAATTGGGCAGATCGCCGATGGCGGCCGGTTCCTGTTGGTTGGGGTAGCTCAATCCGAGGAGGGAGAACTGCTGCTGCCGCTGGGTGGAGGATGAGGCAGTCCAATAGAATATCATAAAATGGCTGAAACACCCTATAATTATATCTAAATAAGTTCAAAATAATTAATTAGAATATTGATTATAATACTATAGATTTTATCCTTAAATCATAGATATTTGATGAAAATGAAAAAATAATTATAGAGGCAGACCCACTATAGCACTCTATAACCAATGTGCACATTCAAGCCATTAAGTACCATTATGTTCATTTCAAACGTAAATTTGTGATCAAACCTTAACAACATTTTAGTCACATCTCCTCCTCTTCATGATCTATTTACTTTTCTAATGACAAAAACAATCTCAGTTCTTCAGTATGTGTTCTGTCACTTTCCAATGTCCAAACAATGATTTCTGCTCTAACCCTCTCCTTATACAGCTCTGATGTTCAATAAACCTAGTTTTAAAGCACCTTTTTGTTTTTCCTACATACGTTAGCATGCCTTGGCAGACACATATATAGATCACATTGCTTGTATTGCAGTTTGCAAATGTCTGTCACATATCTGTGCTGTATTTGCAGATGAATAAAATCATCTTTAAGCGCTATTGCTACATTGCAGATAATACAAGCCCTACAAATGTCTCTTCATTTTTGATTGAGTTCCTAATGGTAGGTAAGGCAGAGGGCACTAATTTATCACGCACATTTGGTGCCCTTTTATGCGCTATTATTATTTCCTTATTTCAAAACATTTTTTCTTTATTATCTTAATGATATCCTTAGCCGAACGGTAGAATCCCAGGGAGCATCAGAGCAGACAGACAATCTTATCTAACTTTTTTTTTTTACTAGATTTCTGCAAGAGTACATTCGTTTTGAAAATTTTAACCTGTAGATAGCCAGATTCAATGCATTCCAAAGAATATCCCCTTTTTTAAAATCTTAATTTCATATTCCTGGAAAGTTTCTCAAATCTGTCTCAGGTGTGCATAATCATTTAATCTGTAGGAATTGAAACTCCCATACTGAAGAACACTATTGATATCCATCAGCTTTCAATATAAAGTGGTACTAAACCTGTCCTTTTTAATTAGGATGTCCAGATAGAGGCCAATTCCAATCGGGGCACATCCGGGTCATCCGGACATCAAAAATATGGATGGCCCAAATGTGTACACGAATCTGCACCTGCGAGAGCTAGACATTCACACGGGTGCAGAATCGAGCACTTAGATGAGCCGGATGGGCCCCGATTCTGCCACGCTGAACATCCATCAACCTCCCCGACTAGCTCTCCCTATGCTCCTGCTGGAGCCCTGGTGCCATGGCATCTCATCGCCATGGCACCGGGATGTCATGCAGGAGCACTGAAAGGACTGACACCATCCCACTCTTCTTTTCCCACTGCCCAGCCCTCGGCAAGGGCAGTCAAGACAAGGATTGAGGGACTTACCTCTGGCTGCTCTGGGCTTCTGTGGACCTGCGGGCCCCAATCCCTACTGTGTATGGGCCTTATTCCACCTCCTGTCAGTGCTGGACGTATAGGGCCATGACCTAAATAGGCCCTGTACATCCAGGTTGTGCAGCCCGCCTCCACTCTGCCCACTCTGTCTCTTCCCCTTCCTGCCCCTGTCCAGAGCTTCCCACACAAAGGACCTGTGCATGCAGGGAGCTAGTTGTGCAGAATCGGGTTGCTGTGAATAGCAGAAGTTGTACATCCAAAATGGACATACGTCCCTGCTATTTGCGGTTCAGAATGACCCCCATAGGGTATTTCATAATGACTAAGGGGGTCATGTTAGATGCACTATTCATGATTTGCATGTATGAAAAGGACCATTCAGAAATGCCAATTATATCATGCCCTAAGAGTCATTTTTATAACAGACTGAATTTACATGTCTGTCATGATCATGTCTGTCTTGCATGGGGTCATGACAGAGATTGGCCAGGGTAGCAATAAAAAGATCCATATGCATCTCCAATTCCAGGACAGTGCCTCATGTTTAAACTGCCTGTGGACATGTCCATATCCATAACTGCTTTTTGGCACAAACAGGAATTTGAAAAGTGATCGCTTTGGTCAGCTTTCAACACGAAAGCTAACAGGGGCATTCTCTCTTGTCGCCACCATAATTTTTTCCTCCTCATAGAAGGATAACTGGTGAAAATCAAGGCCTCTTTGCATACTGCCATGGAGTTGTACACCTCTATTTTTAGAATGGTAGGCTGGGACGTCTATGTGATATACATGTGCACATTCTGAAATACTGCCTCAGATATATCTATGTTGCCATTCCACAATGTCCATATTTCGCACATGCATGTTTCTATAATTGGCCATCTCTCCATGCATGCCTGAACCCTTATTCTGCACGTCCCCATTTCCTTTGTATGATTGCAGAAAGTTTTATCTTTTGGAATAGAAAGAGGTTGAATCTGGAATGTATTTTCATGTGTCCATCTTCTCTGTTGCCCCTCCCACAGAATTTCAGATGCCTTGACATGGACATCCCAGCGTGCACCTAAATGACCTTTCTAAAAGTTGCCTTCACATGCCATTTGAAAATGTAAATTCACATCCTTGGAATTTACCCTTGTCTCAGATTCCAGTGATGCACTTTCTTTCCCTTTCCCACAAAATAAAAATGTTATCAGGAAGTGCACTGTTCTGGTTGTGGAATTCTGCTGTTCTTGGCGTTACAGGAACTCTGTTTTGCACCGGTGATGAGAGCTTCCTTGGATGGGGGCTATCCTATTTGTGACATCATCTAAGGATGCCCCAGGATGCTATCTTGAAGGGGCATGTCCCTTTGGTGTCCCTTCGGGGCCTAGGAGCCCCAATTAACCGCAGGAGATGCCCCATGGTGGGGGAAAGAGGAAAATCAAAATGGCAAGGAAGAAATTAAGTATGGCGGTGTCATCCACAGCTAAGGCATTATCTGCCCTATGGATCAACATGTGTATGTTTTGACAGAGGTGAAAACTGCATTGGAAGTAAATACATCAGACTCTTCCTCATCAATACCATCTGGGGCCTCTCTTAATCCTATAGTCTGGACTTCTTCTCCTAATCCGTGCCTGCTGCAGGCAGTAATGGACGGATGCCTTGCTGCTCCCCTAATAGGCCTTGGTGCAGTCGGGGTACAGACCTCATCGGATAGCTTACCGCAGGCTCTCCCTAGAGATTTGTCTAAGGATTTAAGGCTGTTAAGCGCCCTGATATTTCTTCTACAATTTCTGAAGAGTCTTGCAGAGATCACGCTGATGGACATCTGGAGGGAAGTATCTAACACTAATTTGTTGTTGCAGTGATTTTTGGATCAAACTATAACTTTCTCAGAGCAGGTAGTTTGGAAAAGTCAGGTTATGGATGAGAAACGTACCTTGACTACCCAGCGAATGGACAGACTGGAGGGCCAAGTTGGATCTCTCCAGTCTGCTGGCACGCTGGGATTAAAAGATTCCTTTGTCTTATATAAGCATATAGAAATGTTAGGAAATGCTTTTCTAGTGAAAAATCTTAGATTGTTAAACTGTCCTTTTAACTCGATTATTGTCTCCTTTAATTTTGTTTTATAAATATTGCAAAGATATATTGTTTCCGGAGCCTGAGAAGATTGTGGTTTCCCATTTGTATTCCCATTCCGGTTCACTCCGAGGCTTCGAGTGGTGGGGGAGGAGGGTATAACTAGAGGAGGCACCAGAACTTGATTTAAATAATTTCTTGGAAACTTCTGATGATGTGATTACCTCACGTGCCACCTTGGTGGTCACTCTGGCCTTGGAGGTGGACAAAATTGCTTTTTTGAAAACTTACTTCAGCAAAAAGGAGTTGCATTTTTGCATTCAAAAGATTGCCACCTTTCCAGATCTATCATGTTATACTCAGCTGTGGAGAAAGTCCTTCCTGTAGCTGAAAACTAGGGGTCTGTTTACTAAGCGGCGCTAGCGGCTTCCTTGCGAAACCGGAGCCACGGCCCCATTGAATAAAACGGGCTACAGGGAGGACTTTCTTCCTGTGTTTTCCTTGTAAATGTTTGATTACGTTTGATGGGGTTAAATATGTTTACACTGTTCCATTACAACTGGAAAACTTCCTTTCTAACAAGTAGAGCCTGACCTGCATCTAGCCTTTGCCTGTTGTGTTGATATTGCTTTTGTTTTTTTCTCGTTAGAAGAGTCTTTTCCTGACTATTGAATTGTTTGTTTTGGACTGTGTCCATAGTGGCTCTCTCCCCGTACCATGGACTAGGTAACAGGTTCTGTTTTATGTAGTGTTTTTCTTATTTCTGTAATTTTGGATGATTTCCTTAATGATCCTATGATTCTCCTTTTTTATTCTGCTTGCAATCATGGTAAAAATTGAATTTAAAAAGATGTTATCGATAGGTCTCCACATTTTTATATTTTTTGAAAAGGTACTTTCTCTAAGGAATTCAAAGTCCCAAACATACGGCCCGATATTCTTCTAGGCAGGCTATGTATCATGTCAACATATAGCCCTGCCCACCGACCCTTAAACCTGGGTATTTAATGTCGTGGTCATATGCGGCCCTGGCATTGAATATTCAGGTATTGCCGTACAACCTGGAAGCTGCCAAAGCTAACCGGGCAGCAGCGATTTTGCATGCTACCCAGTTAGCGCCTGCACGTAAAGACAGGTGAGGGTTTTCCTTGCCTATCTTTTTGGCACAGAACACTAACTGAGCAGTATGCAATATCATTGCTGCCTGGTTATCTCAGGTCCCCACCTCCACTCCACCCCGGAATGCCCCCAATATGCCACGATACTAGCCGTATAACATCGGAGTGTGTAGGGGATATAAATGGGGATATTCTATGGCAATACCAATGTATATGCCATCGAATATCCCCATCTAAGGCATTTACACGGTTTACTAGGCTGTAAACCATGTAAATGCCCTTCGAATATTGGGCCCATAGAGATTAGCAGTATCTTGGACCATTGAGGCCCTCATAGCCATACTTTTACTTGCTTATGAAATGTCATTGAAGCAGAAATAATTCTCTGTTGATACTATCTTATCCAATTCAACCAAAAAATGTGTTGAGACTCTTAAATTATCCTTTCTCCTTTTCAGCATTTTCCCAATGACATCTAATGACTCATTCTGGGGAATGTTGATGTATAAGAATACAATATCCATAGTCACTAATATAGTATCCCTCTGTTTCAAAATACATTAATGTAAGTTAATCATGTGTGTCAAATCTCTTATGAAAGAGGGTATAAGGGGAACAAATAGCCAAAGAAACAGAACTAATACTTAGAAAACTGTCCTGGCAGACCAATATTAATAAGGACATGTATCTTAGGGAGCGTGTGTATAGCAGGAGTGGAGGAGTGGCCTATTGGTTGTGGCAAGGTATTTTAGGCTGGAAGGTTGGGGGTTCAAATCCCACTAGAGGACAGCAACCTCAGGCCAGAAGGATTGGTGTTTCTAGTCCCACAGGTGCTCCTTGTGGTCTCAGGCAAGCCACTTAACCCTCCATAGCTCGTGTTCCCTGTAAAATAGTTATCTCCAAGTTATAATGCCTGTTCAATGTAATTTCAGTTTGTTCAATGTAAACCACACTGATGCAGAATAGTGCAGTATATAAGTATATATATATAAGTATATAAGTATATAAGTATATAAGTATATATATATAAGTATATAAGTATATAATCCAAACCTTCCATTCGTTACCTTGGGGTCACTTTGGACCAGCGCATGGATTTGAAACTACATATAACCAACGTAGTCAGAGCCATCTACCTCAAGATCCGGACACTCCGCCATCTTCGCCCCCTGCTTGATCCTGATGACTTCCGGACGATATTTCAAGCCTTAACCCTACCACACCTTGACTATGCTAATGCCATTCTCCAAGGCCTCCCACACTCCACATTAAACCCATTGCAACTCGCCATGAATACCGCTGCTAGAGTCCTCTACGGAGCATCAAGAAGGGACCATATAACACCCATCCTAGAGCAACTCCACTGGCTCCCCATACATGGCAGAATATTGTTCAAAACATTACTACTAACCTTCAAGGCCACTAAAATCATCACCTCTTCCTCTCTAATAGACCTCGTTCAGACTGTTCCACCCAATAGATCCAGGAGAACGATATCAACAAATGTACTAGTTATCCCTAAAGCAGCGACAAAATGCCTATCAACGACATCTAACAGGGCCTTCAGATTCTATGCCCCTAAGTGCTGGAACGCCCTACCTCCAGAGATTCGTGCTATCACTGATCTATCCCTTTTTAGAAAGGCACTCAAATCCCACCTTTTCCCCCAATATTACCTGACCAGCTAACCAATCTCGATCCTTACCCTATAACTAATAACAAATCCTGTTGTGTATACTTGTAAATACTCATGTAAATAGTTGCAGTAATGACGTCCCATGTTTTATCCAAGTTCTCTGACCTTGTTCTCTGTAAAACCAAACAGTTTGTTGTTCTGGTCTGTTGTTATAGTGTGAACCGCGCTGATGCTGAATAGAGCGGTATATAAGAGCCTGTAATAAATAAATAAAATTAATAAATAAAATAAATAAATACTAGGGTGGGATTTCAACAAAAATTCAATCTCTCCATTGGTGAAGAAACATCCATTCAGTGTTAAAGATTATCCTCCTTTTGATAGGTGATGTTGGATCCCCTGTTTATCTTTCATAAAAAGTCCCATCCATAAGTTGTTTCTCTACCTTAGTCATATCGTCACAGGGTGGGGGTTGCCTGGAATGCCCTCCCAAAGGAAGCGGTGGGAGCAAAAATAGTTACGCAATTCAAAAAGGCATGGGATAGACCCAGAGGATCACTATATAGCAAGAGGATGGAATCAAGGCAAATATAAATAATTTCTTAAATAGAGAGGGGTAACCTGCCTGGAGTGGGCCTAGCATCAGCAAAGTACTTTTAGTTTCAAATTAAAACACAGAAGAGAGCTTTCTGGTTAAATTTAGAATCCAGCAGAGAGCTTGTAGTTTAAATTTCATAATAGGTTAGAGCCTAGCAGCAGCAAAGAGCTATAATTTAAATCAAATCAGAATATAGCTTTCCTCAGCAGCACAGGACAGGGTACTGTGTAGCAGCCCTTTTTTTAATAAGTGTTATATCCCTCCCTCTCTCCCTCCCCACACCCACCCTCCCCTGGGATAATCACAGCTTTAGAGGTACTTGCACAACTTAAAAGACAGGAGGTGCTCTCGGGTGAACCTCATTACCCAAATCAGCCATACACTAAGGACCTGAGATTAATTAAGCTTCAGGTGAACAAGGTATATTAAACTTCTTAGGTACAGTTTTAGTGGTATAAATATCCATAGCACCCTTTAGTACATAAAGAACTTAAAGATCTAAACACAAACTTAAAACTAAGATGCAGACAGCAGTCCAGCAGTGGGATGTGGGCTTTCCAGTCTTTTGCATTGAGTGTCACATGTATGATTTTCTCCCAGCTGGTGAGAGGTCTTACGTGTGCACTAGGTGCAAGGAGCTCTCTGCTCTCAGGGAACGAGTCCGTTCTCTAGAGGCTAGAGTAGCAGACTTGGAAAACATAAGACAGACAGAGAGGTACATAGACGAGACCTACAGGGATATAGTCCTGAAGTCCCACCTCCAGTCTGGCAGCATCCCTGTTGCCATGGAGGAGAGAGGTCACGTGACAGAAGAGCATCACCCTGGTGTGGCAGGAAGTGATCCTGTAACTAGGACCTGTCCTCCAGGTGATGTAAACCCCTCTCGCACCGAGGAGGTTTCTCCAGGGCCAAGTGCCCATGAGGGAAGGGTTAGGACAGCAGTTATAGTTGGTGATTCGATCATTAGGCATGTAGATAGCTGGGTGGCTGGTGGACGTGAGGATCGCCTGGTAACATGCCTGCCTGGTGCGAAGGTAGCGGACCTCACACGCCACCTAGATAAGGTCTTAGATAGTGCTGGGGAGGAGTCTGCTGTCTTGGTACATGTCGGTACCAATGACATAGGAAAATGTGGTAGGGAGGTTCTGGAAGCTAAATTTATGCTTTTAGGTAGGAAGTTGAAATCCAGAACTTCCAGGGTAGCGTTCTCCGAAATGCTTCCCTTCCACGCGCAGGACACAAAAGGCAGGCAGAGCTCCGGAGTCTCAATGCGTGGATGAGACAATGGTGCAGAGATGAGGGGTTCGGATTTGTTAGGAACTGGGGAACATTCTGGGGAAAGGAGGGGCTCTTCCGAAGGGATGGGCTTCACCTTAACCGGGATGGAACCAGGCTGCTGGCATTAACCTTTAAAAAGGAGATAGAGCAGCTTTTAAACTAGATAATAGGGGAAAGCCGACAGTCGCCCAAGAGCGCATGGTTCGGAAGAATGTATCCTTGAAGGATACTACAAAAAGCAGAGAGGTTCCAAAAAAGAGTAAAGTAGCCCAAATGCCCTCGAGTATGGAGCAGACAGAGCTTAAAGATCCCAAATTACCCATGTCCATCAATAGCCAAATTAATATGAATAAAATACAGTCTCTAAAATGCTTGTATGCAAATGCTAGAAGTCTACAAAACAAGATGGGAGAGTTAGAATATATAGCACTAAACGAGAGGTTAGATATGATTGCAATATCAGAGACATGGTGGAAGGAGGACAACCAGTGGGACACTGTGATACCTGGGTACAAACTATATCGTAATGATAGAGCTGATCAAATTGGTGGAGGGGTTGTGCTCTATGTTAGAGAGGGCATTGAGTGAGAAAGGATTAAAGTTTTGCAAGAAACAAAATTTGCTGTAGAATCTCTATGGATTGAAATTCCATGTAAAAAGGGGAAGGCGATGGCAGTGGGGGTATACTATCGTCCGCCTGGCCAGAATGAACAAATGGATGATGAAATGCTCAAAGAAATCAAGGAAGCTAGCAAAAGTTACAGTGCAGTAATAATAATGGGTGATTTCAATTACCCCGGCATCGACTGGGTCAGTGTCACAACAGGACATGCTAGGGAGATAAAGTTCCTAGATGAAATAAATGACTGCTTCTTGGAGCAGCTAGTTCATGAACCGACCAGAGGGGAAGCAATATTAGACCTAGTCCTTAGTGGAACACCAGATGTAGTGCAAGAGATAAGGGTGTTGGGGCCACTTGGCAATAGTGATCATAGCATGATCACCTTTGATTTAATTAGTGGTGGAGGGATAGTAAGGAAATCCACAGTACTACCCTTTAACTTTCGAAAGGGAGACTATGATAAAATGAGGAAAACAGTTAAGAAAAAACTAAAAGGAGCAGTTGCAAAGGTTAAAGACGTACATCAAGCTTTGGTGTTGTTGAAAAATACTATCTTGGAAGCCCAGACCAGCTGTATTCCACGCTTTAAGAAAAGTGGAAGGAAGTCCAAAAAACTGCCAGCATGGTTTAAAGGTGAGGTCAGAGAGGCTGTTGTTGCCAAAAAAGCATCTTTCAGGAAATGGAAAAAAGAGCCAAACGTTGAAACCTGGAAACAGCACCAGCACTGGCAAGTCAAATGCAAGGCATTGATAAGGCAGGCAAAGAGAGAATTTGAGAAGAAGCTTGCTGCGGAAGCAAAAACGCGAAATAAAGACCTTTTCAAGTACATTCGTAGCAAAAAACCTGTGAGAGAGTCAGTTGGTCCATTAGATGATAAAGGGGTTAAAGGAGCACTAAGAGGCGACAAGGCGATAGCGGAGAGACTGAATGAATTCTTTACTTCGGTCTTTACTGAGGAAGACGTAGGGATGTTACCCATGACTGAAGTGGTATTTAAAGGTGTGGAAGAATTGAAGGAAATATCGATACATCGGGAAGATGTCTTACAACTATTAGATAAACTGAAGAGTAGCAAATCACCTGGGCCGGATGGTATACATCCAAGGGTGTTGAAAGAACTGAAATTTGAGATTGCAGACCTGCTATCAGTAATCTGTGAACTATCATTAAAATCATCTCTAATACCTGAGGATTGGAGGATCGCCAATGTAACACCAATTTTTAAAAAGGGTTCGAGGGGTGATCCGGGAAACTACAGACCGGTGAGCCTGACATCAGTACCGGGAAAAATGGTAGAAACCATCATAAAGAATAAAATTACTCAGCATGTAGATAGTCAAGACCTAATGGGAGACAGCCAACATGACTTTAGACAAGGAAGATCTTGTCTTACTAATCTGTTATGTTTTTTTGAAGGAGTGAATAAACAGGTGGACAAAGGTGAGTCGGTTGATATTGTGTATCTGGACTTTCAGAAAGCCTTTGACAAGGTCCCTCATGAGAGACTTTTGGCAAAACTAAAGAGTCATGGGATAGGAGGCAGTGTACTATTGTGGATCAGGAACTGGTTAAAAGATAGAAAGTAGAGGGTAGGGCTAAATGGCCAATTTTCCCAATGGAGAAAGGTGAATAGTGGTGTACCCCAGGGATCTGTGCTGGGTCCGCTGCTTTTTGACATATTCATAAATGACCTGGAAAGTGGAATAACGAGTGAGGTTATCAAATTTGCAGATGACACAAAACTATTTAAAGTTGTTAAAACCCAGGAGGATTGTGGAAAATTGCAAGAGGATCTTGATAAATTGGAAGACTGGGCATCAAAATGGCAGATGAAATTTAATGTGGAGAAGTGCAAGGTTATGCACCTAGGGAAGAACAACCCAAACTATGGTTACACGATGCAAGGTTCCACATTAGGAACCACCACCCAGGAAAAAGATTTAGGCGTCATTGTGGATACCATGTTAAAACCCTCGGCCCAGTGTGCAGCGGCGGCCAAGAGAGCAAATAGAATGCTAGGTATGATAAGGAAAGGAATGGAAAATAAAACAAAAGATATTATAATGCCTCTATATCGTTCCATGGTGAGACCGCACCTTGAATATTGTGTGCAATTCTGGTCGCCGTATCTTAAAAAGGATATAGCGATTTTAGAAAAGGTTCAGAGAAGAGCCACCAAAATGGTAAAGGGGATGGAAGGCTACTCCTATGAAGAAAGGCTAAAAAGGTTGGGGCTCTTTAACCTGGAAAAGAGACGGCTGAGGGGAGATATGATAGAAGTCTATAAATTAATGAACGGAGTGGAACGGGTAAACGTAGATCGATTGTTTACCTTATCAGACTATAGAAAGACTAGGGGACATGCAATGAAGCTACAGGGTAAACTATTTAAGACTAATAAAAGAAAATATTTTTTCACTCAACGTGTAATCAAACTCTGGAATTTGTTACCGGAGGATGTAGTAAAGGCTGTTAGTGTAGCTGGGTTTAAAAAAGGTTTGGACAAGTTCCTGGAGGAAAGGTCCATAAACCATTATTAAGAAGGGACCCAGGATATCAATCCTTGAACCAATACAAGCATTGTGGTACCTGTGTCCCTTGGGGAAACTGCTAGGTCCGTATGACCTAGATTGGCCACTGTTGGAAACAGAATACTGGGCTTGATGGACCTTGGTCTGACCCAGTATGGCATATCTTAAGTTCTTATGTTCTTATATCCTTAAACAAAGGCATAGAAGAGAGCAATCCGCCCAGAGTGGAAGGTGTAACTACAACTTTAGCCACCTTACTGGGAAGACTAGATGGACCATTCACTGCCGTCATTCACCATGTTACTATTTAGGACCACAATGGCTCCTCCCTTGTCCACAAGTTTTTAATGGCTATATTGTTATTTCTTATGCTCTTAAGTGCACAACTTTCCTATTTGGTCAAATTATAATACATACCTGTCTTTTTATTCTCCAACTCAGAAATTTTCTTGAGAACTACTTTCTCAAAAGTATTAGGTGGACCCTGGAAAATCTATTTAGAGTTCTTTCTAATGATGGAAGTGTCAAGATATATCACTTGTCTCTGAGCCATTGGCCATCACATATCAAAAAAAGGATAGATAATATATTATCTTTACGACTGGAAGAAGGTTTCTTAACCAAAGGAGAGGTTGGACTTTTGCTGGTATTATAAAAACTCAGAAACTATTGCCTCTATTGTCTGTGGATTCGATATGCTGGTCTGCATATTACTGTAGGGCGAGTGCAGAGATGCTGGGTTGCTGTCGGAGATAATTTCAGTAAGTACTGTATAAATTGGTTCTTTGAGATGGGATCGGGTTTGAAATCATAAAATATGGAAGATATATGTGTTGGAATTTAGCTTAACTATCTTTGGGAGACATAAATAATTTAAAACCATTGAAAACTTGGTGGTCGTTTAGTCTTGGTAATATTAGATTGATGTGACTAATGAAAGTTTTTGTGTGTTTTGGTTGCTGAACACTATGGGCATGTTTACTAAACAGCGGTAAAGGAGCAGTCTTTTCTGTGCGGTAATGGCAGCTATAAGGGGTTACCGTGTGCTAAGTGTGCTGGGCATGTTAGTGTTGCAGTATTAAGGAGTGCTAGTGGACACTTAGCTGGCAGTAACAGGACGTGCTGCATTAAGGGGTGCTAATGGACACAGCGGGCAGTAACAGGACATTAAGGGGTTGTAGAGAACACTTAGCGGGCGGTGGAGATATGGCTATGGCTACGGCTACTGTCCTGCCAGGACCCCAGTGAGTAGGCCATGAACCACTCTTGCCCCAACTATTGAGGACTAACAATTAACTACAGCAGGGCAGAAAGACTGCTCTGCTGCCCGTCACTGGGCTGTGTCAGCCAAGTACAAACCAACTACAGTAGGTCTGCTAGTCAGCATGCATGGCATGTACCTAGTGTGACCACGAGCACTCTGCCTTGACATACTCAGTAAGTTGCATTCCCAAACAAAGAATACATCCACATCACTGGAGCCAAACATTAGAACAGAGCTATGTGGATACATAGCCGTGCCATTGTCACTTTTTGGTCATAGTGAGAGTGCCATGCTGCTTTCTCTCTTCGTTCAGCTGCCTCTCTCCTGGCAGTCTCTCATTTAGCTGTGTCTGCCTCTAATCTGTTCCTCTCAGATCCAACTGCTCATCTCTGCTCCTTGTTCCTGCTCTCCTTCCCTCTAACTGCTCAAACACTGCAGTTTTAAACGGATCCTTCTTAGGGACCACGCCCTTCTCCCTGCACACGTGGGAGCTGCTAGGGCTCAACCTAGCTCTGACGTGATGAAGTGGGCGGGGCTTGGTACTGGCTGCATTCTGACTCGGAGGTTTGTGGTTGCTAGGGAAACCTTGTTTACTACTATTTTTAAAGGGACAGGATTCACTTTTTTGCCACTCCATCTCCCCTGAACAGCCTTCGTTACCACACATTACCCCCCTTAAGATATTACGGGCTGGGGTGATTCTCTCATCACAGCACGTAATTCTTGCTAAAGAACCACTGTCGTTCTCTGATGTGCCTCTAGATAACGCATCAGCGTTCTGGTGCAGCTTGCCGGCCCTGTGTTCTATCTGGAAATCGAATGCTTGGAGCGCCATGTACCATCTCGTCAATCTGGCGTTATGGTCCTTCATTTGGCCAAGCCACTTCAACGGGGCATGATCTGTCATCAACAGGAACTTTCTGCCCGCTAGGTAGAATTTTAGGGACTCCACAGCCCACTTTACTGCGAGACATTCCCTTTCAATGGTGGAATAGTTCTTCTCAGCGGGTGACAGCTTCCGACTGAGAAAAAGCACCGGATGCTCAACGCCTTCATACTTCTGGGAGAGCACCGCTCCCAGCCTGGTCTCAGAAGCATCAGTCTGTAAAATAAATGGCAGACTGAATTCCACCCCCCCGCAATACCGGGGCTGCACACAGCTCCTCCTTTAGGCGTTCAAAAGCTGCATCTGCTTCCGCGGTCCACCTCAACTGATTCGGCAGGTTCTTCTTCAGCATATCCGATAACGGTGCGCTCTTCTCCGCAAAGTGTGAAACGAATCTTCGGTAGTAACCCATCAGGCCAAGGAAACTATGCAACTGTTTCTTGTTGGTGGGTCGTGGAAAAGCCCTCACGCTCTCGACCTTGTTCAGCAAGGGTTTCACGGTGCCATGTCCTACTAAGTGGCCCAGGTACTTCACTTCATGGCCCCCCGAACATGCACTTTGCTGGATTCAGTGTCAGGCCAGCCTCCCTCATCGCCTGTAGTACTGCTCTTATCCGGGACAGATGCTGATCCCATCTGGCGCTATGAATAACGATATCGTCCATATACGCCGTAGCGTATTCTTGATGTGGCCGGAGTACTAAGTCGACGAGGCATTGACAAGTGGCCGCCGCTCCATGGAGGCCAAATGGCATTCGGCGAAACTGGAATAGACCCAATGGTGTACTAAAGGCGGTTTTCTGGCGAGATTCCCTGGTCAGAGGAATCTGCCAGTAGCCTTTAGTCATATCCAGTGTCGTGAGATATCGGGCCTGGCCCAGCCGGTCAAGAAGCTCCTCTATTCGAGGCATCGGATGTGTCAAATTTTGAAATAGCATTGACTCTCCTAAAATCAATGCAGAATCTAAGAGATCCGTCTGGCTAAGGAACCAGCACAATCGGGCTGTTCCACGGACTCTTTGATTCTTCAATTATGCCTAGATCAAGCATTTCCTTAACTTGATCTATCACCTCCTGCCTCTTGGCTTCAGGCAGTCTGTACAGTCACTGCCGAATGACTTCACCCGGTGGCGTCAAAATCTCATGCGCGACGAGCCTAGTCTCCCCCGGTACAGGCGTCATGACATCAGAGAAACTCTTGATCAAGCGCTCCAACTCTTTTCTCTGGGTCCATGAGAGGCCTTCTCCATCCTCGGCTCAGGACTCTTTTTGCAATCACTCAACTGGGGTCCTAGGTCGTCTTCTACCTTCTCCTCCACCGTTGCTGCCAACCCTTGCAGGTCTGTATATCTGGAGGAACCGAAACTCTGGGTTCCCTGTGCCATGTCAGAAACCATGTCCACCTCCTCCAGAGGAGGGAACCCCACTCTTTCACAGATAAGCTGGGCTATACGGTCGCCCACGCTTACTTGAAAGTCTTCTGACGCGAAATTGAATAAGAGAATTTTGACTGCACCCCTGTAGTCCGGGTCCACGATGCCAGCCCCGACATCGATGAAGTGCTTCACGGCTAGGCTGGAACGAGGGGCGATGCGTCCGTAGCAACCGACTGGGATCTCCATCTGGAGAGCAGTGTTCACCAATGCTTTTCCATGTTTTGGGACGACGATATCCTCTGCACTGTATAAATCAAAGCCCGCTGCTTGCGGGGTGGCCTTTTTCGGTGCCCGTGCCTCTGGACTCATTTTGCAATATCGGAGGGAAAAAATGGGCTTCTTGGGGGAGTCCTCCTTAGGTAGGTGCGATGTATCCTTTTTGCTCTTTCCAAACAAGGGGCTAGGAGCAGCCACTGGCTTAACCGCTTTCTGGTGAGGGGTTTCAGGTGAGTTGCTGGCAGCCACCATCCCCTCTTTCTTCTGCAAGCGCTGCTGCATGCCCTTTTGGAACTGGGGCCAGTCTCTCTCAAGTACTACCTCCTGTGGTAAATGAGGGACTATGGCTACAGGGACCCCTTTCTCAATCCCTAGCCCTTTTACCCTGACTTGGTAAATAGGATATGTGGACGCGGTTCCGCACACACCTAATCTTTACTGTGCCCGTGGGTGTACTGGGTGTTTCCTTATCTTGGGCCCTTATCTTACGCCACAAGCTCTTAGAAATCATCGACTGATCAGAGCCTGAGTCTAATAACGCTTTTGCTGGTAGGTCCTGCACAGTAACTGCTAGTAAGAAACCCTCTCTAGTCTTACCTGGCTCATTCATTACTAATGCTGTCCTCATCTTACAGTCTCGCTGTAAATGGCATTCACTTCCACACTTATAACACGCTCTTCTTACATACTTTCTCCTATCCATAGGCACACATCCATCTTTAACATTCTTCAGCTTTCCTTCCTTGTCCGATACAGCACCTGAAAATTTAGCAGAAGCAACACTTTTATCTTGAGCTACCGCCTCTGCCTCAAGAAACCGTTCAGAGAGCACAATAGCTTCCTGTGTACTTCTACAACCTTGCAATATCAGGAAGGTCTGCATCCTTTCTGGTATGGCAGTCAAGAACTGTTCAAGAATGATGTTGTCTAACACAGTGTCTAGGGTTTTACCTTCTGGCTCCAACCATTTGGATACCAGCCCCTTTAGACGATGATAGAACGCTATCGGTGTCTCACCTGAACGCAGTCTGGCGTTCCGTAACTGACGATGATAGACAGAGGGTGTTAATCCTAGTCTATCTTTTATCGCTCTTTTCACTTCCTGGTAGTCATTGACTAAAGCCGATGGTACAGCTTGGTAGGCGGCTAAAGCCTCACCGGTCAGTGATATTGCCAACCTTACCGCCCATTGGTCTTTTGGCCAATTAGCTATCTGGAAATCAAAAAATAAATTACTCTATTCTTAACATTTGAGTTGACCTCTGATGAATCCAGCTCTCTTGAGTCGAATACTTCTAAAGAGGATTTTCAAGAGGACAGTGAAGATACCAGCAAGAAAAAGAAAGGAGTAGGAAAAACAAGACAATCCGAATGGAAGACGAGTTATCGGCACTAGCTGCCTCTAATAATACTACAGGAGAAGGACTGGTGATCAATATATCAGGAGAACCTATTACAGAGGATCAAATGGCAGTGTTAAATCGGGGTCTATCTTATGTACCAGCTATGATTTTGGATCCATTTCAATTTCGCCTGGATTTAGAGGCCTTAATAAGAAAATTGAGCTTAAAAACTTTTTTTGCAGCTCAAGAAGATCCCGGTACAACGAATCTACCAGGAGTTGATAGCCGTCGGGAAATGATCCCGTTTAAATCGACATGGTCCCCACCTGGCCCGACACACCCAGCTTTGATGATATTTAAGCAATTGATTTTACAGGATGTAGAAATTTTGGAAAGGTCACAGAGGCTTTCTTTCAATGCATTAACAAAAACAGAAAATAAGGCTTTGCAAGAATTAATTAAGCAGCCTAATATAGTAATTAGAAGAGCAGACAAGGGAGGAGCGATTGTCATCATGAGTAGAGAACAATACATCCAAGAGGCCCTACAACAATTGACAGACACATCAGCCTATGTGCGACTGGCAGTTGATCCTACAGCAGATCTAAAGAATATCACTACTCAAGCTTTAAAAGACAAATTAATTTCTCGAAAGGAATTCAAATTTTTAAACGTTGCATACCCCAAGACAGCATGTTTTTATCTAGTTCCCAAGATACACAAGAATATAACCCATCCACCAGGAAGGCCAATAGTATCTACTAGGGGATCCCTTCTGGAACCCCTATCAATTTTTATTGACTCCTATCTGCGCCCTTTATTGACGGACATCCCCTCATATATAAAAGATACGGCCCATTTTCTACGAATTTTTGAAGATAACCCACAATGGGCCACTCACCCTGATACACTTCTGGTCACCTTAGATGTGACAGCTTTATATACCAGCATCCCTCAGACACAAGCAATGGAGACAGTGGAGAGAACGTTACGGGAGAGAGGAGAGCTTTCCGAATATCAGCTGTTAGTTTTTTGTGCTTTAAGTTCTAATGTTTCCATCTATTATAAATTTTCTGATTCTTTATTAATATTCTAGCCTTTTGTAGGGCAAAAGGGATAGAATGACTCTCCTTTGAGGAAATGCTAAAGAGGTTAGCGCTCATCTGTTTGGAGAAGAAATGATTGAGGGGAGATATGAGAGGTTTATAGAATCCTGAATGGAATGGAATGGATAGATGCAAACTTATAGTTTACTCTTTTGAAAAATACAAGGGCTAGGGGACATACCATGAAGCTACAAAATAAGATATTTAAAAAAATTGTAGAAAATATGTTTTCTTTCATTGTATAATTAATCTTTGGAACTCATTACTGGAAGATGTGGTAAAAGCAGGTAGTGCAGCTAGGTTTAAAAAGAGTTTGGACAAATTCCTGGAGAAAAAGTCTATAAACCGTTATTAAGATAGGTCAAGAGAAAACCATTGCTTATCCCTAGAGATAAGAAGCATGGAACTGGCTACTTTTGGGATATGTCAGGTACTTGTGACCTGGACTGGCTATTGTTGGAAACAAGTGACTGGAACTAATAAATCTTTAGTTTGATGCAGTATGGCAGTTCTTATGAGGTTATTAGTGGTTCCATTTCCAAGTCACATTTATTTCAAGGTTGAAAGGCGATTCCACAATACTGGTCCTTTATAGTTAAAAGAACAATATGTTCCATTGGACCTTAAAGAGGAAACAGATGATCACATTTCAAATCAAAATTGAAAGCATGTTTATTTTTCCCCCAGGCCTTTCCTGAATGAATGGGGGTGGGGGGGGGGGGAGATAGAAGTGGTGTGGGGAGGGGGGGGCTTGGTGCTACTAATTATTAATTGCTGAGTTTTTAATTATTGATTTTGTATTATTGTGTTAATTTTTGGTGATGTATTTGTATATTTTTTTAATGTTGTAATTTAGATGAGAGTGCTTTGATTTTTTTTTCAAAAGGTGGGGTAATAAGTATACTAATCGAAATAAAAAGATAGCAGGACTTACTTGGAACCCACTATCTGCTTTGCTACAGCCAGGAAATATCTGATATTCCTGGCTGCAGGCAGCAATGGAAAGATACATTTATGATGGGATTCACTAACCTATAATACTGAGGTCCCATGGATTATTGAATCCCATTTTAAAGTTTCCTCCTGTAGAAGAAGGCACAAATGTCCTATTTCACAGAGGGTTAGTAAACAAGCCCATTGGTTTCTATCTTCTGGATTCTTTGAAAATAGTATACCTTTATGTTGGACTGCCTTGGGAGTTATTGATATAGAATAACTTTCAGGAGCGCATAGGCCCATTCTTTAGCTATGATCTTGAAAAATCATGTACGATCTCATCTTTGGATAATTCATATGTTGGTTATATAGCTGCAAAGAACCCACTTTTCGTTAGGACCAGTACAGCCAGCTTTCTCTTCTATGATTTCAAAGCCTGGTTGGTTTTTCTTCCCCTGCTTCCATTTTAAATAAGTCACAAAGGGATCGTTCACCCAAGAAAAAGGAAGAATGAGTTCCCCTTATATCACTTTCTTATTTTCTTGATGGATGCAGGTTTTAAGAGAGTAATTTTATAAACTCTCAAATGCGTATTTGGGAGTTAGTTTATAAAGCGGAGTATCTGTGTATTTTACTTTATAAAATAGGGGCATTTGGATGTGCCTTAGCACTAGAAGCCCCAAAGTGCGTCAATTGACGCAAATGCATCTTCGAAGTTGTATACCAGCGCCACTGCTAGAACCATGTCAGTCTTGTTCCATGACTTTGTTAGCAAGGTCAAGATGTTCAAATATGTGCATCGAAAATTAATGACAGATGCACCACCTAGCGGGAAAATGAATTTATACCTAGAAGCCCCAAAGTACGTCAATTGACGCACTCAATTGTCTTGGATGCGTCAATTGACGTACTTTGGGGCTTCTAGGTATAAATTTATGTTCCCACTAGGTGGCGCTCAATCACTGTTTACAGTTTTACTCCGACATTACAAACAATAAACACACGATGATGTCATGTAATGACCACATACTGCACGTATTTAACAGATAAGTAACTTCACATTAATTCACATCTGCATTTCATGCTAAACGCAGTCGTCTTGATAGTGCGTCAATTGACGCACTTTGGGGTTTCTAGGTAAAATTCCTTTTGGGGGTTCTAGTGTTAACCTAGATATGGCAGTAGATGCATGCACCTAGATTAGGCAGAATCACACATAAGTGATTTTTCCATAACTTAGGCATATGAATTCTGGCCCTGCCAATACTCTTCTTAAGCTCCACCCCCTGCAGATGCCAACAGAAAGAATGCACAATGAGACTTAAATGCGCTTGCAGAACAGCAACCGCCCAAAGCATGCGTGTAAGTGCTCATTCACTCACGTAAATCCTTTAAAATAGAGATTTACATGCATAAATTGTGCATACCTTTCCATGCGCCCCTTATAAAATCAGTTGCTAAATGTAGATAATTCACAAGTATCCTAAACCTAAATATTAAGAATAATATTGAGTTGCTGGACTTTCAGAATTCTCCAGTGAGGGACTTATCAGTCCATCTATGGAAAGGGGGAAGAAATGGTTTAATGTTAATCCCAACTGATCAACTCGTAAGCCTAGAGCTCTGCTGGGCAGAGAGAAATTACATTTACTTTAAAATCTCTTTTGAGCAGTAAGTGTAACTGGAAGAGAATTGCTTTGTGGCACAGAAGAGGAATACAAACTGTGAAACCATTAGTCGTGGGAATTTCAACAATTAGTGCATAATAGCAAAGGGCCAAAGCTTAGTGCAGTGGTCTCCCTTTCGATTTGGGTGCCCTGTTGACTTCATAAATGAGTCAATGTCGTTTCAAATTTCTAACCGGAAATCTTTCTTTCATCACACCAATAGCTTGGAGATAAAACTTTCCAAAATATGTTGGGCAAACAGCATAATTTTTACAAAGGTCTAAAAAGAAAGCATGGTTTTGAATGATTTTCCCCTCATTTGTCTGTAGCAAGTCAAAAGAACAGAAAAAAGGGTCTGTAAACTATTTTATTACAATAAGGGGCATGTTTACTAAATCGCGTTAGGTTTTTGCAGCTAACATGCCAAAAAAGTGCAGTTAACGCATGGCTTTTGCAGCTAATGCAGCGCTATGTGTTGCAGGAATGCACAACATTTCCCCAGTAGATAATACACCAATAGTGCCCAAAACATGGTCAGGGAGCATCATGGATGCAGTTAACGCCACCAATTAAGGTGGCATTAGTTTCACTTGCGCAGTCTGCAATTCTGACGGTTATCATCCGCTGTTGAAGCTTGTAGTAACCATGCATTGCAGATCTGCCAACTCTCCAACCTAATCCCACCCACCCCTGCAGATAGCTTGTTTCTGCAAATAGCGCAGAAGCTGGCTGCATTATCTACAGTTGCCCCGCATTGATTGCTATCATAGCCAGATGGCATGCACTATCTGCCGCATTAGCAGCTAATGCGGTTTAGTAAACATGCTCCTAAGGGTGTCATTTTTATACAGCATTTTCCACATATAAAGCATGTTTTGCATGCATAAAGGGTTATTATAAAATTGCATGGCTAAATACATAAACCAAATGCATAAACCAAATTTAATATAGTGACAATGCTCCAAAAATCAAAACAAACAAACAAATAGATTGGGACATAAAATATCTGACAAGTCCTATAACCTAATTCACACCTAAAGATACCATTAGATACAAGAGAGGAACATCAATAATGTGGCTAAATTTGCCAATTAATAATTCACTTCTCGCCATGCCACAAAATAATCATGTTTCTCTCCTTATGTGTAAACACAAAAGTGATAATGTGCATGCTCTTCATATCCAGTTCAATATTTTCCAGCTATGTGAAGCTAATAATCATCTTCATCAGTATTGGTTTATACAACATTGCTTCCTATAAGGCATAGTGTCGTCAGGTGCCCCCAGTGGCCAGTGACTGTAAGGGCACACTGAGCATTTTTATTATTTTTAAGGAGCAATGGCTCTTTAAGGCCCAGTGCAGTTTGGTCCTTGGAGTTTTAGCTCCTTGTGAGAACAAATTATATAAGCCAAGAGTGGAGGGTAATAAGGCTTTATTTACCCTTTACCGCAAGGGTTCACTAAGACATAAGAAAATAAAGATAGTCCTTCTTTATAAAGGGTTCCACCAAATAAGCAGGCATATAACTGTTATAAGCTTCACAATTGAATGCAGGGTTTAACTGAGGATTCTTTCATTCCAAAGTAAATTAAACAAGCAGGCAAACAAACTGTTATAAGCTTCACAATTGATTGCAGGGTTTCTTTTATATTTACAGTTCTACTAAGGACTCAAGACTAGTAGTAGCACAAAAAGTACAATCCATGGATTCATCCTGAGGAATGGGAATAGTATTCTCAAACTCTATTTTCATGGACTCTGTGTCACTGGCATCTCCCTCTGAATAAGTGCTTTCCCTTACGGCTACAAGTTTAGAGTGTCTGCCTCTGCTTCTTTGCTTCCAGTAAGACTCTTCTGTTAAGCCCTTAGGTATTGTTTTGAAAAGCTCTGCTTTCTTCCCTCTTCTCATATACTGAGCGTCTGCTTTATCAGAGTTTCTAGGAGCAAGGCTTTCTTTTAAAAGTAAAGAGCCACCATACCTTGGCTTCCTGCAGCTGCTACACCTGGAGCTCTCTCTCTGACATACTTCTCTCTAGAGACAGGTTTTCTTGTGCAGTGCTTTGCCCTCCTGAAACCCAGGAAAACCTGGTGAGGATTCCCAACCTCTGTGCTTCTGTGTAAAGGTAGCTTTGTTATAGGAACCTCTCCTTCTTGTACCTTGTAATCCTGGTCCAGTGACCTCAGGTGAATGTAGGCTTCTCTCAAAGCATGGCTCCTTGGTTTTCCGTACTCCTCTTTCAGCTGTTACTGCTCTTCTTGTGCTGCTTGTTGTGCTGCTGGCAGATGAAATTTAATGTGGACAAGTGCAAGGTTATGCACCTAGGGAAGAACAACCCAAACTATGGTTACACGATGCAAGGTTCCACATTAGGAAACACCACCCAGGAAAAAGATTTAGGCGTCATTGTGGATACCATGTTAAAACCCTCGTCCCAGTGTGCAGCGGCGGCCAAGAGAGCAAATAGAATGCTAGGTATGATAGGAAAGGAATGGAAAATAAAACAAAAGATATTATAATGCCTCTATATCGTTCCATGGTGAGACCGCACCTTGAATATTGTGTGCAATTCTGGTCGCCGTATCTTAAAAAGGATATAGCGATTTTAGAAAAGGTTCAGAGAAGAGCCACCAAAATGGTAACGGGGATGGAAGGATACTCCTATGAAGAAAGGCTAAAAAGGTTAGGGCTCTTTAACCTGGAAAAGAGACGGCTGAGGGGAGATATGATAGAAGTCTATAAATTAATGAATGGAGTGGAACGGGTAATTGTAGATCGATTGTTTACGTTATCAGAATATAGAAAGACTAGGGGACATGCAATGAAGCTACAGAGTAAACTATTTAAGACTAATAAAAGAAAATATTTTTTCACTCAACATGTAATCAAACTCTGGAATTTGTTACCGGAGGATGTAGTAAAGGCTGTTAGTGTAGCTGGGTTTAAAAAAGGTTTGGACAAGTTCCTGGAGGAAAGGTCCATAAACCGTTATTAAGAAGTGACCGAAGATATCAATGCTTGACCCAGTACAAGCATTGTGGAACTTGTGTCTCTTGGGGAAACTGCTAGGTACATATGACCTAGATTGGCCACTGTTGGAAACAGAATACTGGGCTTGATGGACCTTGGTCTGACCCAGTAGGGTATATCTTATGTTCTTATGTTCTTATCCTTGATCCAGCTATGTTACTTGGGCTGGGAGTGTCACTCCTTCCAGCCAAACTGCTTCTCCTGGCAGCCTCTCTCTGGACTCCATCTCTCTGTGCTCTGCCCCTCTGGACTCTATCCCTCTGGATAGTCTCTGTCTGGATTCTGTCCCTCTGGGCTTTCTCCGTGTGGACTCTCTCCTTCTCCACACTCCTTCTCCTTCCTTCTGGCGGAACTGATGCCGGCTGAGTTCCCTCCGAATGGATTCCCCCTAACTGGATTTCTCCTCCACACCACTTCCTTCTGGCTGTCTTTCCTTTATAAAGGCATTTAACCTTTGAAACTCCCGGGCTTGCCTTCAGGTGCAGCTGGTTAACACTCATACAATCAGTGGCTGGGCATGTTGACTCAGCCTCTGTAGGATTACTCCTGCCCCCTCTAGCTGTGCTACGAGGTAATTGCATCTTCTGCATATTCACAGCTCTATGAAAGATAGGGTTTTTTTCTAAACCTGCACCTTCCGTGGCTCCACCCTCATGACACATTTCCCATCTTAAAATATTACGGGCTGAGTTTTCATCTTTACTACAGCACGTAATCCTTGACCTTGCATCTGCGTTATAATGCAGCTTTCCTGCTCTGTGTTCTACTTTGTATTTGTATGTCTGCAATGCCATGTACTTGGATCCTTTTCTAACTGACGTAAACAAGGCCAATCTTTCGTGCCAATGTCGAAGGACATTTATGTGGTATACCTGTTCATGTCCCTTTGTATCTTGTATTAAATACGAGGCAGGACCCAGTGGTTTAACTACTGTATAGGGTCCCCTCCATTGGGCTTCAACTTTCGGGGTAGGCCCGGATACCAAAACTACTACCTTCTCACTGGCGGTTAGTTGTCTGGGCTGGGTACCTTGGTCATAATACTTTTTCTGCTTCTGCTGACTATCCTTCAGCTTCTCTTCGGCAAGACGAGAGGTCCACCTTAGACGGCTTCTTAAATTTCTCAAAAACTGCAGTATTCCCAATTCGTTTTCTCCTGGAAGGGGTGTCAGTACATCCTTGAACTCCCCCAACATGCTGGACAATTTCTGCCACTGTACTGTAGAGAGTTCATCGCTGATGCGCGGCTCAGGATTGGTTTTGCAGTCAGACAAAAGTGTGCCCAGATCTTCATCCGGTTGCTTTCCCACTACTGCTACAAATCTTTTCATCTCACCTTGACTGGTGGAGCCGAACCCTCCAATCCCTCTGCTCGTGTGGGTTACCATAGCGACTTCCTCCAGGATCGAGAAACCAACCCTCTCGCATATTATCTGGGCGATGCGATCCCCTGTTTTCACCTCAAAATCTTCATCCGTGAAATTAAATAGCAGGACCTTTATGACGCCTCTGTAGTCTGGATCGACCACTCCAACGCCTACATCAATAAAATGCTTGGAGGCCAAGCCCGAGCGGGGCGCAATCCTACCATAGCATCCTGGTGGCAGCTCCAGTTGAATACCGGTGTTAATTAAGGCTCTGCCGCGCCTGGGAACAATTTGACTTTCTGCGCTATACAAGTCATACCCTGTGGCCTGGGCTGATGCTCGACAGGGACTTCAAGCTTGCCTGGAGGTCTTACAAAATTTTAAGGCGAACCTCTTTACAGGCGCCTCCTGTACTTTGAGTTTGGGTCCTTTAGCTTTCCCTAAGAGGGGACTAGGAACTACCTTTCCCTTAGAGGGAGTGCCCGTGGACATAAAAGCTTCTCGGGGTGTTAAGCCTTCTTCTAAGCCTCTTTTAAACTGGGACCAGTCTCTGCCCAAGACTAACTCCTGAGGTAACCTGCGTACCACAGCAACCAACATTTTCCTCATTATTCCCAAACCTCTCACAATCAGGTTATATACAGGGTAAAATGTGGCAGCACCATGAACACATTTTATCTTCACTTTGCCCTCTGGTTGATCTGGTGCGGATTCAGCTCGCTCTTTAATTACAGACCATAGCTTGTGAGAAATCATAGTTTGATCCACGCTAGAGTCAAGAAGAGCTTTGGCAGCAACCCCTTGTACAGTCACGTCCAACACAAACGCTTCACATAGTGTTTTTCTGTTCACGCCTATGAGAGCAGTACGTGCTTGGCACTCACTCCTTACGTGACCCGCTTTCCCACAGGTAAAACATCTTTTATTGTGACTCCTTAATACAGCATTAACATTTTTTACATCACGAGTTTTACAATGTGAGAGACTTCCTGATGACTGCTTGAATGCACCCACAGCCATCTTTGAAACTTCCTCAGTTTGTTGGGTGGCCATTTCCGCCTCCAAATATCTCTCTGTCAAGATAATGGCTTCTGCGGTGGTGCGACAATTCTGCAGGATAAGGATGCTCTGCACATTGTTGGGTACTGCAGACATGAATTGCTCTAGGACTATCACATCCATTAATGTCTCAACCGTCTTCTCATCAGGCCTTAGCCACTTTGCGGCTAAGCTCCTCAGCCTGTGTCCCAATGCTTTTGGTGTCTCACCTCTTTTAAGGTGTGCGGCCCGCAGCATGCGATTATACACGAGGGGAGTCAGACCCAAGCGATCCCTGATGGCCTTCACTACCTCGGTATAATCATTTGCTGATGAAGTTGGCATTGCCCTATAAGCCGACAGCGCCTCCCCTGTGAGAGAAGCTGCCAGTCTAATAGCCCATTGTTCTTTCGGCCAGCCTACCGAACCTGCTATCCTTTCGAAGGAGTCCAGGAAGTCATCGATGTCATCTATAACTGCTAACTTCCCTAAGGTTAAAGAATCATAGGAGCATTGTCCTACCGGACAGTTGCCCAGTCCAGAACTCTGTCCCAGAAGACTGGAGGCTGCTTCCTGCACCTTTTGTTGATGGGCTACCCAAGCCTCCATCATCTGCAAGACAGGTCTTTGTTGCTCTTGCAGAGCCAAGATTGCTTGCTGCTGTGTTTGACAAGCCAGTTCTCTTTGAATGTCGAACTGCTGAGCCATCCAAGCGAACATCTCTTTCTGCTCCATGTTGATGAGATTTCTTAGGGAAACACAGAAAAAAAACAACAAGTGTGGTCTGATAACACAATCAGCCCCCCCCCCCCCTTTTCCTTTTTTTTTTTTCTCCTCAAATTTCAAACCAGCATCCAAAACAGCTCTGCCCCTCTACCTTTTACCTGGTAGAAGTGTTGAGTCCAGCTTTCAGAAAAAGGACGCTGCTGCTCTATGGCATAGCACTCTGCGACTGCTGCTAGCAACACCACGGCCTTCCTCTCCGGATTTCCTTCTTCCGGTCCGGGTTTTCCACTTCCAATCCGGGCTTTTCCTCTTCCAGTCTGGGTTTTCCTCTTCCAGTCTGGATTTTCCTCTTCTGGTCCGGGTTTTCCTCCTCCGGTCCGGGTTTTCCCAGCTTAGTACTGGTGGTTTCTTCTTTTCCTGTACGTCTTAGGGTGGTATCCTTATCCGAACAACTACGCCATTATGTCGTCAGGTGCCCCCAGTGGCCAGTGGCTGTAAGGGCACGCTGAGCATTTTTATTATTTTTAAGGAGCAATGGCTCTTTAAGGCCCAGTGCAGTTTGGTCCTTGGAGTTTTAGCTCCTTGTGAGAACAAATTATATAAGCCAAGAGTGGAGGGTAATAAGGCTTTATTTACCCTTTACCGCAAAGGTTCACTAAGACATAAGAAAATAAAGATAGTCCTTCTTTATAAAGGGTTCCACCAAATAAGCAGGCATACAACTGTTATAAGCTTCACAATTGAATGCAGGGTTTAACTGAGGATTCTTTCATTCCAAAGTAAACTAAACAAGCAGGCAAACAAACTGTTATAAGCTTCACAATTGATTGCAGGGTTTCTTTTATATTTACAGTTCTACTAAGGACTCAAGACTAGTAGTAGCACAAAAAGTACAATCCATGGATTCATCCTGAGGAATGGGAATAGTATTCTCAAATTCTATTTCCATGGACTCTGCGTCACTGGCTTCTCCCTCTGAATAAGTGCTTTCCCTTATGGCTACAAGTTTAGAGGGTCTGTCTCTGCTTCTTTGCTTCCAGTAAGACTCTTCTGTTAAGCCCTTAGGTATTGTTTTAAAAAGCTCTGCTTTCTTCCCTCTTCTCATATACTGAGCATCTGCTTTATCAGAGTTTCTATGAGCAAGGCTTTCTTTTAAAAGTAAAGAGCCACCATACCTTGGCTTCCTGCAGCTGCTACACCTGGAGCTCTCTCTCTGACGTACTTCTCTCTGGAGACAGGTTTTCTTGTGCAGTGCTTTGCCCTCCTGAAGCCCAGGAAAACCTGGTGAGGATTCCCAACCTCTGTGCTTCTGTGTAAAGGTAGCTTTGTTATAGGAACCTCTCTTCCTTGTACCTTGTAATCCTGGTCCAGTGAACTCAGGTGAATGTAGGCTTCTCTCAAAGCATGGCTCCTTGGTTTTCTGTACTCCTCTTTCAGCTGTTACTGCTCTTGTTGTGCTGCTTGATCCAGCTACGTTACTTGGGCTGGGAGTGTCACTCCTTCCAGCCAAACTGCTTCTCCTGGCAGCCTCTCTCTGGACTCCGTCTCTCTGTGCTCTGCCCCTCTGGATAGTCTCCGTCTGGATTCTGTCCCTCTGGGCTTGCTCCATGTGGATTCTCTCCTTCTCCATACACCTTCTCCTTCCTTCTGGCGGAACTGCTGCCGGCTGAGTTCCCTCCGAATGGATTCCTCCTAACTGGATTCCTCCTCCACACCACTTCCTTCTGGCTGCCTTTCCTTTATAAAGGCATTTTACCTTTGAAACTCCCGGGCTTGCCTTCAGGTGCAGCTGGTTAACACTCATACAATCAGTGGCTGGGCATGTTGACTCAGCCTCGTAGGATTACTCCTGCCCCCTCTAGCTGTGCTGCGAGGTAATTGCATCTTCTGCATATCCACAGCTCTATGAAAGACAGGGTTTTTTCCTAAACCTGCACCTTCCATGGCTCCAGCCTCATGACAATAGTCAGGAGCACCATAAATTCAACACAGTTACCTGACTTTGATGGCTTAGCAGATTATAAGACTACCCTTGCTGAAGGCAATCTAAACAGAAGCACAGTCAAGGATAAACTTCATAAGCATTTGATAGCTGCAATTCCAAATCCTTTTGTTAACAGTGACATAACTCCACTCCAGTGCCCAAACTGAGGACCATATAACATGCCCATGCTTCCCACCATTGGACCAACTCCACCAATCACTGCACGAGTTACATACTTTTTATAATCAATACAAAGCAGTCCATTTCAGATGATAGTTTAATCCACAAGGAGACACTGAATGTAATTATTACTCCATTGTTCACTGCATAATTCAGTGGAGGGGAATTTTAGAAGGTACATCCATGTGCAATCTGGGACATCTAAGCCACAATGTCTGAAAAAAAGGCAAGCATGTCCAGGTGCAAATACAATTTCACAAATGTGAATATTCCCAATACAGTCATTTGCAGGGGCTTCTACATAAATGTCCCCAGAGTAGTATTTTAGAACCCAGCTGCCTACGAATAACCTACTAGTTAGAGTAATGTGATAGGAACAAGGAAGTGAGGGTTCAATCCCAATGCTGCTATCGTTGAAAATGTGCTAACTACCAGGGAAGATGGAGTGCTTTCTTCTCTATACCCTTTAGATGCTATTCAGCCAAACAATATGGCCATAAAATACAAAAAAACAGATGTTCTCGACATCACGAAAGACACTAACTTCACCCCACTCACTGCAATAACCATTGCAGGAACATGGCTACAAGTAAAACCTGAAGCTCATTACCTGGGAGTACACTAGACCAATGTCTGACCTTAATTCCACATAACAAAATCCTCAAACCACTTCTAGATAAACAAGACTTTTACACAGTGTTCCAGACAATCATATTCCCCCATCTGGACTATTGTAACCTCCTCTTTCAAGGCCTGCCAAAATATGCACTTCATCCCCTTCAACTAATCCAAAACACAGCCACATGTATACACTGCAATGCCTCAAGACCACATAACCCCATTACTTAAGCAGAGGTATTGGTTACCCATCATGGAGCAAATAAAGTACAAGATCTTTCTCACCATATTCGGTCACTTGTGGCTTATCATCTGTTTACCTCCAATCACTAATACAAAAAACACCCAAGAACAGATCCAGAAGAACAAACTCCCTGAACAACATCCAATAGGGCCTTCTCACTATACTCCTCAACCTCATGGAATGCACTCCCAGAAAACCTACGTGCCATAAATGATCTAGCAGACTTCCAAAGGAAACTAAAAACACACCTCTTTTTGGGACACTTCACCGACTAGACATAGCTATGATATCTTACAAGGAACTGAGTGATTCTACCATGTGTAACCATACCCCTGACTACTCAGTACCACAAGTTATTGTTACATATACAATTTTTCCTGAGTTTCCACCATCTGTTACTATACAGGCTCATTCTGAGCCACGAATAGCGGGAATGGACGTCCATCTCAGCTATCCATGCCCCCTCCCACCAGCGTCTAGCTTCACCGCCGGTTGTATAGGGAAGCTAGACGGGATGGGAAAGGGGAGGATCAGGGGTGGTGTTTGGGTGGGCAGTGGGCAGTCACTGGCCCCAGACATACAGGGCCGATTCTAAACATTTTCCGGGGCTGGCAACTTGAATGGAGAAGTTATTCCACATCCGAGGTGGAATAACTTCCCTGGATGTCGGAGATCGGCAGGCCCAGGGCTGAGAAAGGGCAGCAGGGGACAGAGAGCATTTCCCACAGCCCAATCCTGGCCCTGGGAGGCCAAATTGGGGGTCGTGCTGTGGGGAATAAATTGTTTGTTCCAGCAGCTGGGATTGCGGCTTTTAAATTGAGCCAGGTGCCATGGCAACTGGATGCCATGGTGCCGCGGCTCCATTTAAAAGCCCTGACTGAGTTAGTTGGGTAATGCCTGTACATGCAGGCCAGGCTGAATCGCAGTCCTGGCCTGCACGTACAGGCCTGATCATGATTCTGATCCCACGGGGCTAGATATGCCCCATGGGATCAGAATCACGATGCCCCCTGTACATCCGGTTCAGACTGGACATACAAAGGGTTCTATGTCCAGGACAGAATCAGGCTGATAGTGTTATACTTACATAAATAATGTTGCCTGGGATTTTTTTGTGCCTTCAGGTCAGTGCTGACTCCTGGCAACCCAGCTACCTCTGTGTTTTCTTGGCAATGTATCACTGGAAGTAGATTGCTAAGCCATTTCTTCTGAGGCAATGGTGGGTAAAATGACTTGCCCAAGGTCACAAGGCATGCCAGTGGGACTTGAACCTTTTATCTTCTGGGTACTAGGCTACTCCTCCACTCCAGTGTTATACTTACATAAATAATGTTGCCTGTTACCTAGTTTAAATATATTTGATGTAAAGTCATATTGAGCCATGTTATTCATCATGTAAACTATTCTGACTTGTAGATATAGCAATATATAAGAATAGCTACAAAAATAAATAAAAAAATGAGTATTGATCATGTCTGGAGCAGGTTTAAACTTGGACCTGGCTTCTAAAATAGCTCTGGAGACATCTATGTGCTTTTGACGTCTTTATGCCCTTTTTTGGATGTCTGAAACACAAATAGGGCTGACAAAATGACCCCCTTATTCTATAAGTCTCCTACAATCTGCACATCAGTGTGATCAATGATGGCAAATTTCAACTAAGAGGTATCATGACCTTTTTTGACATAGTGAAACCCACTGTTTTGCAAGGCCTCTCTTATGCTCAGTGAGCCATGTACAAACCATCCTGCTTCTCTGGCCAACATACAAAGAGAGACACAGATGATGACATAAATTTGGTATGCAGTCACATGAAAACTAAAAAACCGTTGGGTCATATGTTGGCAATTTTACTGGATTATCAATATAATCATAGGGGCAATTTCACCAAATGGGTTAGTTTTGCGCATACTATGACAGTAGGAACCCCAGTCCTAAGCCAGGTTATATGGAATATGTTCTGAGTCACTCAGATGTATTGCTAATACTTGGCATAGTACTTGCACTGCATCAAAGAGAACCTCCTTCTGGAATTTATAAGATGTAACGTGTATGGGTAATTTGTCAAGATGTGCTTGGAAATTCCTCTTAATCAAGCCTGTGCCATTCAATACATTGGGAAATATCTCGGTATCTTTCTGCTACATTTTCTTGGTCTCTGACTACATTTCTTGGTTCTTGAGGATCTTTACCCTCTCGATGCGATTCACAGAATAGTCACTTCGAAAACGTGTGGGCAAACAGAGCACTGCTAGAATGGCTGAAAACTCATGCATACTGGCACGGTTTCTATTCCCTGGACATATATGAATGTACCAACATATCTATCCCCTGGAACACTGAAAAAGTTTATAAAATGTCCCAAAATTTTGAAATGTTTCACTTTAAACATTCTCAAAAAAAGGTAAAACACATATTAATGGTGGTGATATCTCTGATGAGCAGACCAAATCAGTAATAAATCATCAATATATCACTTCCAAAAGGAGAATGTATAATTTAAATAAAGAGTGGGGCAACCAAAGGTTTTCAAAATGATCAATATAAAGACCGTCCACCTCTGGAGCCATGGTTGCTCTCATTGCTTTCCTTTTTACTTGAAGTAAAAATATATCCTCTCCCATTAATATTATAAGAACATAAGAACATAAGATATGCCATACTGGGTCAGACCAAGGTCCATCAAGCCCAGTATTCTGTTTCCAACAGTGGCCAAACTAGGTCATATGTACCTAGCAGTTTCCCCAAGAGACACAAGTTCCACAATGCTTGTACTGGGTCAAGCATTGATATCTTCGGTCACTTCTTAATAATGGTTTATGGACCTTTCCTCCAGGAACTTGTCCAAACCTTTTTTAAACCCAGCTACACTAACAGCCTTTACTACATCCTCCGGTAACAAATTCCAGAGTTTGATTACACGTTGAGTGAAAAAATATTTTCTTTTGTTGGTCTTAAATAGTTTACCCTGTAGCTTCATTGCATGTCCCCTAGTCTTTCTATATTCTGATAACGTAAACAATCGATCTACGTTTACCCGTTCCATTCCGTTCATTAATTTATAGACTTCTATCATATCTCCCCTCAGCCGTCTCTTTTCCAGTTTAAAGAGCCCTAACCTTTTTAGCCTTTCTTCATAGGAGTATCCTTCCATCCCCTTTACCATTTTGGTGGCTCTTCTCTGAACCTTTTCTAAAATCGCTATATCCTTTTTAAGATACGGCGACCAGAATTGCACACAATATTCAAGGTGCGGTCTCACCATGGAACAATATAGAGGCATTATAATATCTTTTGTTTTATTTTCCATTCCTTTCCTTATCATACCTAGCATTCTATTTGCTCTCTTGGCCGCCGCTGCACACTGGGCCAAGGGTTTTAACATGGTATCCACAATGACGCCTAAATCTTTTTCCTGGGTGGTAGTTCCTAATGTGGAACCTTGCATCGTGTAACCATAGTTTGGGTTGTTCTTCCCTAGGTGCATAACCTTGCACTTGTCCAATTGTGTTGTTTTTTTCTATGACTGTATAGGTTTTGATTCTATATACTTGCCAGACTGCTTCTCTATACCCAAAAGTTCTTTATCCCACCCCAATATGATTTTTATTACCTATATCATTACAATCTCTTGCTTTTTTCTTTATGTGACACTTTTAAATCCCCATGCCATATTTTTACCTGGTTCTTAAAAACTAATTTTTACCCAATGTATAAATTACATGTATATCTTCTTTGGATATGTTAACAATATCTGGCATCACATCACCCTGTGAAAAAACAAATAAAGACTCTCTAAAGTAATTCAGCTCATTGAGCATTGTCTCCTGGAGTAGAATTTGTGATCCATAAAGCAGTAAAATACCTAATATACTGTGCACACAATGCAGTGTTTGGCAAAAAGCAAGGGTATCATAAATCATTCAATATGTTAAAATGTGCTGTAATCATACACACTCTACTAGTGGTTTCATATCCACTACTGTAACTGAAGAGTCCCAGAGCTCATAAAGATGAATATCATCTTGCTTATGCATTTTTTATGGAAAGCATCAAATTGAAAAATTCTTAAAATAGAAGACCTTAAGAAATGTCTTTGAAAATTAGAGTATCCTGCATGATATTTGAGCACACGTTAAAAACTGGACATTCTTTAAACTTACTGTATCTCTTGCCCATTATGCAACTGATTACTCATGTAGAAGTATTTATGTAATTATTTAGTTAGTTGGTTGGTGGATACTTTTTACCAAAGCGCCCATAATGAGGTATATAAAAAAAATCGAAATTGTACAATGGCCAACATAAAATAAAGCCCAGTCATTATTCTCCCAAAAAATTGCTTTCAAATACAATGTTTGTAAACTGAATGCAGTAAAATATATTGTACCACTCCTCCAACAGAAATCATCCATTCCAAGACCCAATAACTTATTCATACCCTACCCAAGAATTAAGAAGACACCTGAATCACACATCCCCATAGACAATTATATCTCTGTTAAAGGCCCTCTCAAATAGCCAGGCATTGACTTTCTTCCAGAAAGTTAGATAATCCTGTTCTAAGTGCAACTTCCATGGATGTGTATTCTCTAAATAGGGCCGGTAGTAAGTAAAGGCCATATGCTGTGAATATTTCAATTTCAGTTACTCTGGAACTGAAACAATAATTGCTGACTTGAATGTATAGACTAGAAGGAACATAGGGCCTCAGAAGCAACCTACAAGTAACATGGTACCTGATTAAACAATGATGTTGAGACCAAACATAGCACTTTAAATTGTTTGATTTCCACCATTAGACGTCAGGTATCACAGGAATAATATGGTCATGAAACTTTTTCTTCTAGTTTCCAGAACTGTGCTCTGGGTAACCCCAGATACAGACTATTATTTATTTTATTTATTTATTTATTTAATTGGATTTGTATACCGCTTTATCATATAATCAAAGCGGTTAAGACAAACAAAAGTACAAAAAGTGAAGGTGAAATGAAAATATATACATAGTTTGCTGAAAATAGGATATAGTGTAAAAGAAACAACTGTACTATCTACATTGTGAGCTATATTAAAGTGTGAGCCATTATACAATATATATATGATTGGTCTTTCTAAAAACCGTAGTATTCAGTAAATAGAACAATCCAGGCTCAATATGATGAGTGCTTGTGTTACTAAATTATCCTGGGGTATGTAAATCCATATACATCTAAGAAAGTGTAAAACAATAATAAAGAAATTTACATTAGACGGTGCCAGCCTAACAATTATACACAAATACAATTCCAAACACTATCAGAGGAAAACTAGCTCATCGGTTTTATGAAAGATCCTATTTATTTTTACTAGAAATAAATAGGTTGTTCAGTCTTCACTTCATTTAGATCAGATGTTATAGCACAGGCGACTCAGTCAATATGACCAGGAGGCAGATATGCCAAAGTGTGAGGTCACCACAAAATTGGGTTTCATGTAGAAAAGTGTGCAAATCATTCACAAGCACACAACAACATCAACATTTCAGCTTTTCACACATTTTCCATGTGAAACTCTATGCAGTTAAAGTTATTCAGTTCAACCTATTCATAACAATTGTTGCCCTAAAGTTTATAAGAACTCTATCTGGTCAAGTCTAGGCTAGTATATTCAGTGGTCTGATTTAGGGTTATAGTTACTATGGAGCATTTACCTTTTTTGTGTGCGTTAACATGATTAACATTCATTATTAATAACTAGATCTCATTGCATAAAAGGGGACTGGTGGTATACAGTACATAAATTGCACTAATGTGCTGATTGGTAACTCACCTTTGTAACTACGGACCTTAACCAGAAATGTCTGCTGAATATTCAGTTATAGTTAACCATTGAATCATATTTTACCTGGTTACGTTTAAGCAGGTATCTTCATGCTGGATATCAAGATCTTTGCTTTCAACTTTGTGTAGGAAACAAAGGGACTTAAAGGGCGTGCTGTACTAAGCATTTCTTGCATAGACAAAAAAGGCCTAGTCATGACAATTTATTTTTTTTAGACAGTTTTGTATACCACCTTATCCTTCAAACAAAGTGGTCACAACACAATTGGGGGATACATTTAACACAAGGGGATATGAGACACAGACACTAATACTTACAGGGAACATGGGCAATGGAGGGTTAAGTGGCTTGCCCAAGACCACAAGGAGCACCTGTGGGACTAGAAACCCCAGTCCTTCTGTCCCAAGGTTTCTGTCCTCTAGTGGGATTTGAGCCCCTGACCTTCTGGCCTGAGGTAACTTGCCCCAACCACTAGGCCACTCCTCCCTCAATGCATGCTAAAAACAAAAAATTAGTAGTAGTATAGTCCCTTGCAGAGCTGATTGCTAAATTTTTGTTAACCATCATTTTAGCAGTTGTGAAGGCAAATTTTAGATAGTTCGTGGAGATGGGAACTGAGATGACAAGGTAGGAATATACACAATTCTGGCGGTATTTTAGAAAAAGTTCTGCCAAACTTAGATCCTCTTCTAAAATACCCAAATGGACATGCAGAAATGGACATATATTTGCCAACATGTAAAGATATAAGAGCCAATTTGCAAATCTACACATGTGAAAAATCAATAAAGGCAATTTGGCAATTTATACATGTAAGTGCCGACACCTGCATGTATAGCTTAGTATTTCACATCTTATACATATAAGTTATACATGTAAGTTGGTATTGTGCAAAACTATACGGTACATATAAATGCCACCAATTATCTAGAGGCCACTACCTTTAATTCAATTCCATTTAGAAGGGAAATAAACAGCGGCAGATTAAGAAAGATAACCGCCTTAATCTCTCCTGTAAAGACCTGATCTAGACAATCACTTTCTTAAAAACCTATCTGTGTCAGGAACAGCAATAAATGCCATTGTGGATATATTTGGTTATACCTGTGCATTCCCTATTCCCTAACCATGCCCCCAACACATCCCTTGCAATTTCTAGATATTATGGACATCCACATGTAAATTTATCCCTCTTCAGAAATACCATTTACATGCGAATACCACGTGGAAATTGTAAATAAGGTTTCTAAAAGAACCCTCATTCCTTTTTTTTATAATTCTCTACTTATTTCAAGTTTTTAAAGTACAAAACAGATAGGGGGCAATTCAGAGAAGGATGTGCCAGGAGGAGGTAAATGCACAACACGTGCAAGTCATGTCCCCTGAGAGATCCCTGTGTTTGCCCCATGTCCTCTGAAGTCAGATACTGTCCACAACACCACCACCTCCAATGGGAGACTATCCTGTGCAGCCACCACTGTGTCTGCAAAGAAACATCCCTGCATACTATACCTGAGTCTATCTCCTACCACTCCAATCCAATGTCACCTTGTAGCAGAGCATGCTGACAATTGAAGGAGGCTCCCAACCTGTGCATACATGCCATGGAAGTATACAAATGTTGCAGTCATATCACCGCCATCCTGCTGTCTCACCAATATATACCTAAAAGATCCATAGGCCTGCCCTCAGATGTCCAAAATGTAGACCACCAACCATATTAGTAGCCACCCTCTGTATTGACTTCAACCTGTGAACATCCATTTGAAGGAGCGGGCACAAGAATTGCATACAAAACCATAAATGTGGATGTACTGAAGACCCACAGTGGCCTGAAAAAGTATACATCCCCTTGGTGTTAGTCCTATTCTGTCTCATGATGTACAATCTGGAATGAAGATGGAGGGTCATATGGATGTTAGGTAAGGGACCTAACAGTATAGCCCAAACTGGTGAAGTGAAATGACAATAAAATACCTTGTATATACAAAATCAAGTACAAACTGAAAAGGTGTGAGTGCATATGTTTTCAACCCTCTGTCTATGAAACCCCTAAATAACATCAAGTTCAACCAATTAACAACAGATGTCACATAATTAGGTCATCAGGGTCCACCTGCGTGCAAGCAGTGTCACATGATCTATCACATGATGCCTGTACAAATATACCTGTTCCAAAAGGCCCAGACTCTGCCACACCACTAAGTAAGCAACATGAAGATGAAGGAGCACTCCAAACAGGTCAGAGACAAAGTTGTGGAGAAGTATAGATCAGGGTTGCGGTATAAAACAATATCCCAAATTCCGAATACGCCATGGAGCAACATGAACTCCATTAAAACAAAATATAAAGAATATGGCACCATGACAAACCTGACAAGAGAAGGCAGCCCACCAAAACTCACAGTCTAGGTAAGGAGAGCATAAAACAGAGATGCCATAAGGACATCAAGGAGAACACTGAAGGAGCTGCAAACATCCACAGCGGAGATGAGAGTATCTGTCCATAGGACCATGTTAAGCCAAACATTCCACGGAGTAGGGCTTCATGGAAGAGTGGCCAGACAAAAGCCATTGCCCAAAGAAAGATAGAAGAAAACGCGTTTGGACTGTGCACAACAGTATGTGGCGGTCCCGCCAAACATATGAAAGAAGGGTCTCTGGTCAGATGAGATGAAATTTGAACTATCCGCCCATCATGGGAAATGCCATGTGTGGTGCAAACCCAACATGTCCAATTACCCCAAAACCCTATGCCCACAGTGAAACATGGTGGTGACAGCTGTGTGGATGTTTCTCATCGGCAGGGACAGGAAAACCGGTCAGGACTGTAGGAATGATGGATGGCACAAAATACAGGGCATGTCATGAGGAACACCTGTTTCAGTCTGCCAGAGACGATCATCTCTCAAACAGACGTCCATATGACCCCTTCTGAAAAACAACAGACTAGACCCGCAGAAGGCTGAATCATACCGTCTGATCTCGAGTATCCCCCTGCTAGCCAAAATAATTGAGAAAGTTGCCCAAAGACAGATCCAGCAACACATTGACATTGCAGCCCCCCTAGACCCCTGCCAGCATGGGTTTTGTGAATCTCACGGAGTGGAGACACTACTCACCGCACTAACCCACACCTTAACCAGAGGGATAGACAACATCAAAAATGGGTTTGCACTTATCTTCCTTGACATCGCCGCCGCATTCGACTCTGTCAATCATGATCAGCTCCTTACATGCCTCCATGAGAAGGGAATCCAGGGCTTGGCTTGGGATTGGTGTAAATCCTACCTAGCAGACCGATGGCAACACGTACGGATGGGCGCCAACACATCCGAACCGTTTCAGCAACCCCAGGGTGTACCCCAAGGCTCCTCTCTGTCCGCGCTACTCTTTAACATATACATGCAGCTTATATGCGAAATCATCCGCTCCTTCGAAATCTCCTACCTGATCTACGCAGATAATGTACTGCTGTTCGCACCAATCAACGTCATGCAGCCCGACTTTACCGCTCTAGTGAACTGCTTCAACGCAATCACTGACTGGCTTCACGCCCAGAATCTCCGTATAAACTTCAAAAAACCCGAGGTCCTATTCATCACAAAGAACAAAAACGTTTCTCCCCCCACATCTTTAAAGGTGAGAGACACAGAGCTCCCAAGTAAACCCACGATACGCTACCGCGGTGTTACGCTTGACCAACATCTCAACTTTAAAGCGCACATAAACAACGCCGTCAGGGCTATATGCAATAAGATCAGGACACTACAACACCTAAGACCCATGCTGGCACCCGAGGACTTCCGAACAATATTCCAAGCGCTGGAAACACCTCATTTTGACTACACAAATGCCATTCTGCACGGCCTCCCCAAGAGCACCCTAATCCCGTTACAACTCGCGATGAATGCTGCTGCCCGCGTCCTCTGTGGAGTATCCAGAAGGGACCACATAACCCCCATCCTTAAGGACCTACACTGGCTACCGATTAACTGCAGGATCACATACAAGGCACTGCTCCTTACCTTCAAAGCCATCAACAAGATATCCCCCCCTCCCTCAAGGCCCTCCTCACTCCCCACCCCCAACAACAGATCAAGAAGGACAGTAGCCACCAACACTCTGATTATCCCCATGGAAACTACAAAATGTGCACAAACAATTAGGAATAGAGCCTTTGCTTTCTACGCCCCAAAGTGCTGGAATAACCTCCCACCCGATATCAGATCGAACAGAGATCTCACACAATTCAGGAAAGCCCTCAAGCATCACCTATTCCTTCTACACTTCTTGCAACACAACGGTACCTCCCCACTTCCCACACCCCAATCCACTCAAGCAGCGCCCCACACATCACATGCAAACTAGGACAAATCTAGACTCATACCTAACCACTGGATATGTTCAACGATGTCAATCAATGGTGTACATAACAAATCTGTGATAGTAATACTATGAATATTACCAGCACCGTAAACTGTAACAACAGACATATGTGAATGTACTGTAAATAACCAATAAGACTCAGACTTAACCATGCGGTTATGGTCTAACATGTAAGTAGTCACCCTAGCGACAATTTATGATGATCTAAAATGTAAATAGTTCCCCCAGTTACAATTCCAAGTTACTGTTCCTGTTCAATGTAAGCACAAGACAGATCTGCCCCGCCCTGTACAAGAATTGTTAATTGTGAACCACACTGATATTAAAAAGCGCGGTATAGAAAAGCTTCTAAATAAATAAATAAAGTTTCACCATCCAGCAGGACAATGACCAAACAAATGCTGCTAAAGCTGTTCTAAAGGGAAACATGTAAATAATGTGAAATGGCCTAGTCAAAGCCCAAACCACAATTGAAATGAGAATCTGTGCCATTACCTGAGGATTGCTGTACACCAATACAACCCATCTAACATGAAGGGGTTGGAGCAGTATTGCTGTAAGGAATGGGTGAAATTCAGTGGCCAGATCTGCTAAGCAAATAGAGACATACCCCAAGAGATCTGCAGCTGTAAGTGCATCAAAATTACAACAAAGGGCCTGCTCCACAGCACCCATGCTTGAGTTTGCACACTAGCAGTTGGTGATCTGTACCACAGTCAGCTTCAGGTTTTGTCTTTTTTGATGTTATAGAGCAGGGGTGTCAAACTCAAATACACAGTGGGCCAAAATGTAAAACTTGAACAAAGTCGCGGGCCAGCATTGAACAAATGAACCTTTTAATATGGACCCAAACAAGATTTGCTTTAACATTGAATATGAAGCAACACTTATTACTATACAATTTATAACTTAATAGTTCAGATATGCAAAAACCAATTTCAAATAAAAAAAAACCATCAATGACATTCATTTATTAAATAAGATTTAAATAATAATAAATAATAATTTTTAAAATAAAATAACAATAATAAAATTAATCAACCATTCAAGCCCATGTCTTGGAGTAGCAAGAAAAAGTGCATAAAGAAAACGTTAATTATTGCTCAGTTTGCTGCACACTGATCTAATCTGATGTGCCCAAGCCAGATACCTGGCATCTCTTCTTGGATGATAGTTCATCAATGTCTGGGCTCAGGCTTTGAGCTGAGGAAATCCTCAGTATCGAGCGAAGGTGTTCATCAGTCAGACGTCTCCTGTGAGATGTTTTGGTCATCTTCATCAAGGAGAAAAGTTGCTCACATAGATAAGTGCTGTCGAACATGGAGAGCATCTGAGCAGCTTGGGTGCGGAGCTGAGGCATTGTGTCAGGGATGAACTGTGGAAACTGGGCGGCGCCCACAGCATCATACTTTGACTTCAGCGTGTCATTACACTGGAGTTCAATTAGCTCCATTTGGAGGTTGGTTGGTGCGTTTTCCACATTAACTGCAAAGGGATTACTGAGCAGTTCAAACCTACATTTCTGGACATCAAAGTCGGCAAATCGCCGGCTAAACTCAGCGCCGAGTACACTGAGTTTTTCAGCAAACTGTGCGCATGGGAACAAGTTGGTAAAGAACTGCGTTTTCATGGTTTGGCAGCAGGGAAAATGGCCAAGGTTTCCTTAAAGCATCTGATTCTCCCACAGGCACAGTTTAGTTTTAAAAGCCCTCACTGCAGCGTACATGTCTGTGATGATGCGCCCCCGCCCCTGAAGCTGCAGGTTCAGCGCATCGAGATGGCTCGAGATGTCACACAGAAAGGCCAGCTCACACAGAAACGTTTTCTCCCGAAGCTCTGCTGTGTCCTTCCCTTTGCTTTCCAGAAACTGACATATTTCCTCATGCAGCTCAAAACATCTATTCAGTACTTTTCCTCGGCTTAACCATCTCACCTCTGTGTGATACGGCACGTCTGCGTATTCCGAACCACACTCCTCCAGAAAAGACTTAAACTGGCGGTGATTCAGACCTTTGGCTCTTATAAAGTTAACTACTTGTGTTACTGTGGTCATAACATGTTCCATCTTTAGGGCTTTGCCACACAATGATTCCTGATGTATGATGCAGTGATAAACAGTTAGTTCACCTGCACAGTTCTCTTCCTGCATCTTCTCCCGGACCCTGCCCACCAGTCCACTTGTTTTACCGCACATCGCTGGCGCACCATCTGTCGTTAATCCCACGAGTTTATCCCACGGCAGCTTTATTTCAGTTACGCATTTGGAAACCTCCTCAAAAATTTCCTTTCCTGTGGTTGTGCCATGCATTGATTTGAATCCCAATAGCTCCTCCGTAACACACATATTTGAGTCCACTCCATGGATGAAGACTGACAGCTGAGCAGTATCAGATGTGTCGCTGCTCTCATCCACAGCAAGGGAGAATGCAACGAAATCTTTTCCCTTTTCCAAAAGCTGGTCATACAGATTGGTGGCAAGATCACATGTGCGATCAGCTACTGTGTTTCTGCTCAGGCTCACGTTTGAAAAGGCTTGCTTTTTCTCTGGGCACACAATGTCACAAACTTTCAACATGCACTTTTTCACAAACTCTCCCTCATTAAAGGGCCGGGCTGATTTTGCGATCTCTGCTGCCACAATATAACTAGCCTTTACAGCAGCCTCACTTTGTGATGTGGCTTTTTTGAACATATTCTGTTGTGAAACCAAACTTCTTTTCATCTCCTCCACTTTCTGGCTCCTTTGAGTCATGTCCAGGTCCTTGTACTTGTCATGGTGTTTTGTTTCAGTGTCGTCGAATGTTATACTCCTTAGTTATAGCCACGTTGACTCCACAAATCAGACAAACAGGTCTGTCTTTTACATATGTAAACAAATATTCTGTCTCCCACCTGTCCAGAAAGTTCCTGTTGTCTGCCTTTCTTTTTGCCATTTTTGGGAAGGGGTTCCACAGTGACAGTTGTAGCTTGAGATCGCTATGACTTCTGTCACACAGGAGAGGGCGTTTCTGGGACCTGTCCTGATTGATGCGCCAAAACAACAGCAAGGCATTATGGGATTTGTAGTATTAGCGATGAATGAATGCGCTGTATAATACCGGCGGGCTAGCTCTAGTAGTCATTTGGTATAGCCTCGCGGGCCAAATATAATTACACTACGGGCCAAATTTGGCCCGCGGGCCAGAGTTTGACACCTATGTTATAGAGCTTTTCCATCGTTGACTACCACAGATGTAGTCAATTTGATTTTTGTACAATCCATTGGGTGAAGTCCATGTGTACAGTCGCTGCTTGTGTTGCTGGAAGAAGGTGTTTGAGATGAATAGATCGTTGGTCTTGCAGAATTCTATTAGTCTTTCTTGAGCTTCATTTCTGTTGCTAAGTCCATATTTTCCAACCACTTTGCCTTCTTCTTTGTTGCCAACCTTTGTGTTCCAGTCACCCATGACTATCAGGATATCCTGTTTTCATGTTCTGTCAATTTCAGCTTGTACTTGTTCATAGAACTCATCAATTTCATCCTCTTCTGCAGCTGTTGTTGGGGCATATACCTGAATTATAGTTGTGTTGATAGGCATTCTTCGTAGACGAACAGAGATTAAATGTTCACTGACTGCATTGTATTTCATTACAGTTCTTGCAAGTTTCTTTATTATCAATGCAACACCATTTCTTCTTTGTCTTTCATTTCCAGCATAGTAGACCATGTGATCATCTGATGCAACGTGCCCGATGCTAGTCCATTTCAGTTCGCTGACACCCAACAGATCAAGTTGTACATATTCCATTTCATTCTTGATCACCTCCAACTTCCCTTGGTTCATGCTTCGTACGTTCCATGTCCCAATATGTAAGACATCTTTACAGCTTCTGACTCTCATTTCATGCACAGATACATCAGCAGTCAGATGTCCCGAGGCTTTGATCCAACCACATCATAAATGCTGGCTTTACTCTGGAAAGTCTTCAGCTCCTCCCCAGTGGCTAGTTGAGTGCCTTCCGACCTGGGGGTCTCATTTTCCAGCATTATAGTGCAATTTGTTTTGTTGTGACTATCCATTAGTTTTTCATAGCAAGATACAGAAGTAGATTGCCAGGCCTTTCCTCCGTGCAGTTTTAGTTTAGTGCCATTGCCGTTGTCACAGAAATGTGATCCTCTGCAGTCAACACTGTCCCATTCTGCTGCTGCCCAGATGGGTGGTTTGTCTTGGTCTGGCACCTCAGCTGAGACCTGTCCATCTTGGGAGACCCTGCCAGTAGTTAAACTACCGATAGCTTAGCCATCAGCATCACTGATGCACACAAGCCCTCACAGCATGGCAAGCTGCAAACCAAGTGAGGGAGAGTATGGTTAAATAGCCAATGGAGAAAAGTGAATAGTGAACCCTGGGGATCTGTGCTGGATCCTCTGATTTCTACATAGTCATAAATGACTTGGAAATGGTAACAACGAGTAAGGTGATAAAATCTGCAGATGACACAAAATTATTCAAAGTTGTTAAAACATAAGAGAATTACCCACAGTAGTAACTCTTGATTCTTTATGGACTGCATTTTCATAGATGTCTACGAATATTACTATGCAGTTACAGTCTATCACGCAGCAGTTTCAAATGTTTGGGCAACAGTTGAAGTCATATGAATTAGGACAGTCCGAATGTGCTGCTAAGGTAGTCTCTTGTGAGAGTCGACTGGCGCAGTTGGAAGAAGTTTCTCAGACTTTTCTTAAAGATTCTGGTGTATTATGTAGGCGCTTGGAATTTTTGGAAAATGCAGCAAGAAGTCGGAACCTTAGAGTTCTAAACTTTCCAAAAGTTCCTTCGGTAGCTCCGATAGAATTGTTTAAAAAGTTAATAATAACTACTCTTAAGGTTCCTGCTGAATCCCTCCCTCCTATTTCGAAGGTGTATTATTTGCCTACTGCTAAGGCTGTTCCTGTTGATAAAAAGGAGAATCAGGTACTATCTGTGGATAGCTTAGACTTATCTACCTTCTTAGAGAGATTTCCATCTGAGGCTGGTATGGTGGCAACTTTACTTGTTACCTTTTCCTTAGAGGCAGATAGGGACTGGTTGTTGAGGATATTTTTTCGTACACCATGCAAGATGTTCCTAGATTCTCAAGTGCGTATATTTCCTGATGTTAGTAGGGCCACTCAGACGAAAAGACATCAGTTCTTGTTATATCGTCCCGGGGTTATACAGTTGGGTGGATTATTCTTTCTCTGATTTCCCTGCAAGTGCCTAGTCAAGTTGGACGGGCATAGTTTTATTTTTTTTTAACCCTCCCAGTTGGCTAGCTTTGTGTCCTCTAGGCTAGTATTGATACAGGAGTCCTCTCATATTCCTCCTATTAGTAGCTCTCCTGTGATAGAGAGCTAGGGCGGTTAGATTTAGGTTACCATTCTGGTTGTCTGTTCTATTACTTCATTATTGCTTTGTATAATTTATCCTCTGATTTGTGATCCATCTTGCCTTATTTTGAGGTCTAATGAGAAATTCGTTCCAGTATGTACTTTAATTAAGTTATTGTTTCTGATGATGCTTGAGGATGGTTTGGATTTGATTTCTGTATACAAGTTTTTCTTGTATTGTTTGGGAAAATTGCATAAATAAATAAATAGATAAATAAATAAATAAAAAACATAAGAGAATTGTGAAAATTGCAGGAGGACCTTGAGAAATTGGCAGATGAAATTTCATGTAGACCAGTACAAAGTTATGCATTTAGACAAGAACAACCCAAACTATGCTTCCAAGATGCATGGTTCCACATTACTAATCATCACCCATGAAAAGGATTTATGCATCATCATGGATAATACGTTGAAACCCTCTGTCCAGTGTGCAGTGGCAGCCAAGAAAGCAAATAGAATACTAAGAATCATAAAGAAAGGAATGGAGAATAAAATCAAGAATATTATAATACGTCGATAGTGCTCCTTGAATATTGTGTGCAATTCTAGCCATCATATCTAAAAAAAGAAAAAAGAATATAGCGGAATCAGAAAGGGTACAGAGAGGAGTGACCAAAATGATAAAGGAAATGGAAGGATTCCCCTATAAGGAAAGGCTTAAAAAATTAGGGCTCTTCAGCTTGGGAAAGAGACAGCTGAGGGCAGATTTGATAGAAAGCTACAAAAAAATAATGAGGAGTGTAACAGGTAAACGTAGATTGGCTGTTTACTCCTTCAAAAAGTGGAAAGACTAGGTGACATGCAATGAAGCTACAATGTAAAACATTTAAGATTAACAGAAGAACATATTCTTTTCACTTGGCACAATATCAGACTTTGAAAGTCATGCTAAGTCAGAGCCATCAGTACACTTTTTACCTGCATGTAGAGTGGGCACACATATGCATTCAAAGCAAAGTTTGATGTCCAATTATGCATTTCTATGGGATTGTTGTGGGAGGGGTAGTGTTGGGATGAACACGATTGTTGAGTTTAATTAGCAAAACCTGTGGCGGAAGGAGAGAGGAGGGGGGTGTAGGGTGCCCAATATCCTTTCACCAGCTCTTATATTAACCATTACAAATAGGTGTTTAATTTTCTTCTTGGAATGATAAAAAAAAAATATTTATTAGGAGATGAATTGCTTATAGATAAGTTGTTTGCAGCTGGAAAGACTATAGCAGCCAAGTGAAAGAATTTACTATCACCTAATGAGGAAGAATGATATATAAGGTTATAGGGCATGCTTCCAATGGAGAGCTTAATATGGGCAAATTGCGAGAAAAGTCAGAATTATTGTGATGTCTTACTGTAATCTGCATTGATTATTTTATTTATTTCCTATCGGGGTCATTCTGAACCGTGAATAAGCCGTTTACACGTACGTGGGGGACATGCACCTTGCAAAGATGTCTAGATCATATCCCTAACACGGGTGCACCTGCACGCATGTGAGAGATATACGGGATCCCTGGATGTGGGCGGGGAGGGGAGGGACGTGGGCAGGGAGGGGAGGGGCGCAGGCATGCTGGTGGTGAAAATGTCCAAAGTGTGTTCCATTGAGACCCGTGTACATCTGCCACATTATCCGTGGATGTCTACGTTATACCTGCTAAAACATGGAATAAGGGCAGGACATACTGCTCTGAGTTCCACTGCATCCCATCGAGATGAATGGCGGTAACACTGTGGTACTGTATCTGTGTGCCTGCTGTCTGGGAGTGCACAGGATGCAGATGAACAGACTGGAATGCAAAGTTGAGGGACATGTACAAGGTGCAGGATAAATAACAGGCAGCACCACAGAAACAGGGGCAACTGATACATATGACCACAGTGACTGAGGCAGAAGGAAACACAGAGCCCAGCAGGTGCATGGCAAAATGTTTAATGTGTGCATTACACAAGGTACCACCTATACAACCAACACCAGTGCCCAACCAAGCCCACCCCACGTACCCAAGTGCCATTCAGTTGTGCCAGCTGCCATTCCTGGACCACCAACTGCCATTTGTGGAGGGCCAGCTACTGTTCCCACAGTGCCACAGTGCCCCTAAGGAGTTGTAGCTTTTCATGCGCATGCGCCTCATGCCCCTCCTGCTGGGCGAGCAGGCGCTCGGAACAGTGCACCAGCTGTACATAGGTGCAAGGGTGGCGCTGCTCATGGTGACCACTGCCACCAGGCTGGATCGGGGGCTCAGGTGATTGTGTGAGCTGATCTTCTGTGTCACCTGAGCTAGTACCCTCTGGCTCTGTACCACTGGCAGGCTCTGTACCCCCATCCACAAGGGCTACAGGCTGGGAGGCACCCCCTCTGGTAGCATCACAGAGTGTACAGCCCTGTCCATTGACTGTGGTAGTGGAGGAGTGACCAGCAGTTGTGGCATGCATGAGGTCAGTGCTGGGTCCTGCATCTGTGGTAGTACCTGTTGAGAGAAGCAGGGATGAACAACTCAATGCTGACCCCTGCATGCAGCAACCTCCCCCCCCCCCACCACACACACACATACAATGGATCCCCACACCATGGGTGCAGGCCCAGGATGGTGGACATGTAGCAGGTGAATGTCAGCACAGACACGTACCTTGGACCAGTGGGCACCATGAAGTGTCCACGTCCCCGACACCCTCCAATGTGGTGGTGTCAATGGTGACCAGGACCCGCTGTTCAAGTTCAGTGAGGTGCACTCCCTGACTGTCTGGGCCCACAGCCACTTGCGCTTCATGTCCTCAATGTCCCAGTTATTGTGGTATATGGCTTCAACTTATGACATATGGCAAGCCACCTGTGCTGCCTCTCATATTCACCTACATGGCCTATGAGGACCCCGAGGTTGGTCAGTACCACCTCAATGAGGAGGGTCTGCTCCCTGTCACTAAAATTATGCTTCCTGGAGGATACCTTGGGAACCATGGCAGATGAACAGCAGCTCTGGAACAGCAGTACCTTCAAGGACAGCAGCATAGAAAGAATGGCATTTTGCCGAGGCATGGCTATGCTGGTGTTACACATTTTATAGCAGATGGCTGTCCAATGCCATACACACCCAGGCACATAGAATACAGAACACGTCTATGCGTGTAGATACATATATGTCCATGTTTCCTGTCCAGTGTATAAAAACACGTGTGGCTCCACACATCTTTCTTTTCCCGTGAGAAACATGTCTACGACATGGTGAGGGCTGACCTGCTTCAACATATCGGAATCTACAACCACACTGCCACTGACACGGTAGGTACAAAGGGGGAATGATGTGACTGGGATGGTATGTGTGCTGGAGCCTGTGCCCCTGAGAAAGGAGAAGTATTACTTGTAGATAATCCAATTAACCAAGGAAACACTGCAAAGTATCTCCCTCCATGCTGTCTGTGCCGTTCCCACTCCAGGGTTGAACAGAGCAATGAGCTCTCCATGGATGTCGTCCCGATTCACCGCTGCTGCAACCTGATCCACTTGTCAGGACTGAATGTGACATTGAACTCTAGCTGGGGGGAACTCCCCTCACCATCCAAAATAGGCTCTTTTACTTCCGATGCTCCTTGAAGGGTTTGAGGGAGGTGCTCCATTTTCCTGGTCTGACTCTAAGATCCCTGAGAGGGAGTGTGAGAGACCCCCAGAGGTTTACCTTGGCATACTGCTAATACTATAAGGTAAAGGTCCCAGAAAAGTAAAAATATTCCCCAACAGAGCCAGAGCTCCACTCACGTACTCCTCCCACATCACCATCTTGGTCCCTCTCAGGCTTAATTTCCTTTTTATTCTTTTTTTCCTGACTCCTGCTTCTTGGAATTGGATATATTGTGGTCTTTTTATGATGGAGCACACATATTAATGGGGAGTGGGGGGTTGGGTTGGTGTTGTCTAGATATATTTTTAGAGTTGCCTTCTCAATTTATTTTTATTTTGGAAAGTTCAAATTGCTCATAATAAGTTGAAAAAGGAAAATAGCTGTTCTAGATTTCTCATTCTTATGTTCTTAATGGGGAGTAAGTTAAATCCAAATTAATTTATTAAAAAATGCATTCTAAGTAATTGTAAAGAATGAAAAGAATCCTGATATGTCTGTTAAGTCACTGACGTTCTGACAAGGAATCTCATTTTTTTAGATATTTTCTTAAATGCTCAAGCACTTTAAAATGTTTCACTGGTAACACTGGACACCTTGTCACTTTTTTTAACCATATGGTGCATGCATAATGTGATACCTGTTGTTAGAGCATCACTGCCTCATTAATATCAATTTGTTAAAGATATTGCAAATTTATACTTAATCTATCCTAATTAGCATATGTCAGGCTTCTCTCCTTAATTTTCAACCACTGAAGTTATGCAGAATAGTTCACATGCAAACATGAAGTAGATAACAAAGTTCTGTAGTCAGGACACTAAAGCTGCCTCTATGCTAAGAGAACACAATTTGGGAAAAACTGGTGAGCAAATATGTGTTCAAGAATGTGTGCATGAAGTGGTAGGAGAGGGTAAAGATTTGTTCATTAAAATACTGGCATTCCAGCTTTAAACCCAAGGCATAGGGTACTATAAAGCTCATCATGTTTTTGGAATGGAGATAAAACTGTTAAGCAATTAAAAGTCACTGAGACCAATTCACTAACGCCCCAAAACCCTAGGGACCAATATTCAAAACCACTTCAGTGGTCAGCATGGGGTGCTGACCACAAGTGATTTTTTTCCCAAATGCTGGGTCAGTGAAATGCCAGATGGTGTTTTGTTTGCATCCACACTCTGTAATTGTTCCACTGGGTAGAAATGTTTTTTTTTACTTCCGACATTCTCTTTAAATATTTCTAAACATAAGGTGATCTCTGTGGGATCTCACCAGGGCTTTACTCAATGCCTAACTTTGGGGAGCATTCAGATATACAGGAGGCAGAGAAGGGGGAAGGCGGAGGTCCTCTGTTCAGCCCATATTTGTAACAAATGCCGCCTCCTACTTCTTATTCAGCTTGTTTTGGGCTTGTTTTGGGCTCTGCGGACTTTGCTGTGAGGGATGTGGACTCCAGGCTTTCATGAGAGAAGTGTGAGGGTTGGTCTTGGATCGGCTGGAACCACTGAGAGATCATGGTAGTAGAGTGATGGTGGGGGGGGGAGGCCTTGAGGAAAGTTATGCCGTGGACTGAGTACAAAGGTTCAGGAAAGAGCTAATAGGAAGGGGATAAATAGATTGGAGAGTCCTTGGTCTCCTGATTTTTTTTAGGCATACTTCAGTCCTCCATCCCTTGAAAAGACCAGGTATTATTACTCTGGAATCTATTTGGACTACTTTTGCAATTTTACATCAAATTTTGGTTTCTATAGTAGCTTCTTTAACTTCTTGGACTGTTACAAAGGGGTCTGTTTACTAAGCAGCGCTAGCGGCTTCCGTACAAAATCTGAGCCGTAGCCCCATTCTATTCAATGGGGCTACGGCTCTGATATTACATGAAAGTCGCTAGCACCACTTAGTAAAAAGACCCAAAAATTTCAGATGCCATAGCACAATAGCTGAAACACCAGTTTGACTTACTAAGATGCAGCAAGGCCCAGAAAACAGCAAAAATTATGATACCAGCAGGGGAAACCTAAGAGAATATTCCAATCCTAAGCTAGTTCCACTGCTTTTCAATGTGTGTGGCATTATTTCAAGATAAAACTATGATTGCCAAGAAACTGGAGAGTCTTGAAAATTTTACAAGAGATCTTAGTTGAATGTTTCCCAAGTTGGCTCTTTTACATTTTTGAACCTGGTTAAGAATAGCTTGGTCTGGGCATTGAAAGTGATAGAAAATACCACCGCACCACTTCATAAAATCTATTACTCACTGGGGGTGGGGGGAGGGATATTGGAGACCCATGGTAGGAAATGGGAAGGTAGAATTTCGCTACATTCATGTTCTGGACTTGACAGCATTCCTGAACCAGTCTAGGGGATAAATAACTCAAAGAATAATTATTTTAGTTATATTTGTGTTTGAGTAGGGCAAGGACTCAGTTCTATATTTGCTTTTCCACAATTGGGTGCTTTATTTATGGGAAGGCAAATTTGGATTTTTCCAGATGTTTCTAAGAGGACCCAGGAGCATAGCTAACAGTTCTCATCTTTGAAGCAGGAATAGCATGCCCTTAGTGGAAATGTTATGCTTAAGTTGCAGGTAAACGTGTTATTAAATGGGAAAATAATAGTTATATCTTTTTTGAATAAGAGATAGGGGTGGTAGCTTGGACTCTAATTAGTAACCCAATGCTTAAAGCAACAAGCTGCACTGGAGCTGGGTCAAGTCATTCCCTCTTCTGTTGCTTTTGGTACAAACTTAGATTGTAAGTCCTCTGAGAACGGGATAATACCTACTGTAACCAAATGTAACTCACCTTGAATTTCTGTAGAAGATGTAGTTTAAATCCAGTTTCATTTCCTTACCATTAGTCGGGGTGTGAGTTAACACTGTTGGTGGGGGTTTTTTTATTGTCCTTTGTATCCATTTCTTTATGTGTATTTCAGTGGAGTTTTGATGTGTAATCTTAATATGTAAAAAGAAAAAACAACCTAGGTTAGTATGCAGATAAATTGTGAAAGGCAATGGTTGTCATTCCCCAACACGGGTTGCAGGGCTGCACGTCCTGTGCATCAGGACAGGAAGAGCCAGGTGGGGGAAGGAACAGGGCCTTTACGTCTTACTAGGCCAATGGCGATGTGCTGCTTATACCACCTCAAAGGTGATATAAGCAGCACTTTGTGGATGATTGGGCCCAGGGAGCCCCCCCTGGAGCCAGGGCCGGGTGCATGGGAGCTCCGCCGCCCAATCCAGGCCATGGCAGGCCAGCCGTGAGTTGGACAGTGGGGATATTGGGGGCTGGAGCCGAAGATATCTGGGGCACCTGCGAGGAGGATATCCCCACAGGCGGAAGGAACACGCCAGGCCATCCATGGACCCAATTCTAGCAACCAGAGGAAAGTTTTGTTCCCACGGACCAGAATCGGGTCCTAAGATCCCCATCTTCATGTAGGATGTCCCCCTCCCAGAATCGGGCTCTAAATCTGGCTAGAAGTTGTCAGCTATGAATGTGTATTTGGCAGCACACATCCAGCTTATTTGTGTATCGTAAATTCATTTTACATGCACTCATAGGTGTAGTTTGTCTGCTTTCTTTGGTGGGGGGAAGGGCAAAGAGCACAGATTAGTGAACCTTTTCTGCCTCTCCTCTGATAGGCATTTATTAGCTTTCTCTCTCTTCTCCCCCCATCCCGGAAACATGCACACACTCTTCTTCACATGCACACACTCTTCTTCATCCTGGAAACACGCACACACTTTTCTTCACATGCACACACTCTTCTTCATCCTGGAAACACGCACACACTTTTCTTCACATGCACACACTCTTCTTCACATGCACACACTCTTCTTCATTCTCTCAGCGCCCATCCCCTCCTCCCAGGCCTGCTGCCACCAGCCTCAAACTTCCCATCTTTGAGCCTCAGCTTCATCAGGGTGGCACAATATAATATTTTCAGACTTGTGTATTTCTCTATTTCTTTTTGTTTATTTTTTTAGATTTATTTTCATTTCTCAAGCATTTTTTACTACTTACTTTTTTCCTCTTTCCACATTTTCTCACCCCTGATTTCTAAGTTTCCTTCTCTTATCCATTTTATTCTCTTAGCATTTTCTCTACATTCTTTCATACTGTTGTCTCTTGCTTATATTAGAGGTTCCTTTTGTTTTCTTGTTTTTACTTTTATCCAACCTATCTTCTTCCATCCTTCTCTTTCCCTTCTGCCGGTATACTCTCCTCCCCTCCATCCTTCCTGGTACTTATTCAATCTCTCATCCTCCAGCTCTACTTGGCATACCTTGTCCCCTGCCCAGTTCTCCCTCCTCTGAGCACTCTCCCTCTCCTCCATGATCCAGCATATTCCTCTCTTTGTCCCCTCTGGTTTTCCCCCCTCTTGCCTCATCTTGGATCACCCACTTCCCTCAAACCTCCGGTTATTGCTGTCAGCAACATCTAGAAATATGGAAACATATTCAAGTTCACTGTTACTATCACCACAACATGTAATGTTAAAGTTGAGTTAAATGTAAACCACCTTGATCCTACGAAAAGCGGTAGATGAAAACTGTTAAATAAAATTTAAAAATTAATGATGGCAGATAAAGACCATGGGGCACGATATTCCTTTGGGCTGAATATGTGCCATGTAGGCACATAGCCATGCCTCCTGACCCCTAACCCCAAATATTCAATGCCATAGTGACTACACTGAATATCTGGAGTCACCGCACAAGCTCCGGAGCCACCGAGGCTAACTGGGTAGCGACGATATTGAACCATTATGCGGTTAGCACCTGCGGCTAAAACTAGGTGAGCCAAAAACTTGCCTAGTTTTAGCCATGGATTGCTTACTGGGTAGTGGTACAATATCGCTGCTACCCCGTTATCGGTATTCCCTGCCTCTTCTCCACCCCAGAATGCCCCCGACATGCCCCATGCTAACCAGATAGCATTGGGATGCATAGGGGACATGGACAGGGATATTCAATGGCATTAACCATGTAGGTGCTGTTGAATATTCCCATTTAAGGCATTTACATGGTTTACAAGGCTGTAAACCATGTAAATGCCTTTCAAATATCAGGCCCTATATGGCCTATCCAGTTTGCCTTTTCATACCATCTTCTATAGTCCCTTTTATTCCTTTAGAGATCTTCTGTGTTTGTCCCATGCTTTCTTGAATTCAGATATTGTCCTTGTCTCTACTGCCTCCACTGAGAGACTATTCCATGCATCTACCACGGAGGTATTTACGTAAATGTGTCTATCATATCTTCCCTTTTCCTCCTTTCCTCCTAAGTATACTTATTAAGATTTTTAAGTCTGTCCCCACTGACCATTTTGGTAGCCATCCTCTCCTCTAACTCCAGCCTCTTTATATCCTTTTGAAGGTATGGTCTCCAGAATTGCACACAATACTCCAAATGAGGTTACATCAATTACCCCAGTATCGACTGGGTCAGTGTCACAGCAGAACATGCTAGGGAGATAAAGTTTCTAGATGAAATAAATGACTGCTTCTTGGAGCAGCTGGTTCATGAACCAACCAGAAGGGAAGCCATTTTGGACTTAGTCCTTAGTGGAACACAAGATCTGGTACAAGACATAAGGGTGTTGGTACCACTTGGCAATAGTGATCATAGCATTATCGCGTTTTATTTAATTAATAGAGGAAGGATGGTAAGGAAATCCACAGTACTACCTTTTAACTTTCAAAAGGGAAACTATGATAAAATGAGGAAAATAGTTAAGAAAAAACTAAAAGGAGCAGTTGCAAAGGTTAAAGACTTACATCAAGCTTGGGTGTTGTTTAAAAATGCTATCTTGGAAGCCCAGACCAGTTGTATTCCACGCTTTAAAAAAAGTGGAAGGAAATCTAAAAAACTGCCAGCATGGTTTACAGAGAGGCTGTTGTTGCCAAAAAAGCATCTTTCAGGAAATGGAAAAAAGAGCCAAATGACGAAAACTGGAAAGAACACAAGCACTAGCAAGTTAGATGCAAGGTATTGATAAGGTAGGCAAAGAGAGAATTTGAGAAGAAGCTTGCTGTGGAAGCAAAAACGCATAAGAAAGACTTTTTCAAGTATATTTGTAGCAAAAAACCTTTGAGAAAGTCAGTTGGACCATTAGATGATAGAGGGGTAAAAGGGACACTAAGAGGGGACAAGGCCATAGAGGAGAGACTGAATGAATTCTTTGCTTGGGTCTTTACTGAGGAAGATGTAGGAATGTTACCCTTGACTGAAATAGTATTTAAAGGAGATGCTGCAAAAGAATTGAAAGAAATATTGATACACCGGGAAGATGTATTACAACTATTTAATAAACTGAAGAGTAGCAAATCACCTAGACCAGATGGTATACATCCAAGAGTGTTAAAAGGACTGAAATATAAGATTGCAGACCTACTATTAGTAATTTGTGAACTATCATTAAAATCATCTGTATTACCTGAAGATTGGAGGATGGCAAATGTAACGCCAATTTTTAAAAAGGGTTTCAGGGGTGATCCAGGAAACTACAGACAAGTGAGTCTAACACCAGTATCTGAAAAAATGGTAGAAACCATCATAAAGAACAAAATTACTGAACATGTAGATAGTTATGGCTTAATGGGAGACATCCAACATGGCTTTAGCCAAGGAAGGTCTTGTCTTACTAATCTGTTATGTTTTTTTAAAGTGTGAATAAACAGGTAGATAAAGGCGAGTCAGTTGATATAGTGTATCTGGACTTTCAAAAAGCCTTTGACAAGGTCTCTCATGAGAGACCTTTGGCAAAATTAAAAAGTCATGGGATAGGAGGCAGTGTACTATTGTGGAACAGGAACTGGTTAAAAGATAGAGAAAGGTGAATAGTGGAGTACCCCGGGGATTTGTGCTGGGTCCGCTGCTTTTTAACATATTCATAAATTATCTTGAAATGGAACAACTAGTGAGGCTATCAAATTTGCAGATGACACAAAACTATTCAAAGTTGTTAAAACCCATGAGGATTGTGGAAAATTGCAAGAGGATCTTGATAAATTGGAAGACTGGGCATCGAAATGGCAGATGAAAGTTATGCAGCTAGGAAAGAAAAACCCAAACTATGGTTACACAATGCAAGGTTCCACATTAGGAACCACATCCAGGAAAAAGATTTAGGCGTCATCGTGGATAACATGTTAAAACCCTCCGCCCAGTGTGCAATGGCGGTCAAGAGAGCAAATAGAATGCTAGGTATCATAAAGAAAGGAGTGGAGAATAAAACAAAGGATATTATAATGTATCAATCCATGGTACCTTGCATATTGTTTGCAATTCTGGTCACCGTATCTTAAAAAGGATATAGCATTATTAGAAAAGGTACAATGAAGAGCCACCAAAATGGTAAAGTGGATGGAAGGATACTCCTATGAAGAGAGGCTAAAAGTTTTCAACCTGGAAAAGAGACGGCTGAGGGGAGATATGATACAGGTCTATTAATTAATGAATGGAGTGGAACAGGTAAGTGGAATAGTTCTATTGTTTACGCCATCAAAATATAGAAAGACTGGGGGGCATGCAATAAAGCTATAGGGTAACCTATTTAAGACATATAAGATAAACTATTTTTTCACTCAATGTGTAATCAAACTCTGGAATTTGCTACTGGAGGATATAGTAAAAGTTGTAGCCGGGTTTAAAAAAGGTTTGTACAAGTTCCTGGAGGAAAATTCCATAAACCATTATTAAATTGGACCCAGAATATCGAGTGCTTATCCCAATACAAGCATTGTGGAACCTGTGTCTTTTGGGGAAACTGCTTGGTACTTGTGACCTAGATTGGCCACAGGATACTGGACTTGATGGACCTTGGTCTGACCCAGTATGGCATATCTTATGTTCTTATGTTCACTTTCCAGATATTGCCCCTTTTACCCATTTCTACAGAGGTATTTAATATTTTACTTACTCAAGGATCTTTATTTACCCAGAACCTTTTTTCATCCACCCTCAATTAATCTAGTTTAAAGCCCTCTTCAGTAGGTTAGCCAGTCTGCTGCAGAGGACGCTTTCTCTTCTTGGATACGTGAACACCATCTCTGCTGAGTAGCCCTTGAAAAATCATCCCATGGTCCAGGAGACCAAAAGACTCTTGATAGCACTATCTGCACAGCCATGCATTCATCTCTAGGATGCAAGCTTCTCTGCCTCAGGCTTTACCCTCAACAGGGAAGATTGAGAAAACCACCACCTGTGCACCTGTCTGCTTCACCTTCTCTCCCAGAGCCATGAAGTCACTCAATATGCCAAGAGGGTTACCTAGCACTATCATATATTCCGACATGGATGAACAGCATTGGGTAATAGTCAGTAGGCTTGATAAGTCTTGGCAAGCTCTCTATAACATCTTGCATTTTGGCAGCCGGCAGACAGCATATCTCCCAGGACATCAAATTTGATCAGCAGATGGATGCCTCAGCACACCTCAGAAGAGAGCCACCAAGCACAACTATCCTTCTCTTCCTTGTGGCCACTAATTCTGCAATTTTCAGGTGCTTGAGCTCTGGTTCTTCCGCTCTTGGGATGTTTTTGTCTCCTCCACTTCCAAGGTTGTATATGAGTTCTTCAGTTCGAAGGATGGTGGTGTTGGATTGTCAGTTCTGCAGACTCTGGTGACCCATGTCCAACTCTCTTCTTTCTGTAACATACAATCTTAACTTCTGTTGGAGAGCTTGGATGCCTCAAGAAGCATCTCATCCATGTACTTCTTGCTGTTATGGATGCTTCTCAGCCTAGCCACCTCTATTCTCAGCTCTTCCACTTGCTTCATGAGAGTTTCAGCTTACATTCATCTTGCACATGCAATCAGTCTCTTGACTGGGATCTGGCTGTCTGTCTGGACAGAAACAGAAGCTGTAATGGGGCAACAACTTTGACAATGAGATTTTTTCGCAGCCTTAGTTCAGTTGTTGAAACTTTAGCACCTGTTAAAGGAAATAAGATCTACAGTAACTGTTGACACAACAGCATCAGCACTAGCAAAAATAGAAGCATGCCACTTACTTCCTGCTGCCATGGGGTGGGACTGGAAGAGCTTTGCAGAATGTTTCAGCAAGAGGATCTACAGCAAACCTTTGTTCTTGCTAGTGCTGACACTGTCGTGGCAACAAGAAGGGGCCGCTATTAGCGATGACTGGAGATTTCAGAGGAGCAGATCTTCCATAGGAAAGGGGGCAAGACAGAATGATGCAGAACTGGGGTGTGGGGGAAGGAGGCCCTCTGTCCTGCAGTATTTGGGGGAGCAATGTCCCCCTTGTCCTCTCAAACTATCCCATGTATACACTAAATTTTTAGCTTACATTAATCTATGAATTAATACTGAGTCACTTTATGTGTGTAAAATTCCAATATCCATTAAAAAATATATTTTATTAAACTCAATGTGTGAAACAAACCAAAAATAGTTCAAAAATTGGGGAAAAAAAGAAGAAATCTGAAAATAAACCAAAAATGCTTTCTCTTTGCACATTCCTATTATCTGAAGATAGGTGAGTAGGAGCCAGGGACATTCTTGAGCGAGGCCTAAATTTATACTGAAAGCTTGAATATTTAGCATAATTTACCTATCAAAGTCTCACTGCCAGGGCCGGCCCATCCATTGAGCGATAATGTTGTTTGCACAGGGCCCTGCGCTAACTCCGTTATAGAACTGTGGATGGCTTCAGAGGGAGCCGGAGAAGCCCGCGCGAGACCCCAGCTCCCTCTGCACAGCTGCCGGCGTGAAGAGCCTTTTCCTTCACGCTGGCGGCTGTTTCAGTGAAGCCGTGAATGCCAGGAGAGGTTAAAGGGCATTGCCTTTCACCTTTCCAGGCTTTCACGGCTTCACTGAAACAGCCGCCAGCATGAAGGAAAAGGCCCTTCACGCCGGTGGCTGTGCAGAGGGAGCCGAGGCCTCGCGCAGGCTTCCCCGTCTCCCTCTGAAGCCTCTTAGATGTCTGTGGGGCTGTTCAGAGGAGGAGGGGGGCTAGGACTGGATGGATTGTGATCAGGGGGGAATTTAGACTGGAAATGGGCTGTGATGGTGGGGGGGGGGGGACGGACTGGAAATGGGCTGTGATGGGGGGGAGGACTGGAAATGCGCTGTGATGGGGGGGGGGTAAATGGACTGGAAATGGGTTGTGATGATGGGGGGGAACGGACTGGAAATGGGCTGTGAAGGTGGGGGAGGATAGGACTGGAAATGGGCTGTGATGGTGGGGGGAGGCTAGGACTGCAAATGGGCTGTGATGGGGGGTGATTGGACTGCAAATGGGCTGTGAAGGTGGGGGCCTAGGACTGCAAATGGGCTGTGATGGTGGGGGGCTAGGACTGGAAATGGGCTGTGATGGGAGGGCTAAAATTGGAAATGGGCTGATGAAGAACTGGATTAGGACTGGAAATGGGATGATGGGGGCTGGAATAGGACTGGAAGTGAACTTTTGGGAGCTGGAATAGGGCTGGGAATGGGCTGATGAGGGGGCTAGGATTGGAAATTGGCTGATGGGGGAGCTTGGAGTGGAAATGGGCTGATGGAGGACTGGAATGGAACTGGAAAAGAGCATATGGGGGGCTAGGACTGGAAATGGGCTGATGAGGAGCTGGAATAGGACTAGAAATGGGCTGATGGGGGAATGGACTGGAAATGGGTGATGGGCTGGAATAGGACTGGAAATGGGCTGGAAGCGGGCTGATGGGAGTTGGAATAGGGCTGGAAATGGGCTGATGGGGGAGCTTGGAGTGGAAATGGGCTGATGGGAGGCTGGAATGGAACTGGAAAAGAGCATATGGGGGGCTAGGACTGGAAATGGGCTGATGAGGAGCTGTAATAGGACTAGAAATGGGCTGATGGGGGCTGGAATAGGACTGGAAATGGGCTGACGAGGGGGCTAGGATTGCAAAATGGGCTGATGGGGGATCTTGGAGTGGAAATGGGCTGATGGGGGACTGGAATGAAACTGGAAAAGAACATATGGGAGGGCTAGGACTGGAAATGGGCTGTTGAGGAGCTGGAATAGGACTAGAAATGGGCTGATGGGGGATCTTGGACTGGAAATGGGTGATGGGCTGGAATAGGACTGGAAATGGGCTGATGGGGGCTGGAATAGGACTGGAAGCGGGCTGAGGGGAGTTGGAATAGGGCTGTAAATGGGCTGATGGGGGAGCTTGGAGTGGAGATGGGCTGATGGCGGGCTGGAATGGAACTGGAAAAGAGCATATGGGGGGCTAGGACTGGAAATGGACTGATGAGGAGCTGGAATAGGACTAGAAATGGGCTGACAGGGGCTGGAATAGGACTAGAAATGGGCTGACAGGGGCTGGAATAGGACTGGAAGTGGGCTGTTGGGAGCTGGAATAGGGCTGGAAATGGGCTGACGAGGGGGCTAGGATTGGATATGGGCTGATGGGGGAGCTTGGAGTGGAAATGAACTGATAGGAGACTGGAATGAAACTGGAAAAGAGCATATGGGGGGCTAGGACTGGAAATTGGATGATGAGGAGCTGGAATAGGACTAGAAATGGGCTGATGGGGGAATGGACCGGAAATGGGTGATGGGCTGGTTAGGATTGGAAATGGGCAGATGGGGGATCTTGGAGTGGAAATGGGCTGATGGGGGACTGGAATGAATTTGGAAAAGAACATATGGGGGGGGGGGGTTAAGACTGGAAATGGGCTGTTGAGGAGCTGGACTGGAAATTGGTGATGGGCTGGAAAAGGACTGGAAATGGGCTGATGGGGGCTGGAATAGGACTGGAAGCGGGCTGAGGGGAGTTGGAATAGGGCTGTAAATGGGCTGATGGGGGAGCTTGGAGTGGAAATGGGCTGATGACGGGCTGGAATGGAACTGGAAAAGAGCATATGGGGGGCTAGGACTGGAAATGGGCTGATGTGGAGGCTTGGGAGAATGGGACTAGAAGGGGCGGATGCTGGGTGGTTCTAGAACTATAAGGGAGCTGATTTTGGGGGAGAACTAGAAAGGGATGGGGATGGGGAATGAGAATGAGAATGGAGAGGGGAAAAGATATTTTGTGTGGAAGGGAAGAAAAGTCTACGATGGACCGGGTATTTGGAGAGTAAGTGGGGATTGAGAATGGAAGTGTGAAATTTGAGTGGATGATAAAGGAATAAGTAAAGAAATGGGGGGAAGAGCAAAAGGGGAAAGATCAGTATGTTAAAGCAGATATAGAGAAAATATTTGGAAAAAAAAACTAAAAGAGAAGAAAGAACAAATGGATAGCTCACAGAAGACACGAAGAAACCAGAAGAAAGTGACTGGAGCAATTGCAACTGAAAAAGAAAATGCACAAACAACAAAAGGTAGAAAAATACTTTTTTATTTTGAATTTATTAACTGGAATATATCAGCTCTGGGAAATGTGTATCCTTAACGTCTTTTGTGTTTTGTTTAATACAAGAGGAAATTAATTTATAGTTTTATTTCTCCAGTGTTGTTGTGCATCCCAAGTTTGGCTTTTGAGGTTCCTATTTCTAAATTGTGATCCCTTGTTCTTTGGTGACAGTCTATGTGGTGCTTTGTGAGTCCTGGCAGTGCTGTTATGATATGGTGGATTTGCTATGAGTTCTAAATGGTCAGTGTTTATAGTAATTCCTAATGGGCCTAACGTAGAAATCTGTTAGTCTTTCTTTATCCAGACACTCATTAAGAGGCATGTTTACTAAAAATGCATGTTGACATTATGCAAATATTTATGCAAATAAGGCTCCCTTATGAAAACGAGGCCCCACAATTAATCTCTGCACATGGCTCCACACCCCCCTTGGGCTGCCCCTGCTCACTGCATAAATAACGTGATACATTTATATGGAAAAGTTATCCATATAGAAATATGATGGCAGATAAGGACCATATGGTCTATCCAGTTTGCCCTTCCATACCAACTACTATAGTCTCTTTTTTTCCTTTAGAGATCCTCTGTGTTTGTCCCATGCTTTCTTGAATTCAGAGACTGTCTTCATCTCTACTACCTCCACTGGGAGACTAATCCACGGATCCACCACTCTTTCCGTAAAGAAATATTTCCACATATTATTCCTAAGTCTAACATACCTCGGCTGGGCTCTACAGCAGCTCATCCCTGGATCAATCAAGGCACTGGAAGTGACTCTTGAGCTGGCAAAAAGTCCTTTCAATGATGGCATACATGTGTCTTTGGACCATGCTTCACTGTTCTACATCTGTGTGCGGTACCACAATGGGGGTCAAGTGCCACATTCTCAGAAGATAACTTCTGTCACCCGCTTGGATGGAGAGAGTAGACACATTCTAGGGTGCTGCACCAGGGTAGTTTGTGTATTGTGTAGACATTGCAACTATGCACTCTGTTTGTCATGTGCACAGCTACCGTGGATCACTGGGACCTCCTAGAATGCACATATCTAGGAGATGGAGTGGACTGGTGCAGGACTTACCTAGCAGCCATCCACCAGCGATTTGTCTGCTCTCAGACCTCTTATAGATGCCAGAGTGGATCAGGATATAGGAGTCATGGCAGGAACCTGGAAACCTTGGAAATACATTAGTTATTGCGTCCTGTGTGTTGCAGTCCACCTGCATGTTGAGTGAGCAGAATGCTTTCCTGCTGCAGAAGGTGGCCTTTCTCCCTTGTAGGGGGCCTGACTGAGGGGGATGGGAATCTGGCCTGTGCTGCAAAGTCTGAGGGAAGGCTAATATTCTACAATGTGCGTTAGAAAGACCTTCAAGATCTGAAAGATGTGCTGTGATATAGTTGACTTGCTGAGACCCACAATGGCAGCCAACACGGACTGGAAACTGCCAGTTTCCAGGAAGATGAGGGTCATGATGACCCTAAAATGGATGGACATGAGCTGGCCTCTCCGTGTGGTAGAGTGGAGGAGCAATTATAACTGCCTTATCAAAGTGAAGCTTGTGGAGGCATTGCTTATCCGCAAAATCCAGGAATTGCATCCTGGTCCTGTAGACCCTATGATATGGGTGCCTTCCGGTGCATATCCTATGCTCCTTTTAGGACTCATGCAACATGACCAGCACAAACCATGTGTTCATATCATCCATGGCTCCCACCTCCCACCACCAGCACCTACACACACACACACAGCAGGGAACCATATAGAGATACAGTGGTTACAGGGACTGTTGAAGCCCATATGGACAGTACTCACCAAGCAACTGGGCCACAGGAAGACTAACACACCAAGGACCAGTGAGTGAGACGCAGAGTTTCGGATTAGCACAGTTTGGGGGAGGGGATCAGGGAATAGCACTACACAGGAGTGGTGGACTTGTAGTGGGGGGGGGGGGGAGATAAGTTTGAGAAAGGTACAGGATAGACTGCAGGGAAAAAAATGGTAGCTCAAATGACACCTACATGAACATAGTCAAGCCAGAAACTTACAAGGAAAGTTCCTTCAGTCACCAATGCCACATGCTTATTTGTGATTTGTAGTAGGTATAAATTGGCAGCAATGTCAATGGCAGCAGCAGTGGGTTTTGAACTGTGACTACAGTGTTTACCAGCTAACTATGCTAACCATTAGGCTGTCGTAGCCATCCAGGTCCTGTAATGCTATTCTGAGGATGTTCATATTGGACACATCCAGGTTTGTGAAATCACGTCCACAGCAAACGTGCCTGCATTTTTTTCAGACATTCTAGCTTCGATTGCACTAGGACGGATCTTCAAAAATTCCCCTTCATGTGTCCAAAGTATGAAAGTCAAAGTCTTGTCGTTTGAACTTCTAAAGGAAGCTTAGGTTTGATCTTCTTTAATAGCAACCGATTTGTTCTCCGGACAGTCCGTGGTATATGTGGTATTCTTTACCAGCATCATAATTTGAAAGCATTGATTTTCATCCTGTCTTCTAGCCTCAACTCCATGCTTTCCATCCTGCTGTACTATATGCTTGGAATAGACTTCCTGAATCTGTGCATCATGCTCCTTGTCTAACTGTATTCAAATCCATTCTAAAACCACACCTTTTGAAAGCTGCTTTTAATTCTTAGCCCCGATTCACCTGCTCACAGCTTCATTGCTTCAAACATTGTTTAATAAATGAATTGCCAGCATCTCTTTTGTTCTATATGTTCATCATGATTAGACTGTAAACTCTATTGTGGAGGAACTACGTCTTATGTGTAATTATAAATCACCGCATATGACAGTAGTGTTATTGAAGTGATTAGTAGCAGTAATAGGTTAGAATGCAAATGAATAATGTCATTTCCAATAAAGCCTTAGCATTTAAGCTGAAGTGTTCACTAATATCATGTGTAACTCCTTTGACCTGTTTGAATGCTATGATGGGGCACATTTGAGTTGTGCAGGATGTTAGCTAGATTGCTAGAGTCCTTGGGGTGGTTCGGTGGGGAGAAGCAATAGCTTTGGGGGCCTGCAAGTAGTGCCTCAGGAATTATTCCTGAGCTGGCTCTGTCAATACCTTTACAGTTCTGCTCAACATTATTGGCACCCTTGCATTTTAGGTATGTTGTGTACAATATCTTGAGAAATAATTGAAAATATTCCAACTGTATGTCATCATAATATTTTTTTTTAATTTCCAGTCTGGCAGCATCCCTGTTGCCATGGAGGAGAGAGGTCACGTGACAGGAGAGCATCACCCTGGTGTGGCAGGAAGTGATCCTGTAACTAGGACCTGTCCTCCAGGTGATGTAAAACCCTCTCGCACCGAGGACGTTTTCTCCAGGGCCATGTCCCCATGAGGGGAGGGTCAGGACAGCTGTTATAGTTGGTGATTCAATCATTAGGAATGTAGATAGCTGGGTGGCTGGTGGACGTGAGGATCGCCTGGTAACATGCCTGCCTGGTGCGAAGGTAGCAGATCTCACGCACCGCCTAGATAGGATCATAGATAGTGCTGGGGGGGAGTCTGCTGTCTTGGTACATGTTGGTACCAATGACATAGGAAAATGTGGTAGGGAAGTTCTGGAGGCTAAATTTAAGCTTTTAGGTAGGAAGTTGAAATCCAGAACTTCCAGGATAGCGTTCTCCGAAATGCTTCCTGTTCCACGTGCAGGACCCAAAAGACAGGCAGAGCTCCGGAGTCTCAATGCGTGGATGAGACAATGGTGCAAGGATGAGGGTTTTGGATTTGTTAGGAACTGGGGAACATTCTGGGGAAAGGGGGGGCTCTTCCGAAGGGATGGGCTTCACCTTAATCAGGATGGGACCAGACTGCTGGCATTAACCTTTAAAAAAGAGATAGAGAAGCTTTTAAACTAGAAAATAGGGGAAAGCCGACAGTCACCCAGGAGCGCACGGTTCGGACAAAGGTATCCTTGAAGGATACTACCAAAGCAGTGAGGTTCCAAAAGGGAGTATAGTAGCCCAAATGCCCTTGAGTAAGGAGCAGACAGAGCATAAAGATTCCCAATTACCCATGCCTACCAATAGCCAGATTAATATTAATAAAATACAGTCTCTAAAATGCTTGTATGCCAATGCTAGAAGTCTAAACAATAAGATGGGAGAATTAGAATATATAGCATTAAATGAGAGGTTAGATATGATTGCACTCTCAGAGACATGGTGGAAGGAGGATAACCAGTGGGACACTGTGATACCTGGATACAAACTATATCGTAATGATAGAGCTGAACAAATTGGTGGAGGGGTTGCGCTCTATGTTAGAGAGGGCATTGAGTCAGAAAGGATTAAAGTTTTGCAGGGAACAAAATATGCTGTAGAATCTCTATGGATTGAAATTCCATTTATGAAGGGGAAGGTGATGGCAGTGGGAGTATACTATCGACCACCTGGCCAGAATGAACAAATGGATGATGAAATGCTCAAAGAAATCAAGGAAGCTAACAAAAGCCACAACAGAGTAGTAATAATGGGTGATTTCAATTACCCCGGTATCGACTGGGACAGTGTCACAGCAGGACAAGCTAAAGAGATAAAGTTTCTAGATGAAATAAATGACTGCTTCTTGGAGCAGCTGGTTCATGAACCGACCAGAGGGGAAGCCATACTGGACCTAGTCCTTAGTGGAACGCCAGATCTGGTGCAAGAAATAAGGGTGTTGGGACCACTTGGCAATAGTGATCATAGTATGATCATGTTTGATTTAATCAGTGGAGGACAGATAGTAAAGGAATCCACAGTACTACCTTTTAACTTTCAAAAGGGTGACTATGATAGAATGAGGAATATAGTTCGGAAAAAACTAAAAGGAGCGGTTCCAAAGGTTAAAGACTTACAGCAAGCTTGGGTGTTATTTAAAAATACTATCCTCGAAGCCCAGACCAGCTGTATTCCACGCATTAAGAAAAGTGGAAGAAAGTCCAAAAAACTGCCAGCATGGTTTAAAGGTGAGGTCAGAGAGGCTGTTGCTGCCAAAAGAGCAACCTTCAGAAAATGGAAAAAAGAGCCAAATGATGAAAACTGGAAACAGCACAAGCACTGGCAAGTTAAATGCAAAGCATTGATAAGGCAGGCAAAGCGGGAATTTGAGAAGAAACTTGCTACGGAAGCAAAAACACGAAATAAAGACTTTTTCAAGTACATTCGTAGCAAAAGGCCTGTGAGAGAGTCAATTGGACCATTAGATGATAGAGGGGTAAAAGGGGCAGTAAGAGGAGACAAGGCTATAGCAGAGAGACTGAATGAATTCTTTGCTTCGGTCTTTACTGAGGAAGATGTAGGGGTGTTACCCAAGACTGAAGTGGTATTTAAAGGTGATACTGCAGAGGAATTGAGAGAAATATCGCTACACCGGGAAGATATATTACAACTATTTGATAAACTGAATAGTAGCAAATCACCTGGACCGGATGGTATACATCCCAGAGTGTTGAAAGAACTGAAATATGAGATTGCAGACCTGTTATTGGTAATCTGTGAACTTTCATTAAAATCATCTGTAATACCTGAAGATTGGAGGGTCGCCAACGTAACACCAATTTTTAAAAAGGGTTCCAGGGGTGACCCGGGAAATTACAGACCGGTGAGCCTGACGTCAGTACCAGGGAAAATGGTAGAAGCCATCATAAAGAACAAAATTACACAGCATGTAGATAGTCATGGCCTAATGGGAGACAGCCAACATGGCTTTAGACAAGGAAGATCTTGTCTTACTAATCTGATCTGTTTTTTTGAAGGTGTGCATAAACAGGTAGACAAAGGTGAGTCGGTTGATATAGTGTATCTGGACTTTCAGAAAGCTTTTGACAAGGTCCCCCATCAGAGACTTTTGGCGAAGCTAAAAAGTCATGGGATAGGAGGCAGTGTACTATTGTGGATCGGGAACTGGTTAAAAGATAGAAAGCAGAGGGTAGGGCTAAATGGCCAATATTCCCAATGGAAAAAGGTGAATAGTGGAGTACCCCAGGGATCTGTACTGGGTCCGCTACTTTTTGACATATTCATAAATGACCTGGAAAAGGGAATAACTAGTGAGGTAATCAAATTTGCAGATGACACAAAACTGTTTAAAGTTGTTAAAACCCAAGAGGATTGTGGAAAACTGCAGGAGGATCTGGATAAATTGGAAGACTGGGCATCCAAATGGCAGATGAAATTTAATGTGGACAAGTGCAAAGTTATGCACCTAGGAAAGAACAACCCACACTATAGTTACAAGATGCAAGGCTCCACATTAGAAACCACCACCCAGGAAAAAGATTTAGGAGTCATCGTGGATAACATGTTAAAACCCTCCGCCCAGTGTGCAGCGGCGGCCAAGAAAGCAAATAGAATGCTAGGTATCATAAGGAAAGGGATGGAGAATAAAACAAAGGATATTATAATGCCTCTGTATCGCTCCATGGTACGACCGCACCTTGAATATTGTGTGCAATTCTGGTCACCGTATCTTAAAAAGGACATAGAGTTATTAGAAAAAGTACAGAGAAGAGCCACCAAATTGGTGAAGGGGATGGAAGGCTACTCCTATGAAGAGAGGCTAAAAAGGTTAGGGCTCTTTAACCTAGAAAAGAGGCGGCTGAGGGGAGATATGATAGAGGTGTATAAATTAATGAATGGAGTGGAACGGATAAACGTGGATAAATTGTTTACGCTATCAGAATATAGAAGGACTAGGGGGCATGTAATGAAGCTACAGGGTAAACTATTTAAGACAAATAGGAGAAAATATTTCTTCTCTCAACGTGTAATCAAACTCTGGAATCTGTTACCGGAGGATGTAGTAAGGGCTGTTAGTATAGCTGGGTTTAAAAAAGGTTTGGACAAGTTCCTGGAGGAAAGGTCCATAAACCACTATTAAAAAGGGACCCAGGATATCAATGCTTGGCCTAGTACAAGCACTGCAGAACCTGTGTCTTTTGGGGAAACTGCTAGGTACGTATGACCTAGATTGGCCACTGTTGGAAACAGGATACTGGGCTTGATGGACCTCGGTCTGACCCAGTATGGCATTTCTTATGTTCTTATGTTCTTATGATTTATAATTATACATTCAACAAGGAATGAAAGAAAACCGGCAGAGTAACAATAGTATAACAATAAAACCAAAAAGACTAATACAGGAAAAAAAAAAACCACTATCACATTACTATGCCAAATTCAGCCCACATAATAAGTCATCATAATATTTTAATAGTATGTTCAAAGCTGAACACTAAAAAAAAAAAAGGATGTCTGTGCAACTTAGACGTAGCAATTTCTGAGAAAAAAAAACAAAATATGACCTGGAAAGGATTAATGGCATCCTTCACTAAAATTTGGTTGCGCATCCCTTGACAACGATGACAGACTCCAAACGTTTCTTCCATCTATAAGCTTCATACATATATCTGCTGGTAGTTTTTCCCACTCTTAAACTGTGATTTGTTCCCTTTCATAAATATGTATTTATTTATTTATTTTATTTATTTAACATTTTCTATATACCACTTTTCAATTTATCAAAGCAGTTTACAGTGAAACGGAACAAGTCATACAAGGAACAGTATAAGAACTACTTACATTTAACTGTTTACAACGCTATAACTATATACAATATATATAGATAATAAGCTAGATTACATCTTGTTATGAGGGTGGTTGTGTAGGGATTTCAATCCAGTGGTTGTGTGTGTCATGTGCTGTTGTAGTGTTTGTTGAAAAGGTAGTCTTTTAGATATTTTCTGAAGTCAGTGATGTCTGTGATATCTCTGAGGTAATGTGGGAGTGAGTTCCATAGTGTAGGTGAATAATATTCAAATGCTCTGTGAAGCAATCTTTGTGAAGAGTTGGACGGTATGGAGGGTGTTGAGAGGATGTTTTGGTGGAACTTCCTCCTTGAACGAGTGTTTGGTACTCTTTTGATGATTTTGTTTAAATATTGAGCAGACTGGTTATTTAATATCTTGTATGTCATCATTATGGCTTTATATTCTATTCTGGATCTGATGGGTAGCCAGTGGAGGTCTTTTAAGGTAGGGGTGATATGCTCATGTTTCTTTGATCTAGTAATTAATCTAGCAGCAGTATTTTGTGTCAGTTGCAGGGTGTGGGTTGTGCTCTTGGGTAGGCCATAGAGTATCATATTGTTGTAGTCTAGCTGTGGGGTGATTATTGCCTGGCAGACCATTCTGAAGTGATTCTGTTCTAATATGGGTCATAGGTTTTGCAGGATCTTAATTTTGTAGTAGACTTTGGAGGTGGTTTTGTTGACATGAGCTTGGAAGTTGAGCTTCTGGTCCAGATGTATTCCCAGATATTTTACCTTGTTCTTAATTGGGATTGGACAATTTCCAATTAGTATGTTATTTGGTGGGTTGAATGAAGTGTTTCTTGTGATTACGAGGGCTTCAGATTTATTGTAGTTAATTATTAAATTGTGTTGTGCTAGCCATTCGGTTGCTTCTAACAATCATGCAGATATGGATGTCTGGTTTTGTGATGTCGATAGAAGAGTATATCATAATGTCGTCTGATTTTTGTATGATCTTGCAGACTGGTTGAATGTATATGTTGAAGAGTAAGGCAGATAAGGCTGAGCCTTGAGGTAGACCTTGATGTAGGATGAATGGTCTTGATTTGTTGTTCTTTATCTTTACTTCTGTTGTTCTGTCAGTTAAATAGGAGTGAAACCAGGTTAGTGGGGTGTCGCTTATTCCAATCTCTGCCAGTCTGTCTAGGAGTGAGGAGTGCAATATAGAGTCAAATGCGGCAGAAATATCAATGAGAATGAGTAGAAAGCCATGTTTGTTATTTTCGATCCCTTTATGGACTGTGTTCATCAGAGATGTGAATAGTGTTTCAACTCTGTAGGATTCTCGAAATCCATGCTGCTGCAGATTGAGAGGGACGTTTGAGTCCACATGGTCTTAGAGTTGATGCTGTATGGTTCTTTTTATTATCTTGGATAGGAGTGATATGCTTGATATTGGACGATATGAAGATGGTGAGCTTGGGTCAGAGGCTGTGCTTTTTATGAGAGGTCTTATTAAGGATATTTTGAGCTGTGGTGGCATAATTCCTTGTGCGAGGGAAAGGTTTACCATTTTGTATAGTACTGGTGCTAGTTCTTGAGACATAGCTTTTATCTAGGTGGTGGGGTATGGGTCGAGAGGAGATGTTGTTGTATTGAGAACTTTTATTAAATTGTTGCAGTATTCTTCGGTGATTGAGTAGAATGCTATCCATTTCTTTGAGGTATCTTGTTTTGATGATGGCAATCCTGGAGGGGAAGGCAGGTTGGTTGAGGTATGCAGGCAAATGAGCTTGCTCTGTAGATAAGTTGCATATGTCTCAAGTGTTAATAAGTCTACATTGTTGTTATGGGGTGTTCTGGTTGACTATTGCAAAAAGCTCTCTAGGACTTCATTATGATATTTGTATGGTGTTGTCTTTTATGGTCCTGTATCATTTTGTTGTATTCTTGTTGCTTTGCTCTATACTCTTGTCTATCTGTCTGCTCTTTAGTTCTTCTCTATCTAAGTTCCAGTCTTCTTAATGTGAGTTTTGCTCACCTTATATCAGAGGAGACTATGGGGCTTTATAGTCTCTATGAGATGTGTTATTCTTAGGTGGTGCAAGGGCTTCTAGTGAGTTAGTGTCATTCCAGTTTGATATAAGTGCTGTGAGATTTGTAGATGTGTTGTCTAGAGTTCGAAGAATTTGTTTGAGGAGGGTATCTTTAATTCTTTGAAGCGTCATGGGTTATTTGAGCAGTTGTGTCTTGGCCGAGTCAGATTGATGGGTAATTTGAAGGTGATCATATAATGGTCAGACCAGGGTACCGGGGATACATTGTAGTTGATGAGAGAATGGAGGTTGGAAGGGACGAACACCAAGTCGAGGGTATTTCCGCTGTCACGTGTTTGGGTATCAGTGATTTGTGTGAAGTCCATGGAGCTTAAGGCATTGATGAATGATATAGCTTGTGTTGGGGCTAGGGAGCTCAGGTTGAAATCTCCTAGTATTATTGGTTGCTTTGCCTTGTTAGAGTGTCTTGTAGCAAGTTCAGTTATATGAGAGAGGCCATCAGGATCAGATGCTGGAGCTCTGTATATTAAGGTTATCATTATGTTCTTGTTTTAAAGGGTTATAGAGTTTAGAGTGGGAGTTGACAGGTTGTCTGTGATCTTCAGATTTAATTGCTTGTTGGAGAGGATGAGAGTTCCTCCACCTCTGCGTCGAGTTCTGGGGCAGTGGTGGAAGTCCATGGTTACAGGTGTGAGTTGGTTTAGGAGTACAGTCAAACCTCGGTTTTAATGATTAATCCGTTCTAAGCAGTCTGACTAAAACCGAAACGTACGAAAACCGAAGCAATATTTCCCATAGGAAATAATGTAAATTCAATGTAATCCGTTCCAGACACCCAGCTCCTGTCACTTCTCTCACCTGCCCGATCGTCCACAGGACAGCAAACACACAGATATTGTACTGTACGGCACTGTAATCTGATCGCTGACTCCGTCTCAACAGCAATTTGCAAGCGTACCCTGCAAGATAAAGAACTGCCTCCCACATTCATGCAACATCTCCTGCTTACATTGACAGCTACCCTGCTACCTCCGAGCCTGAGGGGGCGCTCCAGAGAACAGGCAGGCGGTGGAGAGATCGGGGTCTTCCTCTCTGTGCAATCCTTGCATCTCTGGCTCGAGGATGTTGCTCAGCTGACTTTGGCTTCTCAACACGCGATCGTGTGAGTCCGGGGGGGGGGGGGGTAGTGCTGCCGGGACTGGGCGGGCAGACCAGCGCGAGGGTGTAGGTTTTCAGATCTGGCAGCACTGGTTCCTGACGAAAACCGAGGCGATAAACGATAACCGAGACAAGATCTCAGTTAGAAAAGACGTCGAAAACTGAAACGAACGAAAACCGAGGTTTGACTGTACATTGTCTGCGTCAGTCAGCCATGATTCGATTATGCACACAATTTCTACTTTATTGTCTTGGATGTAGTCTGATATGGTGTGTATTGTTTGGTGATAATGGCTTTTCTGATGGTCTCAGGCAGTTCTCTTGTCTTCATCATTGTGAAATGGAACAGGGAGTGAATGTGGCCATTTTAAACTTTAAAATTTCTTTCTTGTAGCACTATACTGCTTTTATTCTATTTAAAAGGGAATAAACTCTTACCACAAACCAAGGGATAATTGAAAATCTCCCCCAAGCAAAAGTTAATTCCCCATAGCCCGATCCTGGCCTTAGGATGCCGGATTGGGGGTCAGGCTGCAGGGAATTAACTTTTTTGTCACGGCATTTAAATAGAGCCGCGGCACCATGGCAACATGACGCCATGGCACCACGGCTCCATTTAAATGCCTAGACTTAGTTAGTCGGGCTTTGCTGTAAGTGCAGGCCGGGACTACATCGCAGTCCTAGCCTGCATGTACAGTGCTGTTTGCAATTCTGATCCCGTGGGGCTAGAAGTGCCCTGCGGGATCAGAATCACAATCTCCTTTGTATGTCTGGGTCAGTAGATCTACTTCAGGATCAGGATTGGGTCCATTGTGCTGGGGAAGAGACAGACAAGTTAGAAGTGGTAAGTGCAGTGCTATTAGGCATACACCCTGGTTTAAAGTTGTGCCTCAGGGCTGTGTGCAGGCTAGGAATGTTACTGACCAAGGTCACAAGTGAAATAACATTGAGGCTAGAGCAAGCCAAAGTTGAAACTGGGAAACTGACAAGGGAAGTTGGTTCACAAAAATAAAAAATTAGGGAAAATAATGTCCTAGATTAGAAATAAAGCAAAAGCAAAAATCCTGAATGAAATCATTATTATTAATCAAACCAAAAACAATGTTCAATTTAACTCAAAACGTATAATAATTATCTGAAAAAACAAGTTGATTAGCATATCAAGGCCTCTAGGCTGTTGTCTGTGTAGAGAGACTCAGACAAGCTTTGCAATATGGGCCTTCTAGTTAGTGCTGACTCTCGGCAACCAAGTAGCTCTTGGGTTTTCCTGGCAGTGTAACCAGAAGGAAATCACCAGGTCTTCTTTCTAAAGTATTGGAGGGTTAAGGAACTTGCCCAAGGCCACAAGGAGTTTTAATGGGAATTCAACCCTGGTTTCTTGGCTTTCAAGGGAGCACTCTAACCACTAGGCTACTCTTCCACACAAGTTAGGATTAGGTAAATTTTATTACCAGAGTTCAACTATCCAAATAGACATAATCTAGGTTGCACCTGAAGCCATAGAAGGCAACATGACTTGCCTATGGTCACTTGGTGGGAGAAGTGGGATGTGAATCCTGGCTTCTCTGGTTTTCAGTATGCTGCTCTGACGACTAGGATTTGCCTCCACTCCAACTTATCCAAGCACCTGCAAATGTGCTATTTAAAGCTTCTAGGCCAGGGGTTCTAACCTAGAGGGACTAGTCTGTGGCAATAAGTATCCTCTAGAAGAGAGACAAAAGGGCAATATGATTCATACATTTCAATACATGAAAGATAATAATGCAAAGCAATTCAAAATTCCGCCCAGCCTTCCAAATTTAGATGGATGGAAATATCCGACTTGATCAAAAATGGAAATGCTTCATTGTCCCTAATGTCAGTTTATAAATAATTGAGTGGCGCATGGGCTAGGGGAGGGATTCTGCTCGTGCCTCTTTTAGTAATAGTTCAGCATGCATTATGTTCAAGTACAGTAGGTATTTTCCTAGCAGTAGAGGACCTACAGTCTAAGATTGTATTTGAGATTCTCAGCCTACTGCCCTATCCATTAGGCCACTCCCTCGCTCCGTGTCAATCACGAAAGAGTTAAACATAATTTAAGCTTTTAGCTTAACATTGCTATGTAAGTGAAATATTTCGCAAGTGTTGATTTTCATACATAATCTGTGCATCAGGCAATGTAAATGAATTCTTCACAGGCATACCTACAGCAGAACAATTTCTATTAACACTGATCACACTTTATGGGAAAGAAAAAAGTCAGCAAATATTCACAGAAAAAGAAACATGAAAAACCGGGAAGTACTGGAAAGAAAATAAGATAAAAATATAGGGAAATATAGTACTTGGTGGTATCAAGTGGAACTGTGATTCTTTAAAATGCATGGTTAATTGCAAATATGGCCTCTACCATGAATGTATGAAATCACATCTCTTATATAATGATGTGCATTTTTTGTTAAATTAAATGAAAAATGCAAGAAAAGGGCTATTTTGTTTTGGTTTATTTTCAAATGAAACAGAATAAAGGCAGCAGTATTCAACAAGAGCTATACATTTGCCAGTAACCAGAGAGACACTATGGGGGTTATTCTGACCCATGTTTAGCAGGGATATACATCCAGGGTGGACATACATTCCCCACTAAACGCCTGGGTGCTATGCCAGCAAATCAGCTCCTCGCCCATACAGTAGAGATGTGCGGGTAGCTCAGTACGAGGGCAGGAGGGGGCAGGCCTAGGGAGGAGCAAGGGCGAGATGGTGTCAGCCCTGTACATCCAGGTTTGTCCATCTACCCAGGGAACCTATTCCACTTCTGAGGTGGAATAAGTTCCCCTGAGGTCCGTGGTGGACAGCGGGGGCAGAGGGTTCCCCTCAGCCCAATCCCGGCCTCTGAAGGCTCAAATGGGGGTTGGACTGCAGGGAAAAAATCATTTAATGCAGCGCAAGTGATTGGGGCTCTGACATGGAGCCACAGTGCCATGGTGACAGGATGCCACGGCACTGCGACTCCAGGCAGGAGCCCAGGCTGAGCTAGCTGGGGAAGTGGTGAGACATCCAGCCGGAAGGAATCGGGGCATGTCCTGCCCATCCATGCCAGTTGCATCCAATTCTGATCCCGCGGGGATGTATAGCCCCTGCGGAATCAGAATTGGGTGCAAATCCAGCCCGTCTAGATTTTGGACATCCAGACAGGCCCCAATCGGAATTGGCCTCCATGAGGGTAATTCTGTCACATGGCACATAGGTCAAACTCTAAAATTCAGATGTAGAAAAAGTTGTTAGTGTAGCTGGATTTAAGAGAGGTTTAGAAAAATTCCTGGAAGCAAAGTCCACAAACCATTATTAAAGTGGGCTGGGGAAATCCACCGCTTACCCCTGGAATAAGCAGCATGGAATCTGTCTACCTTTTAGTACACTGCCAGGTACTTGTAACCTGGATTGGCCGCTGTTGGAAACAGGATACTGGGCTTGATGGATCTTTGGTCTGACCCAATATGGTAATTCTTATGTTCTTATGTTTGTTGTTGTTAAGTGCCGTCGAGTCGGAGTCGACTCATGGCGACCCTCTGGATAGCTATCCTAAATTGTGTTCGGTCTTCAGTCAGGCGGCTCATTGTTGACAGACTGGTACCCGTAGGGGAAAACGCTTAAAGCTTCTTTATTTGATATGGTTTTACATGAGGAATTTCTGATTGACTGTGTAATTTTAATTTAAGAAATACTGATATTGATTTTAAGGTAGATTCTGACTTGCATTTAGTGAGGATCTATGTCTGGGTTGGACGTATATTCCCGCTAAAAGCCAGGGTGCCGATTCCACCCACAGAGCTCCCTGCACATACAGCAGAGATGTGCGGGGAGCTCTGTATGGGGGCAGGAGGGGCCAGGCTGAGGGAGGAATGAGGGTGGGCCGGAGGCGTGACCCCTACCCCAGATGTACAGGGCTAATTCCGGGATTGGCCCTTTATGTCTGGGGTCAGCCATTGGGACGGGGGACTTATTCCATCTTGGAAGTGGAATAAGTCCCCCTAGATGGCAGCCAGCACTCACTCCAGGCAGGCAAAAGGGGGTGCAAGGGGTTCCGTATAGCCCGACCCTGGCCACAGCAGGCCTGATTGGGGGTTGGGCAGTGGGGAAAGGATCATTTTGAGGTCTGCCAGGGATCATGGATGACTGGAGGCCCAGAATTGAGGCACGGCTGGCCCATCCAGGCTGGGTGTTCTTGGTTCTGATCCCGCGGAAGTGCTCAGATCTGAATTTGTCTCCAGATGTTTTGTATGATGATCTGTTTTTCTACAACATGCATTTTATCTATAATCTGTGGAACAGAAGCACTATTATAAAAAAGTAAAATAGTTGAAAAGGGTGGAGAGAGGATGAAATGGCAAAATTATCCAGATACGAGTAGCAGTGATACATTTAGGGGCTCTTTTACTAAAGTGTGCTATGCAGTTAGCACGGGTTATTGGGCATGCCTTGCTCCACACAACACGTGTACTTGGGAACATTACAGGCATTACAGCAGGTGTACTGTTAATGTCTATGTCTAAATCTTATAGGCGCCTATTTGTCTTTATAAACTAGGCGTGTTTTGGCTGCCTTAATCTGGGCACCCTGTTATCAAACTGTACTCGGTATTTTTGTGTACAAATCCAAGTTTGACCACTATACATGTCGGATCAAAGGCTTGGACTAAAAATCGAATCCCTATCTCTTACACAGTAACAAAGAACACAATTTATTAGTCTATTTGGTGATCCCAACCAAATGATTTGTATATTTGCTAGAAGAAGAAAAGTATAAAGAATAAAAAATAAAAGCTTTGCAGCAGTAAAGAGCCCAGGATTTGATTCCTGGGTCAAGTTAAGTCTTCTGATTTCATGCCAGCTTGGGTCAGGGATGCTACCCAGGCAATTTTCAGTCTCTGGGGAGAGGGAGCTTTTGTCATTATGCAACGGTAACATAGTGGGGGATTTTAGAAGGGATGTTCAAGTGCAGTCTGGGATGTCTTAAGACAGAACATCTAAAAATAAAAAAATAAAAAAAATCAGGCCAATCCAGGTGCAGACATGATTTCACAAACATGGATGTGCCTGATATGGACGTCTGCAGGGGGCGTGTACATAGACATCTCCAGAATAGCATTTCAGAGCCTCGCCATCTAGGAATAGCCTAATAATTAGAGAAATGGGCTAGTAGCAGGGAAGCCAGGGTTCAAATCCCACTGCTGCTATTACTGAAATTGTGCTAAGTACTGAAGATGATGGAATACTTTCTTCTTTACTCTCTCTGGATGTTTTTTCAGTCAAAACGGGCACTTTCCAGGTGCCTGTTCATGCCTGGAGCAGGTCTAAACTGTTCATGTCTGGAGATAAAGTCTAAAGTAGAGTGGCCTTTACGGTGCTGCACCTTTAAAGAATCTGTAGACTAACAAGGCCTCATATTCCATGCTTCTATGATTTCAAAAAATGCAAATGTAAAAAGTATCAAAGTCACCGAATAGCAAAGCAATAACTCTTCAACAGCGCACATGAAATACAAATTCCCCATTCTAATCCCTGAAAAAAGGTAATATCTTTTTCCATTTGTTAGCAGTATGGAAGTTCCAAAGGATGCCACTGAAAAATCTGTGCTGCTGTTTTTTCCACTCCTCACCCCCTTAGTTTTGGGGGCTCACAGATGAAGTGAGCTGCCCTTTCAACAGTTTAAGGTTTCTGGTAAAGCCACTAAATCCAGATAAAAAGAAAAATCACAAAACCCATAGTCTAAACAATACAAAGAATGGTATCTTTTCTTTGGACAAATCTCATGATACTGGTTTATCATCAACAATGAATCAAAAAGTCAACATATTTATTCAGACACTTTTGTTCCACCCGTCTCCCATTACACACCAAAGATAACTCCCACAGAATTAAATGATTAACAATAAACTAATTACCTGGAATTTAGCCTCCCCAGCAACTAATTCTGTCCAGCTGGTTTCCAATTGCTATGGAGCCTGCTTAACCAATCAAACACATCATACTGATCATTTGAATGATGCATTTGTCAAGAGGACGTAGACAAAATGCCCCAAATACTATATAAACATACTAATAAATCTAACCTGACAAAGTGTTTATTGCTTTAAAATAGTAACGCCTCCCCTTCTGTTAGTAAAAAAATGAATACTGAGCTTCCATAAATCACAGCAGATGATAATGGTGCGCGTTCTGCAGCTGTTTTGTAATCGACAAGTCCAAGGGGCTAGTGATAAAATTGGGGTGCACTATATGAGAGCTCCATAAGTATTTTTTTTCTTGCACTGGTCTCTTGGCATCAGAAGTGATTTTCTGTATAAAGAACCAGGGCTTTTTTGTGCTGGTATTCAAGGGTACAGCAACTTTTCTTTTTCCTCTTTTGCCTTCCCACAGGCCTTAGGCAGCACTTTTCAGGCAGTGGTGTCAGAGGCTGACACAACTTATGGATTACCTTTTTTTTTTTTTCTAAAATCCCGCCACGGTAGCTCACCGCTGCTAAAATTTCCTCACTGCTGCTGTCCTGGAACAAACAAGGAGAGGAGAGGAGAGCACAGAGAAGAGTAGCCAGCCATGGACTGTCTTGTTGCCGCGTTGCTCTCTTGGTCAGAGTTTAGAATGTTGCAGTGACAGTTGGAGTCTTGGAGGCAATTCGTTTTCTTTGCCGCTGCACCAAGACGCCGCTATCTTTGCAAACACCTGCAGCTTTATTTTTAAGCTGCCGTCACTGCCTTTCTCTGCCTGCAGCACTAGTACTGCCTACAACTTTGCCACTACCTTTGCCACTGCCTACAACTGCCACTGCCTTTGCTTTCATTTGCAGAGCATCTATCGCTACCTCTCCCCCTCCCCTATTGCTGCCTCAGAGTTGGGGGCTAGTCTCTTCCTGAGCCTTCAAAGTAGAGATTAGAGCAACTCCTAGCTCCTGCCTTCAGCTCCTCCTCCTCATAAAGTCCAGGGGTGGATTCAGCTCTTGACTAAAGTTTGCTACAGCCAGTTGGCTAGTTCTGTAAATTCCCCCAGGGCACATCAGATCATTCTACAGTGGTGAGATCCTCCTCTCCCAATTTGCGTGTGTGTGGGTATGTATATTGTAGTTGTTTCCTCCTTACCCTCACAGCCCTGCTCTCAACCTTCACAGAGCACGTTCCTGCTCTCTCTAGCCTCCTGCTCTGTTACCCTCTCTCTGCCTTCTACTCCTTCACCCTACACTCTGCTCTCTCTGCCCTTGTCCCCTTTCCCAGTCCCAGCTCTCTGTATCATGAAGTGGAAGGAGATGGGGCAGTAAGAGGGGAGTACTAGGTGAAGGTATGGAAGGTAGAGAGCAGGACAGGCATCAGGGAGCCACAAAACACCTCTTTGCCCTATACTCCCTTCTCTGCCTCCTACCTTGTCCTTGGGAGCATTCCATTCTGAGAAAGAGATGAGAACAGAGTAGGGCAGGGTGAGAGGTTAAGTGCATTGAGATGATAGTGCAGGGCGAAAAGGACGAAAGGCAGAGAGTAAGCAACAAGACAGGGATAAGAGACAGCAGGGAATCTGTTGGATCAAATTTTCATGGGGAAAGAAGAATGGGAAGAGGTATACATTGTTGTTGTTGTTGTTGTTAAGTGCCATCAAGTCGGTGTCGACTCCTGGTGACCCTCTGCATAGTTGTCCTGAATTGTGTTCGGTATTCAGTCAGGGGGCTAATTGTTGACAGACTGGTACCCGTAGCTGCTGTTATTGTATCGCTCCATCTCATTGCTCGCCTTCCTCTTTTGCATTGACCTTCTATCTTGCCAAGCATGATGTCTTTCTCTAATGATCTCTCTCTTCGCATGATGTGTCCAAAGTATGAAAATCAAAGTCTTGTCGTCTGAGCTTCTAAAGAAAGTTGTCCACAATTTCAATTTCTTCTTCAATGATAAACTTATTCATTTTGCCAGTTGTCATGATCTTTGTCATTTTGTACTTTGGTAGGTCTCTCTCTTTTGCTTTAACAGATACCTAAGCTCTACTAACTGAACAATGGCTGGGAAAAATCATATTGCTAAAGCTGTTGCCCCCATTACAGCTTCTGCCTCTGTCCAAGCAGAGGTCCCAATGCCAGTTGAAGGAATGGTTCCATGTGCAGGATGCCTGCATGCTGAAGCTTTCAGTACACAAGTGGAGGAACTCAGGGGGGAGGTGGCATGGCTGAGCAGCATTCAAGACAGTGCGAAGTAAATTGACGAGATGCTTCTTGCAATATCCAAGCTCTCTAGCAGAGGAGAAGATGGGTGCCTACAGAATGATGAAGTTTGGACACAAGTCACCAGGGCTTGTAGAATCACCATTCCAACTTCTCCAGCCCTTGAAGTGAAGAACCATTATGTAGTCCTGAAAGTGGAGGAGGTGAAAGCATCCCTGGAAAGGGAAGAACCAGAGCTCAAGTACCCCAAAGTTGCAGAATCAGTGACCGCAAGGAAGCAAAGGGTAGTGGTGGTTCATGACGCTCTTCTGAGGGGTACTGAGGCATCCATCTGCCGGCCAGAATTGATGTCCAGAGAGGTATGCTGTCTGCCAGGTGCCAAAATCCAAGAGGTTATGGAGAGTTTGCCGAGACTCATCAAACCCACTGACTATTATCCAATGTTGCTAATCCAGACTGGCACAAATCATACTGCCAAGTATCCCTCTGGACATATCAAAAGTGACTTCATGGCTCTGGGACAGAGGGTGAAGCAGATAGGGCCACAGGTGGTGTTCTCTTCAATCCTCCCTCTTGAGGGTAAAGGCCAAGACAGAGAAGCTCGCATCCTGGAGATTAATGCATGGCTGTGTGGATGGTGTCATGGAGAACATTTTGGCTTCCTGGAACATGGGAAGCTTTTCCAAGGGTTGCAAAGCAGAGATGGCATTCATCTGTCCAAGGAAGGTCGACATGTCTTCAGTAGCAGACTGGCTAACCTACTGAAGAGGGCTTTAAACTAGATTCATTGGGGATGGCTGAAGAAAGCACCTAGGTAAGTGAAAGCCCCCAAATAAGTGAAACATTAAATGCTTTATGGAAATTGGTAGAAGGGGAAACATATGAAAAGTGATATATATATAAATGCCTGTAGCATGGGAAATAAGATCCCAGATGTTGAAGCTTTAATGGGAGAGGCTGGCTTGGATTTAGTGGCAGTTACAGAAACATGGTTCACAGAAAACCATGACTGGGATGTAACTATACCAAGCTATACTTTATTCAGAAAGAACAGGGTAGGAAGAAGGGGAGGAGAAGTGGCACTATATGTAAAAAATAATATTAAAGCTTTGGAACTACAGAGCTTAGAAGGGAGAGAGGAGGCACTGTGGTTTAGCTAGAAAGAGGGAAAGAGAAATCTATTTGCATTAGCATGATATACAGACCTGCCTCACAGGAGGAAGAGGTAGACGGAAAGTTAGTTGAAGACATACACAGCATTGCTAGGAAAGGGGAAGTGCTACTGATAGGGGATTTCAATATGCCAGATGTTGATTGGCACATTCCTGCTGCAGTATCATCTAGAAGTAAGGAGATCCTTGACTATCTACAGGGAAAACTATTCAGGCAACTGATAAAAGAACCCACACGTGAAGGGGCCATATTGGACTTGGTGCTTACCAATGGTGAAAGTGTTTCTGATGTTATAGTGGGAGATCATTTTGCATCCAGTGATCACCAGATGGTGTGGTTCAGTTCAAATCCCACTAGAGGACAGCAACCTTGGGCCGGAAGGACTAGGGTTTCCTGTCCCACGAGTGCTCCTTGTGGTCTTGGGCAAGTCACTTAACCCTCCATTGCCCATGTTCCCTGTATTAGTGTATGTGTCTCATATCCCCTTGTGTTAAATATATCCCCCAATTGTGTTGTGACCATGTTGATTGAAGGATAAGGTGGTATACAAAACTGTCTAAATAAAAAAATAAATAAATAAATTAGGACTAGGGCTGTTAGAATCCATTCAAAAGCGAGGGTCTTAGACTCTAGGAAAACAAACTTTGCAAAGAAGGGCCAGTACCTCAAGGAGTCATTAGTGGGATGGGAACAGCTGGGAGGATGTAGAAGAACAGTGGGCAAAACTGAAAGGGAATATTTTAAGGGCAACCAACCTTTTTGTTAAAATGGTAAATAAAGGTAAAAGGAAAAGGAGACCGCTGTGGTTTTCGAAAGAAGTAGCTGAAAAAGTAAAGAAAAAGAGGGAGGCCTTCATGAAATACAAGAGATCACAGAGAGAGGAAGACAGGCATCTATATTTGGAAAAAACTTAAAGAAGCTAGCAAAGTAGTCAGGAACACAAAGATTAAAAAAGAGGAAGAAATAGCCAATGCAATAAAATGGGGAGATACTACATTTTTCTGATATGTTAGTGAGAAGAAGAAGGGCAAAAGTGGTATTGTCAGACTCAAGGGTGAAGGGGAGGAATATGTAGAAGCTGATGAGGATAAAGCAGAATTGCTTAATAAATACTTTTCTGTGTTGACAGATGAAGAACTAGGAGTAGGATCTCAGAAAACACCCACAAACAGGAACAGAAGCGAGGGGCATCTTGAACAATTTTCAGAAGACTGTGTTCATGAGAAACTAGCTAAACTTAAAGTAAACAAAGTGTTTGGACTGGATGGGATACACCCTAGAATACTGAGGGAACTTGTGGACATTCTAGCAGCTCCACTGATTGACTTTTCAATGCCTTGTTGGAGTTGGGAGTGGTGCCAAAGGACTGGAGAGAGGCTCATGTGGTCCCTTTGTACAAACATGGAAGTAAGGATGTGGTTAAAAACTACAGGCCGGTTAGTTTAACTTCAGTGGTGAGTAAATTATTGGAAATGCTGCTGAAAGAGAAAATAGTTAGGTTTCTAGAGTCCAGCGGATTACAGGATCTGAGGCAGCATGGATTCACCAGAGGCAGGTCTTGTCAGACAAATCTGATTGATTTCTTTGACTGGGTTACCAGGGAGTGGTATGTTTAGATTTCAGTAAAGCCTTTGACACTGTTCCTCACAGGTGACTTATAAACAAACTGAGCACCCTAGGGATGGACCCTAAAGTTACTGCTTGAGTTGGAAATTGGTTGAGTGGGAGGCGACAAAGGGTATAGGTAAATGGAGCTCACTCTGAGGAGAAGGAGGTTACCAGTAGTGTGCCCCAGGGATCTGTCCTTGGTCCAGTTTTTTTTAACATCTTTGTTAGTGATATATGGAAGGGCTGTTGGGTAAGGTTTGCCTCTTTGCGGATGATACCAAAATCTGAAATAGAGTAGACACCCAGGAAGGTGTAGATAACATGAGGAGGGATCTAGTTAAGTTTGAAGAATGGTCTAGAATGTGGCAGCTGAGATTTAATGTTAAAAAATGCAAGGTCATGCATTTGAGCTGCAGCAATCCAAGAGAGCAATATGGTATATGGGGTGAAGTACTTTTGTCCACTAAAGAAGAGTGGAACCTAGGCGTTATTGTGTTTGATGATCTTAAAGTAGCTAAACAAGTAGAAAAGGTGACTGCAAAAGCTAGAAGGATGCTTGGGCGCATATGGAGAGGAATGGCCAGCAGAAGAAAAAAGGTGATAGTACCTCTATATAAGTCTTTGGTGCGATCTCATTTGGAATATTATGTGCAATTCTGGAGACCACATCTTCAAAAAGATATAAACAGGCTGGAATCGGTACAGAGTGTGGTTACTAAAATGGTTAGTGGTCTTCATTATAAAGCATATGAGGACAGACTTAAGTATCTTAATATGTACACCTTAGAGGAAAGATGAGATAGAGATGATATGATTGAGATGTTTAAATACATCCGTTGCATAAATGCACAGGAGGAGAGCCCCTTTCAATTGAAAGCCAGCTCTGCTACAAGGGGACATGGGATGATGGTGAAAGGGAATAGATTCAGGAGTGATATGTGGAAATATTTCTTTATGGAAAGAGTGGTGGATCCGTGGAATAGTCTCCCAGTGGAGGTGGTAGAGATGAGGACAGTATCTAAATTCAAAGAAGCATGGGAAAAAAGGGGACTGTTGTAGTGTTTGATATGGAAGGCAGACTAGATAGGCCATGTGGTCTTTTTCTGTCATCATGTTTCTCTGTTTTTTTGTCATTAAGGTGCAAGCCCATTTCAAGACTATGTTCCTTGATTGTGAGAAGCAAATGTTTCAGATCATCTTTACTTTCAGCCAGTAATGTGGTATCCTCAGCATAGCGAAGGTTGTTGATGAGTCTTCCACCAGTCTTCACACCTCTGTTGTCTTCATACAATCCTGCTTCTCTGATGATTTGTTCTGCATATAAATTAAACAGGTAGGGGGAAAGTATGCAGCCTTGTCGTACATCTTTGCTTATTTTAAGCCATTCTGTTTCTACTTTTTTCTTTCGAACTGTTGCTTCTTGATCAATGTACAGATTGTGCAAGAGAACGATCAGGTGTTTTGATACCCATGCTTCTTAATGTGGCCCAGAGTTTCTCATGGTTTACACAGTCAAAAACCTTGCTGAAGTTGATAAAGCACAAATAGATATCCTTCTGATATTCTTTAGATTTTTCAAGGATCCATCTCACATCCGCGATGATGTCTCTCATTCCTCACCCTTTCCTGAACCCTGCTTGCACTTCACATAGTTCTTGTTCCAGGTATGGTTGTACTCTCTGTTGAATAATCTTCAGTAGAATCTTCCAGTGTCGGATCACCTTTCTTTAGTATTGGTATAAACACAGATCTTTTCCAGTCAGCAAATCAATTTTGCAGGCAGTCTTTAAATTCCAGTGGTATATTCTCAATGTCATATTTTGCTACATTCATGAGTTGTTTGCTCTTTTTCAACTTTACCTTGAGTTTGCATACTAGTAATTGGTGATCTGTACCACAGTCAGGTCCAGGTTTTGTCTTTGTTGATGTTATATAGAGCTTTTCAATCATTGACTTCCACTGGGTAAAGTCCTTGTGTATTGTCGTCGCTTGTGTTGCTGGAAGAAGGTATTTAAGATGAATAGATCGTTGGTCTTGCAGAATTCTATCAGTCTTTCACCAGCTTCATTTCTGTTGCTAAGTCCATATTTTCTAACCACTTTACCTTCTTCTTTGTTGCCAACTTTTGCGTTCCAGTCACCCATGTCTATCAGGATATGCTGTTTGCATGTTCTGTCAATTCCAGCTTGCACTTGTTCATAGAACTCATCAATTTTAGCCTCTTCTGCAGCTGTTGTTGGAGCATACAGGGTTACCCAAAAGAAGTGAGAACATCTTGTAGCATATAAGTTATTTAAAAATTCAAAAAGACAGATGTAAACAATTGACAAATTTTAAAAAAAAAGATGACGAACGGAAATTGTCGAAATAAAGATGTTACTATATAGCTAAAAAAGGTAAATAAGTAAACTATTTAAGCTTTTAATTTACGAAATGTTCTCACTTTTTGTGGGGTCCACCAAGGAAGCATGGTACCACGTACATGTGAACATAAGAAACCCAGTACTAATTTGTGGTATTAGGAAGGAGAACTTTATTTCACACAACTCTAGCCCAAACGCCCGACACAGGCCATGTTTCGAATCCTCTTCGTCAGGGGAATTCAGGCATACTTCATCCATAAATACATGAACAAACAATAAATAAAACATAAAAAGTAAAACATTGTTCATAAAAATTCATAATCAATACATTAAAAGATCATATAAAAACAACAAATAAACAAATTAAAAATGCATAAAAAACAATAATAAAAGTAATTATAAATAGAAATTAAATTAAAAAATGTTGGAATGGACAAAAACAAAATGATATAAAACAAGAATACAATGATATAAACATCAAATGTGAACATGGATATAAACAATAGTGAAAAAATATGTAATATCTTATAAAGAAAGACAAATAAGGGTTTGACTACTAAAACGAACCCATAGGTTCTTTAAAAACAATACCTTTTCAACAGGTTCAAAACGATTGTATAAACCTCATGCTAAAAGAGGGGAGAGAAAGAAGAAGAGTCTGTATCAAGAAACAATGTAACCAACGAAGCAGGAGTGATATGAGAATAATGGTACTTCCAACAGGAGTGGTGTTAAAAATGCCTTATACGTAATGGTTTTAAACAAATTAGTATAATATTATGTGAGTGAATAAACTCCTAAGAAGGAGGGAACTCTGAACAGAGGCAATTGAAACAAGGTAAAACACTCAAAATATGAGATGCCCTTAAAAACGGATGTGCTTACAGACTTCAATTTAAAAATCCTTAAATGGGTTTGTTTTAGTAGGCCGGGACCCGATTCTGCCCAGCTGTACGTCCTGGTGACTACCTGTGTAGTGGAGTCAGGCTCCCAAATGGAGCCATAGAGCCATGGCATCCCATCGCCATAGCAATGCAGCTCCATTTAGGAGCCGCGAATGCCGGCCGCTGCAGATAAACTCATTTCCCCACAGCCGGACCCTCGATCCAACCTCCCATGGCCAGGGTCCAGCTGCAGGGAACTTCCTCCACCCTTGCCTCACCTGTCCATGCTGGCCGCTGAAGAAACATTGTGTCCAGGGGGACTTATTCCATCTCTGAGGTGAAATAAGTTCCCCTTCTAGTTCCAAGGCTGTGGACATACAGGCCTGACGTCTGAATTGGCCCACCCTCACTCCACCTCTGGAATTCCCCCTCCTGCTCCCATTGGCGTGTTCAGTGTGGCATGAGGAAGTGCTATTCAGCCGGCCCATGCCCACATCCGGTGTGCGGCCCGCGCATGGGTGCAGGTTCGGCTCATCTAATCTAATGGAGAAACACATCCCTGTCAATATTATCGGACATGGCAAACGTTTTGGACATCCCTGTGCCCACCGTATTATGAAAAGTTACACATTTTGGATCCAGCCCATCTAGGCTTCCCTGTTCAAACCTGCTGTTTCGTATGGGGAAGCTTTTGCCGGAGCTGACAAGGGAGCGAATTGCGGGATTGGACGTCAATCCCCGCTATTCACAGGATGGAATGACCCCCCATAGTCCCTGATTTCTCAACATTGAAAAGAAATTTGGAAAAGCCAATCTTCGACTTTCTTCAAGGTCTTATTAAATTGTGACATGCCCGCTAGCTGACTGTCCTTCATAAGGACAATCATCTGCATGCTATCTGCAAAAATGTACAATTCAAACTCATACCATTCTAAAATCTTTGCCAATGGCATCAAATAAAGTTTAAATAAAACAGATGAAATAGAGACCATTGAGGGCATTTTCTTTTTAGGACTAAAACTAACAATTTGTGATTCCAGTATATCTCTTGCTGACATTCAGGTGGAGCCCAATTCGATAACATGCATGTCCGGTATGTCTAAATTAAAAACGGGCCATGTTTGAACCTAATTCCGCATCTGTGGGTCTGGATGTGCCACGGGTCTGGAATCGGGGAGATAGACGTGTTTGGTGTGGCTCGTGCAAGCACTTTTCAGCCAGCCCATGCACGCATCCAGTGTGCGGCCCGTGCACAGGTACAGGTTCGGCCTATGTAATCTAATGGAGAAACATTCCTGTCAATATTATCGGACACGGCAAACGTTTTGGACATCCCTGCACACACCGCATTATGAAAAGTAACACGTTTCAGATTCTGCCCATCCCCATGATACCCCCTTGGACACCACACCCCCTTGGGAAAACGTGCATCTCCTAAGCTGCTCATCACAGTCAGTAGTTTGCTGATGCACACTAAGCATAAATACCAATGAAAAATGACAGCTGCTTCAACCTAGACCATATACCAGTCCCCCTCACACCCTGAGAAGTGCTAGATAAGCCTAGTGCACCCCAATATGGTATACAAGAATGTAAATATGAACATGTACTGTATGTCAGGACATATCTTGCATCAAATGGTATGTGGCATTAGGAACTGGCCCCAGTGATTCCTGCCCTGGTCATCTGTATAAACATGCTTTAAACTGCTAGGGATGGACCCTTACCAAGTGCACAAAACCCGGAACTAACCTTGCAGTTCCCCAAAGGATGTATAATATTGCTGAGCAACAAATGTATCCCCTTTTCGTGCCTATGGCCTATAAGTGCACTAATTCTGCTGCTCCACACTACCATTCCCCTCTTATCTCTCCCTACAACCCTCCCTAGGAACTCCTGTCAGATTTCTTCTATCTGCGCCAGTGTACAGTATGGTATGTGGTCATATGTGGATGCGATGTTGTTTAGAGTATATGGTAGGATACATGTGTGAAGTATAGGTGGGTGATTGGGAATTTTCATACGGTATTTTGGGTACATTAAAGAATGTTTGAGTATCTTGAAATATGTGGATGTTAACAATGACCAGAATGTGTAATAATAAAGTTTTAGGATATGGAGAGTGTAGTGATGGTGGATGTTATGTCTGGTTTTTAAGTGAAATGTGAATTAATTGTGAAAGTATATATGAATATGGCTTTGCAGCATTGCAGACTACACTCCCCAGGATGAATGGCTGTAGTACATGAAAGAAGGTATGGAATTGGAAAGGTTGAAGGACTGCTCATAGGGGAACATTTATTGCTATTATAGGTTTATGGGTTATTGGTTTATCTATGTATATAGTTGTTTTGTAAATAGTTGCTCCTGTTATCCAAGTTGATTTTCCTGTTAACTGTAATGACCAGATAAATGTAACTTGTCTGAGGTTTCTTGTTCCATGTAAACCGCGCTGATAACGAATAGTGCGGTATATAAAAAATGTTAATAAATAAATAAATAAATCTAATAGTGGGTATAGTGATGATAGTTAGACAATACTGATATTTAGGTTCAGAAGGTGTGGAAGGAATGAGGTATTTCTGTATTTAATTTTAATATATTATCATTTTCTATTCTTGTAAGGAACATTCCCTGACACAACTTCTGTGAAATGCTGCCAATGTTGAAGTGGGAGCAGATGCTTGATAATTCCTGTAGTAAGTTAAGTGCCGGTGGTTGTCTTTACATCATCATTATTGAATAACAACTTAAAATTAACATACAGAAATATAAGAAAAGAGATTAAAAAATTAATAAAATATAGAAAGGTGGAAGGGTTTTTTTGGCCAATGATGGTTTAAGTATGCTGGAGGCCAATTCACAGTCATATATTTGTACTGAGGTCTTTTTCCTTCCCTGTAACTGCTTTTCTCTGTGAGAGCATTGTGTGGACTGTTTTCTGAAGATAAGATTAAATACAGAGGATCACGTTATTGAGATTGTCTGTCTGGTAAATCCTATATGATGATGATATTGATGTGGCTCAAGAGGGATGTGGGGCTATGTGTGGAGACCCATTGTGGGGCCTCATTTGCATGAATATTTGCACAAACATGGGACCTTGTACCAATGCTCCCATTCAATCTATTCTCTCGAATGTATTAGTTATGTGCCTAATAGTATAGGAGGTCTGTGCCTCTTAAAGTAACATTTAACAAAAGGTGAGCTTAGCATTTTGCAAAGCAAGAAAAACCAGAGGGTAGTATCCAAGAGCGATCAGTTTTACTTTTATTATTTACATTGCTTCTTAGTTTATTAAGAAGCCATTGCACTATAGTGTTTTTAATAACATAATTTAACAGAAGCTGTTGTTTTATTGTTGAATGCATATTTATTTATATAGCTTTGTATACCACCTTATCCTTCAATCAAACCCAATTGGGGGATAGTTTTGTATGCCACCTTATCCTTCAATCACAACACAATTGGGGGATAGAAGACACATACACTAATACTTACAGGAAACATGGGCAATGGAAGGTTAAGTGGCTTGCCCAAGACCACAAGGAGCACCTGTGGGACTAGAAAACCCAGTCCATCTGGCACATGGTTGCTGTCCTCTAGTGGGATTTGAACCCCTAACCTTCTGACCTGAGGTAACTTGCCCCAACCACTAGGCCACTCCTCCCAGCATATATCTTTATGCAACCAACCATGGCAGCCCAAACATGTTTAATAAGAATGGCAGCACTCAGGACTAACAATCGGATGGTTTGACGTATTCTTCTTTAGATGCTGCCTTTGAATGCTATAGTCCATTATACATTTCACATGAAACAAGGAATAATCTTCCAACCGGAAACACTTCAAACCACTATATGCTGCCTATAGTATCAACAATGTCCAATACTCTGTTTTGAAAGAGACTGCAATATCTATAGTCTCACATTTTAGTACATCTTGGTATGTAAAAGCAGATAAATAAATAAATCTTGATTTTATTTATTTATTTATTTATTTTAGGTTTTTCTATACCGCGCTCTTTAAAATCAGCTCAGTTTACATTGCATTTGCTTAAAGTGGACCCTTTCTAGCCTTTTTTGCTGCAAAATCATGAATTAGATCTGTAAAATCCAGTGCCTGAGCTACACTGCTCTAAATGAAATGCGTGAAGGACCAACAAGCTGTTCTGGACTCATTGTAGAACTCAGATAGGTCTCGATGAGTTTTAGCTTTGAAAAACTGCAGTCTGCTGATGCCACTGTGACCGGCGTAGTTAATAAAATTCCTCAGTACAATGGATGTGTTAGGGTATGTATCCAACAGATGGCTTTTTACGAAGGTACTTGAGGACTTCTAGTGTAAAGTCAAAAACAAATCTTCTCCATCTATATCAAAATTCTGACCTCCAGCATCACTCAGAAGGCACTGTACATTTTTGCAGCATTGCAGGAATTCTGTGGCTTTTTCTTTTAGTTGGCCAATGTTGTACAGAAAGCCAAAATTTGTACTGAGCTGCTTGTACAGTTCAGATCTTTCTTCAGTTGAAATTAGAACATTACTGATGACTACCATGAAATATTCTGTTTTGAAAGACTGTTCTGCATCCTCAATAGCTTGGTCAAATACCTCATAGTCAAAAGCTCTCTTCCTTCTTATAACACGCTTCTGTCTGAATATAGGTTCCACATCCATCTCTGCTTTAATTTCTTTGGCTCTAATAATTGCTGAAATGAAGCCAGTTCCCCTGTATTTCTTAAGAAATGTACATAAATTTTCTATATGTTTCAGAACCTCATCAATCTGAATCTTGGAATATTGCATAATTTTGTTAACTACATTCACTTCAGCTAACAGATCATACCATAGAAATAAACTGACCAAGAACTTGAACGAGCTAAGCTCAATGTTGGCTAGAGGCTGGGTTTCACTTTGAACTACCGAATTATTTGTTGTATCTGCAACCTCCAGCAAGGCTTCTCTGCTATTAAATGCTTAAAACTGAATTGCTTTTACACTATCCATTCAGCACTCCCACTGGGTTTCTGATAAAGGTTTGACAGTCCGTGAGGTGATATTGTCCTTCAAAATTTTCCATCTGCTTAGAGAGGCACTAAATATTGTATAAATCTACTGTAGCACACCAGAGAATGTTTTTTCTCAGTTAGATGACTACAGTATCTCCAAGCACCAAATTCAAGTTATGACTGCCGCATGGTGAAAAAATGCTCTTTTTTTTTTCAGGACATGGGCCTGAATTCCTTGTTTATGTCCTTTCATATTGGACCCTTAATCACAACCCTGACCATGACAATCCTGCAGATTCAGTCCTAGGGAGTCAATTTCTTTTATTAAAACATCTGCCAATCCTTCTCCAGTGGTATCATCAACTACAATAAAGTCAAAGTATTCCTTAGTCTCAATTTCCTGATCAGTTGCTGCAGCCTTAACAATCCTCAAAATAAGTGTTCTTTGTTGTTTTTTTAAATGTATGTTTACTGAGGATTTTTCTAGTTGTACTGAGGATTTGGCACATGCCTCATGATAATAACTAAACATAAAAAGATACAGCTCTTTGGATAACATGAGTAAAGAATCACATACAAATAGAAATACTTCCATTCCAGAACTTCCCAACCATGTGACCAAAAACAACCTTTTTTATAGTACCCTTAACACATCCAGTTTCACACCAACCATCCACGACACTCATACTCCTTCACGCATATCCAAACCCAAACCACTCTCTAACCCAATCCCCCTTATTCCTCAGCTCCGTGTTCCTCACTTGCCAATACTGAGCATCAAAGGTCTGTCAAAATTTCTGCCAAAGTTGCTTGTACAGCATCCCATAGGCTTGGTCTTATCCTTATAATGCATTCCCGGTGTCACAAAATCATTCTCTTGACCAGTGGAAGGGCCACATCCAAGAAGTTTTGTTTGGCCTTGGGTAAAACATGGATAGTCATCCTAGCAATGCGGCCCAGAAGCAGGAACATATATGTCCATTCAATGTCGTCCTGGACTGTGAGTGCTACAGCATCAAACATTCCCATTCACAACTGTTGAAGGTTCCAGAACTCTAAGAAAGAGTGTTGGTAAGTACCCTCATGTATCTTGCATTGAAGACAAAAAGGATCAGGCCACATCCCCGTCTGATGTCCTCTAAGATGGGTAATATAGGCCCTGTGCACTCTTATATTGCATTTCCTGCAGAGATGCATCTGTTGTTAGTATCATGCAATGGGGTGGTAGATTACAGGGTGAAACATGGGTAATCTTGGGGTAAAATGATAGGAGTGGATGACATTGGCACATGATGACTACGGTTACTGCCCTTAGTCACACTTACCACTTCTTCAAGGGTGGCAGTAAGTGTGCCTGAATGCCGCTTTGCATGTGCCATATGGCTGCAGTGCACTGAGGAGTATGTTTACTAGAGGGTGCACCAATAGCACACAATTTATTTATTAGTATACCGTCTTAGGTACAAATGTGTCAAAGCGGTTTACAATCATAATACATAGCGGAAACATCAAAGGGCATCAACAATGAAGATAAACATGTCCAAAGTAAAACCACTTAAATTGACAAAAAGCATAAGGCACTTCTACTACTCCTACTTATCATTTGTGTAGCATTAAACACAGTGCTGTACAGACACATGTAGGAAACAGTCCCTGCTCATCAGAGCTTATAGTCTAGTCAAGACAGACAACACAACAACTGGGGACTAGGAAATGTTGAGGAGAATGGTAAGTGAATAGGGGGCTGATGGGATCAGGATCGAAACGTAGCCTCAAAGAGATGAGTTTTTAGCCTGGATTTGAACAGGGTCAGAGATGGACCCTGATGTACTTGACTCACATAGTTTATCCCAGGCATAAGGAGCAGCAAGGTAGAAAGATCAAAGCCTGAAATTGGCAGTGGAAGAGAAGGGAACAGATAGAAGGGATCTGCCAGAAGAGCAGAGTGTAGGAGGAGGGATGTAGGGAGAGATAAGAGAGGAAGGGTAGTGAGGAGCAGTTGAATGAAGGCACTTGAAGATCAGTAGTAGAAGTTTGAATGGGATGCAGAAACTGATAGGGAGCCAATGAAGTGACTTGAAAAGAGGATGATGTGAGCTTAGTGACAATGGCAGAAGACTGGCCATGCAGCTGAGTTTTGAACAGATTGAAGAGGAAAGAGATGATTCAGAGGAAGACCAGCAAAGAGGAAGTTGCAATAATCTAAATGTGAGACGACTAGAGAATGTGTGTACAGAAAGGAAGGGACAAATTTTGCTGATGTTATAGAGAAAGCTAAGATCTGCTGTTTCTATCTGTTGGATGTGTGTGAAGAAGGAGAGGGAATAGTCAAAGATGACCCCAAGATTGCAAACCGAGGAAACAAAATTAATAGCAAAATAATACATTATCCTATACTCCCAGCTATAGAAACAATAAGGAAGAGAAGGCAGAGATTGAGGCCAGCCCACCATGAATGCCCATGCTAATGTTTGTGGGTATGGCCCTCCACGTCCTATGCCAATAGCACATTACAATTGTGAGGCACTGTGCTAACTGGCATCTGGGTTCAGTCAACTCTACCCATTGAAATGGTGTTAAGTGAACCCATGCCAACAGCAACAGTCGCAGCTATCATTAGCCCATAAGTCCACGCTTACCCTGTCCCCACCCACTCACATGCTACCTGGTTAGTATGGGAATTTTAGCACAGCGCCATATGCTAAATGTCAATGCTGTGCATTTGGTGCATGCTAAACTATGCATTATCCAGTAGTGCACTTTAGTAAACATGCCCCTCACTGTAGGGGAGACAAGCCAGGCATGCCCCCAACAGTTAGCCTGGGTCCCTGTGCAAATTTCAGACCCCAATCATGTACTAATGGTGCACCCATTAATAAACATTCCCCAATGCGATTATTAAAATTATCATCTTAGAATTCAGTAAAACTAACTCTGTGAAGATGGAGGAATTCCCCAAGGAATTTTGATTTAGATGGAAAATATTCTGGGGTCTATTACACACAGTGTTTAGCAGGGATATATCTCCGGGTCAGACATATATCCCCCATTAAACACCTGAGGCCGATTCTGGTTCCAAAGCTCCCCACACGTATAGTAGAGATGCGCAGGGAGCTCTGGATGGGAGCGGGAGGGGGAGAGCCAGAGGAGGATTCTGGGCGGAGTGAAGGCGTCACCCTGACCCTGAATGAACAGGGCCTATTCCGATGACAGCCCTGTATGTTCGGGTTTGGGGAGTTAGACTGAGGGGTTATTCCAACTCGGAGTTGGAATAAGTCCCCCTCCCCAACATCAGGGGCCATTGAGTCTGGATCCCCCCCAAGGAGGTGAGCATAGCAGGGGGTTCCCCACAGCCCGAACCCAGCCACAGAAGGCCTGATTGGGGGTCGGGCGGTGGGGAGAAAGACCCTATAAATTGTGCAGCCTATTGGGGCCCCTGCATAACGTGCCAGTGCCATGGCAATGGAATGCCATGGCTCCTTGGCTCCATGCAGGAGCTTTGGCTGGGCTAGCAGGGGGGTTGGATAGCTATGCAGCATGCCTGAATCGGGGCATGTCAGGGATGTCCAGGCCCTGTGTCCCGATTCTGCTCCCGTGTGAACGGCTACCTCCCGCGGGTGCAGAATTGGGACCAGATCTGGGCCATCCAGATTTTGGATGTCCAGATGGCCTGGATGTCCAGATGGCCAGTGGAATTGGCTTCCCCAAGGGAAAACAAAAAAAAAAAAGCAGTGGACAATATAGAAAGGGTATTATGTAAGGGCAACAAACCTCGTTGCTAGGAAAGTAACTAAAAGTACTAGGTAATTGTTTAACAAATATTTCTGTTCTGTGTTCACAGATGAATGGCGGGAAGTAGGACCAAGTAAAACAACCTTAAACAGGAACAGAAGGGTGCCAAATGGATGGGCTGGAGCAGAGGGTGGGGAAGGTGAGGACACTACAGTTAATGTAGGGGAACATATTGCACACTGTTAAGGTTACAATTAGTGCAGGTGCAGTTCCCCCAGGAACATGCTGGTCATGCCTCCGACAGGTACCACAGAGGCTTTGAGCTTAACGCAGGCTAGTTTTCACATTAAACACATGCTAAGTTCATTAAGTGCATTAGTAAAAGGGCCCCTATATGTTTTCAGAGGCACTAAAAAGCAGCTAAATATCATTTTTTGTTGCTTCTCTTATTTTCACAAACATTATGCTGCACACATGCTGCCTGAAAAATCTCATTATCTGGCCTTTATTCTTACTCCTTGGCGTGGTAAACTTGATTTCTTGAAATGGTCTAAGCTTGCCATCTCTGGATGCCTCACATAACAGTGTTACAGGTTCTCCAGGACCAAGCAGGAAGTCAGTCCTCAAATATGGGTGTCATCGGCGCCGATGAAGCCCCAGCGGAGCATTTCCCCAGCTTTCTATGAAAGCCTTTGGGAATGCAGGCACGCATGCGCGGTTCCCTTCCCGCCTAAAGGTGCTATCTTACCTCAGTCTCTTTTTTTTCCGAGAAGCCCACCGGACGTGTGTCCTGTTCTCCCGGTTAAAAGTAGATTTTTTTCGGCGAGTATCGCTATTTTTTCTCCCGGTTCGATGCCGGTTCCCCTCCCGCCGGGTTCGATACACCGGTATCGAGCCCGATTCTTCTTTTTCGATTTTTGCCCTTCGTGGCTGGCGTTCGCGCCCTTTTTTCCATTTTTCCCTGGAAGGCCGGTCTTTTGACCTCGCGGGGACTCTTTTTTCCCCGATGGCTTCCAGTGGCTTTAAGAAGTGTGATCGGTGTAAGAAATTAATGTCTCTCACCGACACACACGACTGCTGCCTCCGGTGCCTCGGCCCTGACTACGACCCTAAATCGTGCGGGCCATGTGGGAAGATGTCTTCCAAGGCACTCCGAAGTCGACATCAGCAAAAGGAAAGGCTTTTCTCGGACTCAGCCTCTGGCCGGGTCCGGACCTCGTCTAAGGCCTCGACATCTCGGGATTCCGATCCCGAGCACCGTCGAAGCTCCTCGGACAGGAGGTCCCCCGACCTGGAACGTAATAGGAAGAAACGGCTCGCGAGGGCGTCGGAGGAGGAGGTCCCTGGCTCCTCGAGGGCCAGGTCTAAGACCCCCGACTGTCGCCCCGGGCCCGTGGACCAAGAGAAGCCTGCCAAAGTTCCTCGCGTGGAGCCGGAGTCTGCTGGACACGTAAGCCCCGTAGTCCTCGAGGACTCTCCTCCCAGGGAGCCGACATTGGGCCCGGCGCCGCCGGGGCCAGAGTCGGTGGCTGCTGCGTCTCCCGAGCTGAGTCTCAGGATGACAGCCTTGGAGAGCAGACTGTCTGCCTTCATGGAGCAGCAGCGGGCACTGATGGCCAGCCTGTCTGGTGCATCTGCCCCGACCACCGGGACATTGACTTCGAAGTCGACCCCGGAGACCGAGTCGATACTCGAGTCCATCATGGCTCGAAGTCGTCCTCGGTCACGGTCTCCCTCGACCTCCCATTCGGGACCGAGGACGTTGACGCTGGTGCCTCCGGCATCGGGGCGGGTGCTCCAGGGCCCCGCGGGGTCGGGCCCTGATTCCTCCTCGGACGAGTCCGCCTGGGAGACGGAGGACGAGGAGTCTCCCGATACGTTCAAGACTCGGTGCGTCCCGTCGGATTCACCGTAGTCTGAGCCCCGGAGTAGATCCCCTTCAGAGGATACTCGGTTCTCGGAGTTCGTCCGGGATATGGCCACTGCTTTGGCTATTCTGGCGGATCCCGAGGAAGAGTCGAGCTGAAGCGCTCGAGGCGCTGCAGTATGACTCTCCTCCGAAGGAGGCCTTTACTGTCCCGGTTCCTCCGATGCTGGAGTGGCTCCTCTTCCGAATGTGGGAGGCACCGACCTCAGCGCCTGTTCTCAGTAAGCGGGTCGACTCGATCTATCGACTCAGAAAGAGCCCTGGTTTTCAGAAGGCACAGCTATCACACCATTCTATGGTTGTGGAATCGGCCATGCATCGTCTGAAGAGCCAGAAGATGCACTCCGCGGTGCCCCCTGGCAGGGAGGCCCGAAACCTCGATGGCGTTGGTAGAAAGTGCTTCCAGGGCTCGATGCTTGCTTGCCGTGTCCAGTCGTACCAGCTGTACATGGGCATGTACTTCGGGACCTGGCCAAGGAGTTGGCCGGGTTCTCTGCTGGTCTCTCCGGGGAACCCTTGCAGAGGTTTAAGTCCTTGTCCTCCGGGATTCGGGACTGCTTGAAGTTCATGTCCCGCGCCGCCTATGATGGCTTCGAGGCTACGGCCCGAGTTGCGGCAGCCGGCATTGCGGCTCGAGGCCAGGCATGGCTGCAGTCATCGGACCTTGAGCCATGGGTTCAGGACAAGTTGGTCGATGTCCCTTGCCGAGGTGAAAACTTTTTTGGCAAGCCCATGACCGAGAAGGCCGCTCAGCTCGAAACAGAGCACCTTACACGGACAAGGCTGTCTAGAAAGACCTCTGCCCCTTCTCATAAAAAGAAGGGCTCGGGTAAAAAGCCCTTTTACCCGAGGAAGGGCACTGCCTACAAACAGTACCCTCAATATAAGGCTGCCCAAGCTGCCCCCCAGGGTCAGCAAGCCAAGGGGCAGGGTAATGGACCCCGTAGGCAGAGGACCCCCAAGCCTCCGGCCCCTGCTACCACTCAGCAGGGTGGGGGTTTTTGACTCCTTGAGTGTAGCCTCTCCTCCCCTGCTCTCCCAACCCTGCACAGGAGGTCGCCTCGCCCTGTTCGCCCACCAGTGGCCCCTCATCACCGGGGACAGTTGGGTGTTGGACATAGTCCACAAGGGCTATGCCCTGCATTTTCAACAACTGCCTCCACCATATTTTCCAGGGGAACCTCCAAGGCCTTCCCTGCACACAGATCTTCTCCTGCAAGAGCTTCAAGGTCTGTTGGTGGACAGGGCGGTGGAGCCTGTGCCTCCCCCCTTACAAGGTCACGGCTTCTACTCCAGATATTTCTTGGTACCCAAAAGAACCGGCGGCCTTCGACCCATTCTGGACCTCAGGAACCTCAACAAGTTCCTGGAGAAGGAAAAGTTCAAGATGCTTACTCTTGGAACACTTCTGCCCTACCTCCAGCAGGGAGATTGGCTATGCTCCTTGGATCTAAAGGATGCATACACTCACATCCTCATTCATCCAGACCACAGAAAGTACCTAAGGTTCATTGTGGGAGGAAACCATTATCAATACAGAGTGCTGCCTTTCGGCCTCACCTCCGCCCCCAGAGTCTTCGCAAAGTGCCTAGCAGTGGTGGCGGCCTACCTGAGAAATCAGGGCATCTTTGTCTTCCCCTATCTGGACGACTGGCTCATCAGGGGTCAGACGTGCCAGGAGGCCAGACAGGCCACCCTGAGGACTATTGCTCTTCTTCAAAGATTGGGGTTTGTCATAAACTTCGCAAAGTCCACTTTGCTCCCCTCCCAGAATCTGGAGTTCATAGGGGCAAGGCTGGACTCTCTGCTGGCAAAGGCTTTCTTGCCAGAAGACAGGGCCAACAGGTTGATAGCCTTGGCAACTCAATTTCTCAGCAGGTCACTGGTCTCCGCCAGGCTCTGCCTAAGACTTCTTGGCCACATGGCTTTGACAGTACATGTGACCCCCAATGCCAGGCTCCATATGAGGCCTGCACAGTGGTGCCTTCGGACTCAGTGGTCACAGGGCACAGGCTGCCTCGGAGACATAGTAAGGGTGTCCAGACAATTTCTGAACTCCCTCACCTGGTGGCTACATCCACCCAACTTACTGAAGGGTGTGCCCTTTCAGATTCCTGGGCACACGGTGGCACTGACCACTGACGCCTCCCTCCAGGGCTGGAGAGCTCATTGTCTAGACAAGTGCACCCAGGGCCTCTGGTCTCCTTGGGAGGCGGCACAGCAGATCAATCTCCTGGAACTCATGGCTATTCACCTAGCTCTCAAAGCTTTCACGCCTGCCCTGGCTCATCATTGTGTCCTGGTTCAAACAGACAACCAGGTGGCCATGTTTTATGTGAACAAACAGGGCGGGACTGGGTCCAGGCTCCTTTGTCGGGAAGCCCAAGACCTTTGTTCATTTGCCCTACAGCACAACATGCTCCTCAGGGCTGTCTACCTTCCAGGCCAGGACAACTACCTGGCAGACAGATTAAGCAGAATTCTGCAGCCCCACGAGTGGCAGCTGCATCCTTCAGTAGTTCAGAAGATTTTCCTCAAATGGGGTCTCCCTTTGGTAGATCTCTTTGCCATCCCAATGAACAAGCAACTGCCAAAGTTCTGCTCCAGGCAACCGCATCCTCTGAGAATAGCAGCAGATGCTTTTCTGATTCAATGGTCTCAGGGCCTCCTGTATGCGTTTCTTCCCACGCCCTTGGTGGCCCAAACTCTCTTCAAAATTCTTCAGGACAAGGCCTCGGTCCTGCTGGTAGCTCCCAGGTGGCCGAGACAGCCTTGGTTTCCACTTCTGCTTCAACTGGCGGTGGATCCCCCACTGCCTCTGGGGTTGCAACCCGATCTTCTCTCACAAGAGCAGGGTTCCCTTCTGCACCCCAATCTCAAAGCTCTCAATTTGATGGCCTGGAGGCTGCAAGGGTAGTTTTGGCTCCCTGGGGCCTACCTCAGGAAGTGGAAGAGGTTGTCCTAGCCTCTAGAAAACAATCCACTAGGAAAACCTATGTTCTCAAATGGAAAAAGTTTTCTGTGTGGTGTCAGCTACGTACAGAGGATCCTTTCTCCTGTACTGTGCCAGTAGTCCTTCAGTACTTACTGCACTTGTCAAATCAAGGTCTTAAGTCCAATTCTGTTCGGGTCCACCTCTCAGCTCTAGCAGCTCACCACTCACTGGTGGAGGGCCATTCTCTGTCGGGTTACCCCTTGGTGTCCTGCTTTCTCAGGGGCTTGCTTTTAATCAAGCCTCCAATCCGTCCTCCTGCCCCTGAGTGGGAGTTGAATGTGGTCTTGCAGCAACTGACTCGTCCACCTTTTGAGCCTATGGCTACTTGCCCATTATGCTTCCTCTCCTGGAAGACACTCTTCCTGATAGCCCTTACTTCGGCTAGGTGAGTGAGCGAGCTTCAGGCCCTGGTCTGTGACAGGCCTTACACCAGGATTTATAGGAACAGGGTAGTCCTCAGGACTCATCCAAAGTTCCTCCCAAAGGTTGTCTCCTCTTTCCACCTCAACCAGGAGGTGGTTCTTCCAACATTCTTCCCTAGGCCTCATGCAAGTCAGGCTGAAGCAGTCCTGCATACCCTGGACTGTAGGAGGGCCTTATCCTTCTACCTTGACCGTACGCAGGGGCATAGAAGGGTTACTCAGCTGTTCGTATCCTTTGACCCCAATAAGTTGGGTTGGCTGTGTCCAAGCGTACCTTGTCCATCTGGGTGGCTGGCTGACTGTATCACCTGGGCTTACAAGGCAGCTGACCTTCCTTTGCAGGGTCGGGTTACGGCCCACCGAGTCAGGGCAATGGCTGCCTCAGTGGCTCATCTCCGCTCTGTGCCCTTGGTAGACATCTGCAGGGCTGCAACTTGGTCTTCAAGCCAGACTTTTGCAGCCCATTACTGTCTGGAGAGGGAGTCCTGTAGGGACAGTGCTTTTGGCCAAGCAGTACTCCGGAATCTCTTTGAGGTTTAGGCAACTCCTGCCCTCCTGCCCTCTGTTGGGCTACCGGTGGAGGTTGTGTCCTTGAAAAGCCTTTCTTTCCTGCTCGGACTAGAGGGAGTTCTCTTGTTCAGCCTGGGTTCCTCGGTAGCCCAGAGCTAGGGAGTCACCCATATGTGAGGACTGACTTCCTGCTTGATCCTGGAGAAAGAGTAGTTACTCACCTGTAACAGGTGTTCTCCAGGAGCAGCAGGAATCAGTCCTCACAACCCTCCCTCCTCCCCTTGGAGTTGCAGTTGTACATAGTTTATTTTTTCATTTTTGTGTGCTGTTCTTAGCTATGTCATTTGACTGAGGTAAGATGGCACCTTTAGGCGGGAAGGGAACCGCGCATGCGTGCCTGCATTCCCAAAGGCTTTCATAGAAAGCTGGGGAAATGCTCCGCTGGGGCTTCATCGGCGCCGATGACACCCATATGTGAGGACTGATTGCTGCTGCTCCTGGAGAACACCTGTTACACGTGAGTAACTACTCTTTCTTGACTCTGTTGGTTACTTACTTATTTACTTTTAGATCTATTTCTTTTCTCTCATGCAATATTTCATTTGTATATATTTTTCACTTTTAAGATGAAAGCATTTATATTTTTTAAGCATGTTTCACTTAAGCAATAGTATTGTGGAGCTTTCATCCATATGCGCTTGTGCAAACTAAATGTATTCTTTCCAGTAATGAAAGGCATGCAGGTGGAGCTATGTTTAATGTGCCAGTGGGAGCCCTGACTCCAGGTAACAGAGGCCAGCGACACATCAAAAAGAATAGCCGGGGGGGCGCTCGTGAGCCCAGCCAAGATGGCCACGATTACTTAGAGCTCTTCAGCTTTTTCCTCCATTTACAAGGAATTTGGCTCTCTAGGAACGCAATTTTGGCATGCAAACACTCCTATCATCATCGCTAAAATGACTTTATAAGATGGTGTCAGCCGGTCTTGCTGCTTCCTCCCAGCTCCCTTAAAACGGCATGCTTCTCTCGAGTGTACCTGCCAGAGGCTCTCCAAACCCACGTTCACCGTCTCTTACCAACCGTTCTCAGAAACAGCGTGGCTGCTGGCTACTCTCCCCGAAGTAACTGCAGAGAGTACGCCGTTCAGAAGATCTGCTTGTCCACTAATGCTACTTCATCTCTCACCATACTGTGAGTACCAATCAGTAGACTGGCGAACTGGGATCAAACTCTCTAACCTAAGTCACCGATGTGTTTGAGAGATCCTAAAAGTGCATTGCGAGAGGTTTAAAGTGCTCCCCGAGGCTTGCCCGAGTGTCTCCTGTACAGCCCTGAGTTCTAAGGCCGCCATTACCTGAATGATCTCCGTTGGAACGCAGGAGGGGACCTTTTGCAGTGGCGGGAAGGTTGGAACGCATAATAGCGCTGACGACAGCTCTGCTCTTGCTGACGTGGGCAGATTGATGTGATTTCTCCCCTCCAAGATGGCCGCCGTTCTGTGGAACACATAATTTGGAACGCATGACCTGGAACTCAAAATGGCCACCGCTGCTTAAAGGGATCCCGCTCTTCAGTCTGAGGCCAATGAAAAGAACAATGTGACCCCGATCTCGACGCTGGATGTAGAAGGTGACCTCGGAGCCTCGATCCTTATTGCTGCTGTACCTAAAGTTATGGCATGGGACGGCTAGCTTCCTGATGACGGAGTGGGGCAGTGAATGTCCTCTGATGACTGGGATGCTGTTCCCTGATACTGGAGTGCCATCTAGTGTCTCTGACTAGTATTGCAGGTTAAAGTAAAATACTTATTGCAACTGGACTTTTTTTTTTCTTGGTTTTCTTCACCTTTTCATTGCCCTGATCCCTATTGGGAGAGTCAGTGTATGGACTCAGCACATCCCTCGTGAAGCCGAGGTCACTTTGGGCCAACATACCTGCCTATTCTCTGAGGGTAAAGAAACTGTGGAATTACAGTTGCTGGGTCCAGAATATGCCTCAGTCTTACGTTATCTTCTGCTGACGTTGTTGCAAACTTATTCCCTCAAGGAACAAGCTACAAGCATTCTCGCTGAAGTTGGCAGGAGGGAAGCGGCTCTGGCCACTGTAGTCTTCGGGTGGGGTGTTGCCTTGATACCATTCCACAGTGAGGAGGTGATCTGCAGCTGTGAGGGTAGTGTGCCAGGGTCCTAGAACACCTTGGAGGAAGAATCAGCACCTACCTGACAGAGATGACCTCTGCAAAATCTTATGCCTCAGCCCTATCCAACTTTTCTAGATCTGCAGACTTGCCTAATAGCCAAGTTTCACAGGCTGAGGAGGGTATGGCTGCCTCTAAAGCTAATGCCTCCGACTGACAAGCACCAGTAACAAAAACTGACTTTCTGGAAATCTTGCAGGAGCTCAAACTTTTCCGCCAGGATTTTACCAAAGCGGTGAGTGATATCCGCACCGATTTGAAATCATTGGATGACAGAGTTACACAGGCTGAGATAAATATAGGGGAGCAAATGGACTCATCTGTGGCACTTCAGACAAAAATAGTGAAATTAGATCAACTTACGAGACATTTAAAGGAAAGACAAGATGAACTTGAAAACAGACAAAGACGTAATAACATAAGAATATTGGGCCTTCGTGAACATGCGGGTGGATCAGAAGATACTGTGGCTCTAGTGCAAGAACTTTACGCCTTCTGTGTGCCTAACGCCCCTAAGCCGGTATGACTTGAGAGGGCACACCGATCCATCGGAGCTCGGAAAGCCTCTAGTACACACCCTCGAGCGATCATAATTTGTTTCAGCTTCTTTGAAGACAAAACAGCTTTGTTGAAGAGTCTTAGGGGCAGGCGCTCGGTGGTCTTCAAAGACCAGGAGATTAAAATATACCAGGATCTTTCTCAATACACTCTAGAACATCGGCGAAGTTTCAAGCCCCTTACCCAGGCACTACAGAAACAGGCAATCCCCTACAGATGGGGTTTCCCCTTTGCCTTAATGTTCGAGTGGAACAATTGTCCTCAAAAGATTATGGAACTGTCAGCAGCGATGGAGTTCCTAGATCTGATGCAACATGGAGAGTGTTCAACGCGTCAAAGGAGTAAGAATGGAGAGTGGGAGATGTCCGTGCCAAAGAAGCGCAGGGTACCAAGATCCAGTCAGTCTTCCAACTCGGATAATGACTCCAACCTACAAAAGGAGATGGACACATCTGCTCCTAAATTATTTTTGTGTATCTGATATTTATCTGGTCTGGTAAAGGGCCGATCTGAGGCTGATCAAGATAGTATCAAGGGTCTCAGTTAAGTATGGGGTTGTTGGGGGAGCTGGGAGGAGGGAGCTGGATGGGAGAGGAGTCATGGGAGACGAGGAGGAGCAGCAGGAGGCTAGGATACAGTTAGAATGTGAAATACATTGCGCAATGGGGGTGTTTGCTATAGGGAGTTTTTCTTCTTCCCTCTGTCTTTTTTAGCCAAATTGTGGATGGGGGGGAGGCGGGGAGGTCTTATACTACTACAAACCTCTCCTTAATGCCTACCCTGGGGACACGTGTAGTGTCACCCTTATTGCGACGCTCATCTGTTCGGTCTACTTCCTGCAAACATAGGAATGTGGGGTGCGGACAGGTTGGGGTGGGTGGGGATGGGAAGGGGGGAGGGGGAAGGGGATGAGGGGGGTGGGGGGAGCTCGGCTGACCAGAGCTTTTGTCAGTATATATGGTGCACGCAAACTTTATTTTCATGTCCATTGCAGAGTGAGGGAAGTTGTTTGAGGTTGTTCAGGAGCAGAACAGTTGCAACTCAATGCCTAATGAGGGGAGGAATGGGAATTTGGCTACGGATGGGAATTTATAAATGGCTTGTTTCTGGAGTTGGGAATGGTTAAAGCTATTTCTTGGAACGTGCATGGTTTAAATAATCCATGCAAGCGGCGGAGGGTGTTGGAGCAGTTATGCAGAGAGAAGGCTGAGATAATCTTTCTTCAAGAAACACATTTTTCTGGGCATGATCATTTTGACTCTGCTAAAGGAAGGTTTCCGCAAATTCACCTAGCTAATTACTCTACTAGAAAAAAGGGGGGTTGCTATCTTGTTCTCCCCGTCATGCCCCTTTCAGCTGATTAATAAGGTGGCTGACCCGGAGGGCCGTTTTTTGATTCTGACAGGGTCTATTCAGGGGATCACCTTGACTCTTGTCAATGTATATCTTCCTCCTGCAGTTGTGGGGAGTTCACTGATCGATCTTTCAAAGGCACTCCAGAAATGTAGTCAAGGACCACTGATACTAGGGGGTGATTTCAACTGTGTCTGCTCTGAGATAGACTGCTCGGGCAGTCGAACCCTGGGAAACGCCATGGGGAAGTTGCTGGAGGACTGGGCCTCGCACTTTGATTTATGCAATGTATGGAGGCATCTACACTTTTTGGAAAGAGACTATACTTTCTATTTGAAAGCTCATCAATGCCATTCCAGGATTGACATGTGGTTTCTGTCAAGGTCAGAGATTCCTCGGTTGCACCAAGCCACTATTGGGACCATGGGCCCTTCTGACCATGCAATTATTTCTATAGATCTAACCTTGGGGGTAGCTGATATCCCGAGTCAGCGGTGGTCCCTGCCCCGAGGGCTTTTACTTAATCCGGAATTTGCATCTGAGGTGCGTAAAAGATGGAGGGAGTATTTGGAATTTAATGATTCCTCAGAGATATCTAGAGCACTCTTATGGGACGTGGGGAAAGCAGTTCTGCGGGGGCATCTCATCTCACTGTCGAGTGCTTTCAAAAAACGTGTAGTGGCCCGACAGGAGGATCTCAGAAAAGAGATAGCCCAACTGGAAGGTAAACACAGAAAGGAGGGGGGAGAAAAGGTGTGGGAACTGCTGACTCGACGTAGGGGGGAATTAGCAGCGCTGGAAACTGACAGAGTAGTCTCGCTCTTCCTTCGCATGAGACAACGTTATTATGAACACGGTAATAAAGCCGGCAAGCTACTGATGTGGCAATTAAAGCGGCAGAGGCAGCGTCATAGGGTGGATTCTATCAAAGTCCCGCAGGGCCAACTTCTCTATTCTTCCCGGGATATTGCGTCCACCTTTGCAAAATTTTATGAGCAGCTTTACGTTAGTATGTCGACAGCGACTCACACCAATATCTCGAATTGGTTAAAGGAGGCTTCTCTCCCTCAGGTGACTGCAGAAGGGAAGGAGCATTTAGATCATCCGTTTACACTATCGGAGGTTCAACAGGTGCTGAAAAACCTCAAATCCGCTAAGGTGGCAGGACCAGACCTCCTGCCGGCGGAATTGTACAAAACATTCCCGGATTTGTTCGCCCCAACGTTGTTGACAGTCTTTAACGAAATTCTCTCCAAACAAATCCTTCCCGAATCCTTTTACCATGCGAATATTGTTGTGATTCCTAAAGCGGGCAAAGATGCTTTGCAATGTTCTAATTATTGCCCGATATCTCTATTAAATTTAGATTACAAAATCTTTACCTCCATTTTAGCCAATCGTCTAGACTTATTAATTCCAGACATCATTCACCCAAATCAAACTGGATTCATAAAACATAGATATGGGTTTGAGAATGTGCGCAGACTAATTAATGTTCTACAGAGCATTAAAGACAAAGAGGGAGCATTTAATATTTTATCGTTGGATGCGGAAAAGGCCTTTGATAAACTGGAGTGGTCCTACTTACTACAGGTCCTCCAGGAATTTGGCTTTGGATCCGCCTTCTGTACATGGATTGCTTCATTATATGCAAAACCCCAGGCGGTGGTGTCGGTCAATGGTGTGTGCTCGCCCTCTTTTTGCTTGCGCAGAGGCACCAGACAAGGGTGCCCCCTCTCTCCATTACTGTTTGCTCTTGCAATGGAACCCTTGGTGGCTCATATCAGACTACGGGAGGAAGATATAGGTGTTCGTATAGGTTCTGAATGGCATGCCATTTCACTATATGCGGATGACACGCTGATCTATTTGAGGGAACCCCCCAGATCCTTACCTATAGTACTAAACATTTTAGAACGCTTCTTGTTGGTGTTGGGGTTTAGTATTAACAGGCAGAAATCCACCCTGCTTAACTGTGCGTCACGCTCCCCCAAAGTAGCTCTCCCCACTAATGGGTATTTTCCGGTGGTGGATCATTTTCGGTATCTCGGCATCATAATTGTCGTGGCGAAGCTGTGGGAGAGCAGAGGCAAAGAGGGAAAAACCAGGTATTTTCCTCTGAAAAAGGAATTAGCTCCAGGAGTTTAGGGGTTAAAACTCCTGCTTCAGAAAAAAACTCCCTGCAGAAAGTTTGTGATAGAGAGCCACACCCTAGCTCCATGGTAACCAGCCCTGCTCACGAGGAACAGCTGGGGGTGGAGCTGGGAAACGGAAGGGAAAATCACAGATATAAGTTTGAGGAAGCAAGGGGAGAGGAGGGGAGCAGAACCGGTATAGGAACGAGAAGGAGAACAAGGACAGGAGGAACCCGAGGAGAGTGTTCAGAGGGAACACGGAGAACCAAGGGAACTCCAGCAGAGACGTCTGCAGAGACTTCTTGGAGAAAGGCAGAGTATACCAGAGAAACAGAGGCTGCCAGGAAAGCAGGAACTGTGAGAGAGGCAGTGCCTTCCAGAGGTATAGAAGTCACCCTTGAGACCTGTAAGAGATACAGGAGAAATCCGTTGAGAGGGAGAGCTTACCAGGAGGAGAAGCCAAACCATGAAAATGGCAGAGAGCTGTCTCCAGGAGAGCAGATGGAAATAGAGCCTTCGGCAGTAAAGTCTGAGGAGAGCTTAATTCCACAGAGTAAGGTGAGCACCTTGAAATCCTCCCAGAGCGTTCTGAGAAATAAGAAACTCCCTAATTCCTCTAGCAGCCCTCAGCAGAGAGAGGAATCTGTGTTAAAGAAAGCGTTAAAAGTTTTAGAGAAACTAAAGCCTGCCATTTCTGAGACAGAGTTAAACCATTTACAAACAGACTCTGAGGTAGAAAGCATGGACCTGGAAGAATCTGTGCTAGAGGAATTGCCCTCAGATAATGAAATGGATTGCTCTCTAGTTTGTGCTCAAAACTGAAAAGCTATAAGGTTTTTAGAAGATAGGAAACCTGGAAGCTTAGTCAGCCGTGGGGCAGTGCTGAGAAAAATATGCAAATGAGTTGCTGATCTCCGAGGCATGGCCCGGAGTTGAAAAAGGACTGTTTGAAAGTGAAGCCAGAGTTTGTAATACGGCCACTAAGAAAAGCAGTCTGTGTGAGAGAAAAATAGTTTGCAGTAAAGATGCCAATGTTATGCATAGCTTGAAGAATGCAAAGCTTTTGTTTTAAACCAAGCTGAAAGCTGTTGTTTGGCACAGGAAGATTACTGGCTGTTTTCACATGGAGAAATACTGTTGTTTGGCACTGTAACAAGCTGACCTCAGAAGCATTCTATTCTTTTGGTTTTGTTTCACCGAAGAAAATATCCACCGTTATGTTTTGATATTTTTGAACTGCCAGAAAGAAAGTTCATTTGGCTGAAGAATAAATAAATAATCCTGTGTGCCTATGAAAATCCTCTTGGCTGAATTTATTTCAACCTCACAACTACACGACTACATATCCCAGCAGGCATCCTGTTGGGAACATAGGTAACAAGCAAGGGACATTTAAAGAAGTTCCGTCCCCCGCTCCTAGGCTACCGCCTGGCCAGTAGGGGGCGCAACATAATACACCATGATATTTCGAGGTTATATACGTTGAATTATCTCCCCTTTTTGAAGTCGGTAAAAAGTGATATGGATAGGTGGAGTTTGTGTTCGGTCTCCTGGCTGGGCCGCATTAACACTTATAAGATGCTGGTCTTGCCAAAATTGCTTTTTCTGTTTACGCAATTGCCTATTTTTCTCCCGAGAGCGTTCTTTTTGTCTCTCCGACAAGCTGTGACGAGGTTTCTGTGGTCAGGGAAACGTCCTTGGCTTAGCTGGAGAATACTCACGACCCCCAAAGGGTCAGGAGGGTTAGGCCTCTCAGATCCGGAACTCTATTATGCTTGTTTTTGTCTGAGATCATTATTGTTATGGCGAATACACCCGGGGGCGGAATGGGTTCGGTTGGAAGAGGATTGGATGCGGCCGATCCCGCTGGTGGCGGTACCATTCCTTAGTGTTCCTTTAGAGATCTCTAAGGTGCGAGCACATGTTTTTCTTGGCCCCTGCTGGGCAGCGTGGAGGAAATTATGTAAACAGATGGGTTTACCTGCGTCCTCTACTCCTTTCACCACTTTGGGAGCCTTAGGATTTATGCGAACCATGCATAAGAATGTAACAGCTGATCTCTTAGGCATAAATATCTCTTCCTTATATGAGAACGAACACCCGGCCTCCAAGGGGAAACTTGAAGAAATTATGAGTTTCCAACTCTCCCCGTTCCAGTGTCTGCAATTAACTCATTGTTTACGAACCCAGTTTTCGGCTACTGACGTGTCCCATAGACCTAGATGTTGGGAACAGGACCTTTTTGTAACCAGAAAACTTACTGCTTTTGTGACTCGGCTGTACAGGCACATAGCGGTTGATTTGCCTGCTCTGCCGTTTTTAAAACTCCCTCAGCAGAGATGGGAGGCGACTATACAGGGGAAGGAACAAGCGTTCTGGCTTGATGTCTACGCATATTGTAATGCAGCGAGGGCTGATGAAAGCACAGAGGAGAAAAAAGAAGCTATTTTTCAGAGAAAAAAAGATGTGCACAAGTTGCAATATTCGCAGGAACCAGCTAGAGGGAGCAGGAGGGCATTCAGAGAGACTGAAGGGCCACGCCTAGTTGGTCACGAGGAACTGACAACCAGCACCCAATCCTCAAAGGCAGGAGTGCTTTATAAGGGGAGAGTGGAAGACTGGAGGGGAGAGAGGTTGAAGTGGAAACCTGATTTCTCTGGAGCTAGAGGATCACCAGGAGTGAGAGGTGACTCACCAGGAGCTGAGGAAGGACCTAAGGAGGGACCAGCTCAAGATAGAGAGAGAGCTGTTTGCCCGAAGAGGCAAAGCACTGTACTAGTTGCAAGCAGAAGCCAAAGGAGAATCGGCTGGAGAAGCTAAGCCACGCTGAGCAGGAAAGCCAGGAGCTGGGCTTATGCAGTAGCAGGCGCTTACCAGGAGAATGGGTTCAAAGGCTGCAAGGTAAACTAAACTTTCAAAGAAAAGGATTTCATCAAGCTGCTGACTGTGAAAGGCAAGCAATTGAAGAAAGCCATTTACCTGCTTGTTGCTGCAATACAAGGTATGATAAATATATGCCTATGAAGAAAGCTATAAATGTTAAAGACTCTGGTAAAGCTGCTATAAAACCTCTAAGAAGAGAGAACACATTTAATCCTAATACAGCACGTGGCCGACGCCCTAGGCTAGGCCAAGGACATTGGCAAGTACTGCAAGAGATATACAAAACCCCTGGAGGTGTTTTCCAAGAAACTAGGGATACAGAGTCAGACATATCTGATTATGAGCCAATGCAAGTGGAACTGGCAGGAGAATTATCAGACCAGGAAATGGATTGTACTCTCTGTGTTTCTGGTAGCATAGAGTCTTTACCAGACTTGTGAATTGCTTGAATTGCTAACTGAGCATTCTTTAATTGACTGAGCACTGCTAGTCCTGTGAAATTCAACAGTTTTGCTTTAAACCCTGAATTTTCTTTCTTACCTGAATTAAGGACATTTACTTTGAGTTGTAACCCAACAATTGGAACCACTGTGTAAAGGGAATAAAAGCCTTCTTTTTCCCACCACTCTGCTTTAATGGTTTCTTTAAAGATTTGGAGCTAAAAACTACAAGGACCAAGTGCCTTTTGGCCCTTAAAAGACTCTCCTATCTTAATATTAAAATTTTTATGTCCCACCTGCCCTGGCATCCACTGGCCCCCAGGGAGGCGTGCCGACAATATTCGCACTCATGCTCCTTATCGTAGGGGCTGATACATACCCAACTCAGGATACTTTATCGTTTATCTATAGCCCTGGTAGACCTTTTCCGCTGGAAAAGAGCGGATGATCCACTTTGTTGGCGATTATGTGGATGCAGAGGATCTTTTGATCATATGTGGTGGCATTGCCCACACATTCAGAGGTATTGGCGGAGTGTCGTGGGGTATATTAATGATAGGTTGCAGGTCACCCTCCCCGTGGACATGGAGTCATGTGTTTTAGGAGTTCCTTCCGCCCCTCTTTGTGGGCGCCCTCTTCGGCACTTGGTCCAATCGCTCCTTTTGGCAGCCAGATCCGTAATTGCCCGTTTCTGGAAGCGCAGTAGAGCACCGTCCCTTACAGAATGGCGAGCTAAATGTTGGGTTATCTACCAGTTAGAAATAATCTCCACTGCTGTCCATGGCCGGCCTTTCAGAGACAAGGACCTTTGGGATTTGGTGTTTCAAGAGGTTCATGAGGGCCGGTGAGTTCAGGCCAATCAGAGGATTACTGTTCCTGCATCACTAGACAGTGTCTTTATCGCTACCTCGGATCTGATGACTGCACTATTTCCCTCTCTCTTTTCTTCTTTCCGCTCTCTCTTTCTCTTCTCTTCTCTCTCTCTCTCTTCCTCACTTCAGGGGGAACAGGTCAGCAGGGCTGGGGGGGGGTGTAGTGGGTTGGGAAAGGGTGGTGCTGGGGGGAGGGAGTTGGGGGGAGGGGGATGGGGATAACTGAGTAGAATTTAGGACGCATTGCTGTTATACGTTAGACACATGTTGTTTTTCATACTGTTTGCAATTAATGGCTGATATCTGATCCTGTACCGTATGGGTGGTTGCAGAAGGGGCAAGGAGGGGAGAGGGGGGATATTGCATGATTGTTTGAACCTGTTTGTTGTGAAATGTAATGGTACTGTATTGTTTTGGGATTGCTGTTTTGGAATGTCAGTTATCTGTCTCTACTCAATAAAATTTATTACATAACCCCCCCCCCCCCAAAAAAAAAGAATAGCCATCTGCTGGAGGGAACACCATCACCCACCAGCAGAGTAAGAGAAAGAGGCCGCTCCAGCACAGCCCTTGGTGACTGGGTCCTCATTGGTGTCTTACTGCGTGTGGCTGTGCCACTCAGAGGCATGGAAACTGCTATGCCCACTGGCAGAGGAACGGAGGACGGCCACAGACACGAAAAAGAATGGAGCAACTTTCTCGCAGGGAATTGTAGTACCGTATGCTGCTTATTAGGATTTTTTAATTTATATTTTGTTTTATTTTATTGATTTATTATAGTATTATGCTTTAATTGTGCGATTTTGTTTTATGTATGTTTGTGGAATTCTCTTTTTAATTTCTGTTGTAAACTATGGCGGTCATACAGGATCCTCAGTATACAAGTATTGAAATAAATAAACAAACAAATAAGTGAAGAGGTAGAGACTCCATTCGGGATATTAAAAAAAAATAAAATAAAAAGGTTAGAAGCTGGAGAGAGGAGCAGAGGAGAGAGAAGGGGATAATGTTCAGAGGGCCAAAGTGGGAAGAGGTGGGAGGGGTGGGGGTGAGTGAGGATGGGCTAGAGGAGAGATATGAGAGTGTGTGGAGGAGGGGTGGAAAGGAGGGAAGTGTACAAGAGGTTTGAGAATTTGAGTGCATGGAGGGAAAGGGGTCATAATGCCTGTATGCGAAGAGAAACACTTCAAACAGATCTCCATATTACCTAGTCCCTCCTCATGCATACCTGCCCCTCCACCTCCCCAACACATACATATTTAGCCCCTCCTCCATCCTCCCTTTGAAATAGCCTTTCACCCCACTCCTCCATCTTCCCCTCAGCCCAGCCCCTATCCTATCTTGCCTACACACACACAGCCTCTCATCCTACCAAATGTCCATGCACATGCACACACACATAGCCCCTCACAGCACCCACCAACACAAACACAGGCCCCTACCTCACTAATGCATATGCATGCACACACACACACCCAGTCACACACACATTCAGCCCCTTGTCCCATCCCCCCATGGATGTATACACACACACAGTCCCTCACCTCACCCCTGCATGCATGCAAATATACTTACCCTGCCTCTACACATGCTCACACAAATCCCAGCCCTCAACCAACCTTCACACACACACAAACACACACACACACACACACACACACACACACACACACACACACCTTCATTCCGCCCACTCACGCACACCCATCCATATCTACAGTACATGTACACACTCACCCAGCCCACACCCATCCCTCTCACACACAGATGGAAAATAAAGATAAATATATACATGAAAACCCCACAATGGTGCTCCACAGCCCCTGCTGCCCTTACAAAGAAGACTTTAGTATGTCTCCTAACATCCTATTCCCCCACTTAAGTTTGCAAGGAAGGAAGGGGAAACATGTCAGTTTGCCACAATATAGGTGTACGTTTTCAACTTGTTTATCATGGCTCTTGTCTGTAAGGATTTCTCTTAATCTTGTTTTTCATACTTCACATTTTGCTGTGGTTTTATCATTGATTTGATAAGAATGAACTTAGGGACACTTCATTTACTTTTCAAAAATTTAACAAAAAGTATACTTTTCCCCTCAGGAATAAAACTGTGAAAAACTGATGAGCGCTAGTTCTACTGCTCTTATTGCAGCCATGATTCCCTTTCAGATAGGTGGTGAAGGATTCCATGTTCCCAGCAAAAACATCTTGTGCAGAACAGTGTATGCATTGCACACTTATTATGATTCCATTAAGGCATGTTCTCTGTCACTTAGGCTAATATTTCATAAAGACAAGTACGCCTTTACTTTTCTTTATAAAATACTAGAACAAGTAGCAGGGAACAGGGGTGGAGCAAATGTCAGGGGGATTTTCGGGATTGCTGCTTGAGAGGGGGGGATGGTGCTGCAGGATCAGGATGAGTGTTCGCATCAGAGAACAGCTATTTTAAAATCTGCTCCAATTCACATTTGAGCTAGGATAAAATGTTTGATTTACCCTCATACAGCATTTTAAAATTGCTGCTTCCTCTATGTTTGGCAGAGCCTCTAGTATTTCAATGTGGAAGAGTAGGCTAGTGGTTAGAGCAACTGCCTCATATCCAGAAGATCAAGGGTTTGATTCCCACTGGTACTCCTTGTGACCTTGAGCAAGTCACTTTACTTTCCATCGCCTCAGACAAAACAGCTGACAATCTACTTCCAGTGATACATTGCCAAAATAAACCCTAAAGGTAGCTGGGTCTCTATGAGTCAACACTGATTTGATGGCACTTAAATATATATATTGCATTTTATCAGATGAAATACAATAACAAAAACAAGTAAATCAATCATTTCACAAAAAACATAAAAATTAAGATATGTGGCAACATAAACCATAACTATTGATCAAGCCCACATTAAGATGCTGAGCTTGGAAATTCAACAGTTACATATTTCAAGGCATTAGAGACATTAAACATGCCCACATAAGAGGAGATAACATATTAATCCATCGCCACAAATTCCTCAACTTGTCTACCTACAAGGAATTTATCTCCGGTGAGCCTGAGTGGCTCTAATAACATCCAGAATGATCCTCACAGTTTGGCCACAAAACATCACAGCTTTATTTTTAAAGATCAATCTCAAATTTCGCACCTTAATGGATTCTGCCATAAAGGTCACAAGTAATGTATTACGTCTAGTAATATTATCAGTGGAATCTTCTAGAAAATGAGATAAATTTTGGCTAACTGTAGGAGCTAAGGAGTCAAACCCATCTTTCCCAACGGGGGGCACCTAACTTTAATTGGAATGTAGAATGCTTGAGCAATTTCAATATTGTCTGATATTTTCAAAACCTCTTTAAAATATTTTGTAATAAACACTGCCGATAATAAATGTGTATAAGGAAAATTCAATATTCATAAATTCCGCGATTTAGAGGCACTCTCTAATGCCTCAGTTTTAGCATACATAATACTGGAATCTTTAACAAAATTAGTATTCACATTCACTAAAGAGGAAAGCTCAATATTTAACTGAGAAACAGCTTTATCAGTTATCATTACCCTGGTTTCTAAATCAAACAGTTTCTGTACTACCCCGTGTGTAAAATCGCACGGAGAGCTGATAGTACTCGTGACTTTAGAATCCATAACTCTAATCACTCCAAGAATATCTTTCAGGATAATCTCCCCATCAGCCTCCTCAGAAGACAGAACTAAAGGCTGCACAGTAGCAATAGTAACTGGCTTCAGAACCAGAACAAAAGAAATAAACTTTTCATCATCTAACAATGGAATAGAAGACATGGGAGGAGATGGATCTGGTGGCAGAGTGCCCCCCCCCCCCCCCCCGGCTAAGAGAAGCTCCCTCGGGAGACACTTGGCTTACCGGCAAAGATAAACAATCCTGTCCATTGGCCCCACCAGAACTCCCGAAGAGGCAGCAGAGGAACCATACTTCACAGTATCTTTATTCTTCCTCTTCCCTATAGTACAAAACGTCCAAACACTTCTGGGACCATTCTACTCTGTCACCTCTGATGCACCAAAAGGGCATGTCCAGCCCTTTGGATGCACCCCTTTGGACCACTGCAGGTCTTTTATGGAGAAAAGCCTCCACCCAGCAAGCTGATCACACCTCTGCTTGCTAGCACTAAACACACAGGGAAACAGCAAACAGGAAAATACTGCAGACAAGCCAAAGGTTCTTCTCACGTTCAGCTCCAGCACAGACCAGCCTCTAGTAAAACACTGTGGAGATCATTCCAGATGTGCGGGATAGACGCTAAGACATCTGGAACCATATTCCGAAATCACGCAACCCTGCACATACACAGCACTAACAGGGGGATCTCAGGACCTGGGTGGGAGGGGGTGAAATGGGGGCATGGCAAGCTGCAGAGACATAGAAAGCGTATTTTTAAAAAGGCCCATGTATGTCCTGAGTGTTTCCCGTGGATGCCAGTGGCAATGTGGAATAAGGCCTGGACTTCTGCTCTGCTCTGCAACGTGTCCCACAGACATGAATGGTCCATACTTAGCATTGTAGAGATTGTTTTCAGAGATAACCAATGCAAGCATAACTAAAGATGTCTTCTACTGCTATATATGTTGTGATGCAAGGTTTGTCATGACAAACGTAACACCTTCTACCTGCTTTTATACCATCTTACCGTGCACTGAGATTACTTTGCAGTGTTTTGGGCATGCAACAGATTAGTATATATAATCTAGTTTGCATCAACATTTATGTATCATCAGTTATGTGTAGTATGCATCAGCACAACACTCAGTGAAAGGAGCAGCTTAGGAGATGCCCGTTTTACAGGAGGTGTAGCCATTTGCGGGTATATAGAGGAGACAGGCAGGATCAAAAACGTCAATCTTTTCAGAATATCATGAGCATGGGGACATACAAAGCTATTTGTTGCATATAGCCATGTCTCCTACTCCATAGTGCTTTGTTTGTGCCACACCAAAAACATCTATGTCCCTGATTCCGAAACCACAGGTGCATCTAATGTATCTCCTTAGTTGCAGAATCACGTTTACATCTGGCCCATTTTCGATTTGGATGTGCCCGCGGGCTGGACATGCATGTTTTAGAATTGGGCTCTACAAGAATTTGCCACATCCTGATCTGTACATATGAATTCCCCTCTCCATGCCCTTTTTAAACTTTGCCTTTCTGTCACTTTAGGAGACACATTTACGGAGGCATATTTTGGGCAATGTTGGAGAATGACACATGCAGATAGTAAATAAACATCTATGTTTGTGATTTCCAATTGAAAATCAACCCACATAAAAAGCAGGTGCTGAAGTCTGAATACACTCACATTGGGGTAGATTCTGACCCAAGTTTAGTGGGGATATATGTCCAGGTTGGACATATATCCCTGCTAAACATCAGGGTGCCGATTCCACCCACAGAGCTTCCCGCACATACAGCAGAGATGTGTGGGGAACTCTGTATGGGGGTGGGAGAGGGAGGACTGAGGGAGGAGCGAGGGTGGGCCATATACAGGGCCAATTCCATTGTCTGTCCTGTACATCCGGGGTTGGCAATCTAGACAGGGGACTTATTCCACCTCGGAGGTGGAATAAGTCCCCCTAGCCGGTAGCAAAGGAAAAATCTGGGCCTGGAAAAACTATGGTTACACAATGCAAGGTTCCACATTAGGAACCACCACCCAGGAAAAAGATTTAGGCATCATTGTGGATAACATGTTAAAACCATCGGCCCAGTGTGCAGCAGCGGCCAAGAGAGCAAATAGAATGCTAGGTATCATAAGGAAAGGAATGGAAAATAAAACAAAAGATATTATAATGCCTCTATATCGTTCCATGGTGAGACTGCACCTTGAATATTGTGTGCAATTCTGGTCGCCGTATCTTAAAAAGGATATAGCGATTTTAGAAAAGGTACAGAGAAGAGCCACCAAAATGGTGAAGGGGATGGAAGGATACTCCTATGAAGAAAGGCTGAAAAGGTTAGGGCTCTTTAACCTGGAAAACTCCAGCAAAACTCGAGTCAACGAGGTTTAATTTTTCAGCGGGCAAGACAAGCAGGTTTTTCATCCTGAGGTCTGGCATCTGAAACATCCTGGGCTTTCGAGTCCTTCCTATAGGACTTTGTTTTAACAGCTACCGTATTTTTCGCACCATAAGACGCCCCCGACCATAAGACGCACCTGGTTTTTAGAGGAGAAAAATAGGAAAAAAAATATTCTGAACCAAATAGTATAATAAAATATTTAATAAAGTATAACAGAATAATATTTGAACCATATAAACTGAACAGCAGTCAACAGTGGCATTAAGAACCATTATCACTGTCATTAACACATAAAGACAAAGGTTTGAGTACTCTAGTCTTCGGAAAACCCCAAGAACTCTTCTTCGCTAGAGTCAGAATTCATGAAGCTCATTTGGTCACAATCACTGACATCACTTTCTTCGCTGTCTTCGTATAAAATACAGTCTTCACTTCCATCTAAGGCAATTAAACTGGGAACCCCAAAAGCCAAACTTAGAATGCACAACACTGTAGAAATAAAACTATAAATTGATTTCCTCTTGTATTAAATAAAGTGCAGACGTTAAAGATGCACATTTCCAAGAGCTGACATATTTCAGTTAATAAATTCAAAATAAAGAGATATTTTTCTACCTTTTGTGCATTTTTTTTTCAGTTGCAATTGTTCCAGCCACTTTCTTCTGGTTTCTTCGTGTCTTCTGCTAACGCTCCATTGTCTGCTGTCCATTTGTCCTTTCTTCTTTCCTAGTTTTTTTCCATTCTCTCTACATCTGCTTTAACATACTAATCATTATCCTTTTGCTCTTTCCTCATTCCTATTTCATCCACTCAAATTTTACCCCTCCATCCTCAATCCCCACTTACTCTCCCAATACCCGGCCAATTGTAGATTTTTCTTCCCTCCCACACAAAATATATTTCCCCTCTCCATTTCACTCTCCCAGCCCCATCCCATTCTAATCGTCCCCCAACATCAACTCCCTTCTAGCTCCTGCCCCACCCAGCATGCACTCCCTTCTAGTCCCCGCATCATCAGCCCATTTCCAGTCCTAGCTCCCTCCCCTCACAGCCCATTTCCTTTTCAAGCCCCCTCCCCATCAGCCCATTTCCATTCCAAGCCCCCTTCCACTCAGCCCATTTCCATTCCAAGACCCTGTCCCCATCAGCTATTTGCAGTTCAAGCTCCCCCTTCTACTCGGCCCATTTCCAGTCGTAGACGCCCCCCCCTCATCATGCCATTTCCTTTCCAAGCCCCCCTCCCCATCAGCCCATTTCCATTCCAAGCCCCCTTCCACTCAGCCCATTTCCATTCCAAAACCCTGTCCCCATCAGCTATTTGCAGTTCAATCTCCCCTTCTACTTGGCCCATTTCCAGTCCTAGCACACCCCCCCAGTCCATTACCAGTTCTAGCCCCCCCCCATAGCCCATTATCAGTCCTAAGCCCCCCAACAGCCCACTTCCAGTCCTAACCCTTCCATCGCCCCATCTTCATTCTTAGCCCCCCCATAACCCCATTTTCAGTCTTAGCCCCCCAATCAGACCACCTGCAGTCCTAACCCCCATCACCCCATTTTCAGTCCTAACCCCCCCCATTACTAGTCCTAACCCCCTCCCCCCCATCAGCCCAAGTAAATTTAAAAATGAAAAACAAACCCTGGGCTTCTGCTGCTGCCGCTGCTGTGGCAGCGGCAGAATCAACTGTCCCGCGGCCCCTTCCCATCTGCCCGGCAAAGCATCTTCTGAGCTCCATCAGCGGCAGCTTTCAGGGCCGCGAAGAGAAGAGTGATTTCCCTCTCGCGGCTCTGTTAGCCTTCCGGGGCCGATGGGAATTTCCATCAGCCCCGGCAGGCTTAACAGAGCCGCGAGAGGGAAATACTACTCTCTTCGCGGTCCTGAAAGCTGCCGCTGATGGAGCTCAGAAGATGCTTTGCCGGGCAGATGGGAAGGGGCCGTGGGACAGTTGATTCTGCCGCTGCCACGCAGCAGCAGCAGCAGCAGAAGCTGGGGGGGGGGGGAGGGATGATGCAGTCCCCAGGGACACGGAAGGTCCCGGGGGACCCGCTGCCGCTCTGCAATTTCTTCTATTCGCACCATAAGACACAGGCACTTTTCCTCCCACTTTTTGGTGAAGAAAAAGTGCGTCTTATGGTCCGAAAAATACGGTAAGTTCTCGTATTTTAAATGCATTTAAAAATGATAAAACTGGTTGGTGGCCGATAATTGAAGTTGTGGGGTTAATTACAATTGTTGGTTGTGCAGCGCTAGTGTCGCAAGTGCATTTCCGACCCCCTTCCACTGAGGCCAGCCATATATATATATCCTCAGGAGATGTTTTGGAATCCCTTATCTTTTTTTTTTTTTTTAATTTGTTTATTTTCAGAATCGGTAAAGAGTTGTACATTAATGTAAACAGCATCAGCCAATATAACATAACTTTTATAGCAATACCAAACATCAACATCACTACCCACTTTACCCCAGACCCCCCCACCCCCTACCTAAGGACCGAAGCCCCCTGGTTCTGATATCAAACCCCCCCCCTTCCCCCCCTCTCTCCCTCCACCCCTCATATTTTCCCCACACGGCCCTAAAGGCCTTTACCGTGTGCCGCTGATGGGCTGTTATGGCACTCATAGTCCACAAATGATCAATACGTTGCAGAACCATACCCAAGGTCGGGGCAAGCTCACTGCGCCATCTGGCCATAATTGCCCCTCTCCCCGCTCCTATACAGCTGCCCACCAACATCAAGATCTCTCGCTCCCCCATCTCCGGCATTTCATTTAACAAGACCATTGATGCCGTGAGAAGTACCTCCCGGCCCAACAGGGACTGGAGCCAGGCCCCCAAGCCCCTCCACATCAATTGCACCTTCTCACACCCCCAAACTATATGGTATAAATCCCCCCAACTCCCACAACCCCGCCAACAATCCCCACTTTCCTGTGTACGAAAAGCTGTTAACTTCCCCGGAGTCCAAAACATTTGGTGGCGGACTTTTAAACTATTTTCTAGATAGGTGGGGCTCGGGGCCAGGCGCCTAGACCAGCGGTAGATAAGGTCCCAGCGCTCCTCCCCCCAGTCTCCACCCAACTGTTTTTCCCATGCCAATTCCCCTTTACTCCTCCCCATCGACCCCCTGCCCCCCCCCCTGCGTCCGTAATTCCCCGTACAAAAGAGTGATAAGCCCTCTCCTCCCTCCCCCCCTTCGCAGAGCCACTTCCAGGGGAGTAGCTACCTGCCGTAGGTCAGGCAACACTCCTTTCCGCCTAATATATGACACAATCTGCAGATACGCAAAATAGTGCCATCCCCGCACCCCATACAGCTCCTGTAGTGCACCAAATGACCGCTCCTCCCCACCTTCCATCACCAACTGCCCCAAAGTATGTAGCCCCTGGTCTCCCCATTCTTTAAACACCCCCCCCCCCCAACCCTGGACTGAAATCCTGCATCCCTCGCATGAAGGTATTCCTTGTGTAACGCTTCCCCCGCAACAGTAGGCCCTTCATCCTCCCCCATACCAACTGCGTGTAATCGCGGAAGGGATTCCCCCCCCCTCCCGTCTCCCTCCGGGTCCCACAGCCACATCTGCAGGGTCGAATTTGGCCCACGCAGCTGTTCCAATTCTACCCAAATTGGTGTCTCCTCACCCCCATGCCAGCTTACCACAGCCTTCAGCTGCGCCGCAAGATAATACTTTTCCAACCACGGCACTCCCAGACCCCCCTCTCTCTGCTCCCGGTACATAGTGCTCTTGGATACCCAGGACTTCCCCCCTGCCCATACAAACTCATAGATCTGGCGCTGCGCCCTTCGCAGATAACTAGGCGGCGCCCTACCGGGAATATAGCTAAACAGAAACAGCCACCGAGGCAAGACATTCATTTTAAGAACCGCAATACGCCCCAGCCAAGTTAAATACACACGCCGCCAGCGATCCATGTCAGCCTGAATTGCTCGCAAAAGTATGCTAAAATTCTGCTCCCAGAGCTGCCGCCAGTCCTTGCCCATTTGAATGCCTAAATATCGGTATTCCCCCCCCACCCATCGAAACGGAAAACTACTGCGAAGACTAGTCTCCAACCGCTCCCCTAAATTAAAACCCAAAATCTCAGTCTTGCTAACATTAATTTTGTACCCAGACACCCTACTGTACTGGTCAATTTCCTGCATAAGAAGCGGCATCGAAATAAGGGGGTCCCGGAGGGTGTAAATAACATCATCTGCAAATAACGCTATTTTCGACTCCCAATTATTCATTACCACACCTTTAACATCCTCCGCCCTACGCACCCGATCCGCCAACGGTTCAATAGCCAGAGCAAATAATAGGGGCGACAACGGGCACCCCTGCCTTGTTCCCCTCCCCAGATGGAAAGCCTCCGAATAACTCCCATTCACTCGCACACGAGCCCGCGGAGCCGTATAGAATGCTCGAACCCACTTAATAAAATTTACCCCCAACCCAACTGTTTCCAAGACCATCAACAAGAACTCCCATTCCACCCTATCAAACGCCTTCTCAGCGTCAATAGAAATGAACACAGCCTTCTGCCCCGTTCGTTGAACCTCCCATGTCAGATTACAAAGTCTGCGAATATTATCCCCCCCCTGCCGACCTGCTATAAAACCGGTCTGGTCCGCATGCACTAAGGATGGTAGGACCTTCTGCAAACGCGTGGCTAGTATCTTTGCCAATAACTTGGCATCAACATTTAAAAGAGAAATAGGCCGATAGGAACCGCAGACCATAGGGTCCTTGCCTGGCTTAAGAAGAACAGTAATGCCCGCCTCGGTCATAGTATCAGGCACCGCTCCTGTCTGAAGTATCCCGTTAAACACCTCCACTAACAGCGGCTGGAGCCCCCCCCGAAAGACTTTGTAAAATTTTCCGGTCAAACCATCTAAGCCAGGGGCCTTGCCCAATTTCAAATTTTTGATAGCCGCCGCCACCTCCTCACCATCAATCAAGCGGTCCAATCGGCCCTGCACCCCCAAATCCAACCGGGGTAACTCACAGCCCGCTAAATATTGCCGACTATTTTCACAACCCGCGGGAACTTCCCTGCTATATAGCTTTTGATAATATTCCTGAAACGTTTTACGAATCTCATTGTTCCCCGTCAATAGCTGCCCGTCCCCGTTGCGTATACTACCAATATTGGCCTGGGCTACCCTTGCTCTCAAGCGTCGGGCCAACCGTCGGCCCGCCTTATTCCCCCCCTCAAACATAGCCTGCTTGAGTATATTTAATTCATAAGCCATCTTGCTTGCCCTTATCTGGCTAAGCTGGCCGCGCAGGCGCTGCAACTCACTGAGTGTACCCTCATGCAAATCGCACTGATGACTCTCCTCCAAGCCCCTTATCTCTCCCAGTAGTCTCCGCTCATCCGCCCCCCGCGCCCTACATTTCCTCGAGGCTTCGCCCAATAGGTGGCCACGCACCACCGCCTTCAAACCGTTCCAAACCATACCAAGCCCTACCTCCCCATTCATATTGAAATCTTTATATTCCGTAATAACCCCTACTGTCCGTTCTACCACGGCGGGGTCATCTAGGATGGAATCGTTCAACCTCCAGAACTTCACACCCGTGTCCCTATAGCCCAAGTTAAACCGAATGCTCACTGGTGCGTGGTCAGACCATGTTATAGACCCCTGTTCCACCTCCACCACCTTACTCATCCACCCACAGTCCACCCAGATCATATCAATACGGCTATAACTCCCATGTACCGCTGAGTAGTAAGTGTATTGTTTCCTTCCCGGGTTCCTACAGCGCCACGCATCCACCAGCCCCAGGCCTGCTTTCATTGCCAACATGTGCAGCCGCTCTCTACATCGCGCCGCCCCTATCCCCTGACCATTGTCAAGGCGAGGGTTTAGTGTTAAATTAAAATCACCCCCTACAATAATCGGTATATCCTCCAACTTTTCCAAATCCGCCCGCATAGCTACAAAAAACTCCCCCTGCCCCTCATTCGGGCCCGTACACACTAAAAATCCATACCAAATCCCCCCCCAATTGGACCTTAACTCCCACGTATCTCCCCTTCTTATCCCTATGTTCTCCCACCACTTTATCGCTCATCGCAGCCCCCACCATAATCGCTACCCACCCCCCCCCTTCTGCGGTTCCGCCCTCTGCCCCGCCAACACCACCTTCGGATATTTTCGTGTCGCAAGTAACCTCTCCTGTCCTACCTTCAGATGCGTTTCTTGAACACAGATAAAGTCTGCCCGATTCCGTGCCCCCTCCTTCTCCACCAGTCTACGCTTGCGCCAGGTTCTTAACCCCTTAGCATTAATTGTTACCATCTGCAGTGTTTGCTCCCCCACCTCCCCCTGTCCCTTCTCCATTCTCCGTCTCCCTCCCCCTCCCCCTCCCCCTCCCCTCCCCTCTGCCCCCCCTTCCCCTCACCCCCCCTCCCCTCCACCCCTCCTACAGTCTCCCCATCCCCTCCCCCATCCCCATCCTCCCTTCCCTGGAGGCCTCCTGTAGAGTAGTGCCCACCAATGCAGAGCTACCCAAGCTCCCTCCGATCCCCCCGTCTCTGCCTTCCCTCTGCCCCCGGGAAGCCCCCCCCCCCGATACCCCACTGCGTTCCCATACCTCCCCCCCTCCAGCTCCATCCACCATCCCCCATAGACATCGCTGCCCATCTCCTTTCCCCCCCTATCCCCCCCCAGTCACTCCATCTCACCCCCTTTCCCTTTCTCCAGTGATCAGATGCCCGCTTTCCCTCCCCATAGAACCCCATACCCCGAACCAAAATACAACAATATCAAAACTTGCCAACTTCCCCTAACCGCAACTCCCCTCCCTCCACCCCACACCCCCCTCCCCCGACCTGCATATCATATTTACGAGGCATATCAAAAGTCCAAACAAGCATTACACAACCCCCCTGAAATGTCCCAAGTGCCTCATGGCATAGCCAGTCAGCCCCGGCTAGCTTCCTCCTCATGTAAGAGTTGCACAGGACTGGGGAGATCCGTCGCGGCTTCTTCTACTCCAGCTCGTTCCTTGTGCTGATCTTGCTGCTCACACGGCCTCCGTTGCGGAGCCTGTAGTCCCGCCTCTCGCAAGGCCTTCCGCGCTTCCTCACAGTTCTTCACCCTCCAGCTGCGCATCCCCACCATGAAACACAGTCCAAATGGATAAAGCCAGCGATACCGCACATTTTCCTGCCGTAGCACTGTTGTTACTGTCTGCATCTCTCGCCGGCGCTGCAGGGTACCAGCTGCCAGGTCCGCATAAATCGCCACCTTATAGCCTTGCCACACAAACTCTCGGGTTCTGCGCATCAATGCAGCAATCTTTTCTTTAACCACAAAATCCCGGAGGCATATAACAATATCACGTGGCCTATTAGGCCGGCGGGGCCCTAGCGCCCTATGTGCCCTATCCAGCATCACATTAGCCTCCTCGACAGTGTCATCTCCTGCCAGCAATATAGCCTTGCATATAGCCTCAGCCACTCTCCGGCTATCTTCAAATTCCGGTTCCTCTGGCACTCCCCGAATCCGCAAATTGTTGCGCCTAGTGCGATTTTCAAGGTCCTCCAGTTTATACTGCATTTGCTCCTTCCAATGTTCCCACATTGTCACAGTGTGCGTTATTTTCCACTGTGCATCTTGCACCTTAGCCAGTTGCTGTTCCTGGACCTCTGTGCGCCTGCTCAACTCGCTCACTTCTTCGCGCAATTCACTGCAGACTTCACCCACCTCAACTTTCACTGCAGCTAATTCAGATTTTAGCTCCCCAAACCATGCTTTCAGCTCTGCTCTGGACACTCCATTCACCACCGTCGTGCCCGTTTCCACTTCCAGAGCACGCGGTACCAGAGTCTCTACAGTCGCCCGAGGCGTCCGCTCACCCGCCGCCATCTTGGCTGCCCGCTCTCCAGCGTGCCCGCCACTATAGGCGAATTCCTTTAAGTCAGCCGCCTTCTTACGGGTCGTCATCCTGCCTGGTCGGTCCTCCACACTTTCCGCCCCTGGATTCTGTCGGTAGTGGAGCTAATATCCCCCGAGGGGTTGCAACGTTGCCACAATAAGCAGGGGATATCTCGGAGCTCAGAACTCAGGCTGCCATCTACACTGGTGACGTCACTTCCTCCCCCTGAATCCCTTATCTTTTTAATTGATATTATTTAATTATACATGGATCATTTTGTCTCTCTTTTCTTATATATCTTTGGTTGTGTGGGAACTTTAAAGGGTATTTCTTCCTCTAGAGCATCAGCAAAATGGAACATTTTCTTTCTGAACACACTACCAAGACCCTTATCCATGCTCTCGTCTCCTCCTATCTAAACTATTGCTTCATGCTAGTCTCCCATTACATCATCTATCACCCCTTTAATTTATTCAAAACGCAGTTGCACAACTATAATCTTCCACTACTGTCACCATGCTCATACCATCTCTCTTCTCCAGTCCCTTCATTGGCTCCCTGCCTGTTTCTGCATACAGTTCAAACTTCTCCTACTCAGCTGCAACTGCACTTATTCTGCAGCTCCTCATTACCTCTCGTCTCTTATCTCTCCCTACACCCCTACTTGGCAACTCTGCTGATCAAGCAAATCACTTTTATCTGGGACCTTTTCTTCTACTGCCAACTCCAGATTCCATTTGTTCTATCTTCTTGCACCATATAGCTGGAATAGATTACCCAAGTTTGTACATCAGTCTCCATCACTGGTCCATTTCAAATCTAGGCTAAAAACTCATCTCTTTGAGGCTGCTCCTGACCCTTATATTCTCCTGTCCTCTTATGTCACCAACAGCACACAGCATCAAAGGCTTTGGGTACACGTTGTTGGGCCAGCAGACTGGCCATCCCATCTAGTCCAGTCTGAAGATGATTGACTCTGTCAGCTCTGTCTGGACTTGCTCACTCCATTTGAATTTAACCTGGAAATCTTTTAGACTGGTTTCTATTTTCTCCTGCTCTTGCCCCAATGCTTCTTGCCCTACTTGAGTTCTTTCACCTCTCAGGTTGGTTCGCCACATGCCATTTCTAAAGCTTGCCTGCTAACCTGTTGACTTGCTGCAGTTGCTCAGATAGATGTTCTACAGCCCATGTATGTACCTGTCCAAACTCCATGAACCAGTGCCTCATGCACCCTCCCTTTACTTTATAGTGCTCTCTTCAGTTGTGTTACCTCCTTCTCACTCTTCTGTATTTCGTGGCTAATTCTGCCTTTAAACCTTCAAAGAAATGGTCAATCACCCCTTTTTGGTGATGTGTCTTGGCCCGCTCAATTTCTGTTTCCTGGATATCAGTTCTTTCTACACCTGAGTAGCTTCTCACAAAGGGATGTCCCCCTTTTATGTCATGGTGTAAATGTTAAACTGTTTCCCTGTCATAGGAAAATAGAACATGTAAAACACCATTTTCTCTCTTTTGTATAAAGTTACAACAATAACAGGTTGCTTTAGAGGATACGATGAGAAACATGGATAAGTAAAAGGTAAATAAATGGCTTATTCAATACTAAGAATATCTGGCCTATTTCACATACACAGAACATGAACCAACTCTTACCAAGATAATCAAAATCTAAAAATAGAAATATGTAGACAAAAATTAAAATTGGAGTGGAGGAGTGGCCTAGTGGTTGGGGCAAGGTACTTCAGGCCAGAAGGTTGGGGGTTCAAATCCCACTAGAGGACAGCAATCTTGGGCTGGAAGGACTGGGGTTTCTAGTCCCACAGGTGCTCCTTGTGGTCTTGGGCAAGCCACTTAACCCTCCATAGCCCATGTTCCCTGTAAAATAGTTATCTCCAAGTTATAATGCCCTGTTCAATGTAATTTCAGTTTGTTCAATGTAAACCGCACTGATGCAGAATAGCGCGGTATATAAGAGAATGAAAATAAACAAACCCAAGAGCAATACTCTGCATGCAATGCAATACCTGAGAAAGAGAAACACAGATGCATGCCCCCTGTACTGTGCAAAATATAAAGATAGCAATGTAAATTTTAAAATTGAAATATTTCACTCTCTAAATTGATAATAAAATATTTTCATACCTTTGTTGTTTGGCTATTTTATTTTTCTAGTTGTGCTGGGCTCAGTCTCTTGGATCTGTTTCCTCTCATCTCTTCACTCTTTTTCATGATCTTCTATCTCTCCACCTGTCTTCTTTGCTTCCTCCCCTATATTCAACTCTGATGTTTCCTCTCTCCATGTCCAGCAACTACCCTATCACTCTCTTATCCCGTGCCATATCCATAAACTCCCTTGTTATGCTATTCAGACCCTTCATGTCCAGAAAATTCTTTTGAGTCCCTAGCTTTTCTTTCCCCTTCTCTCAAACCAATATCTGCTGTTTCCTCTCCCCCATCTCCCTGCTGCTGCTTGAAATTCCTTCCAACCAGGGTTGGTACTACCATTAGGCAAACTAGGTGGTCGCCTACAGTGTCGATCCTCCCAGAGCACCCTTGTAAATGCTCCGGCACTGAGTTGCAGTTTGTCTTCTACTATCTTTCTCTAGGAGTGGAGGAGTAGCTTAGTGGTTAGAACACTGGCTTGGTAACCAGGGTTCAATTCCCACTAGCACTCCTTGTGGCCTTGGGCAAGTCACTTAACCCTCCATTACCTCAGAAGAAAGGCCTGGCAATCTACTTCCAGTGACACTGCCAAGAAAACCCAGGAGCTTCTGGGTCACCAGGAGTCAGGACTGACTCAAAGGCATACATTGCATTTGCATCTTTCTCTTCCGCCCCCTTCCAATGCAGACTTCTGGTATATGCAAGAGGGGGCCAAGGAATTCATAGGGAAATTATTAAAAATACATATGGGTTGACATTCTGCTGTAGAGTTTAACTCCAAAATGTTTTCTTTTGCTATGTTCTTGTGCCAGAAAGTCTGTGAAACTATGTCGAAGTATACTATCAGAGAGAGAATTTGTAGTACAAAAAATGGCATAAGAAAAATCTTTGGAGAAAATTTCTACAGCAGGAGTCAAAAATCCAGTTAGCATTTTACACAGAGTTGCAGACCAGACAAACTTTAGACTAATCAGTAAATGGGAAGGAACATCATCAGCAACATAGCACTGCTTGTTTGAGCCACTCTCCTCATGGAGTCACAGCGACTCTTCTGCAAAATACTTGCCTTCCAACGCAAAGGTTACTATTTTAAGACCAGTCTGGCCTGCAGTGAAACAGAGGAAAAACCCATGTTTTGGATTTTTCAGTGTCATGTTTTGGATTGAAATGAAATAGAAAATGTTGTTGATATTTATTTATTTATTTAGCTGTGCTTTTATAACGCTTTTCTCTGGGTCAAAGCGGTTTACAAACAGTAAACAAGGAGTGAACATAAATTAACTATGTGCAGATAAATTAATTAATAACAGGTTTATACTTGAAACTTAACTATATACATTGGAGTGCCTTTGTTGGAGAGTGTGGGGGGGGGGAGGGGGCAGGGTTAGGTTAGAGGTCCATAGGGTTTCATGAAAAGATGGGTTCTTAAATGTGATGAGATCTTTGATGCATCTGATGGTGGCAGAGAGAGAGTTCCATAGGGTGGGTACATACAGTTCAAATGCTCTTGTGCAGCCTTGTTGGGTGCTTTTAGTTTTCGAGTGGGAGATGATCAGAGAGCTGCTGATGGATTGGCAGCTTGCTCTGTTTGGTTGGAAGGGGTAGGGAAGTCTAAGGAGGAATGTGGAGGAGAGGCCCAGAAGTGTTTTGTGGGTCATCATCAATGTTTTGTATTTGATGCGACTGTTGAGGAGGAACCAGTGGAGCTACTTGGGGATGGGAGTTATGTGCTCTTGTTTAGGATCTGCCAGAAGGGTGCATGTGGCTGTATGGAGGGCTGCACATAGTGGGAGGACGGTTGATTGCAGGAGTCCTTGGTAAATGGAGCTGCAGTAGTCAAGGACTGGAAGGATGGTGGCTTATAGTGCTGATCTGAAATCTAGAGGGTCTAGGACTGGGTGGAGGTGTTGGATATTTCCCATTTGATTACAAATAGCACGGCTCACGTCTCAGGCTCAGTATATTACAAGTGCCGTGACCTGTGGCATTTCAAATAGGCCTCTTCCATCATAGCTGGCTTTTTTCTTTAAGTTCATGGTCTCAATGCCACACTTAGCCTCTCTCTGAAGCAGAACAGCTTTTCAACACAGGTCACATAGGCCTAAATTTACAACCTCTACTTTGATAAGCTAGGAAACCACCATTGCTCCTCTATAATACTGGCACTCTGCTTTACAGTACTGCAATGTCAATTCACTTCTAAGCTCCACCAGTCACCAGCACCAATACACCAGCAACTCCCCAAGGCAGAAGTTGAAGGTATGCAAAAAAAAAATAGATATATATTTAAAAATAATTAATCTCATGGTTACATTTATCTTTCCATTGCATCTCTTCTGAGACAAGCCAACCTTGATGAGTATTTTGGAACTCTGTTCTCAATTGGTTATTTTAAAAAGGATCACCACATATGCCAAAGCCTTACCATATTTTTATTCTGCTCCGAAGTATCTTGCAGTCTCTGATCTACTATTCTTTTCATATTACCACACTCGTTTAGCTGATTAATTTTCAACTCTACTTTAGCTACTTTCTTCCCAAGTTGACGTGCAGCTTTGACGCTGCTCCTTAAGGTCAGCCTTTCCTGAATGCTCGTGATGCCACCTCCTTCCTTTCTGGGGCCTAATAACTATTATCTTTTTTCTTCGGGGGTTCTCAACCCTGGACCTTTCACCCATGTCACTATATCTGAATGGTTTCTCTTTGGTGCTGTCTTGCACATCTCCAAATCTTATTTCTCTTTCAGGGATCTCTATCTTTGATTTATCATCAGTGCCACTAAATTTTAGATTCTGTCCTTTTTGCTTCCATCTTATACCTTTCCAGGCTTTTGCCCAATCCTTCATGAATCTCCTGAAAAGTGCCCCACCTAGTGGTCATTTTTCTTGTCCCCTGGGCATTTGAGAAAGTTCCTATGAACGTTACCCATTTTCTCTTTTCCTAAGGGTTCCTGTCCACGAGAGCTCAGGCAACTACATGACTGAGGGTGCATTTTCCCAATTTTGCGTCCACAATGTACCATAAAACCTATTTAACCTCCTATTTAACTCATTTTCTTGTCTGTGTTCCTTTCCCATATACTGTATAACCAGGAGTATACAATCCCTGTTCTTTAAAGTCAACATTACAAGAGAATTCCCTCTCTAGTCCGCAGACATCAAATGTTTCATTTTGAGTCTTTCTCTCTATTGTTTTTACCTCTCTAAATGGATCTTCAGGACACCTTTCTATTACCCAGCAAACAGTGCGCTGCTTCCCTGACAGCCTTGACTCCTTCTCGAATGGATTGAATACTCTCAGAGGTTTTATCATCCTCATACCAGCTCGCTCTTATCTTGTCCTCAAAGGGGCACTTTACTCCCACCTTGCTACTCTGGCTACACATATTACTGCTAACAACACAGTATCCGCTTTGTATCTCTTTCAGTTTCTGCATTTGTGAAAGGGCAACATTTGCTAAGAGGGCATGCCAAACCATATATTTCACATTTACCAGTATTCTTATTCCCCTTGCTAGTGGACTATACTTTTATTTCATTTCTTCACTGCATTCCCTTTCGCTTCACGTGCTCCTCCCCTAGTAGGTATTTTAGACCTTTTTTTACTGCTAGCACTTCTCACTCATGGTTTGACTATCAAACAGCACAGGCCTTCTTTCATTCTACCACTCACATCTTTCATATGAATATTAGGGGTTCCTTGCTTCTTAAATGCCACCTGCATCTCCCATTCACTGTGCAGGGCCGGCCCTAGAGTTGGTCCAAAGTGTTGAAGCCCTAGACAAACCTCAAGTTTTATACTCCCTCTGGCTGTCAAATCTATTATTTAGCTTTGAATGGCCTGCTTTTGCTGCTCGCCAAAGTTTGATGCCCTAGGCAACTGCCTAGTTTGCCTAGTGGTTGAGCCAGCCCTGTCACTGTGGATACATTTCTTACTAAAAGGCCCTATTGACTCTTCCTCATTTGCATCATCTTTCATCCTTCAAGCTTCTTCCCTCATTTAGCTAAGGGGGAAGACTGATGATTGCTGCCACACACAATAGTTTAATAGCCAGCAAATGCTACCAACCTCCCACTTGTTTTTCAGAAAGTGTGTTTATTTTTCAGCATAGCATTTATTCTGGTTTAGCAAAGCCAAAATAAAAGAACAACACATAATCTATACCAACCGGTATATTGCAGGCTATACAGTAATACCATGCTTCCCAAATGTCATGTCCTCTCCATCTGGAATGTATGGCAAGTTTGATGCAAGGCATTTCATAGGTCAGGCAAAGAGAGAATTTGAAAAAAAAAGCTTGTCATGGAAGCAAAAATGTACAATAAAAACTTCAAGTACATCTTTAGCAAAAAACTTATGGGAGAACCAGTTAGACCCTTAGATGATAGAGCGTAAAAGGGTCGGTAAGGGAGAACAAGGCCATAGCGGACAGACTGAATGAATTCTTTGCTTTACAGAAGAAGATGTAGGGAAGTTACTCATGCCTGAAATGGTATTTAAAGGTGATGTATCCGAAGAATTGAAACAAATATCGATAAACCAGGAAGATGCATTACAACTATTTGATAAAGAGCAGCAAATCACCTGGACTGGCCAGTATACATCCCAGGATGCTGAAAGAACTAAAATATGAGATTGCAGACGTATTATTAGTAATCTGTGAACTATCATTAAAATCATCTATAGCACCTGAAGATTGGAGAACGGCCCATGTAACACCAATTTTTAAAAAGGGTTCCTGGGAGATCTGTGAAACTACAGACCAGTGAGCCTGACATCAGTACAGGGCAAAATGGTAGAAACCTTTATAAATAATGAATTTACTGAACTTGTAGATGGTCATGGTTTAATGGGAGAAAGCTAACATGGATTTAGCCTAGGAAGGTCTTGTCTTATTAATCGGTTTTATTTTGTTGAAGGTGGGAATCAACAGGTAGATAAAGGTGAGATAGTTGATAGTGTATCTAGATTTCAGAAAGCCTTTGACAAAGTACCTCATGAGAGACTCTTAGCCAAGTTAAAAAGTCATGGGATTTGAGGCAGTGTACTATTGTGGATCAAGAACTGGTTAAAAGATAGAAAGCAGAGAGTAGGGCTAAATGGCCAATTTTCTCAATGGAGAAAGGTGAATAGTGGAGTACCCAAGGGCTGTGTGCTGGGCTCCCTGCTTTTTAACATATTCATAAATGACCTGGAAATGGGAATAATGAGTGAGATGATCAAATTTACAGATGACACAAAATTATAAAGTCATTAAAGCACAAGAGGATTGTGAAACATTGCAAGAGGACCTTGATAAATTGGAAGACTGGCCATCCAGATGGCAGATGAAATTTAATATAGGCAAGTGCAAAGTTATGCATCTAGGAAAGAACAACCCAAACTACAGTTACACAATGAAAGGTTCCATATTAGGAATCACCACCTAGGAAAAGGATCTAGGTGTCATCAAGGGCAATATGTTGAAATCCTCTGTGCAGTGGCAGCCAAGAATGCAAATAGAATGTTAGGAATCATAAGAAAAGGAATGGAGAATAAAACCAAAGATATTATAATGCCTTTGTAGTATATGGTTTGACTGCACCTTGAATATTATGTGCAATTCTGGTCACCATATCTTAAAAAGGATATGGCAGAGAAGAGCCTCCAAAATGGTAAAAGGGATGGAAGGATACCCCTATGATAATAGGCTTAAAAAGTTAGGACTTTTCTATTTAGAAAAAAAATGGCTGAGGGGAGATATGATAGGAGTGTATAAATTAATGAATGGAGTGGAACGGGTAAATATAGAATGGTTGTTTACTCCATCAAAAAGCAGGAAGACTAGGGGACATGCAATGAAGTTACAATGTAATCCATTTAAGACTAATAAGAGAAAATATTTTTTCACTCAACACGTAATCATACTCTGGAATTTGTTACTGGAGGATGTGATAAAAACTGTTATTGTTGCTAGGTTTAAAAAAAAAATTGGACAAGTTCCTGGAGGAAAAGTCCACTAACTATTATTAAGAAGGACCAGGGGAATCCACTGCTTACCCACATTACGCCTATACTCAAGCAGCTCCACTGGCTTCCTCTACAGAGCCATATAAAATTCAAAACTATCATCCTAACACACAAAGCACTGCACACAGATTCCCCCCTCCCCCCACACACATCTCTGCACGCTACTCCAGACCTCCCAACACCACAGATCCAGATGCACATCCACGATGAACACCCTCACAATTCCCCATATCAAAACGAAACCCAACCATCAAGCATGCAAAAGAGCTTTTCAACTGTACCCTCCATCCACATGGAACAATCAACCAGGCGAGCTCAGAAATCTAATGGACCTCAAGACCGTCAAGAAACATCTGAAAACTCACCTATTCCTAGAACATTTCAATCCTATCGCCTAATCCGCCCCCCCCCCCCTCTGAATTGGAACAAAACCAGATTGACAAATTTCCCACCGGTGTATATACTTCCTAATTGTATATAGTTACGATCCCTTTACTGTTGCATGGTTGTGCGTAGTTATCATGATGCTGTTTATTGTATTACCACATACGTTCTTTATCCGGTGAAAGGCGGTATATAAGTACAGCAAAATAAATAAATAAGATAAGCATCATGGAATCAGGGTACCTTTTTGGGAACCTGCCAGGTACTTGTGACTTGGATTGGCCACTGTTGGAAACAGGACACTGGGCTTAAAGGACTTTGGTCTGACCCAGAATGGTATTTCTTACAGTATGTGTGGTTCTTTTGGATAAGGCTAGCAAAAAGGTTTTCACTTTTCAGCTTCAAAATGGAGGTTTCCCTGCTTCTAGGGAGAAATATGACTTTTACTTTTGAAATGTTACTGCTAATTGGTTCCCCTGGGTTTCATTTGCTTCTACCCTTCCAGCAGTTTTTCACTGCCCTTGTCCCAGATGCTCATGGGAGTTGTAGTACTGCTTAACAGTCCTATGGACTTACAGCCCTGTCCAGCTTCCTCCTAGTGAGATGGTCTTGATCTTTGTGCTCAGATTCTCTGGTCAAATCGGCACTTTCCCAATAGCCTCTGACATTCATTTCCTGTTTGTCAGCTAAGCCTTTTCGGCTCACCACATTATTTATACCTATATAATGATTTACCTAAAGCATGGGTTCCCAAACTATGGCCCATGGATCACAGTCAACCCACAGACCTTTGTTCCCCAGTCTGAGCCACTTCTACCGAGTCCAAACTAAAATCTTCCCGTGCCATTGCTGCTGCCTGTCTGTTTGGCCCCTTATCCCTCATGGTCCAGCATCCCTCCTTCCCGCTCTCCCCTCCCCCCATGGTTGTTCCACTTGCCTTTATTTGCAGTGGTCACTGGCAGTGATTTACAAAGGCTGCCCCCTTGGCAGATCCCAGAACCATCATTTTACCACATCCAGCTCCCCACTGAAAACAGGAACTTGAGTCAGAGGGGGTGGAAAGTTGCAAAAGGAAGGCTCCAGGGCTGGTGAGAGGTAACATTTGTAAATCAGTGTCACTGTCAGCATCTGCTGCAAGTAAAAGCAAGTGGGAGGACTGCAAGGGGAGGGAGGGAAGAGCGAGAGAGAGGGGCTTGCTGGATCACAAGAGGCAGGGGGTTGGAGAAAGAGATAGCAACCACTGCAAGGAAGGATTGCAGGAGAAAATAAGGAAGGAGAGGGAAAGATGTTTGGCTGCAGGTTGGGGAGAAACAAAGTAAGAGGGGGAGATACTGCAAGATGCAGGATCATGAGGATGAAGGAAAGAGGGAGGGAGACATGCTGGACCCTTGTAGGAAGAGAGGGGGAAGATGAGATGCTGGATCTTGAGGGGGAGGGAGAGAGAAGAGATGCAGGACCATGGGTGATGGAGGGAAGAGAGAGGGAGAGATGCTAGACCAATGAGGAAAGGGGATGGGGTGAAGATAGGAAGAGATGTTGAGAGAAGCTGCATCATGGGGGGGGGGGGGGGTGTGGAGAGAAGTCCCAAGGGTCCACAAACTATTCCCCTAAAGCCTCATCACCATCTGCTGCATGAAGCTACAGGACGAGAGGTTGGAGGAGCTATCTGTTTGTGGGGGGATGAGGAGGGGGTAACTCTCACGTAGCAGAATTCTAGGCTTTTTCAGTGATCTGAAATTTCCAATGTGGCTCTCAGACCGAAAGGTTTGAGGGCCCCTAATCTACAGTTTCTAAATGTTAGACCTAAGCCACTTTTGAGAAGTAAATGTATTTAAAAAAAAAGAAACGTTTTAAAAATTTTCTTGCAAGGATGATTTAATAAAGTTTACGTAAAAGACAAATATCTACAAAAATTTAATAAAGTTATTAAAATGATGCATCCTGATCTGATGTACATACTGCAGGCATCATTTTGCACACGCTTTAGATTGGGCACACTAGAAAAAAAATAATTGCACAGCTTTGTGGTATTTTCTGTATATTTTTAAAAATCATAATTACCAGCCCTTGTAAATTCTGCTCTTTTAATGAAAGGTGGCTTGAATTCCAAATGGACCTCTACTTGCTGCTGCCTCTGTCTTCTGTAAATTGGCAATCTATTAAATGTGTCTTAGCTTACATTTTTAAAATAACTACTGCATTTTAATACCTAAGTCTTTTTTATGGAGCAGCATTTTCACCATCTGTAAGCAGTCTGAATTGCCTGGCAAATTCATTCAGGCACCCTGCCCCTCCGTAAATCCTGCACAGTGTTCTGTTTCATCCTAATGAGTTCAGCTTATTTAATTTACATCTTTATTTGCTGCTATCCTTAAGCACTAAATCCCCTTAGAAAGACTTTAGGAGGGATTCAGGTTTTGCATATAGATAAATGGAATTCCCAATAAATTAAATGAAGAGCCTTTTTTAAACTTATAAATGAAATGTTTTTATTATATCCAGCCAACATAAGCAGGAGGGGGATGGCATTCATGCAAGCAAGAGCAACCATAACTCAGATTTCAGAAGCAGACTGAGCAATGAGCGAATTGTACATTAACTCATAATATGATGTACTCTGCCCTAATCTTGGCCGCCATTTAGCTCTGCATGAGATGGATTTGAAAGGCATTCCTATTTACGCTTCAGAAGCATGTTGAATAATTGTTTTCAAAATTCAGTTGTAATGCATTTTGAACTCTGTTTAGCTAGAGTTAAACAAGGACTAATGTTTCTTGAGTATACGCTATCTTACACGTTATCAAAATGAAGCAAACTATAATCCAACAAAAAAATCAGGAAAAAAAAAACCCCAGATGAACCAAATGGTTTTTGTGCTATGTACATCCCTAGCAATGCCCAGTTGCCCATCCTTCTAGAAAACCCTATGCAGCTATGCCACTGCTATTAGGATTGTAAGTTACACTCTAGGTAGGTTACTTTTAGATATAGAACAGTCATGTATTGAAGCTTCCAGTCTATTGAATGTCATTCTTCTGTTTTAGCTGGAAAAAAGTATCTGCTGAAAGAGCTGGTGCAAATCTCTGTGGGTACTTTTTCCTTGGATAATTCTCAGTGGGAAAGTAAGCATGCACTGTCCCTTTGAGAACTGATGCAAACTTTGTGGGACTTTGTACCTGCTTGCATATTTTGGAAAGTTGCCTTTATGGGGGTAATTGTGGGCAGCGAGTAAGCAAATGTAACCCCGGTTTACAAAGGGAAAGTTAAACATACCTTCTCTTTAAAACTACCCCACCAAAACTATACACATACAACTTGATGCCTGTTATTTACTGCGCACATAGGTTTTGCAAAAATGTGCACATATATTTTGAAAATCTAAAAGTATGTGTGCAAGTCCAAATCCTACCCCAGCCCTGCTGCTGTTGATTGCAGATAATCGTGCATGAAATGGCACTACACCTGCTTATATGCTGGGCAAATTTATAACGATACTTAATAAATGAGGTGGGTCATACAACAAAGCATGCAAAAAACAAATCTTTATATAAGAGGAATTGGGCCTGATATTCCAAGGCATTTACATGATTTACAGACCTGTAAAGCATGTAAATGCTGCTTAGAGGAATACACAGTGGCACTAATATGTTTAGTACCGCTGAATATCCCTGATTAATTCCACTACATGCCTCACTGCTAACTACTTAGCATTGGGGCGTGTCGTGGGCATTCAAGGACATTAGCTGGCCTATCTTTACCCGTGTGAGCTAACCGGGCAGCGGCTCAATATTGCCGCTGCCTGGTTAGCTCCTGCGTGCTTGTGGAATGTGTGATGACGCTGGATATTCAATGCCGGTGACGCATATGACCCCAAAGTTCAGCGGCAGCGCATAGCCATCCCAAAAGAATATTGGGCCCATCATCTTTTAATGAGCAGAGAAAACAGAATGTCTTACGCTCTTAATATCATTTACCTCTTTGTGTAAACAGGGTCTTGCCCCACCACCATAAATAAAATCTTTATCATTTTGAATCAAACAGATCTTACTTAGTAGCCATTACAATGCTGAACATGATCTGGATGAGGAAAATGATTTTGTGATGCAGCATCGATGGATTTAGCATCTCCCCTCAACAAAGGCACATTGGTGCCAAAATGTTAGCGTCAGAGTTGATCTGCCTCAGATTCCAAAGCTAGCATTAGGTGATCCAGTGAAATGGATTCATCTGCTTCGTTCAACAATTGATAAAACTTTTTGTTTTATGCATTCAAAATGATAAAGATTTGATTTATGGTGATGGTGTGAGTCACTGTTTACACAAAGAGATAAATTATAATATTCAGAACATAAGATGTTCATTTTTTTTTCTGAATGTTTGTTCGTTAAGAGATGATGCCTCTTTTATAGAAATAGTTTTTTGTGTTTGCTGTGTTGCATGATCCACCTAATTTATGAAGTATTGATATTTTTTGTGGGTGGTATGACAGGAAGTAGATTGCCAGACCTTTCTTCTGAGACAATGGTTAAGTGACTTGCCCATGGTCACAAGGAGGGCCAGTGGGAATCAAACCATTGGTCTCTTTGGTTCCCAAGCCAGTGTTCTAACCACTAGGCTACTCCTCCAAAACCACCTTCTACATTTCAAAAAGAGAATGTATCTCCTTTTCTGTTGATTGTGCAATTTTCTTCTGTTTGAGCTTTGCACTTCTAGCCATCCTCACTGCCTTCCTTTACAGTCCGCTTTAAACAATATATATATATAAACGTAAATCTTTAATGATTCTAACTTTACTCTGGAATTTATGCTTCTCCTTAGACCATATTGTATAAAGGCACGTTTTAGAAAGGCCATGTGCAAGTGAAAACGGTTGCAATACTATGCCAGTTTTAAAGGTGAATGAAAATGGAGATCTGTAAGTCGGATCATAAATTGACATATCTTCACCACTCACCATAGAAGTAACATAGTAACATATAGCAACATAGTAAATGACGGCAGATAAAGACCAGTATGGTCTATCTAGTCTGCCCAGTAAGATGGCAAGAGTAGATGCACCTGCCACTCCGTGCAGGTCACCCGGTCTTTGTTTAGGGGTGAACCCACTGCCCTGTGTAGGACACCCCTATTTGTTGTGTGAGTTCCAGCAAACCAGGAAACGCAGGTACACATAGAAATTGGCAGCCACGTGCAGTAGAAGATGCTGTTTTACAAACAAACACATGGGAAATGTATATGAAGGAACCTTCTATGACTTGTGCATGTAAGTGCCAGTATTTTGGAATGTGCACTTGTGCATTTAAAGGAGGAAATAGGCTTTGTGGAATTAATGGGGATGTCTCCTTTAATCTCTTCTGCAAAAGGCTGGCAGAAATGAGCACTTTTTGAAAATCTAGATGTGCAAAGGGCAGATGTACATACAAATGTACAGAATTTGCCTCAGCCACTTGCAACCCCTATATGAAAGTGGAGAGACATGAGTTTATGCCTCATTTGAACCATGCTGATATGTCTCCTACACGAACCCATGTGACTTGTATGTAATTGGGTAGACACGTGTAAGTCAGATCTTTATAAAATGGCTTTTTGGATGTGGATGTGATTTGCACATGTGAATGGTCATTTTCACATGTACAATTCATGAATAGGGCTTCTAAAATAACCCCTTAATGTTTCATTCACAAAACATGAAGAACACTTCATACATTAGTGCTCTAAACCCGAAGAAAAGCAGTATAAAAATCCTGCTAAAAAAATAAATAGATAAATCTAAAAAGAAAGAAAAGAAAACCAAAGAGACTACAAACATAAGGAGGGAATAAAACAGTATGAAAACAGGTCTCTCAAATTTGGCTACCACCGCTTAAGCTCCCTTCCCCTCTCCAGAAGGCTTGTTGAAATATCCATGTTTAAAGTGCTGCCTCAAACCCAGAATGAGATACTTTTGCATGAAAAAGAAAAAAAATGATCGCAGAAAACGGGAACAATGCTGCAAAAGCAGTTTGATATGTAGATATTCCAATCTTGCTAAGGAAATAGGAGGAGCTACAGTAAATTTTACTGTGATGATCGAAGAGAATCGATGGGCATTCACCTTGTTAACCAATATGAAAAATAATTTGACGGATCCATCAAAAATGCATAAAAGAGCAAAAGAAGAATCTTAAACCTGATCTTATAGGCCACTAAAAGCCAAAGAGCAGAAGCCGGAAATAGGGTAATATGAACAGATCTAGAAATATGACATAGTTATATTCAATATTAACTGAAGATGACACAACATGGAGAAAGGTAAACCCAGATAGCATGAGTTGTAATAATCCAAACAACTAATTATAACCGAGGTATCCGGATGCCCAACCCGGCCTGTACCCATCCCCCACCCCTCTCCCCCCCCACCTCCTTTCTTTTTCTCACCCCTTCCACCGTCCCCCCCCCCACTCCCCCCACCCCCCCCCCCAAGACAAACCGCACAGACATCAGGGTATGGTGCAAACATTGCTTGGTCGCAGCTTTATTGACTGTAAACACCGGCCCAACATGGGACAATTTGTAATCCAAAACAGTAACAAAAATAACCGCATAACCCCCCCCCCCTCATCCGGATGGTGCCCCCCACCAGCCGTTAGTAGCAAAGTGGAGCACCATCCACACCACCCCCCCCCCGTGACCCCCCCCCGCGCCTGCCTAGCCGTTATAGCAAAGGCCGGCTGAGGGGGTTCCTATTTCCGGGTGGAGACCCCATCCGGGACGTCTCCCCCAACCTGACGAGCCATGCCGCTCACCTGGAAGGCGGCATACGGCTGCACTGAGGCACCGGGTCCACGAGCACCAGCTCGCTACCCCGCTCACCCGGCCCAAAATGGGCAATCCCCCCCCCAGCTGCAACGACATCCACCTCTCCCCCCCCCGCAAACAAAGGGAGGAAGGGAGGGAAACCTTTTCACCAGCGCGAGCAAGGAGGAAGAGAGGGAACGCCGGCCAGCGAGCCCTCCTTGCTCGCGCTGCCAACCACGTGTCCGCCTACGCGGACCAATCAAATACGCCCCCTTCCCCTTCCCCCCCCCCCGACAAGCACGGCCAGCCAGGAGGTCGGGCCCCGGAACCCGGTTACCAAGGCCGGCCGCGGAACCGGGGCCCGGCGGCCCAGCCCCTCATAACGGAGGTATCTGGATGCCCAACCCGGCCTGTACCCATCCCCCACCCCTCTCCCCCCCACCTCCTTTCTTTTTCTCACCCCTTCCACCGTCCCGTCCCCCACTCCCCCCACCCCCCCCCCCAAGACAAACCGCACAGACATCAGGGTATGGTGCAAACATTGCTTGGTCGCAGCTTTATTGACTGTAAACACCGGCCCAACACGGGCAAATTTGTAATACAAAACAGTAACAAAAATAACCGCATAACCCCCCCTCATCCTGATGGTGCCCCCCACCAGCCGTTAGTAGCAAAGTGGAGCACCATCCACACCACCCCCCCCCCCGTGACCCCCCCGCGCCGGCCTAGCCGGTATAGCAAAGGCCGGCTGAGGGGGTTCCTATTTCCGGGTGGAGACCCCATCCGGGACGTCTCCCCCAACCTGACGAGCCATGCCGCTCACCTGGAAGGCGGCATACGGCTGCACTGAGGCACCGGGTCCACGAGCACCAGCTCGCTACCCCGCCACCGGCACTAGATAGCTCGCTATCCTAGAGCCGCCCCCACCAAAGAAAGCTGCGACCAGCACCAAGACTCCAATGCCTCCTGCCAATCATTGAGAAGCAGGTCTTGCCCCACAGGAGCCAAGTGAACCCCATCCAGCCGGTAAAGCCCAGCACAAGCGACATCAGCCCACGGGTGTCGAACATGTATCCCACCCGACCGCTGCACCCAACGCCCAATCTGATGGTTGAGCTTGCACAAACCCCTCGACCAACGCCGTTGGGTCCAGCAGGCAGGACGAGGAACAATGTCCGACCAAATGATGGCCACCCCTGGGATGACCTCCCGGAGCCGGGCAATGTCATCCGAAATCGTCAGAATGAGCTGCAGGCGAGCCCAGCCAGCAACGTCATTGCCCCCCAGGTGAAGCAGCAGCCCGACTGGCCGCTGCCGCCGTCCGAGTTCTGCATGGACGTGGTCCAGGAGCTGTCCCCAGTGCATACCGCGGCGGCCCATCCAGCACAGGCGCACTCCTGTCCCAGCAAGACCAAGATGAACCCCCAACGGCCGAACAGCCGCTCGACGCTCCGCCCAGTAGACGAAAGAGTGCCCGATGATCCACCAGTCCCCACCGGACACACCACCTGCAATCAGAAAAGAGCGGACCGCCACCAGCAAGCAATTCTGCAACAGGGAGAAAAGCATTAGTACCCCCCCTGCCCCGCCCTACCCCCCCCTTTTTCGGGCAGAGTACCCAAGGAACTAGGCGGCCCCCCCGGAGGCCGGTGGGCGAACATACCCAGCATAAGCCCCGACCGCCATCTGCCAATGCGCTGAATGACCCGCGAGTCCAGACCCGCGGCCGCCGCGCTAGTCGCCGCCCCAATCCGAAAGGAGTGCGAAGCGTAACTCCGTTCGGGGCAACCCAAGGCGCGCAAAAACCAACCGTAGCACCGCCGTGAACTGATACTGGGTCACTGGCCTGCCGTCCGCGTGAATGAAGAATTGACCCCGCGCCCCCGGTCGCTGTTGCACGTACGCACCCAAAGCCCGCACGGGACAAGACAACAAGGGAGGAATAGCACGGAGCAAGACCCAACCCCCTTTTCCAGACTGGTCCGTCTTAGACCGAGATAAGAAAATCTGCACCCGCACCGGATCCACACGAACATGCCCGAAGTCGAGCCCGCCAAAGGCCCCCCGGCTCGCGGACCGAGAGACGAGCTCGGATACCCGAAAGGCGCCGAAAAAGGCCGTAGTAAACAGCACATGAAACAAGACCGCCTCGAAACCGGAGGCCGCCACCCGCGGTAAAACCGCACAAACCTGCAACAACAGTTCATGAGATATCGGGAGCCGCCAATCCCGCGCCACCGGCTGTACGCGAGCCCATCCGGCAAGCAGATGCCCAACTAAAAAGGAGACACGCGGGTTTCCCCAACCAGCAGCCTTACAAAAGAAAGAGAAGCCCGCCAATGCTCCAGCGACTGCCGACCGGGCCCAGCCCTCCTGCTTCGCCCACAACACAAAACGGCCGACCAGACCATCCGACACCGCCCCCCCAGACCAGCCATGCGCGCCCAGAAAAGCACTCACCTGACGGTAGCCCCGCCGGTACGCCGCCCAGGTACTACGAGCCACCGATGCCGCCAGGAGAACCATTAGGTCAGGATCCCAATTCTCCAGAGATGCTCCGGAACCAGCGCAGGCAGCTCGTCCACCTGAGGAGCCAGCCGCCGGAACTGCGCCCACTGAAAACGGGACAAAGCGTCAGCAATAGAGTTCTGGGAACCAGGCACGTGCCGAGCTCTAGCGGTGACATTCAAGTGCAAGCAGGCCAACACCAACACCCTCATCAAAGAAGCCACCCAGGGGCAGCGGGGGGCTTGACGGTTTATGACCTCAACCACTGCCGCGTTATCGCACCAAAAGACTACCCGCCGGTTCCGCAAGCGGTCCGGCCATACCCAGAGAGCCACCACAATGGGAAAAAGTTCCAGGAAGGTGATGTTCCGGGTGAGGCCGGAGCTTACCCAATCCGCCGGCCAGGGCTCAGCACACCAGGACCCATGACAATACGCCCCAAAGCCAGAACCGCCCGCCGCATCAGTAAACAACTGCAGATCACGATTCGAGAGCTCCAGCAGCTGCAGGACAGAGGACCCGTTAAAGCCAGCCAGAAAGGCATCCCAAACCCGCAGATCCGCCCGCATCCCAGCGGACACCCGAATACGATGATGAGGCAGTCGCAGCCCCGCCATCGCCAAGGAGAGTCGCCGCGTAAAAGGACGCCCCATGGGGAGGACACGGCAAGCAAAATTGAGATGTCCGACCAACGACTGGAGGACACGGAGGGAAATCTTGGAAGCGGAACCTATAGAGGCCACCAATTCCCGAAGGCGACGGATCTTTTGCGCCGGCAAGCGCACTACCATCGCCACCGTGTCAATTTCAATACCGAGAAAAGTAAGGCACGTAACCGGTCCGACCGTCTTATCAGATGCGACGGGGATGCCGAAGTCGGCAGCCACACGCAGAAAAGTACTGAGGAGATTGGGACACGTGGGAGCACGCTCAGGCCCGACAAACAGAAAGTCATCGAGATAGTGCACCACGGAAGCAGCCCCCGACTGTTGTTCCACGACCCAATGCAAGAACGTACTGAAGGCTTCGAAATACGCACAAGAGATGGCACAGCCCATGGGCATGCACATATCAAAATAGTACCGCGCCTCGAAGCGAAACCCTAGCAGAGGGAAGGCCGTGGGGTGAACCGGCAACAGACGGAAGGCCGATTCAATATCCACTTTTGCCATAAGGGCACCAGGCCCGCATCGACGGACCAGGGAGACGGCGGCATCGAAGGAAGAGTAATGGACCGTACAGAGCTCGCGAGGTATGCGGTCATTGACCGAAGCGCCTGGAGGGCAAGAGAGGTTGTGTATTAACCGAAACTTGCCCGGCTCCTTCTTGGGTACCACCCCCAACGGCGAGACCATAAAGGGAGAAAAAGGGGGCACCAGGAAAGGGCCAGCCATGCGACCCAACGCACACTCCTCGGAAATCTTCCGCCGCACAAAATCCCCGTAAGTCCGAACGGAGGCAGCATTGCGGGACCCCCCTTTGGCAAGCACTCCCGGACAGGAATGCGGAAACCCCGGGAAAACCCACCCAGAAGCAAACCCGCCGCCCTCCCCCGACGGGAACGCCCGTACGCCAGCAACCAGGGGCGCATTGCCGCCACGCGGACGGGGGTACGGGCCAAGGCCCGCCCCGAGTTACTTTCCCGCCGAGGGGGCCCCCGGGACCCCTTTTCTGCTGCACTTCACAGCTGCGTGCGCACCCCCGCACAAGGAGCAGGCATGCTTGAATTTGCAATCAGGGAATGGGCAGGACGCCTTGTTGAAGCGCCAGCAGACATCCCCCCCAACGACAGCACCCTTTGGCTGAGGCAAAGCCGAGCTGGGGCCACGAAAGGAACGCCTGCTAGCCGGCACCGGAGCCGGCCCCGCCCTGCTGGCCGCCCCGCCGGATACCCCAGTGCGACCCCGGACGGACCCCGGACGGACATAGGTTGATGTCTTTCGTTCCCCACAGCAAGCGGCTATTCTCCTCCATCTGATCCCGAAACTCCTCGTCGTAATTTAACCAAGCCCAACCCTCGTGAGCCTGGGACGCCGCCAGGATATTATCAGCATAGGCGAGCAGGGCCCCGTACTGATCCGGGAAGTAATGCCCCCATACGCTCGCTAAACGCAAGAAGGCGCGGGTCCAGTTGAGGGTGTTGCACGAGACCTTGCGCACCCGGCCCGCCTTCTCGTCCTCCTTGTGTTTTTTCCTGCTCTCACCCGAGCGCTTCCGACCATCGAGGAGGCGGAAGATGTCAATATATTTCCGGCGCTTGATCCGCCGCCGCAACTTCCGCGGAACGGCCTCCCACAACTCAGAGCACTGTATAACGGAGACCCCACCCAAGGCGCCCTCTGCCGCCCCCCGCGGGGAACCGACCGATGAAGTCGAGGACGACGACGAGGAGGAAGAGGAAGAGGATGCACGCCTGCATCGCCGAGCACGTTTGCGCTTCCCAGCTACCTTCCCCGCCCCCACAGAGCCCGGTGTAGATTCAGAGGCCCCCCCCGCAGCGCCACCAGCATACTCACCACTCCCCCCAGCGGGGGCGACAGGAGCCCCGTCAGATGCCACGCCAGGCGCCGGAACCTCGAGCCCAGCAGAGGCCCCCGCTGACTCCCCCCGATCAGCACCAGCCAACGTACCAGAAGAAGCCATGGAGGTGGGAGGCGGTGAAGTCCACGGCACCTGCGGAGAAGGGGAAGAGAAAGCAGCCAGAGCACCAGGGGTACCGAGAGCGGAGGGCGACCCGGCCCCCCAAGCCCGAGCCAAAGACCCCAACCCCCCAGCCTCCCAGGCCGCTGCCCCCCCGGCCGGCCCACGAACGTCCCCTAACCAACACCCCAGCCACCCCAAGGGCCTCCACCCCCCCACGAGGCCGTTCCGAATGGCCAAGGGCCCGCCGAACCCAGGAAACCGGTAGCAGGAGGGGAAAACGAAGGGGAGGGGGAAGGCCCCCCCCGCTCCCGGGGGAGGGGGTGAAAATGAGGGCCAGCCCTCCGCTGAAGTAGGCAGCAGGCTGTGAACAGGGGCCCGCGGAGACCCGGGGCCGCCGCTGGCCGGGCCGCCCGACCCCTCGCCGCCCCCCAACGCCACCAATGCAGCACCCTCGACCAGAGGCCCCACAGAGGGATCTGGTTCACCCCTGGAGGCACCCGCCACAGACACGGGCACCAGGGGCCCCCGACCCCGGGTCCGCCGCACCCCGCTAAGCCCACGGCTCCGTCGCGCCGCAGGCGGCCCCCCGGGAGCAGGGGCCGCGGCCCGGGCTCTGCTGCGGTCTCCAGGCAGGGCACCACGCCGCAGCGCTCCCCGCCCCCGGGCAGCACCCTTCGCCCCCCTCGCTACGCCCCGCAGCGGGACCCGCCGAGCCATGAGAACAGAAAAAAGGGGGCACTCAGCCCAAAGGACGGCACCCGGCGGCAAGGCCCTGCCCCCCAACCAACCGAGGCGGCACCACTGTATAGTAGCAGGTGTCCCGGTATTTAAAGATTTCCTCCTCTCTCTTTTTTTTTTTTTTTTAAACTATTTTGTATGTGCCTGGTTGCTTGCGGGGTTCCGTTCTGTGAGTTAATGGGCAGGGAACGCCGCGCCCAAGGCCCCAAAGCCAGTCGGGGGCCCACCCAGCAAAGAGGCCGCACACAGGCCGGACCAACCCCCCACGTGCCCCACAGCCAACAGCCACGCTGGACTCTGCGGGGAGAAAGGCAACCAAGCGAAAGCGCTTTGGTGTCCTTTACTTCCTTTTTGTGGTGATGGGAAGGCACGGGGACGACACGCACCCCCCACGGAGCACCGGGGACCGAAAAACGAGACCGGTAGGCCAAAAACAACCCACCCGCACCCGAGAGCGACCAACTCCAAACCTTTTCACCAGCGCGAGCAAGGAGGAAGAGAGGGAACGCCGGCCAGCGAGCCCTCCTTGCTCGCGCTGCCAACCACGTGTCCACCTACGCGGACCAATCAAATACACCCCCCTTCCCCTTCCCCCCCCCCCCGACAAGCACGGCCAGCCAGGAGGTCGGGCCCCGGAACCCGGTTACCAAGGCCGGCCGCGGAACCGGGGCCCGGTGGCCCAGCCCCTCATTAGATGAAGTAGCAAAGATCAAATATCAGCCTTTTCCAACTATGACTAAATTGCATAAATCTTATGTAGGGCATAAAAAGCTCACAACTGAGGAAGTCTGAACCTTGGAAATAAGATGTAGTCCCACTGCCTTACACGCTGATGACAGGACAGTCCTATCAGACCTGGAGAGGATGAATGGGAATTATGGCACTGATGCAAGAGCATGAGGGAAAAGATCAAGGCAATGGCTTAACATCGATTCTTATGTGACACTCTCCATGTCACATCTGACAAGGGTTGGCTGGACACAGGCGATAAAAAATGATTTATCAAAATGATCCAATTTTGTAACAGTTAGAGGGGATGAAGCACGCTTTGGCAGGAATAAAGGTGGCACTATGCATTATAGCTTGTTGATCAGCTGAACCTTGCCAAGACTGCGTTTTAAGATGCCAAAAATATTTTCAATGATTATTCCAAGGAGCTTCCTAACTTCATTTCAATGTTCTTTGACAGAATTTTTGGGATACGATATGAGGGACATTAGTCAGGTTTTGAGAGAATACTTACAATCACTTTTAGGGGAGAAAACAAGCAGGTAAGCCAGTTTTTCATACAAGCATAGAAAAAAAAAAGACTTTAAAATATGAGTAATTTCTTTAATAAGTAATGTGGAGGATCAGGGCTATAGAGCACAAAGAACACACTACAAATCCCAGAATCCCTTAGGATAGGGCTTGGAAGGCCACTGACACAGATAAAGCCTAAAGGTGATTCAGAGAAGGGGGAGAAAACCCAAAAGAGGGCGGAGTGCTCATATCAGAGAATGCTGTGTTCATTTTCTCTGGGATAGCAGAGATGGAGGTACCAGTGGGTGGAGAGCAGCTAACTGAGGAAGAACAGCTGGAAATGGAATAAACTCCATTGGAATATACCCCTGAAGGTTATGAGCCTAGGGACTGCTCCTTAATCACATGAGTTGTTTGTTGAACTAGGGAAAAGGAACTGTGCACTTAAGGACTGTTTTGGGGATAAAACCCAGAGATTGCTGACATATTTATTCTTGGATTGCTGCACTGTTGTGCAGGAAATTACCCAATGGCTGTTTGGGAACTTATGGTGTTGACTGATGCCCTGCTGTGTAACGAATGGACCCCAGAGGAGAGGGGAGATGTTTCTCCTGGTGCAGGAGCAGAGTGATGGCTGGAGCCACCTGGAAGCTGTGGAATGGGCTTAGAGGCAGCTAAGTCATTACCAGCCTGGAAGAAGGAGGTATGTGTGTAGAACAATTTCTCCTTCTGTTGATCTGAAACTGAGAGTGCTGCTGGCTGATAGCAGGAAATACAGAGACTTGTGTTCCTTTAAACAATGTCTTGTGACTTTAATAACATAGAGTGAATTCTGGAACTGTGCCCTTTGGTGCAGTGGCTGAAGATATGTGAAGTATGGGGCACTAATATCCTCAGCCTTATTAAGTACAAGCAGCCCATCTAAAGGTTGTTGTAACAGTGATAGGATTTGGTTTTGGATTAGTAAAACTAATTCCAAAACTGAACTGGTGTGTTTGGACTTATAGCACTGGAACAACCAGTTGAGGAAGTGACCAGCCTACCGGCATAACTTGGATTGCGTCTGGACTGGAGAGTGCTCCCTGGTGGTGACAGTAGACTATGCATGCCAATGTGTTGGTAAAAGCTGCACAAATTGGAAGCTAGTGAATTGAAAGCATAAAAGTTACACAAAAACCATCTACCTAGGTGACACTGTGGCTTAGTCTTAGGTCATACCATGGCTCAGACTGGCCAGAGCTAGCTTGGCAATTGGAAGATCACCAGTTCAAGACTAGCCCATGGTCGAGTATATAATGTGGATGTGCCTGTGTGAGGTGTGTAGACTGCATTGCTCACCTTTAAGGCACAACAGCTCAACCTACAGGAAAATCACCCAACAAACCAAAGGTCCCTGGTTCAAGGCCAACCCATTGTGTCAGATTTAACATATTTAAAACATCCTCATTAGCTCACCATATGTAGAGCTTAGTAGTTGGTATAGAAGGGCAGACTGGAAAGGCCATATGGTCTTTATCTGCCATCATGTTTCTATGTTACCCTTACTTGACCATTTCCAAAGAGGGAAGTATCTCTGTGTGTGAAAGAATGGAAAAAAAAAAAACATGGTAGGAGAATATCTTGTTTCTATAGTTGCTGACCTGATTGCAATGTGAGTAAAATCATACCTTACAAAAATATTGTAAATCTTCTTGTGCTAAAATCTTGTAAGGTAGTTTGGAAAAATAATAGTTCCGAAGACTGAAGGGAAATTAGTTATGGTATAAAGTCGCTCATGGTTTGCCTTTAGAGAGTAATTCTATGAGGATGCACCTGTTCAAGGTATTGGGCACCCTAGGCAAACGTTCTTGCGTCTCGTAATTTAACTTTTAGGCCCCTAGCACTTCCTCCCAAGATTTTGATAATTAAACTCGGTCATAATCATCTTAACACCATCTCTCCAAGAACAATCCATAAAAATGCATATTTTGATATCATGCTTATAAATATTAAACTTTGTTTTGTAAATATATGCATAATGAGAGAGAGATCCAACAGACGCTTACAAGGATAAATGTACTAATTTTAAATTGCCCATTCTTCCTGCATATAAGAGTACACATTGACGAGTCTTCAAGTTTGTGTGGCTGTTAAATACATTTTGTTGGCTTTAACTGTAGCTGTACTTTGCTGCCCCAAGGAGCTGTTGCCTAAGAGCTTGCCTAGTGGTTAGGTTGGGTTGGCCCTGGTGCCATTTTTTAGGCACAAACACTGCATGCAGATATCAGTGTTTTAGTCTTTTATGCATGCGGGTGGCCATATATGCATGTAAATGACCTCTTATAAAATACTGATCAGCGTAAAAGTGTGCAGGTTAATTGCATGGCGTGTACTGTTACTATGGACCCACACAGGGCAATGTTCGGGTGGGACCTGGGCATTGTAGCAAGAGTATACTGTCACGCACCGCCCTGGTGGCCAGTGGTCATAAGGGTAGGTGGGACACAAAAATTATTCTGAGAGGAGGGTCTTTTAAGAGCCAGGTGTAACCTGGTCTTAGCAGTTCACCTCCTAACTAAGAAAAATTGTGAATGCAGAGTAGAGGGTTAACAAGGCATTTATTTCCCTTTACGCATAAGATTCAGCTGGGTTACAACCTAAAGAAAAAGTCCTTAACTTCAGGAATGAAATCAACTCAGGTTAACGGAAAAACTGTTATGCTTCACAGTTGTAACACTGCTTAGTTAAGCTTTCCAGAGTAAAGCAACTGTTTCTGCACTCTTCTTCCATTTAGCAAATGAATAACATTCTGAAGATAACATATATCATTCACAGGTTTAACAGTGACTCTGCACTGCCTGAAATACACAAAGAACAGTCCATCTCTTCCTGAGATAAAAGGCTTGGCTCTACAAGTTCCACTTGCATCGGCTCAGAATTATCTGTCTGTATCAGTGGTTTCACTGGCTATAATTTCTGGCCAGGCCCTAGTCTTGTTCTCTGGATGTTTAAAGAGTTCCTCTAATGTTTGCCAATGAGCATGGCCTACCCTCGGGCTTTGGCTACTTGGTTTATGAGAGGTATCTTTGCTTTCCTTTCTCACAGGTTTAGCATTACTTTCAAAAGGCTTTTTATAAGATAAGGTTTTCTTCATAGAAACAGAGTCAGCATACCTTGGCTTCCAGCAGCATATAGAACTGGGATTTCCTCCTTCCCGCAGTTCTTCAGGAACCCAATCCCTGTGCCAGTCTCCTCTCTGAAAGCTTCTGTTACCTTTTGGTTTAGCCCCAGGTTCCTCTGGTATAAGCAGGCTTCTTTCTTTCACTCTGCTTTGCCTCCAAAGGTGATTGTTCCTTTGCCCAGCACTAGTTTCCCAAGTGCTTCTTTCTGCTTGGTCCTTGCTTGTGGTGCTTCTCTCTCGTAAACCTTCAGTTTTACCTCCAGCTTCACACCTGCAAACACTGCTCTGCCCTCTCCAGTCTCCAGTCTTCCGTTTATAAAGCTCTCCTGTGTTTGAGCTTTCCGGGCTGACTGTCAGGTGCTCTCGATTAGCTAAGTGTGTCCACTCAGGCTCTGTGAGTGCACGCCTGCTCCCTCTAGCTGTTCTGTGCTGAGCGGATATTGCATCTTGTGCACATCTTTTTCCTCTTGAAAAACAGCTTCTTCTCCTGCATTTTTGCTTTCATCAGCCCCTGCTGCATGACAATACATACTAATTATAAAATGTTTTCATTTACGCGTATACTTGTAAATGAACTTGCCTACATTTTGCAGCAGCTCTAATGCTTACTTGTCTTCATAAAATAGGTGTAATTTGGAGGCATTAAAATATGCTGTGTTTCTCAAGGAAAATAGATATATTGATTTGTTCTGCTTATAAGGGCATCACTAAACTGCTAATCCCTGTGGTGCCACCAAAAATGGTCTAGAAACCGTCTGTAGTTAGGCGATCTGTGGTTGTGGTGGTGAATTTTATATCCACTTTTATAATTTGCTTAACTTTCTACCCTTCTCGATACTGGCTAGTTGATTCAGTTAGTTTCCAAGTGGGGCTCTGTGTGGCTTCTTCTTGATATACTGCTATTGTCTGATAAGTACACAGAGGATTTATCATATTTGGAGAGACGAATGATGGTCAGTAGGGAAAAAAAGAATTTAAGAATAAATATGATCTGGTTTGGAATTTATGAGCCTTTCAAAAATGTATCTGAGAATCTATGTAAGAAAGAATCGGAGAGCATAAATGAACCCTGATAAGAATGAACTATACTACAAGATCAAGAGACTATTAAGGTGAATTTTCTAACAGGGCTCTTAAAAATGAGCTTGGGGAAGGGGGTGCTTGCAAGCCCAAGTGGCATGACCACATTTGACTGAGTATCTCAATCCTTCCAACCCTGCCAGTGCTTTTTATCACTTTTGGTGCTTGTTCCTGTCTTCTACCATGTTACTGGAATAATTTCCCAACAAGGGAGACCCCATCGGAATGCTGCCTGGCCACTGATCGCTTGATAATCTGTTTACCTGACCCTGCTGCCTAAGTTGGAACTGTGTGAGTGAACCCGAATAATGGTCGCCATCTACCCTGAATGACAGCATTTGCTTGCACACTCCTGGCATCCGATCCTCATTTGCTGCTCCACATCCCGGCTGGCGACATCAGACTGACCTCCCCGCCTGTGTAAATCACTATTCTGTTTGCGGCCCCATTGGCTCCCAGGATGAACAGCTGCGTTTGACAGGAGACATGGCTTGTTGTCATCTGCAGTTCATGTCCGCGATATCCAGTGCATAACGGGCCACCTCCAGCAATCTGCAATGGTGTCAACAACTGCAGTCTCCCAGGCTGTCACCCTGTATGGCCGCCATCTTTTCACCCACTTCTCGACTCACCAGTGAGTCAATCAACACTGTTTGCTTGAGTGTGATAAGGGAGCTCAGCGGGCATTCAGAGGGAGCTGTGGGAGGTTTGTGAGGCGCTTCGGTTTGCATTACCTGCTTGTAGCACGTGGCCAAGGAGGGCCTGAGGTGGCCTAGCGGCCAGAGCGCAGTCAGTCATTTTGTCAGAGCACCAATTCAACACCACTCAGGTAAAGCCTTCTCTTTCTGGCCTTGTTACCATAGGGAAAGAGGATCTACCTTAGGAGGGATAAAAAAAAGGAAAAACTCCCCAAAAAACAAAACTAAGATACGAGGTGACAAGAACTATAGAGAAAAACAAGGATTCCAAGATGGAGTCAGCTTCAGTGTTCTGCTCTGGCGATTTTCTGATGGGAAAGCGCAAAGTTAAAAATAGGAAGCAGTCCCCGGCTCCTAGTTTGCCTGCAGCTGGATTAACTGTGCGGGTTCCTCTAGACTTTTTTTCTTATACCTCTGGAGCAGTACTCAGGGCAAAGCGTTCGGAGTTTAAGCCTTGCTTGAGGGTCGCCAGAGCAGGAGTGTTCGGCTTCCTCTTCAGTGTCAACCTTACCCCCTCCTCCCCCCCCCCCCAAGGAGTGGCATCCATGGAGATTTTCTCCAGGCATCGCAAACCTGCCTAGTTTAGGCCTTGATGTCAGTCCTGAAGTTGGTCTGCTGCTTGGAGCACAGGGGCCGTTGCTAGGAGGTAGCGGAAGTGCAGTCGGCTTCCCGCTGGATCAGATTACTGCCTATGGAGCTTGTGGTAGGAGCCTGGTCAGATGGAAGTAGTGGCAGTTGAGGGTATGGCGGTTTCAGCTCCGGTATCTATTGGAGCCATCTCAGTGATAGTGTTTTTGGTGTTTTGGGTTTTCTACACCAAAAACCTGACCTAATAACATTGGCTTCGGTCTGGGCTGTGATACAACATTTGGGTGAGCCATTGTTTCCTCAAGTTTTCTCCTTGCATTCTACAGTGGTTGCTCTTCAAGAACAGATTCAGAAGACTAAGGAGGACTTAACTTTAACTTTATTCCATTCAGTCTACTGTGTTGAAGATGTCTACTCGGGTGGTAGAAAACTGAGAGCTATGTTGAAGCATATGTAAAGGACTCTAATATGTTAAGAGCTAAGATGGAACAGTTAGAAAATATTACTTGTCAAGCAAACCTTCGTCTAATCAATTTTCCAAAATCTAGGTTTACTTTTTCGAGAGCAATGTTTAAAAATTTATATGGTTGAGGTGTTAGGGGCCTCTTTATCTTCCTACGGGGAAGAAGATATTGGGGGTGTCTAATGATACTGCTTTACCTGATGCTGATATTAAATGTTTCTGATATCTTAGAGAGTTCTATATTGGAGTCCCTTGTCCCTGCTACTTGCTTTGTGCAGTTCACTCTGTTGTCAGATTGGGAATGGTTTCTAAAGATGTTTTTTCGTAAATGACGTATATTGCTTAAAGGTTTTTTGGTAAGGGTTTTTCCTGACCTAGCTAAGGAGGCTCAAAGACATAGGAGGGAGTTTTTACTCCTTCGCCCGAAGGTTCTCCAGCTAGCAGCTTGGTTTTTCTTGAAATACCCATGTAAGTGTTTAGTTAAATTTCAATCTGTGTCATATAGAAACATAGAAATATGATGACAGAAAAAGACCACATGGCCTATCTAGTCTGTCCTTCCATATCAACAACTACAACAGTCCCCTTTTTACCTTTAGAGATCCTCAGTGTTTGTCCCATGCTTTTTTGAATTCAGTTACTGTCCTCATCTCTACCACCTCCACTGGGAGACTATTCCATATATCCACTACCCTTTCCGTAAAGAAATATTTACGCATATCACTCCTGAATCTATCTCCCTTCACCCTCATCCCATGTTCCTTCGTAGCAGAACTTGCTTTCAATTGAAAGAGGCTCTCTTCCTGAACATTTATGCCATGGAGATATTTAAACATCTCAATCATATCACCTCTATGCTGCCTTTCCTCTAAGGTGCACATATTAAGATCCTTCAGTCTGTCCTCATATGCTTTATAATGAAGACCACTAATCATTTTAGTAGCCAACCTCTGCACCGACTCCATCCTATTCACATCCTTTTGAAGGTGCAGTCTCCAGAATTGCACACTATACTCCAAATGAGGTCGCACCAAAGACTTATAGAGAGGCAATACCACCTCCTTTTTTCTGCTAGCCATTCCTCTTCGTATGCACCCAAGCATCCTTCAAGCTTTTGCTTTTCTACCTGTTTAGCTACTTTAAGATCATAAGACATAACCACACCTAGGTCCTGCTCTTCTTTAGTGGACAAAAGTACTTCTCCCCCTATACTATATTGCTCCCTTGGATTGCTGCAGCCCAAATGCATGACCTTACATTTTTTAACAATAAATCCCAGCTGCCAAATTCTAGACCATTCTTCAAGCTTAGCTAGATCCCTCCTCATGTTATCTACCCCTTCCTGGGTGTCTACTCTATTGCAGATTTTGGTATCATCCGCAAAGAGGCAAACCTTACCTGAAAGCCCTTTCACTATATCACTAACAAAGATGTTAAAAAGAATTGGACCAAGGACAGATCCCTGGGGCACACCACTGATAACATTCTTCTCCTCAGAGTGAGCTCCATTTACTTGTACTCTTTGTCGCCTCCCACCCAACCAATTTCTAACCCAAGCAGTAACTTTAGGATCCATCCCAAGGGTGATCAGTTTGTTTATAAGTCGCCTGTGAGGAACAGTGTCAAAGGCTTTACTGAAATCTAAATACACCACATGTAGAGCTCTCCCTCGGTCCAACTCCCTGGTCACCCAGTGAAAGAAATCAATCAGATTTGTCTGACAAGACCTGCCTCTGCTGAATCCATGCTGCCTCGGATCCTGTAATCCTCTGGAATCCAGAAAACTCACTATTTTCTCTTTCAGCAGCGTTTCCAATAATTGACTCACCACCGAAGTTAAACTAACTGGCCTGTAGTTTTCAACCACATCCTTACTTCCGCTCTTGTGTAAAGGCACCACATGAGCCTCTTTCCAGTTCTTTGGCACCACTTCCGACTCCAACGAGGCATTGAAAAGGTCAGTCAGTGGAGTTGCTAGAATGTCCCCAAGTTCCCTCTGTATTCTAGGGTGTATCCCATCCGGTCCCATCGCTTTGTCTACTTTAAGTTGAGCTAGTTTCTCACGAACACAGTCTTCTGAAAATTGTTCAAGATGTCCCTCACTTCTGTTCCTATTTGTGGGTGTTTTCTGAGGTCCTTCTCCTGGTTCTTCATCTGTGAACACAGAACAGAAATATTTGTTAAGCAATTCCGCTTTATCCTTATCAGCTTCTACATATTCCTCCCCTGCACCCTTGAGTCTGACAATACCACTTTTGCCCTTCCTATTCTAAATAATATATCTGAAAAATGTCTTACCCCCCCCCCCCCCCCAATTTTATTGCATTGGCTATTTCCTCCTCCTTTTGAATCTTTGCCTTCTTGACTACTTTGCTAGCTTTTCTAAGTTTTTCCAAATACAGATGCCTGTCTTCCTCTCTCTGTGATCTCTTGTATTTCATGAAGGCCTCCCTCTTTTTCTTTACTTTTTCAGCTACTTCTTTCGAAAACCATAGCGGTCTCCTTTTCCTTTTACCGTTACCATTTTAACAAAAAGGTTGGTTGCCCTTAAAATATCCCCTTTTAGTTTTGCCCACTGTTTTTCTATATCCCCCAGCTGTTCCCATCCCAATAACGACTCCCTGAGGTATTGGCCCATCTTCGCAATATTAGTCTTCCTAAAGTCTAAGGGGTATGTTTACTAAACCGCGCCCACGTGCGCGGCACACAGTAGCGTACGCTAATGATGCACTTAAGTGCTCTTAAGTGCCCCGTACGCGTGCGCGTCACATTAATGGGCCCGCGCACGTGTGCGGGGCGCTGATGTGCGATAGAGGCGGGGAAAGGCGTACGGAGGGCGGAGGAAGGCCCCCGAGGGGCGGAGGGACGGGGACAATGGGTGGAGAGTGGGAGGGGAGAGGCTCCCCGCACAGGAGCGTGGCTGAATTTCGGCAAAAAAATACCGCGAGTGAAAACCTTGCGTTAGAGCCGATTTAAAGGGAAGAGAAACCATTTACGTCAGCAATGTACAGCAAAACCGAGGAAACATGCAAAACGTGAGCAGTGTGATACATGTGCACAGAACAAAATAGCAAATATAAATTGCAAATGACCACAACAAATTCCAAATAAATTATAATCCAGCTGGGCAACAGTGATATTAATGGGCAACCATAAAAAACACTCCCAGGAAAGCTCCAAAAAAAAGAAATGATTTTTGGAAGGGTCTACGCTCCGTAGACTCATTCAAAAGCACTGCATTTTAATGGAGCTTTCCTGGGAGTGTTGTCCAGGTTGCCCATTGATATCACTGTTGCGCAGCTTGGTTTTGGTTTTCTTCCCCTTTTTTGGAGGGCATTTGTGAGGTTTACTCGCACCTTTGTCCCCATACAAGGTAAACGAGCCCACAGTAAAATTGTGCAGAGCAGGGTGTCTGACTCGTGCGGCCAGGTTTCCTATCTCCAGAGACTGCACTGTCTCTGTGACCACAGTGTGGTGCAGCGGACACAGCCAGTGCCTATAGGACCAGAGGGTCACAGATTCAAATCCCAGCTGGGGCTCCTGCCAACCCAGTCTCCATAGTTTTACCCACCACTAAACAGTGATAGTACAGACACTCCTTTATTGCAGAGAACATAAGCATGGTTCCAACACCTATATTTTACCCTACACCGCATACAAACCATAACAATGGGCATTACCTACAGCCGAGTCCCCCAAAGTCAGTCCTGGTGTGCTACAACTCAATCAGGTCATATGCTTTTTCCCAGATAGGGACATGTCTGCATGTTGGCGGAAGGGTAAAGGTGGTGGAGGGGGCAGTGGCTGCAAACCACAGCAGACAGTGGCCTAGGCCTGTGCAGGCTGGCACCGTCCACCGCAACAGACAGGCTCTGTCGGATGTACAGTCATGGACTCCCCAGGGAACACAGCATATCTGTGGCAACACAGTGGTGCAGTGCACACAGACACTGTGTGCCGGAATAGAGGGTCACAGGTTCAAAGCCCAGCTGGGGCTACTGCCAATCCAGTTCACATATTTTTCCTACAACTAAACCGTGATAGTACGGACAAACCTTTATTGCTGAGAACATACGCATGGTTCATACGCCTATATTTTACCACACCAAACACAGACACCATAAACAGCTGCATTACCTAGAGCAGAGTCTCCCAAATGCAGTCCTGGATGGCCCCCACACCATTCAGGATCCATGCTGCCTCTGATAAAGATGCCTGTGCTGCATATCTATGCACCACCCCCATGGTATGCTGATGTAGCTCATGCATATCTATGAGGGACAGCATGAAAACCCGAACAGTTGTTGGAACACCAGGACTGGAGTTGGGACACTCTGCCGTAAAGCAGCAGCCAACAGGGCCAGACACACACACACACATACCCACAGGCCCCATTGGCCAATGCCTCCTGGAGAGGCAGGACATTGGGCCCTGCCTGTATCTCCCAGTACTAGCAGTTGCATACCTTAGCACTGCCACCCTACACCTGGGTATAAGGTACACAGCTATCAAACGTTGCCCATGATAACTGGCAGATATCAATTCCAACGTTAAGCACATTTTGCTCATTGATCTCCACCATAACAATCATTGTGATGTCTGCGGTGTGCGCTGCAGGTGTGGTCTCTGACAGTGTTTACCACCCTGGGGAGTGACTCCCAACAGTAGTGCGTACCATATCCATGCCTGTACTGTGCCCAGGACTGGTGTGGTGGGTATGGCTGCTGGACTCCTCTATAGTAGCACAATGCTGGCATAGGTGTGGGGGTGGCTGTCTGCCTATCCAGTGTGAGGTGGCTGCAAACACCTTCCACAGCCCACACTGCCAGCAGTGTTGCCAGTATTGGGCTGCCAATGTGCATAATGAGGAGCAAGGTACCATGGGTATAGGCCGGACAGGGTGGCCTGGCCAGGGTGCATCTGCACAGGGCATAGGGCACTGACTGGGACATTTTAGTGCCCGGCCACCACCAACACAGACAGGGTGACCTCAGTATGTCCTGCTGAGAGATCACTCTCACCCTGACTGTGCAGTGACCACAGCATGGCTAGGCACCCCCATAATGCTATATAGTATTTCTTTCATGTGATAGATATGGGTTTCCTTTTGGGGCCCAGTCACTGATTTATCTGCTTGCTGTGTATGCTAACATCCTAGTTCTGGGTACATGCATCTCCACTGGGAACATGCACTGTGGACTAACTAGCACACTGTTTGCAGCTGGTATGTGTTGTGATGGAGTAGCTTGTAGGGTGCAGTGGCTGATGACTTGCTGCAGGAGAATATCAGATAGGGGTGGGGTGCAGCTCACCATATCCAGGCCTAATATCTGTCTGTTATTGTGTTATGGATGTGTAGAGAGCTGCATTGACTGCCCTGTGGGGTGTCTGCTCCTCAGCAGGACTGGGGTTGATGGACCCCTCTACTGCCACCTTTGCAGGGAGGTAGAATGTTGATCTATTGATGGGAGATGCTGTTTGTCACCCTCAGCCCTGGAGGAGGGGGGGGGGAAGGGTGGTGGTGGTACATGGCCCACCTAGGGGTCCATAGGGGCTACACCTGACTGAGTCAGACAGAGACATCCAAAGTGTTTGTGCAGGAACTACCTATCTCACACATTAACACTGCTTTGGATCTCGGGCATGGCCTCTTTCAGCTATGGAAGGTGTTGTGGACCTGGTCCTGGGCGCCTCATTGCACCCTCAGGGTGAGCACAGTAACCGCACAATGTGATGGTGTGTAGCTACTCTGTGCCAGTAAAACACACGGTCAGTACCCCCTACCAGGCCGAGGTGGTGTGTGGGTGCACATGGTCACTTCCCTCTACCGGGCCAAGGTGCTGTGGGGGTGCATTGCCCATCTTGTGTTAATCTGTGGACAGCTGTTTTGCATGTGCATTGCATCATGGGTATGGGTGGGCTAACCCTATCCTGGTGACCACAACAGACTGTCTGTGTGGTGACGTGCAGGCTCTCTGCAGCCAGCCAGGGGTTTACTAGCAGCTATAGAGCTGTAGCCCAATGGTAACTTCACTGCTTCTGAAGCCAGAGGTCATGGGTTCAAACCCACAGTGGGGCTTTTTGAAAGGGTTGTCCAACGCATTTTTTTTAATGTGCATATTTTGATGCCAGCAAAAACACCCTTCAGCATACTGTACCCATAAGGTGTCTCTGAGGGTGCTTTATAGGGCGCCCTATAGGGCACCTTATGGTTCCCGTCCATATAAGGTGCACTATACAATATCCTGTGATGCAACCTATAGGGTGCCCTATAGGGGACATTTTAGGGTGCTGTGGCGGACAGTGCAATGTCTAATGTGCCCTATGGAGTGCCTTATAGGGTGCCTTATACGGCAACTGCCATTACGGCATGTGAGGGAGTGTTTGCTGGCAGCAATTAATAACATAAAAATAAAGTGCTGCAGGACAAAATATGTACAATGCAAAGCTGATGCCACAGCCAGCCTTACGTATTAGGCACACTGGGGAGCAAACTCATGACCCCTGTATCAGCAGTCAGTGCCTTAACCATTGTGCTCCACTGCTGCTCCGCCTTGCCTGTCAGCGCACCTACTTATGCTTTTCATTCCTTAAACTGCACAGTGCTGCCATAAACAACAGTATACTGACCTTGCGGTACCTCATACGGCACCCTCTAAAGTGCCCTATAAGCAACATTCTAGGGTGCCTTGGCTGACAGTGCACTTAAAATGTGCCTTATAGGGCACCTTATGTTAACACGCTTTGGGAGTGCGTTTGCTAGTAGTGATAATTAAAATATCAATAAAATGCCTCCTAAAGCAATCTTCCCCTTAATATGTTCTGCCTCAGCCAGCCTTGTTCATTGGGCACTTGAGGGGATTGAACCCCTGATCCTTGCACCATTGGTAATTGCCTTAACCATTGTGCTGTGGCTCTGTTCCTGTGATTGCACATCAGCGCGCCGCCTTATGCCGCCCAGTATTAAAAAGCCTCCTAAAACATTAGCGCACTGCCTTATGCCCATCAGTGCGCTGCCTTATACCGCCCATTATTTAAATGCCTCCTAAAATAATGCCTCTGCCAGATGTCTCCATTGGACACTATGGGGGTTTGAACCCCTGATCCTTGCACCATTGGTAATTGCCTTAACCATTGTGCTGTGGCTCTGCTTTTCTTCCTGCACATCAGCGCGCCACTTATACCGCCCAGTATTATAATGCCTCCATAAACATCAGTGCGCTGCCTTATGCCACCCAGTATTAATATGCCGCCAAAAACATTAGCATGCCGCCTTATGATGCCCAGTATTTCTGCACCTCATAAATTAATGCCTCAGCCAGCTGTCTTCATTGGGCACTGTGGGGGATTGCACTGCTGATCCTTGCACTGTTGGTCAGTGTCTTAACCATTGTGCTGTGGCTCTGCTCTTTTTCTTGCACTTCAGCGTGCCGCTTATGCCTCCCACGCAGCTATCTCATGCGCTAAGGTGTGGGGCGCACATGGGCGCCGCGCACCTTAGCGCATATGTAAATTCTGGCTTTTCTTTTTCAGGACGGAACGCCCACTCCTTATATGGCACACACACACTACCGCGGCACGCACTTTACCGGGGTTTTAATAAACATACCCCTAAGATCCTCACCTTTGAATGGATTCTAACAGCCCTAGTCCTAATACTGAACCACACCATCTGGTGATCACTGGATGCTAAATGATCTCCCACCACAACATCAGAAACACTTTCACCATTGGTAAGCACCAAGTCCAGTATGACCCCTTCACTTGTGGGGTCTGTTACCAATTGCCTGAACAGTTCTCCCTGTAGAGAATCCAGGATCTCCTTACTTCTAGATGATACTGCAGCAGGAATGTGCTAATCAACATCTGGCATATTGAAATCTCCTATCAGTAGCACTTCCCCTTTCCTAGCAATGCTGCATATGTCTTCAATTAACTCTCTGTCCACCTCTTCCTCTTGTGAGGGAGGTCTGTATGTCACACCAATGCAAATAGATTTCTCTTTCCCTCTTTCTAGTTGAACCCACAATGCCTCCTCTCTCCCTTTTAAGCTCTGTAATTCCAAAGCTTTAATAGTAGTTTTCACATATAGTGTCACTCCTCCTCCCCTTCTTCCTACCCTGTCCTTTCTGAATAAAGTATAGCCAGGTATAGTTACATCCCAATCATGGTTTTCTGTGAACCATTTTTCTGTAACTGCCACTAAATCCAAGTCAGCCACTCCCACGAAAGCTTCAACATCAGGGATCTTATTTCCCATGCTACAGGCATTTATAAACACTGCTTTCCATATGTTACCCCTGTTACCCATTTCCATAAAGGTATTTAATGTATCACCTACCTGGGGGCTTTCACTTACCTGGGGGCTTTCTTCACCCATCCCCAACGAATCTAGTTTAAAGCCCTCTTCAGTAGATTAGCCAGTCTACTATCGAAGATCCGTTGATCTTTCTTGGACAAATGGATGCCATCTCTGCTCTGCAACACTTGGAACAGCATCCCATGGTCTAGGAAACCAAAACGCTCTCTGACACCATCCACGCAGTCATGCATTCATCTCCAGGATGTGAGCCTCTCTGCCTTGGCCTTTACCCTCAACAGGGAGGATTGAAGAGAACACCACCTGTGTACCTAACTGCTTCATCCTCTGTCCCAGAGCCATGAAGTCACTTTTGATACGTTCCGAGGTATACCTGGCAGTATCATTTGTTCCATCATTTGTATGCAAATGCTAGAAGTCTACAAAACAAGATGGGAGAGTTAGAATATATAGCACTAAACGAGAGGTTAGATATGATTGGAATATCAGAGACATGGTGGAAGGAGGACAACCAGTGGGACACTATGATACCTGGGTACAAACTATATCGTAATGATAGAGCTGATCAAATTGGTGGAGGGGTTGCGCTCTATGTTAGAGAGGGCATTGAGTCAGAAAGGATTAAAGTTTTGCAAGAAACAAAATTTGCTGTAGAATCTCTATGGATTGAAATTCCATGTAAAAAGGGGAAGGCAATGGCAGTGGGGGTGTACTATCGTCCGCCTGGCCAGAATGAACAAATGGATGATGAAATGCTCAAAGAAATCAAGGAAGCTAGCAAAAGTTACAGTACAGTAATAATAATGGGTGATTTCAATTACCCCGGCATCGACTGGGTCAGTGTCACAACAGGACATGCTAGGGAGATAAAGTTTCCTAGATGAAATAAATGACTGCTTCTTGGAGCAGCTGGTTCATGAACCGACCAGAGGGGAAGCAATATTAGACCTAGTCCTTAGTGGAACACCAGATGTAGTGCAAGAGATAAGGGTGTTGGGGCCACTTGGCAATAGTGATCATAGCATGATCACCTTTGATTTAATTAGTGGAGGAGGGATAGTAAGGAAATCCACAGTACTACCCTTGAACTTTCGAAAGGGAGACTATGATAAAATGAGGAAAACAGTTAAGAAAAAACTAAAAGGAGCAGTTGCAAAGGTTAAAGACGTACATCAAGCTTGGGTGTTGTTGAAAAATACTATCTTGGAAGCCCAGACCAGCTGTATTCCACGCTTTAAGAAAAGTGGAAGGAAGTCCAAAAAACTGCCAGCATGGTTTAAAGGTGAGGTCAGAGAGGTTGTTGTTGCCAAAAAAGCATCTTTCAGGAAATGGAAAAAAGAGCCAAACGATGAAACCTGCAAACAGCACAAGCACTGGCAAGTCAAATGCAAGGTATTGATAAGGCAGGCAAAGAGAGAATTTGAGAAGAAGCTTGCTGCGGAAGCAAAAACGCGAAATAAAGACCTTTTCAAGTACATTCGTAGCAAAAAACCTGTGAGAGAGTCAGTTGTTCCATTAGATGATAAAGGGGTTAAAGGAACACTAAGAGGCGACAAGGCGATAGCGGAGAGACTGAATGAATTCTTTGCTTCGGTCTTTACTGAGGAAGATGTAGGGATGTTACCCATGACTGAAGTGGTATTTAAAGGTGTGGAAGAATTGAAGGAAATATCGATATATCGGGAAGATGTCTTACAACTATTAGATAAACTGAAGAGTAGCAAATCACCTGGGCCGGATGGTATACATCCAAGGGTGTTGAAAGAACTGAAATTTGAGATTGCAGACCTACTATCAGTAATCTGTGAACTATCATTAAAATCATCTCTAATACCTGAGGATTGGAGGATCGCCAATGTAACACCAATTTTTAAAAAGGGTTCGAGGGGTGATCCGGGAAACTACAGACCGGTGAGCCTGACATCAGTACCGGGAAAAATGGTAGAAACAATCATAAAGAATAAAATTACTCAGCATGTAGATAGTCACGACCTAATGGGAGACAGCCAACATGGCTTTAGACAAGGAAGATCTTGTCTTACTAATCTGTTATGTTTTTTTGAAGGAGTGAATAAACAGGTGGACAAAGGTGAGTCGGTTGATATTGTGTATCTGGACTTTCAGAAAGCCTTTGACAAGGTCCCTCATGAGAGACTTTTGGCAAAACTAAAGAGTCATGGGATAGGAGGCAGTGTACTATTGTGGATCAGGAACTGGTTAAAAGATAGAAAGCAGAGGGTAGGGCTAAATGGCCAATTTTCCCAATGGAGAAAGGTGAATAGTGGTGTACCGCAGGGATCTGTGCTGGGTCCGCTGCTTTTTGACATATTCATAAATGACCTGGAAAGTGGAATAACGAGTGAGGTTATCAAATTTGCAGATGACACAAAACTATTTAAAGTTGTTAAAACCCAGGAGGATTGTGGAAAATTGCAAGAGGATCTTGATAAATTGGAAGACTGGGCATCAAAATGGCAGATGAAATTTAATGTGGAGAAGTGCAAGGTTATGCACCTAGGGAAGAACAACCCAAACTATGGTTACACGATGCAAGGTTCCACATTAGGAACCACCACCCAGGAAAAAGATTTAGGCGTCATTGTGGATACCATGTTAAAACCCTCGGCCCAGTGTGCAGCGGCGGCCAAGAGAGCAAATAGAATGCTAGGTATGATAAGGAAAGGAATGGAAAATAAAACAAAAGATATTATAATGCCTCTATATCGTTCCGTGGTGAGACCGCACCTTGAATATTGTGTGCAATTCTGGTCCCCATATCTTAAAAAGGATATAGCGATTTTAGAAAAGGTTCAGAGAAGAGCCACCAAAATGGTAAAGGGGATGGAAGGCTACTCCTATGAAGAAAGGCTAAAAAGGTTGGGGCTCTTTAACCTGCAAAAGAGACGGCTGAGGGGAGATATGATAGAAGTCTATAAATTAATGAACGGAGTGGAACGGGTAAACGTAGATCGATTGTTTACGTTATCAGAATATAGAAAGACTAGGGGACATGCAATGAAGCTACAGGGTAAACTATTTAAGACTAATAAAAGAAAATATTTTTTCACTCAACGTGTAATCAAACTCTGGAATTTGTTACCGGAGGATGTAGTAAAGGCTGTTAGTGTAGCTGGGTTTAAAAAAGGTTTGGACAAGTTCCTGGAGGAAAGGTCCATAAACCATTATTAAGAAGGGACCCAGGATATCAATGCTTGAACCAGTACAAGCATTGTGGAACCTGTGTCCCTTGGGGAAACTGCTAGGTATGTATGACCTAGATTGGCCACTGTTGGAAACAGAATACTGGGCTTGATGGACCTTGGTCTGACCCAGTATGGCATATCTTATGTTCTTATGGATTTTCAACATTGGGTAATAGTCAGTGGGCTTGATGAGTCTCGGCAAACTCTCCGTAACATATTGGATTTTGGCACCAGGCAGACAGCATACCTCTCTGGACATCAAGTCTGGTCGGCAGATGGACGCCTCAGTACCCCTCAGAAGAGAGTCTCCAACCACCACTACCTTTCGTTTCCTTCTGGTCACTGATTCTGCAACTTTGGGGTACTTGAGCTCTGGTTCTTCCCTTTCCAGGGATGATTTCACCTCCTCCACTTCCAGGGCTGCATAATGGTTCTTCAATTCAAGGGCTGGAGAAGTTGGATTGGTGATTTTGCAGGCCCTGGTAACTTGTGTCCAACCATCGACATTCTGTTAGCACCCATCTTCTCCTGTGTTGGAGAGCTTGGTTGCTGCAAGAAGCATCTCATCAATGTACTTCTCACTGTCTTGAATGCACCTCAGCCTCGCTACCTCCTCTCTGAGTTCCTCCACTTGTTTCCTCAGAGCTTCAGCATATATATTTCTTTATTCATCTCATTTTCTTTATCTAGCTTTTGTCATTCATACATGCTTTCACCTGAAGCAGGGTTTTGAATTGTTCAACCTGAAACGTGTCAGGTTGTGGTGTCTTGAGATAAGTAATTTGGTTTCAACACTTTATTAAACTGAGTAAAAAGGAGCGTTCACAGCAAGACTGCGTTAATATTTTCACCCCCTTTTGTGAATTTTTTGCTCCGACAAAAAGAGAGTAATTTTGCTGCTAATTTCTACAGGGACTTTTTCTATTGGCTTTTGTATATGGTCTTTGGTTTTAAAGGATATTTTTTGTATCAATTCATACATGCCCAGCAATCGCCTGTCTCACCTATCCAGGACATGCCGTCATGATTAATAGCTCTGGACTGTGCTCAATCTTTATTTCCTTAAGAGTATCGATTTATTGTTTCTTTTGGAATCCCCTTCATATTGTGGGCTAGAGTAGGGGTTGGTGGATGTCATTCAAAAGGGGGCAATCGCCACAGGAATTGGCTTAGGTGGGTGTTCACACACTGTATCCTTGTACGTGGATGACACCCTCATATTTCTTTGGGACCATGCATTTTTGCTCCCGGTAATGGTGGCTATTCTCGGGTCTCAGGCTTCACTATCAACAGGCAGAAATCCACCTTGCTCCTGTGTTTAACCAAAGCTGTGTCACCCCAACTGATTATTTTAGTTTATTTATTGAACAGGTTTTTTTCTACTGATTTATCATTTTAGTCAAAGCAGTTTACATTGTAACTTAAACTTCATAATGTGCATTAAACAGGGACATTGATAACACTCCATTGCCTCAGAAGAATCTAAGTTAAGTGATTTGCCCAAGGCCACAAGGAGTGCTAGTGGGAATCAAATACTGGTCTCTTTGTCCCCAAGCCAGTGCTCTAACCATTAGGCTACTCCTTCACTCCACTGATTTACTGGGTAACTTTTATTGCATTAACTATTTCCTCCTCTTTTTGAATCTTTGCTTTCCTGACTACTTTGCTAGCTTCTCTAAGTTTTTCCAAATATAGAAGACTTGTCTGTCTTCCTCTCTCTGTGATCTCTTGTATTTTATGAAGGCCTCCCTCTTTTTCTTCACTTTTTCAGCTACCTCTTTCGAAAGCCATAGCTGTCTCCTTTTCCTTTTACCTTTATTTACCATTTTAACAAAAAGGTTGGTTGCCCTTAAAATATCTCCTTTCAGTTTTGCCCACTGTTTTTCTACATCCCCCAGCTGTTCCCATCCCGCTGACGACTCCCTGAGGTGTTGGCCCATCTTGGCAAAGTTAGTTTTCCTAAAGTCTAAGACCCTCACCTTTGAATGGATTCTAACAGCCCTAGTCCTAATACTGAACCACACCATCTGGTGATCACTGGATGCAAAATGATCTCCCACTATAACATCAGAAACACTTTCACCATTGGTAAGCATCCAGACCAGTATGGCCCCTTCATGTGTGGGATCTGTTACCAATGGCTTGAATAGTTCTCCCTGTAGAGAATCCAGTATCTCTTTACTTCTAGATGATACTGCAGGAGGAATGTGCCAATCAACATCTGGCATATTGATATCCCCTATCAGTAGCACTTCCCTTTCCTAGCAATGCTGCGTATTTCTTCAATTAACTCTCTGTCCACCTCTTCCTCTTGTGAGGGAGGTCTGTATATCATGCCAATGCAAATAGATTTCTCTTTCCCTCTTTCTAGTTTAACCCATAATGCCTCCTCTCTCCCTTTTAAGCTCTGTAATTCCAAAGCTTATATAGTATTTTTTACATATAGTGCCACTCCTCCTCCCCTTCTTCCTACCCTGTCATTTCGGAATAAAGTATAGCCAGGTATAGTTACATCCCAGTCATGGTTTTCTGTGAACCATGTTTTTGTAACTGCCACTAAATCCAAGTCGGTCACTCCCACCAAAGCTTCAACATCAGGGATATTATTCCCCATGGGTTCAGGAAAGGGCAAGGAACGAGAGACATCATCGTGGATGTGAGATGGATCCTTGAAAAGACTAAATACCAAAGGTTTTGTGCTTTATTGACTACAGCAAGGCTTTTGACTGTGTAAACCATGAGAAACTCTGGGCCACATTAACCTTTACATTGATCAAAAAGCAACAGTTTGAATGGAACGAAGAGAACATTTGTTTCTCAAGATCAAGGCTCATAATTTTAGAATGGGCCTGAGCCTTAATGTAAAGAAGACAAATATCCTGACAAATGGCAAAATCAATAAGTTTATCGTCGAAATTGAAATAGTGGACGACTTCAACCTACTTGTATCAACTATCAATAAAGAAGAAACAAGCCGTCAAGAAATCCGACGACGCATTGCTCTTGGCAGAATCGCTATGAAGGACCTAGAGAAGATTCTCAAGAGCAGAGATGTCTCTCTCCATTCAAAGATTTGACTTGTTCAAGCCACGGCATTTTTAATGATATCATATGGATGTGAAAATTGGACAGTGAAAAAGATAGGAAGAAAATTGATACCTTTGAATTATGGTGATGGCGATGAATACTGTGTATACCAAGGACTGTCCGAAGAACAAACCAAAGAGTGCTAGAGGAGATCAAATCTAAGCTTTCTTTAGAAGCTCAGATGACAAGACTTCAACTTTCATACTCTGGACACATCATATGAAGAGAGAGATCATTAGAGCAAGACATCGTGCTTGGCAAGATAGGTCAGCGCAAAAGAGGAAGGCCAGCAATGAGATGGATCGATACAATAACAGTAGCTATGTGTGCAAGTCTGTCAACAATGAGCCGCCTGACTGAAGACGGAACACAATTTAGGACAACTATCCAGAGGTGCAGTGGTACTTAACACACATTAATATTTAGTAAACATACCCCTAAGTTATTGTCAGGACAAAAAAGAGGCTTGTGAGGGGCTCCATTGAAAGCTGCCAAAATTTTAGATGGGCATCATATACATTTTAAAATAAAATAAATTAAAATTACGTAAATGAGCTCCAGTAGTTATGAAAATGAGGCCCTGCAATGAGTCTCCACACATAGTAACATTTTAAATGACGGCAGATAAAGACCAGTATGGTCCATCTAGTCTGCCCAGTAAGATGTCAAGAGTAAGTGCACCTGCTGCTCCATGCAGTCCACCCCTCCCCATGTCTTTGTTTAGGGGTGAACCCCCGCTCCGTGTAGGACACCCCTGTTTGTTGAGAATTTAGATAGTTAAGTTTATTTTGATTTTATCCTTTTGCTGTAAAGGCATCCACTGTGTCTGTCCCATGCCATTTTGAATTCTGTCCCCCATCACCCTTGGGTCGCCCCTGATTCATTTAATAAAAATTATTTACAAAAAAAAAAGAACTTAGTGTGTTTACTTTGTGCTTATTTTTATAAATACACATATTCAAAGGGCAGTTGCATGGTTTACGGCCCTGTAAACAGTGTAACAGTCGCTGAGAGGGATACTCAATGCCATGAACATGCCTAGTGCTGCTGAATATCCCGTCTTCATCCTTACATGCCCCGATGCTAACCACTTAGTATCGGGACATGTCGGAGGCATTCTAGGGAGGAACAGATGGGGCGACTGTCCTTAACTGGGCAGTAGAGATATTGCATGCTGCCCAGTTAGTGACCTGCGCCTAAAAGATGAGGAAAACCCTCGCCTATCTTAGCCGCAGGAGCTAACCATGTAGCCTGCAATATCGCTGCTGCCCAGTTAGCTACAGCAGCGACCCCGGATATTCAATGCTGGGGCCGCATATGACCCTAGCATTGAATATCTGGGGTAATGTGTAGTGCCAATGGCTAGACGCTGTATTTGCGTCTAGCCACCAGCTCTGAATATCGGGTCCACAGTACCTACATGTCTTTATAAAACAAGCAGCTATAAACAGCCACCAGTAGCATGCAAATTCAAAAACTGTGTGTTAAAATATATGTGGCAATAGTGCTTCCTATTATGCAATAGGGCACCTTATTGCTTAATAGTGTGCACTATTGCACGATATAGTGTTCCCTATTAAGCTGCAAGGCACATCATCGAGCTATAGTGAGCCCCATTGTGCAATAGGGTGCCCTATTAAGCAAAACAACACAAAGACAAAAAAAACAAGAAAACAATACAAAACAAAACCATTTTTTGCCCTACACTTCCCTATAATGTACACCTACTCTGAGGCAAATGAAAATGCATGCAGATACTCTGTGTTTCTATGCTCATATTTTATAAAGTACATTCATTCATTGCAAGTGTGCCCCAAACCCCCCCCCCCCCCCGCAGGAATACCTACATACAGCATGCATATTAGTATGCATGTTACAGTACATACATGGACAGATATAACCATGGAAATTGAGGAAATCTTTTTCTAAAAATGATCTCTGTAACTGCTAACAAGGCTTTAGAAGAGTGTGTGCATCCTTTCACAATGTGCATATTTCTGACTGCACACAAAAGTAGGGTTCCAAAGGCATGGTTGAAAATTATGTTTATTCACTGAATGTTCAGAAAGCATGTAAGCCGTGGGCATGCCACTAATGCATATTCCTGATGCATACTTTCACCTCAATAGCAACACAATGTACCTTATATTTGGAAAAATAGCTTTTATGTCTGGGCCCAAACTCTAGTGCATATACTCGCTGTTGGGTGCCTTAGTGGCATTTAAGCATATATTGGGGCATGATTACTGAATTGTGCTAATCATTACTGTGGCCTTTAGTTGCTGTGGTCCCAAGCTAATTGTTTACTGCATACTGTTAACATGCTCTAAAAATGCCATTGTTGTAAAAATCTCATGTTAACTGTTTATTTGGCGTGTGACAGGGTGGGAACTGGTTTTGGATGGAAGCGGACATGCACATCGCAGTAGCCTGGGGGTCTGTGTGGACTGATTGTGAATGTTACATTAGCATGGGTACACTGAACACTACCTCAGTGGCTGGAGTTCTGTGTACCCTCATTAATTGCAGTTGTCATTTTAGCTTGGTGAGGTTCTTCTCCCTGTGGTAACTGCATGGGGACATAGCTGGAACACCCCCAATGGGTCCAACACATCTCCTGTACTGTTTTTTGCACTTTATGTTTAGTAATGTGCTGCACCTTAGTGCACTTTAGCAAACATGCCCTATAGTTTAACTGTTAATAACATAAATGGTCAAAAAAATATGTCGGGAATGTTCCAAAAATGATTAAATGCAATTTATATATGTCTTTTCTCAGTCTAAAAATGATGTTTTTTTGTTATATTAATAGTATTCAAGATATTGCTATCACTAGACCAGACTACTGTCAATTTTTTAATTACACTACCTAGATTATTATTTTTTAAACATATAGACATTTGATGAAATAAAGGGGTTGCTTGCGCCTGATCTAGACAGCCACTAAAGCAAAAGGAACATTTATGAAATTGCAACGAGCAAGAATGTGATGGCTCTGTTTATTATACATGCCCTTCAGACCCCCAGCTCTACTAAATTATCTTGCCAGGCAAAGGCTAATGAATGTGCTAATATACTTTGCACTGCACCTGTTTTCATAATGTTTATATTTTCCCTGACTTACTAGCCAGCAATAAGATGATGAGGCCAGAGGCAAATGTTGCCTATTTTCCGAGAGCAGAATGGATTAGCACCTATTTAACAGCTTTTTAACAATGCACAAACGCTTCCCTCTTGTCCTATGAGATCAACCACACAAACAGCAGTAATGTACAAGAAAACAGAAGCGCTCACTCCAAAATTACATTCGGCTCTTGAACTGAAATGGATGCTGTGAGGAGCTGGCCATAACTCATGCTTGGCATTCTGAGCAACATAAACATTACTGGTTGGCAGTTTCAGAGACAAAGTTGCCAGATTTGGTGTGAAATGAGTAAATCTGGCTTCATACCACATCACTATTTAGTCCATTTATACTCTCAGTGGAGGGAACTGAAGCTTTTTATCAAATGTTTTTTTTTTTCCAATGCAACATTTCCTGGATACTTTGCCACTGCGTGCAATCATGTAAGTCTGTAGTAGCACAAATGACAGGCTGGTGGTACCTCATAGACTGCAAAAGAAAAAAGTGAATATAAAGAAACATTTTTGGTTTTTAGTACCAGTAAAATTAAAAAAATATATAAAACTGCTCAATAAAGGCAATATAGACACAATTACTGAGACAAAACATGTCCAGGTATTCCATTAAGCAAATATATTGGATGTTTTTAATCCGGCTTTTTTGCTCTAATCATGGAATGGAGGCAATACCCTAGTGGAATGGAAACTACTTAAAAGACAGAAAACAGAGAGGAGGGGTAAATGCTCAAGTTTTCTCAGTGAAGAAAGGGGAATAGTGAGAAACATTAAGGATCTGTACTGGAACCGGTGTTTATCTTTTTTAACAAATTGGTAAACAACATGGGAATGGGAACAATGAGTGAGCTCATGAAGGGGGTAGTTTTATATGGCACCACACAAAGATGCGCACCACCAGCATGAATGGGTCTTTGCGTATCTACTTTAACCAGTCACTATTCTGTAAGTATGTGCATGTACCATATTTTCACTCATATAATACACATATTAATTTTTTTTAAACGTTTATTTAACATTTTGCTTAACCAACACAAAAATACATACAAGTACATTACAAGTTTTCCAACTAAAACAAAAAACAGGCAACATAAACGTAGTGTATAGCACATTACATCACAGACAAATATATTCTGAATCCCATATGCTAAACCTCTGGCTGTGACCACGAACTCTCCTTCCAACAGCTACTCTTGGAAACCATCTCACCTAATATCCTCCTCCACCGGAACTACCAGTCCGGCAGTCCGCCTGGCAGCAGGCGCCCCTATTCCACAGGATATTCATATTACTGTTTGACTGTTAACTGTGCATTAAGGGTATCCCATTTCTTAAGAAGACAGCTATAATGAGGATTTTGCTGCACATATGCTCGCTCATACATCCGGTGCATACACACAAGGTTCCACCAAAGCTCTGAGTCTAATTTAGAGAAGTCTTTCCAGTGTCCAAGGATAGCTTTCACTGCGAGGCTGATCATCAGATCAAAAAGCAGGTGGTTCTTTTCCTCTAAACCAGGAATCCCCGCTTTAGATTTGTATATAACTATTTGATACAAAAGTGGCGTGTTTAAATTAAACAGTTGGGTAATCCTGTACCACACTTGTTGCCAATATGTCTTCAATTTTGGACATTGATATAGCATATGCGATAACGTCCCTATATCTTCCTCACAGGACCAACAAGCATTCCCTGTTTGCGGTTGCCATTTCGCAAGCCGTGAAGGCGTTATGTATGCTCGGTGTGCAAGAAAATATAGCATTTGAGTCAACGATGCTGTCCGAGATATCCGTATCTGTGAGCCCCAAAACGTCTCCCATCCTCTTTGGTCCTCCAGTTGTCCTGCATCAGCTTCCCGGGTCACCTGCAGACCTACACATCTCCTCTGTTGAGCTTCCCGTATTACTGCCACGATCCGGGATATCGGCTGCAAAATTTCCCGCAACTCTTGCACCCACCGCAGAAGTGGCCATTCCTGCTCCAAAGCCACCGATATGACGCCAGCTTTCCCCAAACAGCTCCGCAACTGACACCATTGAAACAGAGCTTTATATGGTAATTTATACTCCTGCTGCAGCCTCTGAAAAGATTTGAATTCTTTATTGCAGATCAGTTGGCCCAAGCTAAAGATTCCGTGACATATCCACTCTTTCCATACAAAGCTATGCCCGGCAATTTTAAATTTCAGGTTCAACCAAATGGGTGTCCCCTGTGTGTAGTTCTGAACCCCGTCTAAATATGGTATCATCTCTAGGAAGGCACACTGAGTGGCTCGCAAGATATCATTACATGATGTCCATCTCTGGGGATCCGCACCAATGCGCCATTTCAGCGGCAGCGGCACGCTAATAACTCTTTCTATCTGCAGCCATGGCGGGTCCGTCTCTACTGCTTCCTCTTCACTCCAAAGAGCGCCTTGTTTCAGCAACGCTGCTATGAGGAACCAAAAAAAATCCAGAAAGTGCACTCCGCCTCTTCTTTTAGGCAGCTTCAACTTCCAAGTCGCAATTCTGGGCATCTTATTACGCCATAGAATGGATATTAACAGCCTTCCCAACTTCTGATAGAAACTTTGAGGAAATATTGCCGGAATCATGCTTAGGATGTAGTTAATCTTGGGGACTATAACCATTTTTATCGTTTCTAATCTTCCCCACCACGACAGATTCAGGGGAGACCATTTAGTTGTATATTCCTTCACAATACTCTCACATGTTTCCATATTTTGCATAATCATCTCCTGCATGGTTTTCCCATAAAGAACTCCCAAGTATTTAAAATAGGACTGCTCCACCTTGAATGGGTATCTATCCCATGTTGTCGAGGATGCCGGAGTGTTAAGGGGTATGATAGTAGTTTTCGTTAGATTCACTTTATAGCCCGATAGTTTTGAGTATTCCGTAATCAACATCAACACTGCATCCAGCGATTCAGGTTTAATAAATAAAAGTAAGTCATCGGCATAGGCAGATAGTTTGCATTGATATCCCTTGATTTCAATTCCTGATATCTCTGCAGGTTGTCGAATTTTGAGGGCCAATGGTTCCAGCGCTAAATTAAAAAGAAGCGGTGATAAGGGACACCCTTGTCTTGTCCCTCTAAACAAGGTGAACCCTGCTGATATAGTCGCATTCGCCGCTATTCGCACAAACGGTTTGGCATATAGCACAGCAATTCATCCCAAGAACTGATCCTTGAGCCCGAACCATCTTAATGTCTGAAATAGAAAGGGCCACTCTAGCCGATCAAAAGCTTTTTCAGCGTCCAGTGCTGCTCCTACCACTGGTTCAGGTGTTTGTTTTGCCCTCAGCAACACATGTGCTAGTAGCCTTCCATTATCGGTTGTTGAGCGACCAGGCATAAAACCACATTGGTCTGGGTGAATTAATACCTCAAGCATTTTATCCAGCCTAGTAGCAAGCACCTTAGCATAAATTTTATAATCAGCATTAAGAAGCGATATAGGTCGGTAATTCTCCACTCTCTGAGCATCTCTGCCTGGCTTGGGGTGGATAGTTATTATAGCCTCCGCAAATGCACCTACTTCTCCATGCTCCGCACTTAGACGCCTAAAACACAACTGCAGCTCCGGCACTAGTTGTTCTGCAAACGCTGCATAGAACTCTAACGGTAGGCCGTCTGGTCCACTCGCTTTACCTTTCAACAGCTGTCGCACCGCTTGCTGTATCTCCTTGCACGTTACCTCCTTCTCCAACAGTGCGCTTTGTTCCTCTGACAACTTCGGGCCCACTATATTGGAGATGAACTTCCCAAATAGGTTTTCATCCCATTCCACTTTCGACGCATATAGGCTTTCATAAAATTTCCGACATTGCTCAATTATCTCATCATCTTTAATGACCAGCTGGCCGTTAGGGCTCCGTAGTCCAGCTATCCGAGTCGTCACTTCTTTAGCCTTCAACGATCGAGCAAGTAGTCGGCTCGCACGGTTCCCTTCATGATAATAAGTACTTTGCTGTGCTTGAATCTGACCTTTGCCTTCTAGGTTCAGTATTGAGTTGTATTGGTACCGCAACTTTTGCAATCTTAAGAGAACCATCGGATCCGCTTGCTTAGCCAAAAGCCTCTCACCTGCTCATATTTGCAGCTCCAGTTCTTCCATTTCTTTCCTCTGTGCTCGCTTTTTCTGTATGGCATATGATGTTATGGACCCACGCACAGTCGCTTTGAAAGCCTCCCACCAGGCCCACGTTGATGTATCTTCCACACAGTTATGTTCAAAATAACAGGTAATTTCTTTTTTGATGTGATTAACAAAAGTCTGTTCGGTCAGCAACGCTCTGTCTAGTCTCCACCGTGGCTGGTGAGATCGGCCAGTCTTCATGTCCAACACAAGCTGTACTGCTGCGTGATCCGAGACTCCTTTTGCACAGAACTCTGATGCCATCAACATGGGGACAAGAGTCTTGGAAATTAGAAAGAAATCAATTCTTGTTTGCGTGTTATGTGGGCAAGAGTAATATGAATATTCTCTAGAGCTGGGGTGAAGAAGTCTCCATGGATCCACTAGTCCCAGTGTCTCTATCATATGCTGTAACGCTCTATTCGCTCTGGGCTTAAGCTGTGGCCTATAGGGGGTTCTATCTATGAGGGGGTCTTGTACCATATTAAAATCTCCTCCAAGTATAATATGCGTAGATGCCACTTCCATCAATTCCTCCAATACTTGTTCAAAAAATTGCGGCTCTTCTAAGTTGGGTGCATATACTGTCATCAGAGTGTATGAGACATCGCCCAGCGTCACAACGGCCTTAGCTCATCTGCCCCCCACATCAATTCTGGTTTCTTTAACTGATGGCGCCAGTGCCTTCCGCATTAGTATGATCACACCTCCTTTTTTCCGGAATGCAGGGGCTGAAAGCACATTCTGATATATCTTTGAGCTGACTTTGTTAGACTCTGCTAGAGAGAGGTGAGTTTCCTGCAGGTACATGATATCCGCATTCTGCCATAGACAATATGTTAGAATCTTATTACGCTTTACTGGATTCATGATACCCTGCACATTTAACGTCAAAACAGTAAATGCATTACTAGCCATACCCATCCGGAGTGTACTTCATTAGAGTAGCGTCTGCTGCCAGATTCAGGATTCCGTCTGATACATAGAGTTCCCACCTCCCCCCACACAACCAGATCTCTAACATAAACTTAACTATATATCTATACATGGCAAAACCAACCCACGTATTTAACAAGACAGCTCCCGAGACCCCCTCCCTCCTACAATTATACAAGAAAGCCCCTTTCCATCCTTCCTCCCCCAACAGAATATATCAATCTCCCCCCACCACACAGTTCCTTCCTCCCCCTTAGAACACCGATATATATTGTTTATACATCTACTACTTATTTCCTGTTTACCCCACAGAAACATGATTCATTAAAGCATGACTCATTCTTACACCCCCTGTACAGGCGCCCCCACTGTTACTCTCTTAGGCCGCCAATATCACATACACCTTCTCTCCGGTGAGTTCACCTCCCAGTGTCCATGTGGGAAAAATCCTGTAAGAAAGTCCGAAGTGCACTTGCAGTCTCAAACGTGCGCATCATGTTGTCAAGCGTGACTCTCATGTTGGCCGGGTAAAACAAGCCATATCTTGCTTGCAGCTTCTGGAGAGCCGGCCGGCATGCTAACAGCTCCTTTCTGCGATCCACAGTCTTCTTGCAGAGATCTGGATAGAAGACCACATTATATCCACGAAATTGCAAGGAGCGTTTCTGTTTAGCCATTTGGAGCACCTGCAACACTTGCGGATACCGTAGAACTTTGATTACGAAGGGCCGTGGGCGCATGGTCGTGCTACTGGGATGTGACGGGACTCGATGCGCCCTTTCTATTTCAAAAGGTTGAAGGAACGTAGCTTGTAACACTTCAGGTATCATCTTTTCTAAAAACGAGATTGGATCCGTTCCTTCCTCTCCTTCTGGTACCCCTGTGATGCGAAGATTGTTTCTTCTAGTCCGGTTGCTCTGGTCTTCCATTTGTACCTCCAGTGCACTCACCCGTTTCATAAGTGGGCCTACTTGCACAATCAGATGCTCATGGTTTTGTATCTTTTCTTCCACATTACTCACTCAGCCACTAATGTCCTCCAGTCTTCCTTTCATTTCCTGCAGATCGCCCTGCATTTGAGTTAAAGTAGCGGCATTTGTAGATATCATCTCTTTGACCGTCCGGAGCTCACTTAGAACCTCGCGCAGCCCCTCTCCCATCTCCTTGTCGGCCGCCATCTTGTGTGGGGACATTGCTTCCTGTTTGGCCCGCTTCACAGATTGCCCCGTCCCTTGCGAAAACTCAAGTTTCGCCGGTTTCAGCGATGCCATCGTGCTCTTGTCTGACAGCTTCAGAGAATCGGTGTATTAGTCGAAAAATTCAGGTCTAAACAGGGGGAGAAAAAGTCAGGATTCTAAGCCTGAGGCAGGAGCTTCTCTTTTAGGCAGCCATCTCGCAGCGCGGCTAGCTCTGCCCCCTCATAATACACATATTATATGCTTTTATTCAGAAACCACACCCCCACACATTATATGTGCGCAAGTAAGTCATTTTAAACTTTTTTTTATAACTTCTTTATTTCTGAAATGCTGAATTTCAATGAGATTAAATGAAACTAAATGAGACTACATTAGGCCAATTCCAGTTCAATCAACGTCATCATCATCTGACTCCTTGAACTCTTCAAAGTCCATTCCTTCCTCACTGTCATTGTTGAAATAACGATGCTCGTCTGTGATTTCTGAAGTGATGTTGTTGCCACTGCTATAGGCATCTTCACCTTTGTTGGTACCTGAATGTGTCTTATTCTGCTGGTAGACAATCCCAGCCTCTCTGAAGCTATTGAGATTTGTGGCGTTATTTTACCCCAAGCAGAAGACACCCATTTGCAGACTTCTGTAAACCGCGCCTGTTTCAGTCTTCCTGATGGTGCGAATTTGTGAATCCCAGACTGCATCCATTAGTCCCACTCTGTTCTCAAAAACGTCTTGAATATAGTAACATAGTAACATAATAAATGACGGCAGATAAGACCAGTATGGTCCATCTAGTCTGCCCAGTAAGATGGCAAGAGTAGGTGCACCTGCCACTCTGTGCAGGCCACTCCTCCCCATGTCTTTGTTTAGAGGTGAACCCACCGCTCCATGTAGGACACCCCTATTTGTTGAGAAATTAGATAGTTACATTTATTTTGATTTTATCCTGTTGCTATAAAGGGATCCACTGTGTCTGTCCCATGCCATTTTGAATTTTGTCACTGTATTTGCCCCCACCACTTCCATCGGGAGTGCATTCCAAGCATCCACCACCCTTTCAGTGAAAAGTATTTCCTGACATTGCCTTTCAATTTACCCCCTTGCGGCTTCATGTTATGCCCTCTAGTTTTACAATGGGTGGTTAACAGCTATATTTATCAGCTGCAGCTTGCAGGTAAGACCGCCAGGTATTGCAGCTGTGTGGACAGCCATGAAGTCGAAAATTAGTAAGGACTTCTTGGAGAAGAATCCCACCTGGCCCTATAACATTTATCAATCCATACTTTCATAAGGTTATAGTCTATCCATCCCTTCCTATTGCAATGGATAGCAACACTGGTGGGCAGTTTTATGCGCGGCATGGTAACTCTCTTGAAAACTACCATCGGCTTTAATTTCACTCCACTGACTATGCATCCAAGGACTACAGTGAAACAGGCCCTCTGATGCCCAGTGGTTGTATTGGCTACGGCTTTTGTATCTGAAGCAGCTACAGTCCTGATGGCAGGGATGTCGAAAGACATTGGAACCTAGTCCATATTTATAAAGTCCACTGCAGAGATATCATGTTAAGAAATTTCTTTGGAGGCAGATTCACGGAAGTCGTTCATGTTTTGCTCCCAGTCATCCAGAAGCTGCTGGCCTACAGTGATTCTCATTCTCACTGAAAGTCCATTTCTTTTCATGAATCTATAAATCCAGTTGAAATCCGCTTTGAAATCAGGCATGGCCACCTAGGAAGAGGATCTAGGTATCCAGTCATTCACATGTTTTGTCGGCACCTCAATAATAGACAGATGAATCTTTCTAGGAATCATCCATAAGCTCTTAAACCTTTTAAAATCAAATATAGGCTGTGCCTACTATATAAGTCAACCTCTGTAAATTGAATTGATCAACAAAGCTAATGAAGTTTTACCAAATCTGACAGTGATAAATTTCATAAGTAAATGATTCTTTTATGTGTAGTTGATAGATATGGTGGATACAGATACTCTTTTCACAAGATATGTTGTTCTTAAGCACAGTTGACTCTGTCCCAACTCATAGCAACTCTCTGGCTAGTCCTCCTAAACTGTGTTCAGTCAGGTAGCTAATTGTCGAGGCATCAATTTTTAGTGCTGTGAAGTCAGTGCTGATGCCTGGAGACCCAACTAAATCTGGGTTTTCTTGGCAATGTATCACTAGAAGTACAGTAGATTGCCAGGCCTTTTCTTCCAAGGCAATGGAAGGTAAAGTGACTTGCACAAGGTCACAGGAGTGTCAGTGGGAATCAAATCCTTGATCTTCTGCTGTTATTTTGATTTATCTCATTGATGGCCTTCCTCTTTTGTACATAAGAACATAAGATATGCCATACTGGGTCAGACCAAGGTCCATTAAGCCCAGTATTCTGTTTCCAACAGTGGCCAATCTAGGTCATATGTACCTAGCAGTTTCCCCAAGAGACACAGGTTCCACAATGCTTGTATTGGTTCAAGCATTGATATCCTGGGTCCCTTCTTTATAATGGTTTATGGACCTTTCCTCCAGGAACTTGTCCAAACCTTTTTTAAACCCAGCTACACTAACAGCCTTTGCTACATCCTCCGGTAACAAATTCCAGAGTTTGATTACACGTTGAGTGAAAAAATATTTTCTTTTATTAGTCTTAAATAGTTTACCCTGTAGCTTCATTGCATGTCCCCTAGTCTTTCTATATTCTGATAAGGTAAACAATCGATCTACATTTACCCGTTCCACTCCATTCATTAATTTATAGACTTCTATCATATCTCCCCTCAGCCGTCTCTCTTCCAGGTTAAAGAGCCCTAACCTTTTAAGCCTTTCTTCATAGGAGTATCCTTCCATCCCCTTTACCATTTTGGTGGCTCTTCTCTGAACCTTTTCTAAAATCGCTATATCCTTTTTAAGATACGGCGACCAGAATTGCACACAATATTCAAGGTGCGGTCTCACCATGGAACGATACAGAGGCATTATCATATCTTTTGTTTTATTTTCCATTCCTTTCCTTATCATACCTAGCATTCTATTTGCTCTCTTGGCCGCTGCTGCACACTGGGCCGATGGTTTTAACATGTTACCCACAATGATGCCTAAATCTTTTTCCTGAGTGGTGGTTCCTAATGTGGAACCTTGCATCGTGTCACCATAGTTTGGATTGTTCTTCCCTAGGTGCATAACTTTGCACTTGTCCACATTAAATTTCATCTGCCATTTTGATGCCCAGTCTTCCAATTTATCAAGATCCTCTTGCAGTTTTCCAAAATCCTCTTGGGTTTTAACAACTTTAAATAGTTTTGTGTCATCTGCAAATTTGATAACCTCACTCGTTATTCCACTTTCCAGGTCATTTATGAATATGTCAAAAAGCAGCGGACCCAGCACAGATCCCTGGTGTACATCACTATTCACCTTTCTCCATTGGGAAAATTGGCCATTTAGCCCTACCCTCTGCTTTCTATCTTTTAACCAGTTCCTGATCCACAATAGTACACTGCCTCCTATCCCATGACTCTGTAGTTTTGCCAAAAGTCTCTGATGAGGGACCTTGTCAAAGGCTTTCTGAAAGTCCAGATACACAATATCAACCGACTCACCTTTGTCCACCTGATTATTCACTCCTTCAAAAAAACATAACAGATTAGTAAGACAAGATCTTCCTTGTCTAAAGCCATGTTGGCTGTCTCCCATTAGGTCATGACTATCTACATGCTGAGTAATTTTATTCTTTATGATGGTTTTTACCATTTTTCCCGGTACTGATGTCAGGCTCACCAGTCTGTAGTTTCCCGGATCACCCCTGGAACCCTTTTTAAAAATTGGTGTTACATTCGCGATCCTCCAATCTTCAGGTATTAGAGATGATTTTAATGATAGTTCACAGATTACTAATAGCAGGTCTGCAATCTCATATTGTGTTTATTTAGTATACATTTGTATACCGCTACTTCCAGTGATCAGCAGCGGTTTGATTACAGATTGGAAATTGTCAAATCATGACAGGAAATTTTTGAGGTATAAACACATTGATTAGACAGGAAAGCACAGCACACAGAGAACTGTTTTACAGGGAATATGGGCTATGGAGGGTTAAGTGGCTTGCCCAAGACCACAAGGAGCACCTGTGGGACTAGAAACCCCAGTCCTTCCGGCCCAAGATTGCTGTCCTCTAGTGGGATTTGAACCCCTGACCTTCCGGCCCGAAGTACCTTGCCCCAACCACTAGGCCACTCTTCCACCTTCAACCTTGGCAAGTATGATGTCTTTCTCTAATCTCTCTCTTTGTATGATATGTTCAAAATATGAAAGTCAAGATCTTTTCATCTGAGTTTCTAAAGAAAGCTTAGGTTTGATCTCCACTTATACCGACTGGTTTGTTCTTCGGACAGTCCATGGTATGCATAGTATTCTTCGCCAACGCCATAATTTCAAAGGCATCAATTTTCTTCTTATCTATCTTTTTCACTGTCCAACTTTCGCATCCATATAACATTATTGAAAATACCATGGCCTGGACAAATCAAATCTTTGTATGTTGAGATAAATATGTGCTCTTGAGAATCTTGTCTAGGTCCTTCATAGTCATTCTGCCAAGAACAATTTAAATGAGTTGGAATGATATTGAAAGGGTCAATCATCAGAAATACACAACATGCTGTGGGAGGAGTGGTCTAGTGCTTAGGACAAGGTACTTCAGGCCGGAGGGCCGGGGGTTCAGGTCCCACCTGGAGACAGCAATCTCAGGCCCGAGGGACTGGGATTTCTAGTCCTATAGGCACTCCTTGTGGTCTTGGGCAAGCCACTTAACCCTCCATTGTCCATGTTCCCTGTAAGTATTAGCATATGTGTCTCATATCCCCTCCTGTTAAATGTATCCCCAAACTGACAACTTTGACCTGGCAAAAAGAGGGATATAAATACAGCTAAATAAAATAAATAAATACAAATAATCATTTAAATGCATGATTTACTTTTGTAATGGGCTCTGCATTTCAAGCCAAGGCACCTAAGCTCCTCCAACTGAACAATGGCTGGGAAAAACAGCATTGCCAAAGCTATTGTCCCTATTACAGCTTCTGCCTCTGTCCAGAGATCCCAATGCCAGTTGAAGGACCAATTCCATGTGCAGGATGCCTGCATACTGAAGCTCTCAGGAAACAAGTGGAGGAGCTCGGAGAAAAGGGACAAGGCTGAGGAGCATTCAAGACAGTGAGAAGTACATTGATGAGATGTAACATCCAAGCTGTCCATCAGAGAAGATGGGAGCCTACAGAATGATGAAGGTTTGACACAAGTCACCAGGGCCTGCAGAACTACTAATCCATCTCCTCTAGCTCTTGAACTGAAGAACCATTATGCAGCTCTGGAAGTGGAGGAGGTGAAAGCATCCCTGGAAAGAGAAGAAACAGAGCTCAAGCACCCCAAAGTTGCAGAATCAGTGACCACAAGGAAGCGAAGGGTAATGGTAGTTGGTGACTCTCTTCTGAGGGTGGTACTGAGGTGTCCATCTGCCGACCAGGCTTGATGTCCACAGAGGTATGTTCTCTGCCAGGTGCCAGAATCTGAGATGTTATGGAGAGTTTGCCGAGACTTATCAAGCCCACTGACTATTTCCTAATGTTGCTCATCCATATTGGCACAAATGATACTGCCAGGTATCCCTCTGAGTGTATCAAAAGCAACTTCATGGCTCTGGGACAGAGGGTGAAGCAGATAGGGGCACAGGTGGTGTTCTCTGCAATTCTCCCCATTGAGGGTAAAGGCCAAGGCAGAGAAGTTTGCATTCTGGAGATGAATGCATGGCTATGTGGATGGTATCATCGAGAGCTTTTTGGTTTCCTGGACCATGGGATGCTGTTTCAGGGGTTGCAAAGCAGAGATGGCGCCCATCTGTCCAAGAAGGGTTGACATGTCTTTAATAGCAGACTGACTAAGGGTGCCTACTGAAGAGCGCTTTAAACTAAACTAGATTTGTTGGGGATAGGTGAAGAAAGCACCCAGGTAAATTAAACATTAAAATACCTTTATAGAAATAGATAATAGGGGCAACATCTGGAAGGCAGTGTCTATAAATGCTCGCAGCATAGGAAATAAGATCCCAGATGTTGAGGCTTTAATGGGAGAGGCTGACTTAGATTTAGTGGCAGTAACAGAGACATGGTTCATGGACAACCATGACTGGGATGTAACTATACCAGGCTATACTTTATTCAGAAAGGACAGGGTAGGAAGAAGGTGAGGAGGAGTGGCACCAGTCTGCACAGCTTCTGCGGGCTGCAAAAAGCTACGTTACAGCTTCTAGCTTCTTTTTGCTTGTTGCTAATATAGATTTTAACTGTTATAGCTTACTTTGGGAATATTCTGACTGTGTAGCCCTAAAGCCTGCAAAAACTAGAACTTTCTTTCTTATTTCTGCTGGTTTCTAGCTACCAATATAGAGTTAAACTGTCTCTTTTGGGGAAATTGCTAATATAAAGTTTAACTGTGGTTATACATTAAGCTTGGGGATAAACTGACTGACTGCTTTTCTGGGTAGCCTTGGAGCAGATATCTGTGGGTGCACCCAGTTCAGGAACAGCCTTCTGGCCAGAGACACTTAGGTTCCCGTCCTCCCACCTCTCACCCCCCCCCCCCCCGGGGGCTACATTACCTATATAGTAATCACATACGTTGCCATCTATCCTTTTAATTGGGTTACAGCCCACATCTTCTTCTTCCTTTCTTCTTCTTCTTGGACTGCTCATTCAGCATGTCGTGTATTCAGTGCAATAACTGCAGTACATTCATTCCAAGACAAATCATTTGGAACCTAAGAGCTTGTCCTCTGTGCCTCAGGTCAGCTGCCATGCATAAAGAACTGACTCTACTAAGGGAAGACCTAGCTGCCATGCATAAAGAGGTGACCCTACTGAGGGAGGAACTGGCTGCAATGAAGCACACCTCTTCTAGGATACAAACTGAACAATGTCCACCACCGCTCTCACAAAGAATCAAACACCCCAGGAACAAATGGATCACAGTGGGTTCTGGTAGATTGCGACCTGTGACACAGAGGCATCCTATGCATGAGGAGATATCCCTGCATAATGCCTTCTCTGCCTTGGAGAATGAGGATGCCCAATCCAAAGAAACTGAAGGGCCCTTAAAGGAGACAGACAATGCCCAATCTCCTGCTAAAGGACCAAATGTGAAGAAAACCTCACCAAACAGAAAACTGCTACTACTTGGTGATTCCAACATCAGTGGCGTCAACTTGGGAACACAGTTCAAAGGAGAGAAGATAGTCAAGTGCCTCCCAGGCTCTTCAGCCAGCAGGAATACAAACCACATTGTTGAAGTACTTAGCGCAGAAAGTGGACACTCCAAACTTGATGTTGTCATCCACTTGGGCACAAATGACCTGGCTAGAAACAGTGCCTCTACAGTCCAAAAGGACTTCCAATCTCTGGGAGAGAAACTCAGGCCCATTGTTAACACTGTTGCATTCTCAGAGGTTCTACCTGTTCTTGGTAAGGGGTCAAAAAGGCTGCATTGCATTAACAGCTTTAATACATGGCTCCAGACCTGGTGCAAACAAGAAGGATTCAGATTTATTGGTGAATGGGGTAACAGATGGAACAACAAGAGACTTTACTGTGCTGTCGCAGGGAAACAAAATCCTAACTGAAAAATTCAAGCAATATGTGGATATGCATTTAAACTAGAAAAAGGGGGTGACAGATGTGGAAGGTCAAGCTATGGACATTACCCCCTGCAAAAGCAGATTAAAATAAGAAACGGGCACACTTTTAAACCACACATCAAAAACAAGTGGGAAGATGTAGGCAGAACAAAATCAATGCAAAATACACACAAGCCAGTTAAATGCTGGAAAGCAATGAGCACAAATGCTCAAAGCTTAGCCAACAAAGTTCCGGACCTGGAAGCCCTAATGGTGGAAATGGATTTGGACATTGTGGCCATTGCAGAAACATGGCTAAATGAATTGCATGATTGGGATATAGCCATAGCTGGCTATAATCTATTCAGAAGAGACAGAGAAAATGGAAGAGGAGGAGGAGTAGCCTTGTATGTCAAAAGCAATATTAAAGCTACTGAAATGCTATGGGCATGGGGAAAAGAAGAAGTGCTCTGGATTGTGTTGGAAAGAGGAGATGGCGGTGTCATCCATACTGATGTAGTCTACAGAACTCTGACACAAATTGTAGAGATAGATAACGAACTGATTATAGATATTGCCAAGATAGCCACAAAGGGAGAAGTGATAATATTGGGTGACTTTAATCTACAAGATGTGGATTGGATTACTCCTTCTGCAAATCTGGAAATAAGCAAAAAAATTGTAGATGCTCTCCAAGATGCTTTACTTAGACAAATGTTGATGGAACAAGCTAGAGAAAGCGCAACACTGGATTTAGTGCTCACCAACGGTGATAGCGTGTCTGCGTGAGTGCTCCTGTGAGCAGTAGTGATCAACACACCTTGTGGTTTGAGGTAAAAACCATGGTACAGGACAATCATAGCAAGCTCAAAGTCCTAAATTTCAAAAACACCGAATCAATAAAATGGCCGAGTACCTAAAGGAGGAGCTAACAGGGTGGAGGAGATAAGGGAAGTGGAATTGCAATGGGATAAACTAAAGGTGGCAATAAAAGGGGCAACAGATAAATATGTAAGAAAAGTAAACAAAAACAAGAGGAGAAGAAATCCTATTTGGTTTTCCAAAGAAGTGGCTGCTGAAATAAAGGCAAAAAACACAGCTTTCACAAAATGTAAAAGCTCACAAACAGAGGAACACAGAAATGAATACAGGATCAAACTCAAAGAGACAAAAAGAGAAATAAGGATAGCAAAATCAAAGGCAGAGGAAAAGATGGCCAAAGATGTTAAGTGTGGCGACAAAACTTTCATCGGGTATATTCGGGAAAGGAAGAAGATCAGAGGTGGAATTGCAGGACTCAGAAGTGCTGCGAACAGACTCATGGAAAGTAACATTGAAAAAGCAAAATTGCTAAATGAATAGTTCTGCTCTGTTTTTACTAAAGAAAGTCCTGGAGAAGGACCTCCTGTGACTCCCAAATATAAAAATGTGAATGAAGTAGAAACCACACCATTCACAGAAGATGAAGTGTTAGAACAACTTGCAAAACTGAAAGTGGACAAGGCCATGGGACCGGATGGGATACATCCCAGGATACTGAAAGAGCTCAGAGAGGTCCTTGCAGGGCCGTTAAAGGATGTTTTCAACAGATCATTGGAAACAGGAGAGGTTCCCCAGGACTGGAGAATGGCTGATGTCGTACCTCTACACAAAAGTGGTGACAGGGAAGAAGTGTCAAACTACAGGCCTGTGAGCCTTACCTCAGTGGTGGGAAAAGTAATGGAGGTGCTCCTGAAAGAGCGAATAGTGACCTTTCTCAAAGCCAACAGGTTGCAAGACCTGAGGCAACATGGTTTTACCGAAGGACGATCTTGCCAAACAAATCTGATTGAGTTCTTTGACTGGGTGACCAGGGAACTAGATCAGGGTCATGCGATGGATGTCATCTACCTGGATTTTAGCAAAGCCTATGATACTGTTCCTCATAGGAGGCTTATCAATAAACTCAGTAGCTTGGGGACGGATCCCAAGATGGTAAATTTGGATCTAAAATTGGTTGACTGGCAGACAACAAAAGGTGATGGTAAATGAAGCTCACTCAGATGAAGGGAAGGTGATTAGTGGGGTGCCCCAGGGGTCGGTCCTGGGCCCAGCACTGTTCAATGTATTTGTGAGTGATATTGCTGAAGGACTAAATGGAAAAGTCTGTCTTTTTGCAGATGACACAAAAATTTGCAACAGAGTGGACTCCCCCGAGGGAGTGGTTAACATGAGGAAAGATCTATGTGTATATAGTTCCTTATCTGAGCAGCATGTACTGAGTAGCCTGTACATAGTTTCCCCAGTTAGCCAAGTTGTAAACTCTGTTCCATGTAAGTACAATACAGATGCCTCCTGCACGGTACAAATTTGTTTTAACTGTAAATCGAGCTGATTTTAAAGAGTGCGGTATAGAAAAACCTAAAATAAATAAATCTACAAAAGCTGGAAGAATGGTCTAATGCTTGGCAATTAAGATTTAATGCAAAGATGTGAGAGTCATGAACTTGGGCAGCAGAAATCCAAGGGATATGTATGCGATAGGGGGCGAGAGGTTGGTGTGCACGGATTAGGAAAAAGACCTTGGTGTGATTATTTCTGAAGATCTCAAGGTGGCAAAACAGTGCAACAAGGCGGTAGCAAAAGCCAGGAGGATGTTGGGCTGCATACAAAGAGGAATTACCAGCAGAAAGGAAGAGGTACTTATGCCACTGTACAAGTCACTTGTGATGCCTCACTTGGAATACTGTGTTCAGTTTTGGAGACCATATCTTGCAAAGGATGTAAAAAGACTGGAAACTGTTCAGAGGAAGGTGACCAAAATGATTGAACCTGCGTCAGAAGCCTTATGACCTAAACATGTACACTTTGGAGTAGAGGAGGGACAGGGGAGATAAGTTTCAGACCTTTAAATACTTAAAGGGAAATAATGAACAAACAAACCTCTTCCAAAGACGGGGAAGCTGCAAGGTGGTAAATTGAAAGGAATGTCAGGAAATACTTTTTCACAGAAAGGGTGGTGGTTGCTTGGAACGCCCTCCCGATGGAAGTGGTGGGGGCAAACACGGTGACAGAATTAAATAATGGCATGGGACAGACACAGTGGATCCCTTTACAGCAACAGGATAAAATAAAAATAAACTGAACCATCTAATTTCTCAACAAATAGGGGTGTCCTACATGGAGTGGTGGGTTCACCCCTAAACAAAGACATGGGGAGGGGTGGCCTGCACGGAGCGGCAGGTGCACCTACTCTTGCCATCATACTGGGCAAGAGTAATATTAAAGCTATGGAAATACGGGGCTTAAAAGGGAGAGAGGAGGCACTGTGGGTTAAACTAGAAAGAGATTTATCTTTCCCTATTTGCATTGGCGTGATATACAGGGAGAAGAGGTGGACAGAATTAATTGAAGACATATGCAGCATTGCCAGAAAAGGGGAAGTGCTACTGACTGGTGATTTCAATATGCCAGATGTTGATTGGCATATCCCTGCTGCAGGATCATCTAGAAGTAAGGAGATCCTAGATTCTCTACAGGGAGAACTATTCAAGCAACTGGTAACAGAACCCACTCATGAAGGGGCCATATAGGACAGTGCTTACCAATGGTGAAAGTGTTACTGATGTTATAGTGGGAGATCATTTTGCATCCGGTGATCACCAAATACTGTAGTTCAGTATTAGGACCAGTGCTGATAAAATCCATTCAAAAGCAAAGGCCTTAGACTTTAGGAAAACTAACTTTGCCAAGATGGGCCAATACCTCAGTGAGTCATTAGCGGAATGGGAACAGCTGGGGGATGTAGAAAAACAGTGGGCAAAACTTAAAGGGGATATTTTAAGGGCAACCAACCTTTTTGTTAAAATGGTAAATAAAGGTAAAAGGAAAAGGAGATCGCTATGGTTTTCAAAAAGAGTAGCAGAAAAGGTGAAGAAAAAGAGGGTGACTTCCATAAAATACAAGAGATCACAGAGAGACTAAGACAGGCCTCTATATTTGGAAAAACTTATGAGAAGCTAGCAGAGTAGTCAGGAAAGCAAAAATTCAGAAAGAGGAGGAAATAGCCAATGCAATAAAGTGGGGGGATAAGACATTTTTCAGATATGTTAGTAAGAAGAGGAAGGGCAAAAGTGGTATTGTCAGACTCAAGGGTGAAGGGGAGGAATATGTAGAAGCTGATAAGGATAAAGCGGAATTGCTTAACACATATTTCTATTCTGTGTTCACAGATGAAGAACCAGGAGCAGGACCTCAGAAAACACCCACAAACAGGAACAGAAGCGAGGGGCATCTTGAACAATTTTCGGAAGACTGTGTTCATGAGAAACTAGCTAAATTTAAAGTAGACAAAGCGATGGGACCAGATGGGATACACCTTAGAATACTGAGGGAACTTGGAGATGTTCTAGCAACTCCACTAACTGACATTTTCAATGCCTGGTTGGAGTTGGGAGTGGTGCCAAAGGACCGGCGAGAGGCATATGTAGGCCCTTTGCACAAAAGTGGAAGTAAGGATGTATTTGAAAATACAGGCCAGTTAGTTTAACCTCGGTATTGAGTAAATTATTGGAAACTCTGCTGAAAGAGAAAATAGTGAAGTTTCTGGAGTCCAATGGATTACCGGATCCGAGGCAGCATGGATTCATCAGAAGCAGTTCTTGTCAGACAAATCTGATTGATTGATTTCTTGGACTGGGTGACCAGGGAGTTGGACTGAGGGAGAGCCCTAGAGGTGGTGTATTTAGATGTTAGTTAAGCCTTTGACACCGTTCCACACAGGCAACTTATAAACAAAATGAGCACCCTAGGAATGGACCCTAAAGTTACCGGTTGAGTGGGAAGCGACAAAGGGTATAGGTAAATGGAGCTCACACTGAGGAGAGGGAGGCTAGCTGTGGTGTTCCCCAGGGATTTGTCCTTGGTCTGATTCTTTTTAACATCTTTGTTAGTGATATTGCAGAAGGGCTGTTGGGTAGGTTTTGCCTCTTTGCGGATGATAACAAAATCTGCAATAGAGTAGACACCCAGAAAGGTGTAGATAACATGAGGAGGGATCTAGCTAAGCTTGAAGAATGGTCTAGAATTTGCCAGCTGAGAGTTAATGTTAAAAAATGCAAGATCATGCATTTGGGCTGCAGCAATCTAAGGGAGCGATATAGTATAGGGGGTGAAGTACAAAAGAAGAATGGGAACTAGGCATGATTGTGTCTGATGATCTTAAAGTAGCTAAACAGGTAGAAAATGTGATGGAGAAAGCTGGAAAATGCTTGGGTGCATAGGGAGAGGAATTGCCAGCAGAAGAAAGAGGTGTTAATGCCTCTGTATAGGTCTATGGTGCGACCTCATTTAGAGTATTGTATGCAGTTTTAGAGACTGCAAAAGGATATAAACAGGTTGAGTCGGTACAGAGGGTGGCTACTAAATGGTTATTTATTTATATTCTCTTATATACCGTGCTATTCTGCATCAGTGCGGTTTACTTTAAACAAACTGAAATTACATTGAACAGGGCATTATAACTTGGAGATAACTATTTTACAGTGAACATGGGCTATGGAGGGTTAAGTGGCTTGCCCAAGATCACAAGGAGCACCTGTGGGACTAGAAACTCCAGTCCTTACAGCCTAAGGTTGCTGTCCTCTAGTGGGATTTGAACCACTGACCTTCTGGCCTGAAGTACCTTGTCCCAACCACTAGGCCACTCCTCCACTCCAGTTAGTGGCCTTCAATATAAAGCATATGAGGACAAACTTAAGGATCTTAATATGTATACTTTAGAGGAAAAGCGGGACACATTTGAAATGTTTGAAATGTTTAAATACCTCTGTGACATAAATGCACAGTAGGAGAGCCTCTTTTGATTGAAAGGAGGCTCTGCTATGAGGGGACATAGGATGAGGGTGAAAGGGGATAGACTCAGGAGTAATATGCAGAAATATTTCTTTACAGAAAGCGTGGTAGATGCATGGCATAGTCTCCCAGTTGAGGTAGTAGAGATGATGACAGTATCTGAATTCAAAAAAGAATGGGACAAACATAGAGGATCTCTAAAGGGAAAAAGAGTAGTGGTTGATAGGAATGGCAGACTAGATAGGCCATGTGGTCTTTTTCTGCCATCATGTTTCTATATTTTAGACTTCCAATGCTCTTACCATGTCGTTTCTAGTCCCACAGGTGCTCCTTGTGGTCTTGGGCAAGCCACTTAACCCTCCATTGCCCATGTTCCCTGTAAGTATTTGTGTATGTGTCTCATATCCCCTTGTGTTAAATGTATCACCCAACTGTGTCGTGACCTCTTTGATTGAAGGAACATAAGAACATAAGATATGCCATACTGGGTCAGACCAAGGTCCATCAAGCCCAGTATCCTGTTTCCAACTGTGGCCAATCTAGGTCACACATACCTAGCAGTTTCCCCAAAAGACACAGGTTCCGCAATGCTTGTACTGGGTCAAGAATTGATATCCAGGGTCCCTTCTTAATAATGGTTTATGGACCTTTCCTCCAGGAACTTGTCCAAACCTTTTTTAAACCCAGCTAAACTAACAGCCTTTACTACATCCTCCGGTAACAAATTCCAGAGTTTGATTACACGTTGAGTGAAAAAATATTTTCTTTTATTAGTCTTAAATAGTTTACCCTGTAGCTTTATTGCATGTCCCCTAGTCTTTCTATATTCTGATAATGTAAACAAACGATCTACGTTTACCCATTCCACTCCGTTCATTAATTTATAGACTTCTATCATATCTCCCCTCAGCCATCTCTTTTCCAGGTTAAAGAGCCCTAACCTTTTTAGCCTTTCTTCATAGGAGTATCCTTCCATCCCCTTTACCATTTTGGTGGCTCTTCTCTGAACCTTTTCTAAAATCGCTATATCCTTTTTAAGATACGGCAACCAGAATTGCACACAATATTCAAGGTGCGGTCTCACCATGGAACGATATTGAGGCATTATAATATCTTTTGTTTTATTTTCCATTCCTTTCCTTATGATACCTAGCATTCTGTTTGCTCTCTTGGCTGCCGCTGCACACTGGGCCGAGGGTTTTAACATGTTATCCACAATAATGCCTAAATCTTTTTCCTGGGTGGTGGTTCCTAATGTGGAACCTTGCACTGTGTAACCATAGTTAGGGTTGTTCTTTCCTAGGTGCATAACTTTGCACTTGTCCACATTAAATTTCAACTGCCATTTTGATGCCCAGTCTTCTAATTTATCAAGATCCTCTTGCAATTTTCCACAATCCTCTTGGGTTTTAACAACTTTAAATAGATTTGTTTCATCTGCAAATTTGATAACCTCACTTGTTGTTCCACTTTCCAAGTCATTTATGAATATGTCAAAAAGCAGCGGACCCAGCACAGATCCCTGGGGTACACCACTATTCACCTTTCTCCATTGGGAAAATTGGCCATTTAGCCCAACCCTCTGCTTTCTATCTTTTAACCAGTTCTTGATCCACATTTGTACACTGTCTCCTATCCCATGACTCTTTAGTTTTGCCTAAAGTCTCTGATGAGGGACCTTGTCAAAGGCTTTCTGAAAGTCCAGATACACTATATCAACCGACTCACCTTTGTCCACCTGTTTATTCACACTTTCAAAAAAACATAACAGATTAGTAAGACAAGATCTTCCTTGTCTAAAGCCATGTTGGCTGTCTCCCATTAGGCCATGACTATCTACATGCTGAGTAATTTTATTCTTTATGATGGTTTCTACCATTTTTCCCGGTACTGACGTGAGGCTCACCGGTCTGTAGTTTCCCGGATCACCCCTGGAACTCTTTAAAAATTGGTGTTACATTGGCGAGCCTCCAATCTTCAGGTATTAGAGATGATTTTAATGATAGTTCACAAATTACTAGCAGCAGGTCTCACAATCTCATATTTCAGTTCTTTCAACACCCTTGGATGTATACCATCCGGCCCCGGTGATTTGCTACTCTTCAGTTTATCTAATAGTTGTAATACATCTTCCCGATGTATCGATATTTCCTTCAATTCTTCCGCACCTTTAAATACCACTTCAGTCATGGGTAACATCCCTACATCTTCCTCAGTAAAGACCGAAGCAAAGAATTCATTCAGTCTCTCCTCTATCGCCTTGTCGCCTCTTAGTGCCCCTTTAACTCCTCTATCATCTAAAGGACCAACTGACTCTCTTACAGGTTTTTTGCTATGAATGTACTTGAAAAAATCTTTATTTTGCGTTTTTGCTTCCACAGCAAGCTTCTTCTCAAATTCTCCCTTTGCCTGCTTTATCAATGCATTGCATTTGATTTGCCAGTTCTTGTGCTGTTTCCAGGTTTTGTCGTTTGGCTCTTTTTTCCATTTCCTGAAAGATGCTTTTTTGGCAACAACAGCCTCTCTGACCTCACCTTTAAACCATGCTGGCAGTTTTTTGGACTTTCTTCCACTTTTCTTAAAGCATGGAATACAGCTGGTCTGGGCTGCCAAGATAGTATTTTTCAACAACACCCAACCTTGATGTAAGTCTTTAACCTTTGCAACTGCTACTTTTCATTTTTTCTTAACTATTTTCCTCATTTTATCAGTTTCCTTTTCGAAAGTTAAAAGGTAGTACTGTGGATTTCCGTACTATCCCTCCTCCACTAATTAAATCAAAGACGATCATGCTATGATCACTATTGCCAAGTGGCCCCAACACCCTTATCTCTTGCACTAGATCTGGTGTTCCACTAAGGACTAGGTCTAATATGGCTTCCTCTCTGGTTGGTTCATGAACCAGCTGCTCCAAGAAGCAGTCATTTATGTCATCTAGGAACTTTATCTCCCTAGCATGTCCTGCCGTGACACTGACCCAGTCGATACCGGGGTAATTGAAATAACCCATTATTCTTACTGCGCTGTAACTTTTGTTAGCTTCCTTGATTTCTTTGAGCATTTCATCATCCATTTGTTCATTCTGGCCCAGTGGTCAATAGTACACCTCCACATGCCATCACCTTCCCCTTTTTACATGGAATTTCAATCCATAGAGATTCTACAGCAAATTTTGTTTCTTGAAAAACTTTAATCCTTTCTGGCTCAATGCCCTCTCTAACATAGAACGCAACCCCTCCGCCAATTTGTTCAGCTCTATCATTACGATATAGTTTGTACCCAGGTATCACAGTGTCCGACTGGTTGTCCTCCTTCCACCATGTCTCTGATATTCCAATCATATCTAACCTCTCATTTAGTGCTGTATATTCTAACTCTCCCATCTTATTTTTTAGACTTCTAGCATTTGCATACAAGCATTTTAGAGACTGTATTTTATTCATATTAATTTGGCTATTGGTAGACATGGGTAATTTGGGATCTTTAAGCTCTGTCTGCTCCATACTCAAGGGCATTTGGGCTACTTTACTCTTTTTTGGAACCTCTCTGCTTTTGGTAGTATCCTTCAAGGATACATTCTTCCGAACCATCCGCTCTTGGGCAACTGTTGGCTTTCCCCTATTATCTAGTTTAAAAGCTGCTCTATCTCCTTTTTTAAGGTTAATGCCAGCATCCTGGTTCCAACCTGGCCTGGCTGGGGCTCCAACTTCTATGTTCTAAAGCTGGCTGCATGACTGAAATATCCTCTGATATGCAGGAATCTGTATCTACAGAGACTTGTGCAGTTCAAACACTGCTTGTTTAAACCATGCAGGACACTGGGTGAGATGGATGTTGTTTGTACTGCATAGCTCTTCATACCCCCTTCCCCTCGGGAACTCTGTTCTTCTAGCAAACTGCTTCTATCTGTGCCCTTCTCTTCTACTGCTAACTCCAGACTTCACTCCTTTCACCTTGCTGCACCTTACACCTGGAACAAACTACCTCTGTCTGTACGCCAGGCACCCTCCCTAACCCTCTTCAAATCCGAGTTGAAAACTCACCTCTTCGCTGCTGCTTTTGGATCTTGACTCAGCTGATCTTCCTTTCTTTCCCCTAGTTTTTTCCCTGCCTACACCTTCTGTGTTTTGTCTTGACTAGATTGTAAGCTCTGATGAGCAGGGACTGTCTCTTACATGTCTGTACAGCGCTGCGTACAACTGGTAGCGCTATGTAAATGCTCAGTAGTAGTAGTAGATAGTCCCATATTTCAGAGGATGTTTCAATCATGCAACCATAGGAGAGAAAAAGTGTGCATGACCATAACTGGAAGTCAAAGACAGATTGGGTTAGACGTGCTGGGTCAATAGGACAAAAAGTCAGATTTTGATATTAGGGAGGAAAGCATGGATTCATAAATTGGTTGGAGCAGAAGGAAAAACAATGGACTCGGACTGGAGGAAGCAAAGCAGAAGAGTGATAGGACCTGGGAACAGCAAAGGAAAGATGGGACTCAGGAAAGAGGAATTAGCAAGCAGAGGAAGAATGGGAAGGACCAGAACGGAGGAAGAATGGACTCTAGGTAGGAGGGGAGGAAGCACAGAGGAAGAATAAGACTTGGGAATTGGGAGGCAGAACAAAGGAAGGAAAGTGAGAGTCTGGGAAAGGAGAGACCATGAAGGATAGGGCTTGGGAATTGATGGGGTGTAAGTCAAGGAAAGAATGAGGACTCAGGGACTGGGGGAGTTAAAGCAAGGAAAGAACAGGAACTTGCTGAGTGAGGGGGAAACACATCTCCATCAAAGATGCATTCAAAATCAACAGCAACATTTTCAAGGTCTGCTTGCAAAAGCCACAGAAGGAAATTGATCCATGGAGTAGAGGTCACTACAGCAGATTTCTGCCAACTCACTTCATGCCTGTATTTTAGGGCTCTTCCACATTAGCCAGATAAAGTATTGATATACACAGTATTCATCTACGAAACAAGATGGTGATACCACTTAGATTGATTATATTACTATTTGGCCTCTGTTCTTTTCACTATTGGTTCCTGTACAGTATAACACAGTTCACATTGCTTATAAGGCTGCCAGTTATTTGCATTGTAACACAGTCTTCCTTTGCTGACTGACAAAGAGATCAATAAAGTTTCAATTTCACCTGATAAATCTGTTGCTCCTCAAATAAACCATTCGTGCCCCACAATTTGCAGACTTGGAGGGTAATTTTATAAAGTCACACCTAGTTAATGTGTGGTTTAATGTGTGCCAATCATGCCTATTTTATAAAGCCAAGTACATGCATGTTTAACTTTATAAAATAGAGGCATAGGTTGGTGGGATATGCATGGCTAATGAAGGTACAATTACTTATACCAACCCTAGGGCCATATAAATCTAATGCCTATATTTTAAAGAACATGCCTAAATTGTAGTATTTTATAATATGAGCTTCGCCCAAGCACATCTACAGTGAAAGTGTGTGCCATTGGCCTGATGCATGTACTCACAGAATAGCAACCTGCTAATTCTACACTTGTAAACAGGGCCAGCCCATCCACTAGGTGGCTACCTAGGGTGGCAGATCTCTGTGGGAGGCAGGCCATGTGCTTTGGCACACATGCCCTGCCACTTTGGAAACCCCCAAGTTATGTCAGAGGGGGATCAGAAGTGGCAAGCCATGTGTGCAAAGAGGAAGAATTGTAAGACAACCCTGATAAAGTGGAAGACTGGACATCCACATGGCAGATGAAATTTAATGTGGACAAGTGCCAAAGTTATGCACCTAGAAAAGAACAACCCACACTAAGGTTCCACATTAGAAGCCAGCACCCAGGAAAAGAATTTAGATGTCATCGTGGATAATAAGTTGAAACCCTCCACCCAGTGTGCAGTGGTGGCCAAGAAAGGAAGTAGATTGCTAGGAATCATAAGGAAAGGAATGGAGAATACAACCAAGGATATTATAATGCCTCTGTAGCATTCCATGGTGTGACCGCACCTTGAATATTGTGTGTAATTCTGGTCACAATATCTAAAAAAGCAGAATTAGAAAAGGTGCATAGAAGAGCCACCAAAATGGTAAAGGGATTGAAGGATACTAGATCAAGGGCATGCAATGGATGTGATATATCTAGATTTCAGCAAAGCCTTTGATACTGTTCCTCATAGGAGGCTTAAGAATAAACTAAGCAGCCTGGGGATAGGTCCCAACGTGGTGAACTGGATTAGAAATTGGTTGACTGATAGATGACAGAAGGTAGTGGTAAACTGAACTCACTCAGAAGAAAGAAAGGTGAGTAGTGGTGTGCCTCAGGGATTGGTTCTGGGACTGATACTGTTTAATGTATTTGTGAGTGATATTGTGGAAGAACACTGGCTTAGTAACCAAGCAACCAGGGTTTAATTCCCACTAGCACTCCTTGTGGCCTTGGACAAGTCACTTAACCCTCCATTGCTTCGGAAGAAAGGCTTGGCAATCTACTTCCGGTTAAACTGCCAAGAAAACCCAGGAGCTTCTGGATTGCCAGGAGTCAGCTTTGACTCAAAGGCACCCATTGCCTTTGCATTGCGGAAGGACTGAATAGAATAGTCTGCCTTTTTGCAGATGACACAAACATTTGCAACAGAGTGGACACTTCTGAGGGAGTTAACAACATGAGAAAAGATGTAAAAACACTGTAAGAATGATCTAATGCTTAGTAGTTACGATTTAATGCAAAGATGTGCAGAGTCATGCACTTGGGATGCAGAAATTCAAAGTAATCGTACGCGATAGGGGGAGAGAGGTTGATGTGCATGGACCAGGAGAGGGACCTCTGAGTGCTAGTGTCTGAGGATCTCAAGGTGGTAAAACAATGCAACAAGGCAGTAGCCAAAGCCAGAAGGATGCTGGGCTGCATACAGAGAACAGGAGGAGGAGGTGTTAATGCCTCTGTACAAGTCGTTGGTGAGACCTCAAATGGAGTACTGTGTTCAGTTTTGGAGACCATATCTCACAAATGATATAAAAAGACTTGAAATGATTCAGAGAAAGGTGACCAGATGACGTATGAAAATAGGCTTGAAGACTTAAATATATATACCGTAGAGGAGAGAAGAGACAGGGGAGATATGATACAGACGTTTAAATACTTAAGTGGCATCAATGAACAAACAAACCTTTTTCAAAGAAGGGGAAGCTGTAAAACTAGAGGACTTACGATGAAGCTGCAAGGTGGTAAACTTCAAAGCAACATCAGGACATACTTTTTCACTGAAAGAGTGGTGGATGCTTGGAATGCCCTCCCGATGGAGATGGTGGGGGCAAATATAGTGATGGAATTCAAAGTGGCATGGGACAGACATTATTGGATCCCTTTATAGCAAGGTTAAATCAAAGCAAGATTAAATATCTTCTATGCATCAGTAAATAGAGGGGGACTGACCTGTATGGAACAGCAGGTGCAACCACTCATGCCACCTTACTGGGCAGAATAGATGGATTATACTGGTCTCTATCTGCCATCATATACTATGTTACTATGCATGTGTGAATAGCATGTGATTCTGCATACTCTTGCACAGTAGCATGCACTAGAGTTTAGTATGGCATGCTATTGTGCAATAGTGCATGCTGTTGAGCAATAGTGCATACTATTGATGGGAAGCAGGACATGATGACATTTTTCTCATTTCCTGTTTCACCTGGGTCACTGCTTTGTTCTTTACAAAAACACATCCTTATTGTAGACATATAGTTGGCTGTATCCCTAAAACAACCAACTATTTGGCTGTCAAGTGAAATTATGACTTCTTTTACATGACCGAAAATAAGAATTTCTCTACTTCCTCCCTCTTAAAGCTTCTTCAAGTCTAATATATTTCCACAAGATATTAAAATGCCTCACACAAAATTTCCCTCTTTATAACTTTCAGACTTTGACATGGATTGTGTGCTGTTTGCTGATATACAATTTGCCAATTGTGTAGAATAATAATAGATATTATCTATTCAGTATTCATCAGTTGCAGTGTGTTCAATGTGAATATCCAGGGCTGCTCAAGGCGGGCTAATCAATCTTCTATATTGCCCGATCGCCAGTCCTCAATGCAATCAATGACCAACCATTTGAGATCCTGCCAACGGTGAGTCATATCTAGGCAATGTTGGACCATCAGGCAGTGATGACAGAATTCGCCAGTCTCAACTTATGTTTGCTAAGTCTGAGTTTCATCATGCGACATGTCCGTCCAACATAACGTTTAACACATGTGCATATCACCACATATATAACACAGGTACACTACCAAAAAACTGCCTCCAGTTTTGCAACTGATTCCTATAGATTTTGGGGTGCTGAATCCAGGAAAAATAGCCAAAATGTTCCATCACGTCACGGTTTCTTGCAAAATTAGATTTCTTACCCATATAAGGAATGTTCACATAATTTCTTTTTAGCCGACTGCAGTTTATTTTCTTGGCCCAAAATAGAGGTTGTAATGGTTAACTAACTAGAAACACTCCCTCATGATATTTTAGAGTGTTTTGTATTCATTTTATACATTAACAGGACAATTGGGAGGCGGGGGGCTAAATCCAGTACTCGCGCTGGCGCATGTTCTTTCCTGTTCGCCTCGCCTCGTTCGCTCGCTCAAACACGGTGGTTGCAACATGAACGTTCCTGTCAAATTTCAGTTTCTTGCAAGTTCATTATTACCTTTTGTTTGCTCAGTCGTAATCCAGCTTTATTCTGAAGTGGTTCACTACAGTTGTAGTTTGCAGTACTGTGTATTTGTGATGGCTCACAGAGCCAGAGGTTGCATCAACTCTCCGGACAGTTTTTGTTTTATTTGTGGGGAATATACCGTGAAAAAGCGGCAGAGGAACATTTCTGCATTTATTAAAAAAGTATATTTCGCCTATTTCGGTTTGAAGTTAGGCGATCAAGACAAACCGTGGGCTCCTCACAAAGTGTGCAAGACATGTGAGGAAGATCTACGCTTATGGATGAAAGGTAAAAAACAAGCATTTCATTTCGGAATACCTATGATGTGGCGTGAACAAAGAGACCACAGCAGTGACTGCTATTTTTGCTCTTGCATTGTGAAGGGATACAACTTAAAAAATAAGAACGTAATAAGTTACCCCAACCTTCCCTCAGCAATTAGGCCTATGCCTCATAGCAACGAAGTACCTGTGCCTGAACCACCAAAATCTTTGGATCATATTTGTGTGGACAGTTCTGATCATGATGAGACTCATCAGATGGCTTTTCCCGATGAGTCCAGTACTTCCGAGTTTGAAACTGAACCAGATCCGAAACCTGAACTTTTCTCTCAAGCTGAATTGAATGATTTAGTCCGGGATTTAGGACTCCCAAAAGATGCTGCCCAACTGCTAGGTTCTCGGCTTAAACAGAAAAATCTATTGTCACCAGGAACAACTTTTTATTGGTACCGCAACCGCGAGACACAATTTTTGAAGTATTTCAGCAAAGAGGAAGATTTGGTATTTTGCAACGATATATACGGAGTGATGGAAAAGTTTAAACTCAAGTATGATCCTGCTGAATGGCGGCTGTTCATTGATTCGTCAAAAGACAGCATAAAAGGTGTTCTTCATAATGGCAACACATTCGCTTCAGTTCCTATTGCTCACTCTGTTATTCTCCAAGAAAAATACGAGAATTTGGCCCTGATTCTTCAGAAGATTCGTTATGATGAGCATAAGTGGATGATTTGTGGAGACTTTAAAATTCTATCAATGCTATTAGGGCAGCAATCCGGTTTCAGCAAATATCCCTGCTTCCTTTGCTTGTGGGATAGCCGGGCCCGCGACCTACACTGGGGGAAAAAAGACTGGCCAATTCGGGAGTATTTGAGACCCGGTGAGAAAAATGTTCTTCATGAGAGCTTGGTTCCTCGTGATAAAATTCTATTACCACCTCTCCACATTAAGTTGGGTCTCATTAAGCAATTCATCAAGTCCCTTCCAAAAGATGGTGAGTGCTTTCGGTACCTTTGCTCAAAGTTCCCCCGACTTTCTGAAGCAAAGCTAAAGGAAGGAGTGTTTGTTGGCCCTGATATAAGGAAACTCATTTCAGATGGAGCATTCGCTGAAACGATGTCTGAGAAGGAAAAAGAAGCCTGGTATTCCTTCAAGGATGTTGTTCTCAAATTCTTGGGGAACAGGCGGGATGAGAACTATAAGGATATTGTTGCCAGGATGCTCAATGCCTTCAAAGAACAAGGCTGTAACATGAGCCTGAAAGTCCATTTCTTGCACTCCCATGTGAACTATTTTCCCGAAAACTTGGGGGTGTACAGTGAAGAACAAGGTGAAAGGTTTCACCAGGACATCAAGGACGCAGAGAGAAGGTACCAAGGAAGATGGAACACCACTATGATGGCTGATTTCTGCTGGTTGCTGCTGCGGGAAACCCCAGATGAAAAATACGCCAAGCAGCGCACCAAGAGAAGCATTCGGGGGAAGAAGAAACGGGCCCACCAGGAGATTGATTGACCCAAGAATGACTTTAAAATCTAAACTGTGTTGACAAATATCGTGTTTTTACTAAACTTTGAAATAAAAATTTGCTAGTTATTACCACAGTATCGGATCTCATTTATTAGAATTTTATTTTCACACCATCGGGTGTTTGTCTTCATGTATTGCAATGGTGCGGTTTGCGTTTTCTATTCTTACATACATACCTGTACAACATTTTTTGCACATTTCTTTGCTTTGCTTTGTGTCTAACCTCGCTCTTATATGCTCAATGTTTGTGCACATGTATGTGGCTGTTTTAAGTGCAGACAATTTTGCTACCATCACAGTGTGTTTTGTTGACATTACTCTATTCTTATGTGCTGCCTTGTTACAATTTTCTTTATTCTGATTTGAATAACTACTAAACAATTAGTATAAAGAATTCATCCAAGAAACTTTTATCTCGATCGCACTCAATCTGAAACGTTCACCTCAAACTGCTAACCCAATGTAGCAAAAAATCTGTACGTGATGGAGCAAATTGGTTACCAGATTTGGATTCAGCGCACCAAAAAACGTAAAAATCAATCGAAACATTAGAGGCAGTTTAAAAAAATTTTTTTTAGTGTACCTGTGTAATCCATGCTGTCCGACAGTTTTGTACTTCAGAAAATAACGACATCCATTTCTTGTATATTCCCAAGTTCTGACATTTAAGGATGTGCTACACAGAAAACATTGTCCACATGACTCCTGATGACCGGTTATCAACAGATGCTACCACTGGAACACCCCAAATGATAGCCAGTTAGCATCAGGACATATTTCCTATGCTCTTTTTTATTCCTTTTCTTTCTTGGTGTAAATGTGGGCTTTCTTTCTTTGCTAATTTGTATATTGTTTAGCATGAATTAAGTCTAATAAAGATGCAGACTACTAGAGAGGATTTTCCTAATGTCCTATGATGCTTAATGTGATTAAATGTTAACTTATGTATCCTATTACTATCAACAAAACTCAAGCGCTACCTATTCTCAAGCTACTTTCCAGTATAGATTTTCCTAAGAGAAATAGTCACACCATGTACAGATCCATAGAAGTTCGACTGTGAATAACTGTAAATAGTTTACTCTGTTTCTTCCAAGTTCTTAAACTCTTGTTACTTGTAAATTGCACTACAGTTACCCTGTATGTATATGTTCTGTTCCATGTAAACCACGCTGATGTTAATAGTGCGGTATATAAGAAATGTTAAATAAATGTTAAATAAATAAATAACAAATTCCTGCTGGTTGTATTCAAATATCAGTGATGTGATGAACAACATCCAGCTACAGAAATAATACCTATGGTGTATTTACTAAAGGCTAAAGTGTGTCAGTGAAAGTTAACCCATATTAAGTGTTTCTATGGCCCTTCTATTTCTACGTGCTTTAACTTTCATTAATGCAGATTAACCTATAGTAAACATGTCCCAAGTGAGCACTGCTAGACCCAGGTTTCTTGGACTACCCATGGAATGGTAACGACTCCTTTTATAAACCTATGTATGCTGTAGATTATTAAGATGACATTTTGTTAGTTGTGTCAAGGAACGTGTTCTTGAGTGTAGCATTGTGTAGTAAGCATGAAGTGAGCCTCGTATGTTTTATAGTGTCCTCCTTGTTTCTTTGTCGATGCTAACCGATACCCTTTCTTTAGCTGTGCTTTTAGCGGTTGTTCCCTGTCTCTGGAACGTACTGCCTTTTAGATTTTAGACACGTGACAGATGTTCATTTCTTTAGAAAACCGAAAAAGACATGGAGGTTTTAGCAAATCTCTAGCAGCCATAGCTGAATGAATCAGTGGCTATTTCAGTATTGTTTGGGTTATTAGTGTATTTTTATGTGGATTAGTATTTCTTGTTTTATGGTTTTCTGCCTAGCACTGTGATAGGCAGAATATTTATTTATTTTTTATTTATGTATTTATTTAAAAGCTTTTCTATACCGCGCTCTTTATTATCAGTGCGGTTTACAATTAACAATTCTCGAACAGTCAAGGCAGAACTGCCTTGTGCTTACATTGAACAGGAGCGGTAACTTGGAGTTGTAACTGGGTGAACTATTTACTATTTACTGGGTGGACTATTTACATTAGACCATTAAAAGATGTGGCGAGATGACTATTTACATGTTAGATGTTAGACCCAAACCTCATGGCTAGGACTGGGTCTTATCGGTTGTTTACAGTAAGCGTTATAGCATATATATCAATACATATTCATTGTTACAGTTTAGGTGTTGGTATATCTATTTTTAAGTTTATTCATACCTGGCTGTTAACTCCATTCCCGTATCTCTGCTGGCTTTAAAGAGTGCTACATTCTGATTAGTCACAGCAGCTGCTGAGTGCACGCTCATCTAAAGCTTATTTTTATTGTGTGAATCAAATCCAGATGTTTGTGGCATTGGGAAAGTGACTCTGCATATCATTGAATGGATAATGAGACGTATGCATAATGTGGCGAAACAAATAATAGATTAAGGAACCCTAAACAGGAACATTGTTAAAAAGGTGTGTAAATTGGTTTCCCCAAGATATACAGGGCCCATGAGCCTTTTCAGTACTGTTAGGGAAGTCTGAAAACAACCTGTAGTCTCAAATTTGGATCACTCGGGCTCATAGATCCCGATCACAGAATGAACATGTCACATCAGCTTTTGTAGAAAATACTTTTAATTCAGATCCCCAGTGTGGTGTGTTTCTGACAAGAAAGATCCGCTTTTATATTTATCATTGGCACTGCTCATCTATCGCCTTATAGCCTTGCATGAAAGTGCACTTTATAGTGGGGATCATGAAACCCAGTATTATGCATGCAAAGGGGCTTTTATAAAATTACTCATGTAAAAATACATGTGGTGACAAGAGTACATATTTTCACATGATGCACTGTAAGCATGTTCTTGGTGGGTTTGCAAAGTGCCCCTGCTCATCAGTGTTTACAATCTAGTCAAGACAGACAATTCAGAAGGTGTAGACAGGGATACATCTAGGGGGAATGGTAAAGAAACAAGGAGATCGGCCTTGTACATCCCGGGGTCGGTTCCACCAAATCTCCGTCCCCGTGCTGCCCCCGTCCCCTGCAGCACACACAGTGACTCTGTACATGCAGTGGGGCTGGGAGGCAGAATCGACCGAAGGTGGATAGTGAGCAGGCTCTTTGGTTTATAAAATATGTTAGTTAAAGAAAAGTGAGGGCTACAATATATCATTTCTCAAGCAAAGTGCATATAACAATAGAAGTAACAATGTGCTCAGCAAATGTTACAACTTTCATTCTGGGAGCTCTTGCTACAGATAGTAAAGGGGCTCTGAGCACAGGGCATGCGGCTTTATTGCGGATGATTCATCGCTGAACTCACACCTGCATACAACCTGATTTGTCATTCATAGGCTACCCAAGCTGTGCTTAAATTTTCTCTACCACATTTTAGCTCTATCCCATGTTGGTATGAAACTCCACAGAGAGAAAACACTGCTGGAAAAAAAAGTTGACTAGTTTCGCCCTATGATGAAAAAGGCTACATCAGGACAAAATCAAACAGCATGAACAAAGTTCCCTTTGAATGAAAATTGGAACCTCACTAATGGTTATTTTAAGGAGTGGCTTATTGACGTTTGAACAAACTTCTACCAATCACTCTAAATTGCTGTCGCCCAATCCAATGACTCATTGAGGCCAATTGGCTGTACTGAGTTCAACGTGAATATCCATTTTTGTTCCAAACGTATAAGATGCAATAAAGCATTGCCACCATAATTCACATGGATACGATCTATAATGAACCACTATAACTGATGCCATTCATAATGGAGGTCAATACAATGTTAGACAATGCGTGCCGTAAGTATCTGAGTTGCCAGGCGAGATTTATGTTCCACTAATCGTGTTTTCACTTTGCGGCATGTACTTATGTGTTGTATTTGTTTGGGGATTTGGCCAGAAAAGAGCTGTTGAAAAAAATCTGTGTGTATCAATATATCATTTAAATTGTGTGATCGTTTAGATGCTATGCACAGTCCATTTTGAAAAACCATATAAAATATGAGCAGTTACATAGCTGTTGTAAAGTCTGTGGTTTCAATCTAGCCATGATTCTGCTGGATTACCACTAGTAGTTTATAATGACACATAGAGCCCAATTTCAGCAAGGGGTATGTCTGGGCTGTCTGGATGGCCCCGAGCAGGATGGGCCCATTAGGACTCTATTCTGCACTGCAGGAGCAAGATGGCCCTGTGGGTTTAGGATTGGGACCATGGAGATGACCTGGCATGCCCCTGCATAACCACAGGGACGTCCTCCCTATGGTTCAATCTGCCTGCCGCCTCAGACCCCCAGTTTCCTGCCACCCGACCCCATAGGGGCAGCCAGGTCCTGGATCGGGCGGCGGGGACTTCCTCTGCTTTCTGCTGTCACTGCTGGGGAGCTGGCTGGCCAATCTGAGTGCACTCCAATCATCGAAGTGAACCCCCCGTCTTAAACCACCTCCCTTGACAACCGACACCAACCTAGATAACAATGAGCCATACTCTACCCTGTGATATACAACTGGAATGTATATAGTCTCTTTGTTGTGTGACCTGTATATATTGCTGAGATGCATGTAGAATCTTGTCTACCTACCTGTACATAGTTTACCTGTTAGCCCTGTTTAAACACCCCATTTTATTGTAAGTCCAATGTAGATCTTCTACATTGCAGAAATATGTTCCCTGTGAACAGCACTGATGATAAATAGCGCGGTATAGAAAAAACAACAAATAAATAAATAAAATCAGAGCTTACAATCTAGGCAAGACAGACAATGCAGAAGGTATGGACAGGGATACATCTAGGGGGAATGGTAAAGAAATAAGGAAATCGGCCTTGTACATCCTGGGGTCAGCTCCACGAAATATCCGTCCCCGTGCTGCCCCCGTCCCCTGTAGCACACACAGCGACTCTACATGCAGTGGGGCTGGGAGGCAGAATCGGCTGAAGGTGGATAGTGAGCTGGACATCCCATTGGAATATCCAGCCCAGCTATTCATCTTAGGCACCTGTTTTTGTTGTTGCTAACTGCCTTCAAGTCAGTATTGACTCATAGCAATCCTGTGGATAATTGTCCTAAAGTGAGTTCAGTTTTCAGTCAGACTGCTAATTGTTGGTAGTGTGACATCCATCACATTGCTTGCCTTCCTCTTTTCTGCTGACTGTCAACCTTGCCAAGATGATGTCTTACTCTGATAATCTTTATCTTCGCATGATATGTCCAGAGTATGAAAGTCAAAGTCTTTTCATTTGACATCTAATGAAAGTTTGTTTGATCTCCTATACTATTGACTGATTTGTCCTTTGGGCAGTCCATGGCATACACAGTATTCTTAGCCAGCACCTTATTTATTTATTTAACTTTTTATACACCGCATTTCCTACGATCAATGCAGCTTACATGTAACAACTTGAAGGTACATTGAACAATTAAGCACAAACTATATAGAATCGTGTAGGGTATATTATCTTGTGGGTACAATAAAACTCTAATTCTAAAAATAATTGACTTGCAAATGAATATTCAGTGATGGGGAGTAACATAGTGTTGGCTAGGTTGTTACTTAACTTATGTACATAAAGCCGTGCATTTCACTACAGCTAAATAGTCTATTTACTGAAAAGTAGTCTTGTTCAACTCATTGATGGGTAGATGTATGTGGACTGTTCTGACGAGAGTTTTGAGTGGAGGGGGTGGAGTATAAAGACTTTGCTATGTCTTTTCATTGAAGTGTTCTTGGAAGAGTAGGGTTTTTATATCCTTTTGGAATTGTGTGAGGTCTGTGCTTCTCGGCTTTATAGGAAGGCTATTCTATAAGTCTGATGCATACATCGAGAAAGCTTGAGAACTTGTAATTTGAAGACATCGATATCTTCCTGTTTTTCTTCTTTACTGTTCAACTTTCGCATCCATATGACATTATTGAAAATACCATGGTTTGGACATCATTGTCAAGTGCAGAGATACATCTCTCACTTGAGAATCTTGTCTAGGTCTTTTATAGTCATTCTAACAAGAACAATATTTTGTCAGATTTTTTGACTCCTTGTCAATTCTTTATTGATTATTGATCCATGCAGGTTAAAGTTGTCTAACTATTTCTGTTTCTTCTCTATCAAGGATGAAATGATTGATTTTTCCAGATATCAGGATCTTTGTTTTCTTCACATTAAAGTGCAGGCCCAGTTTAAGATTGTTCCTTGATCTTGATAAGCAAAGGTTTCAGATGGCCTTCATTTTCAGTCAGTAATGTGGTATTGTCAGCACAGCGAAGGTGGTTGAGTCTTCCACCAATCTTCACACCTCAGTTGTCTTCATATAGCCCTGCTTCTCTGATGATTTATTCTGCATATGTATTAAACAAGTATTGGGAAAGAATACAGCCTTGTCAGGTGTTATGGTATACCATTGCTTCTTAATGTGGTCCAAAGTTTTCATGATTTACAATCAAAGGTTTTGCTATAGTCAATAAAACACACATATACATACAGTAGATATTATTTCAGCTCCACATCCATCTCACATCCACACTGGTGTTTCTTGCTCCTTGCCTTTTAAAATACACTAAATATAGGTAACCTATAATAAAATTACATCCCACATGCATAGCCCCAAGGTATTAGTGTACAACTAGAAGCAGTTAAGTATTAGCAGATATATCTACAGGTCCTACATGGCCATGTTGTTGCAGCCAAGCAGCTGAAAATGCTCTCATTCTCTCTCTCACCCACAGAAGGAAACACACAGACAGGCTGGCATGCAAACAGGATCTTTTAATGTGCACACAGGCCCAGACAGAGAGCCGGCACCCTCCACAAAAATCTGAGCCCCGAAGGACGTCCTACATTGTCTTATATACTGTACATTTTCAAACTCATTCTACAATCTCATTTGTCTCAGGTATTTCCTGTCCACCAATCAGCAGCCCCTGGGGGAAGGTGCCTGGGTGACCTGTCCAAACCGGTATGCTCTGGTCTGCTGATTTCTGGGCAAGGGGGTATTGTGCTCAGGCCTGGAGGGGGGGGGAAGGGTGCCTACTGAAATCTTTATGTCTTTTCTTAGCAAGCTGATCACTATGTAAGAACCTCATGGCTTGGGGGAGGGGTTACCCACAGCTAAACCTCATGGCTGCCTCACCCCCCCCCCCCCCCCATTTTTAAGTGAGACCTCAACCGCTAGGGGCGGTAGAGGGCAGTATTACTGGAGGCAAGCCGCAGAGGGGTATATTGGGTCAGGGCCATGACAGTGATAGCCGCCTTGCATTCTACCAGGGTGTCAAGGGTGGAAACTACCTGTAAGGAAAAAGGCACCTGGTTAAAATGTGTAGAAGTTGGTCGGGTAACCCCAATATGGTAAAAAAATGTAGAAAAATATATTCCAGGTTGTTTACAGTTCAGATTAGCAAGCATAGTAAAGTTCTGCATTTCACATAAACTAGACGGTACAGCAATGAGAGAGATTGACAGAAACACCCCGGTTTGTAGAGAGTTACGTATACAAAAGTCTGTCATGTTCAGAGCAGTTTGGGCAAGTAATACTGCTGTGTTAGTAGTCTCTGCACTTGTTTGAAAGCAGGTCCATGTCAGGGATAGGAGTAAGGCTAAGGCACCATTTATCATTCTGATCCCGGTTCTGGGAAAGGTGTCTCGTAAATCAGTTTCTTCGGTGGTCCAGAGTTCGTTGGTAGTCTGTTAGAACCCCTTACTGGGCAGAAAGGTCCCTCTTCAGCTTCAAACGCAGGGGTTGATCTGGAATCGGGACTGAGGTCCAGGCTGGAACAATTTCTGGTGCATTGTCTAACAGTTGCAGCTGCCAAGGAGGATAAGCAGGAAATGAAGAAGTATGGATGGAGGGTAGTTTCCATTGCTGTCTTGCCCATATGGGTGGCCTGATGGAAGGATGATAGGAATGCTGGGGCAAGGCTGTCTGGGATGACTATAACTGGAGCTGTCCCTGTTCTAGGTAACCTTATCAAACCATCCGTGTGTAACACCCCACCCTCCTCCTGACAGAAGAGATCTAATTCTCGGGTAGTGTATCTCTTGGCACATTGGCTCAGTGGGACCGGAAACAGGGGGGGGGGCTTGTAGATCCTGGGAGTCCTCTGGGAAGGACTGGGACAAAGATGGGGTTGCGACCCGCTGGGCCTCTGCATCAGCCCGTCTATTTCCCTTAGCTATCTCACTGTTTCCTTTCTGGTGGCCTCTGCAGTGCATAACGGCTACTGCTTTTGGTTGCCAGACTGCTTCTAACAGGGCCAATACCTGGGGGCCGTTCTTTATCTCAGGGCCAGCTGCAGTAACTAACCCTTTTTCCTTGTATAGGGCCCTGTGGGCATGGAGAGTAGCAAAAGTATACCGGGAGTCTGTGTATATATTCACATGATGGTTAGTCCCAAGGATTAAGGCATGGGTAGGGGCAATGAGTTCCGCCTTCTGTGCGGAAGTTCCAGGGGGCTAAGGCTGAGCTTCAACTATCACTTCCATCGTCACCCCCGCGTACCCCGCACACCTGCGGCCCTCCAACACCAGACTGCTTCCATCTACGAAGTAGGTCTCATCCGGATTGCTTAACGGCACATCTGTCAGATCAGGGCGACTGGAGACGATTGTATCCATTACTTCCAGGCAGTCGTGATCAGGTGGTCCCGGGCCAACAGGCAGGAATTTAGCAGGGCTTAAGGCTTGGTTGGTAGTTATCTGCACTCTGGGATTTCCCCATAACATGCTCTGGTATTTCAACATCCGGGAGCTGGTGAACCAGTGACTTCTTTTATGCTCCAGTAATGTTTGAACTGAATGTGGGACGGTGACTAAAAAATCTTGGCCCATGGATAGTTTATCAGACTCTTCCACCAACAAGGCTGTTGCTGCTATTGCTCTCAGGCAAGGTGGCCATCCCTTGGCCACTGGATCCAGCAGTTTAGACAGGTAGGCGACTGGCCGCGGCCAAGACCCCAGTTGTTGGGTCAAGACCCCCAAAGCTGTTCCTGCTGCTTCGTGTACATAGAGGGTGAAAGGCTTGGTAACATCCGGAAGGCTAGGGCTGGTGATGACAGTAATGCCCTTTTCAAATGTTCGAAGGCCTCCTGTTGGTCTCGACCCCATTCAAGGGGGCTCTTCTCTGGGCCCTTTGTGGATTCATAGAGGGGCTTCGCAATTTTTGCGAAGCTGGGAATCCAGATACGACAGTACCCAGTGGCCCCGAGAAAAAGTGCGTACTTGCTTGCGGGTTGTTGGCACAGGGATCCGGCACACTGCTTCCTTCCTCTCGCTCCCCAACCATTGGCTTCCTTTTGACAGATGGAATCCCAGATACTTCACTTCCAACTGGCATAACTGAGCCTTTTTCCTTGAAGCTCGGTAACCCGCATCATACAAGAGTTGGAGAAGCTCTGTGGTTGCCAGTATACATTCAGCCTCAGAGTCAGCAGCGATTTAGCAGGTCATCGATGTACTGCAGAATTACTTGTCTGCCGGGCTCTCCCGGGGGGAAACTAGCGAGGTCTTGGGCCAATGCTGAGCTGAAAATGGTGGGGGAGTTCTTGAATCCCTGTGGTAAACGAGTCCAGGTAACTTGGGACTTTCTGCCAGTAGCAGGATCCTCTTTCTCGAAGGCAAACAGGTGCTGGCTTGCAGTAGCCAGGCGTATACAAAAAAAAAAGAAGCATCTTTTAGGTCCAGTACTGAGAAGTGTGAAGCAGTCGCCAGATGAGGCCCAACAGTGTATAAGGGTTTGGTACTACTGGATGCAGAGTCACAGCGGCCTCATTAACACGACGGAGATCCTGAACAGGTCGGTAATCGGTGGTTCCCGGTTTTAGGACCGGGAGCAAAAGAGTGTTCCATGCCGATTGAGAGGGCCGCAGGATACCATGCTGTAGTAGCTGCACCAGATGATGATGAATTCCTTCCACAGCTGCCCGCGGCAGCGGGTATTGTCGCACATACAAAGGGGAGGCTCCCGTCTTCATTTCAATGCATACGGGAGGGATGTTGATGGCCATTCCGGGGGGTTTCCTTCAGCCCATACTCCAGGGGACACTGAATCCCATGTATCCAGGGAAGCCAAATCAGATTTGGGTCTGTCCTCATATAACGGCCATTCTTCTTTCTCGGTGGACGGACAGTATCAAAACCGCTGGGCCCAGGCTGGGTATTTTTAGCTCAGCCTGGCCCTCAGGCCCGAATGAGATTTGGGCCTGGAGTTTTGCCAGAACATCCTGACCCAGAAGGGGTATAGGACATTCAGGCATATACAGGAACTGGTGAGTGATGGTCCGTCCCTCCGACTGGCACGTGCGGTTTTTGCAGAAAAAAAGTCTCTGGGCCCTCTCCCCCATGGCTCCCACAATAGTTACTGATTGGGAAGAGATCGGGGCCACTTGCTGGGTGACCACTGAGTATGTTGCTCCGGTATCGACCATGAATTGCATATTCCGGTCCCCTAAATTCATGTTGACCATAGGCTCCTGGGGACCCAACAGAAACTTAGAGCCCAGTCTGGCCTAGTAGTCATCTGAGTCATAATGTTCCATAGTTGCAAGGCCTTCAATGGCTGGTCCCGGTGGAGGCAGGAAAGCATCATACTGGTCCTGCTCCCATGTAGTACGTACAGGTGCTCTCGCGCCCCTTGGGGATGGGTATCTCCCTCATCTTGTGTTATGATTTGGACACTCATGCTTCCAATGTGCTTCATTCGGGAATTCCACTGCTGCCTGCTGCCAAGGATCTATAACTCTAGCATCTGCAGGATGCGCCTCCAACCACGCGAGGGTGGCCCGCACAATGCGCGCTCGTTCTTCTGGGCTGAATAAAGTAGGAAGCAGTTGCCTAGTGTCCGACCAGGTAGGCTGGTGTGTTTGCATAATACTGGTCATAAGATCTGTCAGTTCCTGAGGCTCTTCAGTATAGGAGGCATAGTGGGTTTTCCAATTCAACAGGTCCGTGGTGGAGAAGGGGACATAAATCAGACTGGATGGTCCCACTGCCACATGCCCAGCAGCATCAAGGTACGGGAGTCCCTGTACTTGTCGTAGTGGCATTTGGAGATCATGCGACCGCAGGCGGTGGGCCAGCGGGGTGGACGGTCCAAGCTCAGCCAAAGTGCTCTCAGGGGACAAGACGGTGGCACTGGAGGTGGTACCAGGAGTGGGAGGGGTGGAGGATGTTGGAGGGGTCTGGAGGGGTGTATCCCTATGTGAAGAGGGACTGGAATCTGCAGAATCTTCCCTAACTCTGGCACCACCCACCCCAAGAGGAGGTTCTCCTGACCCTTCAACTATGGGTGGATCCTGCAGTGGTGCGGACGGGGCAAGGGGGTGAAGCAGAGAGAGAGGGCATGGAGGAATATCTGGAGAGTCCCGCCCCCGGTAGATGGGGGCGGGCGTTTGCCCCTTTTGGCGACCCACGGCCGCCACCATTATTCTACACTGATCCTCGTGGCAGTGCTGGAGCCATTTTGGCCTGTGCTGGCATATGGCCGGCCATGAATCAATATAGGGAAACTGGTCCGGGTGCTCTTTCGCTACAATTTGATGGACTAAAAACACAGTGGTCAGATCAGTGGACCCTCGGAAGGCCACAGCTTAACTAAGGCTGGCCACTCCCGCTCACATAGAACAGACAATCGAGAGGCAGAGAGGGGTACCCCGTAATCCTCCCCAAACCCAGATTTAAAATTATGAAGCATGCACTGCAGGGGTGTTTGCACCTTTGATTTTCCCGACCCCATGCTCTAATCCCAGTTCAATGACTAAATGCAATATACAATGTGAATCTTCTAATCTCACTCCGAGGAATGCAATATACAATATAAATCTTCTAATCTCAATTCAAGGAATGCAATATTCAGTGTAAATCTTCTAATCTCATTTCAGGGAATGCAATATACAATATAATCTTCTAATCTCAATTCAAGGAATGCAATATTCAGTGTAAATCTTCTAATCTCATTTCAGGGAATGCAATATACAGTGTAAATTTTCTAATCTCAGTTCTGGGAATGCAATATAGAATATAATCCAGGTAACAGGCAGAATTTGGTTGCACAAAACACACAGGACCACAAAGGGAAAAAGAAAGAGGGAAAACAGAAAACAGAGACGTCTCAGCAGTGAATACTCATACACTCTCTTTCCTCAGTAGCAGTCATTACAAATACACATTACACACACTCTCTCTAGCTGTAGCATAGGATTTAACTTTTACCATGAGGATAATAGTAATATGAGAAATATAGCTAGCTATTTTTCTAATGTCCACTAGATGGAGCTCCAGGATCACTTTACGTGCTGTTTCTTCTGTTTAGTACCTCAGTGTAGGGAATTCTTAAACGTGGATTCTATGCATTCTAACCTTAAGGAGATCTAACACTAGGAGCACATGGCAGCACAAAAGAAACCCCCAACAATAGGAGCACATGGCAACACAAAAGAAGCCCCCAACACTAGGAGCACATGAAAACACAAAGAAGCCCCCAAAACTAGGAGCACATGGCAACACAAAAGAAGCCCCCAACACTAGGAGCACATGGCAGCACAAAAGAAACCCCCAACACTAGGAGCACATGGCAACACAAAATAAGCCCCCCACACTAGGAGCACATGGCAGCACAAAAGAAGCCCACAACACTAGGAGCACATGGCAGCACAAAAGAAACCCCCAACACTAGGAGCACATGGCAACACAAAAGAAACCCCCAACACTAGGAGCACATGGCAGCACAAAAGAAACCCCCAACACTAGGAGCACATGGCAACACAAAAGAAGCCCCCAACACTAGGAGCACATGGCAGCACAAAAGAAACCCCCAACACTAGGAGCACATGGCAACAAAAAAGAAGCCTCCAAGTATGCTTCATTAGAGACAGCGTGTGTAGGTTCTAAATAAATCGCCCCAATCATCGGAGAATTGCGATCAGCACAATTATTAATAAACAGCTTGAAAGGCACACTTAAAGGGGTCAAGTGCTAATGTTTTGGTCATTTTGAGAAGTTTTGGCAGCGCTTTAAAATGCTTTAAGGTACCCGAGGTTACTGCAACCATTTTTGGCGCTCACAAGCGCCCCCCCCCCTTTTCCCCACAGACTGGATGAGCAGTGGTTTCAGGGCCTCTGGGGCCCTTACTCGGACTGCTCGTGTGGGTGATCAAGCCGCTACAGATTACAGAGTTACCGAATTACAGAATATCCCAAAGCAGTAATGTAAGAGTACTCACCAGATCTCTGATCAGAGAAAGTTTGGATGCCAGTCTATCCAGCCGGTTTTCAATCGGGGGGGTCAGCAGGGACCGACCGATCACACAAGTCAAGGTGTCCTTCCGGTGCACAAAAGGGGCCCGGTGGCGCCAAGGACCGTTAATCACCTGGAGGGGACGGTCCCTGACCGGTGGAGGCCCGATGCTGCAAGAGCAGAAGTCTTCCCACCGTGGGTGTGATGAGAGAGGCTTTTTGTTTAATTTAATAGGGTCCCACCTGGGGTGCCAAATGTTGCAGCCAAGCAGCTGAAAATGCTCTCATTCTCTCTCTCACCCACGAAGGAAACACACAGACAGGCTGGAATGCAAACAGGATCTTTTAATGTGCACACAGGCCCAGACAGAGAGCCGGCACCCTCCACAAAAATCTGAGCCCCGAAGGACGTCCTACATTGTCTTATATACTGTACATTTTCAAACTCATTCTACAATCTCATTCGTCTCAGGTATTTCCTGTCCACCAATCAGCAGCCCCTGGGGGAAGGTGCCTGGGTGACCTGTCCAAACCGGTATGCTCTGGTCTGCTGATTTCTGGGCAAGGGGGTATTGTGCTCAGGCCTGGAGGGGGGGGGGGAAGGGTGCCTACTGAAATCTTTATGTCTTCTCTTAGCAAGCTGATCACTATGTAAGAACCTCATGGCTTGGGGGAAGGGTTACCCACAGCTAAACCTCATGGCTGCCTCAATATTACTGTCTAAAATCAGTCTCAACAATTATTGCTCTAGAAAATGCCTTCAAGGAGTTGGCCCTATCCTGAAAAATAGATTTTGCTATTGTTTCATTTCCTGACATTTGGCAGAGAAGAAAGTTCCTCATTACTGGCTTGCTCTTCATTTATGATATCTAACATTGTATGTTTGGTATTATCTTTACATTTCAATTCACCAGGCAGTCGCTGAACTAATTCCCTTGCTTATCTCTCTTGCAATTTTCCATACTTGTAAAATCTCATACCATTCTTAAATGTAAATACACGTGTTATTAAATATTTTAGAAATTTATCAGCATTATTTCATACTCTGCTAACCTTACTGTTCTGTTAAGCCTTAGCTGTTTGCACCTTTCCTGTATCTTTATCTTTTTTGATTATTAAGGTCATCAAATGCAAGCTGTGTTTGTTTAGAATCACATGCCTTGCTGTTGCAGAAAGGTCTCATTCTCTAAATAAAAATATTTGATCAATATAAATTCCAAGACTTCATGGAATTCTTCAAACTCTGCAAAACTTAACACAACCAGGTGCTTAATGCAAACTGAGTACCCAATTAGAGTATAATAAGGTGCAAAATGGTTTAGAAACAAGGCAGATAGCTCCAGTCATTAGGGACAAGCTGAGCCAGTTTTGATTTCTCAACTCTGCATGCATGGACTTGTGAATCTGAATGATAAAAGAGAGACTGAGCCAAAAAAAACCAAGCTTCAGAATACCAAAGGCTGCAAAATAATTCTGTGAAAGATGTGGGGTGTGGGGGGTGGGGGAGGAATCAGGATAACCTGTGAATCCAGGGTCTTCTCACACATCCTGGATCCTATTTCTCTGCTTCAGCCTCTACAGAAAAGTGAGTCACAGTCCACCTCTGCCATTTTAGATTTTGTATCAGCTAGGTACCAACACAACTGTGGTAATGTGATTTAATGCACATTGGGCCCATTTTTCAAGGTCATTTGCGCGGTTTACAAACCTGTAACCCATGTAAATGCCCCTAAGCAGGATATTCAGAGGGACTAACATGGGGCATATAGCGGTCGTGCCTGTGGATATTCAGTGGGACTAACATGGGGCATATAGCGGTCGTGCCTGTGGATATTCAGTGGCACTAACATGGGGCATATAGCGGTCGTGCCTGTGGATATTCAGTGGCTCTAACATGGGGCATATAGCGGTCGTGCCTGTGGATATTCAGTGGCACTAGCCATGTGCTACATGGTTAGCATCAGGGAATTCTGTGGACAGTACCTGGGGATAACTGGTCAGCAGCGATATTCAGTCACTGTCCGATTATCCCTCCAATGGCAAAAGTTAACGTTTGCTGTATTAACAGGGCAACGACTGAATATTGCCACAGCCCATTTAGCTTCCAGCTTCTGCATCTGACTCTAATAGTCAATGCTAGTGACTGGATATGGCCCCGACCTTCAATATCCACGTTTAGTGTTCTGCAAAGATGGCTAGACACTGTGATCACGCTAGATCCTACTGCTGAATGTCGAGCCCATTATTCTCAAAAGGGCCTATTTCCTAACTAAAGGGCATTTTTACTAATGTATAGTAACCCATTTGAGGGGTTTTAACCTATTCTAATAGTTACCATGAAGTAGAGGAGAAGCCTAGTCGTTAGAGCAACAGCCTAATACCCAAGAGATGAGGGTTTGATTCCTCCTTGTGGCCTTGAGCAAGTCACTTTACCCACCATTGCCTCAGACGTTTTGTTGTGACTATCCATTGGGTTTTCGTGGCAAGATACGGAAGTAGATCGCCAGGCCTTTCTTTCGCACAGTTTAATTTAGTGGTGTTACCGTTGTCAGAGAACAGCACTAAAAACAAGTTGGTAAAAAACAGGCTGTGGTGAGAAATGCATGCTAGCCATTTTCTGTGGGTTACAGTAGGAATGAGGTTGGCTATGGACAGAGGTTGGGCATAACCTACTCTGACAGCTATCTTGTAGTGTTATAGTGCAGCTGCACATCCCATCTGAAGAGATGGTGTTAAGTGCAATCAGCATTCAGGTAGCATGGTTTCTGTCCCAACACCCCTCCCCCCCAATAAAAAAAAAATAAGAGCAGCAAGTGCCAATGGCATGGAACCAATCCATGATCTAGTTATATGCTCTGTGCCCCCCCCCCCCTCCATCAAACTCTGACCTAGCTGCATATCCTTACATACAGATGCAATCCCTCAATATATTCCTCCTCTGACCACAAACACCCCCCCCCCACACACACACACACATCAGTACAATGCCACTTCCTGGCACTTACCCAAAATTGCCATTGGTCTTTACTGGATGGGACAGCAGCTGTCATTCCTGCCCTGTTGCTGCCTGGGTTGAAAATTGTGCATTTGGACCCTAATGGTAATCTCATGGTGCTCCAACTAGACGTCCTTGTGCCTTATTTAGTACCAGCAGCAGCAGCAGTAAACACAGAGATAGACAGGCTCACACAGTGACACACATAGATGCAGTCAGATGAGGCAGGACTTTAAAAATAGGCAGAGAGCAAGAGGGAGAAAGAGGAGGGGGGGGGGGGGAGGAGAGACTGTACTGTAGAAATGGCAAAGAAAGTAAGAGACCAGAGAAGAGAAAAGTATGAGGAGGAAGAGTGACTGGCTGAGCACGAACTCTGTTGCTAAACTGCAGCAAGGAGCACCAAACGATACTTCAGTTCCCAAAAGACAACTTCTGAGTTGATTTGGAGTTTTATAGGTGTAACTGTTGGGGCCCACTTGTACTGACTGACGTAGGTGTGTCACAAAATCAGAAAATACATAGTTGTACCTGTTCTGGGGCTCTGCCTAGTGCATGCCCATTCTTCTCCCAGAGCACATCCCTTTTTGGAGGGATTTGCTATTCTGCGGCATTACCTATCTACCGCATATTGTCGCTCGATATACAGTGGTGTGAAAGGTCACCTCTCTATACACATACATACTGTATATGTGCATTTTGCAAGTGTACTGTACATGGTGCCTGTCTCATACACTTACCCCTTGAAGTTGTATCTGATATTTGGGTAGCACCACGTCAGTGGATAAGTTCTCCATTCAGAGACTGATCCCATAACATGGGAGTGGAGGAGTAGCCTAATGGTTAAAGCACTGGCTTGGGAACCATGAGACCAAGGTCTGATCCTCACTAGCACTCCTTGTGGTCCTTGGGCAAGTCACTTAACCCTCCATTTCCTCAGAAAAATCCAAGTTATCAATATCCCTGTTTAAGGTACATTACCAAGTTTCAATGTAAACTGTTTTGACTAAAATAATAAAGCATTATAAAAACAAAACAAAACCCTGTTAAATAAATACAATAAGGAGCATGCACATCTAGCCTGTAGACACATATAAATTAAAAACAGACCCCATTTGAAGCTGATTTGACATCTGCGGATCTGAACATGGCTGTGGGTCTGGAATTGGGCAAATAGACATGTTTACAGCATGGACAAAGGTGGAGCTTGCAGACAGATGCAGGCATGGGCAAAGGTGGAGCTTGAACACAGATGCAGACATGGGCAAAGGTGGAGCTTGCACACAGATGCAGGCATGGGCAAAGGTGGAGCTTGAACACAGATGCAGGCATGGGCAAAGGTGGAGCTTGCAGACAGATGCAGGCATGGACAAAGGTGGAGCTTGCACACAGATGCAGGCATGGACAAAGGTGGAGCTTGCACACAGATGCAGGCATGGGCAAAGGTGGAGCTTGCACACAGATGCAGGCATGGGCAAAGGTGGAGCTTGCACACAGATGCAGGCATGGGCAAAGGTGGAGCTTGCACACAGATGCAGGCATGGGCAGAGGTGGAGCTTGCACACAGATGCAGGCATGGGCAAAGGTGGAGCTTGCACACAGATGCAGGCATGGGCAAAGGTGGAGCTTGCACACAGATGCAGGCATGGGCAAAGGTGGAGCTTGCACACAGATGCAGGCATGGGCAAAGGTGGAGCTTGCACACAGATGCAGGCATGGGCAGAGGTGGAGCTTGCACACAGATGCAGGCATGGGCAAAGGTGGAGCTTGCACACAGATGCAGGCATGGGCAGAGGTGGAGCTTGCACACAGATGCAGGCATGGGCAAAGGTAGAGCTTGCACACAGATGCAGACATGGGCAAAGGTGGAGCTTGCAGACAGATGCAGACATGGACAAAGGTGGAGCTTGCACACAGATGCAGGCATGGGCAAAGGTGGAGCTTGCACACAGATGCAGGCATTGGCTATGCAAAATAATAGAGAAACAAATCCCCATCAGTATTTTTGGATGTGGGTAAATGTTGTGGATATCGCAGTGGCAACTATATTCTGAAAAGTACACATTTCGGATCCTGCCCATCCCCAAAATGTACCCATGGGCGCCGTGCCCCTTGGGAAAAATGTGCACCTAAGCTGCTTATCACAGACAGTAGCTTGCTGATGCACACTAGACATAAATACCAATGAGAAATGTTAGCTGCTGCAACCTAGTCTATATACCGGTACTCCTCATGCCCTGAAAAGTGCCAGGTAAGCCCAGTGCACCCCAATATGGTATATACGAATGTTAAATATGAACATGTATATCTTGCATCAAATGGTACGTGGCATTAGGAATCGACCCCAGTGATTCTTGCCCTAGTCAGCTCTACAAACATGCTTTAAACTGCTAGGGATGGACACTTACCAAGTGCACAAAACCTGGAACTAACATTGCAGTTCCCCAAAGGATGCATAAAATGGCTGAGCAACACGTTTGCCCTTTTTCGTGCCTATAAGTGCACTCATTCTGCTGCTCCGCATTACCTTTCCTCTTATCTCTCCCTCTCCTCGGGAACTCCGCTCTTCTGGCAGATCACTTCTATCTGTGCCCTTCTCTTCCACTGCCAACTCCAGACTTTGCTCCTTTCACCTTGTTGCTCCTTATGCTGGAAGAAACTACCTGAGTTTGTATGTCAGGCTTCTTCTCTGGCCCTTCTCAAAACCAAGCTGAATGCTCACCTCTTCATTGCCATTTTTGGATCTGATCTGCCTATTCTCCCTTGTATATCCTTTCCATTCCCCCTAGATGTATCCTGTCCCCAGCTACTGTGCTGTCTAGATTGTAAGCTCTGCCGAGCAGGGACCTTCTTTTACGTGTATCTGTGCAGCGCTGCATATGCCTTGTAGTGCTATAAAAATGATCAGTAATAGTAGGGTGTCTTTTTGGCTATGGCATCTGATTCCCACATATCTGGGTACTGGCATTTCTCACAGCAGCTACACCTGTCCCATCATGGTGTATGTCAGTCTGTATATATCCGCTATTGATAGGGCAGCCCTGTCTGCCTCCCATGGTCTGCTTTGTGGCACTTCTCCTCTAGTCAGGCCTGTGTGGGCATTGGAGGGGAGATCCCTGTGCCATCATACCAAGTAGCAAGACTCCAAATATATCACCACACTTGCAGCTGTCATAGATCCTGACCTTTGTAGGGATGCAGGCTGCATGGTACAGTCCGGGGAATATTGGCACAACATCAGTCATGTCTCCCAGTGCCTGGCACAGTGGATGTATGGCTGCTCTATCACACTGCCAACAATATCTGATCTTAGAATACCCTAGGAAAAATAATCCAGAAGAAATTGGCATAGGTTCCCTATGACTAGGAGACATGCAGTGAAGCTACAGTGTAACCCGTTTAAGACTAATAAGGGAAAATACTTTTTCACTTAACGAGTAATCAAGCTCTGGAATTAGTTACTGGAGGATGTAGTAAAAGCTGTTATTGTAGCTGGGTTTAAAAAAGGTTTGGACAAGTTCCTGGACAAAAGATCCATAAACCATTAAGAAAGAAGACCCAGGTAATCCACTGTTTCCCCCAATACAAGCATTATGGAACCTGGAATTAACAACAGAAGAGAAGAGCACAGATTTGCCAGAAAAGCAGAGTTCTCACCCAAACAAGAATCCTTTCCCTGCTCGTGCCCATACTGTCCTTACATCAACAGTCCCGTTTTTCAGAACACGGTAACAGAAACAGAAATATGACAGCAGAAAAAGACCACATGGCCTATGTAACCTTCTCTTCCATATCAACTAGTACAATAGTCCTTTTTTTCCCATAGAGATCCTCTGTGTCTGTCCCATGCGTTTTTACATTCAGATACTATCCTCATCTCTACCACCTCCACTGGGTGACTATTCCACGCATCTACCACTCTTTCAGTAAAGAAACATTTCCGCATATTTCTCCTGAGTCTATCCCCTTTCACCTTCATCCTTTGTCCCCTTGTAGCAGATTTTGCATTCAATCAAAAGAGGCTCTCCTCCTATGCATTCATGCTACGGAGGTATTTAACTATCGGTGTCATATCATCTCTAGCCCGCCTTTCCTCTAAAGTATACATATTTAGATCCTTAAGTCTGTCCTCATATGCTTTATAATGAAGACCACTAACCATTTTAGTAGCCACCCTCTGCACCGACTCAACCTGTTTTTATATTCTTTTGAAGGTGCGGTCTCCAGAATTGCACTCGATACTCCAAATGAGGTGACACCAAAGACTTATACAGAGGCACTATCACCTCCTTTTTTCTGTTGGCCAGACCTCTCTATGCACCCAAGCATCCTTTTGGCTTTCACAGTCTCCTTTTCTACCTGTTTAGCTACTTTAAGATCGTCGGACACAATCACACCCAGGTCCAACTATTCTTTTATGGACAGAAGTACTTCACCCCCTACACTGTACTGCTCCTTTGGATTTTTGCAGCCCATAGAAACATAGAAACATAGAAACATGATGACAGAAAAAAGACCACATGGCCTATCTAGTCTGTCCTTCCATAACAACTACAACAGTCCCCTTTTTACCCAAATGCAAGACACTGCATTTTTTAGCATTAAATCTCAGCTGCCAAATTTTTGACCATTCTTCAAACTTAGCTAGATCCCTTCTCATGCTATCTACTCCTTCCTGGTTGTCTACTCTATTGCAGATTTTGGTGTCATCTGCAAAGATGTAAAACTTACCCGATAGCCCTTCCACAATATCACTAACAAAAACGTCACAAAGAATCAGTGCAAGGACAGATCCCTGTGTCACACCACTGGTAACCTCCTTCTCCTCAGATTGCGCTCCTTTTATCTGTACCCTTTATCGCTTCCCACTTAACCAATTTCTAACCCAATCAGTAACTTTATGGTCCATCCCTAGGGTGCTCAGTTTGTTTATAAGTTGCCTGTGTGGAATGGTGTCAAAGTCTTTACTGAAATCCAAGTACACCACATCTCCCTCAGTCCAACTTCCTGGTCACCCAGTCAAAGAAATAAATCAGATTTGTCTGACAAGACCTGCCTCTGGTGAATCTATGCTGCCTCTGATCCTGCAATCCATTGGACTGCAGAAACCTCCATATTTTCTCTTTCAGCGGTGTTTCCAATAATTTACTCACCACAGAGGTTAGACTAACCGGCCTGTAGTTTTCAGCCACATCCTTACTTCCGCTTTTGTGTAAAGGGACCATATATGCCTCTCTCCAGGACTCTGGCACCACTCCCCACTCCAAAGAGGCATTGAAAAGGTCAGTCCGTGAAGCTGCAAAAATGTCTGTCTCAAAGTTCCTTCAGTATTATTGGATATATCCCATTTCCACCGCCTGCTCCTCTCCAGCCCAGCCACTGCTCTCCCGATCGGGGAGAAGCACGCCGGAGCAACGCTGCTCCTCCAGCCTGCTCTGCCCAAACGGGGCTGAGCAGCCAATGTTTAAAAGAAGCGCCGGCAGGCGCACAGGCCTTTCCACCACCTGCTCCCCTCCGGCCCAGCCACTGCTCTCCCGATCGGGGAGAAGCACGCCGGAGCAACGCTGCTCCTCCAGCCTGCTCTGCCCAATCGGGGCTGAGCAGCCAACGTTTAAAAGAAGCGCCGGCAGGCGCACAGGACTTTCCACCACCTGCTCCCCTCCGGCCCAGCCACTGCTCTCCCGATCGGGGAGAAGCACGCCGGAGCAACGCTGCTCCTCCAGCCTGCTCTGCCCAATCGGGGCTGAGCAGCCAACGTTTAAAAGAAGCGCCAGCAGGCGCACAGGCCTTTCCACCGCCTGCTCCCCTCCGGCCCAGCCACTGCTCTCCCGATCGGGGAGAAGCACGCCGGAGCAACGCTGCTCCTCCAGCCTGCTCTGCCCAATCGGGGCTGAGCAGCCAACGTTTAAAAGAAGCGCTGGCAGGCGCACAGGCCTTTCCACCGCCTGCTCCCCTCCGGCCCAGCCACTGCTCTCCCGATCAGGGAGAAGCACGCCGGAGCAACGCTGCTCCTCCAGCCTGCTCTGCCCAATCGGGGCTGAGCAGCCAACGTTTAAAAGAAGCGCCGGCAGGCGCACAGGCCTTTCCACCGCCTGCTCCCCTCCGGCCCAGCCACTGCTCTCCCAATCGGGGAGAAGCATGCCGGAGCAACGCTGCTCCTCCAGCCTGCTCTGCCCAATCGGTGTTGAGCAGCCAACGTTTAAAAGAAGCGCCGGCAGGCGCACCCGCGCCTGAGGGCCTCGCCAGAGGGCCCTTTGGCATAGCCCTTAGGCGCGGACCATAGGAGCAAGGCTGAAGAGTTGCTCCTTCGTACTACACGCCGGCAGAAGTACCCTTACTGACCTCCATCCTTCATCAACAGCTCTGTGATACCAACGTACAATCAACCAGCTGGAGCTCCCTGGAAGTCGAACTACCTTCCATCACAAAAGAAACAGACCATCCATCGATCTCAGCAAGTATAACACTCCCTAATGATTTAGCTATAGCAGAGACTTCCAGCATACCAAATTATAGCGATATACTGTTGTCAGTAGACCCTACTGTTATCAATAGACCTTACTGTTGTCAGTAGACCTTACAGCACTATTAAGAGTCACACTTACTGTTGTCAGTAACCCATGTAATATTACTAGTAACCTCATATACTGTTGTCAATAATCCTTGATATCAGTAACCCATATAACATAGTCAGTAGCCTCATATACTGTTATACTACTGTCAGTAACCTATATAACACTGTCAGTAGACCATATTGCACTGTTAGAAACTCTTTTACTGTTGTCAGTAAACTACCTAACACTATTAGTAGCCTCATATACTGTTGCCAGTAGCTTAATGTAATACTACTACTAGAAGTCTCATATATTGTTGTCACTAACCTATATAGCATTGTTAGTAGCCTCATATACTATTGTACTATCACCAGCAAACCTCCACCTAATACATAATGTCTCCAATAAAATGTACAAACCTCTCCCTCACTCTCCTACTAATAACACTCCTAGCACAACACATTTACACATACAAATCCAATCAAAGCCCCTTCACCAACATCCCCATTATTCATAACCACTATCAGAACCCATATAGCATCCCCACCACCCAAAACTTATTTCAAAACCCGCAACACATAATAACATCCTCGCACTCCCACAACCATTCTTCACGTCACGACTCAGGCAGACGCCCCCACAGACTTATCCAAATAAAATGTCAATCACAAAACAATATAAAGGACAACACAGCTAATATAGACACTAAAACCAAGCTCTACCTAATAAATATCAGATCCATACGAAACAAAATACCAATAATACCTGGGTTTTTATCTTTTATCATATCGTTGATTAATCGATTATAATCAACGATATGATAAAAGATAAAAACCCAGATATTATCTGCATCACTGAGACATGGCTCTCACCCACAGACACCATACTATTAAACCAAATAACCACGCATCAATATGATGTATTCACCTGCCATCGCAATATAAAAAGAGGTGGTGGCGCACTCATACTTACCAAAAACGTCCTACAATATACCTTAACAAGCCTGAATAATATAGATGGAATGGACATCATTAATATACAAAGCAAAACCATGGCACTCTCCCTCATATATAGACCACCCTCAGCTGATCAAAAAAACCTATCCTCCATCCTTGAACTTGCATGCACAGCATCACAAAACAAACCACTAGTAATTCTAGGTGACCTAAACCTCCCCTCACTAAATAAACCCCAATCAGATAACTTCATGGATGCCATGAACCAAATGGGATATACACAGATAGTTCATACCCCCACACACATAAAAGGTAACACTTTAGATCTCATCTTCCTCCCTTCCTCCCTTAATAACCACCAACAATTCACACCCCCAACTACAACAGAAGTACCATGGTCCGATCATCACCTCATAACACTCCACCTCCCAGCACAAGCAACACCAAATACAACAAGCACATCTCCCCATTTATCATGCTTTGCCCACTTTGACAAGGATACATTCCTTAACAAAGTATTACCAGCACTCGACGAAAACCCCCTGACATCAACTCCGCTATAAATCACTGGAACTTAACAATACATGAAGCAGCTATCCCCACACGTAATAGGCATAGACAAACGAAAAAGTCAGAAAAATGGTTCACCAAAGAACTAGCAAAACTAAAAAAACAACTAAGAAAACAGGAAAAGAGATGGAGAAAAACTAAAACAGATGAAAATAAATCTCAATATATGAACACACTTAACGAATACAAAAACGCAATAAACAAATCGAAAAGGGATTACCACTCTAAAGTAATAAATCTAGCCATCAACCGACCTAGAGAACTATTTTCAATTGTAAAAACACTAACTAAAACAAAGAACTCCGAGCCAAAGCTACCAACAATAAGCATTCAAACCTTAGCATCCCACTTTGCCGAAAAACTAAAATCTAAACCCAATACTTTAACACCAATACTGACTACAAACACCAATATCAATAACAACTGGACAACTTTCCACACTGTGGATTGAAAACAGCTCATTAAAATCATAACAATGATCAACACGACTACCTCCCCACTCGATCCTTGCCCAGTGTCCTGGATTAAACATACAAAGGAAGAACTTGCTGAAAACATCCAATACATGGTGAACCTGTCCCTTTCGCAGGGCATTATGCCAGATGCTCTAAAGCTCACAACGCTTCGCCCAATAATAAAAAACAATAAACTTGACTCAAAAGACCCCAATTCATACAGACCAATAGCTAGCATTCCTTTTATAGCTAAAATTATAGAAAAGTCAATTCAACTACAATTACAAGAGCATATTGATGAACATAAACCCCTTGAATCACACCAATTCGGTTTTCACCCTTTTCACAGAGTGGAAACCCTCTTGATCACACTGATTGACCACCTCATCAAAGGCACAGATGTCAACAATCAGGGTTTCCTACTACTCTTTATTGACATCTCGGCCGCCTTTGACAACATCAACCACCCCATCTTGATTAACAGACTAGAAAACTTAGGAATAGGTGGAACTGTTCTCAAATGGTTCAAGTCCTACATCACACATAGACTAATACGTGTCCAGATAGATCAAGAAGCATCAGAAACCTTCCCCCAAGGACAAGGTATATCTCAGGGATCAGCCCTTTCTGCCCTTCTATTCAACTTATACCTGCAACCTATCACAAACATATTTAGAAAACACAAGATTAATCACTTTATATATGCTGACGATATCATGCTCGTTATCCCCATAACCACAAAAAACCACACTTACGGCAACCTAGCTGAGTGCATGGCTGAAACCACCTCTTGGATGGAAACTAACTACCTCAGCATTAACCTTAAAAAAACGGAAGCAATGTTTGTTACAAGAACACCTGTGACTGAGGACACGTTTCCAACAACAATCTCAATCAACAATACATCTATACCCGTTAAAAAAGAGGTAAAATACTTGGGTGTAATAATAGACCATACACTCACCATGACACCACACATAAAGCAGACAGTAAGAACCATATTTCTTAAACTCAAAACCATACAACATCTAAGGCCCCTCTTGGATACACATGACTTTAGATCGGTTGTTAATACACTCATCACACCCCATTTTGATTACTGCAACAGTCTCCTGATTGGCCTGCCTCAAAAAACCACATACCTATTACAAAGAGCCCAGAACATCTGCGCAAAGATAACTACTAAAGCTCGCCTAACAGACCATGTGACCCCTATACTCCTAGTTCTACATTGGCTCCCTATAAACAGCCGTATCAAATACAAAATTCTCCTAACAACATTCAAGCTTCTAAATGACTTTGCCCCATCACATCTAACAACATTACTTCAGACCCCATCTGAATCGAGAGCTCGCAGACAAAATGCAGTCCACTCACTTGACATACCAAATTCATTCAAGAAGACTAAAAAATCCACAAGTGACAGAGCCTTCTCGTTCACTGCCCCCATGCTCTGGAATGATCTCCCACTAGACCTCCGCTCCATAAAGGACCTTGCCCAATTTTGGAAGGAACTCAAAACATATCTATTCTCTGAACACTTCCAAATCTCCTACCCCTCTAGCTATGTTCCACAACATCCACAGACATACCAACTCAGAACCCCCCTAAACCACAACTAGATAACCTCACACAGCCCCCTCACACACACAAAACTCTTGGTAAAATGGAAATAAATTCCACCACACTCACATGATGCACGATTATCTTGTAAACCACTGTATTGAATCACTTGTAAATAACCTATGTAAATAGTTTGGACAGTTTTCACACCTGTCACTACTGTAAAAAGTTAGAAAGTTTCTCAGTTTCTCTGTTTCAATGTAATGTATACAGTAGTACACATAATTTGTTAATCTATTCCATGTAAAAGTTAGAAAGTTTCCATGTAAAAAGTTAGAAAGTTTCCTGTTCCATGTAAAGTATACAGTAGTATACATAATTTGTTCCATGTAAACCACCCCTGATCACTGGAAGGGGCGGTATAGAAGAAATAAGTAAATAAATAAATAAATTTGGTCCCATCACTTTGTCTACTTTTAGTTTAGCTAGTTCCTCACAAACAGTCTTCTGAAAATCGTTTGAGATCCTCATCGCTTCCATTCCTATAACATGGACGTTTCTGAGAAACATTTAATGCATGCATGGGCCTTTCATGAATATGCTTTCTATGTCTCTACAGCTGACTACATCCCTGTTCTGCCCCTTCTGGGCATGTTCTGAGATTCCCATGCTAGCGCCGTGGACGTGCACGACAACAGCATTTCAGAATATGGTTGAGGAAGTTTTTGGCACATAAACATCCCCGCTGCATGTACAAACCCCTTATTTGTGTTCTGGAATGACTCGCTTAGTGGTTGAATTCAACCACTTAGTTGGGTAACGTTTTGCCTAGCCCTGGAATATTTCCAGCCATGCCCATTTTTTACATGGATAGCTCTGGCTATTTAGTGATTTCAGTGCCAAAGTTATCCATTCCAGTGACTCTGATTTGAAAAATTAAAAACATTTATGCAGTTGATGCTAATGCCGACAACAAAAGTGCTTTGGAATACTGATCAGATGGGTTTAAGCCAAATTCAGCTTCAGATTAGGACCCTATGTACTAAAGGGTTAGATAGTCCGGCTGAGAGGGATATTCAGTAGTGCTGTCCGGATAGCGCTGCTGAATATTTCCTCTGATCACTCTGGCACGATATGAAGAGTGGCAGGGCAGTCCGTGGGCAGAGCTGAAGTGGAGATAGTACTTATCCAGATAGTGGTGACTTTCAGTGCTGCTAACTGGATAACACGTGTGACAGCTTTTTTGTTGTCCTATGCAGATTGTCTGTCCAGACAGTAGCTACAGTAAATATCATCACTATCCAGATAACATAGTAAATGATGGCAGATAAGACCAGCGTAGTCCATCTAGTCTGCCCAGTAAGGTGGCCAGAGTTTTAAAGTTGCACCTGACAAGCCGTGCAGGTTACTTCCCCTCTATACCTTTGTTGAAGGTTGTATCTGCTGCTCTATGCAGGTTACCAAAACTTGACTAGTACCTATTTCCCCCTCGCTTTATGACAATTGGGTTTTACCAACTGTGACTTCACATTGCTAGTGTGTATGATCATATGCCCCATTCATTGGGCATGTTGGAGAGGAAAGTTCATTTGCGCCTTAATGAACACAAAAGTCAGATTGCGAATAAGGTGGAGTCAGCTCCCTTGGTGGATCATTGGATACAATAGAATCATGCAATTACTGATATGCAATGGCATGTAATTGATCAACAGCTGCGATCATGGCATTGTACATGATTAAATACTGCCATCTTTTTTACTTTGTGACATTGTTCTTGAGGTGGAGTGAGCTGTTTGCCAGTTTCGTCCATCTACAGTTTTCTAATATTCGTAAGAATATAAGACATGCCATACTAGGTCATACCAAGGTCCATGAAGCCCAGTATCCTGTTTCTAACAGTGGCCAATCCAAGTCACAAGTACCTGACAGGTTCCCAAAAAGGCACAATGGTTCCATAATGCTCGTCCTGGGGTAAGTAGTTAATTTCCCAGTTCCTCTTTAATAATGGTTTATGGATCTTTCCTCTAGGAATTTGTCCAAATCTTTTTTTAAACCCAGCAGCACGAACAGCTTTTGTCACATCCACTGGCAACGAATTCCAGAGTTTGATTATGCATTGAATAGAAACATATTTTCTCTTATTAGTCTTAAATTTGTTACATTGTAGCTTCATCGTGTGTCCACTAGTCTTTCTACTTTTTGATAGTGTATACAACCCATCTACATTTACCCATTCCACTCCATTCATTAATTTATAGACGTCTATCATATCCCCCTCAGCCATCTCTTTTACAAGTTGAAGACCCCCAACCTTTTAAGCCTGTCCTCATAGAGGTATCCTTCCATCCCCTTTACAATTTTTGTCGCTCTTCTCTGTACCTTTTCTAATTCCGCTATATCCCTTTTAAGATATGGCAACCAGAATGGCACACAATATTCAAGGTGCTATTGCACCATGGAATGATACAGAGGCATTATAATATCCTTCGTTTTATTCCCCATTCCCTTCCTTATGATTCCTAGCATTCTAATTGCTTTCTTGGCCACCACTGTACACTGGGCAGAGTGATCCAATGTATTCTCCATGATGATGCCTAAATCTTTTTCCTGGGTGGTGGTTTCTAAGGTGGCACCTTGCATAGTTTGGATTGCTCTTTCCTAGGTGAACAAATTAGCATTTGTCCACATTTAATTTCATCTGCCATTTGGACGTCCAGTCTTCCAGTTTATCAAAGTCCTCTTGCAATTTTTCACAATCCTTTTACGTTTTAACAACTTTGAATAATTTTGTGCCATGTGGTCTGCACTTCCAAGATGGTATTTTTTAAACAACACCCATGCTTGATGTGAACCTTCAACCTTTGTAGCTCCTCCTTTTAGTTTCTTCTTAACTATTTTCTTCATTTTATCATAGTCTCCCTTTTGAAAGTTAAAAGGTAAGTACTGTGGATTTCCTTGCCATCCTCCCTCTATTTATTAAATCGACTGTGATCATGCTGCTGTATGATCACTGCTGCCAAGTGGCCCAAACACTGTTATCTCTTGCACTAGATCCCGTGTTCCACTAAGGACTGGGTCCAAAATAGCTTCCCCACTTGTCAGGTCGTGAACCAGCTGCTTACATTTCATTACCCTTTCAATAATAGCCCAAGGCAGAATACAATAACATACAGTGTACTTTAAACTACACATAAACACAACCCTCCTACCTAGTCAAAAAATAAAATATAAAATAATGAGCTCCGTATTTAACTGTGCTTCCACCATCAAAAACGTAAATGTATAACTGGCCATCCAATATTTGTTTTTTCAGTACATGTATATCTCTGAATATTCAGTTCTATGTTTAGAAATTAGGCTTGCTATTTACTAGTTAGAATTTTAACATATATGCTTTGTGGTAGAATCTCGCTGCTAAAGTATAACTATTTTTACTGCTTTCAGTCTGTCTCAAATCACACCTCTTTTCTAGATAGAGTTAGCCAATTCGGTCTATAGCATTCCTCATTTATCCAGTGGCCTTATAAAAAAGCTTTTATGAGGGTTAGTCCTACCAGTGACTATATAAATGCCTTTGAACATCCGGCCCATTATAACACAACAATAATAACACACATTTCTGGGGTACTACTAGTAATCCTACTACTGAGCATTTGTGTAGCGCTACAAGATGTACGCCGCGCTGCACAGACCCATGTAAAAGACGGTCCCTGCTCATCAGTCAAAACAAACAACACAGTAGCTGTAGACATGGGATACATCTAGGGAGAATGGTAAGGAAACACAAAGGAGATCAGGTGAGTCAAGATCCAAAAGCGGCAGCGAAGAGGTGAGTTTTCAGCCTGGACTTAAGAAGGCGCTTGACGTACAGACGCTTTCAAATTTCACTGGTACCCACACAGAGAAAAGTATGAGTGCACTTTTTACGCGTGTGCGTCTTTTAAAAACATCCCCCAAATGGTTTCTTCCAGCATCTCGAATTATTTACCATTGTCACCTTTATAAATGACATACAAATTAACTATTTGTACAATAAGCTGTAAGCTGCTTCCAGTCACAGCTGTTTCTGTCACCTCCTGTGTTTTCTACATAAAATCTTGGCACCAGTGCAATATTCCAATTAAAGTAACCAGATGGTTTGCTTTGAATTTTCATATTTTAAAAAAACTCTACCACTTCCACTCTCCAAATTTGTTTTAGGCAATTGGATCATTCAGCTGGCAATGCTTAACAAATAATCCTGCATATCACCCTAGAAACCTAAAGTTTTCCTTTTGCTAATGTTAAAGAGTGTTACATTAATACGGTATCTTTTAAGACTTTGGATGGAATATTTTTACGTTCCTTCCACAGACTGGTCTTAAAAATTTAATTTAAAATGAATCGGTAAGGTTAATAAAACGTTTATCATTGAGTTTAGTTTCTGGAAGGCGTTCAGGAAATCGGAAAAATGGATCCTGTTTTAGTTATGGCCACACATTTCTTTGGGAACCTATTTATTATAGCTTTAGAGACATGTTTATTAAGAACTTAAGTAAACTCAATCACCAAATTAAGGTTACAATAGTAATATAACCATTCAACTAGCAATGTAACCCCACACCTATAAGGCAATAGCTTTCAAAGTAAATTATCAACCCAATGGATTATTTAAATATGACAATTTATTCTTCAAATATAAAAGCTTTTACACATATTACACATCCAAACCAACTTTACTACCCATTCTTACATACCAATACATACAGCAGAGGTTATTCTAAGCAAGTCAACCTCCCACTATATAAAATCCCAGACTACATTCCTTATGCGCCCAGGAATCCCATAGGGACATCCTGATGCTTTATTTATTTTATTTATTTAGACAGTTTTGTATACCACCTTATCCTTCAATCAAAGCGGTCACAACACAATTGGGGGATACATTTAACACGAGGGGATATGAGACACAGACACTAATACTTACAGGGAACATTTCTCCACTACTAACACACTCACCACTCTCTTCACTTACTTCACTGGAGTAAAGTGAAGTGAAAGTATCCAACTACAATTTACATATCAGACCACTCTCTTCACTTACTTCAAATCTAAGGTAAAGCCAAGTGAAAACCAGAGCAAAGTAAAAGTGTCCAACTGTAATTTACATAGAACCTCAAAATATCTCATTCCACTCACTCTTGTTCTTACAATAATTTAGATTCACATTAAATTCACATTTTATTCCAAATAAAGATGACAAGGCGTCTTCTTATGTATGCCTGAACATAATACTTTTCACAATACAATATATCTCCTGTGCCGTTGAAACTCCACTGCACTCCAGGCTTCACTATACCAATTATAGCTTCACTCCACTCCACTCCACTGTATTGTTACCATGTCTCTCCGCAGATCACGATTCTTCTGAGCAACTTCTGCTGTACTTCAACTGCACCTCCACTGCATGCATGGGAACCACCACTCTACTGCCCCCTTTAACGATTTTGAAAGCTGAAAGCTCACACCATCCCGGTTTTAACGATCTCCAAAATGTCCTGCTTTCCTTGAACAGTCTCCAAGACTTCCAAGCTAAAAGCTCGCACAACTCCAACCATAGACCATGGTTTCACCCTTCCGGGCTTCATTAGGAAAACCTACGTCTTCCTGCTCACGGCTTCCATCTGGAACTTCCTGCTCTCAAAAAACACTCACCAGCTGGTCAGTCTGCTGCATCCGTGTGGGAGACAGGATGCAAATGTGGCATCTGAAGAAGCAGGGCGCCTTGTATGGGCCCAGGCAGCGTGTCCACAGTGTCCATCATGGGGAGCAGGTATATGAACCTTCCTCACCCTGAGGTGCCCAGTTTGCCTGCAGAGAACATAGTACAAGATCTTTAGGGGGGGGGGATGCTTCATTTCTTAGTCACTTCTCTGCTATGGCTTGGACAGCATCATAGCTATTGTGAAGTGGGTCCCCCATGTTGGAGAAAGGTAGGTGTCACAGGCAGGGGTCCTGGAGTCAAGCACAAGCAATACACATGCTCAGGGCAGCCGGCACATGGGGTTCATTGGGTCAGGAAGCTCCTCCATAGCACATCATATAGACTACCCACCCCTATGGTCTGACATCTAAAATACTGGGAGAGGGAGGGGAAGAGGTGCGCGCTGCCATCCACCCACAGAAGGCCACCATGCTCCCTCTTACCTGGAGGAGATCTAGGAGAACACCATGTAGTGGTGGCAAATCCCAAGCAGTCCCCATGCTAATAACCCCAGCAAACCAGGGAAAACTAGAAGAGCTCCCCAGGCCAATGCAAGGAGGACCGAGAAGGGGGTATCAATCAGTGAACTCCAGTGGTGGGAGACTTATGCTCAGTGCTATAAGTGTTTAAGTAGATGTTAAGAGCTGGTAGACCCTAGCCCTATCCTTCTTTGCTCAGGGTGAGGGGCCATCTGTTCACAGGACCATAGACCATGGCTGTGGCATTGTCCCCCAGGTGGATGTATGCAGTGCTACATGCTTCCCTCCCTCCCTCCCCCATGAAGGGGAGACAGGGGTCAGATAGCACTTTGATGCCACACTGCCATGCCAGTATCTTCAAAACCTCATTCTGATACTCCATCCCCCACTGTCCCCAACTCTGGCTATGAGGCCCGTACCGGCTGAAGCACAGAGCACAGGCTCTATTCTCGGATACCTCCACAGCACACAGCAACTACAACCCTCTGACATATTGCAGGCATGAACAGCAGTCTGTCAGGATAGGTGCTGATATATCTGTGGCTGTTTGCCCACTGCCCCAGCAGGGTCACTCCTGAGCTACAGGCCCTGGTTTTGGGTTATCAGGTTGCTGTGGTGCACTGCCCTCCTCCCTGGTGGCCTAAACAGGTTCCTAGATATTCCACAATCATTTCTGTTTCCCTTATTTCTTCCAGTGTAGTTGCCATGTTTCTGCCATTCCCATTTCCTAGCACTTGCATCCAAAATGCATGTTCATGATGCACTAGCAACACAGGTTCAACTACTGCCTGATCAGAGGCAGACATTAATTGCTCCCTCACTAGCGGCATGTTACTGTAGCTAGTTCATGCTTGGTGTGCCGGCCTCCTCCCATGTGCTACATCTCAGGCCCCTCTCTGCCCACTCTTTGCCTTAACTCCACATTTTAATGTGCTGCTGTGGTACTGTGGGATTTTTAGCAAGATCACATTTGGGCTGTGTGATCCTTGCTAACCCACAGCCCAAATGCACCTTATTCCTGTGCTAGCTTCCTTGCTACCGGCTACTGTGCTTTAGTAAACATGTCCCAAGTCCAATGTTCCCTCTAAGCTGCTCCGGGCCTGCCGCCAACATTCCTGCCGGTGGGAGGAGGTGCAGTGCGATCGACGCTCTGTCCCTCCCCCCACCATTGGGAATGCCGACGGAGGACCCGATGCAAATTAAAGGGAACATTGCAAGGGTACTGTGGTGTGTGTTAGACCCTGTGTTCCCTTTAATCTGCGCCGGGTCATCTGCTGGCATTCCCAATGGTGGGGGGCAGGGCAGAGCATCGATCGCACTGCACTCCCCCGCCAGCAGGAATGTTGGCGGCAGACCCAGTGCAGCTTAGAGGGAACATTGCCCAAGTCTGTAATTCAAGATTTGTCTGTAAACTGATTTTTCCAAAGATTCATGCGTGTTTACTGCAAAAAGTATGAAAGGATGATCAAATCATGGCATCTACTATGTAGCAAATCTGGCATAGTTTGAAAAAAATCATATAGAGGGTATCTTGAGAGGGACATAATTGCTCTTCCTTTCATCATCTTCTTGCTCAGTCAGAACTGGTATTGGATCCTGACATCAAGAGTCGCTACCTAGGGAATTTTTCCTGCAGTATATGTTACAGGGCCTCTACAAAACTTGTCCTATGAGTATAATGAGGATGCTTCTGGAGTCCTTCTCCTGTTTGTGATAAGTAATGTAGAATGGGTCCTGATGTGTGACTAAATTTGTAGGGCATTTTTTTAAAGCCCTATATATTGGGATAAGAGGGAATTTTAGGGGAAGTTTACTGGTGGTGTGCTGGAAGGAACCCTAGAGGGATTAGGACGTTGCTAGAATGACTGACTCTGGGTAACTGGCTAGACCTGAGAGGAGAAGGCTTTTCACCTAGCCCAGCTAGACTAGAAAAAGTAGAGGTACAGACCTGAGGAAGGTCTGGAGGGAGGAGTCAGGGGACATTTGCTAAAAGCATCAGAGGCCTCCTGCTAGCAAGGTGTAAGGAGGGCTGATAAGCCTCTGGCCTATTAAAGAAACAGAAAGCTAAGGGCACATGTCAGTTCCGATGGTTTGAATGATCTATCTGCAATTTCATTTTATTTGGTATGAAGTAAAATGAAACGGCAGAGAGATCAGCTGGACTACTGGAACTGAAATGTGCCCTTAGCTTTCTGTTTCATTACAAGGCCAGAAACTTATCGGCCGCCGCCCCCCCCCCCCTAGGGTTGCCAACTGGCCGGTTTTCAGCCGGCCTGGCCGGTTTTTCCATGGCCAGGCCGGCTGCCGGCGCAGAGGCAAAACCGGCCCTTGAAAAGCCGGTTTTTTTTGCTCTGGCCGCAAGATCGGGAGCGGCCAGAGCAAAAAAACCGGCTTTTCTCCCAACCCGGAGGGCTTCAGAGGGAGCTGGGGAAGCCCGCGCGAGGCCCCGGCTCCCTCTGAACAGCCGCCAGCGTGAAGAGCCTTTTCCTTCACGCTGGCGGCTGTTCCTGTGAAGCCGCGATTGGTGGGAAAGGTTAAAGGCATTTTCCTCCATCATATCATGCGGTGACCCCACCGCCCCCCTCGGCAACTCGGCACTGGTGACCACGCTAGACCCTCCCGCTCCTGCACCAGCCTCCTCTAGCCATATAATACCTGCCACCTCTGTCCCTGAGACCTCACCCGCAGAATCCCCCGTCCTGCCCCGCGGCCCTACACTCCTCCCAAGTCCCCTGCTCTGCGGCTTCCGTACTCCTTTTCTTTGGCCCCTGGCTTCTGGCGAGCCCCTGGCCGATGACCCCCTTGACCTTGCTGCCATGTGACCATGCATCACTCCCCCGTCCCCTAACCCGTCCCGACCCGGAGCCTCCACTCCTCCTACCCGCCCCCTGCCCTTTTGTGGTCTGCAACATGCTTGTAGACTTTTGCAGGACAGAAAAAATCCCCCCCCCCCCCACCAGGTATCAAATTAAATTAAATTAGAGTTACCTTTGGCTACAGATCAAAACAACCCCCCCCCCCTCACAAATTGCTCTCAATAACACAATGTGCTGTATTACAATGTGGACTCCTGGCCACAGACACCTTGTCCGAGAATAAAATTAATTTGCAAGCCAATCCCCTGTAGCCAGTGAAAGCAACTGCCTCCCAAACCCGAAGAGTGCCTGCAGGCTCACCGCTCAACCCCTGATGCCTTAGTCGGGGTTTACCTTGCCTTTTCTTTTTTTTAATATATATTGCCTCCCCTCAGCCTACCATCCTATGCACCCCCCCCCCAACCAAAAGCACTACTCTTTGCTCCAACCTCCCCCCCCTGAAGCAGAATAAGAAGAACGTCCCCCCCCCTCTATTTCGGTGTACCTCTATTCCTGATACCTGGCCCAAATTGCCACCCGCACCCTCCTCGCACCTGCCAAGGCCGAACCCCCGCCATCTACACATCTTGTCACCAGCCGAGCAAGCAGGAAAGAGGGAGACCACGCTCCGCCAGTCCCCCACGTTTCCTGCTCGCCCTGCCCCCAGACCGCTGTCCACCAATCCCATCGCCCCACGTGTCTGATGTGGGGCGATTTTGAAGCATGCTCGCAGTGCTCCTCTCACACCCACCGCCCCCACCCCCGTGCTAACCGCCGGCGAAATCCCTGGACTCTGGGGACCCGGTTATTATACCGGCCTCGGGACCCGGCCCTACGGCACGTCAGGATTTATTCCTGATTAAAAGCGCTACAAGAAAAATGTCTGTAACTTAAATTTTGTGTTGTCAACATCAAAGACTATGTTTTCCACATTAAGAAAGTGTTCAGTGATGCTAACTTTCATCAGCAATCACAAAACTACATGGGATCCATTTGGACCCCAGTTGGTAAGATTTGTATGTAAAATATGTTGGTAGGATGAGGGTTAAGGGTTTAGGAATGTATCCCGCTGCTAGTGATAAGTGAACCATCCTATGTATTGTGGATGGAGTTCTGTATGGGTTAACTTTATTCAACTTACTGGACATGGATCAGTTATCCAAGTCTTGACTCTACCTCACCTCGACTTTTGTAAACATTCTTCTTCATAGTCTGCTAGCCTCATCAGTCCACCCACTGCAAATGGCCATGAATACAGCCACAAGAGTGCTAACTGGCACCCCCAAACATTGGCTTCCTATAAGAGCCCATGTTAAATACAAAGCATTGGTCACTATCTTCAAGGCACTCCACCATATCTCACCAGTTTATCTAGAAATCCTTATAAAAAGGCCTGCAGACAATCGACCCAGAAGGACCTGCACACAAACCACTCTTGCTATCCCTACAGACAACTGGAAACACAATGCTCGAACATCAAGTAGAGCCTTCTCCCTGTTCGCCCCGAGACTCTGGAGCTTCCTACCAGATGCCATTCGTGCACTAAGAAATATCAAAAATTTACGAAAGAAAACAAAATTCATCTGTTCCTTGAGCACTTCTCCATGGCTCCAGACTATCAAGCACCTTATCCACTTTTCCTTGGCTCATGACTGTCTTCCAAGCGACTTTTCAGCAACTGCACTATCTCCTTTACCCTGCCCTCTCTTCTACCCTATTCCCTCCCCATACCCTAGTCTCTTCTCCCCTCCCCCAGCCTACTCACCAGGCTCCCCATACCCCTTCTCTTCTTACCCCCACCCCCACCAGCCAACTAACCTGCCAAGCTCCAAGTATGCTACCAATCCCATGTATATGTCGCTGCACATACTAATGTACACAGTTAATCTATGGTTCATGTTGACATGATGGATCAATGCTTGTCTTTTTGGGTTCTTTGTATGATCTGTCCACTTTGTTCGATGTAAACTAATTACCGTTCAATGTAAATCATCTTGATGTGTTGAAAGATGGTATATAAAATCAGTTAAATACATAAATAAATGGATACAATGGAAATGTGGTGTTATTGATTGAAATGATTGTATGCTCCAATTGGTCATTGGTGATTATTGAAAATTCTTTCCAGGCCATGGCAGTAGTTATGTTATTGTTGGACATGATGTTTGTATATTTTGTCTTCATCTGTAGTTTGTTCTTGTAGTGGTTAGCCAGTATTTGTGGGTTAATGAATATATTATCATTTCCTGGGTTGGGTTGTTTAGTAAGATTTTTTTACTATATCAAAGAGCTCTCTTGGATGGTTTAAGGTTACTGAAATGATCAGATTAAGAACAGTGTGTATGTGGAGGTAAGAAGGGATGAAGAATGTCCCTGAGCTTACATTAAAAATAAATGAAAATATTTGGTGGGCAAGGGGAGGCAGATGCTAGAAGCCCTGACTGTGTTTATACCTAGAATAAGAACTCATCGATATCTTAAGAGGGCACGCTAGCCTTTGAGCCCAATATTTTGGCTTGGATTGAAAAGATTCAGCGCTCACTAAATTCCAGCACTGCACCTAGGACGTGATGATTTCATACCTAGTGAAATATCCTGATCTGGCACCGAGTCCTTATCCGCACACCCCAAAACACATGAAATCTTTCTCTGCATAACTCTTCTCCAGCAGATTCCCAACATAAGAATACAAATAATGTCTACTGATAACCAGATTAATATGAATAAAATACAGCCTCTAAAATGCTTGTATGCAAATGCTAGAAGTATAAAATATAAGATGGGAGAGTTAGAATATATAGCACTAAATGAGAGGTTAGATAAGAACATAAGAACATAAGATATGCCATACTGGGTCAGACCAAGGTCCATCAAGCCCAGTATCCTGTTTCCAACAGTGGCCAATCTAGGTCATATGTACCTAGCAGTATCCCCAAAAGACACAGCCTCCACAATGCTTGTATTGGGTCAAGCATCGATATCCTGGGTCCCTTTTTAATAATGGCTTATGGACCTGTCCTCCAGGAACTTGTCCAAACCTTTTTTACATCCAGCTACACTAACAGCTCTTACTACATCCTCCGGTAACAAATTCCAGAGTTTGATTACACGTTGAGTGAAAAAATATTTTCTCTTATTTGTCTTAAATAGTTTACCCTGTAACTTCGTTGCATGTCCCCTAGTCTTTCTATATTCTGATAGCATAAACAATTGATCTAAGTTTACTCGTTCCACTCCATTCATTAATTTATAGACCTCTATCATATCTCCCCTCAGTCGTCTCTTTTCCAGGCTGAAGAGCCCCAGCCTTTGTAGCCTCTCTTCATAGGAGTAGCCTTCCATCCCCTTTACCATTTTGGTGGCTCTTCTCTGTACCTTTTCTAATAACGCTATATCCTTTTTAAGATATGGCGACCAGAATTGCACACAATATTCAAGGTGCGGTCGTACCATGGAATGATACAGAGGCATTATAATATCCTTTGTTTTCCATTCGTTTCCTTATGATACCTAGCATTCTATTTGCTTTCTTGGCCGCCACTGCACACTGGGCAGAGGGTTTTAACATGTTATCCACGATGACTCCTAAATCTTTTTCCTGGGTGGTGGTTCCCAATGTGGAACCTTGCATTGTGTAACCATAGTGTGGGTTGTTCTTTCCTAGTTGCATAACTTTGCACTTGTCCACATTAAATTTCATCTGCCCTTTGGATGCCCAGTCTTCCAATTTATCCAGATCCTCCTGCATTTTTCCACAGTCCTCTTGGGTTTTAACAACTTTAAACAGTTTTTTGTCGTCTGCAAATTTGATAACCTCACTAGTTATTCCCTTTTCCAGGTCATTTATGAATATGTCAAAAAGTAGCGGACCCAGTACAGATCCCTGGGGTACTCCACTATTCACCTTTTTCCATTGGGAAAATTGGCCATTTAGCCCTACCCTCTGCTTTCTATCTTTTAACCAGTTCCGGATCCACAATAGTACACTGCCTCCTATCCCATGACTTTTGAGTTTTGCCAAGAGTCTCTGATGAGGGACCTTGTCAAAGGCTTTCTGAAAGTCCAGATACACTATATCAACCGAGTCACCTTTGTCTACCTGTTTATTCACACCTTCAAAAAAACATATCAGATTAGTAAGACAAGATCTTCCTTGTCTAAAGCCATGTTGGCTGTCTCCCATTAGACCATGACTATCTACATGCTGTGTAATTTTGTTCTTTATGATGGTTTCTACCATTTTCCCGGTACTGATGTCAGGCTCACCAGTCTGTAATTTCCCAAATCGCCCCTGGAACCCTTTTTAAAAATTGGCGTTACATTGGCGATTCTCCAATCTTCAGGTATTACAGATGATTGTAATGAAAGTTCACAGATTACTAATAGCAGGTCTGCAATCTCATATTTCAGTTCTTTCAACACTCTTGGATGTATACAATCCGGTCCAGGTGATTTGCTACTATTCATTTTATCAAATAGTTGTAATACATCTTCCGGGTGTAGCGATATTTCTCTCAATTCCTCTGCAGTATCACCTTTAAATACTACTTCAGTCTTGGGTAACATCCCTACATCTTCCTCAGTAAAGACCGAAGCAAAGAATTCATTCAGTCTCTCCGCTATAGCCTTGTCTCCTTTTACTGCCCCTTTTACCCCTCTACCATCTAACGGTCCAATTGACTCTCTCACAGGCCTTTTGCTACGAATGTACTTGAAAAAGTCTTTGTTTCGTGTTTTTGCTTCCATAACAAGTTCCTTCTCAAATGCTCGCTTTGCCTGCCTTATCAATGCTTTGCATTTAACTTGCCAGTGCTTGTGCTGTTTCCAGTTTTCTTCATTTGGCTCTTTTTTCCATTTCCTGAAAGATGCTTTTTTGGCAGCAACAGTCTCTCTGACCTCACCTTTAAACCATGCTGGCAGTTTTTTGGACTTTCTAATGCGTGGAATGCAGCTGTTCTGGGCTTCCAGGATAGTATTTTTAAACAACACCCAAGCTTGATGTAAGTCTTTAACCTTTGCAACCGCTCCTTTTAGTTTTTTCTTAACTATATTCCTCATTTTATCATACTCTCCCTTTCGAAAGTTAAAAGGTACTACTGTGGATTTCTTTACTATCCCTCCTCCACTAATTAAATCAAACACGATCATGCTATGATCACTATTGCCAAGTGGTCCCAACACCCTTATTTCTTGCACCAGATCTGGTGTTTCACTAAGGACTAGGTCCAATATGGCTTCCCCTCTGGTCAGTGAATGAACTAGCTGCTCCAAGAAGCAGTCATTTATTTCATCTAGAAACTTTATCTCCCTAGCATGTCCTGCCGTGTCACTGACCCAGTCGATACTGGGGTAATTGAAATCACCCATTATTACTACTCTGCTGTAACTTTTGTTAGCTTCCTTGATCTCCTTAAGCATTTCATCATCCATTTGTTCATTCTGGCCAGGCGGTCGATAGTACACCCCCACTGCCGTCACTTTCCCCTTCATACATGGAATTTCAATCCATAGAGATTCTACAGCAAATTTTGTTTCCTGCAAAACTTTAAACCTTTCTGACTCAATGCTCTCAATGTTCCGCTTTTGGTTTTCACTTGCCTATGCGGATACCTTCTTCTCTTGCTGTTTGAATTCAATGCTCTCCCTAACATAGAGCGCAACCCCTCCTCCAATTTGATCAGTTCTATCATTACGATATAGTTTGTATCCAGGTATCACAGTGTCCCACTGGTTATCCTCCTTCCACCATGTCTCTGAGATTGCAATCATATCTAACCTCTCATTTAGTGCTATATATTCTAACTCTCCCATCTTATTGTTTAGACTTCTAGCATTTGCATACAAGCATTTCAGAGACTGTATTTTATTAATATTAATCTGACTATTGGTAGGCATGGGTAATTTGGAATCTTTACGCTCTGTCTGCACCATACTCAAGGACATTTGGGCTACTTTACTCTTTTTTGGAACCTCACTGCTTTCGGTGGTATCCTTCAAGGATACCTTCTTCCGAACCATGCGCTCTTGGGCGACTGTCGGCTTTCCCCTATTTTCTAGTTTAAAAGCTTCTCTATCTCCTTTTTAAAGGTTAATGCCAGCAGTCTGGTTCCACCCCGGTTAAGGTGAAGCCCATCCCTTCGGAAGAGCCCCTCCTTTCCCCAGAATGTTCCCCAGTTCCTAAAAAATCTAAAACCCTCATCCTTGCACCATTGTCTCATCCACGCATTGAGACTCCGGAGCTCTGCGTGCCTTTTGGGTCCTGCACGTGGAACAGAAAGCATTTCGGAGAATGCTACCCTGGAAGTTCTGGATTTCAACTTCCTACCTAAAAGCTTAAATTTAGCCTCCAGAACTTCCCTTACCACATTTTCCTATGCCATTGGTACCGACATGTACCAAGACAGCAGACTCTTCACCAGCACTATCTAAGATCCTATCTACGCGGTGCGTGAGGTCCGCTACCTTCGCACCAGGCAGGCATGTTACCAGTTTAAAGCTTGTGTTTAGGTCTCAAATTTCTGTATTCACTAAGAGTTGGAGTAGGTGCTTATACTAATAAAAGTGTATCTAATACCTCTAATATACCTTGTTCACCTGAAGCTTAATTAATCTCAGGTCCTCAATGTATGACTGATTTGGATAAAGAGCTGCACCTGAGAGCAGCTCCTTTCCTCTAAGATGTGTAAGTACCTATAAAGCTACAATTACTCCAGGGATGGGTGGGTGTTGGGGAGGGTGGGAGATAAGACCTATTAAAAGAAGAGGGCTGTTACAAGGTGCCCTGTCCTGTACCCTCAGCAGGGGGGGGAGGGGATAGTCCCTTAGGAAGGCTAGAGCAGGAAAAAAAAGTTTAAAACCCAGCAGGTTCTGGGGACAGAGCAGGGAGAGATATTTAATTTAAAGCAACAGTTAACCTGGCTACCACACAAAAGCCAGTTAGTTGAGAGAGGCAAGGTAAGTTATACAGCTGAGGAGCTCAAGTGCAAAACTAAAGGGAACAGGGAGGTGAAGTAGCACACCAATAAGACATTAAATAAATAAATAAATAATCAAATAGCCAGCTAGAACTCACAGCAAGTTGTCACAGAAGTTAAATATCCACCTCTCTAGCAGAGCACTGTGAGGGCACTGCTCTTCCCAGAGCAGAGAGAGGCAAACAGAGCTTTAGGTGTCATCGTGAATAGCATGTTAAAACCCTCCGCCCAGTGTGCAGCAGCAGTCAACAGAACAAACAGAATGCTAAGTATCATAAGGAAAGGAATAGAGAGCAAAACAAAGGATATTATAATGCAATTAATCACAAAAAAACCGAAGTAATGTATATCTCCAAAGAACCGAATTTTGACCCTCCCACATCAATAACACTATGTAACAACACTTACCAAACAAAAAAAGAAATAAAGTATCTAGGAGTCACATTTGACTGTGACCTAAAGATGGAAAAACACCTCCGAAAGACCAACAGAGCAGTTTTCCACAAGCTTAGAGTGCTCCAACCCATTCGGAATATTATTGATCCCCAAGACTTCAGAACAGTGGCCCAAGCACTCATCATGCCACATTTTGACTACTGCAACGCCATCCTACAAGGTTTACCTAAAAAAACCCTAAACATCTTACAAATGGCACAAAATGTAGCTGCCAGGGTCATAATGAAGAAAAATCTAAGTGACCACATCACACCAGTACTAATTCAATTACACTGGCTACCCATAACAGCTCGCACAAAATACAAAATACTAACAACCACCTTCAAACTCATCCACAACTTAGCACCTTCCTTCCTCAACAACCTAGTAAGATTGCAACCTCCTACCCGAAACAGAAGAACCCACAATTCCAACATCCTTCACACTCCAACAGATATAAGATCTGCCAAAGCTAACACCAGCCATAGGGCTTTCTCATATGCGGCGCCAACACTGTGAAACCAACTCCCACCAGAACTACGAGCTAGCAATGACCTTCTAGACTTCAGAAAGAAACTCAAAACGCACATTTTCCAATCACATTTCAACCTGAACTAAACCCACAGATGGAGCAGCCCCTGACCACTGTGTCCAAGAAGATTATCCTGTATATATGTATTTATGTATATATGTAAATGAACTCCCCCATAGCTAAGAAGTGTTAACTCTGTATGATGTGCTTTTCTGACAATCTGTATGTAAACAAAATTTGTACCTGCCTTGATTCGGCAGTTTCACAATAGTAATCCTACCCGCTTCTGATCGCTGGAAGGAGCGGGCTACAAATGCTTGCTAAATAAATGCCTCTGTATCATTTCATAGTGCGACTGCACCTTGAATATTGTGCGCAGTTCTGGTCACCGTATCTTAAAAAGGATAAAGTGTTATTAGAAAAGATACAGAGAAGAGCAACCAAAATGGTAAAGGGGATGGAGGGATTCCCCTATGAAGAGAGGCTAAAAAGGTTAGGGCTCTTCAACCTGGAAAAGAGACGGCTGAGGAGAGATATGATAGAGGTCTATAAATTAATGAATGGAGTGGAACTGGTAAATGTAGATCGATTGTTTACACCATCAAAATATAGAAAGACTAGGGAGCATGCAATGAAGCTACATGGTAACCTATTTAAGACTAATAAGAGAAAATATTTTTTCACTCAACGTGTAATCAAACTGTGGAATTTGCTACCAGAGGATGTAGTAAAAGCTGTTAGTGTAACCAGGTTTAAAAAAGGTTTGGACAATTTCCTGGAGGAAAGGTCCATAAATCATTATTAAAGTGGACCCAGAATATCCACTGCTTGCCCCAATACAAGCATTGTGGAACCTGTGTCTTTTGGGGAAACTGCTTGGTAGTTGTGACCTGGATTGGCCACTGTTGGAAACAGGATACTTGGCTTGATGGACCTTGGTCTGACACAGTATGGCATATCTTATGTTCTTAATAGCACAGCCCATACATCTACTCCCATTTTCCCTTTTGTTTCCCTTACAATGTAAAACTCATGGGTCCCCCTTGGGCAGGGGTGATCTGCAATTACTGGTGCCCTTCCAGCACTGTCATTCAAAAGGTGCTAGTTGACCTGAGGTTCCCCTTTTCCCTTCATGTGATAAACATTCTTTGTTAAAAATCTTCATTGATAATAAACCATGGGGCATTCTTAATATATCGTATTTTGGAGGCCATCAAAATGTTTTACAACTCAATAAAAAGAAATGATGATGAGAAACCAAGACACGGAGAATAAGAAGGGAGGGAGTAGCAGGTTCACAGTGGAGAAAGATTTCCCATTTGAAGAACCACTAGAAACATCTAGAACAAGAAACCCAGGTAATTCAGAACTGCCCTTACCACTATAGCCCATAAGCCCCTTTGACAAGCCATGTTTTCAAATCTGTTAAATAAAGTGTATGTACTATTTTGCCATAGCACTAAAGATCTTCTCCAACCATGCATTCCAAGTTACTGTAATAGGTCATTTCAGCTCAGTCTATTATCAGTTCCCCTACCAATGATCAGCACTGGCCTCAAATTGCTCAGAGGATTATGGAGAATGAAGAGGTTGTGATAACCTGAGATACTCCCATTCCAACTGATAAAAAGCTAGATGCAAGGAAGCCGGACATAGGGGTAATTGAGAAGAACACTGCAAGAGCATTGATCATAGAGATGTCTGTCCCAAGTGACTATTCTGTGAATTGTTCTGAGAGGAAGAAGATCTTCAAGTACCAAGAAATGCAGTCAGAGACCAAGAAAATGTAGCAGAAAGATAGTTATTTTTCATTGTGTTGGGTGCCACAGATCTGATTTTGGACCAACATAATCAAAACAACACGGCACACTATTTCCAATGGTATTCTCATTGGTGGGGGAACTGATAATAGACTAAGCTGAAATGACCTATGACAGTAACTTGGACTGTATGGTTGGAGAAGATCTGCCAGGTATCCTGGGTGACTGAGGATAAAAGTCCTAAAGGTTAATTCTTTGAGGGGAGCAATTTCTCTAAATAGGTTAGTTTTGCACATACCATGACAATCATGAACCTCACTTCTAAGCCATCATAGGTTGAGTATGATCTCAGCCTCTCTAATTTACTGCTAATGTTCAGCATAATAGTTGCATCATGCCAAAGAGAGCCTCCTTCTGGATTTTGTGAGATATAACATGTATGGGCAATTTATCAAGGTGTGCTTAGAAATTCTTCTTAATCGGATCTGTGGTACCCAATACGATGAGAAATAACTGTCACATTTTCTTGGTCTTGGACTGCATTTCTTGGTTCTTGAAAATGTTGTTCTTCCTCTCAGAACAATTCACAGAATAGTCACTTGGGACTTAGCACCCTTTAGTAAAGGACCCCCATAGATCTCTGTATGTCTTTATAAAATAGGCACCTACTTGATCTTCACACACAGGCAGCCTATTATAAAATTACCCTCTATGAGCATAATAAATTAATCCAGGGGTATGTAACGAGATAGATAACACCACAGTTCCAGATGAGACACTTGCCACATACATGTGCTAGGACCATCTCATGCATGATCAGATAACAACGGAGTCAAAGGGCTGAGAGAGCACATCTCACCAGACTTATATGCCTCCATAGTTGATTTCTCAATCTAAAAGCATCTTATGCTTGAAAATTTTACATTTCTTATGACTGTATTACAATTTAGAAAGAAAACAGAGGAGGGCAAACATGCACAAAGTAAGAAGATAAAATAAGACGGAATGGGAAGAATAACATCATTACTTTCTGGGAAGGGGAAAGACAGAACAATCACTCATTTAAGTTTGTTTATTCACTGTTAGGATAGGAAAAGAGAAGGCATAAGTGGCTGAGTCCAATATCATGCCAGGATATATAATTAACTTGTCTCTTCGAGGAGATTTATATTGCTAGTGGGAGATATAAAACGTGAAGAGTGCATACATTCTACTATAGTTTCTGACTGATATGTGTGATCCAGGAATATGCCTTGTTGCTTCAAAGGAACTGCCAAATATCTCCATTGAGCAGAAGCATTTTACCCTCGCGCGTAAACATTCTTCTGACGACCCCTGAAAAAACTTCCGATTTTTGTCATTGTTCATAACTGCTTCTGAACAAAATATTATGTGTGTATAAATGTATATCCTTCGGATTAAATATTTTCCTGTTCTCATTCACCCCATAAAAGTAAATAAAATGACCCAAACGTAAAAGACTAAAAGAGAAACTTTATGGTTAGTGAGTGGGATGTGAGCCACGTAAGTTGGGTTTAAACCCTGCTTCTCCTACTGATACATTTTGTGACCTTGGACAAGGTATTTCATCTTTTCTGACCTCAGCTACTAAACAAAGTTGAGACGTCAATGAGACATGGAAATAACTGCTGTAGCTCACCCTATAGCTCCCTTATGGAAAGTAGGAATCCACAGTCTGTTAAGCTCTCTTTAAAAAAAAAAAATGTGTGCATAAAAGTGAAAATGTTAGTTTACAAATTAATATGTATAGAGTCAATTCACATGCATTAAAAGTTCTAATGTGTATTAAAAATATTTTATTTAAAAAAAAATGGGGGGGGGGTGAGTAAAATGGCTGCAGAGAAGAGCATCGATACTTAGCTGCTTGAGTGCCTTACCTGAACCTGGGAGCCGCTGCTATGACTGGGTGAAATGGGCCGTAGGAAGCGAAAGCAGGCAAGCCTACCCTCAAGCTCGGCATTGGTGAACTCACCTGGGCAAAGGACCTTGGTTGCGGCTTTATTCATGGTGCTGGAGCAGTGTCTTCTGTGTGGCCGCCAGGGAATCTGTCGGCTCTGTGCGCTAAAGCCATTCATCTATGAAACGCCAACGCCATTTTACAAGGACTTCCCCAATCCACTCTGAACCCCTTACAGCTTGCAATGAATAGCGCAGGGAGGGTTCTATATGGAGCAGCTAGGAGAGACCATGTGTCGCCCCTGTTGAAGCAGCTACACTGGCTTCCTATACAGGCCAGGATCATCTTCAAGACAGTACTACTAACATTCAAGGCGGTTAATAATCTCTCCTCCTCCTCCCTATCTGACCTCATCCAAGCCATAACCCCTAATAGATCAAGAAGATCTGCATCAATAAATACACTGGCAATTCCAAGAGAATCAATAAGTTGCAGAGCGACGACATCAAATAGGGCTTTCAAATTCTGTGCCCCTAGACTCTGGAACGCTTTACCCTCAAGCATCAGAACCACCACTAACCTACTTCAGTTCAGAAAAGCCCTCAAACACTACCTTTTCCTCAAATACCTCCCAGAGAACACGGAATCACATGCACTGAACACTTGTAACTATACCAACACACCTATTAGACCAAGGAACACTCCTAGCTAGGTGTCCTGTACATAGTTTCTCATGTCATATCTACTCTTTGACTCCAGTATGTAAATAGTTTCCCGTTACCCAAGTTTTACTGTCCTGTTATTTGTAAACACAGAACTATGTACACTACATGTTCTGATTTTTCTGTTCCATGTAAACTGCGCTGATGTCGAATAGTGCGGTATATAAGAAACTGTAAATAAATAAATAAATTCAGCTTTCCCCAGACTTGCGTACTCCCCCTCCATGACCTGGAAGTTACCGTCAGTTGGAGATGTTCTTCCCTCTGGCCTGCCTTCGAGCACACCTTTGAAGGGGAATGAAGAGGGAACTCCAACAGCAGTGGCAACCTCTACTGAGTATGCGGCACAGTGTGGAGGTTCTATTGGGCCACTAGTATCTGCTGTGGAGGTAACATCAGCACAGTCGAGAGAGTTGCCAGCTCCCGGAGTTAGGGGTTTGGTGAAACCACCAGTGATAACTATGGATGCACTGTGGGACATTATAGTGACGGTGAACTCCTCTCTAAGCTCCTTGGTGTGGGGTTTGTAAGTGCTGAATTATTTGAGGTTAAAGATAATTACTGTACTGTTTCTAGAGATCAGGAGCAGCAAGCAGGGAAATTCCTTGCATTGGAACAGGAAATGGGATAGTTTCGTGACCTGGTTGTTGCCCAGATTAAGGACGTCTGTGTCCAAATATTTGGAAAATCACGTTTGTCAAAATAACCTTAGACTTCTGAAGTTTCCTAGATCTCCAGTTTTGTCACCTGTGGAGATGGTGAGGAAATACTTTGGGGAGGTGTTAAAACTCCCCCTGGAACATTTCCCTCCGTTGACTCAGGCACAGTACTTTTCCCTGGGGGCTGGCGACCTAGGTGCGCTTCCTGGATCCGTTTCTTTAGGGGGTGGGATCCTAATGGGGCTTCTAGAAAACTCCTTGGAGGTAATCACATATAGATCTACCCTTCTTGTTACCCTGGCTTTGGAGTCTGATAAATCTTTACTTTTTCGCTCTTATTTCAAGAACTTTAATGAGCTTTTTCTGAGGTCTCAGGTTAGAATATTTTCAGACTTATCTCGTGTTTCATAGATGAAGAGAAAGGAGTTTCTGGGCCTTTGGTCCAGGGTCCTAGCCGTGGGGGCTGCTTTTCAGTTAAAATCTCCTGTTAGATGGGGGGGGCGGAGCCTGATGTCCAGCGGGATGGTCGCATAATGCTGAGGCTCCCGAGAGGCCTACTCAGAATCCTGAATTAACACCGTACATACTTGGAACTTCTACTCTGATCTTGCCGGGGCACATTGGTGAGATGACCGGGACCAAACCCACGCGCCTGGAATTTGGATCTCCAGCGGCTTCTCACGGCAAACGCTCCAAAACTGAACCTCCGTCCCCGCAGAAGGGGCTGGCCTTGTTCGAGGGCCCCGAAATGCAGCAGGAAATCCTCGCAGAGATTAGAGGGGTCAAAAACCTCGTGCAGTCAAACGGTGAAGCACTCTGAGCGCTGCGGGAAGATTTTGGTGTGCTGCAAAGCAAGCTAGAAGGGCTTTCTTCGCGTCAGGACAAAATGGAGAGCATATTGGACTCCCATGCGGCCCGGTTGTCCAAACTCGACAAAGTTGAACGTCAGGTGCGGGCCTTGCAGAAAGAAGTGGAAGATGGCAATAATAGAGCGCGCCGCAACAACATACGACTCGTGGGCATACCGGAGGGAGCGGAATCGGGAGACATGAAAGAGTTTTTATGCAAAATCCTCCCTTCCCTGCTCCAAATCACCTTTACCAAAGATTTGGAGATCGATCGCGCTCATCGTGTACCCACAAGCATAACGCTCAACAGGAAGACCCCGCGGCCTATCATTTTTCGACTTTTGAGATATCAACACGTGGAGCAAATTCTAAGTGCCTCTCGGGCAAAGGGCCATATGGAGTTTGAGAGCCACAAGATCTCCTTCTATCCCGACTTGGCTAAACCCACGGTCGACCGCCGAAAGCGCTTTCTGGAATTCCGGCCGAGGCTTCAACAACTACAAGCACGCTATGGCCTGATGTACCCGGCCAAGCTCCGAGTCACGCTTCACAATCAGACAAGAACATTTGAGGACCCTGATCTACTAGCGGAGTTTTTGGATTCCAAAGAAGCCGACTTGATGCGCTGACTTCCAGAATATTCCTGCAAGTATTCTCATATCCGCTGTACCTGCCATATTGGATCTGCCGCAGCCCAGCAAAGAGTCTGGCGAGGGCAGTTTGTTGCCTTACTTTTGATGATATCTGTGACCCGACTCCATCTACCCACAGTAGCCTCGATGAGTATCAGAGACAGTGTTAATTATGGACTCTGGTGTTTCTTTTCTTTTTTTTTCATGTCTTTCTATTTCCTCTCTAGGGCCTCCTCCCGCAGACATATGGTCGCCATATTCTTTGGGGGTTTTGCTTCTTCTCTAAGATACTTTGGTACATACTTTTCAATATGGGGTGTATTAGCTAGAATACTCGGTGATTATGTCATTGTTGCACAGATTCTGATTATGTCGTATGTTTTCAAGCGCCCTTACCTAAAATGTCTATTACCGATTGATGGCACCATGTAAGATTTTCTCATTGAACGTAAAAGGAATTAATAATCCGATAAAACGGAAGAAAATCCTAAGCTACCTAAGTCAGGAAGCTGCGGATCTGATTTTTCTCCAAGAAACGCATTTAAATTCGAAGGAAACTCTTAAACTCAATATTAAACCTTACATGGTGGCCGCCTATTCCCCAGCCGTTTCTAAGAAATGTGGGGTTGCCATACTGGTTAGGAAATCTTTGCATGCTACTATTATTGCGACTAGCTCAGATACAGAAGGTAGATGGTCCAGAGTTCACCTCAAGATAGGTAGCCTTGAAGTCACATGTATATGCCTTTATGCTCCTAATGTGGATGACCCTGCCTTTTTTGCTACCATTGCTCAGGTTGCGCAGGCCTCTGCTAATACTTTATTGATAATTGGGGGGATTTCAATCTAGTCCTTGATCCCCTGATTGACAAACAGCCGCCTAGGACAAGTGGTCCCCCCAAGAGTCACACCACGCTTACCTCCCTGATCAAAGATCTTGCTTTAGTTGATCTATGGAGGTTACTACACCCCAATGAGCTTGACTTCACCTTCTTCTCTTCCCCTCATAAATCCCAGTCTCGCATAGACTTCTTTCTAATATCAAAACTGTTAGTTCCTCAGGTGGACACTGCAAAGATTCACTCCCAACATATTTCAGATCATGCTGCCATTTCCTTTCAATTACATACTACTGCACCCCAAGCGAATTCGGGGGCCTGGTTCTTTGATAGAGCCCTGTTAACTCAGCCAGAGTTCCAGTTAGAAATTCGAGCAGCCATAAAGGATTACTTCCATTTTAATCTACCCCAGGATACTGCGAATTGGGCTTGGTGGGAGGGCTTCAAAGCGGCCATTCGAGCAACGATCACTAGCTATCAAATCCGCCTGCGGAAACAACGCAAACAGCAGCTACTCATACTAGACCAACAAATTAAAGCAGGCGAACGAGTTCTAACTTCACGTACTGATCCATGTGTATTAATTCGATTACAGCGTCTCCGTTTTCAATATAATTCAATCCTCTCAACTGCAGCTTCTAAGAGTATTGAGCTTCAGCGAGGGACATATTATCGTGAAAATAACCGAGCCGGTCGACTCTTAGCCAACGCCTTGAAAGGTCAAAAAGAAGCCAAACGCGTAGCGGCCCTTTGAGCTCCACAGGGAGGGGGCATAGTGACCACAGATTCCGACATTGTAGAGCTCTTTCGGGATTTCTATACCCGCCTATATCAATCTGAATGTGAGTTCTCGTCAGAGACATTCGAGCGATTGCTTTCTGGCATTCAGCGGCCGACCCTCTCTGAAGATGATAGGGATGCGATGGATGAACCCTTCTCTACTTCAGAGATCCAATCTGCCCTAAAACGAACAGCCTCGGGCCGTGCCGCAGGGCCCGATGGTCTCCCGACCGAATTCTACAGAACGTTCAGTGCAGATTTAGTTCCCTATTTAAAACTCTATTTTACTGCCCTTGCGGTAGATACATCCTCTTTGGGATCCTTTTCTGCAGCTAATGTGGTAGTATTTGAGAAAGAAGGCAGAGACCCGCTACTAACCGCCAACTACCGTCCAATCTCCCTACTTAATGCCGATTATAAGATCTTCGCAACGATCTTGGCCACCCGGCTATCTGACAGGATGGCCACCCTAATTCACCCCGACCAATGCGGTTTTATACCCGGCAGATCAACTGCTGACAATGCTCGGACCTTGTGCCATGTGCTATCCAGTGCTGCCAATCTAGATCATCCATGGGTGGGTCTTTCCCTGGATGCCGAAAAAGCCTTTGATCGTCTAGAATGGCCCTTCTTATTTGCAGTTCTCCGATGGTATGGCTTTGGGGAGGGCTTCCTCCGATATCTCCAAGTCATGTATACTCAACCCGTCGCCAGTATTTGTGTAAATGCCATCAAGTCTCAGCCATTTAATCTCCAAAGAGGCACGCGTCAAGGTTGCCCCCTATCACCGATGCTCTTTGATCTAGCTCTTGAACCCCTAGCCCTCCTTATTAGACAGTCCGCACGTATTCGAGGTGTCCCCTTCAGTCATAGGGAGATTAAACTCTCTGCATATGCAGATGACCTTATGCTTTTCGTATCCCTCGATTCGGTTCCAGCTGTCTTGGATCTGATTGACGGATACTCACAATTATCGGGCTATAAAATTAACTGGACCAAATCTGTAGCATTCCCACTGAACCGCTGGGTACATGAGGCTGACATGCAGGCCTTTCCCTTCCTTTGGCAATCCCGCATGGTGAAGTATCTCGGGGTCCATTACTGTTCTCCTTTAGAAGACACTATCAGTTTTAATGCCAAAGAGGTAGTCTCCAAAGTCCGTGAGCTCACAAATCGTTGGTCTCCCTTATCTCTTACATGGTGGGGCCGCTTAGAAACTGTGAAAATGATGATAGTCCCCAAAGTGAACTACATTTTAGAAATGCTGTCATGCTTACTCCCGCTACATACTTATAAAGATATTGAGGGCCTTCTCGTCCGCTATCTCTGGCAGGGCAAGCCACCAAGGATAGCTAAACAAAAACTACAATCTGCAAAGGAAAGAGGGGGTACCAGATTTCCTGATTTTCTTAGATATCATCAAGCCTTCCTACTTAAGCAAGGTGCCCGATGGCTAGATGCCTCAACAGACAGCAGACCAGTTTGGCTTGACATAGAAGAGGAGCTTAGTAGCCCAATTCCGTTGACCCATCTCCCCGGTATGTCCTATCAAGTAGACACCCGCCATCCACCAATGATTGTCGATACTCTTGCGGCCTTTAACACTCTCATTCTATCATTGGGCCCGAACGCATGTCCTCAGGACGGACTCCCGCTATGGAATAACCCCAGAATTCAAGTCCTAAATAGAACGATAGCATGGAAACCCTGGTACTCAAGGGGGATCTGGACACCCCAACAGCTTTTCTCTGCAGCTCGTTGGAAAACCTTTTCTGATTTACAAAAGGAATTTGCGTTACCAGCGAAACACTACTTTCAATTGATGCAGCTTCAACACTGCCTCAAAAGTGCTCGAATCATGCCGCCCTCTGCCCCTACTGAGGACGGGTTATTAGAGATAGTTCACTCTATTAGTAGTACACATGGGGTAGCCTCTAACTTTTATAAAATATTATGTCAGGGTACAGACACGGCCACTTTTAGAGCTCAACAAGCCTGGGAGCGCGAACTGCAAACCACTTTAACCCCTGTGCAATGGAGCGTTTTCTGGAGCAAAGTAGTGCGGGTTTCCCGGTCTGCCTCTGTTACCCAAACTCTCTTCTTTTTTGCACACAGATGCTTTTATACCCCAGAAAAAATAGCCAAATGGAACACAAATGCTAGGGACCAGTGTTGGTCTTGCCATACTGCTGTGGGAACCTTCGCTCATGTTATTTATGAATGTCCTCAACTACAGGTTTATTGGGGGCGGGTCTGGGGTTGTATTCAATTCATCTTACACCTTCACGAACCTCTCTCTTGGAAGATCGTGGGACTCCGCTCTGTGGCGGAGGTCCCCTCTCTTCCTAAGAAGGGTCGCTTTCTCCTTGATTTCATGCTGGGTATAGCCATATGCTTAATCACGAGGAATTGGAAGGATAGCTCTCGACTTACTGTCAATGAATGGTGGAACCTCGTCTGCTTATATAGTAAATATGAGCAGATACCTCGGAGAGCTATTCCCCATGTCCAAACTCACTCTCGCTTGTCTAAATGGCAGATGCTTAATGATTATGTACAATCTGCTCATTGTTCCAACATGCCTGTATAAAGTGCACTCATCATGTTTCAGATCACCGTTAGGTTTTGTAACACAATAATGTAAGTACACGCCCGCTTCGGGAATGATTAGTTTTCTAGAGAAGAAGCAGGGGGGAGGGGGGTGGCAGGGGTTTACTTTGGTGTATGTAATACACTTTATGTATCTGTCTTTTAGCTGTATGTCTTCCTTTTCCTTTGTTGTTATAAAACGAAAATAAAGAATTTAAAAAAAAGAAATCTCCTGTTAGATGTTGTGTTCCTTATAAAGATAAACTGTATTTGTTTTTTGAACTCAGATAGCTCCTAGAGTTTTTGAATGCTAGGGAAGAGGTCTCTGTCTATGTTGCTATACCTTCTCACATGACTGACGCTTTTTTTTTTTTTGTAGTTTTGGTAGATAATATGCTGCCTTTATAGTGTATTTCCTGGTACCCCTTTTGTTAATTTCCTTTATCTGTGTGCTAATTTGCAATGCTTTTGTGTTTCAAATTATTATTTGTTTCCTGTTTTTGCATATTATATTACTATAACCATTATATTTTCATTCATGTAAATACCTGGATGTATATGTGAAAATTTCAATAAATAAAAAAAGCCTGTGAAATGAACTGGAAAAAATCTGAAAACTGGAGACAACATCCGTGCTAACCAGCTTAGTAACCAGCTAACCAGCTTCGTAAATATGCCTCTTAGAGTATTCTAGTTTATTTAGGACTTTATATACCACCCTATTACGATGTGTCAGAGTGGTTTACAATAAAAGTACAATATGTGTACATAAAAACATGGAAATAAAAACAAGAGACAAGAGAGAAAAGAATAAAGGGAGGATTACAATAACAGAAGGGATATGCTGTCTCATTTCCCAGCATCGTCCGCAGACAAGTCAGATGGCTGGTTGTAGGCAAGTTCAAAGTAATAGGCCTTTCTTAAATTTTTTGACGGATAGTTCTTCCCTAAGATTAAGTGGGAGAGAGTTCCATAATTGAAGGGCCAGGAAGTAAAAAAGATGAGGTGCAGGTGGATTCCATTTTGACTGCTGCGTGTGCCTGGTGGGTGCTATAGCAATGATCAGTAGTAGTAGTAGTAACACAGTAAATGAGCATGCAATGAATATAAGTTGTGACTGGATGAATAGGGGACTTAGATGGCTGGTCATATCTAAGGGGGTACATATACAGAAAGCTTTATAGGCCATGGCCATTATCTTAAACTTTACCATTCACATATGCACATTGTGGACAATAGAGCCATCATAAGGGCAAATCCAAAGTTCTTTCCCAAAGTGGTTTCAGCTGTTTCACATGAATCAATCAAATGTTACCGGTTTTCTATCCATCACTTCACCACACTGACCAAGAAAGATCTGCCCATACTCTGGATGGTAGATTTATCTACAAAGGACTCAATCTGCACCAGGGCTGTCGTAGCTTTCCTTGTCCTTTGACCCAAAAATAATGTAGCTCTGAATAAAAGAATTTTGTTTTCTTGGACTTCGAACTGCATTGTTTTTTTTCTTATCAAAAGGTTGGAATACAACTTCTAAATAGGGTCACTGCTTCTAACTTAAGAGCTACTACAACAACTGAAGCACAGCTACATATGTCTTCCTCTGAGGACATTTACAAGGCAGCTGCAGGGTATACCATAAACACCTTCATCAAACATTATTACAGTTTAGATCAAGCTTCCAGTTCTCATATTGCATTTAGTCAAACAGTACTTAAAGATGATTTGTTCTAACACTTCAGCAGTCTTCCACCATTGTCTTTCTCACAGGTTGCAGCATTATCAGTAAATATAAGTTCTTTGCTGCACCCCTTAGCTGGACGTCACCCTGTGTGACTGAAGCAACCCTGCTATCCATGGAGAAAAAAGTTGAATACCTGTAACAGGTATTCTCTATAGACAGCCAGATCCTACAGCCAAATATTCCTATCCACTCCCCCACTGTAGAAGCTAGCTATGAAACCATCACTTTCAGGAATCCAAGAACTCCCATGCAGGTTCAGAAAACCTTGAACACACACAAGGCGAAGGCTAATATGGTCACAGGTGCTAACTTTTATTGAGACAATCCCCTAGCATTTTGGCTAGGAGCCTTCATCGGGAGGGGGGGGGGGGGACACATCTAAAAGTAACAATACAGTTTTATTAATATTATAACTTAAAACTTAAAAATGTGACAAACATACACTATTGAGAAGAAATAATATGTAGAAAATATATATAATAAAACAAATTAAATAAGTAAACAATAGTTAAAAACAACGACACAATATATTCCTCTGCACACTGGGACACAAGAACATAAGATCACAAGATTTGCCATACTGGGTCAGACTAATGGTCCATCAAGCCCAGTATCTTGTTTCCAACAGTGGCCAGTCCATGTCACAAGTACCTAGCAGGATCCCAAAAGTTACAGAGATTGCATGCTGCTTAACCCAGGGATAAACAGTAAATTGCCCCCAGTCCCCCAGGGATGAGCACTTTAATAATAGCTTATGAGCGTTTTCTCCAGAAACTTGTCCAAATCTTTTTTTAAACCCAGCTACACTAACAACTTTTACGACATCCTCTGGCAACAAATTCTAGAGTTTAATGTTGCACTGAGTGAAGAAATATTTTCTCTGATTAGTCTTTAAATATACTACTTTGTAGCTTCCATTGTATGTCCTCTAATCTTTCTACTTTTTGAAGGCTTAGAAAACCAATTCACATTTACTCATTTTACTCTGTTCATTGACCTCTGTCATATCTCCCCTCGGCCATCTCCAAGTTGAAGAGCTCTAAGCTTTTGAGCATTTCCTCGTAAGGATATCCTTCCATCCCATTTATCATTTTGGTTGCTCTTCTCTGTACCTTTTCCAAGTCCTCTATATCTTTGTTTAGATGCAGTAACCAGGACTGCATTCAATACTCAAGGTGCAGTCACACCATGGAACGATACAGAGACCTTCTTCATTCTTTTTGCTCGTAATTCCTAGCATTCTATTAGCTTTCTTGCTGCTGCTGCTTCTCACCGAGCAGAGAATTTCAATGCATTATCCCCCATGATACCTAGATCCTTTTTTCTGGGTGATGGCTATAGTTTGGATTGTTCTTCCTAAGTGCATAACTTTGCACTTGCCCGCATTGTCCATTGTTCAGCTAACATCCCAAATCGTTCCTGCCTCCCTTCTTGATTTAGTCAGTCCTCTTATTTACCTCGCCTGCCCTTCTAACGAGGCCATGAGGCCAGATCCTCCACCCATCCAACACTCAGGGATTCTACCCCCAGGACCCCATTGGCTAACTCCCTCCCTCTGAATACTTGGCGATATGGTCTTTCTTCTTTCTAGTCTTGTCCTGGGGGTTTTCACTTTGCAGTTTTATTTGCAGGACTTAAAATTCTATTTTTCATGCGTTTTTCTCTTGCTGTGAGAGGAGTCCACCCTGCCACTGTTTAGATTATTACAGTGCTTAACAGCAAGACATAGAGGGCTGAATACTGGACTAAACACAAAAGGGCTTGATAATCTGTGCTGGTGGCTAGGCACTCTACTAAAGCTGAATATTCAATGCTGGGATCATATCCAGCCCTGCCATTGAATATCTGGTATCTCCGCATAGCCTCCACTGCTACTGAAGCTAATCGGGCAGCGGCGATATTCAACTGCTGCTCCGTTAGCTCCTATGGGTAAAAATAGGCCAGCTTTCACTGTGCCAGTCTTTACCCCAGGGTTGCTAACCGGGCAGTAGTGCAGTATTGCTGCTGCCCGGTTAGTAACTGGTGCCACCCCTGAAATTCCCATGACACACACCGATGCTACACGGTTAGCATAGGGGCATGTAACCGGGGATGTTCAATGGCACTAACCATATTAGTGCCATTGAACATCCCACTCGGTGGCATTTACGTGGTTTACAGGTCTGTAAATCATGTAAATGCCTTTGAATATTGAGCCCAAAGATCTTAATGCTCTTACAGGCTGATGCAGAAAGGTAGTGCAGGCTTTATGCGCAGATAATGCAACTTATATACACAATTACTGCCACACCAAATGCAGAAAAGAGATAGACGCGTGTGTAAGCAACAAGGAAAAATAAGCGCACATGGAACACTGTGCGTATTTAAATGATACTCAAATGAGTTCCATGTATTCAAATGATATGGTAATAAGGTCTGCGCCCAATGCAGGGAAACACATAGGGTGACTATTCATGCCGACTGCATGCCACGACTAACTTCCCTACTGGTTGTGTGGGAAAATTAGTCAGGGCGGGGAAGAGGCGGAGAGTGGGCAGTCGCTGGCTTTGGACGTATAGGGCTGATATTAATGTCGGCCCTGTACATCCAGGAATGGCGAAATGGCCGGGGAACTTCCCTGGACGTTTCCTTTTGGCAGACTCAGGGCACGGAAGGGGCTGGCTGTGGGGAATTAACTTTTTTAGCAGCAGCCGGCATGGCAGCTTTTAAATAGAGCCGTGGTGCCATGGCAACAGGACACCATGGCACTGAGGCTCCATTTAAAAGCCCTGGCTGAGTTAGCTGGACTATGGCTGTATGTGCAGGCCGAGACTGAATCACAGTCCCGGTCTGCACATGTATGCCTGTTCGTGATTCTGATCCTTTGGGATTAAATGTGCCCCGCGGGATCAGAATCGTGATCTCCTTTGTATGTCCAGGTCAGCTCAGGCGTACAAAGGAGATATACGTCAGGATCAGAATCAGGCTCATAGGGGTTCATTCTGTGCCACGAATTGCGAGGATGTACATCCTGTTGAGACGTATATCACCACTTTTCGTCCCCCCTGCCACCCCGGTGCAATCGCTCCCCATATGTACAGCTGTGTTGTATGGGGAGCAGTAGGCAGGGGCGGGAGTGGGCAGTCAGGAGGCAGGGTGAGGGCAAGATATGTAGGTGATGCAAGATCCCGGATGTACAGGGCTGATTCAGAGGTTGGCCCTGTACGTTTGGTGTTGGCCGGATAGGTGGGGGACTTATTCCACATCTGAGGTGGAATAAGTCCCCTTGGACATTGGGGGACAGTGGCAGACAGCTGGGACAGACAGGTGAGGTTCGAAGGGGGTTCTCTATAGCCCGCCTCTGGCCATCGGAGGCCGGATTGGCAGTTGGGCTGTGGGGAAAAGGCGTTGGGCATTTTGGGTCAGCAGGCAGGGATCGCGACTCAATAATGGAGCCACGAAACCATGACGAGATGCCATGGCATTGCAGCTCTTTTACGGAGCAAGGCTGTGTTAGCTGGGTTTGCTTCTGTGCATGCAGCCGATCAGAATCCAGGCTGCACATCCAGGCCATAGACCCGATTCTTATACCACGGGCATGTCTAGCCCCCGCGGGATCAGAATTGGATCTACCTCTGTACACCCCCGATTCAGATCGACCATACAGGGGCTGGATGGCCAGTACAGATTTGTTCTCATAGAGGATTGCCCAGCCAGGCATAAAGTTTAAGAGTAGCATTATTTCTATGCCTGGTTAAAAGGTAATGTTAAATTCTTGCCCGTCTGGAGACACACTGTTTTAGCATGATCTGAACTGCTACCATCAGCGAGGGCTGCTTCAGCGTGTATTATTCAACATTTAACCTTTGGTATGTATTCTTTTGGGTCAAATGGGTGAGTTTTGTGCATACCATGACAGTCATGAACCACACTTCTAAGCCAGAGTATGTGGAGTATGATCTCAGTCTATCAAATTTACTGCTAATTCTCAGCGTAGTACTTGCATCGTGCCAAAGAGAGCCCTTTGGAGTTCTAAGATGTTATGTGTATGGGTAATTTATCAAGGTGTGCTTGGAAATTCCTCTTAATTAAGCCTGATGGGAACATGATGGGAAATAACTCTGTATCTTTCTGCCAAATTTTCTTAGTCTCCAACTGCATCTCTTGGTACTTGAAGATTTTCTCCCTCTCAATGAAATTCACCAAATAGTCGCTTGGAAATGACACCTAGATAATCAGTGCAGTTCTGGTGTTTTTCTTCTTTACCACTATATCTGGCTTCCTCGCATCCAGCTTTTTATCGATCGGAATGGAAGTATCTGAGGTGATCATAACCTCTTCATTTTCTGTAAATCTTTTAGGGGCATGATCCCAATGCTTTTCAGGCACAGTAATGTTGCACTTACAGAGTTTCTAATAGATGAGGCGTGATACCTTATTGTGCCTTTCTGTATAGAAATTTTCTGCCATCAAAACTTCACAGCCAGCTATGAGGTGAGTCACCATTTCCAGCTCTTTCCCACAGAATCAACATATGTCTGTTTTGCCAGTTTTTTCAATGCTTGCTGGAAACTATCTTGTCCGTAAGCCGCTGTCCTGAGCAGCAACTATCAACCTTCTTCGCTTTCAGTTCCCTTCTCCTTAACCATTCATGTGTCCGTTCTTGATCAATAAAGGGTTCCTGGAGTAACACTCTGTGTTTCTCACTTTATTTATGAATTTGCCAGTTATTTTTCCTTGTGTGGTGATGTAATTCTGTGAAGAGTGTTTTTTCTCTTTTTTGCAAATTTCGCTACTTAATTCCCTGTATATGCTTGTGGATTCTCTCTCATTCCTTCCAGTCATTGGAATGCTTGTCCAAGTCTGATGATGGAGACAGATTCTGGATGTTTACTTCCATATTTCAGCACTTTTTGTGTATTTGGATGCGATGATGCAGTTAAATAGGTCTGGAGGCCTATGATTGTAGCTCTATATGTGTAATTAATGAGTCTTAGCTTTCCTTCAACTCTAGGAATGTACAGTCTTGGCATGTATTGATTCTTGTAAACTACTTCATGGGCATGGAGGAGTTTTCTTTTTTGCACATCCAGTTTTTCAAGAGGCCAGTCCAGAATTCCAAAGCTCAATGCCAGTACAGGGATTGCCAGCTGATTGATGGCTTGAATCTTATTCCATGATGTTAAATCATTTTTCAATAATGATTTTAATCTCCTGTAGTATTTTTTTTACTGATCTTTTCTCTCCGTAATTTCTGCTTGAGTGTTGTTCCTTCCAAGATACATATATACACTTTCCTGTTCAAAGTCCTTGATGTTACAGCCTTCAGCCAGGGAGATGCTTTCCATTTTGTTTAATTTTCCTCTAAAAAAATAAATAAATAAATAAAAGTTGCCTTGGCACATTTGTCAAGTCCAAAGGTCATCCTGATGTCATCAGAAAAGCTATTTACCAGACAGAGTTGATCTGCTGATTATTGGTTGCTGGAACTGTAGAAGTTCAGATTGTCTACAAATAATAAATGGGATGTTGTTTCTGGGTAGCTATCTTCTTCAGGATTCAGACTAAATCCATATCCCAAAGAGTTAAAGTGCTCATTGGATTAAGTGCCCCACAAAACAGAAGGGGCGACAGGGAATCCACCTGAAATATTCCTCACTGGATCCTGATGTTAGGAATGATGCACTGACAATCTTCATATTTCAAAGGAGTGTGGTTTGCCACATTGTCATGGTAAACTTAATGTACTCTATCAAACCAGGATTTATTTTATACATTTCAAGGAAATTTATTATCCAAGAGTGTGGAACGCTGCCCAAAGCTTTCTTATAATCGACCCATGCTATACTGAGATTTCTGCTTTGCTTAGCACTGGCCATGATGGCCTTATTTAACACTTACTTGTCTTTGGTGCCATATGCTCCTCTCTTGTTGCCCTTTTGCTCTATTGCCATGATGTTGTTGGACTCAATATGATCATATAGTCTATCTGCATCTATTGCAGTGAACAGCTTAGGTAGACAATTTATTGGTCTATAATTTTTGGGAATGCTACTTGGGTCCTCCTTTGGAAGGAGAAATGTTCTTACTGTAGCATGTCATTATGGTGTTAATTCTGGCTGCTTAAGCAATTGATTTTTGCAGTTCACCAGGTGTTGGTGGAGTGATGTTAACTGTTTGAGCCAAAAGCTGGCTACTCCATCTGAGCCAGGGCTCTTCCAGTTTGGGGCTCATTTTGACCTGCTTTCCAGCTCTTGTGTTACTGCAACCCATTCCATAGTTTTGATGTTTGCTTTTTCTAAATGCTCCTGTATTCAGGATGATTGTGTTTTATAAGGTGCTCATATAGTTTTCTCCAGAAGATTTCTGTTTCGGCCTTGGTTGGTAGTACTTTTATGATCTTAATGCTCTTTCTCAATTTCCCATAGAATTGTTTTGGGTTCTCTCTAAATTGCTTATTTTGATATCTTTCTTTTCCATTTTCTTCATATATTCTGCTGCTACTTTCAGTATATTGTTGGAACATAAATTTTAGATTGTCTTCTGTTAATACAGTATGCTTCAACTTGATGTCTTGGATGTTCCATAATATCTTTGAGGATCTTAATTCTTTTAGATACCTGTCTATCAGGGATACCTCCAAAAGCAATGATTATATTTTTCCCTCAATGTGCTTTTTTCAAGGAGGAACTGTTATTGTTTTTTCTTTTTAGTCTGGCCTTGCACTTTAGCTGGTAGTATTCTTTCAGTAATCATTTTAACTGCACAATATTTATGTATTTATTTATTTATTTAACAGGTTTTTTTAGACCACGCTATCCTTCAATCAGAGTGGTTTACATCAAACAGAACTGATACAGACAACAACAGAGTTTAACAATGTTGACTGCTACATTAAGCTGAGTCTATAACATAGTGATATACTTGAAAACTTATACAACATAAACGGGGGACTATATACAATGAAAAGGACAGGTATAGGAGGGTGATAGATCAGCTTAAATTAACTGGGAATGCAGTGTGTATTTGATTTATTTTGGTGATATCAATGAACAGTCTCTTTATACTGGTTATAGTCTTGTTCATCTTTATAATTATACGTTTAACCTTGGGTGTTTAAATTTAACCTGGGTAATCTTTCCCTTGCTTGAAACCCAACATATTCATCTTTTACCATGTGGACTAGGAATTTGACCTTGAATTCCTCCACCTCTTTCTTCTCCCTTTCCTCCTCCTGTTCAGTTGATTGGTTGACCTGTCCTGTAGTTCCCTCACTCTCCTGCAGTTCCAGATCTCCAAACTCCATCTCCCCCTCAACTGCTCTTTCAGTTTCTGTGTATTCCTTTCTTCTGGTACTCTCACCCAGGTCGCCTCCTCCTCTCTGAACATCTCTTTCCAAGGAAACCCTTAGTTACTTCAAGATGTTATCATTCACATACTTCTTTGCTTTGATCTGCAAAATTAAAGATATTAAATTTGCATCCATTGTTTTTGCAGTTTTTCTTGTGCCAATTTTCCTCTTTCTTCCAGTTTTTGGTGGATTCTCTTTCTATACCCTCTTGATTTAAATATAGGGTGGGAAGCATAGAAGTACATTATCTCCTCCTTATCTTCAGAAGTCCACTTAACCGTAGTTAATCCTTTTAACTTTTTCATTAATTTCTGTGGTTTATCTCCTGCCACAGTGGGTCCATGAACATGCTCACCATGGCCTTTATCTGTGGCAGGGGTTATCTACATCTGACGTGCTTGTACTGTCGAACCACTATCTTTAGCCCTACTGTGTAAGCTATGAGTGGGCACCTTTTTATCCTGAGTGACATGTGACCAGTATGTATTTTTCTTTTTCGTTCCTACCATACTTCAATTGTAGTGTCTCCTCGCTGGGATTCAGTATAGATTTTGTCCAATGAGGTCACCGCGTGAAGTTACCCAGCATGAACTATATTCTCTCCCCCTAAGAGAAGCACAGCAATTGACCATCCACAGCTAGTAAATTTTTATGCTGCACTTCCCTTTGACCCCATTGTATGTTGCACTTCTCCTTGACCTTCAGTGTATGAACTTCGGCATTTAAGAAGAAATGTCTTTTGCTGCTTATATAGTGGCTTTGCTGCTTGCAAGAGCTAGCCAAAGAAAAGGGGAGAACAACCGAGACCCAAGCATGAGAGAGGAGGATGAGGAGGTACATGCAGAGCCCCTCATCGTGAGGCTCTGCAGACAGCACCTATTCTGAACAAGGGTAGTATTGAGCGACTGAAATCGATGTGCAGGCTCAGATGACTGCTTGTAGCATGTCTATTGTTTATGCATGCATTGCCCCTGCTGATTTACGCCAAAGTCCTGCGCGTGTGTTTTGCTTTACACTAAGGTTTTACTCATGTCTCATTTGCATATGTGCCCCTTTCTGCGTTCTGGCGCTGCAGCCGCATGCTACCAGCACACTAAATAGACGCATACGAAGTTAATAGCAAGCAATTTCAGCGGTGGCTTTCTGCATCAGCCAGTTATGAAAGAAATAAGAAAACTGATTTGGAAGACGAATAATGTTCTACAAGTAGGCAAACGTCTATGTTGGGCAGCTGGGATATATTCTTGCACTCTGGTGAGTGTGAGCAGACTGGGGTGGCTAACTGCTATTTTTCTACTGTCATCTACTGTGCTACTATATTCAGCAAATATTGGAGCTTTTAGAGGTGACATTAGAGATGTTCATTCATAAGTACACAAATCATTTGAATGTGCACATATCTATGAATTAATGCATACACAATTGATTGCACACATACAAATCTCTTGCGTTCATGCAGTGAATGCCTGAGGAAATAGGTGTAACCCCCAAAAATGCAAAACAAAATCAGCTAATATTCATTTTAAAGAAACAAACTGGAAGTGTTTTGGTTGTGCATCCTCCTAGTTGAGATCTTATTTTGTTCTTTTCTGTGACATCTGTGTCTTCAAAAGATACCTGGTATGATTCTCAGAAATATGTTTCATTGACAGGGAATCCAGTTTTCTTGATACTAAGGAGCAGAAAACCCCCCTGAAAAATCACAAGTATACTAAAGGTCTCATGCTTTATCTACGTTGTTGAGCATTTTACCTAAGAAAAGAATGCATTGTTTTACAAAGCAGAATACTTCTTATTAATCATACAGCCATGCCTTTGCTTTTCAAATGACCCATTTCAATGTGCTTTACTTATCATGAGTGTTAACAAAAATTTGAACTACCGCTCCTTATTTGAAAAGGTGACGAGATTTGTTGTATGCTGCGCATGTCTGCAACCAGTCCGTGATTAGAATCAGATGCATATTTCTTGCAACGTGATAGACCCATGTTCCAAATTATAATTAGCTGTCCCTGCTCATATTTTAATGCTTAATCTAGTGAACCTTACTTTTGGCATATATATATATGACATAAAGAACACAGCTCTCCGATTGTGCCATCTTCCTGAAAACTGTAAGGGTAATAGTTCTGCATAAGCAAATTAATTCTCTTCTAGACAACCAAAGCTACTGTAATTTCCTTCGCAAAGGTGTCCTGGGAACGCTAGTGTCAGCTGGGTTTTCAGGCTATCCACAATGAATATGCATGGCATAAAACCATGTGCAGTGCGTCAAAGACACGAGCACAATCAAAGTTCAGAATGAATGCAATTATATTCAAATAGTGCTGTGAGGAAAGAAAAAAGGAAGCTATGACTAAGTATGCAGCAAAAATACTTCCTGTTAAAGCTTTTGGCATTGCATTAGAAACTCTTTCCACATTCTGAATACCACTCCCCTTAATTAGTCCTTATGAGGGTAATTTTATAAATGTCTGTGAAGTTGGCGCACATTATCATGCATGTATTCAGGGCTCGCGTGAACTTTAATTTATAAAACAGGAGTGTACTGACTCGCTTTAATCTAGTCACGGCAGAGTCTTGATATTAAGTTCACCTGTCAGTGAGAGATGGTGGAAAGTTTTCCTACAAGCAGACTGCCTGATGTCGATGGCAAGAAGGGGAGTCCTTGCAATGGAATTCAAGGTCTTGTTAATCGTCTGCGGTAAAGGCTGTTTTGCTAGTCAGGGGGAGACAAGAAGCCAACCTAAGGGGAGAGTAAAGTGCTGTTACTGCCCATGGATGAAAGAGCTGAAGTTTATGGGGATATCTGAGACCTTATGTTCTATGAATGCTGAAGGCCAGAGCTCGTGTTTAACCCCTATGCTAGGGAAAGCCATGACAGCGAGGTGGGAGCCTTGTGAAGCTCTAAAGAAGTACAAGTAACTATAACAGTAAAGTGGTTGGTTTGTTTAAAGCACTGAAGTGATCAATGCACTACGGCTGTTTGAAAGACACAGATTTGCACCGTCATCTGCAGGAACTCTGGAGCAAAGTGTAACCTATGGAAATTGTTAAATGTGCATGGACTAAGCAGAGTGAAAGTGCAAAGCCCTGGAAACAGTACTTGTTGTGGTCAAGGCCATACCAAGCCATAAATGAAGCCCTGCATGATTTGCAAGCCTGATGCCTTGCCCCCCATGACATCAGACTTTTTTTTCATTTGCCTCATCCCTCCATGCCCAGCATAGCTCTTCTGCCCTTATCCTTCCCTGCCCAGCGTCTCCCCATCTTACCCCACCTCCTAACATCCAGCCGGCTCCCCCTCCATGGTGCCTGCCTGACCCGCCACTGCTCTTCCTGTTGCCTTGGCAGCGGTGGTGGTAGCGGATCTCCAATTAATAAATACCGCAGGTCTTTCCATCTCCGCGCTTGCATGGCCAGTCTGATCCCTTCCTTCTTTGGCATACGCTCGGGAAAGGTGGAGAATGGTGGGCCATGCTTTTGTTTTGCTATACTGCTGGATGTCCCCTTCTGCTAGCTAACATAAAAAAAAGCCTCAAAACAGATAGCATTGTCTGATTTGGTGCATTTTCCGAAAAATGACTACTAATCTAGTTTCCAAAAATAGAACAGCAAATGAAGGTGATAGGCATCAGTAAGAAATGGTATGCAGGTTTAATGTGGGTCATAAAAGAGCCACTATAAGCTGAACCATGTAAAACATCAAGTGCCTACACCTTCATTTTAAAATATGCAAAGCACGCTTATCTTCAAAAACATATACAGCTTCATAGCCTTAGACAAATACCCCGATGCTGGCAGCGTTTCGCAATGTAAGCTGCATCAGGAGGTAATCTAAACTTGGCAAAACACTACCACGATTAGCTAGCTCACCAGCAGAACCTGCACTGACAAGTCAAACCAAACAAGACCTGAAATAACATATTACATAACATATTACATATTATTCAGATAACAGAGATATTCAGTCCATTATCTGGATAACATTAAGAAAAACAAGGCTGACTTAAGTTACCTATATAGCTATCTGGATATCTCTGCTATCAGGACCACATTGTATAATGTGATTTGAAGTTAGAAAAAGCTGGCGCATTTTTCTTTATCCCAAAATGATTGTTGTAAAATGAATGTTTAGCCTTTTCTTTCTGGTAGAGCAGTCATGGCCCTTTAAGCAACACGGGGGTGGGTTTAGTATGGCTGTATAAAGACTGCGAATGCGTGGCAGTTTTTTTGATCAGATGTTGCTGTTGTTAAGTGCTGTTGGGCCTGGTTATTTTGTTACTTACTGCTTGTGTTGCATCTATGCATGAGAGACTGATACGTTTCTCAAGGTATGTAAATCATTGGTTGTCTGTATTGGAGTTAGATTCGGTATAAGTTTTTTGCTTTTTTGCTTTTGTGTTTTTTGTTGTGTTTCATTGTTGTTTTTATAATTTTGAAGTTATTTGATTGCTAGACATATCTATATGTGTGTATATATACAGGGTGGCCCAAAAAAAGTGAGAACATCTCGTAGCATATGTTATTTAAAAATTCAAAAAGACAGATGTAAACGTTTGACAAATTAAAAAAAAAAAGATGGCGACCAGACATTGTCAAAATAAAGACGTTATATAGCTAAAAAAGGTAAATAAGTAAACTATTTAAGCTTTTAATTTACAAGATGTTCTCATTTTTGGGCCACCGTGTATATATATATATATATACATATATATATATATATATATATAGTGGGACCCTAGTCTGGGCCTAAGGCTTACAGCTATGGGCTGCCTTTTGTCTGTCCTTAAAATGCAACTTTATTCTTTGTCGCCAGCAATGCACCCTGGGACTTGTAGTTGATGATTCACTTTCAAAGACAAACTGTAGTTGTGCAACCGTTGGTTGAGGCAAACAAGAAAATTTATTTTGTGGATTTCCAAACGCATTAAAGTTCAGGCACACAAACACAATGGATACTTCTCCATCAACACAAGAGTAAAGTAAGGAAACTGGAACTGAAGGTAAACTGAGCACAAGTCTCTTTAACAAAAACTGTTATCTTCAATAAAGCAAAACACAGCACAGCCTTATAAGCAATTTCAGCAAAGGTAATTTTCTTCTTTTTCAAAACCTTCTTTTTAACCCTGCTTACAGGTTTTTTTCCAAGCTTCTTTAAAGCAAAGAGAGCAATCCATTAGAGAGTCCTCTGGAATGGATTGTGACTCACAGCAATCAATCTGCATGGGTTCTGGTACTATGGCTGGCTTATCTCTGGACTCAACAGCTTCTTCAAACTTTCTGGCTTGTAGGAATTCATAAAACTCATTCCATAACTTCTGTTTCTGGTCATGAAGATTTACATTCGAGGAGTGAGCTTTCCCTCCCTCTAATGCTTGCTTTAAAGTCTCTACTGTGTCCACATTTACTGCCCTGCTTGTGGCTGGGCTATGGTTCTTTCCCCAAAGGAACGTTTCCATCCACCTTCTAGCAGTTGGACCTTCCAGCATAGGCTCCTGGATATTGGACAGAGGCACCTGTTCCAGCTGGTTTGTAGCCTTTCCAACTAACCATCTGCTGGTTTTAGGTCTGGGAGTTTTTCTCAGATATGGAGTGCTTCCTTCTCTGCTTTCAGGCTTCAGCAACTGGAAGTCAGCCTCCTCGTGGCTCTGAGCTCCTTCCTCCTGGGAACTTTCTTCCCCCTGGGAACTCTCTTCCTCCTGGGAACTCCTCTGTGCACGCTGAGAACTCCTCTGTGAACTCTGTAAGCTCTGTGTGCTCTCTCTCCTCTTCTCCTTTGTGCTCTGTTTGGAGACGGGTTTAAAAACCTGTTTCTTTCCTGCCACACCTTTCTCTTTGCACGTGTGCTCGTAATCAGTAAGCAAGCCTGCCTCCTCATCAGAGCTAGGGCGTGGCTTGGCTTTACTTTTTTTCAAAGTAGTTTTTCTCCCTCTGTGCAAAGCTTGGCTGTCAGTAGTTTTAAAGGCACAAGTACCATTTTCTTCTATTTCCATTCTTTCCTGGTCACTCTCATCACCACAATATATATATATATATGAGAGAGCTATGGTACTAACTATCGGTTCTGACCTATTCCTTTGCTGTTATAATGGGGTCATTATAATTTTCATTTGCTTTGTGTGCTAGCCGATGTATGGATGAATGTATACGTGAAGGTGAGGAGTTTTCTTTCCTTGTCTGTGATGGTCTGTGCCATTATTGTTATAATCTGTTTATAGTATGCTTTTTGTTATGATGGACTTTACTACCCCCGAGGAAGCGTTTGCGAAATGCCGAGGTTGGCATCAAGAGTAGGTTATGGGAGGGGGCGGAGCCAGCGGCGATACAGGGTGGTTGCGTAGGAGAAATTCTCCGGTGGCTTGTATAGAATCCTGAGACTTTCCCTCTCTCCGAGATTCGGAAGCGTCACCATTAAAGGTGTTTCGATACCCTGATAGTGGTGGGAGAATGTCTAGCAGCAAACCGACGAAGCTGGACTTTACTTCGAGCCAGACTGCCAGGACGAAACGGAGCAAGTCAGATCCGCTCTCCCCACAAAAGATGGCGGCCATGAGGGAGACAGACGGGATGATGAAGGAGGTCCTAAGTGAGATCAGGGCGGTAAAGGAGATGGTTGCGGAGAGCGGCGATGTGATGTCCCGGGTGCAAGAGGATCTGCAGGACCTGAGGACGCAGATGGAGAGGCTGTCTAACCGCCTAGAGAAAACGGATGCTACTCTAGCAGTGCACGAGGCCCAAATTGAGCAATGTTGGAAGGCCCAGAAGCGAATTGAGAGGCTAGAGGTGACCATAGAGGACCTAAGTAATCGTAGCAGGCGCAATAATATCAGGATTATAGGGGTCCCAGAGGGGGCTGAAGGCACTGACCTGATAGCGTTCTTAACTCAAGCAATCCCGAAGATGCTGAGATTAAACCTGGCGGGACCGCTGGAATTTGAGAGAGCGCACAGAGTGCCTGCGCACACAGGCCCCCGCAAACAGCAGACAAGGCCCATCATTTGTTGCGTCCTACGGTTTCAGCACGTCTCGCAGATAATGGCAGCGGCTCGGGCAGCCTCGACGGTAACGTATGAGGGCCGCAACGTCTCCTTCTTTCCCGACTTTTGCAAGGCCACGATCGAAAAACGGAAGCAGTTTTTGGCTTTGAGGCCCCGATTGCAACATCTTCAAGCAAAGTATGGGCTGTTCTATCCAGCGTGCTTCAAGATAACAATGGACAATTGCACCCGAGCTTTCGAGGATCCAGCAGAGGCAGCCCGGTTTATAGAGGAGCAGGAAGCATTGGCGATGCAATGACTAGAACGTTGGTAGTCCCACTACAGCTTCAGTGTATTGCTCCCCGGCCTAGCCAGGAAGACAGTGGGCCCCAAGGGGTATTTCTCTGGTGGGGCAGATGGGGTGACTGGAGACAAATGTTTTCTCGGGTGGTGGCTGTTGTTAATACTGCATTGCTATAGATGATAATGTGTAGGGGAATTGTTGAGTAAGGGGTGTTGAAGGGGGGTGACGGGAGGGCCGGGTGATTTGTTAGAATTCTGTTATGTTTAACGGGTGACAGTGTGGGTGGAGAGTGAGTGTCATTATGTAATATGTAATTATGAATCTGTTATTGATAATCATGGGGGGAGGGGGATTTTTCTAGCTGGGTACTGTTTATTGTTATCTGACCGCCACTGTGGCCGCTTGTTGCATGTTGGCTCACCCAAATTTTGTTATCAGTCGCACCGAGGTGGTGCACCAGTCGTCTTGCAAGTCCTTTATAGTCAACCCTGTATATAAGCCATCTTATGCATGGGACATCCAGAATGCGCCCGGGGTCAAGTTTTTTTTTTCTTCTGAGTAAATGGCCCCTTTAAAGGTGTTGTCCTTGAATGTCAAAGGCATTATCCACCCGGCTAAACGCAAGAAGATTATAGTGTACGCCCAGAAGCAGAGGGCTGACATTGTAATGCTACAGGAGACGCATTTAGTCACTAAAGAGTCCCTAAAATTGGAACAAGGGAAGTTTGTTCTTGCAGCACACGCCCCGGCCCTGGGAAAGAAGAACAGCGTGGCAATTTTAGTCCGGAAGACCATGGGAGCCCTTTTGCAAAAGATCAGATCGGACCCAGAGGGAAGATGGGCGAGTGTACAGCTTGATCTGGATGGAAAGAGGGTGGGGCTAGTGAATGTTTATGCTCCCAATTCTGACAGTCCTAGTTTCTTCCAAAACCTGGCAGATGTGATCCATGAGTTTGCCGGGATCCCTATTATACTGGGAGGAGACTTTAACCTGGTCATGGACCATTTGATCGATTGCAAGCCAGCTAAAGGCAGTCGGAAATGCAGAGCTCTGGAGGTGCTGACGTCAGTTATGTCTGAGCTTGGACTGGTGGATATTTGGAGACTTCTCCACCCATCCGAAAAAGATTATACTTTTTATTCCCACCCTCACAGTTCCTTCTCGAGAATTGATTTTTTCTTAGTTTCCCGACTGTTAGTCCTGAAGATAATGGATGCAGCGATATTAAGTATGCACATTTCTGATCATGCTGCCATAACCCTGGAAGTGGAGCTACTGCAGGTTGTAGAGAGGAGTAATGGGTGTTTTTTCCCCAGAGCTCTGCTGGCAGAATATACCTTTAAGGAGTATGTGCGGCAGGCCATTAAGGAATATTTTGAGGTTAATGACCCAGCAGAAACATCAATATGGGCATGGTGGGAGGCATTCAAGGCCTCAATGAGGGCCAAGATCACTAGTTTTTCTATCGCTGCCAGATGGCAGGAGAAGGCCAGGATCTCAGCCCTGGACCAGCAGATTCGTGCGGGAGAAAGACTGTTGCAGAAACAAGCGAGTGCTCAAGTCATATTGCATCTCCAGAAGCTGTGATTTCAATATAACTCCCTGTTAAGCAGGGAGGTGGCACAGTCTGATTTTGAGATTCAAGCAAGATACTATACTGAAACGAATAAACCAGGGAAACTCTTGGCCACGAAACTAAAACCCAGATATGGTAAGTCCCGCATCGCAGTTATTGAAGAGGCTAATGGAACGGTCGTAAAGGATAGAACGGGCATTGTGGAATCCTTTCGAAAGTTTTACGAGGGTTTGTATTCGTCCGAAACCCAGTGGAACGAGGAAGAGGTGGAAAGTTTCCTGAAGCAGATAGAGCACCCTCGTCTGGGATTGGAGCATCAAGAGGCTTTGGAAAGGGAACTGGTGAGCGAGGAGGTGCGGGAGGCCTTGCGGAGAATGCAGACGGGTAAAGCCGCAGGGCCAGATGGCCTACCGGTTGAATTTTACCAGACCTTCGCAAAGGATCTATTACCACACTTGGTGTTGTACTACCAACAATTGCAGAAAGCCGATAAGGACACAGGAGCCTTCGCGGCGGCTACTATTGTGGTCTTGGAAAAGCCTGGGAAAGATCCAAAGCTGGTGGGCAACTACAGGCCCATTTCCTTGCTTAACGCAGACTACAAAATCTATTCCTCAATCTTGGCGAGCCGCGTCAACACAGTTCTCCACTTGCTCATTCATCCGGACCAATGTGGCTTCGTGAGCGGACGATCGACCGTGGACAACGCGCAGCTTCTTTGTAATGTCTTTGAGGTTGCGGAAGGGCTGAACTTGCCTCTGATAGGCTTATCGTTGGACGCCGAGAAGGCTTTTGACAGACTGGAGTGGCCTTTCCTGTTTCGCGTACTGGAGTGGTTTGGATTCCCTGCTCAGTTCATCCGTATGGTCCAGGTGTTGTATGCCAACCCAGCTGCGCGGATACTCGCCAATCAAGTGCTCTCCAACTCCTTCCCTCTTTACAGAGGCACCAGACAAGGCTGTCCGTTATCTCCACTGCTGTTTAATCTGGCCCTGGAGCCTCTAGCACTATTGGTGAGGCAGTCTGTGGAGGTCAAGGGAGTTGTACTTAGAGACCTTCACATCAAACTATCGGCTTACGCAGATGACTTGGTATTCTTTCTTCAACCAGCATCAATTCAGCCCCTACTGCAGCTGATTGGTGATTACTCCCAGTTCGCTGGTTATCGTGTGAACTGGGCAAAATCGTCGGCCTTCCCTCTGAGCAGCTTCGCCACAGCAGACATGGTACAACAATTTGCCTTCCGGTGGGAATCCTCGCCGATAAGGTATCTCGGTGTTCAGTTCGGGGCACCTCTGGATGAAACACTTAGACTCAATGCAGAAAGGATCAAGGAGATCGCCCGGAGCTTCACATTGCAGTGGTCCCCGCTTCATTTGACATGGTGGGGAAGAATGGAGTCTATCAAGATGACATTAATGCCTAAGATAAATTATATCCTGGGAATGGTCCCGATATTGTTTCCGGGTGCAGTGTATAAAGAGGTAGAGCGTACCCTTGTTTCCTTTCTGTGGAACGGGAAAACTCCCAGGATTGCCCTCAGGAAACTTAAAGCACAAAAGCTCGAAGGCGGTGTTCACTTCCCAGATTTCCTTTGGTACCATATGTCAACTATCCTCAAGCAAGGTAGTTTATGGTCCGCTGAGACGTCCTTAGTTCAGCGGCCGGTATGGCTCGAACTTGAAGAACGTTTAGCTATGCCTCTTCCAGGACATCTGTTGATGGGCATGTTATGTCCTGATGCAGGCAAGGTGGGAAGAATCATTACTTCCACTCAGAGAGCTTTTCAGAGTCTTTTGATGGTTGCGGGCAAGGACAAGCTTCTCTCAAGGCAGCTTCCGTTATGGCACAATCCCTTACTGAAGATCAATAAGGCCTCCTTTGCTTGGGGAACCTGGCAGAGCAGAGGGATTTGGACGGTAGGCCAGCTGATGGAAAAGGATGGCTGGAAGTCCTTTGGCTCGCTGCAGAAGGAGTTCGGGATCCCGTCTAAGTGTTATTATCAATGGCTACAATTAAGGCATTGTCTGTGTCAGGGGCAGAAAAAACCTTGTGATTACCCGGACGTCTGGCTGCTGAAAGAACTAGCAGAGACGGTGTCAGCCAAGAAAGGAGGCATGTCCAGATTGTATGCCGTCCTTAGATGCCATGGCACGGAGAAGGTGAGAGGCCCACAGAAGGTATGGGAGGAGGAGACTGGCTCTGACCTGTCTCAGCCCGCGTGGAATCGCCTCTGGGGCCCAATAGTTCGGGTCTCCAGATCTGCTGCGGTAACGCAGTCTATGTTTTTTTTCGCTCACAGGGCTCACATCACTCCGGTAAAGCTGTCAAGATGGAGCAAAGAAGCGTCCCCACGTTGCTGGTCTTGCCAACAGGATCTTGGCACCTTGAGACATATGTTCCTAGACTGTCCGTGTCTACAAGACTACTGGGCTCCGGTATGGCGCAGGATACAGCGGGTATTCAACTTCTCCTCTCCTCTGACGTGGAGTATATTGGGACTCAGGTTACTGGATGACATTCCTATGCTCCCCAAAAAACATTTCTTTGGAGTGAACTTTATGTTGGCAATAGCGATAAAACTGATTTTAAGTGCATGGAAGGACTCAACAGCGCTATCCTGGCTGGCCTGGTGGAATCAAGTGTGCATATATAGCAAATACGAGAAAGCCTATGACAAATTTGTTAGATCCAGAGGTGGGAAATGTTCCGTGTATAAATGGGCTGCTCTGGATGATTTCGTGGGGATGGCTGGGGTGACTAATGATCCTTGAAGGGCTTGCAAGATGGCTGACTGGTGCGGGGTAGGGGTGTGGGTGACATATGGTTGTTATTGTTAATAGAGGTTGTTTTTGTGTGTCTACGTGTGATGTAAACTGCAAAATATAATTTAAAAAAAAAAAAAAAGAGTAGGTTATGGGAGGTCCGTAGAGCATGCTCTTCAGCCAATAGGTACACTAAGTGCTTTTGCTTTTGAGCAGCAGCAGTTGTAATGAAAGGTAGTTTAGATACTGAACAGGGAATAGTAATTGAGTTTGAAAAGGAACTTTTACACATTGACCAACTGAAAGCTCTTCTCAATAATTTATTCAACTATATTCTTGCTTATAAATTACTGGTTTGCTAATTATTTTGATATAAAACAGAGCAAACGTTATGCAGATTATTAATTAAAAGGAGGTTTTTTTGGATCCATGAAGCAGTGTGCGTATTTCAAGAGTTATTACACTTCATGCCCGTGAATAATAGCACAGTTGACTTTGAGATCCTTTTTCTCCTGTCAATATATGTATAGGGGCTTTGTTTGTTCCCCCTTTTGGATTTTTGTATGAATGAAGTTTCTATTTGCTGTGGGGATAGCTGGTCTTCATTCTGGAATTGGGACTTTGTAGCCTTTTCTTTGACATAATATAATTTTTAATTGAAGTTGTTATGGCCCTTAAAAGATTTATGAATGAAAATAACCTAGTCCCCTGCAGAGTGACTATTGATAAATAGTCTTAAATAAATATAGCTAAAACAGTTTGTTTAAGAATTTGGTGGGGAGGGGGGATGTTAAAGAAATATTTGCAATTATTCTGTTTTTTCACCGACATTGGTGGTATGCAAGTTCCTTAGGGGTGATGATAGAAGATGGCATAGGGACTTGAGAGATATCCAGTAAAACTAGTTCAGTCATTTTATAAATTAAAATTAATATGACAACTGAAACCATATCGAGGGGAGAAGGAATTACGTTTATTAGCCCAGTCTCTATTAAGTGTTTTAGATTATTGTAATTTGTTATAGAGAGAGTTAAAAAGGCTACAGATTGCACAAAACACAATTGCTACGTTTTTGTTGGGAAGAAATATGAGAGTGCTTGTCCCCTATTGAGGAAATTACACTGGTTGCTATTAGGGAAAAGTGCTTCCTTAAACTAGTCTTGTTAGTGTTCAAGCTAATGAGAACCGAAAAACTCATTTATTTGAAAAATCGACTGCAAAGCTGTGTTCCTAGGAGACATCTACTTTCTACTCAAGGGAATTTTTCAGAGATTCCCAGAATGGCATTCATTTGTAAATTGACCTGGAGACCTAAGGCTTAGTGTAGTCCATCCAGGGAGATAGAATGCATAGATAGCTCAAGAGAGGAGACTAATCTGTTAAGTTTTAGAAAAAGGGTTAAAACATTTTTATTCCCTGTGGAGTAATAGTGAGGTGAGCAAAGTAGGCAATTTATTTAGCTGTCTGTCGAGATGATAGGAAACACGAAGGGTGGGTGGTCCTTTTCTTGCTCTGCTTTTGGAATCTAATTTTTCTAACTATCCTGTATACAGTATGATTTGCTTCCTAAACTACTTTGAATGATAATGTTCACAAGATAGTTTATAAACATTTTTAAATAAATAATAAATAAATAAATATTTTTTTTTTACATTTTTCCTAGCTGGTGCAGTTGGAATTGCGCATATACTGGTGCAGGAATAGAAGAGACACAGTAACAAAAATCATTCAGGCCGATACAGAAAGCTGGCGCTACACGTGCACACTATTGGTTCCATATGCATCCATGTAGCGCTCAAATAGTGCACGACTCTAGAGCACACATGCAGAAAGGGACAAGTATGCACGTAAAACTGCACGTATGCAAATGAGACACATGTAAAACCCCAACGCAAAAGAAAATACAGGCGTAAAACGTCGGCATAAACCAGCAGAGTAATGCAGGTGCAAATGATAGAGGCACAAGAAGCGGTCATCTGATCACGCATATTGATCTCAGAGGCTCACGTGCCCAGCGCATCTAGATACACGCCTCGTACACTCTTTGATGTGTGATCTGGTGCATAAATATAGGCACTACACTGCTGTAAAGGTCTCCGTTGTTCTCCCTTTTTTGACTGGCTCTTGCAAGCAGCAGAGCGACGAGAGTTTAAGCAGCAAAAGACATCTTCTTGAATGTCAAAGTTTTATATGCTGACAAAAATGCCAAAGTTTATATGCCAATGCTTACAAGTGCAAAGTTATGCACTTAGGACAGAACAACCCAAACTATGGTTACACAATGCAAGGGTCCACAGTAGGAACAACCACCCAGGAAAAAGATTTAGGCGTCATCGTGGATAACATGTTAAAACCCTCTGCCCAGTGTGCAGTGGCGGCCAAGAGAGCAAATAGAATGCTAGGTATCATTAAGAAAGGAATGGAAATTAAACAAAGGATATTATAATGCCTCTGTATCATTCCATGGTGAGACCGCACCTTGAATACTGTGTGCATTTCTGGTTGCCGTATCTTAAAAAGGATATAGCATTATTAGAAAAGGTACAGAGAAGAGCCACCAAAATGGTAAAGGGGATGGAAGGATACTCCTATGAAGAGAGGCTAAAAAGGTTAGGGTTCTTCAACCTGGAAAAGAGACAGCTGAGGGGAGATATGATAGAGATCTATAAATTAATGAATGAAGTGGAACAGGTAAAAGTAGATCGATTGTTTATGTCACCAGAATATAGAAAGACTAGGGGACATGCAATGAAGCTACAGGGTAACCTATTTAAGACTAATAAGAGAAAATATTTTTTCACTCAACGTGTAATCAAACTCTGGAATTTGCTACCGGAGGATGTAATAAAGGCTGTTAGTGTAGCTGGGTTTAAAAAAGGTTTGGACAAGTTCCTGGAGGAAAGGTCCATAAACCATTATTAAAAGGGACACAGGATATCACTGCTTGACCCAATACAAGCACTGAGGAACCTGTGTCTTTTGGGGAAACTGCTAGGTACGTATGACCTAGATTGGCCACTGTTGGAAACAGGATACTGGGCTTGATGGACCTTGGTCTGACCCAGTATGGCATATCTTATGTTCTTCTTACCATTTAATCCGACCATGCCGACAGTACTAGTTCACAGCATGTTGAAAAGAGTGTGTCTCAAGGCGCCCTAGCATTTAACGTCACCTCCTGACCAGGAGATTATGCCTGATTGGGTAATCTCTAACGAGTCTCTGCATCAGGCACAGACCTCATTATCATGCTATTTGTACAATTGTTTCAAGCATCATTGTTTGGGAAGAATATTAATTTGAAATAAAAAGAGGTACAAAGAAAAAGGAAAAAGTTATATCACAAAATTTAAGATTTCTTATTTTTAGAGGAGTGATGATGACATCATTGGTGGGTAATTCCTTTGTCTTTAGGAGGACACCCTCCATTTTGAGCTCCTTTTTGTGAGTTATGTGAGCCACAAAACTGAAGACGTGTGATTGAATAAAGTTGATTGACGTTTAAGTTATTTGATTATTCATTTTAAAATTGTTGATTTGCTACAATTCTTTTTGGGACTATTTTACATATCTATTTTTTCAGATTTTTGGTTGTTTTTGTCTTTTGGATGATAGGTATCTTTCAACTCATTTTCACATCTACGTTCTCTGTAATGAGCAGGATATTAATATTGCAGCTCATTTACCTGGGGCACTATGCTATTTTCTCTCAAAACCAGTTCAGAAAAAAAAATATTATCAGCAAAAGTCTGAGTAAATTACCTGGGTCAAAAATGCAGCATGAGAGGTCATCTGTTTCTCTGAAACAATAATTTCTTATCCAATTTTATGTTTTCTGTCTCCTTTACTTTTGAAAATTCAACCATTACATTTCTGCTGAATATTTAAAATTATTTTCTATGCTGCCATTTTTTCCTTTTTATGTAGTGTTTATATCGCTCCTATTATGTAAAACATAATTACAGAGTTCTTTATTATATGTTTCACTTTTTTCACTAATGTATTTTTTCTGTGTATCTCACTATGTTGTTTGCTTGAACTGTGAAATGTCACTTTTATGTCACCATGGGAAAAATGCAAAGTGACATCTCACTTTGTTTCCCATGGTAACAAAGTAAAATGTCACCATAGGAAACGTACATTCAAAATTTGCTACACTAGGTCAGACCAATATCCTGTTTCCCAACAGTGGTCAATCCAGGTCACAAGAACCTAGCAGGACTCCCAAAAGGCAGACAGATTCCATGCTGCTTATCCCAGGGGTAAGCAGTGGATTACCCCCAGTCCACTTTAATAATGGTTTCTGTACTTTTCTTCCAGAAACCTATTCAAACTTTGATAAAATCGAATTACACTTTTATTTATTTATTTAGCTAGGCTTATATACCACTTTTCACTGGATCAAAGTGGTTTACAGGGAACAGAACATTATTACAATAAACATATGTCGTACAAGGAACAGAATAACAGTTACAGTGAAACAGTCAACATTTCGATAACAAAATAGTATTGAGGCTTACATAATATAAATAATAGTTTGCTATATACTGTACAAACGTTGAAACTAAACGGTATGTTCAGCAACTATTTACAATTGTGAGTCTGTTTTGATAGTGTCATGTTGGATGGAGAGACCAAAATGTTCAGTGAATAGGTGGGTTTTCAAGTGGTTGTGGAAGGAGGGGAGATTTTATTTATTTATTTTAGCTGTATTTATATTCTGCTTTTCACTGGGTCAAAGCAGTCAATTGGGGGATATATTTAACACAAGGGGATATGACACACATACGTGAATACTTACAGGGAACATGGGCAATGGAGGGTTAAGTGGCTTGCCCAAGACCACAAGGAGTGCCTATAGGACTAGGAATCCCAGTCCCTCTGGCCTGAGATTGCTGTCCCCAGGTGGGACTTGAACCCCCAGCCCTCTGGCCTGAAGTACTTTGTCCTAACCACTAGACCACTCCTCCCTACAATGGGTGATGTTTCTTAGGGTGTCTGGAAGGCAGTTCCATAGGGAAGGAGTGTACAGTTCAAAGGCTATGCGGCATGTTTGTTGTTTGTCTTTAGTTTACAATTTCGGTATGTTAAGTGATCTGCTTGTAGGGAGTTTCTGTGGCAGGGATTGGTGGCAGGTTTCCTGGTGGAAGTGAAGTGCTTGTGAAGGAGGAGGATGCCTTTATATTTGATTCTATTGGTAAGGGGTAGCCAGTGTAATTGCCTCAGGATGAGGTAATGTGGTCGTATTTAGCATCTCCCTGAATGGTACAGCAGCTGTGTGTAGCGTGGTTTGGAGAGGGAGAAGTGTGGATTGAATCAGACCCTGGTAGATATTGTTCAGTAGTCTGCCTGGGAGAGAGAGTGCTTGTAGTGCTGATCTAAAATCTATTGGTTCAAGAAGGGGATGGAGTCATTATAGGGTCTTTGTTGCATTCTCCGGCAATGAGTTGCAGAGCTTAATTGTGCACTGAGTAAAAAAAATATATATATTTTCTCTGATCAGTCTTGTAGCATCATTTTATGTGCCTTAGGGGTATGTTTACTAAACCGTCTTAATGTGCGCTCTGACACGTTAGCGTGCGATAAAGCGCTTTACCGTGCGATAAAGCGCTTTACCGTGCGATAAGGTGCTTTACCATGCGATAAGGCGCTTTACCGTGCGATAAGGCGCCTTATCGCGCGCTAACGCGCTCAGCGGCACAAACGAGTGCTGAAGGTGGAGTAAAGGCTCCCTGAGGGCGGAGGAAGGCTCCCCAGGGGCAGAGAGAAGGGGTCAATGGGTGGAGCGTGGGAGGGGAGAGGCTCCCTGCACACTAACGCTGTGGATTTTGGGGCTGAAAACTAACGCCAGTGAAACCCTGGCATTAGAGTAGATTTAAAGGGAAGAGAAACCATTTCCGTCCGCAATGTACAGCAAAGCCAGGGAAACCTACAAAAGGTGATAAGTGTGATACATGTGCACAGAACAAAAGGGCAGATAAACATTGAAAATGACCTGAACAAACTGGAAAAAAAACATAACCTAGCTGGGCAATAGTGATATCAATGGGAAACATCAAAAAACACTACCAAGAAAGCTCCAAAAAAAAGATATCAATTTTGGAAGGGGCTATGCTCTGTCCCCATACAAGGTGAATGATCCCACAGTGAAATAACGCTGATCAGGGTTCTCCCTTTCTATTGGACAGGTTTCCTATGGCATGCACATGTCTCGCAACAGCAGGGTGGGCATGTCGGAATGGGCAACTGGAAAGATGCTGGAAAATGGGACACAGAGGGCTGCAGGCGGCACATGCTGTGGTGCAGCTGGGCCACAGTGCGGACTAGGGTGATGCCTAGCTGGCCCATATGAATGCTGAAACAGTAGAGCAGCCAGACAGCAACTGATGAGGGCCCAACACGGGGATAGTACCCAGCAGGTACCCCCAACGGTACAGAACATTGGCAGGCGTGCTGGGGGGAAGCATGGACATCTATGCAGGTACCCCTACCCCAGAACCCGCACCATAGGCAGCCGCCTACCCACACACTGGATGGCCCGAGACTGCGCACCACCAGCAGCACCAGCAGAAGGGCATGTCAGCATGGTGGCAGAGGGGCACTGGTGGTGGAGGGGGCAGTGGCTGCTGCCCACAGCAGACCATGGCCCAACCCTGTTTAGTGGGTGCCATTCACTGCAACAGACAGGCTCTGTCTGACAAACAGTCATGGTATCTACAGGGCATGCAGTGCCTCTGTGGCAGCACGGTGGTGCAGGGCACACAGCCATTGTGTTCATGAGCAGAAGGTCACAGATTCAAGTCTCAGCTGTGGTTTCCACTAACCCAGTCCCCATATTTTACCCACTACTAAAATGTGGTAATACAGACAGAACCTTTAGTGCAGATAACATAAACATGCCCAAAATGCCTACATTTTACCCTACAGAGCACAGAGACCATAAACATGCGCATTACCTAGAGCAGAGTCTCCCAAAAGCAGTCCTGGAGGGCCAAACACCATTCAGGTCCCATGCTGTCTCCAATAAATATGGCTATGCTGCATTTCTATGCACTGCCCCCATGGTATGCAGATGTATTTTATTTATTTATTTACATTCTCTTATATACCGCGCTATTCTGCATCAGTGCGGTTTACATTGAACAAACTGAAATTACATTGAACAGGGCATTATAACTTGGAGATAACTATTTTACAGGGAACATGGGCTATGGAGGGTTAAGTGGCTTGCCCAAGACCACAAGGAGCACCTATGGGACTAGAAACCCCAGTCCTTCCGGCCCAAGGTTGCTGTCCTCTAGTGGGATTTGCATTTGTATCTCATGCATATTCATTAGGGACAGCATGAAAACCCGAACAGTGTTTGGCCCACCAGGACTGGAGTTGGGAACCTCTGCCCTAGAGCAGCGGCCAACAGGGGCAGACACACCTGCACCCACCGGCTCCATTATCCAAAGCCACTTGGAGAGGCAGGATTTTGGGCCCTGTGTGCATCTCCCAATGCTAGCACTTACATACCTTAGCAATGCCACCCTAAACCTGGGAATACGGTACACATCTATCAAAAGGTTGCTATGAATACTGGCAGATAGCAATTCCTAAGTTAAGCACAATTTGCTGATTGAGCTGCATCATAGCAACCTTTCTGATGTCTGTGGAGTGTGCTACAGGTCTTGTGTCTGACAGTGTTTACCACCCTGGGGAGTGACTCCTACAGTATTGCGTACCATAGCTATGCCTGCACTGTGCCCAGGACTGGTGCGGTGGCCAGGGCTGCCAAACACCTCTATAGTTGCACAATGCTGGCATAGGTGTGGGGAGTGTTTGTCTGTCTATCCAGTGTGTGGTGGCTGCCAACACCCTCCTCAGCCCACACTGCTAGCACTGTTGCCAGTATTGGATTGCCAATGTGCATAATGAGGAGCAAGGTATTGTGGGTATAGCCCGGACAGGGCGGCCTGGGCAGGATGCATCTGAACAGGGCATAGGCAATGGCTGGGACATTGTAATGCCTGGCCACCACCTGCACAGACAGGGTGGCCACAGCATGTCCTGCTGGGAGATCACTCTCACCCTGACTGAGCAGTGACCACGGCATGGCTAGTTTCCCCCATTGTGTTATATAGCATTTTTCTGAAGTGATATATATGGGTTCTCTTTTCTGGGGCTCAATCACTGACTTATCTGCTTGGTGGGTGTGCTCACATCTTCTCCAGTAACATGCACTATGGACCAGCTAGCAGACTGTCTGCAGTTAGTATATGTATGGCTGGAACACCTTGCAGGGTGCAGTGGCTGGAGACTCACTGTGCTCACTGCTGGAGAATGTCAGATAGTGGTGGGGGGCAGCTGGCCATTTCCAGGCCTACTGTCTGTCTGCTATTGCTTTATGGATGGGTACAGATCTGCATTGACTGCTCTGTAGTGTGTCTGTTCCCCAGCAGGACTGAGGTTGCTGGTCCCCTCTACTGCCACCATTGCAGGGATGTAGAATGTGGATCTGTTGGTGCATAGGTGTCAAACCTGTCCTGGAGGGCCACAATCCTGCCAGGTTTTGGGATAGCCCTAATGAATATGCATGAGATATATATGCATTAGAGATAGCCTGCCAACCTGACTGGTTTGTGGCCCTCCAGGACTGGATTTGGAGACCACTGCTTTACACCTCTGTCATTTAAGATTGTGAGTGGGCAAGGTGCAGATGTCCAAGACATCAAAAAGGTTAGATAGAATTTTTGGTGGGAGATCCTGTCCCCCACCCTGAGCCTCAGAGGGCAGGTTGGGGGGTACTACATAATCCGCCTATGGGTCCAAACACCCCGCACCGCCCCTGTAACTTAAATCATGTGACCATGGCACCCACACAGGATATGCACTATTCTGGGTGCATCATAGTCCACAAGGGCTTGACTGGACTGGTAAATATGGATGGACACAAATGTAACTACATGGACTAGCTATTACACACTGGCACTGATGGGGACCTACAGCATAGCCTGTCTCAGCTAAGCCAGGTGCTGTGGACATGGTGCTGGTCGCCCCACCTCACCCTCAGGATAAGCACAGTACCCGCACAATGTGACGGTCTGTAGCTACTCTGTGCCAGTAACACATACTTTATTTATTTATTTATTTATTTAACAATCATTTATTACCCGCATCTTCCAGAGTTCAGTTGCGGTTTACAATAAAACAATCCACAAAGCAAGAGCTTAGTTTTACATCGAACATTTTGTAACAATAAAGAGTAATGGTTAACAGCATGAACCAATGCATAACAGCACAAAACTGGCTTGTAAACTATGTACAATAAACTATATACAAATACAAGTTGTAGGTACTTTAGAAATGAATCATAGTGTTTTTAGGATAGTGTATTGTCTGTTAAGTTGTTAGAAATAGTATTACTCAGTCAGGATTTTTTAGCCTATCAGGATTTTTTAGCCTTTATCTGAGTGTATCAAGGGGTTATCTGTGTTGCCATAGTGCATGGTGAATAAATAGGTTTTTAGTTTTTTACGGAGTTCCATAATTTCGGTTATAGTTCGTAGGTCCTCCGGAAGGGAATTCCAAATAGATGGGGCTGCATGAGAAAAAGCTCTGTTGTTAGTTAATTTATTTGCTTTTATGAAATCATTAGGAGTGTTTAGTTTATTTGAGTATCCTTTTCTGTGCGTAATTTTTTGAGATTCCATGCTGATTAGTTTGCATAGTGGGATTGGAGCCATGTTATTTAAAGCTTTATATGTAGTTATTGTGGTTTTATATATTATCCTACTTTGAATTGGCAACCAGTGTAGTGAAGCTAATATTGGTGTTATGTGCTGGAATGAGTGTGCTTTCATTATAATTCTAGCTGCTGCATTTTGTGCTAATTGGATTCTTTTTATGTTTTGTTTCGTTATTCCTAAAAGAATTAGGTTGGCAAAATCAAAGTGTGGGGTTATTGTAGCCTGGATTATATTGATGAAGTCTATTTGGTGTACTAAAGGGCGTAATTGTTTAAGGATTTTGAGTTTAAAATATATTTTCTTAATGGTGTTTCTGATGTGAGTATTCATCGTCAGATGTGTATCCAGAATAACACCTAGGTATCTTATTTCGTTTTTTATTTTAATGTCATGATTTTGTAATGTTATGTGGGTTGGGGGGATATATGATTGGTTTTTTGTTATAATTAGGACTTCTGTTTTTGAATGATTAATGTGGAGGTTTTGAGCTTTTAGCCATGTTGTGATTTCACTGAAACAATCTGATAGTAGTTTTATTGGCAAATTAGGGATTGTGAATGGGATGTACATCATAATATCATCTGCATATAGATGATAGTATACTCCGAATTTTTTAAAGATATTACAGACTGGTTTTATGTAAATATTAAACAGGAGGGCTGATAGTGCGGATCCTTGTGGGAGTCCAATTTCTTGTTTATATATGTTTGATGTTTGGTTACCAATTCTTACATTTTGTGTTCGATTATTTAAGTAAGAGGTAAACCATTTGTGTACAGTGGCATTTATTCCTATTTGTTTCAGGTTATTAAGCATTATAGTGTGGTGAACACTATCAAATGCTGCCGAAATATCAATAAATAAGAGTATAAATGCTTGTTTATGATTATCAATCCCTTTCAGTAGTACATCAGTTAAGACTGTTAAGAGTGTGTCAACTCCATGTTGAGGCCTAAATCCATATTGGTGCTCGTCAAGTGGGTAGGATGAATCTAGGTATTCTTGTGTTTGGATTTGTACCACTTTTTCTATTATTTTAGCCAAAAAAGGGATACTTGAGATGGGTCTGTATGATTTTGGTGATGTTTTGTCAAGCGTGTTGTTTTTGAGAATTGGACGGATTTGTGCATGTTTGAGCATAGACGGGAGGTTTCCTTGAAGTAACGAGAGGTTGACTATAGGGAGGATGTATGATAGTAGTATTGGGAGTGTACTTTTTATCCATGTTACTGGGCATGGATCAAGAAAGGAAGTTGTGGTGTTGAGGTTAGAAATGATGTTCTTTAGTGCGTCTTTTGATATAGGGTGAAATTTTGACCATTCATCTGAGCAGTGATGGACTGTATTTATATTGTTTAGAGTCATTATAGGTTGCATAGATTTGTTTTGATAGTGGTTGGCTAAGATTTGTACCGAAATATCAGTGATTTCAGTGTTAGATGTTTGAGGATTATTAGTAAGATTTCTAACAATGGAGAATAGTTCTCGTGGTCTGTTATAAGATTTTGATAAGATTGCCGCGAAATAAGATTTTTTTGTATTATCTAAGGTATCTTTGTATTTTGTGAGATAGTTGTTATATATTTCCTTGTTGATGATTGATTTGGTTTTGCGCCATTTATGTTCTATTTTTCTTAGTTCTTTTTTCATTTGTTTTAGCGTGTTGTTGAACCATGGTGTTCTGTTTATTTTTAATTTAGAGGGCTTTTTGATTCGTTGATCAATTTTGGCTGCATTGTAGATTGTGCCATGCCAGTTTTTGACAGCTTCGTCTAGATTCGTTGGGGATGATGAGAGGTAGGGTGTTGTTGTATCCAAGAATTCAGTTTCATTAAATTTTTTGAATTTTGTAGTGGGATCACTTCGTGTGTTATTTTTAGTGTTATTGGTATGGAATGTGAAATTTGTTTTGATAAGGTAATGATCAGACCAGGGTATTTGTGTGCATTCTATGGAGTTTGTGCTGAATGACTTGTAGAGTGTGCTTGGGAGGAGGATAAAGTCCAGAGTGCCTCCTTTTATATGTGTTGTTGTATTGATTATTTGGTGAAAGTCCATGTCTGATATACGGTTAGTTCCCCCTACCAGGCCGAGGTGCTGTGGGGGTGCATACCCCATCTTGTGATCATATGTAGACTGCTGATCTGCATGTGCAGTGCATCATGGGTATGGGTGGGTTAACCCTATCCTGGTAACCACAGCAGACAGTTTGTGTGGTGACCTGACGTCCTTCAATAGCCAGCCAGGGGTTTGTCAGAAGCATTAGAGATGTAGCCCACTGGTTACTTCACTGCCTGTAAAGCTGGAGGTCATGGGTTTGATCCCACAGTGGGGTTATTTGATAGGGCTGTCTGAGGCATTTTCTTTTTTTAATTTAAATTGGTGCTGCCAACAAAAACACCCTCACAGTGCTGTAATCTTAAGGTGCCTCATAAGGCGCCCTATAAAGCGCCCTATAAGGCGCCTTATAAGGCGCCCCATAGGGAACATTATAGGGTGCCTTGGCCATCAATGCACTTTATAATGTACCCTCTGGAGTGCCTTATAGGGCGCCTTATGCGGCACCTTATGTTAGGGCCCTGTGAGGGTGTGTTTGTGGCAGCACTACTTTAAATTAAAAAAACAAAATGCCTCAGACAGCACTGATTTAAAGTAAAGGGTAATGCCTCAGACAGCTTTACTCATTAAGCCCACTGGGGGATTGAACTCATGAGCCCTGCACCATCAGGCAGTGTATTAACCATTATGCTACAGCTCTGCTGCTGTGTTTGTAGGTCAGCGCGCCTTCTTAAGAATAACGCGCGTTAACGTACCACAGCTCCCTCTATCGCATGAAAAAGTACCTTATTGGATGGTAACCCAAAATGCTACGTTAAGACCGACACACCCACTCCTTTTATGGCATCCTGCACACTAACGCCGGCTGCACGTTAAGACTGCTTAGTAAACATACCCCTTAGTCTATGTACTGTTTGAAGGCAGAAATAACTGATTCACGTTTACTTGTTCTACTCTACTCATTATTTTATAGATCTCTTTTTATGTCTCTCCTCAGTCATCTCTTCTCCAACCGACAAAACCTGGAAACAGCACAAGCACTGGCAAGTCAAATGCAAAGCATTGATAAGGCAGGCAAAGAGAGAATTTGAGAAGAAGCTTGCTGCGGAAGCAAAAACACGAAATAAAGACCTTTTCAAGTACATTCATAGCAAAAAACCTGTGAGAGAGTCAGTTGGTCCATTAGATGATAAAGGGGTTAAAGGAGCACTAAGAGGCGACAAGGCGATAGCGGAGAGACTGAATGAATTCTTTGCTTCGGTCTTTACTGAGGAAGATGTAGGGATGTTACCCTTGACTGAAGTGGTATTTAAAGGTGCAGAAGAATTGAAGGAAATATCGATACATCGGGAAGATGTCTTACAACTATTAGATAAACTGAAGAGTAGCAAATCACCTGGGCTGGATGGTATACATCCAAGGGTGTTGAAAGAACTGAAATATGAGATTGCAGACCTGCTATCAGTAATCTGTGAACTATCATTAAAATCATCTCTAATACCTGAAGATTGGAGGATCGCCAATGTAACACCAATTTTTAAAAAGGGTTCCAGGGGTGATCCGGGAAACTACAGACCGGTGAGCCTGACGTCAGTACCAGGAAAAATGGTAGAAACCATCATAAAGAATAAAATTACTCAGCATGTAGATAGTCACAACCTAATGGGAGACAGCCAACATGGCTTTAGACAAGGAAGATCTTGTCTTACTAATCTGTTATGTTTTTTTGAAGGAGTGAATAAACAGGTGGACAAAGGTGAGTCGGTTGATATTGTGTATCTGGACTTTCAGAAAGCCTTTGACAAGGTCCCTCATCAGAGACTTTTGGCAAAACTAAAGAGTCATGGGATAGGAGGCAGTGTACTATTGTGGATCAGGAACTGGTTAAAAGATAGAAAGCAGAGGGTAGGGCTAAATGGCCAATTTTCCCAATGGAGAAAGGTGAATAGTGGTGTACCCCAGGGATCTGTGCTGGGTCCGCTGCTTTTTGACATATTCATAAATGACCTGGAAAGTGGAATAACGAGTGAGGTTATCAAATTTGCAGATGACACAAAACTATTTAAAGTTGTTAAAACCCAAGAGGATTGTGAAAAATTGCAAGAGGATCTTGATAAATTGGAAGACTGGGCATCAAAATGGCAGATGAAATTTAATGTGGACAAGTGCAAGGTTATGCACCTAGGGAAGAACAACCCAAACTGGTTACACGATGCAAGGTTCCACATTAGGAACCACCACCCAGGAAAAAGATTTAGGCGTCATTGTGGATACCATGTTAAAACCCTCGGCCCAGTGTGCAGCGGCGGCCAAGAGAGCAAATAGAATGCTAGGTATGATAAGGAAAGGAATGGAAAATAAAACAAAAGATATTATAATGCCTCTATATCGTTCCATGGTGAGACCGCACCTTGAATATTGTGTGCAATTCTGGTCGCCGTATCTTAAAAAGGATATAGCGATTTTAGAAAAGGTTCAGAGAAGAGCCACCAAAATGGTAAAGGGGATGGAAGGATACTCCTATGAAGAAAGGCTAAAAAGGTTAGGGCTCTTTAACCTGGAAAAGAGACGGCTGAGGGAGATATGATAGAAGTCTATAAATTAATGAACGGAGTGGAACGGGTAAACGTAGATCGATTGTTTACGTTATCAGAATATAGAAAGACTAGGGGACATGCAATGAAGCTACAGGGTAAACTATTTAAGACTAATAAAAGAAAATATTTTTTCACTCAACGTGTAATCAAACTCTGGAATTTGTTACCGGAGGATGTAGTAAAGGCTGTTAGTGTAGCTGGGTTTAAAAAAGGTTTGGACAAGTTCCTGGAGGAAAGGTCCATAAACCATTATTAAGAAGTGACCGAAGATATCAATGCTTGACCCAGTACAAGCATTGTGGAACTTGTGTCTCTTGGGGAAACTGCTAGGTACATATGACCTAGATTGGCCACTGTTGGAAACAGAATACTGGGCTTGATGGACCTTGGTCTGACCCAGTATGGCATATGGCATATCTTAACCTACCTTTAAGCCTCTCCTCATAGGAGCAGCCTCCATCCCCTTTGTCATTTTGGCCACTCTTCTCCGTACCATCTCTAATTCTCCTATAGATTTCTTTTTTAGGTGCAGTGACTAGAACTGCACACAATACTCAAGGTGTGATCGCACCATGGATTGATACATAGAGCAATATTTCTGGTATATTTTGAGTACAAGAAAGACAGAGGGTATGAAATCTGAAAGAGGAGGACATCTGTAAAAAAAATCCAGAGAAGGTATTAGGGTGAGGCAGAGGTGGTGATGGAGAATGTATCTAAGAAGGAACCAAAGAAGGTGAAGTTGAGGAGAGGGTGGCAGAGAGCTGGAGTTAGTAGAGGTGAGAAGGGTAACAAAGTCAGAAGTGATAAGGGTTAAAGGTTTCGAAGAGAGAGAGACACACACAAACACACATGGGGTAGATTTGTGTATGTGTGTCTGAAAGAATAATAGGGAAAAGGGAGTGCCAAAGGAGGATATGGGGGGGGGGGGGAGGGGACAGGAGATGCCATGCAAAGGGATGATTGAGGGCGAAAATGGATCTGAGGCAGGAGGTGTTTCAGCAGCCATGCAGGTGTTGAGGAGGCACAGGCGTTTCCCCCAGACAGCCCCAAAGTGATCGGGGGGGGGGGGGGGGCTTGGATATCTTCCAGGTGTTATAGGCGCACGGTGGTGGTGTATCCAAAGGGGCTTCTAATGCCCCTTTGGAGCATCTTTTGAGTCCTGTGAAGCCTGAGTGTGTGTCAATGGAACAGTTGTTTAATGGGAAAATGCAAAAAGAAGCTGTTGCCTTCAGAGTTTGTAACTGGTCCAATGGACAAGCACCCGATCTCAAAGGGAGAGCCGGACCCGCTAGCAAGTACTGAATTTTCTGACTATTAAAGATTCCGGGGCGTCTTTGAGCTCCTCAGCCCATATCCTACCTCTCCCCCACCCCAGGGACTTTGATCTCCCCCCTCCATTAGACAATGTCAGCCTATTGTGTCAGAGTACTCCATTTTTAATTACTGTGCCTTATCAGGCTGTGATGTGTTTGTCTATTTCGGATGTTGATGCAAGGATATCTACTGACCAGGTGTCTCTTGCTGACATCTGGAAAGTGGTGACCCATACTGAGCAGACACTGGTCTCGACCATATCTAGGCTTTGTGAGTTCTCTCAAGAGATGGTAATGAGGCTTAGTGGGGCTGAGGAGCGGATGAACTCATTAAGTGGACAGGTATACATATGTGATCAGACTTGTTTCTCTCTTCAATCAGTGCATTCTGCAATGATCGAGGATAATTTAATTGTCCATAAGAGACTTGAGATGTTAGATAATTTTCATAGAGCAAATATATGCTTTTTGAATTTCCCTATTACACAGTTATTTTTTCCAGAAGTATTACTTCGGAAATATTTCAAGGAAGCCCTAGCCATCCCTAATGCTAATTCATTAATGTGTTATAAAGTATATTTATTTATTTATTTCCCAGGTGGTTGGGTTTCTGGAGAAACTGTCGATGGTTGCGATGGTTTGCGGCCTATTGCAGATTTTAATTTGACACAATTTCTTGAAGACTCCCAGGTTACCATACCCACTAGGGTGATGTTGCTTGCTACTTTTGTTTCTGATTAGGACAAACATACTAGGGCTCATTCCATCCAGGAACGTCCAGCCCCTCTGTACGTCCGGTCTGATCCCGCAGAGCACGTCTAGCCCCGTGGGATCAGAATCACAATCAGTCATGTACGTGCAGGCCAGGATTGCGATTCAGTCCAGCCTGCAAGTACATGACAAGCCCGACTAACTCAGTCAGGACTTTTATGAGGAGCCTTGGCGCCGTGGAGTCCAGTTGCCATGGCATTACCTGTACAGAAGAAAGGCCTGGCAATCTACTTGCACATCTTGCCACAAAAACCCAGTGGATAGTCACAACAAAGCAAATTGCAATATAGTGCTGGAAAATGAGCCTCTCCCCCCCTCCCCCCAGGTCAGAAAATACTCAATGGGCAATTGGCAAAGAGCTGAAGTCTCTTCAGAGTAAAGCCAGCATTTATGATGTGGTTGGCACAAAACCCTTGGGATGTCTGGCTGCTGATGTAGCTGTGCATGAAATGAGATGACTACAACTACTACTCACCATTTGTATAGCACTACAAGGTATATGCAGCACTTTACAAACACATGTAAAAGATGGTCCCTGCTCATCAGAGCTCACAATATAGTCAAGACACAACAGCTGAGAACAAGGATGCATTTAGAAACATAGAAACATAGAAATATGACGATAGAAAAAGACCACATGGCCTATCTAGTTTGTCCTTCCATAACAACTACAACAGTCCCCTTTTTACCTTTAGAGATCCTATGTGTTTGTCCCATGCTTTTTTGAATTCAGTTACTATCCTCATCTCTACCACATCCACTGGGAGACTATTCCACAGATCTACTACTCTTTCCGTAAAGAAATATTTCCGCATATCACTCCTGAATCTATCTCCCTTCACCCTCATCCCATGTCCCCTCGTAGCAGAACTTGCTTTCAATTGAAAGAGGCTCTCTCCCTGAACATTTATGCCACGGAGGTATATAAACATCTCAATCATATCACCTCTATCCCGCCTTTCCTCTAAGGTGTACATATTAAGATCCTTAAGTCTGTCCTCATATGCTTTATAATGAAGACCACTAATCATTTTAGTAGCCACCCTCTGCACCGACTCCATCCTGTTTACATCCTTTTGAAGGTGCGTTCTCCAGAATTGCACACTATACTCCAAATGAGGTCACACCAAAGACTTATACAAAGGCATTATCACCGCCTTTTTTCTGCTAGCCATTCCTCTCCGTATGCACCCAAGCATCCTTCTAGCTTTTGCCGTCGCCTTTTCTACCTGTTTAGCTACTTTAAAATCATCAGACACAACCACGCCTAGGTCCCGCTCTTCTTTAGTGGACAAAAGCACTTCACCCCCTATACTATATTGCTCCCTTGGATTGCTGCAGCCCAAATGCATGACCTTACATTTTTTAACATTAAATCCCAGCTGCCAAATTCTAGACCATTCTTCAAGCTTAGCTAGATCCCTCCTCATGTTATCTACCCCTTCCTGGGTGTCTACTCTATTGCAGATTTTGGTATCATCCGCAAAGAGGCAAACCTTACCTGAAAGCCCTTCCGCTATATCACTAACAAAGATGTTAAAAATAATCGGACCAAGGACAGATCCCTGGGGCACACCACTGATAGCATCCTTCTCCTCAGAGTGAGCTCCATTTACTTGTACTCTTTGTCGCCTCCCACCCAACCAATTTCTAACCCAAGCAGTAACTTTAGGGTCCATCCCTAGGGTGCTCAGTTTGTTTATAAGTCGCCTGTGAGGAACAGTGTCAAAGGCTTTACTGAAATCTAAATACACCACATCTAGGGCTCTCCCTTGGTCGAACTCCCTGGTAACCTAGTCAAAGAAATCAATCAGATTTGTCTGACAAGACCTGCCTGTGGTGAATCCATGCTGCCTTGGATCCTGTAATCCGCTGGACTCCAGAAACCTCACTATTTTCTCTTTCAGCAGCGTTTCCAATAATTTACTCACCACCGAAGTTAAACTAACCGGCCTGTAGTTTTCAACCACATCCTTACTTCTGCTTTTGTGTAAAGGCACCACATGAGCCTCTCTCCAGTCCTTTGGCACCACTCCCGACTCCAACGAGGCATTGAAAAGGTCAGTCAGTGGAGCTGCTAGAATGCCCCCAAGTTTCCTCAGTATTCTCGGGTGTATCCCATCCGGTCCCATCGCTTTGTCTACTTTAAGTTGAGATAGTTTCTCACGAACACAGTCTTTTGAAAATTGTCCAAGATGTCCTTTGCTTCTGTTCCTATTTGTGGGTGTTTTCTGAGGTCCTGCTCCTGGTTCTTCAGCTGTGAACACAGAACAAAAATATTTGTTAAGCAATGCCGCTTTATCCTTATCAGCTTCTACATATTCCTCCCCTGCACCCTTGAGTCTGACAATACCACTTTTGCCCTTCCTCTTCTCACTAATATATCTGAAAAATGTCTTATCCCCCCATTTTATTGCATTGGCTATTTCCTCCTCCTTTTGAATCTTTGCCTTCTTGACTACTTTGCTAGCTTCTCTAAGTTTTTCCAAATACAGATGCCTGTCTTCCTCTCTCTGTGATCTCTTGTATTTCATGAAGGCCTCCCTCTTTTTCTTCACTTTTTCAGCTACTTCTTTCGAAAACCATAGCGGTCTCCTATTCCTTTTACCTTTATTTACCATTTTAACAAAAAGGTTGGTTGCCCTTAAAATATCCCCTTTCAGTTTTCCCCACTGTTTTTCTACATCCCTCAGCTGTTCCCATCCAACTAATGACTCCCTGAGGTATTGGCCCATCTTCACAAAGTTAGTCTTCCTAAAGTCTAAGATCCTCGCCTTTGAATGGATTCTAACAGCCCTAGGCCTAATACTGAACCACACCATCTGGTGATCACTGGATGCAAAATGATCTCCCACTACAACATCAGAAACACTTTCACTATTGGTAAGCACCAAGTCCAGTATGGCCCCTTCACGTGTGGGGTCTGTTACCAATTGCCTGAATAGTTCTCCCTGTAGAGAATCCAGGATCTCCTTACTTCTAGATGATAGTGCAGCAGGAATGTGCCAATCAACATCTGGCATATTGAAATCTCCTATCAGTAGCACTTCCCCTTTCCTAGCAATGCTGTGCATGTCTTCAATTAACTCTCTGTCCACCTCTTCCTCTTGTGAGGGAGGAATTTAGGGGAATGGTAAGGAAACACGTAGGAGAGCAGGTGGATCAGGGTCCAAAAGCAGTCTCAAATAGGTGTGTTTTCAGCCTGGATTTTTAAGGGGCCAGAGATGAAGTTTGACGTACAGACTCTGATGGTTTGTTCCAGGCATAAAGAGCAGCAAGGTCAGAAGGTGAGAGTGAGAAGCTGCAAAGATTTCTTACATATTGGAACATGGAACATATGAAGCATGAACCAAGGGAAGCTAGAGGCTGTCAAGAATGAAATGTAATGTGCACAACTTGATTTCCTGGGTGTAAGCGAACTAAAATGAACTGGTGTTGGGCAATTCGAATCAGATAATCACATGGCATATTACACCAGAAATGAAAGACAAAGAAGAAACAGTGTTGCATATATAATTAAGAAAAACTTGCAAGAACTGTAATGAAATACAATGCAATCAGTAAATGCTTAATTTGTCTTCATCTATTTTTTTGTATCAGGAATGCCCATCCACACAAATATTATTCAGGTATATGCACTGACAACAGATGCAGAAGAGGAAGAAGTTGATCAGTTCTATGAACAAGTACAAGCTCAAATCGACAGATCATGCAGATAAGGTATACTGATGGTCATGGGAGACTGGAGCACAAAAGCTGGGAACACAAACATAGAAATATGATGACAGAAAAAGACCACATGGCCTATCTAGTCTGTCCTTCCATATCACCTACCACCTCCACTGGGCGACTATTCCACGGATCCACCACTCTTTTAAATGGAATAAATGTTCAGGGGGAGAGCCTCTTTCAATTGAAAGCAAGTTCTGCTACAAGGGGACATGGGATGAAGGTGAAGGGGGATAGATTCAGGAGTGATATGTGGAAATATTTCTTTATGGAAAGCGTGGTGGATCTGTGGAATAGTCTCTCAGTGGAGGTGGTAGAGATGAGGACAGTTACTGAATTCAAAAAAGCATGGGACAAACACAGAGGATCTCTAAAGGAAAAAAGGGGACTGTTGTAGTTGTTGATATGGAAGGACAGAATAGATAGGCCATGTGTTTTTTTTTTCTGTCGTCATATTTTTATGTTTCTAAGTATGGCAGGGAGCCTGCAGAGGTCTAATCAGACATAGGCATACCCCAACTCATGCCCACATGCATTCTGACAATGACCACATATATACCCATGGATTGATGAACCCATATGGCTACTCTGTGGATCAAAATACATGGCCAGTGAGTGTATGAGAGAAGCGTCACAGGTTCAAGATTAACCTGTGGATCAGAAATTGTATGTCCAGGTGTGTTAACTTTATCCTACATTTCCAGAAGTGTATCAGCATTTGCAACCCTCAACATTTCATCCAGCAAGAGTCCACTGTCACAGCCCCTCCTAGTGGCAGCATGCAGAAAGGAGAGGGCGGACACTTATTGTTGGCTAAAGAAGGAAAAACTTTTCTAGATCAGGTGCATCATGGTCTTTGTAATCCCACTTCATAAAGAAATAGTTGTGAGCCTTGTGCAGGGTTAAACTTAAATGGTTTTTATTCCCTTTGTTGCGCAAAGGTTCTCCAGGAAGACAAAAACAGAATGTACCTTACTCCAGGGTTTATGCCAAAATATTTACAAAGTCAGTAACTGTTACAGGCGCTTCACAGTTCTTTGCGTTCAAACAGGTTTTCAACACCAAGAGGAAAAACAAACACAAAACTTCTTCTTTCAGCTTAGCAAAAGCAAAAAGATATGTTAAAGCATGTCCTGCCGGTTACAATTCTGTGAGAGACTCTAGACCAGCGATGGCGAACCTATGGCACGCGTGCCAGCTGTGGCACGCGAAGGCCTTGCAGCTGGCACGCGGGAAGGTCGCACATTAAAAAAAAAAAAAAAGCCGCCCGCTGCCGCCGCGGCGGCATGGAGTGTCCCGCGGGGCTCCCTCTGCCCGGCGGGACTCTCCCGGCGCTGCTCAGCCCCTCTCTGCCGGCTTGCAGAGACGCGAAGGGAGAGTCTCCCTCGCATCTCTGTTAAGCCCGCAGGGGCTGATGGGAAATTTCCCATCTGCCCCTGCGGGCTTAAGAGAGACGCGAGGGAGACTCTCTCTCCCTTCGCGTCTCTGCAAGCCGCAGAGAGGGGCTGAGCAGCGCCGGGAGAGTCCCGCCGGGCAGAGGGAGCCCCGCGGGACACTCCATGCCGCCGCGGCGGCAGCGGGCAGCTTTTTTTTTTTTTTATTGCCATGAGCCGAGGGAGGGGGGTTAAGACGGGCAATGGGGTAGGGAGGGAGTGCGGGGGGTTAAGTCTGGCAATGGGCTAGGGAGGAGGAGGGAGGGGTTAAGACTGGCAATGGGCTAGGGAGGGAGGGAGGTTAAGACTGGCAATGGGCTAGGGAGGGAGGGGGGTTGAGACTGGCAATGGGCTAGGGAGGGAGGGAGGGAGGGGGTTGAGACTGGGCAATGGGCTAGGGAGGGAGGGGGTTGAGACTGGCAATGGGCTAGGGAGGGAGGGGGGTTGAGACTGGCAATGGGCTAGGGAGGGAGGGAGGGGGTTGAGACTGGCAAGGGGCTAGGGAGGGAGGGAGGTTAAGACTGGCAATGGGCTAGGGAGGGGGGGAGGGGGGGTGTGAGAGGCAATGGGCTAGGGAGGGAGGGGGGTTGAGACTGGCAATGGGCTAGGGAGGGAGGGAGGGAGGGGGGTTGAGACTGGCAATGGGCTAGGGAGGGAGGGAGGGAGGGGGGTTGAGACTGGCAATGGGCTAGGGAGGGGGGGTTAAGACTGGCAGTGGGCTGGGGAGGGGGGTTAAGACGCAGTGGGCTATGGGGGGGAGTTAAGACTAGCAATGGGCTGTGGGCTGATGAGGGCTGGCAATGGGCTATGAGCTGATGAGGGCTGTCTGGAAATGGGGTGATGGGGGGGGTTAGGACTGGTAATGGGCTATGGGGGGGGGGGTTAAGACTGGTAGTGGGCTGATGGGGGGGGGTTAGGACTGGTAATGGGCTATGGGGGGGTTAAGACTGGTAGTGGGCTGATGGGGGTGTAGGACTGATAATGGGTTATGGGGGGGGGGCTAGGACAGGAAATGGGCTGAGGGGGAGGGGTTAGGACATGAGGTGGGCTGATGTGGTTAGGACTGGTAATGGGCTGTGGGCTTATGGGGGGGGGTTTAGGACTGGCAATGGGCTATGGGGGGCTGACTGGAAATGGGCTGATGGGGGGTTAGGACTGGTAAAGGGTTATAGGGGGGGGGGCTTAAACTGAAAATGGGGTGATGGGGGTTAGGACTGGAAGTTGATTGACGGGGGGCTAGGACTGGTAATGGGTTGGGGTGTTGCTAGGACTGGAAATGGGCTGAGTGGAAGGGGAGGCTTGAACTGCAAATAGCTGATGGGGAGGGGGCTTGGAATGGAAATGGGCTGTGAGGGAAGGGAGCTAGGACTGAAAATGGGCTGATGGAACAGCTAGGATAGGACTGGAAATGGGCTGTTGGGGGGAGCTAAGATTGGAAATGGGCTGTGGTGGGGGCTTGAATTGAAATGGACTCATGGAGGGGCTAGAACTGGAAGTAGGCTTATGGGGGGGCTTGGACTGGAATTGGGCTGAGTGGAGGGGAGCTATGATTTGACATGGGCTGATGGTGGGGCTAGGAAATGAGTAGAAATGGGCTGATGGGGGGGCTAGTATTGAATATGAGCTGATGAAGGGACTTGGACTGGAAATGGGCTGATGCAGGGACTAGAAGGGAATGGATGCTGGGTGAGACTGGAACTAGAAGGGAGCTGATGTTGGGGGAGGATTAGAATGGGATGGGGCTGGGAGAGTAAAATGGAGAGGGGAAAAATATTTTGTGTAGGAGGGATGAAAAATCTACAATTGGCCAGGTATTGTGAGAGTAATTGGGGATTGAGGATGGAGGGGTAAAATTTGTGTGGATGAAATAGGAATGAGGAAAGAGCAAAAGGAGAAAGATTAGTATGTTAAAGCAGATGTAGAGAGAGAGAGAGAATGGAAAAAAACTAGAAGAGAGAAGAAAGGACAAATGGACAGCAGACGATGGAGAGTTAGCAGAAAACATGAAGAAACCAGAAGAAGGTGGCTGGACCAATTGCAACTGAAAAAAAAATGCACAAAAGGTAGAAAGATATCTCTTTATTTTGAATTTATTAACTGGAATATGTCAGCTCTGGGAAATGTGCATCATTAACATCTGCGCTTTGTTTGGTACAAGAGGAAATTCCTATTTGACGTTGCCACTTGTTCTCTTTCCCCAGTATTCTCTGAAATGTATTGGTTTAATATTTGCAGTGTTGCCTTTTGATAGGTAGGGTATGGTGCTTTGTGAGTCCTGGTAATGCTGTCAGGATACGGCGGGTTTGCTATGGGTTCTAAATGGGCAGCGTTTGTAGTAGTTCCTAATGTGCCTGGCGGTTGGCACTGGATTATAGTAATGTAGAAATCTTTTAGTCTTTCTTTATCCTTACACTCATTAAGAGACATGTTTACTAAAAGTTAGTGTATGGTAACATTATGCAAATATTTATGCAAATAAGACCACTTATGCAAATGACGTGCTGGCACTTTGAGGAAATTCTTTGGTTTTGTGCGGCAGTTTGGGCACTCGGGCTCAAAAAGGTTAGCCATCACTGCTCTAGACTCTTGGAAACACAGAGTGAGCAGTCCATTGGGTGCTCTAACTGCAACGGCTCTGGCTCTATCACCTCTATTTGCATAGGTTCCTGTTCAGCCATGTTGTCAGATAGTCCTGAGCTTTCCCTGGATAAGGCAGGATGTCATGTTGATCTCTGCATTGCCTACCACCATATGGGAAGGCAGGGAACAGTACCATACATGTTTAGTATGTGCTCTTCGTAAGTGGCATTGCTGGCCACAGCCTATGTTCAGATGTCCAGAGTGAATGTTCTGCACTAGCCAGGTTTGGGGCATCCATGGCTAGGAAAATGACAATTGTATTGGAGGACAACATATTTGTGCATGTGACAGACGTTGCCCACTGTGGGCCAGCATGCACTCTCAGCCTGTCTTTGGCCCACTTTCCACTGTTCCTCGCATTGCATGAGCTGTCCCCACGTACAAGATATGTTCACATAATGAGGAGCAGAGGATTCTGGGAATTGCCTAAAACAGAACAATTTTCACAGGATGTATGTATCAGAGGGTAGGTCATTGGCTGAGCCATCTTAATGTGGGTCTGCCATGGGCATGACCTGGGTGCACACATCTGTTCATGCTGAAAGGCCATGCTCACTCTGACCGAGCTGTGGCCAATGTCACGGCTATGTCTGCACATAGTGCTATATAGGGTCAAGAAGTGATATGTGGGCTGTTTCATTTATGGTAGTCCAGTCACTGCACAGCTGGTTGTCCATGTTGTTTGTACAGATCCAATGTGTTCATGGTGGCTATGTGCACATGCAACATGTGATTACTAGCAGATTGGGTCTTGACTGGTCTTTCTGCTTGGTATGTGTACTCCCCCTCCTGCCTAGACAACATTCACTGCATTTGGGTTCCTTGTCAACAGCTGCTACAACCTTCAGGACTGACATATGATGTTATAGGAGAGTCCCTGGCCAACAGAGGCATGTCACTCCTGCATGCTGCAATTATACAGAATTCCAAATGACTAGAGTCACACACTGCAGACAATACCTGAAGTACACTGGCAGTGATAGAGATCTGCTCCAGAACCTGGAGAGTCCATCTATTGCTTGCTCTGGAGACCAGGTGATGTGTGCCCTTCTTCACAATCGGGGTACTGCAGTAACAGATCATTTGCACTTATTGCAGCTGTCATGTGCAGGAAGCACACATTGTCCCTGCATAGTTCAGTGCTGATGTGATGGATCACTGCATTCTCCATATGGCCATCAGTTGCGTTGCATCATGGGTAATGGAGGGGCTAACCGATACCAGTATCTAGGACCCCAGTTGTAGCCATAGCGGTGACTATGATCACTGTAGCATTGCCAGTACCTGTTTGTCTTCTATGATGGTGGGAGACATGTGTATGGGCCCCCCGAGGAGGGTAGGATGGTCAGCGATGCAATGCAGGGGTCATGAATGTGGTTTGTATTAGGTGTATGTGCAGGTGTACCTATTGTGTGGTGTACAGGAGGTGACAAGGGACTGCATGCCCTGCATATGTGCTGCCTCAGGAGTTAATACCACACTGTGACGCAGTGGAACTCTGTGTGTGACTGTCTGGCATTGGAGGTGCAGTGGAGGGATGGGCATCTTAACCTCACATGTGGCTTGGCCTTTGGACAAGGGATGTATCCAGAAGCTATGTGTCTGTTGTGCAGCTAGTGTACTGAGTGTGCTGTGCAGTGCTTACTGCATGTGTGCCACTGTAGGCAAGCCCTAGGTGTGGTGTACCACTGTCTCAGACTGTGCCAGCCATGTTTCACGTCCTGAGTTTCACCCATTGCAGGCAAGGACTTGTAGCCTTTGATTCTAGACAGTGTTATTGAGAAGTGTGGCGTCTTTGTGAGTAGCGCGATGGTATTTGTATGACCGGTGTTTAAGGTTTACTTGTCCGATCACAATGTGTTTTCGGCTTTTCCCTTGAAGAAGCATTAATTGTAAAATGCGTATTTGGTGCCGAAGAGTACGGCGTTGGGATCTTCATGATAAAAACAAGCTGAATCTTTTTGTTTTGGATTTGATAATTTTTGCCATAATAATTGTGTTTTACATAATAGGGAGGCGATTGGGTCGGTCACTGATGTTACAGGGGCGTTTAGAGTGAGGTTTGTTCTCAATCTCTGTTTGATGCCCGGTGTTCTGAGACCTTCCCTCTGCCCCCTGTGTGATTTGTTTGTATCTCAGTAGGGCTCCAGATTTTCCTTAATTCTTCATTTTTGTATTATTGGAGTGATTTTCTTGTTTTTTAATTGAGAAGAGTGTGTAGGTGTAGCCTAATAGTTAGATCATTGGCTTGGTACGTGACAGATCAGGCTTCAACTCCCACTTGTTCTCTTTGTGGCTATGGGAAACTCACTTCAGTATACTGCCAGAAACAGTCCAGGGTCTGCATGGACTAGAGAATACACATTCTTACAATTTTGGGTATGTTTACTAAACCGCGGTAATGGTACCAGCATTAGGTTCCGCAGTAATGGTGCGGATGCCCATATAAAGGAGTGGGTGGTGCATCGTTAAAGCAAGCTGTGTCAGGTAGCGCATGTTACAAGGCACTAACGCATGGTACAGTGCGTGGTACAGTGCGCCATGGACCCAGCACATGTGAACACCACAGCGGACGGGAAGCAGAAGCGCGTCCGAAGGGGTTGCAATCTAAGGCGTGCTGACAGTAGAAGACGCGCTGAGGGATATGCAGACATGGTGCCACATGAGAAAAGGAGCTGTGGGTGTAAGGCCATAGACCACTGGCAGCTGATAACGCAGTCTGGAATGGGGACGTGAGCCACAAGTAACACAGGCACACACACCATGAAATGTCTATGACCTTGCAATGTCTATAACCCCAGTACCCTGGTCTGACCACAACCTGATAATATTCCAAATACCTACCCACTGTCACAGGCATAACAATGCCAGCAGAACCACTGTCTTCCCCAAAACATTGGCAAGGCGATTCCGACCCTTTGTCAAGGAAGAAATCCTGGAGAAAGCCATTCCACTTTTCAACGAAACGGCTTCTAATTTGGAGGAAATGATCTCTAGCTGGGACAACAGCCTCAGTGCCATTACCCAGCTCCCAACTGTGAACAAAACTCCAAGGAGACAAGAGCCCGCCCCACTGAATTACGATCATCACTCCTTTACCTACGCAGGCTAGAAAGACGATGGTGCCGATCGCGTTCCGCCAAAGCACAGAGTGCATATAGCTTACACCTAAGTAATCACCGAGAAGCAATATTAGAGAGAAGGAAGCAATACCACACGGACCTTCTGAAATGCTCGCTGTGTAAACCACATGACCTATTCAATATAGTGAAGACATTAACAAAAGAACTGGCCCCAGACCAACGATGCATGCCCCAGCCGCAACAATTTGCGGACTATCTACAATCAAGAGCTCACCAAACCAACAAGATCACAAGCCCCACTCACGTGAACAAGCCTCTCCATATAACACCACTGACCAAATTCTCTACCCTATCAAAGAGAGACATAGAAGACACCATCGCCTCCATCAACACCACTACCGCACCAAACGACCCTTGTCCAGCATTCTGGATAAAAGAACTATGTTGTGAGCTCAGCCAGTTCCTGACTAAACTCATGGAGCAGTCATTCTCAACCGGATCATTCCCACAGAGGCTGAAACACACCTCCATCAGGCGGTTGCTGAAAAACAGCAAACTGGATCCCCTGAAGGTCGAATCCTTTAGACCAATATCAAGCATCCCACTTCTTGCCAAGATAATTGAAAAGGTAGTCCAATGACAAATTCAACAGCATATCTTTATTTTATTTATTTATTTGTGCGCTTTTCTATATCGCCCCTTCCAGAGATCAGGGGCGGTTTACAGAGAACATGATAAACATCAAATTACATAGAACATTTTTGAGCACATAATAACTATTTTACAGAGAAAATAGTAACTATTTTAGATAGATTGAGCACGTATTCATTATTTACAGAGAATATGACAAATATCGAGACTGCCGCCCCTCTCGACCCATGTCAGCACAGTTTCAGGGAGGCCCACGGCGTGGAAACTCTCCTCACCACCCTCTTCAATACCATACTCTCAGGAGTTGATGACATCCGACAAGGGTATGCCCTTATCTTCATGGATATTGCAGCAGCTTTTGACTCCGTTAGCCACGAGGTCCTCTCAGGATGGCTCGAAGAAAAAGGAATACAGGACACAGCTCTAAGCTGGTGCAAATCCTACCTGACTAACAGATGGCAGCACGTTAGAACCGGCACCGCAACCTCGGAACCGTTCCAGCAAAAACAAGGTGTGCCTCAGGGATCCTCACTGTCTGCACTGATGTTCAACATATACATGCAGCCCATCTGTACCCTGATTCGCTCTTTTAATGTCGCCTGCCTGGTATTTCCGTTATGTAAAGTCCTATATTCTCCTGCCTGCTACACCATGGCCCAGTACTATACATGCCATTTGCAACTGACCAGCCAGATTTCTCTCCACTAACAAGCTGCTTCGACGCTGTTGCTGACTGGCTCCATACTCAAAACCTCTGAATAAACCACAACAAGACAGACGTCCTCTTCATCACAAGGAACCGAGGTTTCATCCCTCCAGCCGTCTTAAAGGTGAGGGACGCTGAGCTGATAGCCAAACCCACAATTCGCTACCTAGGGGTCACCTTGGACCAACGGCTGGACATGAAAACCCACATTGGAAACACAGTCAAGGCAACATACCATAAAGTACGGACACTACGGCATCTACGACCACTACTCGACCCAGATGACTTCCGAACAGTCTATCAAGCCCTCGTAATTCCACACTTTGACTATGCCAATGCAATCCTACATGGGCTCCCACAAGCATCACTGAATCCACTCCAGGTTGCAATGAATGCAGCCGCCAGAATTCTATACGGAGCCTCAAGAACGGACCACATTACACCAATCCTAAAAAATCTTCACTGGTTACCAATCCACGGCAGACTATCTTTCAAGATCCTAGTAATGACCTTCAAGGCCATAAGCAACCAACTCTCCACCTCCATTACCGAGCTGATCCACCCCCCCCCCCCCCAAAAACAGATCCAGAAGAACCGCAGCTCTCAATACTCTGCTAATTCCAAAGGAAGCAACGAAATGCACCCGGGCAACATCCAATAGGGCATTCATGCTCTATGTGCCAGATGCTGGAATGCCCTCCCTACAGCCATTTGAGCAATCACTGACCTGGCACAATTCAGGAAGGTGCTGAAGCACCACCTATTCATAAGACACTACGCAGACGACAGCTCGCAAATAGCCACCCCAATCACCAAGACCTCTCTAACACCACACCCAGCACACTATAGAGCAGCTAGCCTCTTAGGTGCAAATATCAGTATGTACAATAGTTATTAGTGTAAATAATTTTGTAGAAAGTTACCCCAATTAGGTCCAAGTTCTATCTACTGTTTTATTGGAAATTCAATGTAGCCTGACTGCATTGTATAAGGTTCTGTTAAATATAAATAACACTGATGGGAATAGCGCGGTATAGAAGAGACATTAAATAAATAAATAAAAATAAAAAGGTGTGCAGTGAAACAGCATGCAGAAGAGTAAACAAATATAATGGAAAGGGCATCAGGGATCAGTCTGAAGGGCCAACTGTGTGGATGGTGTGCGTATAAGGGCAAAATGGGCAGGGGATCCAAAAAGGAGTAAGAGGAAATTGAACCGGTAGACTGAAGAGCCCAAACACAGCTCACTGACACTAATACCAAACCACTGAGCCACCTGCCCACCCAGACATCTCAAAGAAAGGGAGCATATATAACAGCTAGCATGTGATGAAGACTGCATGGAGGGGACTCCGCAATGTACAGTGAAGAGAGGAAAGGGTGTGTGGAGAAGGGACAAAGCTGGAGCCAATGTATGGTAAGGAGAGCAGAACAAACAAAAAGAAAGGAATAGGAACCTGTGGGACCCAAACAGACAACCTATGTTGGCTCCACGCACGTCTGTAACCACTATCCCAAACAACCACAATGCAAATATGTTCCACCAAATGGCCATCATGTCTGCTAGCTTATCACGCAGTAGTGCGTCCTACACGTTCTACGTCCTATGTGCGTTGCGGAGAATGCGCAGCACGCACAATAATGTGCATGACGGTACAGAGATTTCTACATGCCTTATAAGATATGAGTAGGCACCTTAGCATATGTGGTCAGATTATGGCGTGTAACAATGCACATCACAAACAGATGACACGTGCGCTATTGTGTGCACTGCAATGCACGTAAGATGCAACATGCATATGTTACAATACTGCATACTACAGTAGACCACCTGTCCATTTCTCCTCCCCTGTGCCCCCACCAGTTCTAGGACTACAGCTGTACCCAAGCCCCCAACCATGGTCTGACATTCACCAGCAGCAGGCACAGGCAGCCTGTACCTGCTGCACCACGTCAGGTGTCCCGGCCATGCACAAACTAACTGCGGGCACTCTGCTAGCCAGTCTGTCCTGCATGTTCACAGTGGAACTGCACACACCCAGACTTGGGATGTATGGCACAGGCACCCAGCAGGTGCCCCAGCGATTGGCACTCCAGAAAAGGGGGCACACATATATCACTTGAGACAGATACCATGTAGCACTATGTGGGAACATAGCCGCTCCATGGTCAGTGTGAGAGTGTCCTAAGAGCATGACGTAATGTGGCCACCTTGTCCATGCAGGTGGTGGTTGGGCACTACAATGTCCCAGCCATTGCCCTATGCCCTCTGCAGATGCATCCTGCCCAGTCTGCACTGCCCGGCCATACCCACAATACTTTGCTCCTTATTATGCACATTCGCAGGCCAATGCTGGTAAAAGTGGGACATTGCGGGCACAGAGAGGTGTAGGCAGCCACGAAACAATGGATAGACATACACACACACACACACACCCCTACTGCAGCATTGTGCAAAGGTAGGAGTGGTTGGCAACCTTGCCCGCCACACTGGTCATGATCACCATGCCGACATTGCCAAACTATGCAGGAGGTAGTAATAGTGCTCTGGTGATAATCGCGGCTTTGTGCTGGGGCCAACGGCCTGATTCTCCATGGAGCTTTGGATAGTGGAGCCTATGTGAGTGGGTGTTTGCACCCCTGTTGGCTGCTGCTTTGGGGAGTGCACATGTTGCTGCTGTATCTGCATTGTGGGGAAAAATATAGGGATGTGCTCTTCAGGAGCCACAGCTGGGACCTGAACCTGTGACCCTCTGCTCTGGGACACGCTGGCTGTGTGTACTGCACCACACTGTTGCCACAGATGCACAGCAGTCCCTGGGGCTACCTTTACATCTCCTCAGCCAGACCTTTTCTGTTGTACTGAACACCACATACTGGTACAGGGCATTGCCTGGGTGCACTGCAGGCAGGTGCCACTGCCCCCTCCAGCACCAGCACACCCCCCCTGCCATGCCGCCAGGGTATATGCTGTCAGTGCTGGTAGTGCGCAGTCCCAGGCCATCCACTGTGCAGGTAGGTGGTTGCCTAGGGAGTGGGGTATGGGTTCTGGGGTGGGGATGCATACATGAACATCCTCACATCCCCCCCATCACCACCTACCAATATTATGTCCCTTCCACTTGGGGGGGGGATGGCTGGGGGATGACAGGTCAGTGCCCTAGCAACTATTGGCTAGGGTGGACAAGTAGCTGTAGTTGGATTGTGTTTGGCCTTGGTCAGCTGCTGTCTTGCTGCTGTCCAGTTCCCATGTTCCTATGTGCCACCTAGGCGACAGCCTAGTCCGCCCTGTGCCCCACCTGCCCCCACTACATGTCCCGCCTGTAGCCCCCTATGCCCCATTTGCACCATCGCTGTAGTGGCCGTTCATACTTGGGCACTATGTTGTTGCTGCATATGGAGCACTACTGTCACTTTTCTTGGGCTCCCTGCCTGTGTTGTACATTGCTGACGCTGAAATGGTTTCACCCTCCTGCATATCTGCAGCTAACGAAAGGTTTTCATTCCCAGTAATGTTCAGCCCTTCAGTACCCCATGTTAGTGCCGCGGGAGCTTCTCCCCACCCACTCCCCGCCCATTGACCCCCTTCTCTCCGCCCTCTGTGGGATTTACCGTGGACAGAGACATTAATGCACGTTAGGTAATGTTAACGCGCGTTAACGTTACCTAATGCACGTTAATGTAGCCGCTGCTACGTTAACACGGTTTAGTAAACATACCCCTTTGTGTTACAATAGCACATTGTGTCTGCAAACATGCACATTTCAATCATGCCCATTTGACAGTATGACTTTATTGGCTCTGCTTTAGGTCATTGCAAATGATCAGACATGTTCACCCTGCAGATATATGGCAGATGGGTTGTACATGATTGGAATATTTCATCATAACTGTGACTGAACATCTTTTGCTAGATCACATGTATGAAGTACATGAAGGCACATCCCATTCCTGGGATGGCCACCTGCAGGGATCATCACACATCCCTACTTGCTCCATATGGCCAATATGAGAGACACTTGTGCAGCTGTTATCTGCACATGTGTCAGTAGGATTATATGGTGTTTAGCAAAGCTGACACAGCTGTCATACCCAAATAGGTGGTATTGGGACTTCCCTATGGTACGGCTACACTTTTTTTCTCACACACAACTGAATTTGTGCAGTCACATCAAGTACATCAGGGCAGCAAAGCCATGCCACACTCTCATCTACCGCCATCCATCCTTCAGCCCATCCATCAGCATATTTCCGTTATGTAAAGTCCTATATTCTCCTGCCTGCTACACCATGGCCCACACAGGAACAGTTTAATAATTTGAATGTATTACTCACACCTCTCCTGTGACTGATCTGCATATCACCACTCCTGCTGAGTCATCCTTTTGATGGCCACATTGTGGCAATGCTGGCTCCACCAGGGGACACTTCTTTCCAATCCTATGCAACACACAGACATTACAGCATATTACATGGGCACCCGCCACTGATACAGTACAGCTGCCTCCCACATACTCATCCCACTTACGGACTGACACTTAGGATACATATGGATCTAACAGGTTCATCAGCTCTTACCTTTCCTTCCATCCATTAGCTAAAATGTGATTTTAACAGGGGCCCCCTTATCCTGCATTAAGGTGATTGCCATTTTCAGGCATTAAGGTGCACGCTTGAGACATTAATTCCTAATGTCCTGTTAGCACCTGATAGGTGGAACCATGTACCCTTAACACCAGAAAGCCTACTGCCTGCCCCAGGCTTTAATGCACGATGACACCCTTACCGCTGCCATTACCGCTTGCTAATCAGAGTGCCCTTAACACTCTTTAGTAAACCTAAACCTAACAAAGTTATCTGCAACGTATTTACTTTGCTAAATATCCACTCTTTCTCAGTCCAGCAGAAAATATGTTTAAAGGTTCATTGCATATAAGATGGGGCATTGGTAGCAGTTTACGCCTTACGGTATTCTGAAGGTTTGCGAATCATATAAAAAAGGCACTTTTGGAAATGAAAATAACATCTGAAAATAACAATTGCACCCATCAGCGATTCCCTAGATCATAGGATAATCCCTAAGGTCTCAAAGCCTCATTACAGCAGAGTAATAGAGCAGATTCAGATTTTCCCAGCAGATCTAGAAACTCAAAGCACCAGTGGCAGAAACTGCAAGTGAGTGGACATCTATTCACACACAGATATGGGTCATTAAAAGAGGAAAACACAGTGGGGACTATTTACTATGCTATTTAGCATCTGAGTAGCAGCAGAATGGCACAGTGTTGGCGGCAGAGGATCACATTTCTGTGACAATGGCAACAACACTAAAATTAAACTGCACAGAAGAAAGGTCTGGCAATCTACTTCCGTATCTTGCCATGAAAACCCAATGGATAGTCACAACAAAACAAATTGCACTGTAGGGCTGGAAGATGAGACCCCCAGGTCAGAAGGCACTCAACTGGCTACCGGGGAGGAGCTGCAGACTTTCAGAATAAAGCTAGCATTTATGATGTGGGTTGGATCAAAGCTCTCGGGACATCTATCTGCTGATGTAGCTGTGGATGAAATGAGTTAGAAGCTTCAAACATGTCTTATATATAGGGACATGGAACGTGTACAACTCAATCTGTTGGGTGTTGGTGAACTGAAATGGACTGGCATTGGGCACTTTGCATCTGATGATCACATAGTCTCCTATGTTGGAAATTAAAGACAAAGAAGAAATGATGTTGCATTTATAATTACAGTTCTTGCAATGCAATCAGTGAATGCTTAATTTCTATTAGTCTACAAGGAATGCCCATCAACACAACTATAATTCATGTATATGCCCCAACAACAGTTGCAGAAAAGGATGAAGTTGATGAGTTCTATGAACAAGTACAAGATTAAATTGACAGAATATGCAAACAGGATATCCTGATAGTCATAGTAATAGTAAATGATGGCAGATAAAGACCAGTATGGTCCATCTAATCTGCCCAGCAAAGCGATAAGAGTAGGTGCATCTGCCTCTCCATGCAGATGATTTTGTTTAGGTGTGTACCCACTACTCCATGTAGGTCACCCCTATTTGTTGAGATATAAGAGAGAGTTATGTTTCTTTTGATTTTACCTGTTGCTATAAAGGGATCCTCTGTGTCTGTTCAATGCCATTTTGAATTTTGTCACTGTATTTGCCCCCACCACTTCCATCAGGAGGGCATTCCAAGCATCTACCACTCTTTCAGTGAAAAAGTATTTCCTGATTTTGCCTTTCAGTTTACCCCCTTGCAGCTTCATGTTATGCCGTCTAGTTTTACAGCTTCCCCATCTTTGAAAAAGGTTTGTTTGTTCATTAATACTCTTTACATACGTGAAGGTCTGAATCATATCTCCCCTGTCTCTCCTCTTCTCCAGAATATACATATTTAGATCCTCAAGTCTCTTCTCATACTTCTTCTGAAGTAGGCTCTAAATCATTTTGGTCACCTTCCTCTGAACCGTTTCCAGCCTTTTAATATCCTACGTGAGATATGGTCTCCAAAACTGAACACAGTATTCTAATTGAGGCCTTACCAGCAACTTGTACAGTGGCATCAGTATCTCTTCCTTTCTACTGGCAATTCCTCTCTGTCTGCAACCCAGAATACTTCTGGCTTTTGCCACCACCTTGTCACACTGTTTCACCACCTTGAGATCCTCAGAAACAATCACTCTGAAGTCCTTCTTCTGGTCCATGCACACTAACCCTCGCCTCTTATGGCATACAATTCCCTTGGATTTCTGTTTCCAAAGTGCATGGCACTACACTTCTTAACATTGGTCTAATGCTTGGCAGTTAAGATTTATTCTTCCAGCTTTTGTAGATCTTTCCTCATGTTATCCACTCCCTCAGGGGAATCCACTCTTGCAAATTTTGAAGTCATCTGAAAAAAGACAGACCTTTCCATTCAGTCATTCAGCAATATCATTCATCATGGGTGACTGGAATGCAAACGGCCATAAAGAAGGCGGCAAAGTGGTTGGAAAATATGGACTTGGCAACAGAAATGAAGCTGGAGAAAGACTGATAGAATTCTGCAAGACCAACAATCTATTCATCTCAAAAACATTCTTCCAGCAACACAAGCAGCAACTGTGCACATGGACTTTACCAAATGGATTGTACAAAAATCAAATTGACTACATCTGTGGATTTCAACGATGAAAAATCTCTATAACAACAAAGACAAAATGTGGAGCCGACTGTGGTACAGATCACTAACTACTAGTATGCAAACTCAAGCTAAAGTTGAAAAAGAGCAAACCATTCATGACTGTAGCAAAATATGACCTTGAGAATATACCACTGGATTTTAAAGACTGCTCAAAAATCAATTCGCTACTTTAAATACAAATGACAGAACTCCAGAAGAGTTATGGGAGCCATCAAGGAGGTTGTGTTAGAAGAAAGTGAGAAATCTCTACAAAAGGTAAAAAAGCCAAAATAAATGATCAAACTCTGAAAATTGCCCAGAAATGCAGAGAAGCTAAAGTGAGAGGAGAAAGAGAGGCAATCGCAGAACTCAACAGAGATTTCTAACACGCAGCAAGACAAGACAAGGAGAAGTACTACATTGAGGCATGCAAGGAAATAGAAGCAGACGCTATTAGAGGAAGAACAAAATCGACTTTCCTAAATCTATGATAGTTAAAGAAAAAATTCCAACCTTGAATTAAAATGTTACAAGATGCTCAAGGATCCATGCTGAATGATGCTGAGAAGATCAAGAAAAGATGGAAAGTATATACAGAGTTATTATATGATAAAGATCAGGTGGACCAACAGCCATTTCAACCTGTACCTTATGATCCGGAACCATTGGTGATGAAGGAAGACAACAAAGCAGCATTGAAAGCTTTATCATAGAACAAAGCACCAGGCATTGATGGCATTCCCATTGACATATTATAGCAATCTTTTGCAGCTGTTACCATACTTACAAGGCTCTGCCAGAAAACTTGGAAGACAACATCATGGCCAACTGACTGGAAAAGGTCTGTGTTTATACCAATGCTAAAGAAAGGTGATCCAACTGACTGTGGAAAGTATCAGAGAATCACTCTGATCCAATATGCCAGCAAGACTCTACTGAAGATTATTCAGCAGAGACTACAACCATACCTGGAACGAGAACTGCCTGAAGTACAAGCAGGTTTCCTCTGAAAGTTTTATACAATAAAAGTTTCCTTGTTTTTAAGTGGTGTGGCCGCATCCTCCCTTCGCTGTTTTTGTGACTTCTGTGGTCCCTGCGGAAGGTTGTCCTTTTGCCCTGGAGTTTTAATTTACATGCAGAACAAACCATTAGAGAAGCAGGATTGTATGAAGACAACAGAGGTATGAAGATTGGTGGGAGACTTATCAACAACTTTCACTATGCTGATACCACAATCTCCAGGAACAAGCAGGAATGAGTCTTCACATATGGTACGTCGGTACCGACGGAGCCTGCGTGGGAACGCTCCCCAGCGTCCAATCAGAAAGCTTTTGGGAGCATCCCACAGTGCCTGCGTGCTGCCTTCCCACCTTTCCCAACTGTCTCTCCTCAGTTGTTCTTTTTCCACGGAGCCAGCAGGTCGTGTTCCTGTCACCGCAGAAGAATTTCCTTATTTTTTCTTTATTCTTTTCTGTCGCGTCTGCCTTCTTCGACTCTGTACCGGTACGGCTGGTCCTTGTTCTTTTCTTCTTTAAAAAAAAAAAAAGACCTTTTTTCTACTTCAGGTGCACTTCAGTTTTGGGCCTTAGGCCCAGAACCTTTTTTCTTAACTATGCAAAAGCCTGCCTCAGGTTTTAAGAAGTGCACAAAATGTGGCGGTACTATCTCCGTCACCGACACCCATGACTGGTGTCTAAAATGTTTAGGTCCTGACCATTCCATAACAGATTGTATGTCCTGTTCCATGATGTCTAAGAGGGGTCATCAGAACCGAGCTGTCAAGCTCAGTACCCTGTTTCCCTCTGATGCGGCTTCGGTGGCATCGACGTCTTCCAGGGCTTCTTCTTCCTCACATGGATCTCAGGTAACTAAACATAAATCCAGCCGGTCCTCGAAGGGTAGATCTCCTTCTAAGCATCGAGATGCCTCTGGCCTTGCCCTCGAGGATTCTGCACCGGCAAAATTACCCCGGCGGGAGGCTTCGGCCTCTAAAGCATCATCATCGGGGTTCCAAGATGATCTCGATGGCGTGGCCTCGACAGATCTCTTGGTGCCATGCTCTGGGGTACCGGTGGCTTCCACCGGTACTGACTTCCAGTCATTGGCGGCGTCGATGGATCAGATAATTCTGTCCATGGAACGCAGTCTGGCGGCTTTCTTTGTGGCATCAACGCCCGTGGTACCGCAACAGACTACTCCGCTGGTACCGGCACTAGCATTGCCATCGGTACCGATTCCGGTACCAGTGGCATCGACATCGGCATCGGTGTCTGCTATGCCGGTACTTTGTCCTCTGAAGCCCTCCGGTACCGATACCCCAGTACCGGTGATTCCCGATACCCTGGTACCAGTGATTCCCGATACCCCGGTACCGGTGATTCCCGATACCCCGGTACCAGTGATTCCCGATACCGATCCCGGTCGGTACGGGTATCGGGCATTGCAAGAGCATCCAGACAGACAATACTTTGATTCCTCTGATGACTCTGAGGATTCTGAGGAGTCTGTTGATGCAGTGATGCTTCTTCCACAGGAGGAGTCCTCTCCTAAACGTAGGATGTCTCCTCCAGAGGATTTGTCTTTTCAAGACTTTATCAGAGAAGTGGCTCAGGGTCTCTCTATTACAGTGGCACCTGAATCAGAGCCCAGAGCCAAGGAGTTAGATATTTTACAATATCCTAAAACTCCTAAAGAGGCAGCTACCTTACCTATTCATGAGATTCTGTATGATCTCATGTTGAGGATGTGGGAAGCACCTCTAACTACCTTTCCTCATTCTCGCAGGTTGGACACCATGTATCGTATCATGTCCCTCCTTGTCCTGGTTTCCATAAAACTCAACTTCCTCACCACTCTATTGTGGTTGAGTCTGCAATGAGAAAGATTAGAAGTGCCAAAAGACATGCCTCTAATCCTCCAAGACGTGAATGTAGAACCCTGGATGCTTTTGGAAGAAGAGCCTTCCAAGCTTCCATGCTTGCTGCGAGAATTAATTCCTATAGTCTTTACATGGGAATGTTCTTAAAAGAAGTCACTGACCATTTTCAGACTTTAAGTCCTTTTATGTCTGAGGATAAAAGGCAGGAATTTCTCACTGGGCTCAAACATGCCCAGGATATCTCCAAATTCTCCAAACGTGCAGCTTTCGACTCCTTTGAATGCATAAGCAGAGCCTCAGCTATTTCCATAGGTGCACGTAGGATTGCTTGGCTTCAAGCATCTGATTTGGAGATCTGGGTTCAGGATGAATTGGGAAATATCCCTTGTACAGGTGAGAACCTGTTTGGTAAGGATTGGCAAGCAAAAGCCAATCAGATGGATGCTGAAAATTCTGCTTTGGATAGACTATCCAAATCTACAGCTGCTCCTGCTAAGAAAAGGTTGTTCAAGAAAACACCTTTTTCTAAAAAGGGAAGATTCTACCCTGCTTATGGTCAGCGGGCATCTTCTGCAGCTCAGTTCCCTTCCAAACGTCAGCAATCCTCCAAACAGAGCAAAGCAAAGGCTGCGAGGCCTGCTCCAGCCCAGCAACCTCAGCCCCCTCAGGACCTTTGACTTTCTGCTAGAGAACTTAGCCTTCCTGGCTCTAGAAGGACCAGAACCCTCCACCATTCCAGGAAGGTTATGTCACTTTGCTCCCAGGTGGGGGCAAATTACAGCAGAGCATTGGACACTCTCCATCATAAGAGAGGGGTACAAGCTTCATTTTTCAAGCTTGCCCCCTCTCTCAAGAGTGTACCAGTTCAATTCTCCAACCTCCCTCCTCAGCCTGTTGGAGCAGGAGGTTGCCACTCTTCTTGCCCAAGGGGCCATAGAGGAAGTGCCCTTTCAACAACAGGGCACAGGGTTCTACTTCCCCTATTTTCTTATTCCAAAGAAAACAGGGGGCTTCAGACCCATCTTAGATCTCAGAGAGTTGAACAGATTCCTAGTAAAAGAAAAATTCAAGATGGTTTCTCTAGGAACTCTGCTGCCATACCTTCAGAGTCAGGATTGGCTTTGTTCTCTAGATCTCAAGGATGCGTACACTCATGTTCTCATCCATCCATCTCACAGAAGGTTCCTTCGGTTCCTTTTTCAGGAAAAGTACTATCAATACAAAGTGCTCCCTTTTGGTCTGGCCTCTGCACCAAGGGTGTTCACGAAATGCATGGCAGTGGTTGCTGCTTTTCTGCACACCCTGGGAATATTCGTCGTCTCTTACCTGGACGACTGCCTCATTCGAGCTCCCACTCAATCAGAGGCCAAGACTTCTCTCACCTGCACAATGCGTATCCTTCAGTATTTAGGGCTGGTAATAAACATCCCAAAATCCAATTTAGTCCCTACTCAGTCCCTGGAGTTTATAGGGGCGTTGCTGGATACCACAAGGGCAAGGGCCTATCTTCCCCAGGCCCGTTGCCTTTGCTTGGTGCAGTTAGCTTCTCAAGCAGAGTTAAAACCCCTACTAACTGCTCAAGAGATGTTCCAGTTACTAGGCCACATGGCATCCACTGTATATGTGGTACCATATGCTCGCCTTCACATGAGAGCTGCCTGTCAGACAAAATAGCAAACACAAGTTGCCTCATTTTGTCTCTCCAGTGGTGGAAGTCCCCTCAAAACCTGTTGCTGGGGTCCCCCTTTCAACAACCTCTACCCCAAGCAACTCTTACAACAGATGCTTCTCCAGTGGGCTGGGGAGCTCATCTTCAGGACCTCTCCATCCAGTGCATCTGGTCCCCACAGGAGACTTGTCCACATATAAATCTCTTGGAACTCAGAGCAATCTTCCTTGCTCTACGAGTTTTCCACACCCTGCTCAGCCACAAGACAGTCCTTATCCACACGGACAATCAGGTAGCCATGTTCTCTGTAAACAAGCAGGGAGGAACTGGCTCTCTGTCGCTTTGCAACGAAGCTCTGTGACTGTGGACCCTTGCTAGAGAGCATCACATCCATCTTCTGGCAGTTTATCTTCCAGGTATTCAAAACTCTTGGGCGGACAGACTCAGTCGAGTTCTGCTTCCACACGAGTGGTCCCTACATATGGACCATGTATCCAAGATTTTTCGAATTTGGGGAACCCCGGACATAGACCTCTTTGCAAGTCCGTGGAATGCCAAACTTCCCCGGTTCTGTTCCAGAACTCCGGCTCAGGGGGCTCAGGCAAGGGATGCTTTCCTCCTTTACTGGGGTCAAGACTTCCTGTATGCCTATCCACCCATTCCCCTAATTCCCAAAACCCTTTTCAAGCTTCAGAGAGACAGAGGCCACATGATTCTCATAGCTCCACATTGGCCACGGCAAGTGTGGTACCCTCTGCTTCTACATCTCTCTCAAGCTCCCTCCCTAGAGTTAGAGTCTGCTCCAGACCTCCTCTCTCAAGAGGACGGAAGGTTATGGCATCCCAATCCCCAGTCTCTGCATCTCAGGGCTTGGTTGCTGAAGGCCTAGATCTCCAGGATCTTCATCTTTCTCAACAAGTGAAAGATGTCCTCTGTGCTTCCAGAAAACCTTCCACTAGACGTTCGTGTTTTCAAGTGGAGGAGGTTTACCATCTGGTGTTCTGAGAAGGGTCTTAACCCCCATGCCATACCTCTGGAATCATTGCTGGAGTATCTCCTTCATCTGTCTAATGCAGGCCTTAAGACAAATTCAGTAAGAGTCCATTTGAGTGCTATTGCACCTTCCCTTAGGCCTCTAAATGGACAACCTGTTTCCTCTCATCCTCTTGTAGCAAGATTCATGAGAGGCCTCCTTTTAACAAAGCCTCCCATTAGACCACCCTCGGTGGCATGGGACTTAAATTTGGTTCTTGGTCAGCTTATGAAGCCGCCTTTCGAACCTTTAGCTACCACCTCCTTGAAATACCTTTCTTGGAAAGTTATCTTTCTCATTGCTATCACATCTGCACGCCGCATCAGTGAATTGCAAGCACTAGTAGCTAATCCACCTTATACAAGGTTCCATCATGACAAGGTGGTCCTTAGGACTAATCCACACTTTATGCTTAAAGTGGTCTCGCCTTTTCACCTCAACCAGGAGGTCTACCTACCTGTCTTTTTTCCAGGACCTCATGCATCAAGTGCAGAGAGGAACCTTCATACTCTGGACTGTAAAAGAGCTTTGGCCTTTTACTTACAAAGGACACAGCAACATAGAAAGTCTTCCCAACTCTTTGTTGCCTTTGATCCTTCTCATTTGGGACAACCAATCTCCAAGAGAACACTTTCTAACTGGATTGCCCAATGTATTTCTTTCGCTTATCAGAACAAGAACCTTTCTTTGGAGGGCCATGTCACAGCATACAATGTGAGAGCCATGGCAACCTCAATGGCTCATCTGAACTCTGTATCTATCGATGATATCTGTCGAGCAGCCACTTGGGCCTCGGTTCATACCTTCACAGCCCATTACTGCTTGGACAAAGACTCCCGCCGGGATGCCTTGTTTGGTCAGGCTGTTCTTAAACACCTGTTCCATACTTAATCAACTCCTACCCACCATCCCTCATGGGATGCCAGAGATCCAGGTGGGGAAGTGCAGCCCTGTTCCAGGGACACACAACTTATGGGCTCTCTCCCTGGCATCTAAAGCTAGGGAGTCCCCATATGTGAAGACTCATTCCTGCTTGTTCCTGGAGATAGCACAGTTACTTACCTGTAACAGGTGATCTCTGGGAACAGCAGGAATAAGTCTTCACAACCCACCCACCTCCCCTAGGAGTTGTCTCTCTCTCTCTCTCTTTCCTTTCCCTCTCTCTCTCTCTCTCTTTGTCTCAGCTCTAAAACTTAACTGAGGAGAGACAGTTGGGAAAGGCGGGAAGGCAGCACGCAGGCACTGTGGGATGCTCCCAAAAGCTTTCTGATTGGACGCTGGGGAGCATTCCCATGCAGGCTCCGTCGGTACCAACATACCATATGTAAAGACTTATTCCTGATGTTCCCAGAGATCACCTGTTACAGATAAGTAACTGTGCTTTACTGACTGAAAGTGAAGACGATCTGAAACATTTGCTTCTCAAGATCAAGGAAAAGTCTTAAATATGGGGTTTGCACTTTAATATAAAGAAGACAAAGATCCTGACAATCACCAAAATCAATAAGTTCATCATTGATGGAGAAGAAATCGAAATAGTGGCAACTTTAACCTACTTAGATCAGCTATCAATAAAGAAACAAAAGTAGCCAAGAAATCAGACAACACATTGCCCTGAGGGGATGCTTTGATGCATTTCTGCTTGGCAGAATGGCTATGAAGGACCTAGGCAAGATTCTCAAGAGCAAAGATGTCTCTCTCCATAAAAAAATTTGACTTGTTCAAGCTATGGTATTTTCAATAACATTATATGGATACTAAATTTGGACAGTGAAAAAGATAGGAAGAAAATTTATGCCTTTGAATTATGGTGCTGGTGACGAATGCTGTGTATTCCATGGACTGCCCAAAGAACAAACCACTCAGTACTAGAGGAGATCAAACCTAAACTTTCTTTAGAAGCTCAGATGACAAGCCTTTGACTTTCATACTTTGAACACATAATGCAAAGACAGATATCATTAGAGAAAGACATCATGCTTGGCAAGGTAGAAAGTTGATGCAAAAGAGGAAGGCCAGCAATGAGATTGATCGATAGAATAACAGCAGCTCTGGGTGCCACTTTGTCAACAGTGAGCCACCTGACTGAAGACTGAACACAGTTTAGAACAACTATCCAGAGGGTCGCCATAAGTCAACACCAACTCGATGGCACATAACATGTTGTTGTTGTTAAGTGCCAGCGAGTCAGTGTTGACTCATGGCGACCCTCTGGATAGCTGTCTTAAATTGTGTTTGGTCTTCAATCAGGCATCTCATTGTTGACAGACTGGTGCCGCTCACATTGCTGGACTTGGTACGCTCAGAGATGCTGCCAGTGCAGAGGAAAAACCATGACAGGGTTACAAAGGAAAGCAAAATGGTAGTGGCAAGATCTGCACCGGCATCGCCAAGTGCAAAGTGCGGATTCATTCCCCTAAGAGCTGGCTAAGGAGGTCGTCAAGTTGCTGGATCCAAAATTTGACCAAATTTGACCAGATATGATGATAATAGTGCGGTATATAAGAGATGTTAAATAAATAAATAAAAAATAAATAAATATTTAAAAAGTTGGAATGTATGGATGACGCACTGATTGAAGTCGGGTGGAGAATGGGCAAGGTTGAGCAGTACATGTCAGTACTGGGAGGACACAAGCAGGCAGTGTGAAAGGGACCTGAATGCCTAACAATTGAGCTAGAGGCTTTACTTGCTAAAGTGTATGACCTTAAAAACAGTTCATGTAGAAACAATTTGTGCCTGGTGGGATTACCTGAAACTTGATCAGACAATCTCCTTTTACTTATTGATACTTGGCTGCCCAAGGAGCTGGGTATGGAATCATTCCTAGGCCACATACAGGTTGAGCGGGCACATGGAATTGGATCACCTTCAGAAGGCTGACAGAGATCGCATGTTGTGATTGCTAGAATTCTTTGCTTCCAATGCAAATAGCTATTGCAGGCATTTCTGAAGAAGGGAGAATTACAACTGGACAATCAATGAGTGTTAATGTTTCAAGATGACTCTGCTTCTGTGGCTGCCAAATGGAAGGAATACACCCTGATCTGTATGCTTTACAGTGGCATAGCCAAGCGCATACATTTGAACGTGTGGATGCTATTCGCCAGTTCTTGGTGGGCTCTCAGAGCAGCTTTGGAGTCAGGACTTTCCTGAGGGGATGCTTTGAGCTTGCTATGACGCCAATCCTCATTGCCATAGACATGACTGGAGGTGTATCAGTACGGAGACAATGTACTTAAGTAGACTTGTATGTTTTCGATGTGGTTTGAACTCTGGATTTGTATGCTGTGGACCTATTATATACAATAGAGCCTTATTCCTGGACAATTCAGAAGTACTGGATACTATGCTGGGATTGTGAACCTGGTGTTTCTAAATCTGTGAGGTGCCTAGGACAATTTTACATGCCCGTGCAGCCTGGCAGTATTCTGTAATAGATCACTAAGATGACTACTTGGCATGCGGAGGCAGCCCCAACACATCTTAGACGTGGTTTGCCTCACAATGTGGAGGCTTGGAATGGGTGGAATTATGTGAAATGGGAGTATCAGTTGAATGGGTGTTTGCATGTTTGAATGTGTGTGGATTTTGGGCGAGTGTTAGGGCATTCGGCGTGATTGGAATGAGTGTGACATTCATAGGTTTTGCTGGGAAGGTGTTGGATCTGTTTGAAGTCTATGGGGATTCTTGGGGTTTGTTCCTGATATGGAGGGGTGGACTGCGTGGTAAGGGGGGACGGGTCTGGTGAAGGGGGACTAAGGCTTTGCACTGTTGCTTGGAGAGAGGGAGGGCTTTATGAGGGATTAGTTGGGGGGAGGCTGGGGGAACAGGTGAAAGGAGGGAGGATCTCCTGTAGCACCAATAGGGCTTGGGTTGTGGCAATCTCCAACAGGGAAAAGTGTCTAAGGGAGGGTTCAGTGAAGGGAAAAATTGCAGGGGCTGAGGCTGGCTGGTCCCTAGGACTGATGTTCTGATACTGGTGCTTTTAATACTTTCGGATTTGGGGGATGTCACTTAAACTAAAAGTTATCACTTGGAATGTGAGAAGAATCAACTCCCACATCAAACACACCAAGATACTACAGGAACAGAAACGGAAAAGGGCCCAAGTAGTATTGTTACAGGAAAAATACCTGAGTGAGATGGAACATTCTAAACTCTGCCGAGATTGGATATCAGAGCGGGTCCTCTTCCAGAATGTGTATCGAGTTCCACCTTGTCCTGGCTTTCAAAAAACTCAATTACCACACCATTCAATGGTAGTGGAATCAGCCATGCGTAGGATGAAAAGTGCAAAGAGACATGCATCCAATCCTCCAGGTCATGAATGCAGGACTTTCAATGCCTTTGGGAGTCGATGCTTCCAAGCTTCCATGCTCTCAGCTAGGATCAGCTCCTATATCTTGTATATGGGAATGTTCCTTAAAGAGGTCACAGGCGACTTGGAGCTTATGAGCCCCCTTCTTCCTGATGATAAAAGACAGGACTATCTTACACTTGTCAAACATGCCCAGGATGTTTCCAAGTTTGTAAATCGTGCAGCCTTTGACTGTTTTGAGTGCATAAGCAGAACCTCTGCTATTGCCATTGGTGCACGTTGGATTGCCTGGCTTCAGGCATCCGACTTGGAAATTTGGGTACAGAATAAATTAGGAAACATTCCTCGCACAGGAGAAAATCTCTTTGGCAAGAATTGACAGGAGAAGGCTAATGAAATAGATGCAGACAGTATCACTTTGGATAGATTATCCAAATCTACAGCCGATCCTGCAAGGAAAAGATCCTCTAAAAAAAAACATTTTTCAATAAGAAAAAGAAGTTTTATCCTTCCTATACCCAACAGGGACACCGTCCAGGTCAGTCTGCCCAAAAGTGACAACAGCAACAACCTAGACAACAAAAGAAGCCAAAAGCTGTAAAACCTCAGCCAGCTCAGCAGGTTCAGCCTCCTCAGGGGCTTTGACTCCTCTCTAGAGAACTTTGCCTTCCTGCCCCTGAGGGGTCCAGAACCCTTGGACATCCCAGGCAGGTTATGTCATTTTGCCCACAGATGGCACCAAATAACAGCAGAAAATTGGACTCTCTCCATTGTACGAGAGGGGTACAAGCTTTATTTTCACAGCATGCCCCTTCCTACAATGGTAAGACAGTTCAATTCTCAGACCTCTCTTGACAATCTCTTAGGTCAAGAAGTCACAACACTCCTTGTGCAACAAGCAATAGAGGAAGAACCCATTCCGCAACAGGGTACAGGGTTCTACTCCCCCTATTTTCTTATTCCAAAGAAAACAGGAGGATACAGGCCCATTTTAGATCTCAGAGAATTGAACAAATATTGAACAGAGAAGATCAAAATGGTCTCTGTAGGAACTCTGCTGCCATACCTTCAAAGTCAGGATTGGCTTTGTTCTCTAGACCTCAAGGATGCGTATACTCATATTCTCATCCATCCAAATCACTGAAGATTCCTCCAATTCCTGTTTCAAGGAAAGCACTTCCAGTACAGGGTTCTTCCCTTTGGCCTGGCTTCTGCACCAAGAGTATTCACAAAATGCATGGCTGTGGTAGCCGCATTTCTCTGCACTCTGGGAATATTCGTCTTCCCCTACTTAGACAACTGGCTCATTTGAGCCCCTACAGTGCCAGAAGCCAGCTCTGCTCTGTTTCGCACAATGTGAATCCTTCAGTATTTGGGACTAGTCATACACCTCCCAAAATCCAATCTTGCTCCCACCCAATCCCTAGAGTTCATAGGAGCTCATCTGGATACCAGACAGACAAGGGCTTTCCTTCCACAGCCCCGCCGTCTTCGCATAATACAGCTAGCTTCCCAAGCAGTGCTCAAATCTTATCTCACTGCTCGAGAAATGCTACAACTGCTGGGCCACATGGCATCCACCATGCATGTGGTTCCTTATGCTCGCCTCCACATGCGAGCCGCCCAGTGGACTTTATTCACTCAGTGGACACAGGCCTCAGGTTGCCTGTCGGAAAATGGTTGTGAATGTCTCAGAACTGGCACTCACTGTTGATGTTCTTATGCTCGATGTTTGGCGTGTTAACTTTGAACTTATCAGTTTCTCCACGCCAAACATCAAGCATAAGAACATCAACAGTGAGTGCCAGTTCTGAGACATTCACAACCATTTTCTGGCAGGATTGCCGAGTTCCAATAGATATTTTGAAATTCCCCCCTGATGAAACTAGCCCGCTATGTGAAACGCGGAACGGCAGCCGAACGGAGGCGTCGGGGAAACATAAGATAAGCAAAAAACAAGTGTTCTGCTATCTTTTATTATGAGATATCAACCTGTCTATTAATCAATTTGTCTGAATTGACACTACAGGTCGTTGATGCAACTGAAGCACACATCCTCTGACATAGTCTGTAGGAGTGAGCTTATTTAGAGTCTGAGACCTGTTTTCTTAAATTTTTTAAATTTCTTAAATTATTAACAATAACCTAGGTTACTATCATTGAAGAAAATCATAGCCTGAGATTTAGATTTTGAGGGTTTTTACATATTTGTTTTTCGTATATGATTGGACCCTCTATGACATGACCACGTTTTGAGTGTTAAAAGCAATATTAAAGCTACTGAAATGCAGTGGGCATGGGGAAAAGAAGAAGCGCTCTGGATTGTGTTGGAAAGATGAGATGGCACTGTCATCCATACTGCTGTAGTCTACAGACCTCCGACACAAATTGAAGAGATAGATAACGAATTGATTATAGATATTGCCAAGATAGCCAGAAAGGGGGAAGCGATCATATTGGGCGACTTTAATCTACCTGATGTGGATTGGATTACTCCTGCAAATCTGGAAAGAAGCAAAAAAATTGTGGAAGCTCTCTAAGATGCGTTACTTAGACAAATGGTGATGGAACCAACCAGGGAAAGCTCAACGCTGGATTTAGTGCTCACCAACAGTGATAGCATGTCGAATGTCTGCGTGAGTGCCCCTGTGAGCAGCAGCGATCATCTCACAGTGTGGTTTGAGATAAAAGCCATGGTACAGGCCAATCATAGCAAGCTCAAAGTCCTAAACTTCAAAAACACAAACTTCAATAAAATGGCCGAGTACCTAAAGGAGAATCTGACAGGGTGGAAGGAGATAAGGAAAGTGGAATTGCAATGGGCTAAACTAAAGGTGGCAATAAAAGGGGCAACAGATAAATATGTAAGAAAAGTAAACAAAAACAAGAGGAGAAGAAAACCTATTTGGTTTTCCAAAGAAATGGCTGCTCAAATAAAGGCAAAAAACACAGCTTTTGCAAAATTCAAAAGCTTACAAACAGAGGAACACATAAATGAATAAAGGATTAAACTCAAAGAGACAGAGAAATAAGGATAGCAAAATCAAAGGCAGAGGAAAAGATGGCTAAAGATGTTAAGTGTGGTGACAAAACTTTCTTCAGGTATATTCGGGAAATGAAGAAGATCAGAGGTGGAATTGCAGGACTCAGGACTCAGAAGTGCTGGGAACGGACTCGTGGAAAGTGACATTTAAAAAGCGAAATTGCTAAACGAATATTTCTGCTCTGTTTTTACTAAAGAAAGTCCTGGAGAAGGACCACCTGTGACTCCCAAATATAAAAATGGGAATGAAGTAGATCCCACACCATTCACAGAAGATGAAGATGTAATTATATCTGATAATTATCTATTTGAAAAAGAAGTTTGAATATAAACAACTTGTTAAAACTTAGATTGTATAGATACTGTTTATGATCTAAAGATTTGTACTGCCATTCTCCAGTTCTGAGGAACCTCTCCTGTTTCCAAGGATCTGTTGAAAACATCCTTTAATGACCCTGCAAGAACCTCTCTGAGCTCTTTCAGTATCCTGGGATGTATCCCATCCGGTCCCAGTTGTTTTGCAAGTTGTTCTAGTTAGCTCCTGGGGCTGGCTGGGGGTGGGCAAAGGGGAGGGCATGCAGAGTACACTATGGGGAAGGCATGCCCCTGTGGGCTGAAGGTGGGTTGAGCGAAGCATGTGTAGCCCCCTAGGAGTGTGCCAGTCCAACCCAAGGGCCATGCCTGTGTGGACCAGTAACCTCCCCTCCTCTCTCCCCACAGGTAGCTCCAGGGGGGACCAGGAAACTGCTGGCCCAACACAGCCACCACCCAGGAGCAGCAGTGCAGCACCACAGGTCCAGATAAGAGGGGCCAACAGCACAAGCAGCACCGGCAGTGATGGGGATGAGGCTGAGGAGGTATCCAGTGACACTGCATCAGGGGACATCATGTCTGAGGAGGAGGGCAGCAAGGGGGCCATGGCACAATGGTTGGATGGGGAGTCCAGAGGAGGAGGGATCAGAGGGCCTGGAGAAGGGTGGGGAGGCTGAGGGGCCAGGGAGGGAGGGAGGGAATGAAGGGGGTAGCAGGGGGGATGCAGGAATCACCCACCAAGCTCCCCAGGTACAGCGGTGTGGCATAGGGTACCACCAGCAGGCACCCAGCGGGAGGCCCAGAGTTAGAGCTGTACCCACCCCAGCTGTGTCCTGTAATAAAAGGGTCCCTTTTGCAAATATGCTGTGTCGTCCATTTTGTGGGGGCAGGGTGTCATGCCCACATGGGTGGTGTGTGGGACCGGGGTGGGGTCCAAGTGTCTGTAGGCATAGGATGTGGGTATGCCTTTACTGCAAGGGTATGGCAGGGGGCACTACCCGTGCAGATGGACTGCAGCCAATGACACTACTCATGCTGGGTGGTGCCTGCGACCATCTGCATGGGTAGGGCCCCTCTGCCATTCCCGCACAATATGGGCTGAGGCAGCACGGGTGCAGCCCAGTGGCACTGCACATGCAGGGTGCCCCCTGCTCTGCAGTGGCACACAGTCAGAGCGACAGGGTGCACCTGTTCATATGCCACGGTTGTCATGTCTGCATGCGGTGAAATCTGACCTATCCAGGTATGACAGTCTGGGCGGCCCTGCACGCCTATGTTGCAATCGCTCAGTGCTGTGCGGCTATGTCATCCTACGGTGGCGAGCTGTGACACAGATTTCAAAACGTCAGCATTCAGGGGCCTATGCGGGTACCAGATATACCTTTGGACAGGGCATGGCACAACTGCATGTCGTAACCACGTAAGTCTAAAGAAACTACTTGGGTAGCTGAACTCCACCATAGCACTAGGCTACACGATGGCAGACAAGGTTTCGAGAGTGGCAAAGCGCACACAGAAGGTGAACTTCACACTCTGAGACATCTATAGCCCTGGAGCTTGTCCTGCAGCATTGCACTGCACTCTTCAAGGCAGAGGATGCCAGCACTTAGCTGAAGATTTGGCAAGACATCATCAGGAAGGTCAATGCAGTCCACCACCACAACAGGGACGTGGAGGGCATCAAGAAGAAATGGCAGATAGTATGTCAGGCAGCAAAGGAGAAGAGGTCCAGCCTGAAAATCCAGCTGGCTAGGTTGTATACAGAAGACTAGGTTGAGAACCCCTGTGATAGACAAGGTCTGCTGTTATTATTAAACTCACACTGAGTTATATTTAGGTACAATAGGCTTTTTTATAATGCGCAGAGGGCTTCTAATTTAAGTTTATACTTGAAGCAATGGAGAGTTAAGGGATTTGCCCATAGCCACAAGAAGCAACAGGTGGATTTTGAACTCTGACTCCTCTGCTCTGAAATCAGTTGCTTTAACCATTAGGATACTACTCTAAGGGAAATGAAACTAAAGCACGAACGGCTTTTGTACCAAACGCCGGGCAAGAGCGGCAAAAAGCTGGCATTAGCTGCAGAAGTCCCACAGTATATGCAGATGGTGTTCCCAGCATCTTCCCTGCAGATGCTGCAGATAAAACACTGGGCTTGCAGGAGGACAGTTCACAGATGCAGCTGTTGCCACCCATTGAGTAGCAATACCTGCATCTGCAAAACCTGCAGAAAGAGCTGCTACCATGTGATGTGAACATCCGCAGTTGCTCGAATCTGGGATGCCCACTGTCTTCCCACATTCTTCCTGTCTGAGCAGCCATCGCAGGAAATGCAGCTACCATGGAAAAAAAACATTTCTTCCACATTAGCTGTTTTCACAATGTGATGATCCCATATTAATGCCGCAAAGACAGCTAAAGTGGTTTAATAAATGTACTCTTAACTGTTGTAAGCAATGATGTCATAATATCAGCAGAAATGTGATGTTTCAGGAATCTAGGCACTGAAATAACTTTCTTGTCAAGCTTTTCCTCATTACAGGAACTAACATTTCCTCTCTTTTACCCTTTGCATGTGGGGTTCCCCAGGGTTCCATTCTGGCTCCTTTGCTCTTCAATGTCTTTCTTGCCCCTTTGGCCACTCTTATACAGCAGCAGGGTGTCTCTGCATATTTTTATGACGATGATATTCTGCTGCTCTTCCGCACTCATCCTACAGCTCCTGATCATATGACTATTAACTTTTGCTCTAATTGCCTCCTGATTTGATACCAATCATCTACAGCTTAATCCGTCTAAAACTTCTACTTTGTGGCTTGCTGGCTCAGTGACCACTCCTAATGTAGCACCTTCAATAAAAGGCCAGCCTATCCCAAAAGTACAGATGCTGAAATACCTCAGAGTTGTACTCGACTTCTTTTTTTTGTTCCATTCGCATATCAGTCACTCTTCTCGTTATGACCGGGTCACACCATTTTTATTAAAGCACATTGGTTACCATTTCCATTTCTATACCGCATATAATATAAGCTTTTGGTTCTTATTCATAAAATACTTGATTTTGGTACACCGGCATATTTCTTCTCTCATCTCGTACATCATGCATCCACCCATTCTTTGCGTTCCATACATGTAAAACATCTCCAGTTACCATCTCCGTCACAGGCTCACCTTGAGAGTACCCGAAATTCAGTATTTTTTTACCTAGCCCCATCCCTGTAGAACTCCCTCCCTACCAACATCTGTTTGGAAGTATCTCTTCCTAAGTACAAAACCGCATTGAAGGCCTATTTATTTCAGCGTGCATTCAACATCACTGGTGACTAAAATAGCCCTTGACTAACCATGTCCCTTGGTTACTGAATGGTGTTTCTGCTTCTCTACTTCTGCCTCTTTCTATTCTTCACTTTTCTGTTTTAATTAATGTAGTTCTTTTCCTTTCATGTTTATAATTTTATATTTTATTGTAAACCGTGTTGACACAAACATTTTAATAAACCATAAGAAAGGAAATGAAAAAGGTGTTTCACAGAGCCAGGCAGATATCCAAAGGAGCAGCAAAGGAACTGCATTAAGAAGCAGAGATGGGCTGATCCATCTCCCAGGATGTTCAGTACATGGTTTAGTTTAATTAAATTTAATAATGGTGTTTAGATTTGATTTTGCCAAAATATAATGTGCCAGGTGACTTACAGAATAAAACATTTAACAAACATCATGAGCCTGTTATTCAAAGTCATTTACACAGTTTACAGTCCTGTAAACCGTGTAAATGGCACTGAGCGGGGGATATTCAGCTGAATATCCCTGATTATTTCCGCTACACACCCCAATGCTAACCACTTAGCATCGGGGCATGTTGTGGGCGTTCCGGGTGCAGCACAGTTGCTAATCGGACAGTGGTGTTAATGCATTGCTGCCCAGTTAGCTTCTGTGGGCTGTGCAGCGACCCCGGATATAAAGACATAAGAAATGCCATACTGGGTCAGACCAAGGTCCATCAAGCCCAGTATCCTGTTTCCACCGGAGGCCAATCTAGGTCACAAGTACCTAGCAGTTTCCCAAAAATGACACACAGGTTCCATAATGCTTGTAAATTGGGGCAAGCAGTGCATTACCTGGGTCCTCTTTATTAATGGTTTATGAACCTTTTCTCCAGGAACTTGTCCAAACCTTTTTTAAACCCAGCTGCACTAAGAGCTTTTAATACATCCTCCGGTTACAAATTCCAGAGTTTGATTACGCATTGAATGAAAAAATATTTTCTCTTATTAGTCTTAAATAGGTCTCACTGTAAATTCATTGCATGTCCCCATGTCTTTCTACTTTTTGTTTCCATAAAAAATCGATCTAATTTACCCGTTCCCCTCCATTCATTAATTTATAGACCTCTATCATATCTCTCCTCAGCCGTCTCTTTTCCATGTTGAAAAGCCCTAACCTTTTAAGCCTCTCCTCATAGGGGTATGTGAAAAGAGGATTGTGAAAAATTGAAAGAGAACCTTGATAAATTGGAAGACTGGATGTTCAAATGGCAAATGAAATTTAATGTGGACAAGTGCAAAGTTACACACCTAGGAAAGAACAACTCAAGCTATGGTTACATGATGCAAGGTTCCACATTAGGAACCACCACTCAGGTAAAAGATTAAGGCGTCATCATGGATAACACATTGAAACCTTCCATTCAGTGTGCAGCACCATCCAAGAAGGCAAATAGCATGCTAGGAATCATAAGGAAGGGAATGGAGAATAAAACAATGGATATTATAATGACTCTGTATCATTCCATGGTGCGACCGCACCTTGAATATTATGTGTAATTCTTGTCGCCGTATCTGAAAAAGGATATAGCGGAATTAGAAAAGGTACAGAGAAGAGCCACCAAAATGGTAATGGGGTATGGAAGGATACCCCATTACCATTTTGGTGGCTCTTCTCTGTACCTTTGCAGCTGCTCCTTTTAGTTTTTTCTTAACTGTTTTCTTCATTTTATCATAGTCTCCCTTTTGAAAGTTAAAAAGGCAGTACTGTGGATTTCCTTTGCTATCCTTCCTCCATTTATAAAATCAAACACGATCATGCTACTGTATGATCACTATTGTCAAGTGGCTCCAACTTCCTTATCTCTTGCACCAGATCTTGTATACCCCTCTTGTTGGTTCATGAACCAGCTGCTCCAAGAAGCAGTCATTTATTTCATCTAGAATCTTTATCTCCCTATCATGTCCTGCCGTGGCACTGACCCAGTCGATACCGGGGTAAATGAAATCACCCATGATTATTACTGTATTGTAACTTTTGTTGGCTTCCTTGATTTTGTTTGAGCATTTCATCATCCATTTGTTCATTCTGGCCAGGTGGTCGGCGGTACACTCTCACTCCTATCGCCTTCCCCTTTTTACATCAAATTTCAATCCATAGAGATTCTACTGTGTATTTTGCTGCCTGCAACACTTCAGTCCTGTGTGACTCCATGCTCTCTCTAACATAGAGCACAACCTCTTCACCAATTTGATCTACTCTATCATTGCGATATAATTTGTACCCAGGTATCACAGTGTCCCACTGGTTGTCCTCCTTCCACCATGTCTCTGCTATACCAATCATATCTAACCTCTCATTTAGTGCTATATATTCTAACTCTCCCATCTTATTTTTTAGACTTCAAGTATTTGCATACAAGCATTTTAGAGATTTTATTTTATTTATATTAATCTGGTTATCGGTAGGCAGGGGTATTTTGGAATCTTTAAGCTCTGTCTGCTCTGTACATAAGGACATTTTGTTATTTTTGTCTTTATTGGAAGCTCTCTGTCAATATTTATTAATTTATTTGCAAGTTTTCTATACCACCCCTTCCCATGATCAAGGGTGGTTTAAAATGAACAAACCAAGGTACAAAAAACTTAGATAAATGATAATACATTAAACTGTAAGCAAACCATTGACAGGAAAAATATTTACAGACATTGTATTTACAAGTGCAATTTACGCTAGTTTAATCCTGCATTAACTATAGGGAATACTCAATGATGCATGATTAGGGAATCTGTAGTGGAGATGGGTATGTATGCAAGTTGTAGCTAGGTTGGATAAATTTTGTTATTGTCATGAATGTTACCATAGTGTTCAATGAATAAATAAGTTTTAATTTCCTTTTGGAACATTTGGAAGTCCGTAATAGATGTTAATGTTGCCAGTAGAGCATTCCAGAGGATAGGAGCATCGTAGGTGAATGCCCTATTACTTGTAGATTGGTTTGTTTTACGAAAATCAGAAGGAACTATTATTGTGTTTTGTGTGCATCCTCTTCTGATTCTTTCATTAGTCCGTGTGTTAATTAGGGAAGAGAGAGATAATGGGGCAGTGTTATTCAGGAGTTTAAATGTGATCATTATTTATTTATTTAACAAGGCTTACAGTATATACCACTCAAAGCAGTGCACATCCAGGTACTGTATATATATTTTTCCCTTGTCCCCAAAGACCTCATGATCTATGTTTTGTACCTGAGGCAACGGAGGGTTAAGTGGCTTGCTCAAGGCCACAAGGAACACCTATGGGACTAGACATTAGTGTTTTATATTTGATCCTACTTGTAACTGGTAACCAATGAAGATTATAAAGTATAGGGGTGATGTGTCCTGTGCTCTGGGTCTTACAAATGATATGGCTACAACATTCTTAGCCATTTGGAGCTGATTAGTAACTTTCTTAGGCAAACCTTTTAATGTGCTATTACAGAAATCAAAATGTGGAGTAATCAAGGCCTGGAGCACAGATCTAAAATCATAACTATCAAGCAGTGGTTTTAGGTGTTGGATCATCCGTAACTTGAAGAAGATAGATCTGGTAACTAGTTTTATGTGTGACACCATATAAAGCGACTGATCAAAGCTAACTCCAAGGTATTTCACTTCATTTTTTTACTTCCAGTTCAGCTTCTTGAATGGAGAGTTTAGAAGATGAGGTAAAGTTTTGATTCCTGATAACATACAAAACTTAAGTTTTATTGTAATTTATTTCTAGGTTATGTGTTTTCAGCCACTTCACTGTTTCATTGAGGCAAAATGACATTTGATATTGGGTGGGCTTTGTTATATCTATGGGGAGATACAACATTATATCATCCGCATAGATGTAATAACCTACTTCAGATTTTATTTAAAGTTATTACAAATTGGTTGTAGGTATAAATTAAATAGGAGTGCTGATAGTAAAGACCCTTGCGGTATGCTTTGCTCCATTTTGAAGGTTGATGTCTGTTGGCCAATCTGAACTTGTTGGGTATGGTCCGAGATGTAGGACTGAAACCATTGCTGCACTGGTGAAATCTTGTAAGTAGTATGTTATGGCTAATGCTATCAAAAGCAGAGGCAATATCCAAAAATATGAGGACAAATGCCTGTTTAGAATTATCCATACCTCGAATAAGTTTATCAAAGAGGGCTAAGATGAGAGTCTCTATGCCATGAAATGGTCTAAAACCATTTTGTTGTTCATCTAAAGGAGAGTTCAGGTCAATGAAATCTTGTAACTGAGTTTGGACAACCTTTCCTGTTACTTTAGCCATGAATGGAAGATTAGATATTGGCCTATATGAGTTAGGATGTTCCTTATCTAGTGATTTTTTTTTAAATTGGGCGAATCATAGCATGTTTTAATTCCAATGACATTAAATCTTGTTTCAGAGTTTGACTGACCATTGTAAAGATGAATGGAGACAGTTCAGCTTTAACCGCCTTAATCCAGCTAACAGGACAAGGGTTGAGCGGGGAGGGGTCTAATTTTGGCGATTATATTCATCAGATATTTTAGGTTAATCATATGGAAATTATGCCAATTATTTATGGTTGACAGATCATTGTCAGAGAAAGAGATGTTTCCTGTATCCTGTCATTTTCATTTATTCATGTGTAGGCACATTCTACGTCCATGCTCCTGTGTGCCTGATCAGAATTCCTGTGGGATCGGAATCGGGTTTGGGCCTGTACGTGCAGACTGGGATCCGATTCTGATAGGCCTGCAGGTACAGATCCCTGCCCAGCTAATTCAGTCAGACTCCTGAATGGAGCCACGGTGCCATGAAATCCCATTTCCATGACACCACGGTTCCATTCAGGAGCCATGATCCCCAGCCGCTGACCACTTTCTCCTTTCCCCGCATCCTGACACCCGATCTGGCCTTCCATGGCCAGGGTCGGGCTGAGGGGAACCCCCTGCATCCCCTCACCTTTCCTCCACTGCCCATGCCAGACATCTCCCAACAGAAGGGTGTTATAGAATACACCCCATAGTGATTAGCAAAGGTTTGTGGCTTGATGTTGATATTATTTTCTTTTGGATTAGGTATTTAAGTTAGAGATTTTACAGTTTCAAAAAAAGTTCCCTCGGACGATTGAATGATTTAGTGAGTATCATAGTATGATATTCTTTTTTCCTGTTGTTAATAGTTTATTTGTATGTATGAAGAGAATTTGTATAGAGTAGTTTGTCATTTGTGGATTTAGTAGACCTTCATCTGTGTTCAAGTTTTCTCAATTTTTGTTTTAATTTTCTTAGATCTTGCGAATACCATTTTTCAGGGGGTCTAAGTGTAATTCTGTGGTGTGAATTTGGTGCAGAGGCAACTTTAGAGATTGAGGTATTCCAATTTTTTAATATATCATCCAGATCAGTTAATGGAGAATCTATATGCGGGAGGATATCATTCAAAAAGGTTTCCTTATTAAAGGATCTAAATCGCTTTTTCTGTGATATTGCATTATGAGGTAAATGTGGGGAAGGAAGCATTGGTAGAATGAATTCTATTGTATAATGGTCAGTCCATGAATTCTATTGTATAATGGTCAGTCCAGGGGACCTGCATTACTTGTTGGGGGTGAGTAGTGGTCATGTATTAAAATATTATTGGGTAGAAATATTAAATCTAGTGCATTACCTTTTTTGTAAGTACGCATCTGTACTATCTGCTGATAACCCATTTCAGCCATTGAAGTGAGGAATAGTTGGATTGTGAAATCTGAAGAGATGGTAGATTAAAGTCGCCTAGTAAACTGTGAGGTTTTCTTAATGAGGAGTTATAGGCAGTTTCCAAAATTGAGGTGAAGCTGTCTGGATTAGGAGAGGGTGGTCTATATATAAGGCAGATTGATAGATTTTTATTCTCAATTTTAAGTAAGTCCATACCATCTACATTATTACTTAGGCAAATGTATGCTTTCAGCTCTTGTTTTATTAATATGAGGACACCTCCTCCTCGTTTAGAGTCCCTGGGGCATTGGAATAAATTATATCCAATGAGGTTTAATTGGTTGAACAACATGGTATCTGAGTCAGAGAGCCATGTTTCAGTAAAGCATAATACATCAGGGTTGTTGTCCTTAACAAGGTATGTTATAACTGGTATGTTATTCCTAATAGATCTTGGATTTAAGAGAATGCATTTAATTGGCACCAAAAGATCTGTGGGCATATGGGGTGAGTTAAGATTTTGAGGGATAATGTGAATAAGTCTGTGGTGGGTTTGTTTATAGCCATAGGTAGATCTATGAGCAAAACAGTATAGGTGGTGTCTAAAATTATTCTGAATAATTGGGATATAATAGTATTGTATTGTAGTTGAAAGGTAAGAATAACTTTGTGATATTAGGGTGTAGATAACTAATAAGAAGATAATGCATAATGGTTTCCTGTTCTCCATTGTAAAGTATGCTGTGTACTCAATGACATATTTTATGAGGATTTTTCAGGGAAGGAGGTAGCTGTCTAAAGTATACTATAGTCTTTAGTGTGAAGGATTATATCCAGGAGGAATGGTAAATATTACTATAAGCCAGTCAGAAATACTGTAATATAGGTAGCTATAAGTTCAGGTATATGGTAATGAATGTTAGGTGGAGTTTGTAGTAGCAATTCTACTACCGAGGGACTGGAGCATTACTATAAATTCAGTTCCGGATATCCCCTAATTAATACCTGGAACATTAGAGAATATTAGCAGAATTACCCTAACTTCAATTTTTTGCTAACGTTCCGAACCATGCGCTCTTAGGCAACTGTCGGCTTTCCCCTATTATCTAGTTTAAAAGCTGCTCTATCTCCTTTTTAAAGGTTAATGCCAGCAGCCTGGTTCCATCCCGGTTAAGGTGAAGCCCATCCCTTCGGAAAAAACCCTCCTTTCCCCAGAATGTTGCCCGATTCCTATGACCATGGCATTGAATATCCAGGTTTAAAGGTCGGGCAGCAATGGCTATGCACCGTAGCAGCACATAGCCATCCCAGAAGAATATTGGGCCCTATGATTTCAATTTCACATGTATAAACATTAACAAATACATGCACAGCCCCTTAATTTTCTACCTATCTGGAGGGGAGAGATTTCTACTGGTTCTATTATTGTGTGCGATCTTTATATTCTACCCAATGTTTTCCAGAAACTGAAAACTTTCTCTTTACCAGTGAGATAACAGTAGGAGGAAACCTCATATTAGAAGAAAACTGAATTATATAAATGCCAAGCCCAAATGTAGCTTTCTGTCTTTGGTTGGCTAGATCATCATAGCACTACAGGAGTTGGAGAGTCCTTGGTTAAGCCTTAACTAAGGAGACAGTAGCTAGAGTAGACCACTGACAGAAGAATAAAAGGTTTCCACTGATTCTTGAAGTGAAGAGGGATATTCACAGGACAACCCCAGGAGCTGAGACAAAGAGGAAGGAAGTGCTTGTTGGACAACTGAATCCAGTCATCAGAAATACAAGCCATTGGACATGAGTGGGATCCAGGTGGGCCGGGGTTCAAGGGAAGGGGCATCTGTGATCTGCAGAGATATACACAGTGGATAGAGGAGAACACTAGATCCCTCATCTTAAGAGAGGAATACCAGTAAGATGTAAAGAGCAACGTTTCTTAACCCCAGGAGAGAGGAAAAATTCAAAGTGCATTACAGTTTTTGGCTATTTTTTACTCTGCATCTTTATTGAATTCACCAATTGGCTACTAAAGATTTTTAGGAAACTTTTTTGGTTTGGAAACAAACCCCGAGCTGGGTTGTGAGATTGTGGAAGTTGAAAGTAGGTAGCAAAGGCCTCTTTGGTTAATGGGCATTTTAATGCACAGCTATAGGCCTTTGGGAACACTAACGTGCGATAGTGTCTGCCTTTGCATGCTAAAATGCACGTTAATTGGTGATTATGGCATGGGATGGAGAATGTGTGGAGAGTGGGCATGAAAAGCATATTACCGCTAGTGCCAGGGCAATTGCCGTGCACTCAGCAGCAATATGGCTTTTAATGTGGGTTCGCCTAACAGCTCCTCATTACATCAACCCAACATAGTGGAGTGCATGTTAGGAAAACCCTTCATGCATTAGATGCCAGGGATATACTGAACAAACCCTTGTCAGTTAACGTACGGCCTTTGCTGTCAACCCGGGTGAGATCAGCACATTAATGGCAAATTCTTAGCAGGCTTTAGTAAAAAAAAAAAAAAAAAAAATGCCCTAAGTGATCCCTCCCAGCCATAGCTAGTCTTGTCCCAGATTTCTGTAATCCCAAATGGGAGAAAATGGTACTAGGTCTGAGGATGCTGCCTCCCCTGAGGTATGTGCCCCTGGTCTCCCCGTATAGTAAAGAATGCCCAGTGAGGGACTCAGACCTGGAACTATATACATTTACATTATTTCATTGGTAGATCATCTATTTTATTAAGTGGCTCATAATCTGAGAGCTTCAGGCTTTGGAATTGGTTTTTATGAAGGTCATTTTAGAAGTCTTGTGTGGCACGTATGCATGTAAGTAGCAGAATTTACACAAGTAGATTGCATGCATGTGTTATTAGTGATTTCAGAAGCTACAGGAAGCAAAGAAGCACAGGGGGTATGTTTTGGGCATGGCTTTTGCTGTCCAAAAGTATATACATTTATTTCCTCTAAAGCATGCATAGATTTCAGCAAAGTGCTCATTTCTGCAAGGGCTAAAACAAGTGATTGAAATGACAATTATTCTTAACCTCAAGTATTTTATATACAGTGCCTTGTGAAAGTATTCATTCCCTTGGTTTTTGTCCTGTTTTGTCGTATTACGTACAACCTAGAATGAAAATGGAGGTTCATTTGGATGTTAGGTAATGAACCTAACAATATAGTCCAAATTGGTGAAGTGGAATGACAATAAAATACATGCATATGTATTCATCCCTTTTGCTATGAAAACCACAAATAAGATCTGGTCCAACCAATTAACCTCAGAAGTCACATAATTAGTTGATTAGGGTCCACCTGTGTGCAGTCAGTATCACATGATCTGCCACATGATGCCTGTACAAATATACCTGTTCTGAAAGGCCCCTGGCTCTGCAACAAGACTAAGCAAGCAATATGAAGACCAAGGGGCACTCTAAACAGGTCAGAGACAAAGTTGTGGAGAAGTTGAGTTATAAAAAAATATCCCAAATTCTGAATATCCCATGGAGTACCATTAAATCCATTATAACAAAATAGAAAAATATGGCACCAATACAAACCTTGAAAAAGAAAGAACACCTCTCCTGCAATAGTAAAGCACAAAAAAAAAAAGAGCCGGCAGAGCCCCACCACTGGTAGACAGAGTTTTATTTGTAGTCAACTCAGCATCTCAGTTGTGCGCTATTCAATCAGTTCAGCGTCAATCCAGTGGTCACAGTCCCCTGAAGAAGGCTTCTTGCGAAACACGTGTAGGGCTGATTCTTGCGACTACAAATAAAGCTCTGTCTACCAGTGGTGGGGCTCTGCCTGCTCTTTTTTGTTTGTGCACCACTACAAACCCGACAAGAGAAGGCTGCCCAGCAAAACTCACAGACCAGGCAAGCAGCTACAAAGACACCAAGGATAACACTGAAGGAGCTGCAAAGATCAACAGCGGAGATGGGAGTATCTGTCCATAGGAACACTTTAAGCCATACACGGCACAGAGCGGGGCTTTATGGAAGAGTGGCCAGAAAAAAAACATTGCTTAAAGAAAGAAATAAGAAAACAAGTTTGGAATTTGCACAGCAGCATACGGCGGACCCCCAAACACATGGAAGAAGGTTCTCTGGTCAGATGAGATGAAAATTGAACTTTCTGGCCATCATGGCAAATGCCATATGTGGCACAAACCCAACACTTCCCATCACCCCGAGAACATCATTCTCACAGTGAAACATGGTGGTGGCAGCATCATGTTGTGGGGATGTTTTTCATTGGCAGGGACAGGAAAACTGGTCAGGATTGAAGGAACGATGGAAGGCACTAAATAAAGGGCAATTCTTGGGGAAACCTGTTTCACTCTGCCAGAGATTTAAGATTAGGACGAAGCTTCACCTTCCAGCAGGACAATGACCCTAAACATACTGCTAAAGCTGGTTTAAAGGGAAACATTTAAATGTCTTGGAATGGCCTAGTCAAAGCACAGACCTCAATCCAATTGAGAATCTGTGGCATTACTTGGATTGCTGTACATCAGCAACCCATCTAACTTGAAGGAGTTGGAGCAGTTTTGCCTTGAGGAATGGGTGAAACTCCCAGTGGCTAGATGTGCTAAACTAATAGAGACATACCCCAAGAGACCTGAAGCTGTAATTGCAGCAAAAGGTGGCTCTACAATGTATTGACTTTGGGGGGTGAATATATATGCACACTCCTGCTTTCAGTTTTTTTTTTTGGGGGGGGGGGTTGTCTTAATTATTGTTTGTGTCACAATAAAGGATATTTTGCACCTTCAAAGTCGTAGGCATATTGTGCATTTCACATAGTGCTAACCCCAAAACTCCATTTTAATTCTAGGTTGTATTGCGACAAAACAGGACAAACAGAGAGGATGAATAATTTTGCAATGCACTATAGCTTTTAAAATATAAAAATGTCTTTTGGCTGCACTCATATGTATAATTTTCTGGAATACGGCTCTGACATACATAATTGCTGGCACATACACATACAGGATGCTGAGTGATAGCACTCTTTTTCTCAAAATGGTTATATAAAAGCCTTATTCACAATTTTAAAATGTATAGGCAGCCATATCCATGTGCAAATTGCAGCCACATGTAAATGGTCATTTTAAAAACAGTGACATTTACACACGGATGACTGCCCCAAATTCAAAGTAGATGGGGAGGAGGGTGTCAGGGATGTGCCCTGGGTGGGATAAAAATCCACACATATATCCCCCATCTCATATAGTAAGTGCATCTGCAAGCCCAAAATCGTTCATGGCCATGGTGCGAATAGGATTTAACAAATGTTCCTTTTGATCATCCTTTTACCAGAAGGATTAAGGGGGATGTCCTCCTATGTTTATTTCCCTCTCTGAATTGAAATGAGGGTAAGAGCGAGCCCTCTGTAATTAAGAGCATCTGCACATCTGTGTTTGCAGATTGGCCCAGATGTACTCCTAAGTGTTGACATTTTTCTGTATTTGTTGTGAAGTGCAGGTGCTCACGCATGTAGGTTGTCGGGTTCCCCCTGTCAATGATTCCCATGGGTAGCTTTCTGAAATCGCTGCTCTTGCAGTCTGCGGATGTGTGTTTTTGAAACGCCTCCACGTTGAGGAGCACAATGAAACCATCACAACCTAGTTAACTTATAACCTTTATAATTTAATTAATAATATCAATTTAGTGTAATAAGACAGTAAGCTTTCATAACATGTACTTCATCAAGCCTAAAGCATCTTCCAGTTCATTTACAACCAGTGCTTGTGTTCCGCTCTTTCAATCAAAGAAAGTAGCTGCTGTAGTCGACTGAAATCTCACCTTGTACTCTGCTCTATTTTCCTCTCCCCAGAGGGCTTACAGTCTATTTGTACTAGAGGCAACGGAGCGTCAGTGGGCTAAACTATGCCTCTTTTTCTCTTTATCTGAATTTTCTGCTGTTAATGACAGTTTGTGTTTTGCCTGTGATCTCTCACTCGCTGAAAAAGGCATGATATTGCCAGCAAACTTCCTTAACCTTCAAGCCTTTTTATCCATAAAAGGGAATATTTCCAAAAAGCAGAAAACAGATCCTAGTGCCAAATTCAGGTGAGAGGAATAGTTGACAGCTTGACGTTACGAGGGGTTATGGGATAACAGGCGAGCTATGAGGAGTTTTTTTCTTACCAGTTTATTGAGCTGTTGGCCATGTCTGCATAGTGTATGAGGCCATTAAGGATGCAGATACCATTAAAAAATGCCAAAATGTAAGGGTGAATAGAAGCGGAATGCCCCAAGATAAGGGAACATAGTTATAGTATCTGTGACGATAAGGGACAATGCAATAAAATACCCAATGCATAAAAACAGTCAAACCACTTAAACTGTTACCCTTCTAGTTCCTCTGTGTCAGAATGGAACAGGGTCTGATGCCCTTCACATTAAGATCAATAGGAATTCTGGTAACTATTCCATCAACCCAGCTACAGTATTCAGGTTCACACTGCTAGCAACATGTCCCAGCTGTCTGCAGGAAAAATGTGATCACGTGCAAGTGATCTAAATCTGCATGCTGTTGTTTCACTTATTGGCTCTCTGTAGACCTATGATAAACTGTGTCTTCATTACTGGATCATCTGGACTGGAAAGTTAATGTTTGACTGTCGGTGATGGGCACGCTGTACAGCAACGTCATCTGCCTCTAACTTGTGTGTCTGATTTGATTGTCCAGTTTCTATTCCATCATTCCAAGGATATAGTGATGTTGCACACTAGCCAATACTGTCTGTTGCCTTTCTATGTTTTAGGCACAGCAGCATTTAGACCCCAGGATAAATGATTGATGTTCCAGATGAACCACTTATTTATTCTGTTTAGTCTTCCCTGCATGGTCTCTCCTGTTCTCATCAGGAAGTCAATATCAGACTCATCAGTATTTTATCTGTTTTCCGAACTCTCCCAAGGTTCCTCTGGACAGGCAGCCAATATGTGCCACTAGTAATATAGTATAATGAATCTTTACAGAGAGTTTTTCCTGCTCTGTGACAGAAATTAATAGACTTTTGATACACAACCATGTTATTTGTGGATGCACAAGCAATTCTGGTATAGATTTGAATCCTCTTTGAGCTGGAGTTGTGAATCAAGTTAACTTGCTTCTGATGTTGACCCTAATTGACTAAGATCAAAACCATGCCTTTGATCTGACTTTGAAAAATTTGAACCATCTCTCAACTCAAATTCTTTTTCATTTAATTTCTTTGTTTCAGTAAATGTTCTGCTTTTCTAGGGAATTTAGTGCTCGAGAAAAGTTCTGGATTGACAGAACTAAAATAAAAAATTTTCATTTATCTCTAGAAAAGCAGAGCAGTTAGTTTACAAGCTCTCTTCATGATTTGGACATCTAAAAACGGATATCCAGACAAGCAAATCACAAAGACTCCCCAGAACCATTTTAGAAAGCTAGGTTATATAGACATCCTCAGTATGATCTTGTCCAAGTTGCAAAGGGGGGGGGGGGGATGTTGGAGGTGTGGCCTAGTTGGTGATACCAAGGTGCATGTTTCAGAATGGTCCAAGTACATCTAGCCCCTGCTGATGTGTTCATGCCTATACCTGCTCCTGACCACAGATAAGTTGCAAAAACGTCCTTGTGCCATGGCCGCAATGCTTTCAGGGGGAAAAAACAAAATGTGCTCTCGCTGCCAAAGTAAATTTTGCCAGGTCGAAAACCCTCCTGCATGTGGAGTAGCAGTGTATTCATTTTACTGCCACACCACCACGCATCTACAGATCTGAAATGGCTGGCAAGGGTGTGTATGTATCATGGCATAGACATCTCTGTTCTGACATAGCTCGTGCGGCATGCCTATGTACCTGTTTCTGTTGCTGTCACTTTGGGAATGTCCATATTTTTAAATTGGTCTGAAAATGTGCTTTGATATATGCATGGGTCTCTCTCCAGATCCAGTTGCGGAGATGTGCATCCTTCAGGGTAGAGATGCCATAATTTCAGAAGGCACTTGCATGTGTCTCCTGCCATTGCTGTCACTGCCCCGTAAATTTAGATGTGGTGCCCTGAACAACCAAGATTCCTCTTAGATGGCCCTTCTAAAATGCCGCTTTAAGTCTCCAAAAATGCTGTACAGCAGTTCAACAACAGCATAGGTCTTCCAAAAAGGCTGGGGGAAGTCATGAAATAGGAAATAATGTCCAATTGTGGATTGGTAACTGGATAAAAGATAAGAGACAGAGAATTTTCTCAGAGGAGAAAGGTAAATAATGGAGTGCCCAGGAATCTATAATGGGACCAATGCTTCTTGACAGATTCATAAATGTTCTGGAAAAAGGAGTAATCGGAGAGGTAATCAGATTTGCAAATGACACAAAATTATTCAAAGTTGTTAGACCCTCATTTACTAAACCTTTTCCCCATAGATGCAAAGGAAGAGAAACCCTTTCATAAATAGAGTCCATGAGCATTGTGTTCTCTCAAGCATCATTTTAAGGCAACAGGTTCAAACGATTTCACTGCTGTCACCATTTTGCTCCAGAAAGACATGTGTAAGAAAATCAGCAGTGTAGCTGGATAGAGGTCAAACACTGCTAAGATTTGAGGGGTAGCTACTAAACTGCATTATGGGAATACTGCATGATTTTTACCCCTTATTGCATGGTAAAGGACAAAAATGTACATTTTACTATAATGTACAATGGTTTACCAAATAGGTGATGCTTAATAATGCAATAGAAAGCATGCAAATGCATGCTGAACACATCACTATTATGCAAATTGCATATTGCCATTTGCACTAAATAGTGCAAGCTGTCTTATTCCTGGAAAAATAATGCCAGCTCAAAACTGGCAGCCCGATGCTCTTAGCCACCATCAAAGCCAGGGCCAGTGCATATTGATAACCCAAAGTCAGCACTGAGACTACCCCTCTCCCAGAAGATAGCCCTGCAAGAAGATGCTCCTCAATATGGCATCCCCCACCCAAGAAAATCCTCTGGAAGGACACCCCTCTGCAGACCCCCACTCTTCCCTATACCTCCCCCAGGTGTACTTTTTAAAATCATTGATAGTTCAGGATTCCAGGGGCAGAAGCAATCCCCAATTGTTCCTGCCCCTTCTATTGCCATGGCAAAATGTAGTTGCCCTTATATGGCAGCTAGATGGCTAGTGGTTTCAGCTTGAGACTACCTCCAGTGGTGCCATTTTGATCCCATTGCTGGAAGGGACAGGAGTGACCGGTGATTGCTGCTGTCCCTAGAACTCTGGACCATCAATTATTTTAAAAAATACACCTGGAGGAGTCCTAGGTAAGGATGGGGGGTCTGCAGGTTGATGTTCCTCTGGAGGGGGCCTTCTTGAGGGAGGCCATCTTCTTAGAGGGCCATCTTCTGAGGGTACATAAGAACATAACATAAGAAATGCCATTCTCGCTGCTGATTTTAGGGGACGGGGTAGGGGGTCATCAATCAACACCTACCGTGGCCCCATTAAAATGATGGCCAGGAGCATTGGGCTGCATTATACCTATCTCCAGGAACAAGCAGGAATGAGTCTTCACATATGGGTACGTCGGTACCGACGGAGTCTGCGCGGGAACGCTCCGCAGCGTCCAATCAGAATGCTTTTGGAAGCATCCCAACATGCCTGCGTGCTGCCTTCCTGCCTTTCCCAACTGCCTCTCCTCAGTTTTTGTTTTTCCGCGGAGCCGGCAGGACGTCCTCCTGTCACCGCAGAAAATTCTTCCTTTATTTTTTGTTTTTTCTTGTGGTCGCGTCTACCTTCCGATGCACCGGTACTGCCGGTGTTTTCTTCTTCTTTTCTTTTACAGATTGTTTATTGTTTATCAAACATTTGATATACCGCCCCCCCATTACACTGGGGCGGTTTACAATTCAAAAAGAGAAAGAAAGAAAGGAAATACAAACAATATAGACAGGAGAGAGAGAGCAAGAAGAGGGTAGTGAGACTCATAAAGTAAAGGGGAAGGAGAGTCAAGGGTTTGGGGGGAGGTTAAAAGCGGAGGAAAAAAGGTGGGTCTTCAGGAGGGAACGAAATTTGGGATAGGACTCTTCCAATCTTAAGGCAGTGGGCAGGGAGTTCCACAGGGAGGGGCCGACATAGAAGAAGGCTGACTGTCTAGTGACCTGTAGATGTGCTTGTGAGGGGGAAGGGAGGTGTAAACGGTTGATATGAATAGAGCGAAGACTCCGGGTGGATGTGTGGAATGTTAACAGGTCGGCTAAGTACTGAGGTCTGTGGGAATAAATGGCACGATGAACAAGTGTAAGGATCTTGAATTTTGACCGAAATTTTACCGGGAGCCAATGAAGCTGTTGCAGGATGGGAGTGATATGATCGCGGGGGGAGGCATGGGTAATCATCCGGGCCGCTGTGTTCTGTAGAAGTTGTAGTCGTTGACGCTGATACTGGGGAATACCGACAAATATGGAATTACAAAAATCTAGCCTGGTGATAACAAGTGAGAGAAGGAGAGTGATCAGAGCTTGAGGGGATAAGAACGGACGGACGGTACGAATGGTTCGAAGACAAATGAAAGAACGTCGAGAAACCTGGGAGATGTGATCAGCAAATGTGAGGGCGCTATCAAGCAGAACACCTAAATAACGAAGTTTAGGTACTAGAGAAATAGTACAGGGGAGCCAGAGAAGGAAGGAGTAAGTGAGGGACAGGCAGAAGTGTGAGGAAACTAGATAGCAGCAGTCTTGGAGACGTTAAGAACAAGACAGTTTGAGGATAACCAGGAGGAGACCAAGGAAAGGCAATTATTTAATGGGGTGATGTCGGGATAAGAAGAGAAGGTGTGGTGCAAAAGGAAAATGTCGTCGGCATAGTAGTACCCTGAAATACCCGATTGCTGGATGAGTAGTGCTAATGGGGCCATTGAACAGTAGTGGTGCAAGGACTGAACCCTGAGGGACACCACAAGTGAGAGGGAAGCGGTCTGTGGTGACTGAAGCAGAGTGCACAGCAAAGGTGCGAGCATATAGGAAAGAATGGAACCAGCGAAAGACAGTACCTCGAACACCTGCATTACGTAATCTAGAGAGGAGAAGAGAATGGTCAACCAAATCAAAAGCCGCTGAAAGGTCTAAAGACACCGCCACCGAGATATCACCACGATCATGTGCAGAGTGTATTTCGTTCATGACAGCAGTAATGACGGATTCGACACTGTGGCCTGGCCGAAAACCGGACTGACGGGGGTGAAGGAAGTGTGTTGTGTCAAGATGATGAGCAAGTTGTGAAAAAACAGCTTTCTCCAGGAGTTTAGAAGCAAATGGTAGATTTGATACAGGACGATAATTGGCTGGGACAGATGAATCTAGAGTAGAGTTCTTCAAGAGGGGGCGTACAAGTGCATGCTTCCATAGATGGGGAAAAACTCCGGAAGCAAGACTGGAATTAATGATAGTAAGGAGCGGAGGGAGCAGGCCAAGAGAGGGTTCAGAAAGCCAAGCAGACGGTATTGGATCTGACGGGCAGTTAGACTTGCGAGTTGTGGAAAGGGACTGAAGAAGCTCTGGCGGAGTAAGAGGATGGAATATTTCCTTCTGTAGGAAATTTTTTCCTATTTGGTGCCTGACAGGCTTCGGCCTGCTAGGCCTCTCCATTTCCCTCATGGGAATTCTAGCCACTAGAAAGTGTTTTAATTGTGGCACTACAAAATTACTTTTAGACACCCATAACTGGTGCCTTCCATGTTTGGGATCTGAACACAATCCGCTGGACTGTCCCTCCTGCACTTCTCTTTCTGCAAGAAGTTTTCAGCATCGAGCTCAACTCGATACGCTGTTCCCCTCAGTCCTGAGGGTACCAGCTCCATCTTCTTTTTCGCAGGATCAGGTAACCAAACAAAAGTCTGTAAAGACTAGCCAGTCCTCGGGTGGTAGATCTCATGTCCTTCATAGAGATGCCTTTCGGCTTACTCCCGAGGACATTTTGGCTTTAAAATCACGGCGGGAGGCTTCTGTCTCCAAAGCACTAATGGGGTTTCAGGTTGTTCCTGGGGTTTTTACCTCGGTGAACATGCCTGAGCCATGCCCGGTGGTGGTATCCGCTTTGAGTGGTGCTGGTACCCCGGCATCGGCAATGGTGCTGGATGAAACATTCCACACCGATGATCGCAGTCGAGCGCTCTCGGTATCTTCAGTGCCGCTAGAGCTGCTAACGACCGATCTTCCCACATTGGTTCCGGTACCGATGCTGGTATACACGTCGGTACCCTCCTGATATGCATTGATAGACTCGCTTCTTTCGATACCGAGTCTAGAATTGATCTCTAGTCTGGATGACTGGGTACCGACTCGTCTCGGTACCGACTTCAGACGGTACCGTAGACATTCCACCGATGATCAAGATCTGCCACATTTGGTTACCACGGTACCGATAGTGCCATTGCAGACTGATCTTCTTATATCGGTGTCAACAACGGTACCGATCTCGGTACCGGTATCGACATCGGCATCGGTGTCGGTACCTCCCATGCTAGTCGGCTCGCTTCCTTCCATACCGAGTTTGGAATCGATCCCTAGCATGGACGACTTGCTACCGACCAGTCGTGGTACCGATTTTCATCGGTACCCACAACTATCTTTCAAGGATAATCTGATGCTCCACCCCTCCAGATCTGCTATTCCACAGAATCTGAATGAGCAGGTGGCTGCTAGAGCTAGTTCTTCAACAGATCTAGTTCGTCCTCCTCTTTCTCGAGGACTCCCCTCTGGGGAGATTTCTTTTCAAGCTTTTCTGATTGATAACATAAGAAAGTTACTTGCCATTTCTATACCTGGTCAAGTCCCTGCACCAGGGGATGCACAACCTATACAGATCCCCTGCAATCCAAAGGAAGTCATTATGTTTCCTTTGCATCAGACCTTGCAGGATCTCCTATTTAGAACGTGGGAAACTCCTTTAATGGTATCCCCACCTTCAAGGGTGACTGATCTTCTATACAAAGTGCCCCCTTCTCTAGGTTTTCAAAAGCCTCAACTCCCTCATCATTCTCTGGTTGTAGAATCAGCAATGAGGCGTGTTAAGAGTACTAAAAAGCACTCTTCTTATCCGCCAGGTCGTGAGGCTAAGACTTTAGATGCCTTTGGACGTCAAACTTTCCAGGCATCCATGCTTTCAGCAGGAATCCTTTCATATATTTTCTATATGGGATTATCTCTTGAGGAGGTCACAAAAGATTTATTACTTTTGACCCCTTCCCTCCAAGAGCCTAAAAGAACAGATTTTTCTAGGCTAGTCAATCATGCTCAAACTATTTCCAAGTTCCTGACTCGTGCTTCCCTAGACTCTTTCGAGTCTGTCAGCAGAACTTCTGCTATAGCCATAGGAGCACGACGTAGAGCCTGGCTCCAAGCTTCAGACTTGGACAAATCTGTACAAGATATACTGGGAAATGCTCCTTGCACTGGAGAAAATCTCTTTAATAAGGAGACTTTACTCCAGGCTGCTCAGTTTACCACTGACACTATTGCTTTCAGAGGCTTGTCTACGCCTTCCTCTATCCCAGTTTGTAGAAAGTCTACTACTAAGCTTTGTTCCCCTAATGGGAGAAGGTTTTATCCATCTTCTACCCATCATACAGATATTTCTCGGCAGGGGAATCACCCAGCCAGGCTCAGGAAACCACAACCTCAACGGGTTCAGCAAACCCAGCAGCCGCAAGGTTGCTGATAAACTCTTCCCTGAATCCTTTTTTCCTATTGAGGTTTAGATCCTGTAGTTTGCTTCTTACCTCTACAAGCATCTACATCTGTTCCATCCAAAAATTTACATATGTCCCTCTCAAGGACACATCCTAACTATTAGCTCAATGAGCTTCTTGAGATGATTATGCTTTACAGGTACTACAGTTACTCCTTGTCCTCTGAACTACACAGAGGAGTAACAGCTGTCAATAAGGTCACCATCCCTTACCTTTGACTCTTCTCCTGTATCAGCATCTCTCTTACTACTTATTAAGGATTTCCTCCACAATAAGTCTTCTTTTCAACTCTGCCACTCTTCCAGGACATTTGGTCTGTAAGAGCGATACCACTCTACTGAGGGCTTTTTCTAAAGCCCCTAACAGTTTTCTTTCAGAGTTGTATCCCCCTTGCATTCTTAATTTTTCCTGGCAGCTTCTCAGACAGTAGCGGAATCTTACCTCTCCTACTTCTGTCTGTATGTCTTTCCCAACTTTGGGACCTTCTGCTGCCCTATTCAATAGTTAGAACTGCAGGGGCTCTTACTGCTTAGACCACTAACTTGCTGTCCAAGCAGCCAGGGCTTGTTCTCCAATTTCAATGGTTTCTGGCCTTGCCACTAAGTCCCAGATGGTTTAAAAACCTTGTCTGGCTATGGTTGCAGACCTTACCTTCTCTCCTTAGCCTCCCTAATTCTTGGGTTTGGTGGAGTAGTTGATGATACCTACTGGCTCTTAAACACCAGTTTTTCTTCTAATTAACCTGCAACATGCTCTCTGCATTTCAACGGAGCAGCTCTACACTATGGGGCCTTGTTAGAGAGCACATAATCAGATGGTTAGGAAGGGTTTTACCTAGCCAGGCTTACTGGATTCTCCTTGCCCTTACCATTTCCATTAAAGGCTTCTTAATAAAGGTCACAGGCCTTTAATTAAGAGAAGACCTAAAGAATTTTCCAAATCCCTGGTTTGCTTCACATCTCCAGGGGACCCCTTCATCAGAGATGGTTTCTTTCTTTCAGTATAGACCATCCATGTCTAGTTTTTTTCCTTCCATCCTCAATTCTTCATGGCGTGACCATGTTGAGCACAAGAATGCACCATACCTCTTTTTACCCTCATTGAGGGTAAATATGGTATTTTATGGCATCTTTTTCTCCAGCTACCTGCTGGAGTTATGGATTGATTCAGACTCACTGTCTGCAGATTAAAAACATCCTCTGCAATTTCCAGGTAGGTCTCCATTCCTGGTTTTTCAAGGGCAAGAGTTCTTAGAGGACTCTAGACTTCTCTTGCCAATGAGAGAACTCCCTGCACTTCCTACCCTTAACCAGGAAGTAGGGATTCTCTGAATATCTTCTCAAGCAGGTATCTCCCTTCTTGTTGTTAGATAAATCTTCTCCATCTACCCTATGTGTGGACACGGGTATGTATACATATATATATATGTATAAATATATACATATGTATATGTTACATGTATATGGACATCTGTACGTCTATGCCCATATCTATATCTATATACATATGTGATTTATATATCTGTATTTACCTATCTCTATAGGTATGTATTACAATATATGATAGTGGGTAGGTATATGTCTATATACTCTTCCTGTCTGTCTGCCTAAATATATATATACTTATACATATATATATATTTATTCCACCACAGACTGACAGATACTCTCTATCCCTTTCTATGCTGTCCCAGCATACTTAGGGTTATCCATGATCAACCACTTCCTGTGGTAGTTCAGGAGTTTTTGTACCATGACCTTCAGTTTGGGTACACCTGAAGCCCTTCTCATACTTTCCTTTTCCATTACGAGGGACGTTTTCTGAATCTTCAGAAAATGGGAGGCTACAATGCCTCCTAACTCCTATCCTTCTTGCTTTCGGATATGGAGATCTTGGAAGCTCCATCTCCTATAAGAACTAGGTCTCTTAAGGTCAAAGGAGTTTTCAGTTTTATCCAATGGAGACTTCCACGTTTTCTGCTTAGTCCTACCTCATTGAACTGCCCCAGTTCCACTGGGATTGTTTCTCTCACCCTAAGGGTTCTACCTCAGCCTGTTTTTTGCACAGTTCTTTACCTCTTCTTACATTGAGGTACCCCCTGGGGATATTCTGTTGGTTTATATTCACAAATTCTCATGAACCTCCATATACCCCTCTACAATGCCACCAGGTGAGGTCCATATTGGTTTATTGCTCTTCAGTATTACCACTAAATATCACCTGCACAGAGCATCTCTAGGCATCTCTATGCATCTCTAGACATCTCTAGGCATCCTGTTTGGTCCAGCTGTTCCACAGCACATCTTTTTAGCTCAACTCCTACCCTCCATCCCTGGAACGCCTGGGAGTTCGAAAAATTAGCATGGCTCTCAAACTCGCAACATGCTGGGACCCCTCCAGGCATCTTAGCTTGGGAGTCCCCATATGTGAAGACTCATTCCTGCTTGTTCCTGGAGATAGCACAGTTACTTACCTGTAACAGGTGATCTCTGGGAACAGCAGGAATAAGTCTTCACAACCCACCCACCCACCTCCCCTAGGAGTTGCATTTTTCTATCTCTATCTTTCCCTTTCTTTCTCTCTCTCTCTCTTTGCCCCAGCTTTAAAACTTAACTGAGGAGAGGCAGTTGGGAAAGGCGGGAAGGTAGCACACAGGTGTGTTGGGATGCTTCCAAAAGCGTTCTGATTGGATGCTGGGGAGCGTTCACGCGCAGACTCCGTTGGTACCGACATACCCATATGTGAAGACTTATTCCTGCTGTTCCCAGAGATCACCTGTTACAGGTAAGTAACTGTGCTTTACCGCGTAAGTTACTAATCTGCAATACTGAGTTACCGCAGGTTAGTGACCCCCTCTCCATCTCGTTACCCTTCTGTTTGTACCTCTCTATTGTATCCTATTGATTTTATGGCATTCTGTCTCTTCTTTTCATGAATGTGCATTGTCTTTATTGTACACAGCCCTGATATAATGAAGGATGGTATATCACATTTTTAATAAACCATAAACCATTCCTCAGTAAATTAAACTGAAGTAAAATTAGATATTTTATCACAGCCTAGTAGCTAGCACCAGAAAGCTGAACCAGTACTGCTTACCTGTAGGCTTTAGGAAAACAGCACGGCATATGATAGACCTGTTATTTTTAAATCAGGTATTCCAATCAACTCACTGCTCGCCATACAGGTGCACTACTTGGCATTTCAAATAGACTAGCTGTAGAGCAGAGATGAAAACATAAAACTGATTAATGTAAAAATAGCAGCATGTAATTGTACCGCAGTAAAATAAATATAAACTTACAAAAAATCAAGAAAGGTAGAAAAGGCTTGAAATTGAATTTTGGATTTTAAGCTAGTTTGTCATTCCTCTGGCAAGCAGATTTCCCTGCAAAGAGGGTCTGCATGAATATTGTCACCGACTCCTCTCTTTTGCATTTAGTTCTCATTTCAAATTGCCTTAATCATTTTTTTCAGAGCTGCAAACAGCCGAAATACTAATAAGTTGGTGCCGGAATTTACCTCTAACAACAGAGAGTACTATGCAATACTGTGAAATGGAAAAACAAAGTATTCACTTTTCATTTTGAACAGAAAAGATGGAAATCTAGAGCACAGTTTTGAATTGACTTTCACTTTCAAAGTAGACGTGATTTCCTCCTTCTCCCCTGAGTTTTGTAGAGCAGGGGAAAGTTATTGCAAATATATAGGTCACAGACTAAAATTTATTGTCACTGAGCAGAGGAGGGTGCCCTACAGACTGCATAATGATTTGCTAGGCTGATAAAGCAGTTTAAATTATTTGCTATTGCTTAGTAATCAAAGTATTTACCCATTTGGGGACCTAAGAAAATATTTTCACACAGGTAAATGCATATTTATCAGAGAGTAGCATGGAAAGGTGAGTTATTGGAAATGGTGGAGTTGGAGTGCGGGCTACCAAAAGACTTTATCTTTCTGCCACTTCATTTAATGTATTCTTATGTTCTCTGATTCTGTTGATTGAATCTTCTGAGTTGTCTCATATTAGCTAATGAGATACGTTTGTTTTCTCCTACATGGGCTGATCCATCCGATTTACTGATGAGACTGGATATTTGTTTAGAGGTGGTGGTATATTGTTTCCAGTATAAGAAGTTGAAGTTCAACCCTGGAAAATCTGGGGTGGGGTTTTCTAGGAACTACAGACATTTACTGACTCTGCCTAAAACTGTATGGAAGGAGAACACAAAGGTAAAAAGTTTGGCTGTTTGGTTGTGGAGATGCATGATCAAATGTCTTCTATGGTCCAAATCTCTTTTGCCAGTTTTCACCTGTTGCATTGTGTTTATAACTTGTTACAACCTGAGGATTTGCTTACATTAATTCAATGTTTATTGCTAATAGATTTGATTATTGAAATATTTTATATGCAGGGCTACTCAACTGAGTAGTCAACTGTGTAGACTTCAACCTATACAAAACATGGGTGCATGCGTCATGTTGTCTAAATCCAGTTTAAAACTTTTAGAGTAATTTGATAAAGGTATTTTCATGCGTCGGGGAGTGGAAAGGGAGAGATCGCTCCTCCCCCACCGGCTCCCTAAGGCCAATCGGGCCTGTGCACCAGACTTTTAAATTAAGAAGTGCCCCTTGGTGGGCCCGCGCCTGAGGGCCTCGCCAGAGAGCCCTTTGGCTTGGCCCTTAGGCGCGGGCCTAAAGGCGCCCTTGGTGCTATCCGACAAACCCATCACCAGCAGAACATCTGTGAAGTGTCAAGGAGTAGAGCAGGAACAAACGCTCCTCTACATCTCGGCTCCTGAACCCCAACCAGCACCCATACGAATTAAGCACCCACCACTGCTACTCACAGCCCATTGACTCCATTACTACCCATCGCTTCCTCACTATCGCTACCTCATTGCTTGCATTGAACCTTGCTGCACAGGCCATAGACTCCATGCTACCTTATTTGTATTTAATCTATATTGCATAGCGTGTAATTCCTATTACCCCATTCCTTGCAATTAACTTTGCTACACTGGCTATAGACTCCTTGCTACCCATTACTTGTATTTTGCTTGTATTGCTTGTATCAACAGTTTATTATCCAATTGTATCCTAAGCTCCTTACTGTCTTTCTGGCAAGAGGCAAGAATTCCAATGATCTACCTCCCTGACTAACCCAGAGGACCTCTGATTAGAAAGGGTTAAACTTTAAGTACTTCTCACATAATCAATCAGAGACAACATTCAAATATGAATTCATCTGCTCCATATCACCTTAACCCTTCATGGTTTATTTTCCCCTCCAAATTTAATTTTGATAGCAGCATCTGTTAATGGGTGGAATTTACACATATAGGTTTAGTAAACTGCCCACTTACATGTATGAGTTGTGAAATAGTAGTTTACATGTAAGTGCTAACACACATGTAAGCCGCTGTGTTTCCTCTGTTAATTTTTCCCATGCGTAGATATATAAAATAGCTCCTCTGGCTCGCCATATTGGCAAATGCATGTGCATTTCAGGTTTGTTTGGGCACCTAAAAATTAATAACACATACAAATTGCTTATATACACCTATACCTATGAATTAATACACATGTAATTGATTTGCACATGCAAAAAAGTTCCTAGAATGCATAGAAGGTATGAAGTTACAAAGGCAATATTAAAAATCTGATTTATTTTCAGTTAAAACAAAGATTATTTGGCCCTGCACATGCCTAATGTGCACATTTATTGCGTATGCTTATACTTATTTTAGAAAATGCTCCATGTTTTCCAGACCTTCTCTAAATGCCACTGGAATTGTGTATGTCCCGACCTTGATCTCTGAATTCTGATCTTTGCATATATCTAAAATTTGCCTTTTTATGTGTATATTTTATAAAGCACATGCTAATATTCATGCATAATATCCATGCTTTCACTGTAGGTACAGTCTGCATAAGTGTCTATATTTCTTTATAAGATAGGTTAATAGGACAGGAAGGCATCCATTTTTAGTCTAAGTGCTCTGTAATGAAACTACCCCCCCCCCCCCCCAGTGTGTCGGCTTATGCAGAAAGCGGTTACAATATTTCAAAGCCTGGTTCAGTAGTAATGCATGATCCAGGGTGTCAAGTGCAACCAAGTCCAAAATTCTTAAGAGGACACCATTTTCTATATCAGAACTTCATCCTATCAATCACTTCTAACAGCACTGTGTGTATACTATGCATCCGCTATCCAGGTTAGCATCATCACATTTTATAGTAGCCCAGTTCTTCTTCAGAGAAATATCTTGGCTTTCAATTGATAGCATTTGTGTGTGGCCACATTCAATAAGGTCTACTCGTAAGTATATTATGCTTCTTTCCTAAAAGCAATACAGGAAGGGGCCAACTTGTCATCAGATACACTCCAGTTTGCATCAATTTTCAAAGTGAAAGTACCAATGGACTTTCACTTTGAATTTTGACTCAGGTAAAACTGCAATCATTTGCATTTGCCTTTTATGCAGCTAGTTTCTGAAGGGAAAAGTACATGTAGAGATCTGAATATGCAATTTACATGAGCACTGTGCCTCCACTGACCTAAACACTTCTCCATACACACCTCCTCTTAAAGCAGTTAAAAGTGCAGTGGATGTTCAACAACATGCAGACCTTGGGCTACACTGAGAGTTGGCAATTTCCACACAGCTGATTAAAACATTTGACCTGTGTAAGTCACTTTGCAAAATACTCTTTATATTTCCTCTTAAGATTTCTCATGCCCGTGAAAACACAAGAAAAAGACATTGCAGGGGATTTTCTTCTGTTGTCTATCAATGGACTCTTGATAAATCAGTCCCTGTAGATCAAATTTGTTTAGGAATAACCACTAAACTGTGAAAATTGTGTTCTCTTGGATAAGATAATTGCAGAAGTGGAAGACAGAGGTACTGGAGTGGGAAGAATTTTATTTAAGCATTTTATAAGTACGAAGCTTTCATTACCTTGTCTAAAACTTTCACTCAGATGGTTATCCCAAAAAGAACACTAACTCACTGCAAAGCTTAACTAGATCCCTCCTCATGTTATCTACACCTTCCTGGGTGTCTATTGTATTGCAGATTTTGGTATCATCCTCAAAGAGGCAAACCTTACCTGACAGCCCTTCCGCTATATCACTAACGAAGATGTTAAAAAGAATCGGACCAAAGACAGATCCCTGGTGCACACCACTGGTAAACTCCTTTTCCTCAGAGTGAACTCCATTTACCTGTCAGGAGACCATTATGGTTTTCAAAAGAAGTAGCTGAAAATGTGAAGAAAAAAAGGGAGGCCTTCATGAAATACAAGAGATCACAGAGACAGGAAGACGTGCATCTATATTTGGAAAAACTTAGGGAAGCTAGCAAAGTAGTCAGGAAAGCAAAGATCCAAAATGAGGAGAAAATAGTCAATACAATAAAATGGAGGGCTAAGACATTCTTCAGATATGTTAGTGAGAAGAGGAAGGGCAAAGGTGGTATTTTAAGACTCAAGGGTGAAGGGGAGGAATATGTAGAAGCTAATGAAGATAAAGCGGAATTGCTTAACAAATATTTCTGTTCTGTGTTACAGATGTAGAACCAGGAGTAGGACCTCAGAAAATGCCCACAAACAGGAACAGAAGTGAGGGGCATCTTGAACAATTTTCAGAAGACTGTGTTTATGAGAAACTAGCTAAACCTAAAATAGACAAAGTCATGGGACCAGATAGGATACACCTGAGAATACTGAGGGGGATGTTCTAGCAGCTCCACTGACTGACCTTTTCAATGCCTCGTTGGAGTCTGGAGTGGTGCCAGAGGACTGTAGAGAGGCACAGAAGTAAAGATGTGGTTGCAAACTATAGGCCGGTTAGTTTAACCTTAGTGGGGAGTAAATTATTGGAAACGTTGCTGAAAGAGAAATAGTGAGGTTTCTGGAGTCCAGTGGATTACAGGATCCGAGGCAGCATGGATTCACCACAGGCAAGACTTGTCAGACAAATCTGATTAATTTCTTTGACTGGGTGACCAGGGAGTTGGACCGAAGAAGAGCCCTAGATGTGGTGTATTTGAATTTCAATAAAGCCTTTGACACTGTTCCTCACAGGCGACTTATAAACAAACTGAGCACCCTAGGGTGGACCCTAAAGTTACTGCTTTGGTTAGAAATTGGTTGAGTGGTAGGCAACAAAGGGTACAGGTAAATGGAGCTCACTCTGAGGAGAAGGAGGTTACCAGTGGTGTGCCCCAGGGATCTGTCCTTGATCCGATTCTTTTTAACATCTTTTTTAGTGATATAGTGGAAGGGCTATTGGGTAAGATTTGCCTTTTTTTAGGATGATACCAAAACCTGCAATAAAGTAGACACCCAGGAACATGTAGATAACATGAGGAGGGATCTAGCTAAACTTGAAGAATGGTCTAGAATTTGGCAGCTGAGATTTAATTTTAAAAAATGCAAGGTCATGCATTTGGGCTACAGCAATTCAAGGGAGCAATATGCTAGTATGGGGGTGAAGTACTTCTGTCCACAAAAGAAGAGCGGGACCTAGGCATGATTGTGTCTGATGATCTTAAAGTAACTAAACAGGTAGGAAAGGCAACGGCATAAGCTAGAAGGATGTTTGGGTGCATAGAGAGAGGAATGGCCAGCAGAGGAAAGGAGGTGATAGTGCCTTTGTATAAGTCTTTGGTGCGACCTCATTTGGAGTATTGTGTGCAGTTCTGGAGACCTTACCTTCAAAAGGATATAAACAGGTTGGAGTCGGTACAGAGGGTGGCTGCTATAATGGTTAGTGTTCTTCATTATAAAGCATATGATTTCAAACTTAAGGATCTTAATATGTATACTTTAGAGGAAAAGTGGGATAGAAGTGATATGATTGAGATGTTTAAATACCTCCTTGGCATAAATGCACAGGAGGAGAGCCTCTTTCGATTGAAAGCAAGCTCTGCTATGAGGGGACATAGGATGAGGGTGAAAGGGGATAGACTCAGGAGTGATATGTGGAAATATATTTTTACAGAAAGAGTAGTAGATTCGTGAACAGTCTCCCTGTGGAGATGGTAGAGATGAAGACAGTGTCCGAATTCAAAAAGGCATGGGACAAACACAGAGGATCTCTAAAGGAAAAATGGGGACTGTCGTAGATAGGCCATGTGGTCTTTTTCTGCCGTCATGTTTATGTGTTTCTATGTTCAGTTTTGAAGGCTATATCTCTGGAATGCCCTCTAATGGAAAGGACCAAAATAATGCAGATTCTGCATCAGGAGACATAAGAAGAGACTTGAGGGCCTAAATCTGTGTACCCTAGAGGAGAAGAGGGACACTGGAGATATGATGCAGACATTTACAGACTTGAAAGGTGTTACACAAGAAGCAAACAGTTTCCAAAGTAAAGGAAGCTGTAGAACTGGGGGACATATGTGATATGATACTGCAGGGAGGTAGACCCACAAACATTTTTTCACGGAAAGAGATCCTTCCAGAGAACGTTGTGGGAACAAAAATGGTGATAGAATTCAAAAAGGAGTGGGATATTTACAGAGTATCCCTTAAAGGCAAAAGGATGTGTGAGGAACTCACTAACAATAGAGGAGCAAATTGAAGTATGTATATCTTGCTGCCTGCCTTGGAACTTAAGATACTGTAAGCCTGTAGGCAGCTAACGATAAAAACCAGAGTGGACTACAGTGATTAAACCCTGAGGAATCCACAGAAAGTCAGACACGCCAAGTCCATTCAGCCCCACTCTCAAGCGCACACGCTCAGGCTCTCTCTTCTTACGCAGTCTCAAGCAGCTCTTGCAAGTCTTTTGCTATGTGTTTGCAGTCCAAATCCCAACCATGAGCGTGAAACCCGCCCTCTCTCTTTCCACATGCGCAAATGCTCGTGCCTCATGGTGGCTCATAAATGGTTTCCATTCATGCCCATGTCTTTTGGTCAGCCACACATGCCCTTCTTCTTCTTCGTACAGCCCTTCATCATGGCTGTACAAGCCATGAGCTTTGGCCAGGTGTTGTTGCTAAGCTATAGTACTCAACAACAAGGCTACTCATGCAGGAAGCTCTGAGTCAAACTGCACAATATAGGCATGCATACACTTACGAGGGAAAGCCCATCGTGGTTCTGTTTACCATGGGTTCCCCTTAAATAGAATGACATTTCAAGCTTAACCCGACTATGTCAAAACATGGGGATATGTCGTTTCTTGAAGATTCCTCCTCTGTCTTCCAGACATAGCAGTCAGCACTTTCTAGTCTCTCCCGTCGTTCATTCCCTGATTGGGTGGGAGAGGACATTTTGCTTTTGATTGACTATTGGGGTGCCATTATTACTACTAATGATAGTATTGCCATGCAGAACCTGAGCTAGCGAAGGAAATTTATTTATTTATTTATTTAGCTGTATTTATATCCCGCTTTTCCCCAGGTCAAAGCGGTCAATTGGGAGATACATTTAACACGAGGGGATATGACACACATACACTAATACTTACAGGGAACATGGGCAATGGAGGGTTAAGTGGCTTGCCCAAGACCACAAGGAGTACCTATAGGACTAGAAATCCCAGTCCCTCCGGCCTGAGATTGCTGTCCCCGGGTGGGACTTGAACCCCTGGCCCTCCGGCCTGAAGTACCTTGTCCTAACCACTAGGCCACTCCTCCCTCCATGGGATGTTTTTGCTCTGTTCCATACTTACTCTGGCACTGCCTATTATGCACTATTAGAAAGGAGTTTTATGTGCGAATGTGCAGCAGTGATGTCTCTCTCTTAGTCTCTTTGTGCATGTAGCTCCAACTCCAATCTGTCAACAGGAGCAGCACACAAGACTTGGTCACTCAGTGGCAAATGATGATGTGCTGTTTCAGCACGTGCTTTCTCTTTTGACAGAATGGAGTTGGAGCTACATGCACAAAGAGACTAAGAAAGAGAAAAAAGTTGCTGCTGCATTGGGATTCGGGCTACCTACACACAACAATGGAACTGGCAGGGTCACCTGGATCAGCACAGAAAAGCAACAGAAGTGTACTTTAAAAAGTAAGCAGACCTGTTCTTTTAAACTGTATTATCCTTTCATGCTTAGTAGACAGTGTATGTGCATAGGAGTCTTGTTTTTTAAGTTTGTCAGCTAATTTTGTGGATTTTGGTCACCCGGGGCAGTGTTCCATGGATCCTTGGAGCAGCATAGACTCGCTCTTTCTGAACCCGTCTTCATATCTAGCCGCAACTCATGATTCCCGCATATTCTCCTTTACATGCGACCATCCCCATGGTGAGATCAGTAGGGCACTGCTTGACTAACTCTTCCTTGTGCCCTTGTACTGACCTCTGGGCTGACTGGCTAAACATTAACCCTAACCCATGTCTTAATCAGGGTGAGTCTTCTCATGGGAGTGGGTGTTCTTAAGGGGAAAATGGAGGCTTGACTAGGGAAAGAGATGTTAATGGAAAAGTGAGAGAGGAGAAAAATATGCTTAAGGGGGGGCCCTACATAGGGAAGGAGTTGTCGATAGGAAAGATGTGTGGGGGTTAGGGAAGAGAAGGTAATATGCTGGCCCCCTTGATAGGAGAGGGTAGGGAGGCAAAGGGAAGATGCTGGCCACCTTGAGGGGGTAAGGAGGGGAAGAGGAGATTGCGGGCCACCTTGGGGAGAGGGTAATTAAGGTCAAAGGGGATGCTAGAGGACAAAGAATAACACAGGTACACTAAAAAAAAAATTTTTTAAACTGCCTCTAATATTTCGATTGATTTTTACGTTTTTTGGTGCACTGAATCCAAATCTGGTAAACAATTTGCTCCATCACGTACAGATTTTTTGCTACATTGGGTTAGCAGTTTGAGGTGAACATTTCAGATTGAGTGCGATTGAGATAAAAGTTTCTTGGATGAATTTTTATACTAATTGTTTAGTAGTTATTCAAATAAGAATAAAGAAAATTGTAACAAGGCAGCACATAAGAATAGAGTAATATCAACAAAACACACTTTGATGGTAGCAAAATTGTCTGCACTTAAAACAGCCACATACATGTGCACAAACATTGAGCATATAAGAGCGAGGTTAGACACAAAGCAAAGCAAAGAAATGTGCAAAAAATGTTGTACAGGTATGTATGTAAGAATAGAAAACGCAAACCGCACCATTGCAATACATGAAGACAAACACCCAATGGTGTGAAAATGAGATCCGACACTGTGGTAATAACTAGCAAATTTTTATTTCAAAGTTTAGTAAAAACACGATATTTGTCAACACAGTTTAGATTTTAAAGTCATTCTTGGGTCAATCAATCTCCTGGTGGGCCCGTTTCTTCTTCCCCCGAATGCTTCTCTTGGTGCGCTGCTTGGCGTATTTTTCATCTGGGGTTTCCCGCAGCAGCAACCAGCAGAAATCAGCCATCATAGTGGTGTTCCATCTTCCTTGGTACCTTCTCTCTGCGTCCTTGATGTCCTGGTGAAACCTTTCACCTTGTTCTTCACTGTACGCCCCCAAGTTTTCGGGAAAGTAGTTCACATGGGAGTGCAAGAAATGGACTTTCAGGCTCATGTTACAGCCTTGTTCTTTGAAGGCATTGAGCATCCTGGCAACAATATCCTTATAGTTCTCATCCTGCCTGTTCCCCAAGAATTTGAGAACAACATCCTTGAAGGAATCCCAGGCTTCTTTTTCCTTCTCAGACATCGTTTCAGCGAATGCTCCATCTGAAATGAGTTTCCTTATATCAGGGCCAACAAACACTCCTTCCTTTAGCTTTGCTTCAGAAAGACGGGGGAACTTTGAGCAAAGGTACCGAAAGCACTCACCATCTTTTGGAAGGGACTTGATGAATTGCTTAATGAGACCCAACTTAATGTGGAGAGGTGGTAATAGAATTTTATCACGAGGTACCAAGCTCTCATGAAGAACATTTTTCTCACCGGGTCTCAAATACTCCCGAATTGGCCAGTCTTTTTTCCCCCAGTGTAGGTCGCGGGCCCGGCTATCCCACAAGCAAAGGAAGCAGGGATATTTGGTGAAACCGGATTGCTGCCCTAATAGCATGGATAGAATTTTAAAGTCTCCACAAATCATCCACTTATGCTCATCATAACGAATCTTCTGAAGAATCAGGGCCAAATTCTCGTATTTTTCTTGGAGAATAACAGAGTGAGCAATAGGAACTGAAGCGAATGTGTTGCCATTATGAAGAAGAACACCTTTTATGCTGTCTTTTGACGAATCAATGAACAGCCGCCATTCAGCAGGATCATACTTGAGTTTAAACTTTTCCATCACTCTGTATATATCGTTGCAAAATACCAAATCTTCCTCTTTGCTGAAATACTTCAAAAATTGTGTCTCGCGGTTGCGGTACCAATAAAAAGTTGTTCCTGTTGACAATAGATTTTTCTGTGTAAGCCGAGAACCTAGCAGTTGGGCAGCATCTTTTGGGAGTCCTAAATCCCGGACTAAATCATTCAATTCAGCTTGAGAGAAAAGTTCAGGTTTCAGATCTGGTTCAGTTTCAAACTCGGAAGTACTGGACTCATCGGGAAAAGCCATCTGATGAGTCTCATCATGATCAGAACCGTCCACACAAATATGATCCAAAGATTTTGGTGGTTCAGGCACAGGTACTTCGTTGCTATGAGGCATAGGCCTAATTGCTGAGGGAAGGTTGGGGTAACTTATTACGTTCTTATTTTTTAAGTTGTATCCCTTCACAATGCAAGAGCAAAAATAGCAGTCTCTGCTGTGGTCTCTTTGTTCACGCCACATCATAGGTATTCCGAAACGAAATGCTTGTTTTTTACCTTTCATCCATAAGCGTAGATCTTCCTCACATGTCTTGCACACTTTGTGAGGAGCCCACGGTTTGTCTTGATCGCCTAACTTCAAACCGAAATAGGCGAAATATACTTTTTTAATAAATGCAGAAATGTTCCTCTGCCGCTTTTTCACGGTATATTCCCCACAAATAAAACAAAAACTGTCCGGAGAGTTGACGCAACCTCTGGCTCTGTGAGCCATCACAAATACACAGCACTGCAAACTACAACTGTAGTGAACCACTTCGGAATAAAGCTGGATTACGACTGAGCAAACAAAAGGTAATAATGAACTTGCAAGAAACTGAAATTTGACAGGAACGTTCATGTCGCAACCACCGTGTTTGAGCGAGCAAACGAGGCGAGGCGAACAGGAAAGAACATGCGCCAGCGCGAGTACTGGATTTAGCCCCCCGCCTCCCAATTGTCCTGTTAATGTATAAAATGAATACAAAACACTCTAAAATATCATGAGGGAGTGTTTCTAGTTAGTTAACCATTACAACCTCTATTTTGGGCCAAGAAAATAAACTGCAGTCGGCTAAAAAGAAATTATGTGAACATTCCTTATATGGGTAAGAAATCTAATTTTGCAAGAAAACGTGACGTGATGGAACATTTTGGCTATTTTTCCTGGATTCAGCACCCCAAAGTCTATAGGAATCAGTTGCAAAACTGGAGGCAGTTTTTTGGTAGTGTACCTGTGTAATTGGTTGAGGCCAAAGAGTACTTGGAGAGAGGGGTTTGTGTGCATAAATGTATTCTTCTGAAACTCCACTGGAAACTCACTTATTGGCCTTCAAGGTCACTCATTGGTGCAGTAAATCTCACTCTGGGTTGGGCCACCCTTGGCATCTCTGGAAAGTGCTGTACTGGCTCTGTTTCTTTCAGCAGTGAAAGGATTCACTTCCTCTTGGTAACAGCACTCTGGGAGCTTTGAAGCAGCCTGAGATAAGTTTTGAATTCAGTTAATTGGGCAGAGAGCGTGAAAGAGAAAGAAGGTGAAGGAACGTTGGACTGCAGCTTCTACTACAGGGTTCCAAGGCCCTTGGAATCCAACTGCCAACAGACTCCTACCAAGGTAAAAAGACATTGCTTTACCCAAAACAGAGGCAGAGAGGGGCCCCTGAAAAAGCATTGCTTATAGCCTGCAAACAAAGGCTCCCCTAAGTTAAGGTTGAGCCGAACACTACAGGAGACCAACTGATATACAAGTGGGACTACCATACAAGGTAAACTGTATGAATTTCAGTTCTCCTGCCCAGAAGGAATTCAGGATACAGTTGTACCCTGCAAAACTAGAGCTCATCAGGAATTCAGATGGACTGTGAGTCTTTCAGAAACTGCATTGATAATCACAGACTCGCTCTACTGTATTACACAGAGAATTTTCTAAGTGGCTTTAGACCATACTCTAAGAAAATACAAAATATGTTCTTTCACTGCTGTCTCACTTTTGAGAGCTCTCTTTTGAACAGAACATTTTAACTTTTTCCTATTTATATTCAAGACTTGATTGAGGTGTCTTTTTTTTCCTGTGGTCTGAGGACTGCAGTCCCTTTCATTAGAGCTACCAGGCTAAATGTTTTATTTTTGCATCTACTGAATTTCATACTCTAAAATTCCGTCTGTTTGATATGAATATTAGTACATGTTGCTCTATAATATGTTATTTCCAAATCCATTCCTGCAGTGGCATAAGTTACAATGAAGGGCCCAGAAGCAAAAGTTTGCTGAGGGCCCCCTATAGTCATGGCGGAGGCCCCCCCATGCAGCATCAGCAGCAGCAGTGCGGCAAACTTTGTCATGTTTTCCATGCTGCCCTGTTCTTGTACATTTGCCATGGATCCAGCAGCCATTCCCCTCCAGGACGAAGGCTCGCAGAGTGGCTGTTATTGCAAGACTTCGGCCCAGCAAAGAACAACTGCCGGGCCAGTGGCACACCTCCAAGAGCGGAGCAAAATGGCAAACATGATAAATTACGTTTGTCCCGCTGCTGCTGCGGTGAGGGTCCCCTTTCTATCTGTGCCGCCCTGCATTGCAAGGCCTGCTTTGCTTAGGCAATATTTGAAAAATATTCAGAAGAAAAAACTCAGACAAAACATCATAGTTCAGACACAATAAGAGCATCAGTAAGATACACTGATGTAAGAGGAAAAGACCTCAGTAACCCGCAAGGCCATAACATGGCCTAAAATAACAGATGGCGAGCCGACCAGTCTATAATTATTTTACAATTGGTAAAGCTGGAAACATCACGGTCTGAAAAATCTCTTATCGAAATCAGCAGTTTTAGGTTTTTAAGTCATTAACATGTGATGCATCCAAAATCAAATGTCACAAAAATGCTATCACTTGTGGCTTTGAAGCACACTGGGAACAAACATCCAGTTTGACATACGCTGGGAACAAACATCCAGAAAGCTGTAGAATAATTTCCCAAGGGTACTTGGCTTAGCATTTTCCTTTTGCATTGCATTGCGTTGCATTGCATTGGTAACAATCGGCATACAGCCAGACCTCCCGATGTTCATCAGAGTCCTGACACCGGATGTTCTGCCGTTCTCAGCTTCTTCAGCCTATAGTTAGCACAAAACATGGCAACACGCATCACCCTCAAAGTGCATATTTCTGAACATATAACCCCAACTTTATATAACCTCCATTGGCTTCCAATACAAAGTAGAATTAAATTCAAACTACTAATGAAAATCTTAAAATTAATCGAAAACATTGCCCCATCCTACTTATCTTGCCTTATAAAAAAAACCCAGATGACCGACTTGGAAGTGGTTGCTCACAAAATACCTTGATAGTGCCCTCAGAATTCCGCAAAACAAACTGCAACACCAGTAACAGAGTATTTGCATTTTCTGCTCCAATTCTATGGAATAAGCTTCCAGAGAATCTAAGAGCATCTTCGGACTTGTCCACATTAAAGAAAGATCTTAAAACCTATCTATTTATTGAACACTTTGGAAACACTAACATACCTAGAATACTTCCAATCTAAGCTAGTAGATGTCTATACTAAGCAATCTATTTATATTCAGTTACCCACAGAATGTCATATAAGTATTCAAATTATGTTAACTAGTCTGAATTATAATGGCTGATCTTTACCCTTTATTAATACTCATACTAATATGTTTCCTATAATGTTCCTTCTCCAGGAACAAGCAGGAAATCAGTCTTTACATATGGGTGATATCGGTGCTGACAGAGCCCGCATGGAGCTTTACCCCAGCTTTCAAAGAAAGCCTTTGGGAATGTTACCACGCATGCATGGTCCCCTTCCCGCCAAAGGGTGCCGTCTTGCTCAGTCTCCTTTTTTCCACGGAGCCCAACGGACGTACTCTTCTACTTCCCTAGAAAAATGTTCTTAAAATCCTTCAATTCTCCAGTTTGCATACCAGTTCCTTTCCTGCCTTGAGCTGGCACCCTCGGTGCCGTCCTCGGCTCTCACTTCCTTTTTTTCTTGAGGTTCCTCCTCGACCAGCCTTCATGCCATTTTTCGCCTGGGTGTCGTCAACCTCGGCTAGGTGTTCTCCCACGATGACTCCTGGTCTGTTTCAGTTACTGATACCCACGACTGCTGTCTTCGCTACCTGAGCCCAAACCACGACAGCTCCACCTGTGACCAGTGCCAGGCTATAATCCCCATAACAAACAAAAAGCGGTTGCAGTTGCAGGGGAAGCTGTTGCCGAGAGCTAACTCTGCCCCAGCTTCCCCATCACCGAGCCTCAAAGCTGGCACTTCCCATGAGGTCTGGGCATCCTCTGATTTCCCACAGCAGCAGCTCCTCTGACATGGCTCCAGACCCTCCCCAAAAAAAGAAAAAGGTACTGAAGCCTGCCGAGATGCCTTCGAGGAGACCTGGCAAAGTCCCGTGATGGCACTCGGGTGACTCTGAGTAGCACCCTCAGAAAGTCCCAAGACAGGATCCCGCAGCCAGCGGAGACCATGCCAGGACCCATGAGCCCATAGTCCTCCTCGAGGATGCACTCTCCAGAGTGCCGGTGTCGGACCTGAGGACCTAGGTGTCCATGCCGAGAGCTGCAGAGCCATCAGGCCTCGAGTCCTGAATGGCGGCAATAGAGCAGAGCATCTCCTTCATCCTGGCCTTGTAGCAGGCATTGACGTCTGGTTTTCGAGCATCATCGGCCCTGACACCCGGCTCCTTGACCTCGGGGGAGCACCATCGGCCTTCGGTAAGTCCCCGGCATCGATCAAGGTCTTGGTCATGCTCCTCAGGAATCCTGTCCTCCCCGGTGAGTTTTCAGGAGTCCTACCCCAGATTCTACGGGGGGGGGGGCCCAGTTCCTCGGGGCAACCCCTGAGGCTGATTCCTCAATGCCCTCGGGATCCAAATGGGTAGCCGAGGATGAGGCCTCTTCAGAGACTTCCCAGCACGGGGATGTTCAAGCCATCTCCCCTGGAGCCTCAGCGCCACTCCCTGACTGAGGACATAGACTTTCATGATTTTGTCTGTGACATGGCTTGGGCTCTTTCGGTCCAAATGGAGTCAAAGGAGGATCCGCGTACCGAAGGACTTGAGATTCTGCAATATGAGTCTCTCCCAAAGAGACTCTCAAGGTGCCAGTTCCACCCATCCTTGAATGGCTACTCCTCAGGATGTGAGAGACCCCGGCCTTGGTGCCAGTGGTCATTTGGCGCCCGGACGCTATCTAGTGCATCTGGAAGGGCCCTGGATTCCATAAGCTGCAACTCCCCCACAACTCCATGGTGGTGGAGTCCTCGATGCAGAAACTGAAGAGTCAAAAAACCTACTCTTCAGTTCCCTCCTGGCATGGAGGCCTGGGCCCTTGATGCCCTGGGCTGCAAGTGTTATCAGGACGCCATGCTCGGGTGCCGGATACAGGTGTATGAATTGTACATGGGAATGTACCTAAAAGACCTGATTCAAGAACTTTCGAGGTTCTTGGTGGCCCTCGCCAGGGAGCCCCTGCAGAGATTCCAGTCCCTGGTGGTGGGCATCTGGGACTGTTCCAAATTCCTCTTTAGGGCTGCCTATGATGGGCTCAAGTCCACGGCCAGGATGGCAGCCGCCAGCATCAGTGCCCAGCTCCAGGCATGGTTACAAAGCTCGTACCTCGAGCAGTGGGCACAAGAAAAGCAGCTGGATGTCCCCTGCAATGGCGAGAACTTGTTTAGGAAGTAGATATCTGACAAGGTGGCTGAAATTGGGGCCAAGGTAGTGACCCAGCAAAGGCTGTCCAGGAAGACCTCGACCCTCCTCAAGAAAAAATCCTCAGGGAAAAAGGGCTATCACCAGGCCAGGTCCTACCAGCCTTACTCGGAGCAGCAGCACCAGGCCTCACAGCCTAAAAGCCAGGGACTTGGGCCCCGGAAGCCCAAGGCCTCCAAGCCTCAGACACCAGCTCCCAACCAACCAGGGGGAAGCTTTTGACTCTCTGGGCAGTGCCTCCCCTCCCCCAGGAGTTCTGCTTCAGCGGGAGTTCAGCCTGGCCTCATTTGCCCACAAATGGTCCAGCATCACCATGGACAGGTGGGTCCTTCAGGTGGTGAGGGAGGGTTACCACCTCTATCTACAACAGAACCCTCCTTCCCAGGAGAACCATCATGGCCTCTCCTCCACCAGGCCTTGCTCATTGCGAACTCGCAGGCTTACTCAGCGATAGGGAAGGGGTTCTATTCAAGGTATTTCCTTCTCCCAAAAAGAAGAGGGGGGCCTCTAGCCCATCCTGGACCTACGCAACTTGAACAAATTCCTGGTAACAGAGAAGTTCAAGATGTTCTCCCTTGGAATACTGCTACTCTACCTCTGCCAGGGAGACTGCTCTGCTCCTTGGACTTCAAGGATGCGTACACCCTCATTCTTGTCCATCCCTCCCACAGACAGCCCCGAGATTCGTGGTGGGGGAGTAGCACTACCAGTATAGGGTGCTACCATTCAGCCTCGCCTCCTCCCCAAGGGTCTTCATGAAGAGCCTGGCAGTCCTGGCCGCCCATGTGCACCTCCAGGGGGCCCACGTGTTCCCTTACCAGGATGACTGGCTTATCAGAGGCAGCATGGCCCTTAAGATTAGCCAAGCCACAAGACTTACAATCCACACCCTGTAGCGATTGGGATTCATGATCAACTACTCCAAGTCCAGCTTCTACCTAGTTTAAGACCTGGAATTCATAGGAGCCCCACTGGACACTCTACTAGTCAAGGCCTTCCTTCCGATATGAAGGACCTGCCGCCTGATACAGTTAGCGAAGGAGGTTCAAGACTGCAGGTTGGTGCCAGCCTGCCACATGACCTCATCGGTTCATGTCACGCCCTTCACTCACCTGTATATGCGAGCAGCCCAGTGATGCCTCATATCCCAGTGGATATAGGTCACAGGCAGGCTGAGGGACAGGGTAAGGGTCACCCACCAACTGGCGGCCTCCCTCAACTGGTGGCAGTCCCCACAACATCTCAGGGCAGGGATGCCTTTCCAAACACCAGCACCACAAAAGGTCCTGACAACAGACTCCTCCCTGGCAGCAAAGTGCTTTAGTTTAAATGTAAAACACAGAAGAGAGCTTTCTGGTTTAATTTAGAACCCAGCAGAGAGCTTCTAGTTTAAATTTCATACTAAGTCGGAGCCTAGCAGCAGCAAAGAGCTTTAATTTAAATCAAATCAGAATATAACAGCATAAAAGGTAAAACAGGGTCAGTATTCTTTGAGCAATAAATAAAGTCTTCTAGAGACCTTTACAAAGAGGCATTCCTAGGGGGCAAGAGACCTGTGAAACCTTTTAATTAGGGTTAAAGCCAGGTGGCATGTCAAAAGGCCATTTTGAAAGACTCCTTCTATCCAAGCAAGGGTACTGTATAGCAGCCCTCTTTTAATAAGTCATTTCCCTCCCTCCCCAACACCCACCCACCATTGGGATAATCGTAGCTTTATAGGTACTTACAAATCTTAAAGGAAAGGAGCTGTTCTCAGGTGCAGCTCTTTATCCAAATCAGTCATACATTAAGGAACTGTGACTAATTAAGCTTCAGGTGAACAAGGTATATTAAACGTATTTGTTACACTTTTATTAGTATAACTATCCACAGCAGCCCTTAGTGAGTAAAGAACCTAAAGATCTAAACACAAGCTTAAAACTAAGATGCAGACAGCAGTCCAGAAGGGAGATGGGGGCTTTCCAGTCTTTTGCATTGAGTGTCACATGTATGATTTTCTCCCAGTTGATGAGAGGTCTTACGTGTGCACTAAGTGCAAGGAACTCTTTGCTCTCAGGGAACAAATCCATTCTCTAGAGGCTAAAGTAGCAGACTTGGAAGACATAAGAAAGACAGAGAGGTACATAAACAAGATCTACAGGGATATAGTCCTGAAGTCCCACCTCCAGTCTGGTAGCATCCCTGCTACCATGGCGGGAGAGGTCACGGGACAGGAGATCATCACCCTGGTCTGGCAGGAAGTGATCCTGTAACTAGGACCTGTCCTCCAGGTGATGTAAAACCCTCTCACACCGAGGAAGTTTTTCCAGGGCCATGTGCCCATGAGGGAAGGGTTAGGGCAGCCGTTATAGTTGGTGATTCGATCATTAGGAATGTAGACAGCTGGGTGGCTAGTGGACATGAGGATCTCCTGGTAACATGCCTGCCTGGGGCGAAGGTAGTGGACCTCACACACCACCTAGATAAGGTCTTAGATAGTGCTGGGGAGGAGTCTGCTGTCTTCGTAAATGTCGGTACCAATAACATAGGAAAATGTGGTAGGCAAGTTCTGGAGACTAAATTTAGGCTTTTAGGTAGGAAGTTGAAATCCAGAACTTCCAGGGTAGCGTTCTCCGAAATGCTTCCTGGTCCACGCGCAGGACCCAAAAGGCAGTCAGAGCTCCGGAGTCTCAATGCGTAGATGAGACGATGGTGCAAGGATGAGGGTTTTGGATTTGTTAGCAACTGGGGAACATTCTGGGGAAATGAGTGGCTCTTCCGAAGGTATAGGCTTCACCTTAACTGGGATGGAACCAGGCTGCTGGCATTAACCTTTAAAAAGGAGAGAGCAGTTTTTAAACTAGATAATAGGGGAAAGTCGACAGTCGCCCAAGAGCGCAGGGTTCAGAAGAATGTATCCTTTAAGGATACTACCAAAAGCAGGGGGTTTCCAAAAAAGTGTAAAGTAGCCCAAATGCCCTTGAGTATGGAGCAGCCAGAGCTTAAATATTCCAAATTACCCATGCCGGCCAATAGCCAGATTAATATGAATAAAATGCAGTCTCTAAAATGCTTGTATGCAAATGCTAGAAGTCTAAAATATAAGATGGGAGAGTTACAATATATAGCACTAAATGAGAGGTTAGATATGATTGGAATCTCAGAGACATGGTGGAAAGAGGACAAACAGTGGAACACTGTGATACCTGGATACAAACTATATCATAATGATAGAGCTGATCAAATTGGTGGAGGGGTTGTACTCTATGTTAGAGAGGGCATTGAGTCAGAAAGGATTAAAGTTTTGCAGGAAACATAATTTGCTGTAGAATATCTATGGATTGAAATTCCATGTAAGAAGGGGAAGGCGATGGCAGTGGGGGTGTACTATTGCCCGCCTGGCCAGAATGAACAAATGGATGATGAAATCAAAGAAACTAACAAAAGAAATCAAGGAAACTAACAAAAGTTACAGCACAGTAATGATAATGGGTGATTTCAATTACCCCTTATCGACTGGATCAGTGTCATGACAGGACATGCTAGAGAGAGAAAGTCCCTAGATGAAATAAATGACTGCTTCTTGAAGAAGCTTGTTCATGAATCAACCAGAGGGGAAGCCATATTGGACCAAGTCCTTAGTGGAACACCAGATCTGGTGCAAGAGATAAGGGTGTTGGGGCCACTTGGCAATAGTGATCATAGCATGATTGCGTTTGACTTAATTAGTGGAGGAGGGATGGTAAGGAAATCCACAGTACTACCTTTTAACTTTCGAAAGGGAGACTATGGTAAAATGAGGAAAATAGTTAAGAAAAAACTAAAAGGGGCAGTTGCTAAAGTTAAAGACTTACATCAAGCTTGGGTGTTGTTGAAAAATACTATCTTGGAAGCCCAGACCAGCTGTATTCCACGCTTTAAGAAAAGTAGAAGGAAGTCCAAAAAACTGCCAGCATGGTTTAAAGGTGAGGTCAGAGAGGCTGTTGTTGCCAAAAAAGCATCTTTCATGGAATGGAAAAAAGAGCCAAATGACAAACTGGAAACAGCAAGTCAAATGCAAGGCATTGATAAGGCAGGCAAAGGGAGAATTTTAGAAGAAGCTTGCTGCGGAAGCAAAAATGCGAAATAAGGACTTTTTCAGGTACATTACAAAAAGCCTGTGAGAGAGTCAGTTGGTCCAATAGATGATAGAGGGGTTAAAGGGACACTAAGAGGCGACAAGGCGATAGCGGAGAGACTGAATGAATTCTTTGCTTCGGTCTTTACTGAGGAAGATGTAGGGATGTTATCCATGACTGAAGTTCTATTTAAAGGTGTGGAAGAACTGAAGGAAATATCGATACATCGAGAAGATCTATTACAACTATTTGATAAACTGAAGAGTAGCAAATCACCTGGACCAGATGATGTACATCCAAGGGTGTTGAAAGAAATAAAATATGAGATTGCAGACCTGCTATTAGTAATCTGTGAGCCATCATTAAAATCATCTGTAATACCTGAAGATTGGAGGATGGCCAACATAATGCCAATTTTTTAAAAAGGGTTCCAGGTGTGATCCGGGAAACTACAGACCGGTGAGCCTGACGTCAGTACCGGGTAAATTGGTAGAAACCATCATAAAGAACAAAATTACTGAACATGTAGATAGTCATGGCTTAATGGGAGACAGCTAACATGGCTTTAGACAAGGAAGATCTTGTCTTACTAATCTGTTATGTTTTTTTGAAGGTATGAATAAACAGGGAGACAAAGGTGAGTCACTTGATATAGTGTATTTGGACTTTCAGAAGACCTTTGACAAGGTCCCTCATCAGAGAATTATGGCAAAACTAAAGAGTCATGGGATAGGAGGCAGTGTACTATTGTGTATCAGGAACTGGTTAAAAGATAGAAAGAAGAGGGTAGGGCTAAATGGCCATTTTTCCCAATGGAGAAAGGTGAATAGTGGTGTACCCCAGGGATCTGTGCTGGGTCTGCTGCTTTTTGACATATTTATAAATGACATGGAAAAGGGAATAATGAGTGAGGTTATCAAATTTGCAGATGACACAAAACTATTTAAAGTTGTTAAAACCCATGAGGATTGTGGAAAATTGCAAGAGGATCTTGATAAATTGGAAGACTGGGCATCAAAATGGCAGATGAACTTTAATGTGGACAAGTGCAAAGTTATGCACTTAGGGAAGAACATTCCAAACTGGTTACACGATGTAATGTTCAACATTAGGAACCACCACCCAGGAAAAAGATTTAGGCGTCATTGTGGATAACGTGTTAAAACCCTCCGCCCAGTGTGCAGTGGCAGCCAAGAGAGCAAATAAAATGCTAGGTATCATAAGGAAAGGAATGGAAAATAAAACAAAGTGTATTATAGTGCCTCTGTACCATTCCATGGTATGACCGCACCTTGAATATTGTGTGCAATTCTGGTTGCCGTATCTTAAAAAGGATATAGCATTATCAGAAAAGGTTCAGAGAAGAGCCACCAAAATGGTAAAGGGGATGGAAGGATACCCCTATGAAGAAAGGCTAAAAAGGTTAGGTCCCTTTAACCTGGAAAAGAGACGGCTGAGAGGAGATATGATAGAAGTCTATAAATTAATGAACGGAGTGGAACGGGTAAATGTAGATCGATTGTTTACATCATCAGAATATATGAAGACTAGGGGACATGCAATGAAGCTACAGAGTAAACTATTTAAGACAAATAAGAGAATTTTTTTTTTCACTGAATGTGTAATCAAACTCTGGAATTTGTTACCGGAGGATGTAGTAAAGGCTATTAGTGTAGCTGGGTTTAAAAAAAGGTTTGGACAAGTTCCTGGAGGTAAGGTCCATAAACCATTATTAAAAAGGGACCCAGGATATCAATGCTTGACCCAATACTTGCATTGTGGAACTTGTGTCTTTTGGGGAAACTGCTAGGTACATATGACCTAGATTTGTCACTGTTGGAAACAGGATACTGGGCTTGATGGACCTTGATCTGACCCAGTATGGCATATCTTATGTTCACATTGTGAGGCCCATTGCATTCAGGGCAAGTGGACCACAGATAACACTTATTAAAAGAGGGCTGCTACACAGTACCCTGTCCTGTACTTCTGAGGTAAGCTGTGACCAACTTCCTGGGTGATTAACAGTCCTTGCTTGGATAGTAGGAGTCTTTCAAAATGGCCTTTTGACCTGCCACCTGGCGTTAACACCTATTGAAAAGGTTTCACAGGCCTCTTGCCCCCTAGGTAGAAGGCCTCTTTGTAAAGGTCTCTAGAAGAGTTTATTTGTTGCTCAAAGAATACTGACCCTGTTTTGTCCTTTATGCTAAGTTATATTCTGATTTGATTTAAATTAAAGCTCTTTGCTGCTTCTAGGCTCTGACTTATTATGAAATTTAAACTAGAAGCTCTCTGCTGGGTTCTAAATTTAACCAGAAAGCTCTCTTCTGTGTTTTAAATTTAAACTAAAAGTACTTTGCTGATACTAGGCCCTGAGTGAGTATTAAATTTAAACTACAAGCTCTCTGCTGGGTTCTAAATGTAACCAGAAAGCTCTCTTCTGTGTTTTAAGTTTAAACTTAAAATCCACCCCATCCTCCATAATACACCTCCCTAACAATCCACCATAACCCCGGATTAAAAATCCCCCAATACACCTAAAAAGAAAAACGAAAGTCTTACAAAACTATGATTAATGACAAATGTTTGATGTAAATAGTTAATGGCATTGCTGTCGCCACTATTCATGCTTGAGTTGACTTCAATTAATTACAAGATGTAAAAAGTTACTAAAATTGATATTGTTCATGAAAAAGTTAACTGTATATAGTTAAGAAAACGCTGTTCCATGTAAAACCATGTTCAGTATTTGTTATATGTAAACCGCCTTTGATCTCTGGAAAAAGCGGTATAGAAGAAAAGCATAAAAAAAAAAAAAACTTAAACTGCTGCTACTAGGCTCTGAATGATTTAACAAATACAGTGCGTTCACAGATTAATCAGCTTTAATCCAAAGAAGTCCCTTCAGAAAAATTCCCAGAAGTATATACTCACAATTGCAGATCTCTCTCCAGAAGTAGCAGTCCCTTTTTCTAGTCCTTCAAGACTAGAAAAGGGTTGTAGAGCTCTACCCTAGGAGTTAATAACCATGATCTATCAGTGAAACATGCCCGTGTGCGTACTTGAATTCAATTTCACAGGATATCCACCACTCAAATATGCCAAACGTTGAACCTGCTGCTTATATTCAGTGATGGAAGAACAATTCCTATGGTAACACAGGAACTGAGCCAGAGGAAGACTTTTTTTCAGTCAAAGAGGGTGAGCACTGGAAAAATAAACGCCGAGCTGTGTGAAGGCTTGTAATAGATGGTGGTAAACAGACAGTCATCCTGTCTAAAAAGTGATACGTCCAAAAACGAGATGCTCTTGGCATGAAAATCAATAGAAAATGTAATGTTAACATCACATTGATTTATCCAGCTATGTAGTTACAATAATTGTTGAAGAGCCAGTCCACAGCAAAAAAACATCGTCTATATACCTGACCCATAGATGGATATGAGCTTGACATGGGCTATGATGTAACCAGATGTTCTCAAAATTCACCATATATAGATTCATAATAGAGGGTGCCATCATAGCCCCCATAGCGACTCCCTTCATTTGTTGAAAAAAATTGGCCATTAAAGCAGAAAGGTTTTTGGTCATTTTCAGATCCATCAATTGCAGAATAAGGATAATCATGGTATCACTCAGATCTTGTCAGTCAATCAAAACTTGCTTAACAACTGCAGCTGCACCCCTTTGAGGGATGCTCGTATATAAAGATGACACATCCATGGTTACCAAAAGCAACTCAGCTGGCAGGTCTTTATCATGGTTATCTGCTAAAATTTGCAAAAAATACATAGTATCACGTACAAACGAAGGAATTCTAGGTAGCAGCGGTCTCAGAAATAAATGAATCTACAAAAGTGGACAATGGCTCTAACAAGGAGCTTTGCAGGAAGACAATAGGTCTACCCAGTGGATCCACAGGGTTCTTATGTATTTTTGGTAGAAAATAGAACTGAGGCACCCAAGGATGTCTCATACAAAGAAAGGAAGCCTCTTTTTTTATTAAGCAGCCATGCCCTGAGAGCCATTGAAACAATATCCTTAATAACAGCCTGCAGTTGTTCAGTCAGGTCTCCAACAAGTAAAGTTTATGTAACAGTATCAGCCAGTTGTAGAACAACTTCTTGAAGATATTTATGCTTATTTAAAACTACTGTTCCCCCTTTATCTGCATGTCTGATGATAATATCTGAAAAGGAGTCCAGTTGTATCAATGCCAGTCATTCTGAACGTGATAAACTATGACAAATAGGTTGGGTAAGCATCTGTTCCATCTGCCCAATATCACACAAAACCAATTCATGAAACACATGTAGGGTCAAATGTAGTGGGCCAGGGGGAACCCAAGTCGACCACACTGGTAATTTAACCTGATGAACTGATTCAAGATCAGTCCCAGAAGGTGTAAATATTTGAGAAGAGGCCTGTGTTGCAAAAAACACTTTCTGTAACTTACGCAAAAGCTGTTCCAATTCCATGCAAACCTGAAAACCATCATAAAAAGTGTGTGGTAGAAAAGACAAGCCTTTCTCTAAAACCTGTAATTGATTAAGAGTCAGTGCCCGAGATGAAAGATTAACTACAAGCCCTCCAGATCCACGGCAGGCTGAGATTGGGTCCATGGGCGGTGGGAAGTGGTCTGACCCTTTCCTTGTTTCCCTCTGCTGCAACCCTTGTGCATGTGCATCGTTTCCCCTGCTCTAAAAAATGCTCTGCACCAGTCGACGAAACATTATCGGATTACCAAGGTCTTGTCCTCTTACATCAGTGCATCTTATCGATGCTCTTATTGTCGTCTGGACTATGATATTTTGTCTGAGATTTTTCTTCTGAATTTTTCCTTTAATAAGGAGTTTTTAACAAATTTATTATTTAGTAGTTTACTTGGCTCCTTGTGAGGCTATATGTCTGATATAGGCAAAATTTGTTCCATTTCGAAACAGCGAGGCGGTTTATAATTAAAACAATAGTACATGGAACAGAAAAAGAACTGCAATGAATGATAGAAAAGACCATTCAAACCAGAAAGAGGAAGATAAGAAAGAGAAAAGGAGAGAGCCAGGCACCTTAGTATGATTTCCAACTGGCTCCAGATGCGCCCAACAGGCTTGATCCAGTCCTGAGTTTACTCCATTGCATTCAGGGACATGTAGTTCTGATTTCTCCATTGCACTCCATAAGAAAAGCAAGACTACAAGTCTCTGCATGCAATAGAATAAACACAGAACTGGATCAAGCCTGTTGGGCGCATCTGGAGCCAGTTGGCAACCCTACATACACCCTATTATTATCCAAGAGAAGGGAATGCTTTTAAAACAGGTGTGTTTTAAGGGAAACCTTAAATTTGGGATAGGAAGATTCTAACTGACGATCAGGAGGGAGATCATTGCAGAGTTTTGGTGCAAGAAAATAGAAAGCTGATTGTCTAGTCCAGTGTTTCTCAACCCAGTCTGCTGAGGACCCCCAGGCCAGTCAGGTTTTCAGGATCTCCACAATGAATATGCATAAGATAGATCAGCATGCACTTCTTCCATCAAATACAGATCTATCTCATGCGTATTCATTGTGGATACCCTGAAAACCCAACTGGACTAGGGATCCCAGAGGATTGGGTTGAGAACCACTGGTCTAGTCAATTCCAGTCTTGTTTGTGTGACAGAAGGAAGATGAAGACAATTAGTGTGTAATGACCGAAGAACCCTATGGGGGGTGTATAAAAGGATGAGTGAAGAGAGGATGGGAGACCAGTATGCACAGTTTTGTGATCCAAAATCAGAATCTTGTCTTGAATTCTAAAGGGAACAGGAAGCAAATGCTGGCTAATTAGAAGAGGGGAGATATTGTACTACTTAAGCAAGGAGCAGTTATACTCCTGAACAAAAACATGGAGGAAGTGGTAATGTGCACAGAACAGCGGTTAGAGCCGTAAGCACTTTATTGAGCAGAATGAATCAGGGGTGGCCCTAGAGCTGGCTCAAGGTGTTGGTTCCCTAGGTAAATCTTAAGACCTTTTGCCCTCTCTGGCTGTCAGAATCTATTGTTTATCTTTGAATGCCTGGTTCGTCACAACCACCACCAAAACTGCTGCCCTAGACAACTGCCTGATTTGCCTAATAGTGGGGCTGGCCCTGGACTGAATGTCCTATCTGAGTATTTATCTACCATCAATTACTATGTTTATGTTCACCTAATATTTAATGTAATTCAATATTGCACTGTTCTGCTATATTGTTTAAGTTCCTTGTTTTTGCTCAACTAATGTTTAATGTAATTCAATATTGCAATGTTCTGCTATATTGTTGTTTAAGTTCCTTGTAAACCTCCCCTGATCTCTGGAAGGGGCGGTATAAAAAAGCACTGAAATAAATAAATAAATAAATTCTTATGTTAATTGTGCAATTTTTAATGACAGGATGTGTGGGAAACCCGGATTCAGTGAATGATCCTGGATTCTGCTCCTTGGGCCAGCAGTGGCCAAAACCAAATATTCCTGTAAACCGAGCATATTACAGAAATTAACTCTGAATTTCTTCTCCTGCATGACCTTTCTCTTCAAAATGTAATGCACCCACAAGCTTCCTGCAGGGTTTGGAAATTTGCCCCTGAAATGACTCAACTGCCATTTCTACAGTGAAATGTTTAAAGGTACAGTTTCTAAGTAACATAGCAGACTACATTTCATAGCAATTGGAAATGTTTCACTAAGGAAAAGAGTGATGAATTTGTTTGTATTTATGCTGCTGTCACTAAAATGCAGAATGAATAATAAAACAGAAAACATCAGAATTAAAACCCCCACAGATACTTATCCCTGGCTCTTTTTCTCATATACTTTTGTCTTCTGGAAGGACCACCATTTAGCCTGGTCACTGCCCAGTTAAGAAGGCAAATACTTTAAAAATTGCTCCTACAATGAAAACAGTTAACTTCTATCAGTGCTAAGAACATAAGATATGCCATACTGGGTCAGACCAAGGTCCATCAAGCCCAGTATTCTGTTTCCAACAGTGGCCAATCTAGGTCATATGTACTGTCAGACGGCTGCCTAGGGTGAGAACTTACACAATCTTGACGATGCATATATTCATATGATTCTTGCAAGGTATTGTGGGTATTGTAGTTCATTCACTCCCAAACACAGCTGATGACAATAATTTGAGTTGTGAAACCAAGTGGTAAGATCAATAAAATACTTCTTTTATTGATGGGGTTTAATTCACCCAGCACATGTATGCTTGATAGCACTATAAATGAGGTTACTTGCTTGCAGTGTTTAAAATGGATAACAAAAAGTCACAAAGTAAACCAGAAAACAACCTTCAGCTTGTCAGGCAATTAGCTAATGTTTTCTTAGCAAATAATTACCAAATACAAAGGCACAAAGTAAAGAATAACATTTGCTGGTTAGGTTAACTTCTGCTTATTTTTCCACGCCGATCTCAGCAGTGATTCTCCCTTGCTCACACACACAATCAGGTGCAGCCCTAATTACTATCAATGGACCAGCTGAAAGCCTTTAGCTGGCTGGCTGCTACTGTGTGAGCTCAAATCCTGCTTTAAGAGCTGTTTGCATTGGAAATAAAGAACAAAGTTAGGTTTCTTTGTGATGGCTGATGTGTTTGCTCATAGAAAACTAGCAATAGCATTTAGATAAAGAACAGTCCATGTAAATAGTTTCATCTGCTGTATTTCCCCCTGCATCAACAATCATAGGGTCAATATCATACATTGGCACAGATGAGTCTTTCATTAAGGCACTATCATGAGAATGCTTATTCCCTTGCTGCCATTCTCTATTATAGATAGGGTCTGGATCAGTGTTCATACCTGAGCCTCTCCTGCTATCATTATTCCTCTCTGTATAGCCTGGCCAATATGTAATCCAATTCTGATGTCCAGCCTTCCAATCTTGATCCCTGGACGCTGGATCTTCTCTCACATACCTTCTGGCCTTGGTCTGAAAGTCCCTTCCACATGCAGTCTTCTCTCTTCCAGGTAGCCACTGGTGATTCCTATCTCTGCCACTCAATTCCTCTGGCTGAATCCAGTCCAATGGACTCTGCTGGCTTTTGGAATACCTCCCAGTATGAGTACTGCCTTGGAATCTCCCAGACCTTCCAATGGCCTTTCTTCTCTTCCTTCCAGAGAGTTTCCTTCTGTCTCTATCTGCTTGGCTTGGCTTCTGTTTCTCCAGGTGATACTGGTGCTTGTAGCCGTTGCTGTCTCTGTATCTCTTCCTCCCTCTGTAGCTGTTATCTGAAGAATAAGCTCTATTCTTATCCTGTTCTAATGTGTGCTGCTCCCTAACACAGCGCAGCTGTGTTGAATCAGGCCCTGCCCTTTGAGATGAGTGCTTAGGGATTACCTCATAGCTCTCTTGATTGCACACACATTCTCTCATTTCAGCCCCTCTCATGGCTGCTGGAAAGCTGGTGCATTCTGGGACTGGTAGTCTTTTATGTGAAAACTCTGTTTTCTTGCTTCTACCAGAACTGACAGGTTGCTTGTTCAGAGTCACATCATCTTTTCTATAGCTCCTACCTGAGCTATGATAAGCTTCCTTATCACAGTACCTAGCAGTTTCCCCAAGAGACACAAGTTCCACAATGCTTGTACTGGGTCAAGCATTGATATCTTCGGTCACTTCTTAATAATGGTTTATGGACCTTTCCTCCAGGAACTTGTCCAAACCTTTTTTAAACCCAGCTACACTAACAGCCTTTACTACATCCTCTGGTAACAAATTCCAGAGTTTGATTACACGTTGAGTGAAAAAATATTTTCTTTTATTAGTCTTAAATAGTTTACCCTGTAGCTTCATTGCATGTCCCCTAGTCTTTCTATATTCTGATAACGTAAGCAAATTGGCAGGAAGATAGCTGCTGTATTTTCTAATGCCTGGCAACCATAGATTGTTGGTTTATTTAACATTTCTTATATACTGCCTTTCATGATGTCAAGGTGGTTTACATTGAACAAACTGAAATTACATTGAACAGAGCATTATAACTTGGAGATAGCTATTTTACAGGGAACATGGGCTATGGAGAGTTAAGTGGCTTGTCCAAGACCACAAGGTGCCCCTATGGGACTAGAAACCCCAGTCCTTCTGGCCCAAGATTGCTGTCCTCTTGTGGGATTTGAACTCTTGACCCTCTAGTCTGAAGTACCTTGCCCCAACCACTAGGCCACTCCTCCACTCCACTTTGGAAATGGATGATGAAATAACTAAGGGGTATGTTTACTAAACCTTCTTAATGTGCGCCCAGCGTTAGTGTGCTTGATGCCATATAAGGAGTGGGCGTTTCAGTTTAAAGTAGCAAAACGGGATTAGCGCGCGCACTCTTGTGTGCCGTGCACATTAGCGCACGAGTAACGCGCGCGGGAAGCATAAGCAGGCGCGCTGATGTGTAAACAGAGGAACAGGACTGCAGTGCAATGGTAAAGACACTGACAGATGGTGCAGGGGTCATGGGTTCAATCCCCCACTGTGCCCAATGAATAAGGCTGGCTGAGGCACTACTGTTTATGTGTAATATTGCATTATGAGGCATTTTAATTTTATTTTAATTACTGCTGCTAGCAAACACACTCTCAAAGCGCTGTAACATAAGGTGCTGCATAAGGCACCCCATAAGGTACCCCAGAGGGCACATTTTAAAGTGCACTGTCCGCCAAGGCACCCTAAAATGTTGCTTAAAGGGTGGCCTATAGGGCGCCATATAGGGTGCCCTATGAGGCACGGCAAGGTCATAGCACTGTTTTTGATGGCAGCACTGTGCATTTAAACGCATGGAAATCTTAAGTAGGTCCGCTAACATGCAAGGACAAACAGCAGTGTAGCACAATGGTTAAGGTACTGACTGATAATACAGGGGTCATGAGTTTGATCCCCAGTGTGCCTAATACTTAAGGCTGGCTGAGGCATCAGCTGTGACATGTAAGTATTGTTTCCTGCAGCACTTTATTTGTATTTTATTAATTGCTGCCAGCAAACACACCCTCATGTGCCGTAACCTAAGGTGCCGCATAAGGCACTCCATAGGGCACATTATAAAGTGCACTACCCTATAATGTCCCCTATAGGGCACCCTATAAGTCGCTCCATAGGATACTGTATAGTGCACCTTATATGGATGGTAACCATAAGGTGCTCTATAGGGTGCCCTATAAAGCACCCTCTGAGGCACCTTATGGGTACAGTACGCTGAGGGTGTTTTTGCTGGCAGCCCTAATGTACATTAAAAATAGATAATGCTTTGGACAGCCCTATCAAATAACCCCACTGTGGGTTTGAACCCATGACCTCTGGCTCCACTGGCAGTGAAGTAACCAGTGGGCTACAGCTCTATAGGTGCTAGCAAGCCCCTGGCTGGCTGCAGAAGGACTGCACGTCACCACACAAACAGTCTGCTGTGGTCACCAGGATAGGGTTAGCCCACCCGTACCCATGATGCATTGCACATGCAAATCAGCCGTCTACAGATGAACACAAGATGGGGTATGCACCCCCACAGCACCTCGGCCTGGTAGGGGGAACTTACCATGTGTGTTACTGGCACAGAGTAGCTACACACCGTCACATTGTGCGGGTACTGTGCTCACCCTGAGGGTGCGGTGGGGCACCCAGCACCAGGTCCACAGCACCTTCCATGGCAGAAATAGGCCATGCTGTAGGTTCCCAGCAGTCCTAGTGTGTGAGATAGGTAGTTCCTGCAGACACACTTTGGATACATCTGTATTTCTCAGTCAGGTTTGATCCTTATGGACCCATAGGCAGATTATGTACCACCACCCAACCCACCCCCTGGGGCTGAGGGTGGGAAACAGGGCCTCCCACCAACAGATCCACATTTTGAATCACTGCAATGGCAGCAGTAGAGGGGACCACCAACCGCATTCCTGCTGGTGAACAGACATCCTACAGGGCAGTCAATGCAGCTTTATACACATCTATAAAGTAATAGCAGACAGACATTAGGCCCAGAAATACTCAGCTGCACCCCACCACAATCTGATATTCTCCTGCAGCAAGCCTGCAGCCACTGCACCCTGCAAGGTGTTCCAGCAAGACACATACTAGTTGCAGACAGTATGATAGCTAGTCCATAGGGCATGTTCCTGGAGGAGATGCATGCACCCAGAACTGGGATGTCAGCATACACACCAAGCAGATAAGTCAGTGATTGGGCCCCAAAAGGGAACCCAGTAATATCATTTGAAAAAGGTATTATAGGGCACTATGGGGGAACCTAGCCATGCTGTGGTCACTGCTCACTCAGGGTGAGAGTGAACTCCCAGCAGGACATACTTTGGCCACCCTATCTGTGCAGGTGGTGGCCGGGCACTACAGATGCATCCTGGCCAGGCCACCCTGTCCGGGCTATACCCATGGTACCTTGCTCCTCATTATGCACATTGGCAGGCCAATACTGGCAACAGTGCTGGCAGTGTGGGCTGTGGAGGGTGTTTGCAGCCACCACACACTGGATAGACAGACACACACTCCCACACCTATGCCAGCATTGTGCCACTATAGAGGTGTTTAGCAGCCCTGGCCACCACACCAGTCCTGGGCACAGTGCAGGCATGGATATGGTACGCAAAACTGTTGGGGGTCACTCCCCAGGGTGGTAAACACTGTCAGAGACCAGACCTGAAGCACACCCCACAGACATCAGAAAGGTTGCTATGATGGAGCTCAATCAGCAAACTGTGCTTAACGTAGGAATTGCTATCTGCCAGTAAATCATAGCAACCTTTTGATAGCTGTGTACCGTATTCCCAGGTGTAGGGTGGCATTGCTAAGGTATGCAAGTGCTAGTATTGGGAGATGCACGCAGGGCCCAATGTCCTGCCTCTCCAGGGGCATTGGCTAATGGAGCCTGTGGGTGTGGGTGTGTCTGCCCGTGTTGGCTGCTGCTTTACGGCAGAGGTTCCCAACTCCAGTCCTGGTGTGCCAAACACTGTTCGGGTTTTCATGCTGTCCCTCATGAATATGCATGAGATACATCTACATACCATGGGGGTGGTGCATAGATATGCAGCACAGGCATCTTTATTAGAGGCAGCATGGAACCTGAATGGCGTTTGGCCCTCCAGGACTGCATTTGGGAGACTCTGCTGTAGGTAATGCGCCTGTTTATGGAGTCTGTGCTCTGTAGGGTAAAATGTAGGTGTTTTGGGCATGTTTACGTCATCTGCAATAAAGGTTCTGTCTGTATTAGCATGTTGTAGTAGTGGGTAAAATATGGGGACTGGGTTGGCAGGCACCATAGCTGGGACTTGAACCTGTGATCTTCTGCCTCCAAACACACTGGTTGTGTGCACTGCACCACCGTGTTGCCGCAGAGACAGTGTATTCCCTGGTGATACCATGACTGTTTGTCCGGCAGGGCCTGTCTGTTGCAGTGCATGGCACTCACCTACACAGGACTAGGCCATGGTCTGCTCTGGGCAGCTGCCACTGCCCCCCTCCACCACTAGTACCCCTCTGCCACCATGCTGACATGCCCTTCTGCTGGTGGTGCTGGTGGTGTGCAGTCTCAAGCCATCCAGTGTGCAGGTAGGCGGCTGCCTATGGTGCGTGTTCTGGGGTAGGGGTGCCTGCATAGATATCCACGCTTCCCCCCAACACCGCCTGCCAATGTTCTGTGCCCTTGGAGGTACTATCCCCTGTGACACTGTGATAAACACTCTCATGCCCATGTTGGGCCCTCATCAATTGCTGTCTGGCTGCTGTACAGTTTTAGCATTCCTAAGTGCCACCTAGGCATCTGCCTAGTCCGCACTGTGCCCCAGCTGCACCACAGCATGTGCCGCCTGCAGCCCTCTGTATCCCCTTTCCCAGCATCTGTCCAGTTGCCCATTCCGACATGCCTGCCCTGCTGTTGCAGAACATGTGCATGCCATAGGAAACCTGTCCAATGGAGAGGGAAACCCTGATCAGTGCTATTTCACTGTGGGATCATTCACTTTGTATGGGGACGGAGCGTAGACCCTTCCAAAATTCATATCTTTTTTGGGGGGCTTTCTTGGGAGTGTTTTTTGATGTTTCCCATTACTATCACTATTTCCAAGTTTGGTTATGTTTTTTGTATATATTGTTGGGGTCCTTTTCAATGTTTATTTGTACTTTTGTTCCGTGCACATGTATCACACTTATCACTTTTTGTAGGTTTCCCTGGTTTTGCTGTACATTGCTGACAGAAATGGTTTCTCTTCCCTTTAAATCAGCTCTAACGCGAGGTTTTCACTTGCGTTATTTTTGGCCTCTAATTTCACATCATTAGTGTGCGGGGAGCCTCTCCCCTCCCACTCTCCACCCATTGACCCCTTCTCTCCGCCCCTGGGGAGCCTTCCTCCACCCTCCGGGAGCCTTTCCCCGCCTTTAGCACTCATTTGCGCCGCTGCGCACGTTAGCTCACGCTAGGGCACATTTGTGCCCCGTAAAGCGTCATTATCGCGCACTAAGGTACCTTAGCGCGTGATAATTGCACAGCGCTCACATTAAGAGGGTTTAGTAAACATACCCCTAAGCGTCAATAGCTCAAAGTATTTTTTTCTTGTAGCAAATGTATCATATGAAATGCATTACATTAGAGCCATGACCTTTCCCTGCAATATAGAATTGGGACTTTGCACATGCTATTCAGGGTGTACCTAAACTGGACATTTTCTCCAGGCTAATGTTCCCCAGCTCAGAAAAAGTTTCCATGGAATGATGGAGAGAGACAGGATGGCGAAGGGGATATTTGAGGAGCGGTGAAAGAATGTTTTTTAAATCTTACTTGCAGAGTTCATATTGGTTTTATTTTATGTGATTCTGAGCTTTTTGGCTTTATTCTATCTGCTGTGCACATAAAATAAGAAGATATAGCAAAGATAGATGCTTAAATGGAGATTTATTTATACTTTAGAACTATATCAATAGACCCTACAAGGAGCTCCCAGGTAATTTCTTACTGAAACAACTACCTTTAAAAGAAGGAGGAATCCTGTAATATTAAGGAATACAATTCTACCACTTTTCAGAGGGAAGGGATTTTTACTCTAAGTGGGTAAAACAACATGGGGCAGATATTCAAAAGTACTTAGCCGCTTAGCAGTATATCATGTGTCTGATAAGTCAGTTTGCAAGAGGAGAGCCTGTCTTCCTTTATCAAGAATCAGGCATGACTCATGCAATATTGATGCGCAGTATTTTAGTACAATGAAATCTACAAAACCCAGTCTGAGAAACATGACACAAATCATGTGTCCAAGTAGTGTTCGAGCTGGAGAGCTACCATCGCTCTGCCAGTATAGGGAGATTGGTAATTGGGCAGTAGCTAGACCATGCATTCACATTAATATGATTTGCTTTAAGAAGAGTAGTTATGACTATATGGGGGTCATTCCAGAACATAAAAAAGGGGTTTGTATATGCAGCAGGGATGTTTATGTGCCAAAAACGTCCCTGACCATATTCTGAAACACTGCTATCATGCATGTACATGGCGCTAGCACGGGGATCTCAGAACGTGCCCAGTAGGGGCTGAATGGGAGCGTGGTCAGCAGGAGAGACCTGTAAAGTGTATTCAGGAAAGGTCTGTGTACATATTAAGGGTTTCCTGGAAACATCCACGTTATTTCTGCTGAAACGTGGGATAAGGCCAGGACTCTTCTCTGCAATGCATCCCATATTGAAGAATGGTCTAACAAGTATGTTTTGAACTGGTGTGACTGCAGTCTGGAAAAGGTTTTGAGGTACAGAGAGTAGAGGTGAAGGAATGTTGTAAGCTATAGATGCATTAATAAACACCCTTGCAGAAATATTAAGAAAAGCAATACTGTATATTCAGTTCTTGCTGAAATGCGCTGTTTGTGCTAAAACAGCTAATCCTGGGGACCTGAACAAATCCTGTGTTCTGAAAACTGGGACTGCTGATGTAAGAATAGTATGCGAGTGAGTCTGAAAACAAATCATGATACAGTGAAAAAGGGAGATCATATGTGACATCATGCCATTATGGCATAGCAGCTGTTAGTCATAGATTTGGTTTGGCAGAATGATGTCTTTTTGTTTGACTGCAATTGAGAGTGTGTGGTTTCTGGGTAGCATGGGAGGGTCTGGTGTGCTGATCTGCAATCCAGGGAGGCCATGAATGGCTGGCTGGTACCTGGACCATATGGATGACTACAGTGTCACCAGATGCCAGTGTGACAGGACAGCCATACATCAGCTGTGCCAGGCACTGGGAGACAGGACTGATGTTGTGCCAACATCCCCCAGATTATGCCATGAGGCCTATATCCTTCCCCAGTCCAGGATCTATGAAATCTGCGAGAGTGGTGATATACCTGGAGGCTGGCTACCTGGGTATGATGGCACACGGATCCCCCCTCCCATGCCTCTCCTTGTGAGTTTTGCCTCAACCTATACAGACTGACATATGCCACAATGGGACAGGTGTAGCTGCTATGAGAAATGCCAGTTCCCAGATATATGGGAATCAGATGCCATGGTCAGATAGCCATAGTACTACCATTACTACTACGACTAATAATTTGTATAGCACTACAAGGCATACGCAGCACTGCACAGACATATGTAAAAGATGTCCCAGACAGACAACACAACAGCTATGGACAGGATAGATTTAGGGGGAATGGTAAGGAAACCATAATCAAATAATCATCATAGTCAAAATAATCAATCCATCAGCTTAACCAGTCTCCAGAATCTATAGAAAAATACATAAAAAATATAAAGGGACTGCACTAGCTCCACACAAAGGGCTCTTACGCAGCCGGCCTCCCAGGTGCAACCTGCTCAAGGACCTGTCTCTTTGAAGGCCCATTTGGATGAGGTCCCACCGGCATATCTCTATGACATTGTCACCTGGATGTCTCACCTCCAGTTGAAATATGAACAAAACTGAACTTCTTATCTTTCCCCTTAGGTGGATCAGATACAAAAGTAGAAACAAAGAGGTGAGTGCTCAGCCTGGATTTGAGAAGCGCCAGAGAAGAAGCCTGATGTACAGAATCACATAGTTTGTTAAAAGCATAAGGAGCAGGAGGGTGAAAGGAGTGAAGTCTGGTGTTGGCAGTAGAAGAGAAGGGCATGGATACTAGGGGGGGGGGGGGGGCCTGATATGCCCCTGGCTTTGTAACGAAACAGAAAGCTATGGGCACACTTCAGTTCCGGTGGTCTATGTAATGCATCCTTTGGGGAACTGCAATGTTAGTCTCAGGTTTGATGCACTTCCTAAGGGTCCATCCTTAGCAGTTTAAAGTGTGATTGTAGATATGCCCAAGGAAGGAATCATTGGGACCGTTTCCAGATGCCAAGTACCATTTGAGGCAAGGTATTTCCTGATATACATGTTCATATTTACATTCTTTTATACCAGATTAGGATGCACTGGAATTAGGGCCTGTAGAGGGCTGGTATATCTAGGTTGCAGCAGCAGTCATTTCTCATTTATGTCTAGTTTGCATCAGCAAACTATGGTCAGTGTGAAGAGCAACTTAGGAGATGCACGTTTTTCACGAGCTGTGTGGCATCCGCGGTACAGGCAGGATCCGAAATATATAACTTTTCAGAATACGGTGGGCACTGGGATGTCCAAAACGTTTACTCGCATCTGATAATCTTGACAAGGGATGTGTTTCTCTCCATTATTCGTGCGCGGGCCGTGTGCCGGATGCTTGCACGGGCCGGCTGAATATAGCACTTTGCCCGGGCCACACTGAACATGTCTACCTCACCAATTCTGGACCTGCAGCGATGTCAAGACCCGTGGATGCAGAATTAGGTTCAAATGAGGCCTGTTTGTAATTTAAACGTGTCCTGTGGGCCGGACGTGCATGTTATGGAATCGGGCTTCACGTGTATTAACGGTCTGGTGCTCCTGGATGGAAAATAATGCCATCTGAAAACTGGTGCTATTTTTCCACAAATAATATTTTACAAAGGTCATCTCAAGCTTTGTTATTTGATTTGCATGATAATGAGGTGCTTTGCTTGCATTTTCAAGCTTTACATCTCATAATTTTATAAAGCACATTATAGTAAATTAAAGTGCGTTATGGTAAAATAATGCACAATGTTTCCGTTAAGAGGCACATGTGTTTTTCACTTAACACATGTTAGTAAATACTGCTCTCATTGTACTTATTAAAACATGATCCAGATGCCTATAGTTAAAGTAATCAATCCATCATCTTAACCCGTCTCCAGAATCTATAGAAAAATACATAAAAAACATAAAGGGACTGCAATAGCTCCACATGAAGGGCTCTTATGCAGCCGGCCTCCCAAGTGCAACCTGCTCAAGGACCTGTCTCTTTGAAGGATACTGATAGCCCATTTGGATGATGTCTCTTTGAAGGATACTGATAGCCCATTTGGGCATATCTCTATGACATTGCCCCTTGCATGTCTCACCTCCAGTTGAAACTTAACATAAACAAAACTGAACGTCTTATCTTTCCCCTAAATCTTCCTCTTCCCTTCCTCTCTTCTCTATCTCTGTTGATAATAGAAACATAGAAATATGATGACACAAAAAGACCACATGGCCTATCTAGTCTGTCCTTCCATATCAACAGTCCCCTTTTTTCCTTTAGAGATCATCTATGTTTGTCCCATGCTTCTTTGAATTCAGATACTGTCTTCATCTCTACTATCTCCACTGGGAGACTATTCCACGGATCCACCGCTCTTTCCATAAAGAAATATTTCTGCATATCACTCCTAAATTTATCCCCTTTCGCCCTAATCCCATGTGCCCTCGTAGCAGAACTTGCTTTCAATTGAAAGAGGCTCTCCCCCTGTGCATTTATGCCATGGAGGTATTTAAATGTCTCAATCATACAACCTCTATCCCGCCTTTCCTCTAAGGTGTACATATTAAGATCCTTAAGTCTGTCCTCATATGCTTTATAATGAAGATCACTAACCATTTTAGTAGCCACCCTCTGTACTAACTCCATCCTGTTTATATCCTTTTGAAGGTGCAATCTCCAGAATTGCACACAATACTCCAAATGAGGTCGCACCAAGACTTATACAGAGGCACTATCACATCCTTTCTTCTGCTGGACATTCCTGTCCCTGTGCACCCAAGCATCCTTCTAACTTTTGCTGTCGCCTTTTCTACCTGTTTAGCTACTTTAAGATCATCAGACACAATCACACCTAGATCCCACTCTTCTTTATTGGACAAAAGTACTTCACTCCCTATACTATATTGCTCCCTAATGCTCTTGTAATTCCTGTTTTCTCAGCCTGTAAACTTGGCATCATTTTTGATTCCTCCCTTCCCTTTCTTCCAACTTTGGTCATTTTACTTTGCTGCTCCTTATGCCTGGCAAAACAAAAACCAAAAGAAGAGGGCCTTCCGCAAAAGCACAGCAGCAGCAGCACAAGTACAGCGGAGGGCAATCAACCACGGTAAACAAATTTTGCTTGATAAAAATGACTTTATTGAAGACCCAACATAACAAGTTTCGGCCAAAGACCAATTAGCAAAGGGGAAACTTGGGAAAGGTCAATATCAAATGCACATTTAAAAATGCATGGTTAAAAATATAACTAAGAATGAATAGACTATAACAAGGATAAAGTAGAAAGTATGCACAACTATCTACTGTAAGTATATATGGAGGGTAAACTAGCAAGCTGTGAGATGTGGTACAGCTTGCTAGTTTACCCTCCATATACTTACAGTATATAGTTGTGCATACTTGTTTGCCATTATACAATCGGCATATATCTGCACACACATTTGGCAGCCATTGTTATGGATGTTTTTAGTTAGGTCTTCATTTGTCATGTTTTGGAAATGTGTGGGGTTTTTTTCTAATTGACATGCTCATCAAATAGTAACCGTTTAGGTATTTTTGGTAACGAATATGTTTTGTTGCATTCCTCTAGCCTTCTATTACTGTGGTAGCAAGTTTCTCTGTGTAATGTTTTATATCACATCGCATACATTCTTTTGGTATATCATTATGTGCATGTTATTTTATTTTATACTTGGTGTAGTGTATTCATTCTTAGTTATATTTTTAAACATGCATTTTTAAATGTTGATTTGATATTGACCTTTCCCAAGTTTCCCCTTTGCTAATTGGTCCCCTTTGTTTTAACCATATGTATATGATTTGTGTTATACTCCATGTACACCTTCAGAGTTTCATTTATTTATATATGTATTTTTACTATGTTCCAGATTGGGAAGAGTGGTTGCCCCACCCCGTAGATGTGTTTTATACACTTTCTATGCGGTTATTTTGGTAATGTTTTTTTTTTTTTTTGTTTTTTTCAACAATTCTTTATTGAAAATAAAGCAGGAATACAATCAAGTCCACATCTAGGAGACATCAACCTGCCCAAGAAAAAAAAAATAAAGGGAAAAAAACAAACAACGGGATTCACAATATTCAAAGCCCAATTTACATGGAAGAAAAGAACAATATATCACAAGGATTCTTTGCTAATCAAAATGCCTCAAATTGGCCAACATCAAGAAAAACAAATTTAACACCCTCTAAAACTACAATACATTTACAAGGGTATTCAGAAAGAAAGATGCACCAATGGCGAGGGTCCATTCTTTTAAATCCCAAAAATGCCTTCCGGCGAGCCTGAGTGCTCCTACACACGTCAGGAAAAATTTGTATGGGGGCTCCACAAAAAACCTGATTCTTCTTTTTAAAGTATAAACTTAAAATCATATTTTTATCCTGAATTGAAATAAAGGAAACTAACAAGGTAGCTCACTGGGAGATTAAATCATTAGAGGATTCCAAAAATTGAGACAAATCCAAGGACTCTATGCCATTGGGGTTCCCTTCCTGTAAAGCAACAGGAGAAGAAGCCTTTACTGCAGAAGACATAGGAATATAATATATAGAGGAAAACTTGATAGAATCCACATCATCAATAAGCAGTACTTCTTTAAAGTATTTTTGTAACAAAATCAAAGGAGCAAGATAATGAGTACACGGAAAATTTTAAAAAAACGTAAGTTTTTCAAACGATTACTATTTTCCAAAGCCTCCAACTGATGATGAACCATAACAACTATCTTTTATAGAAGAAGAGGCAGTAGCCTCTAATACAGAAAAGCGACCCTCCAATTTAGACAGTAATTTATCATGTTTAGAAAGCGATTCCTCATGGTCTGAGAGCTTCTGTACCACTTCACTGGAAAAACGCTCTACTTGGGAGAAAGAAGCGCGAAAGGAAGCTTCCATACGCGCTATCAACTCCCAAATATCCTTCAAGGAAACTTCCGCAGGGACAGCCACATCCACTGCACCAGATGAAAATTTAACCGGAGTGGGAAACATAGGTCCTTGTTCTTTAAAGGCCAACAAAGATGAAGACTTCTGACTGAAGGAGGATTTCCACCGGGAGAACCCTCCCGAGCAGAAATAACCTCTAATACTTCTTCCCTTCCGGGTTGGGCAACCCCATGCGTATTAAAGGAGGATTCAGACACAGTACTCACGGATCCCTCGAGTGTTCTTCCTGAGAGGGAGACGAAGCAACACCCACGAGATGGCGATCCATGGGCCCGACAGTTTTACCAACTTTAGCAGGAATTGATGAAAAAACCTTTTTCCTCCGTCTCCCCATGAGACCGTGTTGAACAGCTCCGAAGGGGCTCCAAAGGGGCGTGGCCTGCCCCTTTGGTCACGCCCCTTCGGGCACGCACCCACAGGTACGCGCCCGCGGGTCGCGTTCCGCGGCGAGCCGACGCTGAAATAGCGGCCCGAAGGGGGGCGGGGCCTCCAATCTCCTCCTCCACCCGACGCCGCACCGGAACCCAGGAAAACAGCAGGCAAGTCTCACCGGGCAGCTGGAGGGCCGACGCTGAAATAGCGGCCCGAAGGGGGCGGGGCCTCCAATCTCCTCCTCCACCCGACGCCGCACCGGAACCCAGAAAACAGTTGGTAATGTTTTTAATTATTTATTTACGTACCTATTTATGTGCATATAAAAAGATTTTATATGAAGGCCTTTGGCCAAAACTTGTTAAGTTGGGTCTTCAATAAAGTTGTTTTTATCAATCAAAATTTGTTGTCCATGGTTGATTTCCTCAACTGTACTTGTGCTGCTTCCTTATGCCTGGAACAAACTACCTGATTCTGTATGTCCGGCTTCATCTTTGCCCCTTTTCAATCTGTGCTAAAGGCTCACTTCTTTGAGGCTACCTTTGGATCCTGATCCCTTGTTCCTTGTATCTCCTTGCCCTTCCCTATTTTATCCTCATTTCTAACTTTTGTCTTGTTTGTCTTGATTAGATTGGTAAGTTCTAATGGGTAGGGGCTGTCCTTTATCTATGTTTGTATAGCACTGTATATGCCTTGTAGCACTTTATAAATGTTTAATAGTAGTATTAATTTATCACAGAGGTTGCAGAAGAGTCGCAAGATGCTACCACTGCTCTAAACACTGAACCAAGCATATCCAAAATCTATTATTTATTTTGTTTATCCAGATTTGTATACCACTTTTTTTCCTTCAATCAAAGTGGTTGGATTCACAAGTTGTGTTTACACTGAATAGGGCGACACAACGTACAAGTAGACTATTATAGTGTGGGCTTCCAACAACTCCAATGGTAATATTAAGGCCCTCATTCTGTAACGCAGGTTGTGGGGCTGCACGTCTCACCATCCGCCTAAAGTCTATTCCCCCACCAGCTCTCCCTATACGTCTTGTTCTTCAGGACACGGAGAGCTGGCGGGATCAGGGACAGAGCAGGGGCGGACCACCTGGCAGCATGTAAAGGCCAATTCAGATCACGGCCCTGTATGTCCGGCCAGACCTGCTGGTCCATACTACTTATACCACCTCAGATGTGTTAAAAGCATTTTTTCATTGAATTGGGGCATGGCAGCCACCACTGGGGCCAGCCCAAGTGAGTTTGTCCCCCGCTGCCCGATCCAAGCCATGGAGGCCACCCATGGGTTGGACAGTGTGGATCTTGGAGTCTGGAGCCGTGGCAGTCTGGGGTGTCTGCAAGCAGGATGTCCCCACAGGCTGGAGGGGCATGCTGGGCTGTCCTCACTCCAGATTCTGGCTCCCACAGGAACATTTTGTTCCCATAGACTAGAATTGGTGCTAATGGTCCAGTCTTTCAGTGGGGACATCTGAACGGCCCAGATGTCCTGCTTCCAGAACCAGGCTCTACATTTCAATGTTCATATAGATATCCTCATTTGCCCCTGGGACAAGCAATTTCTCTTGTTACTTTGACCACTTGTTCACTACAACATGTTTTTCCCCTTCCTCTACTCATGCTGCAGGGTATATGCTAAATCTTTCTAATTACTCTTATTGATTACCACATAATCACTATCTCATCTTCCACAGGCCTACTACTGCCCTTGGACGAAATTCACTACAGTCAGCTCTTTTTCCCCACCTCTCTCCATCCTGCATCTCCCTTCTGTGGTCCCTCCCGGGTCTTTTGCCAGTGCCCCCATCATCACATTACTAAATCCACACTTGTCGACCTTCCCTTTCATCTGTCCCTCTTTTCTCTTGCATCCAACTTCCACATTCCCTCAATACCAGATAACCAGGCTTCTACCTGGAATCAGTTGAGAAGCGTTCCCTTGACATCCTGGGCTCCTCTGTCTACCACTTCGGGTGGAAAAATCGTTCCTCCAGCTCTCCCCATCATCCCTGGTTTCCTCTGCCAGGTTTGTATATTCAGATGGCAGCTGGCAGAGGGAAGAACAGCCGTATGGCGTCCTTTCCACACCCCCCGTCCCCCTCACTATCTTCATAACCAGATACAGCTCACACTGTGTATAGTCAGGCCATTCTTTTCAGCTAAAAAAAGATTGCTAGATGTCATCTTATCTCAACTGTCAATAATAAACCTAAACACCGGTTACTCCATAGTCCCTTCTTACTTCCACCGCACCAATCCCTCAAAGGTGCCCCTCATGCTGAACAACTGGGCCTCGGTAATCTTTTTCAACAAGGTCCAACATCTTCAGCAAGGGTTTTGACCCCCGCAAAATCCCCCTCCCCCTCCCTCTATCTATAACTGGAAGTTCTTCTGTTTTCTCTGGAGTGCCCCACTGCATCCTGTGCATCCCCACAAGTATTCATGCTTTAATCCACCATGACTATGCTCACACTCATAAAAGCTCTTTTAAAACCATGTGTGACTTGGAATCCCTATCCCCTTTCCTGGGTCACTGAGAAATCTTCTTAGCTCTTCTGCCATTCGATTCTCCTCTACAATAATAGTCCTGTCACCCCCGGCAGCTTCCTCTCAGATCTTGGAAAGGGCTGCTATACATTTGCTCCATTCCTGATGAACCCCCCCCCCCCTAAACTTGACCCCACTGCCCCAGCTAATTTCGCCGCTGGTCCCTCTAATCCTCTTCCTGTTTTGTCAAAAATAATCCTGGAAAGCTAGTCTTCTCACAACTCCTACACCATCTTGAGCACACAGAACTTTCTTTCACTACATGTTAGTTGGGTTTTTGACTGGGTCATAGCACAGAAACTATGATGGTTTCTTTAACAAAACACAGGCTTCTTTGGATAAGGTAACATTTCGTTTGGTGGTGTCTCTAGGATCTTTTCCTGCGCCTATTGACCTGGTCAACCATTCTATTCTCTTGTTACAGCTCTCCTTTGCTGGTCTAAACTCTACTGTAGCTGTAGTAGTTCTACTCTTTTCCTCTCCTCCCAAACTTACTACTATACAATTACTTCCCTCCTAATTCCTCCTCTGTTCCTGTGGGATCCCACAAGGGTTCCGTACTGGGCCCTTTACTTTTCAATATCTTTTCTCCGTTTCCTGCCCTTCTTAGTCTTCACTCATCTTAGTACATGCAAAACATCTATATCTTTCCATCTCCATCACAAGTCCACCTTGAAAGCACTCGATCGTAACTCTGCATTCTTCTAATTCTAGGTCCTTGCTCACTGGAATTCGCCTCCCAGCTGGTATTCGCCTTGAATCATCCCCCCTGTTTTTTTCATAGGATTTAAAACTGAAACCTGGCTGGTTTAAAGAACTTTACTTATTTCAACATGCATACAACCTTCCCAGTAGCCTCACCAGAATTTAGACATCTCTTTGGTCCGATGGTGCATATTACCTTTCCCATCTAGCCCAACGGGAACTCTCTGCTGCCCTACCCCCCCCCCCCCCCCAAACACCCTTTTTGTACCTAACTTTCCTATACTATTTAAGTTTATTTAACTGTTGTTAATTTGTCCTTTTTTATATGAACCACTTTGATATGAGTGGCACAGGTGGTATATATTTTTAAAGCTTCCAATAACCAATCAACGCATACTACTACTACCTAACCTTTGTAATAGTGCTACAAGATGGTACTCCCGTGTCGGCACACACATGTAAAAGATGGCGTCCAGCTCATCGGCACCTTACCGAGTCTAGTCAGAAGATTGACAACATAGTAGCTTGTAGATATGGGATATATCTAGGGTAGATGGTAAGGAAAACACAAAGGATACCGGGTGGGTTAAGATCCAAAAGTGACAGGCGAAGAGGTGAGCTTTCATGCAGCCTGGATTTGAAAGGGTCAGAAAAGGGCACCTGCCGTATCAGACTCAGGTATTTTTGGGTTTTCCAGCCAGAAGGAGCAGCAAGGTAAAGGGATCAAAGTCCTGGTTCAGCAATAGAAGAGAAGGGTACAGATAGAAGTGATTTGCCAGAAGAAGCGGAGCTTCCCGAGGAGGGGTGGCAGGGAGAGATGAGAGGAAAGGTAGTGAGGAGCTGCAGAGTGAATGCAATTATAGGTCAGCGGAGAAGTTTGAACTGGATGTGGATACAGATAGGGAAGCCAATGAAGTGGACTGGGAGAAGAGGGGTAATATTTGACACACGGAGCTAGCAGTCATATCATAAGTACCACTACCCTAGGATAACTAATTGACCAATCTCCTATTTATTTATTTGCTTTGATATACCACGCTTTTTGAAATCAGTGCGGTCTACATATAATGTGAACAGTAAAATAGTTTACATAGAACAGTTTGCATTGCAACTGGAAAAACAATGTTAAATAAACAAGTATTAGAATGCACATAGGAGTGTTCGGGCGTGCTGTGGTTCATGGCCAGTTGTATGGCCTGGAGAGCATGCTTTGTCAGGCCATGGGAAATTTATGTTGGTGTAAGTCCAAGTGAGGAAAGACAAGGGCATGGCATACTGTGCAAAAGTCTGAGGGCTGGAGTGAAGATTGCGTATATGCCAGAGGGTTCTTTAAGTTTACGATAGATTGGCCTTTGATGACATTTTGAATGTGGGCTTCCCCAATTCAAGATGTTGGTCCAAGGTGACTCCAAGATACCTTACTTCTTCCTTATAGGCCATGATTTCGAAATCTTTCAGCCTGAGGGAAGTTTTGTGAGGTGAAAGTTTTTGGTCTTTGGGTTATGAATAAGACCTCTGACGTTCTGCTGTTAACCATCATATTGGTAGGTAGACAGCCAGTCGGAGATCACATTGAAAGCATTGCTGCAATGGAAGAATTCTTATCAGACCCACATAAACAACATGACAAGATATATATATGGGAAAATACAGAACTCTCCAAAGACTCTGCCCTCTTCTTGAACTCTATGGGGTATGTTTACTAAACCCGCGCACATACCGACGTGCGCGGCACAGCAGTAGCATACGCTAATGATGCACTTAAGAAGTGCTCTTAAGTGCCCCGCACACATGTGCGTCAACACTAACAGGCCCCTGCAACACGTGCACCTCACACTGACACGCCCGCGCAAGTGGTGCGGTGCGGCTGATGTGCGATAGAGGCGTGGAAAGGCATTTCGAGGGTGGGAGGAAGGCTCCCGAGGGGCCTCGGGGGGAATGGGGTCAATGGGTGTAGAGTGGGGTAGGGGATGGGGCTCCACGCACAGGAGCGGGGCTGCATTTCGGCAAAAAAAATACCGTAAGTGAAACCCTCACGTTAGAGCCGATTTAAAGGGAAACGCGGGGAAACCTGAAAAATGTGTAGCATTGTGATACATGTGCACAGAACCAAATAGCAAATATAAAATTGAAAATGACACACAACAAATTCCAAAAAAATTATAATCCAGCTGGGCAACAGTGGATATTAATGGGCAACCATAAAAAACCACTCCCAGGAAGCTCCAAAAGTAAGAAAATGTTTTTTGGGAAGGGTCTAACGCTCCGTAGACTCTTTCCAAAAACACTGCATTTTATTGGAGCTTTCCTGGCGAGTGGTTTTTTATGGTTTGCCCATTAATATCACTGTTGCCCAGCTTGGTTTTTGGTTTTCTTCCCTCCGTCTTCCCTTTTTTTGGAGGTCATTGTTTGAGGTTTATTTGCAACCTTTGTCCCCAT